>OW121846.1:31862038-34558038 GCA_933228895.1 Platycnemis pennipes | reverse complement strand
GCACCGACCTGAGAGAAGAAGGGCGAATATGGAACTCATTTCTTCATTTGCAAACTAAGTAATAGTTTTTGTTAGTTATTAAGATCAGGTGTAATTTTTTTAGTTGTCGTTTGCATTTTCTTGTTGCACTCATATCTGCGCTTCATCGCGTTGCTACCATCATTTTTTTTTAAATTTGTCGCATTTGATGTCACATCTCTCCAAATGGTATGCTTACATTTAAGAAAAGTAAGTGTCCAAATTTGAGTGAATTTCGTTGTTTGATATCATTCTTAATTAACCTCATCAGGAGATTCTCAATATCATAACGCATTTGGCCAATATTTGTCACATATATATTTGTTTTATTGTCAATTCATGATTTATTATATTAATACCTACACTTTGGTTGTAAATGAGTTAACATGAAAAATTCTTGTTTATATTTGTAAAACAATTAATTTAATGACTCTAACTCTCGTAATTTTGAAGAGTTATCACACATTCTTGTTAAGCTGAAGTACCAACATTTGATTTTCAGCTCCGACAGCATTAGATCTCTGTCTCCCATCGCAGTTGTCCTTCTGATCAGAAACGAGGCCATCCTGTCGTCACACCGTCAGCAATCGTCGGCAAGGGGACAACAGTGAAGGTGACCTCATCCGGTAGCAATGGCGACCAGTGTTGTAAACGACGTTTTCGGCAAGGAAGAGCTTCTTTTCGCCGGCGTAGTCACCGGGACCCTTCAGCAATACAAGGACCAGCTGAACTCCTTGGGAGACGTGGATGTGAGGGGAGTGAAGCAGAGAACCCTCCTTTACGTCGCGGTGGGGTTGGGGAAGGTTGATTGGGTGGAGGGATTGCTGGAAAAGGGTGCGAACCCTGGACTGAGTGACTTAGAAGGGGTTAGCGTGAAGGAGCTGGCCAAGGGTATGGGGGAGAAGTACCCTGAGAACGAAGACCGCCTGTTGATTAGCAATTTGGTTCGTCTGGTTATGAAAGTAAGGGACAGTGTGGCACAAGGAGGCTGTAATACTACATCTACATGTGAGGATACAGGAATGGAGGCCGTGGGACATGAAATGATATCTGATTTGTCACGGAAGACAATGTGCGAGGTGATGAATGACATCCAGCGTAAAATAACGACAATTGATGTGAAAGTGAATGACATCCAGAGTAGAATAGCGATAATTGTTACACGGAGTCACGAAATTGGAGTCTCTTGCAATTCCATTCATTACTTAAACGCAAGGAGAGAATGCGTGGAGGCGATGATGCGAAAGACTCGCATCTTGAAGAGTGATGAAGGGAAAGTAACAAAGGCGAGGAGGATGTACGAGAAACTGTATTCTAGAGGCGATGAGACGGCTTGCCTGCTGAAATTCTTCAAAAGCCATGACGTGTCCATTGAGATCAATTTCGACTCAGTGACTATCGAAGGAATGAAATCGAAATTCATAGACCAGGACGGAGAGGAGAGGAAAGGGAGTCGTTACTTCTATACCGACTTCGAAGAGAAGAAGGTTTACATGCGAGGAGGATGGACCATTGGTTTGTTAGCAGGTGCACTGGCGCAGATGTCAGTGTGTCTGGCTTTGGAGAACGGAGGGAGGCCGTACGCCAAGGGGGATGACGTCACGGAGCGACAGATGAAGAACGCGTTAAAGGAGGCGGAGGAGGAGGAGAGGAGGAATGGAGGGGGATTAGATTTGATTATTCGAGATGCATTGGAAATGGGGACTCAACGCGAGAAGGAAATCTATTTAACATCAGCTGTTCCTTCCATTATCGCTGAATATGGATCGACGGAGGGAACGTCTCGATTGCAGCGAAAAGTTCCTCTTGTGCTGGAGTTCTTCCGTGACAGCGTGATGCCGGCTCTCCTCGCCAAGGATCAGGTATGCGTTTCCATGACAACGCCACTCGAATATGCATCCGTCGCCTATTAATTTAAACATCGCTTCAATTGTTTAATTTAAATTATGGTTTAATTATTATATTTTGACTTTGTGGCAAGTAGAGTAAAATAGGGGCTTCTGCTTGAGTAAAAAAAAGAGGCCTCTAGTAGAGTAAAATAGTAGCTTCTGGAACAGTTTCTCTATTAGTACGCTTCATTATGGGAGCCAACACAAAGGGAGTGTGGCAGGGGGTCAATATCACGAAACATGCGCAAATTACATGTCACTAAGTTCTTTAATGCTATTACTGAAAGAACTTGTTAGATCAAGTTCATAATTCAATAATTATTTTTGTTGCCTACCGTAATTTAAACTGGTCGGAAATTTAAACTGAGCAGGTTTCTGATAAATTTAATGAATGCCAAGTACTTACCCAAGAATACTTTCATTTTGTATATATTGTGGGTTAAAGATTATTGCCGTGGAATGTGAGGCCATGTTAACTGGAGTGCAGTCAATTTTAAACCCTTAGCAGCCTTAGCTGCCACAACAATACCCTTACAATAGAAACAGTAGAAATTGCTTTGAGCAGGTACGTTTAAAAGTGAATTTTTTAGTGTGTGGGCATGGGTTTTTCTCTCGGAGATTTATATAAACGTACGATGTAATATTGTGCTCTCATGATATGTCACAGCTGTGCATGTCCTATTGTTGTTCATGCCTGCTGTTTTATTTCCTCTTATATACCTTTTCGTTTGCTGCCACGTTTTATGTAAAACGTTTCTTTAACAATACAATTATCAACCCTCATGCACAGTCATTACTTTAATGTGTCATCAATGTATACAAATAAGATTTATGGTCAGTTCCTTGTAGAAATAATATTCATTTTCATTCGTGAATTGCAGGTGTGACCTCTATCATCCTCACTGTGGCAGCGTATGATGACGTCGGCAGGTTTTGAATGCAGGGGACACTTTTGAATGCAGGGGACTTTGTAATAATAGGATGAAATGTACCTTTCTCATTAACTGATTCCATGTCCTGGGTTAATTATTATATTACTGATACTGATATCTCTAGCACTTATTAAATCTTTCGTGACTGTGAAGAAGTCTTTCATATGTGAATATGGTGTAGGTTTTGTGCATTTTTTCTTTATTAGTTTTTTGGTAGTCAGGATTACGATATTCCAATTTTGCTAAGACTTTTAAATACTTAATGTGTGTTATTTCAGGTTTACAATTATATCTCGTTCAATTTCATAGTGTATGGAGGTGCCTTCATTATAAAACCTATTATTTCGCTATATGTATAAATGATTGAACAAGGCACCTCGTGTAGTGTGTAGTTCTGTAAATTGGTGAATAATAAAACGGCTTCCCTTGGATTCAGATTGCAATGAACTGTCATTTCCCCCAGTCCAAATTCTTCCTGCAGTGTGGATGTTATCTGACGCACCATTTATCTATTCCTGCATATTTATGTATGCCCACTGAGAATGTTTCATTTCCAATGCAGTACACTCTTGGCCATATCCTGAAATATTGGCACACGTTTTCTTTTTCTTATATATATCTATAAATATATATCTCTATATGTTGAAATGGATAAGTTGTCTGAAGTTGTTTGGTCGTTAAGAGAAACACCAATTTCCGCCAACGTTTCCCCTCTTTATTGCGGCTTCATCAGGGCTATTTGATGCATAATGTAAGTTTTTATATTTTCATTAATTGTTTACAGACTTAGATCAAAATTTAAAGAGAGGAAAAAAAATTATTACAGAGCAATCTTGTACATACTTTTGGTGACAATATTTTTATGAACAACAACAACAATGTTACGCTTCTTGGTTACATAAATTCATCACAAATTTTATTATATAAAAATCGAAAAGAACTAAAACTTTAAAATTACATCAATAATATTTATTTGTATATATATATATATAATTTTTTTAAATAACAAAATTGAAAATTGAATGAATTTTAATTAACAAGTTGATGATATTGTTGAGTTAGATTAATTTATAAAGCTAACCATATACCATAACATTAATGTTATGGTATATTTTAAAATATATATAAATACATATATATATATTTATGTTCACGGGAAAATCGCAGTGCGAGACACAAATAGCAATAAAGCTGGTCACAGGCGTGACTAAAGTATAAAGGCACATAAAAAAAGGACACTCACAAAAATAATTTCCGATATTTCGGTGGCCACTACCACCTTTCTCAAAGGAGAGGAGAGAACTAAAGGGGGGGACGGCAGGTCGAGGAAACAAGTGAAAGGTGGAAGTAAGGGAAAGGAGGGGTATAGAAGAGGGGGAAGGGAAAGGGTATGAGAAAAAGTATGAGAAGATGGAAGAAAGAAAGACAGACGGCTCCTTTAAATTCCTCTCTTTTCCACTTCCATCCATGCCTTCACTTTCCTGCACCACTGAAAATACTGTTAACCTTCTTCTCTGCCAATTCTGTCCCGCTTTCTAAATCGGCCTCTCCACCACCGCGCTTTGCATCCGCATGAATGGTCACCGCTCTTCCTGCAATAATCCCTCCTCCCACTCTTATTCTCTTCCAGTAGCCATACATGCCTCCTCCCACGATTCCAACTTTAACAATTGCTTCAAGGTGGGCATACTGGCCTCCCTCCCACCTTCAGGGTCTCCCCTTCAACTTAAAACGCTGGAGCATTCTCTTATTTGGCTCTTCCATGCATTCCGCAAACCAGGAATTAACAGGGCTCATTAAAGGAGCCGTCTGTCTTTCTTTCATCTTCTCATACTTTTTCTCATACCCTTTCCCTTCCCCCTCTTCTATACCCCTCCTTTCCCTTACTTCCACCTTTCACTTGTTTCCTCGACCTGCCGTCCCCCCCTTTAGTTCTCTCCTCTCCTTTGAGAAAGGTGGTAGTGGCCACCGAAATATCGGAAATTATTTTTGTGAGTGTCCTTTTTTTATGTGCCTTTATACTTTAGTCACGCCTGTGACCAGCTTTATTGCTATATATATATATTTATGTATTTATGTTCGTTTATGCCTGGAGTATTGTGCGAAGCAAGGTACATGCCACAAAATAACGACACGTTGACTAATCTTTGGATTCTTTTTTAAGTGCCTTTCTCTTACACCCTTTTTGTGATACCAAGGATGAGCCAATGCCAAAAGTCCAATGCCTTATTTCTCAATATGAAAACTTAAAACGCTACCATTATTTTTCCGACTCATTCCTTTAATACCGCAATTTAATATCGACTAATTGATTATCGCATTGACGGATAAGTTATTTTAATTCGTAAGCTTATTTACTATTATAAGATTGTTTTTTTATGCTATGCAAAAGTATATTAGCAATTCTTAAGTCTATTCATAAAAAAGTGAAACCTCCATTTCGGGTTTCGATAGGCCATCCATGCCTAATTGCAAGTAAAATAAAATTACAATCTTTGCACGGGTCATCAAAAATATTTTGTTAATAGATGGGGGCCTAAACAGCGTAAAATAAAAGAAAATCTGATGATGAATATGGTATTCTAAAATTTCTTTTCATTCTCCTATTACATGCATGCTAGTAAAAGAATCAAAAATCGTCTAATGCAGCCGATACTTGATACATTGAATGCCACCCAGAATCGAGTGGTATCCAATCCCTATTTGATACTAAATCGAGTTGACGTGTCAGCGCTTAGAGTCTCCTGGTCTCTTTACCTAAGCCTAGAATCTACATCCAGAATATCTCTCCCATAATTAGTCCACCTAGCCGTACTAAGTGAAGCCGGGCTTCCCTGTATTTGTGGTTAATAGTCTTAAATGTTTATTTTTTTACTCAAATTACACCCCTGTCATTAAACCAGGGCTGTTTTTTCTTCAGTGAGCATTTATGAAATTGAGTATGGAGATTGATTGTTCTCATAAAAATATACGAGAGATCATATTCGCTGGTGTGTTGCATTCCCAAATATGCGGCGACAGAATCCCTGCAAGCCACTGCAGAAGTGTGTGTGCCACGGGGAGAACTGTCGTCAGTTATTTATTAGCTATCAGAGAATATAACTTCTGCCAAGAATCATGTTGAAATTATTTTTCCGTTTACACTCTACTTCTATGAAACCTGGAGTAACAATGTTGCCACCCTGAGGATATTCCATGCATGACTTAGAAAACACGTGAATTTTTGGTTATGAAAGAAACCAAGTTGTTAGTTAATACATGGTAATCTCGTACTGGTTTTTTTATAGACATTAATTTTTTAGTCCCGTCGATGGCGGAAAATCCGCTAAGGTTCCTTAAAGTTTTTCATTCTAGTAAAATCTTAAGTTAAATACTCCGGCCGTCGGATGAGATACGAACGTGGAATTCTAGGATCCTTTCGTTGGAAGCAGACAAACATTTAGGCCGATTTATCACCTCTATGACTGGAAAATTTCGTGACAAAAATGGCAGATCGTCGGTTGAAATTTAGACTTAAGGTCTTAACTAAATTCAAAGACAATTTTTTTTCAAAGACACTTTTATTAATAACATTAAAAAATTGACTATGTTTGAGTGGATTATGATCTTAAAATTAGAAAAATTTATTCCGGAATTGATGGATTGAAAATGTCCATCTTTCCTCGTACCATTAGGATACATGATTAGCTGTAAATATATCAATAGCCTAATTACGAGTGTATGAATATCGATAGTATAGGTAGTTGCATGTTGCTCTAAGGAGTTTAAGCTACCGCAACTAACAGCATCGTGTTGCATGGTTGCTTTGCTATTTCTATCTCTTTTAAATTTGGAAGATCAGTTGAGTATATCATTATCACTTTTTTTAATTCATGAATTGTAGTTCACATGTGTTTTCACCACCTGCCACACACCTTTATGGTGGCTTGCAGGGTATTATGTAGATGTATTTTAAGGTGAAAATATTCATTATGGAATATATTATGCTTGTCCCAGTTATGTCATATTCAAATTTTGCATGAAAATAGCAGGTGTTTATTATTCATGGGTAATCAGTCATTGCCTACGTTTTCGTTCTTAACTATGATCTCAGCCCCTGGGAAACCTGATGACAGACAAAGCCTGTAGGGATCCCAGAGGGTTATAGAACATTAGAACCGTCCTGAATGTAAAAAATATAGATTTTCTCCTTCAGAAGACTATTATCATTGGGCTATCCTGAGTAAGCGAATAAATTACTGCCATATAAAAGATTGCTCCTGTGAGAAAAGTAGAATCCTCTGATAGGTATTTCATGCAGTGACCATAGAAACGATGCAACGCAGTTTAAAATGCTTTTATGTTTTGGTTGAATGAGCAGTTCTTTTGCCGTTAATCCTATTTTTTTATCATAGAATGCCTGCCTTCGTAATAATAAATAATGGATGTGAAACTTATTGAAGCATTGACATAGTTCAATATTATATAGCCGATAGTTTCTTCAGTGATTTGAATTTTGTTATCCATAAGATGCCTCTCGGGTGTTCTTTCACATTGTTTCTTTGTTGTGTACCTCGCTGGATGTTGATGACGATGCCAGGCTAAGTGTTAACTGCACCATAATTGCTGTTATGGAGATAGCAGATGTCTTCCTCTCATCTCTGTGGCAATAGAGGCAGTTACAGGAGGCAATGGATTATTATTTATACCGCCTCCTTTTATAAAATGCATATATGGGCTAAAGCATGAATATAACGATTGAGTCATACCAAAATTCTACGAAGCAGCATCAGTTGGTATTCTTAAGACGATGTAAGGTAGGTATTATAACATTTATTCCTACTTGGTGGTGAATTTTATTGCTACACCTGGTTCGAATGTGAACTGTATATTTGGTTATAACATAGCATAACAGTTTGGACTACATATTGACGGAATGTTTGCGTGAGCTTTTTCCACTTTCTTATGTTTCTTTGGCATGTCCTAAAGATAATTTCCCTTCCTCTATCTTGTGATTCCAATGCGTACCGCAAGAGAAACAAATGCTTCCATGTGAGCACCATTCCGTTTTACACATACACGTATGAATTACCCTGCAAGTCACCCCGAAGGTGTGTGGCACGGGATGAAGATCACCAAACATGCACTATTGACATGCAACTAGGCCACTACATGGAAACATTCTACAGAATTGCTTCACATTCAGCTATTTGTTCAGTAACTACATACTAATAAAGGTAACGGTTGTTAATACATAAATCATGCACTACAGACCACTCTAACAATCTTTCACCAACTATCCCATTGCTATGCTCCCTATTGTGTTCTCTTTTATGTTACGGGGGAAAAATTAAATTTTTAATCCATAGGTACGAAAATCTAACTCACTGTTCTTATTTATCCGGTGCAATCTATTATAATACGCAGGGTTTTTAAAGAAATATTACTCACATCTTTAGAAAAGTTATTGGTTTTAAATTTCTGCAATAGGAGACGCTCTTCGAGGATTGTAAGAAATTACTAGGAAGGAGGTAGAAGGAGAGAACTGCTAGGGTACACAAGATGTTATGCTATACCAGTAGCCAGAGAAGGATATTTTATGTAAGAACCAGGAGAAGTAATGAGAGGTTGGATGGAATACGTAGACCGACTTTAAGGTAAAGACACTGCTCCACTCAAGACATTCTATGAGGAATGTAAGGAAATAAATGGTAGGTAGACTGGGCTCCGTACCTACTAAGATGGCAGCTGGCTTCACAAATCAGCTGTGATGCCTCCTCAATTACATTTTATATCCTACTATCATATCCGGTGACGATGACCAGGGTGGAATGGAGGTTGTCAAGGGGACGAGTGCTTGGAAGGTTCATTGCAAGGAAATTGCTCTCGGGTGTAAAGCTGACGAGGACAGCATCAGGATCTTCGAAGGGATACGAATGGACTCGAAAACGATCTTCACCATCTTAGGATTCCAAAACCGCAACGAAACATAAAAAAGAGTAATATTGCAGAAAAAATGCAAATAAGCACAATTTAATACGACTAAAACAGTACTCCCAACCGTGAACCTACAAATATCAACAATAAATGTCTTATAAACGAGCCGGATAAACAATTGAGCAACTCATTTCGTTCACATTTCATTCGTGACGTAACAGAGTAGTTTTCGTCCCATTCAGCAGGCCTGTGTATATCGAGATTACCCTTCAAAGCCCATTTACATCTAAAACCTTGGACTATTGGACAACATTTCCTGGCCTCCATATGGATGTCCTGCATGGACCTTTATAGGATGTCATTTTCATGAAATCCAATGAACATCCAAAGGATGTCTGTAAGGGACTTGGGGATGTCTGGATGTTAAATGGACGTCACGCGGTGGCTGGGTTCTTGTTACGAAAATTTTTACGCTACCATTATTTTTTTGCTAAATTCCCCTCTATTGCCGCAAAATTACGTGATGTGATAGCAGGATTTTCTCTCTTAATTATGTGGGCATGAATTACACTTGAAATGTGAAGTAACGTTAAGAAAAAATAACGATAAACAGGTTGCTCTTGTACAGTTGATTGATGGTTAAAAATCGTGCTCCAAATGTAGTGAAATTACCCATGCTTAGCTGTTAACTTATGGGAAAAACCTCTTAAGTACTTTTGCTAGTGCTTTTCGGAAAATGTATGGAGTTAACACAGAACAAATTGATTTATTAGATACCTAATTTTATTAGGATCAACATCCCTGACATAGGTTCTCTAGACTACCCGCACATTAAAATTTCCTGCCCAGACGTACGTCAATATAAAGGGATGTTATTCAAACTGCGTACAAATAATAGGTTGAAAATAGGGTTATTTATTTAGTTTTGAGCGTTTAATTTTCACTCGATATATACATAAATACAGGGCGAACAATCAAAAAATATAACTACAAAAATAAGGTATAACTGTTTACAGCCACAAAAATAATAACTTAACTTCCTTGATCACTAAGTCACTTCACAAACAAGTTCTTCGCTTCCTTTAAAAAGTTGTCTTTACTTTTGTAAAAGTCCAGTTCATTGAAATGCCTTATACTTTTGAGTCATTGGCATTATACTTTCCATAAATATCTTTCAATTCCTCCTTTTTCCTATTCAACGTGGTTGCGTAATACGCCTTACTCTCTATTATTACATACTCTGATATAATAGAGATCAGGAGCAGCTTCTCTTCCAGCGAAAAGTTTTCGTTTCGTCCACTGCACATTTTTACTAGATACTCACACGCTTCCAAACTGAGAGTTCGCGGTGTTTATTTACGTCGCTAAGGAGCTTACAATTGCTTTTCGGGAGAAAAATGATAGTAGCCATCGTTGTCACATAATCAACCACGGCAGGCCGCGGTTTTCATGGACCGCGACGAAACCGTGTTTATGCAAGCGGAAGGAATATCACGTCCAGGCCGCGGCTTATGAAGACGCCGTCTAAACCACGGCTTGAACCTCGTTCTTGCAATCCACCCTATATGTCTTCATGCTGACAGTATTTTTGTCAACCTACTCGAATCACATGGGTGCCTGCTAAAAAAATGAAATATACGATCTAGATCCAAGAATTAGTTGCGATGCGTCTTTTGGTATATACCAACCTTTCAGTATCTTAGAGTAAATTCTATTCTTATTACCTAGTACAGATTTAGCCTACTTAAAAAAGGAACTTGTCGCTTGGTTTCGTATATTCACACCTTCTACTGCATATTTAACCTATAACTTTATAATTATAATTTATTTCATAATTTTAAAATTTTTTAATTATAATTTTTTTCATCTTGCTACTCTTGTTTTCGACAAGACTTCATTTAAGTTTATTATCACTTTCTTGTGTCTCAGAAGACAACTATTTTTAAATCTGTTCACTACGGAATATGGTATAAATCAATGAAATATTCACCATTTGAACCCGTTTGAAACATTTCACCATTTGAAATATTTCATGTTTTCATTTCGAAAACCACAATGGCAAAGGCCTTAGCTACTCTCGGAAAAGAACCGAAATAAACAGCAACTTTCAACGTAAACCACACATAACCCATAAACCTCGAAGACAAAGTGAAAATCGGTTAAGAGAATAAGACCGTTTAAACACTTTCTCATTATATACAGAATAAAAGAAAGAAATCGATTAATATTTGGATATTTCAATGTGCGAAATAAAAAACTCTTACGCTACTATAAATTGAAAATGTCAATTGTAACCAATGTAAATACATAAATGGGGCCTGGAATCGAACCCCGGCCCTGAGCCTTTTTTTATGTAGCCCATAGCATCTTCTAGTGTATACGCTATAATCCTACAAAATTTCTGCTCAATCGATTCATTAGTTTTTGAGGAGATGCGTAACAAAGAACTGGCAGACAGACAGACTCCACTTAATTTTTATGTATCCATACCAATATATAAAAATTTAATGGTGTCTGTCTGTCTGTCGTCTGTCTGTTCCTCAATCACGCCAAAACTAATAGACGGATTGAGCTAAAATTTAGTATGTAGATAGGAAATGCGTCCGGGCAGAAAATATACTATGTTAAAATACCCTCAGGGTCACCAAAAGCCCCTGAATGGTCCCTTAGATGGATCCTGGTGGTCCCTGGCATTGAGTTCGGTGGAGTGGTCTCATTTTTTGCTTATTTAACGTACTTCCAATCAAGAAAAAGGGCTGAAATTTTTTTTATCGGATGGCTGAATAAATGAAGTTTCTAATTCTTTCAATCAGTTTTCTATTACCCTTTGTATTTGTCTAAAAATCATATTTTTAGCTGAAAAATCTCACATTTTTCTCTGAAATGAGCAATAGCATATTTCCTTGACAACCAGGGATGGGTGTGAATGTCCTTTGATTTGCAAAGGAAAATGGCCCCTTAGATAGATCCCCCAAAGCCGTTCTCCTGCCCAAAGAACGGGTGGATGATGTATGGATGCTAGAAAGATATTTATAACTTACTCCAAGTTAAATGTATAACTTCTGCCGTTCTGTGAACAAATCATATGAACCTCATCTTCACCGTTCAATGTGAGTGAGAACAGTTAATTTTGTTTGTCAGTAACAAAATCAAAGAATGTAAGAACATCATAAGGGCATGTGAATAATTTAAAAACTCTTAGCTGTAAGTTTAAGAAATGGAGTGACATCAGCTCAGAATTTCATTACAAATGTCTACGCATGTCTAAAGAGAATCATGTAAAGACACGTAGGTCATCACTGAAATGAAGCAAAATATGGATCAATATGTACTTCTGGTTCAATTGCCCATAACAAATGCAAGATTTCCGTAGATAAATAATAGAGGAGAGAGATAGATTGTCGTATCCTTAGAATTTACGTGTCATTTTTCCCTCGTCTCATTAGAGAACACAATAGGCAGTAAAGCAAAGAGATAGGAACATGAAAGCGAAAGTTAGAGAAGTCTGTAGTGGTAGTTCATATTCGTTAGCTGTTAGTAGCATGTTTAGCGTAGCATGATAGCTCTTAGTTAGCTGCATGGCATTATGCCCTAATGGTGTCTCACATAGCATTGCTGACACGGTACGGTAGCGGTACGATAACATTAGTAGCGTAACCAGTCTATTAAATGAATTAAAATGGGAATCATTGTCAGATCGCAGGTTGAAATTTAGAATTAATCTCTTAAATAAATTCCAAGCTAATATTTTCCCTGATGACATTAAAAATATTTTGCGGATTCCCAACCAGTATGGTAGACTGGAGCATAATCATAACATTAGAGAAATTGATTGCCGAACTGACAGATTGAAAATGTCCTTCTTTCCTCGTACAATCAGGGATATGAATAGCTGTAAATATATCCAAAAGTTTAAACGCAGGCCTGTCAATGGATAGCAGAGGTAGTTGCATGCTGGTACAAGGACTTTCAGCTAACCTTAAAAACAGCATATTTGTATATGCTTGCTTTGCCATTTATATGTTTTTTTAATTGTTTCGACTTCCATATAATTACTAATCCTTTTCATGCATGATGTGTAATGCATGCTTGGTGTGAATGTACCTCCTGCCACACACGTTTCTGGTGGCTTGCAGGGCATTATGTAGACGTAGATGAGTGTTGACTGGTAGCGGGCGAGAGCTTTGGCTCCGTCCGATGAAAAGAGTAATGAAGCCTCGAGAGATCGGCAGATAAGGCGGACCCTGCACTCGCGATGTTTCCTCGACCAGTCGCAATCCAATATTTATTTGCTCGAGGCCTTCCTTATCTCCCTTGGGGGACACACGCGTCGTAGATGGAGGGAGCCCTCTCTCCTCCGAAGTGAGAATCTTGAATCGGAAGCTCGTCACACGAACCTCCGCTCACAGTCCTCACTCACTCTTCCTCGAAGACAAGGAGCGTTCTGTCTTTCTCTACGTTCACTGTCTTCGATTAACTCCACTTTCCATCCTTTGCAGACGGCAGATCTACGCATTGACGGTGAGTGCTTCAGTTTAAATCTACATAATACCCTGTAAGCAATCAGAAAGATGTGTGGCATCGGGTGAATTCACACCAAATATGCATTACATATAATACATGAATGAATTAGTAATTTTATTGTAGTGGAAACAATTTTAACACGACAAAAAAATAAATGCAAGTATGCACAAACATGCTGCTAGTAGGGTTAGCTTAAAGTCCTTTTACCAACGATATATCTCTAATTAAGATTACCGTAAACAATATTGTGTTTAGTTTTCAGAACATTTGAGCGGGATAGTTTTTCCTTATGTTCACCTTCGTCTTCCTGATAGGGTGTTTATTTCGTTCCAGTGTCTGGAGGCAATCAAGGAAAGAAACTTTCTCTTAAGGGTGTTGAATACCTACCCGGAAAACGGCTGCGCAGACTCTTGCGAGATCGAAGATTACGAGCGTAATAGGACACATAGAGATGAACTGTTTTCACAGTTCGTTAGAACAAAGACAAATAATGTGGGAAAATGGATCACAAGTTTCGAGTATATTTCATTTCAAATGCTATAGGCGCTGAAAAAGGTGAAAATATCTCATTTTCTGCTGTCTTTCTGACGATACACAAATCGTAATAGAAGCATCTCTTCCATTAACCTTAGGGATTCATCCTTCTCCGTTAAAATGACACCAATCCCAACGGCGTTAGAAGGGTAATAACTTAGCATTGAATCATTTCCTGGACCATGTTTTCACTATTTTGAGCGCGCAAAGTATACCTCTCTTTGGCGCTGCATGGAGCTTCAGAGGGACCTCCCCCACTCCCGCTAACGGTCCTCCCCACCTCCTGTCTCTCTCTCTCTCTCTTCCTTCCCCTCTCGCGCTCCCCTTCAGCCCTCCTGGGAAAGCCGTCGCGAGTAGAGATAAGGGTTTTGTTTTACAATGTCGCAGCTGCATTGGTTTGGTTTAGGCCGAAGCGATGTCTCGAAGAGCGAATTGAGTTTTTATTTTGGTGCCTTTCGACATTGAGAGTGAAAGGAATAAGAATCTGAAAAGCTACCAAGGAAAGAATACGAAACATATCTTTCATGGAAAAACGGGAATTTCAAGAAAAACATGCAAGTGATGTACCTACTACAACAGTACCAATCAATTTTCAATTGACCCATTGGTCAGAAGTTAGCAGGGGTTTGCGTTGTTTACAACAACTCCATGAATTTTAGTGGTATGAACAATTTGCTTTCTGCAAACTGTTACTAATAAATCTGGCTTTCTTATATCAAAATCGCAAGTTATTGGAACGAAAAAAAACGGGAATACCAAGCGCTCAAAGTTGGGCAACTTGATTTTACGCGCAAAAAACGGGTACTTTTTTGAGAAAAAATTATGTATAGGAAATACTATGGAGCCGAAGATTTTTTTAAGTAAATGATCCAACGTAGAAATAAACACTCTCTCGTATGCTTTTTGTTGCATTGAAATTGATCACTCCGTTTAGACGATAGAGCTCCTCAAACTCGGGTGTCTTGCTTTTTTTTACAGACAGTAAGTATTTTCATCTATATCATCATCTTCATTGCACTAAAATGAGAGAACTCCACAGATTAATAATATCGCCTGAACCGAGACGAACCCGGGTCCCTCGATTACGCGTAGAGTGCTTTACCACTAGAAGCACCAGAGCGGTAATTTTGACCGTTTTTGAATTTCAAATACTGATCGTTTTTTTCACAATGGTTAGAAATTGTTGAAATTTCGTGACTTTTAATGAACTTTAGTCTAACGTTCACATGCCAAAAATGATTAGTTTTGGTCTGTTACTTAATGAAATATTAATTTATCATACCTAAAAGCGCCAGAGCGGTCGTTTTGACGGTATTATAAATTTTCATCTTATAGTTTTTTCCTTTCAAATAAGATTTTTCTGGCATGACAGGTTGTAGTCACGTGATCAAATTGAATTAACATGTTTCCTTGCATGATTCCTGAGAATTTTCTTTTTTAATTATTATTCTGCAATCGCATCAAAGTAGTTTTTCATTTATTATCTCACAGTTGTCTCAAGATATACATAAAAACAGGATAGGATAAAGGTACACAGTTCTGCTTTATCCCAAGACATGGGAAATGCGCTCTTTTACACCACCCTTATCGCCCCTTTTTTATCCTTACACGGTCAGTCAAGATCTGACCGCGCTTTGGGTAGGAGCTGTACCCCGATGCTTTTAAGCATGTCCCAGGGACGCGGTCTTACTTCGTAACTACTTAAAAATATTTTGGAAGAAATTCCGGAACCATCACCAAAACCCAATCGCAGGGTATATAAAGGTTATGTATCCAACGCATGATGCATATTTATCAATGAACGTACGCTCCGGAATATCAAAATATGCACTGAAGTCGAAGCGGATGGGTGAGAGATATTGGACCACCTCGATTTAAAAGCACGAGGGGATGAAGCGAGTCATTTTGAACAATTTTTCTTACCCCCAGATTACATCGCGCACTTGATAACGATGGTGAGAACACCAGGGAAGAATACGTGACCATTCCCACGTAATACGTGAGGGAAACTACTTTTCTTTAGATATCTTGGCGAGCATAAGTCACCGGGTAGGAATCACTGCTAGTTCGTGACCTGATCCGCTCAGAGGAAGGCGTCAATTGTCTCCTGTGATTGGTGAGAAGAGAACGACTGTCGCATCCCCCTATTTAAGTATCGCAGCATTGAATTCATATCAGAATTCGAGTGTTCACTTTTTAGGTGAGTTTATTTATCTTTAACACAATATTTGTCACTGCTATAATTCGGACAGGACCATGTCCTATTCTAAAAGCTCGTCCAGTGGTTACCAGCACCACATATTATGATATCGAAAACACCATTCGCTTGTTCTTAGTTTCCGGTAACTACAATGGAGTTAAAGAAATTATGTTTCTCTTTCTTGACGGAAATAATTTTGAAAGCTACATCATTCTCATCTTTTTCACGTGATAGTCCTTCCGACTTTAATTCCTTCGTGAACGTAGTAACGAACCAATTAGGATCTTTCTCGCTATCTCTCATTCACATTATATTTCATCTTCCGTTAAATAACATTTCATCCCTTTTGTGATTTATTTCTGGGGCAGCATCACACTTTCACTCACGAAATGCATGGCCTGAATCTTAAATACCTCTTCAGGGGTATCGTTGTATCAAAAGAGGTGTTTCGTAATGTATGAGAGAGAGGCCGCCAGGTGTCGTGGCCAACGAAAAACAAAAAAAAACGCCCTTGATTCGATGGATCGTTTTAGATTCGAATTCGAGGGAGCAGGGGGTCCGAAGCGGGAGTGCGTTCCTGACGAGCGGACTGGACGGCCGAAACAAGGACAGGAGGACGAGAGGAGAACTAGTGCTGTGGCCTACGAGAATGTAGGAGCGATACTGGGGCGTTCTCTCTCTCAATCAAAATACAGTCCACTATCATTTTGGGGGCAATAATTAATTGCTGCGTAAAGGCAATATATTGCCTAGACATTATTTGGTCCTTCGGGCCGGATAAATAGTGTTTCTGGTACATACATCTCATGGTTGGATTTTGTGTCCTTATGCTTAGTGTCTTTATTGTTTGTGTGGTTAGAATATATTTGGTTATTGCTAAGTGCTACTGGATTTCGGCCGCTAGACCTTGTACGCGACCTAGTGATTATCTGCATTAGGTAGGTGGACAATGGGTAACGAAAAGGGACAAGAAGCTGAGGCAATGAGTGAGTCACGCGGTCATCGCCTCCTAAAATTAAAGAAAGCTCGTCGAGACGCCATAATCAATACGTTAGAACGGCTTTATGCCCTCACACGTGAGGATCAGATAGATATTCCGATACTTAAATGCAGGTATGCAGCTCTGGAGGAAAAATATAGTTCGTTTTTAACTCTTACTGATGAAATTCGTGAGCATATGATCGAGTTTAACTTGGAATTCGATGAGGAATTAGCGATCGCGCGGAAGAGCTGTATTACGAAATCATAGCGGTGGCAAGTCAGATGCTACCCACGGAAGTTAGTAATGCTAGTATGTGGGTGCCTACTGTTTCGCAAACGGCCAGGTTGTCGAAGATAAATATTCCCGTATTTGACGGGGAATTGTCTAACTTCAAAACTTTTTACGATGTTTTCTGTAGCCTGATACACGAGAGTACTCAGTTGACGGATATTGAGAAGTTTCATTACTTAATTGGGAGTGTAAAGGGAAATGCGCGGAAAATAGCGACTGGTCTTCCATTAATCTCTGAAAATTACGCTATCCTGTGGAAAAACTTGATTCGTCAATATGATAATAAGCGATTATTAGCTTTACAATACCTAGAGAAAATTATAAATGCTCCCGTTCTGAAGAACGACTCGATAGAAGGTTTCCAGTCATTAATTGAAAATTTGTCTGAAAACGTGAATGCTTTGGAGGCCATGAATATCCCTCAGTTGGCCAATTTTATCTTATTTGTTCTTGCGGTAAGAACGTTAGATAAATACTCGCGCATGCAGTTTGAAATGGAACACCATGAAATTGAATTTCCCCGCATTGATGATCTAGTCAAATTTGGACACAAGCATATCAATATACTTCGCTCATCAGGGTCGAGGTCAAGTACTCCGTCAAAGGCGAGATTAATTCAAGCAAAACGGAGCCTCGCAAGTCCAAGAACTTAACTCTTGGCAGCCAGTGAGAATGTTAATTTATTTTTGTGCCCGCTATGCACGGAACAGCACCGTTTATATCTATGCAACACATTTATTTTAATGTCGGTGGATAAAAGAAGGGACTTTGTTAAGTCTATGAATATTTGTTACAATTGCTTAGGTGGAAAGCATAAAGCAAATGCCTGTCGATCCCGTATATCTTGTCGTAACTGTTCAAAGGGGCACCATACATTATGTTTTTACGTAGATTGGATAAGGTTAGGAATGAGTCTGTGATGAAAGAATGTGAAGTGTATGCTCCAGTAATGGATGTACATGTTTTAAAAGAGCATGATTCATAGGTCTGGCCATTACGAGGGAATGAATGCGAATCGAATAACTAAACATGTAAATGGAGCTCTTTTGACTGTGCCTACCCTGAAAAGAAGCACATAATGGATACGATGGTAAAAACCCTGTCATGTCCTTTCAGTACGCTGAAATAAATACCATGCTAAATAATCTGAATGGTTTACTCTTGTTTGTTGTCAATATCTGTATGCATCAACTATATGTGCACAATTTATACTGTCAGTCCTAACTTTTTCTAGGTTTTTCAGTTACCATGTGGACAATTATTTTGAAACGTGTTGAGGAGGATCATGACTGTGTTCCAAATAGGTGGTTAGTCACATCAAACTTATTCGTGGTCTTTATCCAGACAAGAGTAAGGCCACAGTTAAAACATTGGCGAAAAAGTGTGCTCCTCCCGAAGATAATTGGGATGAAATTGTCATATCCGTTGTTAAACGGCATATTGGTAAGTCATTTCCAACAGTTGCTGGTAAAGTTTGTTACTACAGCTACAGTGATGGGACTTCTGTCACTCAGCAATGCATAATTCAAAAGATTTTTGGGCCCTCACATTCTATTCTGCTTATTTTACAGATGTTTTTGAGAGGGCATTTGCTGATGTCATTCGGTTAGAAACTGGAAAACGTTCCATGACAAGTTCTGAGAATGAGGAATGGGAGAAGGAAGCGTAAAAAATTCTCATCTGAAGAATACTCATCAGGGAGTGATGTTGATGTAAGGAGGAGAGATGACTCCTCGGTTGACTTCAGTCGTGCAGGGCGACAAGATAAACTGACAAGTGCAACTAAATGCATTTCAAAACAAGCTGATGCAGGTTGTTCCAGGGTCAAATGCAAAAGCCTATCGAAGTCCCTAAACTCCGATAATGGAAGACAATCCAGGGAAATAACACCAATGGCAGCAGAGTATCAATGTCCCTTGCCTAAAAGTAGGCATCATGTCTGCACCTTATCTCATGGGGTGTCACTAGACATTCGAGTAGCCAAGCAGTTATGTTCAGTGACAAGTAAGTCATGACATGCGATAAAATATTTCCAAAAACTCTTACTTTTTACGTAGTTTTTTTCTCGGATAATGCGAACTACTTTTATAATGCTAGTTTTATTTTTCAGGAACCTTATTGGCATTACAAAGCTGAGTGAAGGACATCCGAGAGCAGTTAAAGAGCTTTTCAATGAAATCAATAGAAATGAGCAGAGAAAAGATTTAACTGTGGAGGGGAGTGAACAAGATGAGTGGCCAGATGACAAGATCATGGAGATCACTGAACACTTTCCATTTAAAACAATGGAAGATTTTATTAGGTTTGAAGCTCGCTTGAAAACTGAAGCTGAACTAAGGAATTCTACTGTAAGTACTTTCTATAGATAAAATAAAACTATTACCATTCCCAACGCAAACAAAAATGATATCAGTAAAATAAACTCTAAATTGCAATAAAATTATGACAAGGTCTTGCACAAGCACATCTTGCACATTTTTAGCTGCATGTATTTTTATTGCGCTAAAAAGATTAAAAATGAAGTGTGGTCTTACACCAATTTTCATAGTTATTCTTAGAAATCTAAATATGAAGTTAAAACATACTAAGTAAATTGAAACATTATTACAATCATTTATTTTGTTTTGCAATTTTTTTACTTAAATTAACTCTAATTTAAAACATCACAATTAATGTGAACAAAGATACGATTTTTCAGTCGCTGAATACTAATTTGATGTTCATATTTTCGCTAATTACTTTTTTCACAAAAGTATTTGTAACATTTTTAATACTTGGATTTACACAAACTAAAAATTCTCGTTTCATTAAAAAATATAACAAAAAGGTTTTCGCGATCTCTTAACATGCATTCGATGCTAATATTTTCACAAATTAATTATTTTGCAAAAATATATAAGTGAATTTAAAAAAATCTTTATTTTTAAACAAGAAATTATGTAAAAAAAATAATTTTGCAAATTATATTTTCAATATATTAGTAACAGTTGAATAGCACTCACCTTCAGTTACAAAACCCATTTTTCAGAACAAGAATCGGGGCAATGCACGTTATATTAGAGAGAATTGAAGTTGAAGCTACCCTGGCGATTTTCTTAACGCCTTTCAAGGTGTTTTAACGGCGTTTGAAGGTGTTCACACGGCGTTTCTAGACGTTGTCACGGCGCTGTCGAGGTGCTCCGTTACGCTCTCCAGCGGACGGCGCTCCCTAGCACCCCCGAAGCACCTTGTGAACACCCTTGGCCAGGCATGTCCAAGGTGATCGCAAGGTGTTGATTCACACTCTCGGGCGAAGGCGCTCATAACCACCCCCGAAACGCCTTGACATCACCTTTCTCAAGGCGCTTAGCTTCGCATACAAGGTGCTGTGGTGCACTGTGAGCCGAGGCGTTCCGGAACGCTATTGTAGCGCCTTTAGACTACACCTTACGAGGTGTTGTGTTTCCGTTCAAAGGCGCTTCAGATCGCCCTCACGAAGAAAGTGGTTCAAAGCGCCATCGAAGTATTTTTGGGTTTCCTTGGAGGGAGCTGTTACAATGTTCAAAGTCGTTGTAACACGCTCTTTAAGAAGGGCACTTCAAAGAGCTACACCGCAGAAATAGGCACTTAAGCCCTTAAATTTCATGTTTTACACATTCGGTTGGATAATAAGGAAAAACTTGTGTACATTCAACAAATTTTTCGATCCAAGAGATTTCAATGCAACCAGATGCGACATGTATTTTGAAACTGTTTTATTCCAATAATCGGACGATTTACATAAATATAATTTCAGTAGTCCCTCTTGTCACAAGTGGTAAATTTCTAGTCACCGTTTTATCCTTGAAGTATTTTACACACAAACATGCCTGTAGTTGTGTCCATCAATTTACTGCCCGCGTATGCCTTCAGGCTGTATAATTTCTAAGCCCTCAATATTTTCTACTTTTTTAACATGTTGAATGATACAATTATCATTTGCAAGAACGGCATTATTTGAGGGCACAATATTTTCAACCCGCAATTGCACACTGTTGGCTGCAGACAAACAAATAGCTAATACCAGCATTATTTTACCAAAATCAAAATACACAATTTAATCATCATTTCTCTTGCACGTAGAATAATGAGAAGTTATTATTCTCATACCCCGAATAGCATACGGTGATAAAAAACACCGTGATGGTTGAAGACCATTTATCTAAAGGAACTGTCTATCATTCAGACTAAGTTCACAAATTTCACTTGCACCTAGCAAAATACAGTTATTAAATCACTTAAATGTACCCAGATAGCACTGAGGCTTGCCGCATTAAGGCTTCGGGAACCTTGGTAATATTGCTAATGCTGTTACAATGTTGCGGGAATATTGAAAGAATAAGGTTACAATGGCAATGTTAAATCAAGGTTATTGGGTTGTTTCCGCAAGCTCTCTTTTGCGCATGCGCGTAAGGGCCTAAGATGATGAGAAGTTGCACGTTAAAAAAATAAGCTGTTCATATTCCTCACGTACACGAATTATTTGGTCATTCTTGAGCGGTGTTCCATCTAACGGGACCTTTGTTGATGGGAAATAATAGCTAGAGACAAACAAACCTTTGGGGAATTTCATTAATAGTCACCTTTTTGTAACACTGTCCATATGTTGTCAGCAACAGCTACATATTCAGAGAAAACTCTTATTTATCTCTCTCAGCATTGAAAGAACATTAATTATGTGTATTCCTACCGGTCAAGCTTATTTTTTTCCCTGAAATGGTTTCTGAGGATTATTATAAGGGGGGGAAATCTCCGCAGTATTATTTTTTTAAATTAGATCTCGCGAGTGAGTTGGTGCCGGCAAGGTGAGGTATATAAAGAGTCTCTTGCCCTCCAAAGATCAACTTTGATTTGCACACGTGTGTAGCCAAATTTTAGGTCCCGTAGGCAAATGTTAGATGCGATAGGTTGGCAGTCTTAAGCACATAAGGCAGGAGGGAGAGTAACATCGCTTCGCAGGTGAATACAATTACCAACAAACTTCCATGTTAACCATTGTCAACCACATAGATGTTTATATATTTTTTATACTTTTACCATTTCATTGTTGTGGCTGTGTGAAAGAACTAATTGAGTTATCACGAGAAGAAACAAGTTAATATGATCAACGAATGAACAAGTAGAACATGAAACTAATTCTAAACCACGAGTGCAAAAAATGAACACTGTGATAGATGCTTCAAAGGCGCGATCCTACAGTGCACATGACAACGCCATTTAAGGTCCTTTGCAGCGCCGTGACAGCGCTCTGGAACACCTTGAAAGACATTTCAAGGCGCTCTGGCAGCGCTCATCCTCACCGTGCACGGCGCTGCTGCAAGCGCTTTGGACGGTGCTTTTCAACACTCTCAGAGCGCCTTACAACGCCTTGCAAGGCGCTTCCTAAAACACCTACGGCGTTCACAACTTCACCATCGAAGCGCCTTTATAGGCGTTACAAGGGAATTTGCGAGACGCTCCGAAACGCTTTACGACAGTGTTTTGAAGGCGCGCCAAAGGAGTGGAAAAAAACGCCAGGGTAGCCTGCTCCTTTTCAAGTGATGCACTTGTTACCAGTGCAACATTTTATCTTATCTACTAGAGGAGTAGCAACAACGTTAAGTTCTTACTTAAGATGGTTTTAAATTCGTCAATCGGTACATCCAAAGTACATGCACAAAAACCCTATGTAGAAACTATTTCTAGACTCATAAATACCAAGTATTAGAGATCCTGCACCACTGCGTCGTACACGGCGGTCGGGTTCGCGCCGTCCCGTGTGAAAGGAGCCTTTGAATGAAATGATGTCCGTCGCCAACCCAACCAAAGGCACCTCTTGAGCACAAACCAACTCGGATACTGACGAACCAACTCAACTCGAATACTGACGAACCAAGTCAACTCGAGCTGGCGAATGCCGAGTTCTCCAGTAAAAACGAACGATTTTGTTGCAAACAGATGCCGATAGATGAACTAGACTTTCCGGAGGCTTTCGAGCTAGCGACTTCGCCCTCAGACGAATAACAAAGACATTCCACCGCACTAGCTGGCAAATGGAGAGTATAGGTACGTATCATCCAGGAGCCAACGACATATACGTCGGCGGCGGCACGTATGGCGTCATCGGCGATAACGTAAGACTCGAAGACTTCGACATATCCTGGAGAAGTGTAGGGAAAAAAGATAATGGAGGGCAAATTTGGGAGGGGAAGGGAGGTGTTGAGGGAGGGGAGTTAGGGAAACGAGAAGTTCTGAGTTGCAGTAAGGAAAGGAAGGATTTATGAAGTGGAGAATGGCAAAGGAGAAGACGGAAGCGAAAGAAGGGCAAGGAAGAATTAAGGAGGGGGCGGAGAGGGGAGTAAGGAGAGGGAGTAGGGTAAGGAGAATATTGGGTAGAGGGGAAGGGTGGACTTGAAAAGAGGAGTAGGAGAAATGAGATTTTGGAAGGGGCTCTAGGTGAACGGAGGAGTTGAGAAGGGGAGAGAAGAAGTTGAAAGGGGACTTAAGGCAAGAAAGAATTAAGAAGGGGGAGTAGGGGAGATGAGGAATGCGAGTAAGGGAATTGGGCATTGGGAGGGAGAAGTAGGAAAGAGAGAACTTGAAAGGGGGATTGGAAGAGGAGAAGTTGGACGGTGAAATAACGAAACGTGGTATTATGGAGGGGGAGTAGAGATGCTGTGAGGGGGTTGGGGTATGGAGGAGTTAGGAGGGTAAGGACAGAAAGTAAGGAGGGGTACAAAGGGTGGTTTCCTGTATTGCATGACATTCCCCTGGGAAATCGCATTGAAGCCGTCAAAAAGAAAATACGGAGAATGGAGAGGAATGAAACAGAATGAAGGATATGCAATGCTAGCGACAAGTCATTGTGCACAACATTTACAGCGAGAAAGAAACATGTGGTAACTTGCGTGAGAGGTCAGCAGGTTTCAATATTTTTAGATACTTTCAACATTTCATATCAAAGTTAATACATGAATATCTATGAATTTATTGCATGAATTTTTTACACATTTTTTCTTCCTCAAATAAAAATCATTTTTACAAATTTAATAACAAGCATTAAACTCATTATATCCGCTAATTGCATTTTCACCAATTTAAATTAAAGCCTTCACTGCCCGTGTCCATACATGATGCAACATATTAGCTGGCCCGACCAATACTGTTTAATAGCACATAAAAGTTTATTATGCCCCTTGGTTAACTTTAAGAGGACCGAACCCTGTCAAAATTATTTCAAATAACTTGTTCTTGTACTCCCACTCCAGCGTCATCCTTTCCATTGCTGGGGACGCTCTTCACGTGCTTCTTCAGATAGTAATTGTGTGCCATGGTCAAACAACCCCCTACGAAATTGAATGCTTAACGATTCTCACCATAGAGCTCGTTTCAGGTCGTTACTAGTGGAAAACGCCTTCATGTATTCCCCACCTACTTATGGCCTCTCCCACATGTGTATTGCGGCGTGTCTCCTCACAGCGTACTTAGAGATGAACGTATTCGAACACTCCTCACACCTGAATCCCTTTTAAGAGCGGTGACACTCAACGTGCCTCCTCAGATCTGACTATATTACTACAATTTGTGGCACTATTGACATCTGTGGCTAATGTCTTTGTTGCGAGACGTGCTCCTTTAGGTGCCAAGTCTGGGAGAACTTTTTGTTACACAGCACTCAAACGGCCTCTATCCGTCATGTGTAGTCATGTAACTACTCAGGTTCCATCTGAGAGATAACCTTTTGCTGCACACGTCACACTCAAAAGGCCCCCTTTCCTCATGGATACTCATATGATCGCTCAAGATATGCTTCCGGAAGAAGTTTTCGTAGAACCCTCACACTCAAAAGGCCTCTCTCCGGAATGGGTCCTCAAGTGACTGCTCAGGTGCCCACTTTGGGAGAACTTCTTGTGGCACACCTCACACTCATACGGCCTCTTTCCATCATGTGTCTGCTCAGGTCATCACTCCGGGAGAACTTCTTGTGGCACACCTCACACTCATACGGCCTCTTTCCATCATGTGTCCTCAAGTGTTTGCCCAGATTCCCACTCTGGGAGAACTTCTTGTGGCACACCTCACACTCATACGGCCTCTTTCCGTCATGTGTCATCATGTGCCTGCTCAGGGTCCCACTTCGGGAGAACGTCTTGTGGCACACCTCACATTCAAACGGCCTCTTTCCGTCATGTGTCGTCATGTGACTGCTCAGGGTCCCACTTCGGGAGAACTTCTTGTGACACGCCTCACACTCAAACGGCCTCTTTCCATCATGTGTCCTCATGTGTCTGCTCAGGTCATCACTCCGGGAGAACTTCTTGTGACACACCTCATACTCATACGGCCTCTTTCCATCATGTGGCCTCAAGTGTTTGCCCAGATTCCCACTCTGGGAGAACTTCTTGTGGCACGCCTCACACGCAAACGGCCTCTTTCCCTCATGGGTCCTCATGTGCCTGCTCAGGTTCGAACCCCGGGTGAACTTCTTGTGGCACACCTTACATTCAAACGGCCTCTTTCCGTCATGGGTCTTCGTGTGTGTACTCAGGTGCCCACTATGGGAACTTATGTGACCTATCAGTTGAGCCTTCTGAGCGTAAACCTTCCCGCAATGACCGCAGATGAACCCCTCACCGCCCAAGTCACAACACGTTCCAAACACCTCTACATAATTGGAGCAGGGAATTTTGGTTCCATCATCATTCTCCTGACCCTGTCCTTCCTTAGCAGCAAGCGTGTCCTCTATCCTGGTCTGGTGAGCCCTGATATGGCTCGACAGAGTCAGCTTCGAGAAAAACGAAACCCCGCATTCAATACAAATGAATCTCTCCCTAACTTTTCGCTGACCAAAAAACGAACTACTACCACCCTGACCTCTACTCATGTCTCGACCTGAACCACTCTTTGCAGTTAGCGTTCGCCTCCTCGAAGCATCCGTCCCTCCAGGTTTACTTGCAGCGTTTGTATCAGTCTTTGACTCCTCCAAGAATGGGCTTGGTGTATATCTGTACATGGCATATTGCTCGGATACAGCTTCTTTGCCTGGAAAATATTAGTAAGTAAAAGGCTAAAAAGTATCTCACCCGAAACATAAGCATCATGGCATGCTAACAGGTTCTCCACCCAGTATTTCTTTTGTTTTTCGGCAGGTGATAAGAAATTTTTCAAGTCTAAAGAGCATTTAATTCCCCTATCGCGATTCCTTTTTGAGATAGTTCTCCCTTTAGTTCGGCGTATTTCTATTCTTTTCATGCAATCTTTTTCACCTTTCCTTATGCTTCTTTCTTGTTCTCACTAACAATGAATTATAACTTCAATAATGACATGCACCATTCAAGTGATAACTAATTTTAATTTCCATCCGCAAGCATCGCCCTCTGCTAAGAATTTTCTTCAGCCCCAACATATTTCAACAAATCCTCATTCAACAACATATCTTTACAACGGACTCTCCTCGTTCCCCTTTACTCCACTACTTCTAAGGCCGATTACAGATTATTATTATATTTTCCGAGAGTCATGGACTCAAATACATCTCAAATATTGACTGAAACCAATTGCCCACATCATATTGTTAAACGACTTGAGCAAAAAATCTAACCTATGAATTGCAGTGGTTTTTCATGCAACGAACACAAAGAGACTGCTACCTTTGTATTAACAAAGATGAAAATGTTAACACCATTACCTCCATCTTTTGCATTTCCTGAGCCAAAAGTACCAAAAACCCCAAATTTATGATCACATTTTGAGATTTTTTTCAGCTTAGAGTACTACAAGAATTTGGCAACATTATAGTCAAAATTAAAATTAAATTTTACGAAAAAATCTTTCATTTAACATTTTTGAAGCTAAACAAGCTGAAAACTCAGGTGACCTGATACAACATTCACGGACCACAGGGGGAATAGGTATTTATCAAATGGGGACCCTTCACCTATAGGATGGTTGGCACAATGGATAAGGAGGTGCCTAAGGACCTCCTTGAGAGGAACTCCAAAAAAATACAATCTACAACCAACCTTCTAAGATCCCCCTTGAAATACAACAATGTCTCTATGACTGCCCATTCTTTACTCATGCTTACCTTTCTCACTGACACAATTTCCGTCGCCATCTTGCTCATGTCCAGATGAATCAACTACCATACCATGGATGGTCACATAACCCGCCTTGAATGGGAAACAGAATCCACATCTTTCAAGTGAACCTTGATTGACTAGATTAAATATATATACAAATTTAACGGGGATTCACTATGAATCACAGATCGTGGCATACGAAATATAAATAAGGCATAAGATTATAGATCATTTCAAGGCTGATTAACAAATTTTCAAGGTTAAAACGAAAAATTACATATAAGTCAACATCATTTAGGTCTCCCTCATATTTAGTTTCATTAAACATGCAATAAATCCATTCAAATTAAAGAAGGCCATTGTTTACCAAAATAAATGCATGCACAACATCCACTTTATAAAGTACATCATTCAGTGCGTTTTCTGATATTGACAACTTATTTTCTCTTTCCAGAGTTCATAAATTGTGTTCTTTATAGATCTGGGGTTGATCACAGAGCTAAAATATGAGGACTATCGCATTAATGTTATTTTAATAAAATAATGTTTTATTATCCGGTCTGTTGCAAGAAAAATCGAGTTCCAAAAACGTAGTTTCAGACTGAGCGCTACATAACCCTTAATGAAATATCTTACACAAATGATATTCGTAACACGGTATAGTCCACTTTCGGCACCTCAAAATTGGCAATTACACCTTGCTCACCAATACGCAGTAACGATGGATGGCGTTCTCTAAGGCAGTCGGTTCAAAATGTCCCAGGTATATAGTAGCTACTGCAGCGGAGATGGGAGATCCCATTAATGATGCTTCTGTCTGCTCATAAAAATCACGTTTCCATTTAAAATACGCCGTAGTTAAGCATATCTCCACCAAATTAGCCGTACTATCGTCGAATTTCTTCCGGACGACACCGATGACTTTTTTCGTAGGCATCTTGGTGAAAAGTGACCCCACGTCGAAGCTCACAATAAATGTCTTCTCAGCCTAATCTTATGTTCTGAATGCGCCTAAGGAAATCTTGGGAGTTCCTGACATAAGAGTTGGCCTTTTCCACCTCCGGTTGTAGTGAAGTGGCGATGTATTTAGCTAATGCGTATGTGGGGGAGTCTATTGCGCTGATTCCCGGTCATAGCGGGACGCTAGGGCGGCACTTATATTTAAAAAATGATCCTATTTTAGAATTCGTGGTCTCAAAATGTGCGAATCTGTGAGAAAAAATATAAAGAAAGCACCTGGTTCGTGCGACGACGGATGGCCGTGCCTGAGGCGCCTAATGGACCTTAAAATGTAGTTATTTTGATAAGTTGAGGTTTACGACCCGGATTACACGTTTTCTAAGGTAAACATGGTATTTTAGAACCCTTTTGACAAAAATTTCAATTGTTTCGTCGTATATCGATTCCTTCATGCCGATACGCTGCCTCAAAGGCGAGCGCCGCACGCCCCTACCGGCAGCCGCGCATCGCTTGATACGCGCGACACTCCTCACTCCCGTGGCACTTCCCTCCTTCCCCTTACATTAGGAAACACAAGAATAACTTTAACAGGGACTACCGACAGAGAATCAGTGAGTCATGGCTACCAGTCATTTCCAGCAAACCACGATACTTACCCGCCCTCCCCTCCAATACCCCCTCCCCTCAGTCATCCTCGAGGTTATACATTTGATGCGTAATAAAGGCAAAAATCATTAGCCCTGACGAGGTCTCCGGCGAAGGAGAGGAAACGTTGGCTTTTTTAAAAACCTGACGCGGGAACACCCAAAAAGAACACTGTTGAATGAATGGACCGCGAAAGTTTTTGCAACATGACTAAGACAACAAATTTTGAAAACCATTTGTCAGCCTATACATTCCAGAAACTTCAAATGAAAGTAGTCAGAAATATCAGAGAATCAATTGTTATGTCTATTAAGGAAACGTATTTATAAGACATTTATGGAATATGTTTCTTCGACACATTAACTTACATCGCGAGTTTTTATGATAATCGGTACAATCTTCAATACCTCAAGGTACACGAAAAAACTATCCCACCATTCGGAACTGCACGCGTTATACCGCACCATTTCATCACATAAATTTTCGGGACCGCGTCTTATTAGCGTCCATTCTGCAATGTACCTTGCTTACCTCTGGGGCTGCCTCCCCATTCTTAGCAATCGTAACAATCCGAAACCACAGGGTATACTCAGGATACTCAGGGCTCACGTATTTCGCGCTCAATGGTGACATCCAAGGTTCGATTATTGCACCACTTCAATAGTTCCCCATTCGGCCACAGGTATCCGGGTAAAAAAACGGGTTATAATGGGTGACGCCGATCGAGGGTAAAATATCCTTGCATTAGCTAAATAACTTACAGACAAGGCTACCTTTATGCTAGCTGGGAAGTGGACGATTTTCCGAGGTTAATGATAAACATGCTAAATTGTAGAAGCGTTTCTAAATATATTACGAGGCCTCAACAAAATTCACATTTCTGATTGGCATTTTATATCCTGCAGCCTTATTACTTCGAAACGCCTACATTTATTGATCAGAAAGTCAACCTTTCTCTCAGATTCGTCCGATGCTCATACCGCCAAGAGAGGAAGCTCATCAGTGGGACGCGGTTGACCCTAGCCCTGAGACCCGACGTACTTCGTTGACGTTGAAGTCGGCCAGCTAGAGGGGATGAGGGTAGCTGGAGGGGAAAGAGGGGAAGAGGATAGCTGGAGGGGAAAGAGGGGAAGAGGATAGCTGGAGGAGAAAGAGGGGAAGAGGATAGCTGGAGGGGAAAGAGGGGAAGAGGGTAGCTGGTCACTAGGGAAGGAGGCAGATGATATGGCTTGGACGGCAGCAACGGCGCACAGTGGGCTGGAATCTACAAAATATCGCCAACATTCATATCTCCAATGTTTTTGATACTAGAGCAATGAAATTTTCACAATATCATGCTTGTGGGTCTCAAACTAAAATCCAATGATTCGAGCATGCAGACTAGTCACGCAACACTTTAAGACAAAATGGCGGAGACCATGAAATCCACTTCGCTAGCAATCATACTGACGGTAAAAATATTTTTTAAAGGAGAATATTTTGAACGTGTAAAAACAACTATCATTCACTAGAATATTTCGCTTTTTGACGCACACTGCTTACTTCATACGGTATCGATGCAGATATCGATACAACTTTAATACAAAAAACTACTGCATGTACGTACTAAATTAGCGATGGGTTGCATTGTGATTCTACTCGGAATAATAAGAAAGAGGGCGCTTATAAGAATACTTTATCTTTACAGTTTATCAGTATTTACCTCACAAAATCTCATCATCTGAGTCCGAGTCTACGTCATCTACATCTACGCGATACCCTGGAAGCCACCGCAAGGTTGTGTGGCTCGGGATGAATATCACTGTTGACATGCATCATCATTGTCCTCTGAATCTGTTAACCCCTCTATCAGAATAAAGATTCCGTTCCGCATAGGGCATTATCTCTTTGTTTTCCCTTTTTCTCTCGTTGAAATTAGTGGTCCAAACTTAGTAGCAATATTCGAAAAATGTCCTAATATTCTTCTTACCAAGACATCTTCCTCAAGTGCTGCTCACTGAAACTTTTGATGTCCTGTTGCCTGGATTACTGAGATTCCTCCGAGAATTTTCCAGTACTTTCAATACCTCCAGTACTGCAAAACTATTTATCCATGAACTGCACCAATACTTGACATTCATTGGAATCGATTGACATTTAAAATTTTTCCCACCGATATTGTAGCACAGGTGACTTCTTTGACATACCAGATTATGCCGCAACTGTCAGCATAATGTCATGTACTTCTTTGCGAGTAACTTTTTCAGGATTCATCTTCTCCTTTGTGTCGGTGTAATCGACCTAAACCAACATAAAAAGCCATTGATAATCACGTAAAAAGTAAATGTAAAATCTCTTTTATTATGTGACAAGACAACTTCGAGACCTGAGATCAAATGTTGCTCTGATACACTCTCTCTTCATTCTCTAGCACTCTCCTGATAGATGGCTAATTCCGTAACAACTCCTCGTTTCTGTGTTGATGAGCCGAAAATGCTTGAGTACCTCCACTCACAGCCGCAACATAAGACTGAATAACTCCACAAAAACGTGTGCAAAACGGGAGATAAATTTTCTAAAACAATACGTATTACACATTTTAGGAAAAACCCTCAAATTATTTTGGTGAACCCGGACACAAACGTGTCTGAGGGAAATGATGCTATAGGACACATGAACCAATTTGCTTGTGAAGGGGTTATAAACTACATAATTAGTGGAAGCTCTAGAAAACTTCTAGGAGTTTTAAATGTCATCTTATCAAGTAAAGTGCTGTTCAAGGAACTAAATATTGAGTGCCGGTGAGGGATCTTAATTGGGACAAAAGGCAGGGGAATGTCTTAGGGTCGAGGAGGATTACCTCGGTCGGCCTGGGTACGACCATGCTCGCTCATGAGTATTGTGGCTAATTCCGTCTGGAAGCAGAAGTAATCACTGTGAGGAAGGATCTATATTTCTTTGAATACAAGAGAACATGCTGCTGTTTCATACGCCTGCTTCATGAGGCTATTAATTGACCAGCCAGGATGCGCGAAGGTCCTAACCAATGAAATTTGAGAACTCTCTCTCTCTCTATTCTTGTTCTCTATTTTTCGTGGTTCTTACTGCAATAACATATTTTAGTAGATCATTATTCCTTGGTTCAAAATCATGGAGGGAGGAATAAAATTCTGAGCACAGGTTAGTAGAAACAAAATTAAAATATTCATTACACTAACTTCGGTGCTGGACGGTTGCCCCACTGATAGTAGTATATATTAAATCAAAAATGGAGGGGGAGCAATTAGGGGCAAGGTTTTCCTATATAAAATGGCAGTAGAGATGTTGTAATTTATGCGGCATAAATATCTCAGTGTCGTTATGTGTCATTCCTAAATGTTTGTTAACATTATAAGAAAACAGGCAAAAAACAGGATATTTTAATTGTTTAAAAACTAAAAAGAGAAATTAAGTTAAAAACTATAAAGACCTCGTAATTCCTTTTCAAAAGGTGTATACTTATCATAAAAACTTTTCAAGTAACCATACTTGCTTTCACATGGCCATACGAGCAAAGAAAATACACAAGATTTTGCGAAATACCTGCTTTGTCGGATTTTTACAATTTTTTTCAACTTTAACCGCCTCTGTTGATCTATAGATGGGCAGAAATGAATTTAAATAGGATTCACTTTTTGTAGCCTGGATGTTGAAAATTAAATTTCCACACTGCGGGATGTCAGTTTAGAAGTCAAATGCTTGAATTTTGGCCAGTTTTTCGATTTCAGCCCACTGTGTGGCGTGAAAGAGCTCTTGCTCTGCAGTAATGGTGAGAGACAGACCTGAGTCTTCTGAAATGAGGTGAAAGCCGTAGTTGCCCCAAGGCTCAAGCACTAATGAGTGGTGGAGGGTTGTCTAACAGCAGCAGGAGTTTGTAGGTGCAAAGGGAATGCTCGGGAGACTCTCCGGGCAATCCTAACGTAATAATAGCAATGTTGTTACATTCACGACATCTAGCAACTACTGCACCATTACGGAGGAACGCCAGCCCGACGAGAGATACTGTGAGGCCAAGTTACTTCATTTCCATCTCTTCAATGGTGTGCAGTTACAACTTTGAGGGGTCAGCTGCAATCACTTTAATATGTGAAATAGCAATGAGAATCAGGTAGGATTTTATGCGATCTTATCACCTTATAAAAAATAATATTAACATGAGTGTTATGGTAGTTGAGTCCACCACCTGCAGTAATTAACCAGTGCTTATGTTATGTTTGAGATGTGCCATATCAGAAAACACTGTAGTTCATTCATTTTTTTGGGATCTCATTGAACTTAAAGACATGAAATCCAGTTCAATCATGGATGCCATTTTGGAGAATCTGAGTTCTTATGGTTTTTTTCATTCTTACCTCAAAGATAACTTTGTTGAATTTGCAAGTGATGGAGCCTCGGTAATGTTAGGAAAGAGAAATGGAGTTGATGTGGCATTACAGAACATGTTTCCTCACTTGATTGTTTGGCACTGTGCTAACCACAGACTCGAACTAGCAGTACACGACACGAGAGATGAGGTTCAAGGTCTTACTCAATTCCATTTTTTCTTTGATAAACTGTATTCTGTCTATAGCATGTCGCCTAAAAATCAAGCTCAGCTTAGAGAATGTGCAGCAGATCTTGGTGAAAAACTATATAAGGATGGGAGAATATTTACAATCAGATGGGTCGCCTCAAGTGCTAGAAGTGTGAAATCTGTTTGGAATAACTATAGGTCCCTTGTCACACATTTCACAGATGCTGCTGCTGATAAATACAGTGATTCTAGAGAAAGGTCTAAATATGCAGGCCTTTGCAAAACTTTGAGTTCTTCTGAATTTGTTACAAATTTAGCAGTTGTATACGATACTTTAATTGAGCTCTCAGATTTATCTTTGCTTCTTCAAAGAAGAGACATGACAATTACCAAAGCTGACAAGACTATAAAATGTAGTATCCGAGTACTGGAGTCCATGGCATCTTCTCCAGGTTCTCATGCTGAGGACACAGCTAAAGCACCTAAAAACAAGGTCTTTAAAGACACTGCATTACACAACAACCATAAAGTTGTTCAAATAAATAGTGGCCATTTTACCGAAGTCTAGCTGAAAATCACAAACACAGACTTGTCGCGAATCCTATAGCCATGCATCCCATATAGGTTCTCAGACCAAGCAAAGCATCACAGAAAACGAAAAGAAGCTGAGGACTGAAGTATTGTTGAAAGATCTTGCTCTTGTAGCGACAAACCATTGGCCACAAGATACTGACATAACTTGTCTCTCAGCATCTCTAATATATGTGAGGTTTTTCTACTTCAACACAAGAGAAAATACAATCAGGCATTCAGGGAATATGTGGACACGAACATGAAACCTGAAGACCTTGAACAATTACTACAAATAATTGATTCAATTCCAATTTCCACATCAGAATGCGAAAGAGCATTTAGTGCTATGAATGACAGTCTCACTAAAAAAAGGAACAGTTTGTTTGTAGAACGAACCGGAAGATTAATTTTCCTCAGAAGTGTTGGGCTGCCATTGGCAAAATTTAATCCAGAAATTTATGTGCAGTCTTGGCTCAGATCAGGGAGAAGATCAGCTGAAGAAACAGCGTGTTGAAAATGTGACCCACCCAACGAAGTCCACTACGAGTCCATCTGGAACCTCCTTAAGTGATTTTTGGTGAGTACCGCCTAAATTTTTTTCCCAACTACAGCACTGCGTGACATGGAGGGTAGAATAGGATGGAGGTTTCAGTAACATAGATGAAAGTTAATACATTTTGGTAAGAGTAGAATGGGTATTTCGCAGTGCTTCTTGTAACCCATGACCATTCTGGAAGAAATCTTTTAATGCTTTACGTAGCTAACAAGGAGACATCGCGAGAGTGATGTTCGGGATCCGAATTCCGATGTTATTTTCTGAAACTATACAGGAAATGTAGAAAAAGTGTCACGGCTTTCTTCTACATAGGCCCGGGTTCGAGAGATAAATACCAGTAAAGATTTGGCACGGAATCAGTATCTTTGAGTAAGCGTGCCAGTTCAACAATTGGCGTTGCTGAGTGCGTTGAGGCGTGTGGCCAATGCTTTTTTGAAGCAAAGTAAATTTGTTAAATAATAATCGCGGATCAAATTAAAATAAATGTTTTGTTTTTCCATGGTTGTCATGGGGGAAATAGTTTGTTGATAACGAGGATTCGGGGCATAACGATATTGAACACGAAAGAGAATGGTTGTATCATTGATTTGAATAAAAACTTAATCCAACAATTTGGTAGCAGAGCGTGGTTATAAGATACACGAGTGAAATTTCCAGGAGGTCAAGAAAAGTGACAAGGGAAAATGTCAGACTTTGGAGTTTCAAGAATCGAGCCTCTAACAAACAAGAATTATGGACTTTGGAGCATGAGATTGGTTGCAGTTCTTAAGGCGAAAGGATTGTATCAAGATATCATTTTCGGTGATGAACCAGAGAAGAATGGTGCTGATGCAGCGGCTGTGGCGAAGTGGGAAGCCTGGTCAAAGAAGAACGACGAGGTCAACATGCTGATCATTATGACACTTTCGGCGGAGCAGGCGTTAGCATGTCAAGGTATTTCCAATGCAAAAGAGTTGTGGCTTTTGTTAAAGAAACGTCATGACGGTGTTGAGAAACATAGAAAGACTCAGTTAATGATTGAATTGGCTAAATTAGAAAAATTAGAGAAAGAAAGCATTGACGGTTATTTAACTAGAGCTCAAACATTAGAGACTCAACTTAAGGAAATGGGTAATAATATTGAAGATTATGAATTAATTATGTACGTAATCGAGGGTCTACCAAAGAGTTTCAGTGAAGTTGCAACAGCGATTTCTTCCAATCCAACGGTGGATTTCGAATTCATGAGAGGAGCACTTTTGCGATATGAGGAGAAAAACAAGAAATCAACCAATGAAGGAGAGGTCAAGGCTTTTAAGGCGAAGGTGCAGACTAAGAAAAAATGTTTCTGTTGTGGCAAAATTGGACATTTTGCTCGTGATTGCTGGCACAAGGACAAGGAGAATTCAATTGAGACTAAAGAAAATTCAAAGGATTTTTACAAGAATAAGAGCAAATTCAAGGGAATTTTCAAAGGAGGCAAGAATCAACATGCATTTGAAGTGAGGGAGCATCACAAGATAAATGCAGAAAATGGAGTCACTTGGATGCTTGATTCGGCGTGCACATCTCACATGACTCATCAAGAGGAGTTATTGATTAATAAGAGGAAAGACAATGTGGAGATCGTGACGGCTGAAGCAGGCAGAAAGATTCACGCTGAATTTCGAGGAGAAATTGAAGGAACCAGCTATCTTGACGATGGTGAGGTAGCATTAACTATAAAAGACGTACTTTATGTTCCAGATTTAAACAGCAACTTGATGTCAGTTCCAAGTCTGGTCAAGATGGGCAAGAAAATAGTTATTGATGAAGATGGATTTGGAATTTATGACAAGAAAACAGGAGAATTAGTTGCACAGGGGATCTTTGAAGCAGATGCTTTTATGTTTCGAATGAGCACGGACAGCGATGAACGAGAGCTGAAGAAAGAAGTTTGCTTTAGCACAAGCGAAATAAATAGTAATTTATGGCACCAGAGGCTTGGTCACATTAACAATAATTATCTTTCTAGATTGGCGAAAGAGAATCTTGTCAGAGGACTCGAAAATGTGTCGATCAAGGATGACAACTGCGAGGATTGCATTCAAGGGAAACTGACGAGAGCACCATTCAAAGAAGTCGAAATCGAAGGTGCACAGCAGATCTTGGAAAGACTGCACGCGGATTTGTGTGGTCCAATGCAACAAGAATCAATTGGAGGGAGTAGGTACATGCTGACTATTGTGGACGAGTACAGCAGAAGATATTTCGTCGATTTTTTGAAGAGTAAAAGTGAAACTGCCGATAAACTGATCGAGTTTATTGAGAGAAAAGAGAACGAGACAGGACAAAAGGTCAAGAATTTTCGCTCAGACAATGCTACGGAATTTACCAACGACACATTGCAAGAATATTTCAAGAAGAAAGGCATCAAGCACGAGAGAACGACGATCTATTCTCCACAGAGCAACGGAATTGCTGAGAGAGCCAATCGAACGTTGGTGGAAATGGCTCGAACGTTACTCATTGCAGCTGGATTAACACTGATGTTTTGGGCAGAAGCCGTGTGGACTGCGAGCTACTTGCATGATCTTTCACCTACGAAGAAGAGGGATCAAGTTCCACTTGAGATTTGGAAAAACAAGAAACCATCGGTCAGACATCTCAGAGTTTTTGGCTGCAAGGTCTTCTACAGAAATGAAGATGTTCAAAAAAAGAAGCTTGACGTGAGATCAAAGGAAGCTGTGTTCGTGGGATACTCGAAGAACAGGAGAGCCTACCGAGTATTTGACTTGAGTGACAGGAAGATCCATTTTATCTTCATCATTCGTCGATAGCATCATATTTCGAATGCTTCCACCCTTTTCTTCTCCGCTGCTGTCATCGTCCATGCCTCACTGCCATAAAGGAACATGCTCCAGATATACGTTTTAATGAATTGCTTCCTTACTTCTAAGCTTGTATTTCCAGCTGTTAGTAGATTCTACTTTTGATAGAATGCCCTCTTTGCCTGGGCTATTCTACTCACTATTTCTTTCTTGCTTCGTCCATCGTTGGTTACTCTGCTTCCCAGGTAACAGAACTCTTTCACCTCTTCCAGTTTCTGTTTTCCTAGTTTAACGTTGGTTTTGGCCTCTTCTCTTTTGCTGCACACCAATATCTTAGTTTTCTTCTTATTGATCTTCAGCTGATGTCTGGTCATTGTCCTTTCCATGGTTGTTAGCATCTTATTCAGCTCCTTCTCTGTCTCTGCTATGAGAGCTATGTCATCAGCGAATCATAGCATGCTGATTGTTTCTCCGTGGATGTTCACTCCAGAGCACTTCTCCTTGACTTCATTGATGGCTCTCTCAATGTAGACATTAAAAATTACGGGAGACAGTGCACAGCCTTGTCTCACTCCTTTCCTTATTCTTGCTTCTTCACAGATGGGTCCAGATTTAATCACAGCTACTTGGTTTTTATACAAACTGTGGATAATTCTTCGATCATTGTAGGAAACTCCAAGTCCTTTCAGAATATCAAGCATTGAATTCCAGTCGACGTTGTCAAAAGCCTTCTCTAAATCCACAAATGCAATGAAGGTCGGTTTGTTCTTCTCCATTCTCTTCTCTATAAGCAGCCTTAGGGCCAATATTGCTTCTCTTGTGCCCTTACTTTTCCTGAATCCGAATTGATCTTCATCCAGGAACTCCTCTGCTTTTCGTTCTATTCTTCTGTAGATGATCCTTGTCAATATCTTCGATGCATGTGTCGTCAGTCTTATAGTCCTAAAATTTTCGCATTTCTCTGCTCTTTTCTTTTTGGGAATAGGAATGATGATGTTTTTCTCGAAGTCCCTGGGTATTTCTCCTGTTGAGTACATGTCGCAGATGACATTATAAAGTTGGGCCAATGTCCTCTCTCCCGCATTCCTTATCAGTTCTGCGGGTATATCATCAATTCCAGAAGCCTTGTTCATCCGAAGGTCCCTTACTGCTGCGTCGAATTCCGATCTCAATATTGATGCTCCCATATCTTCCTTCTCGACTTCGCTTTCCTCTTCAATCACTTTCGTGCTGAGGTCGTTCCCGTTGTATAACTCTTCGAGATATTCTTTCCATCTCTTCACTTTGTCTTCATTTTCAATCAAAAGTTCTCCATTCTTGTCCCTTATAGCATTGCATCTTGCACTCCGTTCCTTGAAGTGGTTCCTCACTATCCTATAGGCAGCTTCCACCTTTCCAATAGTAAGGTTGTTTTGTACATCTTCGCACAGATTGTTCATCCACATTTCTCTAGCTTTCCTGGATTTGCGCCTTTAGGATAGACAGGAATAGAACCCTTTAGGATAGACAGGAATAGAACCCTTTAGGATAGACAGGAATATTGAAATGGAGGGATATTTGGGAAATCAGGAAGGTTGGTGGGAAACTGTTGGCATTAACACACACTGAACAAAAGGTACCATGGGTTGTAAAAAACTAATGTTCAATCCAGTTAAAAAAAGGCTAAGCTCCAATTGCTCCACACAGCACTCAATGTAGAAAACAGTATACCACCAAAAATTTAATTTCCACAGTTGAGACGTGAAACCTGAGCCCTCATTATTGGAAGAGACTTTCATGTTGTCAACACACAAACTGATCCTTGTACAAATGTGTTGCCAAAGAAGGGAGTGCCTTGTAAACCTCTGCATCTTATGCATTGGATGTAGGGAACGAGCCATAGATACCTCTGATTTGCTGCATTGGTAGCCCACACTGTTGATGGTATCTTTTCCCTGAACTTCTGCTTTGAACTATTCTTTAATGAGATATTTCTATGATAAATATGTATCCAGGTATTATGTAAGATCTGATTCACAAAACCAAATATCATATGAAAGTATGAGCAATCATTTATGCTTAAAATAATGATGATAATAAAATAATAGCTCAAGGCATCAAGGTTGTAACTGGTCCCCACTGGAGTGCCTAGTGGAGGGCATTTCAAGTTCAGTACTCCATCCATCAGAGAGGACGTTAAGCCGTGGTCTCCCTGGCACCTGTCGTTAAGAGTAGGCTAATTCCGATGCCGGGTTTCTCTCCACCTTTCCTCCATTCCTTGAAAACTCCTACCATTACCCAATTACCAACCTATCCTATGAGGCGAAAATTACCTCAGCTGTCGGTCGCCTCCCCAAAATAACCAACCAACCATCATGTTTGTTGTAAACACCATAATATCCCCCATACTATTTTCCACTCATTTCAGCAACATACATATATTCACTGTTGTACTCTCAAGATTTGGTACTGTCAGGTTGCAGGGATTTTGCATATTTTTTATTTACCATATTTAATGACACATAAATTACCCTTTGTTTCAAAACTATAACTAAAAATCACCCTGCCTCTAATATGTGAAGGTTCAACCACCATTGCTGAATTCTGAATGCTACTTTTACCCAAGATGAACAGTGCTCCCTACTTCAACACCATTTATGTGTCATTATTCATATATTCACTATATATATTCATATATCAACATTCATATATTCACTGTTGTAATATCAAGATTTGGTACTGTCAGGTTGCAGGGATTTTGCATATTTTTTATTTACCATATTTAATGACACATAAATTACCCTTTTTTTCCAAAACTATTACTAAAAATCACCCTGCCTCTAATATGTCAAGGTTCAACCACCATTGCTGAACTCTGAATGCTACTTTTACCCAAGATGAACAGTGCTCCCTACTTCAACACCATTTATGTTATTATCAACGATGATGTCATCTATTTGTTATTTAGAAATGTAAGATATAAAAGGAATGAAAATTTATATATTTCAGTTCTGCACAGTGAAAACTTTTTTGTTCCGTGCATTACTGAAAAATGGTTACACCTTATATGCTCTCAAACACAGTAAGCCCTATTAGCATTAGTATGTCCAAATCTGGAATATCCAGTAACATTGACTCATATCTCCAAGTATCTAGTTTGCAAGAAAATAGACAAAAACCTTAACTCTAGTGTTCTGCTGAAGCCACCCTCACTAACAAATGTTTCGATGTCCTTCACATTATCTTCTTTGCCGCCTTGCTCCACATTCACACTCACCTGAAAAAGCACAAAGGTTTGATAGCAATGTGCGGTAGGAAGAATTCAGGCTCATCAAGGGATATCACAGAGGGAAATAGGAAGAATGCAGAGTTGAGACCTTGGACAAGAGAGGAGAGCCACCACCAATAGGTATCTCTTCGTACTTGCCTCAGGAATGGCTGCCGTCTTTCAGCATCTTATTTTACCGACATATCAAATTGTATTTTTTTTTCGACTCCGCTCCTCATCATTGTCACACGACTTTCTGCTGGTCCTTACATTGGTTTGTGCGCGTAACATTGTAGCTTGTTCTCACAAATTACGATTAGTTGCTCCATAAATACATTTTTAGAGTGCTGCTTTTCTTTCCTCCTCCAAATTTTTAGCAAAATTTAGCTACATTTAGCAAAATACACCATGAGCAGGATGTATTTGAGCCTATGAGTGTCTATTAATACCATGTTTAACAGAAAAGCCTTTTTGAACTTTGATAGTTCTCACAGGTTAATACTAATAAATATTCATTAGAGCTGAGGGCCCTGAAATACAGTGGTAAGTTCAGGAGATGAATTTTCCTATGCCTCGCAATGTAAACTACAAACCTGTTACATCAGAAAGAAGGCAGCGCACCCCACCATTTCAGAGCTTTTTCAAATTATCTTAAAATTACCTTTAATTTTCTTGAAAACTGGGATTTCTAAGTCCAAACTTTTTGTGTAAAATAAATACATTTATGGAAGGGCATGGATCGCAAGTGATGAAGTCTGTTTTCTTTGATGAAGGAAACTACCCTATTAGCTGCTTATTTCTCATTGATACTACATGACTCATAAAAGATAAAATGTATGACTTAAATTGGGGTATCACGAGATCATTAGTATTTCATGACCATAAAACCTTGAAATTTGATAGGATTGGCTAAGATATTGCAACTCTTTTCATTGCAACTTAAGAAAAATAATATGGGGACAACATGCAATTATTATTTATGATCAAGGGTATATTGATCTAAAGATGCGTAGATTTCAGTTATTGGTCTGATGGAAGCATAAAATGAAAAAGAGAAGTAGATATTTCTAACATTTCAGATGCAAATTGAAATATAATGCTAAATAAAAGCAGGAATATTCCATCTTTCAAATAAGTTACAATCATCATATCTTAACCATCACTACATCTGTACATCTGCCATTCATATTCTTTACGATAAGCAGACACATGGAAATGTAAGAATTTTTCATAAAACAGGAAGGCTAGAGAGAAACGGTTTGACATTTCCACACACTGAATGAAAGGCACCTAATAGTGCTAAATGCTCACATACACTGCAAAAAATGGAGCACTAAGCTCACGTTGGTCATTACAGAATTTGCAATGAAATTTATCCACACAGCACTCAATGCAGGGAGCAGTATGCCAATAAAAATTTTAATTTCCACATTTGAGATTTGAAACCTGAGCCCTCATGATTGGAAGACACAGTAAAGTTGCAACCACACTAAACTGATGCTTATACAATTACAAAAATGTATTGCCAAATCTTGCAAGTATCTAGGAAATCTGTGTATGTCATGCATTGGAAGTAGGGCATGTGCCATACTTACATTTGATTTGCTGCTTAGGTCACTCTCAATGCTGATTGGTCCTTTCCCCTGAACATCATCTTCCTCTCTTTCCTCTGACTTTACACTCACCTAAGAAAGGGAAAACCATTAACACCGGATACTAAGGGATCAGACATATAGGGAATTGGATGGGGAGAAAGAGAATAAGAATAACATAAGAGGATTGCATCCATTGATGTACTGTATGTTGAGCAAAGAAATTTATCAATGTTCTATGAGGACATATTTATGTTTCAATGTGTGCCCACATCATACATAAAGACTGACTCAACCAACCATTAATCACATATAATGTCTAATAATCATTTAAAACGTCTCAACCCATGTAATTTATCGCACACCAACAAATGTTTGATTCAATTCTTTCCCATTACATCAACATTTATATTATCACTATGGTGATTCCAAGATTTAGTAATGAAAAGCTGTTGGTATTTTACATACTCCCTATTTACTGTATTTCATGGCAATTGAGATGAAACTTTTACCCGGCAGATTAATGGCATTGTAAGCAGAATATGAAGGATGTAGAGATTGGACAACAAAAAAGAGGTAAACACAACGTACGTAATCTGCAGATGATTTGTTACTGACAGTTAATATCCCAAATTGTTCATTGCTACTCCCAATCCTTGCAATTCCTAATGTACATATATCATGTTAACTTGAACTTGGGTCTATATGCTTAAATGTTAGAAAGATGTTCAGTGCCTCTTCTCTTCTCCTACTGAAATGTTCATTTACGAATTATAGAATTAATGTTTAAGCATTTTACTACAGTAGAGCATTTTTCTAGATATTGTCACATACCCACTAGCCACGGGTACATCTTTTTCACTATATTATTCATTTCCACATCCCGGAAAACGACGGAGCATTATTCAAAAACAGGAAATATCGCCACCACGATGATTTCCGATGAACGAAACGGACACGTGCGGGAAAGTCACCTTCGAGATGACGCACGTGCCGAGCACACGCGCCTAAAGGTCACCTTCGGGAGTATTGCGCAGTACAGACAACGGAAGGGATATGGTAAACAGGAAAATCCATGACCACATGGGATTTTTACAATGCCTTTCTATCTCTCCAAGTTAGGAGGGATAGAAAGGCATTGTGGTGGGGAGGGGCCCTAGCCTTGGGTCTTCCCCACCACTCCCCCTGTCTTGCAACACCTGCCTCCAAAAGACCTTCGACACCCCTTCGATCGCACTCCCACCAGCCCCATCCCACCGACTTCCAGCATCCGCTTCTACAAGGTCTCGGCAGGCGTGCGCCCGAGTCCCCACCTGAAATCCGGGAAACGACGCCGCCCAAAACCGTATATAAAGGCCGTCCAAACGATGGAAAGACAGAATCATCGGGGGAGCAGAACTGGAGCCTCGCCTACGAGCCTGCGGAAACCTCAACTGCTGTGTTGCTGAACCTCGAGACTCTCCGTGCTGAACTTCGAGACTCTCCGTGCTGAACTTCGAGACTCTCCATTGCCGAGCTTCCAGCTGCCGACCCAGCATCTCGCTGTCGATCCAGTCTGTCTTGCTGACTAGCATCCCGCTGTTGATCCAGCCTACGTTGCGGACTCCGTTAACCGCCGCCACCGCCGAGATTCGCCGTTCGCCGCCGAACCATCGGGAAATCCACGATCGCCGATCATCCCATCGTCGACGCCGCCCTCCCCACAGTCGCCGCCGCTGTCGCACCTAGGCCCGCTGCCTACCTACAGCTCCGTCTTAACTACGCTCCTGTTTGTAAGTGGCTATGTCCGGAATATCGAAATAAAATGGCTTTAACTAAGTCTCTGGAGTGTCTCTCATTTCTTCGACCTGTCCAGATTCACTGATCCACCTGAACTACGCCCCTAGCAGACGAATAGTCTGTGACATATGGTGGAGACGCCTACGGGTAGTGAATCTTGGTCTGTGTCGAGGATTTTGAGACGCTCGCATCCTTCTGATGCATAGACACCCTTAGAATACGGTCGTAATTGCTACAACGACACGTATTGTTCAGTCCGTAAATGAGCGACTGATAATATCACTTTAAAGCTTTGTGCCCTTTTTGAGTTTTGAGTGTTATGTTTTCTTGCCTCTTGTTTATCGCGCCTGCTTTATTTTATTGGTTGTGCATGTGCTGCGTTCCGAAAAAATTTCAATTTCATTAACGTCAGACGATGTCCACACCTCGAACGCCAACACGAAAGAGCGCTCGTCTGCAAGGAGACCCCCCTCAATACCATATTACGCTCGGGGCTAGTTCCGACAGAGAACCCGCAGGGACACAAAATAGCACTGTACCTAGGATCGACAGGGAACCCGAGAGAGAACAGGACAGCACCACACCAATATACCACCTGCCAATTGAGTTTAGGGCCGACAAGGAAGCCGAAGAAGGACAGGAGGATCCGGTAACCCCGCCCGAGAAAAAAATTAAATTAGACGACGCAGGAGAAATGTCAGACCAAGAGCAGGAAAACAAGAAACCGACAATCCCTCCTGTGGAGGATGGGAATATCTCTATCAATATAGTGGAAGAGAGGGTAGCTACTAGTCCAACTAGACCAGCGAGGATCATAGGACACCAGCTGACGCCTACTATATTCTCAGGCGAGAGAGGCGAGGATGCGGAATACTATCTAGAACGTTTCAATAAGATAGCAACCGCAAACGGCTGGTCCGAAGCAGAAAAACTAAGATTATTTCCGTGCTATTTGGAAAAATCCGCGTTGCGCTGGCTCCATGGGTTAGATAGTCACGACGTAAGCACCGCAACGATCAAGGGAGACTGGGAAGATTTCGCCAGGGAGTTCGTTGCGACATTCAAGGGGCTGGGAACGCTCGAGGAAAAGGCACATCGCTTATTTCAGAGACGACAAGGGCCGGAGGAATCAGCTATTAGCTATTACTATGATGTCCGCGCCCTATGTAAAGAAGTTAATCCAAATATGGTCGAGGCAGACTTGGTTAGAAACATAGTGAAGGGACTTAGATCAGATATTATCCAAGCCGTTTTGTTTCACGAACCCAAGACCTGCGCGGAATTACTCCGCTTGATTAAGCGAAAAGACCGAGCGGATTATGTAGCTCGAAGAGCAGCGTCTGAGGAAACATTCAAACCGAGAAACCACAAAACGGAAGCATCAAAGGCGTCGACACCCAAAGACGAGGCCGCGAGACACAGTGCCGATTTAAATGTCATACTCAAAGAAATGGCACGTCTGCGATGCGAGGTGGAATTCATGAAGGCCCCGCCAAGGCCGAGGCCCCCACCTCCGCCTCCCCGCGCGCCGCAGAATGGAAGTCGGCCGATGCCCGACAGAACCCCACCACAGAAAGCGCCGTACGACCATCAAGGACGGACGATAGACGGGAGGCCGATCTGTTATGAATGCCGAAAAAGAGGGCACATAGCAGCGTACTGCCCAGAGAGGACGGCCCGTGGAAGGAATATTCCGAGGGGAAATCCTCCGGGAAACGGCCGGCCCGGGACAAACTAGAGGAGAGTTTGTTCTTGGGGCAGATTGAGAATCAAAGCGGCCTCCTCTTAATAAAAGGCACAGTAGAGGGACTAACTGACCAAGACATTATTCTCGACACAGGAGCAGGGACGTCGGTAGTAAGAGCAGACGTGGTGAAAGGGACGATCCGACCCACAACGAAAATCATTAAATCGGTAGACGGCTGCCGAATGACAGTGAACGGCGTCGCTCGAGTCATGGTTGAGCTAAAGGAAAGAACCTTTTATGTAGAGGCTATCGTCTTGCCCCAACTTAATTGGCCACTTATTATCGGTATGGAAGCATTAGCTAAGGAGGAAGCCGTCATTAACTTGCGGAAAGGCATAATCTGGCTCGGACCGAGAGGGAAAGAGGTGGAGATCCACTCCCACCCCGTGCGGAAGGAGACGGAGGGGGGGTGGAAGGACGAACTCCCCCTGCCAAAAACCGGTTCCGAGGAGGGCCACGCTCGAACCATGAGATTTCACGCCACGGGAGATCTCACGATTCCGGCCCGAGGCGAGGCCAAATGTTCAATTTCGCCTTCCTGCACGCCGACCGGCGGAGAGATTACATCAATCCCATCAATCTTCCGGGAAAAAGGCCTGAGTGTAGAGATTCCGAGGACCGAGGGAGAGTTTGTTGCCGTCATAAAAATCACCGCTACAGGCCTCACAAAATTTTCAAGGGGACCACGCTGGCCGCTTCTAGACCGATTGCAGACGGCGAGGTGGGAGAGATTAATTTTGACGCGGCATCTGAGATAGCACTGGAGGACGGAAATAGAGTTCCGCTCGACATTAACACGGAAATAAGTCAACGAGAACGCGCGTTAATTGACGCCCTGATAAAAGAATTCCACGATATTTTCGCTTGGACGCCAAGTCAGATAGGGAGAACACATTTAGTCGAACATTCGATTCCCACCGGAGACGCATTGCCCATTCACCAAAACCCGTATCGAGTGTCCCACAAAGAGAAGGAAGTCATTAGAGAACAGATAAAGGAAATGCTAAGCCTAGGTATAATTAGACCATCTAGGTCTAGTTGGGGCTTTCCTCTGGTGTTGGTGAAGAAAAAGGACGGTGGACTTAGATTCTGCGTTGATTTCAGACGACTAAATGCAGTTACAACCAAAGATGTGTATCCACTCCCGGTGATTGATGACCTTTTGAGCTACCTAGGGAAGGCCAAATATTTTACTAGCCTAGATCTATTCAGCGGTTATTGGCAAGTCCCATTAAAAGAAATAGACAAAGGCAAAGCTAGTTTTGTGTCCCCTGACGGCGGCCATTTTGAATTCAATGTTCTTCCGTTCGGGTTGTGCTCCGCTCCTGCTACTTTTCAATATCTAGCCGATAACGTATTGTCAGACCTGAAGTGGAAAAAAGCCTTAGTCTACCTAGACGATATAGTAGTCTTCGCGGAGAACGCCGACGAGTTGGTGCAAAATACTCGAGAAGTCTTCCTTAGACTCCGAGCAGCCGGCCTGACTCTCAAGCCATCTAAATGTCATTTCATGCAAACGACCCTGAAGATGCTAGGATATATAGTCAGTGGAGATGGAATTAAACCTGACACGGGAAAACTCCAGGCTGTTCGAGATTTCCGACCCCTCGGAAGGTAAAGGATGTCCAAAGCTTTTTAGGCCTCTGTAATTATTACCGAAAATTTATATGTGATTTTTCGAAAATAGCCAGGCCTCTCCACGACTTGACAAAAAAGGATAGGCCGTTCCACTGGGCCGAAAAGGAAGAGGAAGCGTTTAATTCACTAAAGAACGCCCTGACCACCGCGCCAGTATTAAGGCACTATGATCCGGACCTTCCAATCGAACTCAGGACGGATGCCTGTGACATAGGGTTGGGAGCTTTATTATTGCAAGGGAAGGATACACAAGATTTACGCCCCGTTGCATACGCCTCCAGATCACTGACAAAGGCTGAAAAGAATTATTCGATTTCCGAGAAAGAATGCCTAGCTGCGGTATGGGCTATGTCTCAATTCAGACCCTATCTATGGGGGCAGAAATTTAAGTTAATTACTGATAATAGGGGACTATGCTTTCTAAAAACAGTAAAAGATCCGGTAGGAAAATTGGCTCGATGGTCATTGAAACTCCAGGAATTCGACTACACGATTAGTCATAAGCCAGGACGAACACACAGTGACGCAGACTGTTTATCTAGGAATCCAGTCTTCGAACCGAGCCCGGAAGACGAGACGGAGGCCAATGAAATCCCTCTCCTAGCTCTAACAACGGAGGAAATGGGACAGCGACAGAGAGAAGATCCAAAGCTCCTCCCAATTATTCAGGCCCTGGAAAACCCTGAAACCACTCCCAATGAATTGGAAAGGATGGTGAAAGGTTATAGGTTAGTGAACGGTGTGTTAGTGAGGGTAAATGCAGGAATTAGGGGAAATGACTACCTCACCGTCATTCCCGACGATTTAAGAAAGGAAATTATGTACTCCCATCATGACGACCCCCTCTCAGGACATCTAGGATTCGCTAGGACCTACGATAAACTGAAAACACGATACTATTGGATAGGAATGAAGCCGGATACGTTTAAATACGTCCGCTCATGCAGCGATTGCCAAGCCCGGAAGGGCCCAAATGTCCGGCCAGGTGGATTCCTACAACCTATTAGACCAGGGAAATTGTTCGAACGGCTAGGGGTGGATTTACTGGGTCCCCTTTCTCGTAGTTCTAGGGGAAAGAAATACATAATAGTTGCCACCGATTACGCCTCTAGATATGCCGAAACACGGGCCATACCGAACGGTACCGCCGGCCAAGTGGCACAATTTTTATTTGAGCAAATAATTTGTCGGCACGGATGCCCTACCACTATCCTCTCAGACAGGGGTAAGGTGTTCCAATCTGAAATGGTAACCTCGCTACTACGAAGTATGGGAGTAGTGAGTAGTTTTACCACGGCCTACCATCCGCAGACAAACGGTCTGACGGAAAGATTGAACCGAACGATAGCGGAAATGCTCTCGTCCTTCACAAATTCTGAGCAAACAGATTGGGACCTGTTTCTGGCCCCAGTCACCTTTGCGTATAACACAGAACTACAAGACTCATTGAAGGAGTCACCCTACTACCTGGTTTACGGTCGTGAGGCGGTCCTACCACCCGAAGTGGCCCTCGCTCAGGAAGGAGAGGGCGAAAAACGAGAGGCCCTCGACAGATGGTGTCGGGCTCAGGCCGCTTTGAAAAGACTGGCCGAGAGACAAGGAAAGGACGCCGTGAGATACGACGATACCAGGCGAGACGTCAGCTTCAAAACAGGAGACCTCGTTAGGATATACACTCCGACAAGGAAGGTCGGGCTGAGCGAAAAACTTCTCTCGAACTACTATGGGCCTTACGAAATCACGCGACAAGTAAGCCCCGTGACGTATGAAGTAAAAGTTAAAAACGGGAAGCTGGATACCGTACATGTATCTAGAATATTTCCCTACTATAAGAGGCAATGATACTAATTGGTTTCTTTCACTCTAGCTCCCACCATGGCCACCAACATCTGGGCGTCACCCCTGGGATACAATAACGCCCACTACGTGGAGGGGTGGGTGGAGGGGCAATACTGCCCTAACATAGAAATAGCCTGCAACAGTAGGCATACATTGGTAGCACCCTGCATGGTGTCGGAGAGAATTTTGGAGGGAGAGGGGTGGGGTGGGGCCCCGATCCCCATTAGAATAAAATTGGGCGCAGCGGAGATGGTGATCTCCGCCCGCTTGGGGGGCAACGCCACGTGCCCCCTAATCATTGGAAATCCAGAGGTGGCCCGATGGAGAGCCATCCTGGACAAAGGGCGAAACATTTTTCGGTTTCGTGAAGGCCATTACGGGGAGGGGCCGGCCCACACCCTCCCTCTCCATCCATATGCTGTGGTCTCGGATAGGGAGGATGCCGAGCCCATAAGCGATTACTGGGTGCGGCGCCGGTGGGACTCGGTCTCCTCCCTGTCAGAGGTGATACTCCCCGCCTCCCTGCCGGACACAGAAAACTGGGACCTCCCCGATGATCCGCAGGTATAACAATTTTTTCAGTTCTCTTTTTTTCAGATTTTCTCCCTACCCCTATTCGGCTACTCTGGGAAGGAGACAGAAGGACCCAGACCGATCCTGGCACTCATCCACTAACTACACCCATCTCCTGACCCACACCTGGGGGAACCACATAGGAGCAACGAGACACGGAAAATAAGCATCCCCGACCCGCGAGTTCCTCTTTGTTTACATTGGAGCAAAGATAAGGAGAACACGCGGGGCCTGCCAGTCATAATAGGCAGTTATCAGAGAACGGGAAGTGCCCTCCCCGCACGAAGATAAGAATGCTTCTCCCCGTATGCTCTCTTCTCGCGTTCTTCGCGCTAGTAACCGTACAGGCAGGCGAGATATCGCAGCCGGCCGTGAAAATCGTGGCGGGCACACATTGGGAAGCATTACCAAGGGTGGTGACTTACGAGGCGAGCATCCCGCTTACCTACAAAATTAATTGGCAGGCACCAAATTTAACCTATCCAACACCTCCGGCAGTTTCATGTACGTATGGCTCCAGCACGGTTTGCAATACGCTCATGTCATTACAGGCAGCATCTAAACGGTTAGATTCATTGATTGATTTCGCTAGTATCCAACCGTACTATCCCAATCAGGAGGAACAGGAAATTGGGGCCAGACAAAAGCGAGGATTAAACTTCATCGGCAATTTCATGGAATGGTGTTGTGGAATCGCGTCGCAAGGTCACGTGGAAAGCGTGGAAAAATCCCAACTTTCCTTCGAAAAGAAACTGCTTGATCTTCGGACCATGATGTTGGACGAACATGCTTACGTATCAGACGCCAGATTAAAAATCGACAATTATACCGCTAAAGTAGAGGCCACTATCAAAACAATGCGCGCACAACTTTTAAATACCCATCAAACAACCAGGAATACGCTGGCCCATCTTACCAATGCCACATCAGAGGTGCAAGGATTTCTAGCTTCACTAGTATCCATAATTTCCCGCAATATGTTCATCCAGGGAAAACTAGCCTCAACCGTCCGAGAGAACGAAGCACTACATCGTTGTCAAAATAAACTCATACCGACTTCTATACTTCCGTTAGAAGTACTACAGGACGATTTAAATAATAGAATTAAGCCACTGGCTGCCAAAGGATACCAATGGGCCCAAGCCAGCGCCGCAGAACTAGCCGCATTGCCTATTTCTCATTGCCTAGTGCACAACAAAGAAATGATAATTAGAATAAACGCACCTATCACCCGACTGGGAGCGAAATGGCAACTTTACGAAATATCCGCCACACCCTTTGCGTGGAATGGACAAACCTGCTCCGTAGTTCATGATGTAGTCTATGCTGCTATAGACGGTAAACGACTACGAACCATCTCGGGTCCGAAGCTAAATTATTGCCTCCCATACGCGACTAAATTATGTTTTTTACCTCGGTATAGTGCAGACGTGACGCATGGCCCGAATTGCGCCATCCAAATGTTTCGAGGGGGCACGGCCCAACAACTTTCTCAAGCCTGTACTTTTCAATGCAAACCAGGGGAGTCGACCATTATTAGCGAGTTAGGTTTTGAGCGGTATGTAATTACTCATCCACCCAAGACCATTAGCGTAAATTGCGGAGACGAACAACCTAAAGTATTGAATACCACGCTGTCTGGTCCAGGCGCCCTAGAATTAACCTTGCCATGCGCCTGCTCCGCGACTATAAGCCCCTCCATAACTATTCCGCCGATGTATCCCTGCAATAAGGAATCCAAAACCTTAGGGACAATGCACGTATTGCCCGCGATCTGGTCTACCTTAGACTCAATGGTAATCGACCCTAAGGCAACAGAGAAACTCCCCACGTTTGAACGATTAGCCGATTGCCTAAATTCAAATTGGACAATTGAACTCCCTCACTTAAACCTCACGCAGCCTCGAGATAGGTGGGGAGAAACTGAGGAAATGAGAGAGCAATGGGGAAATAGCAGATCTATCGAGGGAACGGCCTTCTCTTGGAATGCAATACTGACATTACTGTTAGTGATTGTGGGAATTTTCGTATACAAACACGAGAGGAGAATGCCTCTTCTAGTCGTGTCACCTGATGGGGATGAGATAATCTTTCCTGCTGCAAGAAAGAGAGCAATAGAACTGGAGAGATTGAAGGTGAGATAAGTGAAAGAATCCAACTCCTCAAGGGAAATTAGAATACGCGAGGAAAAAATGTTGCGAAAAAACCCTCTACTCGCGTGTAATCAGTCGTCGCTTCCGTTCAGGGAGTCGGGAAAGAACACAGACGAGTCCACTAAGAAGCACGCATAGCAACAGGGGTTCGAGGAGAATTAGAATACCCCTTAAATTAGAATGTGCATACACGGCGAGAAGAACGTAAGGGGAGGTCAGGAACGGCCAGTCATGTGAGGACAAGACTCGAAATGAAAACAGTCACACTTGCGAGAGACACGCTAGCGGAAGTAGGCGGGACTCAAGGGGTTTTTCGTCCCGCCTTCGCGAGGGTTATCAGTAGCGCGGGGTGGGGAGTCTGGACGCGGACTCCGCCCCACGCCAAGTCATTCAGAAAAAGTGGCCGCGTAAAAACCTAAAGACCTCCAACAGAGTTATGTACGCCGAGTAGCCCCGTGCCAGAATGCGTCCGAAAACGTGTGTAAAACAGGTCTGAACCTGTCCAGAAACTTGAATGAAGAAACGGACACGCTCGGGGGACTTCGCGGGTCACATATATCGCCCAGCCTAAGGGGAAAAGGGGGCGGTCCCTCGTAGAGGACTGAGGGAATACGTCATTGCAGCGCGAAATTAGCCCGACCCAGTTGTGGTCGCTGCTAACGGAAGGAGAAGCAGCGGGAATTATTTCTCACTCCTTCTCCGCATGTCGAACGTGAACCGTGGGTCATTGGATGACCGGTCAAGTAAATGTGTTATTATGAGTACAGAGAATAATTACGGACCCACGCGCAGTATTTCATGTACGACCGAGAGAATTGAGCTATACAGAAATTGTCAGACGAATGAACCAAAAAGGCATATGCCGTGTCCCTCTCATTGCGAGAGGGGTCCGAATGAACAATAAGTCAATATGCGCGCCGTGACACCATTGAGATAATGGAAGGCCTTTACATGGGGATCGGTAGGAATACCGGAAGACACGTGTCCAATATTGAGATGACATATTCCGACGAGATTAGACAGGCCTGTCGGCTTGGGGGCACCCAAGCAAATTATCGCTCATGCGTGGAAGATAGAAAATGAGCGACGTCTCTTCGGGTTTGCAACCGGAGAGGTGCTAGAATTCCTATCGTAGTGTAAAAGCCTTGAGGAAGCAGTGTCTCGGAAACACTGCCCCTCCGAGGGAGATTCGTGGAATCTCCGGATAGAATTCCCAACGGAATTTCATCTCCCTTTAAGGGGGGATGACGAGAAGCGCTTTGTGCGCCGGACCATGGAAAATAGTGAATGATTCCCACCGGGATGGGGGGAGGATTTCAAGTCTGCTCTGGCATGCCGGTAGGGTTTTAATGGTGGGCCTATTAGGTGGATGATCAACACCCGTGGGGGAGAAAATGCATGTCCAGATATCGCGCCGTGGGTGAATCGACCCAGTGGGGGATAAGCAATGACGATTACTCAATCCAGGAGACCGCCAAATCACTAATTTACGCTTCTTTTCCATATAGGTATATGGAGGGAGAGGCGGGAAGAAGGTAGATCCTTCTTTCGACGATGATAAAATTATCGCTTCACGATCTAACGAAGCCGGGACGTCAATGCTTCTTAGGGACGGGAAGGCGTCCATTGTCACCCTTATCTGTTAAGAAGATAATCAAAAGGGTAGTGGATAATTCGAGAGAACCAAAATGTATTTGAAACAATTAGGGGAGTCCTGTTATGTGAGGACCGTTGGTCGTACTCCTAATGTAAATGTGAGATGACCTTAGTCAGGGACAGTTAGCTCAGAAATAAGTTCGAATACCTTCCGTAGCCTCAACATCTTTCATTAAATAAAAGGATTATAAAGGCGTATGACTCGGATACGAATTCATGACGGGAATTGATCACTCCCTGAAGAACTCCTAAACCTTCCTTTTCTAGAGAGATGGGTTTTAATACGGATAACGCTTATTAATGCTATACCCCCCCTCTCATTTACTAATCTGGTTGCACGACTAACCTTAATTGTTAACAGCTACTAACGAGGGAATTAAGACGGGAATGTATTAACCAAGGTGGTTTTGTTTAGCAATTAATTAACTTGGGAAAATAACACGGGATACTACGGTATTTTCGTGTGTGTAATTGTGTTTTTGAAGTATTCCGAAGTGAGGTGAGGGCATGGGAAAATGACAATTTGTACCTACTGCAGGATCCCGCACCCGCAACCGAGGAACCAGAGACAGTTCCTCTGAAGGAGGAACCGGGGGCCATGTCCCCGTGATCATGAGGGGATCCCACCTGTTCTTCATCTGTGCTGCTTGCGCCCATTTTCCGGCCGTTACAGGGTCCGATGCCCAACATCCCGCATCGGGCCCAGCCCAGTCTTCAACTGAACCCATCGCAGTGGACATAACAGCCGGGGCCTTCCTCAGGCCCCTACCGAACGTGACCGTCTATAGCACCGCTATCCCCATCGCCTTCCGATGGCGGTTCCAACCAGTCGAACAGCTCCTTGCCTTAAGGGACCTCATTAGCTCCATGTGCCAACCCAATGATAGAAGAGCGGTATGTGGAGGACCAAGAACCATGGTCGACAGGGCACTGCAAGACTGGTCCCGAGAAAACTGGCTAGCGCCGCTGTCCGAAGCACCTCTATCGGCTGACAGTAATAGTATTTCCGGTGCCTTCACCCTCCCTGGGCGGAGACACTCAAAGAGGATCATGATTTCATCGGCGGAGGCTGAAGATTTGGAACACCAGCTACTCAGCCTAGGGGGCCTCCAGAACCTAACTACTCCATGCCCGCCGCCGTATGAACCCCCCTCTAGGAGCAGCGGCCCCGATTGGAGCCTGCCCATGTACGTTTCAACGGCTCTTCGGGACCAGATGGACGTCCTGAGGATGTGCCAATCCAGGCGACTGAATCCCGCCATTGTGGACGTTAAGACACTCAGGACTGCACTTCTCCGCCTGCAGGATTCAATTCAGGACAAGGGGTATGAGCTAGCCGTCAAACATTTTTCACGGTATTACATCCTGTCCTTGGTGGACTGCCTCCTATCTCCATCCCACCTTTACCTTTTCCTAGTGGTGCCCTTGGCCGCTGAGGAGACTTCCTCCGTGTCACTCTATTCCTTCGTTCCCATTCCTTACGCCTTTGGTGATTTCACTTGTCAGGCCACGGCTTCGGGAGCAGAATTGGCACTGATAAAGACCCCTGGGGGGGTACAGCTGGGGAAATTGCTGTGCAATCCCTTCCGGGATGAGCTTTGTTCCTTGGAGGCGGCGCTGGATACCGCCTCCGCCCCGCTGAAATGTGCCAAGAGGGTTGCCATTGGGGGGTCTGCGGAGTCTGTTGCCCTGGACTGTCCCCTTAATTGCGTCCGGTCCAGGGAAATGCAGATAACCCGGTTGAGTACCTCTACCTTCCTCCTTACTCACCCTCCTAGCGAGGCAGTTGTCACTTGTGGCACGGCTCGATGGCATGGGTGGGCGAGGGGAGATCGAGGGTCATTTCGGGTAACGCTCCCATGTACTTGCCGGTTAACGGTCAACGACCTCGAAATCACGCCAGGCTTCCCTTGCATTCCGTCTCCTGAGAACGCTCTGACCATCCGGCGCGTCATTCCAGCCGCCTGGTCTTCTCTCTCCTCCTTGACCTTACCTCCATTCTCCCCTACCTACTCCTCATCATGCAGTAACCTCAATGAATGCATGAAAGCCAATTGGGAACCTCCTACCCGCCTTAATCCCTCTACCATTCCGCATTGGTGGATCGCATTCATAGGCCTCGCGATCCTCCTCTCCTGGATTCCTTCCATCTACTTTTTCATCCAAGCCTGGGACCTCTGCTCCCGTTCCCGCGAACCTTTCTACCTGAGGACTAGGGTTGATACTGTGGAACCACCTACAATAACAATAACCCCTGCTACCAGTCCACAGACCTTCACCAGGCCCAGAGACGATTCACGCACCGACACCCATCGCCCCACGCAGCAAGCAGCCCCTCGCATCCATGCCCACCACCTCCTTCGACCCCCACTTCCGCCCCCACGAGAACCCGCCGTATACGAGGAGATTAATGACGCAACCTATCTTCCTATGCGGGTACATCCCCGGGGGCATTAGGCATACGAGTGTATATACGTGTAACAGTTCACTTCGCCTGCATTATAGGACTTCTCCGCGGGTGACTGTTTAATGGTGATCATGATTTTTTTTTCTCTTTCTATGGTTTGATTTTTTCTAATTTTTGGGTACTAGTTAGGTTAGGGTCTTTTATATAGGCATTATTGGTTTAGGGTATAGTTCGGGTTCCGTTTGTTTTATGATTATTTTGCCCTCGGCAAAGCATTTTTTTGTGTGTAACCCTCCTTAGGTGGAGGTCAGATATTGTACTTAGTTCGCTGTATTGTAGTCCGCATCTCGGACAAAGGGGGACCGACCTTGTATACTCGGTCTCAGTTACGATCCTTTATTCACGCCTTCAGCTAATTTTTGCTTAACATGACCGGACATAGTCATTCTTCTTTTTGTCTTCTCCCTATTACTTCTGGGGACCAGAAGTTTGTGGGGGGGGATGATGTCACATACCCACTAGCCACGGGTACATCTTTTTCACTATATTATTCATTTCCACATCCCGGAAAACGACGGAGCATTATTCAAAAACAGGAAATATCGCCACCACGATGATTTCCGATGAACGAAACGGACACGTGCGGGAAAGTCACCTTCGAGATGACGCACGTGCCGAGCACACGCGCCTAAAGGTCACCTTCGGGAGTATTGCGCAGTACAGACAACGGAAGGAATATGGCAAACAGGAAAATCCATGACCACATGGGATTTTTACAATGCCTTTCTATCTCTCCAAGTTAGGAGGGATAGAAAGGCATTGTGGTGGGGAGGGGCCCTAGCCTTGGGTCTTCCCCACCACTCCCCCTGTCTTGCAACACCTGCCTCCAAAAGACCTTCGACACCCCTTCGATCGCACTCCCACCAGCCCCATCCCACCGACTTCCAGCATCCGCTTCTACAAGGTCTCGGCAGGCGTGCGCCCGAGTCCCCACCTGAAATCCGGGAAACGACGCCGCCCAAAACCGTATATAAAGGCCGTCCAAACGATGGAAAGACAGAATCATCGGGGGAGCAGAACTGGAGCCTCGCCTACGAGCCTGCGGAAACCTCAACTGCTGTGTTGCTGAACCTCGAGACTCTCCGTGCTGAACTTCGAGACTCTCCGTGCTGAACTTCGAGACTCTCCATTGCCGAGCTTCCAGCTGCCGACCCAGCATCTCGCTGTCGATCCAGTCTGTCTTGCTGACTAGCATCCCGCTGTTGATCCAGCCTACGTTGCGGACTCCGTTAACCGCCGCCACCGCCGAGATTCGCCGTTCGCCGCCGAACCATCGGGAAATCCACGATCGCCGATCATCCCATCGTCGACGCCGCCCTCCCCACAGTCGCCGCCGCTGTCGCACCTAGGCCCGCTGCCTACCTACAGCTCCGTCTTAACTCCGCTCCTGTTTGTAAGTGGCTATGTCCGGAATATCGAAATAAAATGGCTTTAACTAAGTCTCTGGAGTGTCTCTCATTTCTTCGACCTGTCCAGATTCACTGATCCACCTGAACTACGCCCCTAGCAGACGAATAGTCTGTGACATAATAGTCACATCTCAAGTCACTTCTCACTTTCAAGAAAGGGGTTGCATGTTTTGTGCAATTCTAATATCACAGAACATTAACAGATTAATTAATGCTGTAACAATAACCATGTATGTCACTTATATATTATGATCAAATTATTTTCAACCATAAAATAAAGGCAAAAACTCAGTTTTTGCATGTCATGTCTATAACAAAATAATATTGAGAAATCGATAATAAAAATTGAGTGTGTTAATGTCACCTCTAGCTTTTAATTGCATTTAGATTTTGACAGTGATCCTCTCATGAATGGACACATGTGCAACAGCTGTTTGAGGGCCTCCCTCAGAGCAATAATCCAAAAGAAAGCTGCTTTCTTGCCAGGCCGCATTCCTTGGAGCCAAGTATTTGCCACAACGCTCCCTTGAAGCCGTCTCCTCAATTGCAAAACTTATCCAGGTTATTGGGCAGTGTCCCCGCAAGTTGCAGCAAGGGTAAAAATGCACTCACTTGCTGGACCAAGCCATGATTTCACAGCTGCCACAAGGGCCAGAGTTCTTTTGTGGCCAGGGATTTAAAAAATCACCATGATACAGCATTATCAAGTCTCCTTCAACGAAGGACTTCCCAGGAAAATTTCTGCCGCCAAAGTGGTAAGATTTTATTTTGGATGACTACCATGAGACTCCTTGGTTTTCCATTTAGGGTAATCCCAACAGTTCTCACTTACTTCCCCAAAATTATTCAGTTGTGATCTCATGTAAGCTTTCGGGAACATCTGGACAAGTATGATGGACAGTCTTTTGTTTTGATTATTACATTACAATCAATATCTAGAGACAATTCACATTTTCATTAACTTCACTTTGTTCTTGTGCATATGTTTTCATAGTGTACAAATTAAAAATTTGTTCTTATGTAAATTTTCCTAATTAAGTCCATTTCTTTAAATAAGCAAGTGCCCTAAAACCTAATGATTACACATTATTAGAAATCAAGGCAGATCCAAACAAAAGTGTCATAATAGGGGTATACATGATAATTTGGTATTACACAGAAAGGGCACTGGTAACTGTATTTCAGACAAATGTAAGCATGCATAAAAATTAAGAAGGATAATAGATCTCGATGTAAAAAATTGAGCTTTTTCATTATCTTAGTCACATGACCTCATTTAGTTTTTGAAAACATCTGGACAAAATGGAAGGGAAATAATAATGTGAGTAAATACTAAAAAATTCAATTTGATAAGAAGAAAGCTTTGACTACTAAAACATAAAAAATTAGGTTTAAAACCTGGATTTTTTATTGTAGTCCTCACATTAGAATCAATTCCAAGGCATTCTGAGCTGGGCTGACTACTATGGTCACTGTCCATATTCTTGCATGCATCATGTTGTAGTGGATCCTCAACAGCATTATCCTCTTCAGTCTTTACAGGAATCTGCAAGGGATAGCTTATTGTAAGGCAGTGTTGAAATGATGACATTGATACACACATCTTAAAATTTCAATTTTCACCATTCATGAATATATTAAAAATGTTCTGATTTTTTTGATATTCAACATTCGGTGGTTTGAACTGAGACAAAGACCCCTGACTTTTCACATGATTAGGTTCAGGTTCTATTCCTTTTCTGGATTATCCTTCACCTCTCCTACACAGGCCTTCAACTTGATTTTTCCCTGAACACTTGCCAAGGAGGCTTCACCCATGTTTTTATTCACAACATTGGAACACATTGCATTACTTGTCCAAGGTGTGGTAAGTATAGAAAGATATTTTTTCCCAACTTTGGCAGCCAAGTATGTACGTAGAATTTTGGCCTGACAACTCATAGATATAGTTACACATTCCATTCAACGAATAACAACTTTTAATCATCTAAGGATTAATATTTCTGGTTTGATGCTGCAATGAAACCTTAGCTAACTGGGAACTAAAACACCCTAATTAATCAGAACATATTATATTTTAACTTGTTGAAAAGAAGCAAGAGTCCATGCACTACATTCATAAGAAATCTCTCCCTAATCTACATATTCCTACAATAATTTACCATGTAATGTACAGAGTAAATTCATTACTGCACCTTAACCCTTGCATTTTAATTCTATCACTGCTTTACAAAGCCAGTGAGAAGCTGAACATTCCATAAACTTACTTATGGAATCAAAATGTACAATTTAGTAATTTCAACTCTCAATTGCAAAAATTTGGTACATCTTACCCATTATGAAAGTGGTGAATACCACATTCTATTAATAAATCATTTCCAAAAACATAACAGTAAATAAGCAACTGATTACTAATACAAAAATTATGTGCATGATTCTTTTTCCAGACTACTCACATCAAAATCACTACCATGGCCTGTTGCTGACTGTGACACTTCAAACGAATTGCAATCAGTGGGGTTGTGTGAGTCCAAGTCCATTGACTCCCAGATAGAACCTTCTTCACACTTCACAGCAACCTGTGGGGTATATATATATATATCAATGACATACCCTGCAAGCCACCTCGAGGGTGTGTGGCAGGGGAAACACAGGGGAAGGGTACATGATAGTTAACTAAACACAGAGCCACATGCCATGCAAGAAAGGAAGGAGGAAAAAAAAGCTGCCACTTAAAACACATACAGTTAGGATGATAGGTTAAGAGTGAACATAAGGAGATTCCTAGACAGCATGTAAATTTTTCTACCTAGGCATGAAGGGTGACGAACAATGTACAAGTAACACTACCTCAGGTATTTGTAAAAGTTTTACACATTAAAAGTTACATAATTTAAAAAATGAAGAGCCTTTATTCCAAGGCAATGCTTGCACTTGATCGATAATACAGGGGGAATTTAATCAATGTCTGTATTTTTTTAATACGAACTAAATATTTGCAAGATATACGCTATATCTCCTTTGTCTTGGATGCGAGTATCCCACTTGCACAGACGTTGAGATCTATTTTTTGTCTACTGTGGAAGACTAACACATAGCAACAGCACATGGAACGTGAATGGCTGAACCAACATTTCCAGCAGAATGAAGAACCAGTCCTCTTTCGGAATTCCGCATGTCGCATCGCTCGAATTTTTCCAACCTGTTCGAAGAATGGATGTTCTTGAACAAGGTCATCCTTGACATTCCATTTGCATTTCACTTCTGCGCACATGTCGAGGACACACCTGAGTTTGAAAATTGTCCAGATCATTTCTACATTATGTCCCACAGCTGCATTTGCATTCAACATTACGATGATGGATCGTTCCCAATACAATATATCCCCCCTTCCTATCTGGCTTTCCAAGGACACCAGCAATTGGAAAATCTCCAGATTATTTCCACATTCCTTGCCACAGCTGCAATCGCATGCAATATAAACCTCCCCCACTTAATCCATCTTACTGATGCTAAATCAAAGCCGCAGACCTCAGAATATACTCCAGAGCTACTGAACGGATACCACTATCATTGAATACTTCTAAAACCCTGATTGGCCCCCTTTTATCATTTAATCGATAAGTGGTGCTAAAGGTTATCAGTCGCTGACAAATATTAGGCACATGAGGATGTCTCCCTTGTCTCCATGAAAGATAAGCTTGGTGGGAAGTGTTTACTTGTTGTGATCAACTTCAAGGATAAAGTGAGCAATATATATGAAGTGCTCCTCACATTACCGCTACTGGACAACTATAAATATAATGATATTATACTCCATCTGGAGTTCCAGGAAAGATGCACTACAGTGTTCAAATACATAATCAAAACCATTGATATCATGGGACAACATGTAGTATTCTCAGGGTTTGAAAATCCTGAAGCAGAGGAAGGAGCATGTCAACATGTCCTCGATCAAGCAGCTGAAACTCAAGTGGGATATGATAGAGAAGGCCGAGAGACATGACCTATCCATTAGGTGTCATGCCTACAATATAAAGAAAACATGACGTATTGGAATCAAATCGCAAAGGGAGGAAATGAGTTTATTTCCAAAGGTGGGAGAGTGTCAACAGACAGTGACCAAACTGATTTTAGCCCACCTGTGACATTTTCTGAGGCCAACAGAATTATGAGAAATGCAATAAATGAAAAATTAGTGTACATAATTAATAGATTAATCCTCATTCTCAAAGTGTGCACAGAAAAAAATTGTTTAGGTAGCAAAGTTGTGTCTTCAAGTCATGAGGCATAGACATCTTTGGAAGGGTTTTTGGCCAGGGTCTCCGACAGCCTTAATGACTGTATGGAAAAAAGAACCTGTTCTAATTCAATTCAGACAAACATACAATTTCATTCAATTCAGACAAACATACAATTTCATTCAGTTTATACAAGCATTCGTATGTACAAGAAATTTTACAAAAAAACTGTATCATGTAAAGCGGCCTTTACACAGAGAAGCAATCACCAAAAGGACAAGCAAAAAGCAAATGTCAAGCACTACAGCTGCATAGGGAAAATGATACCAATGAAATTTGACTCAATCGACATTCCTCCCCTACTTATGTGGGCTTTGAAATACTGGAATTGGTAAAGCTTGCACGACTCTTTTGACTCGAAGTAATTGGTACTGATCTTAACACTGCTGTGTGAAAGGAATTATGTGAATTGCTCCTTGATGGCACAGATAAAGGTAAGTGGAATGGTGGCAAAGGCTGGTGTGTTTAGGGAATTCACGCAATATACCACATGATTTTTTTTAGCCATTATAAAGGTAAATTTTACACTAACATATAAAGTTGAATAATAAGATCCATGAGGAATCTACATTTGAAAGTGGCATATGAACCTAGGCAGCAGCCACCATATTGTTTTCCTGTGCTGTCATATATCCTCATCCATATTTCGTAGATGACATTACCATGGTCGATATCATGTCCATTCACAGTCCGCCAATGGATGGTGCGCATTAATGAAATGACTCCAGGTATACATGAATCTTTTTTGTCAATGGATGCTACCCAAATGTGAAAAGGATATGATCACATCTGGGCTATCTGGGATATTATTGTTCACTACATTAAAACTCTTATTTTATCTTTGCCTGGAGGGCTATTACGGATCTTGGGCGACTCACTCGTCACTCACGCGATCCTGCCCCCTCGCGAGTCGCCACTGCGATTACAGAACTGGGTGCGACTCGTATCTCGCTGGCGACTAGACGGGTGACTTCGGAGTGTATGAGAATCATCAGAACAGTTTTCGGAGCCAATAAGCAGCCTTGTTACAAGTCACGTGGTACAGCAGACAACTTGAAAATTTCGCGCATAATGTGATATCGTCCTTTATCTATATTGTAAATAGTACTTCCACAGACATGTACAATATTTTGCGCATATTTCACTGCAATAAAATTGATGCTCAGATGGTACGAGAATCAGCAGGAATTTGCGGAAATTCATTCAAAGCGGCCAACATTGATACCTTAGAAATTCCTATTTCGTGGCGCATGATAGAAGCAACTTATAAAGTGGTTAAAATAATTATTTAGTCATTAATACGGACACAGAAGGATAGGAAAATAACTCGAAAATATCTTATGTTCGAGCTTCAATCATTTTCACTCATGAACTAGCCGAAAATGCTTGAATGAAACGGTTATAACACAGGGAAATAATTCGGCAACTTCTACCTATGTCAAACAGTAGGTAGGTACTAAAAAATAGAGGTCTACGGTGAACTTCTTGCGAAAACTCCCTCTTCCATGGTTTATGTTTTTATCATAAATATTAAGTTCGTAAAGGGTACCCTCAAGTTAGGCATGTAGGTGCCTATACATATTTTTATATTGATAGAAAGTATGCTAAAGCTCAACATAGTATTTAGTTCGCAGGGTTAATAAAAGTATTTATAAAAAATAAGTTAATAAAAGTATTTACGGACAATTCTACCGTTAACATAGAAATTTCTGTTAGAAGTTTCTATATTCGTAAATATATAGTACATACGGTACATACTATAGCGCGGCGCCGTCTTCAAAAAACAACGGCGCACAGCAAACGAAAGAGCGAGTTCACGAATCATTCAAATCGTAAATAAAGTTGTGTGGCCCTCTTCTAGTTTAATATATTATAAGAAGATAGCGTAAGAAATCCTCTTTATAAGGATGGAAGAATCGATGGGAAATGGGTAAGTGCTGTTTATTCCCATGTCATCACGAATGACATCTAGTTTAAAACCAAAAGTTATCTAGGCCCATCATTGCACCCTAATATTCCGTGCAGTCAACAGTTATAAATAATTCATGGTACTCATGAAGAATATTGTGGTTATAGTCACGATTCTATATTCATGGTCACGATAATGAAAGGTAATGTATCGCCATTTCTTGCTGTATAACACTAAACAGCAGACTATCGCCAAGCGAATCGGAATCAAGCCGGCGACTCGACGAGTGATCACCATCGTCGAGGGTGACATGGGGAAGCGACTATTAGTCGCCGAAGGCGACAGAACGGTGTTCCGTAATCGCTCGGGGCGAGAGCTGAGTAGCCGGCGACTCTGAGTCACCATTCGGCCGGCGACTCAAGATCCGTAATCGATCAGGGTGAGAACTCAGCCTGAGTCGCCCAAATGCTAGTTATCGCCGGCGACTCGCGGTTCCGTAATAGCCCTCCTGAGAGAGCAATAAATGTTTGCTCCTTTATTTTCCTCTAATCCTGTGATGGGCCCTTCACATCAAACACACTGGGTAACTGACAAACATCATCATTCCTATGCTACTGGGATCCAATGAATTCACAGCCAGTTTGGATTCTTTTTAATTTATTACTCAACTCAGATTTGGTGCCAGAGTGCATTGTATTGGTATGATTTCCTAAACTAACTGCTCCATAATTAATCGAGTGACATGTATCACATGTCAGTCGGTGGAAAAGATACATCATCAATTAATGAACATAATTTTTTTCCATTTCGGAAAGGGTTTTGTTGACGTCTAAAGCTTCCGCTTACAAGTGAAAGAGCATTGGCTCGAATACCAACTGAGACAGTGCCTTTTCATAGTTACTCAGATCCACAGTTGGATGTTGGGTGGATTGCACTCAGAATTAAGTTCTGGGAGCTGTCACTCAGAGGGACATATATAACCATGCCTTTCATTAATGCCCTTGTTAAATGTCCCATCTGCTAATGTTAAATCATGTAATTTAATTGATCTCTTGGTCGCTTGCTTTCGAGCTCTGGTTGTGGAAACCTCCCATAGAATGCAATAAAATTAAGCCTTGAAAGTGTGAGTTTAAACTAATCGGTATTCAATGAATAAGGGTTGCCATGCACTAGATGTGGGAACTTCCATTGATTCTGATGATTGGAGTCACGTGATTTGGTTGGCATCATAAGAGTGTCCATGGAATAAGAAATAATAAGGTCTCTTTCAAGAAATTACTATTTCTATTTTTTAAATGATATCTTTCATTAAATACCTTCAGAGTCTAACGCTTGATAAATTTCCCTAATCTTTTGCAAAACATAACTGAAATTCACAAGTTTAGACCTAAAAGTAAATGTGCAATTTAAATCATTCATTTTATTCTTCATTTTGGAATTAGAGGGAAATTTTACTCCTGTGGTTGCATCCAATTTTACTTATACCATGTAAGTTTTAGGAGTCACAAACAAAACCATTGTACTTCCTTGTGGTAGCCATCCTCATGAAAGCTCTCTGAATTTAAAATTATATTTTCATATTTACCCCTATTGTCACCGAATAGGTAGTGCCTGCAAAATCATATCCTTGTCATATTATATAGCTGCAGAAGAACACATAAAAGACATGTAAATGTATTCATTGGCCTGTGGTCATAACATCTTCCCGATAATCTAAAATATCATAGCATACTCTCTTGCAGGTAAATTCTGTAGCTCTATCTACAATGCAAATAGACGAGCAGACTCAGGCTTTACTTAGCGAGGGAAGACAAATTACATTACCTACTATTTTGTAGTAATTGTGCCTGACACTTGAGCTAATAATTACTACAATTATTACTCAATTTATTATGAGATAAACCTAATTTATCCTGTTTAACCATTATGCAAGTTCAGAAAAAAATTCTCTTGAAGGTTATAGTATTTCCTTTTCAAGGAACAAAGTTATTCCTAAACAAACAGAATTACCATCCGATGTCTTCCAATGCCTAAGCTAATGGCTGAATGGATTACATGTTATTTATGGAGAAGTACACAGCAATTAATTTACAGAAGAGATTCTGAATATAATACAAAATTGGAACTAGAGAGTAAAATAGTGCCTTTAATTATTACAGTAGTGCAAGAAGAGAAGTGCAATTAAGAGGATGCTGTGAATATCTTATCCACTGTATGGACTTTACACTGGACCCGATTTTCTTGCATTATGCTCACATTGAACATAAAAATTCAAAATTCAGTAAAATAAGTAAAAGACCTGAAAAATGGGGCAAAGGATGTGAAGATTATTTCAAGAAAGGCATTGTGGCCCGTCAAGAACTTAAATCTTACCATTCTCCCAAAGTCAATTCGTACATTCTAAAGCAGGATCTACAATTTACATGGAATTGTATTTATGTACATAATTTTCCATTTAGTATTGAGAAATAAGGAACAAATCCCGTCAGCCCTTGCAAGGTTAAAAAATGAATGTACTTTGGGACAAACAGATATTTAAATAATTGAAAAACTGTGAAATTCCAATACTTTTCCAAGGGCTTACTTTAGAAATCAGCACAGAAAAGCAAGTGAAAGCATCTTAACTGATACCCCTCAGCCAGGGAATACAAAACACCTACAATCACTGAGCTTTGATATACAAGAGGAAGTCCTTCAGGCCAGAATTTTCATTTTTCCAGGTTAAAATATGCGAGAGTCCAAACTGGTATTTTGAGCAAAGAGAACATGAACATAGAGAAAAATTGGAAGAATTACAGTGCCTTTAGAAGAAAATTGAGCTTATATTTATAAGCTAAGTTAATAACTCATGTAGTTTATCAGGAATTCTAGTGAACATGAGGGAGCAAATATTGTGTGTAAATGTTTTACAGAAGGAAAGGCTTTACAGAAAAAAACTTGTAAAGTGTGAAATAAATTACGATTTTATAAATTCAGTATTAACCTTAGAATCAAGGCTGAGGTCCTCTGCAAAAGGCTGATTACTGTGGTCACTGTCAACATTCTTGAATGCATCAGGGTGTAGTGGATCCTCAACAGCATTACCTTCTTCTGACTTTACAGGAATCTGCATGGGAATAAAATCATCAAAATCCGTTTTAAAAACATTTATTCAAATGTCATACAATTATGCAATATGAATTAAACAGTTGTGAACTTGTGTTGGAATTTTATGATATAGCACCACCTCTTCAGGTAATAGTGGATGCTATCCCAGTAGAAAATGGAACAACAATATTGCAATCCCAACAAAAGGGTCTTAGAGAGGTGAAGTATAATAGCAAGGTAATACGAATGGTTGAGAAAAGATATTTTCAACTGGGAAAGAAGATCATGTGATTGTGTGGGGCTATCAAAATGTTTCACGTTTATCTTTAGTGAGGGAGATTCATTTAATCACTAAAGAATTCGCACAGGTTTTGTGACTTTATCCAAAATGAATTTCATTAAATTAAGTAGTTGTTGATGAGAGTAATTACTATGAAACTTTCAAAGATGGCTTGTGAGCATGCAATTTGGTCAGGTAGGTAAGGTCACATAAGGTAGTTATTATGAAACAAACTTTAAGAACTCCAGTTTACATGTAACACTAAACAAAAGATGTAAGGGATTAGTGCAGATATTGCAATGACTGTCACTCAATGGCCATCAATGATCAATCATGATGATGAATTATTCAAACAGGCAACCCCACAAAACAAGCCCTTTTACAAACACCGTGTAGACTATATTCAATTAATACTAATAGCACATAAGTTTACAATAACAATACTGATACAAAAGTATACATTTTGAAAAAAAATCTATTTCCCAGGTCATTATAGAGCAATAACGACATAACCAACCAAATAACTAAGTCAGACAAGGATGTGAACTAAATTTTCCAAGGACATGGGAAACCTTAAACGACAGGAGTGTGAACACATCGTCAAGGAGGTGAATCCTACCCTAAAAAAATGTTGTCTTGCAACGAGGTTCAGTTACAAAGAGTTTAGGAACATAATTAATATAATTTAAACGAGGATACTTAGGAAACTTTCTTTAACACAGTCCAGGTGAACTGTGGTTCGAACACACACCCCTAAGAGCTAAGGAAGTCACTCAGGTCATCAGAATGTTGTTAATAGTAGTGTATTGCTCCCCAAATACAATTAAGTGCTGCACAAGAAAAACACCTGGATAATACAATTGGAGGACGAAGGTAGAAAGCAGCAGACTTACACATTACGATGAGTGAAACAGGCAATACTTTTACAAACATGCGATGTACGTCGAAATGTTTCCTTGGCACTTACGACCAGCAAGAAGACATCAGGGACAATCCTTTGCCTAGAAACTTGTGAGTGGCGAAGGAAAGCCAGCCTATGTATGTCCACAAACACTTTACACAGACCACCTCCACAAAGAAAACAAGATCATTGCTATAATGTTGTTGTTTATGTCACTCGCCTTATTAACGTTAACCTTTAGCTGGCAAGTATTTACAAGGTAATGAGGCAGTACCGAGAGACTTAGTCGAAAAAACTTCGTCAAAATGACAGTTATTTCAAAGTTAACATTAGCTTTTAGGCACATCAGCAATCGCTTCCACACTTTCACTATGCCAAAAGGGGCATAAATCTTGCTAACTACGTTTAAGCAAACTGACCATAACAAGATATGAATTCAGAATTAACAAAGCACACGTCGCATAAACATTCTTGATACACTTTCTCCTACAGTAAACGACTAAAAACACAATCAGGAACTAAACACCACGAATAACACACAACCATCTCTCGAGGCTCTGCGTGTTGAGTAATGCGTTGCTACAAATTTGAATACAAACGTTCGCTTCCCCGACCAATTGCAGACGAGCTACAAAAATATGTATAAAATAAAAACATAGTTCCGACTTCCGGTAGACAAAAAAAAATATTTAAAAAATAAATAGTAGTTATAACTTCCGGTAGGCGCTCAGTAGATGGCTCAGAACGCAGCCAATGGTTTGCCCGGGAAGATGAACGGGGGTGATTGTTCATCATGAATCCGCCAGCCTGGACCCACAGGTACCAAAGTTAGTAAGCTTTTAATCGTGTGCGTATATAAATCCTAAATGAGTTATAACGTTAGTGAGGAATGAGGGAAATGGTAAATGTTTCTGAAATATAATTGTTACGATTTAGATATGGGTAAGCCCCCGTGCGTGCATATTTTAATTGCCCCCATTAGTGGAGCGTACTTAGCAACTAGTTCGGTTATGGTTTATAGGGGAGGATTATGAGCATAGGACATAATGTAAAATGCAAGTACAAAAATATAGGGAGCTGTATGAGCTGGTATCGCAGATATAGGCCGTGAAGTAATACTTTAGACCCACCGCGTTTTTTGCGATTACGCAGTGGTTTCTACCAGTTTCGGAATAGTAAATGCGGCGAAACTAGCTAAAATGACTTCAGTTGGTGGTATGCGTTTGGTTAAGTGGGTAATTATCTAAGTAATATCAAAAATATGGAGAGATGAATTTGCTGCTTACGGAGATATATGCACGGAAGTAAAATCTTACCCTGTCCCATATGAGTGCACGTTGATTGCAAAACCTGCAGGATTTCAGACCTTGGGAAAATGTTATGCTGGATTATGCTGTTGATGGCGTGGTGTTTATTTCAGCATAATAAATGCCCGTAAATTGCCAATAATGCTTTGTTTTGCAACACGTATTTATCACCGTCTTAGGAAGGTAATTTCTTAAATGTTTCTCCAAACATTTATCATGGAAAGCGTTATTTTGTGTTATTGTTATAGGTTTGGGAAGATTTTCGCTTGAAGAGTAGTATTTGGGAATTGTTCATGCAGATGGATGATTTAGAAAGGTATTTCGAATGGTCGGTTTACAGAGGAACGCGGGATGGAAGTCCGTGGGCTAATTTCCGATAAGTACTCATAGTAGGTTATGAAATCATTTACATTCCAAGGAGGAACTTAAGTGAAACGTGTTTCCTGTGGATGTATGTGTTAAAACAACTGGGAATTATGTAAAATTCTTGTTTATTAAATCATTATTTCCTTTAACGTTGGTGCTTGAGAATTACTGTCCATCAAGACAATTTTCACACCTAGCTATGAATGATATGTGGCGAACTTAGTAACCGGTAAGTACCTTGAGTTTCTTATTTAAAATATATTTCTTAAGTTTTCCAAAAACCGCCATGATTAATCTTTAAACCTATTTTTACACCTCTTAACCATTCTAGATGCTCCTTGCTGAATCCAACTCCATTCCATATAAAAGCTAATTTATTAGCATACCACATAGGAATGGTTCAAGATAAATAAATATACCATAGCGTGGTAAATACTTACATCATCACATTCTGTACTCCGAACTTGGTTTACCGGCCAGTTATTTCCTCTGATGCGACTGTCATAAACTTCCTGGTTCTCCACGCAACTTTGCTTGAAAAAGTGGAACTCTCTCAACTTTTCCAAGCAGATGGAACAAACCAGCCACGGATACAAAGCTTCCTTCAGAACCTAAGAAAACGAATGAAGTCAGCAACAGTTTATTGAATGACAAAATAGATTCCCAAGTCAACCACCCAAACAATAATACCAGTGCGGAAGTGGAGATTACAATTGATAAAAACACAAGTGGAGAACTGGTATAAAATTAAATGTTGTACACTCACCACTAACTGCAGCAGATCTTCTACTGCTTGTTTCACCACGAATTCGTCGTTCCTACTGTCTTGTAGTATGTCTATTAAACGACAACCGGTACTAAGGCACAACCTACATATACTATGCTCGCGTAATCCACGCATGGCGGCACTTTCCAATAGCTCACTATGAATACTAGTGTTACGCTAGTTAAAACAACAAACTAACATACGACAAAATTACCAAGTATTTTCCTCTTAATGAATAGATGGCAAAAATTAACCTTCGTGAAATAAAATTCTTTCGTAACATTGAAAACTGGAAGAGAAATTAGGAAATACAGCTTAAATTGTTGGGAGGGCAGGATTTTGACCACACGAAATACACAACTGGTTGAAGAACATACGTCAACTTAACCCAAATGAAGAAAAGACGATCGTTTGGCGATGATACATACTTATATATCTTCTTTCACATCACAACATTAAATCAAAAGTATTTTGTATGGAATTTCCAGCCGGGGGTAAAAGAAATAATGCTGAAATCTCTTCAGGATTCGTTTTGTCACAGGGATTAAGTTTACAAAAATATTTACGGATCAATTGCCAGGCAAGGCCAAATATTGAATTGGCCTGGCATGAGAGGTCAGCAATTTCGTTGGCTAAGCGACACCATTTCATGTATAATGTTCATACCTTAAGTTTTAGACCTCTACCAACCGCAATATTTTTTTCAGAATATTTAATCCATATCATTTCTGTGTATTTGTTCCGCAGATGATAAATACGATAAATAATTAGGATAGATACAGTCGCCTAACGACCGTCATTTTCCTTATTTGGGTTAGGTTGACGTTTGTTTTTCTCTTAGGATTGTTTATTAAGGTAATTCCTTTCTGGCATTTTAACGTTGCATTTCCTAATTTATCGTTCAGGTTTCAAATATATGAACGAATGTTGTTTCACGAATGCTAATTTCGCTCATCATACTCATTAGGAGGATAATATATTGTATTGTTGTCGTTTGCTGATCTAACTAGCGTTACTATAGTATTCATCGTGAGCTATTGGACAGTGTCACTATGCGTGGATTACGCGAGCATGTTATATGTAGGCTGTGCCTTAGTACCGGTTGTCGTTTAATTGACATACTACAAGACAGTAGGAACGACGAATTCGTGGTGAAACAAGCAGTAGAAGATCTGCTGCAGTTAGTGGTGAGTGTACAACATTTAATTCTATACCAGTTCTCCACTTGTTTTTTTATCAATTGTAATCTCCACTTCCGCACTGGTATTATTGTTTGGGTGGTTGACTTGGGAATCTATTTTTTCATTGAATAAACTGTTGCTGACTTCATTCGTTTTCTTAGGTTCTGAAGGAAGCTTTGTATCCGTGGCTGGTTTGTTTCATCTGCTTGGAAAAGTTGAGAGAGTTCCACTTTTTCAAGCAAAGTTGCGTGGAGAACCAGGAAGTTTATGACAGTCGCATCAGAGGGAATAACTGGCCGGTAAACCAAGTTCGGAGTACAGAATGTGATGATGTACGTATTTATCACGTTTTATTTATTATTATTGAACTCCTCTTAGAATTTGCGTGGTGTGCAAGTCTGGTATGCTCAAAAATGAGGTTATGTGCTGTAATGAGGTTGAATGCAGTAAGGATCATCTAGATTTGTTTAGAGGTGTAACAATAGGTTAAAAGAATATGCAGAGGAGTTTCTGGAAATGTGAAGAAATCGATTCCAAATAACTAAGGAATTTTAGGTGAAGATGCCGTTCACATTTCAAGGAGTATCTGAAGTTGGACATATTTCCTGAAGATAAGGTATATGCATATTACTACTTAAGGGAATTTTGTAAAAAACTATCACTTTACAATGAGATATAGAGATTGTTTGTCTCTTAGCGGTATGCCTTACCGTTATTAACAGGACAATTGGTTTTAAAAAATGCACTCCATTTTTATTTAGATTCACTGAGAATTCTTAGGTAATATTTTCCGTGTGTAATTGTTAGTGATTGACTTCCATTTTTGCGATACCAAGTTGGTGTAGAAAAAAGATTATCCCATACCAATCCATCAAAAATTTTTCGAACCCTTTTTTTTTGTAGCCAAATGTCTTATAAAACCATTTTTTACAACATTTTATTTTTACATATATATTACAGCTTATCAGCATTTTTGGACAACATAACATTTATTTCTACTTGACAAGTGTACGTATTAACACTCCTCTTAAATTGTCTCCTGAATGCCTTAAGCAACTTAACTTTTTACTTCCGTAGGATTTAGTTTGTTGTTTATAATTCTGGTAATGCCATTGATTCTCACGGATCATTGTTGGCCATTGAGTGACAGTCATTGCAATATCTGCACTAATCCCTTACATCTTTTGTGTAGTGTTATAAGTAAACTGGAGTTCTTAAAGTTTGTTTCATAATAACTACCCCATGTGACCTTACCTACCTGACCGAATTGCATGCTCATAAACCAGCTTTGAAAGTTTCATAGTAATTACTCTCATCAACAACTACTTAATTTAACACGTTCAACGCTGACGGACGATGGTCGTCGTCCGCCGGGTGCTATCCGGTGACTGCGGACGACGATCGTCGTCCAAGCTCGTAATCCGTTCTCAAGGCCGTCAACGGAAGACGGCCGCGCACTCAAAATAGACAATTTGTGGCTTATAAGCCACAAATATGCCGTGCCGTTATAACGGCTGCAGATACGTACAAATGGACGAAATTTTTCCCCTGAAGGACCGCAACTCGGCAAAATACATGGGAAACCGCTATAAAAACATGACTTTTTCCATTTTCACTGCTTTTCTGTGCTGATTTCTAAAGTAAGCCCTTGGAAAAGTATTGGAATTTCACAGTTTTTCAATTATTTAAATATCTGTTTGTCCCAAAGTACATTCATTTTTTAACCTTGCAAGGGCTGATGGGATTTGTTCCTTATTTCTCAATACATAAATGGAAAATTATGTACATAAATACAATTCCATGTAAATTGTAGATCCTGCTTTAGAATGTACGAATTGACTTTGGGAGAATGGTAAGATTTAAGTTCTTGACGGGCCACAATACCTTTCTTGAAATAATCTTCACATCCTTTGCCCCATTTTTCAGGTCTTTTACTTATTTTAGTGTATTTTGAATTATTACGTTCAATGTGTGCATAATGCAAGAAAAGTGGGTCCAGTGTAAAGTCCATACAGTGGATAAGATATTCACAGCATCCTCTTAATTGCACTTCTCTTCTTGCACTACTGTAATAATTAAAGGCACTATTTTACTCTCTAGTTCCAATTTTGTATTATATTCAGAATCTCTTCTGCAAATTAATTGCTGTGTACTTCTCCATAAGTAACATGTAATCCATTCAGCCATTAGCTTAGGCATTGGAGGACATCGGATGGTAATTCTGTTTGTTTAGGAATAACTTTGTTCCTTGAAAAGGGAATACTATAACCTTCAAGAGAATTTTTTCTGAACTTGCATAATGGTTAAACAGCATAAATTAGGATAAGTGTCAGGCACAGTCACTACAACCTAGTAGGTAATGTAATTTGTCTTCCCCCGTTAAGTAAAGCCTGAGTCTGCTCGTCTATTTGCTCTTGTAGATAAAGCTACAGAATTTACCTGCAAGAGAGTATGCTAACAATTTTTTAGAATGTCGGGAAGAATTTATTACCACAGGCGAATGAATACATTTACATGTCTTTTATGTGTTCTACTGCAGCTATATAAAATGACAAGGATATGAGTTTACAGGCACCACCTATTCTGTGCCAATAGTGGTAAATATGAAAATATAATTTAAATTTAGAGAGCTTTTATGAGAATGGCTACCACAAGGAAGTACAATGGTTTTGTTTGTGACTCCTAAAACTTACATGTTATAAGTACGATTGGATGCAACCACAGGAGTAAAATTTCCCTCTAATTCCAAAATAAAGCATAAAATGAATGATATAAATTGCACATTTACTTTTAGGTCTAAAGTCATGGCTTGTGAACTACAGTTATGTTTTGCAAAAGATTAGGGAAATTTATCAAGTGTTAGAGTCTGAAGGTATTTAATGAAAGATATCATTTAAAAAATAGAAATAATAATTTCTTCAAAGAGACCTTATTATTTCTTATTCCATGGACACTCTTATGATGCCATCCAAATCACGTGACTCCAATGATCAGAATCAATGGAAGTTCCCACATCTAGTGCATGGTAACCCTTATTCATTGAATACCAATTAGTTTAAACTCACACTTTAAAAGCTTAATTTTATTGCATTCTATGGGTGGTTTCCACAACCAAAGCCCGAAAGCAAGCGACCAAGAGATCAATTAAATTACATGATTTAACATTAGCAGATGGGACATTTAACAAGGGCATTAATGAAAGGCATGGTTATATATGTCCCTCTGAGTGACAGCATCCAGAACTTAACTCTGAGTGCAATCCACCCAACATCCAACTGTGGATCTGAGTAACTATGAAAAGGCACTGCCTCAGTTGGTATTCGAGCCTATGCTCCTTCACTTGTACGACAAAGCTTTAGACGTCAACAAAACCCTTTCCGAAATGGAAAAAAATTATTGTTCATTAATTGATAATGTACCTTTTCCACCGAGTGACATGTGATACATTCAATTATGGAGCAGTTAGTTTAGGAAATCATACCAATACAATGCACTCTGGCATCAAACCTGAGTTGAGTAATAAATTAAAAAGAATCCAAACTGGCTCTGAATTCATTGGATCCCAGTAGTATAAGAATTGTTACTAATGAATTCCTCTCGGGCTTCCTCGCGGGTTAAACACTCCATTCCAGCCAACGTTTCGAGGAGCGCATTGCTCATTGTCATCAGGGCACTGTGATGCAGAGGAGTAGCAGCCGGGCTTATATATGATTGCTCAGGGGGAGGGGGGAGGAGATTGGGGAGGGGTTGAGCCGGGTGTCAACGGTGGATTTGTTTAATCATCGGGTTCCATGTTGTGCTTATGTGGAACCCTCGGTCTCTATTAAAGGGTTTATATTTGGTTGTTTGAATTTCTAATGCCTCCTTCACCACCCTATCCCAAAAACCTCGGGCTTGGCAGAGCCATTTTGTCTCTTCCCATTTGATGGCATGGTCCTTTTCGATCGCATGCTCTGCAACCGCCGACTTCTCAGGATGCGATAGTCTGAGGTCTGAGAGTTCTGTTGATGCTCCTTCACTCTTGTCTCTATGGTGCGGGACGTTTCACCAATATAGACTTCCCTGCACTCGCACAGGATTCTGTACATGCCCGGGACATTGAGGCCTGCGGGATCCTTGGCGTGGAATAGGCTGCTGCGAATTTTCTGTGGTGGTAGATGGACGGTCCTTATATTGTATCTGTTTAATATTCTTGAAATCTTTCCCGAAACCTTGGAAACATACGGCAGTAATGCCGGCCGACACGGAACGGCTGGCCGTGCCATGCCGGCTCTGCTACGCCTGAGGTTTTTGGGATAGGGTGGTGAAGGAGGCATTAGAAATTCAAACAAGCAAATATAAAACCTTTAACAGAGACCGAGGGTTCCACATAAGCACAACATGGAACCCGATGATTAAGCGAATAAACCGTTGACACCCGGTTCAACCCCTCCCCAATCTCCCACCCCCCCCTTAGCAATCATATATAAGCCCGGCTGCTACTCCTCTGCATCACACTGCCCTGATGACGATGAGCAATGCGCTCCTCGAAACGTTGGCTGGAATGGAGTGTTTAACCCGTGTGAAAGCCCGAGAGGAATTCATTAATTATGTACGCCGGGAAAGAGTCTCTTCACATATCAAGAATGATTATGTCGTTCAGTTACCCAGTGTGTTTGATGTGAAGGGCCCACTGGAATAAAGGAAAATAAAGGAACAAACATTTATTGCTCTCCCAGGCAAAGATAAAATAACCTAAATTAAGTTGAGGAAACAGCAAAATTAAAGATGTTAAATAAGAGTTTTAATGAAGTGAAAAATCATATCCCAGATAGCCCAGATGTGATCATATCCTTTTCACATTTGGGTAGCATCCATTGACAAAAAAGATTCATGTATACCTGGAGTCATTTCATTAACCCTTTCGCGCCGAACGTCGGTCATGGCCGACGCAGATTTTTGTACGCTAAAGACCGAGCGTCGGTCATGACCGACGTGGATCTTTCGACCCAAAAGACCGAACGTCGGCCATGGCCGACGAGGAGGAGGAAAAGTGACCGCCGCGGAAGCAATAACCTCAGGTATACTGCGACCCCTCGAGACCCGGCTTAGCGTGAGCTAAGACCCTTTCCCGGGCAACTGGGCTCGACCCTCTGCCTCATTTGTAACCCCCCTCGCTGCATGACTTCGCGGTTAACTAGAAGTCTATGCACTGGTTTTTCTAAACCATTTTTTTGTTATAAATTCCTTTAATTTAAGCTTTAAAGTGAAATATGCGTTTTTTGCTGAGTTTGTGAAAATTTTGAACGATATTCTAGCGTTAATATTAACGGAGTTATAGTGCAGTACTCTACATAACTTGTAGGTTATACATATGTTCACGGCAAAAAATACACTTTTGGATAAAGTTTTGTTTTAGCTTGGGGTAATCGTGATTCGTTCTTTCTCACTTAAATTTTTATTTTTTCTCATATTTGAATTCATACCTATTCAACTATCACATATATTTCCGTATTTTTCCTCATCGAAAAGTAGATTTTCTGGTTTTCTTAAGAACTGGATCTTTAGTAACCATTGATTCTTCTTATACGTTGGTGTTCCATTTGAACTATTGGTAGTTTTATACTTTAATACCCTTATGCGTAAACGCATACGTATTCTCCGGGGCATTTCTTCAATAAAGCACTTGAGCCGGATGACTAGTTTTCCACGCTGTTTCAGGTAGCAGACTTTGGAAAAACCATAGATCCCATTCGTATGGTGCTGCTCTTTGTGTATGCATGGTCTTAATGGGTTAATAGCATTTTCGCCGAATTTCTAGGTCCCCTTTCACTTTCTTCGAAAACCGACTCTGAAGAATTATCATCTACACACCTGTGGTGGTATCTCTTGTGTTTTCATGCTGTGCTTCTCTTCTCAATGCCTTTTCACTGAATTGCTGGATTCCCCATCCTTTTCGTAGAATTTCTCATTAGGAATCCATTTCTACACCCACGTGCCCATCCATATGAATATTTGTTTTTCCTTGCTTCTCACTTCAGTCTTGGCTCTAAAGCAAGCAGTGCTCTCTCTGTTCGCTCGAGTTTTAGCCATTTCTTAGTTCAGATAAATTCTCTCTTTGTGGTGGCGTTGCAAAACTTTTGTTCGAGTGTAGTCATGTCAAAGGAACATTCTATGCTTGAGGACTCAATATTGGAGTTATTAACTAAAAGTGTAGTGAGGATGAAGACGTCTATTCGGACTCAGATGAGGAGACTTCGGATTATGATCCAGAGACTTCGACTGCTGAAGCAACAGGCGCAATGGATCCCTCAGTTTCATCTTCGGGCGATGCATCAGATACGAGGAAAAGATTGTTACCAAAAGAAGAAAGCTTTATCCGAAAGGTATGGATTTGTTTTCTGATGGTATTTCTCCAAAAATCCACGAATTTGATTCCTCTTCTTCCGGGTCTAAGGCTGCTGCGTCCGCGAGTTCTCCAATCAGATTATTTTATGAATTTTTTTTCTCCACTGATTTGCTTATGCTAATGTCAGAAGAAACCTATCGGTTCAAATTCGTTAATATTAACGCTAAAATTTCATTTAAAATTTTGAAGCGCTCAGCAAAACACGTGGAATCCATTTAATAAGTTTAAATTTTTGGAATATACGTAAGGGCTTTTAAAAAAAACAGTGCTAATTCAATCAATTTACCGCGGACTCCAGCTGCGAAAAAGGCTGCTAAAGGGTTGGTTGGTCGAGCCCAGTGGACGGGGAAAGGGTCCGGTGTCCCGCTGAGTTGGGTCCCAAAACGGTGGGTGGGGCATACCTGCCTACTTCCTCGCCACGAGAGAGCTCCGGACGGGAGAGTCAAGAAATATCTCTTGCTCCTCGTACGACGGGAAAAATTATCTTCCTATGGCTCCGGAACGAAAGGGTTAATGCGCACCATCCATTGGCTGACTGTGAATGGACATGATATCAACCATGATAATGTCATCTATGAAATATGGATGAGGATATATGATAGCACAGAAAAACAATATGGTGGCTGCTGCCTAGGTTCATATACCAATTTCAAATGTAGATTCCTCATGGATCTTATTATTCAACTTTATATGTTTTAATGTAAAATTTACCTTAATAATGACTAAAAAATCATGCGATATATTGCGTGAATTCCCTAAACACACCAGCCTTTGCCACAATTCCACTAACCTTAAACTGTGCCATCAGGGAGCAATTCACATAATTTATTTCACACAGCAGTGTTAACATCAGTACCAATTACTTTGAGTCAAAAGAGCGGTGCAAGCTTTAGAATGTATCCATTGACCCAATTCCAGTATTTCAAAGCCTACATAAGTAGGGAAGGAATGTCAATTGTGTCGAATTTCATTCATTACATTTTCCTTACACAGCTGTAGTGGTTGACATTTGCTTTTTGCTTGTCCTTTCGGTGATTGCTTCTGTGTAAAGGCCGCTTTACATGATACAGTTCTTTTTGTACAATTTCTTGTACAAAAGCTTGTATAAACTGAATGAAATTGTATGTTTGTCTGAATGGAATTAGAATAGGTTCTTTTTTCCATACGGTCATTAAGGCTGTCGGATACCATGACCAAAAACCCTTCCGCAGACATCTACACCTCATGACTTGAAGACCCAACTTTGCTACTTAAACAATTTTTTTCTGTGCAAGCTTTGAGAATACGGATTGATCTATTAATTTAGTACATTAATTTTTCATTTATTGCATTTCTCATAATTCTGTTGACATTCTCCCACCTTTTTAAATGAACTAGTTTCCTCCCTTTGCGATTACATTCGAATACATCATTGTCTTCTTCTTTATATTGTTGGCATGACACCTAATGGATAGCTCATGTTTCTAGGCCTTCTCCAGCATATCCCCTTTGAGTTTCAGCTGCTTGATCGAGGACACGTTCACATGCTCCTTCCTCTGCTTCAGGATTTTCAAACCCTGAGAATACTACATGTTGTCCCATGATATCAATGGTTTTGATTATGTATTTGACACTGTAGAGCATCTTTCCTGGAACTCCAGATGAAGTATAAGATCATTATATTCATTGTTGTCTAGTAGCAGTAATGGGAGGAGCACTTCATATATGTTGCTCACTTTATCCTTGAAGTTGAGCAGAACAAGTCAATGCTTCCCACCAAGCTTATCTTTCACGGAGACTAAGGGAGACATCGTCATGTGCCTAATATTTGTCTGCGACTGATTACCTTTTGCACCACTTATCTATTAAATCATTAAAGGGGGCCAATCAGCGATTTTAGAAGTATTCCATGACAGTGGGATCCGTTCAGTAGCTCTGGAGTATATTCTGAGGTCTTCAGCTTTGATTTAGCATCGGTACGATGGATAAAGAGGAGGGGTTAAATTGCGATTGCAGCTGTGGGAAGGAATGTGGAAATAATCTGGACATTTTCCAATCGCTGGTGTCCTTGGAAAGCTGGATAGGGAAGGGGATATATCGTGTTGGGAACGATCCAGCATCATAATGTTGAAAGCAAATGCAGCTGTGGGAAGTAATGTGGAAATGATACTGACGATTTCCAAATACAGGTGTCTCCTCGACATGTGCGCATAAGTGAAAGGTGAATGGAATTGACCCAAGAACATGTATTCCTCCCCTACTCACATAGGGGTTTATTCGCAGCAGTAAAGATTAAATGGTGAACACGTTGGAAAAGTTCAAACAATGCGACATGCGGAATGCCAAAAGAGGACTGGTTCTTCATTCCTTTGGGAATTTTGGTGCAGCTGTTCATGTTCCATGTACCATTGCTATGTGGTAGTCTTCATATATCATAGCATAATTCTTGCAAATATTTAGTTCGTATTAAAAAAATACGGGCATTGATTAAATTCTCCCTGTATTATTGATCATTACCTTGGAATACAGGATCTTTATTTTTTAACTTATGTAACTTATCATGTGTAACACTTTTACAAATACCTGAGGTAGTGTGACTTGTACATTGTTCATCACCCTTCATACCTAGGTAGAAAAATTAACATGCTGTCAAGGAATCTGTTTATGTTCACTGTTAGCCTATTGTCCTAACTATGTGTTTTAAGTGGCAGCTAATTTTTTCTCCTTCCTTTATTGCATGACATGCAGCTCTGTGTTTAGTTAACTACCATGTACCCTTCCCCTGTGTTTCCCCTGCCACACACCCTCGAGGTGGCTTGCAGGGTATGCCGTTGATATAGATATACCCTACAGGTTGCTGTGAAGTGTGAAGAAGATTCTACCTGGGAGTCAATGGACTTGGACTCACACAACCCCAATGATTGCAATTTGTTTGAAGTGTCACAGTCAGCAACAGGCCATGGTAGTGATTTTGATGTGAGTAGACTGGAAAAAGAATCATACACATAATTTTTGTATTAGTAATCAGTTGCTTATTTACTGTTATGTTTTTGGAAATGATTTATTAATAGAATGTGGTATTCACCACTATCATAATGGGTAAGATGTACCAAATTTTTGCAATTGAGAGTTGAAATTACTAAATTGTACATTTTGATTCCATAAGTAAGTTCATGGAATGTTCAGCTTCTCACTGGCTTTGTAAAGCAGTGATAGAATTAAAATGCAAGGGTTAAGTTGCAGTAATGAAGTTACTCTGTACATTACATGGTGAATTATTGTAGGAATAGGTAGATTAGGGAGAGATTTCTTATGAATATAGTGCATGGACTCTTGCTTCTTTTCAACAAGTTAAAATATAATATGTTCTGATTAAATAGGGTGTTTTAGTTCCCAGTTAGCTAAGGTTTCATTGCAGCGTCTCACCTGAAATATTAATCCTAAGATGATTAAAAGTTGTTATTCTTTGAATGGAATGGGTAACTATATATATATGAGTTGTCCGGCCAAAATTCTATGTACTTGGCTGCCAAAGTTGGGAAAAAATATCTTTCTATACTTACCAAATCTTGGACAAGTGTTGCAATGTGTTCCAATGTTGTGAATAAAAACATGGGTGAAGCCTCATGGCAAGTGTTCAGGGAAAAATCAAGTTCAAGGCCTGTGTAGGAGAGGTGAAGGATAATCCAGAAAAGGAATAGAACCTGAACCTAATCATGTGAAAAGTCAGGGGTCTTTGTCTCAGTTCAAACCCCCGAATGTTGCATATCAAAAAAGTCAGAACATTTTTAATGTATTCATGAATGGTGAAAATTGAAATTTTAAGATGTGTGTATCAATGTCATCATTTCAACACTGCCTTACAATAATCTATGCCTTGCAGATTCCTGTAAAGACTGAAGAGGATAATGCTGTTGAGGATCCACTACAACATGATACATGCAAGAATATGGACAGTGACAATAGTAGTCAGCCCAGCTCAGAATGCCTTGGAATTAATTCTAATGTGAGGACTACAATAAAAAATCCAGGTTTTAAACCTAATTTTTTATGTTTTAGTAGTCAAAGCTTTCTTCTTATCAAATTGTATTTTTTAAGTATTTACTCACATTATTATTTCCCTTCCATTTTGTCCAGATGTTTTCAAAAACTAAATGAGGTCATGTGACTAAGATAATGAAAAAGCTCAATTTTTTACATCGAGATCTATTATCCTTCCAAATTTTTCTGCATGCTTACATTTGTCTGAAATACCATGTATAACAGTAACTAATTATCATGTATACCCCTAGTATGACACTTTTGTTTGGATCTGCCTTGATTTCTAATAATGTGTAATCATTAGGTTTTAGGGCACTTGATTATTTAAAGAAATGGACTTAATTAGGAAAATTTACATAAGAACAAATTTTAATTTGTAAACTATGAAAACATATGCACAAGAACAAAGTGAAGTTAATGAAAATGTGAATTGTCTCTAGATATTGATTGTAATGTAATAATCAAAACAAAAGACTGTCCATCATACTTGTCCAGATGTTCCCGAAAGCTTACGTGAGATCACAACTGAGTAATTTTGGGGAAGTAAGTGAGAACTGTTGGGATTACCCTAAATGGAAAACCAAGGAATCTCATGGTAGTCATCCAAAATAAAATCTTACCACTTTGGCGGCAGAAATTTTCCTGGGAAGTCCTTCGTTGAAGGAGACTTGATAATGCTGTATCATGGTGATTTTTTAAATCCCTGGCCACAAAAGAACTCTGGCCCTTGTGGTACCTGTATAATCATGGCTTGGTCCAGCAAGTGAGTGCATTTTTACCCTTGCTGCAACTTGCGGGGACACTGCCCAATAACCTGGATAAGTTTTGCAATTGAGGGGACGGCTTCTAGGGAGCGTTGTGGCAAATACTTGGCTCCAAGGAATGCGGCCTGGCAAGAAAGCAGCTTTCTTTTGGATTATTGCTCTGAGGGAGGCCCTCAAACAGCTGTTGCACATGTGTCCAGTCATGAGAGGATCACTGTCCAAATCTAAATGCAATTAAAAGCTAGAGGTGACATTAACACACTCAATTTTTATTATCGAATTCTCAATATTATTTAGTTATAGACATGACATGCCAAAACTGAGTTTTTGCCTTTATTTTATGGTTGAAAATAATTTGATCATAACATATAAGTGACATACATGGTTATTGTTACAGCATTAATTAATCTGTTAATGTTCTGTGATATTAGAATTGCACAAAACATGCAACCCCTTTCTTGAAAGTGAGAAGTGACTTGAGATGTGACTATATCTAGAAAAATGCTCTACTGTAGTAAAATGCTTAAACATTAATTCTATAATTCATAAATGAACATTTCAGTAGGAGAAGAGAAGAGGCACTGAACATCTTTCTAACATTTAAGCATATAGACCCAAGTTCAAGTTAACATGATATATGTACATTAGGAATTGCAAGGATTGGGAGGAGCAATGAACAATTTGGGGCATTAACTGTCAATAACGAATCATCTGCAGATTACGTACGTTGTGTTTACCTCTTTTTTGTTGTCCAATCTCTACATCCTTCGTATTCTGCTTACAATGTATTAATCTGCCAGGTAAAAGTTTCATCTCAATTGCCATGAAATACAGTAAATAGGGAGTATGTAAAATACCAACAGCTTTTATTACTAGATCTTGGAATCACCACAGTGATAATATAAATGTTGATGTAATGGGAAAGAATTGAATCAAGCATTTGTTGGTGTGTGATAAATTACATGGGTTGAGACAGCTTAAATGATTACTAGACATTATATGTGATTAATGGTTGGTTGAGTCAGTCTTTATGTATGATGTGGGCACACATTGAAACATAACTATGTCCTGATAGAACATTGATAAATTTCTTTGGTCAACTAACAGTACATCAATGGATGCAATCCTCTTATGTTATTCTTATTCTCTTTCTCCCATCCAATTCCCTATATGTCTGATCCCTTAGTATCCGGTGTTCATGGTTTTATTCATTTTTTAGGTGAGTGTAAAGTCAGAGGAAAGAGAGGAAGATGATGTTCAAGGGAAAGGACCATTCAGCATTGAGAGTGACCTAAGCAGCAAATCAAATGTAAGTATGGCACATGCCCTACTTCCAATGCATGACATACACAGATTTCCTAGATACTTGCAAGATTTGGCAATACATTTTTGTAATTGTATAAGCATCAGTTTAGTGTGGTTGCAATGTTACTGTGTCTTCCAATCATGAGGGCTCAGGTTTCAAATCTCAAATGTGGAAATTAAAATTTTCATTGGCATACAGCTCCCTGCATTGAGTGCTGTGTGGATCAATTTCATTGCAAGTTCTGTAATGATCAACGTGAGCATAGTGCTCCATTTTTTGCAGTGTATGTGAGCATTTAGCACTATTAGGTGCCTTTCATTCAGTGTGTGGAAATGTCAAACCATTTCTCTCTAGCCTTCCTGTTTTAGGAAAAATTCTTACATTTCCATGTGTCTGCTTATTGTAAAGAATATGAATGGCAGATGTACAGTCAGCTCTGACTTACCACAGCTCATTACCATTAGTGTTCTGCCAGTTCAAAGTAGGTTTAGATGAGTTACACAGGTTTTCAAGATACTGTGCAGTTTTGGCAACATAAATACTATAGAGTTCCATACATAAAAATCTTACCAACTCTTGATGACAAGATGTGGAACCTCTTTGATTGGGACAAGCCTACAATACCTCACTCACACCTGATACCTCTCACCATGCCTTTTTCCAAGGCAATAAAAAACCCTTTAAGCATAGTGATGGCTGAGATACGATGATTGTAACTTATTGAAAAGATGGAATATTCCTGCTTTTATTAGCATTATATTTCAATTAGCATCTGAAATGGTAGAAATATCTACTTCTCTTTTTCATTTTATGCTTCCATCAGACCAATAACTGAAATCTACGCATCTTTAGATGAATATACCCTTGATCATAAATAATATTGGCATGTTGTCCCCATATTATTTGTCTTATTTTGTAATGAACAGAGTTGCAATATCTTAGCCATTCCTATCAAATTTCAAGATTTCATGCTCATGAAATACTAATTATCTCATGATACCCCAATTTAAGTCATACATTTTATCTTTTATTAGTCTTGGAGCGTCAATGAGAAATAAGCAGCTAATAGGGTAGTTTCCTTCATCAAAGAAAACAGACTTCATCACTTGCGATCCATACCCTTCCATAAATGTATTTATTTTGCACAAAAAGTTTGGACTTAGAAATCCCAGTTTTCAAGAAAATTAAATGTCAATTTTAAGATCATTTGAAAAAGCTCTGAAATGGCAGGGTGCGCTGCCTTCTTTCTGATGTAACAGGTTTGTAGTTTACGTTGTGAGGCATAGGAAAATTCATCTCCTGAACTTACCATTGTATTTCAGGGCCCTCAGCTCTAGTGAATATTTATTAGTAGTAACCTGTGAAAACTATCCAAGTTCAAAAAGGCTTTTCTGTTAAACATGGTATTAATAGACACTTATAGGCTCAAGGACATCCTGCTCATGGTGTATTTTGCTAAATGTAGCTAAATTTTGATAAAAATTTGGAGGAGGTAAGAAAAGCAGCAAACTAAAAATGTATTTATGGAGCAACTAATTGTAATTTGTGAGAACAAGCTACAATGTTACGCGCACAAACCAATGTAAGGACCAGCAGATAGTCGTGTGACAATGATGAGGAGCAGAGTCGAAAAAAAATACAATTTGATATGTCGGTAAAGTAAGATGCTGAAAGACGGAAGCCATTCCTGAGGCAAGTACGAAGAGACACCTATTGGTGGTGGCTCTCCTCTCTTGTCCAAGGTCTCAACTCTGCATTATTCCTATTTCCCTCTGTCAACTCTCTTGATGAGCCTGAATTCTTCCTACCGCACACTGCTATCCAACCTTTGTGCTTTTTCAGGTGAGTGTGAATGTGGAGCAAGGCGACAAAGAAGATAATGTGAAGGACATTGAAACATTTGTTAGTGAGGGTGGCTTCAGCAGAACACTAGAGGTATGGTTTTTGTCTATTTTCTTGCAAACTAGATACTTGGAGATATTACTCAATGTTACTGGATATTCCAGATTTTGATATAATAATGCTAATAGGGCTTACTGTGTTTGAGAGCATATAAGGTGTAACCATATTTCAGTAATGCACGGAACAAAAAAGTTTTCACTGTGCAGAAGTGCAGAACCAAAATATATAAATTTTCATTCCTTTTATATCTTACATTTCTAAATAACAAATAGATGACATCATCGTTGATGATAACATAAATGGTGTTGAAGTAGGGAGCACTGTTCATCTTGGGTAAAAGTAGCATTCAGAGTTCAGCAATGGTGGTTGAACCTTGACATATTAGAGGCAGGGTGATTTTTAGTAATAGTTTTGGAAAAAAAGGGTAATTTATGTGTCATTAAATATGGTAAATAAAAAATATGCAAAATCCCTGCAAACTGATAGTACCAAATCTTGAGAGTACAACAGTGAATATATGTATGTTGCTGAAATGAGTGGAAAATAGTATGGGGGGTATTATGCTGTTTACAACAAACATGATGGTTGGTTGGTTATTTTGGGGAGGCAACCGGCAGCTGAGGTCATTTTCGCCACATAGGATAGGTTGGTAATTGGGTAATGGTAGGAGTTTTCAAGGAATGGAGGAAGGGTGGAGAGAAACCCTGCGTTGGCATTAGCCTACTCTTAACGACAGGTGCCAGGGGGACCATGGCTTAACGTCCCCTCTGACGGATGGAGTACTGAACTTGAAATGCCCTCCACTAGGCACTCAAGTGGGGACCAGTTACAACTGTGATGGCTTGAGCTATTATTTTATTATCATCTCTGAGAGCTAAAGCATAAATGATTGCTCATACTTTCATATGATATTTGGTTTTGTGAATCAGATCTTACATAATACCTGGATACATATTTATCATAAAAATCTCTCATAAAAGAGTAGTTCAAAGCAGAAGTTCAGGGAAAAGATACCATCAACAGTGTGGGCTACCAATGCAGCAAATCAGAGGTATCTATGGCTCGTTCCCTACTTCCAATGCATAAGATGCAGAGGTTTACAAGGCACTCCCTTCTTTGGTAACACATTTCTACAGGGATCAGTTTGTGTGTTGACAACATTAATGTCTCTCCCAACCACGAGGGCTCAGGTTTCACATCTCAACTGTGGAAAATAAATTTTTGGTGGTATACTGTTTTCTACATTGAGTGCTGTGTGGAGCAACTGGAGTTTAGCCTTTTTTTTTAACTGGATTGAACATTAGATTTTAACAACCCATGGTACCTTTTGTTTAGTGTGTGTTAATGCCAACAGTTTCCCACCAACCTTCCTGATTTCCCAAATATCCTTCCATTTCAATATTCCTGTCTATCTTAAAGGGTGTGAATGACAAGCCATCTATCAGTTCCGAGTAACCACTGATTATTACTATTAGAGATCTGCCAGGTTTATAGGTACACTCATTGCAGACCGGACACGAGTTCCTTCATGGTTTGTGTGCCATCTTTTAAGGACGAGTCACGATTATACTCCTGTTTACTCATAGTCTGAAATTGCATTACAGAAAAGTTTGGAAAAAATAACTGCAATTTATTTGTTAACCTTGTAGCTGCTCCTTTTTTTACACATGTTGAAGCTGTGCGGCGATTGTTCTATAAAGTTAATGCTTTATAGACTGTTTAACGTTTATATGCAAAACAGATTGAGGAAATGCTCAGCTACTGAGAAATGTTACAAAAAATGCCTGGTCTGTTGTGTGTTAAATGCTATGATTTTTAATAAAGTACGTAATGGTTTCTCAGAAAAAAAGCCCTTTAGGTAGCTATTCAGGAAAAAAGAGACATGAAGGTTATTCCAAATAATACCTGTAACACATCTAGTACAAATCAGAATAAGAAACCAGCATGCTGATTGTTGCTAGATTTTCAAAAATATTGGTTTTCGATGGTTGCATGTGCTGTATATAATCAACAGAAAAACACAACAGGCACCATTCTTATGAAAAGGGAAATTAAATACAAATGAAATTTTAATTTTCACTGAATAAATAAAATGGTTTTACAGAATTTTAATAAAAAGACAGCGGCTCTCAAATGCAGAGAATTCTATGGTGTTTTTGGGATTCAAATCCTAAAAACACTAGGAACCTTGCTGAAATTCATCTAATGTTTTAGGAAATGGATTTTAAGTCAAAATCCACAGCTCTGCATTTCCCTTTAACGTTTGAAAGATTAATTTTACATGATATTCTGGTGGCATAACTAACCATGGTGTATTTCGTGATTTTTTTAATAAACCTAATCAATTGTTCCCCAGGATTACCGGCAAAACTTTGCATGACTTATTGTGGAAACTGGCCGAATAGAGTATGATTGCCATCACACTGACAATGCCCCTCTACGTTCCCCTTTACGTCCACAATATGCTCCAGTAATACATGCATCACCGTTGCTAATTGACAATCAAGGATATTTCATTCACTTAGTCTTTCTTCTCCATCTGTTCTCTATGCTTGTATATTATCTTGACCCGTCTCTGTGCAGTACGAACTTTCCCTTTCACACTTCCGTTCTAGCTCATTACAGGGCTTAGAAATTTGGCTTATAACCAGCCTAGTATCAACATGGATCCATTTTATTTCCACCCTTGTCCTGTTTATGATGTCTGTAATTAGCTTAACTCTGAAGTCAGTTGTGACTTTACTATGGCTCGCTCCTTGCAAATTGAACAACTTCCAATTTGTTATCCCCGCTACAATTTATGGTCACAGTGTATCCATTTTTTTCTAGCAGAATCATCTCGAAGCTTCTCTAAACTCTTCGAATCTGCATTCTCCTCCCTAAACACCAAAAAGGCATCCTTTGATGCTGTTACTCTTAGCTACGTAAGGCATTAAAACATTTCTTCCAGAATGGTTATGGGTTACTAGAAGCACTGCAAAATACCCATTCCAGATCCTTATAGCATTACCAAAATGTATTTACTTTCATCTATGCTACTGAAACCTCCATCCTATTCTACCCTCCATGTCACGTATAGGTATAACTTAGGCCACACATGTGTGCCTTTGAATGTAGCTTTAAATGGTATCAAGCCTACGTTTATGAATGAATTCCGTCTAGCACAGCAGGAAAACAGGCCGTGGTATATGTTCTCAGTTGAAATCGCCCACATGGAAGTAAGTGCAATACTTGGTGGATGGTTATAATGAATTGTTTGATTGCATTCCTGTAACAGCTTTTATTATATTGGGAAACAAACGTACATTGGTCACCCACAAGGTAACAAAATTCTCCCCCATCCTGGGAATTACTACCCAACGTGCAGCTTACATCACTAGAAAAAAAAACTAGAGGAAAAGAACGCGAAACAAAGTGAAAATGCAGCTAGCAATGTCAAGTGTAGACACATCCATGCAATTAACCATCAAAAAAAAGGATTTCTCGCATAAAATCCTACCTGATTCTCATTGCTATTTCACATATTAAAGTGATTGCAGCTGACCAACATTGAAGAGATAGAAATGAAGTAACTTGGCCTCACATTATCTCTTGTCAGGCTGGCATTCCTCCATAATGGTGCAGTAGTTGCTAGGTGTCGTGAATGTAACAACATTGCTATTATTACGTTAGGATTGCCCGGAGAGTCTCCTGAGCATTCGCTTTGTACCTACAAACTCCTGCTGCTGCTAGACAACCCTCCACCACTCGTCAGTGCTTGTGCCTTGGGGGCAACTTTTTCAAAGTCCCAGTTTCAAAGCCGTGTGAGGCCTTTGGATGCCTCCGAGCAAAAACAATCCTTGGTGTGCGAGGTGGCCCAGGGAAAGGAACTGGCCCCCCTACCTTGATTGTGTGAAATTCACACGCCTGTGGCTTAGTCCGGTTGACCTCTACCTTCACCTATCCAAAAACCAAACTTCGGGTTGAATGACTTAGTGAATCGGGTAAAGCATATTTTATATTGTCTGTGTTGTCAGAGAACTCCAAAGTGGCATGGACATAAACGTACGTATTTTCGAAAGGGGATAATAAAATTGAATGTAACTTTCGATTTTGTTACTACTAGAAATTTAGTGAGCGGCATTTGGAAATACACCTTATCTCTTGCTCCTCCTCCCGTTCTGTGACCTCAGGGACCTATGTGACTCGGGTGACTCGTTTTCTAGCAGTAATTATGGACAAGGCGGGGTGCCCTGGCTGTTCACTTGAGAAAGGTCGAAATGGATAATAATCTCTCGAGAGAAGGGTACCCCCAATAAAAGGCAATAGCTAGAGCTTTGGGATTTAAACTCACCGCACCAAGGGAGTGTTGCCAAATATCCTTTAACTTAGGACTTTGGAAATTTTGCCTCCGAATTTTGGCCGCAGAAGTAATATTTTTGTGAGGGACTGTACACTATATTGCCCAGTTAGACATTGAATGATATATCTATGTTAAATGGAAACTCTTGGGAAAAAAAATGGATTTTTAACTTAGGACTTTAGTACTTTTGACTTTGTAGGATTAGACCTAAACACAAGTTACTTCAGATGTGCATTAGAGAAAAGGAAATTCTGGAGTACAGACGAAATTTAAAAGTCATCTTGCATGTGCGCATTCAGAGCAAAGTAACCAATCAAAGTAATCATCCATCATCTCGTGCTCTCCCAATGCAGGTTGGTGATTTGAAACATATGATAATACATATACATTAACATAACATTTACCTTTATAAGCACAACTATAACTGAGGTATGTTTTCACCTAAGGAAATTGTTGATCATTGATGGAATTGGAAAGTTATATTAGACATTGTAGGGTGGTACTTTGCATTTAATTATTATTTTACATAGATGGATTGTGTGCCTTATGCATCCACAAGGTTAAAGCACAAATGTAGAGCAGAATTGAGGTTTCATAAAAGTTTCTTATGTTATACACAGATTTACTGATAATCAGCCAACCTTCCATTGTTGATTTCAAGTTTTTAAAGCATTAAATTGGGCGCAACATTATTTTCTTCATTTGTCGGTATCATAGAAAATCACTATAGATTGCGTTCGTCTACCTAGTATGTTATGCACATGAGGGTTGTACCAGAAATACCTGATGTAAGTGAAGCATTCGACACAGAGAATTTAATGTAAGTCTATTTAATTATTTCCAAACATTGATTCTGCTTTGCACTCTAAGCAGTGAAAATTAAACTTATTTCTTGGATGTAACAAATCAGTGTTTCGAGTTATTTTCGAGTGGCACTCTTCCTTCGCTGCCTATCGGTGAGCAAGATGTTATTTTAAATTTTGTAGTGCCAAAAGTGGATTATCATTTGTGTAAGATAAACCATTATGAATTATGTAGCGCTCAGTCTGGAAATATGTTTTCGTAACTAAATTTTTCTTGCACCAGATCGGATTATAAAACGAAAGTTCATAAAATTAACAATAATTATATCGTCCTCATTTTTTCGCTCCATGATCAATCCCCAGTAATCTAAACCACACTATTTATGAACTCTGGAAATAGAAAATAATTTGTCAATATCAGGAAATGAACTGAATGATATACTTGATGTAGTGGATACTATAGACCGGATATTAAGCATGCATTAATTTTGGTGAAAAATGGTTTGCTTAAATTTGAATATATGAAAGGTTGTATACATTCACAATGGATATAAATATATGTAGGAGACATTGCATTATGTTTTTCGTTTAAACCTTAAAAATTTGGTAAACAATCTTGAATATAGCCAGCCAATAATCTTTTTCTTCAATTTTTATGAACATTAGTAGTGCTTCAGGCTCTCCAGCCTATAATGTGTGGTGTGTGAAAATGTATTGTCATTTTTTCTTATCCCTTATTTATCTTTCATATGCCACGATCGTTGATTCATAGTGAATCCCCGTTAAATTTGTATTTTTATTTAATTTAGAGTCAATCAGTGTTCCCTTGAAAGATGTGGATTCCGTTTCTCATTCAAGGTGGGTGATGTGACCATCCATGGCATGGAAGTTGGGTTTTTGGGAATTGAGCAAGATGGCGCTGGAAATTGTGTTAGAGAGAAAGGTAAGTAGGTACTGCGTAAAGAATGGGCTTTGGTGTTTTTCAAGGGGGATCTTAGAAGTTTGGGTGAAGATTGTATTTTTGGTGTAATTCTTCTCAAGGAGGCTCTAAGGCACCTCCTTATCCATTGTGCCATCCATCGTTCTGGTAAATCGCCTATTAAGCACTAATAAGTTGCTATTAGCCAAGGGTCCCCTTTTAGTAAATACCATTCCCCCCAATTGTCCGTGAATATTTTACCATGCCACCTGAGTTTTCAGCATATTTAATTTTGAAAATGCTAAATTAAATATTTTTTCGTAGAATTTAAATTTAAGTTTGAGTTTATTGTTGCAAATTCCTTGCAATGCTCCAAGTTGGCAAAAAATTGTCAAAATCTGAGCATAAATTTCGGCTTTTTTGTACTCTTGGATCACGAAACGCAAAAATGGAGGTAATAGTGTTAACATTATCTTCATTTTAATATGGAAGGAGCAGTGTCTCTGTGTCCGTTGGATGAAATACCACTGTAAATATTACACTAAAATTCTCCCTTTAGTCGTTTAGCAGTATCATGTTGGCAATTGGTTTCAGTCAAAAAAAAAAAAATATATATATATATATATATATATATTGTGACGGGACGGGGTCGAAGCTTCTCTACCCAGACAACCCGCCGCAGTCCTTACGCCTCTGAGGAACCCCTTTCCTTCGTCCCGACGCCCAGTCCACCTAGGACTTCCCCCTACGGGAAATGGTTCCGGGAAAACAAGGATGTCGCGACCGTTGTCGCGTGTTGAGAAGGGCGCCACCCAGAAACCGCAGCGTCGAGCTAGCTCAATTGGGAAGCAAGGACTCTTATTCACTTGATTCAAGGGTCAGGGATCTTCAGCGCAGAATGGCAGTGGCAGCACGTATGACGCGCGCACCGTAAGGATTGCGCGGAGCGAAATAATGACCGTCTGACCTTTTTACGGATGGTTGAAATGACATTTATTCAAAGAAAGCACAAAAAGAACACTGAATCACACAAAACAACACTCTATAACTACGCGAAATGAATATCCTAGGACCTAATGAGGGATGATTGACTTTGCTGGATGAGACAGATGAGAAATAACAAAATTACACCCTTTGATACACAAAAACTTATCCTCCTAAAGAAATTACAGGTTCCTCGTCCCCTTTTCAAATTATAAGGTATCTGTGGACGGGAAAACAATGATACAATGAATTACGTCCACTACGGGACGAAAGTGAATGCTTTGGGGAAATCAGTCCGATGACCTTGGGATTTTAATGGTAACCAATTCCCTTATCGGCACTTAACACACCGCTTGTGATTGGTGCAGGTGGATGAGAGTTGTGAACTCCCGAGGTTGCCGTGACGCGCTTACGAGACAGTTCAGACGGGAAAATATGGACGGGAGAGAAATACTTATGGCGATGATGCGGCCTGGTCACTACGCGACGTCTGCTCCGTCGCCAGCGAATCGAAGACGTTGACACTGATCCGTTGAGGGTCCACCAACGCAGCAAAACGCCTCCTCTCGACGTATACCGTTGCTTCCTGGCGTTGGGACCGCACCCCTTCCAGCGGGTGCCGGTATCAGCCTACACATCCTTTTCTCCTGCGCCTCCGTTCGCCTCCCTCTGCTCCAGCCGTATTGCTTGCTCCCCGTTCTCAACCAAATCTGTTGGTTATCCGTCCGCCTCGAGCTCAGTCTCCGCGCACGCCCTGGCACGTTCTCTCCACTACACTCCGCGTATTTTTCTGCTCATCTCGCACTTCGTACACCTCCTCCTCAGCTTGACCCCCCTCTCACGTGATTCTCATTCAAAACCACCAATAGCCCTTCGGCTCACACACCACCAATCACGTTTCTTAACACAAAGTGGCGTGATTCCGACCGTTACACACACAGCATAGTTTAATAAACCCACCAAAACAACACTTGACTAGTCGTAATACCGCAAGGTCAGCGATCACCTCGCCCCGCGCAACGGAAACCCCAATCGGGACGTAAAAAAATGACAAGCGCGGGAGGCGCGCGTAACTCAAAAATAAGGGAAGACGGCCTGTCCGTCACATTGCCCCCCGGCGTGAATGAGTTCCTTTTCTTATGGATGAAAAGAAAAAAGGAAAAGAACGAGTTCACGCCCTAAAAAAAAGGTTATAAATTACGAGAGAAAAAAAACTTTACTTCTGAACGAAAAACCGAAATCGAAATCTACGACCGATATGGAATCAGTGAATAAGCATTGAAAGTTCCTAACTCTGATCCGTCCTCCTTTACCAAAATATATGCATTGAGGGCAGCTCGAGCCGAGATCCTGAATGGTCCCGTATATAAATGAAAAAACTTATGAAAAAGTCCGAGTTTCGCATCGGACACCCTTGGCGTCCGTAACAGAACCAAATCCCCAATTTGGAAATAAGATCGTACCCTCTTTTGGTGCCTTACCCTCCTTTTCGCGGATTCCTTCAAATTTTTAGTTATTAATTTTATAATTGCCCGTTTACCCATTACTTAATCTTCAGGAAAGACTAAGCCGTCAGGGAACCTATTTGGAGGTTTGTAACCGAAGTGGGCTTCAAGAGGAGTCATTTGGATAGATTCGTGGACCACCTCATTGAACCATTTGTTTACAAACGGTATGGCTTCTACCCAGCTTCGGTGATTCTGATTGCAATACAAACGGAAAACCCTTGACAGTTCTTTCATAGTCCGTTCACTAGGATTTGACTGGGGATGGCGTATGGATGAGTATATTACTCCAACCCCGAGCTGATTCAACCCATCTTTCCATTGACCGCTCGTGAACATAGTTCCATGATCCGACAACACTTTGGTAGGAATGCCACATAACTGAAAATACTTATTTATGTAATTGAGACAGGTTTTTGCCCTGGGTCTGTTTATGGCATATGCCTGTACGAATTTGGAGAATACATCAATGCACACAAACACGTATGCATTGCCCCCCCTTGATCTCGGAAGCGCCCCGTATAAATCTACCGCCACAAGTCGGCTTGGCGCATCAGGGATTATATTTGCCATAGGACCTTGAAAATTTTGTGATGGATACTTCGTCCGCTGACAGATGTCACATTTGGCTACCTGCTGTCTAATTTCTCGATCCATATTGGACCAAAAATACCTAGTCTTGATTGCCGCGGTCGTTTTTGCCCCGCCAAAGTGAGCGAATTGGGAATGCGCGTAGTCTATAATATTCCGCCTGAGTCCCTCTGGTAGCCATACCCTATAATTAACCCTTCCGTCCGGTGACGGGACTTTCTTAAACAGAATTCCACCGCGTAGTACAGCAGATTCTGCTAATTTTCTCACTCGCTCGCCTTGTGTCGGATTCATCTCCGTGCGGATTCCCTGCAAAACTTCAATGACCGGGCGTAAGGACTGGTCGTTGTATTGCCTTTGTCGGATGTCTCTGAATTCGTCCGTGGGGAACGGCGTAATCTTAAAATCGATCTCGGCCATGGAATAATACCCCGTAATTGGCATCCTCAAAGGGGCGTGTTCCGGTGGGTATCTACTTAACCAGTCTGCCACTGGGTTTTCGTTACCTGGACGAAATTCGACTCTAAAATTATATTCCTGGATTAATAGAGCCCAACGGGTTAATCGACAGTTATTAAAATGGCATTTGGATAGAAATGAGAGCGCTTTATGGTCAGTATATAAATATATTGTATATATATTAATATATATATATATATATTGTGACGGGACACGTGGCTGGACTGTTCGACCTCTTCTCAGCCGGGGTTTGTCTCCGTACGGATCCTGCGGTCGGGCAATTTCCCCCCCCTCTTTCCCGTTCCCTCCGTCAGCCACGAATGAGAACGCGCCAACGCCACTCCGGAGAAAGGAAAAGAAAGCTTCGCTCCGAATGAGAAGCGACAAGGGGTGCCACTCAAAACCGGGGTCAAGCTGATCAGCAAGCAGAGATCAACGAGAAAAATATCTTAGGGTGAGGCCTTCGCGGAACTGCAGCATTACCCTCCGAGATCGGCGGTGATCGGACCTGAAAATCGAATGGACGCAGATCACCGCGTTCGGGAGTAAAAGACGACTCGCGTTCACAGGAAAAACACCGATTTATTGCTAGACACATAGGAAAATTACACTCCTACACTATAATGAGGGATGAATGAGCTGGTGATACGTGAAACATTAATGAAATATACCCAAATGATAGCTAACCTAACTAAGAACTAATCAATGATACAAAAAATGAACAGTGAAACCCTTTGAAAAATGAAATGAAATGACATGAAACCCTTTATACAATATTTACAAGCTCCTCGTCCTTTCGTTTGAAATATGGTTGAGGACCACTAGGACGGGAGGAGAGTGATACAAATTCAGTCTGCTTGGGACTGATTTTCAAATGACGTGCGCCTCTCTTAGAGAATGTGAGTTCACTGGCGCAGGACGGTGGAGTTGACTCAGGAGTTTGGTAGCGACGGCTTTCGCCCCGATTCACTGGGCGTCGAAGACGGGATCGGAGTTCGCTCGACCGTTGGCCGATCGGTTCGGGGAGGTTTGATAGGAAAGTACTATGCCTTGTAAGGTGTCTGGAGCATGCCCGGAGACGCGTGGGTTTCCCGGCCCTGGGGTGAGAAATCGTTGGCGCCGGTCCTCGGTCCAACCTTCTACGTCCGCCTTAGAGCCAACAGGGAAATTGTCGCCTGGCTGCGATGTCGTCCGCTTGCACGAGATGTGTCCTCTCAAGCAATGACTCCTTCGCAGGTCCGCCTCTCCAGCTCCACGCCTTATGGCTGCTTTCAATCGGTCCTCCTCGCTTCTCCGTTCTCTGCGTCCACTTGCGTCGCTTCGCTCTCCTTCCTTTGAGTCGTCTCTCTCCGTCTGCCGTCTTTCACTCTGGAGTCAGAGGTTTGAGGTCTGGGTCTGGGGCGAGCTCACTGGGGAACCCCTTTATATATCGTCGGTCATTGCGACCGGCGCTACAACTAACATTACAAATAATGGAGGATCGAAAAAATGGTGGGCGGTAATTTGAATCACGCGCGAGCCGTCTCTCTCTCCGTTTGTCGCGCGCATCCACCCGATCGCGCGAAGACGCCGTGATCACGCTCACACGAGCAGATCGTCACATCATATAAGAATCAGGATAGCGGAATTAGATGAATTATTATTACCTGCTGAAAATAGGTGTCTGCTGTGCCTGGTTAGATTCTTCTAATCCTTTTATTAATAATATTTTTCAGGCGAAGAAGCCGTCTCCGAGCAAGATACCATGTCCAGATTTACACCAAGCCCATTTTTGGCGGAGTCGAATACTGATACGAACACTGAAAGTGCACCTGGAAGTACGGATGCTTGGGAGAGTCGAACGCAAATTGCAATGAGATTTCCCCGCTCCAATTATGAAGAGGTGTTCGGCACGTGTCGTGCATTGGGCAGTGAGGGGTTTATCTGCGTATATTGCGGGAAGGTTTACGCTTGGAAAGCTCAACTGATAAGTCACATTAGTTCCCATAGTGGGAACCTGAGCAGTCACATGAGGAGCATTGACGGAAAGAGCCCTTTTAAGTGTAAGGTGTGCAACAAAACGTTCTCCAGCAGTAGTAGCTTGAGTAGACACAGGAGAACCCATGATGGAAAGAGGCCTTTTGAGTGTGAGGTGTGCAACAAAAAGTTCTCCCAGAATGGGGACTTGAGCAGTCACATGAGGACCCACGACGGAAAGAGGCCTTTTGAATGTGAGGTGTGTAACAAAAAGTTCTCCCTGAGTACGAATCGGAGCAAACACATGAGGACCCATGACGGAAAGAGGCCTTTTGAGTGTGAGGTGTGCAACAAAAAGTTCACCCAGAGTGGGCACCTGAGCAGTCACATGAGGGTCCATGACGGAAAGAGGCCTTTTGAGTGTGAGGTGTGCAACAGAAAGTTCTCATTGAAGAATACGTTGAGTGATCATATGAGGACCCATGACGGAAAGAGGCCCTTTATGTGTGAGGTGTGCAACAAAACGTTCTCCCGGAAGTGTAACCTGAGCAGTCACATGAGGACCCATGACGGAGAGAGGCCTTTTGAGTGTGAGGTGTGCAGCAAAACGTTCTCCCGGGAGGAATTGTTGAGCGATCATAAGATGACCCATGACGGAAAGAGCCCTTTTGAGTGTGAGGTGTGCAACAAAAAGTTCTCCCTTAGTGGGAGCCTAAGTAGACACAGGAAAACCCATGACGGAAAGAAGCCTTTTGAGTGTGAGGTGTGTAGCAAAAAGTTCTCCCGGAAGGATATCTTCAGAGTGCATACGAGGACCCATTACGAAAAGAGGCCTTTTGAGTGTGAGGTGTGCAACAAAAAGTTCTCCCGGAAGGATACCTTGAAGGGGCATATGAGGACCCATAACAGATAGAGGCCTTTTGAGTGTGAGGTGTGCGATAAAATGTTCTCCCGGAAGGATAACATGATCGATCATATGAGGACCCATGACATTAATGTTTGGGTGTGAGCTGTACCACAAAAAGTTCTTTCAAAGTGGTCACGCTCAGTTCTTTAAGGTTCTCTAAGGTAGAATGCCCTATGGTTGGTACCCACCCAGTTGTTGGCACTTTGTAATTTATAATGTGATATTAAGGCCCGTATGCATAGTGGAACCTCCTCCTCCACCTCAATCTCCAAACGCGTCATAGCCGCCTCCATCTCCAAATTGCGTTGCACAGTCTATCTCGAGGTCGCTCATGAGTTCCGTAACGATCCATCGATGGAGCTTGGTCCAGGGTCTGCAGGGTCCAGGGTCAGGGTCTCCAGGAGCCGATGGAGGAGGGTATTTTAAAAAAATCAAGATGGCTGACGCTATCGCCTGGCTAGTTACATTGCTAATTGTGAACTTATATCAATCTATATCGGTGAGTTTAGCATGTTGAATTTCTAATTATCGCAGGAACTTTTATTTGAGGTACTTTTCAAGGTGATGGAAGAGGGTTTAAAATTTGCCAAATTTGGATGTGTTGTTCACAGTTTGTCGTTCTAAAGTATTTCAAATAACAAGGTTCTGGTGGATATAGACGAGGATATTATTGTTATGTATTTATAAGTAATGTGCTATCTTCAATTTGATGTGCTTTTTATGCCGACGAACGGTTTATTTCTACTGTACAGACTTAGCAAGTGATCGTCATTTCCGCGTACGGAGATATTCTTTTTAAATTACAATGTTTATGAATTCATGATGACGATATTAGAGTCCGATTGAAAGCTCGTGGCACCTAAATGCGCGGAACGACAGCGAGTGGAAGGGAAGGTGCCTTTGGGAGCGGTAGTTTGGAGGGGAAGGCAAGTAAATACCCCTCCGCTCGGGAGCGTTGGTGAAGGCTGGGTCTCAGTGTAGCCAACACAAGAGAATTTTTTTCCCAGCAGCAGGCGCGCTCTTAGCCCGCAATTTTTATTTTCATAGTAACATTTATTACAATGTTCCCAGCCTTAGCCGTGGGAAGCCAGTACACTAGTCGCCCCACCAAACCGATCTCCTACAAGTTAATTCTTGTTCTCGCGAATGTAAAATTCAAATTTGGAGAAGTGCAGGGACTAAAAGTTTGAAAAAATTAGGGTATGGATAATAAATACACATTATATAAATAACAGTTGCATTTATTTTATAAAAGAACGCAATATAAGCAAGTAAACGAGGGAAGAAACTATGAAGGTCATGGCTGGAATTTTAAATATCGGAATGGTCGCGTGTACGTCAGAAATACCAAGTTGACCTGAGGAAGAACAGTAACGACTCACTGAACGTCAGAGTATGATATAAGTAAAGCAATTGAATCTGGAATGAATAGAAAAGGAAGGCACAGTGTTGTGTATACAATGTTATAAAATTTTAGACCGAATTCACTTTGTGTGTATCTCCTACATACGCGCGACCGTCGGAGGGGGTTAATAATCACTTTCAGAATTGGAAAAACTCGCATATTTAGTCTCGGACAGAGTAATTTAAAGTTCATTCTCGACTTCATCACGCACCGTTTCATTGCTTATATAATTGTTTTCCACCTCTTTCACCTTTTCACACACTTTGCACCACTCGCCCTTACCAATTGCAGAACTTTTCCCTGAACCAGAACTTTCACATCGTCCAATTTAAAGGAAACATTGTGCATTGCCACCCAATTTTTTAAAATTCCTCATATTTTTTAAATCGGGTTGAGCTCCGGATGGTAGGGAGGCAACCTAACTGTCGAATGTCCATATTCAACCAGAATACTGTCCACATGGTATATCACAGACCCCCTATTTCTTTTAATTTTTTCAAATAACTCAATCTTTGTATCCTTCTGAGTATTCCACCCCTCTGGTGTCCAGCCACGCCTTCATGGCATCCATCTTATAACTCATGCTCGGACTGCGATTCTGTTGTATATTGTGATACGACGCGTTGTCCAACACAACCACAGAGTTATACGGCAGGTTTGGGATGAGATAATTTCTTAACCACTTAAAATAATTTTCATAATTCATGTCAGCGTGATAATCCCGTTTTCAGGCCTGATTTAAATACTAGTGGAGCTCCTGGAATGAATAGCTGGATGTATGGATAGCTTTTTATACATATAAACTATACGAAGCATACTCATGGTCAGTAATGAGTCATCTATGTCAGTTTAAAAATTACTTCCTATACTAACCAGCATTAACGATAATTAATCTCTGCCCCTTAGATACAGGTGCTCTCAGCCCATGTGCATCTCCACTCGTCCACTGGTAGGGTGTGGTGTGGGATAAGTGGACGTAAGTTTCATCGGTAAATACTATGGGTCGCCCTTCTCGTCTGAATTTCATGATTTTCCGCAGATATGCCATCCTCTTCAAGCGAATATCATACTCTTCACGGGGATCGGGTTGGTGTGGTGGCTAGAGTACTGGCCTCCCATCCCGAGGGTTCGATTCCCGGCAATGGCGGATTTTTCAGTGGAAAACCGGTCCCCATTTGAGTGCCTAGTGGGGGGCATTTCAAGTTCAGTACTCCGTCCGTCGGATGGGACGTTAAGCCGTGGTCTCCTTGGCGCCTTTCGTTAAGAGTAGGCTAATGCCGACGCCGGGTTTCTTACCACCCTTCCTCCGTTCCCTAAAAAACTCCTACCATTACCCAATTACCCACCTATCCTAAATGGCGCAAATGACCTCAGCTGTCGGTCGCCTCCCCTAAAATAAACAACCATACTTTTCACTTAAAATTCCCTTGTTATTAGATGGTTTTTTTCCATCTGTGGGGAAAACATGACCATTAAAAAGTTAGACCAAATAAACATGCATTTGAAAAATCATTTATGATAGTTTTACTTACTTGAAGCCAATACTTTTCATGAGTACACGGAGAGAACTCAATTTTCCATTGAAACCGGTCTGTTCTGTAATAACCGGTAACAAAGCCTGGAGTGTGGGATGCCTTTTTTCCACAGTATGGAAATTATGCACCGTTCTTCTTATCACCTGAACATCAAAATCGTCCACAGTAGACTTTGGGCTCTTTTGAGGCTTCTTCTTTTTCGGAGAGACAAACTCTGCCTTAGATCCACTGGCAATTGCTGCTCCCTCGTTAGCAATCCGTATCAAGCTGCGTTTAGAAACGCCGGTTGCGGCGGCCACACGGTCATAAACGCTTTTCAGAGGGATTTGCAACCCCTCTTCTGCTTCGCTCTTCATAAAATTCAGCACACTATGGATAATTTCTCGCGCCTGACTGTGGAGAATCTTCCCACCCCCTACTTTTGATTTCGCGTTTTCCATCACGAAAAACAAAACACCCTCGGAACAAAGCAACGATGACCATACGATAAACGATAACCCTATGCTATAAACAATAAATCTATCTAATTACCTATGCTATATCTGTTCTAACCTACTATTTAATCTAGAATGATAAGCTAACAAAATATATGACTAAAAGTAGAAATATGCAAAGCTAATTTAAGTATTAGAGAATTGGTTAATTGAAAGAAACAAATTATGCAATATTAAACTTGAAGTATGAAATACTGAAAACAAAACAACTAAGATAACTAACGAATGTACACCAAGAAATGATATTATGAATGAAAGATCGGACTAAGAAACGAATGAACAAATTGAAAATACACGTCTAAATTATAATAATCTATCCTATCCCTATGCTAAGAATGACAAAATATAAAATAACTAACCTTATAATAACCTACCTAAGCTATCTATGTCCTATGATAACTAAAATAACTAAATACTGAAAATGAAGAAGAAGCAAAAGCAGTTTGGTTGGCAGCGAACGCACGTGGTCTGAGACAAAGCCCGGGAGAGAATGACCACTTTCACCCTCACCCCCTCCGAGCTCGAGTCCGTCACAATGGACTCGCTTAGGTCGAATTTGAGTTTCTGCGCAGGTGCCACGAGCTTTCAATCGGACTCTAACGCGGTAACATATATTGAGCATGAATAGGGCGCAAAATGTTCTGTATGCCTTTTTGGATGCTTAGCATCTGATACTGTGCAAGTAGACTATAATACGTATACAGGTGTAATAACGACTTCACGACTCAAGTAAGTGAATTGCAATTTAATGTGTGACAAATTTTAATTTCAATCAAAAAAGAGAGATATGAATTGTATTTTAATCACAACTAAATTATGATGCGAAACTAATTCCATTGCCTGGCATAGGATAATTTATATTTTGACTGATTCCGAAGACTTACATATGTGTAAAGTATTGTTGGGGAAAGGAATACAAACATTAGCGTTACAAATAGGTTACCAAGTTAATTAACGAGAACGAAAGGAAAAGGAAAAGGATTTTCAGGGTGTTCATAGGGCCTGGAAGGCTATCGTATGAGAATAGAAACAAAGTATCCGTTGAGTTGTGATAGAGTTTTTCCTTCCCAGTTGTTTGCCCTGAGAGTAAAATATGAATGGGTGATGGTGGGGGACAGACTTTTTATCGGTCAGAGAACATAATAAAGATGTACCAGGAAAGTAGGAGAGGGACTGAGCAACAAAGAGCAAGTAACTCCGAAAGCCGAAGCCAGAACGATGCTTGCATATTATTCTCCGCGGCCGAGTGTTGTAAGGCTTAATTCCGCCTTCGTATTTTCCAGGTCACATATTCGGGAAGCAACTTTTAAATTGTTATAAATATTATAAAATTGTTTGTTTCAAAATATAATGATTCATTTTGATTTTTCTTTTCAAATCTTTTAAACTAAGCCGTTATGCACGCATTTAGCTCAAATAGCCTCTCAGATATACCGTAAAACGTGTAGTAACTTTTGCAAAATTCGATTTTTACGACGTTGCAAACACTCGTAAACTGTTACGATTTGCAAAACGGCTTTGCGGCTTTTGGTTTTCTATCAAATGGTGACGTTTTGCCAGGTTTGGTCACAATCGGTAACGCTTACTGCAATCACCTGGTCGAATTGACATGGAATGACCCATGTATAATTGCAAAAATGTAAAATTGAGTTCTGGATGGGTAGGTATGGTTTCTGCGAAAGGTAGAGGGATGGATTTCAGCTTGCTTCAAATACATTAAAGCCTGCTTAACACATGATGCAATTACCATTATCTAACGTACTTTGGGAGTCCATAACATATGCTTCTTACATGAATAAAACTATACGAAATACGTGTAACTGCCGAATAAGCATCGACGAAGAAGCATTATTATCGATGGCACATAATTTACTCTTCTTACACATTATTCCTGTTGCGTTTCGAACGTTCTTCATTCTCTATATTTCTTTACTTTTTCAATGGAGGAAGATTTTATTCCTTATGCATTTATTCAGAAAATATTTTTTAAAGTTATTTAAATATTTTGAGATATATTTTTACCACTGCTCATTCTTCGTTTTGCACCTCATATAGAAACCGTACGTCCCGAAAAATTTCAATTTATTTTATTTCCACGCTCACTACAAAAGTGCTTTACACGGTAAATATTATGTGACTGTATAAAATAATATCCAGACTTTCAAAAAGAAACCCGATTGATGGGATAGTCCACCAAGTTTATCAAATTCCTGGAGGGTTTACACCATATAAAGACGCCTGCTCGGACATTTCACAGTAACATAATATAAATATATAAAACTGCATTCATTTTAAGGTACAAAATTATAGTTATTATAACATATTTTATATGATAAATCGTTCAGGGGTGTAATTTAAGATACTATTATTGTTTTTGCGTTAAATGGTTGACTCTGTTATGCAACCTTTAAGTTTGCCTGGCGATGAAATGAAATTATATTGTTTTTGAGTTATAATTCGAAAACCTAATAATATAATTCTAGGATAGTTTTTCGGGTAAAAACGGAGTTCCTGCAAGTTGCTGCCCAACATAACACATGTAAGGAAACAAGTGTTTCTTCTGGACAGCCTTTCTATTAGCAGCGCGTGGCAGGAGATTAACCACTTCCGGCAGTTTAAAGGGTAGCCACCTCAACATTGACTATAACTGATTCCGAGTACCGCAAATGAGGAGGACTAGCGGAGGATTCGTGTTTATACGTTACTGGTACACTCCTAGTTTAATACGTTTAATTGGACCTATGAGCAATAGCACCACCACATAACCACATATTGAAAGTACCTACTATCCAAGAGTGGTGTTATACACATCGTTATAACAATCGCCATCACAAATATTTACAACACATTTCCCTCCAAGGTTACTGCCATAATTTTAATAACCAGACCATGAACTTACAATGAGGACGGAAATCTTGGTGCGCTTCCGATCGTCATTTGCACAAATTACGGGTCGCCAGTTAATATGGTTTCTAAACTTGCCGATATCTAGCGCTGGTGTTGCGAAGTAGGCCTATACATGGTCATTTTGCCGTTAGCTGTAATGGTGGTGAGTTGAGCGTGTCTTGGAAAATAGAAGAATATTTAGGAAAAGATGGGTTTACGCAACTGTTTTGTGCCAGGGTGCTCTACTGGCAACGCATGGACGAAGAGGAACAACAAACTTAAGGGTGTGAAGAACAGGAGTTTGTTTAAAGCCAAAGTAAGTACATGTGGGTCATTATCGTCCGCCATGGCGGCAGCCATTGCGATCGCAAGCAAATCTGAAGTTATTATGCTCCTAATTTTGTGCGTTAATTCCCAGCATTTATATTAATTATATAAATACTGAAATTTTTTATATTATGTCAATAATTTTTCAGTCCGAGTCCCAGCTTGAAAAATGGAGGAAGGCTATTCCAAGGAAGGATAAGGTTTTGGCTCTTACCGATCGAGTGTGTGAGCTACACTTTCGCCCTGAAGACATCATTCGTTCGTACGAAACTCGAATGCCTGATGGGACCATTTGTGAAATGGAAAGGGGAGCCTTAAATGTGAGGCAGTCCCAACGATCTTCCCAAATTTGCCCAAGTACTTTTCGAAGATGAGTAAGACGAGGAAACCACCCGCTGAAAGGAAGTTCTCGGAGATTGGAGGGCAGAGGCATTTGGAAGAGGTACCAGAGACAACGGTGGAGTCGGGCAACGACAATTTTGATGTGTTGGTGGGGAATGCCGATGAGGTAAGAAATCCACCAGATGTAACCGAGGAGGCGGATTACGGCAATCTGAATTGCCTGCAATTGTTGGCGGACGTGGCAGTGAACATTAATACTCCTGCGGACGAGTTGGGATACAAATCTGGAAATATGTATAGTGTGAGTGCCCTAGTTGCGTCTCTGGGGACGCTAAAGCTGCCGAAACCTAGCTGGACATCCGCTCGAGTGGGAGTCAGTGTTGTTTTCCTTCATGTGGGGGTGGATTTCCTCACTGAAAAAACAGTTGTTATTGCGGAGGATCTGAGTTACAAGGTACGTTTCTTTGTTTTTTATTCCCATCTGAAGTTTAATGTAATGTACCAACATAAAATAGTCATTCGCCTTGATTATTCTTCGATTTTTTTTCATTTTCGTAGGTTATACTCAAGAGTCAGGAGGTTAAACTCAATGCGGTACAGGAAGTCAAGAGCAGTCAAGATGTTCTGGACCTCATTGGTGCCATCGAGAACCTGCGTTTGTGTCAAGGAGTGCGTGATGACCACAGGTATTTTCTAGAACTAAGTAATTATCTCGATTACCAATATTGAATTATTGTACATCCATCAAACGTTGCTAAATTTATTTGAGGCCGTGTATTATTAATCATGTTTTTTTGTGTGTATTGAATTAATCACGTGAGTGTGTTTCATGCTGTTTCTATCAAGGCTGATTGAAGAAAATACGCATTTATTTGCCGTAGGTAGTAGGTTTTTTAAGTTAAATGTTGGGGAAATTTCAAATTTCTTTTGATGATGACTGTTACTAATGTAAATTTATGCATAGCTGTAGCCAGAAACAATTTCCCTTTATATAATTTCTTCAACCTATATCTATCTTGTATGCCTACCCTATTCAAAGAAATCTACATCATTGTTATCTTTTGCCTGTGCGTGTAGAATTACATCATTTTCAGTTTATGCGTATAAGGTTACTTTTTTTCCTTTCCACTTTTTTATTTTTTTATTTAATTTATATATTTCCATTCGTATTAATACAATATTTTTGTTTAAGGAAGTATGCCAATTACTATTTGAATGTTTAAGTTTGCTCCTTCGTTGACTTCCATTGTGTCACTTATTTGTTTTTGCTTGTTTCTGTTATGCTAGGTGCCAAACGGCTTTGAAATTGTAATCGTGAATATAATGAATGTTAAAACTCTGGTACTGTCCACTAAGTTTCCTTTTTATTGCAATAAATTTCAAAATAAAAAGAGAAAATGTGGATATTACTACAGTTTTAAGATTTATTATAAGATGCTGTTCCACGACATCTCGCCGAATACAGTTGAACCTATGTGTAATCATGAGACTGCTACATCTTCTGGGAAGTTGGCAATGATGCACATTTCCACCAAAATGTCATTAGCTACCTTCTCCTATCCTACTCCTAATGCTATTGTGTTAATCAACAATAACATAATTGCCTCACACAACTCTAATTTGAAAGTGTACAAGTAATTTAATTATTTTATCCACTCCAATTCTAACATGGCCATTCTGATTTCATCTGGTTCATTAATTTCCCTAATGTGGGGCGTTTACTAGGAACCGAAATCGCAATTTTGTACACGAAATCGTTAGATGGAAACGGAAAACGAATTTTAGTGAAAAAATTAATCTTCTAACCACAACCATTCACTCATAAATCAAAAATTAAAATAAGCAAAAGGTGACGCCCACCGAAAAAACTGCTGTGATAACATTGACGTCATTTTCCTCCCGTCCTTGACTGCTTTCTGGGGAGGGGGAAGGGAGTGGAGGGGGGTTCTCGGAAGGTCTGCTCGCACAGATGCTCGGAGGCACTTCGGAATAGATTCCACAAATGCCAGCTGCATTCATCCTCTGAATCCATCGAGGAGGCTCTGGTTCACATCAGACTTCCCACATTTGATAAAGAATGTGAGGAATTTTTTTGTGAAACATGAAGAGACTTGGGTAGGTATTTGTATACTTTTGAGTTGAAAATCTCAAAATATGAAAGTATGATACATATTTGGTCATGTTTCATTGCACCTTGTTAAAGTTTGCTGTCATTTTCTTCTGTACAGTGATATTGCTGTTACTTTATTTTCAATATTGGCTCTTATTTATGTAATTTTCTGCAGACACCTGATGGAATAGTCAAACTCAGGCACTGGGAGGCCATTGTCAACCTGGAATATCCATGTGGATTCCAGTTAAAGGCTTGCCCTGATTTGACTATGGACCACATACATCCGAAGCATTACCAGAAAATGAATGTTCGAAGAGCATTTCAGGTATAATGGTTCTTCTTGTGCTGTATGAAACATGCAATAAGTCTTTCAAGAAATAGGTAATGCAACCTCTCTCTCATCTTAGTTCTTCAGTGGTAAGGTTGCAGCGGCAATGCAGTTCTACAAAGGTCGGCACGATGATTTAGAGGACTGTGACCCGTCCATCAAAGTAATCGAGCGTGTGCAGAACCTCATTCAGTCCTTAAACTCGCGCACTCCATTAGAGGCACTGAGGAAGGGATCGGAAAAATGGAATGTAAGTGATAAATTGTATTTGCTTATTAAATTGGATTTTATAAGTACGCAGACCTGAAACCTTGCATACAGAATTTGCATTCCTTTCTGAATCATTTGCTTTTGTCACGCATGGGAATTCTCTTTCACTGCTAAACATTAAATCGCTCTTTCCTAATTTGCAGCTCATGCTATTTTAGTAGTCTTAATGAATATTGTATGTATGTAGAGTAATTTTTATTTCTTTCCTACTCTGTTACTAAGGCACTTGAAAATTTCCTCACCTACATTGAGGAATGGGAAAAGGCAGCACTGGAAAATAATTATAATTTTCTGTCAGGGAACACTGCACTAGGCCTTAAAGTGAGCATTCGCACAGCTTTGGAGCTTTACCACTTTCTGGAGGCAGAATGTGGGTATGAGTACCTGATTACAGCCAGATTAAATCAGGATGCTTTGGAAGTAGGTGGATCATATTTGCATATTCATATGAATTTTCTATTCCAGTTATTTTTTGGAGAGATATCAATTTGTGTTTGCGAAATGACATAGACATTTTTAACCTTTTCTTTGCAGAGATTCTTTGGAATGATGCGCTCCGCCTGTGGGTCAAACGATCACCCTGACTCTGTATTGTTTGCCCAAATGTTTAAACTGATTAGCACTTACTCCCTGGTGAAGCCTCCCAAGGGAAGAAATGTATCAGTGGGTGATATGTTGAGGACCCTGATGTCCACGGCTGACATCAGTGATCCACAGGATCGCCTTGAAAAACTCCGAGGCATCATGGACAGCATAATAGATAAGGGGAGCTTGGCAGAAAACATACCAGTACTAATGGAGGACGACCATAACTACCATGTGCTCCATTCCTCTGAATTTGTGCTGGGGTACTTTTCCGGGTATGTAGCAAGGAAAGCTACACGTTTTATCAGCTGTGAAGGTTGTGGTGTGAAGAGCGTCCACTATGAGGGTGCTGCGGATTGGGAGGATTACAATGCCTTCATCCATACTATAAACAGGGGACACTAATCATATTCATCCAAGAGGCTGTATGATTCGATAGGTCTCTTAACAATAAAGACTGTCCAGGTGCTTTCCACTTATAACCTAAATGTGGACTCCATTTTTCAAATCATGGAAGCAATGGAAGATATTGATATGCTACCACTAGTAGGTTGTCAAGAGCATTACCATATGTTTACCAGGGGCCATAGTCCGCTTTATCTTTAGCAGGATGCACTTAGCTTGCAAACCTGCCAATAAGGCTGACAACATTAATCAGGAGAAGGCACGGCTCAACACAAAATGACAAAGTTAAATTGAGAAATTTCCCCTTTGACATAGGTTGTCTTTGTGCACCTACAGAGAAAGACTTCATTCTGTGCTTAGGATGGTGGTTTCTCTGTTGTACATGGGATGAATGATGGAAGGATACCGCACTCGATATTTAACTCTGTTGATATGGAACGTCGATGTGAGTATGACTGCGGATGATATTGTCTATTTAGTTCATCGGTGGTGTATTTTCGTACTATAGTGATGACTCGATTCATTTCAGTTGTATGGAAGAGGATAATTATTCATGGAGTCCCTGCTTCAATGTCATCTTTTGTACATTTTGGATTTGTTTGCATGGAGTTATGATGGTGGTTTCTCTGTTGTAAATGGGATGAATGATGGAAAGATACCGCACTCGATATTTAACTCTGTTGATATGAAAGTCGATGTGAGTATGACTGCGGATCTATTTAGTTCATCGGTGGTGTATTTTCGTACTATAGTGATGACTCGATTCATTTCAGTTGTATGGAAGAGGATAATTATTCATGGAGTCCCTGCTTCAATGTCATCTTTTGTACATTTTGGATTTGTTTGCATGGAGTTATGATGGTGGTTTCTCTGTTGTACATGGGATGAAGGATGGAAAGATACCGCACTCGATATTTAACTCTGTTGATATGGAACGTCGATGTGAGTATGACTGCGGATGATATTGTCTATTTAGTTTATCGGTGGTGTATTTTCGTACTATAGTGATGACTCGATTCATTTCAGTTGTATGGAAGAGGATAATTATTCATTGAGTCCCTGCTTCAATGTCATCTTTTGTACAATTTGGATTTGTTTGCATGGAGTTATGATGGTGGTTCCTCTGTTGTACATGGGATGAATGATGGAAGGATACCGCACTCGATATTTAACTCTGTTGATATGGAACGTCGATGTGAGTATGACTGCGGATGATATTGTCTATTTAGTTTATCGGTGGTGTATTTTCGTACTATAGTGATGACTCGATTCATTTCAGTTGTTTGGAAGAGGATAATTATTCATGGAGTCCCCGCTTCAATGTCATCTTTTGTACAATTTGGATTTGTTTGCATGGAGTTATGATGGTGGTTTCTCTGTTGTACATGGGATGAATGATGGAAAGATACCGCACTCGATATTTAACTCTGTTGATATGGAAAGTCGATGTGAGTATGACTGCGGATGATATTGTCTATTTAGTTCATCGGTGGTGTATTTTCGTACTATAGTGATGACTCGATTCATTTCAGTTGTTTGGAAGAGGATAATTATTCATGGAGCCCCTGCTTCAATGTCATCTTTTGTACAATTTGGATTTGTTTGCATGGAGTTATGATGGTGGTTCCTCTGTTGTACATGGGATGAATGATGGAAGGATACCGCACTCGATATTTAACTCTGTTGATATGAAAGTCGATGTGAGTATGACTGCAGATGATATTGTCTATTTAGTTCATCGGTGGTGTATTTTCGTACTATAGTGATGACTCGATTCATTTCAGTTGTTTGGAAGAGGATAATTATTCATGGAGCCCCTGCTTCAATGTCATCTTTTGTACAATTTGGATTTGTTTGCATGGAGTTATGATGGTGGTTTCTCTGTTGTAAATGGGATGAATGATGGAAAGATACCGCACTCGATATTTAACTCTGTTGATATGAAAGTCGATGTGAGTATGACTGCGGATCTATTTAGTTCATCGGTGGTGTATTTTCGTACTATAGTGATGACTCGATTCATTTCAGTTGTTTGGAAGAGGATAATTATTCATGGAGCCCCTGCTTCAATGTCATCTTTTGTACAATTTGGATTTGTTTGCATGGAGTTATGATGGTGGTTTCTCTGTTGTACATGGGATGAATGATGGAAAGATACCGCACTCGATATATTTGACTCTGTTGATATGAAAGTCGATGTGAATATGACTGCGGATGATATTGTCTATTTAGTTCATCGGTGGTGTATTTTCGTACTATAGTGATGACTCGATTTATTTCAGTTGTTTGGAAGAGGATAATTATTCATGTAGTCCCTGCTTCAATGTCATCTTTTGTACAATTTGGATTTGTTTGCATGGAGTTATGATGGTGGTTTCTCTGTTGTACATGGGATGAATGATGGAAAGATACCGCACTCGATATTTAACTCTGTTGATATGAAAGTCGATGTGAATATGACTGCGGATGATATTGTCTATTTAGTTCATCGGTGGTGTATTTTCGTACTATAGTGATGACTCGATTCATTTCAGTTGTATGGAAGAGGATAATTATTCATGGAGTCCCTGCTTCAATGTCATCTTTTGTACATTTTGGATTTGTTTGCATGGAGTTATGATGGTGGTTTCTCTGTTGTAAATGGGATGAATGATGGAAAGATACCGCACTCGATATTTAACTCTGTTGATATGAAAGTCGATGTGAGTATGACTGCGGATCTATTTAGTTCATCGGTGGTGTATTTTCGTACTATAGTGATGACTCGATTCATTTCAGTTGTTTGGAAGAGGATAATTATTCATGGAGTCCCTGCTTCAATGTCATCTTTTGTACAATTTGGATTTGTTTGCATGGAGTTATGATGGTGGTTTCTCTGTTGTACATGGGATGAATGATGGAAAGATACCGCACTCGATATTTAACTCTGTTGATATGGAAAGTCAATGTGAGTATGACTGCGGATGATATTGTCTATTTAGTTCATCGGTGGTGTATTTTCGTACTATAGTGATGACTCGATTCATTTCAGTTGTTTGGAAGAGGATAATTATTCATGGAGCCCCTGCTTCAATGTCATCTTTTGTACAATTTGGATTTGTAGATACTTAGGTATAAACATACAAAATAGACAAACAGCTGTACACACAACATCTGTCCCACAGGGATGTGGCTGAAAACCATCATATTACGAAAAAAACACAGAATGGGAACCAGCAACCTAGTACTTAAATTCCATCCACATATATTAACAACTGAGGGTTCTGTTTAATAGTTTCCTAATATATATTGCTACGCCCCACACACCACAAATTATACCTCTGATAAGCTAAACAAACAAAAACATTCACAAGCCTTTAATATAATCCTAAATAGATAAAAAATATCCACTTCGTTAGTCTCCCTTATGCATTATATGATCATTTTATTGGAGACATATGAGAACACCCAATGCATATTTTCTATAGGCATTAATAATTACTGTTGTCAGAAGAAGGTCAAAATCAGCCATGATTTTTCATGGCAATGGGATAAACTAGTACCAGCAAAGAGTTATTGAGACAGAGGATGGATTCGCTTAAAAACATCTTATGTAAACAAAAATGAAAAAAACCATCCACTAGAAAATTTCTTATTAGGTATTAAACTTAATTATGCATCGATCGATTCCACACCAAGCTCGATGTTATTAATTAACAAATACATACGAATTAATTAAATAATAGATAATCCTTCATAACAAATAAGTGGCTAAAATGTGCCAAAAACAGAAAACCAAAGTGTATACCTCTCACAAGCATACGCAAGGAATTAATTCTACGAAAACATTCAGCCGAAACACCACATATTGTTAGTCATCACATATTAAATGATCCCACTGCCTTACCACGGTATGACAATGACTAACAAATTACTTTAACATTTACACACTTCACAAATTTATCCACGATCTCACACACGACCCATTTTTCAATGAATAATCATCATCATTTATTTCGTTATGATGCGATATAACAATCCTTTCCTCAGATCTTGTTTTCTGTTTAACTTGTTTAGCATATAATGTTACAATGAGCTAATTGTGATATCGACTCCTATCTTCTGCTACATGCCAATGGTTATGATTAAAAGAAATGAGTAATAAAACCACATATCCTGTCGACGACACAATATTCACAGATTAGGTTTTTTATAGCTACACATGAAATTTCACTAAATTGCATACCTACGTAAGATATTGTGCTTGGTAGTGGAGTCATCTCGGAATAACCATTACCATCGTCGATTGCTCTCACTGCACAGAACTCAAAAGTTCCTCTGGTTATAACGTCTAGAGAATGCGTGAAATACAAAGGAAAATCGTGAGAGCATATTGTGAATTTATACCAACCATTCACTTCAAAACAATAACACTTAAACGGTATGATCATAAGCATTACACAACACACTTACCTTCCAAAATATCTGGGACAGTGTTCCGTGAACGAAGAGGTTTCGGGTAATTATGCATAAAGCCTTTGCATATATTTTACGAAACATCTACGACATTGTCGTTAACGGCCAACTTTAAAGTAAACAAACCTGTCACCTTAAGGAATACGAACATGAACATCACTCTTTCACTAGAGTAGCACATCTTTTGGTACCCATGTTGATTCCAATTTAAAACAGACTCAAATACTGAAAATCATCTCTGTAAACACTCAATTATTCTTTAATTTAGCATATCGGTGAACTCATCGTAATAGCAATATTTTCAAACTCCTCAACATGGCTGATCTGAACCAATCAGGAGCCGGAACCTGAGAAATCGGAATCCGCAGCGCCTCCAGGTCTCAAGGGATGGAAGCAGGGCGCGTCATCTCCCATAGTAAAAAGATCGCCTATGTTGGGTTGAGAGGTGAAACTCAACCTAGTAGAGACCACTAGCAACCCTAAATTTGTTCCCCCGAACTAGTAGAGGTTTAAAGGCAATTTCAGCATTGGAGCGCAGGTAGTTCCTCAAATCACCGTTAGATGTCATTACTTGTACTTTTCATAATTCTTTCTTCTCTATATTATTCATCTTTTCTCTATATTATTCATCTTTTCTCTTTTTTACTCAACTTTTCAAACTTCGGCGCGAAGGAAAGCATTCCGGAATAGGAAAAAAGAAAAATTAGACAAGTAATGCAACATTTCAAGCACAATTGGCCGATTTCGCATGCACACGGGTAGATATGAAATGGCTATTCAGGCAATTCACTCAATCCTCGCGGTAAACGAGGTTTGCACAACTTCCTATTCCAAGACTGCTTTACTTTACACTCGACATTTATGCATAACCTTCGTGCAGACAATCGCCGTCATAACCAGCCATTTATGAAGCGGCAATAACTCTGAAAATAGATCGATAGGAATGTATACTCAAAGGAAAGGTAGATATGCACACAAAAATCTTTTATTTGGCTGTAGCTGCCAAATGGAGGTTACAATTACAGCAGTGGATCTTTTTCATTGAAAATATCCTTGACATAACATTAAAATTCGAAATTGAACTACCACTATTTAACATGTGATAAACAAAAAAAGTACACCAACATGGTGAAATTTAAGTGTGCAAAACTGTGCACTTTCTCCTCCACAGTCCTCTTACATTTTTTGCCAAATCCCACTTTTGGCACTTTCTTCACACTTTACGTGTTCCAAATTACACTTTTCTGTGCACTCCTCTTACATTTTTTGCCAAATCCCACTTTTGGCACACTTAATTCTTCACACTTTATACGTGTTCCAAATAACACTTTTGTCACACATATTCAGATTTCCTGCACATATCTAACAATTGATTAGCTTAAGCTTAACTGTAAACTTTATTTTCATCAGGGTAATTGTTTCTATTACAAAAGACTGATTTGTCTGTTCACTGAACAACACCGATTGCCATAATTGAAATGTGTATACGCTTCACACACTCAATAATGCAGCAAATAGTAGTGACAATAGCATTACATAATTACAAACAATGAATGATAGCCATATGTGAGACATTTAAATGTATGTAATGTATAAATGCTGAATTCTATGAATATTTATCAGCACAATAGTTTTTTTAAATTATCATTCATAGTAACGACAAAAACTAAACAGAAATATGGAGAGGCATGATGAATTTCACTTTTTGACTCACAATCTTATCTTCAATCATATCAAGTATCAAGGCATAATGCAAATATACAAACAGTCCGATATAACTAGTTCAAAAAATGAGACATAAAAAGTCATCAATTAAACGTCCCTCACAAAAGACTTCTGAATAGCCCACTGATCCACATCACCAATCCTATGCCATCAAATTACATGATATATAGCAAACAACCATTAAACCCACAAATAATTGGCACATCATTTCCAATTGTCCATTATTCACTGCCCTGTAACATGTCAATTTTTGGGATCTCTCATAAATACAAATACCAACATTGATGCACACGCAAATATGTATTCCAAAGCTTAATGAATATGTCATTAAAACCATCAGGCCAATAGATTTACACAAAAATGGGTAAATGGCTATTAATCCAGGAAAAACTTCCACAGTATTGATGATGTAGGCATTGAAGGCCCTGTAACTTTGTACACTCCAGCACAGATGCACACATACAGGTATAAAGGTCCACCGCACAATGGATATGTTATAAATGTTATTAGGAGAATAGGTTTAAGTGGTACACAGCTTTGAAAGTCCCAACACTTTACAGCTTCAGTAAATGATCACATGGTAATCAGTGGAGTGGGTTTGTCAAGCAGTGATTCTCCCACATCAGAATAGGCAACAAGCCCAAGTTGGGGTCATAAGTACTAAAAGAACACCCCACATTTTATAATATCAATAAACACTGGTTTGAAATAGGCAGTGTAAAAATCAAGTACATTATAAAACTTCTCGTTTCAGCCCAAAGTACTATGATGATCCAAGTATATGATAGTACTATGATAGTACTATGATGGTCCAAGATTTTAATACATAACTCTCATTAAATAATAAATGTAGTACTGAAGTTATGGATGATTATACGGCAACAAAAGCCAAAACCAAGCCATTAATGAGCAGATGCACATATACAATCACCATAGAATCTATGAGAGCACAGAATAAAGTCGCATGAGTGACTTCAGTAGCATTAGTACACTACTTGAAAACAACAGACACAAATTAGGATCTCACACACAGGTTTACAATCAAGACAAAATATTGTTCTCAATAATAGGATCATGATCTGCAGAGAAGAAAGTTCAAGCAAAGTAAAGCTCTTAATTAGCAGTAAGCAGCAGAGGCACACAAAGAACATAAAATTATTTCATTCACAACATTAATGCACCCATACATTGAGGCACATCAGTGACATAAACAGGGTTAAAGGAAAAATAATTGGAAACAGGGAATAGACACTTGCAGAATGCAGTAGCCCAAGCCCAGGTCAGGAAACAGAATATTATTCAACTTTTGAAAATGAATAAAAAAAGAAAAGAGTGCATACAACTTACAATCTATCATACAACAGGGACTTGGACAGAATATTTAACTTAACAAAATTGACTGAAATCAAAAACAGAATCGCCAAATTAACAGAAAATAATTTCTCTCTAAGGGTTAAAAATATTAACAAGAAAAAGTACACAATATTCAGAACAGTAGGTATGTACCTACATTGTCACTAAAACATAGATGGATTAATACATGTCCACCGTTACTGACAAAATAACGAAATTGGCAATAAAGCATAACACAATGACGAGTGCAAAAACACATAAGAATGAGCACAAAGACATTGGAGAATGGCATTTATCTCAAAGTTAAGTCATGGAAGATTTTAGAAGAAGCAAAGGAAGTGAATTCACCCTAAAAAAACGGTTGGCTAGCTACCATCAAAGCATTTAAATGCTTTGGGGAGAGTTGAGGGATAAAGGGGTTTTGGCATCTCAATGGAAAAAATTAAATCAGGGCCCTTTGGAAAATTTATTTAATGTCGTCCGGCAGAACTGTGGATCAAACCACACTACTAACAGCAGGCAATTCATTCAGACTTTCAAGACTTTGGTGATGAATGGCTTGCTCTCCAATGACAGCAAAGGCAACTGCATGAATGATTATTGTGAACTACTGACTAATCTAGAGTCACTCTTTCAAGGAGGATCGATCTCAGTGAATCAGCCAGGTTGTAGCACTGACACTACCACACAAGCCATGGAATCATGCACTAGAAACTTAATGTGGCATGACTTGAAGATTGGGGATCTCCATACTGTATGTAAGGCACTACATAGTGAAAAATGCTGTGAATGAGAGTGACTGTCATCTCTGCCACAAGTCTCGCATCAGGGGAAAGGAGACAGTGGAGGATTCCGTATTTTCCATAGACATAAATGACCGATGTTACCCAGTACAGGAGTTTATTAATGTGCGAGTCCACCTATATAAGACTACCAATGTTTTGTGAATACTAGAGAGCAGTTCCGGCACTTTCGGTTGAAACAATTTAATCGCAACAAGGGTGAGTTGGATGCATGATAAATATTCGAAGTTCGTGACCCTTAAGCTCACATCTACCTATACATAGTTGTGAAATACGGACATTATTAAACAGATGTGTGCGTCATGCCAACTCTAATTTTCATTGCCAAATAAGAATTGCAACAATAAGGTCCTCCAGGTCGAGGTTGGAAAAATTCCGGAAAGAGTAAGCAATACCCACTGTCATAAGATTGCACTAAACTAAATACTTGTTAAATAATTAACATATGAATACCTATTCAGATTGAAGCAAAATTATTTCAAAAATAGCCTCCTATTTGTGTACAGAAGTAGGCCGTGCATTCACTGACTTTCACGGACTGCGTTAACTACGTTTAGAACAACTGCTCTAAAATAATAGTATCTAATAATAAAGGAGTGAATAAACTCACCAGTCAATGTCTAAATAGTTGTCAAACAAATCCTCCCAAGGTAAACAATCTATTGCAAACACAACAGCGTCGCTTCAATCACAATGATCACAACGATAACGGCGTCCACTAATGAACACGATGCGCGCCAGGTGATGACCGTTATGACTGGTGTTTTTAAATCCGTACGCCCGCGCCGAAAACGTAAAAAATGTAAAAAATAAAAAAGTAGTACCGGGTCACATATTGAGGTGGCGCAGCAAACGCAGTCAAAGATCGCCCCGCCCCTGCTGAACCCCCGTGGATGGAAGCATGGAGGAAGAATAGGAGGGCTCGCTTCGACGTTTTTTCGTATGCCTATAGACGGCAGCACAGGCGTATTCAGTAGCGCCAATTTGCGGCTGGCTTACAGACTACGTGAGAGCGATGAGAGTTTCAAAGGGCCAATGAGATGTCTCCAATCGTATTTGAAAACTGGGTCTGGAGCAGGGCCAATCAGAAGAGTGGACGAGATAAACAGACTACCGGCCGGTACATCGTCGATCAAAGTTCTCGACATGAGTCCTTTAAATAAGTGTGGTGCTGCCAATTTCGAAGGAAAATTTCCTCCTGTGATCTGATGGAATTTTGATTAGTTCTCAGCGAACGAATACCTTTCTGTAAGTTCTCAAAATGTCTCTTAGTACAAGAAGACATGTACCTACTACGCTTACCCACTAAGTATTTTTCGACTCGAAATAATTATTATCTGTTAAAACCTACCTTCCTTAAACGAGCGTGTGACATATCATGCGAGAAAATGTTGAAAATGTTATTCAAGCCTATTGTTTATATGCTCTAGTGGTTGTATTATCGTTCGTTTAATCTTATTGTTTTATCTCCTTATCGTACCTCTTACCTGCCAACGTAAAGAAAACATTGCAATATTGATGATTGTTTTCCGGTTCATAGCGAATGACTGGCGATGAAAATGCCTCGGTGCTATGTGATGTTTAATCTTGTCTAGATGGTCGCTTCAGTATGTGTATTGTCCACGCATAATATGTGTTTACCTGTCTAGTGACTTAATATTTTCTGGTGAAATGGTATGAGGTAAAGGGGTGTGTGCTTGATGAAATGAATGTTTACAGCATAATATGGTAGCATTTAATCATCTTATTTTTAAGTGGATGGAAGCAGATCAAGAAGCTGGACTGAATGTGGCAGCTATAGTTTGTGATAATGAAGAGCAACATGACTTCGTGGTTAATTAGAAGTCAACCTTACCTCAAGTAAGCTTTTCAAAAAAAATTACTATATAGTTGTCATTCAATGTTCATACTTTGCTGGTCTAAAGGCATTTTAAGTAGGTAATCTGAAAACTTTGGGTGTTAAACACACCTTTGGGTCTAACACACAACCTATATCTACAAAGTGTTATATTATCTAGCAAACAATACACATCTGACTACAACTTTCATTATCTAGGGTGATGTTGAGTAGTATTTGAGCCATGTCGATGTGAAATATATGATTTTACATATAACATCTGCGGGCTAAAACTCCATTTGTATTTAATTTTGTAACCAGCCATTATTTTTTCCAATAACCTAATATTTCAAAATATGAGTTTCCTAAGATTCTTTATGTAATTTTTTACCAAATCTTATACATAAGTAAGTGATAAAATTTTCATTTGGGAGTGTGATTTTATTTGAAGTCATTAAATACACCCATGTAACAAGTGAGATCACACCTCCACATTCCAACTGTTATGATATTTGCACCCTTAAAAATCCTCATATGCTTCTCACTAGGAAGTAATGTATCTTTAAATGACAATTAAAAAAATACACTTGCCTTAAATGCAAGGTACATAGATACTAAAAATTATAATAATATACAGAGGCAAAGCAATCAATGCTATGCCACTTAAGTGGGATAGCATTGATTAATTAATTGAACCACTTAATTAAGATGGACAAACCCAAATTCTGGTGTTGACTAAGAAATATTTTTCATAATATGGAGGTAGTTCAACATTCTGTTGCCTGTGTCTAGCTTTTCACTAGCTCTGTAAACATATGATTTTAGAGTTTTCCTTACCCAAGCTACTGTTTCTGATGTACTTTGATGCACTCTGATTGTGAAACTATGCCTCCTTTGCTGTTATTGAAATATGAGTATTAATAATTTCTCTTATTAAACTTACTTCCTCAGAACTGATCACGTCATTGCCAAAGACACTCAGTCGGTACCTAGCTGCATTAGGACTTGTTGAAATATTGAGTGTTTTGAATGACTGGTATGTAAATTTCAAATTTTTTCCTGCTTCAGAAACTGCTTCTATATTTTATATTAATTCATTTTTGAAATAATAGTGGTCATTTTCTTCCACAGGTTTATTTGTTCATGGATGCCACCACAGGACATATCTCAAGCCATAATACACTGGCACTTTGGAAGCTCGGTTACTATGGAGACTGTGGTTTCGACCTTCCTAGTATCTTGCAGTGCAAATAATAGATAAAGGTAACAGTGTAGTGATTCAAGCTGGTTGAATTACTTCAGAAAGAACAGTGAATTCATTTCTGGTGGAAATGTAGTGTGGTCTCAGTGGATCCATTGTCCTCCTTTCAACAGCCTGAAAACCCAATACTCAATGCACCCTGATTACTTATTGTGAAATATACACTATAATTGAAATGAACCCAAGTAGTTTCCCCAAATTGCATAAGGATAAAGTCCCTATCGGGGTAGATATTTCTTATGTTTACGTCTCTTCCCACAGACTGGCTGGAAAACACCAGTATTTTCAGAGGAAACTGACTTTTAGCCAAACTATTCATTTTGGTATTCTATTAAGTTGGCTAAAGAATTGCAAATAAATTTCCCCCGAATGCAAACATAACTTGACATTCAAAACCTTTTTTCACACATGAAAGTGTTTGAAACACTCATTTTGTAGAGATTTCTACTATAGGGAAAAAGTAGATTCTGACTAAGATAACTATTTTCACTGCCACAATGTCCGAAAAACAGAATTACTACTGATCCTAAAACACAATTCAACTCTTTGCTTGCTGGTCTTCCAATGGGTTCTCCATTACCCCATATTCTGGCTGAGATATCACTTGACATTTCAGAATCAGATCTGTTCAATGTTCTGTATTATATACCATAAAGTTACGTTAATATGAAAAGGTTGGCCGATAGAAGAATCGAGTGGAGGGCTGCGTCAAACCAATCCTAGGATTGTTGCCCCTTGATGATCATGATGATACCATAAAGTCTTCTGTATAATATACTCTATAGCAACAGATATGTTGACAACTTGCTCTATTTGTGGATTGGAAGTAATTTACTAGACTCACTCAAAATGAACAGTAAAAACATCATGCAATTTCAACATCAAATTACATATGCATTCGAGAATACAGCTGCCAGTAAAGGTAAAAACCCTAACTGATTGACGAAACCTTAAATGAGAAAATCCAGAAGACAACTAGGTTGTTGTAATATTGCTCCCCCTGCAGACCTTTGGTTTATAACCATAGGTCTTTGGTCTATGACATCTGGTTCTAGGTTGTATAAATGGTGGACTCCCTTTTGTTAATGGACTTTCAGACAGATTGGCCAACCTCTTACCTCTGTATCTTAAAGCAGCATACTATTCCCTACAACTACATATATACTGTATTGAATTCTGCATTTTCGTCAAGTATTTTTGTCATTATTTGTTGTTTTATAGCTTCATTAATTGAATGTGGAGGAGAATGCAGAATTCATCTGACCATTGCAGTGGAAACTGGTAAATGAATTTGTACTTAATTATTAACACCAGAGGTAGAATGGATATGCTCACACAATCCATTGTGTATATTTTGGTGTGGGGAACATCAGGTTTTGATGCAGTGTATATTAGAGAGATGTAGATTGGTGAGAGTAAAGCAGAAAACCCCTCTGTGTTACCCTCATCCCTATTATGACATCTACCACGTATATCAACCTTCACATCCTCCCCTCTGGCACATCCCTACTAACTTGCCGACAACCTTTCTCTTCTTTCTTCCCCATTAAATGACTTATTGTTAGTGGTCAATGCACTTGGTTTTGAAAAACACATATGATGTCACTGTTGTCTGTTGCCCTTTAGCCCCAAACACCTCAGGGTCAGCCCTATTTTCCTATCCTTTTCATGCCCTGACATACCATTCCCCACTTCAAATTTACCCAAGTCAGTGTCATAGCTTGAAACTGTGATTATAGGTATCATGCTGCCAAATAAACATGTGGAGGATTACCGTATCTATTATTTTAGAAATAATAGATATATAGTAAAACTCTCATCAGGCCATGAGTGATACTGTGAATTTTATTCATGCAAATATAGTGTTTAGGTGTCCATCCCATTGAACCTTTGTTTTGCTTTTATTATTTCATAGATATAACATTGTTAAACATTAACGTATTTACTTTGTTAGTAATTCTGAAAATGTGTTTGTTTAATTAGGTGATTTAATTATTGTTTAACTGTAGCACAATTTTTTCACCAGGCAGAGTTATGTAAAGTGTTAATTATAATTTACATTTATCATTATCTGTTTCTGTTTTAGCTATTCTGAGAGTGAAAACTGCCGGTGTTTGCTGATTTTATGTCTTATGAAGTATGTATTGTGTTTTCAATAAATGAATCGTTTTCCTGGATATTGCATTTCATTTGCTAGTATTCCTGTAATTGTATTTCAGATATTTCTCAGTGAGCAAGTTGAAACTACCGACCGGTAAGTATAATGCGTGATCAAATAAACTTGAATAATATATTCTGCCTTAGGGGAATTCAAAGGAACCGCCATAATCGACATGGGCTCTCAACGCCATCTCTACGGCTGACTTACATACTACTTGCTGGCGTCGACGAGAAACCTATACTATAGGCCCTTATGGGAGTGAGCCTTCCCATTCTAATCCCTGATGGAAGCTTTTTCCCCCACCACCCCCCTCCACAATGGATTAAGGGTGTTCAACACCTCGCCAAATAATGCCGCTGCAGACTATTTTTATTTTAAATGCCATGCTCGTATTATGATAGATACGTCCATTTTGTTTTCATTATATTATGCGCAAAGGTTGAGTATTTGGTCCTATCCAGGAAATATCTTCTCTAAGCCTTGCAAATCAAGAAATCGCATATTAAACTTTACTGTTTTTATGCTTTTTTGAACGCCTATCGCAGCGGTGTATGAACGTAAATGGAAAATTCCTTCGACACAGCCAATCTATAATTCTACATATTAAAGAAGAGACTAATGCCATGTGCTCGTCTTACGACCCATTCCTGCAGCATCTAAAATTGCGAGACGATGAATCGCGTTCACCGAACTAAACGCAAGCTGAGGCGTTCCCCTCATATTTTTCCCGCCCAATCTTCCCCTCCTCTCCCCATTCCACAGCTTCATCTCGCCTCCGAGACGCTCCGAGAGGGAGAGGCGGAGGGGGGAGGGCTTCCTTATCTCTAAGCGATCAAGTTTCATCCTCGCTCGAAGAGCAGTGTGGAAGGTTGAAGGAGGGTCTGGGCCTGTATTCTGTATCTCCAAACCGATCGGTACGGGAGACCTTCCGTCGGTTTGGATGGCAAACCGACGAAGAGGGAACATCGGTGCGATTCTGTACGCAACCGATCGGTGCGGCGGCGACCTCCAGTCGGTGGGAAACAGGGAATCCTACCGACACCTAATTGCTGTCGGTACGCTCGGGTTTCAGTCGGTTTGGCTTGTTTACCGCTATACCTATACTTGAAGGCGAGGGTATTGGAGATAATTATCATTTTTTCTGGGATATATTTGCGATATAAAATGTTGAAAATATATTATAATAGTTACACGAAGTTTACTTGACAACATAATCATTCTGTAATTATCGTGAGTGGAGGTGAACTGAGAATGTAAAATGTCAGTGAAAATTAGAAAATATATCCCATATACGAGTGAAAATTAGAAAAAAGGTAATAAGATATCACTAATACTGATAATTTTCTCGGAATACTATGCGCAAGACATCATTTTACTATTGCGCCAACATTTTATGTAACGTAGCAGACGATATTAAGTATATCGAAATCTTGCATTATCTTTCTCTGTGTACATACCGGTGAACGGCAGCAATACGCTGTCATTTTTTATGCGGTGCATTTGCTTTTGCCTCAGTTATTTTCGTATATGTATTTCCGCTCTGCTTCAATGGAATATTGCTTTTCTCGGTCTTCGCACCCTCATTGACTATCCACTGGGAAATTCTATTGTTGGTTTCCTATAGATGAACCAACCAAACTTTCTCATTGTGAAAGATAGCAGTGTTAAATTCTCTTTATAACTTCATGAGTGATTACTCTACCTAATGTAAAAAGTTTATAAAAACGACTCTGTCGGGCATCTAACACCAACTTCAACTCATTACCATGATAGAAATAACTAAATGATAACTGAATGTTGGTATTATAGCTTGCTGTCGTCAATAAAGTGCATACTTCTTATTGAACAGTGCTATTATGATGTAATAGCTTATCAAGATAATGCTTTCTGACGCAATTAGTCTTCGGCTCTCACATACGTTGCTTTGTAAATGTATATTAAATCGCTAAGTGTTGAAATTGTCTTGAAAATTGTAAACACTTGGAAGTACATTTCAGTAGTATGGCACAACGTGGATTTCAGTTTGTCCTCAGCTCCCATTTGAATAAAAACTATGTATGTAATTTTCAACAGCATAGTAAACATTAACATCAATATCAACCATGGCATCTACTTGATTACCCACAAAGAATATGAAGTATAAGATAAATACATGTCTTGATCATCATACATTATTCCTTCATCACATCTCCCTCGCTATATTGTTGAGTTATAAGGCTTCTCTTTCATTAATTGGCACAGTAAGATGAAAGTAAACATCCGCGTAGGCCTAAATTACGATATCCCATCAAATCTTACTCGCCTAACAACTTGCGTTTACACTTAAATTAAATAAGCGTAGACATTTATACCCAATTTAATAAATAACTACCGATTTTACAACTTTAGGTTTATTCTCAATGGATATTACAACGGCAAAGTGACACTATGGGCTATTAAGAACTCTACGTAACCGTGATGAAATACTTAAAACAATAATTAATGCCATCGATAAAAACAATAATTAATGCCATCGATTAAAACAAGAATTAACACTCGCGGTAACTCCGTTCCGTAATATAAAAGCAATGGATATATCATATAGTTATCCCTCACACAACATTTATTTCTAAGACATATTCCACTCAATTTGGAGTAAGTATCATAATTTCCTTCGCAATATTTTCACAGAGCACTTTATAAATCCATATTTCAAGTAAATATGCAATCAAAAATTATTAAGCATATTAAATCAGAGCTTTCAGCAAGTAAATATTGAAACGAGCCGAAACAAGCATTCATTACGTACCGCTGCGTTCCATTGTTTACGCTGCGATATCTTTTGGCGGTAGAAGTTGCTCGCCGTATTTCAGTCTTCATTTGTTTCCTCTCCTCTGCCTCCGGTTGGCAGATACGTATCACGTGACGTCTACCTTCGGGTACACTCGGAAATCTGCTCCCTCTCCTTCTTTTTCCTGGGAGGGGGAAGCAAACCGACTGGGTTTGCCACCGACAGCCATACAGAATCTATCGAGATGGTTTTGTCGGTGCGGGAGGGCCAGTCGGTACGGAATCTGTTCCGATCGGTTGAGTGAAAAGGTAAACCGATCGGTATGGAACCGACAAAATACAGAATACAGGCCCTGAGCGATCTTGGCGAGATATTCCACTGTGTGTCTGGGCGTCGAGAAAAGGATCAACCTATTTCTTTCAAAACCTCCACAAACTAATTTTTATGCTATTTATTCACACCAATTTGTTTTTTTAATACGAAATATCGTGTCGTTAGTTTCATATTTTGACATTGCTATTTAGAACAATTGCTAAATATTGAGTTTTCGTATTCTTGGGCGATAATTGAAACTGATAATTAATTGAAATTGGATAATTAAAATGAGACTATTACAATGCTTCGAACGATTTTTATTTAGTTTTCAACTGCCAAATAACAATGACTTTATAGTTTGAAGTTCATTCAAAAAATGTAAATTAAATGTTAGTCTCATTAACATTAATAATTGAAAAACAATCCTACATTTTTGCAGGAAAATTTGTGGACTTAACTCACGCGTTCACAAATTAAAACCAAGAAATAACGATAATGCAAGGAGAGATTGTACTTCTTGCACATAAATATCTCTTGTGAGCCACATTTTAAATCTATTATAGAAATTTAAAACGGATAGCTTTACTGAAGATATGTTAGGCACATACCTATTAAAAACAAGCGTATTGGTTTAGATTCAACCGGATTAATAAGATTAGAAAGAGAGAGATTGTCGTACTGATAGATTCAAAATGTAATTTTTCCCCGTACTATAAGAAAACACAATACGCATCATTGCAAAGGGATAGTAAGGTGAAATATTGTAGAGTTGTCTGGAGTGCATAATGCATGTATTAACAACCAATCCCTTTATTCCTAAGTAGTTAATAACAGTCAAACTCTATGTAGCATGTTTCCATGTAGTAGCCAATTGCATGTCAATAGTTCCATGCAGTAGTCTTGTGCATGTTTGGTGATCTCAACCACCTGCCGCACACCCTCGCGGTGGCTTGCAGGGAATCACAAGGATGTAGATTTGTTATACCATTTTCTACCGTCACCTGCTACAATAGTATGAGAAGCAATATCCTGCCTCATGGAATCTGATAGACTCCCTTTCCTGTGTGCGGCCCTATTTCGTGATTCTTGTTCCTTTGCTATCGCATCCAACCGTGATGTCCTCCGCTCGCAGTAGACCTAACGTCATGCATGATTGAAAATTTAGTAATGTAATGTTACTATAATTTACGATCCTGTGCAATTTCCAATTGTTGACTACGCACTTATCAAGCGCACTGTTAAAAAGTAGCCACGAACATCCTTCCATCCTGGCTTTTATTTCGTAGTTGCCAACTCCGTTTTCATGGACATCCACCCCACCCACATTATACACCCCTGTTATATAATGATGCTATTTGGTTAGTGCATATTCTCAATATTTTTCGTGATATTGCCTTAGCTTTTTGCCTTGGGAAGAGGAGATAAGGGGCCCACATATGTTACAACGGCGAACACTAAATTATCTTACCAATGCACTATGAGGATTTAATTATTTTCGTCATTTTGGCAATAGCAAGTTCCTATCTTTCTCTCACTTAACGTGCGATTGATGGTCAGAGATACTGAAATATAATATTTGTTTCTTGAACCTTGGCATGCTTTCTCAAATGATATTTTACTCTTTGTCAGGATATTAGCTCCAATACATTTTGTTTATGGTTGAGAATGGTACCCCGTAAAAAATATATATTTGCCAAAAACCTTTCCGAGATTATCGTGGATTATTTGGTGACTGTGATTCTTTTTTTATCGCGAGTATATTTTCATTGAAAATGAAAATATAGCCTACGTCACGATCAAAAATTAAGAGAAAATGTCAAGAGGTGTCACACTTTCGTGAGTATTTTTAGCACTTCTTGAGAAATAGCCACGTAGCATGTTGGTAAAGCATATTTTTGTGTACCTGTAACCCAATGAGGAACTGACACACTTTTCTTCGTTTTTATCTTAATATATGTCTTATAAGATCTCATGAACATTTGTTCATGGGTCACTTAGCATGGGTTACAATGCGAACTGAGTCCAAATGAGATTCAGACCCATACGTAGTCATTATTTACAATTACACGTTAAATTAAATTTTTTCATAATAGCATTTACTTAGTTGACTAAATTAAATATTATTACATGAGTCACAATCAACTTGTACGACATGATATGAGGATTTGAACCTTTGCCGTACCATATCCACACTTATTGAACAACATATCCCGCTGTAAGGCGCTGCCCTTATCAATGTCGACATAAAAAAGCATTACGAAATTTGCTCACACTATCGCCTGCATTGCATTTCAATAATAACATGGTTAGTATGATTAGGGGGCTACACTTCAAATCGTTAGGGGGAAAAATCAAGTTGCGTGCAGGATTTGGCACGAATTGAACAGTATGAGACGGAAGGTAGATTTTCCCACGAGGAATCATAATTTGTTTCCACAAGGCAGCAACCGCATCTTAGACTAGTAACTGCTCGTAATTAGGGTAACTTTTGCTCTTGCAGAACAGAGCCACCGACCTTACTACATATTGATGGTGTAGCAACTGAGACTCTTTTAACGATAACGTACTTATACCTGACGATGACTTAAAATGATAAAACTCGGTCATTCATGATTTGGAATGCTATTAATTCACTCTATTCCATGGGCCCTTCGGCATTTATGACATGTACAACGCCATTAACCGCAGGCTAGTTACTCAGAGGATCATTTGTACAGCATTTGACAGTTAAGCTCACCGCTTATGCACAGAGAAATTCGCTCTGACGTCGCTTGAACGTGAACTAGTTCAGCGGCGTCGGAAGTGAGGGGCAGGGGGGGGCAGTCGGCCCCCCCCCCCCAGAATTTGCCCCGGGCCCTTGAAAAATTAGTCTTCATTATTAAAAATCAAATTTCACTTGTTTCCATCTTGCCTTTTCCCTTTTGACGCATATTCTACCATCTTCATATGCACTTTTAGGGGAATTCTAGTCTCTACCCCCTCCTATCCGCAAAAAATGCGGGCCCTTTTCAAGGTAGGCCCCTCCTAGCGAAAATAGTTCCGACGCCCCTGAACTTGTTCCTTTGAAAGAAACAAATAGACGATTAGTTGCATATTCATCCAATTGCAAATAGCTGAGGCGTATTGATGGAAACACTGATGTCTCTATCAAACCATTTTTTTGTTTCTTTACCGACATTTTTTTTTCTCTCGTTCCTTGTAGCCACTTGGTTATGAAATTTACAAGAAAATGTTTCATTTCCAAAAATAAAATATAGGAATACCCCCGGAGTATTTTCATGAGGACGAAAAAGTGGACACGTTATGCCCTAAAAGTGGCTACTATTAACTCATTCGCAATTTTTTATCTCTTTCGTGTTATATGATCACACTTCGAACTTTCAATTATAACGTTCCTAATATTAAAACTCGGATATTGGACAAGATATGCGAAACAGCAAAAAAGAGTCTGTTCAAAATGAGCGTAACCTCTGATTTTGAAAAGTTCATTTATTTCTTGGTAAAGTAAATTCGACAAATTATAAAATACTGGGCTGTAACGTCATCCAATCAGATGACTTAACACTGCTTAACTAATAACATAATGTCTGCTCAAAGTTTTGGAAAATGCTCCATTTAATGCAATATTTCAGTTTTTTAGTTACAAAATTTTCATCATCATCATCGGTCAGCAATTCTAGGATTGGTTTGACACATTCTTCCACTCGGATCTTCTATCGGCCAACGTTTTCATATCAGCGTAATGGCTCTTTTTTACATCCTTTACAACCTGTTCCATGTGTCACATACGAGGCCTACCTACAATCTTCCCGTTCAATTTTCCTTCGACGATTGTCTTCATCAGGCCATTGTGTCGATGGCCGATTAAGTTGTCCCGTTTCTTTTTAGTTTTCAGGATACTTCTCTTTTGTCCCACTCTTCTTAGCACTTCCTCGTTACTTACTCGGTCGATCCATTAAATCTTCATCATTCTTCTGTAACACCACATTTCGAATGCTTACACTCTTTTCTTCTCCGCTGCTGTCATCGTCCATGCTGCCGCTAAGAAACATGCTCCAGACGTACGTCCTGATGAATTGTTTCCTTACTTCTACACTTGTATTTCTAGCTGTTAGTAGATTCTTCTCTTGATAGAACGCCCTCTTTGCTTGAGCTATTTTACTGATCTTTCGTGCTTCAACCATCTTTAGTTGCTTCGTTTGTGACTTTTACTACGGCGGTTGTGATTTTTAAACAATGTGTTGACAACCGCTACTTAATTTATGTTGTCTGCAGAACTCCAGTATTCTCTCTCCTCTTTCGTTTCGATTTTCCAAACCATATTTCCAGATATTCTTCCATATTAACTTTCGTCAACGACAGCGTTCCAGTCGCCTAAAATAATTAGGTTTTCTTTTCGTTTTACCAGTTTTATAACTGCCGTGATATCTTCGGAGGCGTCATCCACTCATTCATCTTCGTAGACCGACGTAGGCATGTAAACGTGCACCACAATGGTATCCGTAGGCTTGTTCTCAATCTTCACATTATAATCCTGTCACTGTAGTGCAGGAAGCTCTTCACGCGCAGTCCTGCACTCTTCCTGAGCATTATGCCTACTCCAGTGTTACCATTCAGTGATCCGGTTTGAATAACTCTGTAACTTCCGCTCCAGAAGTCTCCTTCGGGCCATCTCATTTCACTGATTCCTAATACATCGAGGTCCACTCTCTGCATTTCCACCTTCAGGTTCAATATTCCGTATGTCCAAAGTGATCACACGTTCCAATTTCCTACCCTAAAATGTTTATCACACTTGACTGATGTAGTGTCTCGGGTAGTCCCCGCCCAGAGATCCGAATTGGGACTATTTTCCCTCCGGAATATTTTACTCTAGAGGGTTCCATCACGTCTTGATAGAAAGAAAAGAGTGGAGTAGCTGCGACTCCTCGAGATAATAATGTGGTGGTTTCTCCTTGCCTTCCACATCGCAGCACTATAGCCGCTAAAGTAAATGTTACCACGCCTGTAATGAAATGGGTGTCGGTCTACCGACTACTGTGGTCTCCACCTTCATTCATAAGAATAAGAGCTGCTGCTCTCCCCTCCGGTTGCTGAGAAGGGTAATTGTTGGCGGTATCTTCACAGGATCTGTATTAATTGAAGGCCTACCTTACCCAGGGATAGCTTTTCGTCCACGACTGCTTATTTAACGAGTAAACTCGCTTACCTCGTAGCTAACCTCTATATCTAGAGAACGACCAGTCATCCGCAACGCGGCGAACGCACTTGGTGGCTTTAAGCTCAGCCGCGAGTATAAAATATTGCATACTGATAAATAAAATTTCGTATAATTAAATTAAAATATTCTCAATGCACATCTTCCGCAGTAATTTTGCTTCATGGGTGCCCGATATGCACCGAAAAAGCATACATGAAGTAGTTTTTGGTATTTCAGTGTCATATGCGACTAGTGAAACTCTCCGGAAAAGACAGCAGCAGCAAGGCCAATGAGTAGGGAAAGGGAACGGAGGGAAACGATTTTCCACAAACCTGTATCCCTGTAGATACTCACATAATTTAGCTAACGGTTGCAAACATCCGGAACCCTTCAAACGAAATTTCAATTTTATGGTTTTGTTAAGGAATTCTCAAAAATTCGCCACTGTACGATGGGTGGATTTTTTTTAAGTTTTGATTATCTCTTGAGGAAGGGTGCGTGTGGCTGTGTTCTCCAGCGTCCAGAAGTGACGGCGTTATGGAAGAGTCCACGAAGCCTTATAGAAAAGCGCAGTATCGTAAAGGATACAACAAAACGAAGAGGAGAGATTGCAACGTGCAGAATTCGATTCGCAGAGAAAAAACCGAAAAAGGCATTTATTTCGCAATATTAAATTTACGAGATAATTAAATGTAAGGGCTCCTTCGTACGCTCCTTCGTAAAAAAATTCGTAAACAAATCGTGGATCCTTGTTATCCGAAGGGTGTGAAGATCCGGTAAACAGCTATGCAGTAATGGTGAATATAATCAGTGAACTTTAATAATTTGTTGTTACACTCTTTCTAAGAGTGATGTTAATATATTGATTTTATGTGCTCATAAACTGTATTTTCATTGTATTACTGCTTTATATAACCTTTTTGATTTCCTGTGCTAATGTTAGTTGGTAATTTGTATACGAATTTCTACTGCAGGCTGTTATTTATGCCATTTATGTTTCTGTTTTCTCAACTTTTAATTTTGTGTACCAATGCACAGAATGGAAGACATACCTTATTTACGAATGGTTAAGTTAATTTTCAGGGTGATCATACTTAACTTGCTCATTATAATTACTAATTGTAACTAGTGAGTGCATAGTAGCCCAGTGGGTAGAGCGTTCAGTAACAGATTCAATTCCGGACGAAGCACTTTGGCATGATGTCGCGGTTTGAATTTCAGTATCAGAGTTGTGTAAGTCGGAAAACTGGCCTCTTTACCCTGAATGTGTGAATTTCACTCACGTTCCACCTTAGTACGGCGGAACTCAACCCTGTCAAACCAGTCATTGGGTTTAATTGAGGGAATTATTGTAAATATGGTGAATTACCTGCGAAGAAAAAAGTTTTTTCACTAATAATCTCAATTTAAAACGGCGTGTTAATAAATGTGGAGCATTGACCATTAATACCGTTTAGTCCGTTTCGTTTCTGGTGTGTATAAAAGCGTATTCAATTTAACCGTAAAATCATAATGATAACCGAAAAACGTAAATGCACAACGTTCATAAACGAAATTTTTTGTTGCCTCCGCCATTGATATTCAAGTGAAGGTTCTCTGGTAACAGTTAGAGGAAAATATATGAGCGCTTTGGCCCTGTAAATAGTAGGAAACTGTAGAGAAATAACATTGAACAGACAAGAGTCGGAGTTAGTCGCATATGCTAGGGGGAAAGACGATATTTTAATTAACCTCATAAGAAATGCTCACAATTACTTTACGAGGGCAACGTGCATCCCGCTAAAATAAATCATGGATGACTAATTTAATTACTTCAGTCCATAACATTTGACAACCACTAAAAACTGCACTACAAATCCAAGACAACGCCGACAATCCCAGAACCCTTTAGGTGTTTTCAATTTTAGGTAATTGCTGACTATTCTTACTCTCGACCACAACGAAGACGAGGAAAACAATTCACACTCGGCTCCGAAAAGAGAGCTCTCGACCTTATCTGTGTTCTGAGAAACTTGCTTGCGTATTTCGCAAGCCCTCCTGTCGCCGCCCCCGAAAAATCCCAGCTGCGACATATCAGGTCCCTCCCCTCAACTCCCCATTCCACTTTCCACGGTGGCGACGCTGATGGCAACTCACAAGAACTACTAGAGCCGCGAGATCATGGTGAGATGAGAAGCCGTTAAATCGGACTATTCAAAATGCGTTGAACACCCTTAATGTTTTCTATACGATATATCGTAAGATTGTCGTCCCCTTGGTGACTCACCCTTGGTGAGGACGAGAGAGGGGAGGATTCTCCAGTGGGAAATTCACGAGGCAAGTGATCGCACCACGGGGGGTCAACTGAGGTTGAGCGGGGTTGGACAGGGGGGTGCGGTGGGGTAGTAGTTGGTTCCGGCAGTTGCTAGAGGCGCTAACATCGGTGACGTCACCGATCCAGCCAATCAGGGCAGCGGATGAGATAAACAGACCGGTGCCGGCCTAGTGCACGACCGTCGAGAATACATTCAATTCTATTCTCGATGGTCGTGCCTAGTGCCGGTAGAAGAAAGGAAGATTTCAAGATCAAGATGTCCGCTGAGGAGAGGAAGGTTGGTGCAACGTATCTCGGAAGAGAACAGTCTCTGGACTTTTTGACGGAATTCTGTTCATTCTGATGGAATAATTTTCGGTAAGTAATCATAATGTCTTTCTCACGAGATGACGATATGTATTCAATATATTAAAAGAGTGTTATTTCGACTGCTACTTGAAATAACCGTTACATGTTTCGTATAAATTGGTAAACGTATTATTATTGTATTATTTAACCAGTCTATGTCGGACATAATGTATCCAGACAATTTGTTTGTTTAAGCCAGTTTTAGTTATCTATTTGATAATGGAATTTATCTTTCATGGTTAATATATTGAATTAATGATATTTGTGATACCTCGGTCTCCTTTATCACCAATGTTTTATTCTTCACGTTAATTTCTGTGCTGTTAATGGCTTATGTACTGTGCCATTAGATATTCAAATTTTACGATTAAGTGGTTAGGTGTGGACTTTAATTAACCCTTTCGCGCCGAACGTCGGTCATGGCCGACGCAGATTTTTGTACGCTAAAGACCGAACGTCGGCCATGGCCGACGAGGAGGAGGAAAAGTGACCGCCGCGGAAGCAATAACCTCAGGTATACTGCGACCCCTCGAGACCCGGCTTAGCGTGAGCTAAGACCCTTTCCCGGGCAACTGGGCTCGACCCTCTGCCTCATTTGTAACCCCCCTCGCTGCATGACTTCGCGGTTAACTAGTAGTCTATGCACTGGTTTTTGTAAACCATTTTTTTGTTATACATTCCTTTAATTTAAGCTTTAAAGTGAAATATGCGTTTTTTGCTGAGTTTGTGAAAATTTTGAACGATATTCTAGCGTTAATATTAACGGAGTTATAGTGCAGTACTCTACATAACTTGTAGGTTATACATATGTTCATGGCAAAAAATACACTTTTGGATAAAGTTTTGTTTTAGCTTGGGGTAATCGTGATTCGTTCCTTCTCACTTAAATTTTTATTTTTTCTCATATTTGAATTCATACCTATTCAACTATCACATATATTTCCGTATTTTTCCTCATCGAAAAGTAGATTTTCTGGTTTTCTTAAGAACTGGATCTTTAGTAACCATTGATTCTTCTTATACGTTGGTGTTCCATTTGAACTATTGGTAGTTTTATACTTTAATACCCTTATGCGTAAACGCATACGTATTCTCCGGGGCATTTCTTCAATAAAGCACTTGAGCCGGATGACTAGTTTTCCACGCTGTTTCAGGTAGCAGACTTTGGAAAAACCATAGATCCCATTCGTATGATGCTGCTCTTTGTGTATGCATGGTCTTAATGGGTTAATAGCATTTTCGCCGAATTTCTAGGTCCCCTTTCACTTTCTTCGAAAACCGACTCTGAAGAATTGTCATCTACACACCTGTGGTGGTATCTCTTGTGTTTTCATGCTGTGCTTCTCTTCTCAATGCCTTTTCACTGAATTGCTGGATTCCCCATCCTTTTCGTAGAATTTCTCATTAGGAATCCATTTCTACACCCATGTGCCCATCCATATGAATATTTGTTTTTCCTTTCTTTTCACTTCAGTCTTGGCTCTAATGCAAGCAGTGCTCTCTCTGTTCGCTCGAGTTTTAGCCATTTCTTAGTTCAGATAAATTCTCTCTTTATGGTGGCGTTGCAAAACTTTTGTTCGAGTGTAGTCATGTCAAAGGAACATTCTATGCTTGAGGACTCAATATTGGAGTTATTAACTAAAAGTGTAGTGAGGATGAAGACGTCTATTCGGACTCAGATGAGGAGACTTCGGATTATGATCCAGAGACTTCGACTGCTGAAGCAACAGGCTCAATGGATCCCTCAGTTTCATCTTCGGGCGATGCATCAGATACGAAGAAAAGATTGTTACCAAAAGAAGAAAGCTTTCTCCGAAAGGTATGGATTTGTTTTCTGATGGTATTTCTCCAAAAATCCACGAATTTGATTCCTCTTCTTCCGGGTCTAAGGCTGCTGCGTCCGCGAGTTCTCCAATCAGATTATTTTATGAATTTTTTTTCTCCATTGATTTGCTTATGCTAATGTCAGAAGAAACCTATCGGTTCAAATTCGTTAATATTAACGCTAGAATTTCATTTAAAATTTTGAAGCGCTCAGCAAAACACGTGGAATCCATTTAATAAGTTTAAAATTTTGGAATATACGTAAGGGCTTTTAAAAAAAACAGTGCTAATTCAATCAATTTACCGCGGACTCCTGCTGCGAAAAAGGCTGCTAAAGGGTTGGTTGGTCGAGCCCAGTGGACAGGGAAAGGGTCCGGTGTCCCGCTGAGTTGGGTCCCAAAACGGTGGGTGGGGCATACCTGCCTACTTCCTCGCCACGAGAGAGCTCCGGACGGGAGAGTCAAGAAATATCTCTTGCTCCTCGTACGACGGGAAAAATTCTCTTCCTATGGCTCCGGAACGAAAGGGTTAAAGGAATGGTACCAACATTAATATGCCTTGTTATGTTCTTATTTTCATGAAGTGGTAGTAAATTTAGCTGGTTGGAAAGTGGCAGATATAGCTTATGTGATAATGAGGAGAATATTCGGATTAGAGGGTCAACTGGAAGTCAATAATACATACAGGTAAGCTATTCAAAGTTATTTATTCTATCAATTTTCTACGCTGCTAGCTCAAAATGTATCTCGAATATCAGTAAAATTTGGTTGTTGCTTTATGTCAAAGAAAATGCCTTTGCCCGCTTTAGATTTTCCTATATTTAATTTGAATTTGTCCCAAGTGACAGATTGTTCGTCATATAAATCCTTTTATTAGAATTTATTTATATATTTTGAGATGGAGACAGTTTATGCAGCAATGTTGTGTACTATGGATCTCATGACATTCTTTTTGCATGTGTTTAAAATCGTAACAACTACTTATCTAAACTTAAAATCTGCACAGTCGAAAAGACTTTGTCAATGTGTACCTTACATATGTGGTATCAGTCAGAAGTGTATGGAAACCTAATTAGTGTGGGATATGAAGTGCTACTTTGTAATTTTGTCACATTTCTCATCTTAATTGTTTTTGTTCATTATTTCCTTGCTTTTCTGTGAAATGCCCCTGTCGGACGTGACAATATCAAATTTCGAGCCCTTGTGTTTCATGACCTCCATATTTCTAAGAATTGTTTTTCTTTATTTCAGTGTTAACAGTGAAAAGATAAATAATACCTCCACCGGATTTGGTGGAATTGTCAATTAATTAATATGTCCACGACACACTGTATGAAGAAAAGGTACGCATAGTGTTGATTTCACTGTTATCGATGGCATTATGGCACAAAAGTTCCTCCTTTTTATGCTGACAGTAGCTCTTTTATTTTTTGAAGGTGATCATCAGTGGACTGGAAACGACAGAATCTTGGAAAACAACAGCACCAGGAAGATCTTAGTTTGAGCAAGAGGTAGAGTAGGAGTGAAATTACTATTACTAAAATATCAAGTGCTTCTGTCAACCCGAGGTGGAACGAAAAACTGCGATTAAAGCTGATTATATTTTTAACTGTCCCTTGATGAATGTTGTGGAAAAAAATGGAATTGGTAGATGTAATGAAGATAAGTAAGAGCCAATTGTGAATTTTTCTTGAGTGATTTTCAAATGAGACACAATACATGTGAACCTTTAACTTTTCTGAGACCAATGAATCTTGAGCCTAGAGAGAATTGTCAGTACAGCTTTGTAATAATTTAACAAAAATGATTTTGGCATTTTAATTAAGTTTAGTAGATTTTTGATAGAAAATTCTAAACTGCACTCAATTTCCAATTGCCACTGAGGTCAGTATGAGAATTTTGTACTAATCATCATCAAATCAAATTTGTTCTTCTCTACCTTTGGCTCCATCTACCAATTGCTTGGGTAGCAGAGAGCAAATTAGAGATAGTAGTTGATTATGAGTGAATTCAGTGAATTACCATGAGAAGTAGGAAGGAGAACTGCAAACATTCTGCTCTTGCATAATCATGTTACAAATTTAGGGAAATGTGTGCATTTTTAATAATTTGTCTCCAGCCAACTTTTGTGTTGGTATTAACATGGGACTTAAATTTTTGTTTCTTATTCTTGTGAATTAGATTAGCTATCACATGTCTCTGATTCAGCAAGATTGTTGTCAAAACTTCATCTATAAAGAGTGCATTTTGGTGTTGGTGGAAGGTTTTGTGCTTATCACTAAAAATATTACTCTGCATTTTTTTGTACGATAGTACCTGAGCATTATTAATTCTAATATTTTCTGTATACAGTAGAGATATTTTACAGCAGGTTTTGTATCATAATTTTTTGATTTTCATTTGAAACTTTAGCTGATTGTAGCTTGCTTGCTAACTTGTATTTCTAGAAGAGCTCATTATGGAATTCTTAGTTCTATGGAATTTTTCCCTGCCATGTTTTAGGCTCGTGGTAGCGTGGGAATTTCCTTTTCACTTCTATTGTGAATGACACTTGCTGTATTTGTAGATACATCACTTTAAAAACTTTGCTTTTTAGAATGTGAATTTACATGTTGCTGAAAGGCTATGAATTTATCACCAAATGATATTACTCTCCATTCTTAGCATGATAATTATTGAGCATTCTGGATTCTACAGTTTCCTGCAGATTATAAACTAGTAATTCTATGATAGATGAGTTCTTCATTAAGTAAAGTAAATGAGTTAACAACAATGAGGTAATTTATAATGACATCTACACAATACACCTTGAAAAACATCACTATTATCTGCGAGAAATTTTTCAATTCATATCGCTCAGGAACTCATCATCATCAGAAAACAATCTTAACTTTGGTTATTCACAGACCTCCACTCGACTAGCACGCGATTAAGTTGTCCCATCTTTTTAGAGTTTCCCAGCAACTTCTCTTTTCTCCCATTTTTCTTAGGACTTCTTCATTAATTACCCAGTCAATCTATTTAATCTTCATTCTGCGGTAGCTGCACATTTCAAATGCTTTTAGCCTTGACTCCTCTGCTGCTGTATTCGTCCATGCTTCGCTGCCATACAGTACAATGATCAAGATGTATGTTCTGATGAAATGTTTCCTCACTTCCACGCTTGCATTTGCAGCCACAAGCAGAATCTTCTTTTGGTGAAATGTCCTTTTTGCCTCGGCACTTCTACTGACAATTTTTCTTTTACTGCGTCCATCGCTGGTTACTCGGCTACCCAGGCAACAGAACTCTTCCACCTCCTAATTTTTTTTTCCTAGTTTCTTTTCACGTACTGCATACCAATACCTTAATTTTCTTGTCTGGTTAGAACATATTACTAGTATCAAAAAATCACCTTGATTTTCCCTGGTGAACTATTCTTTTCATTGGTAAACTATCCAGCACTGAAAGACTTGGTGAATATTCTTATTATATGGCGTTTAATGTTTACATTTCCTAGGCTGATACCAGTGATCATTGGTTTTGCACTGTAACACATTGTCTTTATTACATAATTATGGTGTGTTTTTCTATTGGTCGCATACCATTTCCTTGACATGGTATGAACTTATATGCAATAATCTGGCATGAAAATGTTTGCAGACTCAATTTTTAGTATTAGTGTTTTTTCTACATTTTTTAATACCAATCAGTAACATGTTTTGTATCGTATCGTTTGAAATGTATATAATGTAAAGCTATGAGTAAATGATTTAAATAAAATTCGTGAACTTATTACTTGTATTTATTTTTCCCTCAGTCATTAATTTTCACCGTTACAGTTCACCGAATCGACCTCGTTGCATCTACTGGTCAAGGTAATTCACCAATGGTAATATTTAAATGATAATTAATTAAGGAAAATGTAATTTTAATAAAGCAAATAAAATCGTGCGCTACTGTAAAAAAAGAAAATCTTTTCGTTTTCTGATTGGCTCTCATTCCATTACGTCACGCATGACGACAGCGACTGCACTGCCATCTACGAAATGCCGGCCCAAACTAACGCCCCGCACCTCCCCTCTTGTCAACCCCCCCTCGCCGTCAGTTGATCCTCCGTGCTGCGATCGCACTGCCCCCCGACGGACTCGGGAGCAGTTAACAACGGGCGCGTTTCTCACTTCGTCATTCTGCAGTCGGCGGTTCATCGAGTTGGTCGTGCGGTGCGGAGCTAAGACCTCTACTGTTTTTCTTCATGCCTACGGAGAGAACGTCCATCGGCAGGTTCAGACTTGCATATCTTCGAGTTCGGCTGATTGTACATCCTGTTATTTTTCGTAAGTACCAATTGCTCCTGTGTCTTTTTCATTTCAGTTAGTTTTTCAAAGAAATAATATCAGATTTAGGATGAGGTTCATATAAATTATCCCATAATCGCTTTTGATTTCTCCCAAAAACATACTTACCGGAAGTTGGCCCACGGACTTCCATCCCACGTCCCTCTGTAACCCGACCACTCAAATTACGCACGAAATCCAACCAAGAGCGTCAAATTTTCCCAAATGAGGTATCTACAGCGTAAAATATACCCAAAGACATATGATTATATTAAAACACACATTTTAACATTAAAAGAAGGCGAAACTAAGAAGGAACGACCGTCGTAATACCGTGATAAATACATTATGCGTAAATATGCATAAGTTATCGTCTGCAGGCATTTTATACCACGTAATACAAACCTCGTGGAGACAGGGAAAATAAGGAGTTAAATTATTCCAAAGAACTGTATCCTGCAAAATATGCAATCACCAAAGCAAAATGCGGAAAAGTGTACAATTTCTCTTCCACGCATATATCTCCGTTAGCAGCACATTCATCTCTCCACATTTTTTATATTACCTTCATAATAACCCACTTTATCAAACACATGCGAGTTACTGAAGTCAATTCAGCTAGTTTCGCCGCAATTACCATCCCAAAACAGGTCAAAACCACTGCGTAATCGCAAAAAACGCGGTGGTTGCTTAAGTATTACTTCTCGGCCAATTTCTCCGATACCAGCACATACAGCTCCCTGAATTTTTGCACAGGCGTACTACACTATGTCCTCTACCATATGCATTCGGTTAATTGAACTCAATTCACCTCATTCATACCATCCCACGTACCCTTATCACGCGACATCCGAGAAATACCGTCAACCCTCCCGAGGGTCGGAGGTTAGTACATAATTCCATAAATTATATCTCGGTAACCAGCTCATTCATATCCCCAAATGTTTCTGAGTACGTACATAGTATCATAGTCCATGGAATACATATGACATTCTTAAGTCAATTCAGCTCGTTTACCCACAATACCCATCAAACCATCGCCGCAACGCGAAAAAAAACATCGCGAAAAAGTGTACAATTTCACTTCCGCGCATATATCTCCGTTAGCAGCACATTCATCTCTCCACATTTTTTATATTACCTTCATAATAACCCACTTTACCAAACACATACGAGGTACTGAAGACAATTCAGCTAGTTTCGCCGCAATTACCATCCCAAAACAGGTCAAAACCACTGCGTAATCGCAAAAAACGCGGTGGTTGCTTAAGTATTACTTCTCGGCCTATATCTCCGATACCAGCACATACAGCTCCCTGAATTTTTGCACAGGCATACTACACTATGTCCTCTACCATATACATTCAGTTAATTGAACTCAATTCACCTCATTCATACCATCCCACGTACCCTTATCACGCGACATCCGAGAAATTTCGTCAACCCTCCCGAGGGTCGGAGGTTAGTACATAATTCCATAAATTATATCTCGGTAACCAGCTCATTCATATCCCCAAATGTTTCTGAGTACGTACATAGTATCATAGTCCATGGAATACATATGACATTCTTAAGTCAATTCAGCTCGTTTACCCACAATACCCATCAAACCGTCGCCGCAACGCGAAAAAAAACATCGCGAAAAAGTGTACAATTTCACTTCCGCGCATATATCTCCGTTAGCAGCACATTCATCTCTCCACATTTTTTATATTACCTTCATAATAACCCACTTTACCAAACACATACGAGGTACTGAAGTCAATTCAGCTAGTTTCGCCGCAATTACCATCCCAAAACAGGTCAAAACCACTGCGTAATCGCAAAAAACGCGGTGGTTGCTTAAGTATTACTTCTCGGCCTATATCTCCGATACCAGCACATACAGCTCCCTGAATTTTTGCACAGGCATACTACACTATGTCCTCTACCATATACATTCAGTTAATTGAACTCAATTCACCTCATTCATACCATCCCACGTACCCTTATCACGCGACATCCGAGAAATTTCGTCAACCCTCCCGAGCGTCCGAGGTTACTACATACTTCCATAAGTAATATCTCGGTAACCAGCACATTCATATGCCCAAATGTTTCTGAGTACGTACATAGTATCATAGTCCATGGAATACATATGACATTCTTAAGTCAATTCAGCTCGTTTACCCACAATACCCATCAAACCGTCGCCGCAACGCGAAAAAAAACATCGCGAAAAAGTGTACAATTTCACTTCCGCGCATATATCTCCGTTAGCAGCACATTCATCTCTCCACATTTTTTATATTACCTTCATAATAACCCACTTTACCAAACACATACGAGGTACTGAAGTCAATTCAGCTAGTTTCGCCGCAATTACCATCCCAAAACAGGTCAAAACCACTGCGTAATCGCAAAAAACGCGGTGGTTGCTTAAGTATTACTTCTCGGCCTATATCTCCGATACCAGCACATACAGCTCCCTGAATTTTTGCACAGGCATACTACACTATGTCCTCTACCATATACATTCAGTTAATTGAACTCAATTCACCTCATTCATACCATCCCACGTACCCTTATCACGCGACATCCGAGAAATTTCGTCAACCCTCCCGAGCGTCCGAGGTTACTACATACTTCCATAAGTAATATCTCGGTAACCAGCACATTCATATGCCCAAATGTTTCTGAGTACGTACATAGTATCATAGTCCATGGAATACATATGACATTCTTAAGTCAATTCAGCTCGTTTACCCACAATACCCATCAAACCGTCGCCGCAACGCGAAAAAAAACATCGCGAAAAAGTGTACAATTTCACTCTCGCTCATATATCTCCGTTAGCAGCACATTCATCTCTCCACATTTTTTATATTACCTTCATAATAACCCACTTTACCAAACTCATACGAGGTACTGAAGTCAATTCAGCTAGTTTCGCCGCAATTACCATCCCAAAACAGGTCAAAACCACTGCGTAATCGCAAAAAACGCGGTGGTTGCTTAAGTATTACTTCTCGGCCAAGTTCTCCGATACCAGCACATGCAGCTCCCTGAATTTTTGCACAGGCGTACTACACTATGTCCTCTACCATATGCATTCGGTTAATTGAACTCAATTCACCTCATTCATACCATCCCACGTACCCTTATCACACGACATCCGAGAAATTTCGTCAACCCTCCCGAGGGTCGGAGGTTAGTACATAATTCCATAAATTATATCTCGGTAACCAGCTCATTCATATCCCCAAATGTTTCTGAGTACGTACATAGTATCATAGTCCATGGAATACATATGACATTCTTAAGTCAATTCAGCTCGTTTACCCACAATACCCATCAAACCATCGCCGCAACGCGAAAAAAAACATCGCGAAAAAGTGTACAATTTCACTTCCGCGCATATATCTCCGTTAGCAGCACATTCATCTCTCCACATTTTTTATATTACCTTCATAATAACCCACTTTACCAAACACATACGAGGTACTGAAGTCAATTCAGCTAGTTTCGCCGCAATTACCATCCCAAAACAGGTCAAAACCACTGCGTAATCGCAAAAAACGCGGTGGTTGCTTAAGTATTACTTCTCGGCCTATATCTCCGATACCAGCATATACAGCTCCCTGAATTTTTGCACAGGCATACTACACTATGTCCTCTACCATATACATTCAGTTAATTGAACTCAATTCACCTCATTCATACCATCCCACGTACCCTTATCACGCGACATCCGAGAAATTTCGTCAACCCTCCCGAGGGTCCGAGGTTACTACATACTTCCATAAGTAATATCTCGGTAACCAGCACATTCATATGCCCAAATGTTTCTGAGTACGTACATAGTATCATAGTCCATGGAATACATATGACATTCTTAAGTCAATTCAGCTCGTTTACCCACAATACCCATCAAACCGTCGCCGCAACGCGAAAAAAAACATCGCGAAAAAGTGTACAATTTCACTTCCGCGCATATATCTCCGTTAGCAGCACATTCATCTCTCCACGTTTTTTATATTACCTTCATAATAACCCACTTTACCAAACACATACGAGGTACTGAAGTCAATTCAGCTAGTTTCGCCGCAATTACCATCCCAAAACAGGTCAAAACCACTGCGTAATCGCAAAAAACGCGGTGGTTGCTTAAGTATTACTTCTCGGCCTATATCTCCGATACCAGCACATACAGCTCCCTGAATTTTTGCACAGGCATACTACACTATGTCCTCTACCATATACATTCAGTTAATTGAACTCAATTCACCTCATTCATACCATCCCACGTACCCTTATCACGCACAATCCGAGAAATTTCGTCAACCCTCCCGAGGGTCCGAGGTTAGTACATATTTCCATAAATTATATCTCGGTAACCAGCACATTCAAATCCCCAAATGTTTCTGAGTACGTACATAGTATCATATTCCATGGAATGCATATGACATTCTTAAGTCAATTAAGCTCGTTTACCCACAATACCCATCAAACCGTCGCCGGAACGCGAAAAAAAACATCGCGAAAAAGTGTACAATTTCACTTCCGCGCATATACCTCCGTTAGCAGCACATTCATCTCTCCACATATTTTATATTACCTTCAAAATAACCCACTTTATCAAACACATGCGAGCTACTGAAGTCAATTCAGCTAATTTCGCCGCAATTACCATCCCAAAACTGGTCGAACCCACTGCGTGATCGCAAAAATGCGGTGGTTGCTTAAGTATTACTTCACGGCCTATATCTTCGATACCAGCACATACAGCTCCCTGAATTTTTGTACTTGCGTTGCACATAATGTCCTATGCTCTTAATCCTCTCCTATAAACCATAAATGAAAAGTTGATAAGTACGGTCCTCTAATGTGGGCAATTAAAATATGCACGCACGGGGTAGTTAAGGATAAAATAATCAAACTCTTACCCATATCGAAATCGTAACAATTATTTTTCAGAATCATTTACCATTGCCCTTATTCCTCACAAACGTTATAACTCATTTACTAGTTATGTACGCACACGATTAAAAGCTTACTAACTTTGCTATCTGTGGGTCGGCGGATTCATGATAAACAAACATAAGAAATGGGAGATACTAGCGTCGTCATGCGTTAGAGGTACACACTAAGTGTTTGCTTGCGCGCGAAAAATATTTTTTTGTATTATGTATGTAATTGAATGGCTTTAAGAATTGGGTATTCCTGATATTTTTATGCCGTGTTACAATTATATTACCATTGGCGACGTAGGGTCCTTATTATGCGCGCTTACGAGACGTATGAATTATTTTCCTTCTTAGAATTGTTATACATAGCTTTTAGAAATGTGTAGGTATATTCCTTGTTTTTATGCTGTTAACTATTTTTTATCCTTGATCTGCATGTAATGTATTTTTAATGTCAATGTTTTATAAATGATACAACTAATAGTTAACAATTTCTAACTGTACAAAGGATTTACCGTCACAATACCAGTGGCTGTGCTATCTGGGTTGTAGGTCTTTTAGCCACAGTACACACTCATCAAATTACAATTAGCATTACTTGAATGAACACAATGAGGTCTTCCACTCATTTGCAGTCCACATTTTCTTGTTGCCGTGAGTACATCTATTTTACAGTAAACAATCTAGTAATTCACTTCACCACTTCATTTCGTGTGTAGAGTTGCTGATATCTCTCTAAAGGTATAACGCATGTTGTATGTTTACTTTCCAGCTAATTATCAAAAAAGTTTTTTCAATCATTTTGTGGATGTGAAATCGTCCATTTCCTTTTAATACGTGTGCAATTGAGTTTTTAATAATATTTTGTAATTTATACTAACCACCATTATGTTTTTTATTTGTTTATCAAATGTAAATCCTCCTCCCGTCATTTACTTAAGGGCGTTTGGTCACCATTTTCTTTGGGGTGTTTTATATCCTATCTGTATTTTAATTAAGACTTTAATCTCTTATTTTTACTGTGATTTATTGTTAGTTGTACATGCATGTTGATATTGTATTTTCTTCAATGTCCTGTGTGGCCTAACGCACGGAATGGGATGTCAACATCAACCTGTGTAGGTATGAGGTTATCAAATGAGAGAAATTTGAGGCTGCAGTACAAATATCTAAGGATTGGAAAATTCTCGTTTTGTATCTTTTCTTTTTTGAATGATGAACTTATTTAGAACATAGGTGTTTCATCTATTTGCCCGTTTACTTTAATCATCCATTTGTTCATTAATGTTTGTTGCTGCCATGTATTCCATTATAATTTTCTTATTATCCCTCTCGTTATCACTGCAAGTTGCGTGATGTCACATAAAAGTAATCTGAAGCACAGAAACAACAATGCTGGAAAAGGTAACATTCTTCACAATTTCATTAATGAAAGGTTATTGGTATATTTAATAGTATAGTAATTTTTCATACCTCATCTCTACTCTAATCCGCTTGTGAAGAAATCAAGAATTCCCTCATTCTTACTGGCAATTACTGCAGTAGCATGCTTTCTCAAATAATACTTTTTTTAAATCATTATGCAATTGCTTTCTTTTCATAGGTATATCTTTCCTTCCATATACATGACTCATTCCTTTTTTTTATTATCATTATGCCTTTATTTTCTTTTTTAAAGAAGATAACTCTCCATCCATACTAATGATTCTTATTTTTTCTGCTAAGAAGAATAATTGGAATTAACATATTTTTACTGTTTCCTAATAATGGTAAGTATTGGGCAATTATGATTCACATGCCATTAAAAATCATGCTAACATCCATTTCTTCCTTTTTCATCGCATACTCCTGGTGGTCAGTTCTGTAATGAAAATGTTTGATGCCCAATGCATTTAACGATATTGATGTGGCCACCATCTCCCTTCATAAAAAGAAACTGATCCAAAGCTAAGGAATGAAGTTCTGCTATACACTGTACCAGTCTGGAGGATAAATCTGTTGGAAAAGGATTGTTTGTAATGCACCATATATGAGCCATAACCTTCTTTCAGTTGATATATTAAGAGGGTGATCAGGTAATTTCCAAAAATATTTTGTTCACGGTGTCCTTAGCATTAAATTCAAATGGCTTCACCCTGGAATAAATCATCACAATTATCCATAACTTACCTTGGTGATTCTTGAACCTGATGTTACCTTACCAGTCAGCCATGATATACCTGAATACCACATTTCAATGAACTGTGTATGCAATGAATTTACCTTGTGACTGTATACTACTTGTACCTGTGGCTCAAGTCACTGTTGTACTTGATTTGGAGGCAAAGATGAATGAAATTGAAGTCATTTTCTTTTCATTGCAAAATATTTATCATGTCTTTGGTGTGAAGTGAGTGACGTTTGTAAATTATGGGACACTATATCTACATTGAAGTAGTTGCCGAAAATGGATAGTGTTAGAGGAAGTAACTCCTCACTAAATATCTCACACATTGCTCTAGGTAAGTAAATTTTTTAATTTCTGCTATTTACTAAGCCTTTCATGACTTATGATGCATGAATATTTAATCCATTTTTGTGACACGATTAAGAATATCTCCATGTGTTCCCTACCATTTCCACACCGTTCCCTACCAGATCCATGCCACACCCTACCAGATCCATGGCGTTCCCTACCAGATCCATTTCGTTCTCTACCTGTTCCATCCCGTTCCCTATCAGTTCCACACGTTCCCTACCAGATCCATGCCGTTCCCTACCAGTTCCATGCCATTCTCTACCAGATCCATTCCGTTCTCTACCAGTTCCATGCCATTCCCTACCAGTTCCATTCCGTTCTCTACCAGTTTCATGCCATTCCCTACTAGATCCATGCTGTTCCCTACCAGTTCCATGCCATTCCCTACCAGATCCATTCCGTTCCCTACCAGTTCCATCCCGTTCTCTACCAGTTCCATCCCGTTCCCTATCAGTTCCACACGTTCCCTACCAGATCCATGCCGTTCCCTACCAGTTCCATGCCATTCCCTACCAGATCCATTCCGTTCCCTACCAGTTCCACACTTTCCCTACCAGTTCCATGCCATTCTCTACCAGATCCATGCCGTTCCCTATCAGATCCATGACGTTCCCTACCAGTTCCACACTTTCCCTACCAGTTCCATGCCATTTCCTACCAGTTCCATGCCTTTCCCTGCCAGATCCATGGCGCTTCCTACCAGTTCCATGCCATTTCCTACCATTTCCATGCCGTTCCCTACCAGATCCATACCATTCTCTACCAGATCCATTCCGTTCTCTACCAGATCCATGCCGTTCCCTACCAGTTCCACACGTTCCCTACTAGTTCCATCCCGTTCTCTACCAGTTCCATGCCATTCCCTACCAGATCCATGACGTTCCCTACCAGTTCCACACTTTCCCTACCAGTTCCATGCCATTCTCTACCAGATCCATGCCGTTCCCTATCAGATCCATGACGTTCCCTACCAGTTCCACACTTTCCCTACCAGTTCCATGCCATTTCCTACCAGTTCCATGCCTTTCCCTGCCAGATCCATGGCGCTTCCTACCAGTTCCATGCCATTTCCTACCATTTCCATGCCGTTCCCTACCAGATCCATACCATTCTCTACCAGATCCATTCCGTTCTCTACCAGATCCATGCCGTTCCCTACCAGTTCCACACGTTCCCTACTAGTTCCATCCCGTTCTCTACCAGTTCCATGCCATTCCCTACCAGATCCATGCCGTTCCCTACCAGTTCCACACGTTCCCTACTAGTTCCATCCCGTTCTCTACCAGTTCCATGCCATTCCCTACCAGATCCATGACGTTCCCTACCAGTTCCACACTTTCCCTACCAGTTCCATGCCATTCTCTACCAGATCCATGCCGTTCCCTATCAGATCCATGACGTTCCCTACCAGTTCCACACTTTCCCTACCAGTTCCATGCCATTTCCTACCAGTTCCATGCCTTTCCCTGCCAGATCCATGGCGCTTCCTACCAGTTCCATGCCATTTCCTACCATTTCCATGCCGTTCCCTACCAGATCCATACCATTCTCTACCAGATCCATTCCGTTCTCTACCAGATCCATGCCGTTCCCTACCAGTTCCACACGTTCCCTACTAGTTCCATCCCGTTCTCTACCAGTTCCATGCCATTCCCTACCAGATCCATGACGTTCCCTACCAGTTCCACACTTTCCCTACCAGTTCCATGCCATTCTCTACCAGATCCATGCCGTTCCCTATCAGATCCATGACGTTCCCTACCAGTTCCACACTTTCCCTACCAGTTCCATGCCATTTCCTACCAGTTCCATGCCTTTCCCTGCCAGATCCATGGCGCTTCCTACCAGTTCCATGCCATTTCCTACCATTTCCATGCCGTTCCCTACCAGATCCATACCATTCTCTACCAGATCCATGCCGTTCCCTATCAGATCCATGACGTTCCCTACCAGTTCCACACTTTCCCTACCAGTTCCATGCCATTTCCTACCAGTTCCATGCCTTTCCCTGCCAGATCCATGGCGCTTCCTACCAGTTCCATGCCATTTCCTACCATTTCCATGCCGTTCCCTACCAGATCCATACCATTCTCTACCAGATCCATTCCGTTCTCTACCAGATCCATGCCGTTCCCTACCAGTTCCACACGTTCCCTACTAGTTCCATCCCGTTCTCTACCAGTTCCATGCCATTCCCTACCAGATCCATGCCGTTCCCTACCAGTTCCACACGTTCCCTACTAGTTCCATCCCGTTCTCTACCAGTTCCATGCCATTCCCTACCAGATCCATGACGTTCCCTACCAGTTCCACACTTTCCCTACCAGTTCCATGCCATTCTCTACCAGATCCATGCCGTTCCCTATCAGATCCATGACGTTCCCTACCAGTTCCACACTTTCCCTACCAGTTCCATGCCATTTCCTACCAGTTCCATGCCTTTCCCTGCCAGATCCATGGCGCTTCCTACCAGTTCCATGCCATTTCCTACCATTTCCATGCCGTTCCCTACCAGATCCATACCATTCTCTACCAGATCCATTCCGTTCTCTACCAGATCCATGCCGTTCCCTACCAGTTCCACACGTTCCCTACTAGTTCCATCCCGTTCTCTACCAGTTCCATGCCATTCCCTACCAGATCCATGACGTTCCCTACCAGTTCCACACTTTCCCTACCAGTTCCATGCCATTCTCTACCAGATCCATGCCATTCCCTATCTGTTCCATCCATTCCCTACCAGTTACATGCCGTTCCCTACCAGTTCTGGGCTTCTCTGGGGTTATATATTTTTAGGCATCGTTATTACTTTTATCTTACTTTTTTTCATTAATTTTCATTGAATGTGATTTAATAATGGATAGTGATTCTAGTTCCATAATGTTTTATGTAATTTTAAGGTGCAATTAATTCAATGGATGCTGAACAAATATGAGCTTTTTTTAAATACTTTGAGAATCCAAATGACTCTGAAATCGAAGGTTTACATAGTCTTGAAAGCGATGCAGATGAGCCAGTTCCCACATCTCATAAAGGCCAGGTTTCTATAATCAATTCTCGAAGAAATACATATTTATCTATGATATAGTGTGAATGTTATTAATGCTACAACCAATAATGGAAAAACTGCAGGAACTAATGGTGAAGGTCTGACCAATGTAATGGTGAGATTGAAAATCCAGCTCTTGTAAGTGAACAACCGGAAAACGAGGAAGTGCTGCATGATCGAGTTAACGACTTAGTCAGTTTAAGGTGGAAAATGCAGAAATACAACCACGCTTTTTAATTCCAGAGTACAATAGAAAAAGAAGACACAGACGAATTTGATGTTGGTTCGTTTGAATCATTTTCCCTACTACATGGTGAGGATCAATATAAAAACATGGCAGTAAAGACAAATAAAGGATATTGAAATATCAAGACATCAGATAAAACTGAAATTGAAAACTCATTGGAATACATATTATCATGGGTTCATTTAACAATCCCAGAGAAAGACTTTACTGCGACAAAGCACGTGTGTTTTTTGATGTAGGTAACATTTTTTGCTGAACAATGAAAACGTAGACTTTTGCATTAAAAAGGCTGCACTAGCTACCCATATTTATTATATGTGTTATGATAAACGTTCCTAAATTACTAACACAAAGTATGTATTTGTTAAATTACGAACGAGTGATCAACCCTAAGTATACATTATTGAGTGTTTTCAAGTATATTACTGCACTAATAGGCACTTTAGACCGGGAGGAAAGGTATAAGGATAGGATGGAAGGGGTGGGGAACCTCTCTCCTTATCCACCCTTAGTATAATCTGGTATTTAGCAGCTATGTTAAATTATATGTCACAAAGGATGGCAACTCATACGGAAAACGTGATTCATTTCCATTCCAGATTGTTTTGGTGAAAAATACTGGTAGGGAACGGAAAGGATCTGGTAGGGAATGGCATGGAACTGGTAGAGAACAGGATGGAACTGGTAGGGAACATGTGGAACTGGTAGGTAACGGAATGGAACTGGTAGGGAACGAGATGGAACTGGTAGGGAACGTGTGGAACTGGTAGGGAACGGGATGCAACTGGTAGGGAACGGCATGGAACTGGTAGGGAAAGTGTGCAACTGGTAGGGAACGTCATGGATCTGGTAGGGAATGGCATGGAACTGGTAGAGAACGGGATGGAACTGGTAGGGAATGTCATGGAACTGGTAGGGAACGGAATGGATCTGGTAGGGAATGGCATGGAACTGGTAGGGAACAGCATGGATCTAGTAGGGAATGGCATGAAACTGGTAGAGAACGGAATGGAACTGGTAGGGAATGGCATGGAACTGGTAGAGAACGGGATGGAACTGGTAGGGAATGTCATGGAACTGGTAGGGAACGGAATGGATCTGGTAGGGAATGGCATGGAACTGGTAGGGAACAGCATGGATCTAGTAGGGAATGGCATGAAACTGGTAGAGAACGGAATGGAACTGGTAGGGAATGGCATGGAACTGGTAGAGAACGGAATGGATCTGGTAGAGAATGGCTAGGAACTGGTAGGGAACGGCATGGATCTGGTAGAGAATGGCATGGAACTGGTAGGGAAAGTGTGGAACTGGTAGGGAACGTCATGGATCTGGTAGGGAATGGCATGGAACTGGTAGAGAACGGGATGGAACTAGTAGGGAACGTGTGGAACTGGTAGGGAACGGCATGGATCTGGTAGAGAACGGAATGGATCTGGTAGAGAATGGTATGGATCTGGTAGGGAACGGCATGGAAATGGTAGGAAATGGCATGGAACTGGTAGGAAGCGCCATGGATCTGGCAGGGAAAGGCATGGAACTGGTAGGGAATGGCATGGAACTGGTAGGGAAAGTGTGGAACTGGTAGGGAACGTCATGGATCTGATAGGGAACGGCATGGATCTGGTAGAGAATGGCATGGAACTGGTAGGGAAAGTGTGGAACTGGTAGGGAACGTCATGGATCTGGTAGGGAATGGCATGGAACTGGTAGAGAACGGGATGGAACTAGTAGGGAACGTGTGGAACTGGTAGGGAACGGCATGGATCTGGTAGAGAACGGAATGGATCTGGTAGAGAATGGTATGGATCTGGTAGGGAACGGCATGGAAATGGTAGGAAATGGCATGGAACTGGTAGGGAAAGTGTGGAACTGGTAGGGAACGTCATGGATCTGATAGGGAACGGCATGGATCTGGTAGAGAATGGCATGGAACTGGTAGGGAAAGTGTGGAACTGGTAGGGAACGTCATGGATCTGGTAGGGAATGGCATGGAACTGGTAGAGAACGGGATGGAACTAGTAGGGAACGTGTGGAACTGATAGGCAACGGGATGGAACTGGTAGAGAACGGGATGGAACTGGTAGGGAACGGAATGGATCTGGTAGAGAATGGCTAGGAACTGGTAGGGAACGGCATGGATCTGGTAGGGAACGGCATGGATCTGGTAGGAAATGGCATGGAACTGGTAGAGAACGGAAGGAACTGGTAGGGAACGGAATGGATCAGGTAGAGAATGGCATGGAACTGGTAGGGAAAGGAATGGATCTGGTAGGGAATGGCATGGAACTGGTAGGGAACACATGGAGATATTCTTAAATGTGTCACAAAAATGGATTAAAAATTCATGCATCATAAGTCATGAAAGACTTAGTAAATAGCAGAAATTAAGAAATTTACTTACTAAGAGCAATGTGCGAGATATTTAGTGAGGAGTTACTTCCTCTAACACTATCCATTTTCGGCAACTACTTCAATGTAGATATAGTGTCCCATAATTTACAAACGTCACTCACTTCACACCAAAGACATGATAAATATTTTGCAATGAAAAGAAAATGACTTCAATTTCATTCATCTTTGCCTCCAAATCAAGTACAACAGTGACTGGAGCCACAGGTACAAGTAGTATACAGTCAAAAGGTAAATTCATTGCATACACAGTTCATTGAAATGTGGTATTCAGGTATATCATGGCTGACTGGTAAGGTAACATCAGGTTCAAGAATCACCAAGGTAAGTTATGGATAATTGTGATGATTTATTCCAGGGTGAAGCAGTTTGAAATTAATGCTATGGACACCATGAACAAAATATTTTTGGAAATTACCTGATCACCCTCTTAATATATCTACTGAAAGAAGGTTATGACTCATATATGGTGTATTACAAACAACCCTTTTCCAAGAGATTTATCCTCCAGACTGGTACAGTGTATAGCAGAAATTCATTCCTAACCTTTGGATAAGTTTCTTTTTATGAATGGAGATGGTGGCCACATCAATATCGTTGAACGCAATGGGCATCAAACATTTTCATTACAGAACTCACCACCAGTAGTAACAGTTATGAAAAATACATCCTGTTACAGTAAAAGATTCTGTACCTATATCCATTAATGAATGTTATGCGATTAAAAAGGAAGAAATGATGTTATCAGGATTTTTAATAACACGTGAATCAAAATCTTACAATACTTACCATTATTAGGAAACAGTAAAATAATGTTAATTAATTCCAATTATTCTTCTTATCAGATAAAATAAGAGTCATTAGTATGGAGGGAGAGATATCTTCTTACAAAAAGAAAGCAATGGCGTAATGATCATAAGAAAAGGAATGAGTCATGTATATGGAGGGAAAGATATACTTATTAAAAGAAAGCAATTGCATAATGATTTTAAAAAAGTATTATTTGAGAAATCAGTAATTGACAGAATAAGGGAATTCTTGATTTCTTCATAAATGGATTAGATCAGAGATGGGTTATGAAAAATTACTATATTATTAAATATAACCGATAACCTTTCATAAATGAAATTGTAAAGAATGTTACCTTTTCCAGCATTGTTGTTTCTGTGCTTCAGATTACTTTTATGTGACATTCCTCAACTTGCAGTGATAATGAGAGGGAAAATAAGAAAATTATAATTGAATACATGGCAGCAACAAACATTAATGAACAAATGGCAATTTAAAGTAAATGGACAAATAGATGAAACACCTATGTTCTAAATAAGTTCATCATTCAAAAAAGAAAAGATACACCACGAGAATTTTCCAAACCATAGATATTTGTACTGCAGCCCCACATTTCGCTCATTTAAAAACCTCGTACACAGGTTGATGTAGGTATCCCATACCGTTCGTTAGGTCACACAGGATTTTGAAGAAAATACAATATCAACATTAAAGTACTACTAACAATAAATCAAGGTAATAATAAGAGATTGAAGTCTTCATTAAAATATAGATAGGATATAAAACACCCCACAGAAAATGGTGACCAAAAGTCCTTAAGTAAATGATGGGAGGAGGATTTATATTTGATAAACAAATAATTAAAACATTTTGTGGTAAGGATAAATTACAAAATATTATTAAAAACTAAATATGACACGTATTAAAAGGAAATGGACGATTTCACATCCACAACATGATTGAAAAAACCCATTTGATAATTAGCTGGAAAGTAAACAAACAACATGCATTATACTTTTAGAGAGATATCAGCAACTCTACACACGAAATGAAGGAACTTCTGTTACCTTGTCCCAAGCAAAATTTCCCAAGGACCAGAAAGTCACTGATATTCCCAGCACTACCAACAGCCGCAATATATAGATTTAATTGTCACTGGTACTAAAGTAACTGATAACTACAGGACAAATGCATATGGCCTTGACCCAGCATTACCGGTGGTATACTCCTTTTTATGTCTCTGTCCTTGATGTAACAGGTACTGCGACGACTGCATATCGGTTACTTAACAAAACCATTAATATCTCGATTATTCGGTCGAGGAAATTGTTTATATTTATGCATTGCACGCAAGAGTGTATGTTCTTTAATAATACACATTCAAACCAAACGGACATGCCCCAGAATTCCCTTTAGGATACGTCATTTACGCCCCTGCCATTCATGTAATGGGGATGGACTACTGCATATCGGTTACTTAACAAAACCATTAATATCTCGATTATTCGGTCGAGGAAATTGTTTATATTTATGCATTGTACACAAGAGTGTATGTTCTTTCATTATACACATTCAAACCAAACGGACATGCCCCAGAATTCCCTGTAGGATACGTACAATATGCCCCTGCCATTCATGTAATGGGGATTGACTACTGCATATCGGTTACTTAACAAAACCATTAATATCTCGATTATTCGGTCGAGGAAATTGTTTATATTTATGCATTGTACACAAGAGTGTATGTTCTTTCAACATACACATGCAAACCAAACGGACATGCCCCAGAATTCCCTTTAGGATACTTCATTTACGCCCCTGCCATTCATGTAATGGGGATTGACTACTGCATATCGGTTACTTAACAAAACCATTAATAACTCGATTATTCGGTCGAGGAAACTGTTTATATTTATGCATTGCACACAAGAGTGTATTTTCTTTCATAAAACACATTCAAACCAAACGGACATGCCCCAGAATTCCCGGTAGGATACGTCATTTACGTCCCAGCCATTAAAGTAATGGGGATTGACTGCTGCATATCGGTTACTTAACAAAACGATGAATATCTCGATTATTCGGTCGAGGAAATTGTTTATATTTATGCATTGTACACAAGAGTGTATGTTCTTTCATAATACACATGCAAACCAAACGGACATGCCCCAGAATTCCCGGTAGGATACGTCAATTACGCCCCTGCCATTCATGTAATGGGGATTGACTACTGCATATCGGTTACTTAACAAAACCATTAATATCGCGATTATTCGGTCGAGGAAATTGTTTATATTTATGCATTGTACACAAGAGTGAATGTTCTTTCATAATACACATTCAAACCAAACGGACATGCCCCAGAATTCCAGGTAGGATACGTCATTTACGTCCCAGCCGTTAAAGTAATGGGGATTGACTACTGCATATCGGTTACTTAACAAAACCATTAATATCGCGATTATTCGGTCGAGGAAATTGTTCATATTTATGCATTGTACACAAGAGTGTATGTTCTTTCATTATACACATTCAAACCAAACGGACATGCCCCAGAATTCCCTGTAGGATACGTACAATACGCCCCAGCCGTTGATGAAATAGGGACTGACTACTGCATAACGGTTACTTAACAAAAGCATTAATATCTCGATTATTCGGTCGAGGAAATTGTTTATATTTATGCATTGTACACAAGAGTGTATGTTCTTTCATAATATACAAGCAAACCAAACGGAGATGCCCCAGAATTCCCTTTAGGATACGTCATTTACGCCCCTGCCATTCATGTAATGGGGATTGACTACTGCATATCGGTTACTTAACAAAACCATGAATATCTCGATTATTCGGTCGAGGAAATTGTTTATATTTATGCATTGTACACAAGAGTGTATGTTCTTTCATAATACACATGCAAACCAAACGGACATGCCCCAGAATTCCCGGTAGGATACGTCTATTACGCCCCTGCCATTCATGTAATGGGGATTGACTACTGCATATCGGTTACTTAACAAAACGATGAATATCTCCATTATTCGGTCGAGGAAATTGTTTATATTTATGCATTGTACACAAGAGTGTATGTTCTTTCATTATACACATGCAAACCAAACGGACATGCCCCAGAATTCCCGGTAGGATACGTCAATTACGCCCCTGCCATTCATGTAATGGGGATTGACTACTGCATATCGGTTACTTAACAAAACCATTAATATCGCGATTATTCGGTCGAGGAAATTGTTTATATTTATGCATTGTACACAAGAGTGTATGTTCTTTCATAATACACATTCAAACCAAACGGACATGCCCCAGAATTCCAGGTAGGATACATCATTTACGTCCCAGCCATTCATGTAATGGGGATTGACTACTGCATATCGGTTACTTAACAAAACCATTAATAACTCGATTATTCGGTCGAGGAAATTGTTTATATTTATGCATTGCACACAAGAGTGTATTTTCTTTCATAAAACACATTCAAACCAAACGGACATGCCCCAGAATTCCCGGTAGGATACGTCATTTACGTCCCAGCCGTTAAAGTAATGGGGATTGACTACTGCATATCGGTTACTTAACAAAACCATTAATATCTCCATAATTCGGTCGAGGAAAATGTTTATATTTATGCATTGCACGCAAGAGTATATGTTCTTTAATAATACACATGCAAACCAAACGGACATGCCCCAGAATTCCCTTTAGGATACGTCATTTACGTCCCAGCCATTCATGTAATGGGGATTGACTACTGCATATCGGTTACTTAACAAAACGATGAATATCTCCATTATTCGGTCGAGGAAATTGTTTATATTTATGCATTGTACACAAGAGTGTATGTTCTTTCATTATACACATGCAAACCAAACGGACATGCCCCAGAATTCCCGGTAGGATACGTCAATTACGCCCCTGCCATTCATGTAATGGGGATTGACTACTGCATATCGGTTACTTAACAAAACGATGAATATCTCCATTATTCGGTCGAGGAAATTGTTTATATTTATGCATTGTACACAAGAGTGTATGTTCTTTCATTATACACATTCAAACCAAACGGACATGCCCCAGAATTCCCTTTAGGATACGTCATTTACGTCCCAGCCATTCATGTAATGGGGATTGACTACTGCATATCGGTTACTTAACAAAACCATTAATAACTCGATTATTCGGTCGAGGAAATTGTTTATATTTATGCATTGCACACAAGAGTGTATTTTCTTTCATAAAACACATTCAAACCAAACGGACATGCCCCAGAATTCCCGGTAGGATACGTCATTTACGTCCCAGCCGTTAAAGTAATGGGGATTGACTACTGCATATCGGTTACTTAACAAAACCATTAATATCTCCATAATTCGGTCGAGGAAAATGTTTATATTTATGCATTGCACGCAAGAGTATATGTTCTTTAATAATACACATGCAAACCAAACGGACATGCCCCAGAATTCCCTTTAGGATACGTCATTTACGCCCCTGCCATTCATGTAATGGGGATTGACTACTGCATATCGGTTACTTAACAAAACCATTAATATCTCGATTATTCGGTCGAGGAAATTGTTTATATTTATGCATTGTACACAAGAGTGTATGTTCTTTCAACATACACATGCAAACCAAACGGACATGCCCCAGAATTCCCTTTAGGATACGTCATTTACGCCCCTGCCATTCATGTAATGGGGATTGACTACTGCATATCGGTTACTTAACAAAACCATTAATAACTCGATTATTCGGTCGAGGAAACTGTTTATATTTATGCATTGCACACAAGAGTGTATTTTCTTTCATAAAACACATTCAAACCAAACGGACATGCCCCAGAATTCCCGGTAGGATACGTCATTTACGTCCCAGCCATTAAAGTAATGGGGATTGACTACTGCATATCGGTTACTTAACAAAACGATGAATATCTCGATTATTCGGTCGAGGAAATTGTTTATATTTATGCATTGCACACAAGAGTGTATGTTCTTTCATAATACACATGCAAACCAAACGGACATGCCCCAGAATTCCCGGTAGGATACGTCAATTACGCCCCTGCCATTCATGTAATGGGGATTGACTACTGCATATCGGTTACTTAACAAAACCATTAATATCGCGATTATTCGGTCGAGGAAATTGTTTATATTTATGCATTGTACACAAGAGTGAATGTTCTTTCATAATACACATTCAAACCAAACGGACATGCCCCAGAATTCCAGGTAGGATACGTCATTTACGTCCCAGCCGTTAAAGTAATGGGGATTGACTACTGCATATCGGTTACTTAACAAAACCATTAATATCGCGATTATTCGGTCGAGGAAATTGTTCATATTTATGCATTGTACACAAGAGTGTATGTTCTTTCATTATACACATTCAAACCAAACGGACATGCCCCAGAATTCCCTGTAGGATACGTACAATACGCCCCAGCCGTTGATGAAATAGGGACTGACTACTGCATAACGGTTACTTAACAAAAGCATTAATATCTCGATTATTCGGTCGAGGAAATTGTTTATATTTATGCATTGTACACAAGAGTGTATGTTCTTTCATAATATACAAGCAAACCAAACGGACATGCCCCAGAATTCCCTTTAGGATACGTCATTTACGCCCCTGCCATTCATGTAATGGGGATTGACTACTGCATATCGGTTACTTAACAAAACCATGAATATCTCGATTATTCGGTCGAGGAAATTGTTTATATTTATGCATTGTACACAAGAGTGTATGTTCTTTCATTATACACATGCAAACCAAACGGACATGCCCCAGAATTCCCGGTAGGATACGTCAATTACGCCCCTGCCATTCATGTAATGGGGATTGACTACTGCATATCGGTTACTTAACAAAACCATTAATATCGCGATTATTCGGTCGAGGAAATTGTTTATATTTATGCATTGTACACAAGAGTGTATGTTCTTTCATAATACACATTCAAACCAAACGGACATGCCCCAGAATTCCCTTTAGGATACGTCATTTACGTCCCAGCCATTCATGTAATGGGGATTGACTACTGCATATCGGTTACTTAACAAAACCATTAATAACTCGATTATTCGGTCGAGGAAATTGTTTATATTTATGCATTGCACACAAGAGTGTATTTTCTTTCATAAAACACATTCAAACCAAACGGACATGCCCCAGAATTCCCGGTAGGATACGTCATTTACGTCCCAGCCGTTAAAGTAATGGGGATTGACTACTGCATATCGGTTACTTAACAAAACCATTAATATCTCCATAATTCGGTCGAGGAAAATGTTTATATTTATGCATTGCACGCAAGAGTATATGTTCTTTAATAATACACATGCAAACCAAACGGACATGCCCCAGAATTCCCTTTAGGATACGTCATTTACGTCCCAGCCATTCATGTAATGGGGATTGACTACTGCATATCGGTTACTTAACAAAACGATGAATATCTCCATTATTCGGTCGAGGAAATTGTTTATATTTATGCATTGTACACAAGAGTGTATGTTCTTTCATTATACACATGCAAACCAAACGGACATGCCCCAGAATTCCCGGTAGGATACGTCAATTACGCCCCTGCCATTCATGTAATGGGGATTGACTACTGCATATCGGTTACTTAACAAAACGATGAATATCTCCATTATTCGGTCGAGGAAATTGTTTATATTTATGCATTGTACACAAGAGTGTATGTCCTTTCATTATACACATTCAAACCAAACGGACATGCCCCAGAATTCCCTTTAGGATACGTCATTTACGTCCCAGCCATTCATGTAATGGGGATTGACTACTGCATATCGGTTACTTAACAAAACCATTAATAACTCGATTATTCGGTCGAGGAAATTGTTTATATTTATGCATTGCACACAAGAGTGTATTTTCTTTCATAAAACACATTCAAACCAAACGGACATGCCCCAGAATTCCCGGTAGGATACGTCATTTACGTCCCAGCCGTTAAAGTAATGGGGATTGACTACTGCATATCGGTTACTTAACAAAACCATTAATATCTCCATAATTCGGTCGAGGAAAATGTTTATATTTATGCATTGCACGCAAGAGTATATGTTCTTTAATAATACACATGCAAACCAAACGGACATGCCCCAGAATTCCCTTTAGGATACGTCATTTACGCCCCTGCCATTCATGTAATGGGGATTGACTACTGCATATCGGTTACTTAACAAAACCATTAATATCTCGATTATTCGCTCGAGGAAATTGTTTATATTTATGCATTGTACACAAGAGTGTATGTTCTTTCAACATACTCATGCAAACCAAACGGACATGCCCCAGAATTCCCTTTAGGATACGTCATTTACGCCCCTGCCATTCATGTAATGGGGATTGACTACTGCATATCGGTTACTTAACAAAACCATTAATATCTCGATTATTCGGTCGAGGAAATTGTTTATATTTATGCATTGTACACAAGAGTGTATGTTCTTTCATAATACACATTCAAACCAAACGGACATGCCCCAGAATTCCCTTTAGGATACGTCATTTACGCCCCTGCCATTCATGTAATGGGGATTGACTACTGCATATCGGTTACTTAACAAAACCATTAATATCTCGATTATTCGCTCGAGGAAATTGTTTATATTTATGCATTGTACACAAGAGTGTATGTTCTTTCAACATACACATGCAAACCAAACGGACATGCCCCAGAATTCCCGGTAGGATACGTCAATTACGCCCCTGCCATTCATGTAATGGGGATTGACTACTGCATATCGGTTACTTAAAAAAACCTTTAATATCTCGATTATTCGCTCGAGGAAATTGTTTATATTTATGCATTGTACACAAGAGTGTATGTTCTTTCATAATACACATTCAAACCAAACGGACATGCCCCACAATTTCCGGTGGGAAACGTCATTTACGCGCAGCCGTCGATGAAATAGGGACTGACGACTGCATATCGGTTACTTCAGAAAACCATTAATATCTCCATTATTCGGTCGAGGAAATTGTTTATATTTATGCATTGTACACAAGAGTGTATTTTCTTTCATAAAACACATTCAAACCAAACGGACATGCCCCAGAATTCCCGGTAGGATACGTCATTTACGTCCCAGCCGTTAAAGTAATGGGGATTGACTACTGCATATCGGTTACTTAACAAAACCATTAATATCTCCATAATTCGGTCGAGGAAAATGTTTATATTTATGCATTGCACGCAAGAGTATATGTTCTTTAATAATACACATGCAAACCAAACGGACATGCCCCAGAATTCCCGGTAGGATACGTCAATTACGCCCCTGCCATTCATGTAATGGGGATTGACTACTGCATATCGGTTACTTAACAAAACCATTAATATCGCGATTATTCGGTCGAGGAAATTGTTTATATTTATGCATTGTACACAAGAGTGTATGTTCTTTCATAATACACATTCAAACCAAACGGACATGCCCCAGAATTCCCTTTAGGATACGTCATTTACGTCCCAGCCATTCATGTAATGGGGATTGACTACTGCATATCGGTTACTTAACAAAACCATTAATAACTCGATTATTCGGTCGAGGAAATTGTTTATATTTATGCATTGTACACAAGAGTGTATGTTCTTTCATAATACACATTCAAACCAAACGGACATGCCCCACAATTTCCGGTGGGAAACGTCATTTACGCGCAGCCGTCGATGAAATAGGTACTGACTACTGCATATCGGTTACTTCAGAAAACCATTAATATCTCAATTATTCCCTCGAGGAAATTGTTTATATTTATGCATTGTACACAAGAGTGCATGTTCTTTCATAAAACATAGTCAAACCAAATGGACATGCCCCAGAATTCTCTGTTGGAAGCGTATTTTTTAATCTTCCATGGAAGTGATTGACATGTAATGCTGCTGGTGGTTATTTAAAAATCCTAAAAATGTCTCTTTATATTAGTGAAGAAAACTTTTTAAATTGTGGTTGATACATGCAGTAATGAAAAGACTTGAGCACATTGAAACGCTTAGTCACTGGTACAATACCAACGTATTTTAATACGCCGAACTGTGAGCTGAAAGCGTGAAGTTTTACTTTGTAGCAGACTGTCAATGCAAAATTAAGGACACCTTGAACTCTTCCCTTCTATTTTTAGAAGGTTGTCTGGTCTAAGAGTGTACGGTGATCTCCCGCCTCGACATAGTTGCACCAGTTTGTGCGCTCCAAATCCCTACAGCGGTGTACACTGTTGCGCGGTAAAATATAAAGCCTAGTTACTTTGTGGTAGCCGTGGCGTCGCGCCTCCTTTCCTTGATAAATTGTTTTCATTAACCGAGTCAGTGGATCACGTTTACAAAACTTTATTCAAATTACAAAGGAGTGGAGGTGGTGCACCTCTACAAACATAGTTACAAAACAAAAACTATTCATGGTGAAATCGTTCGATTAAACTGACGATATTATGTTACGTGATGCTAATATTCCAACACTCCATGCCAATTCACCGGGCCACCCCATGTTAGGAATTGTTGGAAACCTAAAAGAATACGTAAAGGAGTTTTTAAATAATTCAAAAACATAAGGAAATCTAAATCCCTCTGTATTGGCCAGGCACATGTTACACGTATTGACGTACAAAATTATGTAACTTAGAAGGAAACTGTTGCAACAGAAAACTCGCAATTGCACCTAAATTAACCGTTACCCTATTAAAAATTTCCAGTTTAATTTGAAATATTTATCATCACAAGTTGTAATTCTCGCTAATAAAAAAATTGCAAAGCATTCATAGGTAAATTTGAAAATTACCAACATGATAAAGAGAAACATAATACATATTGGTCCACATGTGCCTGTTACACCCCCTCGCCGCGTTGAGGCCACAGATGGGTTTTGAGGGGGTCATGCAACATGCACTACATACTACCATGCAAAAACAAAAAAATAAAAAGGAAAACATAAAATATTAATAATGGTGCGCACATTTGTCATAAAATAAGTTATGAATTTAAGGACGGCTGTCGTATTAGCGTCAGCGTTCCTGCAATTCCTAACCAAGTTAAGGACGGCTGTCGGTTTAGCGTCAGCGTTCCTGCAATTCCTAAACAAGTTAAGGACGGCTGTCGGTTTAGCGTCAGCGTTCCTGCAATTCCTAAACAAGTTAAGGACGGCTGTCGGTTTAGCGTCAGCGTTCCTGCAATTCCTAAACAAGTTAAGGACGGCTGTCGGTTTAGCGTCAGCGTTCCTGCAATTCCTAAACAAGTTAAGGACGGCTGTCGGTTTAGCGTCAGCGTTCCTGCAATTCCTAAACAAGTTAAGGACGGCTGTCGGTTTAGCGTCAGCGTTCCTGCAATTCCTAAACAAGTTAAGGACGGCTGTCGGTTTAGCGTCAGCGTTCCTGCAATTCCTAAACAAGTTAAGGACGGCTGTCGGTTTAGCGTCAGCGTTCCTGCAATTCCTAAACAAGTTAAGGACGGCTGTCGGTTTAGCGTCAGCGTTCCTGCAATTCCTAAACAAGTTAAGGACGGCTGTCGGTTTAGCGTCAGCGTTCCTGCAATTCCTAAACAAGTTAAGGACGGCTGTCGGTTTAGCGTCAGCGTTCCTGCAATTCCTAAACAAGTTAAGGACGGGTTTCGGTTTAGCGTCAGCGTTCCTGCAATTCCTAAACAAGTTAAGGACGGCTGTCGGTTTAGCGTCAGCGTTCCTGCAATTCCTAAACAAGTTAAGGACGGCTGTCGGTTTAGCGTCAGCGTTCCTGCAATTCCTAACCAAGTTAAGGACGGCTGTCGTTTTAGCGTCAGCGTTCCTGCAATTCCTAAACAAGTTAAGGACGGCTGTCGGTTTAGCGTCAGCGTTCCTGCAATTCCTAAACAAGTTAAGGACGGCTGTCGGTTTAGCGTCAGCGTTCCTGCAATTCCTAAACAAGTTAAGGACGGCTGTCGGTTTAGCGTCAGCGTTCCTGCAATTCCTAAACAAGTTAAGGACGGCTGTCGGTTTAGCGTCAGCGTTCCTGCAATTCCTAAACAAGTTAAGGACGGCTGTCGGTTTAGCGTCAGCGTTCCTGCAATTCCTAAACAAGTTAAGGACGGCTGTCGGTTTAGCGTCAGCGTTCCTGCAATTCCTAAACAAGTTAAGGACGGCTGTCGGTTTAGCGTCAGCGTTCCTGCAATTCCTAAACAAGTTAAGGACGGCTGTCGGTTTAGCGTCAGCGTTCCTGCAATTCCTAAACAAGTTAAGGACGGCTGTCGGTTTAGCGTCAGCGTTCCTGCAATTCCTAACCAAGTTAAGGACGGCTGTCGTTTTAGCGTCAGCGTTCCTGCAATTCCTAAACAAGTTAAGGACGGCTGTCGGTTTAGCGTCAGCGTTCCTGCAATTCCTAAACAAGTTAAGGACGGCTGTCGGTTTAGCGTCAGCGTTCCTGCAATTCCTAAACAAGTTAAGGACGGCTGTCGGTTTAGCGTCAGCGTTCCTGCAATTCCTAAACAAGTTAAGGACGGCTGTCGGTTTAGCGTCAGCGTTCCTGCAATTCCTAAACAAGTTAAGGACGGCTGTCGGTTTAGCGTCAGCGTTCCTGCAATTCCTAAACAAGTTAAGGACGGGTTTCGGTTTAGCGTCAGCGTTCCTGCAATTCCTAAACAAGTTAAGGACGGCTGTCGGTTTAGCGTCAGCGTTCCTGCAATTCCTAAACAAGTTAAGGACGGCTGTCGGTTTAGCGTCAGCGTTCCTGCAATTCCTAACCAAGTTAAGGACGGCTGTCGTTTTAGCGTCAGCGTTCCTGCAATTCCTAAACAAGTTAAGGACGGCTGTCGGTTTAGCGTCAGCGTTCCTGCAATTCCTAAACAAGTTAAGGACGGCTGTCGGTTTAGCGTCAGCGTTCCTGCAATTCCTAAACAAGTTAAGGACGGCTGTCGGTTTAGCGTCAGCGTTCCTGCAATTCCTAAACAAGTTAAGGACGGCTGTCGGTTTAGCGTCAGCGTTCCTGCAATTCCTAAACAAGTTAAGGACGGCTGTCGGTTTAGCGTCAGCGTTCCTGCAATTCCTAAACAAGTTAAGGACGGCTGTCGGTTTAGCGTCAGCGTTCCTGCAATTCCTAAACAAGTTAAGGACGGCTGTCGGTTTAGCGTCAGCGTTCCTGCAATTCCTAAACAAGTTAAGGACGGCTGTCGGTTTAGCGTCAGCGTTCCTGCAATTCCTAAACAAGTTAAGGACGGCTGTCGGTTTAGCGTCAGCGTTCCTGCAATTCCTAACCAAGTTAAGGACGGCTGTCGTTTTAGCGTCAGCGTTCCTGCAATTCCTAAACAAGTTAAGGACGGCTGTCGGTTTAGCGTCAGCGTTCCTGCAATTCCTAAACAAGTTAAGGACGGCTGTCGGTTTAGCGTCAGCGTTCCTGCAATTCCTAAACAAGTTAAGGACGGCTGTCGGTTTAGCGTCAGCGTTCCTGCAATTCCTAACCAAGTTAAGGACGGCTGTCGTTTTAGCGTCAGCGTTCCTGCAATTCCTAAACAAGTTAAGGACGGCTGTCGGTTTAGCGTCAGCGTTCCTGCAATTCCTAAACAAGTTAAGGACGGCTGTCGGTTTAGCGTCAGCGTTCCTGCAATTCCTATTTAAAGTTAATGGAGCTCAATTTCTTGCTCTAAGGACTGAAAATATCCTGTATTTTTTAACCAACTACTACAGAGCATGCATATCCAAGTCATTTCTTCCATTTCCTTCGCGTCAATTGTTTTGTCGACGCACTTAATGTGAAACCATCTTGTGCAAATATCGCATGAAACCCATGGATTGTTTTCTGCCATTCCTCCGTAGTCGCATAATGGGCATATGTTGTCAACGTTTTTAAGGTTTGCCAGAATTTTCTGTCTAATTGTCTCTCGGTACTCGTCTGCATTTATTTTATCTGTTACTTCTGTCTGTTTAATGATTTCATCCATGAAAAAGCATACGTGGACCCCACAGTTATAGTTATCCTTCTGTGTATCATAAGCGATGACTTTCTTCGACCATTTTCTGTCACCTAAAGTCTCACTTATTACAGAATCCCTTCCCTTAATTAGGGTAATAAATTTTTCAAAATAGGCGGAGGTTTCCGACACAGAATGACCCAGAGGATTCATGTAGGTGAATGAACATGTATCGAAATTGGAATATATTAAACACCAATGATTGTTATTGATGTTTATTGGCATTAAAATTTTTTTTTTCGTGAAATCGGTCTTGGGTAAAAAATTCCTAGCAATCATATCACCATTAATTGCAGAAGTGGATATTTCACAGTTAACATATAGGAAATCCTTTCGCTTCTCAGTAAGAATAGCAGCGTAGGCGTCGATTATAAAATTACACAACCAATTTTTGTCAAGCAGCGTAAGGAAGTCGTTTAAATATACTCGTTCTTTGGTACCTATGTACCCTAATACATAGCTTTTACTAAGATTTTCACAACATTGGTAATAGTCAGTATCGGTCACTATTCCGTTGTCTGCAAATGCTGGTGTCGGATGATCGACCTCCGATCTCTTTCCCCGAATTCTCCATACCTTATCGGTATCACCCTCTTCGACGTCATGGTTAACCGATTCAGGCAATTTCTCCTCTATCTCGCCTAATTTAATGTCACAAGATTCCGCGTCACATTTCATCTCGAATGTCTTCAACGCCGTTCCAAGGAATGATGTGGTTTTAAGTTTTCGGGATTTTTTTTGTCTTTTCCCCCATCTTTCCTCCTCCGCCAAAGGATCCTTTTCTATCGAGTCCACAATTTTCCTCCTCGTTTTTACTGCAGGAATGTCTAATTTAATTTCCTTCAACGTGCTCAGCACGATAGGTTTTACTGCCCTAAGAAATCGACCGCAGGTCAAACGCAACTCGGATTGCAAAATTGATTTCTTCACCAACCCGAACCATCTCTCCACGCACGCATTGCTGTAGCAATCTCCTAAAGATGTTTTACTTTCACCTACAACGATGTTCGACCATAGAGGAAGAAAGGATAGGAACCGCCTGATCAACCAACTCAAAAACTTGGGATTGTGGAGTCGGTTACTCTCTCCCGTGGATTTGTCAAGGAAATTTGCGGCCATATCTTTATATCGGTGGTAAAATGGACTTCTCTTGTACAGTCGGTCTTTTTTTTCACAAGGAAGTGTTTTCTCTTTTCCGCCACTTCTATTCTTATACTCCACAGATGGGTTATGTTGCAGTAATTCTGTCAGGTTCCACACGGCTTCACGAACCCCACTTTCAGCCTTTTTACTTAATAAGATGGTGATTAGATTATTCATTATCTCATCGACCACACTCAATGAATTAGCGCGAACAACAAGCGCGATTATGTCTCTCAAAAGTTTCCTGTCCTTTTTTTTAGAAAATGACTTGCCAAGGCCCTTCGCAATGATATGCATGAAATGCGCGCAGCAAATATAAACGGGCACAAAGGCATCCACTTCCCCTACCCCACATACTAATTTGTAGGTGTTCTCCAAATACTGTATTAAGGTGCACCTCGAGAAAGCGAGTATTATTGCATGAATGAGTGCAAAACTGAAATCGCAAACTACTGCTTTAAAAATCAACCTTGATGTTTTCATTTCAGTCGTTACATAGTAGTTGAATTGCATCAGGAAATTAGCTACTATTGAAGCGTTATGCCGTGCACTAACCATTTCCAAAATTGGGATAATTTGATTCTTAATGTTAACCACACCTGCGTAGTAAAGTACTTTCTTGTTCGTTGACGGATACGGTTTTACCACAGACCCTGTTGCATCAAAATATAAAATAGGCCTTTCACTTCGTGGCAAACATGCGACGAGTTCCACCTGCTCACGGGAGTAGCTGTGAATTATCATGGGCAAACCAACATACTGAATATATCTGTCTTCATCATTCTCATTAAGATACATTTTTATCACGTCATCAACAGGATTGCAGCTGAAATCCTCGCCCGCTTTTCCTTCCATTTTCGCCCTCCGCAAGACGTTTAATGAATGAATCTCCTGCAAATTTCCATGTAACACAGCGTCGTCATCTGACCGAGCAATAGCTTCTTTCCTAAACCGATATGCGTTGCTCCTGGCCAGCGCAACCCTAGCCTCCTGCCTCTTAATGCCACTGAGGGGCCTATTCAGCTTTTCATTCCCATGATGGAAATTCCCGAAACCATAAATGCGGACGACTACGTCCTCTCCCCCTAACGGCATGGGATTCGTGACCACCAAAGTAAACTTCTTGCAAGCACGGTGTTTGCAGTACGCTCGGATGCATATGCTCCCCTGGGTCACCACAAATCTATAATCTTTGATTATGAGTACGCATAAAGGGCTAACGGTTGAAAATTTGTCACTTATGACATGTGTCCACTTTCTTGGGACGAATCTCCCGCTTGAGAATATTTCACTCCACTCCCCACTGTGTAACCGGAATTCACCTTCCCGTTCGCCCTTCGGTTCCCAACACATACCCGAGTTCTCCACAATTGCCATATTGCCAGGCACTTCCACTACATCCACGGAATCTTTTACAGCATAGCTTTCATTGGGAGGGGGTTTACAGTCTGGTAAGGACTTCCATACGCATCTGATAGCCATCGCTCTATGTCTTTTATAGTTCTTCCATTTCAGGGAAGTTTTTCCTGGCCTCTTCACTGAAGAACTTTCTATAGGAGGAATGGAGTCATGCCTCTTAACATAATCCCGTACCTGCTTATTCCTTCTCCAAAATTGGTAAATGATCCTCCTATGTCTTTCCTCATTTGTTCCTAAAAATTCTACTGCCGCTTCGCTGAATGCCGAATTCTCTGAATATCCGCCGTAATCAATTCCGTAGTAACTATAGCCCTTGGATATAAAAAATTGGCCAACGGAAAGAGGGCTAAGACGAACGCGGGGTGGCATTTGGATAATTATAAGTTTTGCTTTACTAGAGATGTAAATAAGATGCTCAAACCTTTACTCTAACTACGCATGCAATAACGTTTATGACCAATGGTAGGAATATGAACAGGGTTACAGTACAGATATCACAAGCAAATGAAGAGATAGGAAAAGGAAACTTATCTGAAGAAGATTATCTCTGCAGGCTATGGGACGCTGAAAGAGGATGATGTCACTACGACACTTTCAGCAGGACTGAAACAAATGTAACTTGTTCCGTGGCGGCAAATACTGTCCCCTGAATGGACAATGTTACTAAAGGTCGTAAAGTCAACCTCTTTTGTGTGTGTTGAATGGCTCTCGATTACTTTGAAATTGCTGTGAGGGGCAATCTCTCCCGCTAAAATGTTCTCCGCCAAGGAGGAACATTGTAACGGCCCAGCTACATTGTCTCGCATGGAAACGTTTGGCGTGTAAATGTCTGATCCCCCGGCGGAGCCCCCGGGTACTGCGGACCTTGCGAAATCATTCTTCGTAAAGCAGCCATGGAGAGTAGACGCTTGGTGAGTGTAGTCTTCATTGAAATACATGTTTCTTACTGTAGCACGTTTCATTTGGTAATTTAAGTTGCCATAATAGAGAATTTGCATTGCGCGACTGAGCCATTAATTTAAGTCACTTCATTTTTCAGCGACCTGTTGTACGAGGATGTGTGGTCCTGGGGGACTCCCTTGGCGTTAGGCTGGCCCGGAGGTGGGGCTATAGGTTGGACGGAGGTAAGTGTTGCGAAGATCCTTAACAAAAGTATTATGTATTTTGTATTTATTAAAGCGGCAGTACATTACCGCTCACGTCACGGACTAGAGTAGTTACCGATTGCTCGTTTGGGAAGCATGCGTATACTTACTATGTCAACTCTAGCATCGGTAATTTATTTTATATTCCTATTTCCCGTTAAAGTGGAGCGTACTCTTGAGATGTCGTGATCGAAGGAACTTTGACACATCCTCCCCTTCTCTAACCGCTAAGTGCAGTGACCTCCACAGTTCTCGCTCCACGTCCCGTCGCCCAGGATTTCACCTATTTTGGTGTAGTAACGTCACGCCGGGGTGGGATGGTTTACGGGGAACCGCGAATTACTCACCCGGGCTGAGGAGGGGCATACAAGTGTAAAGCTGGTGGTTATGAGAGTCACTCGATGACATAGTGGTTTGATTACGGGAGATACTGGCGTATCAAAAATTTCAAAAATTAAAGTTGTATTTAAGTTTGGCCTCGTTCGGACGGCAAGACCTAGAAATGTTTAAAATAGTGGCTTGGCTGAAAAGCGTAACAAAACCGGTCCTTTTATATTCTCAATGCCATTGAAAATATAAGCTATGTTCCGATAACTTTGTTTGCATGCGTAAAAACAGAATTAAATAAGCTAAAATTTGATATTATTTTTACTGTAGAAACTCCATATGTTGATTTGCTATGAATCTGCACACTCGGGGGTCCATTATTTTTATTCCGAAAGTAGGTGCGTATTTTAGACCACCTGACTCCGACGCCATTTCATTAGTGGTACTTGAGTCAGAGATAGGAATGCTGATTTCTCGCTACAATGATAGGAAAACATCAATACAGGGTGGCGATCGTAAGGGAAAACCTGGAATTGTCAGGGAATTTTGTAAACCTGGAGAAGTCAGGGAATTCTCGTAACAGTCAGGGAGAAACTGGGATAGGAAATTTTCGTTATTTTTCTGCCATTACGTTTACCGAGCAGTCTTTCCCGCCCTTTATTTCACCAACTTAAACTAATGTCCGTCGCCGAATTGCATAGAATAAGCCCCGTCAATTCGTTGAACATTCAGTTGTGAATCAGTCGTACAATGTATCCCTTTTGTATTTCCTTAATGCAATATTTGCCTAGTAGTGTCAAAATTCATGATCACCGTGTATTCTCCTAACCACAAGGAATCCATGGCTAGGTTGTTCGGAAGATTTAACCTCGTGTTCTTTTTAACTTCCGAGACTCAGGTCGAGAGGTAGTTGGAGCTCACTAGCTTTTAGTAAATAAGTGCTTGCAGTTCGAAAAATACCAGTCGATGATTATTAAGACGGAATACAAGTACGATCACGCGTGTAAACAAAATCTTACGTAAGATCATCCTCGATTACCATACCCCCCTTCGCGAGACCATAAGAAGAGTCCTCCTCCCCTTCCCACCCTTCTCGCTCTACGTAATTATTGAGTGGCCCCCTTAGCTCCCTCTCGAACCAATTTAGTTAGGTCACAAACCACCTCAAATATGATATTCCTAAATATGACGCTGCCGTTGCTAATTGCCTCCTGTTTTCGCTTGCAATGGCGCGATTACGTTTTGTTTGTATATACAAATATTTTTACATTTTTGGTTCCCTCTTGTAATCAAGAGGTTATGACCACGTTAATCAAATTGTTATTCCCTTCTAAAAGTCACTCGTGCCATCCGATTTCGATCCAGTCCAAGAACTTGGCTTTGGTTGGTATTTTTCGCGCAGCTTAGTGATACCTGTGCCGGAGTCCGCCAGTAAATTGGCCATTAACTTTCCCTTCGATGCCTTTTCAGTAATCTTCAACTTCCAAGAACTACCACGACACGCCACCTCTTTCTTGAAGAATTAGACATCGTCAATTTGTAATTCTACCGAAGGAAACATACACGCCCGCATATCCGCGGCCGCGAAAAATGTATTTAAAATGTGTACAATTTGTGTGAGGGTTTAACTTGTGAAAGTGTAATATAATTTTCATTAGGGCGGAGGTTCAATATATTTTTTTCATTTTTATAGCTTTTAATGTATTGATTTTAGCTTTAAACATTTTCTGAGTTTTGACTAAGATTTAATTCAGCAGAAATAAAATAATAGGAGACCTTTTGGCGATCGGTCAGGGAAATTGGTAAAACCATCAGGGAAAAATCATGGAATTTGTAAATTGGTTATCAGTAGCCACCCTGCAATAGGTGTGAAGTGAAGTTCAATATTCCCTAAATAGGCTGGAATACATGTTATGACGGATTGTAACGAGGAGGAGAAGCATGTTTGGTATGAATACACCCCCTGCCATTCATGATTTGCAAGGAATTATGTATTTGTAGAGGTGCATTTATGCAGTACATACTGGCATTCCTCGGGACGTTATGAAGTACAGTAAAAGTTCATGTACATGAATGTAATGCCATGCAAGCCACCATAAAGGTGTATGAAAGGGGGTGTATTCACAACAATACACGCAACATTTACTAGCAATAAGGAGCTACCAAGACCTTCTTTCATTAGTTACATAAGAACTTCTTACAATGTTTAGGTGAGGCACATGATTTTCATTGCAGTCGTGCTTTCAGGGCACAACTAAAAGTGGTGGCCTCAAAGGCAAGCAATGTAATTTAGGGACAAAAATAATTTTTTTCTCTTTAGCTTATCCATAAAATGGGGGTTCATGATATGCATGAGGACGCGGGTAAATATGGTACTCGTATGTTATAAAGTGTTCGCCTTAGGACTGCAATATTTTGGTATGCTGAAAATAGATGCAGAGGAAAGATGATGCAAATATGAGATGGTGGACGTGGGGCTTTGTTAGTTGATGTAGAATAATGCTTTCATTACATATTCCTCCATCTATAACTCTTATCCTCTTTTTCATGCACATCCCTGTTCAACTCAGAATTAATTGAGGGTCTGAAGCGTCGCAGTAACATTAAAAAAATAGTTAACATAATTATCATGTATTAATAGGGTAATGCTAAGTAGTAGTCTTAATATGATCTTACAATTCTGAGTAGTATATTTATTATTGTGTTCTCCTCTTCGCAGTGCGACCTGACCGCATAGGCCTATGCAGGTCCGGGTCAACCCTGCAGGACCTCAGGGCCATAGTTGAGGCTACACCTGCAATAAAAAAAATAAAGGTCCTCCTGATGGTGGGGACCAACGACCTCAGGAAAGTGAGTATGCAACGATATTTCATTTGTTAAAATAGAATGTTTCTTATGGTACTGCAAACAGAACATTAATTGCTGCTCATTTTTTCTTCCTAGGGAAGAAACATTCGTATGCTGAAGGCCAATTTCTACGCCCTCCTCAGGCTGCTGCTGCAGCGGGAGTGTACCATTTATGTGGTACCGCCGCAGCCAAACCCTCTGCAGCTAGCGACTGAGGAGGGGCGGGAGAAATTGAAAAGCCTTTTGCGTTGGCTACGGAATTGGAAAAAGGGTAAGTTTGGTCTTCCATGTACGATGTAAACTCAAAGCTGTAAAACTAAACACCTAACAACAGACACTGCATTGAACTTAAATGATAACGGGAACATTCGTTCGCTTCATGTTCAACTCAACTCACGACCAAGAAAAGTGGGGATTTGATTTAATTTTTCCAATAGTTTTCATGAAATATTTCCATTTTTACAGAAAAAATTACAATCGTGGAGGTTGAGGCAATGGCCGACCAAAAAAATTACGAAAGGTAAGAGCATACATACTGGACAAGCTATAGTTGGAATTGTAATTTTAAAAATATAACTTGCATTAAAAAGGTAACACAAAATTCCTTTCTTCACAGGTTCCTAGGAAGGGGACCAAGGGAGGATTGGGTGCACCCAAATGATTTGGGTTACACGAAAATCATTAAAGCGTTACAAACATTTATAGAATGATTTTGCAGGAACGAACCACTATTAACATTTTATCGTTCATATGTTTTCCTTTTTATTTTTTTGTTTTTGCATGGTAGTATGTAGTGCATGTTGCATGACCCCCTCAAAACCCATCTGTGGCCTCAACGCGGCGAGGGGGTGTAACAGGCACATGTGGACCAATATGTATTATGTTTCTCTTTATCATGATGGTAATTTTCAAATTTACCTATGAATGCTTTGCAATTTTTTTATTAGCGAGAATTACAACTTGTGATGATAAATATTTCAAATTAAACTGGACATTTTTAATAGGGTAACGGTTAATTTAGGTGCAATTGCGAGTTTTCTGTTACAACAGTTTCCTTCTAAGTTACATAATTTTGTACGTCAATACGTGTAACATGTGCCTGGCCAATACAGAGGGATTTAGATTTCCTTATGTTTATGAATTATTTAAAAACTCCTTTACGTATTCTTTTAGGTTTCCAACAATTCCTAACATGGGGTGGCCCGGTGAATTGGCATGGAGTGTTGGAATCCTAGCATCACGTAACATAATATCGTCAGTTTAATCGAACGATTTTACCATGAATAGTTTTTGTTTTGTAACTATGTTTGTAGAGGTGCACCACCTCCACTCCTTTGTAATTTGAATAAAGTTTTGTAAAGGTGATCCACTGACTCGGTTAATGAAAAATTTTTATCAAGGAAAGGAGGCGCGACGCCACGGCTACTACAAAGTAACTAGGCTTTCTATTTTACCGCGCAACAGTGTACACCGCTGTAGGGATTTGGAGCGCACAAACTGGTGCAACTATGTCGAGGCGGGAGATCACCGTACACTCTTAGAACAGACAACCTTCTAAAAATAGAAGGGAAGCGTTCAAGGTGTCCTTAATTTTGCATTGGCAGTCTGCTACAAAGTAAAACTTCACGCTTTCAGCTCACAGTGCGGCGTATTAAAATACATTGGTATTGTACCAGTGACTAAGCGTTTCAATGTGCTCAAGTCTTTTCATTACTGCATGTATCAACCACAATTTAAAAAGTTTTCTTCACTAATATCAAGAGACATTTTTAGGATTTTTAAATAACCACCAGCAGCATTACATGTCAATCACTTCCATGGAAGATTAAAAAATACGCTTCCAACAGAGAATTCTGGGGCATGTCCATTTGGTTTGACTATGTTTTATGAAAGAAAATACACTCTTGTGTGCAATGCATAAATATAAACAATTTCCTCGACCGAATAATCGAGATATTAATGGTTTTGTTAAGTAACCGATATGCAGTAGTCAGTCCCTATTTCATCAACGACTGGGGCATATTGTACGTTTCCCACCGGAAATTGTGGGGCATGTCCGTTTGGTTTGAATATGTATTATGAAAGAACATACACTCTTGTGTACAATGCATAAATATAAACAATTTCCTCGAGCGAATAATCGAGATATTAAAGGTTTTTTTAAGTAACCGATATGCAGTAGTCAATCCCCATTACTTTAACGGCTGGGACGTAAATGACGTATCCTACCGGGAATTGTGGGGCATGTCCGTTTGGTTTGCATGTGTTTTATGAAAGAACATACACTCTTGTGTACAATGCATAAATATAAACAATTTCCTCGACCGAATAATTGAGATATTAAAGGTTTTTTTAAGTAACCGATATGCAGTCGTCAGTCCCTATTTCATCGACGGCTGGGGCGTAAATGACGTTTCCCACCGGAAATTGTGGGGCATGTCCGTTTGGTTTGCATGTGTATTATTAAAGAACATATACTCTTGCGTGCAATGCATAAATATAAACATTTTCCTCGACCGAATTATGGAGATATTAATGGTTTTGTTAAGTAACCGATATGCAGTAGTCAGTCCCTATTTCATCAACGGCTGGGGCATATTGTACGTTTCCCACCGGAAATTGTGGGGCATGTCCGTTTGGTTTGAATATGTATTATGAAAGAACATACACTCTTGTGTACAATGCATAAATATAAACAATTTCCTCGAGCGAATAATCGAGATATTAAAGGTTTTTTTAAGTAACCGATATGCAGTAGTCAATCCCCATTACTTTAACGGCTGGGACGTAAATGACGTATCCTACCGGGAATTGTGGGGCATGTCCGTTTGGTTTGCATGTGTTTTATGAAAGAACATACACTCTTGTGTACAATGCATAAATATAAACAATTTCCTCGACCGAATAATCGAGATATTAAAGGTTTTTTTAAGTAACCGATATGCAGTCGTCAGTCCCTATTTCATCGACGGCTGGGGCGTAAATGACGTTTCCCACCGGAAATTGTGGGGCATGTCCGTTTGGTTTGCATGTGTATTATTAAAGAACATATACTCTTGCGTGCAATGCATAAATATAAACAATTTCCTCGACCGAATAATCGAGATATTAATGGTTTTGTTAAGTAACCGATATGCAGTAGTCAATCCCCATTACGTGAATGGCAGGGGCGTAATTGACGTATCCTACCGGGAATTCTGGGGCATGTCCGTTTGGTTTGCATGTGTATTATGAAAGAACATACACTCTTGTGTACAATGCATAAATATAAACAATTTCCTCGACCGAATAATCGAGATATTAAAGGTTTTTTTAAGTAACCGATATGCAGTCGTCAGTCCCTATTTCATCGACGGCTGGGGCGTAAATGACGTTTCCCACCGGAAATTGTGGGGCATATCCGTTTGGTTTGCATGTGTATTATGAAAGAACATACACTCTTGTGTACAATGCATAAATATAAACAATTTCCTCGACCGAATAATCGAGATATTAATGCTTTTGTTAAGTAACCGATATGCAGTCGTCAGTCCCTATTTCATCAACGGCTGGGGCGTAATTGACGTATCCTACAGGGAAATCTGGGGCATGTCCGTTCGGTTTGAATGTGTATTATGAAAGAACATACACTCTTGTGTACAATGCGTAAATATAAACAATTTCCTCGACCGAATAATCGAGATATTAATGGTTTTCTGAAGTAACCAATATGCAGTAGTCAATCCCCATTACATGAATGGCAGGGGCGTAATTGACGTATCCTACCGGGAATTATGGGGCATGTCCGTTTGGTTTGCATGTGTATAATGAAAGAACATACACTCTTGTGTACAATGCATAAATATAAACAATTTCCTCGACCGAATAATGGAGATATTCATCGTTTTGTTAAGTAACCGATATGCAGTAGTCAATCCCCATTACATGAATGGCTGGGGCGTAAATGACGTATCCTAAAGGGAATTGTGGGGCATGTCCGTTTGGTTTGCATGTGTATTATTAAAGAACATATACTCTTGCGTGCAATGCATAAATATAAACATTTTCCTCGACCGAAATATGGAGATATTAATGGTTTTGTTAAGTAACCGATATGCAGTAGTCAATCCCCATTACTTTAACGGCTGGGACGTAAATGACGTATCCTACCGGGAATTCTGGGGCATGTCCGTTTGGTTTGAATGTGTTTTATGAAAGAAAATACACTCTTGTGTGCAATGCATAAATATAAACAATTTCCTCGACCGAATAATCGAGTTATTAATGGTTTTGTTAAGTAACCGATATGCAGTAGTCAATCCCCATTACATGAATGGCTGGGACGTAAATGACGTATCCTAAAGGGAATTCTGGGGCATGTCCGTTTGGTTTGAATGTGTATTATGAAAGAACATACACTCTTGTGTACAATGCATAAATATAAACAATTTCCTCGACCGAATAATCGAGATATTAATGGTTTTGTTAAGTAACCGATATGCAGTAGTCAATCCCCATTACGTGAATGGCAGGGGCGTAATTGACGTATCCTACCGGGAATTCTGGGGCATCTCCGTTTGGTTTGCATGTGTATTATGAAAGAACATACACTCTTGTGTACAATGCATAAATATAAACAATTTCCTCGACCGAATAATCGAGATATTAAAGGTTTTTTTAAGTAACCGATATGCAGTCGTCAGTCCCTATTTCATCGACGGCTGGGGCGTAAATGACGTTTCCCACCGGAAATTGTGGGGCATATCCGTTTGGTTTGCATGTGTATTATGAAAGAACATACACTCTTGTGTACAATGCATAAATATAAACAATTTCCTCGACCGAATAATCGAGATATTAATGCTTTTGTTAAGTAACCGATATGCAGTCGTCAGTCCCTATTTCATCAACGGCTGGGGCGTAATTGACGTATCCTACAGGGAAATCTGGGGCATGTCCGTTCGGTTTGAATGTGTATTATGAAAGAACATACACTCTTGTGTACAATGCGTAAATATAAACAATTTCCTCGACCGAATAATCGAGATATTAATGGTTTTCTGAAGTAACCAATATGCAGTAGTCAATCCCCATTACTTTAACGGCTGGGAAGTAATTGACGTATCCTACAGGGAATTCTGGGGCATGTCCGTTCGGTTTGCATGTGTATTATTAAAGAACATACACTCTTGTGTACAATGCATAAATATAAACAATTTCCTCGACCGAATAATCGAGATAATAATGCTTTTGTTAAGTAACCGATATGCAGTAGTTTGTCCCTATTTCATCGACGGCTGCGCGTAAAAGACGTATTCTACAGGGAAATCTGTGGCATGTCCGTTTGGTTTGAATGTGTATTATGAAAGAACTTACACTCTGGTGTACAATGCATAAATATAAACAATTTCCTCGACCGAATAATCGAGATATTAAAGGTTTTTTTAAGTAACCGATATGCAGTCGTCAGTCCCTATTTCATCGACGGCTGGGGCGTAAATGACGTTTCCCACCGGAAATTGTGGGGCATATCCGTTTGGTTTGCATGTGTATTATGAAAGAACATACACTCTTGTGTACAATGCATAAATATAAACAATTTCCTCGACCGAATAATCGAGATATTAATGCTTTTGTTAAGTAACCGATATGCAGTCGTCAGTCCCTATTTCATCAACGGCTGGGGCGTAATTGACGTATCCTACAGGGAAATCTGGGGCATGTCCGTTCGGTTTGAATGTGTATTATGAAAGAACATACACTCTTGTGTACAATGCGTAAATATAAACAATTTCCTCGACCGAATAATCGAGATATTAATGGTTTTCTGAAGTAACCAATATGCAGTAGTCAATCTCCATTACTTTAACGGCTGGGACGTAAATGACGTATCCTACCGGTAATTCTGGGGCATGTCCGTTTGGTTTGCATGCGTATTATGAAAGAACATATACTCTTGTGTACAAAGCATAAATATTAACAATTTTCTCGACCGAATAATCGAGATATTAATGCTTTTGTTAAGTCACCGATATGCAGTCGTCAGTCCCTATTTCATCGACGGCTGGGGCGTAAATGACGTTTCCCACCGGAAATATTGGGGCATTTCCGTTTGGTTTGAATATGTATTATGAAAGAACATGCACTCTTGTGTACAATGCATAAATATGAACAATATCCTCGAGCGAATAATGGAGATAATAAGGCTTTTGTTAAGTAACCGATATGCAGTCGTCAGTCCCTATTTCATCGACGGCTGGGGCGTAAATGACGTTTCCCACCGGAAATTGTGGGGCATGTCCGTTTGGTTTGAATGTGTATTATGAAAGAACATACACTCTTGTGTACAATGCATAAATATAAACAATTTCCTCGAGCGAATAATGGAGATAATAATGCTTTTGTTAAGTAACCGATATGCAGTAGTTTGTCCCTATTTCATCAACGGCTGGGGCGTAAAAGATGTATCCTACAGGGAATTCTGGGGCATGTCCGTTTGGTTTTAATATTGTTTATGAATAAACATACACTCTCGTGTACAATGCATAAATATGAGCAATTTCCTCTAGGGATATATTGAGATATAAATGGTTTTCTGAAGTAACCGATATGCAGTTTTCCGTCACTGTTACAAAAACGGCAGATACGTAAATGGCGTAATCTACCGAGATATCTGTGTGAAGTCCGAGTATATCTTTTATATAACTCTATTACCCATACCTACATGGTGTAACGATAAACATTTGATGTGTTTGAATAATGCTTGGTAAGAGAAAGCGTGAAGTAGTTGATGGAACAGTGACAGGGAACTGATAAATGGGTTAGAACACATTACTGTTGGTAGCCTTGCCCATTTCCAGTGACTTCGAGTCCATGGGAAAATTTTCGTGGGACAAAATCACGCAACCAATGAAGGATTCATCAATTGGTGAAGTGAATTACTAGATTGTTTACTGTAAAATAGAGGTACTCTTTGCAACAGGAACATATGGACTGCAAATGAGTGGAAGACCTCATTGTGTTCCTTCAGGTATTGCTAAGTATTTTGTGAGTGTACTGTGGCTAAAAGACCTACAACCCAGAGAGCACAGCCACTGGTATTGTGATGGTTAATCCTTTGTGCAGTTACAAATTGTTAACTTTTAGTGAAACCATTTTGAAAACCATTATATTAAAAGACATTGCATACAAATCAATGGTAAAAAAATTGTTAAGAGCATAAAAACAAAAGGAATATGCACATTTACAAAATCAATGTATTACAATTGTAACACGGAAAATTAGTCAAACGTCTTGTACGCGCGCATTATAAAGAGCCTACGTCGCCAATGGTAATATAAATGTAACACGGCGTAAAAATAACAGGAATACCCAATTCTTAAAGCCATTTAATTACATATATAATACAGCAAAGTATTGTACGCGCGCAAGGTACCACTTGGCGTGTTTTTCTAACGCAGGGCGCCGCTAGTATCGCCAATTTCTTATGTTTGTTTATCATAAATCAGCCGACCCAGAGGTAGCAAAGTTATTATGCTTTTAATCATGTGCGTACTTAACTCATAAATGAGTTATAACGTTTGTGAGAAGTAGGCGCAAAGGTAAATGTTTCTGAAACATATTTGTTAAGATTTAGATATGGGTAAGAGTTTGATTATTTTTTCCTTAACCCCCCGTAGGTGCATAATTTAATTGCACCCAAGAGTGGAGCGTACTAAGCAACTAGTTCAGTTATGGTTTATATAGGAGAATTACGAGCAGAGGACATTATGGGCAACGCAAGTAAATGAATATGGGGGTGTGTATGCGCTGGTATGTGAGATATAGGATTTGAAGTAAATCGTTGCCACCCATCGCCGGTTTTCCGATTTCGCAGTGGCGAGGACGTAATTTCGGATGACTATTGTGGGCAAACTAGCTGAATTGACTTCAGTACCTCGTATGTGTTTGGTAAAGTGGGTTATTATGAAGGTAATATAAAAAATGTGGAGAGATGAATGTGCTGCTAACGGAGATATATGCGCGGAAGTTAAATTGTACACTTTTTCGCGATGTTTTTTTTCGCGTTGCGGCGATGGTTTGATGGGTATTGTGGGTAAACGAGCTGAGTTGACTTAAGAATGTCATATGTATTCCATGGACTATGATACTATGTACGTACTCAGAAACATTTGGGCATATGAATGTGCTGGTTACCGAGATATTACTTATGGAAGTATGTAGTAACCTCGGACCCTCGGGAGGGTTGACGAAATTTCTCGGATGTCGCGTGATAAGGGTACGTGGGATGGTATGAATGAGGTGAATTGAGTTCAATTAACTGAATGTATATGGTAGAGGACATAGTGTAGTATGCCTGTGCAAAAATTCAGGGAGCTGTATGTGCTGGTATCGGAGATATAGGCCGAGAAGTAATACTTAAGCAACCACCGCGTTTTTTGCGATTACGCAGTGGTTTTGACCTGTTTTGGGATGGTAATTGCGGCGAAACTAGCTGAATTGACTTCAGTACCTCGTATGTGTTTGGTAAAGTGGGTGATTATGAAGGTAATATAAAAAATGTGGAGAGATGAATGTGCTGCTAACGGAGATATATGCGCGGAAGTGAAATTGTACACTTTTTCGCGATGTTTTTTTTCGCGTTGCGGCGATGGTTTGATGGGTATTGTGGGTAAACGAGCTGAATTGACTTAAGAATGTCATATGTATTCCATGGACTATAATACTATGTACGTACTCAGAAACATTTGGGCATATGAATGTGCTGGTTACCGAGATATTACTTATGGAAGTATGTAGTAACCTCGGACCCTCGGGAGGGTTGACGAAATTTCTCGGATGTCGCGTGATAAGGGTACGTGGGATGGTATGAATGAGGTGAATTGAGTTCAATTAACTGAATGTATATGGTAGAGGACATAGTGTAGTATGCCTGTGCAAAAATTCAGGGAGCTGTATGTGCTGGTATCGGAGATATAGGCCGAGAAGTAATACTTAAGCAACCACCGCGTTTTTTGCGATTACGCAGTGGTTTTGACCTGTTTTGGGATGGTAATTGCGGCGAAACTAGCTGAATTGACTTCAGTACCTCGTATGTGTTTGGTAAAGTGGGTTATTATGAAGGTAATATAAAAAATGTGGAGAGATGAATGTGCTGCTAACGGAGATATATGCGCGGAAGTGAAATTGTACACTTTTTCGCGATGTTTTTTTTCGCGTTGCGGCGATGGTTTGATGGGTATTGTGGGTAAACGAGCTTAATTGACTTAAGAATGTCATATGTATTCCATGGACTATGATACTATGTACGTACTCAGAAACATTTGGGCATATGAATGTGCTGGTTACCGAGATATTACTTATGGAAGTATGTAGTAACCTCGGACCCTCGGGAGGGTTGACGAAATATCTCGGATGTCGCGTGATAAGGGTACGTGGGATGGTATGAATGAGGTGAATTGAGTTCAATTAACTGAATGTATATGGTAGAGGACATAGTGTAGTATGCCTGTGCAAAAATTCAGGGAGCTGTATGTGCTGGTATCGGAGATATAGGCCGAGAAGTAATACTTAAGCAACCACCGCGTTTTTTGCGATTACGCAGTGGTTTTGACCTGTTTTGGGATGGTAATTGCGGCGAAACTAGCTGAATTGACTTCAGTACCTCGTATGTGTTTGGTAAAGTGGGTTATTATGAAGGTAATATAAAAAATGTGGAGAGATGAATGTGCTGCTAACGGAGATATATGCGCGGAAGTGAAATTGTACACTTTTTCGCGATGTTTTTTTTCGCGTTGCGGCGATGGTTTGATGGGTATTGTGGGTAAACGAGCTGAATTGACTTAAGAATGTCATATGTATTCCATGGACTATAATACTATGTACGTACTCAGAAACATTTGGGCATATGAATGTGCTGGTTACCGAGATATTACTTATGGAAGTATGTAGTAACCTCGGACCCTCGGGAGGGTTGACGAAATTTCTCGGATGTCGCGTGATAAGGGTACGTGGGATGGTATGAATGAGGTGAATTGAGTTCAATTAACTGAATGTATATGGTAGAGGACATAGTGTAGTATGCCTGTGCAAAAATTCAGGGAGCTGTATGTGCTGGTATCGGAGATATAGGCCGAGAAGTAATACTTAAGCAACCACCGCGTTTTTTGCGATTACGCAGTGGTTTTGACCTGTTTTGGGATGGTAATTGCGGCGCAACTAGCTGAATTGACTTCAGTTCCTCGTATGTGTTTGGTAAAGTGGGTTATTATGAAGGTAATATAAAAAATGTGGAGAGATGAATGTGCTGCTAACGGAGATATATGCGCGGAAGTGAAATTGTACACTTTTTCGCGATGTTTTTTTTCGCGTTGCGGCGATGGTTTGATGGGTATTGTGGGTAAACGAGCTGAATTGACTTAAGAATGTCATATGTGTTCCATGGACTATGATACTATGTACGTACTCAGAAACATTTGGGCATATGAATGTGCTGGTTACCGAGATATTACTTATGGAAGTATGTAGTAACCTCGGACCCTCGGGAGGGTTGACGAAATTTCTCGGATGTCGCGTGATAAGGGTACGTGGGATGGTATGAATGAGGTGAATTGAGTTCAATTAACTGAATGTATATGGTAGAGCACATAGTGTAGTATGCCTGTGCAAAAATTCAGGGAGCTGTATGTGCTGGTATCGGAGATATAGGCCGAGAAGTAATACTTAAGCAACCACCGCGTTTTTTGCGATTACGCAGTGGTTTTGACCTGTTTTGGGATGGTAATTGCGGCGAAACTAGCTGAATTGACTTCAGTACCTCGTATGTGTTTGGTAAAGTGGGTTATTATGAAGGTAATATAAAAAACGTGGAGAGATGAATGTGCTGCTAACGGAGATATATGCGCGGAAGTGAAATTGTACACTTTTTCGCGATGTTTTTTTTCGCGTTGCGGCGACGGTTTGATGGGTATTGTGGGTAAACGAGCTGAATTGACTTAAGAATGTCATATGTATTCCATGGAATATGATACTATGTACGTACTCAGAAACATTTGGGCATATGAATGTGCTGGTTGCCGAGATATTACTTATGGAAGTATGTAGTAACTTCGGACCCTCGGGAGGGTTGACGAAATTTCTCGGATGTCGCGTGATAAGGGTACGTGGGATGGTATGAATGAGGTGAATTGAGTTCAATTAACTGAATGTATATGGTAGAGGACATAGTGTAGTATGCCTGTGCAAAAATTCAGGGAGCTGTATGTGCTGGTATCGGAGATATAGGCCGAGAAGTAATACTTAAGCAACCACCGCGTTTTTTGCGATTACGCAGTGGTTTTGACCTGTTTTGGGATGGTAATTGCGGCGAAACTAGCTGAATTGACTTCAGTACCTCGTATGTGTTTGGTAAAGTGGGTTATTATGAAGGTAATATAAAAAATGTGGAGAGATGAATGTGCTGCTAACGGAGATATATGCGCGGAAGTGAAATTGTACACTTTTTCGCGATGTTTTTTTTCGCGTTGCGGCGATGGTTTGATGGGTATTGTGGGTAAACGAGCTTAATTGACTTAAGAATGTCATATGTATTCCATGGACTATGATACTATGTACGTACTCAGAAACATTTGGGCATATGAATGTGCTGGTTACCGAGATATTACTTATGGAAATATGTAGTAACCTCGGACCCTCGGGAGGGTTGACGAAATTTCTCGGATGTCGCGTGATAAGGGTACGTGGGATGGTATGCATGAGGTGAATTGAGTTCAATTAACTGAATGTATATGGTAGAGGACATAGTGTAGTATGCCTGTGCAAAAATTCAGGGAGCTGTATGTGCTGGTATCGGAGATATAGGCCGAGAAGTAATACTTAAGCAACCACCGCGTTTTTTGCGATTACGCAGTGGTTTTGACCTGTTTTGGGATGGTAATTGCGGCGAAACTAGCTGAATTGACTTCAGTACCTCGTAAGTGTTTGGTAAAGTGGGTTATTATGAAGGTAATATAAAAAATGTGGAGAGATGAATGTGCTGCTAACGGAGATATATGCGCGGAAGTGAAATTGTACACTTTTTCGCGATGTTTTTTTTCGCGTTGCGGCGATGGTTTGATGGTTATTGTGGGTAAACGAGCTGAATTGACTTAAGAATGTCATATGTATTCCATGGACTATAATACTATGTACGTACTCAGAAACATTTGGGCATATGAATGTGCTGGTTACCGAGATATTACTTATGGAAGTATGTAGTAACCTCGGACCCTCGGGAGGGTTGACGAAATTTCTCGGATGTCGCGTGATAAGGGTACGTGGGATGGTATGAATGAGGTGAATTGAGTTCAATTAACTGAATGTATATGGTAGAGGACATAGTGTAGTATGCCTGTGCAAAAATTCAGGGAGTTGTATGTGCTGGTATCGGAGATATAGGCCGAGAAGTAATACTTAAGCAACCACCGCGTTTTTTGCGATTACGCAGTGGTTTTGACCTGTTTTGGGATGGTAATTGCGGCGAAACTAGCTGAATTGACTTCAGTACCTCGTATGTGTTTGGTAAAGTGGGTTATTATGAAGGTAATATAAAAAATGTGGAGAGATGAATGTGCTGCTAACGGAGATATATGCGCGGAAGTGAAATTGTACACTTTTTCGCGATGTTTTTTTTCGCGTTGTGGCGACGGTTTGATGGGTATTGTGGGTAAACGAGCTGAATTGACTTAAGAATGTCATATGTATTCCATGGACTGTGATACTATGTACGTACTCAGAATCATTTGGGCATATGAATGTGCTGGTTACCGAGATACTACTTATGGAAATATGTAGTAACCTCGGACCCTCGGGAGGGTTGACGAAATTTCTCGGATGTCGCGTGATAAGGGTACGTGGGATGGTATGAATGAGGTGAATTGAGTTCAATTAACTGAATGTATATGGTAGAGGACATAGTGTAGTATGCCTGTGCAAAAATTCAGGGAGCTGTATGTGCTGGTATCGGAGATATAGGCCGAGAAGTAATACTTAAGCAACCACCGCGTTTTTTGCGATTACGCAGTGGTTTTGACCTGTTTTGGGATGGTAATTGCGGCGCAACTAGCTGAATTGACTTCAGTTCCTCGTATGTGTTTGGTAAAGTGGGTTATTATGAAGGTAATATAAAAAATGTGGAGAGATGAATGTGCTGCTAACGGAGATATATGCGCGGAAGTGAAATTGTACACTTTTTCGCGATGTTTTTTTTCGCGTTGCGGCGATGGTTTGATGGGTATTGTGGGTAAACGAGCTGAATTGACTTAAGAATGTCATATGTGTTCCATGGACTATGATACTATGTACGTACTCAGAAACATTTGGGCATATGAATGTGCTGGTTACCGAGATATTACTTATGGAAGTATGTAGTAACCTCGGACCCTCGGGAGGGTTGACGAAATTTCTCGGATGTCGCGTGATAAGGGTACGTGGGATGGTATGAATGAGGTGAATTGAGTTCAATTAACTGAATGTATATGGTAGAGCACATAGTGTAGTATGCCTGTGCAAAAATTCAGGGAGCTGTATGTGCTGGTATCGGAGATATAGGCCGAGAAGTAATACTTAAGCAACCACCGCGTTTTTTGCGATTACGCAGTGGTTTTGACCTGTTTTGGGATGGTAATTGCGGCGAAACTAGCTGAATTGACTTCAGTACCTCGTATGTGTTTGGTAAAGTGGGTTATTATGAAGGTAATATAAAAAACGTGGAGAGATGAATGTGCTGCTAACGGAGATATATGCGCGGAAGTGAAATTGTACACTTTTTCGCGATGTTTTTTTTCGCGTTGCGGCGACGGTTTGATGGGTATTGTGGGTAAACGAGCTGAATTGACTTAAGAATGTCATATGTATTCCATGGAATATGATACTATGTACGTACTCAGAAACATTTGGGCATATGAATGTGCTGGTTGCCGAGATATTACTTATGGAAGTATGTAGTAACTTCGGACCCTCGGGAGGGTTGACGAAATTTCTCGGATGTCGCGTGATAAGGGTACGTGGGATGGTATGAATGAGGTGAATTGAGTTCAATTAACTGAATGTATATGGTAGAGGACATAGTGTAGTATGCCTGTGCAAAAATTCAGGGAGCTGTATGTGCTGGTATCGGAGATATAGGCCGAGAAGTAATACTTAAGCAACCACCGCGTTTTTTGCGATTACGCAGTGGTTTTGACCTGTTTTGGGATGGTAATTGCGGCGAAACTAGCTGAATTGACTTCAGTACCTCGTATGTGTTTGGTAAAGTGGGTTATTATGAAGGTAATATAAAAAATGTGGAGAGATGAATGTGCTGCTAACGGAGATATATGCGCGGAAGTGAAATTGTACACTTTTTCGCGATGTTTTTTTTCGCGTTGCGGCGATGGTTTGATGGGTATTGTGGGTAAACGAGCTTAATTGACTTAAGAATGTCATATGTATTCCATGGACTATGATACTATGTACGTACTCAGAAACATTTGGGCATATGAATGTGCTGGTTACCGAGATATTACTTATGGAAATATGTAGTAACCTCGGACCCTCGGGAGGGTTGACGAAATTTCTCGGATGTCGCGTGATAAGGGTACGTGGGATGGTATGCATGAGGTGAATTGAGTTCAATTAACTGAATGTATATGGTAGAGGACATAGTGTAGTATGCCTGTGCAAAAATTCAGGGAGCTGTATGTGCTGGTATCGGAGATATAGGCCGAGAAGTAATACTTAAGCAACCACCGCGTTTTTTGCGATTACGCAGTGGTTTTGACCTGTTTTGGGATGGTAATTGCGGCGAAACTAGCTGAATTGACTTCAGTACCTCGTAAGTGTTTGGTAAAGTGGGTTATTATGAAGGTAATATAAAAAATGTGGAGAGATGAATGTGCTGCTAACGGAGATATATGCGCGGAAGTGAAATTGTACACTTTTTCGCGATGTTTTTTTTCGCGTTGCGGCGATGGTTTGATGGTTATTGTGGGTAAACGAGCTGAATTGACTTAAGAATGTCATATGTATTCCATGGACTATAATACTATGTACGTACTCAGAAACATTTGGGCATATGAATGTGCTGGTTACCGAGATATTACTTATGGAAGTATGTAGTAACCTCGGACCCTCGGGAGGGTTGACGAAATTTCTCGGATGTCGCGTGATAAGGGTACGTGGGATGGTATGAATGAGGTGAATTGAGTTCAATTAACTGAATGTATATGGTAGAGGACATAGTGTAGTATGCCTGTGCAAAAATTCAGGGAGTTGTATGTGCTGGTATCGGAGATATAGGCCGAGAAGTAATACTTAAGCAACCACCGCGTTTTTTGCGATTACGCAGTGGTTTTGACCTGTTTTGGGATGGTAATTGCGGCGAAACTAGCTGAATTGACTTCAGTACCTCGTATGTGTTTGGTAAAGTGGGTTATTATGAAGGTAATATAAAAAATGTGGAGAGATGAATGTGCTGCTAACGGAGATATATGCGCGGAAGTGAAATTGTACACTTTTTCGCGATGTTTTTTTTCGCGTTGTGGCGACGGTTTGATGGGTATTGTGGGTAAACGAGCTGAATTGACTTAAGAATGTCATATGTATTCCATGGACTGTGATACTATGTACGTACTCAGAATCATTTGGGCATATGAATGTGCTGGTTACCGAGATACTACTTATGGAAATATGTAGTAACCTCGGACCCTCGGGAGGGTTGACGAAATTTCTCGGATGTCGCGTGATAAGGGTACGTGGGATGGTATGAATGAGGTGAATTGAGTTCAATTAACTGAATGTATATGGTAGAGGACATAGTGTAGTATGCCTGTGCAAAAATTCAGGGAGCTGTATGTGCTGGTATCGGATATATAGGCCGAGAAGTAATACTTAAGCAACCACCGCGTTTTTTGCGATTACGCAGTGGTTTTGACCTGTTTTGGGATGGTAATTGCGGCGAAACTAGCTGAATTGACTTCAGTACCTCGTATGTGTTTGGTAAAGTGGGTTATTATGAAGGTAATATAAAAAATGTGGAGAGATGAATGTGCTGCTAACGGAGATATATGCGCGGAAGTGAAATTGTACACTTTTTCGCGATGTTTTTTTTCGCGTTGCGGCGATGGTTTGATGGGTATTGTGGGTAAACGAGCTGAATTGACTTAAGAATGTCATATGTATTCCATGGACTATGATACTATGTACGTACTCAGAAACATTTGGGCATATGAATGTGCTGGTTACCGAGATATTACTTATGGAAGTATGTTGTAACCTCGGACCCTCGGGAGGGTTGACGAAATTTCTCGGATGTCGCGTGATAAGGGTACGTGGGATGGTATGAATGAGGTGAATTGAGTTCAATTAACTGAATGTATATGGTAGAGGACATAGTGTAGTATGCCTGTGCAAAAATTCAGGGAGCTGTATGTGCTGGTATCGGAGATATAGGCCGAGAAGTAATACTTAAGCAACCACCGCGTTTTTTGCGATTACGCAGTGGTTTTGACCTGTTTTGGGATGGTAATTGCGGCGAAACTAGCTGAATTGACTTCAGTACCTCGTATGTGTTTGGTAAAGTGGGTTATTATGAAGGTAATATAAAAAACGTGGAGAGATGAATGTGCTGCTAACGGAGATATATGCGCGGAAGTGAAATTGTACACTTTTTCGCGATGTTTTTTTTCGCGTTGCGGCGACGGTTTGATGGGTATTGTGGGTAAACGAGCTGAATTGACTTAAGAATGTCATATGTATTCCATGGACTATGATACTATGTACGTACTCAGAAACATTTGGGCATATGAATGTGCTGGTTACCGAGATATTACTTATGGAAGTATGTAGTAACTTCGGACCCTCGGGAGGGTTGACGAAATTTCTCGGATGTCGCGTGATAAGGGTACGTGGGATGGTATGAATGAGGTGAATTGAGTTCAATTAACTGAATGTATATGGTAGAGGACATAGTGTAGTATGCCTGTGCAAAAATTCAGGGAGCTGTATGTGCTGGTATCGGAGATATAGGCCGAGAAGTAATACTTAAGCAACCACCGCGTTTTTTGCGATTACGCAGTGGTTTTGACCTGTTTTGGGATGGTAATTGCGGCGTAACTAGCTGAATTGACTTCAGTACCTCGTATGTGTTTGGTGAAGTGGGTTATTATGAAGGTAATATAAAAAACGTGGAGAGATGAATGTGCTGCTAACGGAGATATATGCGCGGAAGTGAAATTGTACACTTTTTCGCGATGTTTTTTTTCGCGTTGCGGCGACGGTTTGATGGGTATTGTGGGTAAACGAGCTGAATTGACTTAAGAATGTCATATGTATTCCATGGAATATGATACTATGTACGTACTCAGAAACATTTGGGCATATGAATGTGCTGGTTACCGAGATATTACTTATGGAAGTATGTAGTAACTTCGGACCCTCGGGAGGGTTGACGAAATTTCTCGGATGTCGCGTGATAAGGGTACGTGGGATGGTATGAATGAGGTGAATTGAGTTCAATTAACTGAATGTATATGGTAGAGGACATAGTGTAGTATGCCTGTGCAAAAATTCAGGGAGCTGTATGTGCTGGTATCGGAGATATAGGCCGAGAAGTAATACTTAAGCAACCACCGCGTTTTTTGCGATTACGCAGTGGTTTTGACCTGTATTGGGATGGTAATTGCGGCGAAACTAGCTGAATTGACTTCAGTACCTCGTATGTGTTTGGTAAAGTGGGTTATTATGAAGGTAATATAAAAAATGTGGAGAGATGAATGTGCTGCTAACGGAGATATATGCGCGGAAGTGAAATTGTACACTTTTTCGCGATGTTTTTTTTCGCGTTGCGGCGATGGTTTGATGGGTATTGTGGGTAAACGAGCTTAATTGACTTAAGAATGTCATATGTATTCCATGGACTATGATACTATGTACGTACTCAGAAACATTTGGGCATATGAATGTGCTGGTTACCGAGATATTACTTATGGAAGTATGTAGTAACCTCGGACCCTCGGGAGGGTTGACGAAATTTCTCGGATGTCGCGTGATAAGGGTACGTGGGATGGTATGCATGAGGTGAATTGAGTTCAATTAACTGAATGTATATGGTAGAGGACATAGTGTAGTATGCCTGTGCAAAAATTCAGGGAGCTGTATGTGCTGGTATCGGAGATATAGGCCGAGAAGTAATACTTAAGCAACCACCGCGTTTTTTGCGATTACGCAGTGGTTTTGACCTGTTTTGGGATGGTAATTGCGGCGAAACTAGCTGAATTGACTTCAGTACCTCGTATGTGTTTGGTAAAGTGGGTTATTATGAAGGTAATATAAAAAATGTGGAGAGATGAATGTGCTGCTAACGGAGATGTATGCGCGGAAGTGAAATTGTACACTTTTTCGCGATGTTTTTTTTCGCGTTGCGGCGATGGTTTGATGGTTATTGTGGGTAAACGAGCTGAATTGACTTAAAAATGTCATATGTATTCCATGGACTATAATACTATGTACGTACTCAGAAACATTTGGGCATATGAATGTGCTGGTTACCGAGATATTACTTATGGAAGTATGTAGTAACCTCGGACCCTCGGGAGGGTTGACGAAATTTCTCGGATGTCGCGTGATAAGGGTACGTGGGATGGTATGAATGAGGTGAATTGAGTTCAATTAACTGAATGTATATGGTAGAGGACATAGTGTAGTATGCCTGTGCAAAAATTCAGGGAGTTGTATGTGCTGGTATCGGAGATATAGGCCGAGAAGTAATACTTAAGCAACCACCGCGTTTTTTGCGATTACGCAGTGGTTTTGACCTGTTTTGGGATGGTAATTGCGGCGAAACTAGCTGAATTGACTTCAGTACCTCGTATGTGTTTGGTAAAGTGGGTTATTATGAAGGTAATATAAAAAATGTGGAGAGATGAATGTGCTGCTAACGGAGATATATGCGCGGAAGTGAAATTGTACACTTTTTCGCGATGTTTTTTTTCGCGTTGTGGCGACGGTTTGATGGGTATTGTGGGTAAACGAGCTGAATTGACTTAAGAATGTCATATGTATTCCATGGACTGTGATACTATGTACGTACTCAGAATCATTTGGGCATATGAATGTGCTGGTTACCGAGATACTACTTATGGAAATATGTAGTAACCTCGGACCCTCGGGAGGGTTGACGAAATTTCTCGGATGTCGCGTGATAAGGGTACGTGGGATGGTATGCATGAGGTGAATTGAGTTCAATTAACTGAATGTATATGGTAGAGGACATAGTGTAGTATGCCTGTGCAAAAATTCAGGGAGCTGTATGTGCTGGTATCGGAGATATAGGCCGAGAAGTAATACTTAAGCAACCACCGCGTTTTTTGCGATTACGCAGTGGTTTTGACCTGTTTTGGGATGGTAATTGCGGCGAAACTAGCTGAATTGACTTCAGTACCTCGTAAGTGTTTGGTAAAGTGGGTTATTATGAAGGTAATATAAAAAATGTGGAGAGATGAATGTGCTGCTAACGGAGATATATGCGCGGAAGTGAAATTGTACACTTTTTCGCGATGTTTTTTTTCGCGTTGCGGCGATGGTTTGATGGTTATTGTGGGTAAACGAGCTGAATTGACTTAAGAATGTCATATGTATTCCATGGACTATAATACTATGTACGTACTCAGAAACATTTGGGCATATGAATGTGCTGGTTACCGAGATATTACTTATGGAAGTATGTAGTAACCTCGGACCCTCGGGAGGGTTGACGAAATTTCTCGGATGTCGCGTGATAAGGGTACGTGGGATGGTATGAATGAGGTGAATTGAGTTCAATTAACTGAATGTATATGGTAGAGGACATAGTGTAGTATGCCTGTGCAAAAATTCAGGGAGTTGTATGTGCTGGTATCGGAGATATAGGCCGAGAAGTAATACTTAAGCAACCACCGCGTTTTTTGCGATTACGCAGTGGTTTTGACCTGTTTTGGGATGGTAATTGCGGCGAAACTAGCTGAATTGACTTCAGTACCTCGTATGTGTTTGGTAAAGTGGGTTATTATGAAGGTAATATAAAAAATGTGGAGAGATGAATGTGCTGCTAACGGAGATATATGCGCGGAAGTGAAATTGTACACTTTTTCGCGATGTTTTTTTTCGCGTTGTGGCGACGGTTTGATGGGTATTGTGGGTAAACGAGCTGAATTGACTTAAGAATGTCATATGTATTCCATGGACTGTGATACTATGTACGTACTCAGAATCATTTGGGCATATGAATGTGCTGGTTACCGAGATACTACTTATGGAAATATGTAGTAACCTCGGACCCTCGGGAGGGTTGACGAAATTTCTCGGATGTCGCGTGATAAGGGTACGTGGGATGGTATGAATGAGGTGAATTGAGTTCAATTAACTGAATGTATATGGTAGAGGACATAGTGTAGTATGCCTGTGCAAAAATTCAGGGAGCTGTATGTGCTGGTATCGGATATATAGGCCGAGAAGTAATACTTAAGCAACCACCGCGTTTTTTGCGATTACGCAGTGGTTTTGACCTGTTTTGGGATGGTAATTGCGGCGAAACTAGCTGAATTGACTTCAGTACCTCGTATGTGTTTGGTAAAGTGGGTTATTATGAAGGTAATATAAAAAATGTGGAGAGATGAATGTGCTGCTAACGGAGATATATGCGCGGAAGTGAAATTGTACACTTTTTCGCGATGTTTTTTTTCGCGTTGCGGCGATGGTTTGATGGGTATTGTGGGTAAACGAGCTGAATTGACTTAAGAATGTCATATGTATTCCATGGACTATGATACTATGTACGTACTCAGAAACATTTGGGCATATGAATGTGCTGGTTACCGAGATATTACTTATGGAAGTATGTTGTAACCTCGGACCCTCGGGAGGGTTGACGAAATTTCTCGGATGTCGCGTGATAAGGGTACGTGGGATGGTATGAATGAGGTGAATTGAGTTCAATTAACTGAATGTATATGGTAGAGGACATAGTGTAGTATGCCTGTGCAAAAATTCAGGGAGCTGTATGTGCTGGTATCGGAGATATAGGCCGAGAAGTAATACTTAAGCAACCACCGCGTTTTTTGCGATTACGCAGTGGTTTTGACCTGTTTTGGGATGGTAATTGCGGCGAAACTAGCTGAATTGACTTCAGTACCTCGTATGTGTTTGGTAAAGTGGGTTATTATGAAGGTAATATAAAAAACGTGGAGAGATGAATGTGCTGCTAACGGAGATATATGCGCGGAAGTGAAATTGTACACTTTTTCGCGATGTTTTTTTTCGCGTTGCGGCGACGGTTTGATGGGTATTGTGGGTAAACGAGCTGAATTGACTTAAGAATGTCATATGTATTCCATGGACTATGATACTATGTACGTACTCAGAAACATTTGGGCATATGAATGTGCTGGTTACCGAGATATTACTTATGGAAGTATGTAGTAACTTCGGACCCTCGGGAGGGTTGACGAAATTTCTCGGATGTCGCGTGATAAGGGTACGTGGGATGGTATGAATGAGGTGAATTGAGTTCAATTAACTGAATGTATATGGTAGAGGACATAGTGTAGTATGCCTGTGCAAAAATTCAGGGAGCTGTATGTGCTGGTATCGGAGATATAGGCCGAGAAGTAATACTTAAGCAACCACCGCGTTTTTTGCGATTACGCAGTGGTTTTGACCTGTTTTGGGATGGTAATTGCGGCGTAACTAGCTGAATTGACTTCAGTACCTCGTATGTGTTTGGTGAAGTGGGTTATTATGAAGGTAATATAAAAAACGTGGAGAGATGAATGTGCTGCTAACGGAGATATATGCGCGGAAGTGAAATTGTACACTTTTTCGCGATGTTTTTTTTCGCGTTGCGGCGACGGTTTGATGGGTATTGTGGGTAAACGAGCTGAATTGACTTAAGAATGTCATATGTATTCCATGGAATATGATACTATGTACGTACTCAGAAACATTTGGGCATATGAATGTGCTGGTTACCGAGATATTACTTATGGAAATATGTAGTAACCTCGGACCCTCGGGAGGGTTGACGAAATTTCTCGGATGTCGCGTGATAAGGGTACGTGGGATGGTATGAATGAGGTGAATTGAGTTCAATTAACTGAATGTATATGGTAGAGGACATAGTGTAGTATGCCTGTGCAAAAATTCAGGGAGCTGTATGTGCTGGTATCGGATATATAGGCCGAGAAGTAATACTTAAGCAACCACCGCGTTTTTTGCGATTACGCAGTGGTTTTGACCTGTTTTGGGATGGTAATTGCGGCGAAACTAGCTGAATTGACTTCAGTACCTCGTATGTGTTTGGTAAAGTGGGTTATTATGAAGGTAATATAAAAAATGTGGAGAGATGAATGTGCTGCTAACGGAGATATATGCGCGGAAGTGAAATTGTACACTTTTTCGCGATGTTTTTTTTCGCGTTGCGGCGATGGTTTGATGGGTATTGTGGGTAAACGAGCTGAATTGACTTAAGAATGTCATATGTATTCCATGGACTATGATACTATGTACGTACTCAGAAACATTTGGGCATATGAATGTGCTGGTTACCGAGATATTACTTATGGAAGTATGTTGTAACCTCGGACCCTCGGGAGGGTTGACGAAATTTCTCGGATGTCGCGTGATAAGGGTACGTGGGATGGTATGAATGAGGTGAATTGAGTTCAATTAACTGAATGTATATGGTAGAGGACATAGTGTAGTATGCCTGTGCAAAAATTCAGGGAGCTGTATGTGCTGGTATCGGAGATATAGGCCGAGAAGTAATACTTAAGCAACCACCGCGTTTTTTGCGATTACGCAGTGGTTTTGACCTGTTTTGGGATGGTAATTGCGGCGAAACTAGCTGAATTGACTTCAGTACCTCGTATGTGTTTGGTAAAGTGGGTTATTATGAAGGTAATATAAAAAACGTGGAGAGATGAATGTGCTGCTAACGGAGATATATGCGCGGAAGTGAAATTGTACACTTTTTCGCGATGTTTTTTTTCGCGTTGCGGCGACGGTTTGATGGGTATTGTGGGTAAACGAGCTGAATTGACTTAAGAATGTCATATGTATTCCATGGACTATGATACTATGTACGTACTCAGAAACATTTGGGCATATGAATGTGCTGGTTACCGAGATATTACTTATGGAAGTATGTAGTAACTTCGGACCCTCGGGAGGGTTGACGAAATTTCTCGGATGTCGCGTGATAAGGGTACGTGGGATGGTATGAATGAGGTGAATTGAGTTCAATTAACTGAATGTATATGGTAGAGGACATAGTGTAGTATGCCTGTGCAAAAATTCAGGGAGCTGTATGTGCTGGTATCGGAGATATAGGCCGAGAAGTAATACTTAAGCAACCACCGCGTTTTTTGCGATTACGCAGTGGTTTTGACCTGTTTTGGGATGGTAATTGCGGCGTAACTAGCTGAATTGACTTCAGTACCTCGTATGTGTTTGGTGAAGTGGGTTATTATGAAGGTAATATAAAAAACGTGGAGAGATGAATGTGCTGCTAACGGAGATATATGCGCGGAAGTGAAATTGTACACTTTTTCGCGATGTTTTTTTTCGCGTTGCGGCGACGGTTTGATGGGTATTGTGGGTAAACGAGCTGAATTGACTTAAGAATGTCATATGTATTCCATGGAATATGATACTATGTACGTACTCAGAAACATTTGGGCATATGAATGTGCTGGTTACCGAGATATTACTTATGGAAGTATGTAGTAACTTCGGACCCTCGGGAGGGTTGACGAAATTTCTCGGATGTCGCGTGATAAGGGTACGTGGGATGGTATGAATGAGGTGAATTGAGTTCAATTAACTGAATGTATATGGTAGAGGACATAGTGTAGTATGCCTGTGCAAAAATTCAGGGAGCTGTATGTGCTGGTATCGGAGATATAGGCCGAGAAGTAATACTTAAGCAACCACCGCGTTTTTTGCGATTACGCAGTGGTTTTGACCTGTATTGGGATGGTAATTGCGGCGAAACTAGCTGAATTGACTTCAGTACCTCGTATGTGTTTGGTAAAGTGGGTTATTATGAAGGTAATATAAAAAATGTGGAGAGATGAATGTGCTGCTAACGGAGATATATGCGCGGAAGTGAAATTGTACACTTTTTCGCGATGTTTTTTTTCGCGTTGCGGCGATGGTTTGATGGGTATTGTGGGTAAACGAGCTTAATTGACTTAAGAATGTCATATGTATTCCATGGACTATGATACTATGTACGTACTCAGAAACATTTGGGCATATGAATGTGCTGGTTACCGAGATATTACTTATGGAAGTATGTAGTAACCTCGGACCCTCGGGAGGGTTGACGAAATTTCTCGGATGTCGCGTGATAAGGGTACGTGGGATGGTATGCATGAGGTGAATTGAGTTCAATTAACTGAATGTATATGGTAGAGGACATAGTGTAGTATGCCTGTGCAAAAATTCAGGGAGCTGTATGTGCTGGTATCGGAGATATAGGCCGAGAAGTAATACTTAAGCAACCACCGCGTTTTTTGCGATTACGCAGTGGTTTTGACCTGTTTTGGGATGGTAATTGCGGCGAAACTAGCTGAATTGACTTCAGTACCTCGTATGTGTTTGGTAAAGTGGGTTATTATGAAGGTAATATAAAAAATGTGGAGAGATGAATGTGCTGCTAACGGAGATGTATGCGCGGAAGTGAAATTGTACACTTTTTCGCGATGTTTTTTTTCGCGTTGCGGCGATGGTTTGATGGTTATTGTGGGTAAACGAGCTGAATTGACTTAAAAATGTCATATGTATTCCATGGACTATAATACTATGTACGTACTCAGAAACATTTGGGCATATGAATGTGCTGGTTACCGAGATATTACTTATGGAAGTATGTAGTAACCTCGGACCCTCGGGAGGGTTGACGAAATTTCTCGGATGTCGCGTGATAAGGGTACGTGGGATGGTATGAATGAGGTGAATTGAGTTCAATTAACTGAATGTATATGGTAGAGGACATAGTGTAGTATGCCTGTGCAAAAATTCAGGGAGTTGTATGTGCTGGTATCGGAGATATAGGCCGAGAAGTAATACTTAAGCAACCACCGCGTTTTTTGCGATTACGCAGTGGTTTTGACCTGTTTTGGGATGGTAATTGCGGCGAAACTAGCTGAATTGACTTCAGTACCTCGTATGTGTTTGGTAAAGTGGGTTATTATGAAGGTAATATAAAAAATGTGGAGAGATGAATGTGCTGCTAACGGAGATATATGCGCGGAAGTGAAATTGTACACTTTTTCGCGATGTTTTTTTTCGCGTTGTGGCGACGGTTTGATGGGTATTGTGGGTAAACGAGCTGAATTGACTTAAGAATGTCATATGTATTCCATGGACTGTGATACTATGTACGTACTCAGAATCATTTGGGCATATGAATGTGCTGGTTACCGAGATACTACTTATGGAAATATGTAGTAACCTCGGACCCTCGGGAGGGTTGACGAAATTTCTCGGATGTCGCGTGATAAGGGTACGTGGGATGGTATGAATGAGGTGAATTGAGTTCAATTAACTGAATGTATATGGTAGAGGACATAGTGTAGTATGCCTGTGCAAAAATTCAGGGAGCTGTATGTGCTGGTATCGGAGATATAGGCCGAGAAGTAATACTTAAGCAACCACCGCGTTTTTTGCGATTACGCAGTGGTTTTGACCTGTTTTGGGATGGTAATTGCGGCGAAACTAGCTGAATTGACTTCAGTACCTCGTATGTGTTTGGTAAAGTGGGTTATTATGAAGGTAATATAAAAAATGTGGAGAGATGAATGTGCTGCTAACGGAGATATATGCGCGGAAGTGAAATTGTACACTTTTTCGCGATGTTTTTTTTCGCGTTGCGGCGATGGTTTGATGGGTATTGTGGGTAAACGAGCTGAATTGACTTAAGAATGTCATATGTATTCCATGGACTATGATACTATGTACGTACTCAGAAACATTTGGGCATATGAATGTGCTGGTTACCGAGATATTACTTATGGAAGTATGTAGTAACTTCGGACCCTCGGGAGGGTTGACGAAATTTCTCGGATGTCGCGTGATAAGGGTACGTGGGATGGTATGAATGAGGTGAATTGAGTTCAATTAACTGAATGTATATGGTAGAGGACATAGTGTAGTATGCCTGTGCAAAAATTCAGGGAGCTGTATGTGCTGGTATCGGAGATATAGGCCGAGAAGTAATACTTAAGCAACCACCGCGTTTTTTGCGATTACGCAGTGGTTTTGACCTGTTTTGGGATGGTAATTGCGGCGTAACTAGCTGAATTGACTTCAGTACCTCGTATGTGTTTGGTAAAGTGGGTTATTATGAAGGTAATATAAAAAATGTGGAGAGATGAATGTGCTGCTAACGGAGATATATGCGCGGAAGTGAAATTGTACACTTTTTCGCGATGTTTTTTTTCGCGTTGCGGCGACGGTTTGATGGGTATTGTGGGTAAACGAGCTGAATTGACTTAAGAATGTCATATGTATTCCATGGACTATGATACTATGTACGTACTCAGAAACATTTGGGCATATGAATGTGCTGGTTACCGAGATATTACTTATGGAAGTATGTAGTAACCTCGGACCCTCGGGAGGGTTGACGAAATTTCTCGGATTGTGCGTGATAAGGGTACGTGGGATGGTATGAATGAGGTGAATTGAGTTCAATTAACTGAATGTATATGGTAGAGGACATAGTGTGGTATGCCTGTGCAAAAATTCAGGGAGCTGTATGTGCTGGTATCGGAGATATAGGCCGAGAAGTAATACTTAAGCAACCACCGCGTTTTTTGCGATTACGCAGTGGTTTTGACCTGTTTTGGGATGGTAATTGCGGCGAAACTAGCTGAATTGACTTCAGTACCTCGTATGTGTTTGGTAAAGTGGGTTATTATGAAGGTAATATAAAAAATGTGGAGAGATGAATGTGCTGCTAACGGAGATATATGCGCGGAAGTGAAATTGTACACTTTTTCGCGATGTTTTTTTTCGCGTTGCGGCGACGGTTTGATGGGTATTGTGGGTAAACGAGCTGAATTGACTTAAGAATGTCATATGTATTCCATGGACTATGATACTATGTACGTACTCAGAAACATTTGGGCATATGAATGTGCTGGTTACCGAGATATTACTTATGGAAGTATGTAGTAACCTCGGACCCTCGGGAGGGTTGACGAAATTTCTCGGATTGTGCGTGATAAGGGTACGTGGGATGGTATGAAAGAGGTGAATTGAGTTCAATTAACTGAATGTATATGGTAGAGGACATAGTGTGGTATGCCTGTGCAAAAATTCAGGGAGCTGTATGTGCTGGTATCGGAGATATAGGCCGAGAAGTAATACTTAAGCAACCACCGCGTTTTTTGCGATTACGCAGTGGTTTTGACCTGTTTTGGGATGGTAATTGCGGCGAAACTAGCTGAATTGACTTCAGTACCTCGTATGTGTTTGGTAAAGTGGGTTATTATGAAGGTAATATAAAAAATGTGGAGAGATGAATGTGCTGCTAACGGAGATATATGCGCGGAAGTGAAATTGTACACTTTTTCGCGATGTTTTTTTTCGCGTTGCGGCGATGGTTTGATGGGTATTGTGGGTAAACGAGCTTAATTGACTTAAGAATGTCATATGTATTCCATGGACTATGATACTATGTACGTACTCAGAAATATTTGGGCATATGAATGTGCTGGTTACCGAGATATTACTTATGGAAGTATGTAGTAACCTCGGACCCTCGGGAGGGTTGACGAAATTTCTCGGATGTCGCGTGATAAGGGTACGTGGGATGGTATGAATGAGGTGAATTGAGTTCAATTAACTGAATGTATATGGTAGAGGACATAGTGTAGTTTGCCTGTGCATAAATTCAGGGAGCTGTATGTGCTGGTATCGGAGATATAGGCCGAGAAGTAATACTTAAGCAACCACCGCGTTTTTTGCGATTACGCAGTGGTTTTGACCTGTTTTGGGATGGTAATTGCGGCGAAACTAGCTGAATTGACTTCAGTACCTCGTATGTGTTTGGTAAAGTGGGTTATTATGAAGGTAATATAAAAAATGTGGAGAGATGAATGTGCTGCTAACGGAGATATATGCGCGGAAGTGAAATTGTACACTTTTTCGCGATGTTTTTTTTCGCGTTGCGGCGATGGTTTGATGGGTATTGTGGGTAAACGAGCTTAATTGACTTAAGAATGTCATATGTATTCCATGGACTATGATACTATGTACGTACTCAGAAACATTTGGGCATATGAATGTGCTGGTTACCGAGATATTACTTATGGAAATATGTAGTAACCTCGGACCCTCGGGAGGGTTGACGAAATTTCTCGGATTGTGCGTGATAAGGGTACGTGGGATGGTATGCATGAGGTGAATTGAGTTCAATTAACTGAATGTATATGGTAGAGGACATAGTGTAGTATGCCTGTGCAAAAATTCAGGGAGCTGTATGTGCTGGTATCGGAGATATAGGCCGAGAAGTAATACTTAAGCAACCACCGCGTTTTTTGCGATTACGCAGTGGTTTTGACCTGTTTTGGGATGGTAATTGCGGCGAAACTAGCTGAATTGACTTCAGTACCTCGTATGTGTTTGGTAAAGTGGGTTATTATGAAGGTAATATAAAAAATGTGGAGAGATGAATGTGCTGCTAACGGAGATATATGCGCGGAAGTGAAATTGTACACTTTTTCGCGATGTTTTTTTTCGCGTTGCGGCGACGGTTTGATGGGTATTGTGGGTAAACGAGCTGAATTGACTTAAGAATGTCATATGTATTCCATGGACTATGATACTATGTACGTACTCAGAAACATTTGGGCATATGAATGTGCTGGTTACCGAGATATTACTTATGGAAGTATGTAGTAACCTCGGACCCTCGGGAGGGTTGACGAAATTTCTCGGATTGTGCGTGATAAGGGTACGTGGGATGGTATGAAAGAGGTGAATTGAGTTCAATTAACTGAATGTATATGGTAGAGGACATAGTGTGGTATGCCTGTGCAAAAATTCAGGGAGCTGTATGTGCTGGTATCGGAGATATAGGCCGAGAAGTAATACTTAAGCAACCACCGCGTTTTTTGCGATTACGCAGTGGTTTTGACCTGTTTTGGGATGGTAATTGCGGCGAAACTAGCTGAATTGACTTCAGTACCTCGTATGTGTTTGGTAAAGTGGGTTATTATGAAGGTAATATAAAAAATGTGGAGAGATGAATGTGCTGCTAACGGAGATATATGCGCGGAAGTGAAATTGTACACTTTTTCGCGATGTTTTTTTTCGCGTTGCGGCGATGGTTTGATGGGTATTGTGGGTAAACGAGCTTAATTGACTTAAGAATGTCATATGTATTCCATGGACTATGATACTATGTACGTACTCAGAAATATTTGGGCATATGAATGTGCTGGTTACCGAGATATTACTTATGGAAGTATGTAGTAACCTCGGACCCTCGGGAGGGTTGACGAAATTTCTCGGATGTCGCGTGATAAGGGTACGTGGGATGGTATGAATGAGGTGAATTGAGTTCAATTAACTGAATGTATATGGTAGAGGACATAGTGTAGTTTGCCTGTGCATAAATTCAGGGAGCTGTATGTGCTGGTATCGGAGATATAGGCCGAGAAGTAATACTTAAGCAACCACCGCGTTTTTTGCGATTACGCAGTGGTTTTGACCTGTTTTGGGATGGTAATTGCGGCGAAACTAGCTGAATTGACTTCAGTACCTCGTATGTGTTTGGTAAAGTGGGTTATTATGAAGGTAATATAAAAAATGTGGAGAGATGAATGTGCTGCTAACGGAGATATATGCGCGGAAGTGAAATTGTACACTTTTTCGCGATGTTTTTTTTCGCGTTGCGGCGATGGTTTGATGGGTATTGTGGGTAAACGAGCTTAATTGACTTAAGAATGTCATATGTATTCCATGGACTATGATACTATGTACGTACTCAGAAACATTTGGGCATATGAATGTGCTGGTTACCGAGATATTACTTATGGAAATATGTAGTAACCTCGGACCCTCGGGAGGGTTGACGAAATTTCTCGGATGTCGCGTGATAAGGGTACGTGGGATGGTATGCATGAGGTGAATTGAGTTCAATTAACTGAATGTATATGGTAGAGGACATAGTGTAGTATGCCTGTGCAAAAATTCAGGGAGCTGTATGTGCTGGTATCGGAGATATAGGCCGAGAAGTAATACTTAAGCAACCACCGCGTTTTTTGCGATTACGCAGTGGTTTTGACCTGTTTTGGGATGGTAATTGCGGCGAAACTAGCTGAATTGACTTCAGTACCTCGTAAGTGTTTGGTAAAGTGGGTTATTATGAAGGTAATATAAAAAATGTGGAGAGATGAATGTGCTGCTAACGGAGATATATGCGCGGAAGTGAAATTGTACACTTTTTCGCGATGTTTTTTTTCGCGTTGCGGCGATGGTTTGATGGTTATTGTGGGTAAACGAGCTGAATTGACTTAAGAATGTCATATGTATTCCATGGACTATAATACTATGTACGTACTCAGAAACATTTGGGCATATGAATGTGCTGGTTACCGAGATATTACTTATGGAAGTATGTAGTAACCTCGGACCCTCGGGAGGGTTGACGAAATTTCTCGGATGTCGCGTGATAAGGGTACGTGGGATGGTATGAATGAGGTGAATTGAGTTCAATTAACTGAATGTATATGGTAGAGGACATAGTGTAGTATGCCTGTGCAAAAATTCAGGGAGTTGTATGTGCTGGTATCGGAGATATAGGCCGAGAAGTAATACTTAAGCAACCACCGCGTTTTTTGCGATTACGCAGTGGTTTTGACCTGTTTTGGGATGGTAATTGCGGCGAAACTAGCTGAATTGACTTCAGTACCTCGTATGTGTTTGGTAAAGTGGGTTATTATGAAGGTAATATAAAAAATGTGGAGAGATGAATGTGCTGCTAACGGAGATATATGCGCGGAAGTGAAATTGTACACTTTTTCGCGATGTTTTTTTTCGCGTTGTGGCGACGGTTTGATGGGTATTGTGGGTAAACGAGCTGAATTGACTTAAGAATGTCATATGTATTCCATGGACTGTGATACTATGTACGTACTCAGAATCATTTGGGCATATGAATGTGCTGGTTACCGAGATACTACTTATGGAAATATGTAGTAACCTCGGACCCTCGGGAGGGTTGACGAAATTTCTCGGATGTCGCGTGATAAGGGTACGTGGGATGGTATGAATGAGGTGAATTGAGTTCAATTAACTGAATGTATATGGTAGAGGACATAGTGTAGTATGCCTGTGCAAAAATTCAGGGAGCTGTATGTGCTGGTATCGGATATATAGGCCGAGAAGTAATACTTAAGCAACCACCGCGTTTTTTGCGATTACGCAGTGGTTTTGACCTGTTTTGGGATGGTAATTGCGGCGAAACTAGCTGAATTGACTTCAGTACCTCGTATGTGTTTGGTAAAGTGGGTTATTATGAAGGTAATATAAAAAATGTGGAGAGATGAATGTGCTGCTAACGGAGATATATGCGCGGAAGTGAAATTGTACACTTTTTCGCGATGTTTTTTTTCGCGTTGCGGCGATGGTTTGATGGGTATTGTGGGTAAACGAGCTGAATTGACTTAAGAATGTCATATGTATTCCATGGACTATGATACTATGTACGTACTCAGAAACATTTGGGCATATGAATGTGCTGGTTACCGAGATATTACTTATGGAAGTATGTTGTAACCTCGGACCCTCGGGAGGGTTGACGAAATTTCTCGGATGTCGCGTGATAAGGGTACGTGGGATGGTATGAATGAGGTGAATTGAGTTCAATTAACTGAATGTATATGGTAGAGGACATAGTGTAGTATGCCTGTGCAAAAATTCAGGGAGCTGTATGTGCTGGTATCGGAGATATAGGCCGAGAAGTAATACTTAAGCAACCACCGCGTTTTTTGCGATTACGCAGTGGTTTTGACCTGTTTTGGGATGGTAATTGCGGCGAAACTAGCTGAATTGACTTCAGTACCTCGTATGTGTTTGGTAAAGTGGGTTATTATGAAGGTAATATAAAAAACGTGGAGAGATGAATGTGCTGCTAACGGAGATATATGCGCGGAAGTGAAATTGTACACTTTTTCGCGATGTTTTTTTTCGCGTTGCGGCGACGGTTTGATGGGTATTGTGGGTAAACGAGCTGAATTGACTTAAGAATGTCATATGTATTCCATGGACTATGATACTATGTACGTACTCAGAAACATTTGGGCATATGAATGTGCTGGTTACCGAGATATTACTTATGGAAGTATGTAGTAACTTCGGACCCTCGGGAGGGTTGACGAAATTTCTCGGATGTCGCGTGATAAGGGTACGTGGGATGGTATGAATGAGGTGAATTGAGTTCAATTAACTGAATGTATATGGTAGAGGACATAGTGTAGTATGCCTGTGCAAAAATTCAGGGAGCTGTATGTGCTGGTATCGGAGATATAGGCCGAGAAGTAATACTTAAGCAACCACCGCGTTTTTTGCGATTACGCAGTGGTTTTGACCTGTTTTGGGATGGTAATTGCGGCGTAACTAGCTGAATTGACTTCAGTACCTCGTATGTGTTTGGTGAAGTGGGTTATTATGAAGGTAATATAAAAAACGTGGAGAGATGAATGTGCTGCTAACGGAGATATATGCGCGGAAGTGAAATTGTACACTTTTTCGCGATGTTTTTTTTCGCGTTGCGGCGACGGTTTGATGGGTATTGTGGGTAAACGAGCTGAATTGACTTAAGAATGTCATATGTATTCCATGGAATATGATACTATGTACGTACTCAGAAACATTTGGGCATATGAATGTGCTGGTTACCGAGATATTACTTATGGAAGTATGTAGTAACTTCGGACCCTCGGGAGGGTTGACGAAATTTCTCGGATGTCGCGTGATAAGGGTACGTGGGATGGTATGAATGAGGTGAATTGAGTTCAATTAACTGAATGTATATGGTAGAGGACATAGTGTAGTATGCCTGTGCAAAAATTCAGGGAGCTGTATGTGCTGGTATCGGAGATATAGGCCGAGAAGTAATACTTAAGCAACCACCGCGTTTTTTGCGATTACGCAGTGGTTTTGACCTGTATTGGGATGGTAATTGCGGCGAAACTAGCTGAATTGACTTCAGTACCTCGTATGTGTTTGGTAAAGTGGGTTATTATGAAGGTAATATAAAAAATGTGGAGAGATGAATGTGCTGCTAACGGAGATATATGCGCGGAAGTGAAATTGTACACTTTTTCGCGATGTTTTTTTTCGCGTTGCGGCGATGGTTTGATGGGTATTGTGGGTAAACGAGCTTAATTGACTTAAGAATGTCATATGTATTCCATGGACTATGATACTATGTACGTACTCAGAAACATTTGGGCATATGAATGTGCTGGTTACCGAGATATTACTTATGGAAGTATGTAGTAACCTCGGACCCTCGGGAGGGTTGACGAAATTTCTCGGATGTCGCGTGATAAGGGTACGTGGGATGGTATGCATGAGGTGAATTGAGTTCAATTAACTGAATGTATATGGTAGAGGACATAGTGTAGTATGCCTGTGCAAAAATTCAGGGAGCTGTATGTGCTGGTATCGGAGATATAGGCCGAGAAGTAATACTTAAGCAACCACCGCGTTTTTTGCGATTACGCAGTGGTTTTGACCTGTTTTGGGATGGTAATTGCGGCGAAACTAGCTGAATTGACTTCAGTACCTCGTATGTGTTTGGTAAAGTGGGTTATTATGAAGGTAATATAAAAAATGTGGAGAGATGAATGTGCTGCTAACGGAGATGTATGCGCGGAAGTGAAATTGTACACTTTTTCGCGATGTTTTTTTTCGCGTTGCGGCGATGGTTTGATGGTTATTGTGGGTAAACGAGCTGAATTGACTTAAAAATGTCATATGTATTCCATGGACTATAATACTATGTACGTACTCAGAAACATTTGGGCATATGAATGTGCTGGTTACCGAGATATTACTTATGGAAGTATGTAGTAACCTCGGACCCTCGGGAGGGTTGACGAAATTTCTCGGATGTCGCGTGATAAGGGTACGTGGGATGGTATGAATGAGGTGAATTGAGTTCAATTAACTGAATGTATATGGTAGAGGACATAGTGTAGTATGCCTGTGCAAAAATTCAGGGAGTTGTATGTGCTGGTATCGGAGATATAGGCCGAGAAGTAATACTTAAGCAACCACCGCGTTTTTTGCGATTACGCAGTGGTTTTGACCTGTTTTGGGATGGTAATTGCGGCGAAACTAGCTGAATTGACTTCAGTACCTCGTATGTGTTTGGTAAAGTGGGTTATTATGAAGGTAATATAAAAAATGTGGAGAGATGAATGTGCTGCTAACGGAGATATATGCGCGGAAGTGAAATTGTACACTTTTTCGCGATGTTTTTTTTCGCGTTGTGGCGACGGTTTGATGGGTATTGTGGGTAAACGAGCTGAATTGACTTAAGAATGTCATATGTATTCCATGGACTGTGATACTATGTACGTACTCAGAATCATTTGGGCATATGAATGTGCTGGTTACCGAGATACTACTTATGGAAATATGTAGTAACCTCGGACCCTCGGGAGGGTTGACGAAATTTCTCGGATGTCGCGTGATAAGGGTACGTGGGATGGTATGAATGAGGTGAATTGAGTTCAATTAACTGAATGTATATGGTAGAGGACATAGTGTAGTATGCCTGTGCAAAAATTCAGGGAGCTGTATGTGCTGGTATCGGATATATAGGCCGAGAAGTAATACTTAAGCAACCACCGCGTTTTTTGCGATTACGCAGTGGTTTTGACCTGTTTTGGGATGGTAATTGCGGCGAAACTAGCTGAATTGACTTCAGTACCTCGTATGTGTTTGGTAAAGTGGGTTATTATGAAGGTAATATAAAAAATGTGGAGAGATGAATGTGCTGCTAACGGAGATATATGCGCGGAAGTGAAATTGTACACTTTTTCGCGATGTTTTTTTTCGCGTTGCGGCGATGGTTTGATGGGTATTGTGGGTAAACGAGCTGAATTGACTTAAGAATGTCATATGTATTCCATGGACTATGATACTATGTACGTACTCAGAAACATTTGGGCATATGAATGTGCTGGTTACCGAGATATTACTTATGGAAGTATGTTGTAACCTCGGACCCTCGGGAGGGTTGACGAAATTTCTCGGATGTCGCGTGATAAGGGTACGTGGGATTGTATGAATGAGGTGAATTGAGTTCAATTAACTGAATGTATATGGTAGAGGACATAGTGTAGTATGCCTGTGCAAAAATTCAGGGAGCTGTATGTGCTGGTATCGGAGATATAGGCCGAGAAGTAATACTTAAGCAACCACCGCGTTTTTTGCGATTACGCAGTGGTTTTGACCTGTTTTGGGATGGTAATTGCGGCGAAACTAGCTGAATTGACTTCAGTACCTCGTATGTGTTTGGTAAAGTGGGTTATTATGAAGGTAATATAAAAAACGTGGAGAGATGAATGTGCTGCTAACGGAGATATATGCGCGGAAGTGAAATTGTACACTTTTTCGCGATGTTTTTTTTCGCGTTGCGGCGACGGTTTGATGGGTATTGTGGGTAAACGAGCTGAATTGACTTAAGAATGTCATATGTATTCCATGGACTATGATACTATGTACGTACTCAGAAACATTTGGGCATATGAATGTGCTGGTTACCGAGATATTACTTATGGAAGTATGTAGTAACTTCGGACCCTCGGGAGGGTTGACGAAATTTCTCGGATGTCGCGTGATAAGGGTACGTGGGATGGTATGAATGAGGTGAATTGAGTTCAATTAACTGAATGTATATGGTAGAGGACATAGTGTAGTATGCCTGTGCAAAAATTCAGGGAGCTGTATGTGCTGGTATCGGAGATATAGGCCGAGAAGTAATACTTAAGCAACCACCGCGTTTTTTGCGATTACGCAGTGGTTTTGACCTGTTTTGGGATGGTAATTGCGGCGTAACTAGCTGAATTGACTTCAGTACCTCGTATGTGTTTGGTGAAGTGGGTTATTATGAAGGTAATATAAAAAACGTGGAGAGATGAATGTGCTGCTAACGGAGATATATGCGCGGAAGTGAAATTGTACACTTTTTCGCGATGTTTTTTTTCGCGTTGCGGCGACGGTTTGATGGGTATTGTGGGTAAACGAGCTGAATTGACTTAAGAATGTCATATGTATTCCATGGAATATGATACTATGTACGTACTCAGAAACATTTGGGCATATGAATGTGCTGGTTACCGAGATATTACTTATGGAAGTATGTAGTAACTTCGGACCCTCGGGAGGGTTGACGAAATTTCTCGGATGTCGCGTGATAAGGGTACGTGGGATGGTATGAATGAGGTGAATTGAGTTCAATTAACTGAATGTATATGGTAGAGGACATAGTGTAGTATGCCTGTGCAAAAATTCAGGGAGCTGTATGTGCTGGTATCGGAGATATAGGCCGAGAAGTAATACTTAAGCAACCACCGCGTTTTTTGCGATTACGCAGTGGTTTTGACCTGTATTGGGATGGTAATTGCGGCGAAACTAGCTGAATTGACTTCAGTACCTCGTATGTGTTTGGTAAAGTGGGTTATTATGAAGGTAATATAAAAAATGTGGAGAGATGAATGTGCTGCTAACGGAGATATATGCGCGGAAGTGAAATTGTACACTTTTTCGCGATGTTTTTTTTCGCGTTGCGGCGATGGTTTGATGGGTATTGTGGGTAAACGAGCTTAATTGACTTAAGAATGTCATATGTATTCCATGGACTATGATACTATGTACGTACTCAGAAACATTTGGGCATATGAATGTGCTGGTTACCGAGATATTACTTATGGAAGTATGTAGTAACCTCGGACCCTCGGGAGGGTTGACGAAATTTCTCGGATGTCGCGTGATAAGGGTACGTGGGATGGTATGCATGAGGTGAATTGAGTTCAATTAACTGAATGTATATGGTAGAGGACATAGTGTAGTATGCCTGTGCAAAAATTCAGGGAGCTGTATGTGCTGGTATCGGAGATATAGGCCGAGAAGTAATACTTAAGCAACCACCGCGTTTTTTGCGATTACGCAGTGGTTTTGACCTGTTTTGGGATGGTAATTGCGGCGAAACTAGCTGAATTGACTTCAGTACCTCGTATGTGTTTGGTAAAGTGGGTTATTATGAAGGTAATATAAAAAATGTGGAGAGATGAATGTGCTGCTAACGGAGATGTATGCGCGGAAGTGAAATTGTACACTTTTTCGCGATGTTTTTTTTCGCGTTGCGGCGATGGTTTGATGGTTATTGTGGGTAAACGAGCTGAATTGACTTAAAAATGTCATATGTATTCCATGGACTATAATACTATGTACGTACTCAGAAACATTTGGGCATATGAATGTGCTGGTTACCGAGATATTACTTATGGAAGTATGTAGTAACCTCGGACCCTCGGGAGGGTTGACGAAATTTCTCGGATGTCGCGTGATAAGGGTACGTGGGATGGTATGAATGAGGTGAATTGAGTTCAATTAACTGAATGTATATGGTAGAGGACATAGTGTAGTATGCCTGTGCAAAAATTCAGGGAGTTGTATGTGCTGGTATCGGAGATATAGGCCGAGAAGTAATACTTAAGCAACCACCGCGTTTTTTGCGATTACGCAGTGGTTTTGACCTGTTTTGGGATGGTAATTGCGGCGAAACTAGCTGAATTGACTTCAGTACCTCGTATGTGTTTGGTAAAGTGGGTTATTATGAAGGTAATATAAAAAATGTGGAGAGATGAATGTGCTGCTAACGGAGATATATGCGCGGAAGTGAAATTGTACACTTTTTCGCGATGTTTTTTTTCGCGTTGTGGCGACGGTTTGATGGGTATTGTGGGTAAACGAGCTGAATTGACTTAAGAATGTCATATGTATTCCATGGACTGTGATACTATGTACGTACTCAGAATCATTTGGGCATATGAATGTGCTGGTTACCGAGATACTACTTATGGAAATATGTAGTAACCTCGGACCCTCGGGAGGGTTGACGAAATTTCTCGGATGTCGCGTGATAAGGGTACGTGGGATGGTATGAATGAGGTGAATTGAGTTCAATTAACTGAATGTATATGGTAGAGGACATAGTGTAGTATGCCTGTGCAAAAATTCAGGGAGCTGTATGTGCTGGTATCGGAGATATAGGCCGAGAAGTAATACTTAAGCAACCACCGCGTTTTTTGCGATTACGCAGTGGTTTTGACCTGTTTTGGGATGGTAATTGCGGCGAAACTAGCTGAATTGACTTCAGTACCTCGTATGTGTTTGGTAAAGTGGGTTATTATGAAGGTAATATAAAAAATGTGGAGAGATGAATGTGCTGCTAACGGAGATATATGCGCGGAAGTGAAATTGTACACTTTTTCGCGATGTTTTTTTTCGCGTTGCGGCGATGGTTTGATGGGTATTGTGGGTAAACGAGCTGAATTGACTTAAGAATGTCATATGTATTCCATGGACTATGATACTATGTACGTACTCAGAAACATTTGGGCATATGAATGTGCTGGTTACCGAGATATTACTTATGGAAGTATGTAGTAACTTCGGACCCTCGGGAGGGTTGACGAAATTTCTCGGATGTCGCGTGATAAGGGTACGTGGGATGGTATGAATGAGGTGAATTGAGTTCAATTAACTGAATGTATATGGTAGAGGACATAGTGTAGTATGCCTGTGCAAAAATTCAGGGAGCTGTATGTGCTGGTATCGGAGATATAGGCCGAGAAGTAATACTTAAGCAACCACCGCGTTTTTTGCGATTACGCAGTGGTTTTGACCTGTTTTGGGATGGTAATTGCGGCGTAACTAGCTGAATTGACTTCAGTACCTCGTATGTGTTTGGTAAAGTGGGTTATTATGAAGGTAATATAAAAAATGTGGAGAGATGAATGTGCTGCTAACGGAGATATATGCGCGGAAGTGAAATTGTACACTTTTTCGCGATGTTTTTTTTCGCGTTGCGGCGACGGTTTGATGGGTATTGTGGGTAAACGAGCTGAATTGACTTAAGAATGTCATATGTATTCCATGGACTATGATACTATGTACGTACTCAGAAACATTTGGGCATATGAATGTGCTGGTTACCGAGATATTACTTATGGAAGTATGTAGTAACCTCGGACCCTCGGGAGGGTTGACGAAATTTCTCGGATTGTGCGTGATAAGGGTACGTGGGATGGTATGAATGAGGTGAATTGAGTTCAATTAACTGAATGTATATGGTAGAGGACATAGTGTGGTATGCCTGTGCAAAAATTCAGGGAGCTGTATGTGCTGGTATCGGAGATATAGGCCGAGAAGTAATACTTAAGCAACCACCGCGTTTTTTGCGATTACGCAGTGGTTTTGACCTGTTTTGGGATGGTAATTGCGGCGAAACTAGCTGAATTGACTTCAGTACCTCGTATGTGTTTGGTAAAGTGGGTTATTATGAAGGTAATATAAAAAATGTGGAGAGATGAATGTGCTGCTAACGGAGATATATGCGCGGAAGTGAAATTGTACACTTTTTCGCGATGTTTTTTTTCGCGTTGCGGCGACGGTTTGATGGGTATTGTGGGTAAACGAGCTGAATTGACTTAAGAATGTCATATGTATTCCATGGACTATGATACTATGTACGTACTCAGAAACATTTGGGCATATGAATGTGCTGGTTACCGAGATATTACTTATGGAAGTATGTAGTAACCTCGGACCCTCGGGAGGGTTGACGAAATTTCTCGGATTGTGCGTGATAAGGGTACGTGGGATGGTATGAAAGAGGTGAATTGAGTTCAATTAACTGAATGTATATGGTAGAGGACATAGTGTGGTATGCCTGTGCAAAAATTCAGGGAGCTGTATGTGCTGGTATCGGAGATATAGGCCGAGAAGTAATACTTAAGCAACCACCGCGTTTTTTGCGATTACGCAGTGGTTTTGACCTGTTTTGGGATGGTAATTGCGGCGAAACTAGCTGAATTGACTTCAGTACCTCGTATGTGTTTGGTAAAGTGGGTTATTATGAAGGTAATATAAAAAATGTGGAGAGATGAATGTGCTGCTAACGGAGATATATGCGCGGAAGTGAAATTGTACACTTTTTCGCGATGTTTTTTTTCGCGTTGCGGCGATGGTTTGATGGGTATTGTGGGTAAACGAGCTTAATTGACTTAAGAATGTCATATGTATTCCATGGACTATGATACTATGTACGTACTCAGAAATATTTGGGCATATGAATGTGCTGGTTACCGAGATATTACTTATGGAAGTATGTAGTAACCTCGGACCCTCGGGAGGGTTGACGAAATTTCTCGGATGTCGCGTGATAAGGGTACGTGGGATGGTATGAATGAGGTGAATTGAGTTCAATTAACTGAATGTATATGGTAGAGGACATAGTGTAGTTTGCCTGTGCATAAATTCAGGGAGCTGTATGTGCTGGTATCGGAGATATAGGCCGAGAAGTAATACTTAAGCAACCACCGCGTTTTTTGCGATTACGCAGTGGTTTTGACCTGTTTTGGGATGGTAATTGCGGCGAAACTAGCTGAATTGACTTCAGTACCTCGTATGTGTTTGGTGAAGTGGGTTATTATGAAGGTAATATAAAAAACGTGGAGAGATGAATGTGCTGCTAACGGAGATATATGCGCGGAAGTGAAATTGTACACTTTTTCGCGATGTTTTTTTTCGCGTTGCGGCGACGGTTTGATGGGTATTGTGGGTAAACGAGCTGAATTGACTTAAGAATGTCATATGTATTCCATGGAATATGATACTATGTACGTACTCAGAAACATTTGGGCATATGAATGTGCTGGTTACCGAGATATTACTTATGGAAGTATGTAGTAACTTCGGACCCTCGGGAGGGTTGACGAAATTTCTCGGATGTCGCGTGATAAGGGTACGTGGGATGGTATGAATGAGGTGAATTGAGTTCAATTAACTGAATGTATATGGTAGAGGACATAGTGTAGTATGCCTGTGCAAAAATGCAGGGAGCTGTATGTGCTGGTATCGGAGATATAGGCCGAGAAGTAATACTTAAGCAACCACCGCGTTTTTTGCGATTACGCAGTGGTTTTGACCTGTTTTGGGATGGTAATTGCGGCGAAACTAGCTGAATTGACTTCAGTACCTCGTATGTGTTTGGTAAAGTGGGTTATTATGAAGGTAATATAAAAAATGTGGAGAGATGAATGTGCTGCTAACGGAGATATATGCGCGGAAGTGAAATTGTACACTTTTTCGCGATGTTTTTTTTCGCGTTGCGGCGATGGTTTGATGGGTATTGTGGGTAAACGAGCTTAATTGACTTAAGAATGTCATATGTATTCCATGGACTATGATACTATGTACGTACTCAGAAACATTTGGGCATATGAATGTGCTGGTTACCGAGATATTACTTATGGAAGTATGTAGTAACCTCGGACCCTCGGGAGGGTTGACGAAATTTCTCGGATGTCGCGTGATAAGGGTACGTGGGATGGTATGCATGAGGTGAATTGAGTTCAATTAACTGAATGTATATGGTAGAGGACATAGTGTAGTATGCCTGTGCAAAAATTCAGGGAGCTGTATGTGCTGGTATCGGAGATATAGGCCGAGAAGTAATACTTAAGCAACCACCGCGTTTTTTGCGATTACGCAGTGGTTTTGACCTGTTTTGGGATGGTAATTGCGGCGAAACTAGCTGAATTGACTTCAGTACCTCGTATGTGTTTGGTAAAGTGGGTTATTATGAAGGTAATATAAAAAATGTGGAGAGATGAATGTGCTGCTAACGGAGATATATGCGCGGAAGTGAAATTGTACACTTTTTCGCGATGTTTTTTTTCGCGTTGCGGCGATGGTTTGATGGGTATTGTGGGTAAACGAGCTGAATTGACTTAAGAATGTCATATGTATTCCATGGACTATAATACTATGTACGTACTCAGAAACATTTGGGCATATGAATGTGCTGGTTACCGAGATATTACTTATGGAAGTATGTAGTAACCTCGGACCCTCGGGAGGGTTGACGAAATTTCTCGGATGTCGCGTGATAAGGGTACGTGGGATGGTATGAATGAGGTGAATTGAGTTCAATTAACTGAATGTATATGGTAGAGGACATAGTGTAGTATGCCTGTGCAAAAATTCAGGGAGTTGTATGTGCTGGTATCGGAGATATAGGCCGAGAAGTAATACTTAAGCAACCACCGCGTTTTTTGCGATTACGCAGTGGTTTTGACCTGTTTTGGGATGGTAATTGCGGCGAAACTAGCTGAATTGACTTCAGTACCTCGTATGTGTTTGGTAAAGTGGGTTATTATGAAGGTAATATAAAAAATGTGGAGAGATGAATGTGCTGCTAACGGAGATATATGCGCGGAAGTGAAATTGTACACTTTTTCGCGATGTTTTTTTTCGCGTTGTGGCGACGGTTTGATGGGTATTGTGGGTAAACGAGCTGAATTGACTTAAGAATGTCATATGTATTCCATGGACTGTGATACTATGTACGTACTCAGAATCATTTGGGCATATGAATGTGCTGGTTACCGAGATACTACTTATGGAAATATGTAGTAACCTCGGACCCTCGGGAGGGTTGACGAAATTTCTCGGATGTCGCGTGATAAGGGTACGTGGGATGGTATGAATGAGGTGAATTGAGTTCAATTAACTGAATGTATATGGTAGAGGACATAGTGTAGTATGCCTGTGCAAAAATTCAGGGAGCTGTATGTGCTGGTATCGGAGATATAGGCCGAGAAGTAATACTTAAGCAACCACCGCGTTTTTTGCGATTACGCAGTGGTTTTGACCTGTTTTGGGATGGTAATTGCGGCGTAATTAGCTGAATTGACTTCAGTACCTCGTATGTGTTTGGTAAAGTGGGTTATTATGAAGGTAATATAAAAAATGTGGAGAGATGAATGTGCTGCTAACGGAGATATATGCGCGGAAGTGAAATTGTACACTTTTTCGCGATGTTTTTTTTCGCGTTGCGGCGACGGTTTGATGGGTATTGTGGGTAAACGAGCTGAATTGACTTAAGAATGTCATATGTATTCCATGGACTATGATACTATGTACGTACTCAGAAACATTTGGGCATATGAATGTGCTGGTTACCGAGATATTACTTATGGAAGTATGTAGTAACCTCGGACCCTCGGGAGGGTTGACGAAATTTCTCGGATTGTGCGTGATAAGGGTACGTGGGATGGTATGAATGAGGTGAATTGAGTTCAATTAACTGAATGTATATGGTAGAGGACATAGTGTGGTATGCCTGTGCAAAAATTCAGGGAGCTGTATGTGCTGGTATCGGAGATATAGGCCGAGAAGTAATACTTAAGCAACCACCGCGTTTTTTGCGATTACGCAGTGGTTTTGACCTGTTTTGGGATGGTAATTGCGGCGAAACTAGCTGAATTGACTTCAGTACCTCGTATGTGTTTGGTAAAGTGGGTTATTATGAAGGTAATATAAAAAATGTGGAGAGATGAATGTGCTGCTAACGGAGATATATGCGCGGAAGTGAAATTGTACACTTTTTCGCGATGTTTTTTTTCGCGTTGCGGCGATGGTTTGATGGGTATTGTGGGTAAACGAGCTTAATTGACTTAAGAATGTCATATGTATTCCATGGACTATGATACTATGTACGTACTCAGAAATATTTGGGCATATGAATGTGCTGGTTACCGAGATATTACTTATGGAAGTATGTAGTAACCTCGGACCCTCGGGAGGGTTGACGAAATTTCTCGGATGTCGCGTGATAAGGGTACGTGGGATGGTATGAATGAGGTGAATTGAGTTCAATTAACTGAATGTATATGGTAGAGGACATAGTGTAGTATGCCTGTGCAAAAATTCAGGGAGCTGTATGTGCTGGTATCGGAGATATAGGCCGAGAAGTAATACTTAAGCAACCACCGCGTTTTTTGCGATTACGCAGTGGTTTTGACCTGTTTTGGGATGGTAATTGCGGCGAAACTAGCTGAATTGACTTCAGTACCTCGTATGTGTTTGGTAAAGTGGGTTATTATGAAGGTAATATAAAAAATGTGGAGAGATGAATGTGCTGCTAACGGAGATATATGCGCGGAAGTGAAATTGTACACTTTTTCGCGTTGCGGCGATGGTTTGATGGGTATTGTGGGTAAACGAGCTGAATTGACTTAAGAATGTCATATGTATTCCATGGACTATGATACTATGTACGTACTCAGGAACATTTGGGGATATGAATGAGCTGGTTACCGAGATATAATTTATGGAATTATGTACTAACCTCCGACCCTCGGGAGGGTTGACGAAATTTCTCGGATGTCGCGTGATAAGGGTACGTGGGATGGTATGAATGAGGTGAATTGAGTTCAATTAACCGAATGCATATGGTAGAGGACATAGTGTAGTACGCCTGTGCAAAAATTCAGGGAGCTGTATGTGCTGGTATCGGAGAAATTGGCCGAGAAGTAATACTTAAGCAACCACCGCGTTTTTTGCGATTACGCAGTGGTTTTGACCTGTTTTGGGATGGTAATTGCGGCGAAACTAGCTGAATTGACTTCAGTAACTCGCATGTGTTTGATAAAGTGGGTTATTATGAAGGTAATATAAAAAATGTGGAGAGATGAATGTGCTGCTAACGGAGATATATGCGTGGAAGAGAAATTGTACACTTTTCCGCATTTTGCTTTGGTGATTGCATATTTCGCAGGATACAGTTCTTTGGAATAATTTCACTACTTATTTTCCCTGTTTCCACGAGGTTTGTATTACGTGGTATAAAATGCCTTCAGACGATAACTTATGCATATTTACGCATAATGTATTTATCACGGTATTACGACGGTCGTTCCTTCTTAGTTTCGCCTTCTTTTAATGTTAAAATGTGTGTTTTAATATAATCATATGTCTTTGGGTATATTTTACGCTGTATATACATCATTTGGGAAAATTTGACGCTCTTGGTTGTTTTCCGTGCGTAATTTGAGTGGTCGGGTTACAGAGGGACGTGGGATGGAAGTCCGTGGGCCAACTTCCGGTAAGTCAAAAACATTGGTGTTACTAGGTTCTATTGCGTTCTTGAATTTGTCGAATGAAATATATGTTTCGTGTTTTATACAACTTTGCATTGGAATGCTGTAGCATTCTGATTTTGTTGTCCTCATCTTAGATATTGAATAGTTTTTAATGCTTACTTCCCCCAAAACTAAAATATATGGAGCAAAGAGACCTAGTTGAGTTCCGCAAGACCGATACTTTCTGAAATAATGTTAGTTCATGTATTACACAATCGTGGCTGTCGAGTGGCCCCTTTTTCGATGTAACTACTAAATACTCCATAATTTTTCATGATACTGACGTTAATGATATTAGTCTATAATTAAATGGCTGTCCCTATCCTTGATTTGAATATTGAGTAGACATTTGCAATCTTACAGTATTGGAGAACTACACGTTCTTTGAGGGATTTGTTTAATGTAAATGTAAGATACGGAGTCAATCTTGGAGTTAATTCAGGCTTATGTTGTTCAAACATGGAATCGATTCCGCTACAAGATATATCGATCGGGGGCATTGATTGTTGAAATTAATCGGGTAGATATATTTTTATCTAGACTAAGTTTTTGACTAAACTAAGTTAAATAAAAATGCTATGAATAGCGAATAGGATATGAATAACGTTAAATATATCCAGTACGAGTGTGGCAATGTATAACATTGGTAGCTGCATTTTGGTATAAGGACTTATAGCTAACCCAACTAACGGCATGTTTTTGCATGTATGTTTAGCTATTTTTATCTTTTCTTAAATAGCGTAGTTTTGAACAGTACCTATACAAGTACTAATCCTGTTTTTTATGCATGATATGTAGTGCATGTTTGGTGAGAGATCACCCCCTGCCACACACCTTTATGGTGGTTTGCAGGGTATTATGTAGATGTAGGAGTTCTGCAGGTTATCTGTATGGATGCTGAAGGTGACTATTTTGCCCCTTCTTGTTTATCCTTCGTTTTCGAATTCAATTCTATGCATCACGACACTTACCGCAATTTAAAACATCAATACCTAATTTCATATGGAAAATTTTCCCACCGTTTGTTTTCCCATACATATTTCTTGAGGATAACATATTTCCTTCATCAAGTCCTTAATACTCAAACAAAGGCGTTACGACGTCCGTAGTGTCTCCTTCTGAGATGGCAAGAGAGGCGACGTGCGACAGATAAGGGAGCATTCATTCTTGCTTATCTCGCTGGCGGGTGATGACCACCCAGTGTCCGTTCGCTATTTCCTTATGCGTTCCTTGAGAGAGAGAGAGGGCACATCTTTCCACTCTCTCTCTCTCCTCCAAGATATGGAGTTAAGAAGGAAGGCGTTATAAGGAGACGAGTGATGAACGCTAGCGACGACTGTTAGGTCGGAAAATGCGACACAGGTCTTCCAACAGTAATCTGCTGTCCAACAGTCTGCTGGTTGCATGATTTGGTTCCACAATAATTTTTCCTCTGACTTGAAGTCACATGGGAACGGCAGCTCTACCAACAGTCAAATTTCTTTCAGTTCGCTGTCATTTTTATCTCATTCATTATACATATCTACATCTACACGACACCCTGCAAGCCACCGCGAGGGTGTGTGGCAGGGGGTAAATATCACCAAGCATGCACTACTAACATTTAAACAAACAACTATATTGTCTCATGCAACTTGATTGTTAGCATCTATAGTGTTTAAGGCTGCTCTATACCTGCCTTTAAGGCTGCTCTATACTTCTACCCTTTCTCAGATGTAACGGATTTTTGGGATTAGTTCTACGATTCCCCGCATAGGTGGCGGTGTAAAAAAGTGGAATGGGGGGCCTTCTCCACCTCTTCTCCCCCTCCTCCAGATGTAACATGATAGCGGTCAGAGCATCTCTCGGGTCCCCCTCGCGAGTGTTTTGTTTTTTTGATGACTGAAAAGAAAAGGACAGCGGTCACTCGAGATTCTTAGAACCCGACCCTTTCTTATCTATGACCAAATGAAGGGGTCTCAAATCTTCCTGTTTCTTGCGTGGGCATCGTTTCACTTTCTATTACGAAATAATGATTCGTCCCACCTTGAATTTGCAATGATGGTAAATATTGTACAGATATTTAGAACGCGATTACAAGCAGTAGTTAGGTGTTCGGTATCACAGAGTTGAGTTTGCAATAGGTAATGCAATGAACCATGAGAGAAACAAAGTATCATAAATATACCAAATGTGCACTTAGGTCAAAAGGCAGCTAAAAATTGCGCTCATGACGATTTGGCTTCTAATTTCTTAACTCAATGAAACACGTAAGTCAAGGGAAATTTTGTTGGGCGTTTATATTAAATGAACACGGTGTGCATGTATTTTTTTCCAGCATAGTGTGAATTGTCGCAAATAATATTAATAGAATGTTGAGTGGATACGTTTCTTCTTATTTAATTACATTTAATATTCCTATTTCATTTCTCTATTTTAAAATTATGTTATTCGGATTTCAGAAAATGTTTTGGCGTATTATAACACGCTTATGGCAGTTAAAATAAACGAATAAAATTTTTAATTTCCTAGGACCCGATGAATTATGCCGAGCCCTCCTTATGTAAGCTTGACAGCGAACAGTCATTACGTAGAAGCGTGTCTTTCTCTGCCAGATCCTAACTGATGAATCACTTAGGCAGGTTAGATTTTACGAGAACTCTTTTGTGAATGTTAATCCCTTGTACCTGGTTTCAACTTTCAGAATCCGAAGAATGCTCCTTTTCAGGAACTGAAATGGTGAAACATATTGTAAACTCATTTCGTAGATAACTCAACGACATCAACTGTGCCTCTTTCATCAGTACAGAGAATGAGTGGAAGACTTAAGATTATTACAAACATAGAACAGTATGTATTTCCACTCTCTAAATCAATAAGGTATCATCTAATCGAGTCAAAAATAATGCCGGTTCAATACGGTTTAGAAGTTTAGTATTCATAAAACGCCTACATTTACATAATATCCTGCAAGCCACCGTAATGGTGTGTGGCAGTGGCGGCCATTCACCAGGCATGTATTATCAAACAAGGAGAATACTGACTACTATCCTACTTAATAAACCTATGATAGAAATAGGCCACGAACATTTTTAAGGGTAATAACAACAAAATCTATAAAAAAAGAAAAAAATAATTGTATTCTTTTTGGGCCCCGCACCGATCGCTTGCGATCACCTAACTTCTCAAATCAACCCTATCAGTCATGAATACCTACACCTTTTTTCCTAGAGCTAGACTTTATAATTTGCTTATGATATTTTGTTAAAGAAAATGTATATGTTTTGGTAAATGATTTAAAACGTGGTACAATTCATGTTTCTGAAATTGTGTGCATTTACAGTGCACCCTGCAAGCCACCTTGAAGGCATGGCCTGAGGAGAGTCTATTTTGTTGTAGCGCCGTGCAAGCCACTCCCAGGGTGTTGGCAGGGCATTAATATTCACCGAACATGTGCTAAAAATCGCAACTCTAGTGAATCAGAGATTATTACTAATATCTCGCGGGACGCGGGAACACTAAAAATCTTACCTATTTTTCAACGTGCAAGAAAATAAGGCAAGTACAGGGATGGAAAAATATAAAAGTTCCATGAATCATCACGCCGTCACCTTTGTGCCAGTGAATTAGCTAAAATCTGTATCTCATTCTGTTTGATTTTAAATTACATATTACTGCACTATAAACAAACGTATAAGTTCCGTATCCACCAAGTTCTAGTGCGTGAATTATTTAAATCCATGTCGAAGGATGAATCTACTAACAGAATAAGTGTTTTATTCACAAAGTTATTTTTCCATTGCTCATGCAATATGCCAATTAACATGGGTTTGGATCTTTTCAGATACACTGCAAACAAGTTTACGTAAATGTGTTCTTCCTAAAAATTCCTATTAGGTTTTTACGAAGGCTACTTCGCTAATATAGTTCTCATGTCCAATCAAAGTGATTTTCCATAGTGGTTGTCCGGCTTATGAAAAGTATCTCCGCTCCTCTGCTTTACTATTTTATGTACCTTACTAAATTCTATTCTTTTATCTATGATCGCTTATTTCTGGCATAATATTCCCTGATATAGTTCTTTGGTAATCGTCAATCGATAACTGCGGCCATTGTCTCAAAAAAACCACTTCATCTCTGCTTTAGATATGGCTCACGAAAATGACATTAAATGTTGCCGGAGAAAGCTAGAAGAAGAGAGGGGAGATAGAGGTCAAGGCATTCTAGGCCTGATTCAAAATGAACTGTTATGATAGCACTGTGAGGCCTATCGTAATTCATTAGGAAAGACGCTGGAGAAATTTCATACTATATTAAATCTCACCAGGCATGATTATGAAACATCGGAAACGACGACAATAGAAGCAATTACTGTTACAAGAGATCCTAATTCAACCTTTGATATAGATGTTTATCATTATATTGACATTTTGCAATTTGTTTCTGGCTTGCTGTTACGCTAAGACATTTTCCGACGGGCGAATCGTATCCATATGGATACGATTACGGTTATGCATGACCGTATAGGGATATAGCGTTCCCTGATTACTCAGCAAGAATTCATGAGGGTAAAATAAGTTTAATTATGCATGAAGTGTGTAGGAATATCTGTCATAATAGATGGTGAACTATTTAAAGGTTAGATACGTGCTATTTGTTCTAATTTATCCCAGTTCGTGGTAGCTGTGATAACAATTACGACAGGTGACATCCTCATGAATGGCATGAGAGACAACGGACAAGTGCCGATGGAGATATTTCATTGTTTTGTTTTCAGTTATAATTTTCATGTTCTGTTCTAATACTTTATTGCTCTATACCTACTGGTCACAAGAATTATCAAAATCATAGAATACCTACATAATATATTACTTTCAACTCAACCTCCGCCAAAACGTGATTAATTGAAGAACTACACTAGGTGAATGCCTATATAAAAATACCTATAAGAATTACATATGATTATATATACTACATGGGCACGCCAGTTAATTGTATACGGAAAAGCTCTGAAAACCAATTATAATTGCATTTTGTCCGGTACTTGCTCAATTTGAATCCCCATAAAACAAAGACGAACGTCGTGCGCTCGTATCACGTGATCATTCGAGGAATCATACGATCAAAATTAGAACATGTGCTAATTTTGATCGTATGATCATGCGAATGAATTTCATGCGAGGAGATTTCCGTGTCACACGACGCATGAACTTCATGCGCATGATTTTATTCGCATGATCATTCGCCGTGGAAATCGGCATTCATATCCGACTCCTCAGATACTCTCCGTAAAGCTCGGAAAGAACATTTTCGGTTTCGTCCATCCAGCTGGGGGGGGGGGGAAGGGGTTGTTATCTCCGAGGTGTAACCTGACACTGCTCTGGGAACCCACAAGCTAGCTCAGAGACAGAACCCATGAGGGGTTTTGTAAACAAGAGGGGTGGAACGCCTTAGAGCAGGAGTGGGGGTAGGCCGCCAAAGGAAGAAATCTTTGCAAGGAACTCACGCGCATCACTAGTTTAAAAACGCGATACATGCTCCATGGCTAATGGGTTTATGGCCTAGCTATAGAAACAGCATCAGCAGTTGTTATTTGAATGGGTAGATGAAGGATCAAGCTTAGTAAAGAGTTGAAGCAAAATCTTCGTATCGTATTCTAAGCTTAACAAATAGCTGCTGAAAATAGACAAAAAATGGAAAGTTTGGAAATTTTTTATAAAATAACAAATAAACCTACAAAAATCTATTTTACTAAACTCTAAAAACAATCCTTTTTCTATAATGGAAAAAATGCCCAAGATGCCTGCTGCTACGATAAAGTCGTAGTCGCGTCAGGCTTAAGCATCTGCAACGGCCTTTTAAAGGCAGGTATAGAGCAGCCTTAAGACACGATTGCCTGATGAAGACAATCATCGAGGGAAATGTGAATGGGAAGAATCAAAAAGGCAGGCCTCGTATGAGATATGTAGAAAAGATTGTGCACTATTGAAAAGAGAATAATTACACTAATATTAAGGGGGCTGCCTAGCTGAGGCCACTCTCATATGTAACGGCTTTTCTATTGTAGTTCTACGATTCCCCGCATAGGTGGCGGGATTAAAAAGTGGAAAGGGAAGGCCCTCTCCCCCCCCCTTCTCCCCCTCCTCTAGATGTAACATGATAGCTTGCTGAGCATCGCTCGCCTCCCTCTAAGTGGTTTGTTATCTCCCCCTCGGTCAACCCAGATGTCTCAACCCGACCTTTTCTTATTTCTGACCTGATGACGGGGTCTCAAATCTTCCAGCCATGTGCGGCCAACTCCTAAGGAAAAACGTTAACCCAGTTTCTCCCCCACCTCTTCACTACACGTAGCCAAACAGTTCGAGGACCAATACATAGGTGGCAGCACCGTCGACGTGATGCAGCGTTCCCCCGGGAATTTCAAATTTGTATTATTATTATTATATTTTTCATTCGTTTTCTTGTAAGGTAAAGCGGGGATAAGGAATAATTTGGACATACTTACTTATCGTGGCACCTCGTCAGAAGTGCCACGATATCGCTATCGAAGTTTTGCTGAAATTCCATCGATGATGAGATCCTGTAATGGGCATGAGATATCAACGGGTCTACCTTTAGTATAACAAATATTAAAATATTGCTGTTCTAAAACTTTTTTAAACAAAAATGGGAAGAGCACAAAAATTGATTGTTGCTATAGGTGAGCGAGGTAAAAGATATTTCACTGAAGGGGTGGAAATGTTATTCAAGGGAACGATAACAATTGATAATAATAATCAGGTACACCTCTACAGTATCTGGGGAAAATTAGCTTTAAGGTATTGGGAAATTTTTCCACACTGTAAGCATAATGCTTCAGCCGAAAGCATATAAATATAGGCTTGGCATTCCAATGTAATAGACAGGTTTCACAACTGCCGTAAAAAATCTATGGGTGCATTCAGTAAATATGATTGAGAAACACTGAATTCAGTAACATATTATTCTGATGCACTTATCAAGAGAAATTTTCACTCTAAAGATACTAAGTACATGGTATCTATTTCTCAGGCTGATAATCTAACATGACATAGTGGGCTTCGAAAGTGGCATATGCTCATTGAAGAGTGATGAGATACTGAAAGCAGAAACTTCTAGGCAAAAGGAAAATGAAAGATATTGAGGTTTCAAGGCAAAATTTTAATATAAATTGTGCAATAAATTGATGGCATACTCTATACTTAACAGACAATATTCCATTGACCATTAGGTTTTGACAGAGAATCAGATATCTAAAGGTTCATTAGATGCACCACTTCTCCATTTGAAAATGACATAAAACACAACAAGAAAATATTACTCACTACAATACAAATGATGATATCAAAATCTGTATAAAAGATATGTACAATTGTGGGAAAAACGTGAGGATTTTGGCAGACATCCATCACGGAAAAAACCCACTGCAGGAAAACACCCACACATGAAGGGGGGTGTGAAAAACCTGCGAAAACCTACTGAGACAAGGCTAATGTTATTTTTTAAATTAGTGCATGAGTAACAAATACTAAAATTTTCAAGTGATTTTCTTAGAGACAAGATTGCCTTCTGTATATTGTGTGATACATATATGTGTGTTACTTGTCTATCTGTTGGTATGATACAGAGCATGATGTTTGGAATAGTATGTTATTTGTTGACCTTTTGGAATAGTATGTTATGCCAATAATGAACATTTTGTATAACAGTCCCAAGGTTATTCCACCCATGACACCTGGTTTTGATTCCCTTATTGGTTTGATCCATGTACTTAGCTAAGTTTTGAAATCCATCTGTAAGGGACCCTGTTTTTGTTTACTTTCATAAAACATTTCCTTGAGTTACCTACTTTGGAATTCCATATTAATATAATTTCAATGTAGGACTATTACAATCCACAATAAAATAAAATGACACATACGACCCGGGTTTCAACACTATAGCATCATCATCAGGTGATAGGAAATGCAGTCTCTTACATAGAGAATACGTGTGGGGGGATTTTAGGGGATGAGTGAGTGGGTAGTTAGGGTGGTGGTGGGTAAGGGGGGTCGAAGGTAAGGAAGTTTGAAAGGTTGTTTTTTGGAGGGGGTGAGGGTCAGGTGTGAAGCGTTGAAACCTGGGTCATGTGTATGATTTTATTTTATTGTGGATTGTAATATTTACATTAAAATTTTACTTTGATGTTTTTGCATGTAGCACTTTTGCAGGAGAGACTATTTATCACATATATGTTGTGTGATCAGATATTTGCGGATTCAAAATGAATCTGATGCAGATGTTGAATGAGCATTGAAGTTTTACTGAGAGTTTCTGAGATTAATTTCTTGAGATCTTCATATGCTACATCAAAGTGGGTTACATGTAAGACAGAAGTTGATTGCTTTTTTAAAGAGGCAGGAATTATATGTCTCATTGAGAGGAGAGGAAATAATAATTTAATTACTGATTTGCGTATCTCAGTTCCATTAAATGAGCAGGACAAAAGTTTGGCCGTAATTACTCCTATGTTTTCACCTCTTCACAGTATGGCATCAAATCGTTAGCTATTCTTTATTGGGGTAATTTATCTTTATTAATGGATATCAATATTCTTGGGTATCAAATTATGATTGCTGGTGTCTTTCCATTATTTATAATTGAATAAGTTAGTTTTATTTTAACTATGGACACATTCCACGTTATTATTTATGTGTCTCAAGTTGTGATATAAGTTATAATAATAATAATAATGTGTAGATATATTTGAAGATTATCTGCATAGAGATGATGCTTTCAACTTATGAGCACTAATTCATGGGAAGACGTTAAAAAGGTAAGAGAAAATAGCAAGTGTAGGTACTATAAAATGAGAGGCTTGAGGGGCAACTCTCTGTTTGTCTCAATCAACGAGTACCATATGAATCATTAGTAATAATTTTTTGTTTTTGAACAGCTAGGCATGAAATAATTCTGAGATTTGTTGATGAGGATAAATCCATGCCATTTATTTTTGCTGCAAGGATATCACTGTCTCAAGAATAATAACCCTTATTGAAATCTAGCAAAATAAGTACTGTTACTTCCTTCTTATCCATGACTCTTCTAAAGTCTGAAATTCCAAATTATGCAGAAGTGGTATAGTGTTGGCACAGGAAACCAGATTGAATCTGATCAAGTATGTCATTGTACTGTAAAAGAAACTCATTTATTCACACATCAGTGTTTCAGGAACTGTAGAGAAGATAGAAAGAAAGGAAAATGGTGGAAATCTTTCTCTTGAGGAGAGTTACTCTTCTTTGGAATTGGTCTGATTAGGGTACTCTTCCATTGGCTTGGGTAATGGTTTTGAAATAGTTACGAGTTTTTGATGTATGGAAGAATTAGAGGGAACAGCTTTCTTATGAAGTCAATTGATATAGGTACCATCTGAGCCTTGTGGCTTACATTTGAGTTGCTTGAAAGTATATTACTACTGGGGTTTGTGGGGTGATTTGAATTCTAGTTCATGAAGGATTGCTTGAACATTTTTTGAGAACTTCAGTTTTCGAGCTTGATTTTTCATGGAGTATTAGACAGTGATGGAGAGAAGTGAGTAAGATTACATTTAAGTGTCACCATAAGAAAGATTTGAATAATGTGTAAGAGAGGAATGGTGCATAATGGGAACTGTTTTGATTGTGAGAACGCATGTAGTGTGTGATTGAAAAGTTACATCAGAGATAAATATATCAGTTAGAAAATAAAGCAAACACAATAAGTATAGTTAATCACATGGAACCGTAAAGCACTAAAAATACTAAGTATTAAGTTAAAATTAAATATTAAGAAAATAATAAGCAAAGCTGTCAAGAAGTGATGCTTGACACAAAAAATGAAGACCTGAAAAAAATTGTTAGATACTAGGGAAATTATACTTACAGGCTACTTATGTGAACTTGGAGAGAACTTCACACTTGAATAGCACTTACTAACACTACTGAGCACTTTACACATCATGGAATCTTTTATTCAACTAAGTTGGGACACTATTTTGCACTTATGGAGCACTTGATAAACTGGGAAAACACTTCACTAGGGGAGATATTCAGTGGGAAATGGGGAGGCAGTGATGATCAGGAACAGGGCTGAATGCACGACGAATGATCAGGGATGAACCGGAATGGGCATGACCAGGAACGGGGATGACCAGGAACGGGGTTGACCAGGAACGGGGTTGATCAGGAACGGGGTTGACCAGGAACGGGGTTGATCAGGAACGGGGATGACCAGGAGCGGGGTTGATCAGGAACGGGGTTGATCAGGAACGGGGATGACCAGGAAAAGGGTTGATCAGGAACAGGGATGACTTGGAAATAACACCAATACACATATGCCACAGAGCATTTTGTATGGTGTTACTGTTTGAGTAGCATGAACTTCCTACTCTCCTCAACGCAAAACTTTCTTATTCCTACAATGGACATGAAATTAACAAAGTCTAGATTCCATTCAGCCCTGTGTTCAACACAGCACAAACTGCTAATGCCTGGGGTCTGTTCTACAACAGGTCTTACAATTTGACTTAATTTACTTTTGAGTCCATCTTCCTGCAAAATGGATTTCACTGCACCTAATGCTGACCCCACAACAGTGATTAATTTGTCAGAAGGACATACCTCATTCTGCCCCAGTCCCTCCAAAAGGAAAGAGAAATGAACATCTTCCACCATACATACATCTTCCATGAGCAAATTTCTACACACGTCACAATTTATCTTTTTAAGGAATTGATTAGCAAATTCAAATGTAACTTTCAGAACAGAGACAATGTTGTGGTTGGATATGGAAGTATATTTCCCTTTTGAAATATTTTGTGATGCTCCAGCAGTATTCTTCTCTGACATAAGTAAGGTACTCAGGTTGCTAAGCATAGAGCAACCATCATCCTTGGTGTTACCTGGGGCATGGTTGGACATCAGGTTATTTAGCAGAGCTGTCTTGAATGCAGACCTGAACTGTATAGCATTTGGAGAATGATTTCCTCCACAGTTCTGACGAACAATATTAAAAAAGTTTTCTAAAGGATCCTGATTTACATTTTGGGTGTTAAAATGCAAAAAACCTTCCTTCTGTAGCCTCCTCCACAGAATCCTCAACCCTTGCAGAGTTGCCAGCCAGCCATCTTGAGAGGGAGGGTGGATTGCACTTTTTCTAATGAATTCCCATCCCTTTATCTTTTCCTCCATCTCCAACCAAAACTGAAGATGCTGGCTATCTTGGGTGACCGCCTGCTTCAACTTCTTCTCATTTTCCTTCTTGTTGCTTCCATTCACACTATCAAAAAGCATATCTATACTCATAATAAACTCTGCTGTTCCCAGTCCATCCATCCCCAAAACATCTGTAAGAATGTAATTAACATCTATCAGAGCGGATTAAATAGAAATAATACAAATGCCTAATATTTAGTCTAATTCACATAGGTATGTCAAGAATTAAGTAAGTTATTACTTCTTCCCACCAGCATATGGATTCCAGCAGCTACACGTCTACTAAAAACTCTTGCAGCAAGGTGCACCCTCATTTTTTCAGGACCTGAGGGAGCCAGGTGCTTTTCACTAAGATTAAATAGACTGAAATTTAGAAATTATTAAAAAGGAATTAAATATAGAAATATTATATATAAACTATCATAAAAAATAATATAGTTTTATGTTTAAAGAGATAAAATTTCGGTAATACAGAATTTGAGCAGCATACCCTTTCATCTATAGAAATTGCAATACTAATTTTTAATTTAAAAATAGAAATGATTATTTCATGTAAATGTAATAGTTTTGTAAGTCATTGAGGACAATTATCCTTGTAGACATGGGCCTGGGAATACAAAACAAATAATTAAATTAGAGTAGAAAGTTGGATACCACTATGACAAAGAAGCCAGAACGCACCTCAGAGGTAGATATTTGATGGCTGCATCATCTTGGGCAAGTGTTCGAAGGTGCTCCCATTTTGCCACCAACTGCTTCTGATCTCCAAAAACATTTACAGGAACTCTTACGTCATACTTCATAAAGAGATTACGGAAGCACTTTAGTAGGTGTGGTGGGTCAAAAATGGAAAGGATTGTTTCGCCCTCAAAATTGAAATATGGCTGATTGAAATCAGCCCCCAGAAGTTGCACCGCTTTCACATTGGTACGGCCCATGTCACACACAGTGGCAACAGGTTTGAGGCCCATTGCTTTCAGAGCTGTCAACGTCTCTTTAATGAGCTCAGCAAGAACAATGGCAGGTGTTGCACCATGGCTGAAATAAAAGGACAAGGGTTGCTTCCACTTGGCCCTTAACCCACGGACCATAAATACTAGGGCCTGCTTTGCAAATTTAGCCACTCGTCCTTGGGTACCTTGATCCACATACCCGACAATTTCATCTTCATTGGCATCGTAAGTTAGCTGTGGTTTAATCGCCATCTCATCGAAGAGCAATGCACAAAATCTGTCTTTTTCATTTTCAAACTTCTGAACTATGGATGATAAATGGGTCACAACATCATCATTTAATCCAGATCTCAGACAGATGCTGTTTAATACACCTGTCAAAGTGCTTTTAACAGGCAGAGGTATGAAGTACCGGAGAAACCTGTAGGTTTTTGGCCCCTTTTTAAACAAGGAGAGAGCCATAATCTTCTCCTCATTAGTCCACCTCCGACCCTTAGGCTTCTTCTGGTCCTGCTTTAATATGGAGGTCACCAGAAGCAGAGCTGATGAACTAAGCCTTTTCTCAAAAATCCGACAAAATGTACTTTTTGCCACATCTGCAATACCCTTCAGGTCCCTCTTGTTTTTCAAACCAATTCTTTTCATTCTAGTGATTTGTTTTTTATACTTCTTAACTGTACTCATTAGCACCTTTTTCCTAGGTGTTAATTCCTCCATTCGTGTCATCCCAATGCTGTGTAAGATAGAGCTTTTCCTTTTTCTTTTAGGGGTGTGAAGAACAAAGTCTGTATGAGGTGATGAGTCTGGAGTAGGAGATAAGGTAATTGGAGAAGTGTCATGAGATATTGCAAAGGAAATGGGAGTTGAAGAATGAGGTAGAGGGGAAGGGAAGGATGAATCAGCATCAGTGAAAGATGGTGACTTTGAGATAAAAGATGTAGATGATTCAGTGAAAGATGTAGAGGGTTGATCAGTGACAGATGTCGATGATTCTCCAAAAGATGTAGATGGTCTGGCGAAAGAAAAATGCTGTTCCAAAGGTGCAACGTCAGTGGAAGCAGAAAGGTTAGACTCATGGTCAGGTGGGATAGTTGGTATAGGAGCAGGGGAGGATGATGTCGATGCAGGAATGGAAGATTCCAAATAGTTCACTGCAGGAGGAAAAAGAGTGGGGACAGAAGTTCGTAGGAGCTTCCCAGAATTTGGAAATGTGAAAGCATCAATTGAAAAATGCTTAACACAAACTTGAAAGCTGTTATGTAGCTTTTCTAAGTTATAACTGTCCATCACTGGGTTCTGACAGAACCTCTTCCATGCTTCTGCTCTGCAAATAAAAGTGAAACAGTGATAACTGCCATTGAAGGACCAAAAGTTTGATTTAAGAAGGTGAAACATAAATAATAAGAGGAATATAGACAATAGGCATGAAATGCTTCCCCTGGGAAACGTACCCACTTCCTCCATAACTCAAAATGCAACAATACTGGGGATAGACCGTTGATAAGACTGTGGCAGTGAATAATAAATATGCAGTAAAGAATGTGGATCAGATCATGTCACGAGAGCAAAATACATTTCTTTTCTATCAAAAACTTCTCAAAGGGTACAATAAGAAGCATTATAAATTAATACGCTATAGCACAGCCTAATTTCCATACAATACAAGCCTAGTATTATGCGGAAATGTCAACCATAGCATCGTCCATGAGATAATAGCATAACAGTGGAAAATGTAATTTTAATGGTCGGTCACAAGATTAATCTCAGGGGACGTCAAACGGAAAGGCAATTGAAAACTTAGATTCGCAACTTACATTCACAAAGACTATACTTTCACGAGTATTCCAAATATAAATCTTAGTCTCTATAAGTAATCAAGGGTAATATTACGAAAACTTTGACATGCTGATTTGCCGTTATATGATGTGAAAGAAACAGCGACTTCGAAACCGTTACAAACTTGCATTCGTTGCATCGTAACGTTTATCTGCATGAACACAAAAACCCGTTGGCTGCAAGAGAAAGCAACGGTAAATTCTGTGAATGAATATTCAGACCGTGATTGATTTCAGTGAGAATGTATGCATATACAGCTGAAATTTTCAAATGAACTTTATCGTCTGCAGAAGGAAGGGGCATTCATGAATTATAAAGCGAGTCAATGAAGAATTACGAGAGAGACACACATTTCACGATACAACGTATGGTATAAGGAGATCATACTTGACAAACAATATCCTTTTTCACGTAATCCACGTACCTATTAGCCTGGGAAGGGATTCGGAACAATCTTCCACCCACCGTTGGACAGCCGAGGACATAACATTTCTTCTTCTCCATCGCAGAAATGTCATGCGATAACTGCAAAATGGACGATTGCTTCTCTTCAAAAAGACAATTTTGGCAAGGTTTCCAGGACCCACGCTCAAAGGATTAAGTCCCTGTCCTTTCTAAAGGGAATATATTCTTTGCGCCCCAAGATGAAACCCCTAAATATTTTTCAAACCCTTCTCAGTGATTGGCGGTGGCGGCGGTGGGGGATGGGGAAGATTGGCAGCTGGGTTTCTGTTAGTTTGAGGACCAACTCATAGATGGCCGTGAACTAGGGGACCGCCTGGCCCATACGAGTCAATCCTACATGCTTCCAGCACAGTTTCTGGGCATCGTTTTCACTTTTGATAATGGAAGAATTATTCCTCCCGACTTGCACTTGCAATGATGTTTTGTTTAGACCCCCTCCCTCCCCAATTGGCAAGTGAAAGTCCCTATTTATCGGTTCTCGCAGGGCACAAGCCGGAACGCTTGGAATCGGAAGAAGAGAGGGGAAAGAGGAAGAAGGGGGGGGGGGGGTTTGCCTGCGGAAAGGCAAAAAGCGAAATTTAATACTTTTGATTAGCAGTCGTAGCTGATAAGCGAGAGGCAAGCATGATGGTGAGGGAAATCCTCATCTTAAAGAAGTCTTGTGGGTATTATCCTTCTTCGGACCGGGAACAGTGCTGTTAAATTAAAATTTTCAGTCTAGAAAAAGAAATTTTAGAAATTGTTACAAAAATCTATGGCTGCATATTCCCGAATCGACAAGTTTTTTTTCAACCCCTTGGAGAATACACATTCGCTTTCCTTAGCAGCAGGCGTGGCCGTTATGAATTTTATGCAGCCATTGTCATTCTATCAGATAACCTAAAATCTTGTAGGTACCTATGCCCCCGTCTGGTTAAATTTATTTGAGCTTGCCACTAACTAACCGCGGTATTACCCGTAAAGCGACAACGGCAAGGTAGAAGCGCGACGATGCCGCAGAGGAAATATCGTTCGCCTTTATCGGGAATCAAACCCAGATATCTCTAGATTTTTGCTTGCTCGTCTATATTTTACGCCCATTATGAAATTCATCTTTGTCTAAACTCATGAAACTCCGAGTTAGACTATGCACAACAGATGTAGGATGAAAAGTGGAAAATTTGTGGCATAATTTAAAAGAATAGTTCCAACAAAGTATGACAAAAATCTTTCATTGGGCTATTGGTTTCAGTGTAGGCCGTTCTATGAAATTCCCCCAAAATAAGCCAAGTCAAAAATACAATATACTCTTCAAACACGGATTATCTAAAGAATGTTTACATATTTTAGAAATGCAGAGTGAAATTGAACAGCAAATGTCAACAAACAGCTTTAAAAATATCACAGTGCTATGAAAAACAAGGGAAGCACACGGATTTGCATAATATATTTGTTATATTAGAAATACATGAAAACATGATAAGAGAAAACAATTCGCATGCTATTAAAATTTTGGGAGAACTTGATCCTGCGTTAGTATTTATAAAAGGATAAGGAACATGAATAAACAAAGTCAAGGAAAAATGATGAAAGCACTTCAAATAAGGCTAAAATCCACACTCTCAGAAGATGATTAGGTCTCAAAGGGAAATGGAATGGTTTTTCAATGAGTGTCAGGGTAAGTATTATTCTCCCACGTCACCATCAAACTCTCGTTCAACAGCTTTTAAATGTGATGTAGAATTTCTGGCAAAAGGCTGTCCTTGAAAAATTTTTAAAACTTATCCTCCATATATTTTGACCAGAAGTCATAATCTCTGTCAATCGCAAAACTGCCATACCTAACTGGCTCCAAAAAATAAGGTGGCAGTATTTCTTCTCCGTGATATGGAGTTGACCTTGGATCTAGTAAAAATAATCACTCTTTACTTTCAGAGCAGCTTCGCCGTCTATAATCTCACAAGATGCTAATTTCTTTTGAGAGACAGCATGCGTTGGATGCGCATCCATGCATACGTATGGACATTTCACCTCGACTATTCCATCGACATCTGACAGGACGCCATCTGGCGTTGCTGCTATGTAGGAGGTCCTCCTATCGACAAAACGTCCTGATGGGTTAACCGTATTGCCCCTTAATCTCTCGTACTCCGCTGTCGCCAATGCCTCACCCGCAATTCCATAGTCGGTGGCTTTATTTCCGCGAAAAGATGGGTAGAGTAAAGACTGAACAGTCTTCTCCCGAGAGGTTCCTGCTCTTAATTTACAAACTCGAGCAAAGGTAGAGGCGGTGAGCCTTTTTCTCCGCTAAACATGCCATGTTTGACAGAGGCGTTGAGTTTTGGTAGATGCTTCCAGTTGTCTTGTTTGCTCCTCGCCTAATTTCAGGGAATTTAGGAAAACATATCTCACAGTTAAGTCGATTTCAAACTCCTTCTCGATATTTTGTGGGCCATGCAGGCCATAATGCTGGGCAGGATGTTCCAATTGTCCTTTACATTCAAGACGTCGCTTTGCTCGCATCTCTGCCTTTTTTCGGAGGCCAGTTTGAATATTTTCGTAAAAAATCCTGGACTCTTGTTTGTGATGCTGCTGTGTATCAATGTATGAACATCTGGTCCTGCATTGAAAGCTGAAGCGGCCACTTCACACCTAGTTTGATATGACCCCCGCTTAAACGTGTGCAGCGAAGATCGGCAAGATTTGTAAAGGGACGATACGATAATTATATTAGCGTAACCAGTCTATTAAATGAATTGAAATGGGAATCATTGTCAGATCGCAGGTTGAAATTTAGACTTAATCTCTTAAACAAATTCCAAGGCAATATTTTCAGTGATGATGTTAAAAATATTTTACGAACCCCAACTTACTATGGCAGACTGGACCATAATCATTAAATTAGAGAAATTGATTGCCGAACTGACCGATTCAAAATGTCCTTTTTCCCTTGTACAATTAGAGATACGAATAACGGTAAATATGTCCTATCGTAGAGTAGCAATGAATAGCGTTGGTAGCTGCATGTTGGTATGAGTACTTAAAGCTAACCCTACTAACAGAATTCCTTTGTTTCAGGCGTGACTTCATGGAATTTGCTTAGCATATTTAATGAGAAGCAGTAACTTTGTAATTCCACATGTATTTATTGCAAACGACCTAGGTTTCGACGTAGCACGTCATCATCAGGTGTTGTCACCTGATGATGACGTGCGACGTGCTACGTCGAAACCTAGGTCGTTTGCAATAAATACATGTGGAATTACAAAGTTACTGCTTCTCATTCAACTACTAACAGAATGTTTTTGCATGTTTGCTCTGCAATTTCTATCTTTTTTAAATAGTGTAGTTCTGACTACTATATTAATACTATTCCTTTTTTATGCATGATATGTAGTGTATGTTTGGTGAGAAATGACCCCCTGCCACACACCCTTGTGGTGGTTTGCAGGGTATTATGTAGATGTAGATAGATGTAGATGAAAGCGAAATTTACTCTTTTCCCTCCTACATATTTTGCCACACATGAGTTGAAGGATTCTGCTTGATTGTTGGTTACGTCCAGGATAAAGCTGGGAGTTTGGTTGGCCCAGGAGTTTATCTACTGACATGATATCGTCCCATACCCCAAAGTTCATCAACAGAGGCACACGGTTCTCCTCATGAGACTTTGGTCCACGACAAAAGTACGCCGCACATTTGCTATGATCCTCGAAAACGAGCCGGGGGCCATTCATAATGTCTTTCTGTAGCTCCTTGGGGTCAGCAGTTAACGTACTCTTTCTAAATTTTATGGCAGAAGGTACCGCATTCCTTAACCGATGTAAGTTGTCTCCAATATTTTTCCTAATAGTTACTGGTGCATGGCATTTCCAGTTATTCGTTTTCCTTACTACATCTCTGATGCGGTTGCAGTATTTCGAAGCAAATGGTTCGAGCATTCCACCTTTAGAACAGGAAGGTCTACACCGTATGGCAATACAAGTCTTTGCATGATGCTAGTATCTCCATCGCCTTAAAAAATTATTGAATTTAGTGGAGCATATAGATAGTCGTCTTCTTGAAAACTTGACACATACTAGAGTACTTCTTACCTATGAGTGTATAGCACTTAAAATTATACATTTTAACACTGTTTTGAAGCCTTCTAATATGGTATCTGCTTCCATTGCCGTATAAGAAGAACTCCAGTTCTTAAAACATGTGTGAGGCCTTTCATTATTCGTAGGGTCTTTTGAACCTGCTTGCGTACATAATGCAGTACTTATTTCTTACTCCAATAAATGTTACTTTTTTAGTTATAAATCCCACAACGTAAGCCTGAAAATGTGTTTGCATTAATAGCGACCGATTTGGCGTCCAAGAACAATATACGTACCACTCCTGACAAAGAGTAAGGTATACCTATATATAGTTTGTGCGGTATGATCTTTTTCCCATGATCCGTCACACACCACCGTATTCAAAGGTGTACCATCTTAATCCACTTCCCTGCTTTGATCGCAAATTCACTTTCATCCATAGCCGCTTTCTTCATCTCCTCCCAAGCAACATCATGTATGGCAGGAGCGATGTCGACTTGCTTATTCGGGAATGTTTGCCTGGCCATGTGCGGAACGTTAAAAATTGTACTCATTTCCGCCATTCGGGCGTAACCTAGCCCTATACATATCATATTGGTGACCGGTAATTCAGTTCGGTAATTTTTTATAGCTGAAAATGTTAAAATAATGACCCGATGAATTTTCTTCATGAATCACGTGCTCTTCACTGAAATAAATGATACGTGTGATAAACGTGATAAGTAACCATGCCGTTTCCAATCCATTTCTCGTGGAGAATCTTTATTTAATACGTGTATTAATAATATTTCCACATATTCGCGAATTTGCCATATAAAACTTATGAGCCGTCATCGAAATATGCTTTCCAATTTCCACGACTGCCAGAAAGAATTCCTCGGCTCTTCGTCCACTCAGCTGGGGGGGTGTTATCTTAGAAGAGGTAACCTGACACTGCTCTAGAACCCTCGCGCTCTCTCACAGAACTAACACATCTGGAGTTTCGTAAACAAGAGGGGTGGAACGCCTTAGGGAAGGAGTGGGGGTAGACCGCTAAGACAGAAATCTTCGGTCGGAACTTCAGCGCACAACGAGTTTAAAAACGCAAAACATGCTCCACAGGGTTTACTATTATGACCTAGCTATAGAAATAGCATCAAAAGTTGTTGTTTGAATGTGTAGATGAAGGATCAAGCTTTCTCTAGAGTGGAAGCAAAATCCTCCGTTCCTATTCTAGGCTTCGCAAATAGCGACAAAAAAGGGACAAAAATGGAAAGTTTGGCTATTTTTTAGAAACTAACAAATAAACCAATAAGAAATCCATTCCATTTACGCAAAAAAGCAATTCTTTTGCTACAATGGGAAAATTTTCCAAAATACCAGCAGCTACGATAAAGTCGTAGTCGCGTTCATCTTAAGCATCTGCAACGGGCTTTCAGAGGTCGCTAGGGAGCACCCTTAAGGGGTTATGGTAGCCTCGGCCGCGGGCTGTTTCGGGCGGCAGTCTCTTCGCTCTGTCCGTGTTTATATATCATTCAACTACGGGATAACTATTGAAGATAGAGACTTGCGGTTTTCTTTATTTGATTCAGGAGGTATCATTCCACATAACGTTTGGAAAGAAAAAATTTTATTTCTCCAGGTTAGCGAGAAAATCAAGCTGAACTTTGGCTTATTAAAACTTGCTTCGAAGACAGAAATTCAAAAATCGGAAAATATCAAAAAATGGCGACATCATTCTTCTACAAGTACCTTTAAGCACATAGGTCAGAATTAGTTTCCTAAACCGCTATCATCAAAGCCGTGGACCCCTGCACGCCGAAAATCTTAATTGTTTCGGCGGCTGCAGAGGTCGACCGCGCCGTTACGAGCCATTTTCCCATTCCATTCTCCCCACCGTCTCTGGTCATCGGCAACATTGTGCCACCCTCCCTCCTTCGCTCCTCATCCCTCTCACGTGGGTCGCTCCCAGAAATCTGGCGAGGGTCGGATTACATACAGTCTCTGAGTTCAGTTCTTAGAAATGTTTGCGTAAGTCAGAGCTTCCATTCTATTGCTTTGGTCGAGGTCTCACCTTTTGGAAGTCGTGCTGCCAGAAGTTTTATAACCCTCCAAGTTCATATTTAACCCACATTCACTAATGGGTTATCATACTCTCTACAGCAATTCTTCCTCGGGGAAAAAAGTTTCTATATCTTACACCTTTCATTTTTTATCACTTATAGCATACGATTACTTACTTAGCCCTCCGTGGTCCCACATAAGGAGCAGCATTTACATTAACAATTGCCAATATAAATTTGGTTTTTACTTCCAAAACCTTTCTCCTTTAAAGTATGTCAGAAATTAAGAAGAATCCCCTAGGATTCAAAAAGATACGGCGTATGAAACACATTAATAACCTAGCGCATATTGAACTGAACAACCTTCAACTGAATCTGACACAAGGGCAGGCGGGAATAAAAATTTTGTCCTAAGAAATACGTAATCAACCATTAAAATAGTTCTTTTTTGGCGTTTTGTAATATTCTGATGGTGAAATGAGCAGATGCTACCTAAATAACTAAGATTAAATTAATCACTTCTCGTGTTCTCTCGAAAACATCACTAATTTTTCACTCGAGACTTTTCCTCGTGAAAGTGATTGATTTTAGTTCATTGCGAACAACCACAATGTATGTGTACATATATCAATAACTTTGTAAAAAAATAGCAACAACTCTATTCGCTCTTTGTCTTACAATCTACAATCGTATTGCCTTTCCGAAAATTTTAGTAGTATTTATTGTCCTACACCAGACATGAACCAGATGAAAGAAAACCCCATAAAAATCTAATCCTTAACAAGAAATATAGTTTCCTGTTTCAAATCATGTAAACTTCCATAAAATATTCCGTTGCTCAGTTGTAACTTACAATTAAATAAAAATAAAAATTTTGAAATGAGTTTCAAGTAGCATTAAATGTTGTGGTTTTTATAACCTCCATCTTCACAACCAATGGAATGTTAAAAGTTGGCTATCATAACAATTCATGCAGAAGATAGGCCTATACAACGAGATTAGATGCACTCATGATTTCGTCAATGCACGCGGTGAAACTAGGAGTAGTAGATAGAATTCGGAGTAAAATTCGTGAAAATAATAGAAAAAGTGACAAATCAAGCAAACGTATGTCATTTCAAGAGGTTGAATTTGTACCAGACGTTAAGGAAAGAATTATCTTCTAGTGGAATAAAATACATTTATAATTTTCTAAATTTTTCTTTACAAAGACTGCTGACGCCGCCGAAATGTATTTCGGACACGATACTCTTGAAGGGTAATATTAGTCATAATTATTTAGAGGAGGCAACCGACAGCTATAATCATTTGTGCTATTCAGAATACGTGAGTAATTGCGTAGAGAAGAGGCTTTCATGGAACGGAAGATGGGAGAAGGAAACCCGGAGTTGCCCTTCTCCAAAAGAAAGACTCCAAGGAGCCCACGGTGTAGCGTTCCATCCGACAGACGGAGCACAGAACTTGAATATCTCTCTATACAGCACTAAGTAGGGACCAAAAAACCAATGAAAAATGTCTGCTACAGCCGGGAATCGAACCCGATCCCGGATGGTGAAGACTAACACTCAGCTATCATGACCACACAATCTCTATCTCAATTGTTATTCACATTCTAATATGCTTAAAATCTCCATAAGAGGCCATAGAAAACACCAGGTTTAGTCCCAAGGAGTTGGGGCCTAATCGATTTTCTGCCTTCGTTGTCACTCGTAGGCTAGCATGTATATGCACTCTCCTGCACCTTCTAATCTTGTTCCGTCTATGAGAGATGCATGGAAAAATTGTGACGAGACACCATCAAAAACTTCTTTCGCTGAACGTCGAAAATTTTTTTTCCTAGCGAGCGTAAAGGGGGCTGGCCCGCCATAGCAATACAGAGGGGATTGCACCCTAGTTATTTTTTAAATAATATAATAATAAATTGTGAATAAATATTATTTGCTAATAAGAGTATGGTGAAATTCTTTTTCCGTCAAATTTTCCTCTCTCGCCTTGCTGATATGAGGAGCCCCTTATATCTGCAATTCAAATCCTTCTACCGTACCAAGGGAGGACGACAAGACTAATTCCATATAGTATCTGAAGAGAAGCCGTGGTTTGATCATAATATACCAGGACTGTAACCTCCATTAATGGCTTTGTGGACTCTCCCTTGAAAATGTCAAGTGAACTTTATGACCGCAGAATGTTTGGTCGGGAGCAAGGTTTTTTTTACGTAATTAATACGTTTTCTATTCAGGTAATTCGCTGCCACACTATTAAGGTTTTTACACATGTCATACGTTCCATGTTTTGAGGTCAAACTATATTATTTTCCAATTTTTTAACAATAAATTTTCTCGAAACAAAGCAAATCTTTGTCTTAACTGACAAAAAATTCATCCAGATGAGTCATTATCTCATCAAGAATATACGAGGCGTATTCCACAAATCTACTTTACTTTCTTACTTATTCGCCGTTCGCTTCTTAGCCCTTTTCGTAACGTTGCACTAGCTTTTTCAATCTCCTTTGCACGCATATACATCTACATAATACCCTGCAAGATACCATAAATGTGTATGGCAGGGGGTGAGTTCACACCAAACATGCATTACATATCCTGCATACAAACTAGAGATGGGACATTCGAATAGTCAAATCCTCGAATAACTCGGATAGTGAGCTATTTGCACTATTATATATTCGAGGACACAAAGTAATAATTTCACCATCTCGAATGCATTACACAAATCGACTATGCTTTTATAATTCGCGGGCATCGGTTGGGTAACATGTTACAAAGCATTAGGGCTAGCAGATTTGGTTGGTACCAATTCATTAGTTAATATTTCAAACCAAACTTCATCTTTAAGTTAAGCATGAAAATATAAATCCATAATAACTTCACGAGAATTACATGACAAAGCAAATGATCAAACGCTCGCGAATTGGTTGTTCCTTTTTTTTGACTCCTCGTTGCATGACTACGCTTACATTTTATAAATTCAATTTTTGAAATAAATTTGGTTTCCTTATTTAATTTCAGGTTTGTGATTAACATAGTAAAATACATGCTTATAATAAGAAACAAAAGAATCGCGGTGTTCCAAGTTTGCCGCGGTTTGTCAGTTGCGTAAGGATTGAGGAGAAGAAGTATATAAGCCGTCGTAAAACTTACGTTCGTTTTTAATCCACCAAATTTCTTATTAACGTAAACTTATTAAGTTATGTCAACTTATTAAGTTAACACGTTCAATGCGGATGGCCTCTTATGAGGCCATGCTGGTTTCTTGGGAATGACGGATGGCCTCTTAAGAGGCCACGTGCTCTCTCAATGTTTCTTTCGGTTCCTTGGCTTCGGAAGTCACTCTAGGGGACGTTTCAAGCATTTCAGTGCTTAATATAACCATTTTTGGCCTGATACATGTTTTCGTTTTTACTTTTCGTGATTTCCATGTTTTTTGTAGAGAGAAAATCAAATAGGGAGATTTTTCTCTCATGTGCGCATCTATTCAGAATTTCGTGTTTTATTGTAAACGATATTTGCGATACTCATTATTGTTTAGGCTGTAAATGTTTTTGAAGACTATTTTATTTTTTATGGAAACTAAATTGTGATTTTGAGGTAAAAATGACTACATAATTAAATGTTTATACATATTAGATAAAATACTAAATTTTTTTTTATTAAATCATGCATTAAACATGAGAAAATTCTTATCAATCAATAGAAAGTCAGTTGAGAGTCATGTGATATGACCGACATTCGATCCTGGGCCTCCCAGTTGTTGATAAGGTGGGTTAGCATGTCATACCACCATGGCAGCTTGTTCGAGCTATTGGGTCCTTTTCTCCTCCCCCGGTCACGTCGGTTCGGGCGAGTGGCGCCCTTTTCTGGTTTTTCCAGGATTAGGGCTTCTTCGCAGCTTCGACCGGTCCTTTTCTCTGGCGGCTGCCAACAATAAGGATTCACACATACCCTTTGGAGTGGGAACTTCTTGGCGGTACCGCTATTCAAGGGTTCAGTAACCCTTTCCAGTCCGGGCCCTCTGCCTTCGGCGTGGGTGTCGCGTGGGTTTTTCAAGGAGTGTTCGTCGTAAGCCGGGAGCGTGTGGACACGGACCTGGGTCGCGCGCTTTGCCAGCAATCGAGTGGGAAGTAAACGGAGTCGCTCGAAGGTGCCCTCACCTCACGGACGCATCACGGTTCTTCCAAGTACTTGGGCTCTCGCAGACCATGTGAGCATCAGTCAAACCCTAACCAGACTGTTGCAAGTTTTTGCACCTCTTGTCAGTGGTTTACGATGCATTTGAAGAGAGAATATCTATGAAGAGACAGTGTTCTTTTATCTACGCAAAGAACTGTGTTTTAGTGAAGATTTGACTGATTTTTAGGAGCACACGGCAACCCTCAGGTAAATATTACTGTACATATATGTAAATTAAATGAGTATTTCCTTTTGTATATACTACTATTCGTCGTAATTGAAAAAAATAAGTACTGAAATCCCTGAAATTCTTTGGGTGTTTTACTATACTGACTAATTCATTAACTACTTTGAATCAAGTATGATAAATAAACTATGGAAAAAAGCAGTGTTATTCTATTGGAGCAAATTATTAAAATAAAAAAATTCAATTATATACTCTTCTCTATAATACTGTAAATGCAAACTCTCATCCTGATTATATTGAATAATTAGCTGTGCCACTGAAAATGAATTATTAGAGATTTTTGTATCATGACTACATTTGATTTTATTTTTCCAGACATGGGCCCGAAAAAATAAGCCGTACGCGTCAAGAACAGGAACCCGTTCCGTCTACCTCCGGTTAGTTATCCATTGCTCTAGTGCTAAAAGAATCTTATTTATCAATTCTTCATGAAGCCAGGTCATTATCTGTTTATTTTTATTTCCAGGACTTCATAATTTAAAAAGAAAGAGATCTAGCGCAACTTTGTCCAAGGAAAAGGAGGTGGTCACCGATGATCAACTGAGACAGGTGTTGGATGATTTGTCCTCCGATGACGACGAGCTGTTTAGTTGGAGTGGAAGCGGAACTGACTCTGAAGAGAGTGAAAGCAGCGGGGATGCTGACACAGAGGCATCAGCGGTAATATCTGACGGAATTTCAAGGGACTCAGCACCTCCCGCGGCTCCCCTTTTGCGTCCATCGCCAAGCACTACTACTCCGGAACCCGTTCTCTGGGTCACCGGCCGCCCTTGTATTCCGAGGCTCCGGTTCATTGGAACCCCAGGATTGAAAGTCTTTCCTCAAGGAAATAGTCCACGCCACTACTTTGACCTTCTCGCCAACGATGGTTTTTTTGACTTGGTCATAGATGCCACAAACGCTAAGGCAGACGAAATATTGACGGTAAATACAGCCACCCGTAGCAGAATTGGCGATTGGAAGAGATTATCCCGAGACGAGTTCGAGATTTTCCTTGGACTGCTTTTTCATACTGGGACAATTCGAACAAATCGATTGGTGGACTACTGGAAAAAGAGCAGACTTTTCAATTTTCCAGCTTTTTCCAGTAACATGACACGGGATAGATTCCTAGGGATTTTGCAGGCCCTTAATTTCTCTGCAACACGAGGTGGCGAAGAACGGAGTGGGGATGCATTGAACAAAATTAGGCCCCTAATCGACAATTTCATTCAAACAATGAAAACAGTTTATTCTCCCCAAAAGGAATTATCTCTGGACGAATCAATGGTGTTGTGGAGGGGTCGGCTTTCCTTTCGCCAATATATAAAAAATAAACGCCATAAGTATGGTGTGAAATTATACATGCTAACGGAGCCGTCAGGCCTAGTTTTGCGGTTGATTGTTTACACTGGATCTGCAGACAAAGAGGTAGGAGGAAAAGGGCATGTTAGTAAAGTGGTACATAGTTTATTGGGGGATTTCAAAGGACTTGGGCATTCAGTGTTTCTCGATAACTTTTATAACAGTGTTCAACTATGTGAGGAATTGCTAGATGACAAGATTTATTGCACTGGGACACTGCGATCAGCAAGAAAAGGTAATCCTTCTGATTTAGTGAGCAAAAAATTATCAAAAGGTAACGTGGTTTCCTTGTGGAACAATAAGGGAGTGTGCGTCCTAAAATGGAAAGACAAGCGAGATGTGCTCGCCATAAGCAGCGAATATGGATCAGAGCTAATAGAGACTCAAAATAGGAGAGGTGTAAAAATAACAAAACCAGAAGCCATCGTATGTTACAATAAGTATATGAGCGGTGTCGACCGCTCCGACCAAATGATGTCGTACTACGCTTGCGAGCGAAAAACGGTGAAATGGTACAAGAAACTAGGTATACATATATTCCAAATTTTACTGATGAATAGTTATTTTTTGTTTCAAAAGTACAGTGACCAAAAAAAGTCGTTTTATGACTTCCGTCTGGAAGTTATCGAATCTTTGATTCCTCCCAACTCAAGACAAGGCTCGCGTCCTTCAACTCCCAAACCAATGGACGCGCACTTCCCAGACTACCTCCCATTTTCAACTGGGGACAGAAGGAAGCAGAAAAGATGCCAGGGTTGCTATTCGAAGGGTGTGGTGAAGAAAGTCACCACATTCTGTCCTGATTGTGATGGTGAGCCAGGATTGTGCCTAAGGCCTTGCTTCATTGACCATCATAGCATGTAATTTTGATGTATTTTTCCAATTATTAAAAACCATTTTCAAAGTTAAACTTTTTTTCTTTTACAAGAAACAAATTTCCATCTCCTTGTAGGACATTTCACGCTGAATTCATACCTGTAAGTAGTTTTTGCCAATCAGCATTACTTTTCACGACACACCCAGGAAAACCTAAAAAATCGCAGATTATCCAAAAAATACTTATGTATCTTTAACCAAAACCTGGACTGAAAGTAATTTCAACTTATAATAACATTTGCGAAAAACATCTTTTCCCAATTTCCTGATAACTTTGCCTCAGGAGCGTCTTATCATTAGGTCCAGCAGTTGTCAAAGAGCATTGCAGGTTTCCATTTGTGAAGCATACAATGTACATAAGTACATACATTTGACTTCAATGGAAATGAGAGAAGAAAATGAAAGTAGGCAGTTTTCAAGTCCTGTTCGAAGAAATGCGTCACAGCAGAAAAAATATATATCTTTACGTCAACGGGAAAAAAAAGAATACGGCGTGCGAAGCGGGTTGCATATGTAGGCGTAGTTGCTGATTACGCGTGGCCTCTTAAGAGGCCATAGATACAAAATGGAATAAAAATGAAACAAATATAATTCCACGCAACAGAACTATTTATTTAGTCCAATGACGTTATTTTAACGTATTAAAGACGAAAAAAAAATTCCCGTCACCGGATGACGGACAGGTTAAATTCTCCCGCATTGAATGTGTTAACTTATTAAACTCAAACTTATTAAGTTAGAATGACCATCGATGTGTGGCAACATTTTCACATTTGTGATCTCGACGAGAAATTAGCAGTTTGCAATTTTTGCAGTGCGAGTATATCGCGTGGTGCGTCGCGTACTACTTCAGGTTTAAAACACCATTTGAAAAGGCACAAAGATGACATTATGCAGCTGATTGACAAAGACTACCCTGAGACCCATGATGACAGCAATTCTGAAGTTATGTCATCTACTCAGTGCTCTTTGCCATCGTCGTCAGCAAGTGAATCTGGTGAAGCAGCATCTCCGCCAGGGAAAATTAAAAAACATCATCATCCTAGAAGACAGTTATCCTTGCCGAGTTTCATGGATAAGAAGGGGAAGTTCAAACCAGAGGACAAGAGGCAAGAAAAAATAACAAGGGTAATAGCCGAAATGATAGCACAGCTGGGATAATCTGCGATAAAAAAAGAAATAGACGGGACCCAGACACAGTGAAAATGTTAGTTTTTTTTTAACAAAACTTAAACTTAAAATAATGTTGTTCGTATTTGAAGTACCTTATTGCCAAAGGCAATGAGTGTTTGTATTAGTCCCTAATTAGCGAAGTGCAATTTCTGTTTTCAGAAGTTAGAACATATCTTATTTGCGGAGTGAAATTTGTGTTTTTAGAAGATAGTACATACCTTATTTGCAAAGAGAAATTTATATTATAGTAGTACTTTATTTGCAAAGTGCCAAGTTACTTTTGAAGTGCCAATAAAAAATTGTTCATTCTTATAAAGCAGGATAAATAATGCAATATTTTTATTAGAGTTGGTGATATTTTAACATTGATTGAATTATTTTTATGGCTGTGCTCCAACAGATTTGTGGCCAACTATAAATATGTGTGAATATATTGTCAAGAGCATTGTTTCTTTTTAGAACCTTCAATACTTCAGAATTTTGATACATTCTGTTCAGCTAATTTTACAATTTAGTTTTTTGTAGTTTTTGTAAATAGGGTCTCAGAAATAGTAGTACTACGCTATTTTTTATTTGAATTGTCGTTTGTATTTAAAATTTGTGGAAAAACGCCCATGATATTCAAGTATAATATTCATAAAAATATTAGATATTCTAATTCGAACCTCGAATTCGAGAAAAATGCTATTCGACCTATCTCTAATAAAAAGGATGTATAGAAGTTCTCCGCCTGAGAATTGACCTGGGTGAAAACGGCAGTCTAGAGATCTTCAAATCTTCCACTAATCCTTGCTTCAGGTGCAAGAAGAGGTAATATTAGGTATAGGGACTGTATGGTGGGTGATCGAAAAGTTCCCAACGGAAATCCTGAATCTTACCTCTGGTATGGACAGCGGAGTGAGGACGCGCCATTTCATAGTAGTGGACTCTCCCGGACGACAGTTTACCGAGCCGTCGATATAGGATGGAACGTCTCCGTGACCATTGTTCAAATATTGGTGCGTCCAATAGAGTAACTTTATCATCCAGAAAACTAATCATCAATCGTCGATGAGATCGCAGTTTTTGGTCCTCTTCTTGCGATATTATTGGTTTGGATACTGGGCCGGCCACTCCGCTCCTCATTATGCACATATGTGCGGCCACTTTTATAGTCTCGACACTATTGTCTATTCAATTCTTCTCTTATTTCTGTAATCCCATGAATAGGCACAACTCGTGATGAATAAGAGTAGCTGTAGATCCTTTTGCACGCAAAAATCGAATTACAGGACGCTCTTCGCAACTGGCGGGAGTAACGATTTTCGAAGCCATTTGCAAGTGACCAAAGCTGTCGACTCACCCAAAAAATACTACTACTCGAAGCCATTGTTACTTGTTTTCAGGGATAGTCAAACGAATACTGTATCAACATAATGACTTCAGTGAACTCATAAACTATCAATAGATGGCGTAGCATTCAAACAACTTTGTTCTAAGCTGCCAACATTTGAATATAAGGAAAAGGTCCTTACTTTTCGAATACACCTTGTAATTCAGTGCGTTTTCTGAAATTAATAACTTTGTTTTTCTAGTGTTCGTAAATTGCATAGATAAGATGTCTAGCGTCGTTCACGGAACTCCATCATGAAGGAAATCGCGTTATCTTTATTTTTTATGTGCAATAGTGTTTTATCATTCGATCTGGTGTACGGATGCGCACTAGAACAATGGAAAGTTACAATAATTTGCTTCCAGAATTAGCTTTCATATTCTTCAAGAGAAAAAACTTGCAAAATTATATCCACACATTTTATAGTTCATTCATGCCAGTAAAAACTTCAAAGTTACGTCTTGCACAGCTATGCGCAAGTACTGGCCTCCCATCCCGAGGGCCCGGGTTCGATTCCCGGCAGTGGCGGATTTTTTCAGTGGAAAACCGGTCCCTACTTGAGTGCCTAGTGGAGGGCATTTCAAGTTCAGTACTCCGTCCGTCGGATGGGATGTTAAGCCGTGGTCCCCTTGGCGCCTTTCGTTAAGAGTAGGCTAATGCCGATGCCGGGTTTCTCTCCACCCTTCCTCCGTTCCCTGAAAACTCCTACCATTACCCAAAATATCCACCTATCCTATATGGCGCAAATGACCTCAGCTGTCGGTCGCCTCCCCTAAATAACCAACCAACCAGCTATGCGCAGTCGAGGAAGCGCGTCATGCAAACCAGCATACGAATTAGCGCCCTCTGTCAGTTTTGACCATACCTTTAGCATATAGGCACGGTTTGTGGGAATCGAAACAGAAACTGCAATATGCTGGTCGAAATACTGCGAAACGCTGATTCATTCACTTCCGTAAAAGATGTCTGCAGATGAAGATGCGAAGCGCTTCAATTACATCCCGTACATCTCGTTCCACTGTTTTGTGCACAACATCCTTGATCTATTTGTCGTTCGCAAACCATGGTGATTGAGGATAAGCCCAACAAATTAACCTAACAATTTGGTACTTAATTTACATGTATAATAATATCATTTAATAAACTCTGCCGGTAGTAATTACGTTAGTGTTACCAATCCTTCATTGCTATAAATTATCATGCGTTTTAAATAACCATTCTGAATTGGAATAACATTTGGACCGTTTCTGTGATGACTGCGCTAAATCCGCTTCAAAATGAATTCGTGCAATTTGCGATAACGTTACCCACACCATGAAAGGATACGTGATTCTGCCCCAAATTTTTCGATCGTGAAAATGTGACGGAATTCGGAATGACTTGCCACTATCATTGATTTATCTCATTTTTAATCATATTTTTAAATGCCCAGAAACTTTTTCGTTCTATAATGATTATTGACAACAGTTAAGGGTTATCAAAAAAGCCGACACGACCTATGTCATCGAGAAAGTGACTCAAACATAAGTACAGAGGTTATTACCTGCGGCTTAATTTTACCGAAAAACGTATCTCCCGACGTTACAGGGTTTCCACAATGTTTAATTAGCCTTTGTGCACGAATACTTACTACAATAGAGGATGAAATATACACATCAGTCACACCCCTTAACGAAAGCTATAAATTTTGAATAACGCTCCGACAGTATGATGCTGCGTTAAATTTTACAGCAGATTACAAGTTGTAATAATCAATAAGAACCGGCCGTTGAAGCAGGGTAAAGAACGTATCGGCCAAGAAACCAAAATATTCCGGGAAAGTACCTTCTGCGTTGTGTTTTTACTAGCGTTACGCGGAAATGTGTGATGCAATGTCCATATTTGGAGTAACATATTCCCATTTCAACGCCCATGAAGTTAATCCAATTAACAGGTGAGAATAGTGCATGCGCTTGGAAAATAGAGTTGAAAAGTCTTTAACGTCTGAGCCTACATCTGAGGCTAAAAAACACAGAAAAATTGTAGTCAAGGAATCCTTTTAGTTTCCGCTCGTTGCTAAGACGGTAACAGGAAACCTAATTTGCATTTCAATTTCGCATTGAGAAGTACTAAATAAGCAATACGAGTGAGTGAATACCACATTATAATAGTGCTTTCATAAATTATCGAAGGAAATCTTGAGACACGGTGGCAAGCGTCCGACGAAGCTGTAAAAAACCAGAGTAATGATGGCAATGAAATAATAAAAGGTCTTGGGCGGTGAAATTTATTTAATTTCCCGTACCGATATATCTTATCGTATTGACGCAACCACTTTACTCTCTGTACTGTAATGTTGCAGTACGAAAACTGGACAAAATTACCATAAAAATGCGTAATTTCTTGTTCTTAAGCGAGTGTAAACGGATTTCGATAAATCATGACTGAATTCTCACTATATGTTTCAAAAATAATTTTAAAAAATATTCCCTTTCAGATAAGAAAATTTCCGAAAATTCTTCGAAAATCTAGATGTGTACCCAAAATTCGCCTCTAATTCCCGGTGTTCAACCCGAAGGTTGGTCTTTGATAGGTGAGAGTAGAGCTCACCCCGTACTAAGCCATTGGCGTGTGAAATTCACACATTCAGGGTAGGGGGTCCACTTACTTTCCCTGGGCCACTTGCGATTTCCTACGAAGTTCTGACTCGCAGAAAATCAAATCACGAGGATTTTAGGCTGGGGCGTCCAGAAAGCCACTTGAACCCGAAACACTCCGGTCGGTAGCCCAGTGCCCTATCCACTAGGCCACCCCGAGACACACTGTTAGCTTATTTCCAATGCGAATGCGCGTCCAAAAGGATCCTCACGAATTCCTAGAAACAGTTGAAGAACCAAGGCAGCAGAAGACCTTGAGCGGATGACGAAATCGGCTAGGGGACGACCAAAGTCCCCTCCCCCTTATGCCGCGTTGCCGCAGAGTCAGCGCTTGGGAGGATAAAATTCATAACGGCCTAGTACGCCACAATAGCCACTGGAAAAATTAAGATTTTCGGCGTGCAGGGGTCCACGGCTTTGATGATAGCGGCTTAGGAAACTAATTCTGACCTATGTGCTTAAAGGTACTTGTAGAAGAATGATGTCGCCATTTTTTGATTTTTTCCGATTTTTGAATTTCTGTCTTCGAAGCAAGTTATAATAAGCCAAAGTTCAGCTTGATTTTCTCGCTAACCTGGAGAAATAAAATTTTTTCTTTCCAATCGTTATGTGGAATGATATCTCCTGAATCAAATAAAGAAAACTGCAAGTCTCTATCTTTAATAGTTATCCCGTAGTTGAGTGATATATAAACACGGACAGCGCGAAAAAAGGCCGGAAACGGTCGCCCAAAACTGTCCGCGGCCGAGGGTACCATAACGCCTTAAGAGGGCGCAGGAGTGGTGTCTAAATTTTCTTCCAATGTTTTTGAACTTATTAATTAATAGATCGCTTTCAAAATTTTTGCACGTAACCAAGGCCAGATTTTCGAGGTTCTGTGAGAGCTACTTTGAGATATTGTGTTTTTAATTTTTTTTTGTTAATTATATTAGGATAACTTCGCATCGACGCGAAAATTGGACTCTCACAAGACCTCTGAAATATCATTTGAATAAAGGAGAAATAAAAAAGTATTATTTAAACCCTTCGGTTTAACGCAAAATGCTCGAATATGTTTTGCAAAAAATATGCATCTAGACGTGGCGGCTCCTGCCGGCCGCAGGAGGAACAACTAGCCCATTCAGTCGCTTCAGCGGTTTCGCAACATGGGGACATCCCTTATCGACAGCGGAGTGACTGCTACCGATGCTACGCTACCTTTTCACCTCCCTTCCCTCTCTCCCTTCATACTCCGTCACCTCATTCGAGTTGATCACGTGAGTGGGTAGCGCTAGGACAAGATCAGTGTGTTAGTGTCGTTTAGAAATCAACGTAGGTATTTATCTGCTTTGGTGACAATGGGAAGAAAGGGGGTTCCTTACTCGAAGTTATCTCGCAATAAGTTGAAAATTTTAAAGAAAAAAAGACAAGGTTAAGAACAGTGTATCAAGTCAGCTTGACCCTTTCAACAACATTGATTTCAGTGAGGATTTCCATCACGTTGAGAAGGCATTTGGTATTTCCCGCGTCGGCATGGCGGGGAGTGTCACGATGCAGAAGACACGGCTCAGAGGAAACCTGAGTAGCTGGAAGAAAAATAGTGGATAATGCCTTTTTTCGAGCAGATCGCTGTGCTGGAGTGCCATAGTCCCATGAACTGTCGATTTTCGGACATGGAGGCCATAGAAAAATAACAATTTGCATTCGTAAATTGCACCTGACGATGGCGCAGGAAGGAACCATTGATGGCACAGAAGCGCAGAAACTAGTTGTTCCGTCAATAAATTTACGAATGGAAATATCTATTGTTATTTTTCTCTGTCACTATGGATTTACACATAGTTAAGCCTGAATCCTTCGAACTTGTGTAGGCCATGTTTGAAAAACGGGAGGGGCTAAGGTCAGTGTTTCCGTTGAATTGCAAAATGTGCCAATTCCAGTCAGTGGTATAGATTTAGTCGAAGCGTAGGAATTTTTTGCGTCTCTGAAATTAACAAATTTGGAGAGAGACGCTTTAGAAAAGACCACATTAGATCAAGTAGGCTGCCCACTTGGGAAGGAGGAACGTAGAAAGCGGTTGATAGTATCTAATTCGGTAGCGTATGTCCTCCGACGAAAACCAACCGGGTCGGCCACCATAGTAAGCAAAATCTTATACAGTGACATCAAAACTGCAGCCTTGCAATACGGACAAGACAATGAAAAACGCGTTATAAAATTACTGCGGCAGCAGGAAGGTGTCGATGTACTATGGGAGAAAACATTTTCCCAAGAAATTGAGCGCCGCCACTATCGCTCGGAGAGAAAATCGGATTCCTTTCTGATGGAACATTAGACTTATTGTTAGATTTCGGCCACCACGGGGGAATTTCAAACAGGGTAAGGTGATGGACTCACCTTACCCTGTCTGGCCCGGATATGTAACGGAATACAGGCAGCTTGCCTACCCCGAAATGTAAACCTGCTTGCATCCAGAACGGAAGTATATTATTCCGTGCATACATTTTAAACGCTGTATTTAACTATCTCGTTCTCGCCAAACATAACATAATCCGTCTTTCCTATATTTTTTATTTAGACTTCGTTTCTTCTCCCACAGTCTGGAAAGATCCTGGGATTCTCCCGGTGTCCGCTTCTTCGCTCTCTTTCACTCGTTTGAAAAAGTTAACCAAAAACGAACTTCAATATTTTCCATGACCATATAAACCATGAAATCGCTCCGTTAATGTCAGTGAGGATTGGTCGGGCTGCAATGTAACTGACTGGAAATACGAAGTTTTCAATTTGAGACCTGACGATGGTAAATGTTTTTCGTTCACCTTTTTTTATTTTACGAAAGCCCTGCATACATATTTTATATTTATATCGAAGATACGTTAAAAGCATGTAATGCTATTTGTTTACATCGACCTATTCTTCTCTTTCGCCGTGCATATCTATGTCTTGTCGTTCAAGGGAATTCGGATCTTATCTCATGATAGGCGGATGGTTCTATCTTCTACTGTTGCAATTGCTTTCAGAAAGGTAGTCGTATTTCGCCGCTTTAAGAGAAATTATCGGGGATAGTGGATAAAGAAATCCTTTTTATGCCCATCTCTTTGTCTCCTGGTCTAACGGCTTTCTGAAAAACCGCCCCCCCTGTGCTGGATTTGAGCAAGAATATCATTCCCCCTAACTTGCCTGGGATTATTGCTGTCTATTTGCTTTTCGAATACTGCCAGCTATCGTTCAAGGTATCTACATGTCAGCATCATAAAGTATTGAGTAAGGACCGTCATTTGTTCATTCATTCATATTGGCCGTGCAATGTACAATATTCAGGCCGCATGATGACGCTTGAGGCCTACAACGTAATGATAATGGGTTTTCAACACTCTTTTCCTTTTCCAATTTTGTGAATTTTTCATAATTTTAAAATACATTGCTGGAGAAATCGAAGTTTTACTCCACCTGAATTTTTGTATGCAACTTTTTTTGTTTCCTTAATGCAAATAATCAGCTCAAACATTTTCAAGATAATTATTTTTCTATGATCTTTCATCGCATGTGTTTAATTAATTACTCATTATGAAATATCTCACTGGATCATCTTCTACGGCAAAAATATTCTTTGGTCACTAAAACGTCACCAAAACAGACAGATATCCGGAATCAACGGAATTTCTTTCGTTACTTTTTCATCAGGCGATGATGATGATCACACAATCGAAGCAAAGTCATCTTCTGTGCAATTCTCTCCAAAGGTAACAAAATTCCACTAGATCCCAAAGTTATATTATACACTTGTGGATTAATCATATATTTTGCAAGTAATGGGCAAATGTAGAACATGCGACCACCAGAATAAACGGCTTAGAAAATTCTTCCAACACCAAAGCCAGAAATAGTTCCACAATTTTTGTGGTCTAAAAGGGGTTTATGTATTTACAAAGCAAAAATTTAGCGAACGATTTCTTATAGCGTAGAAAAAACTAAGGAAGAGCGTATTGGCCAAATAAGTAAAATTACCGATTCAAATACAGCTCAATATTGAATATGTTACTCAAGAAGACTTTTGCTCGTGGTATTTTTTTCCAAAGGGTGTCCAGGCAATTTGACTCAAAAGTGAAAATAGAAGTTGAAGAGACTGTTTTCAGAATTTTTGTGACTTGATCATAGTCTGGGAAGCAATTACGCAATACATATGATCAGTATTTGGACCAATAACTTAGCTCGAGCGTGAACAACAATAATTTCCTTTTATTCATTAATTATTGGGCTGGGCAAACCAATATTTCTGTTTTAGATGAATGATCCATGGATGATTTCAGCCAACCAACATGTACAAGTCGAAGCAAAGTTACCAGAGTGCATTCAAGTAACACCACCAACGTCACTCCAATTTTTCAGCCGTAGGACATTTAATTTTATGTGTCCGTCAAAATATAATTTTCTTCTGCCCAAAATTCTTCATACTTTATGGATAAGAAACGGGATTTTACCAATCGAAATGATATCATTTAAATCTATACCGTACTTCATTAACAGCGTTTGGTCCCAGTGTTCAGCCAGTATACGCGTGGCTTCCTTCTGGACTCTACAGTAAAAGACAAGTTTTGATGTAAATCAAGTTGTATGTCCAGACAGCTTAATGAAAACCAAATGGAACAAAGGGCTCCGCCAAGCAGAAGTGAAGCCGACCCCATGAATGGTGTATTGAGCATAAGTTTGTATTCACGTTCAACATGCATATGAGGAATAATATGCCACTGTTCGGTCTTATATTTGCACAGTGATTGCAATCGCAAGGATTCTCTTTATCGATTAGTGTGGATTTACAAGCAGTTTGCTGATTTCAAGATAATGCCTAGGCACTCGAGCCAACAGGAAAGCCCCTGGCCGTGGCCGAATTTTCCCCCAAGACTTCAAATGTAAAAAGCAAATGGGTCTCATACCTGAAATCATTAGGACTTCCCCACTAAAAAAAGTTTTTGCGACACATTTAGCTCTTATGGGAACAATCCAAATTAGTTCTGAGATAATGAAAAACGTTTGAAAGCAACGGCTTTGGTGTTCTACTCACTCAACACAAAGCTGAATGATCGCCCCGTTACGAGCAACTTCCCCACTTTCTCCCGCATTTCTCCAGCTTTACTTCCTCAACGACTTACATCTCTCGTGTGTGTTTATTTTCGATTTTGACAACACCTCTAAATGTTACGGCGTTTTCCTTGCATATTTTCATTTTTGTAGAGGTCTGCCGCGGGCCTTATATATAAGCTGTACATTCAATCATGTACTCATGCATTGATTGCATGATCATTGTATAAGCACAAAGTAAATAAATGTTGTCAATTTCATTTTGTATGCGCCATTTCGGCGAGCACCCAAAATTTCCCTGTCTACCGAAGTTTTAGCTGCGCTGGGCCTGATGAAGATATCCCGATAGTGAGAACGATGGCTTCTGCTGGGATTGTAATTTGAGAGGTCACTCCGCTGTCTTTTGTCTTCCGAGAAAAGGAATGACGAGCGGGCAAGTTGCGACATAAGGGGGGGGGGGCGGGAGAGGGAGACTCCACTCCCCTCCCCCCGCTCGCCTGGGACGTATTCTCGGCGCGACTGTAGGCGATTGTAGGAACTACATCCGACGTCGCGGGCTGCGAACAGAGCCATCTGTTGAGAGAAGGCTGCGGAAAGCTTCCTCTCCTACGCCCTCTTAAGGGGGTGACTCAACGAACGGAGCGTTGGTCAGAGGTGAACAAAGTTGGCCTCCGACTCCGATGTCCCTACAGATATGACGGAGTCTCGTTTTTGCCTAGGGTACAACATGGAAGATTGGTACATAATAGGGTGATGTCTTTAGCAGAGTTGTTAGGATCCAGATCGCATGGGCACACAATTGTATGCCTCCTCATAAGGCCATTATTTTTACACATTTTTGAGGACCGCAAGAAAAGTATTGGATTCTCAGGTACGGGAGCCTTATTGTAAATTCATAATAGAGTAATTTGTTGGACTTCACTTTCAAATGCAATAATATTTAGAGTAGTAATTTTAACTAGTCTATGAAATAAATTAAAATGGGAATCATTGTCAGATCGCAGGTTAAAATATATACTTGATCTCATAAATAAATTTCAAGGTAATAATTTCAGTGACGGCGTAAAAAATATTTTGCGAACCCAAACTTACTATTGTAGACTGAACCATAATCACAAAAATAAAGAAATTGATTGCCAAACTTATAGATTCTTTTTCTTGTGCAATTATCTTATTTCCTTGTGTAATTAGGGATATTAATAGAGGTAAATATATCCAATGTATCAATTGATAGCAGAGGTAGTTGCATGTTGGTATAAGGACTTCAAGCTAACCCAACTAACAGCATTATATTGCATGCTTAATTGCTATTTTTATCTTTAAAAAATTATAGTAAAGACTAGTATATTATTAAGTAACAGCATGTTTTTGCATGTATGCTTAGGTTTTTTTATCTTTTTTAAATAGCTTTAGTTTTGAACAGTACATATACAAGTACTAATCCTTTTTTATGGATAATATATAGTGCATGTTTGGTGAGAATTCACCCCTTGCCATACACCTTGATTCCCTTGATGAAGTGTATTATGTAGATGTAAATATGTCATGACCTCTTTGCATTTTTGCATGCCTTGTGATTGATCGATGCAATGCAATGTACCTTCCGTTATGAAGCAATGAATTCCGCGATATAGGCCTAATATGTGTACATATTATAATTTCTAGCAATGGTTCTGGGTTCCGATTCGGAAGAGAAAAATTTGTACTCGCCGGGGAAGAGTAAATTGAGGTGGCTCTCATTTCATTCCACTTTAGAACTGATGATTTCTTGGTCACCACAAATGACTTTTGTAATAAGTACTGCTTCCCCTCAACGTGACCGGTGAATGCCGTTCAAATCAATTTGTTCTCGTCGCCCTCTCATGCAAACTCCCAAGGAGTGACTATATGACTGCTGCAACGCCTTGGGGTTAATATCACGAACATGAGATCAAATACGCAATCTTACGGAATGCAGTATCTGAGTTACAAACGATTAAATAAATATTTTACCACGTCCAACAACAGTTAACTGTAGCTGCATTTTCAGACAAACTACTTCAATCACGATTTATACTCACTATTACTCAATCATGGCACTTTGCATGAATTGTATCCCCTTCTTTATTTCCCACGACGAAATAGGCGTGGGAAGCAGTCAGTCCCCTCCACAGCAGCTGCGTTGAAACCTGATCCCGAAGTTGTTTACTCCTCCTAAAGACATGAGTCACAGGATAGCCAGAGAACCAAACCTCCATCTCCTTTGCAGCTGGAAGGAAACACAATCCTGTTATTTTTCTCGAATTCGGGTTGCGTAAATAAGATTAAATTCAAAATTAGCTATTTGCATTCTTCCTTAGCATACAAGTTACTTACGATGGCTTCTTCAATTCTCCATCCTCAATAAATTTGATAAATGGATCTCCGGTCACTGGCAATTTTCCTTGCGGCTTCTTCTACCACCAACTGAACAAAGTGACTATCGTAAGGCACTAGGGTGAATTTAATCCTATTTCCTCTATTGGTTCAGTTACGTTGGAGGAATTTGAAATGAAGTACTCCGATGTGTTTCGGTGTCATATCTCCGAGACGTATTGGATCGCAAATCATTTGTAAATGACTGGTTGATGTGAAAATATTGCTTTCCGCGAGGTCAGCGGATAAAATAAGATACAAAACACCGAAAAAGATCCGCTAAAAATGGCATGGTGTCCATGGTTTTACGTTTGACGGACCTGGTACTGAAAATATAAGGTACAGGCGTTAACAAACGACCCTCGGCGTCGACCATTGCAAATACGACATCCGATAAATTGACTTGCATCTCTCTGAGAGCCCAGGAGATAATGGGCGAGAGACGATACCTGAATACGCTGCTTCTCGAGTAACGGAGGAAATAAATGAAGAAAGGATGACTCAAGAACCCTAATAACAAGAAGGTTCACTGAAGGAATGTGCCCAGCATCAACTTGAAGTCACTCACCAAAAACCCATGAATTAGCACTCGAGTGATATAAGACTTCATTTGGGAAAAGGCCCTGAGGTCCAGATGCTGATTATCAAGAATACCAGATGACCAGATCCTAGTTAAAAGAAAATATTACAAAGAGAGCAACGAATAACATTACCCTACCTTACGGGTCACTAAGTTTTTTTTTATTCCAAAAGCCGTAGCAAGTCCGAATGTGTTCGAATATTATAATATTTCCGTTGCGGAAAAACCGGATTGGGGTAAATCACGAAGTGGGATAAAAGTGCAGTTTTTCAGATAATCAAATGCTGGTTAGCCTGTCACAAAACGTGTAACAAATTCCACTTAATAGATAGGGAAGGGTACATTGTAATTTCTGCGCCACCAATGGGGAGTGAAAACAAATTTTCGTTTTTTTAACGTGCTACAAATTTATAAAAGTTCTACAAAAAAACTTTATTTGGTTCAGAAGGAGAGCACAAGCAGCTGAAATTATAGAAGAGAAAGATTTCACGGAAATACATAAGATGTATCCCATTCCGAGTTAGCCCAACTCCGGCCCCGAAAGCTCCTCACCCCCGTGATTGCAACACTCAGGAGAAGTCGAAGCCACACGTGTGAAGATGACTCAACATCTGAAGCAGTGTCGGGTTTCATTCCTCCTTCGAGGAGACGTGAGAATTTGGTGGAAGTCAGGACGCCACGAGTATTATGTTACCTTGTCGAATCTCGAAGGCAACTAGAAATTCATCTGTGGCCAAGGTGTTCGTCGGGAGACATATTCTATTGGCAATTAGAATACCAAGAAAGACATTGATACTCATTAACATTCACCTAACACACAACTTAAGAGTAATCAATGGATTTAAGTTACGATATCCTGATATATATTTTATCACACCCTTCTTACCCGGTTTACACTCTCAATGGGTACACTTTAATTTATTCTTGAAATGGTTTGAAATGTGAATGGATGGTAACGTATACAGATATTTAGCTAAGTCCACCAAATTATGGTAGACTAGACCATGATCATAAAATTAGAGAGAGTGTTTGCCGAACTGACTGAAACAAAATGTCCTTCTCTCCTCGTGCAATTACGGATATGTATAGTTGAAAATATCACCAATAATATACATACGAGTATACCAATTGATGTCATATATTGTTGCATGTATATATAAGGACATAAAGCATTTCATTACGAATAATGCACTAGTACTACTCATGGATTAAGTTTTTTTTTCGGTAAAACTAAGAGGACTCATTGGAAGGTTTTTTTGGGATTCAAGTCTTTAACGGTTACAGGATTTCGGTCTGTATTTGTCCATTTTAACCAAATGAAGTTAAACCAAAATTAAGTAGAGTGAAGTGATAAATACATTTGAATTTATATTATATTTAACATTATCATTTTTAATATTTTAATTCCTTGCATGTGCATTGTTAGGCCCATGTAACAAATACGTTTCATACCGACATGCTCTGTTAAGCGATGGATGTTCAACGAAATAAGCGTTACCCTATTTTTCGCATGTAAATAAATCGGAACTAATGAGCGCAACACGTCGCTTGCAGAGATGTTGATCGATATTACTGGTAACGTAGGGAACATTGCGTTTGCAACGACGTCAATAATGGTCTGCCGGATTCTCCGTTAAAGTTAGTGAATACGAGTGTGAGGGGACGGCCGGGCAATATTATTATTAATAGGTATATTCTATAATTATATTCTCTCCTGTAAAATCGCAGCTGCCATATTATCTCCTATCTGTATCCGTCCCGTTCAGAATCGAAGGGCACCTTCGTAAACGTTCTACAAAAAACGTTATTGGGTTCAGAAGGAGAGCACAAGCAGCTGAAATTACAGTGACGAATGATTACATTGAACATCTACATAATACCCTGCAAGCCACCACAAGGGTGTGTGGCAGGGGTAATTGCTCGCCAAACATGCACTACATATCATGCATAAAAAGGAATAGTATTAATATAGTAGTCAGAACTACACTATTTAAAAAAAATAAAAATTCCAAAGCAAACATGCAAAAACATTCTGTTAGTAGGGTTAGCTCTAAGTACTCATACCAACATGCAGCTACCAATGCGATTCATTGATACTCTCCGATAGGACATATTTACCGTTATTCGTATCTCTAATTGTTCGAGGGAAAAAGGACATTTTGAATCGACCGGTTCGGCAATCAATTTCTCTAACTTTATGATTATGGTCCAGTCTGCCATAGTAAGTTGTGGTTCGTAAAATATTTTTAACGTCATAACTGAAAATATTATCTTGGAATTTATTTAGGAGATTAAGTCTAAATTTCAACCTGCGATCTGACAATGATTCCCATTTCAATTCATTTAATAGACTGGTTACGCTAATATAATTATCGTATCGCCCCTTTACAAATCTTGCCGATCTTCGCTGCACATGTTCAAGTTCATTACTTAGCCCGATTTCGTAGGGATCCCATGCACTGGCAGCATATTCCAAATGAGGTCTAACAAGGGAAAGGTATCTGATTTCTCGTACATGATGGTCACATTTACCCAATACTGTTTTGATGAAACCTAGTTTACGATTAGCTTGACCAATTATTTCACGTATATGTTTACCCCAGGAATGATCACGTGTCAGTCTTATTCCAAGATATTTAATGGATTCCACGTTTGTTATTTCATTATTACTTATTTTGTATGTGCTCGGAGGAGAACTATTCTTTTTCCAAAAATTCATTACTACACATTTTTTAAAATTTAATTCTAACTGTCATGTATCACACCAATTTTCGATTGCTTGTAGGTCATCATTTAAATATTGCTTATGGTTTGGGCTTAGAATTTCCCTGTACACAACTGCGTAATCGGCAAATAGACGAAGCCTACTTTTTACCACCTTACTGATATCATTAATGTACAGAAGGAACAAGAGTGGACCTATCACACTACCTTGTGGGACACCCGAAGTGACTTCGATTTTCGGTGAGGTAACACCGTCCAAAACAACCCTTTGAACCCGATCATGTAGAAAATCACTTGTCCACGATATAATTTTACTGTCTAGCCCATAAGATTTTAATTTCAAAATTAGTTTGCTATGAGACACCTTGTCAAAAGCTTTTTTGAAATCTAGAAAAACAGCATCCACTGGAATATTATTTTCGCCAAAAACCAAAATATCGTGGGAAAAGAGAGCAAGTTGAGTTTCACATGATCTGCTCTTCCGGAAGCCATGCTGAAAGTTGGACAACAAATTCTGGCTATCTAGGTGCCCCATGACTGAACTAACAATTATATGTTCTAGGACCTTGCATGAAATGGATGTGAGAGATATTAGTCTGTAGTTAGATGCCTGCTCCCTATCACCACTTTTAAAAATGGGTGTTACATCGGCTACTTTCCAGTCCATCGGTACGACGTGTTCAGTGAGGGATTTATGAAATACTATTAGAAGGAAGGGAGAAATTTCGGAAGCTAACTCTCTATACACGCGGGAGGGAATTTGATCAGGGCCAGGAGATTTGTTGGGACTTATATCTTTGAGTAACTTTTCAATACCATTACAGGAAATTTCTATTGATTGCATCAGCCGCTGAAAGAGGTCAGGTAACACGACAGTTGGATCGCTGGAAGGTGGGTTAAAAACGGTTTGGAAGAAGGAATTTAGCAAGTTAACTTTGTCAAGGAGAATTGCCAGGTGAACTCACTTCACCACCAATTCTGCTAAGATTCTCTTGCCTTAGTTAATTATTTTCCATACTTTTACGAGTAATGGATGAATCTCGCAGAAAGGCGAAGGTACCATTTCTGTTAAGATTCTCAAGCTTGGAAGATTTTCTCCATACCTTTACGTGTAGCTGAATAATCTCCCAGAAAGGCGAATTCTACCTCGAACAAGGTTACCTCCACGCGAGGTACTCCTCCAACATATGTCAGATGTGATCCCTTTCAGTCTTACCCCCACTCCGGCTCCGTAAGCCTCCCACCCCTGAGATAACAACACCACGAGAAGTCGAAGTGTGTGGTCGAACACGTGTGAAGATGACTCAACATCTGAAGTAGTGTCAGGTTTCATTCCTCCTTCGAGGAGACGTGAGAACTTGAAGGATGGAAGGATACCACGAGTATTATGTTACCTCTTAGAATCCCAAAGGCAACGAGAAATTCAATTGTCTCCAAGGTGTTGCATGGGAGACATATTCTGTTGCCAAAGGGAATCGTTTTTTCCAATAGAGAGTAGGGCAATGAGTAGATCAAATAGTGGTTCATTCCATTACCAACTTACCATTTACCAAAATAGCAAAGAATAATGAGTTATTCAGACAACACAGTGTAGGTTCATCGGGATGGAAGAAAAAATAGAAGAAGGAAAAACATATTAATAAAAATACAAAACCCTAATTTCTGAACCTTAACTCTCCCAAAATGTTTAAAACAGAAACCCCACACATACAATAGGTAGCCATATTAAAATATATGAAGTTTCAGTATTTAATTGTCGTAGTTTATGAAGCAAAATACCCGGATTCCATCAGCTTATAGAGAGTAATAATTCTGGCATAATTATAGGAACAGAAATTTGGTTAACAAGCGAAACTGCTGATAGTGAAATTTTCCCCGTAAATAATTACTTTATTACTATGTAGATACCAACCATGTAGTGCATTTGACCCATTTCATAGGCATGTTTTCATCTAGTACCCTGTTTCATGTCAATAGTGTATATTTCGGTCCTAAACTTAGACTTTATGCTAACGATGCGGTAGTGAACAGTGGTATATCAAAAGAAGACAAGAGCGAATCCCTTAGCGAGAATGTAGATGCAATTCAAGAGTGGTGCGACAAATGGCAGTTAGAACCTAACCTTAGAAAGTGTGAAGCTATTATTTTTGGAAGAGGAATAATTAGACAGCGATACTATAGCATTTGAGGTACGAAATTCAATATCGTTGAAACCATATTTTGGTACTTGGTTGTAATATTTTGTAAAGATTTATCGTGGGGAATGCACATCCGGGAAATAAGCGGACGAGCCAAGAGAAAGCTGGGATTTATTAAACGAGTATTTGGGCATTGTGATAAGAACACAAAAGAGCGATGCTATCTATCACTAGTTACGCCCCACCTTGAATATGTAGCCAGTGTATGGGATCCAAATGAAATAGAATTGATCAGAGAGGTAGACAGTGTGCAGCGTAGAGCACTTAGGTTTCTTAAAAGGCATTACGATCAGGGTTGGGCACGAATCACCTAATATTGATTCGAGTCATGAATCACGAATCTTTGAAGGAAATTAGATTCGAAGCACAAATCACGATTCACTGCTGGAAATTTGATTCAAATCTCGAATCATGAAACATGTGATTTTTCCTTTAAATATGATTCGTGCGGTTCACGAATCACGAATCATAGTGTTATTGCAGAATGACAATAACACTACCTACGTAATGGTCACATTCTGAACTTCGCTTCCCTAATTGTGAACCTATACCAATTTTTTTGCCCGTTAATTAACACTTGTGTAGATAGTGTGGATTAACTGAATATCATAAATTACCAGTTCTTATGTACATCTACATAATACCCTCCAAGTCACCATAAAGGTGTGTGGCAGGGGGTGAATTCTCACCAAACATGCACTACAAGCATGCATGCAAGCAAGCTACTACATGCATGCAAGCAAGCTACTTCATGCATGAAAAGGGATTAGTAATAATATACTTGCCTAAACCTCATTATTAAAACAAATAAATATAGCAAAGTAAGCATGCAAAAACATGCTATTAGTTGGGTTACCTTCAAGTCCTTATACCAACAGATTAACAATAACCACAATGTATATAACAACAATAACCAACCTTTCATGTTACCGAAATGAGTTCTTGCAAAATTTGCAGTAAGTTAGTGCATAACACAGTATTATTAGAGTGCTCCGATTGTGGGAACAAATTCCATGGAAACTGTTAAGATAATCCTCTTACTAAACAGGACATTGAAGCCATTAAAGCCAGCAAGCAAGTTTGGCGATGCAGTGAGTGCACCGTGGTTCGTAGATCTAGCATGAATAGTGAATCTACTTGTGCACCGATTAAAAGTGCGTCCCATAGTTTTCCATCAGATGCAGTTTTAGATCTCTTTAAAGAAATCAAAGCTGATCTAAAGTCAACAGAGGCTAATCTTGGAGATTCGATTAACAAATTGTATGATCGGTTGGATGATTTATCTTCGGTGCTTGAGGATCATAGTAAGCGATTCGACGAGTGCTTTGCTAGAATGGACTTATTAGAAAGTGAAAATCGATCACTGAAGAAGCAAATTGCGCTTCTTGCAAAACAGTCCGATGACCTTGAGCAACGCAGTTTAGCAAACTCAGTCGAGATTCACGGTTACCCACTTCAAAGAAACAAAGACCTTCCGAGCATAATTAGTAATATTGGGGCTGAGTTGGGGGTTATAGTCACAGCTGGCGACATTGACAGCTGTTACCGCTTCAAAACCAAGTCGGAAAGTGGGCAGTGTGTTATCCACATTAAGTTCCTCCGTCAGCACATCAAGGAAGATCTACTGGCAAAAAGAAGAGTAAAGAGGGACTTCTCAACACGGCACCTGAACCTCTATGTGACACCCACCCCTCTCTACATTAACGAAGCCCTTTGTCCTGGGAGGAGAAAAGTGCTGCATGCTGCAAGGGCTGTTAAGAATGAGCAAGGCTATAAATATTTGTGGATACGTGGAGGTAAAGTTTTAATGCGAAAAGCAGATAAAGAACCAGTGTTTGTTTTGACGAGTTTGGACGATTTAAATTTTTTATAAAATTTTGAATATCAGATTACACCAATATTAAGTTATTTCATAGCAGTATATTATGTATTGTTCAACAAAATATCCGTAGTCTCAGAACAAGTCTTTGTCAATGTCTTATCAAGATCGTAGTCTTTGATACATGGCAGTTAGAATTAAATTTTTAAAAATGTGTAGTAATGAATTTTTGGAAAAAGAATAGTTCTCCTCCTAGCACATACAAAATAAGTAATAATGAAATAACAAACGTGGAATCCATTTAATATCTTGGAATAAGACTGACACATGATCTTTCCTGGGGTAAACATATACTTGAAATAATGGGTCAAGTTAATCGTAAACTGGGTTTCATCAAAAGAGTATTGGGTAAATGTGACGATCATGTACGAGAAATCAGCTACTTTTCCCTTGTAAGACCTCATTTGGAATATGCTGCCAGTGTATGGGATCCATACGAAATCGGTCTAAGTTATGAACTTGAACGTGTGCAGCGAAGATCGGCAAGATTTGTAAAGGGACGATACGATAATTATATTAGCGTAACCAGTCTATTAAATGAATTGAAATGGGAATCATTATCAGATCGCAGGTTGAAATTTAGACTTAATCTCTTCCACAAATTCCAAGGCAATATTTTCAGTGATGATGTTAAAAATATTTTACGAACCCTAACTTACTATGGCAGACTGGACCATAATCATAAAGTTAGAGAAATTGATTGCCGAACCGGTCGATTCAAAATGTCCTTTTTCCCTCGAACAATTAGAGATACGAATAACGGTAAATATGTCCTATCGGAGAGTAGCAATGAATAGCATTGGTAGCTGCATGTTGGTATGAGTACTTAAAGCTAACCCTACTAACAGAATGTTTTTGCATGTTTGCTTTGCAATTTCTATCTTTTTTAAATAGTGTAGTTCTGACTACTATAATAATACATACTATTCCTTTTTTATGCATGATATGTAGTGCATGTTTGGTGAGAAATCACCCCCTGCCACACACCCTTGTGATGGCTTGCAGGGTATTTTGTAGATGTAGATAGATCAAACTTTGATTTATTTGAAACGTATCTACATGGCCTTTCTTATTTACCGAGTATAATCATCCTGAGTGAAATATAGGTTTGTGAACATGAACTTCACCGTTACAAATTGGAAGGTTATAAATATTTTGCCCAATGCAGTAGCAGTAGTCGAGCAAGAGGTGTTAATGCTTATGTGCAAAGTACAATTGATTGCTACTCTAATGTAATTCAAGCTGTCACTGCTGATTTTGTCCAGGTGACCCTCAAACTTGAAAAATTCGAATTACAGTTTATTGCTCTCTATAGAGATCAAAATTTTCCGATAGCACAATTTTTATCTGAATTTGAACCGCTAATGTATAGTTTAAAAGGTAATATAATTGTGATTGGTGATGTCAACAAATATTATGGTACCTTCTAATGATTCTGATCATTACTTAAACTTAATGAGCTCCTTAGGATTAGCGTGTCTGATTGACTCGCCAACTAGGGTAACAGGACACTCCACTTCCTGTATTGATCACCTGTTCGCTAGGTTATATAAATGTGCACGCATGACCTTCAAATAGAAGTGCTTCATGAAGCAATAACCGATCACTCTTTGATCCGCTGCTCTATTTGTGTGAAAGAACCATTATGCAAAGAAAAATTAACGACTACTCCTGCCAAAACTAAGATTGACTATGAATATTTTTAAATCAAAATAGCTGAAGTAGATTGGAGTCCAGTTGTAAACGAAGTGGACGCATCAACGGCTTTTTCGTTATTTCATGACTTATTTATAGGTGCTATATCTGCATCAAGAATCAAAGTCGATAATTACGACACAAGAAAAAAATTAAAGCCATGGATAACTAGTCATCTTCTAAACCTTATTGAAAGGAAAAACTATCTGCTCAAAAAACACAGACGCCATCCATTAAACGAAAGTTTAGCAAAGGCATTTATAAACTGTAGAAATAATTTGAAAATTGAACTTAGGATTGCTTCCAATAACTACTATTTGCACAGATTTCAAGGAGCAAACGGAAACAAAAAAATGCAATGGAAAATACTCAAGGAAATATCCGGCCGCATACCACTCAGTCCCCATGAAATCTGCCTGGAAATAGACGGTAGTATAACATCTGCTCGTTCTAAAATAGCTAGGGCATTTAATGACTATTTTGTTTCCTCCAACGATAGTAATAATAATAGTAACGACAGTGGCATTGATGAATTCGTCGCTGAGTGTTGTGATTATTCACATAGCTTCGAATCTGTGTACTTAGAACCAGTCGATCCTGCTGAAATAACTACATTAGTAAGATCCTTTCCTGCTAGCAAAGCCCCTGGTTACGACAACGTTAACAGTGAAGTTTTGAAACTTGTTATTAATGAATTAGCTCCTATTCTTTCACATATATTTAACCTAAGTTTTACCAGTGGTGTTTTTCCTGACGAGATGAAAAAGACGGTGGTCATGCCCTTATATAAGAAAGGTGATCGATCAAATATACTAAATTATCGTCCAATTTCATTGCTGACAATATTTTCAAAAATTATAGAGAAGCTAGTCAAGTCGAGATTAATTAAATTTCTCAATAAAAACTGCTTCTTCAGCAAAAATCAGTGTGGTTTTTTAAGTGGAAAGGGGGCAGAAGATGCTCTAGAAAATTATTTACTCACATGTTTACAAGACTATAAACTCAAATCGACGCACTGGCAGCCTATTTATTGATATTAGCAAGGCTTTTGATACCATTTATCACAAGATTCTGACCTTTAAGCTTCAGAAGGCTGATATTCGAGGAATACCACTAAAATGGTTTACCAGGTATCTATCATCGAGAATGCAGTGTGTAAAAATTGGTGATGTTTACAGTAATTACAATATGATAACTTTTGGAATTCCACAAGGCTCTGTCTTGGGTCCAGTCCTATTTCTAGTTTATATAAACGATCTATGTAATTTCAATTTTAGAGGTCATATGACAGCATTTGCTGATGATGTCGCTTTAAATTATGAAGGTATTAACTGGGGTGATGCAAAATATGATATGCAGTCTGATTTGATCAATTTGCGACGTTGGTTTACCTCCAACAAATTGAAAATGAGTGTAACTAAAACGAAATATATGTGTTATAATTTATGTAACAGGTACAAGTTTGATTGGGTTTTATATTATCATGAAGAAAACTGTCCAATAACTTCATGCAATAGCTGCTTGCCCATTGAACGGGTTTCCAGTTTAAAATATCTGGGAGTAACCATTGATGAATTCTTGAAGTGGCAACAACATATTGATAGTCTAACAAATAAAATGCGACAAACATTGACAAATTTTTACTTCATCAGAAATAAAAGTCCTTTAAATTTCCTTAGAATAATTTATAATGCGTTAGTACAATCCAGACTAAGTTATGGAATTTTTTGTTGGGGTGGCGCTTATTTGAACTCTTTAAAACCTGCCGTTTTTTTACAAAAAAGAATTATTCATGTTATTTTGAAAAAGAACAGATTTGAAAGATCCTTTCCACTTTTTCTTCATTTACGTTTGCTTCCATTGAGGCATCTATATATTTATAAGGTTCTACGGTGTTTTTATACAAGAAGTGGTAACTCCGAAATATTTCTGTGCCTGCCTTCTCCATTTACCCTGCGTAAAAAAAGTATACCCTTGCCAAAACCAAATTTGACTTTGTTCAAAAGATGTTTTTTGTATGTAGGACCAAAGGTATACAATCTGTTACCCCAGTCATGCACTATTTCTAAGTCGATGAAAAATTTTTTGGAAAATGTACATTCTTGGCTTCTCACTAAAGAAAGTGTAGAGCAAATATTGTTGTCAATAACTAATGTAATTGAGTTGTAATTAAACTGTTAGTAAGTAGCTTTTAAGGTACGCACTTACATTGTTGAGAGATTGTTATGTCATCACTACAAGAGTAATATGTATCTTTAAGCAAAGCATATTGTATGTATTATTATTTGATGGTAGCCTTAAACAGGTTCTCCTTCAAGGCCACCTAATCATGATTCGTGATTCATGAAGACGAATCAAGCCCATCCCTATATGTACATGAACTTCCCTCTTGTCGGTCAGAGGCACGGTCGTATATACCCTGCCCTTCCACGGGAATGTGACTGGATGGGGAGGACATGACGTCACCTAGCGGGGAGGGGGCAGTGTCCCTGAAGCTGGAGGGGAAGTCACGAGGGCTGCGATCGTACTGCCATCCGACGGACTCGAGAGCAGTTAACAACGGGCGCGTCTCTCATTTCGTCATCTTGCAGTCTGCGGTTGACGGAGGTAGTGTCTTTTGCGCAGCTGAGCACTCTACTTTTTTCCAGCTTAGGCCCCGTTTCCACTACTGACATTTCTACGACGGTAACTCTCTACCCGCGCAATGCTAGTAATGGAAACGCTCGAAAACGCCTACCATGGTAGATAGTCCTACTAGCATTGAGTTACCCTTGTTAGATCAGGGAATAGTGGTTACCGTCCCGTCTCTTTTGTAATTGGAACGCAAGTTAGTCAAAATCTTGGTAAGAATTATGGGAAAACAGTTGAATCACGGATAGCGGTGAAGGATCGCGGAGTGTGCATCTAGGAAAACGTAGTTAGTGTGGTGTCTTTGTTTGGCTTAATACTTGATTTTTGTCTATGCTCAATGATGCTCCAGAGTTGTTATTACCTATGGTTTACATAATTTAATTATATTTTCCCAGCAATGACCGAACAAAAGAATTGCAAAAACTTTGCTCACGAGGAGACGGACTTGGTCCTTAGGCGTACGCGATAATCCCGACGACATTTTATTATAACAATCAATATAGATTCTTGAATAAAACTTCAAGTGCTTACACACTTCAATGTGCTACCATCTTTGCGCATTTCTATAACGATCGTCGATTTTCTTTTGAACTGGAATACTGGTAACCGCTATGTGACGAAAGCAGTGATTACAAGGGTAACTTTGTAGCTAACTGGAACGCAGGTAGGTTATGAGGGCTGAAATAACCGTGGTAGAATGTCAGTAGTGGAAACGGGGCCTTACCTGCGGAGAGATCGTCACTTGACAGGTCCAGACTTGCACGTCTTCGAGGCCAACTCTTTGTATATCCGGTTATTTTCCGTAAGTACCAATTGACGTGGATATTTCTTTTAATGTAGTGTTTTCAAAGGGACCTCCTCTGATTGAGGACGAGGTTCATATTAAGTAGCTGTTAATCGCTTGTGATTTCCCCCAATGCAATCGCTGTTACTAGGTTATGATGCATGTTCGCTTTTGTCGTTTGATATATGTCTCGTGTTGCATACCTATATCTTTGGAATGTACTTCTTTAGGGTTCTGATTTTATTTCTTGTGTTAGATATTGAGCAGTTACTACTGTCGATTACCCCGAAACTGAAATATCAGGAACAGAGAGACTTAGTTGAGTTTCGCAAGACTTCATGAACACATGTTAGTTTGTGTGTCAATCAATCATGGCTATCGAGGGGCCCCTTTGTTGTTGTAACTAGAATATGATTAAAAATGTTACATGATAGTGAAACGTATCAATTTACGTAATAGTTAATGGTATTAGCGTATGTTGATAGTTCAAAATGGCATTTTCACCCGTACTATAAGAGAACAGATTAGGCAGCATAGCAAAGGGATAGGTAGGGGAAATATTTTAGAGTGTAGTGCATGATGCATGTATTTATCCCTTAAATAATATAGATACTAACAGTCTAGTTGCATGAGACACTATTGCTGATTGTTTGCATGTCAATAGTGCATGCTTGGTGATCTTCAAGCCCTGCCACACACCCTCGCGGTGGCTTGCAGGGTTTCGTGTAGATGTAGATATTTACACGGTTGTTCTCTTTTGGCGATTTTGAAAATTGGGGTTACGTTTTCTATCCTCCAGCCTTCGAGAACTACATTTTCTTTGAGGGTTTAGTTTAAGATACGGTGCCATTTCTGGACCTAATTCGGGCTCATGAGTTTCAATATGGTTTCGATTACGTTACAATATTTATTTTTTGAAATCGATCTGGTATGTTTTTGTGTAAACTACGCTTATATTGATATAAAATGCTTTAAAAACAGGAATTCAGCGATTACGCTGTATCTGAGCTTGAGGTGACCATTTTGCCCATACTGTTTTATCCTTTCTTTTCGAATTCAATTCTTTTCATCATAGCAGAGAAAGAAATTGAAAAAAATGCGTATTTTCGAATGAAATAACTTTCAAATGTTTCATTTCTCGTTTATATTGTTTGAGGATAGCGTATTTATTTCATAGAGTTCCTAATAGTTAACCAAAGGCGTTGCGACGTCCGTTGTAGTCTCTCCTGTGAGATGGCAAGAGAGGCGAGCTGCGACTGATAAGGGAGCATTCTTGTTTATCTCGCTGCTGTGTGATGACGACCCATGGTCCGTTCGCTATCCTATTCGCTGCGGTCCTTGAGGGAGCGCACATCTTTCCACTCTCTCTCTCTTCCAAGTTATCAAGCTAAGAAGGAAATGTTGGTAAGGAGACGGGTAATGAACGCTTGCGACGGAAATCTCGGCGCCCGTTAATCGGCATCGCATGAGGTAATTTATTGTCATCGGTTTCTGATTCTCAAATGTGAATAAACATTGTCAATTCTCTTTTTGTCTGTAGCGAAAGCACTTCAATATAATGAGCCTAATTTTTTTTTACAAATGAACCGCTCACTTTACTACTGGAAGGAGTCTGCTGGTACGTCATTTTGTCCCACGATAATTTTCCCATGGACTGGAAGTAAACTGGATACTACAGGTCTACCAACAGTCAAGTACCTTTCTGTCCCCTCTCACAGTTTCAGTCAAGCTATTGCGTATTTGGGTAAAGAAACATTATTTCACTACCAAGTGGGTAATACAATCCTTGAAACCTCAAGGATTGTCGTACCTCCTCAATTAATGTTTAACATTTTTGAATATATGTTGGTGCATATTTAATTCAGGTATTCAACTTCTATATCGATCTCCATAGCCGACAATATAGTAAGTGTTTCAATGATTTTTCTTAGAACACATTTCTCTCGAAATAAACAAAGGCAGGAAGAACTCCGAGAGAAATACCAATTGACCTCCACGATAGGCTACTTCATCAATATATTTACTTTCACCGAATACAAACCTACTTTCTTGTTGAGTAGGGTGACTTTTCTCCCGGTATATTTTTGCCGATCAATATGGACGACTTTGATTCTCGAATCAGCTGGGATATTGCCTTCACTAAATTCCATACTCCTTCCGAGAAGGACGACGTAGTTTACGGCATCTCTCGTGGGAAAACTGTTTAAACATCATCTATAATTTCATTCAAAGTCCGCATTGGCATGGCACTAGCAGCGTTCGAATAAGAATCGGTAAACGTTATAAATCGTCGCAAATAACATATTCTGGATCGACTGATTCAGTATTTCTTATATCTGCCAGTATAGATTCTGTAATGCTAAGAGTAAGGTGGACGATAGTTTAAGAAAGTATAACGTATTTCCGTTAAATAAAAGATGCAAGTAATCGAATAACATTTCTTTAACATTTTAATAAGAGAAATAAAAAGTCGTCACACTTTCATAAATTGAGAAACTCTTATTCACACAATGTAAACACATATTTTCCGTCGTGATAAATACCCGGTTCTTAACAATAATGGCAATGTGTTTCTTGGAGGTATCCGGGTGCTGGAAATAGCAATCCATGCATGGCATCTCTCTACAACGAACCGTTTCCGCTATAGCGTGCTGTACGTACTTACAACACTACACAAATTATATGTAAGACTAAAGTTGTGGTGCCCATTTGAATTCTAAGGAAAGGGATACAAATCAAAGAAGAAGTTATATTAAGAAATTCTAGAATTTATTGTGAAGGTAGCAAACCCAACCAGGAGAAGTGAGTAATGTTTTCCGCAAAGTTTATACTGGTACCATAATTTATGTAAAACCAGTATAAAAATGTAATCACTGTAAGTATTCCAAGGCGAGCCTTATCAAAGATTACAATAATGAATGAAGCCTTTGCGGCCAGTAGATATCAAGGAGGTGAGAATGAATACGTATCCCACACAGCACAAGTGGAATAATACGTACATAATATCCCAATAATATGCACTAATTATACCATTGCTGTGTAAGATGTGCATAAAATGTACATAAACTGTGAATAGAAATGTGCTAATGTCTCCATTAAGACGTCTTTTGTGTACATAATGCGCAGAATCTAGAGGGTGACTGTAATAGTACATTATTTGCATGATACTTGAATATTATGTGCACATTATCGTATCTTATATATCGTGTGCGTAGTACTCTAATCGCATATTATTTAATCTATCGTGCACATTATTCTGCTCATTACATATCTAGTTAGACCAGCAGGATCCATGTCAAACAATTTACAGCAAACTAAGGACATACTTCTTTGCATAATAGGCACTGAAAAAGTTGAACTAGCCGACCTGACATGATCTTGGATTGGATAGAGCAGATCACGTAATTTGATTCGGCATAATTTGTAACACGTTTTCTATACACAGACTTAGTCCGTGCTAAATTTGTGCACGTCTTTCGCTTCTTGATGTCACATAGCTAATTCACAATTTTAATAACACATTTATGCGAGATAAGACCATTTAAAACAAAAACGACTTTTTGTAAATAAAATAAATTAAATTTATTGACACTATTTCCATTTTCAATCATTGCATTCACTTGCCTTTGTTACACATAAGATTCCAAATCTGAGGTATAATCTCCAGCCAATGCGACAATCACCAATATCAAACCACATGTGAATCAAAAGCTGCGATCAAGCTTGCTACATACAACAACCAGCTGTCTTTAAAAAAAACAATGCTCCTCTTTTGTTGGAAACTATGTATTTCCAACAGGTAGTTCGTTCATATATCATCGAAAGTCAATCATTGCACTGTCATAACACACACAAAACAATTGTTCACACCCAAAACAACTGTTCACACACAAAACAATTAATTTCAGGTTTATCATGTAGCTGAATGATGATCTGAAGTCTCGTTGGCTCATTCCTAATGTCCCAATTCGTTTACGACTTAATGTGCCTGAAACATAATAAATAGAGTCAATTCCTGTGGCAGCAATTCATAAAATCAGAATGGAAGGCAAATAAACAATGAAAAATTCGGGAACCAATGAGAAGGGTCTTTACGAATAAAAATGACGACATGCCACCATGCGATAACCCCACGTACTACGTGAATTGGTGAACCTTTGCGCCATCTACTGGCAATTATACGTACTGTCAGCGGTAAGCTACGGACACCCACCCAAAAATTCAAATAAAAACATATTCTAATATTAGTTTATTTAACAACAAATAAGAACAAGCCACATCAGATAATCATGACGGCGAAGCTACAAATATATCTGCCCACAGGGAAGAAACTGCTATTCCCAGGTACACTGAACTGCATCCGAACCTGAAAAATAAAAGATTTATACTTTGGATCAAGGAAACGTATAAATGAGTGCATTAACATGAATGTTAATAATGGTTTGAGATAGCAGATCCACTCAGATAAAAAGGGACCAGGGGTCAATAAAATATCATGTAATGCTCATTAGCCAATAAATTTAGAAAAAAAATCAATTTGATAGAATGTCAATTATCAGTAGATAGTACTAAACACCACCCGTCGATATCAATGGAATACCTAGTGACTTAAGTCACTATTATCAATTATTATTAGTCAATTATTACCCAACGAAAACTTTAGGGCAAAATGCCAGAATCATAACCGAGCAACCATAGCATCGACACATTTATGTAGGTAGGTATGATATAGTTTTAATTAGCATAACGTGTAAGGTCATTCGGGTTGATGCTGCTCATCTCACCGTGAACAGTTGTACTTCTATGCAACGATGAAAGAAAGAAGAAACCCGTGGAAATAGCAATTTATTGCCTTTAATACAGGCATCACGATGCAATTGCACACAATGTTTTCGACTCTTGTGATAACCACTCATTTACGTCCATAATGGAATTGTACTTTCAAGATAAGAGACATGAACACATGAGTATTTAACTAGATAATTATTTATTTGTATGCGAAGATTATAGTTACATAATAATTTATTGCTATAAATAATACCTACCTACAATTCACGTCCTGCCACTTTCCCTCCCCTCAAATTGTACCAATCGACGATTTCCACGTTAAACCCCATTGCACTTTGACCTTGCCGAAAATACCCCCTCCTTACACCAGAGAACACCTCCCCTCTCACGCCCTCTGTTCGAGTCGAGACGGCAACGAGTTCACTTCTTGGCTAGGTCAGCGGAGACTTGGTGGTTCTCGAGTCTCCTCAGACTGTTGGCGCAAGTTATTAGCATTTCCCTGAATTGTGAAGAGTATTTCAATTTTGTTGGTTTGTACTTTGTCTTTTGTTGTTGAAATACAGTGTTTGATTAGTTAGATTCTCATACTTTTGTTCTTTGTTCTATATTGGACCTTATCTTGCTCACCCGTTTTTAGAAAGAATTTTTGTCCCCTGGACAAGCGTTTCTCGTGAACTCCCAGTCTTCTTTCGAGGAACGCTCCAGCGGGTTATACAGAAATATCTGACATATTTCCAAGAAATCTTTCGCCTAAATAGTTTCAAATGCTTGTATTCTCCTTCTCCCTCCAACATTGTTTTTAGCAATTGTAGAAATCTGTTTTATGTTCTAGAAATCGAAAATTTGGTTCTCTGACCATTCATCACGCAGAAGTTACTATGTGCCCTTCTATATCCTTCAAGTAATGCAATATGGAGAAAGAGGAAATTCGGACACTTCCTGACACCATACACTCCGAGTAATACATTATTTTTCTTCTCTTTTAGGTAGGAAGAACAAAAGTGTGGACTTCTGCCTGGAAGTTATCGCAGAATACTGAGATCATCCAAAACTTCAAGCATTCCTTTTCCATGTAAGTGTCCTTATATATAACACATGTTTGAAATGATAATTCAGGCTTATTATTGTTTTATTCTCTTATTTAACGCTGTTACAATTCGTAAGTAATATTATTCCCTCAGAAATAACTAATTCGTCGGTTTGGTCACCATAACCACATTCTGTTCCCTAGCAAATTCGTATATGTATAGTTCATTTAGTTTTTTGCCAATCCTCACATTTTTCTCGTGATATTGCTTCCCGTGCCCATTGTTCAAACCCCTTAGTAACTTGCCACTAATATATAAGATCGAGTGTTTTCCCGGCGAATAGTATGAAGAAATGAAACGTTGGCAGTAATGGAGCCTATTGCCACTGGCATTTTGCTTATGCAGCGAAAGGTGACACAGCACGATACAAATCCTCTTACAACGACCAAAGATGAAACGCCTATAATTATTGGCAAAGTTTCGCGAAACAATTTTAATTACAAATCTTAGTTACTTGTTTGTAAGTCACAAGAAATCTGGAAGTAAGGTCTTCTTTTTTATTTTTTTAGAGCATTTTATTTACTGGCATTATCATGTCTATGCTAAGATGGTTTTGGCACCTCGCACTAAAGTATATAAAAATTTGGTGGCATTTATAACAGAGTTAAAATGATGATGAAGTACGTATTTCGAACCAGATTTGGTTATAAAATTAACTCCCATGCGAACGCCCCTTAAAAAGTCTTCGGAAGGACGGACTTCCGCTGTTTTGTATTTTGATGCGATGAAAATTGGGTTTATTTATTTAATTACGTTTGAATACACATGAGAGGCAGTACAGATTGCAATGTTTTGTACGGAGTAGGTGGGACTTATGCGTTCCCAAGCACCCCCACTCTGCCTTCGGAGTCACCCGCAGTCCGGCAGGCCAATGCCTCCCCAAACACCTTCCAATCTCCCTGGTTTACACCAAACGTAAACTGAAACTATGTTCCCTATTCAGGACGTATTCGGGGACTCTTCACCATCTAGAGGAACGTATTGTCTGCTTTCCTGCATTCACAAGCAGAGTAATAGTTTTTAGTAATAGTTAGTAAGGTCAAGTGATTATTTTTTAATTTTAGTTTGCATTATCCTGTTGCACTCATTTCTGTGCTTCTTCGTGTTGCCACCTTCATTTTTTTTAAATTTGTCACATTTGATGTCACTACCCTTCAAATGATATGCTTACATTTAAGAAAAGTACAAATCCAATTTTGAGTGAATTTTGTTGCTTAGAAATCATTCTTAGTTACCATTATCAGGAGGTTCTCAGAATCAAAATGTATTTGACCAATGTTTGCCACATATATATTTGTTATATTGTCAATTCATGATTTATTCTATGAATGCCTACACATTTATAAAAGAGTTTGTCGCAATTGTGAAGAGTTGACACACATATAAAGCTGAAGTACCAACATTTGATTTTCAGCTCCGACAGCTTTAGATCTCTGTCTCTGATCGCAGTTGTCCTTCTGATCAGAAAAGGGGCCATCCTGTCGTGACACCCTCGTCGGCAATCGTCCAGAAGGGGACAACAGTGAAGGTTACCTCATCCGGTAGCAATGGCGACCAGTGTTGTAGGTAACGTTTTCGGCAAGGAAGAGCTTCTTTTCGCCGGCGTAGTTACTGGGACCCTTGAGCAATACAAGGACATGCTGAACTCCTTGGGAGACGTGGATGTGAGGGGAGTTAAACAGAGAACCCTACTATACATCGCGGTGGGGTTAGGAAAGGTTGACTGGGTGGAGGGATTGCTGGAAAAGGGTGCGAACCCTGCACTTCAAGACGTAGAAGGGGTTAGCGTGAGTGAGCTCGCCCAGGAATTGGCGGAGAAATACCCTGACAATGAAGAGCGCCAATCAATTAGCAAATTGGCTCGTCTAGTGATGATAGGAAGGGACAGTGTGGGACAAGGAGGCTGTGATACTACATCCACATGTCAGGATTCAGGAATGGAGGCCGTGGGACAGGACAAGATATTGGATTTGACACGGAAGACAGCATCAATTTGCGAGTCGATAAAAGACATCCAAATTAAAATAGCGACTATTGATACTCTGAGGCAAGAAATTACGACCAATCGCGATTTAATTAATGACGTCAAAAGGGAAATGGTGACCATTCCCAAATCCATAGACGACATCAAAGCAGTAATTGCGGCCAGTGATGTGCTCTTGTCGGCTGTCGAGAGTTCCGTGACGTCACTGGCGAACAGGGAGAGGCCTAGTGCAGGGACACTTGAGACTCCTCAAACAGCAGAGGACGTAAGGAAGGAATACGTGGAGGCGATGATGCGCAAGACTCGCATCTTCGAAAGTGATGAAGAGAAAGTGACGAGAGCGAGGGGATGGTACGAGAAACTGTATTCAGACTGCGATGAGATGGCTTGCGTGATCAAGTTCCTTAAACTCCATAACGGAGTATCTATTGAGATTGACTTCGACTCTCAAGATATCGGAGCAACGAAATCGAAATTCAAAGATCACGATGGAGTGGAGAGGGATGGCAGTGTTTATGACTATTTCGCCGATTTCGACGAGAAGAAGGTGTACCTGGAAGGAGGGGGAAATGAGAATGTGACCATTGGTTTGTTAGCAGGAGCATTGGTGCAGATGTCAGTGTGTCTGGCTTTCAATAACAGAGGGAGGCCATACGCGCCGGGCGATGACATCACAGAGCGATGGATGCTGAACGCGTTAAAGGAGGCGGAGGAGAAGGACAGGACTGGAGAGGGAGTAGATTGGTTTATTGAAGATGCATTGAAAAAGGAGACTCAGCATGGGAAGGAAGTCTATTTAACATCAGCTGTTCCTTCCATTATTGCCTCTTATGGATCGACAAAGGGAACGTCTCTGTTGCAGCGACAAGTTCCTCTTCTGCTGAAGTTGTTCCGTGACAGCGTGATGCCGGCTCTCCTCGCCAAGGCACAGGTATGGGTTTCTATGACAACGCCACTTTAAATTAAATTAGGGGCTTCTATCGCAGTTGCTATTTATAAGTTCGCACTACCATGCAAAAACCACCAGGTTATATGGCAGGGTATGAAGATCACCAAACATTCGCAACTTATATGTAACTAATTGCTATACTGCTACAACTTAATGAAAACATGATAGATAGTAGAGTCACGTGCAATTAAACAGATAGTATATGCTGATTTATGATTGATTACTGGTTATATCACCATTTTTTTCAATCTTCATTTTCCTACCATGCATACGCTTGTGATATTAATATTTCATCATACACCTCAGATCATTGTAAGATTATTTCACACTTGTTACGTAATTTACACTGATACAGGGTAATTGTTGACCTTTCCCCATGTGATTGAAATGTCCACCTGCTTCAGCCCTGCCATTTCTGAGAATCTTTCCCCTCTAAACTCAATTAGTTGATTATATATATCTACGTCCACACGATACCTTGCAAGCCACTGAGAGATTTTGTGGCAGGGGGTGAAGATCACCAAGCATGCACTATTGACATGCATACTAGCTACTAAATGGAAAATACTACTTTATAGGGTATCCTGCAACTAGATTGTTAGTATCTACATAGCAATTAAGAGATTAGTTTTAATGCATGCACTATGCACTACAGACTACTATAAAATATTTCCTCTACCTATCCATTTGCCATACTGCCTATTTTGTGCTCTTATAGTATGGGGGAAAATGACATTTTGAATCTATCAGCAGAACAACCTATCTCTCTAATCTTATGTATCTGGTAAAATCTAGCATAGTACGCTGTTGTTTTTGATATATGCATAACATCTTCAGTAAGGCTATCTGTTTTAAATATCTATAGAGGATTTAATCTGATGAATTATGTGTGGGTGAACATAGAATACCATGAGCTTCTTCAAGTGCAACTTCACATTGAGAGAGCCTTTATCTAAAATCAATTGTTTCCACTACAATGAAGCTATTACCGTCGAAAAGTTCGTGAGTTGGGTTGAACTGCAAAATCATTTTTAATTCAATACATACACACACTGGGCTAAATTTATGTAAACCTATCCAACAATCTATAGCAAAAGGCGACGATTTATAGGGAATCCTGTTTTTACAAGATACCACCCATGCTAAGGGATAACGTTCAACTGGATTGCCCTAATGTTATATTCAGTAGCACAATCGTAGGCAGAGTTGGGAAATTGCCATGCATGTGAAAATTTTCACAGGGTTGGGCACCCTGGAATAATAATGGTATGGAAGAATAAGAAGGAATATACTTTATGTTGGTTAAATGAAATTTTCCGAATATTTAACATTTTTTGCACATTCCCTTGAGGTCAACTATTAGCTGTGATTGTGATGAATAATTGGTTGCCTAACATAGTTTAAAATTGACAAACTTCTTTTGAATTGGGCGGATATCAATAATGCATCCAAGCAGTTGTAGCTTGCTTTGAGCAGTTACTTTAAAATTTACTTTGCCTGTGTGAATTGTTTTTTATTCTGAGATTTGTATTAATGGCCAATGGAAATATTTTGCTCTCAGGATGCACATTCATTCAAGCCACAGCTCTAGGGATACCATTTATTTCATATTTTATTTTATGCCTGCTGTTTTATTCCCTCAAGGATTACTAAGTTTCCTGCCACTTTTAATGTGAAACCTTGGCTTACAATCACCAAGACAACCCGCATACTCAGTAGTTTGTTTAATGTGTCCTTAATATATCTATTTAAGATTTATAGTCAATTCCATTAGCAATGAGTATTCATTTTCTTTCGTTACTTGCAGGTGTAACCTCACTGAAGAAGCGTATGATGACATCGGCAGGTTTTCACCCTTGAATGCACTGGGGAGCTGGGGAGTGTAGCTAATGGAGTGCTGTTGTGATTCTATATGGACCATTGGTGTGTTCTTCAATTGGTGATTTCTTTTCTTTTGTGATTCTAGTTATATATCTTTATAAGGTTTATTATGTTAACTTCGACGTTCATATTCAATTTGTTATTTTTGAATAATTTCCTTATCAATTTTGACATTTTCCACAATCATTATGGCTGTTTTGAATTGATAGTCAATGGTATTCTGCCATTTTCTTGGGGAAGTATAAAATATTGGCTATTACTTGGGCATTATTTTTTAAAGTCATTGACTGGTGTCTTTATTAGAGGAGAGTACAAATGTAAATTATTTTGCATATTTTCAAAGCTTTTTAAAAGGGAGCCTGTGTTAGTTTTGGTGTTTCTTATATGATTTTATATCCTGTGTAGAGTGTATATCCTGTGTCCTATCTATTACTGATACTGATATTTGTTCTTATTATTAAAGTTTTGGACATAAATAACATTATAAAAGTCAATTCACCATCTCAGTCATAAAAAAGTCCATCAAGTGTCAATTTGGTTTATGGTTGGTGCATTCATCTTCATTATTGTTTTGCTTGTCATTATTGTGATTGTTTAATTTTGCTGAGACACTTAGAAATTCCAAACTTGTGTGAAGTCAGGGTGGTACATTTTTATCTCGTTTAATTTGGCAGTGTATAGAAGTGCCTACATTGTAAGACTGTTACCTTTTATTATGATATAAATGATACAGAAATGTAATATATCACTTTGTGTGTAATAAAATGGCTCCCCTTGGATTCGTATTGCATTGGACTTGCATAATTTCACCCAGTTATTATTCTTCCTGCAATAAGGAAATTACTTGATCCACCATTTCTATGTTTTGCTTATTTATGTCTTTCCGCTGGGAATGTTTCATTTCAATAAATGTAGGACACTCATTGCCATATCTGGTAGCACTGGCATTTTTTTACGTGGGAATTTTCTTATGTCACATTTGGGGTAATATCGGGAGGGACTGGCCCCGAAGTAATATCTCGTCGACATAGATTTGAATTCAAATTAAGTGCATTTGACTATCACCCTTTTGTTGATACTGAGGATGAGCAGATGCCAATTATCTTATACCCGATTTTCGATACCAGCACTGTCACGATACCATTATAATTCGCTACTCTATCCTTTAATACCCCAATTTGATGGTGATGCGTTAAAAATCATTATTTTATTTCCAAAGTGTCGTTACAATTTAAGATTGTATAACTACTATGGGTCATAGTGGCCTAGTGGGTAGAGCACTGAGCTACTGACTGGAGGGTCCTGGTTTCAAATCCCGGGCAAGAGCCTTTCTGGACATCCCCATTTGAAATTCTCGGGATTCAATTTTCTGAGTGTCAGAACTTCGTAGGAGATCGCAGGTGGCCCAGGGAAAGGAACTGCCCCCCCTACCACCTGAATGTGTGTAATTAACACGCCATTGGCTTAGTACAGGGTGAGCTCTACTCTCACTTATCAAAGACCAACCTTTGGGTTGAATCACTGAGTGATATCTACTATGTGTTAGCAAAAAATATTAAGCTATTCATACGATTATTTATAAATATGCAGTGAAACCTATTTTGGGCTGTGAAAGGCCATACTACCTACCTATAAGTGAAAATAAATTATTTATCTTTGTTTGCGCGTAAGCATATTAGGTGTTTTGTTTCTGTTAGAATTCCCTTCCCAACTTCCCTTACCTTCCCTTCGTGAGGAGGAGGAGGAAAACCCGGCGCATCGCCTGTCTTCTTCCAGTGCTGGTCAAGGAAACAACGAGTACTTCGACCTTCAAGGGAGGGCTTTTCGAGAGGTTTTCGTCTCCTACATTTTTCGGAAGGAGCTGCTGTATTCATCCTCTGGTAGGCGCCTATCCTCATTATTCCTTTTCCCATCTCCCATTTATAACTTTCTCTCTTCATCCCTTTTTATTTTATTACATTGAACCTTTTTTTTGCTTGCGTTTGTCGCACGTCACAGCCTAACGGACCACGTGTGCCTACATTTTTTGGTGCCGAAATTCGGGACCTATTATTACGAGGAAGTTTATTTTCTTTTCTTGAGTTTTATTTAATTATTTCATTCAGCCATGTCTGACGGTGAAGGGGCGAAAAAGAAGGGAGCGTTAACTCGGGAGCAATTCGATTCGCAGCTGAAGTTATTGCGTTTCAAACGCGATCATTTTCGTTGCACTGTGGGTGCAGCTTTTTCTCTTGCTAAGTAGCTCGAAGGCTCCGGATCGGACATGTTAAGTCATCCTAAGCTGGAGATCTTTCTAATACGCTGCTCCCAATTGGAAACCGTTTATCCAGGATTCCTCGAGGCTCAGGATAAGATCTTTGAATATTGCCAGAACTGTAATCAAGGCAATGTCTGTGCGGAGGATATGCGTGTGGGCGAAGAGGAGGAAGAAAAGTTTTATTTTAGTCTTTCCATTTTCCATCGCGCAGTGAATCCTTCCGCCACAAATGAGCGTACGCCTGCGGATCCACGCAAAATAAAAGGTCGCGCCTTCCCACTAACGAATTGCCTCGATTTTCAGGGGCTTTCTCGGATTGGGTTGGATTCCGTGATTTGTTCAAGTCTGGTGCACGATAGAACGGCCATTGCATCGGTGGAGAAATTCTCGAATCTGAAGGCAGCTGTTCAAGGAAAGGCCTCAGCGCTTATCGCTTCAGTCCCATTTGGCGAAGCCCATTATTGTTCAGCATGGAAGGAATTATGCGAGCATTATGACAATTCTGGGATTCGATTATCTAGACAAAGTTCTGGAATTTCCCGTTTCTTCATTCGGTAATGCAACAATTTGAAATTCATGATGCTCTGAGAACTTAAAATATTCCTGATTTAGGGGAATTTATATTATTTAGATTAGCTGCTCGTGTGGTTGACGCAGAAACTCTTGCCCTCTTTGAAGAGACATTGAGTGATGAGCCTTTTCCCTCTGTTACTCAACTTTTGAGTTTCGTCAAGAAAAGGATCAAGGTTTTTCAAACGTCGTATGGCCCTAATCCGAAAACCTCCGTTTCGTGCAAGTCTCCGCCAACGGCAAGAGTTTTAAGAGTATGCCGGAGACAAAGCTGTTCGCAGCCTTTTGTCACGAGATGACTCTGACGACAGGCCGATCAGGTGGATGTAGTTAATCTTGTCGCCGTAGTTCGTGAGCTGATGTAGCTTTTTAGATCCGCCCATTTGGTCGGCCGTATAGTAGCGTAGTGGCCGTAGTGTGTGTAGCTTAGCAGACTTTTTGGCTAAGGAATATCCCCCGCCGGGGAACTTTTGGCGAACCGCGTCAGCCTTGAGGTTGCTGTTCATGGCCGGCCACGTAGAGTTTCTGCGGATGAGGGATTCCGAATAGTTGCGTCAATTGGTCGTTAGAGGAAGAAGAGAAGACATCACTCGATATAATTTCCGTTGGAAATGCCCTTTCTAACTAAAACACGAACAAACCTCACCGCGGAGATTGAAACAGCTAAATAATGAAGTTAGCGTGATATATCATGTTTTGACTTGATTGTCATTCAATAAATGTATGTTAAAGAATCTTCCTCGATTCACTACACTTCCAATTCCCTCCCTTTTACACGATAGGCAGGGGGATTCTTAGTAGAATTATTCTTCACGGCTGTAATACTGCGATGTGGAAGGCAAGGGAAAACCAACACATTATTAATAAAAAGAGAGACGTTTCAGGCGTTATATGGTGGAATAACATAATTAAATAAGTTTGGGAATTTTCCACAAACAAATCTTTTCTTTGACCGGTTTTGATGTGATACATCATCATCAGGCCTGATGATGATGTATCACATCAAAACCGGTTGAAGTAAAGATTTGTTTGTGGAAAATTGCCAAACTTATTTAATCAACACATTATTATCCAGAGGATTCGCAGCTACTCCACTCTTTTCTTTATATCAAGACATGATGGAGCCCTCTCGAGTAAAATATTCTCACATTCGGATCTCCGGGTGGGTACTACCCGAGAGAGTACATCAGTCAAGGGTCATAAACATTTTAGGGTAGGAACTTGGAACTTGCGATCACTTCGGACCTGTGGGAGATTGGAGAGATTTAAGATGGCTGAATCTGAAGGAAGAACCTGCGATCTCCATTCGCAGAATGGACCTCGACATATTAGGGAATCAGTGACATGAGATGGCTCAAAGAAGGAAACTTTTGGAGTGGAAGTTACAGAATTATTCACAAAGGATCACTGAATGGTAATGCTGGAGTAGACATAATGTTCAGCAAGCGTGCAGGAATGCGTGTGAAGTGCTTCCTGCAGTACAGTAAGTGGGTTATAATGATGAAGATTGAAACCAATCCTACAGATAACATTGTGGTACAAGTTCACATGCTAATGTCGGACTACGAAGATTAAGAAGTGGAAAACATCTATGAGGATAAGAGGATTCGTGAAATGAGATGCAAAAGAATGGATTCAAAATTCGGAGAAAGGAATAGGTGAGATTAATGAACAGATTTTGAATTAGAGTAATGACTTGAGAGAAAGTAATGAACGAAAGTGATGTAATACCACGTCTCCTTGTCGTTTATCTCAAAATTATAAATGCAATGGATTATGTAAACATTTTAGGATAATTAATAGCATTAAAGATACATGTAAAAGCTCAACGAATGCAGTCATGCTAAGTCGAAATCTGATCTTCTCCGTTTGCGGGAAGTTTTTTTCAATTTAGCTTCTTCTTGTGCATCAAAAATATGCGTCGGCTCGCGAAGAGACATATTTCTGCTCCGTCGAGGATCTGTAAGCTCTGGCAGCAGGCACAGGTGATAAAATTTGGTAAGCTTGGGCTCCATCTTTCTCCATGGGTCATCGTCCTTCATCACCTTCACCGTTTTAATATACGGGTGGACCTCGGTATATACTGCAAATAAGCAGAATTGTCTCCTTGTCACATGGAGCTGGCCTTGAATCTGTAAAATGATGCTGTTTTGAAACTATAGCATTGAAGTGCTCCGCGCAGTTACTGTTGAGATCCTGAATTAAATTCCTGCTGTGGCGTGCTAAATATCCCACGATTCGATTCAGTTCCTCTATTAGCCCAGAGGAGCGGAGCTCATCAATGATGGAATCTTCAGTATCGCTTCTAGAGCAGAAATAGTCGGCGCAGTTTGAGTGGTCTCCAAAGATATGTCTTGGACTATTTAAAATGTCTTTCCTCAATCTCGATATCTTCTCATCAAGGCTTCCGGCTCTGTCGTCTTGCTTGCGGTAGGCAATTGCTTTATCAATTGCAGTCTGTAAGCGTGAAACACTTGAGGTAACTTTTTTCCTAAGGCAGGCAGGTCCATTCCGCCTATCCTTGCTGATTTCCCTCAATTTCGTGCAGAAATTTCGCAGGAGGTGGTTTTTGCATTCAATTTTTTCAATCGGAGTATTTTTATAGGGCCGGGATTGAACCAACGTGGCATATAAGCTGCTGTCACCATCTGCAATCAGCTTATTGTATCGGATTCCATACATCTGTTCGTTAGCTCTAAACCCCTCTAAAACTATAGCCGACTTCATACTTGTGGAAGAGGCTGTGCATTCCCAATTTTTGAAGCACACGTGCTCGCTTGCTTCTGTGAGGGATATTTCTGTTCTTCGGCACACCATACAGTATTTATTTTTGACCCCTACGAAAAGCACCTTTCTGGTACGGTATCCAATGATGGCTGCCTGCAATACAATATGCAAATTTAATTCACCATTTGACTACCGCTAATATGAAAATGATAGTGATATAATATCAGAATGATTTCCAGTAACGTCACGGAGTAATTAATCCGTACCACTTCCAGACAGCGAAAATAAGCGCTCCAAAATATTGTACTGATATGATCTGTCAACACTGCATTCGCAAGCCATAAGTAATCCAGCTTGTTTGCTGCGGCAATCCTTTGAAGTGTCAGTGAGATGAAATGGCCATTGAGGGAGTAGTGTCTCTAATTTTTTGCGGGTATATTACATTATAAATCATCACAGTTTTCCATTCAAAAGTATGTTATTTGTAATACCTAGTCCTTTTTATCCCGTAACTAGGCATTTAAATCTTTTGTGGTAAGTGTTGGCTTTCGTCATTTTTATTATCCACTTACAATTACGCTATTTACAAATATAAGAAGTTATTGCAAATGTAACCTTGTGGAAGTTTTTAATATGCATAATAAAACGTAATAGTAATACTTCACACTAATTTATTGATCATCAACCCGGGTTTTGGCAATCTTGAAAATGGCACTGAGTTGCCGAAACCCGGGTCGATGATCAATAAATTAGTGTGGAGTATTACTATTACGTTTTAATATGCATACGCTATTTATACCATATTCCGTGCATATATAAAACAAAATATGCGTATTTATACGTATCTTAACTATTAAATTTCGCCATTCTTCAGGGAAATGACTATGTCATAACGTCAGCTGAATTTCATCAATGAAGTTATAAGTACGGACCCAAAATTAACATTACTAAATAGTGCACGTAATCACAACTGGGAAAAGGAATGTGAATATTCTTCGATCATTTTGTTTTATTATTCCGAAAACAACATGTTGTGGTGTGCTGTTTTGTTTTGCACAGTCCGCTGTTTTCACAATTCACGAATTTTGCCCTTTAAGTGAGATTGTGAAGTTACAATTCAACCAATTTCAGATATTTCAATTCAATATATTATTTTGTAGTTAGCGATGCGGAAACATAGAAAGACTAAATAAAAAGACGATAATGTGAATAAGTCAGAACATAAGCCATGGCCGACTGAAATCCGTCTAGTAGTAGAAGTGGCATAGAATAAGGACAATGGAAGAATTATATTTCTAATATTCCCTCGATAATGGGGGCGTTTACTAGGAACGGAAATTGCTATTTTATTAATAGAATCGTTAGATGGAATAAAAAAATGATTTTTAGTGAAAAAATCAATCTTCTAACCATAGCCATTCACTCATAAATCGAAAATTAAAATACGCAAAAGGTGACGCCCATCGAAAGAGCTGCGCTGAAAACATTGACGTCATCCACCTCCCCTCCTTGGCTGTTTTGGGGGGGGAGAGGCCACACAGCTCCTAGCGCAGCAGGCCAAAATAACTGAACAACGAAATTCACTAGGTAATTCTCGTAAACTTTTTGGCGTGATTAAAAAGGTTCTCAAGTTTTATTCGTGCGAAAATGGAAGAAGGATTTACCAAAGGATCTTCAGACAATCTTCCAATTGTAAATTCTGACATGGTGGATGATTTCTACAGAAGAAATTTGGACTTCTTAGTTGCTGAAGTACGCAATGTGAAGACTAAACGGTAAGTCTTTAAGTGTGATTTTTCTGTCGATTATTCATTTTCCGTTTGCTATGAAATGTAATGATGTGAAGTGGTGTTGAATAATAATAATTTGGCCCTCGGAAGTTACTTCGTCGTCACCAAGGACGTGGTACTGGAATATGTTGCCTATCAGGCTCCAATGTTATCATGTAATTAATTGCAGCCTTCAACGAAAACTTTAATGAGTAATTTATTATTCAACACCTATTGTAGGCATTCTTCATTTTAAAAAATGTAATATATATTTCACACAGTAAATGAAAATCAAACGGCTTGTGATTTAACTGTAGAAAACAGTAGAAATTGAAATGACGTATCAGTGTACAAAAAGACAGACAAGACGTCGACTTGTCATGGTTATCCAAGAATAATTATCCTCATATCATGTCGTGCATCAATGTATACTTCAATCATTACGACCATTATTACCATAGGAATTATTTCAACCATTACGTGTAACTATAGTTACACGTAATGGTTGAAAAAATTCCTATGAAATGCTATTTATTAAACATTTTGACATGAAATTGAAGAGAAAGTGAATTTAAAGTTATTCTTGTATTAAGGGATGTTGTAGTATGTACGCTTGTTATAATTTTGTTCTCTAAAGAGTTCGTTATAAAAATGATGTGGAAACTAACCATAGGCGTATCCAGCCCTAGTAAAAATTCCAGCTAGAATATTTTGCAGGATCCAGCTAGATCTAGCATGATTTAGAAGGAACCTACTAGAATTCAGTAAGATTCAGCAGGAAACAGCATGTAGTTGGAGTAAATAAGCAATGATAAGACAAACATCAATGCATTTTCAAAAATGTTGTTTAAAACGCGATTCATGAACTTTGGAAGCGATTACACTCTTGATATTGGAACTTTTTTTAGGGTCCCTTATCCAGACGATTTTGGGACTTGTAATATTTTCAACGAAGGCGCCAAAAACTAAGTCCGAAAATCATCTGGGTAGGGAACCCAAAAAAATGTTCCACAATCAAGTGTTGAATCGCTTCCAAAGTTCATGAATCGCGTTTTAAACAACATTTTTGAAAATGCATCGTAGTTCGTCATTCAATGCAACTTGAAATATTTTCAACGAAGGCGCCAAAATCTAAGTCCGAAAATCTTCTGGGTAGGGAACCCAAAAAAATGTTCCACAATCAAGTGTTGAATCGCTTCCAAAGTTCATGAATCGCGTTTTAAACAACATTTTTGAAAATGCATCGTAGTTCGTCATTCAATGCAACTTGAATTATTTTCAACGAAGGTGCCAAAAACGAAGTCCGAAAATCATCTGGTAGGGAACCCAAAAAACTGAAGTCCACGATTGTGATTGGGGGCCCCCATATCCAGATCCGGATCAAATATTGGCCTACTTTTTGTCTACAGGGATTATGGGCAACCCATTATGCCATCAGAATTTGAAAATAAAGATGCAATGATTTCATTGCAATGGTTTATTTCTGAACAAATTGCAATATCATTATCACAAAAATAATGTTATAACCCTCACATGGAATGTTACACTTATGGAAGTGAAATATAATAGGTAGGTAATATAAGATATAATACACTCTGTGTTTCACATATCACACCGAAACATCACTATTCGAAACACCCTAAACTACATGAGCAGTTCATTTTGTTGCAGTTGTTACATTCAATATTAATTACAGAACTACGTAGGTACACAATACATAACACATCATTTCAACACTGACAAGTTTTTACACACTTCATCTCACTTCTCAAGCCACAACACTTCCTAGTTCTACAATCATACCTCCATGAAAATCATCTGGGTATGGAACCCAAAAAACTGAAGTCCACGATTGTGATTGGGGCCCCCAAATCCAGATCGGGATGAAATTGTGGCCTACTTTTTGTCTACAGGGATTATGGGCAGCCCCTAATGCCATCCGATTTGAAAATTAATATGCAATAATTTCATTGCAATGGTTTGTTTCTGAACAAATTTCAATATAATTATCACAAAAATATTGTTATAACCCTCACATGGAATGTTACACTTATGGAAGTGAAATATAATAGGTAGGTAATATAAGATATAATACACTCTGTGTTTCACATATCACACCGAAACATCACTATTCGAAACACCCTAAACTATATGAGCAGTTCATTTTGTTGCAGTTGTTACATTCAATATTAATTACAGAACTACGTAGGTACACAATACATAGCACATCATTTCAACACTGACAAGTATTTACACAGTTCATCTCACTTTTCAAGCCACAACACTTCCATGATCTACAATCATACCTCCATGAACATGCTCAAGTTGACAACCTATTTGTTTGGGCAAGAACAAATATATAATGTGCCCCTTCCGTCTTAACCACTATGCAAGGCTGATCAATGCTTGCAACACTGACTAGTCGCCTGTCATTACTCTCCATAACAATTTTGTGCATATTCTTAGCATCATGCAGTACTACTTGACATTTAATATCTGCAATTTCTGCAAATGCTTCTCCACTAACGTCATTGCCATATACTGCTTTAATGGACACTAATTCACCAGTACTTAGTGCTGTATAAGAGCAATCAGTTCTCACATTTCTTACATCACATGATGTAAACAAGCAATCATTAATGTAAATACCCCTAAAAACAGAAAAATCAGGCATATCAATCTTCGGTGGCATTACTTTTTTAGGCTTCCCCACAAACTTATTGCCCTTCCTACCTGTAAACCTTTTTGTAGTTTGGTTAGATATGATGCTTAAATATGCACCAAATTTTGATTTTATTTTCAAAACATCTTCAGCAATTGCGATACAATGCAAGAACTGAATGTGTCTCTCTATCTGGTTAGAAATGCCCCTAGTGGCCTTCACAATTCTCTTCAAGCTACCAATTGCTGCCTCAAATGGGTAGCCACTATGAGCCCATAGTGGCCCCCAATTGACCACACTTTTTCCAAGATGGAGTAATTGATGGACATTATAATTCATGTAATGCTTGCCATATAAGTCTTCAACATTAACAACAAAATTATATAGCAGTTCATCTGCAATTAAAATATCATTTTGGGATATCTTGTCTCCATTCAGAATGTAGTACGCTTCTACTAAAGACATCCAATGAAGGAAGTACTTGTGGGGCAGCATGGACTTCAATATTACTGGTGAATAGTACAACACCCAGCAATCATTTTCACGAGCCTTCCAATATGCTCGGTCCTTAATGGAGCGTGGAGGAGTATTTAGTGCTTTTGGAATCTGCACACTACTCAATGTCTGATCAATGAAATCAAGTTTGGCAGGCTCACCAATGTACGCCCTGTTCAAGTTGCCATTTTTAAGGTGTGGGGAGTCAAAGAATAAAGAGTCAAACAAACGTTTCACACCCAGGGCAACACAATGTTGGGGATCAGGAACAAATCCCCAGACAACATCAAAGTATTTCAAATTCATTAATGGTGTTGCTGACTTAAGCCCACACACAGTTTTTTTGTTCTGATCCTCACAGACATCCATCATATGCGAGATTGACGTCAGGGCTGAGCGCTCATGAGGATTGATGTCAATGTTGGTGTACTTAATAGTTTTACCAACTATCTCCCCAGGATGCATACACCAGTTGCATCCCATTCTTGCATTGAACAATGACATTCCGTGCATTGGGGCTCTAGCTACTGAATCCACGCAGCAACAGACACAAAAAGATCTCACGCGAATTTCTGGATGGGATTTCAACACTATCCCAACTGTTGCAAGGTGGTTCCACTGCCGAACAAAAGGGGCTAGAAACATTTCCATTTTTGGTTTTTTATAGCCAAACCACAGCCCTGCCAGTAATACATGCTTGCCTCGATGTTTTGGCTTTAGCTCATTGATGAGCATATGCAAGGGCCATATTGAACATTTGGATGATTTACATAAGGGAGATCCATCAGCATTGAAGGTGCTTGTAATCACCAGGTTTCTATCATCAACGTCCAATTGATCAAGTAATTCCCTATACTTAATGCCATCATGAATGTCAGTTAGAAACTCAGACCGAGGGTCCAAGTTACAACTTTCCCAAGCAGCATCGGATGTCAGTTTTATATCACTTCGATGTCTATTTGATATCACCAATGTCACTTTTAGATCGGGTGAGTTTGCCGACATAAAACTGACATATATTTGATATCTTTTCACAGCGTAAAAGTGATATCGTTGGACGTATCTGAAAGTGATATAAAATAGATATAGTGGTTTGATGTAAAAATGATATCAGTGGAGCGGACGAATAAAGGATATAAAAATGACATCAGGCCTATAGAAAACACTGGGATACTTTTCTTCCTGAATGACTCTTCCCAAGTAGCAAAAAAATATGGGAAAATGATTTTAAAATATTATGAAATCATTTTAAAATCAAAAAGTCATAAGATAGCACAATTCATGAGTTATTAATAATTTTAAAATAATGTATTAAGTACTGCTCTTTTAACGTTCTGTATCATTCTTTCATTTTGTTGAAAACATGTATAGGAATTCTAACAGACATTTAAATGCATAAAAAGGTGTTGCAAGCATTTTAAATTATGATGAAATCATTTTAAAATAATATTAAAATAATTTTAATTTCTATTAGCACAGGAGGTCGGTGTGAGTGAAAGTACACCTGAAGTGTGGTTTTAAACGCGATTCTCGATCTGCGAAAGCGATTGAACATGAGTCCACGGATGATTTTTTTCAGACCCTCGTAGCCGGTATCGGACTTGAGATTTTTCCGGCGAGCGTGCCACTGATTTCATTAAGGCCAGGAGGATCGGTGTGAGTGGAAGTACACCTGAATTGTGGTTTTAAACGCGATTCTCGATCTGGGAAAGCGATTGAACATGAGTCCACGGATGATTTTTTTCAGACCCTCGTAGCCGGTATCGGACTTGAGATTTTTCCGGCGAGCGTGCCACTGATTTCATTAAGGCCAGGAGGATCGGTGTGAGTGGAAGTACACCTGAATTGTGGTTTTAAACGCGATTCTCGATCTGGGAAAGCGATTGAACATGAGTCCACGGATGATTTTTTTCAGACCCTCGTAGCCGGTATCGGACTTGAGATTTTTCCGGCGAGCGTGCCACTGATTTCATTAAGGCCAGGAGGATCGGTGTGAGTGGAAGTACACCTGAATTGTGGTTTTAAACGCGATTCTCGATCTGGGAAAGCGATTGAACATGAGTCCACGGATGATTTTTTTCAGACCCTCGTAGCCGGTATCGGACTTGAGATTTTTCCGGCGAGCGTACCACCGATTTCTCCAAGGCCAGGAGGATCGGTGTGAGTGGAAGTACACCTGAATTGTGGTTTTAAACGCGATTCTCGATCTGCGAAAGCGATTGAACATGAGTCCACGGATGATTTTTTTCAGACCCTCGTAGCCGGTATCGGACTTGAGATTTTTCCGGCGAGCGTACCACTGATTTCTCTAAGGCCAGGAGGATCGGTGTGAGTGAAAGTATACCTGTTCACCTCCTTAATTATCATTAAAAAAATTCTGTACGGACAGACAATTCAAATCCAATGAAACTTAAAACCATTGCTATGTTAACAATGTTAATATGGGAAATATAATTCTTCATTAATGATACTTTTAATTCTATATATTTTCTCATGTTTAATTTTATTTTCATACTTCCCATTAGTAATAAGAATAGTTTTCCAGACACCATATACCTACATCCCCCATGTATGAGTACTTTTGATTTGTTTCTACTCCCGCCGATTCCATTCAAATAATCGATTATACAAAAGTTTCATGTTCACGGTCGACATTTCCGACGAGCATGTTCTGCTATCGATGCCATAATCGAAAGAATCGGAAGCGTATAATCGATTATGACGAAGAATCGATTATTTTTTCCCATCACGCCATCACTAGCGCGTCATAGATTAAACCACGTTTTTGGCTCTTCGACGGTAGACTGGCACCTGCTTAGAAGCTTAGTTGTCGCCTTGTGTCCTGCCTTAATTGTGCTATCTAGCCTTTTCAAATTACTTACAACACTGTGAGATAACGTCTCACTCACGAGGGGAGAGAGGTTTTGGTCATCTTTTCGAGCAGGAGCTGCAATCTTCTTATCCCAAGGTAAGCTATGTTTTACTCTGAAAACTTGATCGCTGGCCTTACGTGATCGATTGCCTATCTTGAATTTTCATGTATTTCAATCTCAATGTTTTTTCTATCTTTTTCACGATCAATCAATCAATCAGTTTCAATCTCAAAACCACGTTTTTGGCTCTTCGACGGTAGACCGGCACGTGCTTAGAAGCTTAGTTGTCGCCTTGTGTCCTGCCTTAATTGTGCTATCTAGCCTTTTCAAATTACTTACGACACCGTGAGATAACGTCTCACTCACGAGGGGAGAGAGATTTTGGTCATCTTTTCGAGCAGGAGCTGCAATCTTCTTATCCCAAGGTAAGCTATGTTTTACTCTGAAAACTTGATCGCTGGCCTTACGTGATCGATTGCCTATCTTGAATTTTCATGTATGAATTTTCATGTATTTCAATCTCAATGTCCCTCATTTTATTTATTTTTCATTATTATTGTTGTGTAAAAGAAGGATATAGGTTCTTATTATTTATATAGTGGACATGACCCATGAATGTTATTCTTTCAATCTTGTTATTTATAAGTGTTTTATCAATTGCTGAAATACGTTAGGAATAATTGTCAAGCAAGCTATTATCATTGAATATTTTAGTTTTTCGTTCATTATCGCGTAAAAATATATTAGACGAAGGAGGAAGCAGGCCGACGTATTAAAATTTAGTATTTAAAGCATGTATATAAGTTGCCATGTGCCTTTATAGATTAGCCATTTGAAAGGATGAAAAGGGTCTTAATAACGCAAAATAACTCTACTGAAGTATTTTACGTGAATCACAATTTTGATATCGCTACAAATATTTCTATTCTCGAAAATTTGCATTTGAGCTGAATTGCCTTCGACAAATTCTTTTTGATATCCTCGCTGGCTGTGATATTAATTTTCAGACCCTTATTTAATATGATTGTGTAGAGAAGTAAACTGGCTTACGGTTTTTGCCTCGTCTTATTCGAATCTTCATATTTCTCAATGTTCACTGTATATGGTTTATTTTTTTGTGTGTATATAATTGTCCTGGAAGTAAAGGATATATTGTTTGTTTACATTAGCAGTTGAAAGTTTTTCTATCAGTTCGGAGAAGTGTACCGTCAGTAGTTGAAAAATGTGGTGAAATAATGTTGAGGAAGCGATTATTATTAAATATTTTAGTTTCTTTATCACGTTAGAGTATATTTGTTCGGAGAAACACCCAGGCCGATTTCCGTGCTGTGTAGCTAGGTGGTGTGCTGGGCTCTTGATTGATTTTTTTTCCTTTGGAAGCTTCTACAAATGGTCTGTTTCAATAAGGTTTAATACTTCAATGACTGTTATGTGATAAACACTAGGAAAAATTTCCAACTTGAGTTCAGCATGAATCCTGAGTGATTATGGCAACATTTTTGAAGACTTTCCTTCCGTGATACATCAATCTTGATACCTAGGTATTCGTGTAGGTTGTGAAATTAATTTCCTGGCCCTCGATAAATCTGATATATTGCACAAAATATATTCGGAGAACATATTTTTGTATCTGAATTGAACCTTAATGTTTTTAATTCTTGCATTATATTGTTAACTTATGATTAGCTATTGCCTTACGAGTGAAGGATATATTCTTTGTGGATAGGTAATATAAATAGTGAATAAAGAACAACTTTTCAAACCATGGTTTGAAGAGTTCCACTATTTCCACTATACTTCACTGGATTATTCCATTAGTTCAGTGAGTGTTAATTAAATCGCTGAAATAGGTTGCGATCAGTTACCCTGCTAGCGATAATCATTAAATAGTTCTTTCCTTATCACGCTAGAATATATTTTTGCAAAGAAGCAAGCAGTACGATCTTTTATTTTGTTGTCATGTGCCTTAGTCATAAGTACTTACATTTTCCCCGGAGGTAGGTTTAACTATTTGCCTTGAAGGTGTCATGTAGAACTAGTATATTAATCATAAAATCGTCAAGAGGCATTTCAAAAGTTATGAATTCTTATCTGTATATTAATCAACAGGTTATCATGTCCAATTATGGGAGAGTCTCTAAGTGTAGAGCCATTAAGAAGAACCTACGTAGGTATCTTAGTGCAGAGGGCATTTCTTTCTCTCCTGTCTCAACGGTAGCTGTAGAAAATGAATTGTCTGATGGCAGTGTAGAGGGAATGGATTTTTCTAGCTCAGAAGAGAGTGATGATGAGTTAAGTGTGCAAGACACCGTTTCTTCCTTCACCAGTCTTGAGAGTGAAAATGATGAAAATGAAACAGTAGAGCGAGGAAGTGCAGTGGATATGGGAGACTTGCAGTCAAAATTGGCTGCTTGGGCCTTGAAGCACGACATAACCCATGCAGCATTAAATGATTTACTGTTGCTGGATGCCTTTAACACACCCTTACCTAAGGATGCTAGGACATTGCTTCAAACTAACACTGTTAGCCATAGTTTACGCTACGACTCAATGCAAGGTTCCAGTAAGGAAGGGAGGTATTGTTACTATGGTTTAGGAAATGGCCTCAGGATGATATTTGTGAAGAATGATTTCAAGTTTGAGGAGGAGACTTGCATACGATTATCGTTTAATATTGATGGTATGTCCCTGTTCAGAAGCTCCTCAAAACAGTTATGGCCTATACTGTGCAAGGTTGTGGATTACAACTGTGATCCCTTTGTTGTCGCCCTGTTCTGTGGGAATTCCAAACCCCAATCAGCATCCACATTCTTGCAGGACTTTATTCAAGAACTTACAGATCTCTTGGATGAAGGATTTCAGTTTGAAGGCAAGAGGCATAGTGTGCAAATATATGCTATAGTATGTGATGCTCCTGCCAGAGCCTTTATAAAGTGTGTGAAAAGCCATACAGGGTTTTATGGATGTGAGCGGTGCTCCCAAAAGGGGAAGCAGGTGAATTACCGGATGGTGTTTCCTGAGACTGATGTTCAATTAAGAACCAATGAATCTTTTCTGCTTTTGGTGGACAAAAACCACCACAATGCAGAATCACCTCTGGCACGTATTGTTTCATTAGGTCTAGTCTCCCAATTCCCCCTGGATTACATGCACCTAGTGTGTTTGGGTGTCACTCGACGTCTCATAGCGCATTGGACAAAAGGTTCAAATAAAACAAGAATTGGTCCTGCAGGGAAAAGTACAATATCAGCAAGGCTCTCTCATTTGGCCAGTAACACTCCTTCTGAAATTTCTCGGAGGCCAAGGGGTTTAGATGCCATTGATCGCTGGAAAGCAACTGAGTATAGAACCTTCCTTCTGTATACGGGGCCTGTTGTTTTGCAGAAGGTACTACCAAAGGAACTCTATGATCATTTTTTGATCCTCCATGTTGCAATTAGGCTGCTTTGCTCCAAGGAAACTGCAATTTCCCATTGCAAATATGCAAGAGAGTTGCTGAAGTCATTTGTCACATACATGCCCAGTTTTTATGGTGCTGATTCTCCAGTGTACAACATCCATAACCTTCTGCACATAGCTGATGATGTGGAAGTACTCAGAGGCCCTCTGGATGACTACAGTTGTTTCCCTTTTGAAAACTATTTGAGGAGATTGAAGAAGATGGTCAGAACCCCTAACAATCCCCTGGCACAAGTTTCTAGGAGACTAATGGAGTCAAGTTCTATTAAAGTTCCTGACAAAGGTCGCATCCAAATCTTTGGGGCAACTGTTAATAATACAGTGAGAGAAGTGCGTGTGGACAATTGGAGGTATTCAAGTGTGAAGGAGAAGGATTCTTTTGTTTACTTAAAAGATGGTAGAATTATAATAATAGACTCAATACTGAGAGACTGTGTGGGTGAAGAAGAGATCCATGAAAATATGTTTTCTTTTAAAGGGTATGCCTTGAAACAGTGTGATGACTATTATAATTATCCTTGTCCATCTTCAAAAATGAACATTTTTAAGGCTGGAGATGTGTGTAAGAAATTGGTGCAATTTAAATACTCAGATATAAAAACAAAATGTTTTGCTATCCCGGAAAAGGGTAGCTATGTAGTGTTCCCTCTTCTCCATTCATGATTGAGATTTTCACCATCTTGTAGTTCCTGGGTAGAAATACATTTACCAGAAATGGAAAAGAAGTTTACTGTGGTCGAGTTCCGGGATGAAATGGTGGAGGTTATTCCCAGTCATTGGCTCACGGCGGATAAAACCCATGTTCTTTGGCCATCCACATTATCAAGGAAAGGGCTGGAAAAAGCCATCATGGGATGTGTGCCGACTGAGGAGGACTGGGCTCAATGGCCAGTGAAAAGAATATTTGCCACTAGTGGTAAGATATACAATCTGCTCTCTGCTGTTAAAATTTCCTTAGTGCCAGTTCGATTTATGCTATTGTGTAATCCTTTTCTAGGTTCTTTCCAGAGGGCAACAAAGAAGGCCAGTGCTGCTCTGTACACATCAAATGTATCCGATTCTACGGATGTGGACACTACAGGAAAGAGACTTGCCAAGCGCCCAGCAAGATACTACCTTAGTGACGAAGATTTAAGAGAAGCTTCAGTTAATGAAGGAGAACCATCTGAGCATGCAACCATGCTCAGACCTGAGGTACCTCTATTTCCACGCTGCAATAAAGAGGTACAGCCTATTAAAGAAAAGAGTGGACGACAAAGTCTTAACTCAAGTAAGTTCAACAGTTTTTAAGTGAAACTTAGTTATTATTGGAATCTATGATTCAATAACCATTTATTTTTTATATTCTTGCTGGTATGTTGGTATAGTATGTGAGCAGTTTGGACTGACTTAAATTTGTTTTTCTCATTGGCTTTATTTTTACATCAGTCAGTAGTATGAAATTAACTGACATTTATCAGCTTAATTCCTTTGTGTAAATTGTTCCACTTCGTATTTCAGATTCTGATACCCAGATCTTAAAAAGCTTAGCCAAATTAACGTATGAGGTTCAGCATTTGAGGCAAGAGGTTCTTGGGCTGAGAAATAATAATAGATGTGTGTGCAGTACCCCAGCTCCAAAATTGAAGACAATTTTACCTCTTTCAAGTGAAGAGGAAATGGCCCAAATGTGTGATGAGATCAAGGAAGAAATGGGGATGGATGCTTTGGTAAATGTTGTACCTAATTTTTATTTACTTTACAGTGAAACTAGCAAAACTCATATAAGGTTGTGATGCTTCAATTACACCTGTCCTTAGTAGTAATTTTAAATATTTTACCTTTCCTCCAGAATCTTGTTAGAAAATATTTTTTCACATGAGAAGCAGGAGAGTTAGGAGACATCATGAATAACCTTGTACTCTAGTGCATTTTGAAAGTTCTTTTGAGATTGGAGTATGAGTTAACAATAACTTCTATTTGAACTTTTTTTGAAAGAGAATTCTTACCTTTCCCACTTATTTTTCTAGACAATTATGCCTCAGGGTCAAAACTACAGTCAAACAAGCATGTAAATGTACTAATTTTATCTATCTATAAAGTTTACATTCAGCCTTAAGCAGCGGAATGTGTGTGTGTATATATATATATATGTTATGCAGAAGAGAGAGAAGAGATGTCCTAAAATTTTACCTTCAGTGACCTATTTTTGCTGGTTGCTTTTGCCAATTCTTGCTGGCACTAAGACTTGGATCTATCCCTTTTGTTCTGCAGGTCAGTGCTTTAGCTGTCGCTGGAGGAGATTCCCTCGTGAAGATCATTGGAAATATAATGAGGAAGCTGATGATAAATGACCTGGCCAAAATATATAGTGCCTGTGGGAAGAAGGGAAAGAAGAGTCTTGTGGCACTTCCCATATATAACGCAATTGCATGTGAGTATATTGCACAAGATTCCCCTTTTACTTTCCCACCACTTTATTAAAATTGGTTGAGTATTAAGATTTTTTTCATTCATACCATTTTTGGATATTAGCAGATGTTTTTAACTGTTCTTGTATGACATAAACCCATTTATGCCTAGTGTTCCATTTGTGGAACACCTGTCATGACATACTTCATTTTACAGCCTTATAGAGGATTTAAAATAATTTAATGGAGTATACCTTGCTTTATGACAAGGTAAAAGCTATATTTTATTGCATGATAGGTAGAGTTTGCTACTTTTGACGATGAATTCAACCCAGTGTATTTTGAAGTATCGGTATCTTTTAGAGAATGTTTTTCAGGTACTATTTTAAGACTATTAGTTATAATTTTGTGGTGCTACACCCCTAAATTGTAATGTTTTTCCTGCATATATGATAATAATTACTCTTTTTATTAAGAGAGGAAAATATATTGCATTAATAATGGGCTGCAGTTTGTCACTCTGTTTATCAGTAATCCCTTTTTGGAACACTTGGCAAATCCCCTACCACTGAAAATAGTATGACTTTCCTTTTGATTCTTCAGTTTAATTCATTGTAAGGAAGGAGTCTCAAAAGCCCAACTTTGAATAAAATAGCTTGTTTCTAAAAAAGTGGCTTCTTAACATTGTGTATGGCATACCAGTGGATTAATCTGTTCAGTTCTGGAGCACCCTATATGAAAAAAATAACCAGTGAGAAATAAATAGTTATTTCTGTCAATTCTTGTTTGATTGTGCAGTTTCAGCTATCATGTTTGGCATTTGCAGCAAATTAAAACCTTGAGAATAACTGGGCTATTTGTTTTATTGTTAGTGTTATTTCAAATTTTCTCCCTGTGGCATTGTAGGTTTTCCAAAATGTTTCTACATACATCTATTTAATATAGTAGCTCTATAACCTGGATGAGTGTAATTGATCTAGTATTATAACCTTCATGTCCATTATGTAGTCAATCAAGCTAATCCTCGCTGTGTCTCCTCTTTTCACCCCTTTGTAAACACTCTTGCTAGTCCATACTCATTGATCTATATCTTCCCACCAGGTGCAGTGAGGAAAAATGTTCCTGGAGCCACAGACAGTGACATTAGGGCCAAGGTCAGCCGGTATCTTGCCTGCGCAAACGATCGGCAAGGGGGGAGGAAGGAAAGAGATTAACCCCTCAAGCGCGGAGGACATTTAATTAAATCCCATCCCAGCGGCCGGAGGAGATTTAAATGATTTCAGTTTTTCTGCATTGTATCATTCATTAATAACTTTCGACATATGACACTAATCTTTTTGAAATTTTTTGTGAACTTTGGAAAAACTATGTTTTAATATACGCTAAATTTTGAAATAAATTGGATTAACATTTATTGTTTTTTTCCATGTTCTCTCTATGCAATGTATATGTTTTAAGTTTTTAAAGTGTTATATTTTTTTCGTTCATTTTTGATCGATCCTTAATGTACATACTTTGCATTTTATTGATAGAGACATTCTTAAGTTTCGTAGAAAATTGTATGGACTTCATAATCCTACGGTCACTTCCGATATGATTACCCGGAGCGATGACATAAATATTCGTAACGTCGTATATTTCTTCGGCTCTGAAAGATTATTCCCTATTCATGTCATGCAGAAATCCACGTTTTGAAATTGCATAGTTTAGGATTATATAAAATGCTTCTCATTTGATCTGTTTGCTAAAGAGTTAAATTTTGTGTGCACCTAAGTCATAACATCACTCTAGTCAGTTCAATTGTGCTATAGCTATCAACATTCTATTGTGCTCATGATCTTAAGTGTGTAGTCATCCTTGCATTGGTAGACTGAAATAAGCCTTTCTACTCTGACTTGAAAATTCCATTACTTCTTTCACCTATTGTTTAAAATATCAATTTTAAATGTTAGAGGATAAATGTTTTTATAGCAATTTGTTACCTTATGTTTTTCTACCCTTGGCATTAGTTTCTGTTTCATTTTTGGACCAGTACCAAATTCAGCAAACCACTTCTACAATTTAAAAATAACGAATATATTTTGTCAAAGGCAGAGTATTGCCATAAATGTGTCCCTATTGTACTAGGAAGTAAATGTTATTCATCTGATATTGTGTAGCCACTGGTCTTTACTAAACTTACCATCAACATCATTCTTAATTCCTAAAGGATATAATTTTTAAATCTAATATATATCAATAGGACATCAGCAACAAATCTCATTTTTATGTCATGTTATAGTCAGGAAAGATATCCTTTTTACCTCGAATATATATCATTATGACATCGGCAACAAATCTCATTTTTATGTCATGTTATAGTCGGGAAAGATATCCTTTTTACCTCAGATTTATATCGATTTGACATCGGCAGAAGATGTCACTTTTATATCGGCAAATGTTATCATTTTTGACCAATAACCGACATCGGCAGCTGATATCGTTTTGACTAATTAGTGATTAGAAATGATGTAAAAATGACATCAGACCGATATCAGCATGCTGCTTGGGTTTTAATGTCATCTAAGACATGAGGCAACACCAAAAATTTCCTCAGAGAGTGGACAAGGTCAAAAGATATGAAGAACTCTGCTTTTGTTAGGTCATGAAGGTCATGGGATGTTTGGCATACAGAACATTTTACATTACGCACATTACCTCTTCTAAATGTAGCCATGAAGTTGGAACAATTATTACAGATGAAATGGTAATTTACCTGGTGTGCCGTAATCCTGTCAACTATCTTTTTAAGTTTGTATGCTGAATTAGGAATTTCTGTTTTTGAAAATAACACACTGTATGATTGCAATAAGTTGACTGTAGCCACATGGGATAAGTTGTGCACCACACTAAATTTAAGAGCCATCAGAAGTATTTCACCTAATGTTATGGAGACGGTCAGTTCTCTTTCTTCATTTAACTCTCGGCACAAATCCTCAAAATTTTCGGTTGTCATATCATCATCCAGAAACCCATTCAGGAAACCTTGCCCCAGGTCATGTTCACTGTTTTCAGACAAGTTGTCTTCCTCATACCCATCCTGTAAATGTAGAAATGAATCATTTTCCAGAAACCAATAACATAAATTTCATACTTTGCCCTGTAACAACCCTTCAGCTACTTTCACAGAGCAAAACCGCTTAAAAGTCCCTTGTAAGGAAAAAAGGTACATACCGCGTTGTCATCAACAGATGTATCAGACCAAGACGTGCTTTCACTAGGTGATTCAGAGGAGATGGTCTCAGGGGAAGAATCGTCAGACTCTTGACTAGATGCCTAATTTAGAATTAGAATAACATCATGAGAATTAAGCGGCCATATTCCAACTCGGGAGAAAAATAGTAGATCTTTGCAAGGGATACCTTGCAACCACACGTAAAAATAATACTGCAAATGGACAAAAACTATTAATAGAAAATATAAGAATGCCTTTACCTCATTGCATATTACGTGATGCTGCCGCGGACCAAACTCATCATAATACTCTTCATCGCTTTCGAGAACTACGCTCTCTCGGCCCATGGTTTTTTCAGAAGTTGATGACGACTAGAAGAAGAAAACAGAGCATTTAAGTTTTTCGAACATATACCTAAACCGATGAAGCTGAAGATGAACCATCAAGGGAATGGAAAGGAACTTTTAGCCGAAACAACAATTAAATGTAGTATTTAATAATACTAATAATATTCTATTATTACGGGCACCCGCCCAGTTTAAGATAATATGCATTAAGCATTACTAAAAAGAGAATCAGTGCTCATCCATTCAACAAATAGAATATCTTAAAATTGCAAAACTTTGAATCCTGTAATATTCTAAGAAAAATATTCAAGACAAATAATAAGAAATTTCAAACTTGAGAAGAATTTAAGAACCACTACGGACATAACGTCAGGTGGAGGGTACTAAATTTACTTTTACTTACGCTGGTTGTTTGCCTTCTGTGACCAGCGACATATCGCCTGGATGTAGTCCTCGGGACTTTTGTTAGAGATTCACTTCCTTCCGATACCTTCGGTTCCAAATATCCTTTATACCTTTGCCGTTTGGAACTCATGTTGAATTTTAGCTTTATGTTTTGTTGCACTTATTTTTTTAAATTAGGTCGTGAACTACGCGCCGAGACACGGAAAACTTTCAATAAAGGTATTGGACTTAGGATGCTTTTCCTATGACCAAAACATTTAATACAATTCTATCGAAATTATTCTGTCACCAATGCCGACCAACGTGAATGAACGTGAACAACTTCCAAGGTGTTAAAGAGAATATATAATTCTATCACATGGAACCACTTCACTTCCATGCGCAAGAAAATAGTTTCGCAGCTGTTTGAGACATTTGCAACGCGATAAACGCCACCTACCGTTACTCTCAATCCAAGCGACGCCATAACGACGAAATTTTGAAGGTGTTTACACGTGGAAAAGCCCGTAACAATAATCATGTATGCAGTTATTAGATATTGCGATGATAAGCATAAATTAATAGTAGTGCCGACAAAAAAAATTAAGAATCTGTCTGCGACCTCACCCGAAGGTAGCTTTAACCCTAAAAAAAGATATAGAGTACGTTGGTTTGATGCTAGTGACGGAACTTGGACGAAGGAGTATTTTAAGGCTCAAATTCTGCTCCTGGGTGGTAAGTACGATTTAATTACTTGTTTAGATTTCTCTGGCGCTCGCATCTCCATATCAAGCCCTTAGTGTCGTTATATAATTGTTTCTCTTGCACCTTACATCAGACTCCAAGGAAGAATTAGAGGAGAGAATAAAAAACACCTCAATTAGAATAAGAATTTCGGCGTGGGACAGTGACGAAGATTCTGATGTGGAATCTGAAAAAGCGGAAACAGCAGTTTCCGCCTCAGCTTTGAACGTGAGTACCCGTAGTATCGATGTGATAATGTGTTCTACCCTCTTTGTATGTCAAAGCATTGCCATGGTTGCTGTGTGTGTGGTGAACTTCGTGCTCAGCGCATTTGGATTTTAACCGATTTACTCTCTGCTTTCGTATCCAGAAAAGAAAAGCGATGCATACCAAAGACGCGGAGAAGGAAGCTCGAGATAGAGTTATTCAGGAGAGGAGGAAGAAGTTGCTGAAGGAGTTGCAGCCCATAGCGAAAGCAGCCGCACAATGTAATTCGTGCCGCCAGGCCGAGAAACTGGAGGCGGAGTTACGCCAGGAGCTGGAGGATTCCAGGAGGCAATTAGCCGTAGTGAGAGAATTAAATACGCAGCTGCAAGAAGAACTGCTGCGGAATTTACGCTGTAAGTATCCTTTAGGTGGGGCTGGGTGGACCTACGGGTCCAGGGCCTATCAGTGCGCAATTTAATTCTTTAATTGGGGGCCCGTCTATAATCCTGGGTATGGGGACTGTAATAGAACGTTGGGCAAAGAAAATGTGGCTACAAAAGTGTATCAACCTACACACGTAGCCTGTAGGCGGCTGCCTACGTACGCTGTGTTGCCGTTTGGCACAACTTTGTGTAGCCACTTTCTCTTGGGGGGCCCTGGTACACTGATAACAGTAACTATTCAGCTATGAATTAACACCTTTGGCTTACCCCTAGTCAAAACTGCAGGGTACCAATAGTGATGAGTAATTCAATTCATAATGAGTACCCAACAATTGTGAAATCTATTTTCAGTATCAAGAGAGAGGGGCGAACAGGAGGTGGATGACATCAGGGAAGTTGAGGAGCACCAAAGTCAAGAAGAGGCCCAGATGACTAGCATTATGGAAGAAAGGACGAATGGAAATGGGGAAATTGTGAGACATTATATGTTAATTGGTGAAGTATTCAGGATGTCACCATTGCTCTAGCAAAACCCAAAAATGTTCAATATTTCTTTTAGGAAATTCATATTGGCGAGAATATATGGGTGAATCAGGAGCCATTCCAGGTGTCTAGGGGAAAGGAGGATTCAGTATTTGTTAGGGAAGTGGCAGTGATGATTTGGGGGTCATCAACTCTTGCCCAGAGGTCCCTTTCTGGGAGAGTGTGCCCCAGCAAGCCTGAAAGTATCCCAAAGAAGCCTTTAACTCCGGCTAAATTGAGGATTTTGAGAGGTGATTAATATTTCTTTTAGTTTCATCTCTTATTTTTAACATTTACAATGATCTGTGTTTGTTAAAAGCTAATCCTTTTTCTTCCTCAATAACATTTGCTTATTATTTCAGAATGCTTTAGGAGAAAGGTGGAGGAAGAGACTTCATCCACATGTGAGCGGAGTCTGAGAATGGAGAGGTTCAAGAGGCACCTCCAAAGCAAACTAAATGATGTGGGGAGATTATACAGCAAGAAGAAGTTATAAGGTAAGCAGCACGTTATTTCACGCAAACCTTCTCAATCAACATGTCTACTAATACTACAAAATAAAGTTCAAGTTTTTTTCCTGGATTTTGCATTTAAATTTCAAATTACTCACAATCCATATTTTATTGCCAATATAATTCAGTGTTTTACATGAATTTATTGAACCATGCGTAACCTTTAAGTTCTTACTGGTATTTTGTTATACATTGTGTAAAACATTCTATGGTAGTAAAATTATCATTGTTGTGTGTACACCTGAACATGGCCGTTGCTGGCGAGTGCAAGCATAGACTGGTAGGGTGTGATTGGAGGGGAAGGACTGATCATCAGATTTAAATAACTTTAAGGGTACTTGGGCGGTTTCAAATCATTCAATTATCTGTAGTGAATTATTTTGAATCGCAGTATACCTTATGGAGTTTTATGCTTTGAATAGTGTTGTTAAGGACAATGAAGGAGAAATAACCGGATGATATTCAAAGTCCTTGGATGCAGACACTAGTCTGGTGATTAATACTGTACATGTGTATGAATGAGTTCTCATGGAAAGTTTGCATTGGTTGGTGATGAGTAGTGGTTAAAATGATGAATTATAATGATCTTAAGAGTAGAACCATTCCCTAGGGACATGAGAAAATGTGTGGGATTAAGGTGAAAAATTATCGTCGAATACTTTATTCCGTGGAGGTATTGCTGCCTGGGGTGTCTCTCTTCACTCTCAGTATGAAATGGTGTGGTTTTTTTTTAGAATGAAAAGGTACTATACAAGGGTTTTATGTTTTTGTAGGATCGTGAGGATTAGACAGTAGTAAGTGTATGAAATAAAGTGGCGCGAGATGTAGGGTTTTACTTAACTACTATGCCACAAAACAGTTGCTGGATTAAAATGTCTTCATTTGGAATTTAGCTGGGTAGGAGGCAAAAAGTTACAATGGTGGCAATTTTAGTAATGGTTATTGGTATGAGGCTTAAATTATATTTCATAATGTATTTGTGATTGCCTTATTGCTTTATGTTTCATATTATTGTTAATAAGTGAATCATTATAAGAAAGAAAAAAGTTAGTTCTTTTCCACAAATATATTTAAAACAAATCTACCGGTTTCGGCCTTCTCAGGCCATTCTAAAGATTACAGTGTAATCTTGTAATGGCCTGACTCTCACTGTAATTTGTGGAAAAGAACTAACTTTTTTCTTTCTTATAATGGAAAATAACCTCCACAACGTAAACTCGCCAACCATTTCTTTTATTAATAAGTGAATGTCTATTATTTTCCCTCCATCATTACATACGGTAATAATGATGACCACTTGTCTTCCAGGGTGTGGTGATGCTCGAATTGGCTGGGAAGAAGCTGTTTCAATTACTTTTGGATTGTAATTTTAGTTTATATTCATTTCAGTATAATAAATCGGTTTAATATTTTAAAAACTTTCCTTAATTATTTCTGGCCTCCCATAGCATATTTCCTTGCAATCTTTGAGCCTCTACAATTATAGGAGGAGGTATTACGAAACAGACGTACAATCAGATGTTGAGGTAGCTGTAGGGGGGACCAAAAGACTAGTGAGGAAGGTGGAGGCAATAGCAGAGTGCCTCTGCTTTGTGTATCCAGTGAGTATGCAGACTAATATCTTGATCCTGCTACATCCTACTGAGCTTGAATAATTTCCTGCTGAATCCTACTAGTTCCTACCAGATCCTGCTGGTTCTAGCTAGAAATTGGACACATTCTGCATGAATATCAGACGTCCTGCTGGATCTAGCTAGATAACAGGGTCCAGCTAGATCCTGCTAGATAACAGGATCCAGCTAGATCCTACAAGATAACAGGATCCAGCTAGATCCTACTAGATAACAGGATCCAGCTAGATCCTACTAGATAACAGGATCCAGCTAGATCCTACTAGAGGTGTCCAATTTCTAGCTGGAAATTTTACTAGGGTTAACCCTTTTCTGCTATGAACGTACCTAGTTGGATTGCATGGTAGGCTGCTGTGAATGTACCTTTTCGTTCTCACTGTAGCGCTTTCACTTTTCCATTGCAATGTTGAGTAGGTTTCCGGAGAATGAGCCACAGCAAAAGGGTTAAAAACAACTATCTAGAATTACTTCTACAATCATCTTATTTCAGGTAACATTAAAAAATACCTTTTTTGAGAGCTTATTAGCCTTAAGGCTTCGGTTTCTTTCCAGTAAGATGTGTCTGGCCTTTGAGAGCACCATTTCCGAAAGAAGGAACAATTTCCATGATGAATTCCTGGCTAGGACCTACAGCTACACAGGCTAGAGAAACACCTCCTGCTCTTCCAACTGAATTACTTTTTGCCTTATCAATGATAGCATGATTGTCATAACCCACCATATCGAATCCTTGGTCTCGCATGGTTACCTCTGCTAATAGTCACTTGCCTTCAATGTCCAATAACTTCTTCTGCATCTTGCTACAACTTTTGGATAAAAACTTTGTGACCTCCTCCTCTTGTGTATCAAAATTCAGTGATTGTAGATATTTCCTTGTTCCCTGGCTGAGGGGTATCAGTTTGGTTGCTGTCACCCATTTTTCTGTCCTGAGTTCTAATATTACCTCATGAAAAGGTAATGACATTTCACAGATTTTCTCTATTATTTCACAATTTTTTGTGCCAGAGTAAGTTCAGTTCTTAACAGCAAGAACTGACAGTAGAGGTATTTATCTCTCAATACTGAATTGAACATTAGGTATGCAGGATTCAACATAGTGGGTACCTTCTGCTTCAGATTAAACCCATGGACTTGTGGAGAATACAAAGGTGTAGTTTTTGATGGGCAGTGTAACATCTCTTGAAATGCTGTCACCTTCTTTACCCTATTTTGCAGATGTTCGATTTCATATGGGTCTAGTGTATGTCTGTGCAGTGGATAACAAATTTACAACATTGTCAGAAATCAATGCCACTACTTTTCCAGCTAGTTTCAATTGTTTTATTTTATTCAGAATCTCCTCTGAAATGTTATTTTCTGTTTTCTTCTCCATAAATCGAATGCAATCCACAGATCATATTGTAATTTTTATTCAGATATGAAATGCACAGTTACTGCCTCATAATTCTGTCATTTTCATTAGTCATTTAAATTAGCATTTTTGAGTGTCTCAGTTAATTTGCTGTTTTTGTATAGAGAAGTTCTAAGTCATTACTTGCCAACGTTTTTCTCAAGGTCAGTTGGTAATTAGGATTCAGCAAGTAGAGGAACGTCTTAAATAGTGGTTGCTCTACAAGGCTGAAAGGCAGATACTGGGACACAATAAGCTTTAGTATTCCCTTATCAATGCCTCAATTGGCTTTCATTTGCAAAAGATGGGAATAAATCATTTTATCGTCGTCTGTGCTATGGATCCAAAGAAAATGCCTTGAGGAATTCCTTTGGTTGTGGGTTTGTAATTGGGAAAAGGGAACTGGTAGAAGGTGCTGAAGGGGATGGTTGCTGTGAAAATTGCTCTGCAATCTCATCATTACTATTACAAGCCCTTTTGAGCATTTCCATCTAGACTGATTGAAATATGCTTAATCAGGGTTTATAGGAACCTGGAAATCATGGAAAACCTGGAAGAGTCAGGGAAAATGAAAACAGTCATGGAAATCCTGGAAAAGTCATGGAATTTAACGTGTGGTCAGGGAAAAATCACAAAATGTTTAAATTTATTACCTGAAAATGCCAAGAAATCAAAAACTGCACATAGGAATGGAGGAGGAGGGCGAAGGATGGGATGGCTGGTCTCAGGCTGGCTTCGCTGTCGAGGCAGCCCAGGGGGCCTATTCTGGTTCTTTCTGGCTATAGCCTGCATGATTTGGTGAATAGATTGGCGAAAGGTGTATGCATTCATCTTTTCATTTTCATTTGCTAGCGATTTCACCAGGAATGCTTCGCTCTGTCCCTCTTGCGAGGAAAAAGTTATTCTCAGTCAAATTTGAAGTCACTTAGCCAAATTTGTAGAAGGATGTGAGGAAGAAGAAATGAAGATTGATTCAAAGAGCTACTTTAACATGACATCAGGTTTTTTAGGAAAAGCCAGATTAGCCTTCTTTGCATATATTTTTCTGCAATTAAAACCCTTTCTGAAGACATTTCAATGTAAGCAATGATAATTTTTATTTTGTTGACTTAAAGTTGTTGTTCTCTTATTACTGGAAGTTCATATGATTAATATGATAATAAACCTACAAATTTTCATAAGTTTAGACTTCTTTGCTACCTCACTACCACTTTTATCTCTATAAATGACCGAAATCTTGGAGTTTTCAGGCGCTCAAAAGTCAGGGAAAATCACTAATAATGGTCTGGAAATCCTGGAAAAGTCAGGGAAAATGAAAATGAAAACTCCTATATACCCTGTTAATTTTCATGTGCTGAAAAAAATATGATGGGAGCCCAACTTGTATGAATTTGTCTGCTCACAAGAGAGTCATTGAGCTTGGGCTGTAGAGACTTAACAGTAATAATACCAAATGTCACTACTATTCTTCTTTCACTCCATTATATTGATAAATTTAACTCTAAATTGGTATTTGTTGTTTAAGAGCTATCTGACTTTCATTCAAAAATACAAAATCGCAATAAATAATGCTTTTTTCTCATCCACCCATGAAAATGTCTTTTCTCACTAACAAATTTCTGTCAAGTTTCTGATACCTGTAGAACCTGGAGCTTGAATACTCAGATACTTATGCTTGTATCTATTGTGTAAATGAAACAACAAAGAATTTACCAAGGGAACTTTTTATCGCCAAGTGTTACCATAGATTATTGAAATCTCACATTCATCTGCAGGAATGGTCCTCAAATGAAATTGTTAAAGGCTGCAGGGCATAAATGTTAACAACACATTTATATTCTCTGGCATAACTATTTTGCTATATTACTAGCCATCCAGTAGCACTGCTAAAAGCAAAATTAGCAGATTCGGTCATCAGCTTAGGTGTTGGAGGACAGTGCAGATGGTATATCTGTTTAATTGGGAATACATATGAACTGATATACAATAGTATATCTGTTAATCAGTGAAATGAGAATGCTACAAACGTCACTAGATTTTTTCTCTGAAATATCATGCCTATAAAACCACATGAATCATTTATAATGGGCATTTACTTTAGTGCTATAGTAATAATTAGGTAAGCTTCCTGTGCAATCAGTATGACCAGGTGGGTTTTGTAATTTGTCTTCTCTCATGAAATAAAGTCCGATTTCCGAAGCAGGATTCCACACATCAGTCCATATAAAACCCACCAACAAGCAGCAGTATCTTAATGAGAGCAGATGCCATCCCTCACACACCATATGCTCCCTACATATTCCCACTCCATTTTTGGCCACCGCATCTGTAATAATCTCAAAGCGCTAAACGACTTCCTCACCAACCTTCATCACTCCCTTCTCCAGCATGGCTACCCAGAAAACCTTCTTGACAATAAAATCACTAAGCACTCACCCACCACCGAATCTACCTCTACAAAGGCTACCCACAGCCTGTTGCTATGCACCACCTTCTTTCCACTACCTGTATATTTCCTACCCTGCCCTCCTTCACTTTCAAATGCCTTGCCAGCCAACCTATCCTATGTACTAAAATCCACTAATCTCCTCACCAGGACCATTTTCGGCCCCCTAAAACAGTCCTCCCCATTGGGTGGGTGGGAAAAATTGATTTTTTGTGGAGAAACTTGGCCCTCTGGAAAAAGTGATCAAAGTGACTCAAAATGAGGCCAGAAAAATTTGGGACCTCTAGGTCAACCCTAGACCCTCGTGCCATGGCCATTTGTGGGAAGGGGAGCTGAAAATGGAAAAAAAGTCACATTATTACAGTAGGTCTCCATGTATTTTGCCGAGTTGCTACCCTTTTGGGCAAAAAATTGTCTATTTGGACGTATCTGCAGCCATTAAGCCACAAATTATGCTTCACCCATGCAGCATCGTGGCACAACCCTCCGAAGGCCAGTCCCGTCGCGTCTCCTGCCCGAAAACAAGTGCTGAAAAGTGCCAGTGGAAATAGGTACCTTATCATTCTTTGTAATAGTTTATATGATCTATCTTCATGACCAGGGGCTTCCTTGATGTCCATTTCTGCCGTATATTATATGCAGTGTTGGTAAGTAATCGAGTAAAAGTAATCGGATTACTTGTAACGATTACTTTTGCAGTAATTTGTACTTGTAACGATTACTTTTTACGAAATGTAATTTTTATTTGTAATTTACACCTTACGATGAAAGAGGAATCGTTACTTTCGTTGTTATCGTTACTTGCTTGTAATCGAAGATTACTTTACTCGCTCCCACGTAAAATTGAATTACTTTCAAGCAGCTTCGCTGGCCGGTATACAAGCTTGATGAGGGAAGTGTTCAAGGTCGCGTACGGCCGCCACCGCGCCTGCCCGACCGCTCTCGTGTGTGTGAGAGCACTGAATGCTACATTGTTGTTTGAACGCGTACCGCGGCCGCTCAGGTGTGGGGTGGCCTTTAGTGTTTAGTGTTCAAGTTGGAAACGCTGCTTCAGTGTTGCAACTTTCTAGTTTGGTGTGATGTCGTCTGTGGTGCATGTTGCCGTAGTCGACGAGTAAACGAAGGTCCTTGCATCTGTTTAGTTCTGCGTATTTTACTTGTGGTTTGGGATGGATGACGATCGCATGCCAGTCAATTCGAAGGAATTTCCATTTCCTTATTTGAGGAGATATTTTGAGCTTGAAGGTGAACAGACGGATCAAAACATGTCCGTCAAGTGCAAGCTGTGTCCGGGGAAGAAGTACCTGAAGTCACCTTGGAGCACGACGTCCAATTTGAGGAAGCATATACAGGTGAGTAACCTACATTATTTAATTGAAATTTATGTGCTTGGAAAAAAGATGATAGATGGCTCGATCATGTGGGATGCACAGGGCTATTAGCGAAGATGAGGCATGGCAGGATACTGGGGAAAAAGTTAATGCTAAATTTCTGCTTTCGGTGCCTTTGCTGACATTTGTTTTCACCCACAAGACAGACACGTAGCCAGGAGCTTGCCGTACGGGGCTTCAGCCCCCCCCTTCCCCCCTGAAATGTTTACATGTGCAGGCATTGAAACATATGCTGGGAAAGGCGAATCTTTGAGCTTCAATATGAGTTATAAAACATGGCAGTAAATGTAGTGGGAGCGGCACCGGAGCGTTAGGAACCGAAAGCAGAAACCTACTTCCCTAGTAAATTTCTAGCGAAATCTACTGCCTAAAATACCTCCTATAAAATGCTCAATTCTATAAAGAGTTAATGCTTTATTTTAGAGAATCCATCCTGCGAAAGTCTTTGAAATGGAGCAGCTTCAGAGTCAGACACGGAAGCGGAAGGCTCACTGTGATGGCAGTGAGGACCAAGAAGGAAGAAAAAAGCAGGCAACTCTTTCGTTTGGTGTGGCGACTCCTGTTACACAATCTACTCTTGACAGGCTCGTGCTAGACTTTGTGTGTTACTCTATCCAGCCATTTTTGGTTGTAGAAGAAGAGACATTCGTCAATCTGGTCAAGGCATTGGCTGCCACTAAGGTAGTTATGTGCAGGAGAACCGTTGTTGTACGGTTACGAGAGAGGTTTGAGGATATTAAGAGAAAACTGATGAAGCAGCTGGCTGAGGTTAGTGCTGTTGCCACCACTGCAGACTGCTGGACACACTTCCATAGATGGTTTTTGGGTGTCACTGTTCACTGGATTTGTACAGAGATTTTGGAGAGGAAGACAGCTATGTTGGCAGTACAGAGGCTGGAGGACATCATACATACGATGTCTTAGCTGCCGCCATTGAGAAAGTACACCAGGAGTTTGGCATCCACAACAAAGTGACACTCTGTGTCACAGACAATGGCAGCAACTTTGTCAAAGCTTTCTCGTGAGTACGGTTGCATAAGAATTTTCTCATGCTATTGATATATAATGCTTACATATATGTAATACTGAGCGCATTGATAATATCTTCAGGACTTTTGGGGTGGAATTGAATGAAGTAAGAAATGAATCAGAGTCAGAAGAAGTGCCAATCTTTGTTGATGTAGGAACCATCCTAGATGAAGGGGAAGAGCTCCAGTACAACTTGCCTCCTCATCAGCGGTGTGCTGCGCACACACTCAATCTCGTGGCAGTGAAGGTAAATCTTATTCACCTGTGTCTTCTGGTTAAGGAGACAAACTTTCATGAATATGCCTGTGTAATGTGCTTCTAAACTTTTTCATCATTTTTACATTTGAAAATAGTCTTCTCGCTATGCATGTTACAGGACAGCCAGACTGCAGAAAGTGATGTCACCTTCAAGAAAGTAGCAAGATGTTCGTTTTCCCGCTGCCAGGCTCTGTGGAACAAGCAGAGAAGCACTATTGCAGCTGATCAGATTAGGGAAAAGTTCAAAAGGTTACTTATGACACCCACTGCAACAAGGTGGAACAGCACGTTCGACAGTGTCAAGTGTCTGCTGTCTGCTATCGAAAGCTGCGGAGTTGATGCACTGGATAGACTGATGGATTTGATTGGTCTGAAACGCTTTCGACCAGCAGAGCTGTTATTTTTGAATGAATACGTTGGGGTGAGGAAATAGTCATGTTAAATGACTTTTTACTTTAAGTCATTACTTAGAATCAGACCTTATATATTTTAAACATAAAAATACGTATGGTAAATATAAATACATGAGTAAAAATATGTGTATTAATACTTTTAAAATCAATACAATTTTATCCAAGCTCCATTTCTTCATGAGACCATACAAATAACCAGTCATTGGTGTTTTGTGGACTCATACCTAAACATTGTGATAATCTCATTACAGGTGATGAAACCAGTTGCTGTGGCTCTGAACATCCTGCAGGCGGAGAAGAACATGTACCTTGGGTATTTACTGCCAACTGTCAGCTGCCTACAGAGAGAGCTTTTAAAGAAAGCTAATGACACTAGCCTGAGCTTTTGCAGACCCTTAGCCAAGGCATTAATGGAAGGTGTAGAAAAGAGGTTCAAAAGTACACTGGAAGAAAAAAAACTTAGGATTGCAGCAGGCCATATACCTTCACTTAAGTTTTCATGGCTTGTTGGGAATGCAAAGAACGAAGCAGTAGCTGTATTTAAGGAAGTTGTTTGCAACTCCAGCCTACCAGTAACTGGTGAAGCTTCCGTCGAGAATTTGAGTGCAGAGGCAGGCAGCGATGAGGAAGCGTTATTTTTCAATCTTCCCTCACAGGAGAATTTGGTGTCTCCAGCCATGGAGGAGACACTTTCCTATTTGTCTTGCGTTAATACCGATCTGTCATTGCTATTGAAATTTCCTTCTCTGAAGTCTCTATTTGTGAAATATAACATAGGTATTCCATCAAGTGCTCCAGTTGAAAGACTTTTTAGTGTGTGCAAGAAGGTGCTATCACCAAAGAGATCAAGACTGAGCGATGAAAATTTTAATATGCAACTATTCTGTAAGGTAAACAAGGATGTGTTAGATTAAGAATATCATTTCATAATTTTTAGGTTTGTTTCTAGTTAATAATTATTTTCTCTTTGTCATGTATTTCTTATGTTATGCATATTAAAGTTGCATAATTTACTTCATCGTATTTACTTATTCACTGATTTACCTAGGCCTACAGATAATTTCGAATCCCTGAGTACTATAATTTGCTTGTTTAGGTTCAGCCACCCTAATGTTGTAGTTTACTTATGATGTGTACAAAATATAACACCCCTTGTGTTGCTACAGCAGTTATAATTGTAAGTATCGCAAGTGAAATTGCAACTTTAGCAATTTCTATGACTCAATTATTCCACATACTGCACTATTCGACATTTGCCAGGTGTTCTCTAGAGTGGACAATCTTACAAGAAGTAATTGTAACTGTAATTTTACTGATTACTTTTAAAAATCAGTAATTTGTACTCGTAATTGATTACTTTTTTGACGAAGTAACTGTAATTGAGCCCAGTTACTTTTTCTCAGTACTTTTACCAACAGTGATTATATGTTATAAATCCTATCCTTGTTGATCATAATTAAGGCAAATGAGACCAAGCTCCTATAGATCATCCTAAAATTACATTAGGAATCAGTAATACTGGGTAGCAATGTGGTGTAGGCAAACCAATGGTCCGTGGCTTGCTTCGAATCTCAGGACGCCTTCCTCCTCGGGCAATTGTTGACACAGTTATTTGCCGTGCATTATGCCAAAGTAAAATCTTACACACTAATCATAGTCATAGATTGATTAATATCAATTTACATTATGCCTTCTCAAATTATTACTTTCCTCAGCATACGTAAATATTCAATTATGCATTGCACATTCAGAATGCACGTTAAATCAACTCTAGCTGCACTTTATCTGTTAGCTTACAAATATACTGCCCTATGTAACTTGCCGCATGGATATAAAGAGAACACAATGAAATAATTTCTAGTGGTTGTTTCTAACTGAGAGGTTAATATTGATTGATACACAATAGTTTACCATAGTACTTTCGGCAACAAATTCCATTTTACGGAAAATATTTCTGTATCCATCTTTCTGAAGCAAATTATTTAAATATATTTTTCTCAACCCTCTTAGTGTAAAAATAAACAGACAAAGATTACTGTAATATAAAAAGCTGGAAAGAGAATAAAAATCTTTTACATCTCTAGACCCCATTGTGAGACAGGAATGATGGTGCAATATTTTCCTATCTCTTCAGATTATGAACATGTGCTAAGGAGTTCGCATCAAGCACAAAGTGAGGAATTGTGGGAAATCCAATTCAAGATGGCCGGGCATGCCACAAGAAGGGTGCGAAAGTGTACATTGATTGCACTCTTGGTGCCGAGCCCGTCCCAAGGGCCCTTGACCACCCCCCTACCATTTTGGATGCACTTCGGAAGATGGCCGCCGATGGCCAAGTTCCCTTCCCATAGATCGCGTTTCAGACATGGCTATAGTATCCTTTATTCCACCAAAATGTATACGGAGCTAAACATGAAGCTTGTGCATGTGTGCTCTACACTCCCCTTTTATTCCACTGGACTGAAGTAATTAGTGCGATGATGAAGTTTTTGAGTTCATGAATTTTCCAAGATATTTCCTTCTCAATGAATTTGAATCGAAATGGGAGATTACTTTGCTAAATCACTGTATGTAGATTTTATAGTGCTCCTGTAATTAGAATAGCAGACAGGTAAAAATATTCATATAGCTCTGTTCAAATCCTAAGTGGTTGATGTTAAGGCCTGTGGGCATGGTGTCATTATTTTTGGCCTATCCTATAAAAACCACAATGTAAAGGTCTTAGCTGTTATATAAAATGAGTAGTAAGGTCAACGATCTCTTGTGCCGACTGTGTTTGGCAATCGGTCAGCCTGTTCTTGACACTTTCGAAAAGATGGTGGACTATGGGATGTTGGTGTGGAAATTTATTGAGGAAAATCTTCAACTTAACATAAGTTAACATCATCTTATGCTTAGTTCCAAGTACATTACTCTATTTGGTAAATGTGAGCTTAACCATAACGAACTTCAAATATTTATCCTGCTGAGCATGCAAATGTGTATTGACATATGTACGTATCGATCTTCACATTTCTTAAGTTTAACAGGCAAAGAACGGTTTGTAGGACTGGACACTCACTACTGTGACAAAGTGCCTAAATTGTGTGTCTCTTTCCCTTAATAGAATCAGCAGAAGACTCTTTTGGGAACGAGTGACATTTTATCCTGCGAAGAAACCTGTGGCAATGAAATTGTGAGTGAATCATCAAATGCCATGTTGTTGTCATCTAGAAGGTCCATCTCTTCATGTGAGGTAAGATCAGTGAATTTGTGGTCAGTAATCTTCTCCTATTGTGTCTCCTCTAATGCCTTTAGACAACGTCATTTTTTGCAGTATTCTTTCATACTTATATTCTGAATGTGTATCAATCCAAGATATACCACCTCTCCTGTGAAGCATATTCATTCAGAATGTAAATATTATATTAAAAATTGTAAATGTATGAATAAGTAGACCTGAATTTGGTTAACTAATATTTGCATCATGAACAACTTATTGGCTGAGGGTCTTCATGGTTTCACTGATGCATGTATCTATTTTAAATATTGCTATGGGTATTTGATGCACTCTTATTTCACGTCTTTGCTGGAAACAAAGCATAATATTGTTAGTGTGAATGTTGCATTGGAAAGCCTTGGCAAGTATTTGGACAGTGGCCATAGTGGTTATGGTGTTTTATAGAAATCCGTGTTTAGTGAGTGGGAACCCAGCTAGTACAGGGCGAACCATCTCCCCCGAATCTGCAGAGACTGTCTGCCGAAACCAAGGACACCGTCTCCCGGAACTGGTCAGCGTCTCCCCAACTCCCCAAAAAAAGGAGATGGGGTGAAGATGCAATGAAGATCCTGGGGACATACGGTGAAGAAATGTCCGCAATCCTGGAGAGACGTTCTCCAATTATAGAAACGCAGACCGGATTGGCTCGCTAGGAACCAATGAGAAGGGCCTGTACGAATAAAAACGACGACACGCCACCATGCGATAACCCCACGTACTACGTGAACTGGTGAACCTTTGGGCCATCTACTGGCAATTATACGTACTGTCAACGGTAAGCTACGGACACCCACCCAAAAATGTAAATAAAAACATATTTTCGAATATTAGTTTATTTAACAGCAAATAAGAACAAGGAACATCAGATAATCATGACGGTGAAGCTACAAATATATATCCCCACAGAGAAAGAACTGCATTTCCCAGCTACACTGAATGTCAAGGAACTGCATCAGAGCCTGAAAAGTAAAAGAACTTTGGATCAAGAAAACGCATAAATGAGTGCATTAACATGGATGTTAATAATGGTTTGAGATACCAGAACACTTGCATCCAATCAGAAAAAAAGGGACCAGGGGCCAATACAATAAAATGTAATGTTCATTAGATAATAAATATTGAAAAACACATCAATTGGATATGTCAGTCATCAGCAGATAGTACTAAACACCACCTGTCGATATCAATGGATAACCTAGTTACCTTAATCACCATTATCAATTATTATTAGTCACTTATTACCCAACGAAAACATTAGGGCATGACACATTACATTAGGCAAAACGTGAGAAATCATAACCGAGCAACCATAGTATCAACAACACATATATGTAGGTAGGTATGATATAGTTTCAATTAACATAACGTGTAAGGCCATTCGGGTTGATGCCGCTCATGTCACCGTGAACAGTTGTACTTCTACGCAACAATGACGGAAAAAAGAAACCCGTGGAAATTGCAATTTATTGTCTTTAATATAGGTATCACGATGCAATTGCACACAATATTGTTGTTTCACATATGTTTTCGACTCCTGTGATAAACAATCATTTACTTCATAACAGAATTGTACTTTAAAGATAAAGCACATGAGTGCACGAGTATTTAACTATAGATAATTATTCATTTATACGCGAGGATTGTAGTGACATACAATTTTTTTGCTATAATTATGCCCCACAATAGATATAGACAGGAGTGTAGCGTACAGGCAAGGCAAAATCATGATAAAGCCCCGAAAATTGACTGCGATACACAAGAAATCAGTAGGTACTTACCTAAAACCGGTGAAAAGAGTGACAGTTTTCCTCGAAATTCAAGGAACCGGCTGGCAGCAACAAGGCTTGTCAAAGAGCATTATAATGCACTACCAAACTATAATGGCGATTGTCGGGAGTTCCGCTTTTCGGGATACAGACTGTGAACACTGTATTAATAATTGTCAAATTCCTCCTATAGTTAACCGTATTTGTATGGATTAAATATGGTAGCAATTAAAATGATTGCTGTGATCGTTCAGTCTCCGCTTACTGATTTTTTTTTAGATAATCTCTTTCAGAAAAGGGAAGTGTTTTCCTCGGAACTAAGTGTAAGTGGTAGGGGGGTACCTTCCAAAAATGAAGAAATGAGGTAAATGAAAGGGAAATGGTTACAATTTCCCCGGAATCTCTTATATTTCTTCAAGAGACCGTTTCCTTGCGCTAGCTGGGAAGGCTGTCTTGCTGCTGCAAAATTGGTATGAAATGATGATGATTAGATTTCCCTCACCTGAACTTGTATTGTTGTCCTGACCTCTCCCCTGATTAACAGTGAAGAGGCGACTGCATTTAAATCCGAAGTTCCTTCTGGTGATGAGAATTGTTGGAGTGATGCAGACTCAAGAGTTCCTCCATTGCAGTGCGAATCGTTTGATGAAGGGAGTGAATCGCTCGAGGTTAGTTGAGAATGAAGGCACAGTCTCTGCTGAGATTCATTCCATGAGCTGTGCATATTTTCCTATGGTTGCAGTAAATGAAATATCACAGTCTACTCAATTACTATTTTGTGTGGGTGGGTACAGAGGGACACGATCTGAATTCAAACACAGATACTAATCCTCTCGTTAAGCTTGATAGCTTCTGCAGCATGCTTGATGGAGATTCACTCCCGGTCACACACCTTTAATTTTTTTGTTTGTGTTGTATTATGTACATGTAGATGAAGTCAGTAAGAGTTGTGAGTTGAACAACTGACAAAAACTACAGTTGAAAATGCTTTGAACTTCTTTAAGTTTAACAACCCCTATTTATGATGCATTACAACTCTAGTTCATGTCCGATAGATCATTGGCATGTGAAAATCTCATTGAAATTTTTCTCATAAGTTTCTTATTAATATGCTGCCCAACTTACAATTTGTTCATAAGCAGAAGTTAATAAGTTAACTCTGGTAACTGCCTCAGATTCCTGTAAAGTCAGAGGTTGGTGAAGGAGTTGAGAATTCAATGGATGTGGATTATGGGCATCACCCGATGACCGAGGTTCCTGGTGCTGATTTGGAGGTGAGCAGTAGGGTAGTTTTGTTTAATTTTACTGTCTTGGTCAAACGTTTATAAACGCTGGAGTGTGTATATAAAACCATTTAATTTAAAAATGATTTTATGTATTTTTTTAAATTTTTTAAAAAGAAAAAAGTACAGAAATAAAACACGATAGCAAAGTATTGCATGGCATCCAATTCTACTTATGGGATGAAATGTACACACTCTCTCCTCTCCTTGCTGCTAGGCGGTGCTGCACATTTCACTAAGCTGATTATACACTATGTGAAAATATATGAACATGCATCTGTGGAAACTTTTTTCAGTTATTTATCATAATTATCTATTTCATTTTTAATAATTTATTCAGTTAACTGCTCATGTTAAGCCACGAATTTAGAGAGAATGCAAACTGCCTGACACTGATGAGTGTTTGTGGCCTATTGTATACAATTCTGCCTCTATATTCCTGCTGAGAGCATGTAGAATGTTTCCTGATCTTGAAGATTCTTCTCGGGTCCCAGAAAAGGTAGTTTTTGTTGAGTGTGCTACAGGCAGAACAAGAAGGAACGGTGACTGTTGCAGAGAAAGGGTTGAGTTGGTGTCTCACAGTTCACCGAGCATGAATATGCATTTTGGGTGCAGTGATTGCATCTTCGTGACTGTGGAGTTGCTTTGTATAGTCTTATGAGATTATTGTTCATGAACTCTTGCAGGCCCCACCTGGAGGCATTGGCAGTGCAGGGACATGTTCTCAGGGGTGTGACTTAGGATATGGAACACTTCCCAGCTAGCACACTCAAATCGGTTTACGTAAACGTCCGTGTCAATAGTGGAGCAACAGTTGGTGCTCGGCCGTTGCGCAGAGGTTGACGCTAAAATGACGTTAACCGTTGCGTTATACTTGCTCCGTGCAGATTGCTGCATCTCGCATCGTGTGTTTTGTGAGCACATTAGCTATAATTAATCGTATTCTGCGAATGGTGAGGACTATGACTTATTCAGTAAATTTTGCGGAACGATAATTTGGGGTAATTATGGTACATCATTGAGGATTTATGGATTGATTCACGGAAATATCTCCAGGCGACGCAGTGTCAACGGGTCGCAGATTTAGGAATACGAAAACGTTACTCGAGGGAGATGAGTGACCTTACTTACGCAGTCCACGGCGCACAATGACTTAACCACAATTGCTAATCCCTCGGTTCGATTAATAGGTGCAAATATTTTCTCTTATTATTACATTATTATTTCGTCTGCTATCAATATGTTAATCAATATCGTGTTATATGCTATCAATATCATGTTATATATGCTATCAATAATGTGTTATATGCTATCAATATCGTGTTATATGCAGATTACTATAATATTATTCTTACATTCCCAAAAAAGTTTCCCTAAAATGTTTTACTCCATTGCTGATATTTTTAATGATGCTTGATATGTAGTATTTGTTTGGTAACCATTGTGTGCATATTTTTTCATTGCATTCCCTGTTTTATTCTTTTATGTCGTCTTATATCAGGGACAAATAGAGTATTATTATTAAAATTCCTTAGTTGTTCTATGCCCTTCTTCGCAGAAAAGGTACGCCTTTCGCGAATGGAATGCTGGGTAGAACAAACTGAATGTCGCGCGCCGTACCATTGCCACCATCGTTAACTCAGCGTCACTTTGTTGTCCTCTGCCTTTCTGCCCAGTCAGTATCGTGATGTTTTCCTGTTTTCGAGTGATCGCATTATTATAAATTATTTTGGTTAAATCATTTTAAGTACCTTGAATGAGTAAGTCCTTTCCTATGTAGTAACTCAACTGAAATTAAATTTTTAGGTGAATTTTTTAATGGCGTCTCTTTTATAGTGTTTTCCTTTCAGGAGGTATTGGTCTATTAATTTAATCAATATTTATTCTCTTTGCTGATGTTTTGCATTTTTTATATCTTCAGGGCTACATTGAAAGTTATTGGGTATATTGCACATCACTGGAATATGGTGTACAATTAATTTTTGGTTAAAGTAACTTGAAAAAATCATATTTGTAAACTTTTTAAAGTACAGGTATTGTAAACTGTTTTCCATTAATGTACAATACGCCCAATAATTTTCATTTTAGCGCAGCGTACAAATGCGAAACGAACTCGGAGAAAATAAATATTTTTTCAATTAACAGAGCTGGCTCATGAAAGCGGTTTTAGAAATTTATCTGTGAAGGAGGGGTTGTAGCTTATTGCATCGCCGAGGTAATTACAGAAAATTCCGGAAGCTGGCGCTGTGATCGGTTTCATGGTTCATCCTCTTGCTACATGGTGGCGCCACTAGTGTGTAGCAGTACAGTTAGTTCTCCTAAATGCCTGTAGATGTCACTCTTGTTGGTTAGCGCAACGGTTGCCCTTAAATTGGCGCCATTTTACGATGATATTGTACTGTTGTTGCACCTGTGTTGCCGTAACGTCGACGTCAACGTCTGAGGCCGTTGCCTTCCCGTTGCTGGCATATTAACGTCAATTTCAAGTCAACGTGCAATTTTGTGCTAGCTGGGTTTGCATGCAAGCCTCTCTGACACAAGGTAATGTAACACTTTCCTATGGCCTCTTATCCCCTCTCTCTCTGCATTGCTCTTTGAAACAAATTATCATCTGATCATATGCTTCACAAATATCAATGAAAATTTTCATATGTGATGTCTCATTTGTACAGTGTGTGCTGCACAATGAAGCCACTTCACAGGCGGGAGGTAGGAAGTGAATAATCATGTAATTTACACTCTCTGGATTTTCATAATAGTAGCATTGCTATTCATTTCACTAGAGCCATCTATGTACTGTTTGGGAGATATGGTACTAAGCTCACTTAATGTAATTCCCAGCTAAGCTCTGTGTTGTGTGTGGTTTCAATATTTAAATGAAATCATTCTGTTTTGTTTGATGTTTTTTAGATGATTGGTGCCTCCAAGTATAATCAAGGATTTAGAGAGAATATGCTGAACTTGCAAACATTACCTCTCCATTATTCAATTGTTTCAATATTTATTTAAAAATTCTTTTTGTGAAATTAATTTTTTTGAACATCAGCTTGGAAGCATGTCCATGCTAGTCCATGCATCAAAGCTTCAGTGCCTTAACTCTGAATGTTGATAATTCCAATGATAAGCACTGCTTGAAACCCAGGTCCCCTCACCATCTCACAGATTCATAAGTTATAATCCCCATGAAAGGGAAAAATGGAGAGTCATCGTTCTGTGAATGCTTTATTGCAGTTTGAAAGAATTCAAATATTCCCCAGCTTCTGCAGTCCTTGTTAACCTTAAGTGTCTTTTAGTTCCTAAACAGTGAAAATTAACTTCCAAATTCAAAATCAATTCCTGTAAAATGATAGATCATGTCTCTGAGCACAGCATCAAGGAGATCTTGAGTTGCTTCTGAGACTTCAGATCAGAGGTTGAATATACCGAGGAGTCTGGTGTGGACATGTTGCTCTCCATATGAAGGAATGTCCCATGGACTGATGGCAGTTCTCTCATATAGTGCTGAATTAACCACCTGAATGGGAGGCCTTTGGAAATCTTTTGGAGTGCATAGTACAGCTCATAGATCTTAGGCTGGTTCTCAGATCATTGCAAGCTCCCTCAATCACTTTGAGGCCCATTGTATCACCAAGGACTTGGAATGGGTGGCTCACAGAATTTCTTGCGCTGTAATTATTTTTAGAACCATTGAGTACATTAAGTATTTTGCTGATTTTCACAGTAATGAACACAACTTTTTTTGTCAGAGAAGAACAATAATTGCAAACGGGTTGAAATGTGGTTCCATTTATTACTTGTAGTACCAATGGATGAACTGGTGAATGTAACCTTTTTTTAGATATGTGACATGAGATGTGCATGTGTGGTGAGGACAAGACACAAGCTGCAAATAGAATCAAAACAACATTAACGACTTGGTTATAATATACTGCTGCAGTATTAGGAACAAATAAGCATACTGAGAGCACAAATATTGGAAGCATCATTGTATTGGAGAATTGGTTAACTGAGGACATTGAGGACAGTAGTCATTCCACTTGGATGTGAAATGTTCTAGTGTGGATGGCCTCTTGGAAGCAGAGCATTCCTTGCAGTCATATCTTATTTAGACAGCATCATAAACACTTATCATGACCATTATGTCTGTTGTACAGTTTGAATTATGCATGTAATTGTATCAATATTATATTTAAAAGCAACAGGAGGGTGATAGTCATCATGGGAGACATTTATCTCTCAGCTACTTACTGAAGTAGTAACACTGTTGGCAGAGAATCAAGAAATTGTGACTCTTGTTAGGAATTACTAAGCATACTTTTATATCAATACTTGGCCCAAGTTATTTGGAGCTAATTAGAGGAAAGAAAATTGATTTTTTTCCATTACAACCCATTCCAAAATGATAACACATGACGAATGTTCGATGTATTCAACAAATGTAGTGGAATATTCACCACCTTGAAGGGCACTGTTAATACAACAACCTAACCATAATGGAAATTATATTTATTTGGAAAGAGTTATTTTACCAGGTTTGGAACTGAACTCAAAGACCCTCACCCTGTATTCACAAATGGATTCCATGAAAATGCACTGAAGTGAATTGGAAATCATTCCTAAGTATAGCTTTGGAGGGATATGAAACTGTAACTGTTTTTTGAACAGGAGTAATATTAGGATGTCCTCACAAAGAATATTGAAGAAACTAAATGTAATAAATCACCAGGACCAGAAGAAATATAGGTGAGATTGTTTAAAACCTTTGTAAAAAAGTGATGGATTTCAGCACATTTTACCCAATTTACTATTTTTGAATTTTTTTGCAATGGGACGCGATGGAACAGAAAGTGCACTGAATATATAATGTATATTTAATCCACCAATTACATACATGTAATTTAAAGGAAAGGTGTATCTGTATTAGGCCTCCTCTACCACTTGATTTAAATCACAAATCCTCAAATGCTACTTTCAGGCATTTTGAGCATTGCAATTCCCATCATTTATATTGCTCTCCTGAACATTATCCATGCCAGCTCTATTATGTAATACCTCCACTCTAAACTGTTATGAGTTTCATTGGTACAGTAATTAAGTACCGAGCCCCAGTGTTGCATCCCTTATTGCAACCCTATCTTCTCTCTCGATAAGTGATATCCCTAACCAGATACTTGAAAATGATTTAAAATTCATTTATACACATGATTAACTCCACCAATGACTCTTATGAACTCCTTTCCCTAATCAGTTTCAGATGTTGACATACATGTGCGAATACTTTACTCCTCATGCCTAACCCCAGATTATTGTCATTCAAATATTCCCTTTAATGCCAACTCTCCTGTTTGCTAAATTAATTTTCTAACAACGTGGATCCCTCTTCACGTCCCTCAATCATGCTGCTGCAGGAGCTACATATTTCGCCTGCCACTCTCCGTGGAAGAAAAGGGCCTTGTCCCCCAATTCTGTGCTGAGGGTTGACCCCGATTCCTATGCTGCCTTTTTTCTTTGCACCCTGTGGGGGTCGTCATATGATGACTACGTGTTGGTTACAGAGTAATACATACTACCACTACATCAATCTACAGGGATCAGGTAGGTTGAGGACAGAGAATGGCCAAGAGCAAGGTGACTATAATAGGAGGTGGTCTCAGCTGGCGCGGCCGTCGGGCGTGACGTCACAGGGTTCCTAAGGCAGCGCAGTGTACACGTGCGGAGATTAGTAGCAATGGCGAATACGAGTCAAAAAGAAGCATAGGTATATAATAGGTTCAGCGTCTCTTGTATATACAGCGAAGGATTTAATTTGTCACCAAATGCACTCAAAAAGAAATAACATTAAATATTTTCTACGAATAATTATGTCCTCAAGAGTGCCTAAAGACTAGTGCATTATTTTTATGGTTAATGTTTATTTCGCCTTCTATGAAACATGTTTAACTAATAATTATTTAAGAATGTAATTTATTGACCAGTGCACAGTACTCTTCTGCAATACATAAATGAAATAACAGGACTTTGTGTTTATTCCTCCAACTATTTAGCTATATAAGCGCCTACTTTCAGTGCTACTGTCCCCTTGGAGCCTCTCATTAAGAACATGCTAAACATTCCACTCCGGGTTTCTTTCCACCCTTCCATTCTCATCCTGGTACCTTTCCTCCCGGCCAGAAGCTTGAAGAAACTGGTGGGATGATATACCAATGATAATCAGTCAGAAGTGACGAAAACTTTCGGAATAATGAAACATTTGAGTGGTGCTAGTATATTTTTGGCCATCATATCTATATTCCACTAAGTGTCACATTCAATCCAAGTCACTGGCAACGAAATTCAATAAGCATTTACATAATGACAACAAATTAAAATGCTTACATTTTCAACATCATTCTTTTATTGCACTTACTTTTGTAGAAAACAATGAAAAACAGGAGATCCAAGAGTATGGAAAAGCATCTACGCAATGAGGGACTAAGTTGTTATGTTTTAGCTTTTTTTTTCTTCTGCCGCTGTTGTATGTCGGTTGTTATTTCCCTATTAAGAAATTTTAATTTAATGTATACCCTTTGTAATACTTAAGTTTTCAACACCTTACTGGGGATGTCAACTTGTGTGCTTATTTTTTTGTACAATGTATCTGCAATACTTTTATGGAAGACTTTCTTCTTTTTGCATATTTTTTGGAAAAGTATTTCAAATTTCAACAGTTGCTCTCGCCACCAGTCACTTGGTTCTATCAACCTCCCAAATGATAGATGGCTAATCCAAGTTGTCAATCTAGAATCATTAGCAGAAGGCAATTTATAAGTATAACTGCATAACCCAGGGTGCTTGGCGTGAAATGTTTTTGCTACCCTACCAGCTAAATATAGCAGCCTGTCTTTGGTGGCCTCCTCTGAAATAATACTCTCAGAACTAGGCCTCTGATCACATGGGTCACTAGATAGCTCACTGGATGAATCTGCTGAGTGAGGTGCTTCCCTAACCTTGGCTTTTCATAACTTTAAACCACATTCTCGTCACCCTCTCGACGATGAATTCTTTTGGGACAAAATCTGTATTGCTATTCCTTGAAATTACTCCCTGATTTCGCCCAAGAATCCTCAACCGCATTAGGGCATTTTTAATGCATGATATGTAGTGCATGTTTGGTGAGAAATCACCCCCTGCCACACACCCTCGTGGTGGCTTGCAGGGTATTATGTAGATGTAGGGCATTTAAAGGAGAAGGTTGATCATTAAGCCCTCCTCTGTGTCTAATCTGAGAAAAGAGGTTCTCCAAGCTATCTTGATTGAGCTTCGATGTCATTATATATGAACAATCACTGGAGGATTTCATCTCAATAAATAAGGCTTTTTGAGAAAAGATTGACATAAAAATGCCTTTTTCAAATGACGGCAGAGATTTCTGGCCCATGCCTCTCATGTCAGAGACCATTTCACGGAAATTTTCAAGATCTGCCTCCTGTGATTCAAAATCAGTGCCAAAACTACTTTTAAATTTTTTATTTGCATAGGGCACACGACTGTTACTAGTCATATTCGTATTGCCGTTCAATTCGTAACTGATGCAAAATAATTGGTGAAGGATACCTCATTGGTTTACCATATTGTAACCTCAAATTTTCCATTCACTAACCATCGGTTCAGCAAAACATTCCTGAAAGTGTCCAGTTGCTTCTTCAAGTTCTCTGACCAAGGCTTTCTTTTCTCTTATTTTCTGACGATTTTCTCAAGCATTTGGAGATTTAAGATGGTGGTCTTGTGGATGCAAAAAATGCAATTTCTTCCATGCACTTCCGGGTCTTAAAATATTTTTGAATCTCGAAAAACTCATTTCGGCCATCACGTTTCTTTCGAAATTCTAATCCTTGAAACGCTCGGAGCACACATGTCCATTATCCCGATTCCAGCCATCTTTCCTTTTGCATGCTTCCACCCACAACTGTTTTGTATGAGGATCTTTTGGAAAGCTGAAATACCCAATGTACTTCCCCCCACTCGAGGCTCTCGTTTTATAAAAGCTGTTTGAGCACACAGAAACAGAACACCGTTTACCAGGTATATTTACATGAGTAGATAATTCTTATATAGATGTAGATAATTCAAAACTGAATTAAAATATTTAATGCAACACTAATTCAACATCAAAAAACGTCCACACCGTCTATTCAAGCGAAGTAATGCAATGGTTATCTCACCGTCACGGTATCCACGGAACCCTGTGACGTCACACACTTCCTCCGCTACAATCAGCTGAGACCACCTCCTATTCTACTCACCTTGGGCCAAGAGTATTTCTCTGGGTAGAAAGATATTTAGCACCCAAATAAGAAAGGGCTGTGGTTGCAGGACATTATCAGGGTTATTTATGTATTCTCATATATGTCTCTCCCCCAGTTGCATTTGAATGCATACATGTACTTTTACCAGACCTAAGGAGTTTATCACATTTAAAACCTTGCATTGGCTCATACCTCTCATGCTCACTAATATTGCTATCTTCCCCATATTGATTAATGCTACTGGCTAATTGATTTGCTTATGTTTTGTTTTTTTTGTATACACATATTTGCCTTATTTCAAATTTTGCTATGTGTACAGCTATAAATTGGCAGTGTTTCTGAATGTAGGTGTAAAGCACTACATTCCATAATACAGTAATACCAAGTTTTCCTCTAAACTCGACTTCTAGTTTGCTGACATACCTTGTCTGGCACCTAAGCAGTGTTACACAGGGTAAAATGTAGAAGTGAGTGTCAGTCAGCTGGTATATTTCATGGTGTGAGTAGTTCATTTTATTCATGTATTCTTCCAGCAAGCAGTTCTTATTACAAGTAAATAGCCTTTCTCGGCGGATACAATTGGAGAAATCAAGTTGCCAAGTGACAATGAAGTAGGTGAATCATCACTTTTACGTGGGATTCTGATGATAGTTGAGTTCCGGGTAATGGAGAAAATTATTTCAGTGATCTAATTGGGATTGATACACTCCAGTATATGTTTGCTGAAGCTGAGAACGTTTATGAAGTTCAATGCAGCAGACAAAATCATGATGAATGTATGAAAATATTGGGCAAATCTTTTGAGAGTGAAACTGGTCAAAGGGGAAGTATTTATGAAGCATGCACTTGTGTGCAGACAATGTGTAACAGACCATCATATGTAGAAAGGGGACAATGAGGGCCCTTCTCTCATGGAGAGACATTTACTGCATCATCCTTTCTCCTTCCTCTCTCTCTGCCTCATCTCTATCTCTTTGCAAAACAAACCGACATATTATCCGACTATTCCACATCAAGGCTGCTTTATCTGGATTCCAACTGAACCAAATATCAGACTGAACAGCTAAGACACTAGTGTACCAGGGTGAGAGTGAAAAATAGCATGCTTAAGCAAAGGCATGTCATTGGGCATTGATTTTAGTTAGTGCTACTGTTCCTTTGAATATACTACATAATAATTTATATTTACCATGTATTTTTGATGCAGTCTTTCTATGAAGACTAGGTGGAACTAACTTTTATGATTATATATTAATTTTTAAACATGTTATTGTAGTGGTTGATAATTCAAAATACCATTTTTAGGTCCTGTTCATTTATAATGTACATTATGGGCTGTAAAATTCCTTACCTTGGGTACCAATTGTCAAGTTTGAAATTAAAAGAACAACTTTTATGTAGTGTGTAAGTTGTATATTAATTAGGCTGTGGTGAATTAGAACATATTTAATTATATATATTGTGACGGAACGGGCTTGATTCTCCTTCGCCCGTTGACTCGTCGCAGTCCTTACGCCTTCGAGTACTGGAACCCTTACCTTGGCCTCGACACCTCGTCTCCTTCGGACTTCCCCGGGTGGGAACTGGTTTTGAGGAAAAGGGAGATCGCGACCTTTGTCGCGTGTTTGAGAAGGGCGCCACCTCAAAACCGCGGCATCGGACCAGCTCAGCCAGCAAAGCACGGACGATCCAAATTGTTCGAGGGTCGGGGGGACTTTACCCTGTTGGAAATTTCCCTACAAGATTTCCCTAGAACGTAGGGAAAAGCAAGGGAAAAATTGAAATTTCCCTAGAAAAAATGCGTTTTCTAGGGAAATCCCTCATAGTCTAGGGAATTAATTTCCCTAGAAATCTTTTCCTTTGAAAATTTAGGCTTTGGGAAATTATTTCCCTAGAAAAAAACGCTGCTCTAGGGAAATTTTTTCCCTAGAACTTTTTTCCTTTGAAAATTTAGGCTTTGGGAAATTATTTCCCTAGAAAAAAACGCTGCTCTAGGGAAATTTTTTCCCTAGAACTTTTTTCCTTAGAAAATTTAGGCGTTGGGAAATTATTTCCCTAGAAAATACGCTGCTCTAGGGAAAATCTTCAGGCTTAGGGAAAACGTTATTAAGGAGAAATTTCCCATATTATTTGAATGATTCCCTTTCACTTTATCAATTTAGTGATTACATTTCACCATTTCTATGTTGTGTATACATTTATCACAGAGTTAACAGTCACAAATCACAATTAATAACATTTGTAACCAAACAAATATATGCTAACCCGCATCGTGCAGTGCTTGAAGCCAAGCGAATCAGCAGTATCAACAGTGATAATTTCGGAAGAACACCTTTTTATTCGAGGTTGGGAACATTTTCGGTAAGTTAATGAAGACATTTCTTATAATCATGAGCATTCCATAATTTTATGTTAATCATTGAAATTGGCAAATTCGGTCATTAAAAATTCTATCTTTGTTTATTACATTGTTGTCAACAGAATTGAAATGGCAACGGAGACTGCGTTTTCGCACGCATGGGTTCAGTATTGTGTAATTATGATCATAATTAGTTCAATTTTATAACCATAATCCTTGACCTCTATATTTTCAGGTGCATTCATAAATGAATTAAAGAAGAGAATAAGATTTCATCCAGCAGAAGGCAAAAGAATAAACGTGTATGCTAATGAAAAATGTAAACATGCTGCTAAAAAAGGAATAAACATTGGTAACATTGATTTCTTTTCAATCATTCATTGTGATATATGCCCTCTATTCCATTGATTTTTATCAAGTCTTCCATATATTTATGCTTATGTTTTATGTTTTTTGGATAATCATGTGCATTATTGTTTATTGAGTGGAATATTTACGTAAGGAAAACTTTCCACGGTACCTAATTGCTAGGGAAATATTTTCCCTAGAAATATTTTCTAGGGAAAATGAGGGTTCAATTTTCTAGGGAAATATTTTCAAGGGGAATATTTTCTAGGGAAAATTATTCCCTAGAAATATTTTCTAGGGAAAAAGGGGGTTCAATTTTCTAGGGAAAACCTTACACTTTTCTAGGGAAAATTGTAGGGAAAATTTGTAGGGAAATTTCCATCAGGGTAAGCCAGGGCGGACGGTAAAACAGTGAGGGCCGTATGACGTGAGCGCGGGAGAAATTACGCGAAGCGTAATAATGAACCTCTGCCTTTTTTTTACAATTGACACAAGCAACATTTATTCAATGAAATGAGCATGAAAATGAACACAAAGGCACTCTACAGCTAAATAACACAGGTCTTAATGACTAATGAGGGATGAAGAGGTGAATGAATGGCGAGACATAAATGGTACGAAATTAACAAAAATGAAATAATAACCCTGTAACACTTTGTCCAAATAAATGACCAAGCATAAAAAAAATAGAATAAAATAAACTACTAAATGGAAAGAATTACACGCTCCTCGTCCTTTTATGAATACTAATGATGAGGACGGGAGTAAGTGATACAGAAATATGGTCCCGTAGGACTATGATTGTCCACTCTTGGGATCAGTTTGACTCTTCTCTTGACCTGAAGGGACTTTAACTCTGTTTGGATATCTCGTACACCACTTATTCTGGCGCACACGGGTTTCACAGTGGGGAAGCGTGAATAAGAGGGTTGAAACCACTTAGGATTGGGGAAATACGGGTGTGGCGATACTTATGTGTGAGCTGGTGTGGAGCTTGACGGCGAAATCCAGCGCGGAGAGACTGCACCGTTGAGTTTTCGGTATGGTGGCGTGGAGAACGGAATTCAACAACTCCTGTTGAGATAATGCACCTTCCGACTGAAAGGAACTCGTCCAACCTTTGGTTCCGGGGATGCGGCGACCCGCTATCTTTCGCGGTCTGTCACCCTTATCTACCCGAAACCGCACCTCCTCTTTGGGGTGCCGGGATCGAGGTCCGCTGCGTCTGGTTCCTCTTCTGGGGCAGAACGCAGGAAAAACCGCTATGGAATGACTTTATCAATTCCTCGCGGAAGTCGTGGTGATCTCCGACTCCAATTCTCGCCTCTCTCTCCGTCCACACTCTCGCCTGGCTTCACCAGCACACCTTTAGCTTCTCTGCTCGACTTCCAATCACCAACTCCCAACTGATATCTCACCCGACTCCACCGTCGGCGTCCTCCTTGTAACGCTCATCCCCCTCACACGTGACTTCAATTCAAAAATCACCAATAGATTCACGGCTTACACTGCCCAATGACCTGGGTAGACACATAAGTGGCGTGATCCTCACTCTCAAGGAATCCAATGCACAAGACAAAGGAACATTTTACCAGATATCCAAAAAAGAAAAAGGCAGGCGTTCATCTCGCTTACGCAACGGGGACTTGGTTCGGGACGGGAATGACCGACGCGCGGGAGGCGCGACCAGGGAAATAAAGATAAGACGGCCAATCCGTCACAATATGCATGAACGAGACATCATTTTGACCAGAACATAGGTGGTACCATGTTATTGTACCATAGTTTTTCAATTTCCTTATCTTATATCATTAGTTAAATACTCTGATTATATTTGCAGGACAGAAAAGAGCTGCCACTGAGTGCCATAAAGTGTCAATCCCAGCCTCAGATGTGAGAGAGTCAGTGTTCATAGTCCCATTACATGTGTCTCCCTCAGTGGCAAGGGAGGGAGGGCAGGAAAAGAGAAATACTTCAGACACTGGGTCCAGGAGGGAGTATGAGATCATCAGCTCTGTTGTCCTGGAGGCAGAGAAGAGCAGCGAGGCTGTGGCATTGTATGACAGCACTCGGCAGAGCACGAGGGTCATGGAGCAGAGAAAGAAGAATGATGTGGAGTCAATAGAGTGCACAAAGGTGGCAAGAAATGTCAGCCGGATAGATGAATGGGGCACTAGTGGTGGTGCAAGAAACCAATTACCCCTGAGTGATGGTAACCTGTGTGGTAGAAGCTTCAGGTGTGACAAGTGTGGAAGTAGATTCAGGTCAAAGTATTTGATTGGCAAACACATGAAGGTGCACAATGGTTTACGTGTTTTCAGGTGCAGCACTTTCAACTTGGACTTTGAAGATGAAGGTGAACACAAAAGCCATAAGAGTGTTCAGGGAAAGATTAATTCCAGAACTCTCTGCGATACTGACAAAAGGGTGCCTGACTCAGTCAGTACTGGGCCAGGAAATGGCAGTATCCAGGATGTCAATCCCAATAGGAATTTATTATCCTGTGGTTTGTGCTCAAAATCCTTTAATTATCCAAGTGCCTTTGCAAGGCACATTCGTACACACACTGGGGAGAGACCGTATTCATGCACAGTGTGTGGGAGAGCATTTGCACACAAGGGCAATCTCAAAAAACATGTAATGTTACATGATGGAACCAAACCATACTCCTGCAATTATTGCTACAAATCATTTTCACGTAAAGGTGATCTCAATGATCACATTTTAGTTCACACTGGACATAAAGGCTTTTCCTGCAGTCATTGTTCCAAATCATTTTCACACAAGCGAACTCTCCATAGTCACATGTTAGTTCATAATGGCATTAAAGCCTTTTCCTGCAGTCATTGTTCCAAATCATTTTCACACAAACGTTATCTCCATAGTCACATGTTAGTTCACACTGGCCTTAAACCTTTTTCCTGCAGTCATTGTTCCAAATCATTTTCACGCAAACATCATCTACATAGTCACATGACTGTTCATACTGGTCTCAAAGCTTTTTCCTGCAGTCATTGTTCCAAATCATTTTCACGCAAAGATTGTTTAGGGCATCACATGTCAGTGCATACTGGCCTTTAACCTGCAGTCATTGTTCCAAATCATTTTCAGAGTGAAAATGATTTGGAAAAATGACTGCAAGTAAAACCAGGAATACCGAACATCATCTCCATAGTCACATGTCAGTTCATACTGGCCTTAAACCTTTTTTCTGCAGTCATTGTTCCAAATCAGTTTCTTGCAAGGATCATCACCTTAGCCACATGCAAGTCCATACTTACCACAAACCTTTTTCCTGCAGTCATTGTCCCTAATCATTTTCATCTCAACATAATCACCATAGTCACATGTCAGTTTATACTGGCCTTAAACCTTTTTCCTGCAGTCATTGTTACGAATCATTTCCACATAAATATTATATCCATAGTCACATGTCAGTTCATGCCTTGAAGATTTTCCGTTAAGTCATTGTCCCAATTAAGTTTCACACAAACATTGTGAGTAGTCACATGTTGGTTCATTTGGTGTTAAAATTTTTGTCCTGAAGTTATTGTCCCAAATAATTAATGTTGGACACTTTGGTTGTCCAAAGATTTGGATGACTTTTAGCTCAATTCATTAACTTAGTAATTGATGGATAATAAATTTATTTTTTTATCTTTATCTGCTTCCAGGCTATAAAAATCTTCATCATTGAAGTGTTGTACAATTTATCAATATTTATGTTATTTTTAAAGTGAGTGTGTTTTTATTTTTCATTTCTTAATGTAAATGTTGAAAGATATGTACTAGCATTTTGTGTCATATGTTGTGAAAGTAATATGTAGTGCCATTGATGCAAAGTTTCTTTTTCTGCAACGGTCAACAAAAATATTTACTACCTATTTTATTCAGTTAAATTATGTATACCCTATGTATGAAACTCTCTAAAAACAATTTATTTTAGCCTTGATTTTATATAATTAATTATCTAAAGAATTTGAATATAGAGAGAATTGAACTTGCATCCCATACATATTATAACCTTTTCTTCAAAGTCAGACTTTGATCCACGCTCACCTGCTGAGTTTGAGAGGATATTGTATTTATTGATAACCAAATTATTTTTAACTCAACTTACTCAATTCAATAGTTAAGACAGGGTAAAGTGTTAAGAGCCAAAAATTGTGCTTGACGTAGCACATTGCTCCTAAGGACATTTCTGAAAATAATGTCAATGACCATAAAAACGAAGCTCAAGCGACGAAGAATGAATCATTTTGGCCACACTAATTATTCTTTAAAATCAACCGGAGATTACTGTTTTTGAAATACAGTAAAATTGTAAACAAGAAGTTCATGATAGTAGGTAAGTGCATAATGTACTTCATAATAAACATCCTGATGTTAAAGACAAAGCGATATGAAGAGCAATTGAAAGTACATGAGGTCAATGAATATAATAAATATTTACACCTTTATTTCTCCATGAAATGGGTTGTAATTCAAAAAGTATATCATTATTCGGATTGTAAAGAAACAGTATAAAACAGGATATAAGCAATACAGGTTAGTGTCGTGTAAATGGCTTTTATTTCATTGTCCTTTCAATTAAAATGTAACTTTGCAGTTTGTCAACTATAAACTATCTGTTGTAGCATTTTGAGAGGTCGCCTTTAGCGAAAGAACGACTTTGTACGATGTTCCGTTTCGGAGATTCCGCTTCTCTTGCCCACAGTCGCAACGCCACGGAACGGCCAATCAGAAGGCACACCTGGTGGTGGAAGTCGGCCCTAATTTCCCCGCGAAACTTAACCCTTCGAGGCCATTTTAAACCTTTACAGCAACTCCTTGGCAATAAAAATATTATCGGAAACGAAATTATCAGATTTGCGCTTGGGTATAGGCGTTTCAAGGTCAAATTCAGGTAGGGTGTGAGGGATACGCTGAGGCGACCGGTCGCTCAAGGTTGACATAAGGCACTGCAGGGACACCTCTTACAGTTAAGTGGGCCCTAGTCGGGTTATGGCAATTCGAAATCATGAAACAAGTGAATACAGAATTTAGTTAATAAAGTTAAATCAATATGGAATAACTAAGGAACCGATGAACGTAGGGGCGAGCTGAAGCCCTTATTTAGAAGGGAAGAAATAACTTCACTTTTCAGTGAGCGTATAAAGTCAATTAGCGCTAATCTAATGCTTGTATAACCATCCCTTCCTCAAATAGTTGCGCACAGAGTATTTTTACGATCCACAGTACTGCTTTCGTCAAACACTCGCCGCGACCCTGCAATGCCGGATAAAAATGAATATTCATTCTGCCTTTATAAATAATCATTATAGACATAGTAATATTGTAAGTATAATATTACAATAAAAATGTGCCAATAGCTTATTTTCTGATAGGCTATACTTAAGAATATATCTTATTTTAAATATTAATAGAAGAGTTTGTGTTTATGAAATAATATTTTTAGAAAATAACGATGTAAATAGTGCATCATATATTTAGATTTAAAGTTTCCATTGAATTTATGTTAACAATTTCACACCGCGTACAAGTATGTGAACTGAAAAGTACCTATACCTAGACGTAACTTACTTAATATTGGTCGTACAGTTACGGTTGAAAATTGGTATGAATCAGCTCTCAGAGAGTAGTTATATTCGGATAATGTGGTAGACGAAAAATAGTCGAAACGTGAATTCGGCAAATGATTTAGCGCCCACATAACACAAAAACATATCAGAGATGTCTCTGAGAAATCTCATATCTCAGAGTATGTCTCAGAGACATATCGTGATGTCTCTGAGCTCTGTTTGAGACGTATCTGAAACATTACTATGTCCTCCTGGGCTAGTCTCAGATACGTCCCACGTGACATCTCTGAGACATTCGCAACCTCTCAGATACATCTCGAAACGTCTCAGAGACATCTCTCAGTGATTTTAAATGTCTTAGTGAGCTGCACGTCCTCTTTTTAGACGTCTTGGAGACACCCAGACGAAAATACTGTAGAGGGAAGGTTAGTCAAACGAATTTGGCTAATGCAAAAAAGTCACTCCATAATACCTTGCACTGGCGCGCTAGCTAAAAAGAAAAGGATTTTCATTAAGATTTGAAGTTCAGAGTTGAGGGATATCTTCTTCGTCACTTAATTTCGACTACGTAAAATTCTAATCCTAATCGGCCAACCATTCTACTTTAGACGACCTGAAGATCTAATTCATACTGATTATCGCTACCTCATTGAGAGTAGAAGTTCCACCACCGATCCTGATCGCGCCGAAGGCGCGTACAAAACACTGTACCGGTGAGCGTTGCTCACCCTTACTAGTAGCATTACAATGAAATATGAGTGCTGACGGGATAATGTTTGCGTTTGTGTGTAAATGTGTGTTTGCGAGAAATAGAAACTTAAAATTAAGGCCATACAGTGGCTAAAAGTATATGTCCGACATGGACTTAAGATTAGGAATTTTAAAATTAATGCCATACATCGGCGGATAAGATGTCCAGCATGGACTTATGAGCAAAAATTAAATTTAAGTGAACACTAAAGCTAGAAGTGCTTAAGCACAAAAGAAAATTTTTTTTCTGTGGGAGTTGCCCAAATCTTTTTCCTTTTACTTATTTTTAACATTTTTTACAATGAATTACAATAGAGGAGGTGACTGGTAGTGAGCCAGCGCAAAATGTGGCGCTTTGAGAGGCGCCATTTGGAAGCGGAGATGTTTTTTTAGGGAGGAAAATGCTCCCAGGAGCGGCAAAAAGGGCGCAGTGCCCCGTGTTTGGTCTCCATCTTTTCACAGACATGGCCACCAGATGGTGAGCGTACAAAATGCACAAAATAAACTATAGAAAACATGATATTTAAAATAATGTTGCAAGGGACGCAACCGAAAAGCGGCTCCGAACTCGGCGGTGGCCGAGTGGAGTTTGCTCCGATCCGATCCGACAGCCCGGGGGTCACTCCGGCGTTTTTTGGCCGCATGAGAAAATGCGCTTGCTGAAGGCAAGCGCAATGGCAAAAACATGAAAATGAATTAACCTAAGAAGAAAATAATATTAACCCTTTCGCGCCGGAGTCCTACGCAGGAAAATGCTTTCCTTCTCACGGATTCCTCTAGAATATTTTTCCACTCCGTGTACGGAGCTCTCTTGAAGCAAGGCATCGAGCAGGTATTGCTTTCCCCCGCTTTGGGACCGGACCCAGTGGGGTTCCCAACCCTTTCCTCGGCCACTGACCAGAGATTATCTTCGCCCTTTTCCAAATGAGAACCCACCTCGGCATTTGTCCGCGGTCAACTATTTTTAATACAGTGATTTTTGTTAAATAAATAATAGTAAGACTTGAAGTGGGGGTTATTACACAAATAAATCCCTGTTGTTGTAAATACCATTTAGAGATTTTAAACGAAATTCTAATGTTAATATTAAGATATTTAGCACAATAGACATAATAGCAATGGTTACAATAATAATTATTTCTGTTGTTTCGCAATAGAAGACGTCCGCGCATAATCCAACCATACCCGTGTTTTATATAAAAGCACATGCACTTTTTTGGTGCTATACCTTCATCAGGAAACATTTTTATGTTAATATATTCGCAATGGTAGCGCGAGATAGATTTTTTCTGCCTAGCAATTATTTATTGTACCTCCCAATATTCCATCACGCACGCATGCGGTTTTCTTCTAGTTTTAACATAAATGATTACAACATAATTATCACTCTTAGCCGCATTACACAGAACAAATTTGAATGCTTTTCAGCTTGAAAGATACTTTTATAGCTGAATGGCAGTTACACCAAAAAGATTCGGTTACAAGAAAGTCAAGTTTATTGACTGCTAAAGAATTAGCATAAACCACACCCTCTGCGGGATTTTCAACCTATAATGTAGATATAATAGATTTCGCGGTATGTTGCGTGGTATTACCATTACAGTTGTTTTCCAAAATATGTTCATAAACAAGTAAAACGGAGAGAAAAATATTGGTACTACCTTATCGTCAAATCATTACAAAACATACGTATTAGCTCCTCACTGCAATGAAAAATTCTCCCAAATCGGTTTGAATCTCATTGACAGGTGAACTCTGTTAATAATAACGTTAGAGTTCCGTTTAAAATTTCTAGAGATTCAAAAAATCATAAGGAATTAACTTCTGGAACTCAATAATGCGATTTAAAAACAAATATTATTTTGGTTTTCACAATGCATAAACAAACAAGTGACCGCGAACAACTGCCGAGTGTGAGGCTCGCGCTGCGAAGAAGGGTCGAGATAATCCCCGCCTCTAAGCCGAGGAAGGGTCTTCAGAGTCGCGAGGAAGGGTCTTTTATGACACCTTGGACCTTTTCTGCCTACCTGGCCCTAGCGACGTTTTAAGACGCCCTTCGTTCTCTTGCGTAGAAAAATCTGCGGCGTTTATAGACGGCCTTCGTTCATAGGAGTGAAAAATCAGCGGCGTTTATAAACGGCGTTCGTAGCGAAAGGGTTAAAAGACATAGGATAGACTCATAGAAGAGTAATTTGATGAGGCCGTCTGTATGTGGTCGGGATACTTGGGTCGTAATCCCAAATGTGTTCCAATAAAGTGTTACCCGATCCCCGTAGTCTGGTTTTAAAGTTTTGGATGATCTTCCGAAGGAAGGAATCAACGGTAGGAATATGATGCGCTGCCAGTACTTCCTGGATAGGAACGAGTCGCGAGAGATTCAGAAGAATCCTCAGCGAAACGTTCTGAATAGTTTCCAGGCTGCGTCGTATGGAGACGGAATTAGCGAAAACTTCGGCGCCGTAAAGGAGCGTCGGACTGAGACGTAGAGTCGCGCCCTCGCTGAATGCGATAGAGGCGACGACTTACTGCTCAAGTGAGCAATAGCGTTGCGGGCCAGAAGGGCCCTCGTTTTGCAATGAGCCAGGTGCGGACGGAAATTTAGGAGCTTGTCAAAAACAATGCCAAGGAAGCGATGCGAATTGGCTCTCGGAATGCGCACGCCGCTGAGTGTAGGGGTGAGCAATGGCGCAAATTTATGTCTTCGTGAAAAGTGTACGTGCGTAGAGTTAGATGCGTTTATCTGTAGTTTCCACTGGACGGTCCAGCGGTGTATTTTTTCAAGGTGAGTGTTCAGTTTACGTATGTTGGTGTCTCCCGTGAACGACGTGGCGGAAATTGCCGTGTCGTCCGCATACATGTAGATGTGTGTTTTGGGCGTGGTCGGAATGTCGTTTACGAAAAGTGTAAACAGCAAAGGACTGATAAGGGAGCCTTGGGGAACGCCAGCTTCCGCTCGGCGAAGTGACGATAGAGCCGTTCCTTCCGCAACGCAGAAAGAACGGCTCTCCAGATAGCTTCGTATGATGCGCAAAAGAGGCGCCGGGAAATCTAACACACGGAGTTTGTAGAGCAAACCACGGTGCCAAACGCGATCGAAAGCGCGCGCGACATCGAGGAAGACAGTGTCGGTGGTTCGTTTAAGGACGAAGCCGCGGGAAATTACCTCAGCCAGGCGAAGTGCCTGCTGGACCGCTGACATCTTCGGACGGAATCCGAGCTGCTCGGGACGAAAGATATTATGACAAATGACATGTCTCTGTAAACGGTTCAGAAGGAGCCGTTCGAATATTTTGGAGACATTGGATAGAAGGGTGATGGGACGGGAATTGCCAGGGATCGACGGATCTTTCCCCGGCTTAGGGAGAAGGATAACCTTGCCGACTTTCCATGAGGATGGGTAATGAGAGGAATGAAATGAATGATTAATGAGGTCGGCAAGGAGGGCAGGAAATTTAGGTACTCGTGACGCGACGCGGAGGGACATGTTAGGAATGGCATCGATTCCCGGCGCTTTGTGTGCCGGCAATGACGCCAACAAGGAACGGACGTCAGAAGCAGAGGTCAAGGGATCCCGATCACCGGGATCGTCGGGAAAGGAGGAAAAGAATAGATCCACTGCTGGATCCATTGGAGAAGGATGCGGGTCCGCAGCCATGGCGGACTGCAAGTGAGCAGCTTGGATTTCGGCCTTCCTTCGCGGGTCGAAAATGACGTCTCCGTCAACGAGAAGCGGTGGAAACCGAATTTTACTGGTCCGTTTCAATGATCGAACCGTCTTCCAGATGGAAAGATTGTCAAAATTAAGAGTTTCTAGATGGTTTTCCCACTGAGTTTGGGAGAAACATCTTACCGCTTTCTTAACGGAGTTGCAGAGACTGTTGTAACGCGCTTTGTCTTCGTCGTGTCGCGTCCGCTGCCAAAGGCGGCGAGCGGCGTTTCGGCACTTGATTTGCTCTGCAAGAAGACGTGGAAATTTACGATGTCCGACCGGCCGCGCGGGAAAGGATTTGGTAGCCGTACGTTGAGCAGATTGCAAGCAATTCGCGAGCAAATCTGCGCGGCTGTCAATTTGGGCAGGCGATGGATTAATTAAATGTGGAATGGATTCCAATTTTAATTCCAGCGCATCTGGGAAAATATTCCAATCGGTGACCGAAACAGAAGGAGGAAGAAAAGCTCTAGTCGAAAGAGGAAACATGAACTTAATCGGAAGATGATCCGAAGTAAATTCATGCAGCACTTCCGGAACGCCGTCAAACAGAAGATTTTTTTTAGCAGAGCGATGTCCAAAATATCGCCCGGAAAGTTTCTCCGGCCATGCGACCACGCAATATCCACCACCTTCAACCCATGTCGCCAGAGGAGGGGAGTGAAGGCGGGGATTTGACCAGTGGAAGGGGGGCGATAGACTTGGTAGGGGAGGGGAAATTCATGCTCTATGCTTAGACGTAGTCCCTGAGATACCCTTAGGAGGTCGCGCTCAAGGTTGGCGCTCGTAGACCCATCTAGTGAGGGAGATTCACACCAACTCCCAGTCGTATTTAGCCTTAAGAAGTGGAGAAGGGGTAATGAGAAGACGGGAGGGAAAGTAAGGGAAGGAGGAATAAAGGTAGGGAGAATATTGGGGGAAGAGGGGAAGGGTGGAATTGGTAGGAGTAGAGGAAATGAGACATCGGAGGGGCTATAGGGGAAGGAAGGGGAAAGAAGTTGAAAGGGGACTTAACCCTTTAACGTCGAGGAAATTTTTTTGTCCGATTTTCTTGATTTTTAAATATAACTATTAACAGCACCTAAATATAAATATCACAAAGTTTTAGCTTAATAGGATTCAAAATGGCTGAGTTATGGGGTGTGACCATATGGTCACGCTAGGCGGTTGTGAGGTCAATTTATTTCCAAATAAAAAAAATTTGTTTTATCATATTGAGAATTATTCATCTTACACAAAATCACCGAAAAACAATATTAGTTATAATTATAAACATGTTTTTCAACAAATGCATAAATATTTTCATTTTTAATTCAACTCGAACATTTCGAAATGCAAGAAAATACCCAATAATACTCGGTGCGCATTACGAAATCACTGAATATGAAAAAAACTACGGAACAATGAAATTATAAAAACAATTAAGCAAAATACAAGTTTTAAAATAGCATAGGAAATTCATTGAAAAAGCTTCTAAATTACTGAATGACTTAGCCTTTATCGTGGTGTTATTTTGTGTGAAATTCTGTAAAGCACTCATTGCACAATCCAACGTTGCACTTATCACATTCTGAGCACATCGAGGATTCACATAATGCACACAATCATCTTTTTCCACTCCCGCATTGACAGACTAAGGAGCGGACGGACGGACCATCCAATCGCACACTGTCTATAACTTGGCTTGAACTGTTAGTAACTGGCTTCCTTCCTCTACTCTTAGGAGCATTTTGGTACCTTGTATGGTGTGCCTTGTATGGGTTTTCTCTTCTCAATTCTAGCTGAGACATTTTATTTCCAGCTTTTTTGGCGAGGATCCATGCCTTGTGTGTGGTAGCGTCGATCGTCCACGTATAGAGAGGACACCGCCGCTTTTTACTCCTAATGCCAATCCTGCAGTAGTTTATGTTCTGATCCATTCGATCAGTACCTCGCGTAAATTTGTTGTATTCTGCAAATTTGCGAAGACGGGTAATAAGAATCGCTTTTCTCTGTTCCTTTGAATATCGTTTCACATCAACCGTTAAATTTTCTCCATACGGCGTCGATGGGATTGCAACAACTGAGTTGTCAACCCAGCATACTATTGAGATTTTGTCGCTGCTTGTAATCTTATGAAGAGACCCCCTTTCCATCTCCTTCATAGTTTTTTCCGGAGTAAATGGGACATCACTAGGATTTCGGTTTTCGCGAATCGTTCCTGTACCTCCACATCCTCGCTCTTTCAGGTGAGTGAGGAATGTCAAAGTATAGCTGAATTGGCAGTACTTTCATTTATTCAGGGAACTTATCAAATATCTTGAGCATGGGTGTGGCAGCCTTACCTAAATCACTCTTATACTAAGTGCTAGGATTAGAATAGGTACTTTTCGCTGGCAAAAATCATATGACATGACACCTGCTGGAGGTTTGATGCACCAACTCTTATATCCAAATTCGATCCTCGGATGAATTACTTACATACATGACTGCCAAATTACGGCACCATGACTGTTCACTTCTAAACTTAGACATAAATTTGTCCGGCAACATATCCAAGAAAGGCCTCAACTTACATTTCATCATTTGGATCCGATATCGTACTGTCTTGGCAGTTAGCAAAACAGCACATTTTGAGAAATATAGAGATGCGTAGAGGTCTACGCATAGCATTACAAATTAGGTAATTGTGAGTTTCTCTTTTTGGTTCCCAAAATGATCTTTTAGAAGGCGTTGTTGTATCCAAACAAGGGCAATATAGTGATGAAAGTTTTCATTTCTTCTATGCTTATATTTGGGTGCGAACATTTTTTTTTGACTGGCGTACTTATTTGATTCGGCACAAAGAAAATGAACCATGTTATCGTCAACGATTGATTCAAATAATTCTACTGGAATCAAATTGCATTCTTTGGTGTACTCTGGATGAGGAAAAAAAGGGATAGTTTTCTGCAGTCCCGCTGTATTCCATTCCCGATGCACCAATGGTTTCTTTCTCTTCTTCGCTATGAACATACTTTTGGTGACCACCTTGTTATCTGGGATAGCTGGCATCGTTGATGCTTTGGGCAGTAGAACTTCAGCAGGGCACCGGAGCTCTCGGCCGCTTAGATTATCAAAGAAACTGCCATCATCCTCATCGGCAAAGTCTTCGTCCATGAGATTGATGTATATTTTATCAACATCCTCATACTCCAAAATGTCAAGAACTACTAGCAATACCACGTCTCTACAAAAATATAAACTTATTGAATTAAAAATATGGTTGACACTTGCACAAGTATATAGATACATGCAAATTATGACATATTATATTTCAAATGCAGAAAAATATAAGAAAATAGTGACCCCCGAATTTCAAAACAATTGACCCCATAAGCGCCTAGCGTGACCATATGGTCACACCTGTGAAAAACTACTTATAAAATATCTGCTATAGCAAACACAAATAAAATAATATATAAATGCATTAAAATGAACCTAAATATGCTAATATTATTTAATAAAATACATTAATTTACCATAGTATTTCAGTAAGACCATACTTACACAAGACGAAAATCCCTTAGGAGGAGCTAAAACGGCACGAGAAAGATCTCACGAGCTTGACAGCACCAAAAGTTATGATAGTGGTCTGAAAACTGTCTATCATGCTTCCACATACCCTTCGCGACAATTTAAAAGCGTGTACGCAAGGCGGCGGCCCTTCGACATTTTATTGTTTCGTGATTAAAAATAAAATTCTTACCGTAACCATATGGTCACGCTCGGCGTTAAAGGGTTAAGAATTAAGAAGGGGGAGTAGGGGAGACGATGAAAGCTAACAAGGGAAGTAAGTGTTTGGAGGGAGATGGGGAAATGGAGGATTCGAAAGAGGGATTTGGGGAAACGAGAAGTTGGATGGAGGGAAAACACAAGAGGGTATTATGGAGGGGGAGTAGAGATGTTTGAGGAGGTGGGGTACGAAGGAGTTGGGAGGGATAGGACGAAAGTAAGGAGATGTGGAAAGGGCGGTTTCTTTCATGCCATGACATTCCCCTGGGGAATCGCATTGAGGCTGACTTGAAGGAGAGACTGAGAATGGAGAGTAATGAAAACTGAGAATGAAAGATATGCACAGATAGTGGCAAGTCATTGTGCACAACATAGACAGCGGCAAATAAACACATGGTAACATATGTGAGAGGGCAATTATTTTCAATATTTATAGATATTTTCAATTTTCATATCAAAGGTAAGTAGTATCTATCAATTTATTACATTTTGATTGTATTATTTTAGGATTTAGATGTACAAATAAGGTGAGGCATGACATAAGATTCTTTGTGATAAATAACAAATTCTTTAAATTTTCTTTAATCCTAAATAAAATATTTTTATCAATTTGATAACATGCAATTACACATTACTGAGAACTGATAATTGTATTGTCACCATTCTTACTCAAGCCTTTTAGTGCTTGTTCCCATATTTTATGCAACATATGAATAGGCTTGTCCAATACTCTTCAATAGTTCATCGAAATTTATGATGCCCCTTGGTTTACCTTAACCAGGATCAAACCCTGTCAGAATTATTTCAAATAACTTCCTCTTTTACTAGCAATCAATCTTTATCCTTTCCATAGCTGGAGATGTGCTTTTTCAGGTAGCACTTGTTTGCCATGGTCAAACAACCCCCTACGAAGTTCAGCACTTAATGATTCTCAACATATACCTTATGTTTCAGGTTGTTCTTGGTGGTAAACTCCTCCGTGTATTCCCCAAGGACATATGGCTTCTCCACCATATTTATTGCGACATGTCTCATCTCAGCATACTTAGATCACTCTTCGAGCACTCTTCACTCTCCCCCATCCCCATCAGAGCTTGAATGCCCCATCAGAGCTGTGCCCTTCCACGGCCTCTTTCCGTCATGGGTCCTCATGTGACTGCTTAGAACCCCACTCTGCGAGAACTTCTTGTGGCACAGTTGACATTCAAACGGCATCTTTCCGTCATGTTTTCTCATATGCCTGCTCAGGTGCCCACTCTGAGTGAACTTTTTGTTGCATAACTCACACTGAAACGGCCTCTTTCCGTCATGGGTCCTCATGTGTTTGCCCAGACTCCCACTCTGGGAGAACGTCTTGTGGCACACCTCACATTCAAACGGCCTCTTTCCGTCATGGGTCCTCATGTGATCACTCAGAGTTGTTTTGCGGGAGAACTTTTTGTTGCACACCTCACACTGAAACGGCCTCTTTCCGTCATGCGTCCTCATGTGTTTGCCCAGATTCCCACTCTGGGAGAACGTCTTGTGGCACACCTCACATTCAAACGGCCTCTTTCCGTCATGGGTTCTCATGTGACTGCTGAGGTTCCAACTAAGGGAGAACTTTTTGTTGCACACCTCACATTCAAAAGGCCTCTTTCCGTCATGGGTCCTCATGTGACTAGTCAGGTTCCCACTGTGGGAGAACTTTTTCTTGCACACCTGACACTCAAAAGGCTTCTTTCCGTCATGGGTCCTCATGTGATTCCACAGGGTCGCACTGCGGGAGAATTTTTTCTTGCACACCTCACACTCAAAAGGCCTTTTTCCATCATGGGTCCTCATGTGACTGCTTAGAACCCCACTCTGCGAGAACTTCTTGTGGCACAGTTGACATTCAAACGGCATCTTTCCGTCATGTTTTCTCATATGCCTGCTCAGGTGCCCACTCTGAGTGAACTTTTTGTTGCATAACTCACACTCAAATGGCCTATTTCCATCATGGGTCCTCATGTGATCGCTCAGGTTCCCACTGTAATAGAACTTTTTGTCGCACACCCCACACTCAAAAGGCCTCTTTCCGCTATAGGTTCGCATATGACACCTCAGACTCCCCCTGTAGGAGAACTTTTTGTTGCACACCTCACACTCAAAAGGCCTCTTTCCGTCATGGGTCCTCATGTGATTCTTCAGGGTCGTTCTGTGGGAGAACGCTTTGTCGCACAACTCACACTCAAAAGGCCTCTTTCCGTCATGGGTCCTCAAGTGATCACTCAGAGTTGTTTTGCGGGAGAACTTTTTGTTGCAAACCTCACACTCAAAAGACCTATTTCCGTTTTGGGTCCTCATATGACTGCGCAGGTGCACTCTATGGGAACGCATGTGACTTATCAGTTGAGCCTTCCGAGTGCAAGCTTTCCCACAGTGTGCACAGAAGAACCCCTCACCTCCCAAGTCACGACACGTGCCGAACACCTTTTCATATTTGGTGAGGGGAAATTTGGTACCATGCTCATTCTCCTGAACCAGTGCTTCCTTAACAGCAAGCGTGTCCTTTATCCTGCTCTGGTGAGCCCTGATGTGGCTTGAAAGAGTCAGCTTCGAGAAAAACGAAACCCTGCATACAATACAAATGAATCTCTCCCTCACTTTTCGCTGACCAAAAAACGAAATACTACCACCCCGACCTCTACTCATGTCTGGACCTGATCCTCTCATTGCAGTTTGAGTTTGCCTCCTCGAAGCATCTGCCCCTCCAGGTGAACTTGCAGGGTTTGAAAGACTATATGACTTCTCCGCCAATAATGGGCTTGGTGTATATCTGGAAATGGCATCTTGCTTGGAGGCAGCTTCTTGGCCTGGAAAATAATATAAAGTAAAATGCTAAAAAGAGTCTCACCAGACAGAAGTATCATGGCATGCTACCAGGTTCTCTACCCAGTATTTCTTTTACTTTTCAGCACAAAATAAGGAATTTTCCAAGTCTAAATAGCATTTAATTTCCTTATCCTGATTCTTTTTTGTGATAGTTCCCTCTTTATATCGGCGTATTTCCATTCATTTCATGCTATATTTAACACCCATACTATTGTTACTTTCTTGTTTTCACTAACAATGAATAATTACTTCAATAATAACATGCTGGATTCAACTTATGAATAATTTAATGTTTCATTCACAAACATTGCCCTCTGGTAATAGTTTTCTTCAGCCCCAACATATTTCAACAAATCCTCATTCATCATCATATCTTTACATCGGAGTCTCCACATTTCCCTTTACTCCACTACTTCTAAAGCCGAATGTAGGCTATTATCATATTTTCCAAGAGTCCTTGACTTATATACTCTCAAATATTGACTGAAACCATTGCTGACATGATATTGTAAAGGACTAGAGAGACAAATTCAACCTTTAAATTTGCTGTGGTTTTTCATACAACGAACACAAAGAGTGCTACCTTCATATTAACCACTAAAAAATGTTAACACTTCCTACATTTTTTCCGTTTCATAACCTAAGAGTACAAAAATATTTATGATAAGATTTTGGCATTTTTTTTCAAATTACAGCATTTGAAGGACTTTGCAACAATATAGTCAAATTTTTATTATACGTGAAAATCTTTAATTTAACATTTTTAAAATTAAAAAAACTAAAACAGGGTGGCTACTGACAACCAATTTTAAAATTCCGACTTTTCCCTAATATTTCCCTGATGGATTTACCAATTTACCTGACCGATCGCCATAAGGTCTCCAATTACCGGAATATTTTATTTCTGCTGAATTAAATTTTCGCCAAGGATAAGAAAATGTTAAAAGCTGATATCAATACATTAAGAGCTATAAGAATGAAAAAATATATTGAACCTCCGCCCTAATGAAAAAAATACATTACACCTTCACAGGTTAAGCCGTCTCCAAAGTGTACACACTTTTAATACATTTTTCGCGGCCATGTATCGCATTTCCGTGGCCGTGTATGTTTCCTTCAGTAAAATTACAAATTGACAATATCTAATTCTTCAAGGAAGAGCTGGCCTGTCGTGGTAGCTCTGGGGAAGTTGAAGATTACTGAAAAGGCATCAAAGGGAAGGCAGATTTACTGGCGTACTCCGGCACAATAAGCTGCGCAAAAAATACAAACCAATGCCAAGTTCTTGGACTGGATCAAAATCGGATGGCACTTGGGACTTTTAGAAGCGAATAACAATTTGATTAACATGATCAATAACCCTTGATTGTAAGAGGGAACCAAAAATGTAAAATATATTTCCATATACAAACAAAATGTAATCGCGCAACTGCGAGCAAAAACAGGAGGCAATTAGCAACGGCAGCGTCGGAATTTAGGAATATCATATTTGAGGTGGTTTGTGACCTAACTAAATTGCGTCCAGAGGGAGCTCAGGTGGCCATTCGATAATTACGTTGAGTGTTAAAGGTGGGGAGGGGAGGACTCTTCTTATGGTCTTGGAAAGGGGGGTATGGAAATCAAAGATGACCTTGCGTAAGATTTTGTTTACACGTGTGATCGTACTTGTATTACCATTTTAATAATCATCGTCTCGTATTTTTACAACTGCAAGCACGTATTTACTGCAGGCTAGGGTGCTACAACTACCTCTAGACCTGAGTCTCGGAAGTTAAAAAAACCCTAAGTAAAATCTTCCGAAAAACATATCCTCGGATTCCTTGTGATGAGCAGAATACACAGTGATCATGAATTTTAATACTACCAGGCAAATATTGCATTAAGGATATACAAAAGGGATACATTGTACGACTGATTCACAACCGAATTTTCAACTAATTGACGTGGCTTATTCTAAGCACTTCGGCGAAGGACATTAGTTTTAGCCGTTTTAGTTGGTGAACGTTTTTGGCGAAATATCGAGCGGGAAATACTGCCCGGTAAACTTAATGGCAGAAAAATAACGTGAATTTCCTAACCCAGATTCTCCCTGTTACGAGAATTCCCTGACTTTTCCAATTTCCAAAATTCCCCGGCAATTCCAGGTTTTCCCTGACGATCGCCTCCCTGTAAAAACTTAGGGGGCCTGGTACAACATTCACGGACCCCAGGGGGAATAGTTATTTATCAAAAGGGGACCCTTGGCTATCAGCAAGGGCTTTGGCCTTTATGGGTGATTCACCTGAAGGATGGTTGGCACAATGGATAAGGAGGCGCCTTGAGAGGAACTCCACCAAAAATACAACCTTCAACCAACCTCTTTGAAAAACACCAATATCTCTATGACTTCCCATTCTTTATTCAATACTTACCTTTCTCACAAACACTATTTCCAGCGTCATCTTGCTCAATTCCAGAAGACTCAACTTCCATACCATGGATGGTCGCCTTGAATGAGAAATGAGAAACATAACCCGCCTTGAATGAGAAATGAAATCCACATCTTTCAAGTGAACCCTGATTGACTCTAAATTAAATATAAAAACAAATTTAATGGGGATTCCCTATGAATTAGAGATCGTGGCCCATGAAAGATAAATAAGGCACCAGAAAAAAATACTATAAACTTTCACACACAACACGTCATAGTCTGGAGAAACTAAAGCAATACTAAGGGTTCAGAAAAATTGAAGACAGAAATTACAGGTACAGGTAATTACAGTAATAATTACTTATTACCAAATGTTCAAGGTGAAAACGAAAAACATATTGGAAGTCCCCACATATACAGTGTCCCATTGATCGTGTGTCATTTCTAACCTGTAATTTTCGACACTTCATTTCGAGCCACAAGGATGAAATTTGGTACCTGGCTAGAAAAAGGATGTAAGTTTTGTTGAGTCTAAGCAAAATATGAAAAATATGACCTTTTGACCCCAGAAATAGGGTCCAACCTAAAATCCAAATTTTGCCTTATGGGCTTTCAATGTTAAAATATTCGAAGTACAAAAAAGACGGAATTATTTAGGGAAACTTTCGACTAATAGGTTTTTGGACACGAAGAACACGATGGAAGAACTATTGAGGTCAGAAATTGCATCTGCGAACCCTGAAAGGTCACAGTCAAGGTCACAGGGGTTACAAAAAATGAATCACCGCTTAAAACCTGTCAAATCATAGGTTTGAAAAGGTTCCAAGGTCGAGTTTAAGGTCTTCATATCCCTCTTTTCATCTCTTGACCTTCAAGGGTAACTCAGAGGTCAAAGGTCACAGGGTTGGAAAAAATGAATCCAGGCTACAAACGTGTCGAATCAGAGGTTTAAAAAGATGCCAATGTCGATGGAAAGGTCATCAGATCCCTCTTTTCATCCCTTGACCTTTAAGGGTTACTCAGGGGAAAGGTCAAAATGGTGACCAAAAGTGAATAAGGCTGAACGTATCGAATCATAGTTTTCAAAGAGTGTCCAATACGATGGTTAAGTTCCTCCAGGAATTATCTGATATTGAATGGTTGGGAAAGGGCAAAAGGTCACTAGGTGTATCCTAGATTTAGGTCAATAGACGCGTCGAATTCTAGCTTCGAAAGGGTGAAGAATTAGATGAAGTTACTTGGTCCTGTTTGTCTCCTGACCTCAAAGGGCTACACTGAGTTTATTGGTCACAGATGTAAAATATGCCAAGACGTGAAACACATAATATGAATCAGATTATTTAAGCAGCCAAAGTAAATGTTAAGATATTTAGATCCCAACTTCCATCCCTTTAACCCTCTGGGTCATATGGTAGTCTATGATTTAGTTTATTAATCAATGAAAAAATTCAATTGTAATTTCAAGTTATTTACTTGAATTAAATGAAAAATACTTAACCATACGTTTTTTGAAAGTATTTTAAGTGTCATACAAAAAAATTTCAAATTTAAAATTTAAAATTAAAACATCGAAGCAGTAAGAATGAAAATCAATTTTTATTCATTCTAAGTACCCCTTATTCCATGCCAGGCACAATTGAATTTGCCCGATGATAAAAGCGTGTGTGAGTGTGTCTTCCAGCATATTCGGAGATATGGACTGTGCACACGTAATTTCTTTATTTCTCAATGCCCGAAAATGGTTTTTTCACTACACCTGGTGGAATTTGACCCATGCCCAACCATTCCCGGTCAGAGACTTCATGGAGGGATTTTATCATGGTATTAGGTACCATTTAAACAAATGCTTCGTTGTTGCTCCATTTCAAAATTTTTCACTCCAAGGACCTTTGACTCCTGAGTCACCCTTGAAGGTCAAGGAAAGAAGAAAGGGATCAGAAGACCTTACGATTGACCTTGGCACCTTTTAAAGCATATGATTCGATACGTTTCTAGCCTCATTTCAATTTTTGTCACCATTTTTACCTTTGACCTCTGAGTAACCCTTTAAGGTCAAAGGGTGAAAAGAGGGATCTGACGACCTTTCCATCGACATTTTCAACTTTTTAACCCTACGATTCGACACATTTGTAGCCTGGATTCTCTTTTTCCATCCCTGTGATCTTTTACCATTGTATTGGGCACTCTTTGAAACCTATGATTCGATACGTTTTGCCTAATTTCACTTTTGGTCACCATTTTGACCTTTGACCCCTGAGTAACCCTTAAAGGTCAAGGGATGAAAAGAGGGATCTGATGACCTTTCCATCGACATTGGCACCTTTTTAAACCTATAATTCGACACGTTCGTAGCCTGGATTCATTTTTTCCATCACTGTGACCTTTTCCCTCTGAGTTACCCTTGATGTTCAAGAGGTGAAAAGAGAGATCTGAAGACCTTAAAATCCACATTGTCATCTTTTTAAACCTATGATACGAAAATTTTGTAGCCTCATTTCACCTTTTGTAATCACTGTGACCACTGACCTCAGAGTTACCCTAGAAGGTCAAGGGATGAAAAGGGGGATCTGATGACCTTTCCATCGACATTGGCACCTTTTTAAACCTCTGATTCGACACGTTTGTAGCCTGGATTCATTTTTTCCAACCCTGTGACCTTTGACCTCTGAGTTACCCTTGAAGGTCAAGAGATGAAAAGAGGGATATGAAGACCTTAAAATCGACCTTGGAACCTTTTCAAACCTATGATTTGACAGGTTTTAAGCGGTGATTCATTTTTTGTAACCCCTGTGACCTTGACTGTGACCTTTCAGGGTTCGCAGATGCAATTTCTGACCTCAATAGTTCTTCCATCGTGTTCTTCGTGTCCAAAAACCTATTAGTCGAAAGTTTCCCTAAATAATTCCGTCTTTTTTGTACTTCGAATATTTTAACATTGAAAGCCCATAAGGCAAAATTTGGATTTTAGGTTGGACCCTATTTCTGGGGTCAAAAGGTCATATTTTTCATATTTTGCTTAGACTCAACAAAACTTACATCCTTTTTCTAGCCAGGTACCAAATTTCATCCTTGTGGCTCGAAAGGAAGTGTCTAAAATTACAGGTTAGAAATGACACATGGTCAATGGGTACTGTATTTATTTTCATTATGAATATATACAGCAATAAATCTACTCAAATTTAGGCAAACCATTCCTCACCAAAATGAATGCATGCAGAATATCCACTGCATCATGTATATCACGCAGTGCATTTCCTGATATTGACAACTTATTTGCTATTTCCAGAGTTCATAAATTGTGTAGTTTAGATATCTGGGGGTTGATCAAATGTAGACGATTGAATTTTAGTTAATTTTATGAAATAATGTTTTATAATTTGGTCTGGTGCCTGAAAAATCTAATTACAGAAATGTATTTCCCGACTGAGCGCTACATAATCCTTAAGAGTGTGCTGAGACAAAGCCATTTGCAGCCTTTGGTCACGAGATGACTCTGCCGACAGGTCGTTCAGGTGGACGTAGTTGATCTTTCCACCGTAGTTAGGGAGTTGGTATAGTTTGTTAGCCCCACCCATTTGGTCAGCCATTAGGAGCATAGTGTGTGTAATGATTATAGGGTGGCAAATGTTTTTTTTTCGCTAAGGAATATCACTGGGGAACTTCTGATGGACCCCATCAGCCTTGATTTTCCTGTTGATGGCTGACGGCCTAGGGTTTCTGCTGATGAGGGATTCCGAATAGTTATGTCAGTTGGTAGTTAGAGGAAGAAGAGAAGACTCGGTATAATTTCCATTGTAAATGCCCTTTCTACCTAAATATATAACATGAACAACCCTCACCACGGAGTTTGAAACAGCTAAATATTGAAGTTAGGGTGATATAAAGCGTGAAGCTGAGAGGATTCCTGGATAAGGCACCTCATTGTAAGTTTAGGAATGTGGATGAGATTGATGCCACTGCGAACTATCTTCAGGAGAGCATCACAACCAATGAAGCCAGCTGTCCCATCAGGACCAGTAGAACGGGGAGTAACCTTCCCTGGTGGGGCTCGCAATTAGAAGGCGTCTGCAAGGAGACCAGAAAACTCTTCAATAGAGCAAAGAGAACTGCTCTATCTCGAGACTGGGGCAACTTTAAGCTTGCCCAGTGAAATTACAAAGAGACCATCAAGCGCTCGAAAAGGGAATCTTGGAAAAACCCTCTGAGGAACTATTGAATCGGTTCCACTACTTTCCAGATTCCATAAGATTATATCAAAAGACCCAGAGGCGGGGGTGGAAACTCCATTGCTTTCCCTCGAGAGACTACACGTCTTCTGACAAGGAAGCATTGAAGGTATTGCTGAAGACCCACTTTCCCCGCTTCATAGAGACAGAGAAGATGCACGATTCATGGAGGACTCCCATTCGTCCTGCACGGATGGAATGTAGATCGGCCTCCAGCATCGTAACGTACAATGCGACTAAGTGGGCTATAACAAGCTTCAGCCCGTACAAATCTACTGGAGAGGATGGGGTCTTTCCAGCACTACTTCAGGAAGGGCAGGAGATTCTGCTTCTCCCAATGGTCAGAATTTTTCGCTCCTGCCTAGCATATGATTATGTCCCAAAGATTTGGAGGACTACAAAAGTCGTCTTTATCCCCAAACCAGGGAAGACAGACTATACTTAAGCTGACTCCTTTCGCGGAATCATCCTAATGTCCTTCTTTCTGAAGGCATTGGGAAAGGTGGTGGATAGTCACATAAGAGATGGGCCCTTAACAGACCATCCCCTACACCCTAACCAACATGCTTATTGGAAAGAGAAGTCCGTAGAAACTGCACTCCACAATCTCACTTGTAGGATTGAAAAGGGGCTGGAACATGGTATGTATGGGATGGGAGTCTTCCTCGATATTGAGGAAGTCTTCAACAACAAATCCTACGATCAAATCTGCACTGCTGCAAGAAGGCATGGCATCTATCACCACATAGTTAATTGGATCAGAAACATGCTGGAACAAAGAGCAATTCAGGTCACCTTGAGGGACACCTCTATGAAGGTGTCTGTGATGCAAGGGTGTCCTCAGGGTGGGGTTTATCCCCACTCCTATGGAACCCAGTAGTCGACACTCTCTTAGAAAGCCTGAACAAAACAGATTTGTATACTCAGGGATACGCAGATGATGTAGCGATGCTGATCACCAGCAAATACCTTGATACTGTGTCTGGACTTACACAGAAAGCCCTAGACAGAACAACGACATAGTGTTCTGAAACGGCTGACGGTGAATCCTATAAAAACAAAACTCATATTGTTTACCAATAAGAGGAATAGGGAAGGTCTAAGACTTCCCCTAATACAAGGAAGGTGTTTACAAATTTCCTCATCAGTTAAATACCTTGGGGTAATTCTAGACTCCAAGCTCAACTGGGGAGAACATCTAGAGGCGAAAACAAAGAAATCCTGGCCGGCAGGAAACCTGGCAGAATGTTGCCAGGGACAAACTAAACCACTTGCATAGAATGGCCTGAATGGGCATTTCGGGGGCAATGAATACAACCCCAACTTTGGCAATCGAGACCCTCCTGAACCTCACTCCACTACATGTGGAAGTTGAGGTCCAGGCTAGGGCATCAGCATATCGTCTTAAAAGCCTAGGACAGTGGTCCAACATGGGAAGTTTTTCCGGTCACACAATTTTATGGACAGAGCTCAGGAAGTCGAGCCTGATTTTTTAAATGGGCTCTGACACAATGATTGCAATGTTCAACTAATCACCCCTCCTCTTCAAAATCCACTTCCCAACTAGAGAAGAGTGGGCAGAGAAAGGAGGGGAAGGACTACATAAAGGAGCCTATGCATAGCATACAGATGGCTCCAGGAAAGAAGATAGAGCAGGAGCTGGTATATGCAGCCACAGGCTATCTAAGAAAATATCAATTCCTTACGGGGAATATGCTACAGTGTTTCAGGCTGAGGTTTACACCTTGTCAGTCAGGCCAAATTGTTTAGAAAGCATCTCTAATGTCATGAAGATTTCAATTAACAGATTTGAAAATATTAAAGAAGCATAGTATATTAACAATAATTGTTTTCAAATAAAACAGCTGTCAGACTTAAAAATCCGACCAGTTTTGGACTGCAATGTGGAAAATTTTCAGACAGTTCATAAGCCCAAACAAGACTTATAGTTAGATGAAGCAATTGGAGGAGAAGACTGAGATTCTGCATGTCAGATATGGACTACTTGTTGGCATTTTGTGTGAAAGTGAGTCAGGTTATATTTCTAACTTAGAGATTTATGAAGCACAGTGTGAAAACTCTGAGAATCAAATCCGTCTTGAAGCCTATTATTGCCCAGTGACATCATATCTATCAGGACAATTATAATAATAGTGTAAAAATAGTGAAAAACTGTTCTTTCCATGATAACAAGAGTCTGTGGACCGATTAGAGAGATCCAGGGACTTCCAGAATTTATAAAAAAGAATATAAAACTGAATACAAGAGAATACACTTATGCTGAAAAGGGCAAGTCCTACTCGTAAACTGCAAGCAAAAAAGAGATATTAGGATGGTCTCTACCATTAATGATGCTAGCATGAGTAAAATGACAAAAATAAAAATATTCAACTTGCAGTGAAAAAGCCTCATTGTATGGTGAAGTATAATGAATGTATGAAGGGTGTTCATATAACAGATACGTATTTATCATACTACACAGTACTTAGAAAAACAATGATGTGGTGGAATAAAGTTGTGTTGTGGCTGATCAACTATGTACTCTGCAACTCCTTTTGTGACTATAAAATGCTAAATAATTAGAGCAAAATGAGATTGAAGCAATTTCTTCTCAGGATATCAAAGGAGTGGACACAGAGCAGTGCATGGTATAGGAGACTGTAGAGACTTTACTAAATGAAATTGTTCCATTGCTAGGATAGACAGGGACAATTGCATTATTTAGCGATGTCTTCGAATTCAAAAGATGCAAACTTCAATTCACCCTTAAATTTGAAAAAATAAGTGGTATGAATTCCTTTGATCCAATTTTGAAAATGGCATACAGAAGATTTGATACATCCAATTTCAGGAAAACATGCTACACAGACCAAGGTATTCACATACAAGACACATTTCCCAAAACTCTTTTAGTACTAACCTTCTTCCTGGTGTACTAGCAGGAAATGCCTATGGTAATACATTAAAAATAACATTACAAACAATTTTTAAAGGTATTGTTTGTACCTACATATTCAGTTTATGTTATTTAAGTTGAACTAATCAATAATGATACAAGGTTTTTACTTTGACTGGAAATTAAATGTTATTATGTCAGTGTCACAAAGTTGAGCAATATCATATAGGCCCAATATATCGGCCCACCACACAGCTAGATATCGTTATTCTAAGACATTAATAGATACGCTTGAAAAATGGAAAAAATACAAAGGATAAAAGAAGGAATGTATAGGATTATTACTTCGGAGAAAGATTGTGGCAGCTGACAAAGGCTTTGTTTACTGGGTAAATTATCCCTTAAAATCCTTGGTTTACTCCGTAAGAAAAAGGTCATTGCTGCATTTTACAACAGATTTACTTCAAATGGCATGCTGGGTTTCCACAAAGAAAATTGATAAAATGAAACTTAATGGGGTCTAAAAACTTCATGTAATGACTGCGATGTTGTATACATGGGGCAGACTGGAGGACATTTAACATTAGGATGAAAAAATTAGACTTGCTTCATATGCAACAAACTCACATCACACATTGCAAAATACCTTTTAGAAAACATAAATAATAGTGATTTCATACCAAAAATACCACACATGGATGGTAAAGTGCCCAAGTTTGATGCACTGTAGGCATTGGAAATTCTAAGTTGTTTGGATTCTGGGAAATGTCATTTGTCGAACATAAAATTGTAACCTTCCTGCTTCTCTCTTCTGTACTTCCCACATTGCAAAAATGAATTCCTTCCTATCTACAACAAAACATTTGCTGTCAACCCACTGAGGGGAATTGACCATCTTTCTTTCACCTATATTCTCCCCCATCTCTCCAATTACTGCCTACTCACAAGTCTCTTTCCTTTCTCCTTCCAATCCCCCCACCTACCCTCCCCTTCTGTAAGTACAGTGCATCTTTGCTAAGCTGTTCACTTACCATCATATAGGTCATCAAAATCGAATCATATAGATAAATATTTAATCGGTGGAATTGCAGCACATCTCTTTACCTCATTTCCTGACGATGCATGACCCAGGAGTCACCCTGATTCCTGAATATTTGTCTTCTACCTCCTCTTACAACCACTGTTTGTTGCTTGGTATTATGTATTGAAAATCAAGACAGATCTAACCAACAGTGTCATAATATAGATTTACAAGCTAATTAGTGACCACTCAGAGAGAGAATTGGGCAAAGTAATGCAGACAAACACAAGTTATGAGAAAAATTTGGAAGGATATTTATCTCTATGTAGAGAATTGAGCTTCGATAATTAGCTCAGTTACATAACTTCATGTAGTTTCTGAAAACTTCCATTGAATAGAAGGGAACAAATATTGTGAGTAAATGTTATGATCAAAAGATTGGCCAAGAGAATCTTTGATAAAGTAACCTATAAAACTGGGACCTGAACTTTTATCTTTAAATACCCTCCTCACCTTATAATCAATGCTGAGGCCCTCTAAGCTGAGCTGACTACTGTGGTCACTGTTCACATTCTTGCAAGCATCATGTTGTTGTGGATACTCAACGGCATCATCATCTTCTGCCTTTATAGGAATCTGCAAAAGAATGTTTATTGTAAGGCAGTTTATCAATGATGACATAGATAAATATTTTAAAGAAAATTATGGAAGACACTCAGTTTTTGAATTGTAATTTCTGCAAATATTATTTCCAAAAACATGATAGCAGTTCAATTGCATACATTTTATTACAAACACAAAAAACACCCTCATGATTCTTTTCCCAGTCTACTCACATGAAAATCACTATCATGACCCATTGCTGACAGTGATTCTTCAAACAAACTTTGAACCTTTTGGACAACAGTCATAAAAGTGATTTTTCCCCAGACTTGTTACATTTTGAAAGGAAAGGTCCCCGACTAGATGCTCTAGAACAAGTGGAAATCCTAAATGTGTGCATTCTGACTACAACATTGTAAACGACCTTTTGTATGCCCCCTGCTCCCCCCTCCTCAACCTCTCTCTGTTCCATTAGCGTCCCACCTCCATACCTCTGTGTTCCACTATCTTCAACTGCTGAATTCATTCCCACCACCCACTGGTAATTACACTGAAGGCTCTAACTCCAATCTCTCTCCCCTTTCCCTCCCCCACCCCACCATCTTCCTTTCCACTTCCTCCCGCACCAACCACGACTGTACATAAGTGACAACATTTCTGTAATCTGTACCTGATGATGACGTTAATCGTGGAAACCATGGTCGTAGTGTGAGACAATAAATTGGGGAAAGACAAAGTTTATTTTGTCATTCATAATGAATTAAAGTGAATTCCATAAAGTGACGCCAGATACCATCATTTTTAATTCAATCTCCAAGAACAAATAGTAGAGAAGACTGGATTTATTTAGCAAGGAAAGGCAAATTAGATTACCTACCTGAATATATGAATGCCCCTGAACCTCAAGCTGATAATTACTATAATTTCTACTGAAGTAATTCCAAGATATACCTAAATCATGTGGTATTACAGGTATGTGAGCCTCTAAGAATTCTAATGAAGTTTTCTTCTCAAGGATCAACTATTCATAACCAAACAGAATTATCATCAGATCTATCCTCCACTGCCTAAGCTGATGACTGAATCTGCTAATTTGGCTTTTAGTAGTGCTATCACTTAACTAGTAATGTAACAAAATAGCAAGAGAACAATAAATAATTTAAACTATTACACTGTGGTCTTTAACAATTTCATTTGAGGACCCTTGCCACTGATAAATGGCATCTTTCAAAAATCTCTTGGTAACTACTTGATGGTGAATTACTCCTTTTTCTTTATTATAACAGATATACACATAGGTATCTCACAGGAAAGGATAAACATAAGTGACAACATAAGCATCAGGATGTGTACGTATCAATAACTTAACAGTAATTTCAAAGTTGTAGAATAAAATTTTCAATGGTGGATGAGGAAAGACCATTATTGTTGGTATTATGTATTTAAAATGAGATAAAAGACAAAATAAGAGGAATAGGAGTAAAATTTTGCATTATTACCAACAAGGCACTAGGATAAATTGAATGGTATAAGGTCATTCCTTGTGAAAAATTGACATAGTGTATGAGAAACTTAGCTTTGTATTTTTTCACACTTTAATTTGAGACACCCTACCGGTTTCGACACTCCTGTGTCATTGTCAAGGGTTCTGATATGAGCACGGTGGCAAGCCCTTATATATACTCCAAAGAGGGATAAACTGCAGGAGTGAGGAGGTTAGATGGTATGTGTTGAAGGTCAGGATGATGGTGAAATGCTTTTTAAAAGGTGGGACGGGAACATGGTACAATGGAGATAGATTGAAGGATACAATTTCATTTAATAATATTGGTGCCAAAACATTGGAAGCAGATACACTCAACATTTTTCCCCAAGAAATCCGGCTTCGCACTTTTGTCAGGAACATTTAAAATCTCTACTCTAAAATCAGACATGTGATTAAAACCAGATAAATGGGAAGCAAAGACTGACTTCTTGTCACCATGTATAAAAGAGTTAACCCTTAACCAGAGACGTGCAATTTTGTTACACAACCAGTGACGTGCAGTCTGGGAGACCGCAATAAATCAAATATTCATAAAATGTTGCAACACCATTTTTATTGCTTAGTTTAATGTTTCTTTATCTGCTTGCGTATTCTAAAACTTATATTTGATTTTATGCATTACCAATACCAACCAAGTTTCCAGTAAAAATAGTCATTTGAAACAGGATCAAAAAACTGATGTCAAAAACACTTGAGTTATTATTATCATTTTTAAGTATCAATATATATCGCAGATAAGGCAGCTTCATTCATTTATTGCTCTCTTTTCCATACCTCAGTTGATGATTTTAAGCATAGTTTAAAATCATGAGAGATTCAGTTGTCTTCACATTCCCTTGTTACTCTCGTTTCCATTTTAGATGTCAACACAGTTTCTACGAAATCCTCCGACAACATATTGTCCTCGCATATCCCACGGGCGAGTCCATAAAAATCTTCTAAGCCTTTTTGCACATTTGTTCAGTAATTCCACGTATTCCTTCTAATTACATTGAATGTGTTCTGGTCACATTGTAAAATTACCCATCCTGTCCTTAATACACATTTCCATTTAACAATACCAGAGAACGTAGTAGAGGGTGATTATTTACTTACTTACCCTGGCGCTTTGCGCCATGCAGTACTCAAGTACGGACTGCTGGGTTTCAAACTGGGACTTTCGAATAGGAAAACAGAGTTTTGACGAATGCATCTACGAAACGTTCAATCTGTTCGTAATAATCTCCTTGATAGTTTTATTTATTAAGTGAGTTTTTTTATATTTGAAAAAGCATATACTATGATATGAATTGCCGATGAGTATTCATTCTAGAAACAACCAGATGAGTATGCGAGAGTGCGAGGATTGTGTGTAATTTGAAAGAAATTCTAAATATATCCGCAATAAATTTTCCTCATTTATTACCCAATTAAGCTTGGAACTTAACACTTATATTCCGTAAAGACGTCCAATACATCTTCTCTATTGTTATTGAAATATGTATGTCAGTTGTAGTGTAAGTATTTTTGCCATTTACTATACAAGTGCAGTTTTCGAGCTCATCGCACACTCAAATAAAATTCAACGATCATTTAAAAACAACACCGATTGTTAACAGATATAAAAATGCTGATAACAACAATAATCATCTGTTATTCATGTTATAAGATCAAATTATTTCCTATGACGAAATAAAGGCAAAAACAAAGTATTTTGGAACGTTTTAGAAATGACCTAGACTAAAAAATATCTACGGTGTTAATGACAACTCTTGCTTCGAGCTGCATTTACATTTCGGTAGTCATTCTCTCCAGAGCCATAGTCGCAGAAACCTATGTGACCTATCTTCAAGGGAGTAACTCCGAGCAGCAATCTAAAAGAAGGCTTTTTTCGGAATGCTTCACTCCTTGGTGCCAAGTAATTATCACAGGGCACCCTTGCGGCCTTCCCCCTCCAAATATCTCTCTCCAGGTCATTGAGGAAGGGTCTCATCCCAAACCATGGCAAGTGTAGGAAGAGAACCGTGCCTCTGTCTTGCGGGTTTTTCGTGGTCGGGGCATTTAAAGGGAGAGCTGCACTGTTGTCAAATCTCCTTCAACTCGGGACTTAGAAAAATTCGGCCTCCGAGGTGGTAACTTTTTATTGTGGATGGGTGTACATCATCTTGACCGGTCTTATGCCATGTGAAAATGTGATCCGTGGACAAATAAATTACTATTATTGAGAAGGATGCAAAGTAGTGAGATTGGACTGGAGTGGAGAGGCAAACACAAAGTGTATTATTGGTCCTTGATTTCCTATTGATAGTACATGCCTTCAATTATTCATTTAAGTATTAAGTGTATGCTGATGTTACATAGATGTTGTGAAAGCCTGCCTCTTTCACAAAAATAATTACTAATGGAGATACGCAAGATAAGCTACTTATTTACACTGATGTGATATCCTGGGAAATATATATCGCCATTTACAACAATATAAGGTTTGATGTCTGATCTACAAGGATCTACAGCCAGAATGTAGGACTCCATTGATAAATTAGAAGCCATAAGTTCAATTTATGATCAATTTGTAGACAGCTGCATAAGATGCTATTCTCCTGACAGTAACATAACAGTAGATGAGTGACTTGCAACTTTCCGAGGTAAATGCTTTTTCAAAGTTTACATAAAAAGTAAACCTGTTCATTATGGAATCAAGATCTGGGTGGTTGCCGATTTTGAAACATCCTATATTTTCTCACCTCAGACTCACTCTGGCATGATAAGTAATAGGACGGAGAAAATTCAAGGAAATGGGGTAGTACCAAAGGGGCTGACAATAGGGGCAAAATGACACCTGATAATTTTCTGTGTTCATAGCACAATAAAATGGCTCTTCAGAGTATTTATGGAAATTACAGATATGGCTGTCCTTAACTGCTAATGATAAATGCAGTAAAACCCTCATTTACCCTTTCCTAGGGACCGTGTAAATTGGGGGGAAAATGCAAATAGTGGAAAAAGGACAATTTTCAGTTTCAAAAGCTCACTTTAACAATAAAGAAATACACAAATAAGAACCAAATTAAAGCAATATTATGAATTATTTCTTAAAGTATAGAGCTGTCCTGATTTATTTGTGAACGATATATTTCTAACAATGTTTCAACCAACCCAACCAACCATTGGAGATTGTCAAATACATAATTCCCACTTATACATCATGCAATGCCTCCTCTCTCGTGATGAAGGCATTTACGGTGATATAGGATGATCTAGAATATCAAAACCACTTTTTAAGTTGGTATTCTTATATACCACATGTAGACAATGATTTCATGACATTTTCTTTTGTTCGACAGTTGTCTGCACAAGCTAGCATGTTTCTGAATCAAATAGCGATTTTTCACAAACAAATCCATTGTAGAGACCGATAATCTTAGATATTTTGCTATAGCAGTGTGAGTTGCATCATGAGAATCCACAATTTTTATTTACCCCTAAATGGAAAATAACGAGGTTACTGCGAAGTCTTCCAAGGTGATTACAAGATTACTCGAGGGTTTCCATTTTTTTCCGCATTGGTTCACCTTACTGCATGCAAGTTTAGCCAGCATACCAGACGGCATCATCAGGTCCAAAGTGAAGGAAATATATAGTATGAAGATATGGGAAATATATAGAATGAAGATATAGGAAATTTGATGGGACGTGATCTTCGGACCTGAGGATGAGCTAGAATGTTGACGAAACTGTTGTCCAAAGGGATGAACCAACTCGTAAGAAACCCAAAAATCCTCGAGTCATCTGAAAATATTGTGATTTGCATCTATTTTCCATTTGCAAGTGAAATAAAATTTATGTTCCGGAGTAATTAAGGACTGATGATGATTTAGAGAGAATGATGCATTCTCTCTAAATGTGTGGCTTAACATGAGCAGTACTCTGAATAAATTGTTACATTTAAATAAATAATTAAAATAAACTAGCTGAAGGCACCTGTTGAAATTCAATTGGAGGGAGAAATATAATAAATACAAATTGTATGAAGCAATTAAAACATCTTTCATGAGAGGGTGAAAACAAACTTGTGTTATGCAGTTAGCTATGGCTCCAAGTCAGTATCGGAACCATAAATATAATTTAAACCGATGTAAACATATTTGGAACATAGGTTTTCACAGCGTCAATCGTCAGCGTCAGAAATCAATCGTCGTCAGAGGCTTTCAGTTGTAGCTGCGTATAACGCATTGTCGGTGTGCGAGGTTTCACGGCCATTGCAGGATGCATCATCAGGCAAAGATAAAATATATTGGAAAGGTTGATGTCTTATATATCTTCAACCCTCCCCCCTTTAATGGTGGGGGGTGAATGGCATAAGAAGGTGGCCGCCACTCCACAGTAAAAAGGGGGGAGGGATGAAGATATATAAAACATCAACATTTCCAATATATTTTATCTTTGCCTGATGATGCATCCTGCAATGGCCGTTAAACCTCACACACCGACAATGCATCATACACAGCTACACCCAAAAGCCTGTGATGACAATGTAAACATATAATTACTGTCTGAACTCATACCTGGGCCTTTACAACAATAAGAATATTATATAGAAACTTTCAGGCCAGAATAAACAAAAGATGTTAGAAGGAGAGGTGCATACCAATTATTGGTTACAGGTCTGTCTATTATTGACAATGAGGCCAGATTCACATTTTTGGGAATGGTACGACCCACCTCTTCAGTAAAAAATTTTTCTCTCACCTTTTATGTATGTTCTATCTGTCTGAATTCTTCAACTGTATAGCGTCAATGAACTTCCTAAGGTTACTTGTTAATGCATTTTTTCCAATTAGAGTAAAATCTATTATTTTAACCTAGTACATATTTATCCTACTTAAACCAGGTACTTGTCGCTCAGTTGCGTATATTCACACCTTCTACTGAATATTTGCTGTATAACTTTATCACAATTTTTTTCATCTTGATACTCTTACTTTTGATTAAACTTCAATTAAATTCAATAGCAAAATTCCACAGAGAAAAAATCATTCACCTTGACCGAATAATTTTTTCTCTGTGGAATTTTGCTATTGTGCATTTCAGCGGGTAATGCAGTTAAGGATCTCGTGGCCAGTTTGCACTCCTTATATTCAATTAAGTTTCTTCTCATGATCTTATGTCTCAAATGACAGCAATTTTGAAAGCGAACCACTTTGGCATATGGTCTAAATCGATAAAATATTCACCTTTTGAATCCCACAGAAACTTTCATTTAAAAACTTTTAGTTTTACCGAATGCAAACCTATTTGATCTGGGAGTAGCACGAAAAGTAGGCTGTATGATTTTTCTGAATAAAATGACCAATCTAGATTCAAGAATTAGCTGCCATACCTCTTTTAGTACCTTTCAATATCTTCACAAAAAGAACAATTCTATTTATGGTATCACTTTTGGATGAACTATTTTAGTATCATTGCAATGGCATCAATGAACATCTCATGGATACATAATCAGAAACTATGCTCTGTTGGGATTTGAATTTTACTACCTGGTTTTATGTTAAACTATTTCAAATCACAAGCTATCTTCACTGACGATGATTTTGAAATTGTTCTATATCCTCTCTTCATGTCCCAGACCGGTTACAATGCACAATCCCATATAGAATCAAAAAAAACATTCACAATTTGAACACCCCTGAAGTATTCATTTAAATACTCCTAATTATAACCGAATGCAAGCCTTCTAAATCCGTGAGTAGCACTAGCAGTCAGCATGTATCTTTGTACGGAAAAAAATGGCTGACCTTGCTTCATAAATAGCCTACAATACCTTCAGTAACTTTCTATATCCTCAGGAAAAGCACAATGCCAATTATAAAATCCCTTTACGACCAACTATTTAGGCATCAACGATGTTTTCGTTTCGGAGACAACAATGGCAAAGGCTTTAGTGATGCTTGCAAGAAAAAAAACACTAAATTTCAATGCACATTACACATTGCCCAGAAACCTCAAGGAACAGGTGTAAATCGGTTAGAAGAATAAGAAAGTTTAAACGTTTTCCCATTAAATACAGAAATAATGAAACAAATCAATTAATATTTAGTTATTTTACTGAACGAAAGAAATAACTCTTACACTGCCATAAATTGAAAAAGTCCATTTAAACTAATGTAAATATGTAATTGGCACCAGGAATCAAACCTGGGTCCTGAGCCTTTTGTTAATAGCCTGTAGCACCTTCTAGTGCATATGCTAGAATCCTACAAAGTTTCAGCTAATTAGTTTCAGTAATATTTGGGTAGATTCGTAATGAACATAGAACCAGCTGACAGACAGACAGACACCACTCCATTTTTATATATTAGTATGATAACTGAATAAAGTTTCCTCAGTTGTATGTTCATACGTTTTCACATAGTGTATAGTCAGCTTAGTGGCATGAGAAATGCCAACTAGCAGCAAGGAGAGGAGAGAGTAGGTACATTTCATGCCATAAGTAGAATTGGACGCCATGCAATACTTTGCTATTGTGTTTTCTTTCTCTATTTTTTTTCCTTTTTAAAAAAATAGGAAACATACTTAATATCATTTTTAAATTAAATGGTTTTACATACATACTCCAGGGTTTATAAACGTTTGACCAAGACAACAAAATTAAACAAAACTGCCCTACTTCTCACCTCAGAATCAACACCAGGGACATCGGTCTTCAGGTGATGCCCAGAATCCACATCCATTGAATTCTCGACTCCTTCACCCTCCTCTGACTTTACAGGAATCTGAAATATTTACCAAAGTTGACTAGTTAACTTCTGCTTATGGACAAATTTTATGTTGGGCTTCATATTAATAAGAATATTTATGAGAGGAACTTCACTGAGATTTTCACATTCATAAGATACATAGCAACAAAGTTTGACACATAAAGTATGCACATTCCAATGAGCTATCAGACATGAGAAAGAGTTGTAATGCATCATAAATAGGAGTGGTAAAAGTTAAAGAAGTACAAAGCATTTTCAACTGCTGTTTGTTTCAATTGTTCAACTCACAACATCTGTTGAATTCATCTACATGCATATAATACAATGCCAGCCACCAAATTAAAGGTGTGTGACAGGTGGTGGATCTCCACCAAGTATGCTGCAGCAACTATCAAGCTTAAAGAGAGGATTAATATCTGTGATTCAATACAGATCATGTCCCTCTGTACACACCACACGAAATTATAATTGAGTAGACTGTGCATATTTCATTTACTGCAAACAAAGGAAAATATGCAGAGCTCATGGAATGAATCAAAGCAGAGACTGTGCGGCTTCACCTTCATTCTCAACTAACCTCGAGTGATTCACTACCGTCATCAACCGATTCGAACTGCAATGAATGAATTCTCATATCTGCATCACTCCAACACGTCTCATCGCCAGAAGGAACTTCGGATTTACACACAGTCATCTCTCCACTCTTAATCTGGGGAGAGGTCAGGGCAACAATACAAGTTCAGGTGAGTCTAATCATCATCAGAGTCAGGTGAAATCTAATCATCATCATATCAATTTTGCAGCAGAAAGACAGCCTTCCTACTCACTAAACACTGATTTCTATGAACACCATAACGTACCACTAAGGCCACTGTCCAATTACTTGCTATTGTTTTCCAATGCAATATTCATACTAACAATATTATGCTTTGTTTCTGGTGAAGACAAGAAATAAGAGCGCATCAAATCCACATAGCAATATTTCAAATAGGTAAATACATCAGACAAACCATGAAGACCCTCCACCAATAGGTTTTTAATTATGCAAACATTAGTTAACCATATTCAGGTAAACTTATTCATACATTTACAATTTTTTATCCAATATTTACATTCGGAATGAATATACTTCACACAAGAGGTGGTATATCTTGGATTGATAAACATTCCGGACATAAATATGAAAGAATCCTGCAAATAATGATGTTGTCTAAAGGAATTAGAGGAGATACAATTGGAGAAGATCACTGACCACAAATCCACTGTTCTTACCTCACATGAAGAGATGGACCATCGAGATGACAACAACAAGGCATTCAATGATTCACTCACAATTCCATTGCCACAGGTTTCACAGTATCAATAAGATCTTTACAAACCGGATTTTGGGTCATTATTTAATAAATATTTCTTGTGTTCTTTTGCTCTGATGGTGAATTTACGACCTGTTTGTCCAACATAAACACCATTAAAATCATCACACTCTAGTAGATACATTCCATATTTTTCGAAACTATCAATCTTGTCCTTGGAGTTGAAAAGAATTGTATCACCATGCATTTTAAGAATCACCATGGTAGTTTTTCACCCAAGATTTTATACATAAATGACAAAGGGTTTAAACTGGATTTTTTAGAGAATTTTGAAATTGTTAAGAGACAAGGTGTTCCTAATGTATTGGTTTTAAATGACTCTTCCGAATTTAAATGTTCTCCTTTTACCTCTGTGTTGCACCATGACTGTCCGCGGCCTCTTCCTCTTCACTTCGACCATTGGTGATTAGCAATACCCCACCTATTCTCCCACCCCTCCGGTATCCATTTTCCCCCACTACCCCAAGCCAATACCCTACGTCAAGTACTTTTGACCCACATTGCCAATTCAGTGGCTCTTCCCTCCCTCAACCAATTCTTACCTAACACCCACCCCCAGGAATTTTGTATATATGTCACTTGCACTCACAGACTCTTAGGAGATTGTAACCCTGATGAAGAAGTGCTAAAATCGAAACTGGTTAAGTTAAAATAAACTCATGGAATAAGTACAAAGTGAATCATTTCTCCCATCATAAACATTTGTATTCTCCACAAGTCAATTAGCCTAATCTAAAGCAGAAGGTAGCCACTATGTGGAATTCTGCATACGTAATGTTCAATACAGTATTGAGAAATAAAGAACTCTCCTGTCAGCTCTTACTGTGCTGTACTGTGTTACACTGTTAAGAACTGAACTTACTCAGGCACAAAAACATTTTGAAATAATGGAGAAACTATGTGAAATGTCATCACCTTTTCATGAGGTATAACTAGAACTCAGTACAGAAAAACAGGTGAAAGCAACCAAACTGATACCCCTCAGCCAGGGAATAAAGAAATATGTACAATCACTGAATTTTGATATACCAGAGGAGGTCATAAAGTTTTCATCCAAATTTTGAAGCGAAATGCAGAAGATCATTGGACATTGAAGGCAAGTCACTATATAGTCAAGGTTATGACAATCACGCAGTCATTGATACGACAAAAAGTAATCCAGTTGGAAGAGCAGGAGCTGTTTCTCTAGCCTGTGTGGCTGTAGGTCCTAGCCAGGTATTGATTATGGAAATGGTTACTTCTTTCGGATGTGTCTGGATGCATTTAGATTCCATTTAGTGAATCAATATCTGAGATGAGTCACCAACTGCTGCAGCCATTACTGAAGTTGATACATTTTTAAAGGGACTCCATTGTTTGTGACATGAAGATCCACTTCAGGGGTGGTGGAATAGGGCACACCAAAGAATTTACACCTTGATAAAAAAGGATTTTTCTTTTGGCTAGTATATGTGAATTGGTATTCTCCAAGGCCAGATATATCTTACTGGAAAGAAGGAGAAGCTTCAAGGCTAATAAGCTCTTAAAAATGTTACTTTTTTAATTTCACCTTTAATAAGATGATTGCATAAGTAATTTTAAATTGTTGTTCTTAATACATAAATGTTTCAATTCAGCATTTCAGACTTCCTCTTGTCCACTGAATATTGTTGCAGATTTCTTTCTAAGAAAAAGAGAAATACAACAGCCTTTGTTGAACACAGTAGCATGGAAAACTAATCCAATAGCAATGCCCAATATCTATAGAAACAAATTACTCAGTTCTTGGCTGATATTTATTAAATTTTTAACGTGCCCAACTTCATAAGTTGTATGCTGTGTTGTATACACAGCCATGGCAAAGATGAAATTAAACAATGCTATAAGTTACAGTATAATAGTATCTGGAACAGCTATTCCGTATTGATACTTTTTCCCAAAAAATTATTTCATGGATGTTAATGTAGCAAGAACCAATCCTGTCAAAAATTCATATTAATGACTCTCAGTCTTGTAATATCCCTAAATCACACATTGAATTCTGCACCCAAATAATTTGAATTGAATGATTGGGATTTAAATCACTTATGAATCAAACAATTTTGATTTATGAGTGAATGGTTGTGGTTAGAAGATTAATTTTTTTACTAAAATTCAGTTTTCATTTCCATCTAACGACTTCGTGTACAAATTTGTAATTTCAGTACGAGTAAATGTACCCATTACGTTTCACCGCAGAAAAGGCTATAATGAAACAAAATTTTAAAATGTAACGTAAATGTGGATTATTTTAATTCAGTCCTCACCTTAGATTCAAGGCTGAAGTTCTCTGTAACAGGCTGATTTCTGTGGTCTGTGTCAATATTCTTGCATGCATCATGGAGCAGTGGATCTTCAACAGCATCTTGTTCTTCTGACTTTAGAGGAATCTGATTGGGTATAAAAGACATAGGAGACATAAGACACAAGGCACCAAAACTTTAAAAGACATATTTAAATCTCATATGATTATGTAATATGAAAAGAAATTAACAGCCTTGCATTGTAATTTTATGATATAGCACTTCCTCAATAAGTATTAGTGGATGTACAAAATAATAATAAAATAATAATAATAAATTTAATTGCTTCCAATGTAAACCATTACAAAGTGTAACATTAGAAAAAATGAAGCGTTGATAGCCCCTAAGGTGTACCTGTGGTGGGGCTACCATCTGTTAGACCATGTAACATTTGTACAGAGTAGGTATATACAATTATAAACAATATTAATAAATAAATATTCATATGAAAACATTATCTGTAAACAGAGAGAAAAAGAAAACAATATATACTGTGAAAAAGACAACAAAAGGCATAATTGCATTGTTCATTACACAAAAAAACAGCAAAGACATATATAAATAAATAATATGCTTTTTTTTACATATACATATTTACACATACATATTGCGTCTCATATACATAATACAATGCAATACATCCCTGAATATATCTATTTATTTATCATCATATTCGTAATCATTTTTTCAATCAAAACACGGGATGTAACATAATGATTACAACGAAACAGCCCTAGAGAGGTAAAGTATAATCATGAAAAATTGACAAATGTTGAGACAATTTATTCTCAAATAAGAATGAAGTTCCTACAATTGTTTGGGCTGGTGAAATACCTCACCATTATCTTCAGTGCATGGAGCTTGATCTGTACACTAAGTAATTAAGGTTTCATGACCAGATCAAACATGAATTGTGTTGATATAAGCAATTGTTGATTAGAGTAACAAGAAAAGTGGAACCAAAGCTGCTTCAGGAGCTAGCAATGATGTAAGATCATAAAGGCCTCCTGAATGTAGAGGCATAAAACAAGCTTAAAAAACTCCAGTTAGGATGAAAAATGTAATAGGATGTAAATGTTTTGTGCAGATCATGCCATCTCACTCTCACTCTTTGGTTAGGTGTGATCCACCCAAAACAATGATGTAACCAGAATCAGAAACAACATACCAAATCTATGGGTAGTAAAAGCATACTTGTTTTATTCTTTCAGGAGACAATTAGTGAGGAGTGCTTAATTTGCACTTTTGCCAATTAGAAGAAAAAGTGATGAATTCCAAAATGGATGAAAACCTGCTTTAGAAATAAAAATTTAATGTTGCTAAAAATGTTATTATAAGACAATTGGCTTCAGCCAAAATGGTTAAATATTTTATGATTGATTTTTATAGGATTCATCATTTTTCTACACCCCAATTTTATCATGAAAATGGATCAGTAAATCAAAAAATAAATTAACAATGAAAATATTAATGTTGTCAGCAAAACTACACAATCAACCAAGGGACTATTAAAAAAAAACTTGCCCTGGGGAATAATAATTAGGCCTCATGGTAGGAGGTAAACTATCTCAAATATTCTATTAATGTGATCTAAATTTTGTGTTTTACAGATAAGATATTTTCTTATGCACATATTTATTGAGTATATATTATTGCACTGTTAGCTAAGCGTAAACATTTTCTTGATATATAATTATCCTCAAGTACTAATGTTTTAGGAAACAATAATTAAAATCATATACAGGTAATGGGCAAAGAGTGTTTTTCTGAGTGAAATAAGAAAATAGAAATACGATAAGCTGTGATACATATACAACATGAGAAAAAAAGAAGAGATTGAATCAATACCAAGACTAGCAGACACTGCTGGATATCCTCAATGGGAATTGAAAATTGGAGTCCTCTTTACAGAATAGATATTTATTGATGATGTGGATGGCCCTGAAACCCTATCAGATCATAAGACTGATGACAAGGAAAAATAAGGAATGGCTTACCAAAAGATGTCAGTGCTAAACATATTATTCTTAGAACCTTTGACATAGTGAAAAAGCACATATTTGTACCTGTGAGTTGGCCAAAGTGATGCATGATACTCTACGAAGCATTTATAAGAGAGATACAGAATATACTAAAATTCCACTGCTGGCAGACTTCTTCAATCTTTCCTATCACAAGACCAACAATTAAAATGGGAAATATTGCTCGCATTCAAACTAGCTTTTGAGTTAAATAACTCGGCGATGACAATCAGTGAACATATGATTATGACCAAAATATTGCTGTCCTCCAGAAAAATACAAGCACTTCAGATCTGCTTGGGACTCAACTGAGGCTACTGCTAACACATGTAAAAACTTTAAAGCTAGATTCCTGAAAGTAGAGAAAAGTGGTATTCGATGACAAGTCTGTGTAAATCGTCCATGGAAAAATCGAGTAATCAAAAAAATGTCAAACAGGAAGGAAAGAAAACTAAACTAAACTTAACGTTATTGATCCCAGAAAAAATATATAATCAAAGGAAAATTACCCAGAAGCATTGCACTCAGCCATAGAGTGGCATTATAAACTTGGTTATATCAACTCCAGTGATTTAAGTAATATACCTAACCTCTGCAATGGTGTATGTGAAAAACTGACTCAATGTGATATCAATAAATACTGTGAATTCTGCATTATTTACAAATTGGCCAGATACACTTTAAACTCCCAAAGAACTGCAGCCACCCAAACACTGCAAATTGTAAATACTGATGTGTGCAGAAAGATGTCACCAAAAACATACAGCAAAAAAGAATACTTCACGACATGTCTTGATGGATACACCCACTTTCTAAAAGTATATTTAATGCAAACTAAAGAAGAAGTTGGAGAATATTTGAAGAATAATTCCAAGAAGCTGAAACACATTTCAATTCCAATTTCAAAAAAGAAACCATTAGATGTGACAATTATCGTTAGTACTGAACCAGTGGGTTAAAAATTGGTGTAATGAAAAAGGAATTCTATTGGATTATACTATCAAACATACACCTCAACTGAATGGAAAGGCCAAAAGAGTAAATTTCGCCCTCCTGAACAAAGTAAGAGCTATGCTTCACGACATGTCTTGATGGATACACCCACTTTCTAAAAGTATATTTAATGCAAACTAAAGAAGAAGTTGGAGAATATTTGAAGAATAATTCCAAGAAGCTGAAACACATTTCAATTCCAATTTCAAAAAAGAAACCATTAGATGTGACAATTGTCGTTAGTACTGAACCATTGGGTTAAAAATTGGTGTAATGAAAAAGGAATTCTATTGGATTTTACTATCAAACATACACCTCAACTGAATGGAAAGGCCAAAAGAGTAAATTTTGCCCTCCTGAACAAAGTAAGAGCTATGCTTCACAAAAACTAACTAAAAAAATAATTTTTGCTGTACTCACAAAAGCATGGCCACTGAATAGAATCCCATCAAGAGCCATCTCCACTACACATGCAGAATTGTCGTATGGTGTGAAGCACAACTTGTCCAATCTTCAAGAATGTGGATGTGTTGTCTACACTAAAAAACTTGGCCATCTAAGGAAATTTGATGTTAGAAGTGATTTAGGCTTGTTCGTCAGTTATGCACCTAATGGATATATGGTGTGGAACCCCAAGAAGAGAGCGGCCTATGCGTATAGAGATATGGAAATTACAACTGCATTCCTTGAACCATAAGAAGAAGGTACAGCAGACATCATCATAGAAGAAAGTAAATATGAGGAACCTTTAGGTAGGCACCCTCCTGATCCTAATGGTCAACCTCACAATGAAGAAAATGATGAAGGAGAACAAGAATTGAAGTTGAAGAAAACATTGTTAAGAATCAAGAAATAGGTAGTTCAAAATGAAAGATCAAGAAGTCAAACAAAAAGGCATTTGAAGTTCAAAGACTACGTCACAGATTTTTCTGATGATGAAGATGAAAATGTGGAAGCTATACTAACATTTAATTAATGCATAGATACTGAGGACAAAGAAAGAGGGAAAGAAGCTTTACAGTAGAAAAGAAATATTTGGATAGAAACAAGACCTGGAGACTTGTGAATGAAAAGTATGGTGATGGAAAACAAGTAATTACTAGCAGATGGGTTTTCAAGAAGAAAGAAGATGGCAGATGTTTCGTTCTTTTCATTTCATTTTTGTCCTAACTTGTACGGTCAGATTGCCACAGGAGGGCACTTTTTTCGTGGTTGGTGAACATGGTATAAGTGGGGGCCAATATTCCGCCCTCCTCCCACCTCTTCCCTACTCAGAAGCCCTCACCGTGAAGCAGAGACAAGTATTGTCCAGATATTTATCGTTTGTGAAATTGTTATATTATGTATCTTTTGTTTCTTAGGCTGCTTAGTTCGATAGTTCAATATTGATATTTTCAGACCGTGTTGGTAAACAAGGCGATCTCAAAGAGCTCGCTTCTAACCTTTCAGATCGGCCTGAGTCAGATTGGTAAACATAGTGTATATCTGCTGCTCAATGCTGTACACAGATGAAATAATTAAATACCTTGACACAAGAACTGTTGGACAAGAAGAGGGTCACTCTACATGTCGAAAATCAGAACACCATCAAGATGATAAAATCTGGACAGATGTCAACAAACAATCATCATATCCAAATCAAACAAATTCAAACCTAGGTGGTTCAATTTGAAAGTCTGTCCTTCAGGAGAAGAACTTGGATATGTTCATCAAGCCTCTTCAAAGAATTAAGTGTCAAAATTCTGAGAGATTCTACTGCAAGAACAATAAGAAAGATGTTAAAATATCCTACATATACTATTGACCTTTATAAGTTAAACATTTTTGTGCCACTAAATCACATCTTTATTTCAGCAAATAATGATGTTGATTGTGTCATCACTGTCATGGAGTCCCAACAAAGATTTTTTCGAAAAATGCAATGGTGGGTGGCGTTACTTTGTGGAACTCCTTCATGGTGAACACAAGGGAAAAAAATACTTTGCTGGTCCACAGGATATGATTTATTGCGACCGGTTTCGATACAGCGTATCATCATCTGGCATCTACGTGAACGTGAAGTGTTCATCGGACTCTTCGGCCGCCAAATTCACCCTCAAATGCGCACAAAGGACCTGGATCAAGAGAGAGCTACACGAGTGGTATGTGAAAAGAGACTCCATCTCCCATTACTTACTTCTCCTACATATTGAGTTAACCGCAGTTCTTCATTGGGCCGAATGGCTTTGGTTAGATGATTCTGTCCGCCAAAGGGCAAGTGAAATTGCATACCAAAAACAAATCATAATGAAGAATAAGTTGAAGTTATTGACTAAAGTGACTACGGACGAACATAATGACTCAAGTCCGTCCAATGTAATTACCCCATTTGCTAACAGAGTGGTTAATCTCTCAAATCACACCTTCGCAAAAGATCAATTGGAAATGTTGGAGAAAGGGTTAAAATACGCCCCCAAACTACCCATCTCCGAGAATGACTTGAAAAACCTAGCTGTAGACTGCAGCCTTGCTCTCAGCAATGACCATTCAGGTTCATCGCAACGCATCTTCCTAGAACTACAGCGGTGTATGGACAACGTCACCAGAAGAAACCCAATTAACCAATGTATTGGTGAACAGAAGACAGTCTTATCCATTAGAAAGTCCCTTTCAAACAACAACCTAATTCTCACGAAAGCTGACAAGGGCAATGCAGTCATCATTACGGACCGATCCACATACGTCCTTAAATGTGAGGAGTTCATCAATGCCAATAAAATAGTAAAATTATCCAGAGATCCAACCACTGATCACCAAAAAGAATGCAAGAGGGCTATAGCAGAATGCACCACCGTGCTCCACTCCCGGGAAAAACAACGTCTCATCCAGATGAATCCCATGGCTCCCAGATTCTTCGGTCTTCCCAAAATGCACAAGTCCGGAATTCCTGTAAGACCCATAGTTTCCAGTGTGTGTAGTCCCAATCATCTCTTGGCTCGCAAGTTAAACGCCATTTTCCGCCAGTTCTCAAAATTCACTCCCAAATATGGCGTGAAGAATTCAGTGGAGCTCGCGAGGGCTCTTTCAAGTGAAATATTGCCGCAAAAATGTATTTTAGTGTCCTTTGATGTAGTGAATTTGTTCACCAGTGTTCCCAAATCCACAGCCTTACAACTAGCCGAAATTGCCTTAGTGAAAGCCAAATCACCACCCCCTGTAATCGCCGAATTGTGCCACCTTTTGGAAGTGTGTGTTAACCAAAACTACTTCCAATTCAACAACACAATATATGAGCAACCTGAAGGCCTCGCAATGGGATCCCCACTGTCACCACTTCTTGCTGACATTTATATGGACAACTACGAAGAATGTGTTTTCAATTCCAAAAACACCCTTGTGAAAAATGTTTTTCGGTGGTATCGATACGTCGACGACATTTTCTGTGTATGGACCGGCTCGCTAAGACAGTTGGACAACTTCGCGTCACTCCTGAATTCTTTTGACCAAAACATCAAAATAACTAGTGAAGTGGAATTTGAAGGGAAGTTAAATTATCTAGATTTAACCATTCGGAATGCCAACCGGAAATTTGAATTCTCCATTTTCAGGAAAAATTGTTACACAGACCAAATACTACACAGAAATTCACGACACCATATCTCCCACAAACTATCTGCAATACATTGCATGCTTCACAGGCTATGTATGATCCCGATGTCAAATTCCAACAAGATGGAGGAGTTAAACACAATCAAGCAAATTGCATCCAACAACGGGTACCCCGAAGAACTTATCACCAAACTGTATCACAAAAAACTCAACCGACTCGCAGTCAACCTTATTTACACCCAAAGAGTGAAAGATGACAATAAGAAATGGCACAGAATCCCGTATCTCGGCCGTATATCCACCATAACCGAAAACCTCTTACCGAAAGACAAAATGAAAGCAGCCTTCTATAGTAAAAACACATTAGGCAAACTGTTAGGGAGCACTAAAGACAAAATAAGTGCTGGAAAACACAGCGGAGTATATAAACTTAAATGTAATGACTGCAATTCTTGCTACATAGGGAAAACTGGACGAAATTTCAACATCAGGGCCAAGGAACATCATTCATGTTTCACTAACAACAACCACACCTCACACTTTGCCAAGCACCTCTTGGATTCCAACCACACCAGCGAATTCAAACCAATAATCCTCCACAGAGAAAATAACGGCCCAAGGCTTGAGGCACTCGAGCAGTTGGAAATTTTTGTGGGCCAAACCTTACCCGACGTCACACTAGTTAATGAGCAATTGTATTCTCACCACTCACCCCTGTTTAATGTGTTTTCCGCGAAACCATCACAGACACCACTCACCTCTCCTTAATGTGTCCCTTCAGCTCATTCCTGCCGCACACCACCACCCTCATTTACCTCATGCAGTGAAGATCCATCAGCGGTACATACTTCCTCAAACTGACCTTCCCTTTCCTTTCTCCCCCCCCCTCCCCCCGACCCCTGATTCCCTTCCGGATCCCGCCACCCTTTTCTCCCCCCACCCCCGCCTTTTCACCCGCTTCAAAGTGTATAAATGCCATGTACTATCCTGTAAAATTTGCCAGATGATGATACGCTGTATCGAAACCGGTCGCAATAAATCATATCCTGTGGACCAGCAAAGATTTTTTCATTTTGTTCCCAATTTTTCACCCATAACCCTTTCACTGCGGCTCACTCTCCGGAAACCTACTCGTCACATGCGACAGAAAAGTGAAAGCGCTACAGTGAGCATGAAAAGGTACGTTCACAGCAGCCTAATGTGCTATCGTACTAGGTACGTTCACAACAGCGAAAGGGTTATGGGAGTGTGTTGTTATTAGAGATTATATATGTTGCTAGGAACATGCTTATTCATGCCACATATCATTTAAAGCTAGGTGTGAAAATTGTCTTCAAGGACAGTAATTCTCAAGCACCCATGTTACAGTACATAATGATTTATATAAACAAGAATTTTACATAATTCCCAGTAGGTTTAACGCATACATCCTCAGGAAACACGATTAACTTAAGTTCTTTCTTGAAATGTAAATGGCTTCATAACTTACCATGCGTTTCTTATTTTCAATAAATTTCTTCAGGTTTCCATAAACCGCCTTGATTATTCTTTAAACCTATTGTTACATCTCTTAACAAAGCAAGATGCTCCTTGCTGAATTCAACCCCATTACCACATAAAAGCTAATTTATTAGCATAGGTACCACATTTAGGATGGGTTCATGATAAATAAATATACCATAGCGTGGTAAATACTTACATCATCACATTCTGTACTCCGAACTTGGTTTACCAGCCAGTTATTCCCTCTGATGCGACTGTCATAAACTTCCTGGTTCTCCACGCAACGTTGCTTGAAAAAGTGGAACTCCCTCAACTTTTCCAAGCAAATGGAACAAACCAGCCATGGATACAAAGCTTCCCTCAGAACCTGAGAAATACGAATGAAATCAGCAACGGTTTATTAAATGGGAAAATAGATTCCCACGTCAATCACCTAAACAATAACACCAGTGCGGAAGTGGAAAGTACAATTGATAAAAACATAAGTGGAGAACTGGTATAGAATTAAATGCAGTACACTCACCACTAACTGCAGCAGATCTTCTACTGCTTGTTTCACCACGAATTCGTCGTTCCTACTTTCTTCTAGTATGTCAATTAAACGACAACCGGTACTAAGGCACAGCCTACACATAAGATGCTCGCGTAATCCACGCATAGTGACACTTTCCAATAGCTCACGATGAACACTATAGTTAGGTACGCTAGTTATAACAACAAACTAACATAGGACAATATAACCAAGTATTTTCCTACTATTGAATACATAAGAAAAATTGAACTTCGTGAATTAACTGACTACCCTTAAGCTCACATTTACCCACACCGGACCACACGAAATACATAGTGCAGAAAACGCGCCAACTTAACCCAAATGAAGAAAATGACGATCGTTCGGCGACGATGCATACTTAAATATATTATTTCACATCACAACATTAAATCAAAAGTATTTCGTATGGAATTTCCTGCCGGGGGTAAAAGAAATAATACTGAAATGTCTTCAGGCTACATTTTGTCACTGGGATTAAGTTTACGAAAATATTTTCGGATCAACGAAATATTGATTTGGCGTGGCATGAGATGTCAGCAATTTCTTTGGCTAAGCGACACCATTTCATGTATACCTTTAGAAGTTTTAGAACTCTACCAACCGCGATATTTTCAGCATAAATTAATCCATATCATTTCCTTGAATTTGTTCCGCAGATGATAAATACGATAAATAATTTAGACATACAATCGCCATCCGCCAATACAACCGTCATTTTCTTCGCTTGGGTTAAGTTGACGTTTGTTTTTCCCTTAGGAGAGTGTTAATTTCGGTCATTCCATTCGGACATTTTAACGTAGCATTTCCTAATTTATCGTTCAGGTTTCAAATACATGAACGAATGTAGTTTCACGAATGCTAATTTCGCTATCATACTCATCAGGAGGATAATATATTGTATTGTTGTCGTTTGTTGATCTAACTAGCGTAACTATAGTATTCTTCGTGAGTTATTGGAAAGTGTCACTATGCGTGGATTACGCGAGCATCTTATATGTAGGTTGTGCCTTAGTACCGGTTGTCGTTTAATTGACATACTAGAAGAAAGTAGGAACGACGAATTCGTGGTGAAACAAGCAGTAGAAGATCTGCTGCAGTTAGTGGTGAGTGTACTGCATTTAATTCTATACCAGTTCTCCACTTGTGTTTTTATCAATTGTACTTTCCACTTCCGCACTGGTGTTATTGTTTGGGGGGTTGACGTGGGAATCTATTTTCTCATTCAATAAACCGTTGCTAATTTCATTCGTATTTCTCAGGTTCTGAAGGAAGCTTTGTACCCGTGGCTGGTTTGTTCCATTTGCTTGGAAAAGTTGAGGGAGTTCCACTTTTTCAAGCAACGTTGCGTGGAGAACCAGGAAGTTTATGACAGTCGCATCAGAGGGAATAACTGGCCGGTAAACCAAGTTCGGAGTACAGAATGTGATGATGTAAGTATTTATCACGTTATATTTATTATTATTGAACTCCTCTAGGAATTTGCGTGGTGTCTAAGTCTGGTATGCTCAAAAATTAGGTTTTATGCTGTAATGAGGTTGAATGCAGTAAGGAGCATCTAGATTTGTTAAGAAGCGTAACAATAGGTTAAAAGAATATGCAGAGCTGTTTCTGGAAATGTGAAGAAATTGATTCAAAGTAACTAACGAATTGTAGGTGAAGATGCCGTTCACATTAAAAGGAGTATCTGAAGTTGGACATGTTTCCTGAAGATAAGGAATTTACATGTTACCACTTAGGGAATATTCTAAATTAATATCACTTTATAATGAGAGATAGAGATAATTTGTCTCTTACCGGAGGATGTCTTACCGTTATTAACAGGGCAATTGGTTTAAAAAAAATGCACTCCTCAATTTTGAGATTCACCGAGAATTATTAAGATTTTCCATGTGTAATTGTTTGTGATTGACTTCCATTTTTGCGATAACAAGTTGGTGTCGAAAAACGATTATCCCATACAAATCCATCATAAATTTTTGGAACCCTTTTTGTTTGCAGCCAAATGTCTTATAAAACCATTTTTTACAACATTTTATTTTTACAAATATATTACAGCTTATCAGCATTTTTGGACATCATAACTTTTATTCCTACTTGACAAGGGTACATAATAACACTCCTCTTACATTGTCTCCTGAAAGCCTTAAGCAACTGAACTTTTTACTTACGTTGGATTTGGTTTGTTGTTTATGATTCTGGTAATGCCATTGGTTCTTGCGGATCATTGGTGGCCATTAAGTGACAGTCATTGCAATATCTGCACTAATCCTTCACACTTTTTGTTTAGTGTTTTAAGTGAACTGGAGTTCTTAAAGTTTGTTTCATAGTAACTACCCCATGTGACCTTCCCTACCAGACAGAATTGCATGCTCTTTAACCATCTTGGAAAGTTTCATAGTAATTACTCTCATCAACAACTACTTAATTTAAGGAAATTCATTTTTAATATGGTCACAAAACCTGTGCGAATTTTCGTGAATAGATGAATCTCCCTTGTTAAAGATTAAGGTGAAACATTTTGATAGCCCCACACAATCGCATGATCTTCTTTCCCAGTTAAAAATATCTTTCCTCAAGCATTTTTATTATCTTGCTATTGTACTTTACCTCTCTAAGACCCTTTTGTTGGGGCTGCAGCATTGCTGTCTCATTTTCTACTGGGATAGCATCCACTATTACCTATCCGCTATATCATGAAATTTCAACACAAGTTCACAACTGTTTAATTAATTTCATATTGAAAAATCGTAAGTCATTTAAATATAAGGTTTTAAAATGGATTTTGATGCTTTTATTCCCATGCAGATTCCTGTAAAGTCAGAAGAAGGTTATGCTGTTGAGAATCCACTACACCCTGATGCATTCAAGAATATTGACTGTGACCACAGTAATCAGCCTTTTGCAGAGGACCTCAGCCTTGATTCTAAGGTGAGGACTGAATTTATAAAATCCTAATTTATTTCACACTTTACAAGTATTTTCTGTACAGCCTTTCCTTCTGTATAGCATTTACACGCAATATTTGCTCCCTCATTTTCACTAGAAATCCTGATAGCCTACATGAGTTATTAATAAAGCTTATAAATATATGCTCAATTTTCTTCTAAGAGAACTGTAATTCTTCCAATTTTTCTCTATGTTCATGCTCCCTTTGCTCAAAATACCAGTTTTCGACTCTCGCACATCTTAACCTGGAAAAATAAAAATTTTGTCTTGAAGGACCTCTTGTATATCAAAGCTCAGTTATTGTAGGTATTTCATATTCCCTGGCTGAGGGGTATCAGTTAAGATGCTTTCACTTGTTTTTCTGTGCTGATTTCTAAAGTAAGCTCCAGGAAAGGTATTGCAATTCCACACAGTTTTTCAATTGTTTAAAAATCTGTTTATATGCAAGTAAATTCATTTTTTAACTGTGCAAAAGCTAGAGTGTACCAATTGACTTTGGGAGAATGCAAAGATTTAAGTACTTGATGGGCCACAATACCTTTCTTGAAATAATCTGCCTCATCCTTTGCCCTATTTTTCAGGTCTTTTACTTATTTTAGTGAACTTTGAATTATTACGTTCAATGTGTGCAAAATGCAAGAAAAGTGGGTCCATTGTAAAGTCCATGCAGTGGATAAGATATTCACAGCATCCTCTTAATTGCACTACTCTTCTTGCACTACTGTACTAATTAAAGGCACTATTTTACTGTCTAGTTCCAATATTGTATTATATTCAGAATCTCTTCTGAAATGTAATTGCTGTGTACTTCTCCATAAATCACATGTAATCCATTCAGCCATTAGCTTAGGCAATGGAGGACATCGGATGGTAATTCTGTTTGTTCATTAATAACTTTGTTCCTTGAAAATAGAACACTATAAGCTTCAAGAGAATTTTTTTCTGAACTTACATAATTGTTAAACAGCATAAATTACGTCTATCTCATAATTAATTGAATAATAATTGTAGTAATTATTAGCTCAAGTGTCAGGCACAATCACTACAACCCAGTTGGTAATATAAATTTGTCTTCCCTCGCTAAGTAAAGCCTGAGTCTGCTTGTCTATTAGCTCTAGTAGATAGAGCTAAGAATTTTCCTGCAAGAGAATATGCTAACAATATTTTAGAATGTCGGGAAGATGTTATTACTGTTATATTCTTTCTCTCTCTCTCTCGTCCGAAATCCCCTGGGAGATGGGAGCGGGTCGCATAAATGACTAGTCCGTTTCTACTTTGCGGGAAGACTGTTTATTCGTGCCAACCCCGTGCACATGATACAAGTGAGGCAGTGCTGCCAACCCAACCAAAGCATCACATCCTCCCTCCACATAAAGGAAGAAAAAAATTTTTTTAATATTTTTTTCACACATGCTTGAACCAAACACTCTTAACAATAGAACCAACAAAGAAACAATAATAAAATAACGTTATACTTCAGTTGACAAGGTATATTAAAACTCTCTGAGATATATTAATCACAAATTTAAGCGGTGCACAGACTTTCGGGGGCCAGTCATTTAAGGTGAAGTCTGCCACTTCTTTCAAGGTCAGATCAATTTGAGTTTCATGTGCGACCATTAATCCCTCCCTTTCTAACTGAGAATATTGGATTTGGGTACGTGTGAGAGTGGCACTAGAAAACATTACTGGCTTTTCAACAAGTCTGTTACATTTAGAATCATAAAAGCGATGTGCCCACACTGCCCCTACCCCTACTCCGGAAGCATCAGTGCTAACAAGAATGGGAAGGGATGGATCATAAATCATTAAGGTTTTGTGACTGACCAACAATTCCTTACTCTTCTTAAAACTAGCACCACATTCATTTGACCATTGAAATACCCTATTCTTTTCCAACATTTGGTTCAGGGGTTTCAACACCCCAGCCATGTTAGGCAAAAAGTCTCGGTAGAAATTGATCATGCCTAAGAAGGATCTAACCTGAGTGACATTGGTGGGCACGGGTAATCCAAAATAGGTTTAACAATCTTGTCTAATGTATGTATTCCCTCACCATTAATCTCATACCCAAGATAATCTACAGAACACATCATGAATTGACACTTTGCTACATTAACACGAATGGTGTGCTTAGATAATCTCCCAAATAGCTCATGTAATTTGTCACACCTTTGTATTCTAGATTCTGCACATACCAAAACGTCATCAATATAACAAGTCATCCCTTCCATTCCTTGAATTACCTGGTCCATTATGTTCTGAAAAATTGCAGCTGCGGACGCCACCCCAAACATCAGCCTGGTGGGTTTAAGGAGTCCTAGAGGCATGTTCATGACCAACAATTTTTAAGACTCTTCCTGTACCTGTAATTTCAAATAGGCCTCGTACAAATCTATGATGGAAAATACTTTCCCCTTTGAAAGGGTTGCAAAAATATCCTTGGGCTTAGGCAAGGGATAAAAGTCTACATTTAACAAGAGATTGAGGGTCTTCTTATAATCTACTACGATTCTGTAATCTCTTGAATTTGGTTTAGGAACTGCCCAAATGGAAGATGCAAAGTTGGAGACACTCACAGGTGCATACTTTCCTTCCTGTATACCTCTACACAATTTATCCACAATTTGAGGTCTCAATCCGTAAGGAATTTCGTACATAGCACTGAAAAAGGTTTGGTTTTCACAGCCTGGCTTAAGTTCTAATTTGGCCGTATACCCTACGATAGTTGATCCTTTATCACTAGTGAACACATTGGGATACCTTTGTTTTAATACCAACACTTCCTCAGGAAAAACACATTGCTTTATCGCCTTAACTATAGCATCTTCAGGCATATTAATCTATAATGCCTTTCTCCATCGGGGAATTAAAACATCGAACCATTCCCTTCCCAGAAAGGGTACAAAGGGGTGATTACCCCGAACAACAATCAAAGGCAACTCTACTTTACAGTCCCTGGTGGACACACACACATTAGTAGACCCTAAAACTTGGAAGGGAATATCTTGCAAACACTGAACTTTTAGATGAGGTGCTGGGAATAATTCCTTTCCAGGGATCAATTTTTCAAATGTCTCAATTTCTATCAATGTTACTCCCGAACCGCAATCTACCTTCATATTCACCGCCAGACCATTCATCAAAACATTCACTACAAATGCTGGATCAATGAAGGATTTACCTAAAGTTACAATTGCATCTTCACTACCCTTACCACTTGGTACCTTGTTTGACGCAGTAACCTCAAGATCACCAATACATGGGCACTGATGCCCGAACCTAATGCCCGATGGGCACTGTGACTTCTCTCTCTCTCTCTCATCCAAAATCCCCTGGGAAATGGGAGCGGGTCGCTAAATGACTAGTCCATTTCTACTTTGCCGGAAGACTGTTTATTCGCTCATACCTGGTGCACGTGATACAAGTGAGGCAGTGCTGCCAACCCAACCAAAACATCACAATTACAACAGGCGAATGAATACATTTACATGTCTTTTATGCATTCTACTGCAACTATATAATATGACATGGATATGATTTTGTAGGCACCACCTATTCTGTGCCAATAGTGGTAAACATGAAAATATAATTTAAATTTAGAGAACTTTTATGAGGATGGCTACGACAAGGAGGTACAATAGTTTTGTTTGTGACTCCTAAAACTTACATGGTATAAGTATGATTGGATGCAACCACATGAGTAAAATTTCCCTCTAATTCCAAAATAAAGCATAAAATGAATGATTTAAATTGCACATATACTTTTAGGTCTAAACTTGTGAACTGCAGTTATGTTTTGCAAAAGATTAGGGAAATTTATCAAGTGTTAGAGTCTGAAGGTATTTTATGAAAGATATCATTTAAAAAATAGAAATAGTAATTTCTTCAAAGAGTCCTTATTATTTCTTATGCCATGGACACTTATGATGCCATCCAAATCACGTGACTCCAATGATCAGAATCAATGGAAGTTCCCACATCTAGTGCATGGCAACCCTTATTCATTGAATACTGATTAGTTTAAACTCACACTTTAAAGGCTTAATTCTATTGCATTCTATGGGTGGTTTCCACAACCAAAGCCCGAAAGGAAGCGACCAAGAGATCAATTAAAGTACATGATTTAACATTAGCAGATGGGACATTTAACATAGCATTAATGAAAGTCATGGTTATATATGTCCCTCTGAGTGACAGCTCCCAGAACTTAACTCTGCTATCCACTCAACATCCAACAGTGGATCTGAGTAACTATGAAAAGTCACTGCCTCAGTTGGTATTCGAGCCTATGCTACTTCACTTTTAAACCAAAGCTTTAGACGTCAACAAAACCCTTTCCGAAATGGAAAAAATTAGTGTTCATTAATTGATAATGTACCTTTTCCACCGAGTGACATGTGATGCATTCAATTATGGAGCAGTTAGTTTAGGAAATCATACCAATACAATGCACTCTGGCATCAAATCTGAGTTAAGTAATAAATATAAAAGAATCCAAACTGGCTGTGAATTCATTGGATGCCCGTAGCATAAGAATGATGATGTTTGTCAGTTACCCAGTGTGTTTGATGTGAAGGGCCCATCACGGGAATAGAGGAAAATAAAGGAACAAACATTTATTGCTCTCCCAGGCAAAGCTAATATAACTAGTAAATTAAGTTGACGAAACAGCAAAATTAAACTTGTAAAATAAGAGTTGTAATGAAGTGAACAATCGTATCTAAGATAGCCCAGATGTGATCATATCCTTTACACATTTGGATAGCATCCATTGACAAAAGTGATTCATGTATACCGGGAGTCATTTCATTAATGTGCACCATCCATTGGCTGACTGTGAATGGACAAGATATTGACCATGGAAATGTCATCTACAAAATATGGATGAGGATATACGACAGCACAGGAAAACGATATGGTGGCTGCTGCCTAGGTTCATATACTGCTTTCAAATATAGATTCCTCATGGATCTTATTATTCAATTTTATATGTTCCAGTGTAAAATTTACCTTTATAATGGCTAAAATAAATCATGCGATATATTGTGTGAATTCCCTAAACACACCAGCCTTTCCCACCATTCCACTAACCTTTATCTGTGCCATCAAGGAGTAATTCACGTAATTTCTTTCACACAGCAGTGTTAAGATCAGTACCAAATACTTCGAGTCAATAGAGCCGTGCAAGCTTTACCAATTCCAGTTTTTCAAAGCCCACATAAGTAGGGGAGGAATGTCGATTGTGTCAAATTTCATTCGTTACGTTTTCCTTATGCAGCTGTAGTGGTTGACGTTTGCTTTTTGCTTGTCCTTTTGGTGATTGCTTCTCTGTGTAAAGGCCACTTTACATGATACAGTTTTTTGTACAATTTCTTGTACAAATGCTTGTATAAACTGAATGAAATTGTATGTTTGTATGAATGGAATTAGAACAGGTTCTTTTTTCCATACAGTCATTTAGGCTGTCGGATACCAGGGCCAAAAACCCTTCTGCAGACGTCTACACCTCATGACTTGAAGACCCAACTTTGCTACTTAAACAATTTTTTCTGTGCAAACTTTGAAAATAATGATTGATCTATTAATTAAGTGTATTAATTTTTCATTCATTGCATTTCTCATAATTCTGTTGACCTCAGAAAATGTCACACGTGGGGCAAAATCAGTTTCGGTCACTATCTTTTGACACTCTCCCACCTTTTGAAATACTCTTCCTCCCTTTGCGATTACATTTGAATACATCATGGTCCACTTCTTTATATTGTATGCTTGACATCTAATGAATAGGTCATATCTCTCGGCCTTCTCCAGCATATCCCCATTGAGTTTCAGATGCTTGATCGAGGACACATTGACATGCTCCTTCCTCTGCTTCAGGATTTTCAAACCCTGAGAATACTACACATTGTCCCATAATATCAATGGTATTGATTATGTATTTGAATACTGTAGAACTTCTTTCCTGGAACTCTGGATGGAGTATAAGATCGTTATACTCGTTGTTGCCCAGTAGTGGTAATGGGAGGAGCACCTCATATATGTTGCTAACTTTATCCTTGAATTTGAGTCAGTCAATGTTTCCCACCAAGCTTATCTTTCATCGAGAGTAAGGGAGACATCCTCATGTGTCGAATATTTGTTAGCGACTGATTACCTTTAGCACCACTTGTCCATCAAATCACAAAAAGGGGCAAATCAGAAATTTTAGAGGTATTCCATGAAAGAGGGATCCATTAAGTAGCTCTGGAGTATATTCTCAGGTCTGCTGCTCTGATTTAGCATTGGTAAGATGAAGAAAGAGGGGGGGGGGGTTATATTGCAAGAGATTGCAGCTTTGAGAAAGAATGTGGAAATAATCTGGAGATTTTTCAATCGCTGGTGTCCTTGGAAAGCCGGATAGGAAGTGGGGGATATATGGTATTGGGAACGATCCAGCATTCAAATGTTGAATGCAAATGCACCTGTGGGAAATAATGTAGAAATGATCTGGAGGATTTCCAAACTCAGGTGTCTCCTCGACACGTGTGCAGGAGTGAAAGGCGAATGGAATGTCAAGGATGACCTTGTTCCAGAACATGCATTCTTCCCCTACTCACATAGGGGTTTATTCACAGCATTAAAGATTAAATGGTGAACACATTGGAAAAGTTCGAGTGATGCGACGTGTGGAATGCCAAAAGAGGACTGGTTCTTCATTCCGCTGGGAATGTTGGTTCAGACGTTCACATTCCATGTGCCATTGCTATGTGGTAGTTTTCCGCGGTAGACAAAAAAAAGATCTCAACTTCTGTGCAAATGGGATGCTCGCATCCAAGACAAAGGAGATATAGCATTATCTTGTAAATATTTAGTACATATTTAAAAAAATTGGGCATCGATTAAAATCTCGCCATAGTATTGAACAAGTGCCGGCATTACCTTGGAATACAGGCTCTTTATTTTTTAACTTATGTAACTTGTAACTTATCATGTGTAAAACTTTTACAAATACCTGAGGTAGTGTGACCTGTACATTGTTGGTCACCCTTCATATCAAGGTAGAAAAATTAACATGCTGTCTAGGAATCTCCTTATGTTCACTCTTAACCTATTGGCCAAACTCCATGTGTTTTAAGTGGCATCTTATTTTTCCTTTGTCCTTTATTACATGAAATGCAGCTCTGTGTGTAGTTAACTATCATGTATGCTTCCCCTGTGTTTCCCCTGCCACACACCCTCGCGGTGGCTTGCAGGGTATGTCATTGATATAGATATACCCCACAGGTTGCTGTGAAGTGTGAAGGAGATGGCTCTACCTGGGAGTCAATGGACTTGGACTCACACAACCCCACTGACTGCAATTTGTTTGAAGTGCCACAGTCAGCAACAGGCCATGGTAGTGATATTGATGTGAGTAGACTAGAAAAAGAATGGTGCACATAATTTTTGTATTAGTAATCAATTCCTTAATTACTGTTATGTTTTTGGAAAAGATTTACTAAGAGAAGGGTATTAACCACTTTCATAATGGGTAGGAGATACCAAATTTTTCCAACTGAGAGTTAAAATTACTAAATTGTTCATTTTGATTCCATAAGTAAGTTTATGGATTGTTCAGCTTTTGACTGGCTTTGTAAAGCAGTGATAGAATTAAAATACAAGGGTTAAGTTGCGGTAATGAATTTACTCTGTACATTACATGGTGAATTATTGTAGGAATATGTAGATTAGGGAATTCTTATGAATATACTGCATGGACTCTTGCTTCTTATCAACAAGTTAAAAAATAATATGTTGTGATAAAATAGGGTGTTTTAGCTCCCAGTTAAGTAAGGTTTCATTGCAACATCTCACCTGAAATATTAATCCGAAGATGATTACAAGTTGTTATTTTTTCAATGGAATGTGTAACTATATCTATGAGTTGTCAGACCAAAATTCTATGAACTTGGCTGCCATAGTTGGGAAAAAATATCTTTCTATACTTACCACATCTTGGACAAGTAATGCAATATCTTCCAATGTTGTGAATAAAAACATGGGTGAAGCCTCCGTGGCAAGTGTTCAGGGAAGAATCAAGTTCAAGACCTGTGTAGGAAAGGTGAAGGATAATCCAGAAAAGGAAAAGAACCTGAACCTAATCATATGAAAAGTCAGGTGTCTCAGTTCAAACCACCGAATGTTGCATATCAAAAAAAGTCAGCACATTTTTTAATGTATTCCTGAATGGTTAAAATTGAAATTTTAAGATGTGTGTATCAATGTCATCTATTATATACTGCCTTACAATAAGCTATCCCTTGTAGATTCCTATAAAGACTGAAGAGGATAATGCTGTTGAGGATCCACTACAACATGATGCATGCAAGAATATGGACAGTGACCACAGTAGTCAGCCATGCTCAGAACGCCTTGGCATTGATTCTAATGTGAGGACTAAAATATAAAAACCCAGGTTTTAATCCAAGTTTTTATGTTTCAGTATTCAAAGCTTTCTTATTATCAAACTGTATTTTTTTAGCATTTACTCACATTATTATTTCCCTTCTATTTTGTCCAGATGTTTTAAAAAAACTACATGAGGTCATTAGACTAAGATAATGATAAAGGCTCAATTTTTTACATCGAGATCTATTATCCTTCTAAATTTTTCTGCACGCTTACCTTTGTCTGAAATACATTTACCAGTGCCCTTTCTGTGTGGTAACTAATTATCATGTATACGTATATTATAACACTTTTGTTTGGATCTGCCTTGATTTCGAATAATGTGTAATCATTAGGTTTTAGTGCACTTGTTTATTTTTTTAAAAATTGGACTTAATTAAGAAAATTTACATGAGAGCAAATTCATAAATTTGTAATCTATGAAAACATATGCACAAGAACAAAATGAACTTAATGAAAATGTGAATTGTCTCTAGATATTGATTATGATTTAATAATCAAAGCAAAAGACTGTCCATCATATGTTTCCAGATATTCATAAAGGCTTAGATGAGATCACAACTGAGTACTTTTGGGGAAGTAAGTGAGAAACTGTTGGGATTACCCCAAATGGAAGGCCAAGGAGTCTCATTGTAGTCATCCAAAATAAAATCTTACCACTTTGGTGGCAGAATTTTTCCTGGGAAGTTCTGAGTTGAAGGAGACTTGATAATGCTGTCTCATGGTGAAGTTTTAAATCCCTGGCCACAAAATAACTCTGGCCCTTGTGGGACCCATGAAATAATGGCTTGGTCCAGCAAGTGAGTGCATTTTTACCCTTGCTGCAGCTTGCGGGGACACTACCCAATAACCTGGATAAGTGGTTTTGCAATGGAGGGGATGGCTTCAAGAGTGCCTTGTGGCAAATACTTGGCTCCAAGGAATGCGGCGTGGCAAGAAAGCAGCTTTCTTTTCGATTATTGCTCTGAGGGAGTCCCTCAAATATCTGTTGCACATGTGTCCATTCACCAGAGAATCACTGTCCAAACCTAATGCAATTAAATATTAGAGGTGACATTAACACACTCAATTTTTCTCAATCTGTGACAACTGATTTCTCAATATTATTTTGTTATAGATATGACATGCCAAAACTTAGTTTTTGCCTTTATTTTATGGTTGAAAATAATTTGGTCATAACATATAAGTGACATAGATGTTATGGTTATCAGCATTAATGTATCTGTTAATGTTCTGTGATATTAAAAATGCACAAAATGTGCAACCCCTCTCTTGAAATTGAGAAGTGACTGGAGATGTGACTAAATCTGGAAAAATGCTCTACTGTAGTAAAGGCCAAAAACATTAACTCTATAATTCATAAATGAAGATTTCAGTAGGAGAAGAGAAATGGTACTGAACGTCTTTCTAACATTTAAGCATATAGACTCAAGTTCAAGTTTACATGATATATGTGCATTAGGAATTGCAAGGATAGGGAGGATCAATGAACAATTTGGGGCATTAACTGTCAATAAGGAATCATCTGCAGATTATATGCATTGTGTTTACCTCTCTTTTGTTTTCCAATCACTACATCCTTCATATTCTGCTTACAATTCCATTAATCTGCCGGGTAAAAGTTTCATCTCAATTGCCATGAAATACAGTAAATAGGGAGTATGTAAAATACCAACAGCTTTTCATTACTAAATGTTGGAATCACCACAGTGATAATATAAATGTTGATGTAATGGAATAGAATTGAATAAATCATTTGTTGGTGTGTGATAAATTTCATGTGTTGAGCTGTCTAAAAGCTACAGCTAAAATGATTACTAGACATTATATATGATTAATGGTTGGTTGAGTCAGTCTTTATGTATAATGTGGGCACAAATTGAAACATAAATATGTCCTGGTAGAACATTGATAAATTTCTTCGCTCAACTAATAGTACATCAATGGATGCAATCATCTTATGTTATTCTTATTGTCTTTCTCCCCATCCAATTCCCTATATGTCTGATCCCTTAGTATCCGGTGTTAATGGTTTTCCCTTTTTTAGGTGAGTGTAAAGTCAGAGGAAAGTGAGGGAGATGATGTTCAGGGGAAAGGACCATTCAGCATTGAGAGTGACCTAAGCAGCAAATCAAATGTAAGTATGGCACATGCCCTACTTCCAATGCATGACATACACAGATTTCCTAGATACTTGCAAGATTTGGCAATACATTTTTGTAATTATATAAGCATCAGTTTAGTGTGGTTGCAACGTTACTGTGTCTTCCAATCATGAGGGCTCAGGTTTCAAATCTCTAATGTTGAAATTAAAATTTTCATTGGCATACTGCTCCCTGCATTGAGTGCTGTGTGGATCAATTTCATTGCATTGAGTGCTGTAATGATCAATGTGAGTTTAGTGCTCCATTTTTTGCAGTGTATGTGAGCATTCAGCACTATTAGGTGCCTTTCATTCAGTGTGTGGAAATGTCAAACCATTTCTCTCTAGCCTTCCTATTTTATGAAAAATTCTTACATTTCCATGTGTCTGCTTATCGTAAAGAATATGAATGGCAGATGTACAGTCAGCTCTGACTTACCAAAGCTCATTACCATTACTGTTCTGCCAGTTCAAAGTAGATTTAGATGAATTACACAGGTTTTCAAGGTACTGTGCAGTTTTGGCAACATATTTACTATTGAGTTCCATACATAAAAATCTTACCAACTCTTGATGTGGAACCTTTTTGATTGAGACAAGCCTACAATACAGTAAGTTCTCGACTTACGCGGATCCGAGTTACGCGGATCCAGAGTTACGTGGATGCTCAGTTAGGAATGTTAGGAAGGTGACATGATTGCGTTTTCTCCGCGTTTCTGTTGCCACGAAAGATAGGTCGACGCGTAGTTAATTATCTACTCCATAGATGACGCCTGCTGTCCATCAAAGCTAAATAAAAAGATAGAACACGTTCTTGCAGCAGACAGACGAACTTGGGTTTCCATTGTTATTAGATCGTAAAGTTCGTTATTTATCAAGCTCGAGGAGTTTTCTCATAAAATCATTATAATCGTCTTAGTGTTTGTTTCGGATGTGAACCCTCATAATGGCTGAGAAACGTAAGAGTGGCGAGATTTCTATGAGAGGTAAAAAGAAAAGGCAGGCTATAAGTTTGGAAACGAAACTGGAAATTATTAAGAGACATGACAAAGGTGATAAGTTTGTGGAAATTGCATGTGCTTATGGGATGAATGAGTCAACAGTGAGAACAATTGCACATGATGAAAGTCGAATTAAAGAGCACCTTAAAAGTTCTGCTCCGATTCAGTCAACGATAATCACGAAGAAAAGAGGCACAGTTATGGAAGAGATGGAGAAACTATTGTGTTTTTGGATCGAAGACCAGTTTCAACGACGAATGCCATTAAGCCTTAGGCTGATACAGGAAAAATCCTTGAGTTTCTTTAACTATCTGAAACTCACGCATGGTGAGAGTGGTGGTACTTTCAGTGCGAGTGTAGGAAGGTTCAATAGGTTTAAAGCGCATGCTAAACTACATAATATTAAAGTCACCGGTGAAGATGCCAGTGCAGACACAACAGCAGCAGAAGAGTTTCCCAAGTTTTTGGCTGATGTAATCGAAAGTGGGGATTATCGACCACATCAAATTTTTAACGTGGACGAGACCGGTCTGTATTGGAAGAAGATGCCAGATCGGTCATACATTGCAAAAGAAGATAAAACCGTGCCAGGATTCAAAGTGTCAAAGGACAGGATGACCATTCTACTAGGAGGGAATGTTGCTGGGGATTGCAAAATAAAACCCCTGGTAATTTATCACAGCGAAAACCCTAGGGCCTTAAAAAACATTGATAAGGCAACACTCCCAGTGGTGTGGAAATCTAATTCGAAGGCATGGGTGACTCAGGAAGTTTTCAAAGATTGGTTTTCCCATAATTTTGTGTGCGAGGTAAAAAATTATTGTGAAGAAAATAAAATTCCATTAAAAATATTGTTGTTGCTAGAAAATGCCCCAGGTCATCCGCCGTTTCTTAGCGATTACCATGAAAATATCAAAGTGATGTACTTGCCACCAAACACGACTTCTCTCTTGCAGCCGATGGATCAAGGGCTCATACAGACATTTAAAAAATATTATTTACGGAGAACCATCAGGCAAGCGGTGAGGGCTACAGAAGGCAATGGAATATCTTTAAAGCAGTTCTGGAAAGAATGTAATGTGTATGAAGCTTTGAAGAACATTGATGCTTCCTGGCGTGAAATTAAGTCATGCACGATGAATGCTGTTTGGAAGAAGCTCACCCCCCAATTTATTCATGATTTTAAGGGATTTGAAGAGGAAAATGTAGTGGGTGAACTTGTGGACATGGGCAGAACTTTAGAATTAAATGTCGAAGAAGAGGATTTTCAAGAACTCTTGCAATATGACGCAAAAGAATTGCTCAATGAGGATTTACTGGAATTGGAGGATCAAAGAGAGAAAGCCGAAATTTCCGAAGAAAAACTGGAAGCAGAGTCACTGAAAGCATTCGTGTTAAAAAAGATGGTGTAATGTTTTCATCTGATTGAGAAAGGAATGGAAGGTTTTGAGGCGCAGGACCCAAACCCTGAACATTTCAGAAATGTTTCCAAGGCAGTAAAAGACGCTCTTTCTTGTTACAAAATTATTTACAATGAGAAAAAAAGGGCTGCTACACAAACAACAATGGACAAGTACCTACGTAAAATAGAAGCTAATGGCATGCAATCGTCCGCAGCTGAATCTGCGTAAACAGAAATGTTTCAGCATAATACCTACATATTTAGTAAGAACTCATTCTATTATGAACAGGCATTCACATGAGTATGATAATTTCAACAAATTTGCAATTTATTCGAGTTTTGTGTAATTATACTTATTTTAGATTTAAATATCAAGTGAAATAAAGATTGAACTTGTGCTGCTCTTGGAATTGTCGTATTCTCTTAACTTACCGGTCTCTCAAAAGATGGCGTTTTCTGTAATCATCGCCGAATGCCGCCAATCACAGTAAAAGTGGCACCGCTAATGGTTCAAAAATGATAGGCATGTTGTTGTGTTTCGACTTAAGCGGATTTCTACTTACGCGGAAATTTTTGGTACGAATTAACCGCATAAGTCGAGAACTTACTGTACCTCACTCACACCTGATACCTCTCACCATGCCTTTTGCCAAGGCAATAAAAAACCCTTTAAGCATAGTGATGGCTAAGATATGATGATTGTAACTTAATGAAAAGATGAAATATTCCTGCATGTTTTTAGCATTATATTTCAATTTGCACCTGAAATGGTAGAAATATCTACTTCTCTTTTTCATTTTATGCTTCCATCAGACCAATAACTGAAATCTACATATCTTTAGATTAATATCCCCTTGATCATAAATAATAATGGCATGTTGCCCACATATTATTTTTCTTAATTTGCAATGAAAACAGTTGCAATATCTTAGCCATTTCTATGAAATTTCAAGATTTCATGGTCATGAAATACTAATTATCTCGTGATACCCCAATTTAAGTAATACATTTTATCTTTTATGAGTCATGGAGCATCAATGAGAAATAAGCAGCTAATAAGGTAGTTTTCTTCATCAAAGAAAACAGACTTCATCACTTGCGATCCATGCCCTTCCATAAATGTATTTATTTTACACAAAAAGTTTGGACATAGAAATCCCAGTTTTCAAGAAAATTAAATGTTAATTTTAAGACCATTTGAAAAAGCTATGAAATGGCGGGGTGCACTGCCTTCTTTCTGATGTAACAGGTATGTAGTTTACGTTGTGAGGCATAGGATAATTCATCTCCTGAACTTACCATTGTATTTCAGGGCCCTCAGCTCTAGTGAATATTTATTGGTATCAACCTTTGAAAACTATCAAAGTTCGAAAAGGCTTTTCTGTCAAACATGGTATTAATAGACACTTATAGGCTCAAGGACATCCTGCTCATGGTGTCTTTTGCTAAATGTGGCTAAATTTTGCTAAAAATTTGGAGGAGGAAAGAAAAGGAGCAAACTAAAAGTGTATTTATGGAGCAACTAATTGTAATTTGTGAGAACGAGCTACAATGTTACACGCACAAACCAATGTACGGACCAGCAGAAAGTCGTGTGACAACGATGAGGAGCAGAGTCAAAAAAAAATACAATTTGATATGTCGGTAAAGTAAGATGCTGTAAGGCGGCCCCCATTCCTGAGGCAAGTACGAAGAGACACGTATTGGTGGTGGCTCTCCTCTCTTGTCCAAGGTCTCAACTCTGCATTATTCCTATTTCCCTCTATCAACTCTCTTGATGAGCCTGAATTCTTCCTACTGCACATTGCTATCAAACCTTCGTGCTTTTCCAGGTGTGTGTGAAGGTGGAGCAAGGCGACAAAGAAGATAATGTGAAGGACATTGAAGCATTTGTTAGTGAGGGTGGCGACAGCAGAACACTAGAGGTATGGTTTTTGTCTATTTTGGAGATATGACTCAATGTTACTGGACATTCCAGATTAGGATATAATAATGCTAATAGGGCTTACTGTATTTGAGGGCATATAAGGTGTACCCATATTTTAGTAATACACAGAACAAAAAAGTTTTCACTGGGCAGAAGTGCAGAACTGAAATATATAAATTTTCATTCCTTTTATATCTTACATTTCTAAATAACAAAATAGATGACATTGTCATTGATGATAACATAAATAGTGTTGAAGTAGGGAGCAATGTTCATCTTGGGTAAAAGTAGCATTCAGAATTCAGCAATGGTGGTTGAACTTTCAAATATTAAAGGCAGGTTGATTTTTAGTAATAGTTTTGGAAAAAAGGGTCATTTTATATGTCATTAAGTATGGTGAATAGGAAATATGCAAAATCCCTGCAACTCGACAGTTCCAAATCTTGAGATTACAACAGTGAATACATAAATGTTGGTGAAATGAGTGGAAAGTAGTATGTGGGATATTATGGTGTTTACGACAAACGTGATGGCTTGAGCTATTATTTTAATATCATCTCTGAGAGGTAAAGCATAAATGATTGCTCATACTTTCATATGGAATTTGGTTTTGTGAATCAAATCTTACATAATACCTGTATACATAATTATCATAAAAATTTCTCATGAAAGAGTAGTTCAAAGCAGAAGTTCAGGGAAAAGATACCATCAACAGTGTGGGCGACCAATGCAGCAAATCAGAGGTATCTATGGCTCGTTCCCTACTTCCAATGCTTAAGATGCAGAGGTTTACAAGGCACTCCATTCTTTGGCAACACATTTCTACAAGGATCAGTTGGTGTGTTAACAACATTAAAGTCTCTTCAAATCATGAGGGCTCAGGTTTCACATCTCAACTGTGGAAAATAAATATTTGGTGTTATACTGTTCTCTACACTGAGTGCTGTGTGGAGCATTTTGAGCTTCGCATTTTTTTGAACTGGATTGAACATTAGTTTTTAACAACCCATGGTACCTTTTGATCAGTGTGTGTTAATGCCAACAGTTTCCCACCAACCTTCCTGATTTCCCAAATATCCCTCCATTTCAATATTCCTGTCTATCCTAAAGGGTGTGAATGACAAGCCATCTATCAGTTCTGAGTAACCACTGATTATTACTATTATAGATCTGCCAGGTTTATAGGTATACTCCTTCCAGACTGGTCATGAGTTCCTTCATGGTCTGTGTGCCATCTTTTGAGGACGAGTCACGGTTACACTCCTGTTTACTCCTAGTCTGAAATTGCATTGCAGAAAGGTTTGGAAAAAATAACTGCAATTTATTTGTTAACCTTGTAGCTGCTGATTTTTTCACTTATGTTGGTGCTTTGCGGTCCATGTTCTATAAATGCTTTATAAACTGTTTAAGGATTATATGCAAAACCGATTGAGGAAATGCTCGGCTACTGAGAAATGTTACAAAAAATGCTTGGTCTGCAATGTGTTAAAAGCTATGATTGTTAATAAAGTACGTAAAGGTTTCTCAGAAAAAAAGCCTTTAGGTAGCCATTCACGAAAGAAGAGACATGAAGGGTATTCCAAATACTACCTGTAACATGTCTAGTACAAATCAGAATAAGAAACCAGCATGCTGATTGTTACTAGATTTTCAAAAATGTTGGATTTTCGATGGTTACATGTGCTGTATATAATCAACAGAAAAACACAACCGGCACCTATCTTATGAAAAGGGAAATTAAATACAAATGAAAATCAAATGAAATTTCAATTTTCACTGAATAAATAAAATGGTTTTACAGAATTTTAATAAAAAGACAGCGGCTCCCAAATCAGTGAATCCTATGGTGTTTTTGGGACCCAAATTCTAAGACAAATGTAGGAAACTTGCTGAAATTCATCTAATGTTTTAGGAAATGGAGTTTAAGTCAAAATCCATAGCTCTGCATTTCCCTTTAACATTTGAAAGATTAATTTTACATGACATTCTGGTGGCATAACTAACCATGGTGTATTTCCTGATTTTTTTAAATAAACCTAATCAATTGTTCCCCAGGATTACCGGCAAAACTTGGCATGACTTATTGTGGAAACTGGCTGAATAGAGTATGATTGCCATCACACTGACAATGCCCCTATACGTTCCCCTTTACGTCCACAATATGCTCCAGTAATACATGCATCACCATTGCTAATTGACAATCAAGGATCTTTTCATTCACTTAGTCTATCTTCTCCATCTGTTCTATATGCTTGTACACTATCCCCAGTCGGCACAAAAAATACGGCCAATAAATGGCCGAGGTTTGGTTCGCTTGTGGCAGTTATGGCTATGGCTCGCCGCATTGTGGCCTTGTTGTGGCCCATGTCTGGTTTGCCACAATGCAGCTGGCCTAAGCACCTGCGAGCTACGGCCACACTTCCACATAACAAGGTTGGCCATAATGGGTATACTATGTACATCAAATGCATACCACAATATGATATGGATGATAATTATAATTTGCTATACATATGTATAAATACCAGAAATAAAATATTTTCTATTCATTGATTATTTTGGGAAAAAAAATGTATTTAAAATCGGCAAAAATATTCATCGATGTTGTATCATTGAGTAGCGTATTGGTTTGGCTTCCGTTTACGTTCGTTTGTGATGGACATGTGGGTTTGTGGAATTGGCGCAAACTTGACGTTCAACCGTACAATTGTATAGATCCCGAAAACGCGAGTATTAGAAATATATACGTTTATTATATTTGCTGCGGTAAAGCTGGTGATTTCAGAGTTGTAGACTGTGGTGAAGTGGATATCAGGAAGAGCCATGGAACGTTTTCCCGGCGACGAGGAGACCCAATAGTGATCTGCTTCTCATACCTGTTTTCAAGAAATCAGCCTGAAGGAATTGCATAAACTGCATGTACTAAAATAGTGTGAAATTCACTATTTGATGAAAAAAAGTTTAAAATAATCTTGCAAAGTCATATACCTCTCTTTCAGTGGCAATTGTACTAAAGAAATAAAATGAGAAAGTTTGCTGGCTATGTAGAATTAGTATCCCTTATTTGAGAGTTAGTAATCCCTCCTTAAGGGATAGAATAACTTCCTAACATATGGAAATTCTATAATTTCTTCTAATATTAATAACGTATTTCATTTCGGCACAATTATGTCCAGCAAATAAAATTCCAAGTGTGGCCACATTAATTGTGGCCACACTTTGGCCAGGGGGTCAAAACCATTATGGACCCATAATGGCCATACACTATGGCCACAATGCTTAGCCATAGCTTGGCCACAGTTTGGCCGCATTCTCTGTGTCGACTGGGTCATTACCCGTCTCTGTGCAGTACGAAATTTCCCTTTCACACTTCCGTTCTAGCTCGTCACAGAGCTTAGAAATTTGGCTTATTACCAGCCTAGTATCATCATGGATCCATTTTATTTCCACCCTTGTCCTGTTTATAATGTCTGTAATTAGCTTAACTCTGAAGTCAGTTGTGACTACTATGGCTCGCTCCTTGCAAATTGAACAACTTCCAATTTGTTATCCCCGCTACAATTTACGGTCATAGTGTATCCATTTTTTTTGCTAGCAGAATCGTCTCGAAGCTTCTCTAAACTCTTTGAATCTGCATTCTCCTCCCTAAACACCAAAAAGGCATCCTTTGATGCTGTTACTCTTAGCTACGTAAAGCATTAAAGGATTTCTTCCAGAATGGTTATGGGTTGCAAGTGGCACTGCGAAATACCCATTCTAGATCCATCTAGTATTACCAAAATGTATTTACTTTCATCTATGCTACTGAAACCTCCATCCTATTCTACCCTCAGTGTCATGTACATAACTCAGGCCACACATGTGTGCCATTGAATGTAGCTGTACATGGTACCAAGCCTATGTTTATGAATGAATTCCGTCTAGTACAGCAGGCCGTGATATATGTTCTCGGTTGAAATTGCCCGCATGGAAGTAAGTTTAATGGTCATAATGAATTGTTTGATTGTATTTGTTTAACAGCTTTTATTATATTGGGAAACAAACTTACATTGGTCACCCACAAGGTAACAAAATTCTCCCCCATCCTGGGAATTACTACCCAAGGTGCGGCGTACATCGCTAGAAAAAAACTTGAGCAAAAGAAAGCGAAACAATGTGAAAATGCAGCTAGCAATGTCAAGCATAGACACCCCTATGAAATTAACCGTCAGAAAAAATATTTCTCGGATAAAATCCTACCTGATTCTCATTGTTATTTCACATATTAAAGTGTTTGCAGCTGACCCCTCAAAGTTGTCACTGACCAACATTGAAGACATGGAAGTGAAGTAACTTGGCCACACAGTATCTCTCGTTGGGCTGGCGTTCCTCCATAATGGTGAAGTAGTTGCTAGGTGTCGTGAATGTAACAACATTGCTAGTATTACGTGAGGATTGCCCGGAGAGTCTCCCGAGCATTCGCTTTGCACCTACAAACTCCTGCTGCTGCTTGAAGACTCTCCTTAACTCGTTAGTGCTTGAGCCTTGGGGGCAACTACGGCCTTCACCTTGTTTCAGAAGACTCAGGTCTGTCTCCCACCATTGCTGCAGAGCAACAGAATTTGTTTCATGCCACACAGTGGGCTGAAATCGAAAAACTGGCCAAAATTCAAATATTTGACTTCTAAACTGACATCTTGCAGTGTGGCAATTTAATTTTTAACATCCAGGCTACAAAGAATGAAAACTTTTAAAAATTTTCAGCACTTTTATAGTTCAACAGAGCCGGTTAAAGTTGAAAAAAAATTATAAAAATCCCACAAAGCAGGTTTTTTGCATAATCTTGTGTATTTTCTTCGCTTTTATGGCCATGTGAAAGCAAGTATGGTTATTTTTAAAGTTTTTGTGATAAGTAGGCATCTTTTTAAAAGGCATTACGTGGTCATTTTAGTTTTTAAATTAATTTCTCTTTTTAATTTTTAAACAATTAAAATATCTGGTTTTGTGCCTGTTTTCTTATAATGTTAACAAAACATTTAGAAATGACACATAACGACACTGGGATATTTATGCCGCATAAAGTACAACATCTCTACTGCCATTTTATGAAGGAAAACCTTGCCCCTAATTGCCCCCCCTCCATTTTAGATTTAATATGTACTACGATCGGTGGGGCAACAGTCCAGCACCGAATTTAGCAAATGAATATTTTTAATTTGTTTCTACTAACCTGTGCTCAGAATTTTATTCCTCCCTCCATGATTTTGAACCAAGGCATAATGATGTACTAAAATGTGTTATTGCAGTAAGAACCACAAATAATAGATAGAGAGAGAGTTCTCAAAATTCATTGGTAAGGATCTTCGCGTATCCTGGCTGGTCAATTAATAGCCTCATGAAGCAGTCATATGAAACAGCAGCATGTTCTCTTGTATTCAATGAAATATAGATCCTTCCCTGCAGTGATTACTTCTGCTTCCAAACGGAATTAGCCACAATACTCATGAGCGAGGGTGGTCATTCCCGGGCCGACCGTGGTAATCCTCCTCGACCCTAAGGCATCCCCCAGCCTTTTGTCCCAATTAAGATACCTCACTGGCATTCAATATTTAGTTCCCTGAACAGTACTTTACTTGATAAGATGACATTTAAAACTCCTAGATGTTTTGTAAAGCATCCGCCAATTATGTAGTTTATAACCCCTTCACAAGAAAATCGTTTCATGGGCCCTAGAGCATCATTTCTCTCAAACACGTGTGTGTTTCTGGGTTCACCAAAATAATTTGAGGGTTTTTCCTAAAATGTGTAATACATATTGCTTTAGAAAATTTCTCTCCCACTCGTTATCGCGGAGTTATTCAGTCTTATGTTGCTGCTGTGAGTGGAGGTACTCAAGTGTTTTTGGCTTATCGACATGGAAACAGGGAGCTGTTACAGAATTAACCATCTATCAGGAGAGTGCTTGTAAATGAAGAGAGCGTGCTTCAGAAAAACATTTGATCTCAGGTCTCAAAGTTGTCTTGTCACATAATACAACAGATTTTATATTTACTTTTTATGTGATAATCAGTGTTTTCTAATGTTGGTTTAGATTGATTACACTGACACGAAGGAGAAGATGAATCCTGAATAAGTTCCCTGCAAGGAAGCACATGATATTATGCTGACAGTTGCTGGACAATCTGCTCAGTCAAAGAAGTCAGCTGCACTACAATATCTGTGGGAAAAATTTAAAATGGCAATCGATTCCAATGAATGTAAAGTATTGGTGTAGTTCATGGATAAATATTTTTTCAGTACTGGAAGTGTTGGAAGTAGTGGAAGATTAGCAGAGGAATCTCTGGAATCCAGGCAAAAGAACATCAAAAGGTTCAGTGAGCAGCACTCGAGGAAGATGTCTTGGAAAGAAGAATTCTAGAACATTTTTCGAATATTGTTTTTAAGTTCAGAACCACTAATTTCAACGAGAGAAATTAAGGAAAACAAAGAGATAATGTCCAATGAGGAACGGAATCTTTATTCTGATAGAGGGGTTAACAGATTCAGAGGACAATGATGATGCATGTCAATAGTGCATGCTTGGTGATGTTCACACCCAGCCACACGACCTTGCGGTGGCTTGCAGGGCTTAGCGTAGATGTACATGACGTAGACTCGGACTCAGATGATGAGATTTTATGAGGTAAATATTGATAAACTGTAAAGATAAAGTATTCTTAAAAGTGCCTTCTTTCTTATAATCCGGAGTTGAATCGCGATGCAACCCATCGTTAATTTAGTAGGTACATTCAGTAGTTTTGTATCGATGCTGTATCGATATCTGCATCGACACACTATGAAGTAAGCAGTGTGCGTCAAAAATCGAAATCCGCTAGTGAATGATTGTTGTTTTTACACGTTTAAAATATTGTCTTTCAGGGAAAAAAACTTTTTTTGACCGTCAGTATGATTGCTAGCGAAGTGGATTTCATGCTCTCCGCCATTTTGTCTTAAAGTGTTGCGTGACTAGTCTGCATGCTCAAATCATTGGATTTTAGTTTGAGACCCACCAGCATGATATTGTGAAAATTTCATTGCTCTAGTATCAAAAACATAGGAGGTATGAATCTTGGCGAGATTTTTTAGATTCCAGCCCACTGTGCGCCGTTGCTGCCGTCCAAGCCACATCATCCGCCTCCTTCCCTAGTGACCAGCTATCCTCTTCCCCTCTTTCCCCTCCAGCTATCCTCTTCCCCTCTTTCCCCTCCAGCTGGCCGACTTAAGAGGGCGCAGGAGTGGTGTCTAAACTTTCTTCCAATGTTTTTGGACTTAATATTTAATAGATCGCTTTCAAATTTTTTGTACGTAACCAAGGCGAGATTCCCGAGGTTCTGTGAGAGCTACTTTGAGAAATTGTGTTTTTAATTTTCTTTTGTTAATTATATTAGGATAACTACGCATCGACGCGAAAATTGGACTCTCACAAGACCTCTGAAATATCGTTTGAATAAAGGAGAAATAAAAAAGTATTATTGAAACCCTTCGGTTAAACGCAAAATGCTCTTATATGTTTTGCAAAATTTATGCATCTAGACGTGGCGGCTCCTGCCGGCCGCAGGAGGAACAACGCTTCAGCGGTTTCGCAACATGGGGACATCCCGTATCGACAGCGGAGTGACTGCTACCGATGCTACGCTACCTTTTCACCCTCCCCTCTCTCCCTTCATACTCCGTTTCCTCATTCGAGTTGATCACGTGAGTGGGTAGCGCTAGGACAAGGTCAGTGTGTTAGTGTCGTCTAGGAATCAACGTACGTATTTATCTGCTTTGGTGACAATGGGAAGAAATGGGGTTCCTTACTCGAAGTTATCTCGCAATAAGTTGAAAATTTTCAAGAAAAAAGACAAGGCTAAGAAAAGCGTATCAAGTCAGCATGACCCTTTCAACAACATTGATTTCAATGAGGATTTCCATCACGTTGAGAAGGCATTTGGTGATTCCCGCGTCGGCGTGGTCTTCGAGGAGTTTCATGATGCAGAAGACACGGCTCAGAGGAAGCCTAAGTAACTGGAAGAAGAATCGTGGATATTCCCTTTTTTCAAGCAGATCGCTGTGCTCGAGTGCCATAGTCCGATGAACTGTCGATTTTCGGACATGCAGGCCATAGAAAAATAACATTTTGCAGTCGTAAATTGCACCTGACGATGGCGCAGGAAGGAACCAATGATGGCACAGAAGCGCTGAAACTAGTTGTTCCGTCAATAAATTTACGAATGGAAATATCTATTGTTATTTTTCTCTGTCACTATGGATTTGCGCATAGTTAAGCCTGAATCCTTCGAACTTGTGTAGGCCATGTTTGAAAAACGGGAGGGGGTAAGGTCAGTGTTTACGTTGAATTGCAAAATGTGCCAATTTAAGTCAGTGGTATGGATTCAGTCGAAGCGCAGGAATTTTTTGCGTCTATGAAATTAACAAATTTGGAGAGAGAGACTTTAGAAAAGACCACAATAGATAAAATAGGCGGCCCACTTGGGAAGGAGGAACGTAGAAAGCGGTTGACGGTATCCAATTTCGGTAAAGTATGTCCTCCGACGAAAAACAACCAGGTCGGCCATCTTAGTAAGCAATAACATAAACATAACATTATACAGTGACATCAATACTGCAGCCATGTAATCCGGACATGACAATGAAAAACGCGTTATAAAATTACTACGGCAGCAGGAAGGTGTCGATTTACAATGGGAGAAAACATTTTCCCAAGAAATTGAGCGCCGCCACTATCGCTCGGAGAGAAAATCGGATTCCTTTCTGATGGAACATTAGACTTAGATTTCGGCCACCACGGCGGAATTTCAAACAGGGTAAGGTGAGTCCATCACCTTACCCTGTCTGGCCCGAATATGTAACGGAATACAGGCAGCTTGCCTGCCCCGAAATGTAAACCTGCTGGCATCCAGAACGGACGTAGGTATATTATTCCGTGCATGCATTTTAAACGCTGTATTTAACTATCTCGTTCTCGCCAAACATAACATTATCCGTCTTTCCTATCTTTGTTATGAAGGCTTCGTTTCTTCTCCCACAGTCTGGAAAGATCCTGGGATTCTCCCGGTGTCCGCCTCTTCGCTCTCTTTCACTCGTTTGAAAAAGTTAACAAAAAACGAATTTCAATATTTTCCACGACCATATAAACCATGAAACCGCTCCGTTAATGTCAGTGAGGATTGGTCGAGCTGTAATGTAACTGACTGGAAATACGAAGTTTTCAATTTGAGACCTGACGATGGTGAATGTTTTTCGTTCACCATTTTCTATTTTACGAAAGCTCTGCATACATATTTTATATTTATATCGAAAATACGTTAAAAGAATGTAATGCCATTTGTTTACATCGACCTATTCTTCTCTTTCGCCGTGCATACCTATATCTTGTCGTTCAAGGGAATTCGGATCTTATCTCATGATAGGCGGATGGTTCTATCTTCTACTGTTGCAATTGCTTTCAGAAAGGTACCCGTATTTCGCCGCTTTAAGAGAAATTATCGGGGATAGTAGATAATGAAATCCTTTTTATGTCCAGCTCTTTGTCTCCTGGTCTAACGGCTTTCTGAAAAACCTCCCTGTGCTGGATTTGAGCAAGAATATCATACCACTTAACTTGCCTGAGATTAAGCTGTCTATTTGCTTTTCGAATACTGCCAGCTATCGTTCAAGGTATCTACATGTCAGCAGCAGAAAGTATTGAGTAGGAAGACCGTCATTCGTTCATTCATTCATATTGGCCGTGCAATGTGCAATATTCAGGCCGCATGATGACGCTTTGAGGCCTACAACGTAATGATAATGGGTTTTCAACACTTTTCCTTTTCCAATTTTGTGAATTTTTCATAATTTTAAAATACATTGCTGGAGAAATCGAAGTTTAACTCCACCTGAATTTTTGTATGCAACTTTTTTTGTTTCCTTAATGCAAATAATCAGCTCAAACATTTTCAAGATAATTATTTCTCAATGATCTTTCATCGCATGTGTTTTATTAATTACTCATTATGAAATATCTCACTGGATCATCTTCTACGGTAAAAATATTCTTTGGTCACTAAAACGTCACCAAAACAGGCAGATATCCGGAATCAAGGGAATTTCTTTCGTTACTTTTTCATCAGGCGATGATGATGATCACACAGTCGAAGCAAAGTCATCTTCTGTGCAATTCTCTCCAAAGGTAACAAAATTCCACTAGATCCCAAAGTTATATTATACACTTGTGGACTAATCATATATTTTGCAAGTAATGGGCAAATGTAGAACATGTGACCACCAGAATAAAAGGCTAAGAAAATTCTTCCAACCCCAAAGCCAGTGATAGTTCCACAATTTTTGTGGTGTAAAAGGGCTTTAAGTATCAAAAAAGCAAAAATTTAGCGAACGATTTCTTATAGCGTAGAAAAAACTAAGGAAGAGCGTATTGGCCAAATAAGTAAAATTACCGATTCAAATACATCTCAATATTGAATATGTTACTCGGGAACACTTTTGCTCGAGGTATTTGTTTCCAAAGGGTGTCCAGACATTTTGACTCAAAAGTGAAAATAGAAGTACTCATGTACTCATGCATTGATTGCATGATCATTGTATAACCACATAGTAAACAAATGTTGTACTTAGCATATTGTACGCGCCATTTCGGCGAGCACCCAAAATTTCCCTGTCTACCAAAATTTTAGCTTCGCTGTGGCCTGATGAAGATATCCCGATGGCGAGGACGATCGCTGGGATTGTAATTTGAGAGGTCACTCCGCTGTATTTTGTCTTCCGAGAAAAGGAATGACGGGCAGGCAAGTTGCGACATTAAGGGGGGGGGGAGGGAGACCCCACTCCCCTCCCCCCGCTCGCCAAGGACGTATTCTCGGCGTGACTGTAGGCATTGTAGGAACTACATCGGACGTCGCGGGCTGCGAACAGAGCCATTTGTTGAGAGAAGGCTGCGGAAAGCTTCCTCTCCTGCGCCCTCTTAACCGGCGCAATTGGTATTGGTGTAGTTAATGGATAAATATTTCTGGAATACTGGAAGTGTTGGAAGTACTGGAAGATTCTCGGAGTGATCTCTGGAATCCAAGCAAAAGAACATCAAAAGGTTCAGTGAGCAGCACTCGAGGAAGATTAATGGAAAGAATTCTTAAGAATTCTAGGACTTTTCGAATATTGCTATTAAGTTCAGATCCACTAATTTCAACGAGAGAAATGCAGGAAAACAAAGAGATAATGCCCTGTGAGGAATGGAATCTTTTTTCTGATAGAGGGGTTAACAGATTCAGAGGACAAGGATGATGCATGTCAATAGTGCATGCTTGGTGATGTTCACCCCCAGCCACACAACTTTGCGGTGGCTTGCAGGGCATAGCGTAGATGTAGAAGACGTAAACTCGGACTCAGATGATGAGATTTTTTGAGGTAAATACTGATAAACTGTTAGGATAAAGTATTCTTAAAAGTGCCATCTTTCTTATTTTTCGGAGTTGAATAGCAATGCAACCCATCGCTAATTTAGTAAGTACATTCAGTATTTTTTTGTATTGATGTTGTATCGATATTCTATCAAATAAGTAGTGTGCGTCAAAAATCGAAATCGGCTAGTGAATGATTGTTGTTTTTACACTTTTAAAATATTGTACTTCAGGGAAATACATTCTTTTTGACCGTCAGTATGATTGCTAGCGAAGTGGATTTCATGGTTTCCGCCATTTTGTCTTAAAGTGTTGCGTGACTAGTCTACATGCTCGAATCATTGGATTTAAGTTTGAGACCCACAAGCATGATATTGTGAAAATGTCATTGCTCTGGTATCAAAAACATTGAAGATATGAATGTTGGCGAATTTTTTAGATTCCAGCCCACTGTGCGCCGTTGCTACCGTCCAAGCCACATCATCCGCCTCCTTCTCTAGCGACCAGCTACCCTCTTCCCCTCTTTCTCCTACACCTATCCTCTTCCCCTTTTTCCCCTCCAGCTATCCTCTTCCCCTCTTTCGCCTCCAGCTACCCTCATCCCCTCTAGCTGGCCCTCTTAAACGTCAACGAAGTACGTCGGGTCTCAGGGCTAGGGTCAACCGCGTCCCACTGATGAGCTTCCTCTCTTGGCGATATGAGCATGGGACGAATCTGAGAGAAAGGTTGACTTTGTGATCAATAAATGTAGGCGTTTCGAAGTAATAAGGTTACAGGATATAAAATGCCAATCAAATGTGAATTTTGTTGAGGCCTCGTAATATATTTAGAAACGCTACTACAATTTAGCATGTTTATCATTAACCTCGGAAAATCGTCCACTTCCCAGCTAGCATAAAGGTAGCCTTGTCTGTAAATTATTTGGGTAATGCAAGGATATTTTACCGTCGATAGGCGTCACCCATTATAACCCGTTTTTTATCCCGGCTACCTGTGGCCGAATGGGGAACTATTGAAGTGGTGCAATAATCGAGCCTTGGATGTCACCATTGAGCGCAAAATACGTGAGCCCTGAGTATACCCTGTGGTTTCGGATTGTTACGATTGCTAGGAATGGGGAGGCAGCCCCAGAGATAAGCAAGGAATATTGCAGAATGGACGCTAATACGACGCGATCCCGAAAATTTATTTGATGAAATGGTGCGGTATAACGCGTGCAGTTGCGAATGGTGGGATAGTTTTATAGTGCACCTTGAGGTATTGAATTTTACCAATTATCATAAAAACTCGCGATGTTGTTAATCTGTCGAAGTAACATATTCCGGGAATGTCTTATAAGTACGTTTTCTTATTAGACATAATAATTGATTCTCTGATATTTCCGATTACTTTCATTTGAAATTTCTGGAATGTATTTGCTGAGAGATGGTTTTAAAAATTCGTTGTCTTAGTCAAGTTGCTAAAACTTTCGCGGTCCATTCGTGCAACAGTATTCTCTTTGGGTGTTCCCGCGTCAGGTTTTTAAAAAAGCGAACGTTTCCTCTCCTTTGCCGGAGACCGTCAGGGCTAATGATTTTTGCCTTTATTACGCATCAAATATATAACCTCGAGGATGACTGAGGGGAGGGGGGGTGAGTGTCGTGCATTGCTGGAAATGACTGGTAGCCATGACTCACTGATTCTCTGTCCTAAGTCCCTGTTAAAGGTATTCTTGTGTTTCCTAATGTAAGGGGAAGGATGGAAGTGACACGGGAGTGAGGAGTGTCGCGCGTATCAAGCGATGCGCGGCTGCCGGTAGGGGCGTGCGGTGCTCGCCTTTAAGGCAGCGTATCGGTATGAAGGAATCGAGATACGACGAAACAGTGGAAATGTTTGCCCAAAGCGCTCTAAAATACCATGCTTACCTTAGAAAACGTGTAATCCGGGTCTTAAACCACAAATTTTCAAAACAACTGCATTAAGGCACGCCCTGTAGGCGTCTTAGGCACGGCCATCCGTCGACGCACGAACCTGGGGATTTTTTTATAATTTTTTGTCACAGATTCGCACATTTTGCGACCACGAATTCTTAAATCGGATCATTTTTGAAATACAACTTCCGGCCTAGCGTCCCGCTATGACCGGTTATCAGCGCAATAGATTTCTCCACAAACGCATCAGCTAAATACATCGCCACTTCAATACAACCAGCGATGGAAAAGGCCAACTCTTATGTCAGGAATTCCCAAGATTTCCGTGGCCTCATTCAGAGCATAAGATTATGCTGAGAAGATATTTCTTGTGAGCTTCGACGTGGGGTCACTTTTCACCAAGATGCCTACGAAAAAAGCCATCGGTGTCGTCCGGAAGAAATTCACGACAGTACGGCTAATTTGGCGGAGATATGCATAACTACGGCGTATTTTAAATGGAAACGTGACTTTTATGGGCAGACAGAAGCATCATTAATGGGATCTCCCATCCCTGCTGCAGTAGCTACTATATACATGGAATATTTTCACCGACTGCCTTAGAGAACGCCACCTATCGTTGCTGCGTATTGGTGAGCAAGATGTGATTGTAAATTTTGTAGTGCCGAAAGTGTTACGAATATCATTTGTGTAAGATATTTCATTAACGGTTTTGTAGCGCTCAGTCTGAAATTACGTTTTTGTAACTGGATTTTTCTTGCACCAGGGCCTGTATTCTGTATCTCCAAACCGATCGGTACGGGAGACCTTCCGTCGGTTTGGATGGCAAACCGACGAAGAGGGAACATCGGTGCGATTCTGTACGAAACCGATCGGTGCGGCGGCGACCTCCAGTCGGTGCGAAACAGGGAATCCTACCGACACCTAATTGCTGTCGGTACGCTCGGGTTTCAGTCGGTTTGGCTTGTTTACCGCTATACCTATACTTGAAGGCGAGGTTATTGGAGATAATTATCATTTTTTCTTGGATATATTTGCGATATAAAATGTTGAAAATATATTATAATAGTTACACGAAGTTTACTTGACAACATAATCATTCTGTAATTAACGTGAGTGGAGGTGAACTGAGAATGTAAAATGTTGCCAAGAACAATACGAGTGAAAATTAGAAAAAATGTAATAAGATATCACTAATATTGATAATTTTCTTGGAATACTATGCGCAAGACATCATTTTACTATTGCGCCAACATTTTATGTAACGTAGCAGACGATATTAAGTATATCGAAATCTTGCATTATCTTTCTCTGTGTACATACCGGTGAACGGCAGCAATACGCTGTCATTTTTTATGCGGTGCATTTGCTTTTGCCTCAGTTATTTTCGTATATGTATTTCCGCTCTGCTTCAATGGAATATTGCTTTTCTCGGTCTTCGCACCCTCATTGACTATCCACTGGGAAATTCTATCGTTGGTTTCCTATACATGAACCAACCAAACTTTCTCATTGTGAAAGATAGCTGTGCTAAATTCTCTTTTTAACTTCATGAGTGATTACTCTACCTAATGTAAAAAGTTTATAAAAACGATTTTGTCGGGCATCTAACACCAACTTAAACTCATTACCATGATAGAAATAACTAAATGACAACTGAATGTTGGTATTATCGCTTAATGTCGTCAATAAAGTGCATACTTCTTATTGAACAGTGCTATTCTGATGTAATAGCTTATCAAGATAATGCTTTCTGACGCAATTAGTCTTCGGCTCTCACATACGTTGCTTTGTAAATGTATATTAAATCGCTAAGTGTTGAAATTGTCTTGAAAATTGTAAACACTTGGAAGTACATTTCAGTAGTATGGCACAACGTGGATTTCAGTTTGTCCTCAGCTCCCATTTGAATAAAAACTATGTATGTAATTTCCAACAGCATAATAAATATTAACATCAATATCAACCATGGCATCTACTTGATTACCCACAAAGAATATGAAGTATAAGATAAATACATGTCTTGATCATCTTACACTATTCCTTCATCACATCTCCCTCGCTATATTGTTGAGTCTTCTCTTTCATCAATTGGCACAGTAAAATGAAAGTAAACATCCGCGTAGGCCTAAATTAAGATATCCCATCAAATCTTACTCGCCTAACAACTTGAGTTTACACTTAAATTAAATAAGCGTAGACATTTATACCCAATTTAATAAATAACTACCGATTTTACAACTTTAGGTTTATTCTCAATGGATATTACAACGGTAAAGTGACACTATGGGCTATTAACAACTACGTAACCGTGATGAAATACTTAAAACAATAATTAATGCCATCGATAAAAACAATAATTAATGCCATCGATTAAAACAAGAATTAACACTCGCGGTAACTCGTTCCGTAATATAAAAGCAATGGATGTATCATATAGTTATCCCTCACACAACATTTATTTCTAAGACATATTCCACTCAATTTGGAGTAAGTATCATACTTTCCTTCGCAATATTTTCACAGAGCACTTTATAAATCCATATTTCAAGTAAATATGCAATCGAAAATTATTACACATATTAAATCAGAGCTTTCAACAAGTAAATATTGATACAAGCCGATACAAGCATTCATTACATACCACTGCGTTCCATTGTTTACGCTGCGATATCTTTTGGCGGTAGAAGTTGCTCGCCGTATTTCAGTCTTCATTTGTTTCCTCTCCTCTGCCTCCGGTTGGCAGATACGTATCACGTGACGTCGACCTTCGGGAACACTCGGAAATCTGCTCCCTCTCCTTCTTTTTCCTGGGAGGGGGAAGCAAACCGACTGGGTTTGCCACCGACAGCCATACAGAATCTATCGAGATGGTTTTGTCGGTGCGGGAGGGCCAGTCGGTACGGAATCTGTTCCGATCGGTTGAGTGAAAAGGTAAACCGATCGGTATGGAACCGACAAAATACAGAATACAGGCCCAGACCAGACTATAAAAAATTATTTCATTAAATTAACATTAATGCGTTAGTCATCATATTTTAGCTCTGTGATCAACCCCAGATATATAAAGAACACCATTTATGAACTATGGAAACAGAAAATAAGTTGTCAATATCAGAAAACGCACTGAATAATATACTTCATAAAGTGGATATTGTGCATGCATTTATTTTGGTGAACAATGGTCTTCTTTAATTTGAATGGATTTATTGCATGCGTAATGAAAATAAATATGAGGGAGACTTGTATGGTGTTTTTCGTTTTAACCTTGAAAATGTGTTAATCAGCCTTGAAATATTCTATAGTCTTATACCTTATTTATATTCCGTATGCCACGATTCGTGATTCATAGTGAATCCCCGTTAAATTTGTATATATATTTAATCTAGTCAATCAAGGTTCACTTGAAAGATGTGGATTCTGTTTCTCATTCAAGGCGGGTTATGTGACCATCCATGGTATGGAAGTTAAGTCTTCTGGAAATGAGCAAGATGGCGCCGGAAATGGTGTTAGTGGGAAAGGTAAGCATTGAGTAAAGAATGGGCAGTCATAGACACATCGGTGTTTTTCAAGGGGGATCTTAGAAGGTTGGTTGTAGATTGTATTTTGTAGGAGTTCCACTCAAGGAAGCCCTTAGGCACCTCTTTATCCATTGTGCCAACCATTCTATAGGTGAAGGGTCCCCATTTGATAAATACCTATTCCCCCTGTGGTCCGTGAATGTTGTATCAGGTCACCTGAGTTTTCAGCTTGTTTAGCTTCAAAAATGTTAAATGAAAGATTTTTTCGTAGAATTTAATTTTAATTGTGACTATATTGTTGCCAAATCCTTGTAGTACTCTAAGCTGAAAAAAATTCTCAAAATGTGATCATAAATTTCGGGTGTTTGGTACTTTTGGCTCAGGAAACGCAATAAATGGAGGTAATAGTGTTATCATTTTGTTCTTGGTAAATACAAAGGTAGCAGTCTCTGTGTTCGTTGCATGAAAAACCACTGCAATTTATAGGTTAAATTTTGCTCAAGTTGTTTAACAATATGATGTGGGCAATCGGTTATCTCAAAAGGAATCGGGATAGGGGAATTAAATGCGCTTTAGACTTGGAAAATTTGTTATTAGCTGCCGAAAACTAAAAGAAATAAGAGAACCTGTTAGCATGCCATGATACTTCTGTTTCTGGTGAGGTTCTTTTTAGCCTTTTATTTACTAATATTTTCCAGGCAAAGAAGCTGTCTTCGAGCAAGATGCCATGTCCAGATATACACCAAGCCCATTCTTGGCGGAGGAGTCGAATACTGTTTCAAACGTTGCAAGTGAACCTGGAGGGACGGATGCTTCGAGGAGGCGAACTCAAAGCGCAATGATAGGATCAGGTCAAGACATGAGTAGAGGTCGGGGTGGTAGTTCGTTTTTTAGTCAGCGAAAAGTGAGGGAGAGATTAATTTGTATTGAATGTGGAGTTTTGTTTTTCTCGAAGCTGACTCTTTCGAGCCACATCAGGGCTCACCAGAGCAGGATAAAGGACACGCTTGCTGCTAAGGAAGGACAGGGTCAGGAGAATGAGGATGGCATCAAATTTTCCCGCTGCAATTATGAAGAGGTGTTGGGCACGTATTGTGCTTTAGGCGGTGAGGGGTTCATCTGCGTACATTGCGGGAAGGCTTGTGCACGGAAGGGTCAACTGATGCGTCACATACGTTCACATGGTGGGCATCGTAGCAGTTACATGAGAATACACGGCGGAAAGAGGCCTTTTCAGTGTGAGGTGTGCGAAAAAAAATTCTCCAGGAAGGATACCTTGAGCGATCACATGGGGACCCATGACGGAAAGAAGCCGTTTCAGTGTGAGGTGTGCCACAAAAATTTCTCCGATAGGTCGAACCTGAGGAGGCACATGAGGACCCATGACGGAAAGAGGCCGTTTGAGTGTGAGGAGTGCCTCAATAAGTTCTCCCGGAGGAGTCACCTGAGTGCACACATGAGGACCCATGACGGAAAGAGGCCGTTTGAGTGTGAGGTGTGCCACAAGAAGTTCTCCCGTACTTGGAACCTGAGGAGTCACATGAGGACCCATGATGGAAAGAGGCCTTTTCAGTGTGAGGTGTGCGAAAAAAAATTCTCCCGGAAGGATACCTTGAGCGATCACATGGGGATCCATGACGGAAAGAAGCCGTTTGAGTGTGAGGTGTGCCACAAGAAGTTCTCCGATAGGTCGAACCTGAGGAGTCACATGAGGACCCATGACGGAAAGAGGCCGTTTGATTGTGAGGAGTGCCACAAAAAGTTCTCCCGGAGGAGTCACCTGAGTGCACACATGAGAACCCATGACGGAAAGAGGCCGTTTGAGTGTGAGGTGTGCCACAAGAAGTTCTCCCGTACTTGGAACCTGAGGAGTCACATGAGGACCCATGACGGAACGAGGCCGTTTGAGTGTGAGGAGTGCCACAAGAAGTTCACCCAGAGTTCGCACCTGAGTAAACACATTCGGACTCATGACGGATAGAGTTTGAGTGCTGTTCTACCAAAGTGGGCACGTAAAGGAGCACGTCTCGGAACAAAGAGAGTAGCCACAAATGTCTGCAATGTCACAAATTGTTCAAGATTTAGTGAAATCTGAGGAGGCACCATGAGGATCACCGCTCTTAAAAGGAAGTCAAGTGTGAGAAGTGCTCTAAAACGTTCATATCTTAGTACGCTCTGAGGAGACACGCCGCAATACACATGTGGGAGAGGCCATAAGTCCGTGGGGACTACATGAAGTCGTTTGCCTCCAGGATAAACCTGAAACAAGCTCAATGGTTAAAATGTTTAAGCATTTAATTTCGTAGGGGTTTGTTTGACTGGCAAACAAGTACTATCCGAAGAAGCACGTGAAGACCGTCCACAGTAATGGAAAGGATGACGTTGGAGTGGGAGTACAAGAACAAGTTATTTGAAATAATTTTGACAGGGTTCGGTCCTCTTTGAGGTGAACCAAGGGGCACAATAAACTTGTATGTGCCATTGAAGAGTATTGGTCGGGCCAGCTAATATGTTGTGTCATGTATGGGAACGAGCAGTCAAGGCCGGAGTTAAATTGGTGAAAATGCAATTAGCGGTTCCGAATCATTATTTCAATTCTTGTTATTAAATTGATAGAAATAATTTTTAATATTGAAGAATAAAGATTGTGTAAGAAGTTCTTATTAACTAAAGAATATATTTTTATGCCTATCCTTATTTCCCGTTGAAAGTATCGAAAAATATTGAAAACTACTGTCCTCTGACGCAAGTTACCATGAGTTTCTTTCTCGCTGTAAATGTTGTACACAATGACGTGTCACTAGCATTGTATATCCTCCATTCTCCGTTTCATTCGTCTCTATTCTCCGTATTTCCTTTAAAACGGCTTTAATGCGATTCCCCAGGGGATTGTCATGCAATGAAGGAAACCACCCTTTCTACCCCTCCTTACTTTCTGTCCTATCCCTCCTAACTCCTTCGTACCCCAACCCCATCACAACATCTCTACTCACCCTCCATAATACCTCCTTGCTTTATTTCTCCGTCCAACTTCTCCTTTTCCCAATGTTTCATTCGGGAAAGGAGAAGGCACCATGCGATCACGTGTAAATTTTGTTTCCTGTTTCCCTGTTTCAAGTTCCCCCTTTCCTACATCTCACTCCCGATGCCTTCCTCACTTCCCTTACTCGCTTTACTCATCTTCCCTACTCCCCCTTCTTAATTCTTTCTTGCCTTAAGTCCCATTTCAACTTCTTCTTTCCCTTTCTCTAATCCTTCGTTCACGTAGGGCCCCTACCAATTTCTCATTTCCAGTAATCCTCCTTCCATGTCCACTCTTCCCCCAATATTCTCCTTACCCTACTCCCTCTCCTTACTTCTTTCTCCTCCTCCCCCTCCTTAATTATTCTTGGCCTTTCCTTCGCTTCCGTCTGCTTCTTTGCCATTATCCACTTCTTAAATTCTTCCTTCCCCTACTGCCCCTCTCAATTTCTCCTTTCTCTCAACTCCCCCCCACCCTCAACACCTCCTTTACCCTTCCAAATTTGCCCTCCCTTTTTTTTCCCTCCAATTCTCCTCCAAGATGTTATAAAGTCTGCGAGCAAACAAGTGGGTGTTTGTGAGAGTGGACATACCTGCCATTCGTCAAAATCATGAATTGCGTTGTTTCCGTCATTGGAAATGAATGTGTTCCCTAATTGCGATGACCAACCATTGATGTATTCATTGCACGCCTATTAAGACGTAATGATGGAATAAACAATTAAATATTGGACTTTAAAGCCTAAACGCAAAGTTCTGCTGACATTCTTACATTCTAATTTCAATGAATAATAGAATTTAACGTTGCATTCTTTAGCTCAAATTTATATCTTAATTAATATTAAGTGGGACCGATTTAAGATATGGAGTGTGTGAACTGAGTTGCAGACCACGTGTCAAACCCTGGAAATCAAAGGTTGAGACCCGCGGAGGTCAGCTGCGAGCTTAGTGCGTTCACTCATCAATTGAGCAGTCGTGGGCAAACAGCGACGTATCCCGAGGTTGATCGTAAAGCTTGCGGTATATAAGATCAATAGCATTGACAAACACTTGTAACGTAACAGTTAGGCTTCCATGTGAGCTCGCGGTGGCGGATTAACAATACTGTCAATAAACAAGGGAGTTAAGAGCAAGCACGCGAGCGAGACGGACGTGTCGGGGAGAGGGAGGCCCGAGAACCCACGAGAAAGAAGGACGCGTCGGCGTATAGGATCGGGACTAATAAGACAGGACGCTCGAGAGTAGGACACATCGGGAAGATTAAGGAGCAGAGGCGAGGAAAGGTGATCCACGGAGAGGTGCAGGCGCAGTATCACGGGGAAGGTGTGACACAGCACTCCGGCCCGATCTCACAGAGGGAGGTCCAGACCCACCAATCACGATAAGTGAAAAGGGATCGGAACGATCAATATTTCATTCCAAGAGCTTACGCCCATTTCATAAGATTGTTGAGAAATTGCTAATTGGTTAATATAAATGTGTTTTGTGTCAAATATGTAAATTGGGCCCAATCCTTGATTTCAAAGGAATGAAATGTATCAATTGAGTGCATGAGTAATATGAGTGGTATTCTTTAATCGGTTGAAAATCAATTGTTGCCTGTATTTTATGTGCATGTATTGTGTGTGTGTGAGATAAGGAGAATTGAGTTAACCGGCGGAAGAAAAAAACAAGACGTGAGGGGGTTACATATTGGCGTCGCAACGTGGGGCCCGAGTAGATGGATGTGCGAGAGGATAATGAGGGGCACAGATCTTAAAAACCGCGAGGAAACTGAGAATAGAGTAATTTGAACTAGCGAGTTGTAATACTAACGTAAAAATTACGCGAGGGGCGCGACATATTGAATTACATAACAATACGTACATGTTTATACGAGTTTCGTTGTTGAAGTGCTAGAAGAGTAAACACAATGTCGTCCGTGAAGAAGCATTTTGACGAACTTAAGAAAGGCGAACTCATTGAACAGTTACAGGATTTGGGGCTAGTAACCACCGGGACAAAGCCGGAATTAAGGGAATGATTAAAAATAGCATTGGAAGAGAAAGGAATAGATTTAAATGAACAGGAGTTCGAAGTAGCGGGAGAGAAGAAAGTCGAGTTAACTTTAGAAACGTTAATAAAAGAGAGGAGAGAGGGAAGAAGAGAGAAAACAAGAGGAAACGAAGAAGGAGGAAGCCAGGATCCGAAAGAAATTAGAACAAGATGAGCGAAAAAAAGTAATGCTAACGAAAATTAGACATGATGGAAAGAAATCAAGAGAAAATAGAACACGTACGGCAAAGCGTGGAAACAATGAGAACAGAGTGGGAGACGAATTTTACCGCACACACTGCGACCGTGGAACAAAAGCGCGAAGAGATCCGCGCACAAATAAAAGAAGTACGTGAGGAGATGAGGGCGGAAGTAGCCGCAACTAGGAGGGAGATAGATAAGGTGCGCGCGAAAGTTGAGGAAAACGTCGGAGCTATGGAAAACTTAACTTTAAAGGTGAACGCCGAAGATGCGCAACTCCAACGACGTATCCATCAAATCGCCCGGGATGAAGTAATAAAGAAGATAAAGGAAGCAAGTGTGAGAGGACCAACAATGACTCAAGTACCGGCAATCAATCTTAGGACACCACACTACGACGGGAGAAGAGGATCCAGGCCCATGAAGTATATCAAGGAATTGCAGGAATACGCAGAAATGTATCAATTGTCAGATGAAGATTTGTTGAGAGTTGTCAGGCAAGGGATGAATGCCCAGGTCGGAGAATGGTTTATTGCAACCTCACATTTGCACACTAGTTTCGGACAATTTAGAGAGATGTTCCTCGCAAAATACTGGGGAAAGGAACAACGTTTGGAGGTGAGAAGGATGCTGGATTTCGGAAAATTTAACGACACAGGTCACATGAGTTGGGTAGACTATGCTACTACACGGATCAGCGCGGCGAAAGAATTGATACCTCCTATGAACGACGAGGAGATTATTTATCGCCTAGAGGAACATTTTGGACCGGAAGTAAATGCAGGGATAATCTCGCACCATGTTACCTCATTGCCGGAGTTCTTGGCGCTGCTCATCCGTTACGACCGCATCGTGAAGGAGCCGACGCGCGAACCAAGACGGGAAAGGGGCCACCACTGGCCAATAGCATGTGAGGATACCTCCGAGACAAGAATACTATCCAAGGAACGAAGGACGTACGAATGGTTTCCCAAGTAATACGCAGGACAGGAAGCCAACGCCGTATGCTTCAATGGATCAACGGGAATGGAGAGAATCAGCTGATCACGTGAATACCATCCAAATTGGAAGGAGCGGAGGAACACGTAGTCATAGCAGTCCGGAAAACTCATAGGGGCAAGATGTGATAAAAGTCCCAGCACATCCAAGTCCGAAGAAAGAGGGACAAAACCCAGAAGATGGGAGAGGAGGAGACGAACGGAAGAAGTGAGAAGTATTTTCCAAACGCCGAGATCAATATTGGAAGAGGAAGAGGTGGAATATTCGAATGTAAACAAATGTTCAGAGATCATAATAAAGATAGAGGGAATTCAAACGAAAGCGCTCATAGATTCAGGGTCAGAATTAACGTGTATAAGCGAGGCGTGGTACAAGGAGAACGCCCAACAATTAAAAAATGTAGCAGAATTACCGGTACGGGGATTCCAAGTGGTGGGAGCGATAGGTAGAAGGAGTGGACGAATAACAACGCAAATATTTCCTACCCTTACCATAGGGAATATAAAGGTAGAGATAAATTGCATCGTGATTCCGGGATTAACCCTTTCGCTACGAAGGACGTGTTAAAACGGCGTCAATGTTTCTACGCAAGCGAACGAAGGACGTGTTAAAACGGTGTCAATTTTTCTACGCAAGCGAACGAACGACGTGTTAACAAGTCGTAGTCGCTAAGCTAGCCCCAAGCAGGCCAGAAAGGAGAAGAAGTTATTGTTTAATTTAAAAATTGAGCATTATAAGTATATTCCTTATGTTTAGTTCTTCAACTGCAAATTTTAAACGGAGCTCTACCGTTATTTTTAACGTAGTTCGTGAGTAAAAGAATCTCCGAACAAATTTTTGTTAATTATTTCGTTGGTTATGAGTGATTTTTTCATGTTATTATTTAGTTAGGAAGTTATAATGTTTTTAGGTTCAACAACTGAATGCTATTTTTTCATATGTGTTGATGGCCATATTTTTCGTGAGTTTCAATGTTTATTTATCCCTGAAATTACTCATTCTAATAAAATCATGACAGCTGACTATTTCACTTTCTTTCATTGGTCAATGGTTTCCGCCTAAAGAATACAGTGATTTCTGGCAATCCTTCGAATCGAAATTAAGGATTCCGTAGACCGTACATCTCATGAATTAACATGCTGAAGATTTCGAAGTATCGTTTCTTTGATTCGCGCTCTGATGATGTCAAAGACCTGAATAAGGCTTTTTTAAATTCATAATAATTTTCTGGCAGAAAAGTGGTCAAAATAATTTACGAGTGTGACAAACGGCAAAATTATTTGCTTAACCATTGATACGATTTTTTTACTTGAGGGCTTAATATTAATGGTAGAATTTTCGTTTAAAAGCTGTAAAGGCACTGTAAAACTAAAATAATTCGTTTCCGATAAAATTAATATCGACGCTGCAGCAACAATTTTTTTAGCAAAACCATTGCATAAACAAATAGTTGACCGCGACGGCATGCTGTTAAGGGGTCCCCAAGCGGGAAAGGGTGAAGATTATCTCGGCCCGGTGCCCGAGAAAAAGGTTCGACACCCCTCTGTGCCCCAACCCAACTTAGGGAAACAGGTACCGGAGAGGATCCTAGCGTAGCGAAAGCTCCGTACTGGCAATGCAAAGAATTCTTTATGGCATTCGTGAGGCAAGTAGCATTTTCTAACATGTGGCTCCGTCGCGAAAGGGTTAATTAAACACTAATATTAGGGACGGACGTTTTAGCGATGTTGGCAGCCAAAATATATTACGCGAAACGAGAACTAAGTTTAAAATTTGGTAAAGAACGGGCATCCTGCGACTTTAAGGAATCTAAAATGAGTTCACAACGAATAACAATGGATCTCATGAAGGAGAGGAAGGAAGAATGGATAGATAACGCAATGGAGCAAGCTTCTGTACGGGAGATAAATGACAGCGTGGAGAGAATAAAAGAGCTAGCTGAGCCGGAGAAGAAGGAATTAGTTGACGTGATAACCCGATATAGAAATATATTCAGCGATAGTCCCGGAAAAGGCGCACAGGTGACGAGTGGAACAGGTTATCGGGTCAAAAGGATAGGCAACGCGTCATTTTGAAGGCGTTGGGGCCAGTACCCAGGTTAATTTGAAGGCTCTACAAGAAATTTCTCGATTCTCTACGATATTTCTTGCAGTGAAAGAAATATTCCGATTCTTTACGATATTTCTTGTAGTGGGTCTAATGTAACGTAACAATTAGGCTCCCATGTGAGCTCGCGGTGGCGGATTAACAATGCTGTAAATAAACAAGGAGAGTTAAGAGCAAGCACGCGAGCGAGAGCGGCCTGAGAACCCACGAGAAAGAAGGACGCGTCGGCGTATAAGATCGGGACTAATAAGACAGGACGCTCGAGAGTAGGACACATCGGGAAGATTAAGGAGCAGAGGCGAGGAAAGGTGATCCACGGAGAGGTGCAGGCGCAGTATCACGGGGAAGTTGTCGGCGGGAGTTTGACACGGCACTCCGGCCCGATCTCACAGAGGGAGGTCCAGACCCACCAATCACGTTAAGTGAAAAGGGATGGGAACGATCAATATTTCATTCAAAGAGCTTACGTCCATTTCATAAGATTGTTGAGAAATTGATAATTGGTTAATATAAATGTGTTTAGTATCGAATATGTAAATTGGGCCCAATCCTTGATTTCAAAGGAATTAAATGTATCAATTGAGTGCATGAGTAATATGAGTGGTATTCTTTAATCAATTGAAAATCAATTGTTGCCTGTATTTTATGTGCATGTATTGTGTGTGTGAGATAAGGAGAGTTGAGATAACCGGCGGAAGAAAAAGAGAGTAGGGTGGGAGGGTAACAAATGTTTACTTTTCACGCCTTCATTCCTCCACGGGATAACTGAATTCACGTATCTTTAAGAAGAGCCTGAGTTATAAAGATGAATGTTATGTGTAACTATTGTACATTTACCAGCGAGCTCGTTAATGAAATTGATTATTTCGTTGAGATGATCGTAGATATTTTTTAATGTAGATAGTTTTGTATACGGTTGCTATGTATGTTATTTATTTGGTGGAAGTTCACGACAGCGAGAGGCATTGAGGAGATACCCGTTTTGCTGTACGTAATAATAACTATGTTTGACCACTGCAGTTCTCTTTTGAATAAAAGAAATTTAATGTAACAGAGCAAATACTTTTATTTTTACTCTAAAGTCCCGTATTTCCTACAAAATTACAGGGGTTATACGAAATATTGTTTTTGTAAAACAATTGTAACTGAGATCTAATTTACAACTATAATACAATTCGTAAACCGATTGAATTTTGTCATTAATATACAAGCATTATACAATTTCTAAAATGATTGTAAATTGGATCTAAGTTACAAACGTAATACAATTTGTAAATCCCTTTTAATTTGCCTTTGTAATACAATGATATTAGAGGACATTTGACACTTTATTACAACTGTAATACAATTGTAATACAAATAGCCATCTTTTGTTATATGATTTAATATGTAAAACGGTAATAATACCAAATCTGTGCTGTCTGGGATGTTAATAGGTATCATAGTTACGGCGAGGCACTTATACATTGCTGTTTTTGATTGATTGAGTTGTATCGTGAACGTGTCTGTAATACTCCCAAAGAAAATAAAATAATAAGAACATAAATTACAACAGTTATAACAGACGGTTTGTTTACATCCCGAATGATAGAAATTTTCAAAACAGAGGTTGCCTTTGAGGTTACTATAAACCGACGGGTTAAGCGCCACGGGTTGGCAGCACCCGCGGCGTAAATAGCGATGCATTATTAGATAAACACGGGGAGTTTGGCATTACGCCCGGCGTAATAATGGGTTACAAAACAAAAGTAAGGAAGGGCAACAATTAGACAAACAGCGTCGGTAGTTACGTGGCGAGGAAAGAAAAAGGTCATAGTGAGAAAGACGAGAGGAGAAAAAGAAAAAACGAGGACCCAGAGAGAGATTAAAAAGATAAGGTGTACGCGTCAGCGGAGCAGTCCCGGGGCCCGTGATAAGGCAGATATCGGCGGGAGACACAGACAATTCCAGCGGACTCCCGAGAAAAGAGAGAATCGAGGAGAGAGCGGGAAGGAAGGGTCATCGTGGGAAAATCCTACGGGAAGGCGGTCCAGCAGATCACGGGAACCAGTGGCCACGATAAGTCTATGAACATTGGAATAGTTATTTAAAAGGAGAAAGCCCACTACAAAGTTAATCATAAAGATTGAATTAAGATTACTGATTAGATTAAAATTTGATATGAAATTGTAAATTAGGCCCAATTAAGGTTAAAAGAAACTGAATACAGAGATATTGTGCATGAAAATATAAATGTTTTCCTTGTCTGATTTCCTTGATCCCAATAGCAAATTAAGGGTATTGATATATACATATGTGTGAAATATTTAACTGTATAAGGGTGTATGTGTGGAATCTAACGAGCTAGCCGGAAGACAGAAAGCAAAGATAAGGTACCCAAAGGTGAAAAGGGGTAGGGGTACAGTTACCCTATATTGATATGGAATAATTTTATGAAAACGTTCCAAATTCTGTGTACGTATTGTGAATCATATAAACATAATAAGCTAAGGTTACTCTATTTAGCATGCAATATGTAGTAACAGAATTATTGTTTACGTCCCGAATGATAAAAATTTTCAAAACTGAGGTTGCCTTTGAGGTTACCCTATATTGAAATGGAATAATCAAAGGAAAACGTTCCAAATTCTGTGTTCGTATTTTGAATTATATAAATATAATAAGGTGAGGTTACTCTATTATGCATGAAATATGTAGTAACCTAATGTTTTGTTTACAAAAAGAAGGATAAACATTTTCAAAACTGAGGTTGCCCTTAAGGTTCCCATGAGGTTACCCTACATTGAAAATGGAATAATCAAGGTAAAAGTTCCAAATTTTTTTTATTGTGATGGAATCAAGCATAATATATTTTAAGTTACTCTTTTACATGCCATACGTATAAATAACAGACGGTCACTTTACATCCAGAATGATAAAAAATTTTGAAGCTGAGGTTTCCATATAGGCTGTCCTTGAGGTTACCCAGTTTTGCATTCGAAGGATTCATTGAACCAGTTACAAACTCTTTCCTCATCTACAGGATTACAGAAATAAAGGTTTCCTCTGAGTTTTCCTCTTCCTGCATCCTAATACATACGCCAACATTACTCGTTTTTTATACACTTCGAAAATGATATAAGCAATATGTCCGAGGTTATTATCAAGTTCTACCCAGAGATTAACATATATCAATAGTATTATAAACAGTTCCAAAATCTTTACTTATTACATGGTTTATTGAAGTTTTTTATATATGGATGGGTCACGAAGTTTCCTTTAAATATTATTTTCAACGTACATCATCATTACTATCTCACGTTGCCTATGTATTTCAACCCTGTGTTATAATAAATGGCCACTGTACTCATATTACAGTTGTTTCAACATTTTTCTATATTTCTGAATGTATAATTATGCACATTGTTCAGTAATATTTCAAATCCTTTGCTATTCGCGGTCATGTGCTGCGCATTTCGCCATGACAGGTTGCCTTTGAGGTACCCCTCTCTCCATTCGGAACGACTCCGTAGGCAGCGTCTGGAAACGCTTACGGGACTTCCTGGTATGCTCGATCGCTCGTATGAGAAGTATCGTTAACTCAAACAGTCGACTATCGTAATGCTGGCTTTTCTGAGAATTCAAAACAAGCATTTGGCAAGCGACGCCATGATCCCATGATTTATGTATTCGCCTCACTCTTTCGCTGACGCTCAAGCTATTTGGTGTATTTGAGATGTTCGAAGCTATTGCTCCGTGGCCGGTTGCTACGGCTATGCCTCCAATGGGTGGTTGTAACCTTTTCCTAAGACTCATGAAAGGTAAGTAAATTTGTATTTGAATACTTATTGATAGGTTTGTCATTATCACTCATACTGTGCATATTGTTTTGACTATGTACTGCAATTGCGTTCGTAGGTATAACATACAATTAGGTTTCACCATACTGTCGTTGTTGTTTTCACTTCTAAATAACGTCACCAAATAATTATATCCAGAAATAATAATAGCGAATAAGAAGAAGAGGCAGACTCTGTTATATCTTTAATTCCTTTGCGGATCAATGTGAATGCGGAACGATGTTACGTAACTGTAAAGTCTCTATACACAGAATGTTATTTGTTCTCTGGGATTTGTTTTTAACAAGTATCTGAGCAACATTTATTCAATATATTAAATGTTATTTCCCATTTTTTACTCAATTTTTAATTATATTTTTAGTTCCCCCAGTGAAAAAATTGTATACAAATTGTATACAATGTATAGGACCAGCTTGTGTACAAATTGTGCACAAATTGTATACAATGTATACAAATTTTGTTGTGTACAAATTGTATACAATTTGTACACAATGTATACTAAATGTATACAGTTGTACACAATGTATACAATTTGTACACAGTGTATACAATTTGTACACAGTGTATACAATTTGTACACAGTGTATACAATTTGTACATAGTGTATACAATTTGTGCACATTGTATACAATTTGTGCACAGTGTATACAATTATTATTTGCATATATATGTATCATTATGTATACAATTATTTTGGGGTGATTGAATTATGACAAACTGCAAGTTACAATTACTACATTTATTAGAACAAGTAAAACAGTAAAAAAATTTACACATATCAAAACAGTATAACTATCAAGTTTGCACATTACATATTATTGTTATTTTAATGACAAATATCCCTTTCCACCCTGACCCGCAGGATTGTGTGGGTAAGGGAAAAAAATTTGTAACTCCATCCACAAGCCATTTCTCTGGCTCACACCGGCTTGCAGCAATTGTGCGAAGGTTTGACACCAAACTGGGTGGCAAAACCAGAGAAATTTTACTTTTTGTCGATCAATGTGGACCAATTACAGTAGAGCTTACTCCATATCCATACCTACTTAACTGAACCTCCTTCTATCCTGGAAAATAAATAAAGCCTGTGACAGCCTCTTCACAAAATTGAAATGTTTTTATAATGTTTGCACAATGAAATTGTCTCATGTATTTACACCTGAGGTAAGAATCATGGATCCACAATTCATGTCATCGTTAGTCTTGCAATACTTATGATAAGGTTATAGAGTAAACTCCAGCTTGCGCAGAACTTTTTGTCCAAGATTTCCAGTGAACCCTTCACTCCTCTCACTAACAATAAGTTAATTTTTTCTGCAGCTTTAGCCAACATTATCCTCCCTTATACTGCTAGTAGTAGCTTTGGTCTCAATCTCACCCCAATAAAGACCTTTTATTATTATTATTCACACTCACTTTACTTCAAATTTTTGTAATCTTTTAGGCCTAAATGCAAATGACCCAAGCTAAATTAAGTAAAAAACCTACCAAGCAAGTAAAATATTAAATGCAGCCAAGAGCATATCCCACATAGCAACGCATGTCTCAGAGAGGTCTCATTGACGTCTCTTGAGACATTGACGTCTCGGTACCTCTCAGAGACGTCTCTGAGAGGTACCCGCGAGACCGCTGCAGTGGTCTCATGCTTAGCCATCCGAAGCGTCTCAGAGACGTCTCTGAGAGAAATATTGAGATATTTCACATAAGCAAGCTATTTATCTGACAATTGCCACTTTTTAAGTCACCTTCCCTCGTTATGTGGCGCAAAATCAATTGGAGCGATGCATTTAATGGCTATCAATGCTGCCACCACGATATTTGCGAAAAAAACCTGCAAAATTTATGAATGCAGCATTAATAGTGTGTTCGTGCCGGAAAGTACGATATTCCAAGAAGACCGCTTTTCATGGATTTATGCTGAGTGTATGGTTAAAATCATTGTGCCATCCCTTGCCATATTTTCATGTTAATATCGCAACATATTCGTACATCATTTAACCCGATTGTTGCAGGAAAAAGTGTAAGAAGATGACTTAGCAAGTTGTTGAAGACAAACGTTTAAGTGGGATATAATGGACTTTAACAAATGATTAAATCGAGTAATATATAAATGTATGATAAATTTTGGGTGAAGTTTGGTCAGAGTATCAATGGTAAGATATTAACCTCCGCTTTCATTCATCCTTGCGTACAAGGGATGATAATATATGTAAACCAAGATCAGCCTAAGATGAGTTTGAAATTAGTGCCATACGAGAATGATTTCTTCATTGCCTGACAGATGTCAGCATGTGCGGTTAGCAACAAGCGTAACAAGTGACGACGAAATGCCTTCCATGCGTTCCACGCCTTCGATCACGTTGTGGAAGCATCACCGCATCACAATTTTACCTTGACGCGAGTAGCTGATTGTTGCTGTCTTTGCTCGTAACCACCGAGAGAGAAGGCCTGCGCAAAGCATGAGGTTTACGGAGTAACGTCATTGTGAGTGGTGCTACAATATTCCATAGAGGGTCTACGGAATTGCTATAGCAGATTGTTGTTGACTGTTGATTGACACTGGTAAACACAAAAGTCGCATTTGGAACGCTGGTTTTTGCAGTCTTTGTGCGCGCTTGATAAGTTGTTTTTCACTGTATTGGTGAATATTTAGTGGTGTTGTGTCATGCCTACCTCCTGTTGTGTTCCACGGTGCCGCGGAAATTACAGGAACGGGGCTAAAGTGTCCGTTTTAAACATTCCAACGGAAGAGGACCTCCGAGCAAAATGGATACGCTTCATCAAAAGGGAGAAATTTGGGCCCTCCAAGAGAAGCAAGGTATGTGCTTGAGTTATTATCCCCACTAACGTATTATCATTTAAGTTATTATTCCTATTTTTTGTATTTGTAACTAGAAATTGGCTTAATTATTCTGAACATTCGCTGCGTATTGGTAGCAATACTTGAGTTCATAAGTGTTGATGCCGATTAAACTCTCCTGTTTATTCTATGCTTATTATAAACCGTAATTTGTCGCGGTAAAAAGTATGGCTATTTACGCGGTGGGATATTGAAGTCATGGAATACTTTCAGACAAGCTAAGGTATCACTGTAGCTCTTAGTAGCAAGTAAGTAGCGCACATTTGGTGAGCTTCACCCCCTGCCACGCACCCTCGCGGTGGCTCGCAGGGTATTAAGTAAATGTAGATTAGATCAAATGTAGGCATTTCATTTCAGATGAACAGACTGATTATGAAGTACTTTCCCATGGAAAATAAAATATGCGTAGCTCACCTTCGCTGGCTTAAATTTTGAGTGGGATTGAGGGTATCTCTTTGTAAATATGCTTGCTCACAAATATACTTGTTCTCTAATGCAATCAACAGTTTCTTTATAATTATGAAATGGTGAATTAAAATACATCTTTCTGCTGAAGACTGCCCACCCAAAAACATAAGTCGACTTATGATCTCACGTGAGGAAAACATTCGCGAAATAATTAGTCGAGCGAAACGTAAATTGGGATTTGTTAAAAGGGTACTAGGTTAGTGCGAATCGACGACGTTGCAATGTCACACACCTTTTAGATGGCTTGCGGACTATTATCTCCACTTTGATGTAGATAATTTTTAGCAGTAAACCCTTGCGAACTATGTAGACTGTGTAAATTTCATGACCAAGAGTTGGAAGGAAATCATCTCTAGACTTTGAAGACTAGCCAAACTATTTCACCCAGCTCTGATATTAGTTTGAATTTAATTCACTGAATTGAAAGAGAATAATTCATATTCGCGTATCATAAATAGGGGGAATAATAGATAAATTGCATTGGTATTCTGTATTAATATTACTGAAACTTTCCTCTTTAAGGTCTGTGAAGATCATTTTGACCCGCATGATATCTTGCGAGTTGTGGAGGAATACGAAGAGAAGACAAGAAAAATACTGTGTTCTCCACAGAAATGGCCAAGGCTGAGATGAGGAACTGTTCCATCCCTGTCCCCGAACTGCCCAAAGTATACCATTGTAGACATAGCATCGTACTGCAATGAAGAGCTAGGTGTGTCCTACGTTATCCCTGGAAAATACTAGACGAATAACTTGGACCAATAGATGTAGGTAAAATTCTGTTATGTGCAGCTACTAACATTTTTAAAATAATTATTGCAAAAAATAATGATTTGGTGGCTGAGGAAAAGACAATGATGGCAAGATGTTTGAAAATTTTTAAAAAATATTGTGTATATTCTTGTCACATATTTGTTGTAATAAATTTATTTGCATTAAAATGTTTTGAGTATCTCTTTTCTATCAACCTAGGCCTTAAATAGCTTAAGTAGGAACATGATATCTGCTTGGCTGTTGGCTGAGATGTACTTAAAACCGAGTAGGTGAGTGTGAAATTGAATATTTTGTTCCTCTTTACTAAAAGTATTTATGCCTTGGATTATGTAAGTTGCGTTTGTCAACTAAACTCAGCTAAGCATTGCGTAGATCAATTTTTTTTCATGCAACTCATATTTCCGGATCTATCTGCTTAACTCAAAGTTTTGGATTTCATGTCTCTTTAGCTCTTTGTGAACTCTTTAAAATACTATCTTCAAAAGCCTCCAATTGCTGATTTTATTGTGAAGCCTAATTATTCCAAGTCATTAGATCGTTCAGCAAGTAACGATTGATTTTCGCATTTCCCATAGCTTCCGTGGTATAACGTTGGTAGTTTCGTTTATCCTAGAATCAATTCTCCGTTGAATTTAATTTTAAGAGGCAATAAGCTTACGAATTTCAAAGATAGACCTTTATCAATACCAGTACTAATGGCTTAAAGTTAACGTTCGGTCATACGTACGGCTTTGTATAAGTAAAGTATACGTGCTGACAGAGCCGGGTGGAATTTTGCTTCGGTGGTTATGGCTGAACGTACAACCATAGCACCACTCAGGATGACGTCACGACTCATCGCGCCGGCCTTAAATCTCGGTGGTTACGCTTTGCTGCCGAGCACGTTGTTTTGGGGAGTCATCGAGATTGCCTTGTGCTGAGACTTCTGCCGTTTCCATCTTTAAACGTAAGTAGTACTAGGTTGAATCGCATTCAGCATCCTATATATATTCCTTCCTTACCCATTTTCATTTCTATTAACCCTCTCCATTCATTGCACTTCCTATTTCCTTCCTTTGAATCCATCTTCTATTCGGTCCTTAATCTTCAACGACCTAACATCGGCATTATACAGATGATAGGAAAATAAGGTTAGCAATGTTTACAGTTAACAATGTGGTACATTTATTTAGTTCTTAGCGCTGTAATTTTTTTTGTAGGATGGATAATCGCAGTAAAAGCAGGAAAAAACCATACCAAGTTAGCATTAGACATTTGAGGAGGCTCTCCAAAAAAGCTTCTGCAGATATTGAGGCACCCTGTATTGTGGAGGCTAGAAGTTTCTCTTCCCCCTCGCCGGCAGCCTCTGATAAAACTGATATTAATCCTAATGTTACAGCAGGAAGTAGTGATGATGAGAGTGTAATGGACGAATGGAGTGTCATTTAATCTATCACATATATCCGATGACGTAAACAAATCATTTCGACCATCGATACAGCTGCGTTGGTCGGAAATCTCCCATGGACCAATATGTACTATCGATAGGCCTACCACTGCGCATCCTTTCTGCACATAACATTCATGGAATTAATTTGAATGATCATTCACCGTGCAAAACACCCTAAGCGGAAGCAATTTCTGGTCATCACTTAAATTCATTCGGATGATCAGTCACCGTGTAAAATGGCCTATAGATGTTGAGGTTAAAGCAGAAAAAGATATTCAAGGAAGTTTTAATTGTTAAAAGTAATATTTTGATTGCTATTATTAAATAGAAATTTATTTAGATCCTGCTACCCTTTTCTATTTTCAGGCAAGATGGAGAGAATGTTTAGCAGAGGGTGGGATTGTGATTTTATTTGTTTTATGTGACTATTGTAATTTTTATATTTTATGTAATTATTGTGATTCTTTACAATGTTTTGTGTGACTGTATTATGACTATCTGCTTTGTATGTAAATAAATTGCAAATTGGAATCATGTTTCCTTTACTTAGATTGCATTCAGTGTTATCAATTTTAACCCCTCCATTCCCATGTCGAAGGTTGTTTATCTCATATATGTGAGACGTCAAGTAGAGGATGTAGAGCTATCTGATACATCTTGAGATCTCTCTGAGATGTATCTGAGACATCTTGAGATCTCTCTGAGATGTATCTGAGACATCTCTGAGACATTTTGAGATGTCTCTGAGACGTTTCGAGATGTATCTGAGATGTCTCTGAGACATCTCATGAGATGTCTCAGAGACGTCTAACAAGAGGACATAGAGCTCTCTCTGAGACGTCTCTGAGACATCTCGGGCTACTTTGGAGATGTCTCTGAGAGGTAACATGAGACATTTGAGACGTCTCTGAGATGTATCCGAGATGTACTTGTGCTATGTGGGTATGGTTCCCCTCCCTAGTTAATTCAATAGTATTATATCACATGGTAATTTCATTTCTTAATTTCATTTCAATGCTTATTAGGGCTATAAATTCATTTATGAGGATTCAATTATCAGAGGTACGGTACATTATAAGTGCATATACTTATACACATTCGTAATAATTAAGTAGGTGCACGCAAGTTCTTAACTCACCAAAGACTCTGATTATTTAGAGAAGTAATGAGACTTACCTAAAAGTTAAATTCCAATTATAAGGTTTGCTGAAATATTCACACCACTGTCTAGTTGATATGCAGCATTGAAAAAGTAAGCAATAAACCTCAGATTGAATAGCAGATCACATATAATTTGATTCGGCATAATTTGACACACACGAACTCTATACAGACGTCGACCGTTTTAAATTCGTTAACGCCTAGCGCTTCTTGATGCCACTTAGCGAATTCACAATTTAAATAACACGTACTTATGCGAGATAGGTGATTTTAAACAAAAATGACTTTGTAAATAAATAAATTATATTTATTGACATTATTTCCATTTTCATTCATCGCATTCACTTGCCTTTGTAACACATAAGATTCCAAATCTGAGGTATAATCTTAAGGTCAGCCAATGCAACAATTACCAATATCAAACAACATGGCATGAGAATCAAAAGCTGTTATCGAGCTTGATTTTTGCATAACATTCAATTTTAAATGGCTGAGCTGGGTATTCAGCAACGAAATGTCTTTCCAAAAAAAAACAACGGTCCTCTAAAAAGTGAAACGAAATTTTTCAGGGAGTTCGTACAACAGTTCGTTTAAATATCATCGAAGGTCATCACTGCACTGTCATAACACACACAAAACATTTCACGTTTATGATGTAGTAGAAAGATGATCTGATTTTTCATTGGCTCATTCCTTATGTCCCAACTTGTTTATGACTTTCTGTGCCTGAAAAATTATAGTGGCTGCAAATCAAAAAGTTACCATGGAACACAGACGAAAACAATGACGTATTCGTGAATTTTCTTCAACACAATCGGTTTTCATAGCAATAATTTACTTACCGTATTTCATTGTCCATTAGAATTTAAAAGTACGCTTCTTTGATCACGAATCACAATAAAACGTAACTATTTGATGATAGATTTTTTTCTCGTGTTTCTCGCTAATAACCATGATGACTTCCATTTTGAATTTCGATTTTCGAAGTGGTCGAAGTCGCTCTTGCTTGCAACATCGATAGTAGTCTATTCGGGTCGAAAGCTTTCCACTAACCGCGAACTATAAAATGAATACTCGCGTGTTACTCGTGGGCACCGAAGTTGTCATTTATGGTTAATGATAGTGTTCTTTAAAAATATTTCCTAATCTCTAATTAGATTGCTTGGACTTATTTTTATCATTGAAAGTCAAAACTCAATAATTTCAAGGTATGCACTAAGAATATTACTTCCCATGTTCATACTATTAACTATGGAATAGTTTAGTTTTATTACAGCTAAATTGTCAGTCCGATCTATCTTTTCAAAAGATTATCAAGGAGGCGAATAGTTTAGCGTTCCTCCACTTTTTCGGCATGTACTTGGCTACAATCAGACTTTTCAGTTTTTACAACGAAGGTGATTATGGTGGATTAACTGTGAGATTTACTGAAAAAAATGAGTCTGGTATCCTTTTGGGTATAGTCTTAGCGTTTGATAATCTCTAATGAAATTGCTTCACTGGGACCGTTACATTTCGCGGTCACTTCTCTCTACACCAGCATACATGAAATCCATTCTTTTGTGTAGGAAAATCTCCATCGTGCATGCAAAAAAAAACCTGCAAATGGCGAAGTGAAATTGCGAGGAATTTAGTGGGCCTTTGAGTGTCAGCATGATGAATTTTTATAAGTAGTGGAAATTTTCTATTATTGCTAATGCTAATTCACCTTGAAGAAAGATTTCTTTGCCTTGAAAAAAGAGCATCTCAAACTCAATTACCTCTACTTTTTCAACTCGACGGATTCCAGGCTATCAAATACTGCAGCACAATAACAGACCATAAGAAATTACTGAGCATTTACAAACCAGAATCGAACAAAAATACCATTTGTACATGATGTATAAAATGTATATAAGCATGTCTTTTGTATACAGTGTATACCTTGTATACATATCATATACACTGTGTAAATTTTACACAATTTGTATAAACTGTATACAATGTATACATTTTGTGTCCAATTTTTATACAGAATGTACACATTGTATACAATGTATACAACTGTATACACCGTATACAATATATACAAAATGTATACACTGTATAGAGCCTGTATAAAAATTGTATACAGTTTTTTCACTGGGGTCATTCAATTGAAAATGGTTATTCATTTTACTACGCATCCTCTTAACTTTGTCCATGAACATTGGCCAAGTTCATAGCCTTGGAAAACGATTATAAGTACAATGTTCAGCTTATATTGACTTCCGAGATGTATTTTGGTAGGCTATTATCAGTTTATGTAATTTATTATGATAAATTTTTATTTTTTTAATTCACAATTATGTATTGCTTGTAAACACTTTTTATCGGATTGACAAGAATATTGTGACCTTGGCCCACAGTCGTCCCAAGTTCCCGCCGTGCTTCGCGGTAGCAGAATACTCCAAAAGCAGTTTCCTTAGTGGTGCATGAAATGTCCATTAATTACATTTTCAGCGGTGGCGACGATCATAGCCTGTATTATTTTTATCTCCATGTATTATTACATCTGTTTACTAGATCTTAGGCTCTCTGAAATACATTAGGCGACGATTAATCGCATTGAATCGTGGCATTAACTGGGTACGTTTTACTTCTACAGCAACTTCAGACTCCCTCGTTCCAGCCATTTCTGAGCATTTCCGAATGAAGCTGCAATTAATACTTAATTTTGTAGTGGACTGGAGTTTATCGATACAAATTATTTACGTGTAAGGATTGCATTTATGGGGGGTACTCCTTGCATTTAATGAATTCTATCATATACAGTGTCCCATTGATCGTGTGTCATTTTTGATCTCTAATTTTAGACACTATCTTGGATGGAATGGATGGTCACATGGATGAAATTTGGTACCGGACTACAAAAAGGTTTTAAGTTTTGTTGATTTTAAGCAAAATTTCAAAAATATTGCCTCTTGGCCCTAGAAACAGGGTCCAACCTAAAATCGAAATTTTACCTTTTGGGCTTTCCATGTTAAAATATTAGAAATACTAAGAACTCAGAATTACTTAGCGAAACTTACAACTCTTAAGTTTTTGGGCACGAAGAACACGATGAAAGAACTTTCGAGGTCGGAAATTGCATCCGTGATCCCTGAAAGGGCACAGTCAAGGTAACAGGGGTTACAAAAAGTGAATCACCGCTACAAACCTGTCGAACCATAGGTTTTAAAATATGCCAAGGTCGATGGTAAGGGCTTCAGATCCCTCTTGTCATCCCTTGACCTTCGAGGGTTACTCAGGGGTCAGAGGGGTGACAAAAAGTGAATCGAGGCTACAAACGTGTCGAATCATAGGTTTCAAAAGGCTCCGAGGTCGATGGTAAGGTTTTCAGATCCCTCTCATATGCTATGCCTGGCCACCTACCCGACTCCTTTAACTACACCATTCACACTCCATCACTTCAATTTGTGCAACCTCGAGTTCTGTACTCTTTCCATAGAATGGTACCGTAAACAGTGCAATTCTGCTCGCCTCTCGTTAGGAGCATACTGACACCTGCGCCGGGTTTCCATCTCACTCCATTAACTGATATAGTTTTGTTTGGTCCCATTGTTATTATTCCTGACCATCCTCTTTTGTCCGCTTTAGTGTGGTTGATTACGATTTTAATTGGATAGCGTTCTTCATAACATTTGGCATACGATGACGAATGTTATCGAGTCTTGAAATATTTCTTCAAAAAATTCGGTGAGAGTCAAACGTGATCTTGGTTCCAGCATGTTGCAGAGTAATTGATGCCGTTCTTACGTTGAGCTTTATTCCCGAGGTACACTTATAATTAATGTGTACACATCTCTCCTTAAAACTTACCTCCTTCCTTCCGATGAGAACACAGGACATCCTAAATTGTTCCTCTAAGTCATATCAAAGATATTTTTTTAAACTTACAGTAACTGGATGCTATCTCGTAATGCCCATGGATAATTTGTTTGCAATGAAAAGTTAAAAGAGATCGTTAAGTAAGCTATAACCGTCATTAGTATAGAAAATTTTTAATTTTTTTCCTGAGGCTTTTGTACAGAAATGTTATTAGTTCTTTAAAACTAATTAGGTTGTCTGCAGATATATAAATGCTGCATCCGGTTTGATAGTTTGGTAATACGTCGGCGTGGCATCCAAGTAATCGTTGGCTTGAATCCCACCTCTGATGAGGGTGTTGCGCTTGTCACAGTTGTTGGCTCAATACTAAACTGAGTTCCACGATTCGATGCAACCTTAGCAATTGGAGCACTTTCTACTGACTCTGCACATAATAGCGTACGATGAATCATCCGCTCGGATCAGCTGTTTCCTACTCTACGTCACAGTCGTACCTCCCCTCCTCTCCCTTCTTTCTACCTCCCCTCCTTCTCCCAAACACGCTGCGCCAAGACCACGGGGGATGCACTCCTATTTGGCCACGTGGACTCAAGCAGACGACAATTTGTGGGCAAACTTGTAAATTCGAATAGTGCCCAAGTATAAAATTCTTAATAAACGTATGAATTCTCAAAGAAATTTATGATTTTTTTAAGTAAAAATTGTTCCATAAAGTTCATTGAGTGCCATTATTGAAGAATCACGTCGTTCTCTCTCTCTCTCTCTCGCACACCGTCTTTTTCTCTCCATTTAGGCGGCCAATCATTTTGTCCCGCCGTCGGCCAATGAGAATTGATTTTGGCATTTGAAAATTGACTCCGTGGGAAACGGTATGCAGAAGCCGGTGTGGAGGGCTGGAATTCACGGTATTTACTTGTGATAACATACGATACATGGTCCTCATTCGCAGTTATTCCATGAAACAGTTGTCTATCAAGTTCTTTGCTGAGAATGGTAGCAGGAGATATACCAGCGGTCCATATATTTTGAATTTGTTTATTGCATACATATGAGTACCTTGTTTCTTTGTTCAGCTGGCTTTTACCCGTGAGTATGTGGCTTACAGGGAAAGGCATGTACCTATCGATTTGATGGGCGTTCTATTTTACGGTGTAGGAGGAAAATATATTTCCACTGTAGGTTCCGATAGCTTTTCTTGCAGTCTTCTTTACCATCCAAGTCACTTACAATGGCTTCTTTATCTTTCCAACCTCAATAAATTCGATAACTGGATGTCACTGGTCACTGGAAATGTTTCTTTTTATTCAGCCACCAACCTAACTAATTTAAATTAAGGAATTCCTATTGTCAACCACAATGGCAAATTAAATCCTGTTTCCTCAATTTGTTTGCTTACATCGGAGGATTTTGGAAATGAAGTACATACTCCGAAAGGGATCTCTGTGTCATAAATGCGAGGAGTATTGGATTGAAAATCGTTCGTAAATGACTGTTTATAGTGTTTTTATGTGATGTTCAACCATTATGAAAAAAACGCACTGCAGGAAAAAATCCACATAAGAAGGGGGTCGGCAAAACTTGCAAATTTTTAACAATATTATAGCTAGTGTTTAAAAAACTGAAATGTAATATACATACAAAAATTTGTAGAAAAAATACAAAAATAATGAAAAAAGTAACATTACAAGTAAAATATTGTGATGATGTTAAATGTGTGCCATTTTTCTCGTCATCCGTGTTTAAAACTATTAGTGCATTGAGTAGTGGCGTAGCCAGGATATTCTCTAGGGGGGGGGCAAAAATAAGTTAACGTTTCATAACACAAGTTTTTTTTGCCCCTTCATGTAAAATATTAAGATTTCTTAATACAATTTGCATTTATTATATTTCTCTCTCTCGTTGAATGTCAACGGGCACCTTCAGCTAATTGACCTGCAATTTTTCACTTGACTAATGAGCCAGTGGTAAGAGGCAAGCGCCCCACCGTGGCTACGTCCATGGCATTGAGTGAGTATTCGTGAAGTGTGAAGCAAAACCTGCAAATTCTTAACAATATAACAGCTAGTGTTTCAAAAAATTAAATACAATAGCACACAAAAAAATTTGTAGATAAAATAAAAAAATATTGAAAAAAGGAACATTACAAATAAAGCATTGTGATGGTGTTAAATGAGTGCCATTTCTCTTGTCACCCGTGTTTAAAACTATTAAGTGCATAGAGTGAGTACTCGTGACGTACGAAGTTGATGTGTCCATCTGTATCACTTGGAGAAATGTTATATATAGCGCCCTTTTAAAAGATGAAGATGATGGAGATTCTGTTAAGGAAAAGGGGATTTTGTTCCATATGCGACATGCAGTGTCAATGATTTGTTAAAGATGGTAAAAGTCGTGTGGAGAGGTAATACTAGCTTTCGATTCCATTCGGGGGTAATAGTACGGGGGCGGACGGCGTCCCCCCACTTGCTGAAAATTCGCCAAGGACCAGTGGTCCGGGTGCCCGGGAAATCATGGCATCGTCCAATAAATCATCTGGTTGCATCCATATTGCGTTCATGTAGGTATTCGTGACCGCTAATTACGAATCAGAAGTCAAAACTGCAGAAATGCGAATAGGTTCACGAATATGAGTGCAAATATCTAATAAAAATTGCAACCACGTCTTTAAATAATTCCGATCAAATATAATGTAAAGGTTTTCCAGCACGCTAGTCACGCATAGAAAGTAAAAGTACGCAAAACTCGAATAGGCAGGATATGAATGCACTTGTTATAACTTAATAATGAAAATTCGATTCCAGCTTTTTTAATTGTGGGTCTCACAGTATGAAAAAGTGTAAATAAACGAGTTCTTGCATTTTACATTCATTTGCACAAGGACAATATCCATATAAAAGAAACATGACACTAAAAGTCAACATAAATCCCTCAAGAGAGTATGATGAAAGGAGATGAAGATTGCCTACTGTGAATATTAATAAATGTAACAATCATTGGGAATACATTAACTGGGGATACTGGATCTCTTTTCAGAAGCAAATATCAATCACTTCAAATTTCAATTAAAGAGTACGTAAAATTTCCCGGGATATATGAACTAAATTTGAAACTGCATATTACACTTCAGAAAATTGCTCAAATGACACATTTGTGTATAGCATTGGACCCTAGGTACATAATAGAGTACATACAATTAAAAACGGTAAAGTAGAAGTTAAACATAATTATATGTATGTTGTTAATTCTGCCATCAAATTAATTTTTCTTTTTAAGAAAAAACAACTCTTAAAGAAATTCTAATAACATTTTGTAATAATTGTAGAATTTACCAACCAGCCTGTTGTCAGCCATCTTGTTCATTTTGATATTTATATTCAAAACTGCAACCCAAATGGCGGCAGCTCTGCAACGCGTTGATACGCTCTTTAACGCTCGGTTCTCGTCATCTTTTCGCTAATATTATTCGCTTCGGTTTGTGATTCTATATGCATATTGTGGGGAAAATCTTGCTCTCAAAACTGTCAAAACTTATGAAAAACTGTAAAATGTAAGGATCTGTTTACGCGGAAAATCTATCTTCAGAAGGAATCTACAGCACCGTAAAAATATTTTCACTCACTATACTTGCGGATTACTTATAGCAATTTATATGTAGAAAGTACTTAACTTTTCCTCCATATTCCATTTTGCAAAAGGTAAATGTCTCGTAGATATAATGTTATACGTTCTTGAAGTTAACGTTACTCAAAGTGCACTAGTCTAATGCACTCTTAACCTCAGATGCGCTCACTTTCATACTCGATGTCGCGACAGGTGTACTCATAATTACCTGCTACGAATGATTTCGAACGGGAATGTCAATTATCTACTGCCCCCACCTATCTAGATAATTCAGAAAGTAACTTGATTTTTCTATCCATGCCATAATTTTCGGGGCACATGGAACACTGCGCGGCGTTCCCTCACTCCCATTTTATTGTCTTGAAAAGGAGAAAACGCACTGCGTACGCAATGCTCAGGAAAGTTTCTCTCTAGTATTATCCACATTCACCCCCGCAAATAGACTTGTCTGTTTCAAAGCCGTTCCTTCTGTTACGGAAGTCCAACTGCACAATTTGTTTTAAAACCAGAGAGTACAAACCATAGGCAGAAAATTAGCTTCCGACCATTCGAAGGGCAATGAATGTTTTGGAAATAGTCACTGTCACAATCAACAATCACTGTCGAGATGCGCACTTTCCCATGGCAGAAAGAGATACGTCGGGTTCTTGAGAGGGACGTAACTGAGTCGCCCGTCTGGGACGCCGGAAGGCGCTTGAGAGGCTTACAGAATTGGGTCGGGAGACTAGTATTCTCCAGGCGAGAAAGTTGTCTCCAAGAACTCTGTATAAAGGACGCGCCAAAACTATAAGTTCCATCTTTGGCACGGGCGACGCAGCAGTCTATTTATAATCGCGGCCATGGATAGAAAGGTTCTGACAACTCGCGGCGGCGGCCATTTTGTTGCCTCGAGCAGAAAGTATTTACTATAATAAGACTACATCTATCACATGATAAACACCTACGTTACTTCCTAATGAAATAGTTTCCCTGAAAAATGCGACGGTAGCTTTAGAACATGTACATTTACACATATGGGATAGTAAAAATATATGAATGAAGACATAACTAGCTTGATGCAAATAAAACTGGGAGGAGCGAAGTCCTGATATTCAGCGAATAATTTGATCATAAAAAAGGTATTTACCGATTATACGGGAACTTAACCATGAAAAATTGTACCTGTGTACTTAAAATGCACTTTAAGCTCGAACAAGTTGTATTAGTGGTAAGTTTAATTCATTGACTCATACGGATACTATAGGGAAACATACTACACTATCAATGCAACTCGATGAAAATTTCATATCACCCAGAAAAATATGGAAACTTAAACCATTTTGGTTTTATGAAAAAAATGTAAAACTCCATAAATTGCTCATATTTCATGTAATAGGTCTCATTTAACAAATATTTCCTAATGACCTGACCTAAAACGTAATCCACCAAGACGAATTTAGAAAAACATGAGTATATTAAACTTACATAGATGATGATAGAGGACGATTTTCAGGTCATAATGGGAACTCTTGGGAATGAGAATCTAGCAATCAGTGGCTAACAACTTATTTAAAACCTTTAAAGACTACTGCAGCCTGGCCCTAGAGGAAATACATTACAACTTTCATACTATAATTTCCATTTGAAAGTAAAAATGGCCCACTTACCTTGCTGATACACTATACATGATTGCACAAGTATCAGCAAGAAGAGCCATCTGAAAAGGAATTTCAAGGAGTGGAAACAATAACCATGAAAATGAAACTAACAATATGAAATGAAAGAATTTGTGTGAGGCACGCCCCGACCTTTTCTCGACCGACTGCCCGTGCCAGGCTTCCCCGTGCCTATAGGGACCTACCACCGACCTGCTACGAATGGGCAGTCGGCCGATGTGGCATAGGGAGGCAGGATAGTCCGGGAAAGACGGTCGGCCGGGTTCTCATCGGTCAGAACGTACCGCCACGATAGGGATCGTGACTTATCCTTTATTAACTCCAAATACATAACAATCAAATCTGGATTGTCAAATAACATTCCTCGTCTCCTGTCCAAGGCATTGACTACAGCCATGTTATCACAGAACAAATTAGCATGAATAAACTTATGGGCTATTGAAAACACGAGTTGCAGCCATTAATGCTGCGTAGGCTTCTGCCTCATATATAGGTTTTTCAATATCAAAAGGTCATATTTCGGTTATATTATACAAATCCAGGCATACACTGCTTTCGAGATGGCTGTGGGGCTGCTGCACCCTGATCGGCTGTTGTCATTACTGCTGCTCCCTGATTGGTTGTTGGTGTTACTAGTCTGGAACACCCTTTCCAGGTGTTGGGCAGGGAGTATCCGACATCTCTATTCATGTTATGTTACCTCCTGATATCTCCACGCCTCTTTTCATCATAACATGCAACAGAAAAGTTCCGGAATAACCAGCCTCCTTCACCGAGCTCGTACTATTTCCGACAAAGAATCGCTTCCTGCGTTATAGAAACACCTTCTATCTGCCTTAGGAAAGGATGGATATAGGAAATCTATGGCCTTGAAATGGACTTCTCCGATGGACAATCCGAGCAACAGAGATGCGCCCAAGAATTCACTTCCTGTCGCACGTGCCTTCAATTCGTCGGAGGAACCACGCAGAGAATATCTCGAGTTCTCGCTAAACATAACATCTAAACCAGATTGGGATGCGACAACAGATTGTCCAGTCTCTTCTCCCGAGCGAAGGATTCCCTCGCACCTGGGATCCAGGAAGGCGCATATGTGGTTCTCTGTAGCTGTGGGAAATCCTATGTAAGACCAACAAAGGGCGCTGTGCAAAGCAGAATTAATTAGCAGAATTCACGGGCTCTCATAAACAGACAAGAGGAGAAATCGCCCAAGGCAGAGCACGCTTTGGCCAAGCCTAATCACCACGCGAATTTTATGAAACCGAAAATCGTCGCCATAGAATAACGTTATTTCCCCAGATATATCAGGGAAACAGTCGAAATTTTCAAGAGTCCGATTAACATGAATAGAGGGCAGATACACCCTTTCCAACACCTGAAAACGGGTATTACACACCAGTAACACCAACAGCCAATTAAGGAGCAGCAGCCGCACGGCCTCCTAGGAAGCCGTGTATAAATAGGAGCCGTTTTCGAAGCAACCTTCACCCACTTCACCCTGGCCTGAGGACGCCCGCAGCATAGTGGGTGAAACGTCGACATCAACAATGTCAACGCGGAAGACTCCCGAAAACCTACCTGCGTCTGTTTACGCTGGCCACCAGTTTATGTAAAATTTATATGAATGCTGCACTTTGCTATGTCAAAATGAAAAGGCAAATGACTAATTTTATAAGAATATTTTTATTATTATTATTTTTAGGTGATGCAAATTTATAAAACGTTTAATAACCCAAATTGTAGTAAGCATTCATGCTCGGCGAGATGAAATGAATAGATAGCTCTGATATTACAAGCGCAACAACATTTGCAATGGTACTGACAATTCCTTGTGCACGGCAGTAAACGTAAAAAAAAAGCGAAACATATGGTACATAGCGTGAGAGGACAACAATTTGAGATACATTCAACAGTCTGTACTACAGGCCACAGGTCTACGTAGGTAAATGTACTGTGATTCGATGCAACTATCGGCTATTGTCTTCCAAAAAAGGAGAGGTGAAAAATGGATTCTTAGAATGATGAAGTATAATTTGTAATGGATATCATTTATTCCTCAAATATATAAATCATTTTTTATCAATATAATAATAAGCAATTAAGTCATTATGCGCATCCTCTTAGAGCATTTTCTCCAAAGCCGCAAAAAGCATGGCTCATCGTCCCGGTCGATAATGCAACATAACAGCTGACCCACCAGTCACTCGCCATTATCACTACGAAATTTATGTCCCTTGGTTCACCTCCTTACACAGGATCGATCCGTGCCAGAATTTTTCAAACCTTATCTTCCTCTTCAACTCCCGCTCCATCCTCATCCATTCAATTACCATGGACACTCTTCCCGTGCTTCTTCAATTCCTACTTGTCCGTCGTTGTCACTCTACTCTCTGCGGGAATAAACACTTCCCGCTCATCGTCTTTGTGCTAGCGGTGCACTTTTAGGTTGTCCCTGGTCACAACTCCGTTAGCACATACCCCACTGTCTTATGGCCTCTCCTTAATGTGTGTTTTGACGTGTCTCCTAAGGGAGGACTTACATCGGAACGTCTCTGAGCATCCCTCACACATGAATGCCTTTTTCGAGCAGTGCCTCCCCACGTGACTCCTCAGGTCCCGCTTCGTGTTGAAGAGTTTGTGGCATTGCTGAAATTCGTAGCTTCTCTCTTTATGCCGATCCATGTGTTCCTTTAGGTGCCCACTCTGGGAGAACTTCTTCTGGCACAGCTGACACTCATGCGGCCTCGCTCCGTCATGGGTCCTCATGTGACTGCTCAGGGTCCCACTCTGGGAGAACTTCTTGTGGCACAGCTGACACTCATACGGCCTCACTCCGTCATGGGTCCTCATGTGACTGCTCAAGTCCCCACTCAGGGAGAACTTCTTGTGGCACAACTGACACTCATACGGCCTCTTGCCGTCATGGGTCCTCATGTGACTGCTCAGGGTCCCACTGCGGGAGAACATCTTGTGGCACAACTGACACTCATACGGCCTCTTGCCGTCATGGGTCCTCATGTGACCCTTTAGGTGCCCACTCCTGGTGAACTTCTTGTGGCACAGCTGACACTCATACGGCCTCGCTCCGTCATGGGTCCTCATGTGACTGCTCAGGGTCCCACTCAGGGAGAACTTCTTGTGGCACAACTGACACTCATACGGCCTCTTGCCGTCATGGGTCCTCATGTGACCCTTTAGGTGCCCACTCCTGGTGAACTTCTTGTGGCACAGCTGACACTCATACGGCCTCGCTCCGTCATGGGTCCTCAAGTGTCTGCTCAGGGTCCCACTCTGGGAGAACTTCTTGTGGCACAGCTGACACTCATACGGCCTCTTGCCGTCATGGGTCCTCATGTGACTGCTCAAGTCCCCACTGCGGGAGAACTTCTTGTGGCACAGCTCACACTCATACGGCCTCACTCCGTCATGGGTCCTCAAGTGTCTGCTCAGGGTCCCACTCAGGGAGAACTTTTTCCCGCACTGTCCACAAGAATACTTGCGCAGACGCGAATGCACCAGCGAATGCTGTGTGAGCTCCCCATTTGTCTTGAAAGCCTTCAAACAATGCTCACACTTGAAGAATCTCTCTTGTGAGTGTCTCCGTATGTGGTTTTGAAGTAGTAGTTCCTCTCTGAAATGTTTCCCACAAACCTCACAGGTGTGATCTCGCCCACTGTGAGACTCCATGTGAGACTTGAGGTGGTGCTTCAGCAGGAATGATCTAGGGCAGAGGGTGCAGGGGAAACGGCGCTTCTCCAAGTGCGTCAGCATGTGAGTTTTTAGGGTACCGGCTTTCTTATATGCTTTGCCGCATTCCTCACATTTGAAACGCCTCTCCTCAATGTGTACTTCGATTACGTGGTTCTTTAAGTTGCACTTATTTGAGAACCTCTTGGAACATATATTGCAATGGAAGGGCTTCAGACCCAGGTGAACCGAGTTCATGTGTACGATGAGACATTGCTTTGAGACAAAAACCTTACCGCAGCCATCACAGATGAACGGCTTCTCCCTCTTCTCCTTGGATTTTCTGGTGGATATACTGGGGCTTTTTTCGCTGCTAGATGTCTTTCTGGGGGCCGTGCTCACCACCACACATGCCTTAAGGTGGACGGAACATATGTGACTTATCAGTTGGGCCTTTCGAGAGCAAGCCTTCCCGCAGTGATCGCAGATAAACCCCACACGGCCCAAGTCAGACCACGTGCCGAACACCTCTTCATAATTGGGACGAGGAATGTTGGCGCTATGCGCATTCTCCTGACCCTGTCCTCCACCGTTTGCAGCACACGTGTCCTCGTTCCTGCTCTGATGAGCCCTGATGTGGGTCGACAGGGTCGGCTTGGAGAAGAAAGAAACCCCACATTCCACACAAATGAATTTATCCCACACTATTCGCCGACCGTAACACGAACTACTACCATCCCGACCTCTACTCCTGCCGCGACCCGATCCTCTCCTTGCAGTTTCAGTTCGCCTCCTCGAAACATTCGTCCCTACAGATGAACTAGCAGGATTTGAAACTGTAACCGACTCTTTCGCCACGACAGTATGAGGTCCCATACTGGACACAGCATCTTGCTCGGAGACAGATTCTTGACCTAGAAAATATTATTGAGTAAAAGGATGCATAAAATCTCTCCACACACACAGAAGTATTGTGCATTGCTTACAGATACCCTAACCAGCATTGCGTTTACATTTGAGGAGCTAATACATGTAGCTCAATTCAAAATGGCACTTGATTCTCCTATCCTGATTTCTATTTTGTGGTAGTTCTCTCTTAAGATCCCTAATAACATACAACAGTCAACTGACTACTAATTTAATGTTCCATCCACATACATTGCCCTCGACCAACAATTGCCTTCCACCCTAACATATTTTTACAATTCCTGATTCACCAACATATCTTTCCATCGCAGTCTCCACAAACCCCTTCACTCCTAAGGCTGACGATAGATTATTATCATCTTTTCTGAAAGCCCTTGAGTCATATCCCTCTCAACCCTTGACTTAAACCCTTTGTCCACATCAAACTCTTGAACCACCTGAGAAAAACAATTTGCTTACGAATTCAGTGGTATTTGACACATTGGGCACAAGGAGACAGCCAAGAAGGCGACTGCAATGTCCGTATAAACAAGCACAAAATATAAATTACCTACATATTATCATGTTGACATTATTATTATGTTTTTTAATTTATAACCTACATATCTTTATGTTTTGGGACCCAGGAGTACCCACCAAACCATAATTTATATTCAGATTTTAAGCATTTTTCAATGTCAAGCATAACTAGGCTGTTTTCGACAAACAAGTCCATATTACATATGAATTCTAAGACAAAACCATACCTTTATTGCATTTTAAAAATTAAACAAGCTGACTACTCAGGTTGCATGAGTACAATCATTTCCAATAAATAGTTACCACTTCAAAGCCAAAATTTTTCCAATTCCCGAGTTGAGCTTTGACTGAAAACAAACCCCCTCCCCTCCTCCTTTCCATCTTCAGCAGGAGATACAAAGGGATTACTGAATGGTCGGTCTTCTTTTATCCTAAAGAAGGGGGCTATGGTGGGCACTCCATGGTCATTTATTCAAAATCGCGCTGAACGACATTTGAAGTCCTGAACATATCTATACGCTCTCCAACGCAACAGGGGCCGGAAATCGAAGAATGCTTTACAAAATTCCAATTGGCTTGCTATGAGGTTTAGACTTGAAACTTCACACAAATACTCAGAAAAGATTGCTAATAAAGGAATAATTCATCACTTGTCATGATTCTCATCTATTATTCAGATACAGGGGCTCAAACATGACCACATTGCCAAAAACACCTGAACAAATTTGTCTCCGACTATCTTCCAAGTTAAGTTGATGATGACATTGTGGGAGGAATTTGATCAAATAAAAAATAGCATGATATACCAAAAATGCTTTGCCTTTACAAGTCCTAAGGTTTAAACATTTTTGAAGCATTTTTATGCTTCTTCATTATAAAATGGCGGATGCTGTTCTCAGATAAAGTTTTTACATAAAGTAGAAAATATTTTTGAGGGAGAGACCTGCCAAGTGACTTCTATTGGATCACCAGTTTAAGGCTCATAAACACGAAACTCAAAAGAAATTAAAAATAAGTCTGCAACGCCAAAAAAGACATGATTTTCCGATCGCACGTCTGGGGTCTGGCTTCGAGCTGCAACGTGAATATAATTTATGTCCACGTAAAACAGAGTGAGAGGATTGGTAAAAATTTGAGTGTGGTGTTGTAGCGTATGTCTGATATGTTGCAAGTTAAGAATGGAAAAGTGGAGGTAACGGACTCAATTAGTGAAGTGGTTATCTGAGAGGGTGAACAACATGACTATTTTGAGCTCGCCTGGGTTATTGTAGTCATTTTTATTCTGAGAAAAGGGAAATGAATATGGAACTGTAACCTCTGAATTGGGCAGAGCAAATGAGGTAGTCGCCGTTCATGACAATGATGTGTGTTGCGTAGGATATGTGTCCACCACTATTGACATGCGGGAGGAGTATTTTGGATGTAAGAAGAGTTTGATGTATTCTTGTATTGAGGATTGAGGGGTACCCAGCCAGTAAGGGGCTGATTAACAAAGGGTGCATGAGTGAGTAGTGCTCTGGTTGTTGCGCAAGTAAAGAAACTTAAGTACTTAATTGTTGGTCTATTGATATTGTGGTGAGATGAGAATAGTATTGTGCTAAAATGGCTAAACTGCATTTAATTTGTCCCGATGGAGTCATCATTTTTGTGCCTTTGTATTGACTTTGAATATCGAATTATTGGCATCGATTTTCGATTTTGTTTATGTTTAGTTTTGGGGTATAGATTAGGTATTGATTACACTTGTGTATTGGAGTGATGTGGGGGGCTATTGATATGGAAGTTTTTATATTGTGTTATTTGTGTCATGCATGCATTTGGTAAAAGTTGGACCTCAGGGCCAACTTTTCCTGTCAAGGAGGGTGGTAGTAAGTGTCGCCATCAGCGACCAACCGGTGCCGACCCTACCCCCCTGGACAACTGACTCCCGTTTCCTGGTGCGTTGTGTCCAGAAAAGTACTGAGACTGGATGTACCTTGCCCGTGGGGTGATGCCTCGCTGGCCAATTGGAGGTAGCCACCAGGGTGTCACGTAGTGGACGCCAAGGGACGAGGAGTAGGGTGTCTTTTCGGTTGGGCAGTCGGGTGCGGGACTCAATAGCGTTAGTAATGAAACATCGAGTACCAAATTCTATAATGTATTATTGCCGCTCCCTGCTTTTCTCCAGCCAAATCCCTGAAACGAACTTAACCCGGGTGAAGAACAGAATCATAAAAAGGAGGTATTACAACTAAAGATCTCTATGCCGACGACTTGGGTGAAACTAGTCGTATGAGAAAGGTCTCCTGCCTGAGGTCTTTTCTCTCTTTTTCTCTCAACCCAGGTCCTTAATCTCGCACAGCTCCCCATATTGCATCTTTGTTGCAGGGATACCCTTTCTTTAAATGTAGCTGACATTAGACCAGATTTTAGGGAAACGGCTGCATGGTCAATAACAGATGTGCATTGGTATTATACAAGCATTTAATTCATGCGTATTATATTTATTCAAATTACGAGTCCAGTACCATAAATCCTAAGGTAACTAGTGGAAATGCTACGATTCAGAATGTTATTTTCTACTTTTGTGCCTACTCCTAGTCTTAAAACATTAGGATCGCATATTTACAAAGCTTCTTACCACATCAATGAGAGAATTCAAAAAAATGTCAATGAACTCGCTCTAAAATGGCACGAATGTAAAACAACCCCAATAAATAAAGGAATTAATTAAGAGACGCATAACATTTGGAGGGTGATAATGTGCAATGATGATTTGTGATTTACTCTTCTTAGTGAACGTTGATTTTTGATGTTATCTCAATTCATAACGACAATATTTTCCGTGACGACCGCGGTGAGCGCAGAGGGGCATGTTTGGGACCTCAGACATCGTGCAGCGTGAGTCGGAGAAAACAACCATCTTTAGGGCATGAGAAGAAGACCGACCTTTCAATAATCCCTCATTACCGGAGGTTCGCCTCTTCTGCGAAAGAGGGAAAGGTAGGTCTGTTTTCGACTAGAGCTTTCCGAGGCTCCGACAGAGGTAATCCATGATGCAGTGTTGTCCAATCACCCTCAACTCGGGACTTAATATTCAGCTCTGGAGTGGTAAATATTTATTGGAAGTGACTGTATATCATTTATGGAGAACAGAGATATTAGGGAAATCCCGAAAGGGGACCTTTGTCTATCAGTAAGGCAGTTAGTCTCTATGGGTGACTCACCAGAAGGATGGTTGGCGCAATTTATCAATCGATCTAAGTGCCTTGGGGCCTTCTTGACAGGAACTCCACCAACATTACAATCTATCTATCTATCAAAGATCCCCCTGAAAAACAACAATGTCTCTGTGACAGCCTCATTCTTTACTCATTGCTTACCTTTCTCACTAACACCACTTCCAGCACCATATTGCTCATTTCCAGAAGACTCAAGTCCCATACCAACGATTCTCACATCACCCATCTTAAATGAGAAACAGAATAAACATTTTTCAAGTGAACCTGGATTGACCCTTAAGAAATATTAAATAATAATTTAATGTGGCTTCATTAGCAACCACAGACCGTGGCATATGAAAAAAAAAAGATATAAGTGAAAAAATAAAACAATGAAATTTCACACTCACGTCATATTTCGATGAAAATGAAGTAATAATAGGGTGGTCAGCAATATCGAAAAACAATCCAGGTCATTTCAAGGTTGACTACCAAATTTTCAAGGTTGAAAGGACAAATTTACTCTAAGTTTCCTTACACATTTATCTATATTATGCATGTCTACAACAATGAATCTACTCAATTATAAGTACACCATTGTTTTAATCAACACAAAATGCATCCAGAATATTTATCATCAAAAGTATCATTCAGTGGATTTTCTGAAAATTACCATTAACTGTCTATTTCTATAGTTCATAAATTGTGTAGTTTAAGTATCTGGGTGTTATCACGGAGCTTCATAATGACGGACATCGTATTATAGTTATTTTAGATGCAATACAGTTTTATAACCAAGTCTAGTGCAAGGATATGCTTAGGAAAAATCAAGTCACAAAAGCTTGTTTCTAGAATACTAGTGCTTCATATTCTGTAGTGAAATTTTAAATTACATTTAGCACATCGAAACTCAGTAGAGGTAGCGGGTCACACAAAAATAATATGAAATACAGATTTGGTTACACCCAGGAACGATGAGTTTAACTTAGATTGTGTAAAGCCGAAAGCAACTACAATGTTGAAAACACCTGAATCAACTTACATTAGAGATCTTGATGTCAAATGCTTACATTACATCCCATATTTCTGGTTATACTCACTTGTGCATAACATACATGGTAGATGATCACAAACTATGATGATTGACGATCATACCAGCAGATGAACCAAAGAACGTAGTATCTAATTAAATACTTTATAAAATCAAATAAAACTGTGGAAGGTTTCCATGATCTTTTGGTCCATCAATTGAATCTTCATCATTCTTCCGTAAAACTTAATTTGAAATGATCCACCCTTTTCTACTCTGCAGCTGCCATTGTCCATGATTCACTGCCATAAAGAAACATACTCCATATGTATGTTCTTAAGAACTTTTTCCATAATTCTACGCTTGTATTTCCATCTGTCAGTAGATTCTTCTTTTGATTGAATGCCCTCCTTGCCTGGGTTATTCTACTATTTTTTTCTTGCTTCATCCATCGTTTGTTACTCGGATTCCAAGGTAACAGAACTCTTTCACCTCTTCCAGTTTTGTTTACCTAACTTAATGTTGTTTTCGCCCTCTTCTCTCTTGCTGCACACCAATATCTTAGTCTTCTTATTAATCTTCAGCTGATATCAGGCCCATGTCTTTTCAGCGGTTATTAGAATCTTATTCCGATCCCTCTATGTCTATGCTACGAGTGCTATGTCACCAGCAAATCACAGCATGCTATTTTTTTCTACCAGATTATTGACCCTAGAAGACTTCTCTTTAATTTCATTGATGTCTCTCTCGATGTAAACATTTAAAATTACGGGAGACAGTGCACAGCCTCATCTCAGTCCATTGCTTACTCTTGCTTTTTCACAGCTGGGTCCAGATTTAATCACAGCTACTTGGTTTTTATAAAAAAACTGTGGATAATTCTACGGTCATTGTAGGACACTGCTATTCCTTTCAGAATTCCAAGCATTGAATCCCAATCCACTTTGTCAAAGCCTTCTCTAAATCCACAAATGCAATGAATGTCAGTTTGTTCTTCTCCATTCTCTATGAACAGCCTAAGGGCAAATATTGCTTCTCTTGTACCCTTACTTTACCTGAATCCGAATTGATCTTCATCCAGGAACTCCTCTGCTTTTCATTTTAATCTTCTGTAGATAGATTTGACAATATCTTCAATGCATGTGTCATCAGACATAAAGGTCTGAAAGTTATACACTTCTCCGCTCTCTTCTTTTTGGGAATAGGAATAATAATATTTTTCTCAAATTCCCCATGTAATTATCCTGCTGAAATGATGCCACAGATGGTTTTGTAAATATGGGTTAGTGTCTTCTCTCCTGCATTTTTCATTAGTTCTGCAGGAATATCATGAATTCCAGAAGCCTTATTCATGCGAAGTCCCTTATTGCTGTGTAAAATTTTTTTCTTAATATTCATGCTCCCATATCATCCTTTTTAAATTCGCTTTCCTCTTTGATCACTTTCATGCTGAGATTTGTTACATTTTATAACTATTCCAGATATTCCTTTGATCTCTTCACTACCTTCATTTTCAATCGAAAGTTATCCATTCTCGTCCCTTATGGCATTGCACCTTGTGCTCTGTTCCTTGGAGTGTTTCCTCACTATCTTATAGGCAGCCTCTACCTTTCCATGAGGAAGGTAGTTTTGCACATTTTCAGATAGCTTCTTTGTCCATATTTCTCTAGCTTTCCTGTATTTGCGACTTATTTCATTCCTATTTCTTTTTAAATCTGCCCGTCATCAGTTTTCGCATTATTGTACTTTCTTGTTTCTTTAATCAGGACTTCATCCATGATCCATAGCTTCTTCTTGGCAAAGTTTGTTCTTCCAACAACTTCATTTGCGACTTCCTGTAGTTCACATTTAATGTTTTCACAATGCTCTTCCACTGATTTCTCAATCAAATCCTCTCCTATGTTGTTTCCCACTGCTTTCTGAAAAGCCAGATGATGAGGATTGAGCCACCTTCAGTTTTTCTACTCGCCATATGTTCTTCACTGCTATTTTTGATTTCTTGAATTTTGAATGGCATTTCATCATCACTAAAGTTTGATCTCCGCCAGGTCCTTCACCTTATTCCTAAATCTCTGCTTCACTAATACTTGGTCAATTTGAAATCTTCCTGTCTCCTAGCACTTTCCATGTGTTACCTCTATGGTAGTTATTTATAAACAAAGTCTTGGTAACCACTAGCTTATGTTTTGTGCAGAACTCCAATAGTCTTCCTACTCTTTCGTTTGAGTTTCCCAATCCATATTTTCCAGTTATTTTTCCAAATAACTGAATGTGGCACAATATATTTTAAATAGGTATACTTGAACCTAGAGAGTACATATAATTTGAAATCAAGGCAGATCCAACTGTGTCATAATATAGGTTTGCATGTCAATTAGTTACAACAGAGAGAGAATTGGGCAAAGTATTGCACACAAACACAAGCATAGAGAAAATTTGAAGGATAATAGATCTCTATGCAGAAAATTGAGCTTTAATTACTAGCTTACTTGCATGACTTCATGTAGTTTCTAAAAACTTCTATTGAACATAATGGAATTAATAAATATTGTGAGTAAATGTTATGAAATACAGTTTGGTCAAGGGAATAGCTTTGGAGAAAGCAACCTATAAATCTGGGACATAAATTCTATTCAGAATCAAAAAATGATTTTCTAAATTTAGTGCTCACCTTAGAATCAACACTGAGGACCTCTGAGCTGCGCTGACTACTGTCCACATTCCTGCAGGCATCATGCTGTAGTGGATTCTCAGCAGCATTATCCTCTTCTGACTTTACAGGAATCTGCAACGGAATACTCATTGTAAGTCAGTGTATCAATGATGACATTGCTATATTTTACTTTGTCATTTTCATCATATAGAAATACGTAAAACAATTGGCAGACTTTCTTGATATCCCACATCCCTTCAATGCTGAGACAATGGCCCATTAGTTTTAATACCTTTAGGTGCAGGTTCTTTTTCTTTTCTGGAATATACTTCCCAGCCTTGAACTTGATTCTTTCCTGAAGAGCAGCTTGAAGGCTTCAGTCATGTTTGCCTTCACATTTGAATATTTTGAATTAATGCTCCAAGATGTGGCAAGTAGAGAGTGATATTTTTTTCAGTGATGGGTAGCCAAGTTCATAGCATTTTGGCATGACAAATCTTAGTATTTAAAAATTGCATTCACCCTACAGCTGGGTACATTTTTTGAACATTTAGTTAAAAAAATATTTTCTTTTCTTTGAAATAAGAATGAGGAAAGAAAATGTGTTCAGTAATCCTTCAAAACGTGAATGTATATGCCATCTATACATGAAAATGTAGAAATAAGTCTTCACAGAGCAATGCTGGGGATAGAAGGATCAGACGGGGAAATAATTGGATATGCAGGGAAAGTTGAAAGGAAAACCATGAGCCTGAAGAAATGGCAGGATATAAAGAGAATTTATGGTTGCCTAACCAATTGAAATTGCAGGATACCTAACTGGAGGATTACGAGAATTCACCTTGCGTGCATCTAGGGATTAATATTTCAAGTAAGATGCTGCAAAGGAACCTTAGCTGAAGGAGCCCTAAAACTCCCAAGTAGAACACTTTATCAGTTATTAATTTTGTTTACAAGAAGTAAGTATCCATGCTGGAATATATTCCAAAAAATACCACCTCCCTCCTAATCCTCACATACCTCCAACAATGCACCATTATAGGATTTGGTTTCAATGCATATAGTTCATAATATAGTAATTACGTGAAATATGACAACTTATAAAATTTCCCTTGGCACAATTTTCACTTTCCCCTTGAAATGATAACAATGCATGTATAGAGTTCATTCTCAGCAGCTGCCAAATCAATGTATTCTAATGTACCACTGCCCTAGAGAGCCAGTGAGTGCCTCAGAAATTCACAAACTCACTTATGGAATTAAAATGGACCAAATAGCGATTTTGTCTTAAAAAATTAAGGTAGATATACCCATTTTCAAGCGGTAACTACACTTTTATACATTCATACATTTCCAAAACATTTAAGGGTAAATAAACATTTGAATAAAAATGAAGAATTAGTTCCACCTGGGATTCTCTTTCCCAGCCTACTCACATCAATATCATGACCCGTTGCAGTCTGTGGAACTTCTAACATATTGCTATCAGAGGGGTTGTGTGAGACCATGACCAGTGACTCCAAGGTAGAAGCATGCTCTTCACACTTCACAGCAACCTGTGGGGGTACATGATAGTTCACTAAACAAATTACTGCATGTCATGTAATAGAGGGAAAACGAACAATTAGTTGTTACTAAAAACTCATAATGTAGAAGTTGGACAAATAGTTAAGACTGAACACAAGGACCATGATATGGAGGAATTAAATTGTGAATGAAAGAATCGTTAACTTCAATAAAACTGTTATTTTACTGTAGGAGTATCTGAAGAAATTACAACTTTGCTGTTTCCACATGAGTTTTTATTTTCACCGACCATGGTTTCATTACAGCGTAACATCATCAAGGTGACCTTCATCACCTTGATGATGTTACGCTGTAACGAAACCATGGTTGGTGAAAATAAAAACTCATGTGGAAACAACAAAGTTGTAATTTCTTCAGATAATCCTACTATGAAGTATTTCCACCAAGTCACGCCCGCTACCATTACTTATGTTATTTTACTACTTGTTAAATTTTCTGTTTATGTGACTTAAGTTCTTACTTATAATCATAGCCAATTATAGCCAATAGCCAATTATTAATGGCTGTTCCTTAATTTCCCTCAATTCTTATGACAGCCCTTCACATCATACTCACCGTTCAACTCTGCAATCTTCATCATTCCTATGGGTCTGACATCCAATGAATTCACAGCCAGTTTGATTTATATTTAATTTATTTCTCACCTCAGAATTCATGCCAGAGTGCTTTGCAATGGCATGATTTCCTGAACTGCATGATCTCTACTTAAATGTATCAGCTGTCATTTGGTAGATATAATTCATTAACAATAAATTAACACTTTATCCACTTAACAGTTTGGTTGATGTCTAAAGTTCTGGCTTACAAGCCCAAGAGTACAGCCTCAAATACCAAATGAGGCAGTGATTTTTCATTATTATTCAGGTCCGCATTTTGATGTTGTGTGACTGGCATTCCGAGTTAAGCACAGTATAAATCAGATAGGACGTTTAAAAGTGCACCCTTACAGCCTTTCATGAAGAGTGGACTCATGGCAATGCCAGGTTTTACCCCACCCTTCTACCATCCCTTTAAGAACTCATACTCACATTTCAAATTACCGGCATATCATAAATGATACCATTGAACTTATTTGTTCGTCTCCTGCTTTCAGGCTCTAGTTATTGAAACCTTCCTTAGAATGTAGTAAAATGAAGTAGTAAAAAAGTGTCAACATATCTATATCCAATATATTATGGTTGCTAAAGACTAAAAGTGGGAATTTCTGTTCATTCTGATAGTTCATTTCATGTGATTTGGTTGATGGTAATGATTTGGTTCTTCACTATTCATAATACATGAAAATGAGGCTATAGTGAATTGAACTGATTGAATCAATCAACAAATCAATCATGTGTGCATGGAAACATATCCAATGAATCAGGATTACTACGGCTGTCTGATCAAAAAAAATATTTCTTTTGGGCTTAATTACATTTTATTAAATACCTTCACAATCTAACATTTCATGTATTTCCCTAATTTCTTTGCAATATATAAGTATAGTTCACAAGCCAATGCTTGTTAACATTTTGGATAAAGGTAATTTATAAAATTAATTTTATGGAGGAAATACAAGAAAAATTTAGAGCTTTGGTTGCATTCAATTATAAATATAATATGGAATTTTTATGAGTCACAATCAAAACCATATCACATCATTACAGTAATGATCCTCATAACATCTCTCCCAATCTAAATTATATTTTAATATTCACTACTGTTAGTAGAAAATAGGAGTGAGCCAATAGCATTATTTTTACGATTACCAGATGCATCAGATTATTTTCAATTTCCTGTAACTGGATCAGATGATTGCTTTTTAAATGAATCTCAAGTTTGTTGTAGTGTAAGACCAAGAATTTTCCACCATGAGACATGTATATTACTAAGTTTACAAGATGTCTGACTGGGGTCATTGCACTTTACGACAAAATACTTCCACATGTCTGACATTAGAAACTACCACTCCGGTAAGTTACTCATATGGTTTTGAAACCACAAATACAGCAGACAGGGGCAAATAGCAGATTCTTTCATAAGGTTACTTACTATGCTATTCAGTAAATGCAGTGACAAAAAATATTCAACTACAAAGAAACCCTTCTTTTACACTTTTATGGGGAACAAAAGAAAAAAGTGCAAATAACAGAAAAATGTAAATTGAGGGCATGCACAATTTTAGAAAATTATGCCTGAACGAAAAACTCTACTTTTTGATGTTGATTACCCAACATTTTGTTTTCATTAGAAGATAATATTACAAAATTGAAATGTAATTGTAACAAAAACTCTTAATACTACCAAAATTTCTCCTTTGAAAAGCAGGGAGACACAGGAAGATACCAATTAGATTACATTATGGTTGGGCAAAGATTTAGGTACAGCGTGAAAAACTTGCAAAGTTGTAAGTCAGAGAGAATATCAGGAATTAGTGAACATATGTATAAGGATAGATGCAGAAGGGCAAACAGCTGAGGAAGAATGGGAAAAAATAGATGCAGAAGATAAATATGTGCAGAAGAGTGGTTAATAAACATTGGGTGATAGCAGAAGAGAAGGAGGCATTAAGGATAGATGGAATAAGAAACATTTTAAACCCAGCTAGGACAAAGAAAATAAGCAAGAGACTTAGGAGGGTTAAAGAGAGAGTGAAAGATAATTGGTGGAATTATCAATGTCAGGAGATGCAGAGGAAATCTAGAAAGCTCCAGAGAGAAGGAGAAATAAGTGCCTGGCAATAAAAGGTTAGAATGTTAACCAGCATTAAGAAATGAGAAACGATACTGGGCATGGGTGGTATGTAAGGAGAACTACTAATAGATCTACAAGAGATTAAGCGAAGGTGAAAGTAATGCATTGAAGAGCTGCATGACACTAAAGATAGGCAAAGGAACTTGGGAATAGAGGAGGTACATGACATAGATAAGGATGAGCTGGGATCATGAATGCTATGTAGTAGGATTGAGTACACATTACGAGAAACGGAAGGTGGGGAAAGCAATGGAGATAGGTAATATTCAATCCAAGCTACTCAAGAATCGAGGAAGAGAAGGATGAGAGAGCTTTTATGGTTTGCTCATAGAAAATATGAGGATAGTTTGGCAGGAGGTTTATTTACAAACTGATATACTACCTGAACCAAGAAAGGAAGTACAGTGAACACTGCAAATATGCACTTCATAAAGATATAATAAAATTTCGCCAATCCGTTATCGTCAGACCATCCGCGAATTATGCAACCGAGATGACAATCATGGCAAAATCGACCTAGTGTAATCCCTTGAGGTATCACAATGTCACGGAGGAGCAAGTTCACCATAACTTACAGCGCATCTGTAAAAATTTTATCTCTCTTTCATGGTGGCAACTTGCCACATGAGTGGTAGTTTGTCTTTGACGAAGCATTGATTTTCGCGAGTTATGCAACCGGAACGACTTTCACAGCAAATCGTCTCGTAGCAAAAAATAAAGGGCAGACTTTACATTGAAGATGCATCGAGTTCATTGGGGCTTGGAGAAAAGTTGTAAATGGTGGGGACGTAATAGCGGAGTTTATCTGTTTTTGTGAAGAAAGTCTTGCATGCGAAACAGTTATTGGATTTTCCTTCTCTGATACAGAAAACATAATATCACCTGGTATTTATATCAGAATTTATTGTCGGCTCAGCCCTAGTAGAAAATTGGCTCCAAAATCGTCAGTCTTTGACACATTATATGTTTGCAGCAGAACACATAAAATACAAATGTTTTTCTACACCTCCGATCATAGAATCTTCACAACATTCAACCCAGATAGCACGGGCATTTTCGTATCTGGATATGAAAGGCTACAATTAGCATAAGATAATTCACACATCGTTTGGTAAAGGCTCTAATGGAATATTTGGCACCATTTGAAGAATGAATGAGCTTGTACTAGAAGAAGATGGACACAAATCATGAAGAGGTCTATGAAATATACTTGTGTGAGTTATTTTTTTCTTAAAAAGGAAAATAAATACACAAGATACTAGCATCCACTTCATATCGTATACATGTACATCGTATACATTGGACAAATAGTTAAGACTGAACACAAGGACCATGATATGGAGGAATTAAATTGTGAATGAAAGAATCGTTAACTTCAATAAAACTGTTATTTTACTGTAGGAGTATCTGAAGAAATTACAACTTTGCTGTTTCCACATGAGTTTTTATTTTCACCGACCATGGCTTCGTTACAGCGTAACATCATCAAGGTGACCTTCATCACCTTGATGACGTTACGCTGTAATGAAACCATGGTTGGTGAAAATAAAAACATATGTGGAAACAACAAAGTTGTAATTTCTTCAGATACTCCTACTATGAAGGATTTCCACCAAGTCACGCCCGCTACCATTACTTATGTTATTTTACTACTTGTTAAATTTTCTGTTTATGTGACTTAAGTTATTACTTATAATCATAGCCAATTATAGCCAATAGCCAATTATTAATGGCTGTTCCTTAATTTCCCTCAATTCTTATGACAGCCCTTCACATCATACTCACTGTTTAACTCTGCAATATTCATCATTCCTATGGGTCTGACATCCAATGAATTCACAGCCAGTTTGGATTCTATTTAATTTATTTCTCACCTCAGAATTCATGCCAGAGTGCTTTGCAATGGCATGATTTCCTGAATTGCATGATCTCTACTCCAATGTACCAGCTGTCATTTGGTAGATATAATTCATTAACAATAAATTAACACTATCCACTTAACAGTTTGGTTGATGTCTAAAGCTCTGGCTTACAAGCCCAAGAGTACAGCCTCAAATACCAAATGAGGCAGTGATTTTTCATTATTATTCAGGTCCGCATTTTGATGTTGTGTGACCGGCATTCCGAGTTAAGCACAGTATAAATCAGATGGGACGTTTCAAAGTGCACCCTTACAGCCTTTCATTAAGAGTGGACTCATGGCAATGCCAGGTTTTACCCCACCCTTCTACCATCCCTTTAAGAACTCATACTCACATTTCAAATTACCGGCATATCATAAATGATACCATTGAACTTATTTGTTCGTCTCCTGCTTTCAGGCTCTAGTTATTGAAACCTTCCTCAGAATGTAGTAAAATGAAGTAGTAGAAAAGTGTCAACATATCTATATCCAATATATTATGGTTGCTAAAGACTAAAAGTGGGAATTTCTGTTCATTCTGATAGTTCATTTCATGTGATTTGGTTGATGGTAATGATTTGGTTCTTCACTATTCATAATACATGAAAATGAGGCTATAGTGAATTGAACTGATTGAATCAATCAACAAATCAATCATGTGTGCATGGAAACATATCCAATGAATCAGGATTACTACGGCTGTCTGATCAAAAAAAAATATTTCTTTTGGGCTTAATTACATTTTATTAAATACCTTCACAATCTAACATTTCATGTATTTCCCTAATTTCTTTGCAATATATAAGTATAGTTCACAAGCCAATGCTTGTTAACATTTTGGATAAAGGTAATTTATAAAATTAATTTTATGGAGGAAATACAAGAAAAATTTAGAGCTTTGGTTGCATTCAATTATAAATATAATATGGAATTTTTATGAGTCACAATCAAAACCATATCACATCATTACAGTAATGATCCTCATAACATCTCTCCCAATCTAAATTATATTTTAATATTCACTACTGTTAGTAGAAAATAGGAGTGAGCCAATAGCATTATTTTTACGATTACCAGATGCATCAGATTATTTTCAATTTCCTGTAACTGGATCAGATGATTGCTTTTTAAATGAATCTCAAGTTTGTTGTAGTGTAAGACCAAGAATTTTTCCACCATGAGACATGTATATTACTAAGTTTACAAGATGTCTGACTGGGGTCATTGCACTTTACGACAAAATACTTCCACATGTCTGACATTAGAAACTACCACTCAGGTAAGTTACTCATATGGTTTTGAAACCACAAATACAGCAGACAGGGGCAAATAGCAGATTCTTTCATAAGGTTACTTACTATGCTATTCAGTAAATGCAGTGACAAAAAATATTCAACTACAAAGAAACCCTTCTTTTACACTTTTATGGGGAACAAAAGAAAAAAGTGCAAATAACAGAAAAATGTAAATTGAGGGCATGCACAATTTTAGAAAATTATGCCTGAACGAAAAACTCTACTTTTTGATGTTGATTACCCAACATTTTGTTTTCATTAGAAGATAATATTACAAAATTGAAATGTAATTGTAACAAAAACTCTTAATACTACCAAAATTTCTCCTTTGAAAAGCAGGGAGACACAGGAAGATACCAATTAGATTACATTATGGTTGGGCAAAGATTTAGGTACAGCGTGAAAAACTTGCAAAGTTGTAAGTCAGAGAGAATATCAGGAATTAGTGAACATATGTATAAGGATAGATGCAGAAGGGCAAACAGCTGAGGAAGAATGGGAAAAAATAGATGCAGAAGATAAATATGTGCAGAAGAGTGGTTAATAAACATTGGGTGATAGCAGAAGAGAAGGAGGCATTAAGGATAGATGGAATAAGAAACATTTTAAACCCAGCTAGGACAAAGAAAATAAGCAAGAGACTTAGGAGGGTTAAAGAGAGAGTGAAAGATAATTGGTGGAATTATCAATGTCAGGAGATGCAGAGGAAATCTAGAAAGCTCCAGAGAGAAGGAGAAATAAGTGCCTGGCAATAAAAGGTTAGAATGTTAACCAGCATTAAGAAATGAGAAACGATACTGGGCATGGGTGGTATGTAAGGAGAACTACTAATAGATCTACAAGAGATTAAGCGAAGGTGAAAGTAATGCATTGAAGAGCTGCATGACACTAAAGATAGGCAAAGGAACTTGGGAATAGAGGAGGTACATGACATAGATAAGGATGAGCTGGGATCATGAATGCTATGTAGTAGGATTGAGTACACATTACGAGAAACGGAAGGTGGGGAAAGCAATGGAGATAGGTAATATTCAATCCAAGCTACTCAAGAATCGAGGAAGAGAAGGATGAGAGAGCTTTTATGGTTTGCTCATAGAAAATATGAGGATAGTTTGGCAGGAGGTTTATTTACAAACTGATATACTACCTGAACCAAGAAAGGAAGTACAGTGAACACTGCAAATATGCACTTCATAAAGATATAATAAAATTTCGCCAATCCGTTATCGTCAGACCATCCGCGAATTATGCAACCGAGATGACAATCATGGCAAAATCGACCTAGTGTAATCCCTTGAGGTATCACAATGTCACGGAGGAGCAAGTTCACCATAACTTACAGCGCATCTGTAAAAATTTTATCTCTCTTTCATGGTGGCAACTTGCCACATGAGTGGTAGTTTGTCTTTGACGAAGCATTGATTTTCGCGAGTTATGCAACCGGAACGACTTTCACAGCAAATCGTCTCGTAGCAAAAAATAAAGGGCAGACTTTACATTGAAGATGCATCGAGTTCATTGGGGCTTGGAGAAAAGTTGTAAATGGTGGGGACGTAATAGCGGAGTTTATCTGTTTTTGTGAAGAAAGTCTTGCATGCGAAACAGTTATTGGATTTTCCTTCTCTGATACAGAAAACATAATATCACCTGGTATTTATATCAGAATTTATTGTCGGCTCAGCCCTAGTAGAAAATTGGCTCCAAAATCGTCAGTCTTTGACACATCATCTATTTCCAGCAGAACACATAAAATACAAATGTTTTTCTACACCTCCGATCATAGAATCTTCCCAACATTCAACCCAGATAGCATGGGCATTTTCGTATCTGGATATGAAAGGCTACAATTAGCATAAGATAATTCACACATCGTTTATTAAAGGCTCTAATGGAATATTTGGCACCATTTGAAGAATGAATGAGCTTGTACTAGAAGAAGATGGACACAAATCATGAAGAGGTCTATGAAATATACTTGTGTGAGTTATTTTTTTCTTAAAAAGGAAAATAAATACACAAGATACTAGCATCCACTTCGTATCGTATACATTTATTTCCTTCCTAACTGGTTCTGGGAACTTATTTTTGTCTAACTCATCAGCACTACGGACAACTGATACAGAGTTCAGCTCTAAAATCCTTTCGCTGCTGTGAACGTACCTAGTACGATCCAACGGTAGTCTGCTGTGAACATACTTTTTCGTTCTCACTATAGCACTTTCCCTTTTATGCCGCATGTGATGAGTAGGTTTCTGGAGTGCGTGCCACAGTGAAAGTCTTAAAGAACCTCAAATAAAAAAAATCAAATTTTAATATCTACTTTTAAGTCCCTCATTTTTTTCATCGTGATAAGATATTGGCTACCTGTACATGGATTAAAGTTCTTTGAGCTCATGCATTTCTCATCGCCCAGCCAACACAAGAATCATAGGGTCTTCATGAAGGCATTCCTAAGAAGTCTTTTAGACTTAATGACAGGGGACTAAAGACCTCCAAAAAACCTCATGCAATTAATGACTCACATCGATGAACCCTTATAGTGTTTATGATGAGTTTTATTTGACTATCCAGTCGGCACACGGAAGTTTATACCTATAGGTGATCCTACAGCAAACAATTGTTGAACAATATTGATAGAAGCATAGAAGCACGACATTCTTGTAGGCGTAATCCAGAGGGTGAGTATGTTTAGTTACTTTAGTATTGATGTTGTATCCCTACTTAGCTCCTCGCATTATCTTTTGATTTTTGAGATCCAAAACTTATTCTCTCTTCCTCCCACAGATATGAATAGCATGTTCCTGTGTGACCTGGAATCACAAACATTGTTTGAGGAAGCCCTAATTGCTCTGGTACAAGGTTTTTCTGAATGTGGAAAAGTGCTGTATTACCACTCACTTAATTTTTATATGCCTTGAAATTTGTGATATTATAACACATCCTTTTCTCACTGTTGCAGGTCCACTAATGTAAAACTTCTTCACTGCCGCAGTGATGTGATTGTTTTAGTTCATTGTTAGAATTCACTGAAGCAAGTGAGCCCTCATCCAGTGGCGAGTTATGCATGAAATGTATTTGTTTTTAGTAATTTCATCAAACGTTTCATTCAAGATGTAAAAGCTGATTGGAAATATACTCTTCCATTACCAACCATTTTATTTTTCATTTAAGTCAACTTAAGTTGATAACGGGAGATTAGAGAATAATCGATTGTGGGATTCGATGCATATCGATCGTGAGATTCAAGAATTATCGATTGTAAGAATTGAGGACTATCGATTGTGAGATCTTGGGACCAATGTGGTATTCCCACACCTTGTATCTCCTTTGTAGTGGACATTGCATGCCTTGATATCTCGTTCGATTACTGTACAGTAGTGGATGGTATCCATTGCCTAAGTGTGGTAGCAGGGCTCCATATTTACTTCCTCATTAGATAGTATCGAATTATTAAGTGTATAAGGTGGAAGCTGTGCTATGTGGGTAATATATCATTTATGTATTCTCTTTAGGGTATATTCCTTAGCTCAGTGTACAAGAGCAAATACTAGAGAAGACTGACTGTATTTAGCAAGGGAAGAAAAATAACAATGCCTACCCAGTTGTAATGATTGCACCTGACACTTGAGCTAACAATTGCTACAATTATTTCTCAAGTAATTATGAGATATATGTAATTTACGCTGTTTTACAGTTTTGTGATTAAAAAAAATTCTTGTAAATATAATAGTGTTCTCTTTTCATGGAACAACTATTCCAAATCAGAATTGCCATCCAATCTGTCCTCCAATGCCTAAGCTGATTACTGAAAAGATTACATTTGATTAAAGGAGAATCAAACAGCAAATAACATTTCAGAAGAGATTCTGAATGAAATACAAAATTGGAACTAGACAGAAAAGTAGTGGCATTAATTTATGACCATGTTGTTAATATGTTATACACTGCATGGACTTTACACTGGACCCACATTCCTTGCTTTGCACATAAATGGAACTTAATCATCCCAAGTTTACTAAAATAAGTAAAAGTCCTGAAAAATAGGGTAAAATAGGTGGTAGTTTTTCTAAAGAGAGGTAATGCTGCCCATCAAGATCTTAAATCTTTGCATTCTCTTAAGTCATTTAGTACGCTTTAAGCAGGAGGTACCCAATACCCAATTTTATGTATGTACATCATTTTCAATTTAGTATTGAGAAGTAAGGAACCAATCCTGCCAGCTCTTGCATTGCCAATAATTGAACCTCCTCAGGCACAAACGGATTTTGAAATAATTGAAAAACGCTGTGAAATTTTACTACCTTTTCATGAGGTAATATTAGAAATCAGTACATAACAACAAGTGAAAGCATCTTAACTGTTGCCCTTCAGCCAAGAAAAAATGAAATACCTACTTTCAATGAGCTTTGATACCCAAGAGGAGATCAAATAGATGTCATCCAAAATTTATAGTGAGTTGTAGGCACTGAAGGCAAGTAACTATTAGTGGAGTAGAGGCATCCAAGATTCAATAACGTGGCTTTTGGCAATTACACTGTCATTGATAGGACAAAAAGTAATCTAATTAAAAAAGAAGCAGCTGTTACAGTAGGCTGTGAAACTGTAGATCCAAGCCAGGAAAAGATTATGCAAAAAGTTCCCTCTTGTGAACGTGTCTAGAAGCAATTACATTCCATTTTGTGGAGCAAAATCTTTCATAGTTCACCAAATGCTGCAGGCATTACTTAAGTAGATAAATCTTTAAAGGAACCCAATTTTGTACAACATGATGACCAACTTCAGTGGTGAGGAAAAACCAAGGGGTATACCAAAGAATTTTAACACCTTGATAAGAAATCTTGCACTGGCCATCCATGCCCTATCAAAAGGCATTCTCTAAGGCTGGATCTATCTTATTGAAAAGATAGACAAGCCTAGATATAGCCTCCAGATAGAAAGATAGGCCTCAAGCCTAATAGGCTCTCAAATATTTTTTTTGTAAACCTGAACTAAGATGATTAAATAGGTAATTAAAATTATTGTTCTGAATGCATAGTTGTTTCAATGTAAAATTTCATATTTCCTCTCAACTCCTGAAAACTACCACATTTGTAAAAACAAGTGTAAAATACAACACCATTTGTTGAGCTCAGTAGATGGAAAACTTATCCATTAGCAATGCCCTACACCTATAGAAACACCTTACTCAGTAGTCGACTGCTATTCATTAATTTCTAATAGCACCTTTATAAGTGTGTGCTGTGCACAAAGTCACTGCAAATATGAGATTACACAATTTTTTAAATTAGGGTAGAAATAATAGTAACTGAAACAGCTAATGTATAACATTACATTTCCAAAAAAATTATCTTATCTATGTAAGGGTATCAAGGACCAACCCTGTCAAAATCCATATTAATGATTCTGTCTTTTAATGTTCCTAAATAACACATTCAAATCTGCACTCAAATTTTTCCAACTGAACGATTTGAATGAATCAATCACTTAGGAATTAATCAATTCTTTATCCACATTGCTCATTAGGAATGAAATAAGGATAACCATTCTTGAACCACTAAACTCTCAACTCAAATAATTCATTTTGAACAACTTCAATTAATAACATGATTCTATTCATTTGGTTAATGCCACTGAATCGTGCATTTTGAACGATTCAAACATTAACAACATAGGTCTACAACAGACCAGTAGGAGCTTTCTGTAACTCGATAGCGTATTGTCGATAGCACGCTGTTAACGAAAGCCACCGCTTGCATCGACAGCCTCTTACCGAGAGTGGGTTTCTGTAACTCCGCTTATCGACAACTCGTCGATGCAAAACATGCGCTAGTGGTTTCGGTAACTAACGATGCAACGATAGGCACCCTTGAGAGACGCTAAAAGTTTCAGCCAATCAGAAGCAGAGATTTTTCGCCCTTGATTTGAAAAAAGCGAAGAGATATTCGCTTTTTTCAAATGAAAACGTAGAAACCAGATAAACAAGTTTCTATATTCATGGGAGAAACATTAAATTCGACCACGTTTGAGGAATGTTTTCTTCATTCCCTTAAATAATAATTATATTATTCAACAGAGGCATATTCATAATGCATAGTTTCAATACGAGAGAATAATAGATGGCAACCCATTACTGGGCCTAACCCATAGGAATTAAGTTTTTTTAAGCTATTTCAAGGGATTTAACATGACAACTCCCAGTATTGATATTTGGATTTCTCTCCATTTTAAAGAATTTTAATCTACAGATAACATAGGTAGATACGTTGTTTCAGGTCCTACTTTACGAATGTTATTTACTGTTAATGAGTTTAATAACTTGAGATAATAATTAATGTGGACACTAGTTATGCACTGGTAAAAATATAATTTTAATTACGTAATAACTCCTCTAAGGACACACACATGACAAAAATGAAAATATCTATGCACTCATCGGGGGATGATTGGGAAGAATCGAGTTCTGCATATTTCTCAACACCGAGCTTGGTTGAGTATACTGTACACATTAACTTATCATAACATCATAAATTGACGTTTAAGTTTCATGTAACTCACCATTGTGAGTGCACCAATTGTTTTGACTGGTTAGGACCATTGTATACACATTTCACTCAAATGACAGCACTATCCATTACGTACTCACTCAGCCATATACAAAGCTCTATAAAAAAATTGGATCATCGTGTGAAGCCTTCGGAACATCTCGTAAAACTGATTTTAACGCATATATGAACACTACAGAGACACCACAGAAAGTAGAACACCCTATTAATTAAGTGCTTGGCAGTCACAGCGTATTATCTTTCGGAAACACTTCGTCACCACTTGAATAACACTACTAAACGTTTAGGGAACACTCAATGTGAACACAATGATCACAACTGATTTCGGGCGAGGAAGATGTAAATCTGCAACATTCTGCTTGCTTCATTTGTATCTTATTTCCATGAAATTTCCCAATACCATCGCTCCATTGTACGTTGTTCATGACAAGCATATGATTGTGGACTTGCAAATGAGGCAACATTTCGTCAAAAAAGTTGCTTGCAGGACTTCTTCAACAAACTTCAAAATTCCCTTCAACAAATTGGCTGAAGTGCACAGCATAAAATACCTCACCACTACCTGAAGGACACAGATTTGACAAATATAGTTACATGACAGTACAATCATTGCCCACTTTTAAGATTCTCGCATCCATTTGACGCCTGGGTCATTTCTTAATTATCAAGCATAGTCAAGCGACGAATTACGGTAAAGGTACGGTACGGTATGAAACCATCAAGTCATTCAGTGCTTTTAAAATATCAAGTTACTCTAGTGAATTCAACTCCCTTCTGTTATTAGACATATGTAAAATTTTGACAATAAAAATGTCACTACGATGGTCACAGTCCAAAATATCCTTCACAAATTTGCTCTGGTCATCATTGTTATATTTAAAAGCATTCCAATGTTCTTTACTTCTAATGTTGAAATTCCTGGCAGTTTGACCCACATACACTACATCACAATCACCACACTGTAAAGCATACACGCCACTTCTCTCCTTGGAGTCCACTGGGTCTACTGATTGACCATAAGGATCATGATATGGAAGAATTAACTTATAAATGAAAAAGAGTTGTTCACTTTATTAACCCTCATAGTGCCACGGGCTGATATATCGGTTTTAGCCATGAATTTATATTAAAACTATTTTTGTTTTAATCATTACATTTATTCATAATGTAAATGTATCAGACTTATAAACAACGATTAATTAAATTTTTATTAAATAAAAAACATTACTTTCGTACCTAAAAGTTAACCTCGTTATATTTTTTGCTAGGTGTTACAAAACTCAAATTCATGCTGTCATTTTTTGCTAGTACAGGTGAGCATCTTTAATCCAGTGCAGTCAGAATAAAAGGGATGCTAGACTAGGGATTTTGCTGGACTATGGGTCATGCAGGGCAACTGGTTTATTTTTGACATTGGGATGTTTTCATTGAAAGGATTAAATTATTTAGAACAAAATATATTCGATTGCCATTTCCTGAACATTATTCTTCATCGCATCCATTTTACGCCTGGGTCATTTCTTAATTATCAAGCATAGTCAAGCGACGAATTACGGTAAAGGGGCTCAAATAAAGGAAGCGATGGCCATAAGGCAGGTAAAAGAACATTAAACTCAATACATGAAATAATATAATAAGTAATATATCGCTTCACAAACACCATGAAAGTTACAAAGCAATGAAATCTCTTACGTCTTCTTACAATGGGCATTACCATGAGAATCACAACGACATAATTTTGCCAGCTAACTGCACCACATTTACCTTCCTTACCTTTGCTCAGATTTTCTAATTGCATTTCATGCATCATAAAGGCATTTAATGTCCTTCGACAATTGAAAAAACACTTAAAAATACGTCAGACTAGGCCAACCTACGTAAACAAACGACCGCCATGTTGATCCGATAAGCCTAACGGGGGGTGTTTGAGGCTCCGGTTGCTTAGCGAGAGTTTTCGGTAGCACTATCAACATTAGTCTTACCGAACAGCTTACAGAAAGCGAATTGTCGATAGCCGACTCTTTCGTTAAGCTATCGACATAACGACATCGATAGTGGATGCTATCGAGTTACGGAAAACCACTACAGACACTACAACATTTCAGTATTATATCAGGTTGTCCAGCCCAAAGTTTTCATTTTTCCAGGTTAAAAATGCTTAAGTCCTAAAATGGTGCTTTGAGAATAGAGAACAATGCTAGCACAAAGAACACGAACACAAGAGGAAAATTGGAAAATTATCAGTTCTCTAAGAAGAAAATTTAGCTCATAATTAATAACTTAGTCCCATGACTTCATGTGGTCTCTGAGCACTTCTATTGAGCAAGAGGGAGCAAAGATTGTAAATGTTAAAACATTAAGTTTCACCCTAGGAAAGGCTTTAGAGAAAAAAACTTAATAATGCTAAATAAATTTGGATTTTTTAAATTCAGTCCCCACCTGAGAATCAAGGCTGAGGTCTTCTGTATTCAGTTGATTACTGTGGACAATGTCAGTATTTTTGCATGCATCATGGTACGGTGGATCCTCAACAATATTATCTTCTTCTGTCTTCACAGGAATCTGCTTGGGAATAAAAGAAATAAGAAGCATTCAAAATCCATTTGAATTTGATATTTAAATCTCATGACTTTGCAATATGAAAAGAATTAAAAGAGTGGTGAACTTGTGTAGGCATTTTATAATATAGCACAAACTTATCAGGTAATAATGGATGCTAGGCCAGTAGAAAATGGGACAGCAATGTTTCAATTGCAACCAAAGGGCCCTAGAAAGGTAAAGTATAGAAGTGAGTCATTAACAATGGTTGAGAAAAGGTATTTTCAACTTCAAAAGAAGCTCATGCCATTGTGTGGGCTTGAGAAATGCTTCACCATTATCTTTAGTGTAGGGAGATGTATCTATCCACCAAAGAATTAAAGTTTCATGAATTTTGTTGAATTAAGCAGTGATTGATTAGAGTAACAAGAATACTAACAATTATCCCTGCCACATACCTTTATGGTGGCTTGAAGGGTATTATGTAGAATACTGTTTCCAAACCTGCTTCATGAGCATACAATGCTGTCAGTTATGGGAGGTCTCATTGCGGCATTTGGTACGAATCAAACTTTAAGAACTCTGAGTTTTGTCATAAAAATAAAAAAAAAGATGTATGTATAAGCGCAGATCTTGCAATGATTGTCACTCGATGGCTAAGTATTATCCACCAGTAGAAATGGTATCACCAGAATCAGAAATAATAAACCAAATTGATGGGAAGAAAAAGTTCCGTTGTTTACGGCCTTCGGGATAGAATTTGAGAGGAGAGATAATTTGTACAGTTGTCAATTATAACAAAAAGTTACTTCGTCAAAAACCGCTGAATACGAGGGATATAAGTTAGAATACAATGTTATTAAAATGTTTTCATCAGTCATTTGACATCAAAGAAAAGGAGTTTTAAATATTTATGACAAATGTTTATAGTATTCATTATTTTTCAACACACTATTGGTATCACATGAATGGAAAAGGAAATGACAAAATACAAAATAAAAACAATAATTTCCAGTAAATCTGAAAAATTGAGGGGTGCATTATGAAAACACCTTGCCCTGTGTAACTACTAAGTAGGCCTCCGGGTAAGAGAGACACAATCTCTATCCCTCACATCTATTATAGTGACCTATATTTACAGATTTCCCTTAAGTGTTAACATGTAAATTACACATCTTCAGGAAACGTGTCCAACTGCAGCTCCTCATTGAAATGTAAACGGCATATCAACCTAAAATGCGTTAGTTATTTTCAATCAATTTTTTCAAATTTCCGGAAACTGCTCTTTTTATTCTTTAAAAACATTGTTACACTTCTAAACAGATCTAGATGCTCATTGCTACATTCAACCCCATTACAGCATAGAATCAAATTTATAAGCATACCACACTTACAGACGACGCATATGTTAAGAAGGGATTCAACATTATTTAACAAATTCAAAATAACGTGGTAAATACTTGCATCATCCCATTCTGCACTCAGAACTTCGTTTACAGGCAACATATTTCCTCTGATGCGGCTGTCATAAACTTCCTGGTTCTCCACGCAGCGTCGCTTGAAAAAATGGAACTCCCTCAACTTTTCCAAGCAAATAGAACAAAGCAACCAGGGATGCAAAGCTTCATTTACGACCTGCAAAATACGTATGAAATCAGCAAAGCTTTACTAAATGGCAAAATAGATTCCCACGTCAAGCAACCAAACATTAATACCAGTGCGGGAGTGGAAAGTAGAAAAGATAAGCACAAGTGAAGGATGGTATGAAATTGAATGCAATACACCCACCACTAACTGAAGCATATCTTCTACTGCTTTTTTCACTACGAATTCGTCATTCCTACTTTCTTCTAGTATGTCAAGTAAACGACAACCGGTACTAAGGCACAACCTACATATACGATGCTCGCGTAATCCACGCATACTGGCACTTTCCAATTTCCTTTCGTGATGAATACTATAGTTACGCTGGTTCCAAAACAGATTAATAAACTACTAAATTACCATGTATTTTCCTCCTAATACGTAGCTATGCAAAATTAACTTTCGCGAAATAAAATTCTAGGTAAAATTGAAACCTGGATGGGAAATTAGGAAATACAACGTAAATTGTTGGACAAGAACCACCACACGAAATACAGAAACAATCGTGAAGTAAATCCAGACGAAGAAAATGACGGACGTTCGGCGACCGATTGCTGACATAAATGAGGCTATTCCGTTGGTAAAGTTTTTTTTAGCAAAAGAAGGGCAACAAATGTACCTATGCAAACACTGTGCGGACGTTGCCCTTCTTTCTCTGGATGAAACGAGAACCGTCCAAAGATCAGTTCAAATGATAATTGAATGATTAGATTGATGATTATCCATAAATAAATATTTTGTTATCGTAAAAAAATCAGACCTATGCAAAAACCTGTGTGAACAATTTGAATGGCGATAGAAGTACGGTTTTTTAAATTCAAATGTATAGTAATTATAATTTCTTCGAATCACAAAAACTTAAATATAACTAACAACATTATAAGTCCCATTAATTTCAGCAATCGGTCGCCGAACGACCGTCATTTTTTGCATTTGGATTTAGTTGACGTTTGTTCTGAAACCAACTCTGTTTTATGTGGTGATTCTTGTCGAAAAATTTACGTTGTATTTCCTAATTTCCCAGCCAGGTTTCAATTTTGCGGTAGAATTTTATTTCACGAAAGTTAATTTTGCATATATACTCATTGGGAGAAATGTACATGGTAATTTTGTCCTTTATTGGTCTATTGTCGTTATTAGCGTAATTATAGTATTAATCGCTAACTATTGGAAAGTGTCAGTATGCGTGGATTACGCGAGCATCGTATATGTAGGTTGTGCCTTAGTACCGGTTGTCGTTTAATTGACATACTAGAGGAAAGTGGGAACGACGAATTCGTAGTGAAACAAGCAGTACAAGATCTGCTGCAGTTAGTGGTGAGTGGGTATTGCATTTAATTTTATACCAGTCCTTCACTTATGCTTATCTTTTGTACTTTCCACTTCCGCTCTGCCATTAATGTTTGGGTGGTTGACTTGGCGCTCTATTTTGTCGTTCAATATACCATAGCTAATTTAAAATTTATCAGGTTCGGAAGGAAGCATTGTATCCGTGGCTGGTTTGTTCCATTTGCTTGGAAAAGTTGGGGGAGTTTCATTTTTTCAAGCGACGCTGCGTGGAGAACCAAGAGGTTTACGATAGCCGCGTTAGAGGGAATATCTGGGCAGTAAAGCAATCGGAGCACAGCGGAAAACAGCATCGGAGCACAGAATGTGATGATGTAAGTATTTACCATGTTATGTTATATTTATCTTGATCCCCTCTTATTACTTATATGCATGGTTTTTAAGTATGGCATACTTATAAATTAGGATTTATGCAGTAATGGGGTTGAATGTAGTAAGGAGCATCTAGATCTGTTTAGAAGTGTAACAATATTTATGAAGAATAAGAAGAGCAGTTTCTGTAAATTTGAAGAAATTGATTGAAAATAACTAACACATTGTAGGTTGATATGCCATTGACATTACAAGGAGGATCTCAAGTTGTACATGTTTCCTGAGGATGCGTAATTTACATTTAAATAGTTAAGAGAATCCTGTAAATTTCGGTCGCTTTAACAGATATGAGAGAAAGAGATTGTTTGTCTCTTAGCAGGAGGCCTAATCATAATTAACCGGGCAAGTGGTTTAAGCAATGCATGTTAGAGATTACTTAACTTCCACTGCTCTATTCTAGTCATATATATTTAACGAAGTTATAGTGCTGACAACACTGGACACTTCCTCCCTTTTTACTTTTCAAAGGGATTCTTACCCGTAAGGAAAGCAGATACAACGGCAACAGTAACTGAATGTTAGCCCTTAAATAATATTTGCAATGTGATATATTGGTATACTGACAAATTCAGAACAACAAAACATACTGTTATCAAGTTTTCAAGTTAACTTTAGTTATGTCATTGATGCTGAAACATTTTAGCCAGGCACATAGCCAGAAATTTGCTTTGGGGGGCTAAGTCTAGTGTAGCATAATTTGAAACAAATATGCCTTGTTCTTTCCATGCCAGCATGTTACAAATCTCTTTCCTCAATTTTCAGCGGTTTGTATATACTTTCACAGAGCCCATTCCCCTCTCTTCTCACTGGCAAAAGTTCACTGCTTGCCTTGTTATGAAGCAGTTAATTTGACTGTCCCCCGAACAGAAGTCCAATGCATTCATACACAGATCAGATTGCAGGTATATAAGAGTTAAAGGAACAATTATTATCCACTCACATGGATCAAACTAGTAATCACGTTTCAAGTTACTCAGCACTTGAATTATACTCCATATAATTCGGATTATCATGCCCAGTTAAAATCAGAGCCACAAAATCACTGGGAAAAAAATTTCGGAGGGGGAAGGCCTTAAACCCCAGAAGCCTCCCCTGGCAACGTGCCTGATTTTAGCCTATATACATAGAATTTAAATGTCTACAGAATATAATCCTTTTAATACCTTGGTTTTCTTTTTCCTTGTAGTCATCCTCAATTTCCCAATGGGGTCCAATGTTTTATGTTAATTTCTTTTTAACTTTTAATGGACTAGCTTATATCAAATGAGCTGGCATGTGGGAAAGAGGGGTTAGAATTCTATTTTTCTTTTCAGTCCCCGACTAACTCTCATGCGAGATGAGGAAGAATGTGGAATGGGCAATGTAGGGGAGCTTAGAATGCCTGCAAGGTTTGCTGCATGTAAGGCAATACATAAGTTGGAACCAAAGGCTTCCTCATGTGCATCAGCATTGAACTTAATGAGGGGATATAATTGGTAGTGGCATTATATCTATGCAGCAAAGGACGTTGTATGGTGAATTTGCTGAGAACGTAAGCTTGGAAATTAATTTTGTACACGTCCATCAAAGTCCAATGCACAATTTTATTCTTTACATAATCGCAAATTTAATTGTAAGTTGGAATCCTCTGTCTATTTTTGCACTTGTGAGTCTTTCTCTTATTCATACTTATCCCTGGTATAGCTATAATTGAGTTCATTAATAATGGGTTCTCGAATGTCATCCACATGGCTCAGTGAATGTGGCACATATGAAGATTGGGGTCAATACAAAAATACGGGTGTACTTATGGCATAATAATTGCAATAAGCACCACTGCCACTAAGCATACCATTTGTATGAGAAGCGCAGATGGTGCAATAACCACACTGATTACTGCAGTAACCATTGAGCTGAACTTCAAGTATAGATGTTGAATGCAAAAAACACTTGGCAACACAGTAAGCAGATCTTCACCCGACGAAAGTCGGATTTATAACTGGTAACCTGATAGGAAAACGAATTTCCCATTCTGCTATTAGTGTATTTAAAGACTATATGACTCATTAAAAGCTTTTCATTCAACCTGGCACTACCTTCCCACTTGCCATCTCCCATCAAATTGACTGTAGGGTTAATTGGTTGTAAATGCTTTCCTAATTGTGAGGGGTCCACATTTGTGTAAAATCATTAAAGTCCTCCCTTATTCCATGGTCTTGGGGTCTTTGAAATTAGGTTTCACATATGAAGTACTCCTTATGTAAGTTTTCGTACGATTATCTGAAATCAACACTGAATTTCCATGGTGGGTTTCTCATATGAAGCACTCCTTATGTAAATTTTCATAAGGTTATCCAAAATCAATGCTGAATTTCGGTGGCATTCTAATGCTGTAATAGGATATTACCTAAGAGGGGTTGAAATCTCATTGTTAATGGTTTGTTACGCCTGCACAGAATCTCTTGGTTCTAGTAAACTAGAATTTACATGACAGTTTGCAATAATATTTAGTTAAGCGATATCCTTCTACATTTATTCTTTGTTTCTAATTTCCTGAAGTAATTTTGCATTCTCCCCTGTAATTTAGGAATCTTGGCCTAATATTGTGCGTTAAAAACAACTATGCTTGAGGACTACCTGTCACCAAATAGGGTGTGGATTTATGTTGTTAATTTTTTAAAGAACTGACAACTCTCAATATTGTCATTAGGTATATATTTTTTTCATTTACTTCAAATTCCATGATGCCAATTGGATGTTCAACAATAATGAATCCTATAAAATTAATGGTTAATAATTAAACCCTTTTCTTTGAAGTGAATTGTCTTGAAAAATCATTTAAGCATCATTAAATTTTAACTTATATAATAGTTTCTCAGCAGTTTTGGACTTCATCTCTTTTCCTTCATGTGACAACTGTGCAACTCTCAACCTCTCCTCAAAGTGTGTCCTGAAAACATAAAACGTCTGAACTTTTTCTTTCCTATGCATTTGGATTCATATTTGATTCATATTATACCTTAAATTCTTGTAGATTACACCTACCTAATGAGTGACCTTCATGGCAAGATCTGCAACAATCCGTTGCATGCTTTATCATTTTCTCAATGAAACTCTTGACCGCTTAATTTGATTACTTCTTATTGATTAGGTCATAAAAATCATAATTGTTTAGGCTAATATAATCTTGTTGACTCAGATAAAGTTCACTATCCTTTTCATTTGTCCTAAGGATCTGATTTAATGTCATAGCATGATGAACCGATACTCCTATTTTGTTTCTCGCTACCCCATCAAGTAGTCTTAATTAGGTTTTCACCTCTCCTGCATACTTAATACCCCTGACAAACAACCAGCCACATTACTTTTTCCTGGCCTGCATTTCAATTTATAGTCGTACGCCTGTGATAATAAGAACACCCTTTTCCTTTTTGCACTAGTTTCTGATCTGTGTGTAAATAATTTCCCTGGTTGATGGTCAGTGAATACATGAAGTTCCCTACAGTAAATATTATGGTGAAGCATTTCACAAACCAACAACAAGCTGTACGAGCTTCTTTCTGACATGAGAATACCTTATTTCAACCGTAGTTTATTCCTTGCTGGAATACTTTATCTCATTGGACCATTTTGAATTGATTGCAGCATTGCTGCCCCATTTTCTCCTGGGCTAGCATTGCCTTTAACTGTGGAGATGCTCTCATATCATAAAATTCCAGCACAATGACATCATTGTTTAATTCTTTCATATGGTAAAATAATACCTGATTCCCAGCAGTGGCAAATTTTTCAGTGGAAAACCGGTCCCCACTGGAGTGCCTAGTGGACGGCATTTCAAGTTCAGTACTCCGTCCGTCGGATGGGACGTTAAGCCGTGGTCCCCTTGGCACCTTTCGTTAAGAGTAGGCTAATGCTGACGCCGGGTTTCTCTCCACCCTTCCTCCATTCCCTGAAAACTCCTACCATTAACCAATTATTCACCTATCCTATATGGCGCAAATGATCTCAGCTGTCGGTCACCTCCCCTAAATAACCTACCAATCATACCTGATTTAAATATAAAATTTTGTTTTTATGGAGTTTGATGCTTCTTCTTTCTGTTATCCCTATTTGGATTCCATTGAAGTCAGAACAAGAAAATGCTTTGAGGATCCACTATACCATGATGCATATAAGAATATAGATGGTGGCCACCATAACCAGCCTATTACTGAGGGTCTCACCCTTGATTCTAATGTGAGGACGGTATTAAAGAAAATCCAAATTTTTGCCACATTTTAAAGTTGTTTTCTCCAGAGTTACCAGTGGCCAAACTTTATTTTAAAATTTTTACTCATAACCTTTGGTCTCTCATGATCAAAAGAAGTCCACAATAAATGGTTTACGTGTAGTCTAGTGGTTCAAGATGGGTTATACTGTATTTGTTCGTACTAAGTACCTACATAAGTGAAGAATCATTTGACCCGTAACTGATTTCAATCCAAATTGTTCGATAGGAACGATTTTAGTGTAGTATTTCGCATGTGATTTGTGGATATTACATGACTGAAAATTATGAATATGATTTTTTATAGGAATGCTTCTTGCTAGACTTAAAAAGAAAGATGGTGGTTTGAATCTAAAAAAAATTCAGGTTCATAAATAATTAATAAGAATACTATAGTTATTGTGCTGAATTGATCTTGACCTGCAAGTGGGATACTTATTTCATTTTAACTACAAGAACTGGTTTTAGGAAATGCATTCAGATATCCTCAAATTAGTGCTGAGATATACCTCTAGTTATTGTTTTTCTTCAGGAAGAAGTTTATTATATCCTGACATTATCAATTAATGATACCTATTGAGATACCGCATTTTGTGGAAGACTGTTGAAGTAATGTTATTTATTGCAACTTGAAAAAGTCTTCTGACTTACTATTCTTATCTCCAGAAATCCTAATGGTCTTTGGGAGACTTCATTGTATTTTTTGTTATTATTGGATGTAACCTTGCTCTTGGAGAGTCCTCATTTTTATCTATGTGACGTATTTTATACTATCTCAAGTATATGGATAGGATACATGTTTATGGGAAGAATTTTTTTTTTATTGATTAGCTGTTCCAGATACTATTTTTCCCTAATTTAAAATGAAAATCGGTTTATTCAATACTTTTACAAACCACAAAGAAATTGAAAACTCATGACCCAGGTTTCAGTGCTAATCGCCATCATCAGGTTAAGTCACAAGGCAAAACTCCTGCATGTATACCACAAATTGGACTGGAGGGGGGGGGGTTGTTGGTGGGAGGGGAAGGTGGGAAGTAATTAGGGGGTGGGTGTGGAGTGTATTGTAGGAAGTGATGGAGGGTGGAGAGATAAGCAGTGCCTTGCAGGGCTGGTGATAGACCTTTAGTAGAATGGGGGGAAGCGGAGGCAGTGACTCTTTGGAAGATTGCCAAGGAGGCTGGGCACAAATATTCATTTATCACCGAAACCATCAAGTCATTCAGTGCTTTTAAAATATCAAGTTACTCTAGTGAATTCAACTCCCTTCTGTTATTAGACATATGTAAAATTTTGACAATAAAAATGTCACTACGATGGTCACAGTCCAAAATATCCTTCACAAATTTGCTCTGGTCATCATTGTTATATTTAAAAGCATTCCAATGTTCTTTACTTCTAATGTTGAAATTCCTGGCAGTTTGACCCACATACACTACATCACAATCACCACACTGTAAAGCATACACGCCACTTCTCTCCTTGGAGTCCACTGGGTCTACTGATTGACCATAAGGATCATGATATGGAAGAATTAACTTATAAATGAAAAAGAGTTGTTCACTTTATTAACCCTCATAGTGCCACGGGCTGATATATCGGTTTTAGCCATGAATTTATATTAAAACTATTTTTGTTTTAATCATTACATTTATTCATAATGTAAATGTATCAGACTTATAAACAACGATTAATTAAATTTTTATTAAATAAAAAACATTACTTTCGTACCTAAAAGTTAACCTCGTTATATTTTTTGCTAGGTGTTACAAAACTCAAATTCATGCTGTCATTTTTTGCTAGTACAGGTGAGCATCTTTAATCCAGTGCAGTCAGAATAAAAGGGATGCTAGACTAGGGATTTTGCTGGACTATGGGTCATGCAGGGCAACTGGTTTATTTTTGACATTGGGATGTTTTCATTGAAAGGATTAAATTATTTAGAACAAAATATATTCGATTGCCATTTCCTGAACATTATTGTAAAAAGACTTACTGAGAATAATCAGAAAGAAATGGTTTCTTAGTACACAAAGTTATTACTTAAAAGTACCAAAGTTACACAGTGAGTGAAACTAATAGAAGCATCGTGTGCATCATGCATATTAATAAAGTGTTATATTATTATTGGAAGAGGGTATATAAAATTTGATATTTCTTATGCTGTGCCCTGCACCACATATTTCCCACTGTGCTTGATTTGTTATCAGCTGTTGTCAGTGCATGGGTGTCATCTGTACGGCTGTCTATCAGTATGTCATGGGGGAACAGAATGGATGATTCTTTGAAGACCATCATGAATAGTAGTTTTCCTTCAGCACTTTCAGGCTCATCATCTTCATCCACACTAGGATTTATTGTTAATATAATTAACATTTTGGTGATTTCATCATCTGTGAAATTCTGTGGTGAGAGTATTGTGGTCGCTAGCTAACCATCCCTCTAAATTTACCTCAAAGCAGACAAAAATTTAAACCACACATGTTTCAGAACTATGAAATAGGTACTATTCCATGCATGCAAAATTTTCCTTATCACGTCTTTTAGTTTTCATTTGTTTCTAAAACAGTTTACCTGATTACTAGATTTTGGCCAAAATAATAAGCCCCTGACTTCATCACAATCGAAACCACATGATATAAAACAGCACTTAAATCTTCTTTAATAGTTTTTCTCTCAGTCATCCATTTCTTTGTTTCGTTTTAATGGTAAAATTTTGAGGATTTTCTCTCTGCTTCTTAATGTGTTATACTGTTGAAATTCTCACGCAGTGTGCTTCAGACAAATGCTTTACTGATCGGTGCACCAATGGAATGGCATCAAGCTTTTTGAGAACTTGCACTTCTTCAATCGTTAAGGTTTGTACTGATGCTCACTCCTCTGCTGTTTCTACAAGTGTATAGACTAGACATGATTTGGGAGAAACATAAGCAGATAAATAATTTTATCAGATAATGTCCAGTGGTCGTTCACTATTGCACGCACAATTGCAAGTGGCCAATCTGTATGGTAGCCACATTCTGTATCAGTGTTTTCTTCAATTTGGTATATTTAGTTCAAATTGCAGAATAATTCCAGTGTTAATGGAGTGAATACCAGTAATTAATGTATTCCAATTATTCTTATTCTCGGAAAATTTACATAAACAATGGGATAATATCTGAGCGGGGTATGAAGCAATATTTTGGTAAAAGGTTTTTTGGCATTTTCCACTAAGTACCGGATAGGAGGTCATGGCAAAATAGCTGGATAAAGGGTACTCAACTGTAACACCAAAATTTGGTGGCATTTATAGGGTTAAGGAACAACCTTTTTTTCCTCTTCACTTATACATGACATGCAGTTATATGCATAGTTAACTATCATCTACCCCCTCAGATTGCTGTGAAGGGTGAAGAGGTTGGTTCTACCTGGGAGTCACAGGTCATGGACTCGAGGAACACCACGGATAGCAATCTATTGGAAGTGTTACAGTCTGCTATCAGTCATGATAGTAATATTGATGTGAGTAGACAGGGAAAAGAATAATGAGGGTTTTTTGTGTGTTTGTACTAAAACGTATTCAATCAAATTGTTATTAAGTTTTTGGAAATGATGCATGCAGAAAGTGTAATTACCATTCTAAAAATTAGTGTTTTCCATAATTTTTCAGCTTGCTTTGCATAGCAATGATGGAATCAGATAGATAGATAGAGAATTCATCATATGGATAGATAGAGAATTCCATCTGTGGATGAATTGTTTTCATTTCAAGGGGAGAAAGAAAATTTTAACTAGTGATATTTTATCAGTTGCCATGTTTTATATAATTACTATACTGTGAGATACATATGTTGAAGTGAAATCATGTACCTAATGGTGTATTGTTTGAGGTGTAATGTGATTAGGGGATGGATGGTATTCTTTTGTGTATAGTCCAGCATGGATGCTTGTCTTCTCAAAAAGTATAATGAATAATATCGTGTTAGACTTCAGTGTTTTTGTACTCATTCAGCCAAGGTTATTTCACAGACTCGCCTGAAATACTAATCCTAAGATGCACACAAGTTGTTGTTCTCTGAATGTAATGAGTAACAATACCTATGAGTTGTCAGGGCAATATGCTACTAAGTAGGCTACCATTGCTGGAAAATAAATATCATTCTATGCTTCCACATCTTGGAGAAGTAATGGAATGCATTCGAATGTTGTGAAGTAAAACATTGGTGAAGCCTCTCAGGTAACTGTTCAGACAATAATCTGTTCAAGGCCTGGATACGAAAGGTGAAGTTTATTATATAAAAGTAAACCTTAACCTTGTTGAGAATTACGGGTGGCCATGAGGAATAAAAAGGACTCGGACATGATCAGTTGAACGTGCATTGCAAGACTACTCAGCACACATTTTATCACACTAGGACAAAAAAAAATGACAATCAAAAATGCCAAGTACTTATGAGAATGTCATTGGTTTGCTTACATAGTTCCAACAAACCTAAAGGTATGAAAAGTTGTGGGCCCTTATCTCAGCTCCATGGAGGGAATGTTGGGTATCAATAAAGTTTTCCAATTGTATAGTGTATTATTAATGATAATTAAAAATATTATTTAATGTCATCAATGATAAACATCCTAACAATAAATATTCTTTTGCAGATTCCTACAAAGGAAGAAGAGGATAATGCTGTTGAGGATCCACTACAACATGATGCATGCAAGAATGCTGACAATGACCACAGTAGTCAGCCCAGCTTAGAGGGCCTCAGCATTGATTATAAGGTGACGAGGATATTTAAAAATAAAAACTCAGGTCTCAGTTTTATATGTCGCTTTTACACATATTTTAATTTTGCCAATCTTTATTTCATAATATTTACTCTCAATATTTTTCCTGTATGTACAATAGAAGCTTTCAGAAACTACATTAAGTAATTTATCTAAGCTAATTATCAAAGGTCAATTCTGTACATAAATAACTAATATCCTTCCAATTATTCCTCTTTACTTTTTTTGTCTACAATATTTTGCCCAATTCTCTCTGTGTGGTAACTTATTGGCATGTTAATCTATATTATTACACTGTTGGTTGGATCTGACTTCATTTCAAATAATATATATTCTCCAGGCTCATGTTTGCTGATTTATTATTTAAAAAATGTACATCATTGTAATCATTTTACATTACTATGATTTTATACATTTATGCACATTGAATGCACTGGTAAAATTACAAAATTAAATAAGGGAAACTGTGAATTGCCCCTAGCCTTTAATTACAGTGGAACTGTGATAGTACAAGTATGGCCTATTGTGAGACCCCCACCATTATGAGAGGTTACAGGGTCACTGTCAATTGACCCTATGATTGTCATATAAAAAAATATGGTTTTTACAAGACCCTTTTGGTGTTGGCCCCCACCATTGCGAGAGTTTCTGTCACTGGCAAACAAACACCAAAAGTAGCCAACATCTGCCATAGGTTTTGATCTGTTAGAAATGAAATTAATATGAAGTGTTACGTATCAACTGCATGTTATAAAACACCATCCACATAATTTATTGAAATATTGGTGGTAATACTGCAGCATTAGCAGTTACAAATACATATTTGATCTTCTTTTGTTTCCTGGGAAGTCAAGAGCACACTCACACGTCAGTGAGTTGAGACATGTTGAGAGCATTTCCAACATAGACACATGGCCCAAAAACACAAAACACTTAAGTGTTGGAAGGGAAAAACGGCAAGCTACTCAATTGTCTCTAGTAAATTTCTTTTCATATTTTCTTTCAATCTAAATTTATCAATGTTGAACATTTTTGTGAGTTTTATAATTTACAAGATTACTGACGTTAGCAAATTATTATTTGTTACCTATACTTGTAACTGCTTGATGTAATGCTTGAAGGAGTATCGCTGTTAGTTTATTGACTTTCAATATGTCTATATTCCTTTCTATATTTTGCTGCCATTATTGAGCAGTTATATGAATTAATACTTAGCACATTTTTGGTATAGGTGGGCTCTTCATTAGACCCATTTTTTCAGTGCATTGTGTCATACTACCATTGCACATATACACCCAACAAAATTACTGTAAGTGCGTTGAGGGCCTAACAAAATCTCTAAAAAGAACTTATTGTGATACAACTGCTATTTCAATTACATTTTTATACATGGTAAAGCAGATTGTTTTTCAATGTGGACACTACATCAGATGTAAGAAAATGCCCTTCAAGGCAGGATTCCTCCACCACTTCCACGGTCTCCTTTCGTCTGCTGAAACAAATGCAATACGTTATTCCATTTGGCTTCCACAAAATGTCGCAAAGAATGTGAATATACTGATCATAAAAATTAACACCAACCAACGGAAAGCAATAAAGGCAATACAATTTTCATTTATCAGTTATGGTTTAATTTTTTGGAGAAACTAATCAAAAAAATTGAATGAACATTAGATAATGGAACAAGCATTAGAAAAGAGTAGCATGGTCAGGTGTGCATTTGGGAAAATGGTCGGCAATTAGAGGCTTTTTGCACTTTTTACAGCAGTTATGGTGCATTTTGATCTGATGTTTAGTTGGTAAATTAAGTAGGGACATGAATTACTCCAAAATCTTTCCCCTTCTTTCGGGATTAGTGTTCAGACTCCGGATTGAAGTACTTCAGCCACCACACCAAACCGATTCCTAGAAAATTGTTGACAATAGGTTTCATGGCAATTATTTACACCAACCTTGGTAAGATGATACTTCACTGTGGCGAGGGTTTTCTTGGGCAGTGTGAGGTCTCGTTTTAAAGAGGTTGCACTGTATTATGTAAAGACTGAAAAAAATGAGTGGTCAACATATGTGTCCAAATATTCCTAACAGTCTAGTTATTTGTGACCTCAACTGAGTATGTAGAATAAATAATGTACTCTGTGATAGGTGAGTATGAAACTGTTGAGATTATCCCAAAAGCAATACAAAAAGTCACCTGGTGGTCCTACAAAATAAAATCTTACCACTTTGGAGACAGATTTTTAAAATTTTTGATAAAGCTGTCCTGAGGCAAATGTTTAAAGGCCTGGACTGCAGAAGAGCTCTGGCCTTTGTGGGCCCTGAAAGACCATGGCAAATTCCAGAAGGGGGTAACCTTCTCCCCCTTCACCAGTTGGACCTTCCTCTATAAATTGAACAGATTTTTGCATTGAAGGGTATCAAGGGTTTCCTTTCGCAAATAGTTGTCTCCAAGGTGTGCGGCCTGCTGAAGTTGCAGCCTTCTATTCCATTGCTGCATGGAGGTAGGCCCTCGAAGATGTATTGTGCAGATTTACATGACTATCACCCTAGAGAGATTCATGACTCAGATTTAATGCACTTTAAAACTAGAGTTGTGCATGTGTTGGCCTTGGTTTTCCAACTCAAGCACTCAACAAATTTTCAAGCATGTAGTGGTAGGGTAACCCTTAAGCAACAACATGCTAACTCTCACTTTTTCAGAAGAAAGGTTCAGCACATGGTTTTTTTGATGTGCATATATATTAGAAATCCTTATGCCAAGGAAAATAATTTAATTTCCAAATACTGATTCAAAGCAATCCAGTTGAAAAATATTAGATGCATGTTCCTCTGTCACCTGTTCTTTAAAATCTCTGTATTTTACTGCTCTCTCTTCAAAGATAACCTTAATTTTTTCCTGGGAAGAATTGCCTCTCATATAGTTTCCCATAATGGAGTCATGAACAACTAGGAAGCTCTATTCCAATAACATAATATCTGACCTAAGAAGAGAAATAACTATCATACTAAAATTTTATGGAGTTTTTTCTCCTGCAGGCTTTATTCATTTTACAAAATTAAATTAGAAATAATGTTTCTATGAGATCAAGAAAAATAAAATTACAAGGGAAAAAACTGAATTTTGCATTCTGGGCAAGGATAATTGTTTTTGATTAAAAATTGCCAAAAAATTTGCAAAATACACAAACAATTAATATTTCATGTTTTAGTGAGCCGTCCTCATCCCTGTTATTTAGCTAGATTGTTCAAACTGAGCTCATGTATTGCATCAGTCATTTTGGGAGCAGCTGTGTATCGTGCCTTGTCGACCAAGCTTTCCCAGCCTTTCCAGGTCGCATCTTCATGGTGAATTAAAATTATTAATCTTCTTCCTGGAATTTATTGTGGAGGGGTTCCCCCTTCCTCCATCTCAGGCCATGTATGTCCGGTGATGTCAATCACCCAGGGAAGAGTTACAGTTGACCACTTCCCCCCTTCTTCGGCTGCTATGGATGTTTAGGTTGGCTACCTTGAGTTGTGGACCCTGCATCTTTCCTTCCAATGCAATTGTTTCCATGTGGCACTCAGTCAAATGCCCTTTGTCGCAGTTGAAATTCTCCGGCCATTTCTCAATCTTGATTGCCTCACAGATGAGTTGGGGGAAATAGTATATTTTACATGACAACAACCATTTTTCTTCCATGCAAATGAGATGGCTATCTCATGACAACCCTCTAAGGAGACACCCTAAATAATGGTGTAATGTACTAATATGATGTATCTATGGGCAACTAAATCAGCTTTATCATGATACATGGATTGATGAAGACATTCACTGAGGGACAAGTGAAAACAAAGAATGGAAAATCTAGGCTTCAAATGACATAATTAGAGCAAGTGCTGACAATTGTAAAAGAGAAGAGATTTGTAAATATGAAGAGGTTAGCTGGTAGGAGAATGGAGCTGCATGAAACAAAGGATACAAAAATATTAGGCAGTATTGATGACTAATGATGTTGCTGCTGTGAATCTTAATGCATATGTGAAGGGCTCTCTAATGGGACTATGTTAATGCCTAACTTACATATGTAAAGGCATGGTGAAAGTGGCAATAATTACTGGTAAAAATATAGCTATGAAGTGCATACTCTATCTAAAGGGCTATACCATCAATTCCCATTTAACCAGCTATATTGTCATGGATGTACATGAGACCCAAGATCAAATGTGAATATGTTGACGTTGACTTATGAACTGTAGTTTTTAATTTATGAAATTTAATACAGTATTGTCTCTCAAGCAGAAAGGGAAATTTTAACATAATGTAGTATGCAATAGGATTTTAATAAAAATTGATGGCAATCCTAATATATAAAGGATGAAAAATGACGAAGATGTTTTCAATGACGAATATGATGTTCACATCATATTCTGAATCATAATGTTTAATAATTTAAATTCATAGATATTGTTATTTCCTTCGTCATAGAGTAAATGTTATCATATTTAATGGCACACTCTCCGGAAACCTACTCATCACATGCAGTGGAAAAGTGAAAGCGCTGCAGCAAGAACGAAAAAGTATGTTCACAGCAGCCTACCATGTGATCGTACTAGGTATGTACATTCACAGCAGCGAAAGGGTTAATTTCCTATAATTAATAGAATAAAAAAATTGGTTGAGAGGAAGATGACCGATGAAGTGGTAGAATTGGTAGGAGAAGAAAGAAATTTGATAGATGAAATTAGGAGAAGGCAGACGACAGGGATGGAAAATGTAATAAAAGGGGATGGTGTTTTGAAAGAAGTGATCGAGGGAAGAATGTCAGGGAAGAGGGAGGAGAAGGACAGGTAGCTTGGATAGAATGATGGCAGGCAGGAGGTATGAGGGGCTGAAGAGGGACATGGTGTGAAGTTTAGGGGGTAGGAAGAATCATATACCTATATATAAACCTACCTTCACCAGTAGAAAACCAATAATAATTATCAAATGGCATGTCCAAGCAAAGCTCGGTCCCCCTGGTACTGTAATTTGTGCCATTTTAGAAAACGCTAAGTTCCAAATTGGAGATAAGGCTCCCAAACTCACCTGTTGGTTACACATAAAAATCGATGTCAATTGTTTCAAATTAGGCTATAATAAAATAGTCCACTCTTCAATGGCGTAGTGACCTTACATATGTCGGAGTCACACAATGAATAAGTCCATGTTAACAAAAGATATGACGAAGAAGACTCAGCCATTTTATTGTCATTATATTGTCACAGGTATGTGTTGACAAAGCCCCAAAGGTACTGAACTATGCCAACAAGGGCTGGTTATCAAAATGTTTAATACACATCAGGAAGCTTTGAATCCTCCAAACAATAATTTGTGGCATGTAATGTTAAGAACAAACCATGGACAGATGATATACTTAGTGTTAGTTATTCTTAGTACTTAATTCAACTTTCTTGTCCAATCCACCCCGCATTGCCAAATAAAATCATTGTGCTTTTTCAGGCTAGTGTGAAAGTAGAGCAATGCAGCGAAGAAGATAATGTGCAAGAGAGTGATCCATTTGTTCGTGACAGTGACCATGGCAGAGAATCAGAGGTGGTGTATATGTCCTATTTCTGGATTACTAGATGCATGGACATTTGACTCATCGTTACAAGACATTCCACAGTTAGATTTTATAATATCTATTGGAGTTAATGTATTTGATAGCTTATGATACAAACCCTAGGAAATAAGAAAAGCTATTTTACAGTCTTCATTGATAAGGTGTACCCAATGCTTATATTACACTTCCTTCTAGCTCTTATGTCTTAAAAAAGAAAAAGGGTATTCTATATTATTTTCATGAGTATGAGTGTTTCAAAATAGGAAGCATTCACCATCTGTGGTAAAAGTTGCATTAAGTATTTAACATTGGAAGAAAATCTTCATTCATATAAATCAGGGTGATTGTTTGCACCATAGTGTCGGAAAAAGATTTGTCTTGTTTGCCTTGATGTAAAGTAGGGAAGATGCAAAATTCCACTAGCTTGTCAGTACTAAATCTTGGAATTACCACAGTGATAAACTGAATTTCGATGAAATGGGAAAGGAAGTGGCATAAAGGATTTGATAGTGTTTGTGAAAAATTGATGGCTTGAGCTGTTTCAGAGACCTCAATGGATTTCTGGACAAGTATATATGATTTATTGTCCCGTGCATCAGAGTTTATGTATAATATGGGTACACTTTAAACCTACCATAAATCTCTCTTAGCTTAACATAGACAAATGTCGAGGATATACAAGGGAAGTTTATAGTAAACCTCATCACTCAATCCATTTCTCTATATTATTCTTTCTGTCTCCCCTCACAAATGTCCTAATTCATCTAATACTCTTTCATCATTTGTTAATGGTTTTCCCTTTTCTTAGGTGAATGTAAAGTGTGAGGAAAGTGATGAAGATGATGTTCAATGCAGAGGTCCATTCAGGCATGAGGGCAACAACAGCAGCAAATCAAAAGTAAGTAAGGCACATAACCAACTACCAGTACATGGGATGAAAGGGTACACTAGATACTCCCAAAATTTGGCAAGATATTATTACAGTTATTGTAGGTATCAGTTTGGTGTGGTCGCAATATTACAGTCTCTTCCAACCACAAGGGAAAAGGTTTAACCTCAACTGTGGAAAATAAATTTTAAACTGCTTTGTATATTGAGTTTCCGTGGATTACTTTGAGTTCAGCTCTCCATTTTTTGGACTGAATGTTCCTATTTAATACCTTTTGGTGCCTTTCATTCAATCTGTGTTCCTGCTTATCCTAAAGGATGTGAATTACAAATGACATACAGTAAGCTCCGAATGACCACAGCTTATCATTATTATGCTTCTGCTAGTTGGCATAGGCTTAGATACACAGGTTTACAAGATATGGTAAAACCTGTATTAAGTGGCCATTGTGTGGCCAAAAGACAAGTAGGTGTGTATGGAGGTGACTGCTAAATGGAGGTACACGCTTTCCTATCGAATATTATGCAACCCGCTTACTATTTTATTCCTAATTAATTAAGGGTGGGAAAGAGGTCAGTGGATTTCTATTACCTTAGTCCCGTTTAAGTCCTATTTTACATGCCTCCTTTCTGAAGGCTATGGATTTTTAAATAATTTGAGATTAGAGGGACAGGAGCCAGTTTTGTGGCTAGGTGTCTGTAGCCATGGCAGGCTTTTAACATCCACCATCCTCTTCCACCTTGGAGTGAGGGGGAGGTAACATGTGCCTCTGTGGAAAATACCCCATTGCACACATTGGAGACTATTTCATCATTGGGTTACCAGTACTGTAACGGTCCCGTCCTCCCAGACGTGCGAATGGGGCCGGACACACTTCACCCATGCGTACTCTCCCGCCTCAGAGATGCGCGGGCAAAATACAAACTCTGTCACCTGTCGGATAACAAAATTGAGAGACCTCTCCTCAAGGGCCTCTGCGGGCAGGTTCCTGACCTCGTTCAGAGCCTAGTTTCTCCCTAGCTTCACCGCCGGGGCCGGGTGAAGATTGGTTGTAGGTGATATGGTCGAGGTTGATTTGGCTCGCCAAGGTGAGAAGATTGAATAGAAAGTATTGTTCACACTTCATACAATAATCATATATCCTATGATTGATACAAATTGTTACAAAACAAAAATAACCTCCTAAAGACTAATGACTGGATGGATGAATAAATGAGGGATGAAACATATAAATTATGAGAACAAACCCTTTATGATATGAATGAGCAAAATGAAATGAATAATAAATGATCAAGACAATGTAGCCTAATGCTATTCTATCAGCCACTCACAGACCAAAAGAAAAAGAAAGCTTAGTATCGCACACAGGCGATCCAATTCATTGTCCCCACTCATGTAATTTTAGTAAATTACCTAATTAGTACGTGAAAGAGTAAAACTGCACCATGGGTAAAAACATTAAAAATATGTAAAACCATGGATAGTCGTACAACAAAACTGTGATAAAAAATTGGATACAGAGTGTCTCGAACCAGGGACGTGGACACTGTGAAGTGAGTTGTTTACCCCTAACCCAAACTGCACTGATTAAACATGTCTAACTATAAATGTTATATTGGCAATAAAATATTTCAAACTCGTTTTTTTATGAAGTTATTGGATATATAACCCTATATGGGGGGTGATTCGTAAATAATTAATCAATGACTACCTGCCTGGCAAATTTCATCAAAACCCTAGACCCGAAACTCAGACACTCCCCTTGTAAGAGCTGCAATGCCACTGCTACAATACTGCAGACATCAAAGGACTTTTTAAATCTAGGTTAGTTATCTCTGTTATTGATGTCTTATCCTTAGTTTACCCATACATAGAAAAAAGGTTGATTTTTTTAATTTTACTGTTTATTTCATGGTTTTTAAAGTTAAAATAAAATATATTAGGGTTTGTATTCCCATTTTAGCTAATTTGTGCAAACAAGAATTTTTCAACTACAATAGTTTACAATAGCTTGATTCATCCTCAGTGTTAAGCAGCATGTGTTAAAGACTTATTAACCATAGTATGTCCCATGCATATTCACAGTTTTGACCAGTTAAACGTTGAATTATATATTTAATTTTAAATGGATACTCCTGTCATTATGTGGATTTCAACTGAGGCATTTATTACTTATTAATTTGTAGGCATTGAATTAGGCTAAATTAGATCCAGTGGTAGATAAGAAATTGCACCAGTGATAGTAATGTAAGCATAAAAACAACATACAAGTATTTCACCCTGCTATGTTGGGGGTTTACTCGATTCGTTCCTTAGCTAGCTCATCGAGTAAAAACTCAATAGGACAGCTAGATAGCTGCAGCATCCTGTTCTTATTAATGTGCACAGTATTTTACATCCTTCAAATATTTTTCCCCATCATACAGTCAGAGATATGTAAAATTCATGGCCTAAAGGGGGCTTTATAGCTGGCCATCAAAGCTCCAGCGGCAGAAATAAGCCCATGACCACACACTTTTGGAAGTCTTGACGTCAAACTCTTGAACAACGCTTACAACCCCTTAAGGCTGTATCGCACAAACTGTTGCCTGTTATGGCTGCCGGTTGTGGTTGTACCATCGACCAATCAGCACCAACCAGATCTCAACAGTTGGATTATATCTACGGTCTATTTCCATTTATATCTTATATCAACCATCTATTTCCAACCAGTAGCAAGTCGTGCAGCCATGATCAATAGTAGCTTGCCTCTTGGTCATGTGCTGTTTGTTAATATTTAGTGATATTTTCATTGTTATCAGTTCAACTGCATCCTTTAAAACGTATAATTATATATATTAGGTGTAACATTTGCCCTTAAAATTACAATTAAAAACATGATAAGTTTTCATCTCAGGAAATTCTGCATTATTGTTTATATTTAAATTTTATTTTAGAAAATGTAGGGTCCGTACTTAGCATTCATTTTTTATTAAAAATGAAGTTGATTGTGTGGCTAATGCAGCCACAATGGTGTAAGCATTAAGCTTATGTTTTTTAAGGTTTAAGCATAATTTTCACTAAGAGAAATCAGCTTACATGCAAGTTTATTGCATAGTAAAGTTTTACTAATTATCAGTTTTGCTTCCACAGTATTTTCTACTGTTTAAAGTAAAAAATTAGGCACTGCATTCTTTTATTCATGTCTGTATCATCTTCAATCACTGTTTGCAATCATCTACCAAGTATGTTATGGACAAGTCAGTAAAACCAGAACGTAGTTGAAGCATTCAACATAGAAAATGTCAGCAATAGTCATCTCTTATGTTTCCAAGCATTATTCCTATTTTCGGATTTACACAATTACTTTGCAGAAGTTAAACCCATCTTTCATTAATGCAACTAAACCTGTGTTTCGCAGTATTTTCAAGTGATGTGCTTCCTCCACTGCATATTGGTATGCAGTCATGTCATTGTCAAGATGTCATTTTAAGATTTTTCTGGCTTATGTGGGATATTAAGCGTTGCAAATATAACTTGTATGAGATATTCTGTCGAAGAATATAAAGCGCTAAGTCTGGTAACTATTTTCTAACTTTATATTTTTCATTTCCCATCTGTGCACCAGACCAGATCATAAAATGTTATTGTATTGAAAAAAAACAATGGGATGCAAAATTGTGAAGCTCCATGATCACCTCTAGGTATCTAAATACAAAATTTATGAACTATAGAAATAGAACATCAGTTATCAATTTTAGGAAATGCACTGAAGGATAAACTTGATGATGTTGAGGATAATCTTGGTTTATTTTATGTTGCTAAAGAAATTGCTTAGTTTTGATGTGATTTATTGTTGTAGGGACACATGATGAAAATTAGGTTATGCAGGAAACGGGCAGTGATTTTTTTTCCTTTCAACCTCAAAAAGTCGATAATCAACTTTGAAAACTTTGAAGAGACCTTTAATTTTTTTCAGTGTTGCTGGATACCCTATTATTGCCTGATTTTCACCAAACTATGACATGCAGTGTGTGAAATTTAATTGTGTTATTTTTCTCTTGTGCCTTGTTTTTCATTCATGTGCCTCGAATTGTGATTGTTAATGAAGCCACATTAAATTATCTAGTAATATTCACTATGAGTCCAGCAGGGTTCACTTTATAGTTGTTGTTTCTGTTTCTCATTTAAGATGGGTGATGTGAGCATCTTTGGTGTGAGTATTGAGTCTTCTGGAAATGAGCAAGATGGCACTAGAAGTGGGGTTAGAGAGAAAGGTAAGTATCAAATGAAGAATGGAACACTAACAGAGACATTGGTGTTTTTCACAGGGGATATTAGATTGATAAACTTTATTTTGTATTTTCGGATTAGTTCCTCTCAAGGAAATATCGATTCATGTCCCATCCTTCTCGTGATTCACCCATAGCCAAAGGTCCCATTTGGGATTTTATCTAATTCTTCTGGTCTCCATAAATGTTGCACCCAGGCAACCTTAGTTGTCATCTTGTCAAATTTTACAAATGTCATGTTTATGATTTTGTATTAGCATTCAAAATACAAATGGACTAGATTGTCGAAAATAACCAAGCAATGCTAGGAAATGAAAAAATGCTGAAAATCAGAACATAACTTTAGGTTAAGAGGGAGGCATTAAGTCCTAAAATGAGAAAATATGGAGGTGATATCGTTAACATTTGTTGATTCTTTAAAGGGAGGTATCAATCGCTAATTTGGCTTTCTCCTTGTTTCCGATGTTTCAAATCTACTGTGTGATTCACATTTAAAATACTTTGCTCTGGTGGTTCAAAAGTTTGATGTGGATAATGGGTTTTAGTCATGGCTTGAGAGTGATGTGAGTCAAGGAAAAGGTGCTAGTGGTCTATTGCCACCGTTATGTAAGTAAAGGAGTGGAGGAAAATGGGGAGAGTTCGTTGCAAAGATATGTTGGTGAATGAGGAATTGATGAAATATGTTGGGATGAAGGAAATTCTTGGCAGATCATTAACTTAGTGATCTTCCCTTGTAAAGATCACTCATTCAAGATTGTTATATTCTTGTATCTGGAATATTAAGTAAGTGATCAGTGAATACTGTATATATCATCATTGATGTTAGTACATCGTGGGTTAGAACAAGAAAGTAGTAAAATTGTATTATATATTGTATGAAGAGACAGGGAATACTCCGATCTAAGGAGAGAACTGACAAAAAAGGAATCAGGGTAGGGAATTAAATGATATATAGCCTTAGACAATCCATTATTACTTGTAATGTAAATGAAATACTCTTAGAGCACCTGGAAGCATGCCATGATACTCATATATCTGGAGATATTCTTTGCAGCCTTTTATTTAATACTATTTTCTAGGCCAGGAAGCTGTCTCCAAGCCAGATGCGGTGTCCAGATTTGCACCACCTTCAGTAACGGCGGAGGAGTCAGATACAGTTTCAATCCCTACAAGTAAATCTGGAGGGACGGTTACTTCCAGGAGTCCAACTGCATCTTCAATGAGAGGGTCGAATAGAGGCAGGAGTAGACGTCTGGGTGGTAGTAGCACATGTGTTGGTCGGCTAAATGTGAGGGAGAGATTCAGTTGTGTTCAATGTGGGGCTTCGTTCGTCTCCAAGCTGACTCTGTCGACCCACATAAGGGCTCACAAGGGTGGTAACAAGGACACGTGTGCTGCTAAGGGAGGAGGACAGGGTCAGCAGCATGAGCATGTCACCAACATTCCCTGCACAAATAATGAAGAGCCGTTGGACACGTGTAGTGACTTGGGCCGTAAGGGGTTCATGTGTTATCATTGTGGGAAAGATTGCTCTCTTAAAGCGAAACTGATACGCCACATTTATTCCGTTCATATACAGAGGCACTTAGGGGAGAGATTGTTCAAGTGTCCACAGTGCTTGAACTCTTTCAAGACGCATGGTGACCTAACACGGCATACGCTGGTGCACTCGCGCCTGCTTAAGTATTCTTGTGGAGTGTGCAGGAAGAAGTTCTCCCAGAGTGGTCACCTGAGTAGTCACATTAGGACCCATGACGGAAAGAAGCCGTATGAGTGTGAGCTGTGCCACAAGAAGTTCTCCCTGAGTGGAAACCTGAGCAGGCACATGAGGACCCATGATGGAAAGAAACCGTATGAGTGTGAGCTGTGTCACAAGAAGTTTTCCGTGAGTAGTAGCCTGAGCAGTCACATGAGAATCCATGACGGAAAGAAGCCGTATGAATGCGAGATGTGCCATAAGAAGTTCTCCATGAATGGGAGCTTTAGCCGTAACATGAGGACCCATGATGGAAAGAAGCCGTATGAGTGTGAGCTGTGCCACAAGAAGTTCTCCCTGAGTGGAAACCTGAGCAGGCACATGAGGACCCATGATGGAAAGAAACCGTATGAGTGTGAGCTGTGTCACAAGAAGTTTTCCGTGAGTAGTAGCCTGAGCAGTCACATGAGAATCCATGACGGAAAGAAGCCGTATGAATGCGAGATGTGCCATAAGAAGTTCTCCATGAATGGGAGCTTTAGCCGTAACATGAGGACCCATGATGGAAAGAAGCCGTATGAGTGTGAGCTGTGCCACAAGAAGTTCTCCCTGAGTGGAAACCTGAGCAGTCACATGAGGACCCATGATGGAAAGAAACCGTATGATTGTGAGCTGTGTCACAAGAAGTTTTCCGTGAGTAGTAGCCTGAGCAGTCACATGAGAATCCATGACGGAAAGAAGCCGTATGAATGCGAGATGTGCCATAAGAAGTTCTCCATGAATGGGAGCTTAAGCCGACACATGAGGACCCATGATGGAAAGAAGCCGTATGAGTGTGAGCTGTGCCACAAGAAGTTTTCCGTGAGTAGTAGCCTGAGCAGTCACATGAGAACCCATGACGGAAAGAAGCCGTATGAATGCGAGATGTGCCATAAGAAGTTCTCCCGGAGTGATAACCTGAGTACTCACATGAGAACCCATGACGGAAAGAGGCCGTTTGAGTGTGAGCTGTGCCACAAGAAGTTTTCCGTGAGTAGTAACCTGAGCAGTCACATGAGAACCCATGACGGAAAGAAGCCGTATGAATGTGAGCTGTGCCACAAGAAGTTCTCCTTGAGTGGAAACCTGAGCAGTCACATGAGGACCCATGACGGAAAGAAGCCGTATGAATGCGAGATGTGCCATAAGAAGTTCTCCATGAATGGGAGCTTAAGCCGACACATGAGGACCCATGATGGAAAGAAGCCGTATGAGTGTGAGCTGTGCCACAAGAAGTTTTCCGTGAGTAGTAGCCTGAGTACTCACATGAGGACCCATGACGGAAAGAAGCCATATGAGTGTGAGCTGTGCCACAAGAAGTTCTCCCAGAGTGGGCACCTGAGGAAGCACATGAGGACCCATGACGGATAGAAGCCGTATAAGTGTGAGCTGTGCCACAAGAAGTTCTCCCATAGTGGGACCATAGATTGACCACGTTAGACAAAGGATCCTGCCCGGGTATTGAGCCTGGGACCCTCCGGTGAATGTAAATAATGTTTAGGATTAAATTATTTAAAAAATTTAACTTTACAATCAAGAATTCAAATTTTACTCCTCTTACGAAAACAAAAGCCAAAATATTCAGAAAATTCGCCATATGAAAGTATCTTTTACTCTTGTCCTCTCAATCCGTGTACCATGTATGTTACCTTTCACTTTTAATGACATGCACAATGACTTCTCACCAGCATTGCATATTAGGCCTTCCGATTTCACTCCTCTCATTCATTATCCGTTTTCATTCTCCGTCTCCATTTCTTCGCCTCCTCCAAAAGAGCTTCAATGTGATTCCCCAGGTGAATGTAGTCAAGGCATTAAGGAAACTACTCATCCGAAGAAAACCACCCTTTCTCCCACTCCTTACTTTCTTTCCCATTCCTCCAAACTCCTTCCTACCCCTACCCCCTGCCAACTTCTCTATCCCCTCCCAATTCCTTCCTTGTCTTATTCCCCCTTATTCCTCCACTTCTTAAATCCTTCCTTCCCGTACACCCCCTCCCAACTCCCTCTTTTCCATTCCAAAGTTGCCCTCCCTTCACTAGAAAATCAACTGCTATTTTTGTTCTTACGTGTAGTCAAGGGCTGGATTATCATATTGCAACATGGATCAATGGGATTGGCAAATGAGAACGAATCACAGAAGGAGGGGGCAGTGTGATGTGAGATGGAAAGTGCACAGATGGGTGCCGACTGTGAATTGTTTTCTATCGTAGACACTTAGCAAGAGATTAATAAATTATGATGATGAATGTTTGAATGTTTATTAATTGTCCCAGGGCTGTGCCCCTTAAGGACAAAAGACAATGTACATAGTTATACGAGCAACAAAAAAGAAATAAATCAGACAATCCATACAATATACAAGCTGTGACAAATTAAATATAAATTAAAACAATTGGCATGTAAAAAGGACAAATGCGACATCGTTAGGACATCGTATAACAAATTACATATACATACATTTCTTGATTTTCAGGATATTAATATGACATTTAGTGATCAGTGAGTAACATTTCATAATATTTCATCTTAAAGCTAGCAACGGAAGAACAGTTTTTTATGCTTTTGGGCAAGGTGTTCCAGAGATGACACGCAGTAACTATAAATGAATTTTGGAACTTCGTTGAGCGATGAGCAGGAAAATATAAAAACTCAGGATCACATCTGGTACACATCTCTCTAGTGGAAGGTTTGGCAGCAAACATGTCGAAAAGATATTTAGGAGATTTTTCTTTGAACAGGGAGTGCAAGAAGCACCCGAGGAAGTATTTCCTTCGGGTCTTAACATTGAGCCATCGAAGTTCATTGTAATAGGGGTCAAGTGGACATCTCTACGAAGATTAAAAATAAACCTGATGCATGAATTTAGAGCCCGGTGTAGTGTGGTGTTATCTTCTTCATTCAGGTCATTGTAAACAAGGCAACAGTAATCAATAGTGGGGAAAACTAACGATGAAATAAGCATTTTCCTAGTGTGTTGGGGAAGAAATTTTGAATGCACTTTGAGCTGGTGTAAGATTGTGTTGATTTTGCGAGAAATATTGTTAACATGATTGTTCCAAGACAGACTTGAGCTCATGGTGATACCTAGATTTCGAACATAGTTTGAATAGGGAATAAGGGTGCCGTCGACACAGATTTGAGATACATTTTCATAGGGCAAGCGATTTGTCATCTTAGGACTACCAATAATTATTGCTTTGGTCTTACTTGAGTTTAGAACAAAGTTGTTTTGCTGGGACCATACAGAAATAGCTTTAATATCATCGTTCATTTTTTTGATTGAGTCGTCAATTTCGTTGGGGAAACAATGACGATACATTTGCAGGTCGTCTGCGTAAAACATGTACTTCGTGTGCTTTAAGTCGCGTGGAAGGTCATTATTGAAAATGGAAAAGAGCAGGGGACCAAGTACGGAACTTGCGGCACTTCACAGGGGACTGTAGTCCAGCTGGAAATGTTCCCGTAAGTGTCCTTTACGGCCTGTCGACGGTCAGGCAGATAAGAATGAAACCAGTTGAGGACCGAAGAGGAGAAATTCAACTTCCTCATTTTCTCAAGTAAAATAGCATGGTCTACCCGATCGAAGGCCTTGCTGAAGTCAAATAATACGAGTATCGTCACCATTCTCTTGTCAAACGAACTTCTAATGTCATCGGTGATTTTCAGAAGCGCAGACGGTGGAAAAACCGCGACGAAATCTCGATTGAAATTGGTCAAATTTATTGTTTCGAGCGAGAAAATACTCAACTTGGGAATGAACAATGCGTTCTAGCGCTTTAGAAATGTTGCATAAGATTGATATTGGTCTGTAGTCTGACGGATTCACTGGATTTTTTATCTTTTTTATAGGTGTTATAAGAGACGATTTCCAAAGGATAGGAAATTTGGAGGATAGTAGTGAAAAATTAAACAAATCAAGGATTATAGGCATTGTGATACAATAGGTGATTCTCAACATTCTGTGAGATATTTTGTCTACCCCGGTGGAATTCGATCTTGAGCGGAAAATGAATTTATTGAGGGTATCAGTGTTGATAATTTCAAAATAGAAATTTGAGTCGCTGAAAGGGACGAGAGTATTAGATGTAGGGCATAGGGTAGGAAGAAGAGAGGAGTTGCTAAGGCCTGTGTGGGCAATAGTAGAGAAGTAGAGATTGATTTGATTGACGGTAATATTTTGTGCAAGAGAGTTTTGTCGGTGACGTACAAGACCTAGATTCCTTAGTTCTTTCCATACTCGCTTGGAATCTTTAATGCCAGAGAGAGCGTTGGCATAGTATTTGCGTTTGGAATCGTTGATCAAATGTTTCGCCTGGTTCCTTAACCTTGTAAATTGAGCGTATAAAATTGGGTTTTTGGAACGAATGAATGCACGTAAATGCAAACGGAAGTCAAGGGAAACTTCATGTACAGTTAAAGTGCAAATTACTTGCAATTTCTTACATAAGAAGTGTGATAATTGATGTACGGCATTAACATTAATACAGGTTTAAGTCTTTGAGTGATCAAACAAATTATTACTAAAATACACTATGAAATCAAAAGTATACAGAATACACTTGAAGGATGACATTTCAATGAAGAAAAAAAGCAATTATCTATGTACTAAGGTATTGAATTTCATTGGGGGTTTCTGATGCCTTCCAGGGAACAAATACTGAGTAAATATTATAAAATAAACATTGATCAGGAAAGGCTAAAAAATTAAAAATTTTGCCAAAATAAGGTTAAAATTGGTTAACTTCCCACATAGCAATGAATGTCTCGGAGACGTCTCACCGTAGTCTCGAACATCGCGAATGTCTCAGAGAGGTAATCGTGAGACGTTCGAAAATAATTCTTCACATAATTTAAACGCCGTCAACCCCTTCCATACCTATTTTTCGGAGCAATTCTGAAGATAATAATGGAAAAAGTTAATGCTGCTGTCATGCTAGTTTTATCAAATGATAACCGTTCAAGACTTGGGGATTTTTCACCAAGTGAATAGGAGCATTGTGACCAGTAGATCAAAAAGAAAATGTAGAGTACGATTTTTTTTCCAAATATTTCCAAATTGTGTGAATGCTTGTGCGAATGTCTGAATGGAAAATAGAACCTGTTCTTATTCCATTCAGACAAACATACAATTTCATTCAGTTTATACAAGCATTTGTACAAGAAATTGTATCTTGTAAAGCGGTCTTAAGAAATATATACTCCACCATGATAATTACTCTCCCCTTCCTGGTATTAAAACATTGCTGTAAAGTATACTAATGCCATGTTAAAGATCTTCCGATAGATACAATCCTTTTCTGCTTTTGAAATTCGAAGCACGTACTTAAGAGTTGAATTCTGGGAAACAACGGAAGATCAATTGATGCATTATTTCACATTGAACGGCGTGAGATGGTCATGTAGCTGGTGATAATTGTATTATTAATTATAATAGTATTATTAGTATTTTACTCTGATGGAAGTCATCGGTTGAATCGTCAATCAGTGATATATACACTGCACCGCTATTATCGGAGCATCAATTGGTAAGTTTCATTCATTCTCTTATTAATAAATTTGCTTAATGAACTCCTTTTACGCTTAAAATGTTTTTCAAGCATTTGCGACGTGCTATATTTGGTAGCCAAACTTGTAAAAACATTGCACGATATTACGTTACTTTATAATCGTGAATATGTGCAAGCTAATCAGTAAGAAGGAAAAGTTGATGATTTCCCGGTGCATAGAATTAAGAGGCTTTGGGTTAACCCATCCGAATGGAAATTTCCATTCGGATCAATTGCAAAAGAGCCTTTTGAGGCAAGCAACCCTTAAAATCGGTTTGATTCCAGATTTAATTGCATTAATGATCAGTTTTATTACACTAATGGTATTTTGATCTACTTGTTAACATAACTTTTATGCTTTTCAGCGCGAAAGAAAACAACATGGTGCAGTGAACTGAGAGACACCACAGAAATAAACTATTGTAATTGCACTAAAGTGGATATTTATGGACGAACCTGAACATAGCACTTTCTTGTTGAGTGGATATCATTGTGGGTAAGTAGTTATTCCGGAAATCTAAGTTGTTTTGGAATTGTTGGCCTAATTTTGTGGTTCATAAATATGGCAATAATAAGGAAAATCTTGGGATTACTCATGAAATGCTATGTTTGTAGATCCTAGGACCTTTGTAACGTATAGTATCTACTTACGTAATACACATTACTATTAGTAATATTACCCAGGCAAAAGCATTACAGTCTATAATTGCCATAAATACTTATACCCCAAGATATAAAGATTTGATAGGTTTTACATAAGTGCTTTCTATACTATACATATCAGATACTTTATTTATATCTACAGGTGTTCTTGGGCATTATTTGTGGGAATGCGTGCCTTTTAAAGACTTGGAAAATACAAAATGGAGCAGCAGTGCATATCTGGGCAATAAAATGGCTATCACTGGAATATGCGAGTGTAAATTGATGTATATTATATTTTCCTAATTGCTCTTTATTCAAATATTTTATTGGCCAATAAAATATTATTTTTAACATCAAAGAGGTAGTATTCATTTCACAATCAGTTTTTACATTTTAAAAGTATTTATTGGCCTAATTGACCTAAAATTGACATGAGCGATTCAGTTGAAATGGTCAAATGTTGAGTGTTTCAATCTCAAGTTCATATTTATATTCATCCTCCCTTGATAATTTCCCCTTTATTCCAGTTTGTCGATTTTTTTAATACGCACCACTCAAGAGAAGCGAGGTGGTTTGTGAGGTATTAAATAACTACCATGTAAACATTTGAATATGCTGTTAAGTGTCCATAAACTTCAATAATGTTACAGTAGTATCTGTGAATATCTTGTGAAGTATGTATGATATATGTGATATGTATACATCTCCAAAGGTTGGCTAATGTCTCTGGGTCATTACACGAGATATTCGAGACATTTCAGAGACGTACCTGAGAGTACCCACATAGCAAAGCAAGCTTGCTGCAACCTTGCAGCAAGCTTGTCATTGCAATATAGCAAGCTTGCAGCAAGGTTGCATTGGCAAGCTTGCTGAAATCCGACTACTGCACCTGCCTCAAGCTTGCTGCAAAGTTGTATGCAACCTTGCTGCAAGCTTGTCACAGCGGGATAGCAAGCTTGCAGCAATATTACATTGGCAAGCTTGCTGAAATCCGACTACTGCACCTGCTGCAAGGTTGCTGCAACCCTACAGCAAGCTTGCAACAAACTTATATTAGCAAGCTTGCTGCAATCCGATTACTTCAACCTTGCAGCAAGCGTGCTGCAAATTTTAACTGCAAGTTGCATGCAAGCTTCAAGCAAGGCCTGTGCAAGCTTCAAGCAAGACTGAAACCTGCCATAGCCGAGAGCACCTAGCCATGACAAGTTTTTGAGAAACCTTAACCTCGAGTACCATATATTTGCATTGCGAGACTACTTTACTAGAATACGACAGCATCTGGTGATAAGTTCTGTGAAGAATATACAAGACTAAGATGGTGGGAATCTTGCATAGGTCAAAAAAATTAATTAAAAGAAAGAAAATGCCAAAAATTCAGAATGCAGGGATGCAATGATTATATTTTCGTTGCAAAGTTGAAAAAATACATATCAAGATATTCCTAATAAATAAACTTTAAATAAATAACAGGCCCATCACATGTCAAATATATCACAATAAAAAGAAATCACATGGACAAAAAATGTGGAAAACACATCTACCAAAAAAAAGATACATTTTCATAGCAAAAATATATATCTACATATGCCTAGTATTTAACGTTCCATGAAAAAACAGATCCATCACATGTCAAATATATTACAATAAAAAGAAATCACATCTACAAAAAGGATACTTTTTCATTGCAAAAACATATACCTAGATATGCCTAGTTTTCAAAGTTCCATGAAAAACAGATCCAACACATGTCAAATACATTACAATAAAAATAAATCACATCTACAAAAAAATGTTGAAAACACATCTACCAAAAAAGGGTACATTTTCATTGCAAAAATATATATCTATATATCCGTAGTATGTTAAAATTCAATTACATACAGATCCATCACATTAGAATGAAAAGATATCACATCTGCAAACAAATGTAGAAAACATTACAGAAAAGGAGTTTCGTTGCACATTCCATAAAATACGTACATATCAATGTATTCCCAGACCATAAACAAATAAAAAACAGATCCATCACATGTCAAACACATTACAATAAAAAGAAATCACATCACAAAAAAATCTAGAAAATATATACAAAAAATATTTTATGAAATAAATATCAATGTATTCCAAGAAAATAAACAAAAAGCACATCCATCACATTTCAAACACATTTAAATCAGTTTCCACCACGATAAGACTGCTGTCCTCTTGGCTCCCCTTGGCAACTTCTCTGTTCCTCCTGCAATGAAAAGAAATCTTACATCAATACCCCACCCTGTGCTTCATCATCATCATCTCCATGCCCAGTCGACACAGAAAACATGGCCACGTTATGGCCACATTAAGGCAAGCCATTATGGCCATACTGTGGATGGCCATAATGGGGCCATTATGGTTTTGGCCCCCTGGCCACACTCAGGCCAAACTCAGTGTGGCCACACTCCGGCTGGCCACAATCTTACCCACCGAGCTTATAAATAACTTTTTTATTTTTCATTTCATACAACTAATTATTTAGCATATTATCCGATTCTAATTTAGTACCCACAGAGGGCCTAGGCCATTTAATTAAATATTACCTATCATTCATTTTCACAGAGGCCCATCTTTAAGTGTCATTTTCTACTCCAAATTTGCAATAAATTTTCACTCTCCCTCAATAGATACTGTTAGAAGTATCATTAGTAAGATCAGTCTTTGATTAATATGAGACATTAAATTTTGCTACAAAAATGTCATTAAATAAAAATTCATCATAGTATTGACATTACCCTACACTTGAGTATGGCAGGTGGGATAACTACTACTTGACTACCATCAAAGTAACTAATACATTTATAAATGCGTGGCAGAAAACACATAACATTACGTTAATATTCTAATTACACTGCATATGTTGCCCTTTACTCTTTCGGAAGTGCATTACTACGTAGGATTTCACCACAATTCATCATGGGTAGAATGAAGAATTGGTAAGGCTAATGGATGCATGGGAAAACAAGTAACAGGAAAGTATGGATAACAAAGAAATAGTGTAATTTCAATTCTTAATTACATGTCAGTTTGCTTAAAATCAAGAACAATTTATCATAAATAAAAAAAGGTAATTCATACACGTAAGTCAAGGCATTAAAAACACAATTCATTAAAAGTACACAAAAATTTATAAGTCAATATTACACACAAAATATAATCAATGTTCTACCAGTACCGTATTTACTCGTGTAAGCCGTGCACCTTTTTTCCCGAAACTCCGGTGAAAAAATAGGGGTGCGCGGCTTAAAAGTAGGGGTGCACGGCTTACATGAATCCTTCCAGATTTTCGTGTAAACCGCGCACTATTTTTCCTCAAATTCCTGTTGTTTTTTTCTCCTAAGTTTCGCATTCACATTTGTAAACATATCTACGCTAATTGGTAAGTATGGTCTAGTAGTAAATCGTACAATGTAAAGTATTCTGAAATTTCGAAGTAATTTGTAATAAAAATCAAAAAGTCGGAGCGTACGACGGTACATACTTGAAAATGCTAGATCCGAAGAACCGCTAGATCCGAAACACCACTTGACAAATTAATAGATTAATCGTGTATGGATCGTACTTAGGACAACACTTAGTAGCACTGATATGTACTTAAATCTACATTGTATCCTGTAAACTGCCACAAGGGGTCGGCGTCTATGTCTTTTCGAAGTCGTAAGCGGAGTTTGTTTCAGTGTCACGTATCTGTAGCAACATTTTTACGCAACAGATAGCTCCTTTTGTGTACACATTAAAGCTACATTGCAAAGACACGACAAAGAATTTGTTACATAGTGGCAAGAGTCGTATACTGAGAGATAATACCTTCTTACTATCCGTGCATAAGTGTTGTAAACGAGTTCGAATCGATCATTTAGCATTTTAAAATAATTTGCAGTTGTCACCCCAAAAATGAATTCTGATGTGAAATTGCGATCGTTTCCCGTGAGTACAAAACAACATATTATAAGCGATGCCTGAAAAGTAGAAAATCGAGCGGCAGGAAGGAAATATGGTGTATCTGAATCTAGCAGTGACGAAAACTAAAAATGGGAACTATTATGATATGAATTTTCATTAGTGATTTACGATTCTATTTCCGCGAATATGTTTTTCTTTAGTTTTATAAGAATTATAATTGTTATTAAATTGAGCTTAGTTGTTTCCGTGTGTTCCCAAGACTTTCCGGTGTTGTTAAATCGTCCAAGTCCACAGCTACTACGCAGAGAGCAGACGAGACCACCGCTATGGTACAGATGGCGTTCTGCTTTTATTTGTTGATATGCCAACGGATTTCCGTAACAATAAAGTAATTACGGGTTGAAATTGTACATAGTTCTGCTATTATTCCAGTTAGATGTTATTTTGAAAAGATGCCATTTTTTATAGCTGGATGATGTGTCGTATGTACTAACTGTGATTACTGTGAGATGCTACGAGAAAAAGATGCATAGTAAAAGAGGCCGTGCATTGATGCACGACGCGATGACGATCGTGACAATATTAACACTTAATTAAATCAATTAATGAGAAAGACGTGCATGTAATATAGGCACAGCATTTCTCTTAAAGAACGTGCATTCATGTTATGACAAAATGATGCAGATTCAAGAGCAAAAAAAATAATTTTCTAACAAATAATTTTTTCCCTCACGAGCCTTCCCAAAAATAGGGGTGCGCGGGATACACGAGGGCGGGGCTTACACGAGTAAATACGGTATTAATGGCATAAAATTGGCATTCATTCAGAATCGGAAAGTAGCACATTCAAATTGATGTGGTTGATGGGGATTGTTTTCTCCTCTCTCCGCTTTCCCCGTCCACCTCCTCGGTCACCAGCGCCATAAAACCATTTCATGGCTATATCTATTGATTGCTTTAGCGCAATGGCACGGCTGTTGGCATCATCACACACACTATGGTGACGAAGGAAGCATACTGAATGAGTAAAAGAGAAAGATGATAATTAAATGGTTACATATAATAGCACAATAAATTTGTCACTAAGAATTAAAAATATATAGTATGTGGACATAGAATATTACTGAATATCACGAGCTCAAAACATTTTTACAAAAGTACAATTAAAATATATTGCACATTTCAAACAATTTAACATTGGATATACTTCCTTAGCATAGGAAACATCATAAAATCATCAAATGTTTCATAATAAAGACAAATACATAAGAGAAAATCAAATAGACTTTCAAATTGAATAATAATACAAAAGCAAAAATATTTAATAATTATTGATTAAACTTACGTAACTCAAAAGATTTGAAACAAAGCAATTCAAATTGGACACTGCAAAGAGTTCATTAAAAAGGTATTTAAAGAAAATTTAGACAATTGAAAAATGTCACCATCCGTACAAACATTATTAAAAACTTCTCGCTATCCTGTGAATTGGCAAATAGTACAGATAATTAAGACTACTGTATGGGAGATAGAATAAACTCTGAGATCTTAAGTGTATGGAAGGAACATTGGTATTAATTAAAAGTAACAGATCTGAACATTGGAATTGATTATTTAACAAGGCATACAAGAACAATAAGCCCTATTGTTTCTCCTATTAGACAGTGAATTAAGATTAAGAAAATGTAACAATTCTGCATGTGATCCTTTCTTTCTTTCAATACCAAATCTAAATGCAATCCGTCTTAAGATTTCGTTCTGATCCCCTTCAATAGCTTCCCCATATTTAAAGTAGTATGGATTCCATACTCAAGATCAGTATTCTAGTACAGATCTGACACAGTTAATATACAGCAGTCTGTAACTGAAAATGTTGCTAAAGTCTTTACAATGTCGACATATGAATCCAAGGGACTTATATGCTTTGATTACCATAGAGTTGATTTGCTTGTCAAATGTTAGTCTAGAATCGAACAGTACACCTAGGAAAAAAAGCCTAAGGCCAAAAAAAAGCATTCACCTTGGAGAAGGCGTACCACGGTAGGCAAATTTTTCATCCCCTTTCTCTTGGATGAACCTGCCCACGAAATCTCCCTCTGCAGAGTAATATCCAGAAATTGCCGTAATATGGCCCTGGTACTTGAGGCTAAATCAACCTCCTGATGGCCCACATTCACCAAATACTGCACCTGAAAATACAATTGAGTATTGTTAAACATGTAGCAAAAGTTAGCTTTCCCAGTCACATTAATTTATAATATCAAAAATCTTTATTCAAAAATCTGGTTACCCTTGCAACAAACTTATTCAGTAAAAATATCAACTTTTAAAATTACAGAAAACACTGCATTCACAAAAAATACTAACCAAGACTGCCCTTTTCTCCTTATCCTCCTTCAGCTCTTCCTCTAGTGACATTAGCAAATCCCACGTTTTGACAGGCAGGAATGCAGGCTTGTTGATGATGGCATCAACAGATACCTTTTCCCTCTCCATTCCACCACCCTTCACTGCAGTTTCTATGGCAGTCATTCGGGTATCCAGGCTGTCCAGGCGTGCATTAATAGCATCAAACTGCCTAGACATCTCTTTGAAAGATGCTGTAAGTGATGAAATAATCAAACAATAAGCGTGGCCCATCAGCATGGTTAGAAGTCTAGAATCGAACAGTACACCTAGGAAAAAAAGCCTAAGGCCAAAAAAAAGCATTCACCTAAATGGTATTGATTTCAGATTTTTGTACCCATTAGAAATACAACCATATCAAACCAAGGTAGATAGTTGCAGCTCTATATGTTACAAGAGAAATTGGATTTAGGGATGAAAATACAATGCACTACTTATTATTTTTTTTATAAATCACCAAACTATATACCAAAGCCCATAAGACAACAAGGAAAAAAATTGTCTTGATTGAAGTCATGTTCATTAATGCAGCTACAAAGTATCCTATGAGCCACCATAAAGGTGAGGCAGGGAGTGAATCTACACTAGACATGCACTACGTCCCGTGCTTTAAAGAGGATTGGTAGCTATAGTTTAGTCGATTTATACCAATAAAAATGAAATAGAAAGGAAAATTAAAAAATAATACATAGCATGCAAGATGTACTGTTCCCTGGGTAAGCTAAAAGACGAACTAAACTATCGACATTACCTATTAATATACTTATGCATAGACATTACTTAGACAATCTGCACCAATATATACTTGTTAAACATCAATATGCACGACCAAATCAATATGGTGAATATTATGCAAATGTATGACATTATGTAGAGGGAGACATATGAGGTGAATTAGAAGGCAATTGATTCAATAAATTTTACATGATCACAATTTAGACTGATGGAAGAATGAAAGAGGATATTTTAATCAGGAGCCAAGAGAGTTTGAATTGACATTATGCCAACAGAGATCAACATACCAGTGAAAACAGAGATTATTTTATCAGCTTGGCTGCTGCCAGAGGCCCAACTGCTGACTGTGTTTCCACAGTCAACACTACCTGAGGAGGTACGCTGACATGAGTCAACCATATCTTGTGAATGCCTAACTTCCGAGTTCTGAGGAGATCTGAAAAGTAAATAAAAAAGTGACATATATAATACTGAAGCTATTTATAACTGCAACATTATACAAAGGGAAAGTATATAAAAGATCATTTGTATACTTCTATTTGTGGTAGCTTGATTAGCTTTTCCACAGACTGCAACATTGAAGTGAGAGTTAAAGTTAGCAACATGGAAATGGAAAATAGTAGTTCAGGAAAATCTTGAAAGAATCTTGATAAAATAGAAGCAGCATTACCTTTGCAGTTCAGTATAGGGATGATCCACTTGAGAATGAGCACAATTAGTGCTGTTACTTGGACGTACACCTCCAATCTTATTCTTTTCATATAGGAAGTCATCAAGGACATTTTCCATCCGCTTCCTTTTCTTCAGTGGGCTAGTGATCACACCAACTTCACTGTCTGAGGCATTAGTTAGTTCACTATCACTGCACAAACGCAATAATTGTTTAGAGGCACTTTCATATGAGTCACTGGTTTATTTCACAATGGCTTCATAAGCACTACATTTATTTTCAATGAGGCTCACTTCACCTCTCAAAGTTCTTTGCCGCAAATTGTCATTCTTTATATAGCCTGGATATAGCGACACCATCTTGTTTTCTTTCAAGCGAAGCCAACTACGGCGAATTAAATTAATGGATGGGATTCCATCGTGTCCAATGTCTGCAGGGAATTCAGCCACTACAAACTGCCTACAGAAAACAATTATGAAGCACAGTTAAATACAATGAAAATCATTTCATACTACCACATCCAGCTAGATATCACATTAATAAGATCACTTGCCATCCACGTAAGCCTTAAAAACTCTGAATTTAAGAACCTGAGTATTTGGTCATTCCATTTCATAACTGGGGGGAACTTGTGCAAGGGATGCAGGATATGATGTGTGGACAACTCTAGACTGCAGAAGTTACACATTTAAAATGTACCAATTATCTAATGATCTTTGTGATTTGACATTGGGATAAACACAAAATCCATCTTATAGGGAAGAAGTACTCCTTTACTCTTGATTTCATCAATGCTAACGATCTTACAAGAGGTGTCACCAATTCCCCTGAACAAGAAAATGCCAAGTTTATTTGAGTCAATGGGATACTCAAACAATGACCGAGGGTTCCTTAAAACAGTGCCATGAATAAATATTTCTCCATTAGTAGATGAAAATGATTTAATCTTCATGACCTTATTGGATTTTAATAAGACATTTCCATCCTTTTCATCATTGCTAAATTTCTGCCCCCTTAACAAAATTTGCCTGAAATGTCCAGAGTCCTGAATCAGTGTGGAAGCTTTCACCTCAGTTTTTACCGACCACTTTTTTGAAGGATTCCTTGGACTCTCATAGTGCCGTAGACAAATCTGCTTCAAGGCTGACGATGGCTTGGTAATTCTCTTTAATAGGGTTTGCAAATAATTTTCATATGGAAATGCCGAGAAATTGTCAAGTACTCCAAAATCCTTCACACAGCCTGTTAGGTGTATTAGGGTGTGGAAATTAGAAGTCATTATTTCTTTCCCATAAATTTCACAGCTATTATTCGCCCAAATGTGAAGTTTTTTCCCAGCATACTCCAAAAGCTCTGGACAAAGGTCATCACGAATCAAAATTGTAATGGCAACAAAGAGAAGGCAGAAATTATCACACTCAGGTTTAGGGAAATGTTGTTTTGCTATGATGATCCCATAATATAGAAGAAAATGCCTCAGTTCCGTAGCTTTCCAACGATCTAAGTCATAGAGGGACCTAGGTTTTCTGTTAAAATCTGATGGCCAATAATATGAAAAGGAAGCAACCTGATCACTTACAATGGCCCATTGGGTAGAAGACAAAATGGACTTCCTAATCTTCTTCCTTCCCATCCAAACCATAATCAACTTCTTCATCACTCCAAGAAGAACAGCATGCATATAATCAACTGGAAATTGTTTAACCATATCGATTGGGAGTTCTGTCAGGGGTGAAATAGCAGTGTGATGTTTTTCGTCTACTCGCTTGCGAAAGCTATCATCATTTCTGGATGCAGAGCCAATTACAGGAAAAACTACTCGGCCAGCCCATTCTCCATTCTGCATGCAGTTACAACACCCATGGTATGCATTAAAACCAACTGTCCCCTTTATCCAGTTTTTGGCTGGATTGTCGCACACAAAATGCCCTATAGATAACTGATAATGCACCCCTTTAAATATCAAACCTGAATTCAGTAGCTCTTTCATCTCCTTTATGAAATCCTTGAAAAAGAAACCGAGGGATGGTTTCTGAGAACCTTGGATGGCAGATACCAAGAATGGAGAGGTGTCGGGCAAATCACCCACTTTACATAAAATAGGCGTAATACTAAGTTTTCTACTTTTACAAATGGGCACTGGATCAACGTTGAAGTTTAACGTAAGCGTTGAGGGTGGAAAAACTGTGGTGGACTTTAATGTGTGCTTCAGGCCGTCAGCCACACCAAAATAGTGATACTGAACACCATCAGCATTTTCTAAAACAACCGACCTTCGTGTGCCGAGTAAGGTTCTTGGGTCCCTCGGCAAACCAGGTATATAAGGTTGCAACCCATCAAGCAAAAACTTTAGACCCTCACGAGAGGGGCTGAATCTATGGCCATACTGCCGCAGAACGTCAATTGCAGGAAAGCATGGATTATTATCAGATAGGCTAGAGACCTCGTCCAAGTGATCTTGTTCCAAGACAACCTCCCGGACTAAAGGCTCACGTCCAGTTTCGTGGCTATCTGCAGGGAATGAGCTTTCAGTATCATTATTAGTGGTTGAATTATCATTACCATTTAACGGATAATTATCTGAAATTATGTTTTCGATATTGGCAACTGTTACTGGCACCTGAGATGAGTCCATTGCCAAGTCAACTTTTCGCTGTTTCAAGGGTTTAAAAGTGGCTTCGGCCACTGCAAGATCACAGCTCAAAAGAGAGTTTCCCTCCATCAGTAAATTTTCAACATATTGAGAGTGAGTATTCAATTTATTCACGTGCCTGACTACCCTCTTACGTTTCGATTTCTCACTCATTATTCAACGGATGGAATGCTCAGAAACTACGGAAATCTTCTACGCCAACGTTATTGATTCTTTTGAAATGAATAAAATCAAAGTCACTTATTCCCCAAGCCACAAGGAATTTAAAAGCCAAAAGACAATAATTACTTCAATTTCCTTAGGGTGTCCTCAGTGGGAAAGTTTTCCATGGTCCTCTTCTCTCAAATTCGCACACTCACAAGCTCTAGAGACTCAGCAACGGTGATCACCAACTATTCACAACTGCTACCCAAGCGAAAAACCACGTGTGAAGAGCTGGCCTTGGCTCACAACACCAGCAACACGGAATGGGATGTCACGTGACCCGCGCAAGCGCGGGTAATTCCAAATTTTCCGTGAAAATTAATTCTTAGGTTCTTATTATTAAAATTTTTAACGACAATGCAGAATCACCGGTTATGAGAATAACATTTACATATCTTTACTTTTATCGATGACAACGTAAATAAAAGTAATTGCACGAAATTGTCCTCACCATCATTATTACAATTAACATAAAAACAACATGCACGGCTTACTATCAGTATTATCATCAGCTTTGCGGTGATTTTATTTCCGTTATTAGTACTATTACTCATATACAATCATATTGTATCCAGTAAAGAAGAAATACATTAATGTGGCCAACCAAACTTAAAACTTAATATGGCCACAAACTGGATTGGTTTGGCCAGCCTAATTATGGCCAGCCGAACATAATCCACAATTCGGCCATAGTGTGGGGGGATTGTGGCTAGCCATAGCCATAACTGCCAGAGCTAGCCCACAATATGGCCAGAATGTGGCCATATTTCCTGTGTCGGCTGGGTGAGCTTTGAAATCATCAATGCGAGATCACCAAGAAACAGGATGATGCATGTTAAGATTACAAACAAATAGGAAAAGTATCTTATGACTGATAACCCATACGAAAATATTGTGTACAGAAAGCACACGGGTTGTATACAATGTATACATTTTCATACTGTTGTATGCATTTCATAGGGCTGTATACATTCTGTACATTTTATACAATGCATACAATTTCTTTTAAGAATGTACACATTGTATAGAAAATGTATAGAAAATATACTCTGTACACAAAATTCATGCTCAGTATAAAATGTAAACATTGTAAACAGAATTTATACAGAGAATTAAATATGCTCCTTGTATGAAAAAGTTATACATTCTCTTTTATGTAATTTATATTATTCCGCTCCTAGTCAATGTGGAGAACTGGCGGCCAACAACAAGACCTGCCGAGCTTGTTTCGGCCATGGGCCGTGGGTTAAACGAAATACAAAAGTTGAAGGCCATTGTAAATGTAGAGGGGTTTAATACCGCATAAGAATTCTATAGTGCTGTCTTATTGTGTTCATTTTGTATTCCCAGGCAACATCAACTACCGGCCCGGTGTTGGCCCAATGTTGGCTTTGTGTCGGCAAAGTTGGCCAGCCTAAGCCGACTCCGAGCTGACATCGTCAATGGTTGGCCGACTTTGCCGACATGAGGCCAACACCAGCTTCAAGTAGCATTGCCGACACCACTTGCCGACATTGGTACGATGGTGGCCCGATGTTTCATTTTGAGTTCTTCAAAATCATATCATGGCCACATGAGCGAGGGTGACTTGCCGATGTGCCGAAAGACTAAATTTTCACGTCCGCGACAATCATTAAAAAAATTCAGTACGGACTGGCAGTTCAGTTCTAGTTAAACTTAAAACCATTGCTTACTAAAATATATTAATACGATAAGTAAAATTCTAGGATCAAAAACTCCATGTCAACTCAAAAAGTTAACTATTGCGTTTTAATTTCCAATGATGAAGTTCAAAGTACATACGTTCAAACGCACTACAGTTTAGAAAACTTATGTTTTTAATTAGAGCACTATCATCAACGATAAATTACAACTTTGGTGCCCACGAATATTTTTAACCCGAATATTCATTTCATAGTGCGCGGCTGTGAACGGTATCGACCATGAATAGGTATCGACCGTATCGACTATATCGATATAATCGCAATGCTAATCCAATCGAATTCTACATTCAAAATGGCAGTTGTGATTTGCGTTTTTTGGTTCGTAGTTGTGAATTATTATTAATTGATCATGTAAAGTCAACTCGGAGGCAAGCAACTGGAACGAAATTGATCTCGAAGCATAGCGGTTTTATGAAGTTCGTCACCAAAGAAGCTTACTTTAAAACTGGAATGGACGAATAATGTACGGTGAGTAATTTTGTCTTTACAAAGCGAGACTGCTGAAGAAAATTCACGACTTTTTCATTGTTTTGACCTGCCTTCCGTGTAGTCTTGATTGAATTCTTAACACAGGTAGTGACTTTATTTATTTTTACAGGCACGTGTTATACCATTAACGTATTGGGACATTAGGAATGACCCAATGAAGATTCAAATCAACTTTGTTATGAATGTGAAACTTTTTGTGTATTTGTGTCTACCTCGGTGCAGTCACGACTTTCGATGAGATTTCAAAGAACTCCCTCTTCAAAATATCTACTTTTAATTTTGAGTGGACTAATATTCTTTTAAAAGACCCTTGGTTACTGAATACCCAGATATACCTTGTGTTGTGCAACATGCAAGCTCGGTTGCAGCTGTTGATTCCCATATGCCATGTGGTGTGACTTGGCGTCGCGATGGATAATGCCTGAAATGTGGAATGTTATTTGAAATGTGTGCTACATGGGCAAGTGAATGCAATCATTGAAATTTGAAGTGGTGCCAATTGGCAAATTAATTAATTAATATTAAAATAGGTATAAAGCTGTTTTTGTTTAAAATCGTACGCGGTGCTGTCGAGTTGTTCCTGAAAGTTATATTATGACGATTATTGTTTGTAGCCGTAACTTTGTGGAAGCGAACAATATTGTTTCAATAATTTTTTTAATTAAATCACTCTTTTGCATTAAGTCTTTTTTTCCTTAAAAGTCCTTTTAATTTTATTCACAAATTTTTTATAGGTAGAAAGTGTAAATGTTTTACACAAATTGTTTAGGGCCTAATTTGTATGGGTATTGTATGCTTTGCATACATTTTGAATGCTTTGCATACATTTTGTATGCTTTCCATACATCTTGTATTAAAAGTACACAATTAATACGTTTTGTATACTTATTGCATACATTGTATACATTTTGTATAAAAATTGTTTTGGGCCAAATTTGTATGCTCTGTATACAGCCTGCAGGCTTTCTGTATACAATCCGCTGTATACAAATCATACATTTTGTATACAATTTTTTCATAGGGGAAATTAAAACCAAATTCTCCATTATTACCTGGCAGTGAGAAGAATGAGCTATCTTTGCAGCACATAATAACATAATTACCACTATGATCAACATAACATCATCGAAAGGAATTTTTTAATAATGGAAAGGAAACATACCGCCTAATTTGCCGAGTCTTAGCTTGACTCAGCCAGTCAGCAGCTGCCTCCCGGGCCAAGCTAATGTCAGCATTGCTGTCAAACACTGTACCAATGAGTACTGGAAAAAAGAAAGATAGGAAACAAAAATATTACTATGTTTTCCCAGATGGTTTCTTCAAATTAAGTCAATGGGTCAACCAATGAACCCTTCCCTTATGAAAGAAGACCAAAGAAATAGGTAGTTATCACAGTAGCGATAGACATGGAATGTGTTCTTTTAAAGCATGAAGTATACTAATGCAAAAGGTCTTTATATAAATAGGTCAGGTCACAATATTAATACCCAACAATAGCTAATAATAATCCCAAGCTGAAAATGTGCCATTATTCCACAAACATAATACATTATTTAAGCCAATATTCAATCATATAAATAGGTCAGGTCACAATATTAATACCCAACAATAGCTAATAATAATCCCAAGCTGAAAATGTGCCATTATTCCACAAGCATAATACATAATTTAAGCCAATATTCAATCATATAAATAGGCCAGGTCTCAATACCCTTAGAGTGCCGGGGAGCGCGATCGCGCTCCTCCGAATTCTAGTGAAAAGTGCCGGGGAGCTCTATCGCGCTCCTGTATTGTCATTAAAAGTTGTTGGTTGTTCACTGATTGTTGACTGATGGCATTTTAATGCAGAGAACTTTAGATACCGAACCCTTGTAGTTCCAAAATTGACAACTAGCGTTCATTTTCCTACGTTTTTACATGAGCTACGTGAAATAATATTTTTACCTGAAGCTCTACAAAATCGGCCAAAATGCTCCGGCAATTTTAGCGTATGTCCTAGGATATTCATTGACACTCAAAGGGTTAATACCCAACAATAGCTAATAATAATCCCAAGCTGAAAATGTGCCATTATTCCACAAGCATGATACATAATTTAAGCCAATATTCAATCATATAAATAGGCCAGGTCTCAATATTAATACCCAACGATAGCTAATAATAATCCCAAGTTGAAAATGTGCCATTATTCCACAAGCATGATACATAATTTAAGCCAATATTCAATCATATAAATAGGCCAGGTCTCAATATTAATACCCAACGATAGCTAATAATAATCCCAAGCTGAAAATGTGCCATTATTCCACAAGCATGATACATAATTTAAGCCAATATTCAATCATATAAATAGGCCAGGTCTCAATATTAATACCCAACGATAGCTAATAATATTCCCAAGCTGAAAATGTGCCATTATTCCACAAGCATAATACATTATTTAAGCCAATATTCAATCATATAAATAGGCCAGGTCTCAATATTTATACCCAACAATAGCTAATAATAATCCCAAGCTGAAAATGTGCCATTATTCCACAAGCATGATACATAATTTAAGCCAATATTCAATCATATAAATAGGCCAGGTCTCAATATTAATACCCAACAATAGCTAATAATAATCCCAAGCTGAAAATGTGCCATTATTCCACAAGCATGATACATAATTTAAGCCAATATTCAATCATATAAATAGGTCAGGTCACAATATTAATACCCAACAATAGCTAATAATAATCCCAAGCTGAAAATGTGCCATTATTCCACAAGCATGATACATTATTTAAGTCAATATTCAATCATATAAATAGGCCAGGTCTCAATATTAATACCCAACAATAAATAATAATAATTTCAAGCTGAAGATGTGCCATTATTCCACAAACATAATACATAATTTAAGCCAATATTCAATCATATAAATAGGCCAGAAATGCTATTACGTTTCCAGTTAGCTACCGCACAATACCTCAACGTACGATAGTAAGCTTGATATCGTACGATATCCCTTGTTTTGGCGACATATGCTATTACGGTTCGCAGTATCAGCCGGTAGCTATGGATGTATCGTCTGTTATCCTATAGGCGACTTTGATCTCGCTGTAGCCCGTATCGTGAGTCTCACTTCCCATTTCCAATGGAATAATTTTCAGGTATGTTTACACTATTAATAGAGATTTTGGGTTTAATGACTAATATAAATATGCAGCACGCGCTAGGGAGTGAAAAATTTGCACAATTAAGTGTCTTAATTAAATAATAGCGTTTATCAAATTCCGGGCTAGCGATTGATGCATACTTTTGATTTATACTTGCACCAATTTTAAATATAAGCGATATCCAAGGTTTGAGATTTGCTTGGCATAGAACAAAACGTAAGTTTTCTTTATGTTATGAAGTCATCATGTGGTATTGTACGTTTAATTCACTATTATAATTTTATTTCTTCAGCATTAAGCCCTTGCGTTGTAGCATTTGTGCGTTTATAGTCTAGGATCCACTGCATAATCTCAATCATGAAAACAGTTAATTATGAATGAAATACAATTCCTTAATTAGAGGTTAATTCTGCTGTATATCTTTGCTTTAATTCCTTGACATACAGATTGTGCTTGATGTGTACGTTGGGGTACGGTATGCAATGAGTTTACTTTATGAGTACATTATTAATATTTAACTGAATAGGAGATTCTACTCAAGTAACTCCACTTGTATAATATTGAATTAATAACTTTAGAGCTGTGGAAAGTGTTCTACTAATTCGTAATTATGTGATTTATCAACTTTAAAGTCTTGTTAACATTTTCATTCGTTGATTTCAGCATTTTATTTTTCACCATTTATTCCCAACAAATTTCCTCGATTGTTATTGATACTTTTAGCGCTGTGGGTAGCGTTTTAGCTTCTCACTCTAAAGATCGCATGTTCGCGCCTCCTCGTTGTCTTTTTTTTTGCCTTTGCCATTTCTTAGTTTTTCTTCGCTGAGCGGTTGTTCAGTTGCAGTTACTCATTACTGAGCTAAAGATATTTATTTGCACGTTCTATTCGTATGTTTTGCTCTGAAATCTTATTCTCGGGATTGATACTTGGACAATGGGGACACACAGCAACATTTCACGGTTCTTTGAGATATGTTTTCAACGGCGAATAATTTTTTGTTAATTGACGACAGTAATCTACTGGCATTTCATTTCAAATGATATCTTCAAAATATAATTCCATTGGCCATCCCTGTGACAGGTATTTTCATTGCCAGGTTAAGCCTCTCATTAGAAGTGGAAAAAGTTGAGGTATCTTGGTATCCTCCCGCCGTTTTCCCATGAGTAAAATGCTCCTCTTAATGTAAAATACAGCTGTAGATGTATATAGAGTATCATGGAAAGATATAGTTGCAAGTGTAAAATTAAATGATCACGATTTTCATGAATCTTGAGAGGTAAATGAAATGAAAGCAAAAAGTATTCTTTAAAAAAGTCTATATTCAATGTTAATTGCTTTTGAAATAGCTAAAATTAAATGCATCTGCAATTGTATCATCATGCGTTGTGCTTCACAATATGATAATAAATAGCCACCTGACAAATATGGAACGAGAAGATGGTGATGCACAAGAACAGCTAGTTCTGGAGAATAAAAGTTTAAATAATATGAGGGTATAAGGGTGCAAGGTGACCTATAGGTATAGGGTGGCATTAGCATTTATTTTCAGTGCACCATTAAAATTCATTTTCAAACAGTGCTAATTTCTAAGACCATATAAAATAGCAGAAATTTTCTGCTACCCTGAGTCCATTCATCTAAGGAGATATACGAAATTTTAAGGCCCTTTGTAATACATTTTATCCCTGACAATGAACAAAAAGTAGTTTTTACTCATCCACTATATTTTTATGTTTCAGCCATATAAAATTGATTGGACATTGGCCTATGTTTGCCTACTTACCATATATTTGTGTCAAACGGTCAGATGCTAAGTCAGTTGAGCTGACAAATGATCCGCCATAATGATCAACTGTTTCGTTAATGTTGGTTGAGCACTACAGCGATATTTGGACATTCCGGCGATGGTAATACAGATAAAAATATTGAAAGAAATTTATGATGATATATAGCAAAATGCAAATAAAATATAATTGTTATGAAATGGAAGAATAGTGCAAGAGTATGACAAATAAAGTTTTGTGCCTTTCAATTTGGAATATGAGTTGTTATATCACCAAAAGGTTTCCCATAATCACTTTAATTTAAGTATTTTCATCACATTACATTAGTGAAATTCAACTTATTTTCACTTCCTGATTTAAACTAACACCTCTTGATACCTTATTAGATATATTATTTAACCTTTTATTGCGACGGAAAAAGTTAAAAAAATATAATTATTCACAAATATGAACTAATAATAAATAATTAAAGGATTTGACAATTTCGTCATAATTATTCAGGTTGTATTACGTTTCTTCGTATCAGAAATCCCCTCCAAAGATATCCCTGAGAACTGAATTGCGAAGAATTATAACTGTCATAACAATTAATTAATTTATTAAATCGATGTTACATTAAATGTAATTAACCTGAGAGTTTGTCACAAAAATTGTTTACTATTTTTATCACTGAAAATAATATTACGAAATAGTACGAAAAATACGTTTCCATCCTTGCGCTCAATTTTAAAGGGCTAGTTCCTACGAATTATTCTTTACGTCAGTCATTTGTTGCTGCAGTAGTGTTTCTTTTTTTGTTGTTTTTGATCCAATTCATACATGACGTCACTTCCCAGCCAGCACAGGTTTTGCCGTATCCTTGGAGAAATGTGATATATTGGGGATAAGCTTATCTTCCACGTTCAATATCCCTATTTTCCACTATTTTAAGCATTGGGGGAGGGGGTGTACATACATTAGTCTACGGCAACTTGGAAAAATCTGATATTTTGGGGATAAGCGTATCCTCTACGTTCAATATCCTTGTTTTCCAAGATTGCAAGCGTTTTGGGGAGGGGGTGTCACAGTAATTTGGCAGTGCAATTACTGAATAAATCAAATCACCAGCAACTATCTATCATTTAATTTATTAAACATTGTTGATGCAACTAATGTGGGCGCTTTTAATTGCATTTTGCGGCAGAAAATTGCATGTTATTCAGTTTAATTGGTAATACCTTGAGTCACTTTATTTTATACGGAGGACAATCACGAGGGTGGGATGGAGGAGATATAACCCAGCCAGCTGAATGTAAGATACAGAGGTGAGATTAGAAGAAATGGGTAAACAGCTTACTACGTAAGCTGCCTACCTATTTGTTATCGCACGTATAACTTGACCACTAAAGCGAGCGTTTTGGGTAGTCGTGGAATGTATTGTTTTTCATTCACCGACCCCCACTTTTTCATTTCTCTGCAGAAAAGCGGAAAAGCATAAGTGACAAGAGAAACGCGAAAACCACGAGAATCACGTAAACCACGAGAATGGCGACTTCTCATGCCGAACCACGCCGCGTCGATCACTTCTTACGTGGACGCCATCTTTGCCGAAACTAAGGACTTTGCTGGATTGCTTTTGATTATTTTGACCTTTTGCTCGACTGGACTTACTCTTTCTCGATCACCTTATTTTGGCTACGCTTTTGGATTCCCTTTTTCCTTTCGGTTTTTTATATTTTTTAGACATCGACCTCGCGCTCCTGGACTCGACTCTTTTGGTTTAATTCATTTCGGTTTCCAACTGTTTTCATTTCAATTCTATTTCGACCCTGCGCTCTTGGACTTAACTCTATTGGTTTATTCGGTTTACTCTCGATTTGAACGGAGAGTTAATTACATCGAGGCCTTCTGTATTCGAGTTCCGCGGTTGTCTTTGAATATATTTAATCGGGTGGATTGGCGATTACGGGGAGAAGTTTCTTCCGCACCGGGTGTCGTGATCTTGAATCTACCACTTCAATCTAAGGTAAGTTTGATATGTTATTTCAGTTTTTTAATCGTGGCTTGGTAGGAGAGTATTTGAAATTATCGTGCAATACTGGTACTGGCACTTGTCTTCTAAATACCTACCTAAATTTTCGTTAAAATCATATTATATGAGTTTGGAAGGGCTATTGTGTGCATCTTCTTTGAACGTTCTATTACGTGTATTTAAAGAATGTGATATGGATTTTTAGTTCACTGTGTAAATGGGCAGCTGACGGGGTTGGTCTATCTCTTACGGAATTAAATACAAAAAGAATTGCATTTGTGCGTTGTATTTGCCATCAGTTAGTTCCGTATGAAAATCAGCACTTTTTATTGTGTGGAAACCTGAAACCGAAGGAATTGGGATTAGAAAAAGTCTCTTGCATATGGGATACGGTTGCATTAGGTATTAAAGCCGCTTTAACGATATATATTTTTGTACAAACTCTTGTATGAGGAAATTGTACCGTGTAAAGCGGCAAATTGTGTGAACGCTTATGCGAATGTCTGAATGACTGTACGGAATATAGGACCTGCTCTAATTCAATTCAGACAAACATACAATTTAGTTCAGTGAATACAAGCGCTGGTACAAGAAATTGTGCAAAAAATTGTAACGTGTAAAGCGGCCTTTAGGGTAAGCAGAGGGAGGAGTAGTGGTTCTGGATGTTATAACCGTAGAGAATGAGACAATCTTTATGTTGTTGGGATTTTAAGGCGTATAGTAGAAGATATATATATACTATTGTGAGGGGAGGTCGGGGGGGGGGGGGAGACACGGACTGGGAACAGATTTCACCAACACACTGAAACACACAGCACTCCCAAGGTAACTCCCAACTTTATTAAGGTTGGATACAGCCACGAGCCCCTTGCTCGCGTGGTCAACCCTTCCCAAACGTCTCGTGCACCGTCTATCCCAACCCGCCACACTCACGGCTCTTCGCCGACTGCTGTAGCGTCACTACTCCGCGCGGCGGCGTCGGCCTCGTTCTATGGCGTCCCCCTGGGGGGCAGCACCGACTGGACCTTCTCTTACGGCCGTACGCTGACAGTCGGCCCTTCCTGATTTCAGGGCCGTCCTCGGCCCGATCTGGCTGTTGGCTGCTCTCTTCTTCCTCAGCATCGGGGTCCTCTTCGATCCCCTCTTGCGCTCCCCGGTCTAGGAGGCTGCTCTGTAGTGGGTTGTCGTCTTCTTCTTCTGCTACTGGGGCATAGTCATGGGGAGGTTGGCACCATGGTTTCATCCGATCCGCACAAAAGACAGAATGAAACCTCCTCTGGGTTCTGGCGGCTCCTGGGATATCTGTCAACAAATATCTATCTCTGGGGAAGACCTTTTCCACCCTGTATGGTCCCTTAAACTTGGGTGCTAGCTTTCGAGACGTTCCTGTCGCCTGGGCTTCTCGCTCAACTAACACTAGATCTCCTCGCATGTATCTCTTTGGCTCTTTGTGAGCTTCGTCCAACCTTTTCTTCTGTCTCTCCTGACATGTTACCATCCTGCCTATAGCTTCCTTCCTAATCTCCTCTACCACCTCTTTGCTCACTTTAGGTTCATCTTCCTGCAATGTCATTATCACTCGGTTTCTTAACGCGTTCCGGGGGCGGTACGCGAACAACAGTTCATGAGCACTGGACCCTACCGTCTTGTTCTCCATCGAGTTCATGGCAAATTGAATGTCTTTCAAGCGCCCATCCCAATCACTTCCATCCTCCGATGAAGTCATCGTCGTGATTGCTCGAGTAATTACGGCGTTTGATCTCTCTACTTGTCCGTTTGCCCTGGGGGTCGCAGTAGCGGTCTTGATGTGTTTTATTTGATGTTCCTCACAGAACTCCTCAAATTCTCTTGACGTGTATGCCGTTCCTCTATCCGAAATAATACGGTCCGGACAACCAAACAAGCTAACAATCTCACTCAGGGCCTCACAAACTGGTTTCGACCTCGTGTTTTTCACAGCTCGAAGTACTATGAACTTCGTAAAATTGTCTTGGTATGCGAGGACATACTCACTGCCTCTCTTGCTCCGAGGGAACGGCCCTAAGTGGTCTACGTTCACGGTATGAAAGGGTGTACCCTCGCGCTTAGTTGGATATAGTATTCCCTCCTTCTTCCCACCTGGTAACTTGTGGTAGGCAATTTCAATACAGGCTGCGATGTATCTCTTTACCCTTTTCCTCATCTTCGGGAACCAGAAATATCTCCTCAGATGTTCCAAAGTCTTTTCTTCTCCGTAATGTCCCATATCATCATGGCTTCCTTTTATTATTCTCCAAATGGCATCTCCTGGGACGACCCAACGACTTCCTCCTTCAACTCTTCGACATATTCCATGGTCTCTTATCACGTAGTCAGTGTGCACTTGCTTATCCTCATTTGTATTTGCTGGTTTTTGCAACATCGCATTAATTTTCTGGAGACTCGGATCTTGCAGCTGCATGGTCAACAGCCAATCCTCCTGCTGAATTCTCGTGGTGAATATCCTAGAGTCTACCATTTCAGGTTCTTCCGCATTATCTACCGGGTTTCTGCTAAGGGCATCTACATGTCCCATGCTCTTGCCTGGTCGGTATTCGATTTCAAAGTCGTACTCCTGTAGTCTCAACCACCACCTGGCGATCCTTGGCAACAGCTCCCTTTTAGTCATCGCTGTCTTTAACGCGTTACAGTCCGTTACGACTTTGAACATCCGGTCCAACAAGTACATCCTGAATTTGTCGACCGACTCTACTACCGCTAATGCTTCAAGCTCGTAGCTGTGATACGACTTCTCGGCATCCGTAGTCTGTCTGCTATAGTAAGCCACAGGTCTCAAAGGTTCCTCATCTCGCGATTGCAAAAGAATTCCTGCTAATCCATGTTTGCTGGCGTCTGTGTGGATCTCGTGCCTCGCACCCACGTCAAAAAGCGCCAGCATCGGTCTTTCGACTAATCTCCTCTTGAGTTCTTGGAAGGCTACCTCTTGTTCCTCATTCCACTCGAACTCCACTCCATTCTTTGTCAATTTCGTCAACGGTTGACTAATCGCAGCAAATCTTGGCACAAACCTCCTAAAGAAGCCGGCCAGTCCAATGAATTGCCTGATTTCGTGGACACTTTCCGGTCGCTTGAACTCTCTCACAGCTCGAATCTTTCGTTCCCCGGGTTTAATTCCATCTGCGTTTATCTCGAACCCCAAATAATCTACTCGCTCCTTGAAGAATTCGCATTTCGCCAACTTTAATGTCAGTCCTGTGTCTTTGAGTACTCCCAAGAACCTCTCTAACTTCTCAAGTCCTTCTTTCACGGTTCTACTCGGGATCAGCACGTCATCCATATATACCAAAACATCCCCTGGTTTCGTCTTCCTGATGACTTGTCTCATCATCCGATTAAACACGGCTGGCGCGTTTACCAGGCCAAAGGGTATACAGTTGAACTCATACAATCCTTGCGGACTCACAAAGGCCGTAAGATGCCTAGACTGAGGTGCCACGGGGATTTGATAGTAACCCGAAGCGAAGTCTAAAGTGGAAAAATATCGGTTTCCCGCGAGGCTGTCTAACTGTTCATCAATAGCTGGCATTGGAAACTTCTCCTTCCTGGTCTTCTGGTTCAGCCCTCTGTAGTCGATGCATAATCTATTCTCTCCATCTGCCTTTTTTACTAACAGAGCTGGGCTAGCATATTCTGACGTTGAGGCTTGGACTATTCCCATCTTAATCAGCTCCTCCACAGCTTTCTGCATGTTCTCTCTTTTGGCGTAAGGTAGGCGATACGGCCGTGCCGTCACGGGTCTGTCGTCGTTCAAGTCAATGCTGAAGCTGGTGAAGTTCGCCTTGCCTAACTCACTTAGGTTTTTAGCAAAACATCCCCTGAATCTATTTACGAGGTCGCATATTGCCTCTTCCTCTTGCATCGACAGGTTCTCATTCACGTCCATCTCGTCCTTCTGGATTCGTGACTCCTCTTCCACTCTCCGCACTTGAGAGTTCCTTCCCTTTTTAATGACAACATCTTCTCTGGAAATAGTGAGTTTCCCGAACTCCTTTTCGACTCGAACTCCTGGCTGGTCTAAGGCACTCCGCCCTACGATGATAGCATCCTCCTGAGAATATTCTGGGACGATCAAAACCTCTACTTCCACGTTCACATCGTCCACCTTCAAGTTCATCCGTTTCGAGCCAATAGCTTTACAACTCCCGGATCCAAAGCCTACTAAACACTTACGGCTTGCCTCATACTCGACTCTTAGTTCTTCAGCGACGTCTCTTCTTAAGGTGACAACATCGCTTCCTAAATCAACGAAGCCAACGACCCGATCGCCATCTATCTCTATCCACTTGTGGTATTCATCCTTTATGCTGCAGTTGGGTCGTGCGATTTTCCTAATATTCCAACTTTTCTCACGCGGAGTCGTTCTCGGCGTTCCCTGCGGACAATCTTTTTGCAGATGTCCCGCCTGCTTGCACCGGTAACAAAGTCTCTCACGGGCGGCTATTCGGCACTCCCTAGCAAGGTGCCCTTCTTTACCACAATTGAAGCATACGCCCTGGGCTAGCGTTCTTTCACCCCTCACTTCCTTGACTTCGATCTTCTTGTCGCTGGTCGCAGGAGGTCGATTCTGATAAGTTGCTTTCTCTCCCATTCTCGCCCTATCGGTGACGCTCTCGTATCGTTTTATCTTGCGTAGTAGTCCTTCCACATCTTCAAAGTCACACATAGTCAACAGTTTCACCAGTTCCCTATCCCACATACCATTTAAAATGTATTTGATTAGGGACGCTTCATTTACTTCACCACGTCTAGCGATAGTCTTCATCGCGTAAACATATGACTCATGCGTCTCGCCACGCTGCATCCTTCTCTTTGTAAGGCTCAAGTGCACATCGGCTTGATCCTCCACTGATGGAAAACAATATAATAGTCCTCTCTTGAACGCCTCCCAAGAATGCACTTCATCGGCCACGCTATTCAGCCATAGCTTCGCCGCTCCCCGCAGCTTGCTAACGGATTGGGCTAACAACATTGACTCGTCCCACCCGTAGGCTGATGCGATGCTCTCTACTCGCCTGACCCATTGTGCCGCCGTAAACCCTAGTGTTAACGAAGGTTCAAACTCCGGCAGTAATCGCTCTGCTATTTCCCGATGTGCTACCACGCTTCTCTCAAGAACTAACGATTGCCCATTTACAAGCTCGCGCTCGTGTTCTAGAAGTTTCCTTTCTCTCGCTAACAATTCTCTCTCGTGTCGCAACAGCATCTGTTCCCTCTCCGCTGCATACCGAAGGACGCTACTCTCTACGTCCGGTTCCCGCCAATTCAACAGCGTCGGCTCTCTTCCTCTCGGAGGCCACGCGACCGTAGCCTCGCGCGGCTTCTCAACGATCCCGCTTGCCTGCCTAGCCTCTCCGGCCATATCTCCGCCAAACGGTGTCGACGCGCAGGATTGCCACATGACGGTAGCCTCACGCGGCTTCTCAGAAGGTCCCATTGCCTGCATATCCTCTCCGGTCGTGACTCTCACGCCGAACGGCGTCGACGGGCCCGAAGGCCACACGACCTTAGTCTCACGCGGCCTCTCACTAGCCTCTCGCGCCAGGTCTCGACACACTCCCTCTGAGTCCGCTATGTCCCTTCCTTCAACTCGCGGGGCCCCGTCTTCGCTTTCTACTCGACACTCGCCGTCCCACGACGCAATTGTCGGACTAGCCATCACTACGACCTTTAACCACACTCTCTCACCTTACTCGGTCAACACTGGGTAGGGTTTGATGCTCTCCTTTCTACTGATGGCTGGCTGGGCACCCATTTACCGAGGTCAGCTGGACACGAACAACTTCTCGTCCACTGCAGCTCGTCGGACACGTACCTCACTACGGGCTCCTTTGGACACTTTATCCCACTTCTGAACTGTGAGGGGAGGTCGGGGGGGGGGAGACACGGACTGGGAACAGATTTCACCAACACACTGAAACACACAGCACTCCCAAGGTAACTCCCAACTTTATTAAGGTTGGATACAGCCACGAGCCCCTTGCTCGCGTGGTCAACCCTTCCCAAACGTCTCGTGCACCGTCTATCCCAACCCGCCACACTCACGGCTCTTCGCCGACTGCTGTCGCGTCACTACTCCGCGCGGCGGCGTCGGCCTCGTTCTATGGCGTCCCCCTGGGGGGCAGCACCGACTGGACCTTCTCTTACGGCCGTACGCTGACACTATATTTGCTGGAAGGGGAGTGTGAACAGCTTGGAAACAGGCCTGAAACCTGTAGGTTGTTTTGTATTGGAAAAGGTAAGGAAAAGATGTATCCAAATGCAGAGTGCGTCACTAGTGTTTGAAGATTTTCACAATAGTAGGCTGGAACACACAACAACTTATCATTACTTATAGAAATCTAGCCTCAAAATAATTTCATTGATAATCAGAGTATCATTTGTAATATTTCCATTTTATAGAAATTTTCAACATTAACTGTAGAATCCATTGCTGGGTAAACTGCAATTACATGTTTTGTGCATATCTTAGAGAAAATGTAAATATCTAGGTTTTAGGTCATATATTTGTAAGAGCCAATAATATGGATAGCAACCTTGTGCCAATGAGAAATCCCTCTATTTTGCAGGCTAAACTGCTAGATTAGGCAAAATTGTTGTGTGAGCCCTTCTTGTTTGTTGGCTTTATTCTACACCAATATGCCTAACCACCGCTACCCTCTACATTATCTCACAGAGAGGCAAAGACGTAATATCAGAGCTCGCGAGAGGAATGGTAGGGTAAACATTGAGGGCCTAAATGAAGAGGTAGAGGAAGACATGGTTGATCTAGATGTCAACCCCGAACATCCAGGCCATGTCTTAGAGGGTAATGAGCCTATTGAGATCCCTGGTTTGGAGGATGATGTGTTGGCTCAAGAGGCAGAAGATGTATTACCCTCTGACTCTGATCTTGATAGTTCTGAGGATGAGGTCGAAGAATTTGATTTTGTTCCAGAACTTGCAAGATGGGCTAGTGATGGCGTTTCAATGAGCAAGACAAAGGAGCTGCTGTGCTTGCTGAAGAGACACCATTGCTTTCAGCATATCCCATCTGACCCTAGGACCCTACTCAAATCTCCAAGAAGTATTTCTCTTCAGGAAATTGGGGGTGGCAAGTATTGTCACATTGGCATCAGAAAGAATCTGACTCTTCTCATTCAGAAGAATCCTGATATTTTAGATTGTGAGAAGATTAGGCTGCAGTGCAGCATTGATGGGCTACCTCTTGCCAAGAGCTCTGGGAGTCAGGCTTGGCCAATCCAGGTGTGTTTGGTGGATTTCCCTGCAATTCCTCCCTTTGTAGTTGGTATTTTCCATGGTTATGAGAAGCCGAGATCATGTGAAGAATACCTTGGGGGATATGTTGAGGAAATGTCTCTCCTCAAAGCGGAAGGCATGGAGTATGGTAATATCACCAAGGAAGTGGAGGTGACTGCCTACATTTGTGATGCACCTGCTCGTGCATTTGCGGCCCAAATTAAGTCTCATTCAGGGTATTTTGGCTGTGGAAAGTGCTGCATCCAGGGGGAATTCTTCAATAAACGTGTGACATTTAATGAAATCCATGCACCATTACGGACTGATGAGAGTTTTTCCTTGAGGTCAGATGAGGATCACCACATTGGCAATTCACCTTTAGAAAGAATACCAGGAACTCTGATGGTGACTCATTTCCCCATGGATTATATGCACATGGTCTGCCTCGGTGTGATGCGGAAACTGCTTCTGGCTTGGTTGAAGGGAAGTTTGAATGTAAGATTGCCAGCTAGAAAGGTCGCCTCAATCAATGATCGCACAGCTGTACTGGCCATTAATACGCCGAGTGATTTTGCACGAAGGCCAAGATCTCTGCAAGATTTGCTGCGATGGAAAGCAACTGAATTTAGGACATTCTTGGCATATACAGGGCCATTTTTGCTGAAAGGTATTTTATCCCAGTCAGCATATAAACATTTCCTTTCACTTCATTATGCTATAAGGGTTCTACTCTCAGAGAACTATCGCAATCATGTGGACTATTCCAAGCAGTTGCTTGAATATTTTGTAAGCAAATGTGAGGGTATCTATGGGAGAGATTATTTGTCATACAATGTCCATGGTCTGATACATCTAGTTGAGGATTCAAAAGTGCATGGACCATTAGATGTGTTTAGTGCTTTCAAATTTGAAAACCACCTATATCAAATTAAGAAGCTGGTGAGAAAGCCTAATCTTCCTCTGCCTCAAATAGTGAAACGCCTGCATGAAAGGTCTTATTTCCACCATATGGTGCCACCTAAGAAGAATCGGAAATGTGGATCCATTCCTGAGGACGTGCCATTTAGACTTGAAGCCCCTTACTATACCGAATATTGCCATAGATCCTTTGTGATTTCTGTGAAGCCACCAAACAACTGTGTAATTTCTAAGACTGGGGAAATAATAGTAATCAGCTTCTTGGGGTCCAGAAATGGTCATGTGCTTTTGGTTGGCAGAAGTTTCCAAAAAGTTCAGACATTTTATGATATCCCTGCACCCTCTGTCAATGTTGGAGTATTCTCTGCCAGCAATTTGGGAGATAATCAGCTCTGGTCCATCTCTGACATCCAAAGCAAAGCATTCCAGATTGCAAGCTTATGGGGTGTTGATGAATTTTATGTGGTTGAGTTGCTGCACCATTAAGAGAACAGTGGTGGGTTGCTTCTAAATTTTTGAAATGATTTCTATCCTCTTTGTCGGCTATTTGTATAATCTACTGTTACAACTGGTAGTTTGGTTACGTGTAGTATTTTTGTTATGTTCTGATCTGGATATTTTATTGCTTCCAGGATGCCTTGGGTCGTTGCAGAGTTTTTGCCTCATAGGGAGTATACTACTTCCACAGTGCAGACCATTCCTACTAGCTGGCTGTGCCAAGAAAAAGGTGCCATATTGTGCTTCTATCCCCCTGTAGGAATCCCATCCAACAACGTGAAAAGATTTATACAAAAAGAGTCCCCTCCTTCTTTGGATTGGGATGTGTTGTCCTTACATTTTGTGTCGGACCCATATGGTAAGGTATCAAAGCAATTGATTTATTGTTTCTAACTTGCCTGGATTCCTTTTAAATACAATATCATTTTCTCTCTTTAGATGACTTAATTGAAGCCACTGCTGTGGAAATTAAAGCAGGAGAATATGACGAAACAGACCTGGAAGGCTATTTTCAGAATAGTATTAGGGCAGGGAAGCGGGTTAGGAAAGCTAAGAACTTTGGTTTACCGGGGGAAGAGGAGAGCGCATCAGAAGGTTCAGACAGTGACCATCTCAGCGACCCACCACCACCACCAGGTTAGATTGTACCCAGTATATAACATATCCTCCTTGCAGTCATTTAATAATAATTATTATTAATCTACCGGTTACAGTAGGTCTCATTTGGGCAGTCCTCAGCACCTCCCCACTAATTTAAGTTTCTAATTGAAGTTAACCCTTATTAATTCAAAATATTTTCTTCGTATTTGATTATGCATAATTACTTGTTACTATTCTGCTACCTCTTTGCTTAAGTACTTTTGTCCCTCAATTTGCAGCAAAAACCATAAGAGTGCCCAAGAGATGTCCAGATGTTACCTCACGAACTTCAAAGGTTACGTGTTATAGTGGTCTGCCAAAGAAAGGCTTGAAGCGGGCATTGGAGAAGCCTGCCTATCCTGCAAAAACTACTTCCGGGACCATGATGGCAGCATCAACAGGGAGTACCTTCGGGAATCAAGCTAGGGCCCCCGAGACTTCAGCACCAAAACCCTCCACCTCAGTTGGGAAATCGGGGGCAAATTGTGTGCCTAGCCGGGACATTTCCTCAAATCAAGGTTTGTAAATGTCTTATTTAATTCCACCAAAAAAGTATCAGCCAAATCAGTCCGGCCATTCTCAGTTGATGTGGTTTCAAAGATCCAGCATTTCATTTTTATTTATAAGATTTATATGTCTAATGTTTTCATTTCTTTTTCAGACATTAGGACATTCATTGAGGAAAAGATTACAAAGCTTGGGAAGGAGATAAAGGCACAAGTCGCCCAGGACACTATTAAGATATTTGAAAGGCTTGATACCCTTGAAAACATGATCAAGGAGTTGGGTGCTAGGAAGGTGCCATTGCCTGTGGAGGCAAATGAACAGTTGGAGTTGATGTCATTGCCACTTAATACAGTGGAAGAGCTTGTAGGATTTGAGGAGGAAATCACTCAAAATATGGAATATAGAGTGTTCATGGTATGTTATCAGCAATTTCTGGATGGATATTTAAGCATTATTTCAACTGCAGTTAGAGTAAGATAATTTAAATTCTGCAATTACATATGACTACTTTTTATTTATGATTTTTACTCATCACTTAATTAATTTTCTTCTTCAAGATTGCCCGCCTGGCAGACCGCACCTGTAATCTTCTAAGGAAGGAAATGCCCGAGCGTCTGTTTGCAAATGCAGTGAACAAGACTGTGAATGAAGTGTGCTCACAATTAATGACAAATGGCTTGGCAAGAGAGGTCTGCCTGAGGAAAAAACTTAACAATAAAATATCCTTGGAGGACACATGTCCAGAAATTATATTATTGATATATGGTGAGTTATAATGCTACAGCTCCATCAGAGGTCATCAATTAACGTAGTGAGTTAGGATCACAAGATTCATGACCCTGTAATATCAATTTCACTTGCTTTAGTTTCCATTTCCTTATTTTCTTTTGTCTGTAGGCTTTCCCTCTTCCTCCTTCCATGTGCCTAATATTCTCTCTTTGCCTTATCCATTTGTGATGTGTATATTAACAAGTTTTAGCATAACTGTACTATCGTGCCCCAAGAAGATTACTTTACTTGTTATTAATCTCTTACCTCTTAGCATGAGCTATTCAAACCGTCTGCACGCTCATTTTCTCCATTTCATACTCAATTCAACTGCCATAGCTGGCACATCTATTTGCTTATTCATTTCTTGTTTGCTTATTTTATGAGTCTACTTGCTTCCTGGGGCCGTATTCTGTAACTTGGATGATCTCTATCACCGGTGATTGGCATCACCGGAAAACTTCACCCGTCCTAGATGTTTCCGATTCTGTAACTGGGTGGTGAAGTTTCTTCACCCGGTGATGAAGGTGCTATGAAAAATTGCGCCGTCCAGTTCTGGCAAAATTAGATTAGCCAATAAAGAGAGACAGTTCTATCACATGACCGCAAGGCAGGCAAGTAATGTGCAAATTAAATGCTTGTAGTCACGATCATGTATGTTCATGCTTGTAGTAATGGTTTCTCGAGTAATTATATCTTTGATAATATTTATTATGATGTTCTAATAACCCGGCTAGGTGATTATTAACAGTAGGATTAATATTACGAAGTGAACAATAGATTACTTTGTTTTACTGAACATCAACAACAACAATTGCACCATATTCTATCGTGATACGTGAATAAACCACGGTAAATGTGATTAATTTTTCAGTTTCCTATTTTCAACTTCCACAATATCAATCATGAACAGCGTAAATGGTGTTTTTCACTTGTTTGCAAAGACTGACAAATGTAAACAACAACACTGTCATTTGCGTAGTAAATAGGTATATCATCATCGTACAAAGTCAATAGAAAGCGAGCTGCGAAAAACAAACCTAAATATATAACGAGCAACCGAAAAATTTCTTCATTGCTCAAATTGTTTGTGTTAAAATATTGCCCAAATACTCTGAATCTAATCTTGTTTGTGTACGTGGTTGTGTACGTGTAACTTGGAGATGTGATTGTTGGCTTGGTTAACAGAACTTGAATACAGTGTATCAGAACCATATAGACGTGTGTTATTCCTCGATCATAAAATATTACCCAATATATATTGGTAATAATTTAAACAAACATAATTACTCATCGAAGTGAAATTAATTGGTTCTGTTTCGTTGTCGACAATTATGTATTTTGGTGTCCATATAATTGTATTTCTATACTCATAGAGGCAATTTTGACTTTTCTAAATAAATTAGAGATGTTTTTATTGCTCTGCCATTGTTTTAGCAATTTTATAAAGATTTATTTCAATGCTTATATGTATATCTTTTTGCCCCTGAAATTTTGGATGGTATGCAAAATTTGGGATAGGTTCTGGTGAAAGTGAGATACTTACTTACGTCAAAACACATTAATTTAGAGTTGTATGACACTAAACATACTATTGCAATTATTGTTATTATATGCAAGTGTTATTTTTTCCGTTTAAATTGCATCAGAGTCCCTACATTAACGTTATTAACGCACGATGTTCGTTTCTCGCTAACATGATGGCGGAACCTCAATATATTTAGGGGGTGATGAGATAAGGGCGGCTATTGAGGAGGTGATGTGATATCACCCTGTTTGAGGTGAAGAACATCACCTCGTCACATTACAGAGTCGGAAGAGCGGTGATAGGTGATGTTCATCACCGGTGAAGGCTCATCACCGGTGATGACGAATTACAGAATACGGCCCCTGAAGTAGGGTGGGTCCTTACACATGTTTTATATTTTTACAGAAGTTGTCAAGGGGAAAAGCAATGCCTTCCAGCCAGTGGACTTAATAACTATTAAAAGAAGCATTGGAGAGTGGCTGCGCCAGGCAAGAAATAGAGTTGGAGGGAGGACTTCATTGGAGACAGCTGCTGGGAGTGTTCACACCGAGATGTAAAGAAAATGCATCACTTGTTTTGACCACCTCCTCACTATTTGTGGCTGCTGGAATTTGTAAAATTTTTTGTCATTAAAAGATATTGTTCCCCTAACTTCCTGTGTTTTTCCTTTCAATGGTGTTGTGCACTTCCTTTTTGCTCTTATCACCAAAGGTGCTCCATGTTGCTTTGTTATTGCTTAAACAAGTAGCGGCTGGCGCTTAAAGGTAAGAAATATTTGTTGTTGTGCTGTAGTTATTTGTAGCTTCCATTTCAGAGACCATAGATTTTTTGCAGCAACGAGGATTTGATGAGGCTTGAAAGAAAACTCCATTCTTCCAGGTTTCCTCTCACATACTTGTTTTTGGCGCGAAGTTCTTATTCTTGAGCTGAAGATGCGAGCATCAATGCTCACGAAACGGAAATCACCCAAAATAGCAAAAGCACGGGGTGAAACCCGGAAGAAAGTAATTTTCCACTACATTTGGGCTGATTTCCACAATTCATGGATTCGCGCCTTTCATTTCCAGTAGTTTATATGAAAAGCCGCTAGGGGCGCGCGTGTAGTGGTGTTATTCACGTAGTTCTAAAGAATCTCGCCCGATGGCGCTGCAATCGATGTCCTGCGCCCGTAACGACGTAAGGATACGTATATCCCTGAAAATGCGGAAATTCATCTCCAATTTCGCCCCAAATACGGAGTGGATTCGTCATACTTTATCTCTGCGCCCAGATAGGTTTAGCCACGGTTTATATGTAGACTATCCTCGTATTTAGGGATACGGTCTAACTTGTGCTAGCTGGGTTGAGACGATATATTGCCGAAGATAGCCGAACCGTATCGTACGATATCAACGGCGAAACCATAATTTCCTAGCAACGTATCGTACGATATCTGGGAGCAGTGGTATCGTACCCCAGCCGGCACATGACAAGGCGTATCTCCAAATATGAGGATAATATCCGCAGAAATCGTGACGAGCCTATCTTCTGAGCAAGGATAAAGATCGTGGACTCCACGCCTAAAAATTGACGAAACGAGGGATGAATTTCCGCATTTTTAAGGATAAGCTTATCCTTAGCGGGCTAGCCTCATTGGCTGAAAGGGGCCAATGAAAGGACGAGGGTAGCAGCGCCAAGGGCGGTGTTGGGCAGAAGCTTCGTTCATATATGGTAGTAACCTCCCCTACTTTCCCCATCCCAATTCCCCTCCCCTACATTCCCCACCCCCTCGGTTCATACTGAGGCGCGGGTTGCATTTACACATGGAGTTTCAAATTAGCGTACACAAATGAAATCCATAAACTTCACTGATGGCACGTTTTATTGTTTCACACTGAAACTGAAGTTATAAAAAATATTTAAGGCACCCAAAGTGACAAAATATCAACATACACAAAGGAAATGGTGCAAATAGAAAAACATATGTAAGTTCCATAAATGAAAAAGAAAATATGGAAATGATGAGGCAGCATAAAAGATATTAATCGTAAATCATACAAAAAACAAAACAAATTCAGGCTGACGGACAAAGTGATTGAGTGAATACAAAGAGACCAATATTATTGCACTTATAAAAAGGAAATAAACAACTATATGCCTTCTGAAATTAGGTTACAAAAATATTACGACAGCCAAAGTGACAAAAAATCAAGAGATGAATAGAAAATGGTGCACTCACTCACACAAACCATTTCACTCGTATATTTCACTACGAAATCACAATACATGGTGCAATAGGCTCCATCACTACCAAAAATAGTCCGCAATTAGCGAGAAAAAGTCCTCATACCGCGGGTTCTGCCTTTCCAGTGTTCGTCGAAGACACGAATACGTTACGGTACATGTCGTATTTATTCATCAATATCATCCATTACACACAGAACTGCAAAACACTATACGACACTACGAGCACAGTCAACAGCGTCCAGACAAGCTGATCACATGGACGAACTTCACCATTGGCGTGGTAATTACATTATCTCCTACTCACTCTTTACCATCGACTATTAACTGCGAGATGAAGCATTTTCCTCAAGGTAGCTAGAAAAACGAACCGCTAGCATATCTCATGCTTCAATTCACAACAAATAACTTGATACACAACTGTTTCATGGAATAACCGCGAATGAGGACCATGTTTTGTATGTTATCACAAGAAAATACAGGGAATTCCAGCCCTTCACACCGGCTTCGTCTTCCTACCATTTCCTACGGCGTGATATTTGAAATGCCATAATCATTGCTCATTGGCCGACGGTGGGACAAAATGATTGGCCGCCTTAATAGAGAAAGAAACAATGGAAAGAACGTTGTGAATCTTGAATAATGGTACTTAATCAACCGTAAAGAACAATTTTAGTTTCAATAATCATAAATGTTTTTGAGAATTCATATGTTTAATAAGAATTTTATACATAAGCATATTTCGCATTTACAATTTGCCCACAAAATGACGTCCGCTACAGAGCCACTAGGCGACCAATTAATAAACTACGAAGGCAAAATACCTTTCGTGCTGCCACCTAATGGCCGATTTACGAGCTATTACAACTCGAACGAATGGCACCATGGCACTCAATGTGGAAAGAAAATTACAACAGCGGTAACAAGAAGTAGCAGGCGTTTCGCGCTGTTTGGTGTTGATGTCGAGGATGAGTCGAGGAAGATATGTTTATCCCAGGTTTATCTAATTATAGGGATAAGCCCATCCCTGTGCTGACTGGGGTATTACCAATTACACTGAATAACATGCAATTTTCTGCCGCAAAATGCAATTAATAGCGCCCACATTAGTTGCATCAACAATGTTTAATAAATGATAAATAGTTGCTGGTGATTTGATTTATTCAATAATTGCACTGCCAAATAACTGTGACACCCCCTCTCCCAAACGCTTGCAATCGAGGAAAGCAAGGATATTGAACGTGGAAGATAAGCTTATCCCCAAAATATCAGATTTCTCCAAGTTGCCGTAGACTAATGTATGTTACACCCCCTCCCCCAATGCTTAAAATAGTGGAAAATAGGGATATTGAACGTGGAAGATAAGCTTATCCCCAACATATCAGATTTCTCCAAGGATACGACCAAATCTGTGCTAGCTGGGACGATATCACATAGCGACGAAAGAATCGTAATTGGCACCCAGGTCTCAATATTAATACCCAACAATAAATAATAATAATTTCAAGCTGAAGATGTGCCGTTATTCCACAAACATAATACATAATTTAAGCCAATATTCAATCATATAAATAGGCCAGGTCTCAATATTTATACCCAACAATAGCTAATAATAATCCCAAGCTGAAAATGTGCCATTATTCCACAAACATAATACATTATTTAAGTCAATATTCAATCATATAAATAGGCCAGGTCTCAATATTAATACCCAACAATAAATAATATTAATTTCAAGCTGAAAATGTGCCATTATTCTACAAACATAATACATAATTTAAGCCAATATTCAATCATATAAATAGGCCAGGTCTCAATATTAATACCCAACAATAAATAATAATAATTTCAAGCTGAAGATGTGCCATTATTCCACAAACATAATACATAATTTAAGCCAATATTCAATCATATAAATAGGCCAGGTCTCAATATTTATACCCAACAATAGCTAATAATAATCCCAAGCTGAAAATGTGCCATTATTCCACAAGCATGATACATAATTTAAGCCAATATTCAATCATATAAATAGGCCAGGTCTCAATATTAACCCTTTCGCGCCGAACGTCGGTCATGGCCGACGCAGATTTTTGTACCCTTAAGACCGAACGTCGGTCATGACCGACGTGGATCTTTCGACCCAAAAGACCGAACGTCGGCCATGGCCGACGAGGAGGAGGAAAAGTGACCGCCGCGGAAGCAATAACCTCAGGTATACTGCGACCCCTCGAGACCCGGCTTAGCGTGAGCTAAGACCCTTTCCCGGGCAACTGGGCTCGACCCTCTGCCTCACTTGTAACCCCCCTCGCTGCATGACTTCGCGGTTAACTGGGTAGTCTAGGCACTGGTTTTTCTAAACCATTTTTTTGTTATACATTCCTTTAATTTAAGCTTTAAAGTGAAATATGCGTTTTTTGCTGAGTTTGTGAAAATTTTGAACGATATTCTAGCGTTAATATTAACGGAGTTATAGTGCAGAACTCTACATAAATTGTAGGTTATACATATGTTCACGGCAAAAAATACACTTTTGGATAAAGTTTTGTTTAAGCTTGGGGTAATCGTGATTCGTTCCTTCTAACTTAAATTTTTATTTTTTCTCATATTTGAATTCATACCTATTCAACTATCACATATATTTCCGTATTTTTCCATATCGAAAAGTAGATTTTCTGGTTTTCTTAAGAACTGGATCTTTAGTAACCATTGATTATCCTTATACGTTGGTGTTCCATTTGAACTATTGGTAGTTTTATACTTTAATACCCTTATGCGTAAACGCATACGTATTCTCCGGGGCATTTCTTCAATAAAGCACTTGAGCCGGATGACTAGTTTCCCACGTGTTTCAGGTAGCAGACTTTGGAAAAACCATAGATCCCATTCGTATGGTGCTGCTCTTTGTGTATGCATGGTCTTAATGGGTTAATAGCATTTTCGCCGAATTTCTAGGTCCCCTTTCACTTTCTTCGAAAACCGACTCTGAAGAATTATCATCTACACACCTGTGGTGGTATCTCTTGTGTTTTCATGCTGTGCTTCTCTTTTCAATGCCTTTTCACTGAATTGCTGGATTCCCCATCCTTTTCGTAGAATTTCTCATTAGGAATCCATTTCTACACCCATGTGCCCATCCATATGAATATTTGTTTTTCCTTGCTTTTCACTTCAGTCTTGGCTCTAAAGCAAGCAGTGCTCTCTCTGTTCGCTCGAGTTTTAGCCATTTCTTAGTTCAGATAAATTCTCTCTTTATGGTGGCGTTGCAAAACTTTTGTTCGAGTGTAGTCATGTCAAAGGAACATTCTATGCTTGAGGACTCAATATTGGAGTTATTAACTAAAAGTGTAGTGAGGATGAAGACGTCTATTCGGACTCAGATGAGGAGACTTCGGATTATGATCCAGAGACTTCGACTGCTGAAGCAACAGGCGCAATGGATCCCTCAGTTTCATCTTCGGACGATGCATCAGATACGAGGAAAAGATTGTTACCAAATGAAGACAGCTTTCTCCGAAAGGTATGGATTTGTTTTCTGATGGTATTTCTCCAAAAATCCACGAATTTGATTCCTCTTCTTCCGGGTCTAAGGCTGCTGCGTCCGCGAGTTCTCCAATCAGATTATTTTATGAATTTTTTTTCTCCACTGATTTGCTTATGCTAATGTCAGAAGAAACCTATCGGTTCAAATTCGTTAATATTAACGCTAGAATTTCATTTAAAATTTTGAAGCGCTCAGCAAAACACGTGGAATCCATTTAATAAGTTTAAAATTTTGGAATATACGTAAGGGCTTTTAAAAAAACAGTGCTAATTCAATCAATTTACCGCGGACTCCTGCTGCGAAAAAGGCTGCTAAAGGGTTGGTTGGTCGAGCCCAGTGGACGGGGAAAGGGTCCGGTGTCCCGCTGAGTTGGGTCCCAAAACGGTGGGTGGGGCATACCTGCCTACTTCCTCGCCACGAGAGAGCTCCGGACGGGAGAGTCAAGAAATATCTCTTGCTGCTCGTACGACGGGAAACATTTTCTTCCTATGGCTCCGGCGCGAAAGGGTTAAGGCCAATGAGCGTGGGAGCCGAAGATGCCCTAGAAAGAATCTTCTAGGGGATGGCGAAACACACCCCTATCAGACTCCAATCCTTTACCCTCAGTAAGAATAAAAGGGAAAGGATTTCCCGATGGCGGACGGCTAGGTTATCTTGTGGTGACCATTCGGCGTTCGCTTCCTGTTTCCGAACCCAATTTACCTCCACGAGCTCCTTCCAGAGTTTCCAGGCAATTGTAAGTGCAGTGTGCAGTGCCATAGCTTCTCCGTCATCTTCTTACCCTATAGAAAGACCGCAATCCCCGTTACTCACGGCATGGACTGGAAAAACATCTACACGTGTCAGGCGAAAGACAAGCAAACCCTGCATTCCCCTTCAAATGTCTCCCTATAAGTAAAAATACAATGATAATGACTCAATTCTTGATTTTTGAAACGTCAACTCTCAGAGTAAGATGTTTCTTTTCAATAAGTATTGTAATTTTCTATTATTTTTGGGTATATTTAGCATTCAACGTTGAGTTAATACACTTTAAAAACATTTTTTTTTAATTGAGAGTTTTCCATCCTCTGTATCTCGTAAACTATTCATCCTACATGAAAAATTATATGCACCTTCTTTGTAGCAAATTGTATGTAGTTAAATTTTGTAATGGGGCATTGTTTCGCCATTGGCCGCGGTTTTTGAGTTATTCGAGGAAAACGTAAAAAAGTGACATTTAAACGCCCCTCCACCCCCCCGCTCACCCCCTACCGGCGGGGGGTTTTAGTGGGTTGTGTATGAGACTCGACCCTACCAATGTGCAAAAATTTGCGACTACACGATTTTTTTCTCCTATTTAACCTTCGTTGACTGGACTATAGGAGCTGCCGTGTAAATCGGCGGTATGCTGGTCGACGTAGTACCAGGAGAAAAATACCTTTGGCAGATGGCAGCCCTAGCACCGAAAGTAGTGTAGCTCTTCCGGCAAGAGATGGCTGCACAAGCTAAGCGCGGAATTTTCCGCCTCATTTGAATTAGGGCAGTTCTACCCCTCTATAGGTATTTAAATTTATTTTCGATAATATTTTGGGGAAAGCGGGCTTAAGCTTACAAAGAGAACACAAAGTAATTAGATGCTCAAATCTTTTATTAATCCGTATTATGTACACCAGCGATGGGACGTTCTTCATCCAATCAAATTCTCAAATAAAGGCGCTTCTCGAGGAGGATATTTGTAAAAGAGTTTGAACGGGATGTGGGTTTCCAAAATCGTGAATTCCCCCCTGGAGAAACCTCCCCTCTCTCGCCCTCACATATGTGACATATGTTCTTCTTCATGACGTATATTCTTTCATCTTCACCGCTTTACGTCCCAGTCGACAGACCGGGTGCGGTACGTTTTATGTCTTCAGAAGGCACCCTAGGAACAATTCAATTACAACTCTTGCCAGGAATCGAAGCCAGGGCATTAGAGAGGGATGAACCCAAGTACACTTGCTGCATAATAAAATGACCCTGATTACACCGAATTACCACATCACGATCCCAAAGCAATTCGTACGGACACGATATCCGGCGGAAATGGGGAATAAAGGTTCAATATTCAATTAGTAAGAGTATGCAGCATGATATCCAATCTAAATCTACGCAATAGCCTGCGAACCATCTCGAAGTTATATGCACGGGCTTAACAATCACTATCTATGCGTCACGTGAAGGAGCAAAAATGTTAAACATTATTTAATGAAAGGTTAGAGTGAGCTTTCCTTGTTATCGGGTGAAACCAAACAATAGGTTCAACACAGTCGATTGTTTAACCTGGTTACAAATTACATTTATATGCAGGATGCTCCCATGTAGTACCCTAGTTTCATGTCAGTAGTACATGTTTGGTGATCTTCACCCCCTGCCACACTCCTCGAGGTGGCTTGGAGGTGTAACGTCTTGCTGCGTTTTCTTCTCTCGATCTTCCCTCGTTCAATTGGGGATATGAATAACAGTAAGTACATCCAACACGAGTGTATCAATGGAAAGCATAGGTAGTTGCATGTTGGGATATGGACCTTAAACTAACCCAACTTACAGTATTAAATTTCATGCTTGCTTTGCAATTTTTATCATTATTAAAAATTGAAGTTTAGACTAGTATATTATTAATAATCCTTTTTTATGCATGATATGTAGTGCATTATTGTGAGAATTCACCCCCTGCCACACACCTTTATGATGGCCTGAAGGGTATAAATAGATGAAGATGTACAGAGTTCTGCCCATAATATTATATCTTTTATAAGAGCAATTGTGACAGAAGTGCATTTGACTTCCACATTCCTCTTGCCTTCACTTCAATTTGAGTAACACTTTGTATGGAGTCGTCCATAAAGCATTTCTGTTCTGACGTCACTCGAGTACATAAGTCCCAAAGATGGATTTATAATATTTTTAATGTGCTACCAGCATAAAAATCTATTATTCTCAATTTCATAGCATGGTGGAGATGAGATGCATATGAATTGTTTAACTTGCACAAAAAGTCGGAAACCAATTATTAAACTTGGAGAAAATAATCGAGATATTTCTAGCATTCCGCAAATCGTTGACACACACTTTTGGATGAAGAACGGCTTATCTTCGTGGTCATAAGAAGTTAGAGATAAGAAGGTATTCTCATGATGCGTTCCTCTCGTTCTCGCAAAACTGGCAATTAGGGGAATCCATGGAGGAAGTATCTGCCACCTGGTTTAATTACTGGAAATCAGCAATGATATGCGACACACCATTAGGGCATAATATGACAAAAGGAGGGGTCGAGTTGGCTAGAGTACTGGCCTCCCATCGCGGGGGCCCGGGTTCGAATTCCGGAAATTGAGGAGAGTACGTTTCTATACCAGTTCCTATGTGAGTGCTTTGTGGAGAGCACTCGAGTTCAGTACTCCGTCCGTCGTATGGGACGTTAAGTCTCGTTCCTGTTGCGGGCTTCCGTTCAGGGAATGCCGACGCCGGGTTTCTCTCCAATCTTTCCATTCCCTGCTACTCCTACCTGTAACCAGTGACCCAATTATCTTCTGTGGTGCAATTGAAATCAGTTGCCTCGTCGCCTCACTCAAAAAACCAACAAATATGATAAATGGATTTGTGGATATGTATACCATTTTATATTTGACCAACCTATCTTTCGACGGAGACAAATTCTGTCCCTACGAGAAGATTTCTACATTAGCATCTACGTAATCACACTATGTTAGCCACGGTGTGATGATGTGTGTAAGGGAGTGAAGGTCACCAATCATGTACTACTGTCATTCAACGAACTAAGAGTTATCATGCTAAGCTAACCATGGTACTAATAGCTAACAAATAATAGATACCACTATTGACTTTTCTAACTTTCACTTTCGTGTTCCTATCTCTGTGCTTCACTGCCTATTGTGTTCTCTATTGGTATGTGGGAAAAATGACATTTCAGATCTATTGAAACGACAAACTATCTTTCTCCTATAGTATGTATCTACACACATCTTGAATTTGTTATGGGTCATTGAACCAGAAGTACACATTGATCCATATTTTGCTTAATTTCAGTGATTACCTGTATTTATATGACTTTTTACACATGCGTAGACATGGTTTTTGACATGTGTCACTCAATTTGTTAAATTTACTGCAAAGTGTTTTAAAAATATTCTGAAACCCTTGTGCTGTTCTCACATTCTTTGATTTTGTTAATAACATACAAAATTCATTATGCTACTTAAATTGAATGATGAAGATGATATTCATATGCGTAGCAAGGTTTTCGGGTTGACCTCCGCGTCGATTCATCTTCATGACGACAGTTTCGCCGGCGTAGAGTGGTCGATTTTCGAGTATTAGAGGGACAAAAGTATTTTTTCAATGTAATCGATCGAATAGCCTTATTTTATTGGAAATTTTTGGAATTATAAACCTAAAAAGCAATAAAACATGAAAATATAGCATTAAAAAAGGGTTCTGTGCATTGTTACCCAAGTTTCGTAGTTTGTGATATCTTCTAATAATTGGAGTAATAAAAGTTTCTGCATTGTTTTCAAATAAAAAAGAAATTATTTGCATTACAATAGACATTAAACAAATATGAATACAGGTGTTCCATTCAAAATTTGTACCATTACCATGTTTTATTTCAAATTATTTTGTGCATAAAATATTTTACTCAGTTTTATCACATTATATTCATTCACTATCCGTATCCGTTGAGTCATTTCCTACATGTTCCGGAGTTTTTAATAAACTTATGACGGCACTAGACAGTTGACTATACTTTTTATTTGGTAATTTCCTGAGGGCCGAAATTAATGGGTCGGAACTACATCTACATCTACATAATACCCTGCAAGCCACCATGAAGGTGTGTGGCAGGGGGTGAACTCTCACCAAACATGCACTACATATCATGCATAAAAAAAGGATCAGTACTTTTACAGGTACTGTTCAAAACTACTCTATTTATAAAAAGATAAAAATAGCAAAACATACATGCAAAAACATGCCGTTAGTTGGGTTAGCTATAAGTCCTTATACCAACATGCAGCTTCCAATGTTATCCATTGCTACACTCGTATTGGATATATTTACCGTTATTCATATCCCTAATAGTACGAGGAAAAAAGGACATTATAATCTGTCAGTTCGGCAATCTATTTCTCTAATTTTATGATTATGGTCTAGTCTACCATAGTAAGTTGGGGTCCGCAAAATATTTTTAACATCATCACTGAAAATATGGTCTTGGAATTTGTTTAAGAGATTAAGTCTAAATTTCAACCTGCGATTTGACAATGATACCCAATTTAATTCATTTAATAGACTGGTTACGCTAATAAGGTTATCATACCGTCCCTTTACAAATCTTGCCGATCTTCGCTGCACACGTTCAAGTTCGTTATTTAGACCGATTTCGTAGCGATCCCATACACTGGCAGCATATTCCAAATAAGGTCTTACAAGGGAAAAGTAGCTGATTTCTCGTACAAAACTAGTTAGTAATAGGTTCATTAAGTTTTGATTAGTGTCCCCTCTTGACATTTTTCGAGTGTGATGTTCCCGGAAGGCTCTACATTCCTTGTGTCTTGCCTCTGGCACATCCTCTGATAATTGGCCAATTGGTAAAATCATGCTTTCAATCACGTCTGCTCCATGGATCAAAATTTTATGGACACTAGTGGGCATGTAAAACCACTGATAAAGGCTAACATATAGCAGAGCAGTGTCATGGGCATACTCTCTAAATGCTTCTACGTTGAGGCCATATCCACTTGATATGGCTTGCAAAATAACGGAGAACTGTACAATCAACTTCTCATCAACTCCAGTAATTTCCGCAGCTTTCCTTGGCTTGTGAAAGAATCGGCGAGAGGTGTTTCCATCGTTGGTAGCTCCACATCCTTGTTTTACTACATCGACTAGGAGGCCCATTTCCGATCTAAACCTATTTATTTCTTCTGTTTTCCTTAAGTGATAAGCATCTTTTACTCTCTGACTTCCCAGGACTTGCCATTTCTGAATTCTTAGCCTGTAAGATATATCGCAAGACGCACTCGAAAAATCAAATACGAGCATGCAGCGTAGATAGGCCAAAGTTAAATGCTGCAGTATTTACAGGTCGTTTTTTAACAATTTCAAAATTGTTCATTTCTTTTGGAGAAGCACCACAAATGTAGCACACTTGAGATGATAAATTATTCATCAAAGAGTTGCAGACTTTTTCATCTACCATTGTATTTAACAGCAAATGCTTAATAACAATGACTTTATCTCCTATGGTTAATTTAGTAGGCGTCAAATTAGCTATTTGATTCTCAATGTGGTAGATTTCTTTTCTAATTTTCTCAGGAGTTTCCTCCACAAATTGAAGTCGAATTGGTCTGCAATATCTTGTGGAGGACGTCCTTAGATTTTGCCACATAATTACTTTTTGATTTGTTTCTTTTTGCTCAAGTTGAAGCTGTTAAGGAACTATTGACGTCAAAAGAACATCGGAATCTGAAGAATGCTGATTTTCGGAAAATCTTTGCTTATAAAGGGAGTGCCCTGAACTGCCGTCGCATCCCCATTTATGACTCATTTGAAAGGATACTTTGTCATATCCGCGGCAAGACTGACTAAATACGGCGTTTAGTACTTTCATCAGACGCATTGCTGTATGGTCTAATAAATTTTGTAATTTTACCTCCGCTAACGTTTCTGATACAGTGAACGATTCCTGTATAGGGTAGCACTCGATTTTTGCCTTTAAAACTCAGCAGTAAGAAGGATAAATATCAAAATTTCTTTCTTTAGCTCCCTCCTGCATAGCAATATATTGAAGTTTAGTTAATTTCATTTCTACCATTAATGCTAAAGCTTCCTCAGGGGAATAGGGTTTCGAGGTGGAAGGATTAAATGGATTTTCACATACTTTTTTAATTATTTTCACTGAACGAGGGCTTTTCGCTGTAGCACTTTTTATGATTTGTGCTACATTTATTTTGCCAGTTGAAGTAAAGCTAGATTTCGCAGCTAAAGCAAGTTATTCAGGGCTTCGAGATTGTACAAGAGTTTCAATCTTTCTTCTCTTAGATTTTGAGCTGCAAGAAGAGAACAATTTCTTTGGGCGGGCCTACCTTATCCCCTAAGCTTATTTCGAGAGGCAATGGTGACTGTTGTTGTGCACTTAAGTTCACATCATCCCCCCTTTTGGACCTTCCTCCCAGCCTCACCTTAACAACCCACTAACCTCCCCCGCCCCCACCACCAGCCGGGGACCCTCTAGTCATGCACACATGGAATGTTCCACCTACCCGTCCTTAAACTTCCTTTCCCGCCCCCACCCCCAGGTCAGTGAGTCACGAGTGCACTGAGTAAACCAACCTTTCCATTCCCACCCGAACACCCCCCCCCCCCCGGGGATGGACATAACAACTCCCACACCTATCTCCCAACATCGCTTCCTCCCCAATCTACGCCCCTCCCCTCCCCCTCCTCCACCACCCCTCTCCCTAATGTTTGTGACTATATATTCTGAGATACTTGTTCTACATTTTTGACTACATATTCTGTGATATTTGTACCTGATGATGACGTGCTACGTCGAAACCTAGGTCGTTTGCAATAAATACATGTGGAATTACGAAGTTACGCTTCTCATTCAATATGCTAAGCAAATTCCATGAAGTCACGCCTGAAACAACGGATGTCCATAGTGATGGTCGTGGCTAGACATCTTTGATTTTCCATTTTTTTAAACTCTCCTTCAATTACAGAGCAAAATAGATGATTCGCAACTATGTAAGTGTGTGTCACAGCATTTATCACAATGGGTTGTGGATATTACAGTCCGTCACGATTCAATTTCTCTAGTAACTCTGGGGCAATACTTGGAACTAACATCTTATCAACCACCAATAATCCTTTGCACGAATAACATTTTAATCTTTTTTGCACACTATAGGCACAGTATCCCGCCGAAAATGCATTGATAGGCAACTCTTCCTCAAGAGCCAAAGTATCAGCTTCTGACAAGGGATGTATTTTGCTAATTATCTCAATGGGAAATTCACCATACTAAATTACTGCAATCATTCCATACTTACTTCAAATCGAAGTTACTGACACGGTACACAGCCAGATTTTTGAGACTTTATTGGCAGTCTCATTATACTGCTCAATCTTAATTTATTTTTTACCTCAAATACCACGAGAGCAGAAATGTGCGATCCAGGAAGCTTTCAATATTTACCTAACCTATTTTCTGTATTGCCTGTCTGTAATTTACCAGGAAGTACATATGTCAACACTGGTTCAACTGCACAGTGATAAACTGTTTCTTTCAAGGAGTGTGTTGATAATTTCAATGCAGATAGAGTCTCCATTGTCAGATTCCCTTCGTTATATGTCATCTCTTCCCATCGCTCTGGCCACAAAAGAAAATCCTGAAGGAATTCAATCTTTTTATCATCGACAGAATTAGTTATTCGTTCATGCATGGCATCATTCAGTCTCTTTCCATTTGCAGCCATTTCTAAGTCAACAATTTCCCACCACGTGGAAATAATTTTTACGTAATCGGCTGAGGGTCTCCTCCTGGCTCTCCCGTTTCGGAGACATTGTTTTCCATAATTTTACTGTCTTCGGACATTCTGAATTTTATTCACTGAGCAAGTTATTCCAGATGCACTTCAATAAATGAACGGTGACCACAATATAAGGATTCTCTACGTCGACGACAGACCCTGCAACCCATTGCAATTTCATGTGGCAGGCGAAGCCTAAACAGAGTGTGATGCTAAATTTAGATTTTCAAATTGGGATCATTCATCAGTAAAAATCTTAAAATTAATTGAAGAGATTAAGCCTAAGTTTTACCTACAATCTAAAATTGTTTCCCATTTTAATATATTTCATAAACTGGTTACGCTTATATAGTTATCGTACCGTCCCTTTGCAAATCTTGCCAACCGTCGCTGCACACGTCCAAGTTCATTATTTAAACGTATTTCGTAGGGGTCCCATACACTGGCAGCATATTCCAAATGAGGTCTAACAAGGGAAAAGTAGCTGATTTCTCGTACATGATCGTCACATTCACCCAGTACCTACTATTTTGATCGAGTTTACGATTAGCTTGACCCATTATTTCACGAATGTGTTTACCCTAGGAAAGATCATTGTCAGTCTTTACATTTACATCTACGCGATACCCTGCAAGCCACCCCGAGGGTGTGTGGCAGGGGGTGAATATCACCAAGCATGCACTACTAACATGCAAACAACCAACTATAGATTTTCATGCAACTCGATTATAAGTATCTATAGTATTTAAGGGATTAATGCATGCATCATGCACTACAGACTGTTCTAAAACATTTCACCTACCCTCTCTTTGCTATGCTGCCTATTCTGTTCTCTTATAGTACGGGGGAAAAATGGCATTTTGAATCTATCAGTACGACAAACTATCTCTCTAATCTTATTTAACTGGTCAAATATAGCATAATACGCTGGTGTTTTTGATATGTGCCCAACATTTTCGGTAAAGCTATCCGATTGAAATTTCTCTAATAGATTTAATCTGTACTTTAACCTACGCTCTGATAATGATTCCCACTCTAATTCTTTTATTAATTCTGAAACACTACTCAACCTATCGTAACACCTTTTAACGAACGTAGCTGATCTACGCTGCTCACTGTCTAGTTCTCTGATCAAACCTAATTCATTAGGATCCCATACACTGGCTGCGTACGCAAGGTGGGGCCAAGTCGGAGATATCCATAGGATTCATAATTACAAGATATTCATAATTCCAAGATATTTATAGTATTCCACGTTTGTTAATCAAAATTCCTTATTTTATAATTGCTAGGAGGAGAACTATTCTTTTTTAAATTCATGACCAAACATTTTTTTTAAATTTCTTTTGAACTGCCACGTGTTACATCATTTATCAATTTCATGGATATCATCGATATTTCGGCTTACTTGGCCATAGCGCTCATATGCATAAGATCCTCCTTTCAGAACATGTTTAATTGACAATATTTTGTTTAACAATATAATATTTTTTGTACTAATATAATAATTTAAAATTATTTGTGGTAGCAATAATGTAAAATGACGAAATTTTTGCTAAATTGGAAGGATCGCAATGACAATACCACGTGATTTTTGACAGGGTAATACCTTTGGATTCTCTTGCCTATACAATACGTAGACAACACGTTTCCGTCATGAAATGATATTTTCAAATTAGTTGATTGACGTGTGATATCACTCATGACGCATTACTCAACTCCTGCCACATACCCTCGAGATTTCTCGCAGGGAAATGCATAAATTTTGATTGATTCTAATAATTATACTCTATCCTGCTTATAAAATATAAACTTTTGTAAAAATATCTATTAGGATAAATACAAGAGTATCAGTGGTTAGCATAGATAGTTATATGTTGGTATGCGGACTTTAATCTAACCCAATAAACGGTAAATTTTTTGCATGCATGCCTTGCTATTTTTATCTTTTATTTAATTGTGAATAACATTTGAACATGTTTACTCTAGAATAAATCTTTTTATGCATGATATTTAATGCCCGTTTTGTATGTATTCACCCCATGCCACACACCTTTTTAGGTCAAGTTTCCCTGCTTACGTACGAGATTGTTTTAGATGGTGTTACGTCACCGAAAATTGAAGTCACTTCGGGTGTCCCACAAGGTAGTGTGATACATCTACATCTACACGATACCCTGCAAGCCAACGCGAGGGTGTGTGGCAGGGGGTGAAGATCACCAAGCATGCACTACTAACATGCAAGCAAGCAACTAAAGGGTCTCATGAAACTAGATTGTTAGTATCTATAGTATTTGAGGGGTTAATACATGCATCATGCACTACAGAATACTCTAAAATATTTCCTCTACCTATCCCTTTCCTATGCTGCCTATTCTGTTATCTTATAGTACGGGGGAAAAATGCCATTTTGAATCTATCTGTACGACAATCTATCTCTCTAATCTTATTTATCTGGTCGAATCTAGCATAATACGCTGGTGTTTTTAATATGTGCCTAACATCTTCAGTAAAGCTATCCGATTGAAATTTCTGCAATAGATTTAATCTGAACTGTAATCTACGCTCTGATAATGATTTCCACCCTAATTCTTGTATTAATTCTGATACAGTACTCAACCTATCGTAACACCTTTTGACGAACCTAGCTGCTCTACGCTGCACACTGTCTAGTTCTCTCATCAAACCTAATTCATTAGGATCCCATACACTGGCTGCATACTCAAGGTGGGGCCTAACTAGTGAAAAGTAGCATCGCTCTTTTGTCTTCTCATCACATTTCCCAAGTACTCTTTTTATAAATCCTAGCTTTCTCTTCGCTCGGCCGCATATTTCCCTTATGTGTCTTCCCCACGATAAATCTTTAGTGATTGTTACACCTAAATATCTTACGGTTTCAACGTTTTCGGTCTTCGTGTTATTAATTCTATAGGATCGCTCTATCGAATTATTCCTCCTCCAAAAATTGATAGCTACACACTTTTTAAGGTTGAGTTCTAACTGCAATTTGTCGCACCACTCTTGAATTGCATCTAAATCCTTGCTAAGTGATTTCGTGTCCTCTTCGTTTGATATACCCCTGTACACCACCGCATCTTCTGCAAAATGTCTAAGCCCAGGTAGAACACTAAAGTCATATTGACGTCATTTTGACGTCAAGATCAGGTCACGGGCCAAAAGTCACGGTGACGTCAAAATGGGCAACAGCGGGGACGTCCTCCGTGAGTCATTTTGACGTCATCTTGACCAGAAAATGACGTCATAAATAACGCTGTGCGGGACGTCCTTTTTGAGTCATTTTGACCTCATCTTGACCTGGAAATGACCTCCTTCAATAGTACCCCAAATGTACTTAAATTTAAGTTCAAAATTTCGGCGGGATTTGATAAAACAATGAAATCAACGTGAAAGTTTTATTGAATATCTCACGTACAAAACAAAAAATATCAAATATTTTGCATATCACATTACTATTAGCACTCTTCAAAGAAAAACCATTCCCACTGCCATCTGAATTCCCATCTATTCCATTGTCACATCATCAGAATTGATTCTATTGTCACATCATCAGAACTGATTCCATTGTCACATCATCAGAACTGATTCCATTGTCACACCATCAGAACTGATTCCACTGTCACATCATCAGAACTGATTCCATTGCCACGTCATCAGAACTGATTCCATTGTCACATCATCAGAACTGATTCCATTGTCACATCATCAGAACTGATTCCATTGTCACATCAACAGAACTGATTTCATCACCAGAGGCTGATGAACTGGAGGATGAATCAGACTCCTCACGCATTGCCTCCGTTCAACCTGTCCTCAACCATGGCTACTGCTCTTCTCCTATTCCGCCAATCAACCTACACAGACAGGAAAGCATACTTGAACACAAGCCCTTCAAAAACTATCACAATAAATATCGTATAAATGCTATCTTGTGCTGCAGTCCGATAGAATTTTTGACCATAGAGTCGGCAATGAGACATCGCTACATATAATGTGATAACTCGCATATTGTAATTGGAACATAAAAAGTTCAAAATTTGACATATTATATTCTAAGCTGAATCATTAATTACTACTGAGATGAGTAAGTGACCATGACGAATTCAAGAGCTATTGAATTAATCTTCAGCAAATAGAGTGAACTAAACGCAATGACAATTTCAAATATCAACACACCAGACCAGCAACAATTCGGTCAGAAAAACCTTAAAACAAAACGGAGCGCTAAGGGGAACAACCATAAAGAATCAATCAGACTAATCGAAAAATAAAATTGTCAGCGCCGGCCGGCGAATGAATAGGATTACCTTGATCAACATGACGACTCCCCAGTAACGAGAAGTTATACTTTTTGTGTTGCTTGCCATCTTGAGGCGAAACAGGGAACAGCGTGAAATTTCGCAAACATTCGTAAACACTTTCCTCGCTAACAGATCTTCATACCTTCCTCCGCTCTCGCCCGACGTGTTTGATCGTAGAATTCAAGAGGCGACAAGTACAAACGGAGTCATTAAATGTTATTAAGTTTTGGTATCGAAACACTGTAGGCAGAGCCTCACGTTTCCTACAACAGTAATTTTGTTTCAAAAATAGATTCATTTTAAGGCTGCTCTATACCTGCCTTTAAAAGGCCGTTGCAGATGCTTATGCCTGATGCGACTACGACTTTATCGTAGCAGCTGGCATCTTGGGAATTTTTCCCATTATAGAAAAAGGATTGGTTTTAGTCTTTAGTAAAATAGATTTTTTGTAGGTTTATTTGTTAGTTTATAAAAAATAGCCAAACTTTCCATTTTTTGTCTATTTTCAGCAGCTATTTGTTAAGCCTAGAATACGATACGAAGATTTTGCTTCAACTCTTTACAAAGCTTGATCCTTCATCTACCCATTCAAATAACAACTGCTGATGCTGTTTCTATAGCTAGGCCATAAACCCATTAGCCATGGAGCATGTATCGCGTTTTTAAATTAGTGATACGCGTGAGTTCCTAGCAAAGATTTCTTCCTTTGGCAGCCTACCCCCACTCCTGCTCTAAGGCGTTCCACCCCTCTTGTTTACAAAAAGCCTCTTGGGTTCTGCCTCTGAGCGAGCTTGTGGGTTCCCAGAGCAGTGTCAGGTTACACCTCGGAGATAACACCCCTCTTCCCCTCCCCCCCCCCCCAGCTGGATGGACGAAACCGAAAATGTTCTTTCCAAGCTTTGCGGAGAGTATCTGAGGAGTCGGATATGAAGGCCGCTTTACACGGCGAATGATCTTGCAAATGAAATCATGCGCATGAAGTTCATGCGTCGTGTAATACGGAAATCTCCTCGCATGAAATTCATTCGCATGATCATGCGATCAAAATTAGCACATGTTCTAATTTTGATCGCATGATTCCTTGAATGATCACATGATACGAGCGCACGACGTTCGTCTTTGTTTTATGAGCGACTGGAAGAGGATTCAAATTAAACACGTGCAGGAAGAAACGCAATTATAATTGGTTTTCAGAACTTTTCCGTATACAATTAACTGGCGTGCCCATGTAGTATACACTATAATCATATGTAATTCTTATAGGTATTTTTATATAGGCATTCACCTAGTAAAGTTCTTCAATTAATCACGTTTTGGCGAAGGTTGAGTTGAAAGTAATATATCATGTAGGTATTCTATTATTTTTATAATTCTTGTGACCAGTAGGTATAGAGCAATAAAGTATTAGAACAGAACATGAAAATTATAACTGAAACCAATACATTGAAATATCTCCATCGGCACTTGTCCGTTGTCTCTCATGCCATTCATGAGGATGTCACCTGTTGTAAATGTTATCACAGCTACCACGAACTGGGATAAATTAGAACAAATAGCACGTATCTAACCTTTAAATAGTACACTATCTATTATGATAGATATTCCTACACACTTCATGCATAATTAAACTTATTTTACCCTCATGAATTCTTTGTGAGTAATCAGGGAACGCTATATCCGTATACGGTCATGCATGACCGTAATCGTATCCATATGGATACGATTCGCCCGTCGAAAAAAGTCTTAGCGTAACAGCAAGCCAGAAACGAATTGCAAAATGTCAATATAATTATAAACATCTATATCAAAGGTTAAATTAGGATCTCTTGTCACAGTAATTGCTTCTCTCGTCGTCGTGTCCGACGTTTCATAATCATGTCTGGTGAGATTTGATTTAGTATGAAATTTTTCCAGCGTCTTTCTTAATTAATTACGATAGGCCTCACAGTGCTATAATAACAGTACATTATGAATCAGGCCTAGCATGCCTTGACCTATCTCTCCTCTCTTCTTCTAGCTTTCTCCGGCAAAATTTCATGTCATTTTCGTGAGCCATATCTAAAGCAGAGATGAAGTGGTTTGTTTGAGACAATGACCGCAGATATCGATTGACGATTACCAACGAACTATATCAGGGAATATGTTGCCAGAAATATGCGATCATAGATAAAAGAATAGAATTTATATAAGGTACACTAAATAGTAAACCAGAGGAGCGGAGATACTTTTAATAAGCCGGCCAACCACTATGGAAAAGCACTTTGATTGGACATGAGAACTATATTAGCAAAGTAGCCTTCGTAAAAACCCAATTGGAATTTTCAGGAAGAACACTTTGAGAAGCTAGGTGATCGCAAGCGATCCGTGCGGGGCCCAAAAAGAATACAATTATTTTTTTCTTTTTTTATAGATTTTGTTGTTATTACCCTTAAAAATGTTCGTGGCCTATTTCTGTCATAGGTTTATTAAGTAGGATAATAGTAAGTATTCTCCTTGTTTGATAATACAGCCTGGTGAATGGCCGCCACTGCCACACACCATTGCGGTGGCTTGCAGGATATTATGTAAATGTAGGCGTTTTATGAATACTAAACTTCTAAACCGTATTGAACCGGCATTATTTTTGACTCGATTAGATGATACCCTATTGATTTAGAGAGTGTAAATACATACTGTTCTATGTTTGTAATAATCTTAAACCTTTCGCGCCGAACGTCGGTCATGGCCGACGCAGATTTTTGTACGCTAAAGACCGAACGTCGGCCATGGCCGACGAGGAGGAGGAATAGTGACCACCGCGGAAGCAATAACCTCAGGTATACTGCGACCCCTCGAGACCCGGCTTAGAGTGAGCTAAGACCCTTTCCCGGGAAACTGGGCTCGACCCTCTGCCTCATTTGTAACCCCCCTCGCTGCATGACTTCGCGGTTAACTAGTAGTCTATGCACTGGTTTTTGTAAACCATTTTTTGTTATACATTCCTTTAATTTAAGCTTTAAAGTGAAATATGCGTTTTTTGCTGAGTTTGTGAAAATTTTGAACGATATTCTAGCGTTAATATTAACGGAGTTATAGTGCAGTACTCTACATAACTTGTAGGTTATACATATGTTCACGGCAAAAAATACACTTTTGGATAAAGTTTTGTTTTAGCTTGGGGTAATCGTGATTCGTTCCTTCTCACTTAAATTTTTATTTTTTCTCATATTTGAATTCATACCTATTCAACTATCACATATATTTCCGTATTTTTCCTCATCGAAAAGTAGATTTTCTGGTTTTCTTAAGAACTGGATCTTTAGTAACCATTGATTCTTCTTATACGTTGGTGTTCCATTTGAACTATTGGTAGTTTTATACTTTAATACCCTTATGCGTAAACGCATACGTATTCTCCGGGGCATTTCTTCAATAAAGCACTTGAGCCGGATGACTAGTTTTCCACGCTGTTTCAGGTAGCAGACTTTGGAAAAACCATAGATCCCATTCGTATGGTGCTGCTCTTTGTGTATGCATGGTCTTAATGGGTTAATAGCATTTTCGCCGAATTTCTAGGTCCCCTTTCACTTTCTTCGAAAACCGACTCTGAAGAATTATCATCTACACACCTGTGGTGGTATCTCTTGTGTTTTCATGCTGTGCTTCTCTTCTCAATGCCTTTTCATTGAATTGCTGGATTCCCCATCCTTTTCGTAGAATTTCTCATTAGGAATCCATTTCTACACCCATGTGCCCATCCATATGAATATTTGTTTTTCCTTGCTTTTCACTTCAGTCTTGGCTCTAATGCAAGCAGTGCTCTCTCTGTTCGCTCGAGTTTTAGCCATTTCTTAGTTCAGATATATTCTCTCTTTATGGTGGCGTTGCAAAACTTTTGTTCGAGTGTAGTCATGTCAAAGGAACATTCTATGCTTGAGGACTCAATATTGGAGTTATTAACTAAAAGTGTAGTGAGGATGAAGACGTCTATTCGGACTCAGATGAGGAGACTTCGGATTATGATCCAGAGACTTCGACTGCTGAAGCAACAGGCGCAATGGATCCCTCAGTTTCATCTTCGGGCGATGCATCAGATACGAGGAAAAGATTGTTACCAAAAGAAGACAGCTTTCTCCGAAAGGTATGGATTTGTTTTCTGATGGTATTTCTCCAAAAATCCACGAATTTGATTCCTCTTCTTCCGGATCTAAGGCTGCTGCGTCCGCGAGTTCTCCAATCAGATTATTTTATGAATTTTTTTTCTCCACTGATTTGCTTATGCTAATGTCAGAAGAAACCTATCGGTTCAAATTCGTTAATATTAACGCTAGAATTTCATTTAAAATTTTGAAGCGCTCAGCAAAACACGTGGAATCCATTTAATAAGTTTAAAATTTTGGAATATACGTAAGGGCTTTTAAAAAAAACAGTGCTAATTCAATCAATTTACCGCGGACTCCTGCTGCGAAAAAGGCTGCTAAAGGGTTGGTTGGTCGAGCCCAGTGGACAGGGAAAGGGTCCGGTGTCCCGCTGAGTTGGGTCCCAAAACGGTGGGTGGGGCATACCTGCCTACTTCCTCGCCACGAGAGAGCTCCGAACGGGAGAGTCAAGAAATATCTCTTGCTCCTCGTACGACGGGAAAAATTCTCTTCCTATGGCTCCGGAACGAAAGGGTTAAGTCTTCCACTCATTCTCTGTACTGATGAAAGAGGTACAGTTGATGTCGTTGAGTTATCTACGAAATGAGTGTACAATATGTTTCACCCTTTCAGTTCCTGAAAAGGAGCATTCTTCGGATTCTGAAAGTTGAAACCAGGGCATATTCTACAAGGGATTAGCATTCACAAAAGAGTTCTCGTAAAATCTAACCGGCCTAAGTGATTCATCAGTTAGGATCTGGCAGAGAAAGACACGCTTCTACGCAATGACTGTTCGCTGTCAAGCTTACATTAGGAGGGCTCGGCATAATTCATAGGGTCCTAGGAAATGAAAAATTTTATTTGTTTATTTTAACTGCCATAAGCGTGTTATAATACGCCAAAACATTTTCTGAAATCCGAATAACATAGTTTCATTAAATAGAGAAATGAAATAGGAATATTAAATGTAATTAAATAAGAAGAAACGTATCCACTCAACATTCTATTCATATTATTTGCGACAATTCACACCATGCTGGAAAAAATACATGCACACCGTGTTCATGTAACAAAAACGCCCAATAAAATTTCCCTTGACTTTCGAGTTTCATTGAGTTAAGAAATTAGAAGCCAAATCGTCATGAGCGCAATTTTTAGCTGCGTTTTGACCTAAATGCACATTTGGTACATTTATGATACTTTGTTTCTCTCATGGTTCATTGCATTACCTTTCGCAAACTCAACTCCGTGATACCGAACACCTAACTACTGTTTGTAATCGCGCCCTAAATATCTGTACAATATTTACCATCATTGCAAATTCAAGGTGGGACGAAACATTATTTCGTAATAGAAAGTGAAAGGATGCCCACGCAAGAAACAGGAAGATTTGAGACCCCTTCATTTGGTCATAGGTAAGAAAGGGTCGGGTTCTAAGAATCTCGAGTGACCGCCTTCGAGATATCTCGCTTTCTTTTCAGTCACCAAAAAAACAAAACACTCGCGGGGGGGGCTGAGAGATGCTCCGACCGCTATCATGTTACATCTAGAGGAGGGGGAGAAGAGGTGGAGAAGGGCCCCCATTCCACTTTTTTATACCGCCACCTATGCGGGGAATCGTAGAACTAATCCCAAAAATCCGTTACATCTGAGAAAGGGTGTAAGTATAGAGCAGCCTTAATAGAGAATGAAACCAATAAATTCTGAAAGAGAAAAGTGAAAAGTCTTTTGTTTGCCTAAACATCTAAGGGTACAATCGAAACACTGTAGGCAGAGCCTCACGTTTCCTACAACAGTAATTTTGTTTCAAAAATAGATTCATTTTAAGGCTGCTCTATACCTGCCTTTAAAAGGCCGTTGCAGATGCTTATGCCTGATGCGACTACGACTTTATCGTAGCAGCTGGCATCTTGGGAATTTTTCCCATTATAGAAAAAGGATTGGTTTTAGTCTTTAGTAAAATAGATTTTTTGTAGGTTTATTTGTTAGTTTATAAAAAATAGCCAAACTTTCCATTTTTTGTCTATTTTCAGCAGCTATTTGTTAAGCCTAGAATACGATACGAAGATTTTGCTTCAACTCTTTACAAAGCTTGATCCTTCATCTACCCATTCAAATAACAACTGCTGATGCTGTTTCTATAGCTAGGCCATAAACCCATTAGCCATGGAGCATGTATCGCGTTTTTAAATTAGTGATACGCGTGAGTTCCTAGCAAAGATTTCTTCCTTTGGCAGCCTACCCCCACTCCTGCTCTAAGGCGTTCCACCCCTCTTGTTTACAAAAAGCCTCTTGGGTTCTGCCTCTGAGCGAGCTTGTGGGTTCCCAGAGCAGTGTCAGGTTACACCTCGGAGATAAAACCCCTCTTCCCCTCTCCCCCCCCCCCCCCCCCCACCCCCCCCCCCCCCCAGCTGGATGGACGAAACCGAAAATGTTCTTTCCAAGCTTTGCGGAGAGTATCTGAGGAGTCGGATATGAAGGCCGCTTTACACGGCGAATGATCTTGCAAATGAAATCATGCGCATGAAGTTCATGCGTCATGTAATACGGAAATCTCCTCGCATGAAATTCATTCGCATGATCATGCGATCAAAATTAGCACATGTTCTAATTTTGATCGCATGATTCCTTGAATGATCACATGATACGAGCGCACGACGTTCGTCTTTGTTTTATGAGCGACTGGAAGAGGATTCAAATTAAACACGTGCAGGAAGAAACGCAATTATAATTGGTTTTCAGAACTTTTCCGTATACAATTAACTGGCGTGCCCATGTAGTATACACTATAATCATATGTAATTCTTATAGGTATTTTTATATAGGCATTCACCTAGTAAAGTTCTTCAATTAATCACGTTTTGGCGAAGGTTGAGTTGAAAGTAATATATCATGTAGGTATTCTATTATTTTTATAATTCTTGTGACCAGTAGGTATAGAGCAATAAAGTATTAGAACAGAACATGAAAATTATAACTGAAAACAATACATTGAAATATCTCCATCGGCACTTGTCCGTTGTCTCTCATGCCATTCATGAGGATGTCACCTGTTGTAAATGTTATCACAGCTACCACGAACTGGGATAAATTAGAACAAATAGCACGTATCTAACCTTTAAATAGTACACTATCTATTATGATAGATATTCCTACACACTTCATGCATAATTAAACTTATTTTACCCTCATGAATTCTTTGTGAGTAATCAGGGAACGCTATATCCGTATACGGTCATGCATGACCGTAATCGTATCCATATGGATACGATTCGCCCGTCGAAAAAAGTCTTAGCGCAACAGCAAGCCAGAAACGAATTGCAAAATGTCAATATAATTATAAACATCTATATCAAAGGTTAAATTAGGATCTCTTGTCACAGTAATTGCTTCTCTCGTCGTCGTGTCCGACGTTTCATAATCATGTCTGGTGAGATTTGATTTAGTATGAAATTTTTCCAGCGTCTTTCTTAATTAATTACGATAGGCCTCACAGTGCTATAATAACAGTACATTATGAATCAGGCCTAGCATGCCTTGACCTATCTCTCCTCTCTTCTTCTAGCTTTCTCCGGCAAAATTTCATGTCATTTTCGTGAGCCATATCTAAAGCAGAGATGAAGTGGTTTGTTTGAGACAATGACCGCAGATATCGATTGACGATTACCAACGAACTATATCAGGGAATATGTTGCCAGAAATATGCGATCATAGATAAAAGAATAGAATTTATATAAGGTACACTAAATAGTAAACCAGAGGAGCGGAGATACTTTTAATAAGCCGGCCAACCACTATGGAAAAGCACTTTGATTGGACATGAGAACTATATTAGCAAAGTAGCCTTCGTAAAAACCCAATTGGAATTTTCAGGAAGAACACTTTGAGAAGCTAGGTGATCGCAAGCGATCCGTGCGGGGCCCAAAAAGAATACAATTATTTTTTTCTTTTTTTATAGATTTTGTTGTTATTACCCTTAAAAATGTTCGTGGCCTATTTCTGTCATAGGTTTATTAAGTAGGATAATAGTAAGTATTCTCCTTGTTTGATAATACAGCCTGGTGAATGGCCGCCACTGCCACACACCATTGCGGTGGCTTGCAGGATATTATGTAAATGTAGGCGTTTTATGAATACTAAACTTCTAAACCGTATTGAACCGGCATTATTTTTGACTCGATTAGATGATACCCTATTGATTTAGAGAGTGTAAATACATACTGTTCTATGTTTGTAATAATCTTAAACCTTTCGCGCCGAACGTCGGTCATGGCCGACGCAGATTTTTGTACGCTAAAGACCGAACGTCGGTCATCACCGACGTGGATTTTTCGACCCAAAAGACCGAACGTCGGCCATGGCCGACGAGGAGGAGGAATAGTGACCACCGCGGAAGCAATAACCTCAGGTATACTGCGACCCCTCGAGACCCGGCTTAGAGTGAGCTAAGACCCTTTCCCGGGAAACTGGGCTCGACCCTCTGCCTCATTTGTAACCCCCCTCGCTGCATGACTTCGCGGTTAACTAGTAGTCTATGCACTGGTTTTTGTAAACCATTTTTTGTTATACATTCCTTTAATTTAAGCTTTAAAGTGAAATATGCGTTTTTTGCTGAGTTTGTGAAAATTTTGAACGATATTCTAGCGTTAATATTAACGGAGTTATAGTGCAGTACTCTACATAACTTGTAGGTTATACATATGTTCACGGCAAAAAATACACTTTTGGATAAAGTTTTGTTTTAGCTTGGGGTAATCGTGATTCGTTCCTTCTCACTTAAATTTTTATTTTTTCTCATATTTGAATTCATACCTATTCAACTATCACATATATTTCCGTATTTTTCCTCATCGAAAAGTAGATTTTCTGGTTTTCTTAAGAACTGGATCTTTAGTAACCATTGATTCTTCTTATACGTTGGTGTTCCATTTGAACTATTGGTAGTTTTATACTTTAATACCCTTATGCGTAAACGCATACGTATTCTCCGGGGCATTTCTTCAATAAAGCACTTGAGCCGGATGACTAGTTTTCCACGCTGTTTCAGGTAGCAGACTTTGGAAAAACCATAGATCCCATTCGTATGGTGCTGCTCTTTGTGTATGCATGGTCTTAATGGGTTAATAGCATTTTCGCCGAATTTCTAGGTCCCCTTTCACTTTCTTCGAAAACCGACTCTGAAGAATTATCATCTACACACCTGTGGTGGTATCTCTTGTGTTTTCATGCTGTGCTTCTCTTCTCAATGCCTTTTCATTGAATTGCTGGATTCCCCATCCTTTTCGTAGAATTTCTCATTAGGAATCCATTTCTACACCCATGTGCCCATCCATATGAATATTTGTTTTTCCTTGCTTTTCACTTCAGTCTTGGCTCTAATGCAAGCAGTGCTCTCTCTGTTCGCTCGAGTTTTAGCCATTTCTTAGTTCAGATATATTCTCTCTTTATGGTGGCGTTGCAAAACTTTTGTTCGAGTGTAGTCATGTCAAAGGAACATTCTATGCTTGAGGACTCAATATTGGAGTTATTAACTAAAAGTGCAGTGAGGATGAAGACGTCTATTCGGACTCAGATGAGGAGACTTCGGATTATGATCCAGAGACTTCGACTGCTGAAGCAACAGGCGCAATGGATCCCTCAGTTTCATCTTCGGGCGATGCATCAGATACGAGGAAAAGATTGTTACCAAAAGAAGACAGCTTTCTCCGAAAGGTATGGATTTGTTTTCTGATGGTATTTCTCCAAAAATCCACGAATTTGATTCCTCTTCTTCCGGATCTAAGGCTGCTGCGTCCGCGAGTTCTCCAATCAGATTATTTTATGAATTTTTTTTCTCCACTGATTTGCTTATGCTAATGTCAGAAGAAACCTATCGGTTCAAATTCGTTAATATTAACGCTAGAATTTCATTTAAAATTTTGAAGCGCTCAGCAAAACACGTGGAATCCATTTAATAAGTTTAAAATTTTGGAATATACGTAAGGGCTTTTAAAAAAAACAGTGCTAATTCAATCAATTTACCGCGGACTCCTGCTGCGAAAAAGGCTGCTAAAGGGTTGGTTGGTCGAGCCCAGTGGACAGGGAAAGGGTCCGGTGTCCCGCTGAGTTGGGTCCCAAAACGGTGGGTGGGGCATACCTGCCTACTTCCTCGCCACGAGAGAGCTCCGAACGGGAGAGTCAAGAAATATCTCTTGCTCCTCGTACGACGGGAAAAATTCTCTTCCTATGGCTCCGGAACGAAAGGGTTAAGTCTTCCACTCATTCTCTGTACTGATGAAAGAGGTACAGTTGATGTCGTTGAGTTATCTACGAAATGAGTGTACAATATGTTTCACCCTTTCAGTTCCTGAAAAGGAGCATTCTTCGGATTCTGAAAGTTGAAACCAGGGCATATTCTACAAGGGATTAGCATTCTTCTACCTGCACTCGCAGAGGAAGGTCGCGTGGCGAGAGCTCCCGTCTTGAGTTGTGACTTTCACTTTTTTACCTGGTCGCCAGTAGCAGCTTTAACGTTGCCTAGCTGGGTCCGTAGTTTTAGCTCTAAAATTGTGTCGTCCTAGGCTATCCCCTATTTCATAGTGTAGTGGTGTATTTAGTAGTGAGTGTTTAGTTAGTTAGTAAGTGAGTGTGTTAGTGTGTGAGTTTTCTGTGCCTGCTGTGGCTGTAGTCCCTGCCATCCCGCGAGCGTCTGCCGAGAGTGTGTGCCGATAGCGATAAGTAGAACTAAACCAGTATCTTTATTACTTTTATATACTGAGATAAATACAAATCTTCCACTATTGTTTAACATCGTTGTGGCTATTCCATAGTTAGCGTATTTACGTTTCTTATTTATATTTTATCATCACCATAGTTTTGTTTTTCTAAGTATTTCTCAGTTATAGAACCGTTCATTATAATCTATTGTTAACAATATATTTCTAGACTTCACTCGGCTTTAATTTAACTTTATTCGTTATAGCTACACTGCATTAGTTATTGTTTCATAATATCCGTGCTTCCGTACCGCTGTTTAATCTCCGTGATATATATAGACTTGTTCTCCTACAAGTGAATTTCTAATTTAATATTATCTTATTGTTATTTATTCATAGTCCTGTGTAGAACCGTATAATCCATCCTAACGTGTAAGGTGTAATTTGCACTTGTGTTATTATTCATATACAGTTTATAATAACTCTGTAGTTTGCGTAACTTATTTTAACCTAGTAGATTCATATAGTTGATCTTTTTTATCGCTTATTGTTATTGAACTTAGTTGATAATAGTTTTTTTTAGACATATTTATATTTCCTTGACTAGTGCTTAATCTAGTTCGTCTTTCGTTGATTTTTAGTAGTAGATATTTAATACATTTACTTTAGCTTTATACACATAAATTTTATTTATACATATATAGTTTATACTAACTCTGTAGTTTGCGTAACTTATTTAACCTAGTAGATTCATATAGTTGATTTTTTTATCGCTTATTGTTATTGAAGTTAGTTGGTGATAGTTTTTTTTAGATATATTTATATTTCCTTGACTAGTGCTTAATCTAGTTCGTCTTTTTCGTTGCTCCTTTAGTAGTAGATATTTAATACATTTACTTTAGCTTTATACACATAAAGTTTTATTTATACATTTATAGTTTATACTATCTCTGCAGTTTGCGTAACTTATTTTTTTAACCTAGTAGATTATACAGTTTTTTTTAATCGCTTATTGTCATTGAAATAATTCGGTAATAGTGTTTTTTTTTTTATAGATATATTTATATTTCCTAGATTAGTGCTTAATTTAGCTCGTCTTTTTCGTTGCTTCTTTTAGTAGTAGATTTTTAATACATTTACTTTAGCTTTACTGTTGACACTTTTTGCTTCATCTCTTCGTAATCGCTGGTCTTGCGCATCCTACAGCCTACATTCCTCTCGTATACATTCCAGAGCTCCCCCCCCCCCCCTCCCCGTGGTTCCCTTCCCAAACCTCAGCCTAACCAAGGTCAACCGTGACCCACCTCCCATCGCGACTCCCTACCGAGCGCTACCCTTGCAACCACTCACCCGTGTAGTTTTTCTACCTGTGTAGTTTACTCCTAGTCCCTGTCCCCTTTGGGTTAATTGTTTTCTGGTGATAATCTGTGGTCTGTATTTGCTTGCTTGCTCGTTTCTTCAAGAGCCTTGTTAGTTATTTATTAGTGTGTAGTAAATAGTAGATTCTCTTTACCAGATAGCTCCGCTGCGAGTCTAAGGGAGAGAGATAGTTAGAGTTAGATTAGGATGACTCCCATTAGGTCAATTGTCAACCTCTTCCGTGACTCACCCGATAGCGAGCCCTTGCGGGCTCGAGTCGATGAGCTCGAGAAGACGGTGGATAGTCTTCGCTCTCTCGTGAAACGGCTGGTGACTACGTTGGAACGGTCGAGGGGGAGTGGGGGTCGGCCAAGGCCTTCCGCACGCGTTGGTGCGGGGGCGAGCCCTTACACTGGCGTGGGTTGGAGGGTTGAGGACGTTCCCCGCACACCCGAGCCTCTAGCGGAGCCTACCTCCGAATCCGGGGGAGAGTGGGAAGTGGTCCGTAGGAGGAGTCGTGGGGTCACACTACACAAACGGGGAAATGCAGAGGCAGAGGCTGAGCCTTTCCCCGTTAGTAATAGGTTCGATGGGCTGGCGGAGGTCGGCGCATCGAACGCTCCGCCTCCGGAGACTTCGCCGACTGGGAGTCGGGAGGGAAGGGAGGGAGTATTAGTGATAGGTAGCTCCAATGTCCGCCGAGTAGCGGACTCGATGCGTGCCAGGGCCCGTCGGGAAGGAGGTGGTGAATCCCGAGGGAAAGGTGACGAAGAACGGGTACGTTCCTGGTGTATACCAGGAGGTACGGTGCCCCAGGTGACGAAGGCGTTGAAAGCAACGGTCAGTGCCACTAACTGCTCCAAGCTGCACGTAGTCGCCCATGTCGGCACTAACGACGCCGCGAAACGGGGGTCCGAGGATGTAATGGATTCCGTAAGGGATCTATGCACCGAGTTCCACCGTGTTCGTGGAGGTCTGGGTATCGATATGAGGCTGACTATATGTAGCTTGGTACCTAGGACGGATCGGGGGTCGATGGTTTGGAGCCGAGTTTTAGGCATAAACCGGAGACTCCGTGAAGTCTGTGGGAGCGAGGGAGCTGAGTTTTTGGACCTCGGGCCGGAGCTGGAAACGTGTCGGGTGCCCCTGAATCGCTCGGGTGTCCACTACACGGACGAGGCATCGTCTAAGGTAGCGAGTAGGATACTGGAGCATACACGTAGGGTTTAGCTCAGGTGGTAGCCCAGAGTGCAGGTCAATCCGCGGGGGAAAAATCGTGCAAGAATTTGACAGAACATGCAGAGTAGTTTTAGAAGGTCAGAGAAAAACACATGGAGAGAACGAACATGATAATTCATCAAAGGTAAGAGGTAGACCAAATAGTTTGTCCGTCAAAAAATTATCGAGGAAAATTTTAGTTGGAAAGGAGCACCAAGAGAGAAACAGATTGGAAGAAAAAATTTCAGTGATAGTAGTGAATTGTCGTAGTATAAGAAATAAAGTAGCAGAATTTCACCACCTCATTAAGAGTACTAATGCAGATATAATCGTAGGTACAGAAAGCTGGCTTTCGAAGGACATATCAGATCATGAAGTATTTCCGAAGTGTTTTACAGTATACAGAAAGGATAGAGTAAGCAGAAACGGAGGAGGAGTTTTCATAGCTGTGAAGGACCCGTATGTCAGTAGAAGAGAACTTATTTCAGAGCGAAATGTAGAAAGTATTTGGTGTTCCGTTAAAAGTAAAAGTAGTAACGCAAAAAAGATATATGTAGGTGCATATTACAGGCCACCGGACGCAGACGTCAATTCTATAATAGAGCTAGAGTCAGAGATACGCACATTACTTTCTGGGAAGAATGATAGAGGAATAATAGTAGGCGGAGATTTCAATCTCCCCTCGATAGACTGGAATACGTGTAGTTTCATTGCAGGAGGTAAGGATAAGGAACATTGCGAATCACTGTTGAACACCTTTACGACACATTCTCTACAACAGCTAGTAACAGAGCCGACCAGGGGTAACAACATTCTAGACTTATTAGCAACAAATATACCCGAGAGAGTTCTAAATACAGTTACAGACACAGGAATTAGTGACCATAAAATAGTGCATGCGAAATTTATTGCAGGCGTTGAAAGACATTATAAACCAAGGAGGAGGGTGTACTTATTTGGCAAGGCAAATTACGACGGTATGAAAGAGGAATTAAGGGAAGCGTTTAATGTATTCAGCGAACAAAGCAAAGGATTAAATACAGAGGATTCGTGGAGAGAATTTCTTGAGGTCACCCGTAACGCAGTTCATAAATACATACCAAGTAAATATATTAGTGATAATACAGAGCCAAGGTGGTATAACGCGGAGGTTAGGAAATCACTAAAGCGACAAAGGGTATGCCACGCTAAGATGAAAAATGCCAGACGGGGTCTATCGGTAGAGGAAAAAAATGAGCTAGTTCAAAACTATAAAAAATCGAGAGCATTAGCAAGGAAATCATGTCGGCAAGCGTTATCACATTTCAAGAGCAAGATGTTAGGAGAATATTTAGATAGCAATCCTAAAGCGTTTTGGTCATATGTGAGAGAGCTTCAGGGAAATAAGTCCACAGTGCACACACTTAAAAATGATAAAGGAATCAGAGTCACCAGCAGTGTAGAAAAAGCCAACACTTTAAACACCTTCTTCCAAAGTGTATTCAACTCATCGTCACAAAACGCAGTGGAACCACCGCCAAACACTTTCAGTGAGCAAATGCCCGAAATAAACATTTCATGTCGCGGAATAGAGCAGCAGTTAAAAAGCATAAGTAAAAACAAAGCACCAGGTCCCGATCAAATTCCTTCCAGAGTTTATAAAACATTAGCTTCTGAAATAGCCCCCTATCTAGAAATAATATTCAATAAAACACTAAAGAACCACACAGTACCCAAGGATTGGAAAGTAGCTAACATTACACCTATATTTAAAAGCGGTGATAGGGAAGAACCTAGTAACTACAGACCCATTTCACTCACGTCAATCTCTTGTAAGATATTTGAGCACATAGTAGTCAGTTCGATCATGGGGCATTTGGATAGTCAGGGATTACTCATAAACAGCCAGCATGGGTTCCGGAAAGGTAGATCTTGCGAGACACAATTAGCTTTATTCGTACACGATATTTTAGTCCACGGCGAAAGCAGTACTGAAGTTGATGCGATATTTTTAGATTTTAAAAAGGCTTTCGATAAAGTTCCTCATGACAAATTAATCTTGAAGTTAGAGAGTTTTGGTATAAATAAAGACGTTGTATGTTGGGTAAAAGAATTCTTAAGTGGGCGAGAGCAGAGGGTTGTCATAGATGGTATCATGTCGGACACAATCGAAGTCACATCGGGAGTTCCCCAGGGTAGCGTAGTAGGTCCGCTTCTATTTCTTTTATACATAAACGATTTGGGTACCGTAGTTAGTAGTAACCTTAGACTTTTTGCAGACGATGCGGTGGTGTACAGGGGTATATCAAACGAAGAGGACATGAAATCACTTAGCAAGGATTTAGATGCAATTGAAGAGTGGTGCGACAAATGGCAGTTAGAACTCAACCTTAAAAAGTGTGTAGCTATCAATTTTTGGAGGAGGAATAATTCGATAGAGCGATCCTATAGAATTAATAACACGAAGATCGAAAACGTTGAAACCGTAAGATATTTAGGTGTAACAATCACTAAAGATTTATCGTGGGGAAGACACATAAGGGAAATATGCGGCCGAGCGAAGAGAACGCTAGGATTTATAAAAAGAGTACTTGGGAAATGTGATGAGAAGACAAAAGAGCGATGCTACTTTTCACTAGTTAGGCCCCACCTTGAGTATGCAGCCAGTGTATGGGATCCTAATGAATTAGGTTTGATGAGAGAACTAGACAGTGTGCAGCGTAGAGCAGCTAGGTTCGTCAAAAGGTGTTACGATAGGTTGAGTAGTGTATCAGAATTAATACAAGAATTAGGGTGGGAATCATTATCAGAGCGTAGATTAAAGTTCAGATTTAATCTATTGCAGAAATTTCAATCGGATAGCTTTACTGAAGATGTTAGGCACATATTGAAAACACCAGCGTATTATGCTAGATTCGACCAGATAAATAAGATTAGAGAGATAGATTGTCGTACAGATAGATTCAAAATGGCATTTTTCCCCCGTACTATAAGAGAACAGAATAGGCAGCATAGGAAAGGGATAGGTAGGGGAAATATTTTAGAGTATTCTGTAGTGCATGATGCATGTATTAACCCCTCAAATACTATAGATACTAACAATCTAGTTGCATGAGACCCTTTAGTTGCTTGCTTGCATGCTAGTAGTGAATGCTTGGTGACCTTCACCCCCTGCCACACACCCTCGCGGTGGCTTGCAGGGTATCGTGTAGATGTAGATGTAGATGTAGACAAAAGAGTTCTCGTAAAATCTAACCGGCCTAAGTGATTCATCAGTTAGGATCTGGCAGAGAAAGACACGCTTCTACGCAATGACTGTTCGCTGTCAAGCTTACATTAGGAGGGCTCGGCATAATTCATAGGGTCCTAGGAAATGAAAAATTTTATTTGTTTATTTTAACTGCCATAAGCGTGTTATAATACGCCAAAACATTTTCTGAAATCCGAATAACATAGTTTCATTAAATAGAGAAATGAAATAGGAATATTAAATGTAATTAAATAAGAAGAAACGTATCCACTCAACATTCTATTCATATTATTTGCGACAATTCACACCATGCTGGAAAAAATACATGCACACCGTGTTCATGTAACAAAAACGCCCAATAAAATTTCCCTTGACTTTCGAGTTTCATTGAGTTAAGAAATTAGAAGCCAAATCGTCATGAGCGCAATTTTTAGCTGCGTTTTGACCTAAGTGCACATTTGGTACATTTATGATACTTTGTTTCTCTCATGGTTCATTGCATTACCTTTCGCAAACTCAACTCCGTGATACCGAACACCTAACTACTGTTTGTAATCGCGCCCTAAATATCTGTACAATATTTACCATCATTGCAAATTCAAGGTGGGACGAAACATTATTTCGTAATAGAAAGTGAAAGGATGCCCACGCAAGAAACAGGAAGATTTGAGACCCCTTCATTTGGTCATAGGTAAGAAAGGGTCGGGTTCTAAGAATCTCGAGTGACCGCCTTCGAGATATCTCGCTTTCTTTTCAGTCACCAAAAAAACAAAACACTCGCGGGGGGGGCTGAGAGATGCTCCGACCGCTATCATGTTACATCTAGAGGAGGGGGAGAAGAGGTGGAGAAGGGCCCCCATTCCACTTTTTTATACCGCCACCTATGCGGGGAATCGTAGAACTAATCCCAAAAATCCGTTACATCTGAGAAAGGGTGTAAGTATAGAGCAGCCTTAATAGAGAATGAAACCAATAAATTCTGAAAGAGAAAAGTGAAAAGTATACTGGCTGACGCGGACAGTTGAGCGCAGCGGCGCGATAAGCACACAATTTCAAATCCTTCGACTTCTTTAAATTCAAATTACTCTGCCTGAAGTTCATGCGACTTCCTGTGTTACCAAGGTCTCTGATCACGAAAAGCGAAAATCCATAGAAAAGCCGACCACGATATTTCTTGAAGGTTTGCAGAATCACTACATAGGACTAAACATTTCTTGACGTCATCTTGACATCATTTGACGTCACCTGGAGTGCTTCGTCACACAGAGGTCATTATCAGGTCCCATGACGTGAGGTACATCACTATGATGTCAAAATGACGTCATTGTGACTTTGGTGTTCTACCTGGGAGGTTACTACTAACTACGGTACCCAAATCGTTTATGTTTAAAAGAAATAGAAGCGGACCTACTACGCTACCCTGGGGAACTCCCGATGTGACTTCGATTGTGTCCGACATGATACCATCTATGACAACCCTCTGCTCTCGCCCACTTAAGAATTCTTTTACCCAACATACAACGTCTTTATTTATACCAAAATTCTCTAACTTCAAGATCAATTTGTCATGAGGAACTTTATCGAAAGCCTTTTTAAAATCTAAAAATATCCCATCAACTTCAGTACTGCTTTCGCCGTGGACTAAAATATCGTGTACGAATAAAGCTAATTGTCTCTCGCAAGATCTACCTTTCCGGAACCCATGCTGGCTGTTTATGAGTAATCCCTGACTATCCAAATGCCCCATGATCGAACTGACTACTATGTGCTCAAATATCTTACAAGAGATTGACGTGAGTGAAATGGGTCTGTAGTTACTAGGTTCTTCCCTATCACCGCTTTTAAATATAGGTGTAATGTTAGCTACTTTCCAATCCTTGGGTACTGTGTGGTTCTTTAGTGATAGGTCAACTCCTGTTCCTTCTGTACATTAATGATATCAGTAAGGTGGTAAAAAGTAAGCTTCGTCTATTTGCCGATGACGCAGTTGTGTACAGGGAAATTCTAAGCCCAAACGATTAGCAATATTTAAATGATGACCTACAAGCAATCGAAAATTGGTGTGATATATTAGCGTAACCAGTCTATTAAATGAATTGAAATGGAAATCATTGTAAGATCGCAGGTTGAATTTTAGACTTAATCTCTTAAACGAATTCCAAGGCAATATTTTCAATGATGATGTTAAAAATATTGTACGAACCCCAACTTACTATGGCAGACTGGACCATAATCATAAAATTAGAGAAATTGATTGCCGAACCGACCGATTCAAAATGTCCTTTTTCCCTCGAACAATTAGAAATACGAATAACGGCAAATATGTCCTATCGGTTAGTAGCAATGAATAGCATTGGTAGCTGCATGTTGGTATGAGTACTTAAAGCTAACCCTACCAACAGAATGTTTTTGCATGTTTGCTTTGCAATTTCTATCTTTTTTTAAATAGTGTAGTTCTGACTACTATATTAATACTATTCCTTATTTATGCATGATATGCAGTGCATGTTTGGTGAGCAATCACCCCCTGCCACACACCCTTGTGGTGGCTTGCAGGGTATTATGTAGATGAACTTCCCTCTTGTCGGTCAGAGGCACGGTCGTATATACCCTGCCCTTCCACGGGAATGTGACTGGATGGGGAGGACATGACGTCACCTAGCGGGGAGGGGGCAGTGTCCCTGAAGCTGGAGGGGAAGTCACGAGGGCTGCGATCGTACTGCCATCCGACGGACTCGAGAGCAGTTAACAACGGGCGCGTCTCTCATTTCGTCATCTTGCAGTCTGCGGTTGACGGAGGTAGTGTCTTTTGCGCAGCTAAGCACTCTACTTTTTTCCAGCTTACCTGCGGAGAGATCGTCACTTGACAGGTCCAGACTTGCACGTCTTCGAGGCCAACTCTTTGTATATCCGGTTATTTTCCGTAAGTACCAATTGACGTAGATATTTCTTTTAATGTAGTGTTTTCAAAGGGACCTCCTCAGATTGGGGACGAGGTTCATATTAAGTAGCTGTTAATCGCTTGTGATTTCCCCCAATGCAATCGCTGTTACTAGGTTATGATGCATGTTCGCTTTTGTCGTTTGATATATGTCTCGTGTTGCATACCTATATCTTTGGAATGTACTTCTTTAGGGTTCTGATTTTATTTCTCGTGTTAGATATTGAGCAGTTACTACTGTCGATTCCCCCGAAACTGAAATATCAGGAACGGAGAGACCTACTTGAGTTTCGCTATACTTCATGAACACATGTTAGTTTGTGTGTCAATCAATCATGGCTATCGAGGGGCCCCTTTGTTGTTGTAACTTGAATATGATTAAAATGTTACATAATAGTGAAACGTATCAATTTACGTAATAGTTAATGGTATTAGTGTATATTGATAGTTCAAAATGGCATTTTCACCCGTACTATAAGAGAACAGATTAGGCAGCATAGCAAAGGGATAGGTAGGGGAAATATTTTCGAGTAGTCTGTAGTGCATGATGCATGTATTAACCCATCAAATACTATAGATACTAACAATCTAGTTGCATGAGACCCTTTAGTTGCTTGCTTGCATGTCAATAGTGCATGCTTGGTGATCTTCACGCCCTGCCACACACCCTCGCGGTGGCTTGCAGGGTTTCGTGTAGATGTAGATATTTACACGGTTGTTCCCTTTTGCCGATTTTGAAAATTGGGGTTACGTTTTCTATCCTCCAGCCTTCGAGAACTACATTTTCTTTGAGGGTTTAGTTTAAGATACGGTGCCATTTCTGGACCTAATTCGGGCGCATGAGTTTCAATATGGTTTCGATAACGTTACAATATTTATTTTTTGAAATCGATCTGGTATGTTTTTGTGTAAACTACGCTTATATTGATTTAAAATGCTTTAAAAACAGGAATTCAGCGATTACGCTGTATCTGAGCTTGAGGTGACCATTTTGCCCATACTGTTTTATCCTTTCTTTTCGAATTCAATTCTTTTCATCATAGCAGAGAAAGAAATTGAAAAAAATGCGTATTTTCGAATGAAATATTTGTCAAATGTTTCATTTCTCGTTTATATTGTTTGAGGATAGCGTGTTTATTTCATAGAGTTCCTAATAGTTAACCAAAGGCGTTGCGACGTCCGTTGTAGTCTCTCCTGTGAGATGGCAAGAGAGGCGAGCTGCGACTGATAAGGGAGCATTCTTGTTTATCTCGCTGCTGTGTGATGACGACCCATGGTCCGTTCGCTATCCTATTAGCTGCGGTCCTTGAGGGAGCGCACATCTTTCCACTCTCTCTCTCTTCCAAGATATCAAGCTAAGAAGGAAATGTTGGTAAGGAGACGGGTAATGAACGCTTGCGACGGAAATCTCGGCGCCCGTTAATCGGCATCGCATGAGGTAATTTACTGTCATCGGTTTCTGATTCTCAAATGTGAATAAACATTGTCAATTCTCTTTTTGTCTGTAGCGAAAGCACTTAAATATAATGAGCCTAATTTTTTTTTACAAATGAACCGCTCACTTTACTACTGGAAGGAGTCTTCTGGTACGTCATTTTGTCCCACGATAATTTTCCCATGGACTGGAAGTAAACTGGATACTACAGGTCTACCAACAGTCAAGTACCTTTCTGTCCCCTCTCACAGTTTCAGTCAAGCAAATGCGTATTTGGGTAAAGAAACATTATTTCACTACCAAGTGGGTAATACAATTCTTGAAACCTCAAGGATTGTCGTACCTCCTCAATTAATGTTTAACATTTTTGAATATATGTTGGTGCATGTTTAAATCAGGTATTCAACTTCTATATCGATCTCCATAGCCGACAATATAGTAAGTGTTTCAATGATTTTTCTTAGAACACATTTCTCTCGAAATAAACAAAGGCAGGAAGAACTCCGAGAGAAATACCAATTGACCTCCACGATAGGCTACTTCATCAATATATTTACTTTCACCGAATACAAACCTACTTTCTTGTTGAGTAGGGTGAGTTTTCTCCCGGTATATTTTTGCCGATCAATACGGACGACTTTGATTCTCGAATCAGCTGGGATATTGCCTTCACTAAATTCCATACTCCTTCCGAGAAGGACGACGTAGTTTACGGCATCTCTCGTGGGAAAACTGTTTAAACATCATCTATAATTTCATTCAAAGTCCGCATTGGCATGACACTAGCAGCGTTCGAATAAGAATCGGTAAACGTTATAAATCGTCGCAAATAACATATTCTGGATCGACTGATTCAGTATTTCTTATATCTGCCAGTATAGATTCTGTAATGCTAAGAGTAAGGTGGATGATAGTTTAAGAAAGTATAACGTATTTCCGTTAAATAAAAGATGCAAGTAATCGAATAACATTTCTTTAACATTTTAATAAGAGAAATAAAAAGTCGTCGCACTTTCATAAATTGAGAAACTCATATTCACACAATGTAAACACATATTTTCCGTCGTGATAAATACCCGGTTCTTAACAATAATGGCAATGTGTTTCTTGGAGGTATCCGGGTGCTGGAAATAGCAATCCATGCATGGCATCTCTCTACGACGAACCGTTTCCGCTATAGCGTGCTGTACGTACTTACAACACTACACAAATTATATGTAAGACTAAAGTTGTGGTGCCCATTTGAATTCTAAGGAAAGGGATACAAATCAAAGAAGAAGTTATATTAAGAAAAACTAGAATTTATTGTGAAGGTAGCAAACCCAACCAGGAGAAGTGAGTAATGTTTTCCGCAAAGTTTATACTGGTACCATAATTTATGTAAAACCAGTATAAAAATGTAATCACTGTAAGTATTCCAAGGCGAGCCTTATCAAAGATTACAATAATGAATGAAGCCTTTGCAGCCAGTAGATATCAAGGAGGTGAGAATGAATACATATCCCACACAGCACAAGTGGAATAATACGTACATAATATCCCAATAATATGCACTAATTATACCATTGCTGTGTAAGATGTGCATAAAATGTACATAAACTGTGAATAGAAATGTGCTAATGTCTCCATAAAGACGCCTTTTGTGTACATAATACGCAGAATCTAGAGGGTGACTGTAATAGTACATTGTTTGCATGTTACTTGAATATTATGTGCACATTATCATATCTTATATATCGTGTGCGTAGTACTCTAATCGCATATTATTTAATCTATCGTGCACATTATTCTGTTCATTATATATCTAGTTAGACCAGCAGGATCCATGTCAAACAATTTACAGCAAACTAAGGACATACTTCTTTGCATAATAGGCACTGAAAAAGTTGAACTAGCCGACCTGACATGATCTTGGATTGGATAGAGCAGATCACGTAATTTGATTCGGCATAATTTGTAACACGTTATCTATACACAGACTTAGTCCGTGCTAAATTTGTGCACGTCTTTCGCTTCTTGATGTCACATAGCTAATTCACAATTTAAATAACACATTTATGCGAGATAAGACCATTTAAAACAAAAACGACTTTTTGTAAATAAAATAAATTAAATTTATTGACACTATTTCCATTTTCAATCATTGCATTCACTTGCCTTTGTTACACATAAGATTCCAAATCTGAGGTATAATCTCCAGCCAATGCGACAATCACCAATATCAAACCACATGTGAATCAAAAGCTGCGATCAAGCTTGCTACATACAACAACCAGCTGTCTTTAAAAAAAACAATGCTCCTCTTTTGTTGGAAACTATGTATTTCCAACAGGTAGTTCGTTCATATATCATCGAAAGTCAATCATTGCACTGTCATAACACACACAAAACAATTGTTCACACACAAAACAACTGTTCACACACAAAACAATTAATTTCAGGTTTATCATGTAGCTGAATGATGATCTGAAGTCTCGTTGGCTCATTCCTAATGTCCCAATTCGTTTACGACTTAATGTGCCTGAAACATAATAAATAGAGTCAATTCCTGTGGCAGCAATTCATAAAATCAGAATGGAAGGCAAATAAACAATGAAAAATTCGGGAACCAATGAGAAGGGTCTTTACGAATAAAAATGACGACATGCCACCATGCGATAACCCCACGTACTACGTGAATTGGTGAACCTTTGCGCCATCTACTGGCAATTATACGTACTGTCAGCGGTAAGCTACGGACACCCACCCAAAAATTCAAATAAAAACATATTCTAATATTAGTTTATTTAACAACAAATAAGAACAAGCCACATCAGATAATCATGACGGCGAAGCTACAAATATATCTGCCCACAGGGAAGAAACTGCTATTCCCAGGTACACTGAACTGCATCCGAACCTGAAAAATAAAAGATTTATACTTTGGATCAAGGAAACGTATAAATGAGTGCATTAACATGGATGTTAATAATGGTTTGAGATAGCAGATCCACTCAGATAAAAAGGGACCAGGGGTCAATAAAATATCATGTAATGCTCATTAGCCAATAAATTTAGAAAAAAAATCAATTTGATAGAATGTCAATTATCAGTAGATAGTACTAAACACCACCCGTCGATATCAATGGAATACCTAGTGACTTAAGTCACTATTATCAATTATTATTAGTCAATTATTACCCAACGAAAACTTAAGGGCAAAATGCCAGAATCATAACCGAGCAACCATAGCATCGACACATTTATGTAGGTAGGTATGATATAGTTTTAATTAACATAACGTGTAAGGCCATTCGGGTTGATGCTGCTCATCTCACCGTGAACAGTTGTACTTCTATGCAACGATGAAAGAAAGAAGAAACCCGTGGAAATTGCAATTTATTGCCTTTAATACAGGCATCACGATGCAATTGCACACAATGTTTTCGACTCTTGTGATAACCACTCATTTACGTCCATAATGGAATTGTACTTTCAAGATAAGAGACATGAACACATGAGTATTTAACTAGATAATTATTTATTTGTATGCGAAGATTATAGTTACATAATAATTTATTGCTATAAATAATACCCACCTACAATTCACGTCCTGCCACTTTCCCTCCCCTCAAATTGTACCAATCGACGATTTCCACGTTTAACCCCATTGCACTTTGACCTTGCCGAAAATACCCCCTCCTTACCCCAGAGAACACCTCCCCTCTCACGCCCTCTGTTCCAGTCGAGACGGCAATGAGTTCAATTCGTGGCTAGGTCAGCGGAGACTTGGTGGTTCTCGAGTCTCCTCAGCGCCATGGACTGTTGGCGCAAGTTATTGGGATTTCCCTGAATTGTGAAGAGTATTTCAATTTTGCTGGTTTGTACTTTGTCTTTTGTTGTTGAAATACAGTGTTTGATTAGTTAGATTCTCATACTTTTGTTCTTTGTTCTATATTGGACCTCATCTTGCTCACCCGTTTTTAGAAAGAATTTTTGTCCCCTGGACAAGCGTTTCTCGTGAACTCCCGTTCTTCTTTCGAGGAACGCTCCAGCGGGTTATACAGAAATATCTGACATATTTCCAAGAAATCTTTCGCCTAAATAGTTTCAAATGCTTGTATTCTCCTTCTCAACCCTCCAACATTGTTTTTAGCAATTGTAGAAATCTGTTTTATGTTCTAGAAATCGAAAATTTGGTTCTCTGACCATTCGTCACGCAGAAGTTACTATGTGCCCTTCTATATCCTTCAAGAAATGCAATATGGAGAAAGAGGAAATTCGGACACTTCCTGACACCATACACTCCGAGTAATACATTATTTTTCTTCTCTTTTAGGTAGGAAGTACAAAAGTGTGGACTTCTGCCTGGAAGTTATCGCAGAATACTGAGATCATCCAAAACTTCAAGCATTCCTTTTCCATGTAAGTGTCCTTATATATAACACATGTTTGAAATGATAATTCAGGCATGATATTGTTTTATTCTCTTATTTAACGCTGTTACAATTCGTAAGTAATATTATTCCCTCAGAAATAACTAATTCGTCGGTTTGGTCACCATAACCACATTCTATATCCTAGCAAATTCGTATATGTATAGTTCATTTAGTTTTTAGCCAATCCTCACATTTTTCTTGTGATATTGCTTCCCGTGCCCATTGTTCAAACCCCTTAGTAACTTGCCACTAATATATAAGATCGAGTGTTTTCCCGGCGAATAGTATGAAGAAATGAAACGTTGGCAGTAATGGAGCCTATTGCCACTGGCATTTTGCTTATGCAGCGAAAGGTGACACAGCACGATACAAATCCTCTTGCGACGACCAAAGATGAAACGCCTATAACTATTGGCAAAGTTTCGCGAAACAATTTTAATTACAAATCTTAGTTACTTGTTTGTAAATCACAAGAAATCTGGAAGTAAGATCTTCTTTTTTATTTTTTTAGAGCATTTTATTTACTGGCATTATCATGTCTATGCTAAGATGGTTTTGGCACCTCGCACTAAAGTATATAAAAATTTGGTGGCATTTATAACAGAGTGAAAATGATGATGAAGTACGTATTTCGAACCAGATTTGGTTATAAAATTAACTCCCATGCGAACGCCCCTTAAAAAGTCTTCGGAAGGACGGACTTCCGCTGTTTTGTATTTTGATGCGATGAAAATTGGATCTATTTATTTAATTACGTTTGAATACACATGAGAGGCAGTACAGATTGCAATGTTTTGTACGGAGTAGGTGGGACTTATGCGTTCCCAAGCACCCCCACTCTGCCTTCAGAGTCACCCGCAGTCCGGCAGGCCAATGCCTCCCCAAACACCTTCCAATCTCCCTGGTTTACACCAAACGTAAACTGAAACTATGTGCCCTATTCAGGACGTATTCGGGGACTCTTCACCATCTAGAGGAACGTATTGTCTGCTATCCTGCATTCACAAGCAGAGTAATAGTTTTTAGTAATGTCAAGTGATTATTTTTTAATTTTAGTTTGCATTATCCTGTTGCACTCATTTCTGTGCTTCTTCGTGTTGCCACCTTCATTTTTTTAAAATTTGTCACATTTGATGTCACTACCCTTCAAATAATATGCTTACATTTAAGAAAAGTACAAATCCAATTTTGAGTGAATTTTGTTGCTTAGAAATCATTCTTAGTTACCATTATCAGGAGGTTCTCAGAATCAAAATGTATTTGACCAATGTTTGCCACATATATATTTGTTATATTGTCAATTCATGATTTATTCTATGAATGCCTACACATTGGTTATAAAAGAGTGTGTCGCAATTGTGAAGAGTTGACAGACATATAAAGCTGAAGTACCAACATTTGATTTTCAGCTCCGACAGCTTTAGATCTCTGTCTCTGATCGCAGTTGTCCTTCTGATCAGAAAAGGGGCCATCCTGTCGTGACACCCTCGTCGGCAATCGTCCAGAAGGGGACAACAGTGAAGGTTACCTCATCCGGTAGCAATGGCGACCAGTGTTGTAGGTAACGTTTTCGGCAAGGAAGAGCTTCTTTTCGCCGGCGTAGTTACTGGGACCCTTGAGCAATACAAGGACCTGCTGAACTCCTTGGGAGACGTGGATGTGAGGGGAGTTAAACAGAGAACCCTACTATACATCGCGGTGGGGTTAGGAAAGGTTGACTGGGTGGAGGGATTGCTGGAAAAGGGTGCGAACCCTGCACTTCAAGACGTAGAAGGGGTTAGCGTGAGTGAGCTCGCCCAGGAATTGGCGGAGAAGTACCCTGACAATGAAGAGTGCCAATCAATTAGCAAATTGGCTCGTCTAGTGATGATAGGAAGGGACAGTGTGGGACAAGGAGGCTGTGATACTACATCCACATGTCAGGATTCAGGAATGGAGGCCGTGGGACAGGACAAGATATTGGATTTGACACGGAAGACAGCATCAATTTGCGAGTCGATAAAAGACATCCAAATTAAAATAGCGACTATTGATACTCTGAGGCAAGAAATTACGACCAATTGCGATTTAATTAATGACGTCAAAAGGGAAATGGTGACCATTCCCAAATCCATAGACGATATCAAAGCAGTAATTGCGGCCAGTGATGTGCTCTTGTCGGCTGTCGAGAGTTCCGTGACGTCACTGGCGAACAGGGAGAGGCCTAGAGCAGGGACACTTGAGACTCCTCAAACAGCAGAGGACGTAAGGAAGGAATACGTGGAGGCGATGATGCGCAAGACTCGCATCTTGGAAAGTGATGAAGAGAAAGTGACGAGAGCGAGGGGATGGTACGAGAAACTGTATTCAGACTGCGATGAGATGGCTTGCGTGATCAAGTTCCTTAAACTCCATAACGGAGTATCTATTGAGATTGACTTCGACTCTCAAGATATCGGAGCAACGAAATCGAAATTCAAAGATCACGATGGAGTGGAGAGGGATGGCAGTGTTTATGACTATTTCGCCGATTTCGACGAGAAGAAGGTGTTCCTGGGAGGAGGGGGAAATGAGAATGTGACCATTGGTTTGTTAGCAGGAGCATTGGTGCAGATGTCAGTGTGTCTGGCTTTCAATAACAGAGGGAGGCCATACGCGCCGGGTGATGACATCACAGAGCGATGGATGCTGAACGCGTTAAAGGAGGCGGAGGAGAAGGACAGGACTGGAGAGGGAGTAGATTGGTCTATTGAAGATGCATTGAAAAAGGAGACTCAGCATGGGAAGGAAGTCTATTTAACATCAGCTGTTCCTTCCATTATCGCCTGTTATGGATCGACAAAGGGAACGTCTCTGTTGCAGCGACAAGTTCCTCTTCTGCTGAAGTTGTTCCGTGACAGCGTGATGCCGGCTCTCCTCGCCAAGGCACAGGTATGTGTTTCTATGACAACGCCACTTTAAATTAAATTAGGGTCTTCTATCGCAGTTGCTATTTATAAGTTCGCACTACCATGCAAAAACCACCAGGTTATATGGCAAGGGATGAAGATCACCAAACATTCGCAACTTATATGTAACTAACTGCTATACTGCTACAACTTAATGAAAACATGATAGATAGTAGAGTCACGTGCAATTAAACAGATAGTATATGCTGATTTATGATTGATTACTGGTTATATCACCATTTTTTTCAATCTTCATTTTCCTACCATGCATACGCTTGTGATATTAATATTTCATCATACACCTCAGATCATTGTAAGATTATTTCACATTTGTTACGTAATTTACACTGATATGGGGTATTTTTAAACCTTTCCCCATGTGATTGAAATGTCCACCTGCTTCAGCCCTGCCATTTCTGAGAATCTTTCCCCTCTAAACTCAATTAGTTGATTATATATATCTACGTCCACACGATACCTTGCAAGCCACCGAGAGATTTTGTGGCAGGGGGTGAAGAACACCAAGCATGCACTATTGACATGCATACTAGCTACTAAATGGAAAATACTACTTTATAGGGTATCCTGCAACTAGATTGTTAGTATCTACATAGCAATTAAGAGATTAGTTTTAATACATGCACTATGCACTACAGACTACTATAAAATATTTCCTCTACCTATCCATTTGCCATACTGCCTATTTTGTGCTCTTATAGTATGGGGGAAAATGACATTTTGAATCTATCAGCAGAACAACCTATCTCTCTAATCTTATGTATCTGGTAAAATCTAGCATAGTACGCTGTTGTTTTTGATATATGCATAACATCTTCAGTAAGGCTATCTGTTTTAAATATCTATAAAGGATTTAATCTGATGAATTTTGTGTGGGTGAACATAGAATACCATGAGCTTCTTCAAGTGCAACTTCACATTGAGAGAGCCTTTATCTAAAATCAGTTGTTTCCACTACAATGAAGCTATTACCCTCAAAAAGTTCGTGAGTTGGGTTGAACTGCAAAATCATTTTTAATTCAATACATACACACACTGGGCTAAATTTATGTACACCTATCCAACAATCTATAGCAAAAGGCGACGATTTATAGGGAATCCTGTTTTTACAAGATACCACCCTTGCTAAGGGATAACGTTCAACTGGATTGCACTAATGTTATATTCAGTAGCACAATCGTAGGCAGAGTTGGGAAATTGCCATGCATGTGAAAATTTTCACAGGGTTGGGCACCCTGGAATAATAATGGTATGGAAGAATAAGAAGGAATATACCTTAGGTTGGTTAAATGAAATTTTCCGAATATTTAACATTTTTTGCACATTCCCCTAAGGTTAACTATTAGCCGTGATTGTGATGAATAATTGGTTGCCTAACATAGTTTAAAATTGACAAACTTCTTTTGAATTGGGCGGATATCAATAATGCATCCAAACAGTTGTAGCTTGCTTTGAGCAGTTACTTTAAAAATGTACTTTGCCTGTGTGAATTGTTTTTTATTCTGAGATTTGTATTAATGGCCAATGGAAATATTTTGCTCTCAGGATGCACATTCATTCAAGCCACAGCTCTAGGGATACTAATTATTTCATATTTTATTTTATGCCTGCTGTTTTATTCCCTCAAGGATTACTAAGTTTCCTGCCACTTTTAATGTGAAACCTTGGCTTACAATCACCAAGACAACCCGCATACTCAGTAGTTTGTTTAATGTGTCCTTAATATATCTATTTAAGATTTATAGTCAATTCCATTAGCAATGAGTATTCATTTTCTTTCGTTACTTGCAGGTGTAACCTCACCGAAGAAGCGTATGATGACATCGGCAGGTTTTCACCCTTGAATGCACTGGGGAGCTGGGGAGTGTAGCTAATGGAGTGCTGTTGTGATTCTATATGGACAATTGGTGTGTTCTTCGATTGGTGATTTGTTTTCTTTTGTGATTCTAGTTATATATATTTATAAGGTTTATTATGTTAACTTCGGCATTCATATTCAATTTGTTATTTTTGAATAATTTCATTATCAATTTTGACATTTTCCACAATCATTATGGCTGTTTTGAATTGATGGTCAATGGTATTCTGCCATTTTCTTGGGGAAGTATATAATATTGGCTATTACTTGGGCATTATTTTTTAAAGTCATTGACTGGTGTCTTTATTAGAGGAGAGTACAAATGTAAATTATTTTGCATATTTTCAAAGCTTTTTAAAAGGGAGTCTGTGTTAGTTTTGGTATTTCTTATGATTTCATATCCTGTGTAGAGTGTATATCCTGTGTCCTTTCTATTACTGATACTGATATTTGTTCTTATTATTAAAGTGTTGGACATAAAAAACATTATAAAAGTCAATTCACGATCTCAGTCATAAAAAAGTCCATCAAGTGTCAATTTGGTTTATGGTTCGTGCATTCATCTTCATTATTGTTTTGCTTGTTATTATTGTGATTGTCTAATTTTGCTGAGACACTTGGAAATTCCAAACTTGTGTGAAGTCAGGGTGGTACATTTTTATCTCGTTTAATTTGGCAGTGTATAGAAGTGCATACATTGTAAGACCTTTACCTTTTATTATGATATAAATGATACAGAAATGTAATATATCACTTTGTGTGTAATAAAACGGCTCACCTTGGATTCGTATTGCATTGGACTTGCATAATTTCACCCAGTTATTATTCTTCCTGCAATAAGGAAATTACTTGATCCACCATTTCTATGTTGTTGCTTATTTATGTATTTCCGCTGGGAATGTTTCATTTCAATAAATGTAGGACACTCATTGTCATATCTGGTAGCATTGGCATTTTTTTACGTGGGAATTTTATTATGTCACATTTGGGGTAATATCGGGAGAAACTGGCCACGAAGTAATATCTCGTCGACATAGATTTGAATTCAAATTAAGTGCATTTGACTATCACCCTTTTGTTGATACTGAGGATGAGCAGATGCCAATTATCTTATACCCGATTTTCGATACCAGCACTGTCACGATACCATTATAATTCGCTACTCTATCCTTTAATACCCCAATTTGATGGTGATGTGTTAAAAATCATTATTTTATTTCCAAAGTGTCGTTACAATTTAAGATTGTATAACTACTATGGGTCATGGTGGCCTAGTGGGTAGAGCACTGAGCTACTGACTGGAGGGTCCTGGTTTCAAATCCCGGGCAAGAGCCTTTCTGGACATCCCCATCTAAAATCCTCGGGATTCAATTTTCTGAGTGTCAGAACTTCGTAGGAGATCGCAGGTGGCCCAGGGAAAGAAACTGCCCCCCCTACCACCTGAATGTGTGTATTTAACACGCCATTGGCTTAGTACAGGGTGAGCTCTACTCTCACTTATCAAAGACCAACCTTTGGGTTGAATCACTGAGTGATATCTACTATGTGTTAGCAAAAAATATTAAGCTATTCATATGATTATTGATAAATATGCAGTGAAACCTATTTTGGGCTGTGAAAGGCCATACTACCTACCTATAAGTGAAAATAAATTATTTATCTTTGTTTGCGCGTAAGCATATTAGGTGTTTTGTTTCTGTTTGAATTCCCTTCCCAACTTCCCTTACCTTCCCTTCGTCAGGAGGAGGAGGAAAACCCGGCGCATCGCCTGTCTTCTTCCAGTGCTGGTCAAGGAAACAACGAGTACTTCGACCTTTTCCCTTCAAGGGAGGGCTTTTCGAGACGTTTTCGTCTCCTACATTTTTCGGAAGGAGCTGCCGTATTCATCCTCTGGTAGGCGCTTATCCTCATTATTCCTTTTCCCATCTCCCATTTATAACTTTCTCTCTTCATCCCTTTTTATTATTACATTGAACCTTTTTTTTGCTTGCGTTTGTCGCACGTCACAGCCTAACGGACCACGTGTGCCTACATTTTTTGGTGCCGAAATTCGGGACATTTATTACGAGGAAGTTTATTTTCTTTTCTTGAGTTTTATTTAATTATTTCATTCAGCCATGTCTGACGGTGAAGGGGCGAAAAAGAAGGGAGTGTTAACTCGGGAGCAATTCGATTCGCAGCTGAAGTTATTGCGTTTCAAACGCAATCATTTTCGTTGCACTGTGGGTGCAGCTTTTTCTCTTGCTGAGTAGCTCGAAGGCTCCGGATCGGACATGTTAAGTCATCCTAAGCTGGAGATCTTTCTAATACGCTGCTCCCAATTGGAAACCGTTTATCCAGGATTCCTCGAGGCTCAGGATAAGATCTTTGAATATTGCCAGAACTGTAATCAAGGCAATGTCTGTGCGGAGGATATGCGTGTGGGCGAAGAGGAGGAAGAAAAGTTTTATTTTAGTCTTTCCATTTTCCATCGCGCAGTGAATCCTTCCGCCACAAATGAGCGTACGCCTGCGGATCCACGCAAAATGAAAGGTCGCGCCTTCCCACTAACGAATTGCCTCGATTTTCAGGGGCTTTCTCGGATTGGGTTGGATTCCGTGATTTGTTCAAGTCTGGTGCACGATAGAACGGCCATTGCATCGGTGGAGAAATTCTCCAATCTGAAGGCAGCTGTTCAAGGAAAGGCCTCAGCGCTTATCGCTTCAGTCCCATTTGGCGAAGGCCATTATTGTTCAGCATGGAAGGAATTATGCGAGCATTATGACAATTCTGGGATTCGATTATCTAGACAAAGTTCTGGAATTTCCCGTTTCTTCATTCGGTAATGCAACAATTTGAAATTCATGATGCTCTGAGAACTTAAGATATTCCTGATTTAGGGGAATTTATATTATTTAGATTAGCTGCTCGTGTGGTTGACGCAGAAACTCTTGCCCTCTTTGAAGAGACATTGAGTGATGAGCCTTTTCCCTCTGTTACTCAACTTTTGAGTTTCGTCAAGAAAAGGATCAAGGTTTTTCAAACGTCGTATGGCCCTAATCCGAAAACCTCCGTTTCGTGCAAGTCTCCGCCAACGGCAAGAGTTTTAAGAGTATGCCGGAGACAAAGCTGTTCGCAGCCTTTTGTCACGAGATGACTCTGACGACAGGCCGATCAGGTGGACGTAGTTAATCTTGTCGCCGTAGTTCGTGAGCTGATGTAGCTTTTTAGATCCGCCCATTTGGTCGGCCGTATAGTAGCGTAGTGGCCGTAGTGTGTGTAGCTTAGCAGACTTTTTGGCTAAGGAATATCCCCCGCTGGGGAGCTTCTGGCGAACCGCGTCAGCCTTGAGTTTGCTGTTCATGGCCGGCCGCGTAGAGTTTCTGCTGATGAGGGATTCCGAATAGTTGCGTCAATTGGTCGTTAGAGGAAGAAGAGAAGACATCACTCGATATAATTTCCGTTGGAAATGCCCTTTCTAACTAAAACACGAACAAACCTCACCGCGGAGATTGAAACAGCTAAATAACGAAGTTAGCGTGATATATCATGTTTTGACTTGATTGTCATTCAATAAATGTATGTTAAAGAATCTTCCTCGATTCACTACACTTCCAATTCCCTCCCTTTTACACGATAGGCAGGGGGATTCTTAGTAGAATTATTCTTCACGGCTGTAATACTGCGATGTGGAAGGCAAGGGAAAACCAACACATTATTAATAAAAAGAGACGTTTCAGGCGTTATATGGTGGAATAACATAATTAAATAAGTTTGGGAATTTTCCACAAACAAATATTTTCTTCGACCGGTTTCGATGTGATACATCATCATCAGGCCTGATGATGATGTATCACATCAAAACCGGTTGAAGTAAAGATTTGTTTGTGGAAAATTGCCAAACTTATTTAATCAACACATTATTATCCAGAGGATTCGCAGCTACTCCACTCTTTTCTTTATATCAAGACATGATGGAGCCCTCTCGAGTAAAATATTCTCACATTCGGATCTCCGGGTGGGTACTACCCGAGAGAGTACATCAGTCAAGCGTCATAAACATTTTAGGGTAGGAACTTGGAACTTGCGATCACTTCAGACCTGTGGGAGATTGGAGAGATTTAAGATGGCTGAATCTGAAGGAAGAACCTGCGATCTCCATTCGCAGAATGGACCTCGACATATTAGGGAATCAGTGACATGAGATGGCTCAAAGAAGGAAACTTTTGGAGTGGAAGTTACAGAATTATTCACACAGGATCACTGAATGGTAATGCTGGAGTAGACATAATGTTCAGCAAGCGTGCAGGAATGCGTGTGAAGAGCTTCCTGCAGTACAGTAAGTGGGTTATAATGATGAAGATTGAAACCAATCCTACAGATAACATTGTGGTACAAGTTCACATGCTTATGTCGGACTACGAAGATTAAGAAGTGGAAGACATCTATGAGGATAAGAGGATTCGTGAAATGAGATGCAAAAGAATGGATTCAAAATTCGGAGAAAGGAATAGGTGAGATTAATGAACAGATTTTGAATTAGAGTAATGACTTGAGAGAAAGTAAAGAACGAAAGTGATGTAATACCACGTCTCCTTGTCGTTTATCTCAAAATTATAAATGAAATGGATTAAGTAAACATTTTAGGATAATTAATAGCATTAAAGATACATGTACAAGCTCAACGAATGCAGTCATGCTAAGTCGAAATCTGATCTTCTCCGTTTGCGGGAAGTTTTTTTCAATTTAGCTTCTTCTTGTGCATCAAAAATATGCGTCTGCTCGCGAAGAGACATATTTCTGCTCCGTCGAGGATCTGTAAGCTCTGGCAGCAGGCACAGGTGATAAAATTTGGTAAGCTTGGGCTCCATCTTTCTCCATGGGTCATCGTCCTTCATCACCTTCACCGTTTTAATATACGGGTGGACCTCGGTATATACTGCAAATAAGCAGAATTATCTCCTTGTCATATGGAGCTGGCCTTGAATCTGTAAAATGATGCTGTTTTGCAACTATAGCATTGAAGTGCTCCGCGCAGTTACTGTTGAGATCCTGAATTAAACTCCTGCTGTGGCGTGCTAAATATCCCACGTTTCGATTCAGTTCCTCTATTAGCCCAGAGGAGCGGAGCTCATCAATGATAGAATCTTCAGTATCGCTTCTAGAGCAGAAATATTCGGCGCAGTTTGAGTGGTCTCCAAAGATATGTCTTGGACTATTTAAAATGTCTTTCCTCAATCTCGATATCTTCTCATCAAGGCTTCCGGCTCTGTCGTCTTGTTTGCGGTAGGCAATTGCTTTATCAATTGCAGTCTGTAAGCGTAAAACACTTGAGGGAACTTTTTTCCTAAGGCAGGCAGGTCCATTCCGCCTATCCTTGCTGATTTCCCTCAATTTTGTGCAGTAATTTCGCAGGAGGTGGTTTTTGCATTCAATTTTTTCAATCGGAGTATTTTTATAGGGCCGGGATTGAACCAACGTGGCATATAAGCTGCTGTCACCCTCTGCAATCAGCTTATTGGATCGGATTCCATACATCTGTTCGTTAGCTCTAAACCCCTCTAAAACTATAGCCGACTCCATACTTGTGGAAGAGGCTGTGCATTCCCAATTTTTGAAGCACACGTGCTCGCTTGCTTCTGTGAGGGATATTTCTGTTCTTCGGCACACCATACAGTATTTATTTTTGACCCCTACGAAAAGCACCTTTTTGGTACGGTATCCAATAATGGCTGCCTGCAAAACAATATGCAAATTTAATTCACCATTTGACTACCGCTAATATGAAAATGATAGTGATATAATATCAGAATGATTTCCAGTACCGTCACGGAGTAATTAATCCGTACCACTTCCAGACAGCGAAAATTAGCGCTCCAAAATATTGTACTGATATGATCTGTCAACACTGCATTCGCAAGCCATAAGTAATCCAGCTTGTTTGCTGCGGCAATCCTTTGAGAGGTCAGTGAGATGAAATGGCGGTTAAAGTCGCTCTCGTGGGGAGGACCGACGGTCAGACCGTCATTAGTAAGGTCCAACCTCTCGAAGCAGCTAATCCAAGACCCTTCCTCGAGTTCGAGGCTCGTATGAACCCAACCCTCACCGCAGGAGGCCCAGCCACAGAAGTTGACCATTTGCAGTTAAATATGCAATTTAAAAGTTTATAACTTAAATCCGAAAGTATCATGTTTATCGCATAGCCGGCGAAGATACGACTGAGTAGGTGTTTTGAACGGCATTGTGCGATAAAATTTAATGATTATTGATAAAAGTAAGATATTTCGTATAGCGATTTGGCAACCCTGCAGATCGCCGGAGGAATGGGGAGAGGGCACAGAGATAGGTAAGGACGACCATCGCCGCAGGAAGCCCAGCCTCCGAAGTTGACCGTTTGCAGTTCAATATGCAATTTAAATGTTTATAACTTTTACCCACATTTATTATGTTTATCGTATAGTACGCGAAGAGACGATTAAGTAGGTTTTTTGAACGACGTTGTGCGATAAATTTTAAACTCCCTATTGCGAATGCACCCTTACTATGTATCTGCGTCTCTACTAGCAAGTACTCTACTAGTAAGTAAGTACTCTACTAGTAATTAGGGTTGCTTCTAAATATTGCGTGGACAAATAGACCGAATTGTGCCTTGCAAAACCTCCGCTTCACCAAATACGCACTATCCTACCATTCACCCTCGCGGTGACTTTCAGACTTTCATCGCTTCTGAATAAAATTGTACGTGAAAACGCGTTTCGGGTCGTTAATGGCAAAATGTTTGCAAATAATGTATAAACGATATAAAAACTTTCGCTGCAATAAACGTTTTATTTTAGACGTAAAAGGGCCTGGGCGGGAATCCCCGCCTTCCCGCTCTGGCCATGCCACACCTGATTTGGAGGATTAGTTGGCTGGGTTGGGTCAACTACAAAACAAATTTACAGCTACACTTCTTAGATACTTCCTAAACATATCCGCTATCGAAGTGAATGGGTACCTTCTTCATTCCGCCATCTGAACGTGTCTAAAATGGTTATCAAGCTACTTGTAAGTGGCATCTTCATGTGTTATTTATTATTAATTAGTACTTACTACATTACTGTCAAATTACAGCAGCTAATCGAAAGTCACAGGAGAGCAAAGACAGGCATTACGGTCACATCATAGTACTATACAAAAACGTGTAAATAAAAATGTATTACATTTTCTATGTGCTATGCATGCATTTATTGCACCACCTTGAATGGCATCTGGTTCACTACGAAGTGATTTTCTAAACTCCAGGTATTCGTTTGTAATCAGGAGCTGAGTTCAAGAAATTTATAAAAGTCACGAAGACCCTGCTGATGTTGAACCCCCTGTCACACGCCATGGAGGTGGCCTGAAGGGTATTATACAGATCTCCACATCTACATTTACACGATACCCTGCAAGACACCTTGAGGGTGTGTGGCAGGGGGTGAAGATCACTAAGCATTCGCTATAAACATGCAAACATGCAACTATAGGTTCTTAGGCAACAAGACTGTTTGTATCTACATAGTAATAAGGGATTGGTTGTTATTACATGCATCATGCACCACAGACTATAAAATATTTCAACCTACCTATCCCTTTGCTATGCTGCCTATACTGTTCTCTTATAGTAGGTACGGGGGGAAAATGCCAATTTGAATCTATCAGTACGACTATCTCTCTCTCTAATCTGATTTATCTAATCGAATCTAGCATAATACGCTGGTGTTTTTAACATATGCCAAACATCTTCAGTAAAGCTATCCGATTTAAATAGCTGTATGAGATTTAATCTGTACTTTAACCTAAGCTCTGATAATGATTCTCACCCTAATTCTTTAATTAATTCTGAAACAGTACTTAACGTATCGTAACACCTTTTAACGAACCTAGCTGCTCTGCGCTGCACACTGTCTAGTTCTCTGATCAAACCTAATTCATTCGGATCCCATACACTGGCTGCATACTCAAGGTGGGGCCTAACTAGAGAAAAGTAACATCGCTCTTTTGTCTTCTCATCACATTTTCTAAGTAATCTTTCCAAGTTCTGGTCGCACAAGGATCACTTACTTCCTAGCTTACCAGTCCTTTTTCCCTGATAACAGCGTAAAAATATCGTAGAATTCTCCCTTATCTTTTTCAAATCCTTTTTTCCTAGAATTCTCCCTCGCCTACCCTCGTAGTCTAACCTTTGGGCATGAAGCGATAAAGACAGGTTAGAAATTCAACGGAATGGGTGGGTAGGGGGGAAGGGAAAGTGACCGTTGAGCGACCTTACCATTGTTCTACATGGTTCTCCGTATGCTTCACATGCAGCATTCACTATTATGAAAGAAGTTTTCAGGCTCAACATTATATGCAGCTACCTATACAATACACTTGTATTTATACTATTGGATATATTCAAGGTGTTCATATGCGTAATTGTACGAGGAAAGAAAGACATTTTGAATCTATCAGTATAACAATCAATCTCTCTAATATTATTTATCTGGTTGAATCTAGCATAATTAGCTGGTGTTTTTAATATATGCCAAACATATTCAGTAAAGCTATCCGATTTAAATTTCTGTCATAGATTTAATCTGAACTTTGAGATACTGTAAGATATTTGAGCACATAGTAGTCAGTTCGATCATGGGGCATTTGGATAGTCAGGGATTACTCATAAACAGCCAGCATGGGTTCCGGAAAGGTAGATCTTGCGAGACACAATTAGCTTTATTCGTATACGATATTTTAGTCCACGGCGAAAGCAGTACTGAAGTTGATGCGATATTTTTAGATTTTAAAAAGGCTTTCGATAAAGTTCCTCATGACAAATTAATTTTGAAGTTAGAGAGTTTTGGTATAAATAAAGACGTTGTATGTTGGGTAAAAGAATTCTTAAGTGGGCGAGAGCAGAGGGTTGTCATAGATGGTATCATGTCGGACACAATCGAAGTTACATCGGGAGTTCCCCAGGGTAGCGTAGTAGGTCCGCTTCTATTTCTTTTATACATAAACGATTTGGGTACCGTAGTTAGTAGTAACCTTAGACTTTTTGCAGACAATGCGGTAATGTACAGGGGTATAACAAACGAAGAGGACACGAAATCACTTAGCAAGGATTTAGATGCAATTCAAGAGTGGTGTGACAAATGGCAGTTAGAACTCAACCTTAAAAAGTGTGTAGCTATCAATTTTTGGAGGAGGAATAATTCGATAGAGCGATCCTATAGAATTAATAACACGAAGATCGAAAACGTTGAAACCGTAAGATATTTAGGTGTAACAATCACAAAAGATTTATCGTGGGGAAGACACATAAGGGAAATATGCGGCCGAGCGAAGAGAAAGCTAGGATTTATAAAAAGAGTACTTGGGAAATGTGATGAGAAGACAAAAGAGCGATGCTACTTTTCACTAGTTAGGCCCCACCTTGAGTATGCAGCCAGTGTATGGGATCCTAAATAATTAGGTTTGATGAGAGAACTAGACAGTGTGCAGCGTACACTGTAAAAAGTATATCTGATTTTAAGGCACAAAAGCGATCTGAATTTCAGATGCAACAAATTTAAGACAGGGTATGTTGAATTTCAGCAGTAATATCTTGTCTAAAAATAAGGCAGGTGAACGACTGAAAATCAGACCATCCAGAATCCTGCTTCCTCTGCTTCCGGCTTAACTGCTCCTGTACCAACCATCCATGTTCCTGCCTCTTCCGCACCTTGCATCCGTGTTCCTGCCTTAAACCAGACAGCGCTTAAATTCAGATCGCACTGAAAATCAGATTAACTTTTTACAGTGTAGAGCAGCTAGGTTCGTCAAAAGGTGTTACGATAGGTTGAGTCGTGTATCAGAATTAATACAAGAATTAGGGTGGGAATCATTATCAGAGCGTAGATTAAAGTTCAGATTAAATCTATTGCAGAAATTTCAATCGGATAGCTTTACTGACGATGTTAGGCACATATTAAAAACACCAGCGTATTATGCTAGATTCGACCAGATAAATAAGATTAGAGAGATAGATTGTCGTACAGATAGATTCAAAATGGCATTTTTCCCCCATACTATAAGAGAACAGAATAGGCAGCATAGGAAAGGGATAGGTAGGGGAAATACTTTAGAGTATTCTGTAGTGCATGATGCATGTATTAACCCCTCAAATACTATAGATACCAACAATCTAGTTGCATGAGACCCTTTAGTTGCTTGCTTGCATGTTAGTAGTGCATGCTTGGTGACCTTCACCCCCTGCCACACACCCTAGCGGTGGCTTGCAGGGTATCGTGTAGATGTAGATGTAGATGAACTTTAACTTACGCTCTCATATGATTCCCACCCTCATCATCATCATCATCATTGGTCAACAATCCTACATCTACATCTACACGATACCCTGCAAGCCACCGCGAGGGTGTGTGGCAGGGGGTGAAGATCACCAAGCATGCACTACTAACATGCAAGCAAGCAACTAAAGGGTCTCATGCAACTAGATTGTTAGTATCTATAGTTTCCTAAATTTGGTTTGACGCAGATTTCCACTCGATTCTTCTACCGACCAACCTTTTCATTGTGATGTAATTCTTCTCTTTTACATCCTTCACAATCTGTTCCATGTATCTCATACGAGGCCTGCTTTTCCCAATCTTCCCGTTCACTTTTCCCTCGACGATAGTCTTCATCAGGCCGTCGTGTCTCAAGATATGGCCGAATAGGTTGTCCCTTCTTATTTTAGAGTTGTTAGCTTCTCTTCTCTCCCACTCTTCTTAGGAGTTCCTCGTTGTTTACTCGGTCGATCCATTTAATCTTCATTCCCACCCTAATTCGTGTATACAATGTGTTCTAACTGCCATTGCCGCACCACTTTTGAATTTAATCTAAATCCTTGCTAAGTGTGAAACTTTGTGTGAAAGTGTGAAACCTTGGAAACTTGGTGTGGTACATGGCAGTTAGAATTAAACTTTAAGAAATGCCTTGTAATGAATTTTTGGAAAAAGAATATCTCTCCTCCTACCACTTACAAAATAAGTAATAATGAATTAACAAACGTGGAATCTATTAAATATCTTGGAATAAGACTGACAAATGACCTTTCCTGGGGTAAACACATTCGTGAAATAATGGGTCAAGCGAATCGCAAACTGGGTTTCATTAAAAGAGTATTGGGTAAATGTGACGATCATGTACGAGAAATCAGCTACTTTTCCCTTGTTAGACCTCATTTGGAATATGCTGCCAGTGTATGGGATCCCTACGAAATCGGTCTGAGTAATGAACTTGAACGTGTGCAGCGAAGATCGGCAAGATTTGTAAAGGGACGGTATGATAACCTTACTAGCGTAACCAGTCTATTGAATGAATTGAAATGGGAGTCATTGTCAGATCGCAGGTTGAAATTTAGACTTAATCTCTTACACAAATTCCAAGGCAATATTTTCAGTGATGATGTTAAAAATATTTTACGAACCACAACTTACTATGGCAGACTGGACCATAATCATAAAGTTAGAGAAATTGATTGCCGAACTGACCGATTCAAAATGTCCTTTTTTCCCTCGCACAATTAGAGATACGAATAACGGTAAATAGGTCCTATCGGAGAGTAGCAATGAATAGCATTGGTAGCTGCATGTTGGTATGAGTACTTAAAGCTAACCCTACTAACAGAATGTTTTTGCATGTTTTATTTGCAATTTCTATCTTTTTTAAATAGTGTAGTTCTGACTACTATATTAATACTATTCCTTTTTTATGCATGATATGTAGTGCATGTTTGGTGAGCAATCACCCCCTGCCACACACCCTTGTGGTGGCTTGCAGGGTATTATGTAGATGTAGATGTAAGTGATTCCCTGTCTTCTTCTTTTGATATACCCCTGTACACTACCGCATCGTCTGCAAACATTCTAAGCCTACTATTAACTACGGAACCTAATTCGTTTATGTATAAAAGAAATAGAAGCGGACATATGACGCTACCCTGAAGAACTTCCGGTGTTACTTTGATTATGTCCCACGTCATACCATCACCGTTTTTAAAAATAGGTGTAAAGTTAGCTTCTTTCCAATCCTTGGGTACTATGTTGTTCGTTAGTGTTTAATTGATTATTATTTCTAGATAGGGGGCTATTTCAGAAGCTAATGTTTTATATACTCTGGAAGGAATTTAATCGGGACCTGGTGATTTGTTTTTACTAATGTTTTTTAACTGGTGCTCTATTCCGCGACATCAAATTGTTATTTAGGGCATAGGTTCACTGAAAGTGTTCGGCAGTGTTTAGATTGTGTTGTGTGGCGATGAGTTTAATACGCTTCTACGCTGGAAAGTGTTTAAATAATTGGCTTTTTCTAAATTGCTGGTGACTCCAATTCCTGCATCGCTTTTAAGTGTGTGAACTGTGGACCAATTTCTCAGAAGCACATATGATAATCTAAATATTCTCCTAATATCTTGCTCTGAAAATTGTTATAACGCTTGCCTACATCATTTCCTTGCCAATGCTCTCGATTTTTTATAGTTTTTAACTAACGCATCTGTTCCTCTACCGATAGACACTGTCCTGCATTCTTCACCCCAGTGTTGCATACCCTTTGTCGCTTTAGTGATTTCCTAACCTCCACGTTATACCACCTTGGCTCTATATTATCACTTATCAATTTACTTGGTATGTATTTGTTAACTGCTTTACGGGTGACCTCCAGAAATTCCCCCACGAATCCTCCGTATCTAATCCTTTGCTTTGTTTGATAAATACATTAACAGATTCCCTTAATTCCTCTTTCATACCGTCGTAATTAGAATTGCCAAATAAGTACATCTTCCTCCTTGGTTTATAAAGTCTTTCAAGAGCTATAACAAATTTCACATGCACTATTTTGTGATCATTAATTCCTGTGACTGCAACTATATTTAGAACTTTTTCGGGTGTATTTGTTGCTAATAAGTCTAGAATGTGTACTGTAGAATACTATTTCAAGGTAGGGGGAAATTTCGGAAGCTAATTCTATTTACGTGGGAGGGAATTTGATCAGGGCCAGGAGATTTGTTGGGGCTTATGTCTTTAAGTAACTTTTCAATACCATTATAGGAAATTTCAATTGGTTGCATCAGCCCCTGAAAGAGGTCAGGTAAGACGACAGTTGAATCCCCGGAAGGTGGGTTGAAAATGGTTTGGAAGATGGAATTTAGCAAGTTAACTTTGTGAAGAGTGTTTGTGGCAATTTCATCCTTATCATTGTTATGTGAATGAACGGCAGACTTATGGCCTTGCCTAGCCTGATGGCCTTGCACCTCCTTGACGTATGTACAACCAGAAGACTTCAATTTTCCTACAATCGTTCCCCAAGTGTTTTTCTTTTGAATTCTGCAAATGCATTAATAAGCAATGGATTTTGATATTTTATAGTTTTCAATTATTACGTTATGCTCATCAGTGGGCATATATATACTAATTATTTTCATTTTAGCACGACATATTCGCTGCCGTCTCAGGGATTTTCTCACTTCGGCATTGTACCACCTAGGTTCAGTGCTTTCTTTTTTAAATTTACTATGGATATATCTATTGATCCCAGAGCGCATGATATTAATAAACGACTTCCATGAACCATTCGTACATACGTGAATGGAAGACTTTTTGAAATTCGATAAGGAATCTCTTAAATAAATTTTAAAGTTAGCAAAGTCTGCTCTTTTTGATGTAAATATTTCTTTTTTGTTTAAAATTTTTATCTAAAGACAGTAAGAATTTTGCAGTTATAACTCTGCGGTCACTGATCCATCAACCGTGTCAATCATTGTCACTTGTTGTGGGATATTGGTTGCCAGTAAATCAAGAATGTTATCCCCCTTTATTAGGTGCTGTAGCTAATTGTTGCAGGGAGTTATTGGAGAATACATCTAATAGAGTCTCACAGATGTCCTTGTCCTTTCCTCCAGCTTTGAAGCAGAATGTTCTCCAGTCTATTGATGGTGATTTGAAATCTCCACCTAAAATTATACTACGCTGTTGCACGCTACGCTCGCTGTTACGAGACGTTATAGAATTTATCTGCTTTCCCAGTTCTAATATTGAGTCAACATCAGTGTTTGGGGGCCTATAGAATGCGCAGACAGATATTGATTTGGATTTAGGTCATCTTAATGAACACCAAACACATTCCAAGGGGTTGTCGGGGAATATTACTGCTTTTCTAATGACTGAGTTGAAAACTTCGGTAAAACACTTTGGGAATATTTCATATGTGATATGTGTGATGTGTCCTTCGATAGCCAGCTTTCTGTGCATACGATTATATCTGCATCAGTACTTTGTATCTACTAGTATACTGCAGCTAACAATCCAGCATGGAGGGTAGTGTATATTTGATGAATCGTAGGTTTTTGAGACATCTCGGCCTTTATGTCTACGAAATGTTTAGAAGAAGACAATCTTAGAGTTGTAGACAGCAGTGGCTTTCATAGTAAGGGTGCAATCGCAATAGGGCATTTCTTACCTAAAATTTTATCGCACAACGTCGTTCAAAAAACCTACTTAATCGTCTCTTCGCGTACTATACGATAAACATAATAAATGTGGGTAAAAGTTATAAACATTTAAATTGCATATTGAACTGCAAACGGTCAACTTCGGAGGCTGGGCTTCCTGCGGCGATGGTCGTCCTTACCTATCTCTGTGCCCTCTCCCCATTCCTCCGGCGATCTGCAGGGTTGCCAAATCGCTATACGAAATATCTTACTTTTATCAATAATCATTAAATTTTATCGCACAATGCCGTTCAAAACACCTACTCAGTCGTATCTTCGCCGGCTATGCGATAAACATGATACTTTCGGATTTAAGTTATAAACTTTTAAATTGCATATTTAACTGCAAATGGTCAACTTCTGTGGCTGGGCCTCCTGCGGTGAGGGTTGGGTTCATACGAGCCTCGAACTCGAGGAAGGGTCTTGGATTAGCTGCTTCGAGAGGTTGGACCTTACTAATGACGGTCTGACCGTCGGTCCTCCCCACGAGAGCGACTTTAACCGAAATGGCCATTTAGGGAGTAGTGTCTCTAATTTTTTGCGGGTATATTACATTATAAATCATCACAGTTTTCCATTCAAAAGTATGTTATTTGTAATACCTAGTCCTTTTTATCCCGTAACTAGGCATTTAAATCTTTTGTGGTAAGTGTTGGCTTTCGTCATTTTTATTACCCACTTACAATTACGCTATTTACAAACATAAGAAGTCATTGCAAACGTAACCTTGTGGAAGTTTTTAATATGCATAATAAAACGTAATAGTAATACTTCACACTAATTTATTGATCATCAACCCGGGTTTTGGCAATCTTGAAAATGGCACTGAGTTGCCGAAACCCGGGTCGATGATCAATAAATTAATGTGCAGTATTACTATTACGTTTAATATGCATACGCTATTTACACCATATTCCGTGCATACATAAAACAAAATATGCGTATTTATACTTATCTTAAACTATTAAATTTCGTCATTCTTCAAGGAAACGACTATGTCATAACGTCAGCTGAATTCCATCAATGAAGTTATAAGTACGAACCCAAAATTAACATTACTAAATAGTGCACGTAATCACAACTGGGAAAAGGAATATGAATATTCTTCGATCATTTTGTTTTATTATTCCGAAAACAACATGTTGTGGTGTGCTGTTTTGTTTTGCACAGTCCGCTGTTTTCACAATTCACGAATTTTGCCCTTTAAGTGAGATTGTGAAGTTACAATTCAACCAATTTCAGGTATTTCAATTCAATATATTATTTTGTAGTTAGCGATGCGGAAACATAGAAAGACTAAATAAAAAGACGATAATGTGAATAAGTCAGAACATAAGCCATGGCCGACTGAAATCCGTCTAGTAGTAGAAGTGGCATAGAATAAGGACAATGGAAGAATTATATTTCTAATATTCCCTCGATAATGGGGGCGTTTACTCGGAACGGAAATTGCTATTTTATTAATAGAATCGTTAGATGGAATAAAAAAATGATTTTTAGTGAAAAAATCAATCTTCTAACCATAGCCATTCACTCATAAATTGAAAATTAAAATACGCAAAAGGTGACGCCCATCGAAAGAGCTGCGCTGAAAACATTGACGTCATCCACCTCCCCTCCTTGGCTGTTTTGGGGGGGAGAGGCCACACAGCTCCTAGCGCAGCAGGCCAAAATAACTGAACAACGAAATTCACTAGGTAATTCTCGTAAACTTTTTGGCGTGATTAAAAAGGTTCTCAAGTTTTATTCGTGCGAAAATGGAAGAAGAATTTACCAAAGGATCTTCAGACAATCTTCCAATTGTAAATTCTGACATGGTGGATGATTTCTACAGAAGAAATTTGGACTTCTTAGTTGCTGAAGTACGCAATGTGAAGACTAAACGGTAATTCTTTAAGTGTGATTTTTCTGTCGATTATTCATTTTCCGTTTGCTATGAAATGTAATGATGTGAAGTGGTGTTGAATAATAATAATTTGGCCCTCGGAAGTTTCTTCGTCGTCACCAAGGACGTGGTACCCACACAGCACGGAATATTCCAGGAATATTCTATTTTCATCCCCAATATTCCTAGTTGATCCCAGGGACATGGCGAACCATAATAGAATATTCCAAGAATATTCGAAAATGGTTCGCATGGGAATATCCCATTGAGAATATTCTAGGAATACTCTAAAAAGGTTCTCATGGGAATATTCCCGTTGCGAATATTTGAGAATGTTCTAGGAATATTCTAAAAAGGTTCGCATGAGAATATTCCCGTAGCGAATATTTGAGAATATTCTAGGAATATTCTATTACGGTTCGCACGGGAATATCCCCATTACGAATAATTGAGAATATTCCACGAATATTCTAAAAATGTTCGCAAGAGAATATCCCCGATGCAAGTATTTGAGAATATTCTAGGAATATTCTAAAAAGGTACTCATGGGAATATTCCCGTTGCGAATATTCTAGGAATATTCTAAAAATGTTCGCAAGAGAATATCCCCGATGCGAGTACTTGAGAATATTCTAGGAATATTCTAAAAAGTTCTCATGGGAATATTCCCGTTGCGAATATTTGAGAATATTCTAGGAATATTCTATTATGGTTCGCACGGGAATATTCTCGATACGAATAATTGAGAATATTGTAGGAATATTCCAAAAATATTTGAGAATATTCTACGAATAGTCTGTTATAGTTCGCACGAAAATATACCCAATTGGAATATTTAAGGATATACTGGGGATATTCTCTTACGATTCTTATCGGAGTATCCCCAATATGTATACATAGGTTTTTTTTAAATGGAGATCGCTTCAGCTCTACACTATTTGATAAATAACTTCCAGGGAAGTCTGGTCAGAACCTTAAAAAGATTAATTCACTCGCCGAGTCGATTTCATGTTTAGCAGCATTGTTTCACTCACTCTATTGTAACTTTGTACAATAGGTTCTCAGCAATAGATACTTATTCAAGGAAATTCTTACTTTTCTATATTTCGTTTAGCATTGAAAGAATGCCTATCAATTATGTAAATACATATCGGTCAAACTTATTTTTGTCCTTAAAATGATTTCAGAGGAACAGTGCAAGGGGGAAAATCCGCACAGTGTTAGTCTTTTGAAATTTATAGTTCTCGCGAGTGAGTTGGTGGCAGCGAGTAGAGTCTCTTACCCATCACTATGTAGCTCAAAGTATCATACATGAGTAGTTTATAGTGGTTAGGATGGGATGGCCAGGTTATCAGACTTTCAGGTAGTCGGCATGGCAGTAGGCAGGATAGGAACGATGAAACAAAATGAGACACATTTTTTGGCGATGAACAAGGAATAGGTATGTTCAGAGAATATTCCAATGAGTATATTCCGCAGGAATAAAGTCAGAATTTAGCCTGGATATTTCGTATAAGCTAGGAATATTCCCGTTATACCAAGGAATATTCTTAACAAATTCCTCTAGAATAATCTTCAGGAATATTCTTAGCATATCCTACAGCCCGGACATATCGCATATGTTAGGAATATTCCCAGTATATTCTGAGAATATCCCCCGAATATTCTGAGGATATGCTAGGAATATTCCAAGTATATGCTGAGGATGTTCCAGGAATATTCCAATGAGAATATCCCAGGAATATTCTTAGTATATACCTCTGGAATATTCTTCAGGAATATTCTTAGCATATCCTACAGCCCGGACATATGGGATATTCTAGGAATATTCCTAGAATATTTTGAGAATATTGAGAATATCCCAGGAATATTCTAATATTCTCATGAGAATATTCCAGGGATATGATAAGCATATTCTTGTGCTGTGTGGGTACTGGAATATGTTGCCTATCAGGCTCCAATGTTATCATGTAATTAATTGCAGCCTTCAACGAAAACTTTAATGAGTAATTTATTATTCAACACCTATTGTAGGCATTCTTCATTTTTAAAAATGTAATATATATTTCACACAGTAAATGAAAATCAAACGGCTTGTGATTTAACTGTAGAAAACAGTAGAAATTGAAATGACGTATCAGTGTACAAAAAAACAGACAACACGTCGACTGCATAACTGGAAACCGCACATCCCGCAATGGAAGTATATGAAACGATAAGTAAACTGTCATGGTTATCCAAGAATAATTATCCTCATATCATGTCGTGCATCAATGTATACTTCAATCATTACGACCATTATTACCATAGGAATTATTTCAACCATTACGTGTAACTATAGTTACACGTAATGGTTGAAATAATTCCTATGAAATGCTATTTATTAAACATTTTGACATGAAATTGAAGAGAAAGTGAATTTAAAGTTATTCTTGTATTAAGGGATGTTGTAGTATGTACGCTTGTTATAATTTTGTTCTCTAAAGAGTTCGTTATAAAAATGATGTGGAAACTAACCATAGGCGTATCCAGGGGAGGTTTTCATCCCCCCATTGGTAAATAAATATATACTTTTAAAAATACCCGGACCTCCCGTTTACATGGGGGTTTCGGTGGTGACCGCCCCCCCTTCAGACGCTTCTATATTTGCTAATTAAACTAACCAAGTATGGTAGGGGCAACAGATACTCCGGTCCGTTCACTGTATGCGTGGTTATTAGTCGAAATCTCTGATATTTTTTAAGTTTTCATTGGTATTTTTTTCCCAGATCGGAGAAAATTCACTCATGAAATAACCATATTTTGATTAACATATTCAATTAATTTTCACAAATATGGTCTGATAATTTTTTTAAATTTATAATAAAACAATATAATCCATAAAATGTGTAAATTAGGCTACAATGTTTGAAATTTGCTTTGCATAAATATAATGCTCTGTGTCAAGCAATCTCGAAAGCATACCATGAAGGTTTTACTTAATTTAGTTTCACTTATATGTTTACCTTACTATATAATTGACAACCTTCCCTAATTTACAGTGCCAGCAGGGAGTCATATGGAGACAATGCTGTAGGTTATGTGCAGTTGAAGCGTGAGGGCCCTTTGTGTACCACTAAAGCCAAAGTTACACCAGAGCATAAAGTGCATCAGAAATCATATAATGTTGTTGTGACCATAGATGAAGCTCAGGACCGTATTATTGCCTGTAAATGCACAGATTGTGCTGCATCTGCAGGTATGTACTTAACTATGTTAATTTTAATGAAATGATATCATTATTATATTATCACATGACTGACTTAAGTTGTGCAAGGTGATAATACAATAAATTACCCTTGATAGGCCATTTATAAAATGGTATTAACTGTATTGTAACTTGTATTACAATGTGTGTAGTTAATATTATTTAAATTATCTTAGGTGGCTGTAAACATGGAGTCGCTTTTTTATTCTGGCTCCATAGAAAAAGTGAAGAACCTTCAGTGACTTCAACAACATGTTACTGGAGGGCATCGAGACTAGCGAGGGAGATGAAAACACGTCAGAACATGGATTTAGCCTCTCTTGTTGGGCATGATTTGCCACCTTTAGCAGCGAAAAAGGGGGCATTTCTGAGTACCATTACAGAAAATATTAAAGGTGCTACGGTGGAGTGTTTGATTTTTTCAGGGAAGATGTATATAATGCAGCTTCCATTTACCATTTGGTCCTGAAGTACGCAAAGGAGGCTGGTATGGAAGACGTATGCCCTAATAGGTGCATAGAATTTATGAAGTCTGCAATGACATCATCTCTTTGCAAAGAAATTGAGACTGGTACTAGGAACCAGGCTCATTCACCCCTATGGTACCAGATGCGTTTTGGGAGGATTACTGCATCGCGAATCTATGAAGCCTCTAGGTGCAAGACAGCTGGTGCCTTGAAAGAGGCTATATTGGGTGCAACAACTGTTGAAACAGCTCCTATGCTTAGAGGGTCCATGCTGGAACCTGAGGTACTGAGTGAGGTTGCAAGGAAAACCAATATTAAAATAAATAAAGTTGGTTTGGTATTGAATGCCAAATATCCCATATTTGGGGCTTCGCCAGATGGCATTTCAGAGGAGTTTGTGGTGGAAGTTAAGTGCCCCTCCAAGGAAAGTTCCATTGGTAAATATGTAAGCAATGGCAAGGTAAAGGCAAAATATTTTGCCCAAATTAACATGCAAATGTTTTTTTCAAATAAAGCCAAGGGCTTATTTTGCGTCGCCTTACCCTCATTCGAGGTGTCAAAAGAAGTTGAAATTTATGAGGTTAATTTTGACCTTGAAAAATGTGAGGCACTTATGGAGCATGCTAGTGAATTTTGGAAATTAATAATATTTCCTAGCTTGACACAAAAATAATAAATTGAGGTTAAGATTTGTGTTAATTCTGACTTGATTTATTTTAATGTAGAACATGATGCTCTAATGTTTGTGGTACTTCCTATTTAGCTCTACTGTTCTTAAACCAGTGGTTTCTATTGCTGTTTAACAATTTCAACCAAAGTAGCACCATCAGTAGAGAAAGTGATACCAAATAGGCTGGTAACAGTTTTTTAAACTTCGAAGTAGGTCTTTGTAAACAGAAATGACAACAAGTAGCTGCATTGACAGTAATCTATTTTATCAAAGGGCCCTGAGTATTTACCAAAGCACATACAATTATGGCTACATGATTCATTAAATATAATAAACTAGGATGGGTGCAGGCATGGGGATTTAACATTTCATATTCCCGTACTCTACGAATTACCCTTTCCACATGTATTCGGAGAGATGATATTTTCTTACCAATATAAACTTCTTGTTTTGTCAGCTTTTCATTCACAGCTACACTAGGGGGCCTGATGAGCTCACAGTTTTTTTCTGCCAAAAGTGGTGCAATGTGTTTGAAACCTCTGTCAGCCATGACCGAGCACCCATTTGGCAGTACATTTAGGTAACCACTTTGCTTAATTATATCATTGTCACTTATTCTACCACAGTACCCTCCAGAAATATAGTTAACCAAGCCATTTGGGGTGACAGAAATTAAAAACTTCAAGGTATTTGTTTTTTTATACTCGGACCACGTTAATGCTTGTTTAACAGGATCTGATGGCTTCATGATCTCCACTTCAAAGCAATCTATTATAGATTGAATTCTTTTATATCGTGCTCTAAATGCCAGTGGCAACAATCTTTGTATCTTTGTAGGGGATGGCCAAAAAATCAAATCCTGCAATATATTTGCCAGTTTGGGAACAGAAACTTTAAATATTTTGTGGATGTTCGTCAAACTCATTTGAAAATCCTGGGAAAGTCTTAAAAAAGAATCATTTAGGCGGATTTTCTTAACACGTTGCGTACCGGGGTATTTAACCGACTTTTAACCCTCCGTTCCGGCGGATTTTTAAACCTCACTGTTTGGAAATGCATTGCATCAGTAAAAATGCTGTAACTTATTCAAAAATGAATATTTTTTAAAGGAATTTGGAAAATAATACTCACAGAAAGTCTCAGTATTTCCTCTTTGTGTGATACTCCATAAAACATATTCCCTTGTGGAGTGGAACACCGCAAGTTGAGCAGACATACCTCGTCTCCTTCCTAATTTTTCTGTAAGCACACACTTTGCATCTTCGGGTGTGGTATTATTTCTTCCCCTTAACCACGATAGGGATGAGATGATGTTTACGAAGGTCTCTCGAGAGACGATGTGGGTGATCCCTCGAAGGAGCACGCTCCGTCGGCTTATCTCTGTCCTCGTCCGAGAAAGGCTCATCTGGCTCCTCTCTACTCGCTGCCCGATCTTTGGCTGTGTGGAGCAGAAAGCCTTTGAATCGAATGCTATTTGATTCATTTAGTGTTTTATAAACTCTAAAAGCGCCAAAAAGGGCACAGTTTATTAGCCACAGGACTACTTTCTTCGACCATTTCATTGTTTTTCTCATGATTGTATAATACGATAAATACATATCCGCCCTGTCTACGCCTTTCATACACTCATTGTATTTCAAAATACAGTAAGGTTTTTTGATCGGAAGTCCTGTGATCCTATCTTTCAGCTTTGTATTACCCAGCTTAGCGCTGTGAATAGTGCTAATCATCCTCACCTCTCTTTTGTCTTTCCACAGCACAAGTAACACTTCACCTTTACGAGAAAACGTGCATTGTCCTTTTTTCAATGTTTTCGCCTCACTCTTCAATGTGGCAGGGAGCCCTCTATTTGGTCTGATGGTTCCACAAACTCTAATTTTATTATCAAAGAGCAGTTTTGCTATCTTTACGCTGTTGTAATAATTGTCTTGATATACGTGATGCCAAAGATTGAGATGAGGCTTCAAAAGAGAAAGGATGGTTTGTTCTAATTTTTTCCCCTCGGCCGAATATATTTCTAAATTACTGATGTAGCCCGAATCACTTTCACAAACCATACTAACTAGCAAGCAACACTTCATGATTTTGGCTGGATTATAGGTCTAAATTTTTAATCTTCCTCTCCATGGAATCATTGCTTCATCAAGAGAAAGCTCCTGCTTTGGTTTGTATACATTTTGAAATTATTCAATGAAGTATTCCAAGACCGGTCTTATTTTGTATAGTCTGTCTGTCGCGTCCAAAATTTTCTCATTATTACTAAAGTGCCACGCTTTCCAAATCTGTTCAAATCTGTTTCTCGTTAGCAATTCTCTAAATATGTTCGTTGCTATAAAAGGATCAGTGCTCCAATACTCCTTCAATGCATCTTTCCTCATCTGCCCCATGAGAATCAAAATAGCAAAGAATTTTTTCATTTCAGTAATGGTTATGTCAGACCACTTTCCTGTTTTTGGTGAATTTTTGTATCCATGTTGGTTTTGACGATACATAGATATACAGGTTTGATTGAATGCACATTATTTCGAACAAGTCATCGGCAATAACAATGAGACTACAATAAGGATAATGGTAGAATTTTCTGGTACACGTTTTACTCCAGGCTGGCCCAAAAATTGCTGTAAATTCCTCTCAGAATCTTTTTTTTTCCCATGTAGTGGAGATTCCTGGTGAAGTATTGTCTTCATTTGCGCTCCTATCCGAGTCACTTTCACTTATCAAGAGAGGAGTGGATTTTATATTTCTGACCTTCACTACAATATCGGAATCATTTCCACTCTCGTCACTATCTTCTTCACACTGTAATGGCACGTCTGATAAATCATCGGCACACAGATCTAACAAAATTTCTTCCTCGCGCAAAGCACTGTCTTTCCTATGCGATGCTATTGCACTGAATATTTCAATAAATACAGGTTGAGAAAAACCTCTCGCAAGACAAACCCGAAACAAAAATCACAATTCACTTGGACTCAAGAAAACGAACTGCTCAAGACACTTCGAGAGAAGGAACTAACCACAGCCGTAAAAGAACAATGAACGATTCATTATTGGCCCCCTCATTCTTTTCATAATGAATGTTTATGTTGATGGAGCAGAGCTGAGAGCGCATTTCATCTGCTGTGAGAGGAACTTGAAGACGACGCAATACAGATATGGTCCTCAAGGCGACAGAGATACGGTTCCTCGCCGCTGGCTAAGCTAGGGCCATGTGGAGATGCGTTTCGTAAACAATGAGGCAAGGATGTGGGGTGACCAAGGAAGCCGTGAAAGAAATATACCCTCCGAAAAGAAGAAGGAAGACGAATAAGTTTCAAGTTGCTGGAATTGAAGTTACGCGCCATCACAGACCACCGGACTGAGATTTTAATAGAGTTAAATGTCTAAAATTAATGAAATTACTATGGGTTATCGAACAATACGTTGCGATTATCCTTAATAAATAACAGAAAGCAAACGAGAAATATTCACGATGCATATAAATAACACAATTTAAAACTTTACCATGATGTGCCTAAATGGCGAGAATTCTCGTGATCCGTCCGCAACGGATGGACTTTAAATGACGAGAATTCTCGCCATCCGTACGCAACGTGTTAAATGTAATAAATATGTGCATGTAGGGCACTTGTGCACTCATACTTAGGTGTTTCACTAAACCATAACACACTTCTGGTAACCCAAGATATAATCGGCAATTTATTTGGCACAAATGCAACGTGGATTGAAGTCTATTTATTTTTTCTTTATTACTGACAGTATCTACCTCGCTGCTAGAAGTTGAAGGATTTATTTCCATAGAATGTGATGAATTCTCATCTGAGGATGACAAGTTTCTATGGGTATGTGAGGGTTCTTGTGATTTCAAGTGGGGCAGAGATCGCTGTGATGTTTGTGTAGCAGTGGAAACAAGGGTGGTCATTGCCAAAGAGCCTACATCCTTAGTACTAACTTTCATGTGAACTTGAACCCCTCTGTGTACTAATGTGTGTGTGGTTTCCTCGAGAATATTTGCTGTAACAATGAAATGTCCAGAAGGAGAATGTGCTACACTGCATTCATCTTCAAAGCTAATGAGTTTTTCGGGAGTAGCAGGGTGGTTAGACGTAGATGGCCGAGTGTCTTCCGCAAACAACTGCCTTGAAACCTTTGAAAATTTAAATCTCTCTATGTTCATTCTCTTCCTTTTTTTAGATGACGATGTCATCTGGGATCTCTCTTTCCGTGCAGAACCATTCAGTTCAAATTTGTGAGGCACAACGTTCTCTTTAAGACACAAATAAGAACCAATTGTCTTGTACTGCATCCAGTTTTTCGCGTCGTGTGCCAGCTGTAGAAAAGTACGTTAACGATCAATTAATAGAATGACATTCAGGGAATAGAATAACTCAAAATAATTACAAAATAGCCAGCTTACATCAAAATGATCCTCACAGCAAAACATATTAATTCCCGTAACGAGAGGCCTTCCAACTGCTTCGAACCATCGCCGGCGACGATCCGGATTCTTCGGTACAATTAAAAACACCTTATTCGGAGCATTATCACTGTTGAATTCGCAATTGGGAACAAAACAGCTTTTCTTCCTTGGCCTGAACATATCGTTAAGCCCTGTTTATCCGTAAACGTAAAACGGCTGTAGATTTTGTTCCATTGATGCCACAAAACACTGATTTCTGTTTACATAGCAGACATTCATGACATATGCGCATTTTGGAATGATTTTGTTTCCCGTCGAAAAACTAATGAATCTAACAAGTCTGTAAAACTTGGTTGGATATTTGTATTATTGTATGATGACATTCGTGTTCGGTCGCAGAAATTCTTTTAAATTAAATAGAAATTGTTTCTTGTGAAGGTAGAAGACACCAAAGCAATAACGGCCGTTAACGTAGTAATATCATTCAATATCGGGGCTGCTTTACGTTTCGCACAATCACTATTTTTCCCGGCGTCCTTGACATCTTTTTTTAATACTTCATTACCCTGGATGATTAGAGTTATATTACTATTATTTGAATACTAAAGATGAGTCTGGCAATTATGCCTTATTTGAAAACATTGTATGCTGAACGGATGATTTCTCACGAAGAACAATCAATTGAACATTTTTGAAAAAGAAGACATGCACGGAAAAGCTCTGTTAAAACTAAGTTAAGTGCTTGAAGTTATGCCCCTTACCTTCTTTTAGTATTATCAGAAGATCAATATCTCCATGAATTATTAATGTGGTCGTAGGACAACATTCTTGAAGTAGTATCCCAGTGCTTTCAGACATTTGCTCTTACCGTACAGCCGTAGTCATTCAGATGACAGAAAATCATTTTTTAACTTAAACTTAGAAATATCATAAGCCAGGTAAGTAACTGCAAATATACACGCTTTATAAAATGGTCAGGGATAAACAGCGACAAGTTTCTCTGCGGTAGCATTACTACGAACGACAATATAATTATTGAAGAATAAAATGCCCTGAAAATGGTTAAGTAAGAATGCCTGACAAAAAGGCTATTGCAACATGTCAAAGAAGTGGCCAAAATAAAACAATTTTTATGCAGATAATTACGATGCAGTCGAATATGAAATGCCTTTCAAAATAGTCAACATAGTCTAACAACATCTTCCATTGGCGGAGTCATCTTTGTGTCCAAGATTTTGATTGGATGAAGGGATGACGTCAGTGATATCACCACGCCCATTCCAGCGAAAGGGTTAAGAACGTCAATTTTTGGTCGCCTATAACTCGAGAAGTAGGGGTTGGATCGAAAAACGGAAAAATACGGGTCTCTTTATTTTACAAACTCTATCAGATTCAGCAACAAAAAAAAATGGTAAACGCCCCCATTCTTTTGAATCCGCAGGCATGGAAGGAGCGATCAATCATAGAACATTTACAGATGACGGAGGTCAAGACAACAATTAATTATTTCCGTGTGACAGTTTTAAGTTGAGGCATCACAACAATAATTAGCATTTTTGACTAATACACGAGTTTTCATTAACCTGGTAAATTCAAAGACTAGTAAGTAGTCCCTATTCAACGGTAGACCTCGCAGCGAATTACATACTCCATTTCAATCGATTCCAATTTCTAGGTAATTTTATATTCGTGGTTTCATTGCGTATTTCCATGTAAACACAGGGAACTATCGCCAAGCGAGTAAAAAAAACAGCTGACTATTGCCAAGCAAATCAGAATCAAGGGTGCGACTCATCGAATTACCCCTTCACAGTCGAGGGCGAGATCGGGACCAATTCCCTGCCCAGCGGCGACAAACGGTGATCCGTAATCGTTCGGGCCGAGAACCGAGTCGCCTTACCGCCCGCCGACTCAAGGTACGTAATTGCTAAGAGAGGACTCATTCTATAATCGCCCAAAAGAGAACTCTCGACCTAAGACTAGTGATCCGTAGTAACCCCCAGGATTCAACGATCTGCGATTTTGAAGAAAATACGTAAGTAGAAATACGGGAAACCAATTGTCGTTCTTTACGAATTCGTGGCCGACTGAGAGGGTGAATGCAGTGTTGGAAAATCGTGACCGATAGAAGCTTTTGGAAATGATGACTAGAGTCATTCCAGAAGTAGTAGCCTATCTATCCCATTGAGGGAGGCTGCCCATTACTCAACAGGAGCAATGAAGGATAAAACACGCAGATAGTCGAGAGCGTAGCGATAAAAATAGAAAACGCATAGTTGAACAGGGGGCACATTTTCGGTGACAAACCGCGACGTGTGAATAGCACGGAATAGGTCCAAGAAATGAGATATGTCACTAAAATCTATTATTAGTTGAAAGAAACCTTGAATATGGTTAAGACATAAAATTGTATTTCCTGTTGAGTGAAATCAGAACAATGGCTGAGAACTTCAACCGCTACATTGATGATAGACTGTTCTCGAAAACAGGGATTTTTCATTATATTTGTCTTCGAATACATTAGCCCTAATACCAAGGTTTTTAACATTTGATAAGATAAAAATATTTCGTTGAGTGAACTATCAACCGCATCCACAATTTGGAGGCATTAATTGGCGTAAAAAGTAAATAATACCAGGTTTTGTTGGAAGGAGCTTTGGACGAGGAAAAGGATATATGATGAGATGAGGAAATCGAGGAGGATAAAAAATTGGGAAAAACGAGAGCATGGAAAAACAAATGGAATACCAGGTACTAGCTGGATCAAAATATTGTGAATCTCAGATGGAATGATAAGGAATATTAAGAATAAGATAGTGAAGACAAGTAAATATCATGGAACGCAAAAGTATGAAAGAATGTGTCAAGAAAAAATAAAACAAAGGAGGTGAGGTGTAAGGAACAACGATAAGAAATGGAAAAACAATTATTGATAGAGGATAAGAAATAGTTATGTGTTGCCAGGAAATAAGAAAGATAAAACGGTTGAAAACAGTAAAGATGAGATATGAAAATATTATTAGAGGCAGAAAAGATTCAGATTAAGGGGAAAAATAATTCGTGGCTAAATCTAAGCCGAGGAATATTAGACTGTGAGGTGGGAAAGGCTTTCGAAAATAAGGGTGAAAAAGCACCTAGTATAGTAGAACACTAATGAAAATATTCAGCCGTGTATACAGAGAGTGAGACTACCTTGCCAAGCCGCCTACCGCGGCAGTCTCACCTGATGGTTCGTCTGTTCTATCCTCAGGTAGCGAGGCAAGGGTGCGAATCAAGTTCCGTAAGTTAGTGTAAGTTACTGCCCGGTGTGAAACGTGCAATCCTAGTGCGCATATTGCAGCAGTCAGATGTCCCATCGCCTGTCTACGCGTTACACCGGGGAGTGACGCGTCCCGCTCGATCTCGCGACTGGGCTAACGAGAGGGTGAGCTTACGGGAGTGAGAACCCACGACGGGAGACAAGCGAGAGAAGCTTTCCTCTAGTCAGTCGCCAACAGTTAAAATGTCATCGGACCCTCAGAGTAACTCTTGAGATCGGATCCTGCCATGAGTCACCAGCGACCAGACTACCAAAAGGGGCGTGGCCTGAGATAGAGGCGGGGTCAGCTTGGAGTAGTGGTTTCTCTTTCTGCTGCCAGGGCGCAGCACCTAAAGGTCGTTGTTTAACTAAATGTTTGACCTTCGGTGAAACCAAAACAATAAGAGGTATATCATTTATATTTTCTTAAAAGAATATTTGGTAACATTCCCGAGGAACTGACAATACTGTTTTTTGAAATTTTGCGTTAATTTCGTTGTAATACAATAACAAAATAAAAGTTATAAACAATTATGAAAAATTAATATTTTCAGTGGGTAAAAAACTGTTTAGTCCATATTCATACAAAGTTTCATGTTGATAGATTATAAAGTTGAATCGTCACCGCCGCTCAAAAATTTTAACCCAGTATGGCACACTCTTCAGACTCTACAGAGATACTTTTGTTCTGATGTAAAAGCTTTCGGCTTTACCCTTTAAGTGCCAACGTTACCCATGGCGATGTTGAAAAATTTTCGTTTAAATGCCGGCATCACTCTGAGCGACTCATTTTCGGAAAGTTATAAATGTAAATTTAAATTATTTGATTAATATTTTTATGCTTAACTCTTTTTTTGATAAACCTCAGGTTACATTTTATTTAACTTTTCACACATTGAATTTATTTTCAAAAATTTCAGCTTAATTATGTATTGTCCTTTTTTTTCTGGCGATAATTTTCTCTAAAGGAGCCTGGCAATTTTAGCACGAAATTAGGCAATCCTGCATGTCACTTAAAGGGTTAAGATAACAAGCAACTAAAGTGCATATTTATGGTATTTACCTTGAGTATGTTATTGGAGATTTTGTTCAAGTAGTCACATGATTTGTTTCTTCTTGCTTTATCGTCATGCATTTTCTTACTTGGTGAAGTTTGCTGTAGCAGTATGCTCATGGCATTTTGGCACATCAGGTTTATGAATTGCTTAATCATAACTTCTGTAGAATCTACATACAACATCACCTAACCACTGATAATGTATTAATCATTAATGTGATATTTTCAGTTCAAAATTTTTCAAAAAAATTGTCCTCTACTCCGCTGACTACAGTACTAAATATGTAGTTCATTTACAATTACTCTGAGTGTAGTATTTCAAAAGATATCTTGCTAAAAAATTTAAAAGGATCTGGACCTTATGGCTCCCTCCTCCCTTCATCGTTGTCCGATCAAAGGCAAAGCTTTGTAGCAAAGCAAAGTAGTTGTTAATTATTTCTACTTAGTTGTGAGGTTCCATGTTTTTTCTGTACCAAAAATAATATTCTCATCAACTAACCTGATGCACTTTTTTCATGACTAAAGTGTCACACAAAAGTGGGTAATAGGAATGCCAAGCTTCTTACCATAGAATCAGCATACAACATCACCTAACCACTAATAATATATTAATCATTATAGCATATTTATTATCTGTGCTTCTGCTTTGAATCTTTGAAGAAATTAACTTTGAGTACATTGCCCTCAACGTAAGTCCAAATCAGTTCAATGGCATTAAGCTCTCAATGGGCAGCATGGAGTTAGAGAAGTTGTATGCTGATTAGAGCAGAGTCAGAGAAGTATGGTGTCAAGTTGGAATTGTTGTACAAGTTTTTAAAGAGTTTTCGCAGGCACTTCAGCTACTGTGCAATTTCAGGAGGTTGTGCTCCTAAGGTTCTTGTGGCCGATTCGCAGTCCTTCAATTTATGTTATTTCTTGTTCTATTTTCAGCATTTGTGCTCCTAGTCAGCGTGGAGAAAGAGCGGCCTACGACAAAACCTGCCGAGCTTGTTTCGGCCATGGGCCGTAGACTAAATGAAATCAGAAAATTGAAGGCCACTGTTTCAGAGGTGTTATAACACCACATCCCAGCCAGCACAAGGTTGTAAATAGAACCAACATATACAGAAACCTTCCATATAAAATGGATAAATCATATACGGAAAGGGAAATGGTTTCTGTATATGGCAGTAGCAAGTTAGAGAAATGCTGGAGAAATCAAAGCGAAAGGTTTCCGAAATGCGATAGAAATCATTTCTCTAACAGTGAGAAGGGCGCTCCCTAGCGGACATAGGAGGAACTAACAGCGATCTAATAAGCACCCTACCGCCATCTGACGGCCATTACTTGTACCACGTTCGCTTCCTACACTCACCCTTTATGAGGTCTACTCTTTGTAATGTCATACATTAATGAATGAATATATATTCCACTCTGCTACTAATGATATGCTACAGAAAAGTTCATTTATTCAACCATTAAGTTGCCTAAATTAGGGAAATAAAAACTCACCTTGCAACACACTTACAACAAAGGGATCTAGTGGTTTGATTAGTTAAAAATCCACAACCTGAACATCAACAATAATAATAACACGTCCATACAGTAATCAACATGCCTACAATTTGCTCTTGTTACTATTGCTAACTCTGAACAAAAAAAGGATTTCTCACAATGGGGTACTTGTACACAAAATAAATTCGAAAGTCTATAACAAATGATCTTTATTCAGGCACATCTGCTGCACCATCATTTACATTTTACTTGTTAACCCTCCTTGCTAGGCGAAACAATTCGCCCGTGCTCCTTCCCACTGTAAGTAGCTCCATCTGGGGCCGTGTTCCCCTTTGTTTTCAGCACCTCTGCAAAACACAGTGGGACATTAGCTAAATATAAAATAAGCGACCGAAAAATTTCTCGGTTAGTTATATTATTTGTAATAATTTATACAATAATTACTCGCGGAAGTGAAACTCATTGGTTCTATTTTGTCGACAATTATTATGTATTTTGGTGTCCATATACTCTTATTACTACACAAATAAAAATTATTTTGACTTTACTCAGTGTATTAGAGATGTTTTTACTGCTCTGCTATTGTTCAAGCAATTTTACAAATATTTATTTCAATGCATTCCAGTATTCAGCGCTTTACTTGTAAAGTACCTAATAGCAGGCAAACCCGCAACAAAGCTTTCCATGTTAATAATGAAGGCCGACATGATTCACGTTACAATATTTTGTGGACAGCCATTCTAAGTAAAATAAGTGGTAAATGTATTCCCGTTGGGGTAGTCAACCTTTCCCACTGGACTTTGTGTTCAGTTTTTTGTATGGCCAGAACATGTTGAATAAATTCCTATTCCATTAAGTTTTAGCTAAGAAAGTGAATCACGCCTCAATCATTTCGCAACAAATAGACTAAAATGTAATGGAAACACGTTAAACCGCCATATGACCGAAAAGTGTTGAACCACCATACGACTGAATTGAGTGTACTGCAAACAAACAACTCCGCTCTAATAACGAAATAACGAGAAAGGAATGATACTCACGTCTCATGCTGAGGAATAGACACCAACACCAACAATTCGAGTTCTAGTCGCGTGATTCCCATGGGACATATTTAAGAAATGCACATTTCATATTTTAATATAAACGAACATGTAAATAAATATGGTTATAGAATACGGCATTCCAGTACATAATTTATTAGTAATCGACACGGCGTGGTCACAAAGTCCTCGATAACCAGACCAATGTGCAGAGAATAATAACGAAAGAGAAATAAATGGTACTCACTTGAAATACAGATCCAATTGCTACACTACTCGTCCATGTAAATTTCAGGGCGTGAGATACGGTTCCGATGGTACAGCATACTTTGTCCACTTCAATCACTTCTACATATTTCGCTCATTGTCAGAGAGCACGAGTGTTCGTGGTTGCTAGCGGAAGGGCATTTCGATTGCAATCATATCGATAATATCGATAGCCTTTTCGGTCTTCTCTTCCGGTTAGCAGGCAGGGAACGTCTCAAAAAGGGTATAAGGGATAACTCGTCCTCTAAAACGTGCCAGATAAATGCAGCTGAGTTGTTATAAAGTTGCTCTTATATCAACATTGTAATGTAATTCCTCCATAGACCTAAGCGAACAAAGTCCTTCTTCAAATTGAAGTTGTAGTCCTCACACAATAACAACTTTTCGTGCACAGACGTCCACCTCAAGATTTCCAAATGCTTGAGAGTATCTTAAAATTGTTTCTTGCATGGTGGAGCAAGAAAAATCAATTATCTCTCCAACAGCGTTAGTCCTCCGAATATAATTTAAAAGTAAATTCACAGCATTATTAGCATTAGACCCAAAGGATCTTACGGGCTCTCTACGAACCGAAAAGGAAGGGAAATTCTTACCCTGTAATTTCTCTAGCGATATATTCGCCCAATTTTTTCGCTTTCATTTCTGTAAGGAATATCTGCTGTGCTGGCTGGGCATTAGTATTGTATAGCTGTCTTGTTCATTATGTATTGTTGTTTCAATAATTTTTTTTATTAAATGTCTCTTTTGCATTGAAGTCATTTTTTTCATTTAAAGTCATTTTCATTTTATTTACAAATTTTGTGTAGAAAGAGTAAATGTTTTACACAAATTGTTTAGGGCCAAATTTGTATGGGTATTGTATGCTTAGCATACATTTTGTGTGTTTTGCATACATTTGATAAATATTTTCATTGTAAGGGTAGTCAAAAATGCCATTCTTCTGAAGATAATAGGCTTGGAGTGAATGATTGACATAACCATCATTGCTCCAGGATGCACTATAACATGACACAAATCCCTCACACAGTCATAGCAATATTAAACTCAGGATCCAGAGATGCAGAAAAACATGATCAGTTTCATACAATTAAGCCCACTCTTCTAGATGTCCCATTATTAAAGTCATCAATGTTATCTATCATTTTAAAGCATCAAAGCTTCATTTTCAATCATAACTTTTGTAGAGTCATGTCTATTGAAAAAGCAAAGATGCCAACAGTATTTTACATGAACTTATTTTGATATGTCGTTATGAAGAATAGAATTTAAATAATAATATGTTTCAGTGAAGAGGTATTTAACAAGTAATACGACAAAAGAGGCAAAACATAAGAATGCAATTGTATTTTGCACAAATGAACAATTCATTGAATCAATATGATTGATTTTGATCTCTTTGCTCATCTTCATATTTTGTAAACATATCTATAGATATCTATAAAGTGCTATATCAGCAATTGCTTAAGTAAACGCTACATTCTTATTGGATCGAATAAATTTGTCAAATACATTAACACGTTAAAATTTAGTGAATTATCGCCATCCTACATCAATTTATATTGTTTACGCTGCGCTCATGAAAACATTCAAAGACAAAGTCAGCGGTCGTAAAAGGATATCTCTCTGTAATGAAGTCGTACAGTTTATATTCCGCGAAAATGTAAGAAAAAGGTGATTTACAGAGAAAACGGTAGATATATTTAACAAAATATTTTAATTTGATAACCGTTACCATATCGTGTCACAAAATTGGTTTTCATGAAAATGATGATTATTGGTCATTTTAACGCCGTTAATACTTGAACTTTAAAGTTACGTTCTATTTCATAATTGATTTTATTATTTTTAGTTAAGTGTAATATGCGGTTTCGTATATCTATTTTATCATATCACGGGCGTAAATGTCCCGGAACTTAACGTCTCTGATTTCAATATCGTACTTTTCTGAAATGTCTGCTTATTCCTTAAGGATGTGGCCAAAAGGGATGCCGGGATGATATTCTGTAGAGGCATCCTGGGTCTCCTACGGAATTCTCGGGCAATGTACGGAACTTTGAACTTGCCTAGCAAAATTTTCCGTAGAATTCCGTAGACCCAGTGCGACCTCACAACTTTCTACAGAAGTCCCTCTGTTCCGTAGATTTTGTTCTGTAGAACTCCGTAGAAAGGGAAAGGTTTTTACAGAAACTCTGTAGAATTCCTTACGTTCCGTTGAAAATGTGTACGGAATTTTTCAGCAGAGATCCTGCAGGCGGGGGTGCGCAGGGTGCACCCGGTGTATTCATACAACAAATTAAAACGACCAATCGTCCCCGACAATAATCACACTTACATATATTACTGTTCCTGAAGTAACCCCTGTAGTTACACTGCGAATGAACTTACAAAACTTGTAGCAAGGCTTATGTACATATTTCTTTGGAAGTGAACGCATACAATGGTTCTGTTCTTTTAATCCTTATTATAAAATTTGACATCTGAAAAACGTATTTGCGACGCTTATTCTTAGTATTGCGTTTTGCAGGTCAAAACGCAATACAAAGGATTTTACTTCCAAGGTAAAACAAATCATGAGGTACATCAACGTCTTTTGAAACGACAACGATAGCCCTGATGAAGAATTCAAGATTCAGGCCACGTGTTTCGTGAGGGAAAGAGATAGGCTGCCCCAGAAATAAATCACAAAATGGATGAAATAATATATTACTAAAGATGAAACAAATGTGAATAAGAGATAGCAAGAACGATCATAATTTGGTGCGTTTCCACGTTCACGAAGGTACTACAGTCGGAAGGTACAAGAACAGGGAATTCATATCACTTGAACAAAGAGAATCTTATAGCTTGTGAAATTATTGCCACCGAGAAAGAGTAAACATAATTTCTTTAACTGCATTTTAGTTATTGGAAACTAAGAACAAGCTAATGGTGTTTTCGATATCATAATATCTGGTTTTTACAACCACTGGACGGGCTTTGTGAATAGGAGACGGTCTAGTCCCACTCATAAGTGTAAAAATTGTGTAAAAGATGAATAAACACAACTGAAAAGAGAACACTCGACTTCTGGGATGAATTCAATGCTCTGCTATACCTAAAGAGAGGGATGCCACAGTCGTTTTCTTCTCACGAAACGCAAAAGAGAGCGAATCAAGCCAGGAAGTGGCAGTGATTGCTACGTGGCGACATATTTTGTATTGTATGCGGCATATTTTTATTGTTCTCTGGAAGTAAGAAAAAGTGTTCTAAATGACTCGCTTCAGACTTTCGTGCTTTAAATTCGACAATATGGAAGTTAAGTCTGTACCTTTTGCGCTTCCCTTCACTATGCCTATAACTCCACTATAACAATATCGTACCTACCGATTTATTTCCCGAATCTATCAACAAATAACCAGTAATTGCAAATACTTACTCGACGAGACTACATGTTGCAATAATAATATTCGATTTAAATCGTCACCTTGAGAAGAACGTCATCATCTCAATTGCCAAAAAGAAAAGGGCTGCGAACTATGCACATTTTAGTACCATAAGCCTTACGACACAGGCCTAAAAATATTGACAAGAATCATCCATAGCAAGATAAAACAAAAAGGTGAATATTTCCTGGACGAGTACCAATTCGGTTTAAAAAAAAACAAGGGCATAACATAAGCAATTCCAGCCCTCGGGATACTTATTGAATAGAGAAAAATCTACCGACGCTTGTCGCATTTTTAGATTTGAAGAAGGCATATGATGAAGCCTGATGACGCTAATCCAACCAATAAGGAATCCACCTTCACTCATATGAAGAAACTGACCTCTCCGGGTTATGAGATACGAGGTGCATTCAGATTGTAATGCCTCCATTTTTTTCCGGACTGGAAACATAGAAACATGAGGTTTGTTTTAAAATGAGCGGGCACTCTTTGTCAATGTCAGAGATGGCAGCACTGTATGACAGACAGTACTTCTAGTGACAGCCGTGAGAATTAGAACTGTTTTGGATACATAAAATGTCGAAGTTTTCGTTAAATAACCAGCGTGTAATCATTCGTTTTTTGCATTTGCGTGTGTGAAATTCATCGCCAGTTGAAGGAGGAATGTGGTGATGGAGTCATGGATGTGTCAAAAGTGCGTTCATGGGTGCGACAGTTAAAGAAGGCAGAACATTATGTGACAACGAACCAAAACAATCACGGTCTCGCACAAGCCGGTCTGGCGACATGACTGAGTGAGTGGAAACAGTTGTGTTGGGGGATCGCCGAATGACTGTGGAACAGATTGCCTTCAGTGTTGGCATTTCCGTGGGTTCTGTGCACAAAATTCTGCATGACGACCTGAAAATGAAAAGTATCCGCCAGGTGGGTGCCACGAATGCTGACGGACGACCACAAAGCATAGCAAGCGATGGCGTAATCCTTACCAATTGCGTTCCAAAGGGCACAACGGTGATGTGCATCCTACGAAGATGTTTTGAGGAACAAGTTCCTTCATGCACTGCAACGAAAATGGCCAGAAAAGGCTGCGCGTGTGCTGTTTCACCAAGACAACGCACCCGCGCAATGAGCTAATGTGACGCAGCAGTTTCTTCGTGAAAACAATCTTGAGGTGTTTTCTCATGCTGCCTACTCACCTCTCCTGGCTCCTAGTGACTTTTGGTTGTTTCCAACGATGAAAGACACTCTCCGTGGCCGCACATTCACTAGCCGTGCCGCTATTGATTCATCGATTTTCCAGTGGTCAAACAGAACCCTAAAGAAGCCTTCACCGCGGAAATAGAGTCATGGCGTCCACGTTGCGAAAAATGTGTATGGCTTCAGGGAGATTACGTCGAGAAGTAACACAAGTTTCATTGTTTTAAAGGTGAATAATTAGTTTTAAAAAATGGGAGGCCTTAAAACTTGAATGCACCTCGTACATAATTACAGGCGGCCTCCGATCCCCAAGCCACGGCATCTTCAGAGGTTTCTGCTTCTTTATAAAGACGGTTTTTACACAAGTATGTATTTGTCAATGCATTGAGCTTACATACCAGTAGTGTAAATAGGGGCGTTTAAAAACACTCGTTGTTTCAACATTAGCGGTGGCGATTGTTTTATGAAGGACCCCAACGTTAAGCGGAGGATCTGAAATGCTGGAACAGTTGTTGTGGTAGGTCTGGAGCGTGTTTTAGGACGGCCCTCAATGTTAGAGGGAAGGTGGAGCAGTGTTTTAAAACACTCGCTGATTTATAAATAACAAGAGAGAGTGTTTTAGGACGGACCGCATTGTTAAATGGAAATGGAGGGGTGGAGCGGATGTTGGGGATAGGTCTGGAGGTTTGATGTGGCGAGGGTCCCGGACTTGGCCTAGAAAAATAAATATATTTTTTCAATTCACTGGTCTGTGGGGAATGTTTTAGTAAGGACCGTTAAAGGGCGTCTGTGTGTGTGTGTGGGATAGCTTGGAGGCTAGGTCGTTGCGTTGAAAGGATGAGTAATGGGTGGAAGATTGTTCGTTCTCTCTAGAGGTGGGGGAGTGACGCCTCTCATCCCACTGCCCGAACGAGTAAACTCGGCCTGAAAACGTAATTGAGGTTGATCCTAAAGTTTGCTTTTTTTCTTTTTGAAGTGGGAGGGGGGCATCGCGTGGATATTGGAGGACTCCCCTGCCTGTTAAAGGCTCGAACGTAATTTGTCTCATGATGGGAAGAGTGTGTTACTGGGTGGAATGTGTTTCGTTCCTGTATGTGGGATGGGAAATAATGAAACAATTGAGAAAAAAATCATTTATTGGCGTATTATTCTGTGATGATATAGGTAATTAGCCATTCATAGAAGTTTTGATGGTAATTTAATGAATTTATCAAATCCTTTTCTATATCTGCCGTTGTCCATTGCAGCTTCTTTATCAATAACGAGAAAGCTGTATTTTTCATTGCAGCAGAGATGACATAATTTTTTAAAATCGTTGTAACTCATATCAGTAGTTACATGGTCATCATATATGTGTCTCAAATTGAGGTCGTCCATCTTAAAAAGTACCAGTAAGTTAGCATTATCTCTTATGAGATGTTTTGGTATCTTAGTGTAGGACTGGGCCAAGAAGAAAGAATCTACTCCTTTATGTCGTCCACTTGAAAAGTACACTCGTACGTTATGATTTCTGTTTTCGCACTGGATGTCGTCAAAGAGAAATATCGAATTGGGGCGTACTTCTTCGATTGGAACCACTTCATCACCATCTTTGAAGTAAAAACAGCCAATTTCGGGAATTGTTGACAGTATATTGCGAAGAAACTCATACTTCGGTTGATATAATGATTTACTGTGTACGTATAGGTTTTCAAAGTTCAAACCATTTGGTTCAGTGATGAGATTGAAGACTACGTTGGTTTTTCCCGAGGAGGAAGGACCGCATACTATGCAGCGAATAAATTCTGGTAGAAGGGGTCCGTGTCTCATTCTTTTCCCATCATCATCGTCGAAAGGAAGTTTAGAAATTGCAAGCTTTTCATTTTGGTCTATAAACTCCATCGCGTGGCGAGTCGTAAAGGCGACTATTGATGATATTACTGCGAAGTAATATATATCCCATTTTATCGAGTGAAGCAGGCAGTATGAAGCGGAAGGTTCGTGGAGAAGGAATAGTAAACAGTGTGATCGATAAATTACCTTTGGAGCTCCATTTGCCCGGCTATCAATTCTGTGGTCCTGGGACTAAGCTTGAGGAGAGGTTGGCGCGAGGGGAGACGGGGATTAATAAACTTGACGCTTTATGCCGAGAACACGATATTGCTTACGCAAATTCTAAGCTCTCTGTGGCACGACGAGAAGCTGATAAAGTCTTGGCCAAAGAGGCTTGGAAAAGGGTGAGATCGTCAGATGCGAAATTGGGTGAAAGAATTGCTTCGTTAGCGGTTGCAAGCGCCATGAAAGTGAAATCCAAAATTGGATTTGGTAATTCTAAGCGTCGTAGTTCTTTTGGAAGTGTTGTCAAGAACGCAAAACGGGCTATCGGGGCCGCCAAAAAGAAGACATTAGAAGATGTTGCTAAAGTAGCTTTGAAAGCTGCACGAAAGGACTTTAAAACTAGGAAGTCGAATATTGCGACTCCTCGTATTATTCCAGTACCGAAGAGAGGAGGAATTCTCCCATTAATGCCAATCTTTGCGGGATTGACGGCCCTGGGTGGGTTAGCAGGAGGCGTCTCGAGCGTAATTAAATCTGCATCTGATGCTCATGTTGCCAGAAAGCGATTGGATGAATTGAAGCGGCACAACTTAAAAATGGAAAATATTGTCATGGGCAAAGGCTTGGTTCTGAAGCCTTATAAAAAGGGCCTCGGCTTATATTAAAAAAAAACTTACTTTAAGAAATCTTCCAAGGAGGGCCTTAACAAATGTGGATATAAGTTATTTCGCTCGGGAGTTAAATATTCCTAATTTTCGCGGCGTATTTATGCGCGACAGACTGCCAAAAGGTGGTCCGTGGAAAAATGAGGCGGCCATTTTGAATCTCGACAGATCCGCAGGAGAGGGGACACATTGGGTTGCTTATAGGAAGGTCGATAAGTTCGTATATTATTTTGATAGCTATGGCAACCTCAGACCTCCACTCGAACTAATGAGATATTTTGAGGGCTGCAATATACTTTACAATAAGCGTCGATTTCAGACTGATAGATCTTTTCGCTGCGGTCATTTTTGCTTGAGGTTCCTATTCGGAAAGAGCATTAAAACTGAGAATCTATGAAAGGACTCCCCGCAGTATGCCTTTCGACATCGAAGGAGATTAAAGCATCAGTATTGCTCCAGTACTATTATAAAGATGTCGACGACTTTCTCCTTCACAGCTAGGGAATCCATCCTTAGCGTGAATTACTTCCCAGAGATAGAATTGGACTCTGAGAAAGAATACAGTATTGGCCTCATTAGCCTCGAAACGTATAATTCCATTCCTAATATATACAAAGGGAAGAATAAATTCTTTTATGATGATGGGAAATCGGTGGAGATTCCAACTGGAACTTATGAAATTGACGATATCCAATCATATTTAAAAAGTATTGTTGCTGATGGAGATCTTAAGTTGACTGCTAATAACAGTACACTGCGCGCGAATCTCTACTGCAAATACGCCGTGGATTTTACCCAAGAGGGGACTATAGCACCGCTGCTAGGATTCTCAAAGCGTACTTTAGAGCCGAATACTTGGCATGTGTCGGATGATATTGTATCCATTCTCCATATCAACACCATCGTGATTGAATGCTCAATTGTCGGCGGTACGTATAGCAACGAAAGAATCGCACACTCTATTCATCAATTCTTTCCAGAAGTACCTCCCGGGTATAAAATAGTAGAGCGCCCGTCCAATGTCATCTATTTGCCGGTGAACACGAAGTCAATAACTAATATTACTTTAAAGATTAAGGACCAGAACGGTGATCTGATTGACTTTAGAGGTGAAACTATCAACGTTAGATTACATTTAAAGGAAAATGGGTTTTGATTTCTCTGGATATAAGAAGTGGCGGAGTCAAGCTGAATTTAGTCTGAAACCTTCGACAACGCGGCTATCACCGATTAACTACGAGTTTTTGAAGGCTTGCGGTTTCAGAATAAATAAGAAATGGATTTCTTAAACATGGATTCGGGAGCTGAATGGGACGATTCAGTTAGTTCATTACAATTGTATAGTTACCGGCCTTACACGCAGTCAAAACTTGAATATAATGATGAAGTAAGAATTTCAGTTCAAAATCAATCTGATTTCATACTTCCTTGCAAAAGTTATTTGTATTTAGAGGGCCGCATTACTAACGTGGATGGAAGTGCTATAGCTGAAACAACTACGTTAGTGAATAATGCATTCCTACACATATTCTCGGAAATACGATACAGCATAAATGGTGTTGAAGTTGACTGCGTAAGAAATCCAGGAATCACTACAACGCTAAAGGGTTTAATTTCGCTGGATGGGGAGGCCTCCAAGTCTCTAGAAAATGCCGGCTGGCTAAGAATCGGACATGACAATGGAATCTTGAAGAATGGCTACTTTAATGTATGCATACCGCTAAGGCATATATTTGGATTGCATGAGGACCATAATAAAATATATGTCGCCGGAACACACGAATTAACACTTGTACGTGCGAGGAGTGATGCAAATTGCTATATTTCGACGAATCAAGTTGAGGCCAGAATTTCTCTGGATCGCATTTGTTGGCGAATGCCGCATGTATCTACAGCTGACAAGACAAAATTGATATTGCTCAAGCGTATCGATAAAGGAGATCCGATCTTTGTGGCCTTTAGGAAATGGACATTATCAACATATCCCGAATTGCCGTTAGTTGACAAGCAGACATGGACTGTTAAGACGACATCTCAATTGGGAAAACCAAGATATGTGATCATCGCGTTCCAAACGGATAGGAATAATTCTATCGCAAGAGATTCTAGCGCCTTCGACAGCTGTAATTTGAGGGCCGTAAAGGTTTTTCTAAACAGCAGAAGTTACCCGCACGATGTATTAAATCTCAACTTCGAGCGAGGTCAAATCGCAGAGTTGTACAATATGTATGCAAGCTTCCAAGCGTCGTTCTATGGAAAATCCCCCGAACCTCTATTGTCGAGAAAAGAATTTGTGGAAACAGCACCAATTGTTGTCATCGATTGCTCCAAGCAGGATGATTCACTAAATAACGGCTCGGTAGATGTCCGCATAGATTTCGACGCATCGAGACCATTTCCGGCAAAAACTGTTGCATATTGTTTGGTTATAAGTGATGAAACATTTTGGTATAATCCTCTTAATGGTTCCGTAAAAATGACTGGATAGCCGTAATTACAAAATCTCAGTAATGTTTATTACGGAATTCCAAATATTAATTATATTTCTGATTAACATATTTAGTATCGCTTTAAAATAAATATTGAAATAAAAAAATGTCTCACATGATAAGTACCTTTTTTTTTTATTTATTACAAATGAACCATCAACGTTACATGCATGCTGCGAGATGAATTTTCATTTCCCCATACACTAAGGGAGGCATTGGCCTACTTACAACGGCTTGGAAATAAAGCCAGCGTGCTCAGTTCCAAAATCTATTCATCTCTTCTCTTCCCATCAATTCGAAATAAAGACGGTCTTCGAGGATCCAGCAAGGCTTAGTTCCATCATCCTCTTCCCCCTCCTCCTCCTTCTCCTCCCCCCGTCCATTTTCTTCGAGCTCGTATCCCGTTGAATCATCACCGACATTCCTGCTAGATGTCGACGGATGACTAGGCGTTTTGTACAGCCTCAGTTCTGGTGAAGGGTTATTAACCTCAATCTCGTTCTCTCCATCCCCCTCGCACGGTGATATCTTAGATGCGCGTGTTCTCCGGCCAAGGTCAACCACTAAATCCATCTCCGCGCGGCACTCACTAATGGTTACGTTCATTATGTGAAATGATCGTCGCTTTCTCCGAGGTCCAGCCCGCGTCCTTTCAAGTTTCAACCTGTTCGTCCTACTACTTTGATTTCAGCCCTAACTGATATTTTAAATCTTCAATTTGTCGTTTCATAAAGCCTAGAGTTACACAATCACTACTCTCTACGGGGTCGTGGACGTCGCCTATGCGGTAGCCGCGGGCGTTAAAAATGTCGTTAGTTATTAACATCGTAGATGACGTTAAGAAATTAAGGTTCATTGTGTCATGATCAAGCATTGTCTGATAATTTACACAATCTAAATCGTGCTGAGGTTTCGATACATTTGTTATTCGCTTATTTCGAGCGTTGATATTTTCAGCCTCATATTTAACGACATTTTTCATATTATGAAGCAAAAACTCATAGTTAACTGCCTCATTCGGGGCCTGTGGAGCAGAGAGATTTGAGATCCTATTATTCTTTACATCCAAGCTCCCATCGCCAGCGGCAAACATGCAATTGTGTTGAAAATATCGCAACGTTATAGCATCATTCGGATCCAAAGGTTCTGCGAGAGCGGATATTCTTCTTCCTGCGGCCGAAATGACATTTTTATTTAATGATAACGTTCTGCGGTCGACATATTGTTTCGTCGCGGCATCGCGAGGAAGCTTGGGATCCGATAAGTTTGAAATGTACCTCAATTCGGCGTTAACGCGATCCTTAACGATGGATAGAGAATTTTGGCTGAAATATCTCCTTGTTACGCCATCGTCTGCATCGATTGGCGCGCCCATATTCTTAATACGGTTTCCCCGAAGGTCTACATCAAAATCTTCATCGGTCCTCTTCCGCTTAATTAGATGACGACCGAATTTATCGATAGACATGCTTGAACTGATGTATACTCGGCAAATGATCAGCATTTTGAAGGCATAAAACGTGAGATCTTTGAATAAAAGAACGCATTTGATGGTATGCAATCAACACGTTCGTATTAATATGGATTCGGAAAATCGGAAAGAAAGATTAACGCAAGATATTCTTCGAAGAAGAGAAAATATACGGAAAAAATTCATAGCATTGAAAAGGAGAAATGTGGAAGAAGACGAAATTATAACGAGAGTTTTGAAGCCAGTAGCGGAACCACTCAAAGATTTAGTCGAGCAAGCTAAAGGAAATATTAACGCAAAAAGTGACAGAGCGGCAAACTACATTAGTAAAATCTTTGAGAATGATCGTAAGGTTGATAAGATTTATGGAATTCAACGCAATGAATCGGGATGGAGACTAGGAAATTCCGGTATCCGTTTCAATAATGATACTTTAACAGTCGGTAATAAGGACTACAATGGGACAAATGGCTTATATGAATTATTGTTCATGTCTAAGCCGAAAATGGATCTCGTGAGCCAGGAGGACATGGATAATTATAGGCAAATATTGCTGGACTCCAATGCCCACAAGCGCGGGCATGATTCGGAGAGAAAAATAAATTCCAATAGAAGCTTTAAATACGTGAACGTGATATCCAAACTATTCCCGGCGAGAAGGAAAGGCGTGATGGGTGAAGGCATGAGGACATCCCAAACCAATATTCATTACTGGAATGATATAAATGAACTCGTCGATCGCCTAAGACTTGTTATTTCATCGAGGGATAGTGGCCATACAGGACATGATAACGAAATTCAAGCTATTATAGAAGAACTTCAAGAAAGTAGCATAATTTATTAAAATCCAATGGATGTGAAACGAAAAATTATTGCTGAATTACTCAAGCCGGCGAGAGTAAATTATCCTCGTAGGAAAGTAATAATTAAAGGTTTAAATGACCTATGGCAGGCTGATTTAATTGACATGAGGATGCATAAGATAAAAGGTTGGAATTTTATACTGACTGTAATCGATGCATTTACAAAATTCGCTTGGGCATTGCCATTGAAGAGAAAAACGGCCGATGAAGTTTCAGCTGCAATGGGCAGTATTTTAAAAAAGGTGCACGCCCCTCATAACATCCAGACGGATCAAGGAACAGAATTTTTTAACTCAAAGTTTCGCCAGTTAATGAAGAAGTATAACGTAAACCACTACCATTCTTATAGCGTGAAAAGTATTGTTGAGAGGTTTAACCGAACCCTTCTCAATCTTCTGTGGCAGCAATTACACACAATTGGTAATCGAAATTGGCCTGCCGTATTGCCTCAAGTCATACAAAACTACAATGAGAAAAAGCACTCGAGAACAAAAGAACGTCCAATTGACGTCAATGCAAGTAATGAGCAATTAGTGCTGCGTCGCCTGCTGCAAGGAAATAAGAATCCCCTAACGAGCCATCGTCGACGATTCAATGTGGGAGATTCAGTGCGTATATCGAGAAGCAAAGCATTATTCGATAAAGGCTATTTTCCATCGTGGTCGACTGAGGTCTTTATTGTTGATAGTGTTCACAAAACTAGGCCATTTACATGCACCTTGGAAGATATGAGTGGGAATGCAATAAAAGGACGCTGTTATGCGGAGGAGCTGCAGCGTACTGACCTCAAAAATGTCTATCTTGTCGAGAAAGTTTTAAAGAGATCAAATGGACGCGCTCTTATCAGATGGCTTGGATTTGCTCCACAACATGACTCGTGGATAGACGAGAACAACTTGATGCCCTGAAAATGAGTCAACTTTTTTACGAGCCCACGACCATGGACTTAAAACTCACACGCCCTCCCCCGACTGTTTCGGGGTTAATATTTGAGGCCAAGCGAAGAGACGCCGGCGAGGGAAAAAAACAGAGCTGGGAAACAAATGAAAATAATAGCATGTAATTCATAACAAATTTATTGACGATTGTAGTACATTTAGCATATTCAATTAGTAATTTAGGACAATAAATGCATAAATTATTCTATCCGAACAGGCATCTTTTTTCATTAACCACCATTTACTTTTCTCACACTGGATCACCAAACACTCTCTCTCTAATTATGACACCGTATCTGGGGCAATAAAATCATCACCAATCTCATTGCATAACTTACTTCTGCCGGAATGAATAGCGAGCGGAATGGCTTCATGCCCGAACATAGACACTTGAACTCCACAATGCACACAATGGATAGTATCTACGGTCCCAGCGAGATAGGCAAAACCCGCTGTAGCTAAGTTTTCGGGATTATGAACCTTATTTGACCAATCTATGAATGTTTTTAGCCGTACCTCCGGCTTTTTCAAATCTAAACTTTCCGCATGAGTTTCACACCATTCGGCCAACTTGTATGAATTACTATGCGAGCACTGGTTACTTTCATTTTTGCAGTAATGGTATAAACACTTAGTTCCAATCCTACTGTGTAAATTCCCCACTGCCGGACATCCAAAATTTTCCAGGTTGAACACCGGCTTCGATGATTTCAGTAGACCTCTGATGAATCTCACTTTTGCCCGACCCCAGGCAAACACATAAGTGAAGGATGAAAGATAGTTATTTACAACTTCTCGAAGATCTCCGATGTCGACTTCACCATTTGAAGGATGCGACTTGAACCACACATTTCCATCATCGTCCGAGTATCTAGGGTTCGGAGTTTTAAAAATCCACTGTTGTGATGCTAGGGTTCCAAGTATAACAATCGAAAACTCCTTTACCTCCAAGCAGCCGAATTCGTCAGAAGTCGCGCTGAGTTCGACCACGGCCGCATTGCGTGAACCCATCTCGTGAAAATTGTGAATCCTCCTCCGATTTCCCGCGCGCTTATATAGACATTGCCATATACGTAAGATTACGCAAGGGGATTACATATGAAAACGAAAGGAAATCTTCGGCTGCACGTGGGGGAGACGGAGATGAGAAAAGTAATTAAAAAAAAATATCCCATCAACGCGGGTGAATAGCCGTGCTTGAGGGCCATTCGTTTGGAGGTCGGGTCGGGAATTCGAAAGTTGAGAGGGTGTTGCCGGGTGGGAGTGCACGTGTTTCGTGGAAGGAATGATGATGTGCGTCCGGACGCATTTTCGAGGTCAGTCGGAAAAAAATATTGAATACCTTCCTCGACATACATCCAAAGGCGATGTGGGATGGGGGTAGCGGCGTAAGAGAATGGGTGTGAGGAGGAAGGTGCATATAGTAGGACGCTTCTCTCGGGAAACCCTTTAAATAGCCGCTTCCGCGCGCGCTAAACAGACCGTCGAAGAAGCTGCAGGAAGATCTACTCAATATTCGAGTATTCTACCAGTCGGTTTCCCCTGTTAAACGTGAGTACCCACGCGCTTCAAGATAATAGCACTGTTAACTGTTTCGGTCACGCTGATGTCGTTTAACTCTAATTCGCAGATGGACTTTGCTCAAAAACTCTCTTCCAGCGCCAGATTGGTTCCATCCATTTCCATCCAACTGGAGATTGGGACGGAGTATGTCATACTGAGCATGGAAAAGGTGTCCACGAAGTTTGGCCTTACGCTTCGCGCCACATTGGAGTCTCCGGCTGGCGAGAGGGTTGCGGTGTTTTTGCCGCGACGATTCAAGCCGGAGAATTTCACGGAGGAGGAGTTGGAAGCTTACAAAAATGGTGAGAAGAAAAATATATTGAAGTATGGCGGTAGACAGGGCATTGCCTATTTGCTGGACATTATGTGAAGAAGGAATAATGGTGCGCGAGTTTTTTGTTCTGTTCTCCGACGAGTCGGACTGCATATAATCTAGGTAATCATTTGGAAGATATGGTGTTGGTGCTTATATATTAAATATTTAGGACTTTTTGAAATAATTACATAACAATGGTGTTTCTATTGATGGGATAAGTGCTCCGCGGGTTTTTTTTTCTTTTATTCATTGTTAATTAGTGCTGAAATGGGGGATGAAGGGAAAACAGTGACTATGGATCGAACAAGTGATTAATTTTCAATCATGCCTCACTGGAAAAAAACAATAATTTCTCGGTATTCCCCCAAAACAAGTGGTCTAGAATTAATTAACACTTCTTATGGAGATGCATGCAATAGTTTAGCAGGCGGCATAAGCGGCAACAGCATTAATGAAAATAGTGATGGCTTAAATTATATATGTGAAGCATACATGAGCGATGGTGAAAATTCCCAAGCGGCAGACAGACAGGTATCCGCGAATGGCCTGGCGAGAGTTGCTTTAGAATACAACAGCCATTCGTCCACTGATGTAGACACTGACGAGGATTCCGACGAGGATAAGATGAAGGGGAAGCTTTTGAGTCAGCGTTCAAATCCAATTTAGTCACGTACAGGTTTGGTAATGTATCTGCGAGAAAGGACGTCGTAAATTTTTTAAAAAGCAAAAGACGTGGTTTGAAACAGAAAATTGGGAAGGAATTAACAGATAAAAATAGTATTAAAGCAAATCTAGTTTTGGAATGCACATTTGTTAATGTACACGATGAGAAAAGCGAGAGAGCTTTCAAAACAAAAAATGTCCCCATTTATAAAACTACAGATCTAGACGAATACTTGAGTGATTCATTTTATAAATTAGTAAAGGAAATGGACGAAATGTGCATTTTAAAGAGCGGTTGGACTTTATTTGCAATAAAATGCTTGCTTTTAAGGGTAAATATTTATAGGCCGTTAAAAGGAAGATCATTTATTGCTCTCCCTGCAGTAATTAAGAATTCCCATGCTTGTCTTAATGTAAAGAATAAAGATGATTTGTGCTTTAAGTATGCCATTCTAGCAAAATACGTACCATATAATGCACATAGAGTAACGCAGTATCGCAGTTTAACTCACAAATATGACTTTAAGTGCGTTTCCTTTCCTACGCCTCTATCACACATACGAAAGTTTGAGCTAAGAAATGACATCACGATTAATGTGTTCGGCCTGGATGATGATAAAAATATTTATCCAATCAAAGTAGTGGACAAAGAGTCATCTGATCATAGAGATCTACTTTTCATAACCAATAAAAAAGGCGTATCTCATTACGTGTACGTTAAAAATTTTGAAAAATTAGTGGGCAAGCAACTGACTAGGAAAAATGGAATGAAAAGTATATGCAAACGCTGCTTTGCCTATTTTACAGGAGCCGATAGAAGGGGACGTCTCGCCGATCATATGCTTTTTTGCGGTCAAAACAAACCCATGAGAATTTTGATGCCTGAGATTAAGAACGGTGTGAAGCCCGAAATTTATTTTAAAAATTTTAAGAATGCCATCCAGCTAGGATTTGTGATTTATGCCGACATAGAGTCGATTCTAGTTCCAATTCATAGCTGTACGAACAATCCAGACAGTTCATTTTCCGAGCCCTATCAAAAACATATTGCTTTCAGTTTCTGCACCTATGTCAAAAGCAGAATTAATTGTCCCGAAATCACAGAAGAGCCGTTTTTATACCGAGGCAGAAATGTAGCTAAGGAGTTCATGACACATTTAGCCGACATCGCCGGCAAAATACAAAAGTGTTATTCGACCAATAAAGCAATGATTCCACTGACAGAAGAGCAGACTAAGTACCACAGTGAACATGATATTTGTCATATATGCGGGGAAAAAATCACCATGCCGGATAATTACAAAGTTAAAGATCATTGCCATGTTAGTGGTCAATACCGCGGGCCGGCACATTTAATTTGCAATTTACAGTGTAAAAAAACCAATTACATTCCAGTCTTAATTCACAATCTGAGCGGGTATGATAGCCATTTCCTGATTCGTGAATTGGGAAACATTCCGGGGAAAATTAATGTGATACCCAATTCGGAGGAAAAATACATCAGTTTCACGAAACACATCAATGGCATCCAGCTTAGATTTATTGATACGTATAGGTTTTTGCCAGCTAGTTTGGATGCCCTAATACAAGGCCTGGACAAGAGTAATTTCCGCGAAACAGCCAAGCATTTTAGCGGCGAAAAGTTGAAATTGCTATGTAAAAAAGGCGTATTTCCATATGACTTTTTAGATGATTACAATAAGCTTCAGCTTCGTGAATTACCCTCTAAGAAACACTTTTACAACCGACTTAATGAGCAGGAAGTTTCAGATGACGACTACGATCATGCATTAAAGGTTTGGAACGTATTCAAAATTAAAACACTTGGCGAGTATAGCGACATTTATCTAACGGCCGATGTTCTAGGATTAGCCGACGTTTTTGAAAATTTTCGCGATGAGACAATTAACTCATTTAATTTGGACCCCTGTCACTACTTTACGAGTCCAGGCCTCTCATGGGATGCGGCTTTGAAATTTACTAAAATACGTCTTGAGCAGTTGACAGATTTCGAGATGATGTGCATGGTTGAGCGGGGAATACGTGGTGGGTTAACACAGTGTAGCATGAGATATGCAAAAGTTAATAACAAGTACATGCATAATTATGACGAGCAAAAGGAGAGCTCATACATTATGTACTTAGACAGTAACAATCTCTATGGCTTAGCACAATCGCAATATTTACCTTTTCGCAATTTCTCCTGGGCTGACCCGAATTCATTTTCAATATCCGACATTGATAAAGATAGAAATATTGGATATATCTTGGAGGTGGATATTTCATACCCCGATAATTTGCATGAAGAGCACAATGATCTTCCTTTTTTACCGGAATCCGCTTGCCCACCCGGATCGAAGCAGAAAAAGTTATTAACAACCTTCTTCAAAAAGGAACATTATGTGCTCCACTATTTGAGCCTAAAGCAAGCGCTAGATTTCGGACTCAAGCTGGAGAAAATACACAAGGTATTGAAATTCGAACAGGCCCCATGGCTAGCTCCATATATTCTATACAATACAGAGAAGAGGAAACAGGCAGTAACTGATTTCCAAAAACAGTACAGAAAGTATCTCGTGAATTCCCTATTTGGAAAATCCATGGAATGTGTAAGGCGTAGAATACGCATAGAATTAGTGAATGAGCCAAAAAAATTACAAAAATTGATTTCCAAAAGTTATTTTAAAGATAGAACGATTTATTCCGAAAATCTTGCTGCTGTCCATCTCCACAAAACAAAGGTTCTTCTGGACAAGCCAGTTTACTTAGGTTTGTGTATTTTAGATATATCAAAAGCCCATATGTATGATTTCTATTATAACGTTATGAAAAAAAAATCAATTGTATAAACCACATGTACGGCGATACCGATTCCCAGGTCCTCTTCATTAAAACTGATGATTTCTATTCCGACATGCGCAAAATGCTGGAGCATTTTGACACGTCAGATTATCCGAAAAATCATCCGTGTTTTAGTTTGACAAACATGAAGTGTTTGGGAGTTATGAAAGATGAGGCGTCTTCTAATATCATTTCTGAGTTTGTCGGCCTTCGGCCGAAACTATATTCATATATTATCAATGGGGAAGAGAAGAAGCGAGCCAAGGGGATCAAACGATCGGCCGTAATCAATCACTTAACGTTTGACGACTATTATAAATGTCTCATGGAAGGAAAAAATAAGATTACCAAATTTAACTTAATACGTTCAGTTAAGCATAATGTTTGCACCATAACAACCAGCAAGCTCTCTCTCTTTCCCCATTCGATGACAAACGAATAATTTTAGAGGATGGTATACATACTGTCGCTCATGGTCACTATTTGTATAGGTGATGCCACTATTGACAATGAGCGTTTACAAATTTGTAATTTGATTCCGCAATGTTTATTTTTATACTGCCACTTCATGGCTGTTATGTACCATATTTCTGTTTGTTACATGCCTTTTATGCATGATTTTGCTGTTTTTTTTTCCCATGTATGCTATGTACCACATTGCTGTTTTTTTTTTCACATGCTTCATATGCTTGATATTGATGTTTTTCCACATGTCTGTCATGTATCATATTGCTGTTTTGCCACATGCTTTTATGTAGTATATTGATATTTGATATTTGTCGCAAGTTTCATATGTACCATTTTTGTCGCTTCACGTGCCATATTGATATCTTGGCACTCCCACAATGTATAACTTCCATTAAACCATGTACTTTTACTTCATTGTTCGACGATATAATAAATAAATGATATATTTTCATATTTAATAAAATTACCAATTTTAATTTGACACCATTGTTGTTCATTTCGACAAACTTCCCATACCTCCATCGTCTCCATGTTACAATTTCACATTAAAAAAAGAATCAATATTAATTCCCGTGATGACCCACGTTCTGCCTCCCTGGACAACGGCAGATATAGAAAAGGATTTGATAAATTCATTAAATTACCATCAAAACTTCTATGAATGGCTAATTACCTATATCATCACAGAATAATACGCCAATAAATGATTTTTTTCTCAATTGTTTCATTATTTCCCATCCCACATACAGGAACGAAACACATTCCACCCAGTAACACACTCTTCCCATCATGAGACAAATTACGTTCGAGCCTTTAACAGGCAGGGGAGTCCTCCAATATCCACGCGATGCCCCCCTCCCACTTCAAAAAGAAAAAAAGCAAACTTTAGGATCAACCTCAATTACGTTTTCAGGCCGAGTTTACTCGTTCGGGCAGTGGGATGAGAGGCGTCACTCCCCCACCTCTAGAGAGAACGAACAATCTTCCACCCATTACTCATCCTTTCAACGCAACGACCTAGCCTCCAAGCTATCCCACACACACACACAGACGCCCTTTAACGGTCCTTACTAAAACATTCCCCACAGACCAGTGAATTGAAAAAATATATTTATTTTTCTAGGCCAAGTCCGGGACCCTCGCCACATCAAACCTCCAGACCTATCCCCAACATCCGCTCCACCCCTCCATTTCCATTTAACAATGCGGTCCGTCCTAAAACACTCTCTCTTGTTATTTATAAATCAGCGAGTGTTTTAAAACACTGCTCCACCTTCCCTCTAACATTGAGGGCCGTCCTAAAACACGCTCCAGACCTACCACAACAACTGTTCCAGCATTTCAGATCCTCCGCTTAACGTTGGGGTCCTTCATAAAACAATCGCCACCGCTAATGTTGAAACAACGAGTGTTTTTAAACGCCCCTATTTACACTACTCATACCGTAAGACTTACGATCAACCTGGGGATGCCGTCGCTGTTTGCCCACGACTGCTCAATTGACGAGTGAACGCAAGAAGCTAGCAGCTAAAAGCTTAGAAGATAAATTTGTGCTAAAGAAATAATGCAGCGTTAAATTCTATTATTCATTGAAATTAGAATAAAAAAGTTCAGCAGAACTTAGCGTGTAAGCTTTAAAGCCCAATATTTAAATGTTTATTCCATCATTACGGCTTATAAGCGTGAGATGAATACAACAGTGGTTGGTCATCGCAATAAGGGGATACTTTCATCTGCGATGAAGGAAATTAATCAATTCATGATTTTGACGAATTGGTAAGTCCACTCTTAGAAACACCCACTGCTTTCCTCGCAGACTTTGTAACATCGTGGAGAAGTAGAGGGAAAAAAGATAAGGGAGGGCAAATTTGGAAGGGGAAGGGAGGTGTGGAGAAGGGGACTTAGAGAAAGGAGAAGTTGAGAGGGGCAGCAGGGAAAGGAAGGATTTTAGAAGTGGAGAATGGCAAAGGAGAAGACGGAAGCGAAAGAAAGGCAAGGAAGAATGAAGGAGGGGGAGGAGGAGAGAGAAGTAAGGAGAGGGAGTAGGGTAAGGAGAATATTGGGGGAAGAGTGGACTTGGGAGGAGGATTATGGGAAATGAGAAATTGCTAGGGGCTCAACGTGAACGAAGGAGTTGAGAAGGGGAAAGAAGAAGTTGAAAGGGTACCTAAGGCAAGGAATAATTAAGAAGGGGCTGTAGGGGAGATGAGGAAAGCGAGTAAGGGAAGTAGGCATTGGAAGGGAGATGTAGAAAAGGGAGAACTTGAAAGGGTGATTTGGGGAAAGGAGAAGTTGGACGGAAAAATAACGCAAGGATGTATTATGGAGGTGGAGTAGAAATATTGTGAGGGGGTTGGGGTACGAAGGAGGTAGGAGGGATAGGATGATAAGTAAGAAGGGGTAGAAAGGGTGGTTTCCTTCATTGCATGACAACATTTCCCTGGGGAATCGCATTGAAGCTGTCTTAAAGGAAATACGTGGAATGGGGAGGATTGAAACGGAGAATGAAGGATATGCAATGCTTGTGACAAGTCATTGTGCACAACATTTACAGCGGGAAAGAAACACACGGTAACTTGCGTGAGAGGAGAGTAGGTTTCAATATTTTTAGATACTTTCCAAATTTCTATGAAAGGTTATAATATCTATGAATTCATTATATTGTGATTCTATTAATATTTCGGCCTTTGATTTACAAATAAGGAGAGGCATAAAAACACATTCTTTGGTTGATAAATCAGAATTTATTACACGTTTACTTTATTCCTCAATATTAAAAATTACTTTATCAATTTAATAACAAGCATTCAACTCATTATTCGGAACTGCATTTTCTCCAATTTAACTCAAGCCCTGACTGCCCGTCCCCATACATGTTCCAACGTATTAGCTGGCCCGATCAATACTCTTCAATAGCACATACAAGTTTATTATGCCCCTTGGTTAACCGTAAAGAGGACCGAACCCTGTAAAAATTATTTCAAATAACTTGTTCTTGAACTCCCACTCCAACGTCATTCTTTCCATTGCTGGTGATACTCTTCTGATAGTACTTGTTTGCCATGGTAAAAAACCGTATTTTTTTACCATGAACCATGGAAATTAAACGGTTAACGATTCTCACCATAGAGCTTGTTTCAGGTTGTTCCTGGTGGCAAACGCCTTAATGTATTCCCCACCGACCTATGGCCTCTCCCACATGTGTATTCCGGCGTGCCTCTTCACAGCGTACTTAGATATGAACGTTTTCGAGCACTACTCACACTTGAATTCCTTTTAAGAGCGGTGACCCTCAACGTGCCTTCCCAACTCTGATAATATCTTGAACAATTTGTGGCATGGCTGACATTTGTGGCTACTCTCCTTGTTCCGAGACGTGCTCCTTTATCTGCTCACCATGGGGGAACTATTTGTTGCACAGCACTCAAACGGCCTCTATCCGTCATGAGTCCTCATGTGACTACTCAGGTTCCCACTGAGAGGTAACGTTTAGTTGCACACCTCACACTCAAAAAGCCCCTTTCCGTCATGGGAATTCATGATTGATCACCTCACACTCAAAAGGCTCCTTTCTGTCATGGGCACTCGTGATTGCTCAAGATATGCTTCCGGAAGTACTTTTTGTTGAACCCTCACACTCAAAAGGCCTCTTTCCGTCATGGGTCCTCATGTGTGTACTCAGGGTACTCCTCAGGAAGAACTTCTTATGGCACACTTCACACTCAAACGGCCTCTTTCCGTCATGGGTCTTCATGTGTCTGCTCAGGGTCCCACTCCGTGAGAACTTTTTGTTGCACACCTCACACTCAAACGGCCTCTTTCCGTCATGGGTCCTCATGTGATCGCCCAAAATATCCTTCCGGGAGAATTGTTTTTTGCACACCTCACACTGAAAAGGCCTCTTTCCGTCGTGTAGCCTCATGTGTGTACTCAGGTTAAACCTCAGGGAGAACTTCTTGTGACAAATATCACACTCAAACGGCCTCTTTCCGTCATGGGTCCTCATGTGACCGATCAGAGTCTCACTCCGTGAGAACTTTTTGTTGCACACCTCACACTCAAACGGCCTCTTTCCGTCATGGGTCCTCATGTGACCGTTCAGAGTCCCACTCCGTGAGAACTTTTTGTTGCACACCTTACACTCAAACGGCCTCTTTCCGTCATGGGTCCTCATGTGACGGCTCAGAGTCTCACTCCGTGAGAACTTTTTGTGGCACACCTCACACTCAAACGGCCTCTTTCCGTCATGGGTCCTCATGTGACTTCTCAGGTTCCCACTCCAGGAGAACTTTTTGTTGCACACCTCACACTCAAAAGGCCTCTCTCCGTCATGGGTCCTCATATGATCACTCAAGGTGTTCTTCCGGGAGAACATTTTGCTGCACACCTCACACTCAAAAGGCCTCTTTCCGTCATGGACCCTCATGTGACTGCTCAGGTTCCCACTCTGGGAGAACTTCTTGTGGCACACCTCACACTCAAACGGCCTCTTTCCGTCATGGGTCCTCATGTGACCGTTCAGAGTCCCACTCCGTGAGAACTTTTTGTTGCACACCTTACACTCAAACGGCCTCTTTCCGTCATGGGTCCTCATGTGACGGCTCAGAGTCTCACTCCGTGAGAACTTTTTGTGGCACACCTCACACTCAAACGGCCTCTTTCCGTCATGGGTCCTCATGTGACTTCTCAGGTTCCCACTCCAGGAGAACTTTTTGTTGCACACCTCACACTCAAAAGGCCTCTCTCCGTCATGGGTCCTCATATGATCACTCAAGGTGTTCTTCCGGGAGAACATTTTGCTGCACACCTCACACTCAAAAGGCCTCTTTCCGTCATGGACCCTCATGTGACTGCTCAGGTGCCCACTCTGGGAGAACTTCTTGTGGCACACCTCACACTCAAACGGCCTCTTTCCGTCATGGGTCCTCATGTGACTGCCCAGGTTCCCACTCCAGGAGAACTTTTTGTTGCACACCTCACACTCAAAAGGCCTCTTTCCGTCATGGGTCCTCATATGATCACTCAAGTTATCTTTCCGAGAGAACTTTTTTTTGCACACCTCACACTCAAAATGCCTCTTTTCGACATGAGTCATCGTGTGACTACTCAGGTGCCCACTATGGGAACGTATGTGACTTATCAGTTGAGCCTTCCTAGCGCAAGCCTTCCCGCAATGTACACAGATGAACCCCTCACCGCCTAAGGCACAATACGTGCCGAACACCTCTTCATAATTGGAGCAGGGATATTTGGTGCCATCCTCATTCTCCTGACCCTGTCCTTCCTTATCAGCAAGCGTGGCCTTTATCCGGCTCTGGTGAGCCCTGATGTGGCTCGAAAGAGTCAGCTTTGAGAAAAACGAAACCCCACATTCAACACAAATGAATCTCTCCCTCACGTTTCGCTGACCTAAAAACGAACTACCACCCCGACCTCTACTCATGTCTTGACCTGATCCTATCATTGCAGTTTCAGTTCGCCTCCTCGAAGCATTCGTTCCTCCAGGTTCACTTGCAGCGTTTGAAACTGTATTCGACTCCTCTGCCAAGAATGGGCTTGGTGTATATCTGGACATGGCATCTTGCTCGAAGACAGCTTCGTTGCCTGGAAAATATTAGTGAATAAAAGGCTAAAAAGAATCTCATCCGAAACAGAAGTGTCATGGTATGCTAACAGGTTCTCTACCCTGTATTTCTTTTTCTTTTTGGCAGGTGATAAGAAATGTTCCAAACTAAACAGCATTTAATTCCACCATCCGATTCCTTTTCGAGATAGTTCTCCCTTCAGTTCGGGGTATTTCTATTCTTTTCATGCAATCTTTAGCACCTTTACTCATGCTTCTTTCTTCTTCTCACTAATAATTAATTATAACTTCAATAATGACATGCAGCATTCAACTGATAACTAAGTTAATGTTTCATCAACAAGCATGCCCTCTGCTAAGAATTTTATTCAGACCCAACATATTTCAGCAAATCCTTATTCAACAACATATCTTTACAACTGACTTACCCCATTTCCCTTTACTCCTATACTTCTAAGGTCGATTACAGATAATTATCATATTTTCCAAGAGTTCTGCACTCATATACATCTCTAATTTTGACTGAAACCAATTGCACACATCATATTCTTAAACTACCTGAGGAAAAAATTTAACCTATGAATTGCAGTGGTTTTTCATGCAGCGAACACAAAGAGACTGCTACTTTTATATTAACCAAAAGACAATGCTATCACTATTACCTCCATTTTCTGCGTTTCGAAAAAATCCTTAATTTGATATTTTTTAAATGAAACAAGCTGAAAACTCAGGTGACCTGGTACAACATTCACGGACCACAGGGGGAATAGGTATTTACCAAATGGGGACCTTTGGCTGTCAGCAAGACATTAATAGGCCTATTCTGTAACTTGAGGGCGCTATATTACGCCTCCGCTATTTCTCTTCGGAAATTACGCCTTTTCCGATTCTGTAAATACCGCCGCGCTATATTACGCCCAATCCAAGGCCGCAATATAGCGCTGTGGCGTAATCACTGGAGAGTATGAGAAAAGTAGTAGGGCAGATTCCAAGCGGCCAATAGGAGACAGCAAGAACAAACTGTTTAAATTAAATCTGTATTAATAGGGTAGAATTTATTGAATTATGCCTCAAGAATTTCTTAAAACTTTAATAAAAACTTTATTCCTGATATAAATCCTCAAAAATGAAATATACGCAAAATATTGTTTGCGACTGGGACAAAGTAGAAACAGTTGAACATCGTGAAGCAAATGTAGACGAAGTTTTTGTTCAGCGGACGACAGAATTCGGGTTGATGTTAATGTTGTTCAATTGTGAGTTAGCGGTGTTGATGTGCTCAACTTTGAATTGCGAATTGTCTTTTATATACATTTTGATAGTTTGACAAATTTTTCTGATGGTAAATACATTGAAACCCTTCATCATGCAAAGTTTAGTTGTTTACGACGTTAAAATAATGTGAAGTAGCCCATTGAAACGTTAGTAATTACTCATTGAACGGGGAATATTTTTTTTACTGAATCGATGATTGAAATTCGTGTTAAATTCCGTTAATATTTTCATGATAGTATGTGACAAATTGTATGAAATCCTAAAATGACAGGATGTAGAGAAGGGATTTAAAAAGGGACCTCCTCAGACTTAAAGGATAGCAGCTGCAACGTTGTTGCTGTACAGCAAGCAACCAAAATATCTCCTATGAGAAATAGCCCCTTTATTGAGCTAAACAGCACGAAATGATTGTCAGCTGCACAGCTTATAACGTTATATCTTTTTAAGTTTGATTGTCACCATGCCATTTAATAGCCTATTTTATATTTTCCTGTTTTACATTTCGCACCAGCTAATTATGCCAAAAATAATATTGATTCGTTTAACATATGGAGTAGATATACATACAAAATTTAATTTCTTGTGCATTCTATCCAAATATATGCCACAATGTAAAAGGTTATAACCTATATTAGCAATCAGCTCATCTCATATATGTATTTATAGATGTTCATGATTGCCGCATTTACGGCTTAGCTTTCGTATTATGTTTTGTAAGGTGAAATAAAGATAGTTCATATATGTTCGCATATGCGAGTGTATGAAATCGCTTAGATACACGAAAATTCCTTTGGATACCAGGTAAACATCGAATAAGATACGTTTAACCAAATTAACGTCCTTTCTGAAGTTTAGGAATCAAATATGAACGCGAATACAATATTTTTAGGTTCATGGCTACAGTAAAATAAACTACAGCATGGTTTCCAAATTCAGTAAAGTCATTGAAGGGGTCTCTATCTGAGATAACGCGAGCCATAGGCTGGCGTTATTTTTGGTGCTATATAGTGACCCCCTAGGGGCCGCTATTTAGCTTACAGAATCAGGAAAGCGTTATATTGCGCCGATCTCTCCAAAATAACGCCCTACGTCATAATAGCGCCGGCGTAATCTGTTACAGAATAGCCCTATAAGCCTTATGGGTGATTCACCAGAAGGATGGTTGGCACAATAAATAAGGAGGTGCCTTAGGGCCTCCTTGAGAGGAACTCCAACAAAATACAATCTACAACCAACCTTCTAAGATCCCCCTTGAAAAACACCAATGTCTCTATGACTACCCATTGTTTACCCAATGCTTACCTTTCTCACTAACAAAATTTCCAGCGCCATCTTGCTCATTTCCAGAAAACTCAACTTCCATACCATGGATGTTCACATAACCCGCCTTGGATGAGAAACGAAATCCACTTCTTTCAAGTGAACCCTGATTGACAAAATTAAATATAAAGACAAATTTAACGGGGATTCACTATGAATCACAGATCATGGCATATGAAATATAAATAAGGTATAAGATTATAGTTCATTTCAAGACTGATTACCAAATTTTCAAGGTTAAAACGAAAAACATAACATAAGTCTCCCTCATATTTATTTTCATTATGAATGCAATAAATCTATTCAAATTGAAGCAGACCATTTTTCACCAAAATAAATGCATGCAGAATGTCCACTATAGGGAATTTATGATTCAGTGCGTTTTCTGATATTGACAACCTATTTTCTATTTCCAGAGTTCATAAACTGTGTACTTAAGATATCTAGGTGTTTATCAAGGAGGTAAAAAATGAGGACGATCGCCTTAATATTAATTTTATGAAATAATGTTTTATAATCTGATCCGGTGCAAGAAAAATCTAGTTACAAAAACGTATTTCCTGGCTGAGCGCCACATAATCCATAATGGAATATCTTACACAAATGATATTCGTAACACCGTATAGTCCAATTTCAGCGCTACAAAATTTAAATTACATCTTGCTCACCGATACGCAGTGGCGATCGGTGGCGCTCTCCAAGGTGGTCGTTTAAAAATGTTTCATGTATATACTAGCTAGTACTGGGAAGATGGGAGAGCCCATTGTTGCTCCTTCTGTCTGTTCATTAAATTCACCTTTCCATTTAAAACACGTCGTAGTTAAACATATCTCCGCCAAATTAGCCGTACTATCGTCGAATTTCTTACGGACGATACCGATGGCTTTTTTCGTAGGCATCTTAGTGAAAAGTGACCCCACGTCGAAGCTCACAAAAATGTCTTCTCTGCCTAATCTTATGTTCTGAATGCGGCTAAGGAAATGTTAAGAGTTCTTGACGTAAGTTGGCCTTTTCCACCTCCGGTTGTAGTGAAGTGGCGATGTATTTAGCCAATGCGTATGGGGGAGAATCTATTGCGCTGATTGCCACTCTTAGCGGGACATTAGACCGGCACTTATATTTCAAAAATGATCGGATTTAAGAATTCGTGGTCTCAAAATGTGCGAATCTGTGAGAAAAAAATATAAAAAAAATCCCCAGGTTCGTGCGCCGTCCCCGAGGCGCCTACAGGGCCTTAATGCAGTTGTTTTGAAAATTTGTGGTTTACAACCCGGATTAAACGTTTTCTAAGATAAACATGGTATTCTAGAACCCTTTGAGCAAACATTTCAACTGTTTCGTCGTATTCCTTCATGCGGATACGCTGCCTCAAAGGCGAGCGCCGCACGCCCCTGCCGGCAGCCGCGCATCGCTTGATACGCGCGACACTCCTCACTACCGTGGCACTTCCCACCTTCCCCTTACATTACTGTCCGTTGCAAAATTCCGTCACCCGAGTTTGAAGACTAATATCTAGAAAACGGCTCAATGGATTTTAAAATAAAATACATCAAATTAAAGCGTGTTTATTTTTGCGTTTTGTGATGGTGTACACATTTTTTCACCAATTCTATTAATTTCAGGATGTGCTTAGAAACGGAATTTTAGCGCATTTTTCCGGGTACCGGACGGTTGCATCGCATTTACGGCTTCGTAGTAACAACACGGATCGAGATATTAAAATTTCCTTTTCACAGATTGTAGCAAAGATCTTTCTTAGTAGTTACTGTAAGTTTCATATTATTTAATGCATTAGTATTTTAGTTGTTGTTGAAAAAGTAAGACTACGTTATTTTCCGTTCCGCGCATCCCTGAAGATCGCCGTTTGGACCCTCTTCTTGCTCTCGAACTCATCGCCACTAATCCACTAATAAAACCTTAAAGGAATTTGTTGGTTAATCAGTATTGATTAACATTTATTTTGGAAAAAGAGCGCGCTGAGCAGCCAGGAATATGGCCCGGAAGAGAAAGTGAGAGGCGCGCAGTGTTGCCCAGTCAGAGGTTTGTCCGTAAGGCGCGCAAGGATTTGCCCACTGGGGAATTTGCCCACTGCCCATTTTCCAGCAAGGGAAAACCAGTTGCCCTGTTACTTTGTATGAGTCATTAGAACTTGATAAATAGTGGCAGAAAGGGTCATTTTTAAGAATGGTCATCAGTGTCATTTTAGAACTGTTGAAACCAACCGATGCCTCCTCGAGCCAAATTTTCGGAGATGGAGTTGAGGATGGTTTTAAGCGCTATTTGTTTCTTTCGTCGAGAAGCCGAGAAATCGGTTTTATTCTGGTGAGTACAGTATGTTACTATAGTAACATGTTTACATGCGATGTAGTTATTTCCCTCTTGCAGTGCACCATTCCTTGCGCGCCTTACGGACAAACCTCTGACTGGGCAACACTGCGCGCCTCTCACTTTCTCTTCCGGGCCATATTCCTGGCTGCTCAGCGCGCTCTTTTTCCAAAATAAATGTTAATCAATACTGATTAACCAACAAATTCCTTTAAGGTTTTATTAGTGGATTAGTGGCGATGAGTTCGAGAGCAAGAAGAGGGTCCAAACGGCGATCTTCAGGGATGCGCGGAACGGAAAATAACGTAATCTTACTTTTTCAACAACAACTAAAATACTAATGCACTAAATAATATGAAACTTACAGTGACTACTAAGAAAGATCTTTGCTACAATCTGTGAAAAGGAAATTTTAATATCTCGATCCGTGTTGTTACTACGAAGCCGTAAATGCGATGCAACCGTCCGGTACCCGGAAAAATGCGCTAAAATTCCGTTTCTAAGCACATCCTGAAATTAATAGAATTGGCGAAAAAATGTGTACACCATCACGAAACGCAAAAATAAACACGCTTTAATTTGATGTATTTTATTTTAAAATCCATTGAGCCGTTTTCTAGATATTAGTCTTCAAACTCGGGTGACAGAATTTTGCAACGGACAGTAGGAAACACAAGAATAACATTATCAGGGACTTATGACAGAGAATCAGTGATTCATGGCTACCAGTCATTTCCAGCAATGCACGACACTCACCCCCCCCCCTCTCCTCCAACAGCCCCCTCCCCACCACCTCCTCGAGGGTCAATATTTGATGCGTAATAAAGGCAAAAATCATTAGCCCTGACGAGGTCTCCGGCAAAGGAGAGGAAACGTTGGCTTTTTTAAAAACCTGACGCGGGAACATCCAAAGAGAATACTCTTGCATGAATGGACCGCGAAAGCTTCAGCAACTTGACGAAGACAACGAATTTTTAAAACAATCTCTCAGCAAATACATTCCAGAAATTTCAAATGAAAGTAATCGGAAAAAGCAGATAATCAATTATTATGTCTAATAAGAAAACGTATGTATAAGACATTCCCGGAATATGTAACTTCGACACATTAACAACATCGCGAGTTTTTATGATAATTGGTAAAATTCAATACCTCAAGGTACACTATAAAACTATCCCACCACTCGCAACTGCACGCGTTATACCTCACCATTTCATCAAAGAAAATTTCGGGATCGCGTCGTATTAGCGTCCATTCTGCAATATTCCTTGCTTACCTCTGGGGCTGCCTCCCCATTCTTAGCAATCGTAACAATCCGAAACCACAGGGTATACTCAGGATACTCAGGGCTCACGTATTTCGCGCTCAATGGTGACATCCAAGGTTCGATTATTGCACCACTTCAATAGTTCCCCATTCGGCCACAGGTATCCGGGTAAAAAAACGGGTTATAATGGGTGACGCCGATCGAGGGTAAAATATCCTTTCATTAGCTAAATAACTTACAGACAAGGCTACCTTTATGCTAGCTGGGAAGTGGACGATTTTCCGAGGTTAATGATAAACATGCTAAATTGTAGAAGCGTTTCTAAATATATTACGAGGCCTCAACAAAATTCACATTTCTGATTGGCATTTTATATCCTGCAGCCTTATTACTTCGAAACGCCTACATTTATTGATCAGAAAGTCAACCTTTCTCTCAGATTCGTCCGATGCTCATACCGCCAAGAGAGGAAGCTCATCAGTGGGACGCGGTTGACCCTAGCCCTGAGACCCGACGTACTTCGTTGACGTTGAAGTCGGCCAGCTAGAGGGGATGAGGGTAGCTGGAGGGGAAAGAGGGGAAGAGGATAGCTGGAGGGGAAAGAGGGGAAGAGGATAGCTGGAGGAGAAAGAGGGGAAGAGGATAGCTGGAGGGGAAAGAGGGGAAGAGGGTAGCTGGTCACTAGGGAAGGAGGCAGATGATATGGCTTGGACGGCAGCAACGGCGCACAGTGGGCTGGAATCTACAAAATATCGCCAACATTCATATCTCCAATGTTTTTGATACTAGAGCAATGAAATTTTCACAATATCATGCTTGTGGGTCTCAAACTAAAATCCAATGATTCGAGCATGCAGACTAGTCACGCAACACTTTAAGACAAAATGGCGGAGACCATGAAATCCACTTCGCTAGCAATCATACTGACGGTAAAAATATTTTTTAAAGGAGAATATTTTGAACGTGTAAAAACAACTATCATTCACTAGAATATTTCGCTTTTTGACGCACACTGCTTACTTCATACGGTATCGATGCAGATATCGATACAACTTTAATACAAAAAACTACTGCATGTACGTACTAAATTAGCGATGGGTTGCATTGTGATTCTACTCGGAATAATAAGAAAGAGGGCGCTTATAAGAATACTTTATCTTTACAGTTTATCAGTATTTACCTCACAAAATCTCATCATCTGAGTCCGAGTCTACGTCATCTACATCTACGCGATACCCTGGAAGCCACCGCAAGGTTGTGTGGCTCGGGATGAATATCACTGTTGACATGCATCATCATTGTCCTCTGAATCTGTTAACCCCTCTATCAGAATAAAGATTCCGTTCCGCATAGGGCATTATCTCTTTGTTTTCCCTTTTTCTCTCGTTGAAATTAGTGGTCCAAACTTAGTAGCAATATTCGAAAAATGTCCTAATATTCTTCTTACCAAGACATCTTCCTCAAGTGCTGCTCACTGAAACTTTTGATGTCCTGTTGCCTGGATTACTGAGATTCCTCCGAGAATTTTCCAGTACTTTCAATACCTCCAGTACTGCAAAACTATTTATCCATGAACTGCACCAATACTTGACATTCATTGGAATCGATTGACATTTAAAATTTTTCCCACCGATATTGTAGCACAGGTGACTTCTTTGACATACCAGATTATGCCGCAACTGTCAGCATAATGTCATGTACTTCTTTGCGAGGAACTTTTTCAGGATTCATCTTCTCCTTTGTGTCGGTGTAATCGACCTAAACCAACATAAAAAGCCATTGATAATCACGTAAAAAGTAAATGTAAAATCTCTTTTATTATGTGACAAGACAACTTCGAGACCTGAGATCAAATGTTGCTCTGATACACTCTCTCTTCATTCTCTAGCACTCTCCTGATAGATGGCTAATTCCGTAACAACTCCTCGTTTCTGTGTTGATGAGCCGAAAATGCTTGAGTACCTCCACTCACAGCCGCAACATAAGACTGAATAACTCCACAAAAACGTGTGCAAAACGGGAGATAAATTTTCTAAAACAATACGTATTACACATTTTAGGAAAAACCCTCAAATTATTTTGGTGAACCCGGACACACACACACGTGTCTGAGAGAAATGATGCTATAGGGCCCATGAACCGATTTGCTTGTGAAGGGGTTATAAACTACAGCATTAGTGGAAGATTTAGAAAACTTCTAGGAGTTTAAATGTAATCTAATCAAGTAAAGTGCTGTTCAGGGAACTAGATATTGAGTGCTGGTGAGGGATCTTAATTGGGACAAAAGCCTGGGGAATGTCTTAGGGTCACGGAGTATTACTGCGGCCTGGGTATGACCACCCTCGCTCATGAGTATTGTGGCTAATTCCATTTGGAAGCAGAAGTAATCACTGCAGGGAAAGATCTATATTTCTTTAAATACAAAAGAACATGCTGCTGTTTCATATGCCTGCTTCATGAGGCTATAAATTGTCCAGCCAGGATGCGTGAAGGTTCTTACGAATATAATTTGAGAACTCTCTCTCTCTCTCTATTCTTGTCCTCTATTTTTCGTGGTTCTTACTGCAATAACATATTTTAGTACATCATTATTCCTTGGTTCAAAATCATGGAGGGAGGAATAAAATTCTGAGCACAAATTAGTAGCAACAAAATAAAAATATTCATTATGCTAAATTCGGTGCTGGAGAGTTGTCCCACCGATCATAAAACATATTAAATATAAAATGGGGGGGGGGAAGTTGGAGCAAGGTTTTCTTTTATAAAATGGCAGTAGAGATGTACTTAATGTGGCATAAATATCTCAGTGTCATTATATGTCGTTCCTAAATGTTTTGTTAACGTTATAAGAAAACAGGTAAAAAACTGGATATTTTAATTGTTAAAACTTAAAAAGAGAAATTAATTTAAAAACTAAAATGACCACGTAATGCCTTTTAAAAAGGTGCATACTTATCTTAAAAAATTTTAAAATAACCATACTTGCTTTCACATGGACATACAGGTGAAGATAATACACAAGATTTTGTGAAAAACCTGCTTCATAGGATTTTTCAATTTTTTTCAACTTCAACCGGCTCTGTTGATCTATAAATGGGCTGAAAAATTAAAATAGTTTTCATTCTTTGTAGCCTTGATGTTGAAAATTAAATTGCCACACTGCGGGATGTCAGTTTAGAAGTCAAATATTTGAATTTTGGCCAGCTTTTCGATTTCAGCCCACTGTGTGGTGTGAAACAGAACTCTCTTGCTCTGCAGCAATGGTGAGAGACAGACTTGAGTCTTCTGAAACAAGGCCATAGTTGCCCCCAAGGCTCAAGCACTAATGAGTGGTGGAGGGTTGTCTAGCAGCAGCAGGAGTTTGTAGGTGCAAAGCGAATGCTCGGAAGACTATCCAGGCAATCCTAACGTAATAGTAGCAACGTTGTTACATTCACGACACCTAGCAACAACTTCACCATTAAGGAGGAATGGCAGCCCAATGAGAGATAATGTAAGGCCAAGTTTCTTCATTTGCATCTCTTCAATGTTGGTCAGTTACAACTTTGAGGGGTCAGCTGCAATCCCTTTAACATGTGAAATAGCAATGAGAATCAGGTAGGATTTTATGTGAGAAATCCTTTTTTTGTCGGTTAATTGCATGGGGGTGTCTACAATTGACATCGCTAGCTGCATTATCACTTTGTTTTGCTTTCTTTTCCTCAAGTTTTTTTTCTAGCGTTGTTAGCTGCACCTTGGTTAGTAATTCCCAGGATGGGGGAGAATTTTGTTAGCTTGTGGGTGACTAATGTACGTTTGTTTCCCAATATAATAAAAGCTGTTAAAGGAATGCAATCAAATGGTTCATTATAGCCAATGAACTTACTTTCATGCGGGCGATTTCAACCGAGAACCTATATCACGGCCTGTTTTCCTGCTGTGCTAGATGGAATTCATTCGTAAACCTAGGCTTTGCACCCTGTATGGCTACATTCAATGGCACACATGTGTGGCCTGAGTTAAATAAGTGACATGGAGGGTAGAATAGGATGGAGGTTTCAGTAGCATAGATGAAAGTAAATACATTTCGGTAAGACTAGATGGATCTAGAATGGGTATTTCGCAGTGCTTCTTGTAACCCATAACCATTCTGGAAGAAATCATTTAATGCTTTATGTAGCTAAGTGTAATGGCCTCAAAGGAAGTCTTTTTGGTGTTTAGGGAGGAGAATTCAGATTCGAAGAGTTTAGAGAAGCTTAGAGACGATTCTGCTAGCAAAAAAAATGGATACACTGTGACCATAAATTGTAGCGGGGATAACAAATTGGAAGTTGTTGAATTTACAAGGAACCCCGGAAACCATTGTAATGTCACAATAGACTTCAGAGTTTAAACTTATTACATACGTGATAATCAGGACAAGAGCAGAAATAAAAAGGATCCATGAAGATACTAGGCTGGTAATATTCCGAATTCCTAAGCCCCGCGAATTTCTAGAATGGAAGTGTGAAAGGGAAAGTTGGTACTGAACAGATGTGGGTCAAGTTAATGCACAAGCCTATAGAACAAATGGAGAAGAAAGTTGAAGTAAATCAAAAGAGCCTTGATTGTCAATTAGCAATGGAGAGGGAGGTATTACTGGAGCATGTTGCGGACGGAAAGGGGAACATAGAGGGGCATTGTCAGTATGATGGCAATAATACTCTATTTGGCAGGTTTCCGCAATAAGTCACGCAAAGTTTTGCCGGTACTTCCAGGAAACCATTGATTAGGTTTATTACAAAAATCAGGAAATACACCATGGTTATTTATGCCATCAGTATATCATGTAAAATTTATCTTTCAAATGTTAAAGGGAAATGCAGATACATATATGGATTTTGACTTAAGCTCCATTTCCTAAAACGTTAAAAGAATTTCAGCAAGGATCCTACAGTTTTTTTAGGATTTGGATCCAAAAAAACACCAACGGGTTCACATCATTGAAGAGCCACTGTCTTTTTTTAAAATTCTGTAAAACCAATTTATTTATTTAGTGAAAATTAAAATTTCATTTGATTTTCATTTGTATTTAATTTCCCTTATCATAAGAACGGTGCCAATTGTGTATTTCTGTTGATTATATACAGCACATGCAACCATCAAAAATCCACCTTTTTTGAAAATCTGGCAACAATCAGTATGCTGGTTTCTAATTCTAATTTGTAATAGGCGAGTTGCAAGTATTATTTGGAATACCCTTCATGTCACTTCTTGGTGAAAATTAAAATTTCATTTGATTTTAATTTGTACTTTATTTCCCTTTTCTTAAGGACAGTGCCGATTGTGTTTTTCTGTTGATTATATACAGCATATGCAATCATCGAAAATCCAACATTTTTGAAAATCTAGCAACAATCAGCATGCTAGTTTCTAATTCTGATTTGTAATAGACATGTTACAGGTAGTATTTGGAATACCCTTCATGTCTCTTCTTTCGTGAATAGCTGCCTAAAGGGCTTTTTTTCTGAGAAACCATTTCGTACTTTATTAACAATCAACATTTAACACATTGCACACCAGTAATTTTTTTGTAACATTTCTCAGTAGCCGAGCATTTCCTCTATCTGTTTTGCATATAATCGTTTAACTGTCTATAAATAATTATTTTTATAGAACATTGGCTGCAAAGCACCAAGGTGTGAAAAAAGTAGCAGCTACAAGGTTAACAAATAAATTGCAGTTATTTTTTCCAAACCTTTCTGCAATGCAATTTCAGACTATGAGTAAACAGGAGTATAATCGTGACCCGTTCTTAACAGATGGCACACAGACCATGAAGGAACTCGTGACCGGTCTGCAATGAGTGTACCTATAAACCATGCAGATCTGTAATGGTAATAATCAATGGTTACTCAGAACTGATAGATGGCTTGTCATTCACACCCTTTAGGATAGGCAGGAATATTGAAATGAGGGATATTTGGGAAATCAGGAAGATTGGTGGGAAACTGTTGGCATTAACACACTCTGAACAAAAGGTACCATGGGTTGTTGAAAACTAATGTTCAATCCAGTTAAAAAAATGCTTAGCTGAAATTGCTCCACATAGCACTCAATGTAGAAAACAGTATATGACCAAAAAATTATTTTCCACAGTTGAGAGGTGAAACCTGAGCCCTCATGATTAGACATTAATGTTGTCAACACACAAACTGATCCCTGTAAAAATGTGTTAACAAAGAAGGGAGTGCCTTGTAAACCTCTGCATCTTATGTATTGGGAGTAGGGAACGAGCCATAGATACCTCTGATTTGCTGCATTGGTCTCACTCACTGTTGATGGTATATTTTCCCCAAACATCTACTCTGAACTACCCTTGACTGTTTTTCAATATTTATCTATGTTCACCTACAAGATTTTTATGATAATTATGTATCCAGGTATTATGTAAGATCTGATTCACAAAACCAAATATCATATGAAAGTATGAGCAATCATTTATGCTTTAGCTCCCAAAGATGATAATAAAATAATAGCTCAAGCCATCACGTTTGTTGTAAACACCATAAGATCCCACATACTATTTTCCACTCATTTCATCAACAATTATATATTCACTGTTGTAATCTCAAGATTTGGTACTGTCCAGTTACAGGGATTTTGCATATTTCCTGTTTACCATATTTAACGACATATACAATGACCCTTTTTTCCAAAACTATTACTAAAAATCACCCTTTCTCTAATATGTGAAGGTTCAACCACCATTGCTGAATTCTGAATGCTACTTTTACCCAAGATGAACAGTTCTCCCTATTTCAACACCATTTATGTTATCATCAACGACAATGTCATCAATTTTGTTATTTAGAAATGTAAGATATAAAAGGAATGAAAATTAATATATTTCAGTTCTGCTTTTCTGCACAGTGAAAAATTTTTTGTTCTGTGTATTACTGAAATATGGGTACACCTTATATGCCCTCAAACACAGTAGTCCCTATTAGCATTATTATATCCTAATCTTAAATGTCCAGTAACATTGAGTCATATCTCCAAGTATCTAGTTTGCAAGAAAATAGACAAAAACCATACCTCTAATGTTCTGCTGTCGCCACCCCCACTAACAAATGTTTCAATGCCCTTCACATTATCTTCTTTGTCGCCTTGCTCCACCTTCACACTCACCTGAAAAAGCACGAAGGTTTGATCAGCAATGTGCGGCAGGAAGAATTCAGGCTCATCAAGAGAGTTGACAAAGGGAAATAGGAAGAATGCAGAGTTGAGACATTTTACAAAAGAGGGGAGGTGAACACCAAGTGTAGTATTGGTCCTTAACACATTGGGTGCAGCCGCCACCAATAGGTGTCTCTTCATACTTGCTCAGGAATGGCCGCTGCCTTTCAGCATCTTACGTTACCGACATATCAAATTGTATTTTTTTTTCGACTCCGCTCCTCATCGTTGTCACATGACTTTCTGCTCGTCCTTACATTGGTGTGTGCGTGTGACATTGTAGCTCGTTCTCAAAAATTACGATTAGTTGCTCCATAAATACATTTTTAGTTTGCTGCTTTTCTTTCCTCCTCCAAATTTTTAGCAAAATTTAGCTAAATTTAGCAAAAGACACCATAAGCAGGATGTCCTTGAGCCAATAAAATGACTATTAATACCATGTTTAACAGAAAAGACTTTTTGAACTTTGATAGTTTTCACAGGTTAATACTAATATATTTTCACTAGAGCTGAGGGCCCTGAAATACAATGGTAAGTTCAGGAGATGAATTTTCCTATGCCTCGCAACGTAAACTACATACCTGTTACATCAGAAAGAAGGCAGTGCACCCCGCCATTTCAGAGCTTTTGCAAATGATCTTAAAATTAACATTTAATTTTCTTGAAAACTAGGATTTCTAAGTCTAAACACTTTGTGTAAAATAAATACATTTATGGAAGGGCATGGATCGCAAGTGATAAAGTCTATTTTCTTTGATGAAGGAAACTACCCTATTAGCTGCTTATTTCTCATTGATGCTCCATGACTCATAAGAGATGAAATGTGTGACTTAAATTGGGGTATCATGAGATCATTAGTATTTCATGACCATTAAATCTTGAAATTTGATAGGAATGGCTAAGATATTACAACTGTTTTCATTGCAAATTAAGAAAAATAATATGGGGACAACATGCCATTATTATTTATGATCAAGGGGATATTGATCTAAAGATTTGTAGATTTCAGTTATTGGTCTGATGGAAGCATAATAAGAAAAAGAGAAGTAGATATTTCTACCATTTCAGGTGCAAATTGAAATATAATGCTAAACACATGCAGGAATATTCCATCTTTTCATTAATTTACAATCATCATATCTTTGCCATCACTATGCTTAAAGGGTTTTTTTATTGCCTTGGCAAAAGGCATGGTGAGAGGTATCAGGGAGAGGTGCGAGTGAGGTATTGTAGGCTTGTCCCAATCAAAAAGGTTCCACATCAAGAGTTGGTAAGTTTTTTATGTATGGAACTCAATAGTAAATATGTTGCCAAAACTGCACAGTACCTTGAAAACCTGTGTAATTCATCTAAACCTACTTTGAACTGGCAGAACACTAATGGTAATGAGCTGTGGTAAGTCAGAGCTGACTATACATCTGCCATTAATATTCTTTACGATAAGCAGACAAATGGAAATGTAATAATTTTTCATAAAACAGGAAGTCTAGAGAGAAACAGTTTGACATTTCCACACACTGAATGAAAGGCACCTAGTACTGCTAAATGCTCACATACACTGCAAAAAATGGAGCACTAAACTCACATTGATCATTACAGCACTCAATGCAATGAAATTGATCCACACAGCACTCAATGCAGGGAGCAGTATGCCAATGAAAATTTTAATTTCCACATTTGAGATTTGAAACCTGAGCCCTCATGACTGGAAGACACAGTAACGTCGCAACCATACTAAACTGATGCTTATATAATTACAAAAATGTATTGCCAAATCTTGCAAGTATCTAGGAAATCTGTGTATGTCATGCATTGGAAGTAGGGCAAGTGCCATACTTACATTTGATTTGCTGCTTAGGTCACTCTCAATGCTGAATGGTCCTTTCCCCTGAACATCATCTCCCTCACTTTCCTCTGACTTTACACTCACCTAAAAAAGGGAAAACCATTAACACCGGATACTAAGGGATCAGACATATAGGGAATTGGATGGGAAGAAAGACAATAAGAATAACATAATAGGATTGCATCCATTGATGTACTGTTAGTTGAGCGAAGAAATTAATCAATGTTCTACCAGGACATATTGTGCCGGTCCCACCTGCCTGGCTTGTTACCCCCCTCCCACCGTCCCCACAATGACACGCGCGGATGAGGGTATATTGATGAGGTCCGGCGCACACGTAATTTTGGTTTCTCTGGCTTAGAGGCCCTAATAGAACTTACCACCACCAACCCCCAAGACCAGAGGAGGGCTCGTGTGATTTCTGGCGTCCAGCGCCGTTTAAGTCCGCCAAAAGATCCTGTAAAGATGGAGGTAACGAAGAAGGATCGTCGGGAGAGGTGACGTGGCCCCCCCACCAATGACAGCATGCAAGGCAGTCTTATGATTTTACACAAACAATTTAATTCAACAAAAAGAACACAAATACCAAATAAACCCTACAAATTAAATAAATACCCTTTTTCTGACTTGACCCTGAAGGGGTTTAACAATTTCAATCACACCAATTGAAAAACACAACATTCAGACAGGACTAAATTACAGAATTCACCTTGTAGTCAAACACCAACTTCAAATACCCTAATACAATAAATGCGAAACCTTATGCAATAATAATTAATATGTTGAAATGCAGTTACTCAGATACCATACAGTGAAATTATAATCATTAGCACTTGTCCCTTCAGTTAAAAAGTTCCCTGGTGAAAAGTCATGTGGGATGTTCGTCTCTCTCCCCGTTCACAATCACAGGAATACGAACGCGACTTTCTCCCAAAGCACTAGAGTTAATAATCGGGAAGAGCGTATGTGAGCAAAAAAAAGGGGGGCGGGATCACTTCCCGGGGATAGCTTACGCGGTCTCTTCAGAGAGGTGGTATCAGACGATGACAGTTCGTAGCCGGGCCGATGGCAAATGCTTATGCAGCGGCAGGAACTTCTCTTTCGGTGACCCAATTCACTCTCGGACGTTGTGTTTCCTTTCTATCACTCCCGTGTTCACGCACCCTCCGTCTCCTTTTGTTCGACGTGCTTCCTTGGTCTGCTTCACTGGGAACTCACAGGTTCTGCTCGATTCTGCCCGATTATGACCGATTATGCTCCGATTATGCTCCTCGTTGAGCCACTGCTCGGCCTTTTATTCTCTTCAGAAAATGCCCATGATGCACCGCGCGGGGTCGTCTGCTAGACGCCCCGACAGCAGCGACATGGTGTATACCCTTGGCACTAAGATCACCCGTCTCCGGGCGCACTCACTTACATAACCATACAAAAGAACACATATTAACATAAATAAGCCTTACAGTATGCCAGATGGTGGGGACCATGACAATATTTATGTTTCAATGTGTGTCCACATTATACATAGAGACTGACTCAACCAACCATTAATCACATATAATGTCTAGTAATCATTTTAGCTGTAGCTTTTAGACAGCTAAACCCATGAAATTTATCACACACCAACAAATGCTTTATTCAATTCTTTCCCATTACATCAACATTTATATTATTACTGTGGTGATTCCAACATTTAGTAATGAAAAGCTGATGCTATTTAACATACTCCCTATTTACTGTATTTCATGGCAATTGAGATGAAACTTTTACCCAGCAGATTAATGGAATTGTAAGCAGAATATGAAGGATGTAGAGATTGGACAACAAAGGAGAGGTAAACAAAATGTATGTAATGTGCAGATGATTCCTTATTGACAGTTAATGCCCCAAATTGTTCATTGATCCTCCATATCCTTGCAATTCCTAATGTACATATATCATGTAAACTTGAACTTGAGTCTATATGCTTAAATGTTAGAAAGACGTTCAGTGCCTCTTCTCTTCTCTTACTGAAATCTTCATTTATGAATTGTAGAATACATGTTTTTGGCCTTTACTACAGTAGAGCATTTTTCCAGATTTAGTCACATATCCAGTCACTTCTCACTTTCAAGAAAGGGGTTGAACATTTTGTGCAATTCTAATATCACAGAACATTAACAGATACATTAATGCTGATAACCATAACCATGTATGTCACTTACATGTTATGATCAAATTATTTTCAACCATAAAATAAAGGCAAAAACTCAGTTTTGGCATGTCATATCTATAACAAAATAATATTGAGAAATCAGTTGTCACTGATTGAGAAAAATTGTGTGTGTTAATGTCACCTCTAACTTCTAATTGCATTTAGATTTGGACAGTGTTTCTCTCGTGAATGGACACATGTGCAACAGATATTTGAGGGCCTCCCTCAGAGCAATAATCGAAAAGAAAGCTGCTTTCTTGCCAGGCCGCATTCCTTGGAGCCAAGTATTTGCCACAGGGAACTCTTGAAGGCGTCCCCTCCTTTGCAAAACCACTTATCCAGGTTATTGGGTAGTGTCCCCTCAAGCTGCAGCAAGGGTAAAAATGCACTCACTTCCTGGACCAAGCCATTGTTTCAGCAGTCCCACAAGGGCCATAGTCATTTTGTGGCCAGGGATTTAAAAATTCACCATGAAACAGCATTATCAAGTCTCCTTCAACTCAGGACTTCCCAGGAAAAATTCTGCCACCAAAGTGGAAAGATTTTATTTTGGATGACTACCATGAGACTCCTTGGTTTTCCATTTGGGGTAATCACAACTGTTTCTCACTTACCCAAACTTCCCTGACTTTGATCACAACTGAGTACTTCCCCAAAAGTACTCAGTTGTGATCTCATCTAAGCTTGTAGGAACATCTGGACAAGTATGATGGACAGTCTTTTGTTTTGATTATTACATCATAATCAATATCTAGAGACAATTCATATTTTCATTAATTTCATTTTGTTCTTGTACATATGTTTTCATAGATTACAAATTAATAAATTTGTTATTATGTAAATTTTCTTAATTTAGTCCAATTTTTTTAAAATAAACAAGTGTACTAAACCTAATGATTACACATTATTCGAAATCAAGGCAGATCCGAACAAAAGTGTTATATTATAAATATACATGATAATTAACCACCACACAGAAAGGGCACTGGTAAATGTATTTCAGACAAATGTAAGCGTGTCGAAAAATTTAGAAGGATAACAGATCTCGGTGTAAAAAAATGAGCTTTTTCATTAGCTGAGTCACATGACCTCATGTAGTTTTGGAGAACATCTTCTGGGCAAAATGGAAGGGAAATAATAATGTGAGTAAATTCTAAAAAAATAAATTTTGATAAGAAGAAAGCCTTCACTACTAAAACATAAAAAATTAGGATTAAAACCAGGATTTTTTAAAATTTTAGTCCTCACATAAGAATCAATGCCGAGGCGTTCTGAGCTGGGCTGACTACTGTGGTCACTGTCCATTTTCTTGCATGCATCATGTTGTAGTGGATCCTCAACAGCATTATCCTCTTCGGTCTTCATAGGAATCTGCAAGGGATAGCTTATTGTAAGGCAGTGCTTAAATGATGACATTGATACATTTTAAAATTTCAATTTTCACCATTCAGTAATATGTTAAAAAATGTCCTGACTTTCTTGAAATGCAACATTTGGTGGTTTGAACTGATACAAAAACCCCTGACTTTTCATATGTTTAGGTTTAGATTCTTTTCCTTTTCTGGATTATCCTTCACCTCTCCTACACAGGCCTTGAACTTGATTCTTCCCTGAACACTTGCCAAGGAGGCTTCACCCATGTTTTTATTCACAACATTGGAAGACATTGCATTACTTGTCCAAGATGTGGTAAGTATAGAAAGATATTTTTTCCCAAAAATGGTAGCCAAGTGCTATAGCATTTTGGCCTGACAACTCATAGATATAGTTACACATTCCATTCACAGAATAACGACGTAATCATCTTAGGATTAATATTTAAGGTGAGATGCTGCAATGAAACCTTAGCTAATGGGGCATTAAAATACCCTAATCTATCACAACATATTATTTTTAACTTATTGATAAGAATCAAGAGCCCATGCATAATATATTCATAAGAAATCTCGATAATCTAAGTACATATACCTACAATAATTCACCATCATAAGATTTTTCTTGAAGTACGTGGCTCATAATATGGTATTTACAACAATTAGTGACAACTTATAAAATTTCCCCTGGAACAATTTTCCCCTTTAAATCAAAACAAGTAATGTACAGAGTAAATTAATTACTGTAACTTAACCTTGCATTTTAATTCTATCACTGCTTTGCCAAGCTAGTGAGAGGCTGAACAATCCATAAACTTACATATGAAATCAAATGCACAATATAGTGATTTTAACTCTCAATTGCAAAAATTTGGTATCTCCAACCCATAATGAAAGTGGTGTATACTCTTCTATTAATAAATCTTTTCCAAAAACATAACAGTAATTAAGAAATTGATTACTGATACAAAAATTATGTGCACCATTGTTTTTCTAGTCTACTCACATCAAAATCACTACCATGGCCTGTTGCTGACTGTGACACTTCAAACAAATTGCAGTCAGTGGGGTTGCGTGAGTCCAAGTCCATTGACTCCCAAGTAGAACCACCTTCTTCCCACTTCACAGCAACCTGTGGGGGTATATCTATATCAGTGATATACCCTGCAAGCCACCTAGATGGCGTGTGGCAGGGGAAACACATGGGAAGGGTACATGATAGTTAACTACACACAGAGCTGCATGTCATGCAATAGAAGAAGGAGGAAAAATAAGCTGCCACTTAAAACACATACAGTTAGGAGGATAGGTTAAGAGTGAACATAAGGAGATTCCTAGATAGCATGTTAATTTTTCTACCTTGATTTGAAGGGTGACCAACAATGTACAGGTCACACTACCTCAGGTATTTATAAAAGTTTTCACATGATAAGTTACATAAGTTAAAAAATAATAAAGAGCCTGTATTCAAAGGTAATGCCGGCACGGCGAGATTTTAATCAATGCCCAATTTTTTTTAATATGAACTAAATATTTGCAAGATATATGCTATATCTCCTTTGTCTTGGATGTAAGCTTCCCATTTGCACAGAAGTTGAGATCTATTTTTCGTATACCACGGAAGACTACCACATAGCAACTGTACATGGAACGTGAACAACTGAACCAACATTTCCAGCAGAATGAAGAACCAGTCCTCTTTCGGCATTCTGCACATCGCATCGCTCGAACTTTTCCAAGGTGTTTGTCATTTAATTTTTAATTCTGCAAATAAACCCCTATGTGAGTAGGGGAAGAATGCTTGTTCTGGAACAAGGTCATTCTTGACATTCCATTCGCCTTTCACTTCTGCGCACGTGTCGAGGAGACACCTGAGTTCGGAAATCCTTCGCGTCACATCTACATTATTTCCCACAGCTGCATTTGCTTTCAACATTACGATGCTGGATCGTTCCCAACATGATATATCCCCCTCCCTATCCAGCTTTCCAAGGACACCAGCAATTGGAAAATTTCCAGATTATTTCCACATTCCTTCCCACAGCTGCAATCGCAATATAACCCCCCTCTTTATCTATCTTACCGATGCTAAATCAAAGCCACAGACCTCAGAATATAATCCAGAGCTACTGAACAGATCCCACTGTCATGGAATACTTCTAAAATCGCTGTTTGGCCCCCTTTAATGATTTAATCGATAAGTGGTGCTAAAGGTAATCAGTCACTGATAAATATTAGGCACATGAGGATGTCTCCCTTAGTCTCCATGACAGATAAGCTTGGTGGGAAGCATTGACTTGTTGTGCTCCACTTCAAGGATAAAGTGAGCAACATATATGAAGTGCTCCTCCCATTACTGCTACTGGACAACAATGAATATAATGATCTTATACTCTGTCTGGAGTTCCAGGAAAGATGCTCTCCAGTGTTCAAATACATAATCAAAACCATTGATATCATGGGACAACATGTAGTATTCTCAGGGTTTGAAAATCCTGAAGCAGAGAAAGGAGCATGGCAACATGTCCTCGATCAAGCAGCTGAAACTCTAGGGGGATATGCTGGAGAAGGCTGAGAGACAAGACCTATCCATTAGGTGTCATGCCTACAATATAAAGAAGAAGACCATGACATATTCGAATGTAATCGCAAAGGGAGGAAACGAGTTTATTTCAAAAGGTAGGAGAGTGTCAACAGATAATGACCAAACTGATTTTGGCCCACCTGTGACATTTTCTGAGGTCAGTGGAATTATGAGAAATGCAATAAATGAAAAACTAATGTACTTAATTAATAGATCAATCCTTATTCTCAAAGTTTGCACAGAAAAAAATTGTTGTAGCAAAGTTGGGTCTTCAAGTAATGAGGTGTAGACGTCTGCAGAAGGGTTTTTGGCCATGGTATCCGACAGTCTAAATGACTGTATGGAAAAAAGAACTTGTTCTAATTCCATTAAGACAAACATACAAACTCTTTCAGTTTTTACAAGTATTTGTTCAAGAAATTGTACAAAAAACTGTATCATGTAAATCGGCCTTTAGACAGAGAAGCAATCACCGAAAGGACAAGCAAAAAGCAAATGTCAACCACTACAGCTGCGTAAGGAAAACGTAACGAATGAAATAAGACACAATCGACATTCCTCCCCTATTTATGTGGGCTTTGAAATACCGGAATTGGGTCAATGGATACATTCTAAAGCTTGCACCACTCTTTTGACTTGAAGGAATTGGTACTGTTGCACGTAATTTATTTCACACTGCTGTGTGAAATAAATTACGTGAATTGCTCCTTGATGGCACAGTTAAAGGTTAGTGGAATGGTGGCAAAGGCTGGTGTGTTTAGGGAGTTCACGCAATATATCACATGATTTATTTTAGCCATTATAAAGGTAAATTTTACACTGGAACATATAAAGTTGAATAATAAGATCCATGGTGAATCTATATTTGAAAGTGGTATATGAACCTAGGCAGCAGCCATATTGTTTTCCTGTGCTTTTGTATATCCTCATCCATATTTCATAGATGACATTTCCATGGTCCATATCTTGTCCATTCAGTCAGCCAATGGATGGTGCACATTAATGAAATGACTCCAGGTATACATGAATCTTTTTTGTCAATGAATGCTATCCAAATGTGAAAAGGATATGATCACATCTGGGCTATCTGGGATATGATTGTTCACTTCATTAAAACTCTTATTTTACATGTTTAATTTTGCAGTTTCCTCAACTTAATTTACTACTTAGTTTACCTTTGCCTGGGAGAGCAATAAATGTTTGTTGCTTTATTTTCCTCTATTCCTGTGATGGGGCCCTTCACAGCAAACACACTGGGTAACTGACAAACATAATCATTCTTATGATACTGGGATCCAATGAATTCACAGCGAGATTGGATTCTTTTTAACTTATTACTCAACTCAGATTTGATGCCAGAGTGCATTGTATTGGTATGATTTCCTAAACTAACTGCTCCATAATTGAATGTATCGCATGTCACTCGGTGGAAAAGGTACATTATAAATTAATGAACACTAATTTTTTCCATTTCAGAAAGGGTTTTGTTGACATCTAAAGCTTTGGTTTACATGTGAAGGAGCATAGGCTCAAATACCAACTGAGGCAGTGACTTTTCATAGTTACTCAGATCCGCTGTTGGATGTTGGGTGGATGGTACTCCGAGTTAAGTACCGTAGAGTGGGGTGAGTTCGAACGTGTGGGGCGAGTTCGAACGAATACGACCGCTGGGGTTTACATCGTAATAACTTCTCAATTTCTTATTGTGATACAATTTAATCTCGCGCCAGGCCTGAAAAATGATACAATGTATTATATTCCCTATAAATCGGATGTGGTCGTGTCTTTTTGCCGTAGTTCTGGTGGTCTGTTTGCGACGCGGCAGTTATACGAAGAATTTTATCGCCGGAAAGAAACTGCTGTGCTATTGGGTAAGTAAACGTTAATAGATTAGGAGTTCATTCCATCAACAAATCTATTTATAATTATTAATTTTGGAAAATATCATTGATGTGTGGCGATTATGTCAATCAATATAACGCATAATGTAGTTTTGTGTAGTTCCGCCGGGCGAGATCGACATGGCGCGAAATTACGTGAGCATGACCGGAGGCCGCACAATATCCGCGCTGGATTTAAAGCAGCTGGAATTTTTCCTTTTGACGAAAACAAAGTGATCAGTAAAGTCCCTAATTTAAACTCTGAGGAAAATACTGATGAAGCCGCAAATGACTACGCATGGTCGAATGCATTTTTGGACTTTCTACAGGCATCCCACGTCGATGCACCTGCGGGGAAAAAATCTCGAGGGAAAAAAATTGTTGTTGAGCCAGGGAAGGGAGTGAGTCCTTGTTGTATAAATAATTCATTTGTCAAGGAATTTCACGGTGTTGCTACGGAAGAAAGTTTGCAAATGATGATGAGGCCAACGTCCTTCCATCATCTAATGGAAGTGGCGACGAAAGTGATTTTGAACTTCCCGGGCATTCCCTGTCCATAATTTCTTATTTGTTGATAAAGTTTCATACCGATAAGCGTGATAGACTTTTCATTTACATATTAATGGAAGTTTGTTCCAAACATAAATTACGTGTGCAGTGCCTCCAAAAGAAAGTTTCCATCAAACAGACTTTTTTTACTTTTCCTGATGTTGTGGACGAGTGCTTAGTGCTCCGCACGCAAATCGTCCGTCAGCTCGACCAACCCAAGGACTGACGACGGGGCCGCTTATTTTTCAGGGATTTAGAAAACATAAACAAAATTGAATAGTTTTGTAATTTATTCTTTATACTTATGTTTGTGTTCGAAAAATGTAAGCTCGTAAATTTGATTATATTTCGTCTCTTGGAATCAAGAAGTTTTGCTTTTATTGTGTGTGATTACTACTGGTCCATTATGTTTTGTACGAGCTGCTACAAATAGAAATCTTTTCTCTATCACTGTGTAGTTCTTTATTATATTCAAAGCAACACCTTCCGAAACATTTAATTCCATCATGATAAATAAAATTCACTGAATGGTTGTATAGATTTCTCCGTCGGGCATTCAAAATGATTTTTGCGTCAAGGTGAAGGTCAAGTTTTCCTGTTTACAAATATATAATTGAAATCTCAAACCTTACTACCAGTGAAATAATTAACAAATATGATGGTTATTGTTGACGGTATAACCTGATTTGAATTCACGATTCAGAACTCTTCTCAAGAACGACTTCAGTTGCAGAGTATCAAAAATGAAATGCATGTTCGAACTCGCCCCGATTGGCGGGGCGAGTTCGAACGTTAAAAGTTAGCGATTTTCAGATAAACAGTTTATTCTACGTGTTTTTCTTTCTATTCACAATATGAAATAGAGTTTGAAGATTGTTGATTTCGAATAACAGATATTTTGATTAAACTACTGAAGAGTATTTGATGATTATACACCAAAATGCATTCGAACTCACCCCACTCTACGGTACCTACTGGGAGCTGTCACTCAGAGGGACATGTATAACCATGCCTTTCATTAATGCTGTGTTAAATGTCCCATCTGCTAATGTTAAATCATGTAATTTAATTGATTTTTTGGTCGCTTGCTTTCGGGCTCTGGTTGTGGAAACCACTCATAGAATGCAATAAAATTAAGCCTTGAAAGTGTGAGTGTAAACTAATTGGTATTCAAGAATAAGGGTTACCATGCACTAGATGTGAGAACTTCCATTGATTCTAATGATTGGAGTCATGTGATTTGGTTGGCATCATAAGAGTGTCCATGGAATAAGAAATAATAAGGTCTCTTTGAAGAAATTATTATTTCTATTTTTTAAATGATACCTTCCATAAAATACCTTCAGACTCTAACACTTGATAAATTAACCTAATATTTTGCAAAACATAACTGCACTTCACAAGCCATGGCTTTAGACCTAAAACTAAATGTGCAATTTAAATCATTCATTTTATGCTTTATTTTGGAATTAGAGGGAAATTTTACTCCTGTGGTTGCATTTAGTCGTACTTATACCATGTAAGTTTTAGGAGTCACAAACAAAACCATTGCACTTCCTTGTGGTAGCCATCCTCATAAAAGCTCTCTAAATTTAAATTATATATTCATATTTACCACTATTGGCACAGAATAGGTGGTGCCTCCAAAATCATACCCTTGTCATATTATATAGCGGCAGTAGAACACTTAAAAGACATGTAAATGTATTCATTTGCCTGTGGTAATAACATCTTCCTGACATTCTAAAATATTGTTAGCATATTCTCTTGCAGGCAAATTCTGTAGCTCTATCTACAAGAGCAAATAGACAAGCAGACTCAGGTTTTACTTAGCGAGGGAAGACAAATTACATTATTTACTAGGTTGTAGTGATTGTGCCTGACACTTGAGCTAATAATTACTACAGTTATTACCCCAATAGTTATGAGACAAACCTAATTTATGCTGTTTAACAATTATGTAAGTTCAGAAAAAAATTCTCTTGAAGGTTATAGTGTTCTCTTTTCAAGGAACAACGTTATTCCTAAACAAACAGAATTACCATCGGATGTCCTCCAATGCCTAAGCTAATGGCTGAATGGATTACATGTGATTTATGGAGAAGTACACAGAAATTACACTTCAGAAGAGATTCTGAATATAATACAAAATTGGAACTAGACAGTAAAATAGTGCCTTTAATTAGTACAGTAGTGCAATAAAGAGGATTCTGTGAATATCTTATCCACTGTATGGACCCACTGGACCCACTTTTCTTGCATTATGCACACATTGAATGTAATAATTCAAAGTTCACTAAAATAAATAAAAGACCTGTAAAATTGGGAAAAGGATGTGGCAAATTAAATCAAGAAAGGTATTGTGGCCCATCAAGAACTTAAATCAATGCATTCTCCCAAAGTCAATTGTACACTCTAAAGCAGGATGTACCCATTATATGGAATTGTAGTTATGTACATAATTTTCCATTTAGTATTGAGAAATAAGGAACCTATCCTGTCAGCTATTGCACGGTTAAAAAATGAATTTACTTGGGTAAAAACAGATTTTTAAATAATTGAAAAACTCTGTGAAATTCCAATACCTCTCCAAGGACTTACTTGAGAAATCAGCACAGAAAAACAAGTGAAAGCATCTTAACTGATACCCCTCAGCCAGGGAATATGAAATGCCTACAATCACTGAGCTTTGATATACAAGAGGAGGTCCTTCAGGCCAAAATTTTCATTTTTATGCGAGAGTCCAAAACTGGTATTTTGAGCAAAGAGAACATAAACATAGAGGAAAATTGGAAGAATTACAGTTCTCTTAGAAGAAAATTGAGCTTATATTTATAAGCTTAGTTAATAACTCATGTAGGTTATCAGGACTTCTAGTGAACATGAGGGAGCAAATATTGCATGTAAATGCTTTACAGAAAAAACTTGTAAAGTGTGAAATAAATATTGATTTTATAAATTCAGTCCTCACCTTAGAATCAAGGCTGAGGTCCTCTGCAACAGGCTGATTACTGTGGTCACTGTCAATATTCTTGAATGCATCAGGGTGTAGTGGATCCTCAACAGCATTACCTTCTTCTGACTTTACAGGAATCTGCATGGGAATAAAAGCATAAAAATCCATTTTAAAAACTTATATTTAAATGTCATACGATTTTGGAATATGAAATGAATTAAACATTTGTGAACTTGTGTCGGAATTTTATGATATAGCACCACCTCTTCAGCTAATAGTGGATGCTATCCAAGTAGAAAATGGGACAGCAATGTTGCAATCCCAAAGAAAGGGTTCTGAAGAGGTAAAGTATAATAGCAAGGTAATAAAAATGGTTGAGAAAAGATATTTTCAACTGGGAAAGAAGATCATGTGATTGTGTGGGGCTATCAAAATGTTTCACCTTTATCGTTATCGAGGGAGATTCTGTTGCAATACTTAATTGGTTCTTACTTCCCAACTAAATACTTGTGAAGCAGAGAGTTAGAAAAGGAATATATTACATCTTTCTTCGTAACCAATGTACATTAAAACGCTAATACATAGTTACACTTGGATACAGACATAACATAAATAACCAAGTAAGATACATAGCAATACCAATAACAGCTGCATTTTCAAACAAAAGAAGGCAATAATACAAATAGCCAATTTATACGATATCAATATGAGTGCAATGACAAGAAAAATCACACACTCCAACACTTCCCCTTGATTTTTATTGAATTAAACTCATCATCAACACTAACGTTCATGGTCCCCATTAAACAAAAATTAAACTAACACAAGCAAAAACGTGATGTCGTAGCATTGATAATCTTTGAGACAAAAAGCATCATCTTACTTAGGGAACAGTTAACCCAATCCTTACAGATAGTTCTTGAGTCTTCCTGCCGTTCAGTGACTTCGTAAGTAGGTCAGCTAGATTGTCGCGGGACATGACATACTGCACCTTCATCAGGCCTCTCTTGATGCAGTCCTTGATTTTGAATTTCCAAGTGGATCCGATAACAGTCTTCCCCTGAGGTCTGGGTACAACCTCCCATGTGTTCAGCTCCTTGAGTGTTGCCAGTTCTTCATCCATGGCTGCTTTCCACTTTGATTTGCTAGGACTAGCCTTGGCTTCCTTCAAACTTAAAGGTTCTTCCTCATTGCATTTGAAGGCTGATGCTGCTGCGAACGCTGAACAAATTAAGTATGATTTATCACTGCAGTTATCATCTTCACATGCACATTTCTTCGGGTTTTTCCTTCTTTGTGACCGCCTTGGCACTTGTGGTGCCACTTCCTCCACTTCTACTTCATGCTGATCATCAGGTAGCTCAGGGATGTCATGAATCACAGGGTCCTCTTGGAATCTTAAGTCATCCTGTGATATGCTCTCCTCTTCACTTTCTTCAGAGTCGGTGCCAAGCAATTCAGGGCAATAATTGGTTTTCTTTGCAGCTCTTTCTTGGGTCACCTTCCATGGGAATTGTCTTTCATGAAAAACAGCATCCCTCCTTCTAATGACCTTGTTTGTTTCAAGGTTGAATAAGCGATACCCATCCTTAGTGTTTTCTTCATAACCAATCATGACACACTCTATAGCCTTGTTGTCAAGTTTCCCTCGTACCTCTCTCATGGCTTGAACTCTACATCCAAATGGCCTCATGCGCTCATAATCTTCTAGCGTCAGAGGTTCCTTGGTTATCAGCTCTAAGGGGATCTGGAATCCTATGGCTCTGCTGGGAGTTCTATTCCTGTTGTAAGCAGCCGTAGACATTGCCTCTGCCCACATTCTCTTCTCAGCTCCGGATTCAGCTAGCATGCACCTTGCCATCTCACACACGGTTCGGTTCGGCCTTTCCCCTCTTCCATTTTGCTGTTTGCAATATGGCACACTCTTCTCATGGATAATGCCATGCTGATCCAGATATCGGTCGAGCTCCTCATTTACATACTCTGCCCCAAAATCTGACCTAATCCTTGTGAGCCTTTCGCCAGATAGGGCCTCCATCTTTGTCTTGTACTTGCACAGCTTCGCCAATACCTCGTCCTTGGTCTTCATGGTTATCACCGACACATGTCTTGAGTAGTCATCTGTGAACACAATGACGTACTGTGCCCCTCCGCATGATGGTGGGTCAAATTTTCCCATCAAGTCGGTGTGGACCAACTCGAGAGGCCTGCTTGTTCTTGAGTTGCTCACAGGGAATGGCTTCCTTGTCAACTTCCCCTGGACACATACTTCGCATCTGTCGCTGTCTTCTTTCTTTATTCCACTCAGCACATGAATCTTGCTTATCGTGTCCTTACTTGCATGACCGAGCCTCTTGTGCCAAGTTTCCATGGACGTAGCTTGCAATGCGACAGAAGGGAGTGCGTTTTCTTGCCTAGTTGGTATGTTTACTTCCATAACATACATTTTCTTATACTTCGATGCCCGAAATATGGTCTTCCCCTCCATCATCGCTTTGGCAGTTCTTCCTTCAAAAATGATTTTACCACCTTTCTCCGTCAGTCGGTACACGGATAGTAGATTGCAGTACAGCTTGGGCACATACATGACTTCAGTCAAGATGATTGTCCTCTCTGATTTCACCTCAACAGTGCCGACACCTTCAACGTGTAACTTGAATCCATCTCCAATTTTCACGGATCCCTTTCTTGACATGTCTAGCTCCTTAAATGCATCTATGTCGCTGCACATGTGGTCAGAAGCTCCAGAGTCGACAAACCATTTTCCCTCTGATTCTCTGCTTACATATGCATGGGCATCACCCTCAGCACAAAGGAGTACGGCTTCCACTTCCTCGTCCCGCTCATTACAGCTTGCCACTGATGCTTTGCCACTGGCATCTTTCTTCGCCTGTTGCTCCTTGAAAGCAAGCCACACAGGACACTGCCTTGCCGCATGACCAAGTCCCTTGCATGAATAGCACTTCATCTGACTTTGGCTGTGTTCTCCTTTCCATTTACCTTGAGAATTGTCGCCACCTTTATTGTCGAGCTTGTACTTGCCACCGCCTTGCCTACTATTTTTCTGATTGGATGTCACCTTCAGGGCTATTGTTTCCTCCGTGCTTGAGGACGTAGCCACCAGCTTTGACCTCCTTTCTTCCATTAGTAGCCTTCCTTTGACATTCCTGGACGTAAGTTCGCCGAGGTTTCCTTCAAACGGTCTCACGAACGAGTCGTACTCGGACAATGGTAGCCCCATGAGGAGAAATGCCGCAAAGCACCGGTCGTCGATAGGGATTCCTCCCATTCTCACCTTTTGGATGAGCTCGTGCATCGTCGATATGTACTTTGACATGGACATACCGGCCGACTTATCTAACCTCGCCATTTGCTTGAAGAATAGCATTGTGTGAATAATTCCAAACTCCCCGTACATTTGGTGTAGCGTGTCCCATGCTTTCTTCGCGAGCTTAAATTCACCGACATCATAAATTGTGGAGCTGTTCAGAGCATCAAATATGATACCACGCGCCTTTCGGTTGATTCTCAGCTGTTCAGCATTGAGTCTGCCTATCGCCTCATCTTCATCGTCGTGGTCGTGAATCGCGTCACCAAACCCCGGGTCGATAGCGTTCCAGCAATTTTTGTCGATCAGTTTGGCCTCAAGCCTCTTTGACCATGGGTAGTAGTTAGATCCATCGGCATTCAAAAGTACCTTTGATTCCCTCGTCTCTTCGGCGGCCATCTAGACTTCGATATCTTACTCGTACGCGTCTTAAATTCCTTATCTTTCCGTAACTTAATGCTTCTCACTTACTTCGCGCGGTGTTAGGGTGTTCTGGGCCCATAACCTGTTGCAATACTTAATTGGTTCTTACTTCCCAACTAAATACTTGTGAAGCAGAGAGTTAGAAAAGGAATATATTACATCTTTCTTCGTAACCAACGTACATTAAAACGCTAATACATAGTTACACTTGGATACAGACATAACATAAATAACCAAGTAAGATACATAGCAATGCCAATAACAGCTGCATTTTCAAACAAAAGAAGGCAATAATACAAATAGCCAACTTATACGATATCAATATGAGTGCAATGACAAGAAAAATCACACACTCCAACAGATTCATCTATTCACTAAAGAATTCACACAGGTTTTACGACCTTATCAAAAATGAATTTCATTAAATTAAGTAGTTGTTGATGAGAGTAATTACTGTGAAACTTTTAAAGCTGGTTTATGAGCATGCAATTCTGTCAGGTAGGGAAGGTCACATGGGGTAGTTACTATGAAACAAAACATGAAGGACTCCAGTTTACTTATAACACTAAACAAAAGATGTAAAGGATTAGTGCAGATATTGCAATGACTGTCACTCAATGGCCAACAATGATCCGCGAGAACCAATGGCATTACTAGAATCATAAACAACAAACCAAATCCAACGAGTAAACATTTCAGTTGCTTAAGGCCTTCAGGAGAAAATTTACGAGGAGTGTTAATATGTACACTTGTCAAGTAGAAATAAAAGTTATGTTGTCCAAAAATGCCAATAAGCTGTAATATACATGTAAAAATAAAATGTTGTAAAAAATGGTTTTATTATAAGACATTTGGCTACAAAGAAAAAGGGTTTCAAAATTTATGATGGATCAGTATGGTATAATCTTTTTTCTACACCAACTGGGTATCGCAAAAATGGAAGTCAAAACCGAAGAATTACACACGGAAAATATTAATAATTCTCAATGAATCTAAAAATTGAGTAGTGCATTTTTTTAAACCAATTGCCGTATTAAGTAATAACGGTAAGACATCCAGCTAAAAACAATCTCTATCTCTCAATATAAAGTGATATTATTTTACAAAATTCCCTTAAGTAGTAACATGTAAATTCTTTATCTTCGGAAAACATGTCCAACTTCAGATACTCCTTGAAATGTGAACGGCATCTTCACCTACAGTTCGTTAGTTATTTTGAATCAATTTCTTCACATTTCCAGGAACAGCTCAGCATATACTTTTAACCTATTGTTACACCTCTTAACAAATCTAGATGCTCCTTACTGCATTCGACCTCATTACAGCATAATAAAACTAATTTTTGAGCATACCAGACTTAGACACCACGCGAATTCTAACAGGAGGTCAATAATAATAAATATAACGTGATAAATACTTACGTCATCGCATTCTGTACTCCGAACTTGGTTTACCGGCCAGTTATTCCCTCTGATGCGACTGTCATAAACTTCCTGGTTCTCCACGCAACGTTGCTTGAAGAAATGGAACTCCCTCAACTTTTCCAAGCAAATAGAACAAACCAGCCATGGATACAAAGCTTCCTTCAGAACCTAAGAAATACGAATGAAATCAGCAACGGTTTATTGAATGACAAAATAGTTTCCCACGTCAACCACCCAAACAATAACACCAGTGCGGAAGTGGAAAGTACAATTAATAAAAACACAAGTGGAGAACAGGTATAGATTTAAATGATGCACACTCACCACTAATTGCAGCAGGTCTTCTACTGCTTGTTTCACGACGAATTCGTCGTTCCTACTTTCTTCTAGTATGTCAATTAAACGACAACCGGTACCAAGGCACAACCTACATATAAGATGCTCGCGTAATCCACGCATGGTGACAGTTTCCAATAGCTCACGATGAATACTATAGTTACGCTAGTTAGATGAACAAACGACAACAATACAATATATTATCCTCCTAATGAGTATGATGAGCGAAATTAGCATTCGTGAAACTACATTCGTTCATATACTTGAAACCTGAACGTTAAATTAGGAAATGCAACGTTAAAATCAAAGAGGCTACATATTCGTGGTTAAAATGTACGAAAGGAATGACCGAAATAAACACGAGTTCAACAAACGTCAACTTAACCCAAGAGAAGAAAATGACGATCGTTAGGCGACTGTATCTGTCTAAGGCCGTTTTCCAATTCGCAATTATTCACCCTTCGTGCACTTTTCGATCGTCAACTTCCGGATGTGACGTCAGCGAGGGAGGACCCAATTCGGAGAGGGCACAAGGGAACGAAGGGGAAGTGAACAAGGGAACGTGGATGCTCCCTCTGAACGTGCCCTGGGTAGGAAGTGGACGTGAAAATGGCGGCAATGGAAAATGCGGAATTGTTGAACTGGAGTTGTAAGTAATTTTGTGTTTATTCTATAAGTTTTTTCACATAATATTATATCTGCATTGTAAATTCTCGATTATCACCTACTTAAATATAAGTATAATTACTAACCCTGTATGTGTTAGATACCTAAAACGCTTTTCTCGACAGCACGAGAAAAGCTTTCTCGTGATGTCGATTGTTCAACTCGTGACTAACAATTCTTTGTAAATTATTTATCCAATTATAAATAATTGTATGTAATCTATGCATATTTTAGGGACAGACGAAAGAGTATTGCAATTTATTGCTCTTCGTGCGCAATACGAGCACATGTTTACGGGCCGTAAAGGATCTGCTGCAGCAGCCTACGGGTATGCTAATTATAATTCCCTGTGATAACTTTCAATTGGCCTTTTCTCAGTTGTTTTATGATAACCATCGTTTTATTTTTATTGCAGGAGAATATGTACGGAAATCGGCATTCCCAACGTCGCCGCAGCGAAGAAGAAGTGGGAAAACTTGGTAGACAAGTACAAGGTATTACCTTATTTACGTTACTTGATCTCGTTTTATGGGTAAATGCATTTATGTTTAAAAATTTAAATTTATGTTATTCTAAATTTTGCAAGATCGTAAGCATGACGATTTATCGGATGCCGTTTGCCCCCATGCTTAAACGTATTAACCTGCGAAAATTTGTTATAAGTTTGAATATTTCGTAGCCTTATTCGCTATCAAACCAGTGTCCAGAAATGTATCTGTTGAATCATGATTCACTAATTTATTTTAAAATATCCTCCTTAAAGGCTTACAACTGTAGGTACTCCCATTATTAACATGAAAAGTAATTGGTTTCCAAAATATAGTTCTCAGTTGAACTTAGGAATTTAATTCATGATAAGAAGCTCTATCATCAAACCTTCAAAAGAACTAGTCATCAAAAATTTTCTCAAATTAGAATGAATAACAAAAAAAAACTCAGTAGGTTGTTATTCATGTAGGTACATGGACAGCATCTAATGTATAATTATTTTATATATTAGTAAACATTTTTGGGCTTTTGTGAAAATTCTGAAACAGATTCCGCATGACATTGACCATAAAATTGCTGATGTTCACAATGAAGTAGCTGACCTTTTTGCTTCTGGTTTTGTTCAATATTATTGCAATTAACATGTATAAACCTAACCATTCAACAGCAACAAACCTGAACAAGCTTTACCATCCCTGTGATGACATTATCAATAAATCTCATCTAGATTTAACAAAGGGTTATGGCCCTGGTAATATCTCTTCTATTGGTTTAAAAATTTGTTGGCAATAATTAGCCTAACCCTTGCTCATATTATATAACACCGGCTCATACTTCTACAATTCCTCTTGTCTTTAATACTAGATTTGTTGCCCCCATTTTCAAAAATATCTCCTCCCCTACCCTAGTTGATAGTGGAAGAGCAACATGGATTTTAATCAGGCTATTCCCCCCTCATATCAAGAATGTATTAGTAAAATGTCTCAACATTATCAGGTTGACTAGATTCATACGGACTTTTCAAAAGCATTCGATAAAATTCATCATAAAATTCCATTGCTTAAGGTAAAAGCTAATGATACTAGTGTTTGTGTTGTATGCTGATGATTCAAAAGTTGTTTGATTTGCTCCCTTTATTATTGCAACATATGTGGTCTAATGTAACCTGTGGGTACTAAATTTTAACAAATGTCATATAACTACATTCATAACGTTAGCTCCCCAGTTGTGTCTACTTAGGTAATTAATTTACCTGAAAGGTCACCATTGTCTTTGTACTGAACATTTCCCTCTTTCTGTTGCATCCACATTGGATTAATGGAAATGTTTCAACTACATCCATGCAATGCTGATTGAGTCACATTTATTTCCCATTCCATTTCAGAAATGTAAATATCCCAAGACAGGGATGGGCACTGAGGGGGGAGATAAAGGTCCTCTGACATGGAAATTTTACGATGCCATGGATGAGGTATTGGGGAGGAAGCACATAATCTCCCCTCCACTCATAGTGGATTCTGGTAGCAAAGGGAGCACGAGCAGGCCAACAGTGAATCCACCCCAACCTACGCCCACCACATCTTCTTCAGACCTTGCTGACTTGCAAGAATTAATGTATGCTGAGAGTACTCCAACCTGCAGTGAGAGGTCGGTGAGGAAAAGGAAGAGGTCGGAAGAGGACGATCCTCTGCACCAGCTGCTAATTAGAAGCGAGAGGAGGCACGAGGAGAGGATGGAGCAGCTGCTGCAGTTGAGGAAGGAGTCAAATGAGATATTAAAAAATTATTTAAATCATGTGATTAATAAAAGCCGTTAAAATGATACACACTTATTATTTCCAGCATCAACCTCCTGGTATATATGAGTAATCAAATATTGTCCTTCAGAAAACTGCAAGGAATTATTGCATCATCTTTTGCGTTTGTAGTTCTTTACATATTATCAGTCTGGTGTTATTGCAATATTCTCCCGATGAATTACTGCTCATAAACAATGATTTCTGCAAGGTATATTTGACACCTCTGACCCTGATGGTAAATAATTTGTGCAGTTGCACTTCGTGATCATCTTGGTTCAAAGATTTTAAGGGTTGTTCCATCTTCCATTAATGTGCATCAACAAACTTCTATTTGGAATTGGGGAAGTAACGATCAGGGAGAGTAAATGGTAATATAGAGGAGTTATCATGGTCAGTATTTAAAGTGCTTCCAGGGAGCTTCAGAAGCATATGGTTAGTACTTTAATATGATTATGGAATAAATTAAATACAGTATTATGCTATAGTGAGGTTAATTCATTCTCCACTGCAATTGCCTCCTGAAATTCAATTTTTAGTACTAGTACAACTTTGCACTTTTTGCTTTGGAGAAAAATCTCCACTGAAGCACTTGATGACATAGTGTTGTTTGATAAGAAGCTATTCATATGTCCTTATAAGCTGGCCAACTAATTCACTTGGGCGAGTTTAGAAACCAAGTGACCTACCGAGGCCAATTATTTATCGTATTTATCATCTGCGAAACAAATTCACGGAAATGATATGGACTAATTAATGCGAAAAATATCGCGGTTGGTAGAGTTCTAAAACTTAAGGTATGAACATTATATATGAAATTTTGTCGCTTAGCCAAAGAAATTGCTGACCTCCTATGCCAGGCCAAATAAATATTTCGTTTATCCGAAAATATTTTCGTAAACTTAATCCCAGGGACAAAACGAAGCCTGAAGAGTTTTCAGTATTATTTCTTTTACCCCCGGCTGGAAATTCCATACAAAATACTTCTCATTTATTGTTGTGATGTGAAATAATATATTTATAAGTATGTATCGTCGCCGAACGATCGTCATTTTCTTCATTTGGGTTAAGTTTGTGGTTTCAGCATTGTGTACTTCGTGTGGAGAATCCTACCAATAATTTAAGCATTATTCCCTAATTTCTCATCCAGTTTTCAATGCTACGAAAGAATTTCATTTCACGAAGGTTAATTTTTCTTATCTATTCATAAGGGGGAAAATACCTGGTAATGTTGTCGTATGTTAGTTTGTTGTTATAACTTGCGTAACTATAGTATTCATCGTGAGCTATTGGAAAGTGTCACCATGCGTGGATTACGCGAGCATCTTATATGTAGGTTGTGCCTTAGTACCGGTTGTCGTTTAATTGACATACTAGAAGAAAGTAGGAACGACGAATTCGTGGTGAAACAAGCAGTAGAAGATCTGCTGCAGTTACTGGTGAGTGTACTGCATTTAATTCTATACCGGTTCTCCACTTGTGTTTTTATCAATTGTACTTTCCACTTCCGCACTGGTGTTATTCTTTGAGTGGTTGACGTGGGAATCTATTTTGTCATTCAATAAACCGTTGCTGATTTCATTCGTATTTCTCAGGTTCTGAAGGAAGCTTTGTATCCGTGGCTGGTTTGTTCCATTTGCTTGGAAAAGTTGAGGGAGTTCCATTTCTTCAAGCAACGTTGCGTGGAGAACCAGGAAGTTTATGACAGTCGCATCAGAGGGAATAACTGGCCGGTAAACCAAGTTCGTAGTACAGAATGCGATGATGTAAGTATTAACCACGCTATGGTATATTTATTTATCATGAACCCATCCTAAATGTGGTATGCTAATAAATTAGCTTTTATGCTGTAATGGGGTTGGATTCAGCAAGGAGCATCTTGATTTGTTAAGAGCTGTAACAATAGGTTTAAAGAATAATCAAGACGGTTTATGGAAAACTGAAGAAATTTATTGAAAATAAGACACATGGTAGGTTATGAAACCATTTACATTTCAAGGAAGAACTTAAGTTAAACGTGTTACCTTAGGATGCCTGTGTTAAAACTACTGGGAATTATGTAAAAATCTTGTTTATTTCAATCATTATTTCCGGTAACATGGGTGCTTGAGAATTACTGTCCATCAAGACAATTTTCACACCTAGCTATCAATGATATGTGGCATGAACAAGTATGATCTTAGTAACCTATCTAATCTCTAATAACAACACACTTCCATCACCCTTTTGCTGCTGTGAACGTACCTAGTACGATAGCACATTAAGCTGCTGTGAACGTACCTTTTCATTCTCACTGTAGCACTTTCACTTTTCTGCCGCATGTGACGAGTAGGTTTCTGGAGAGTGAGCCTCAGTGAAAGGGTTAAGGGTGAAAAATTGGGAACAAAATGAAAATATCTTTGTATGGGACTCCATGACACTGATGACACAATCAACATAATTATTTGCTGAAATAAAGATGTGATTTAGTGGCACAAAAATGTTTAACTTATAAAGGTCATCGGTACATGTAGGATATTTTAACAACTTGCTTACTGTTCTTGCAGTAGAATCTCTCAGAATTTTTATACTTGATTCTTTGCAGAGGCTTTGTGAACATATCCACAAGTTCTTCTCCTGAAGGACAGACTTTCAAATTGAACCACCTAGGATTGAATTCGTTTTTTTATTGAATTCGTTTTATTTCGATATGATTGATTGATGACATCTGTCCAGATTTTATCATCTTGATTGTGTTCTGATTTTCGACATGTAGAGTGACTCTCTTCTTTTCCAACAGTTCTTGTGTCAAGGTATTTATATATTTCATCTGTGTACAGCATTGAGCAGCAGATATACACTATGTTTACCAATCTGACTCAGGTCGATCTGAAAGATTAGAAGTGAGCTCACTCAGATCGCCTTCTTCACCAGCACAGTCTGAAAATATCAATATTGAACTATCAAATTCAGCAGCCACATCTGTTTGTTTACATAGCCCAGCCATAGCCGTTGGTAACATTTTTGAGTTTAGTTTACATAGCCCAGCATTGTAAACATCTTCCACCATGGAGTTGGAATGAAACAAAAGATACATAATATAACACTTTCACAAACGAAAAATAACTGGACAGTACTTGTCTCTGCTTCACGGTGAGGGCTTTTGAGTAGGGAAAGGCCCGGTGGGGGAGGGTGGAATATTGGCCCATGCTTATACCCTGTTCCAGGAGCACTTAAATGAGACATGGGTTGTGTCCGAGTCACGTCACTAGCTTTCACCGACTGGGTCCGATGGCCCAGCCAGAGAAGTTCCTTTTTCGGATTCAACCACCAAAAAAGTGCCCTCCTGTGGCAATCTGACCTTACAAGTTAGGACAAATAGAAAACGAAAAGAATGAAACATCTGCCATCTTCTTTTTTCTTGAAAACCCATCTGCTAGTAATTACTTGTTTTCCATCACCATACTTTTCATTCACAAGTCTCCAGGTCTTGTTTCTTTCCAAATATTTCTTTTCTTCCTGTAAAGCTTCTTTCCAATTTTCTTTGTCCTCAGCTTCCATGCATTCTTGAAATGTTAGCATTGCTTTTACATTTTCATCTTCATCATCAGAAAATCTGTGACAATCTTTGAACTTAAGGGGCCTTTTTGTTTGAATCTTGGTGTTTCATTTTGAACTATTTCTTGATTCTCAAAATTGTTTTCTTCAACTAATTCTTGTTCTCCTTCATAATTTTCTTCATTGTGAGGTTGACCAATGGGATCAGGAGTGTCGACTCCTTGGTGCCTACCGAAAGGTTCCTCATATGTATTTATTTACTTCTATGATGATTTCTGCTGTACCATCTTCTTCTGGTACACATCTCTTCTTTAGGTTCCACACCCTATATCCATTAGGTGCATACCTGACGAACAAGCCTAAATCACTTCTAACATCAAATTTCCTTAGATGGCCAAGTTTTTTAGTGTAGACAACACATCCAAATTCTTGAAGATTGGACAAATTTTGATTCACACCATACGACAATTCTGCATGTGTAGCAGAGATGGCTCTTGATGGGATTCTATTCAGTGGCCATGCTTTTGTGAGTACAGCAAAAATTCTTTTTTTAGTTAGTTTTTGTGAATCATAGCTATTACTTTGTTCATGAGGGTGAAATTTACTCTTTTGGCCTTTCCATTCAGTTGAGTTGTATGTTTGATAGTATAATTCAATGCAATTCCTTTTTCATTACACCAATTTTTAACCCACTGCTTCAGTACTAATGATAATTGTCACATTTAATGGTTTCTTTTTTGAAATTGGAATTCAAATGTGTTTCAGCTTCTTGGACATAATTCTTCAAATATTCTTCAACTTTATCTTTATTTTGCATTAAATATACTTTAGAAAGTGGGTGTATCCATCAAGACATGTCGTGAAGTATTTTTTCTTTGCTGTATGTTTTTGGTGACATCTTTCTGCACACATCAGTATTTACAATTTGCAGTGTTTGGGTGGCTTCAGTTCTTTGGGAGTTTAAAGTGTTTCTGGCCAATTTATCAATAGTGCAGAATTCACAGTATTTATTTATATCACATTGAGTCAGTTTTTCACGTACACCATTGCAGAGGTTAGGTATATTACTTAAATCAATGAAGTTGGTATAACCAAGTTTATTATGCCACTCTATGGTTTAGTGCAATGCTTCTGGGAAATTTTCTTTTGATTATATATTTTTTTCTGGGATCAATAACGTTAAGTTTAGTTTTGTTTTCATTCCTTCCTGTTTGACATTTTTTTGATTACTCGATTTTTCCATGCACAATTTACACAGACTTGTCATCAAATACTACTTCTCTCTACTTTCAGGAATCTAGCTTTAAAGTTTTTACATGTGTTAGCAGTAGCCTCAGTTGAGTCCCAAGCAGATCTGAAGTGCTTGTATTTTTCTGGGGGACAGCAATATTTTGGTCATAATCATATCTTCACTGATTGTCATCCCCGAGTTATTTAACCCAAAAGCTAGTTTGAATGCGAGCAATATTTCCCATTTTAATTGTTGGTCTTGTGATAGGAAAGATTGAAGAAGTCTGCCAGCAGTGGAATTTTAGTATATTCTGTATCTCTCTTATAATTGCTTCGAAGAGTATCATGCATCACTTTGGCCAACTCACAGGTACAAATATGTGCTTTTTCACTATGTCAAAGGTTCTAAGAATAATATGTTTAGCACTGACATCTTTTGGTAAGCCATTCCTTATTTTTCCTTGTCATCAGTCTTATGATCTGATAGGGTTTCAGGTCCATCCACATCATCAATAAATATCTATTCTGTAAAGAGGACTCCAATTTTCAATTCCCATTGAGGATATCCAGCAGTGTCTGCTAGTCTTGGTATTGATTCAATCTCTTCTTTTCTTCTCATGTTGTATATGTATCACAGCTTAGCATATTTCTATTTTCTTATTTCAGTCAGAAAAACACTCTGGGCCCATTACCTGTATATGATTTTAATTATTGTTTCCTAAAACATTAGTACTTGAGGATAATTATCTATCATGACAATTTTTATGCTTAGCTAACAGTGTATAATATATAATCAATAAATATGTGCATAAGAAAATATCTAATCTGTAAAACACAAAATTTAGGTCACATTAATAGAATACTTGAGATAGTTTACCTCCTACTTGGAGGCCTAATTATTATTCCCCAGGGCAAGTTTTTTTTAAATTATCCACTTGTTTATACAGAATATTTCAATCCTGCCGCGTGAACGGCAGTGAAATTCACATAAATTGCCATGCGAAAAAATTCACCTGGACCGGGAATCGAACCAAATTGGCTTAGCCAAAGGTCCGTGGTTCGATTCCCGGTACAGGTGAATTTTTTTGCATGGCAATTTATGGAATCCACTTGTTGATTTTGTAGTTTTGCTGACAATATTAATATTTTCATTGTTCATTTATTTTTTGATTTACTGATCCATTTCCATGATACCAATGGGGTGTAGAAAAATGATGACTCCTATAGAAATCAATCATAAAATATTTAACCATTTTGGCTGAAGCCAATTGTCTTATAATAACATTTTTAGCAACATTAAATTTTTATTTCTAAAGCTGGTTTTCAGCCATATTGGAATTCATCACTTAATATTCTAATTGGCAAAAGTGCAAATTAAGCACTCCTCACTAATTGTCTCCTGAAAGCATAAAACATCTATGCTTTTACTTCCCATAGATTTGGTTTGTCGTTTTTGATTCTGGTTACACCATTGTTTTGGGTGGATCACACCTAACCAATGAGTGAGAGTCATGGCATGATCTGCACAAAACATTTACATCCTATTTCATTTTTTATCCAAACTGGAGTTTTTTTAGCTTGTTTCATGCCTCTACATCCAGGAGGCCTTCAAGATCTTACATTATTGCTAGCTCCTGAAGCAGCTTTGGTTCCACTTTTCTTGTTACTCTAATCAACAATTGCTTATATCAATGCAATTGATGTTTGATCTGGTCATGAAACCTTAATTACTTAGTGTACAGATGTGTATGAAGTATACAGAGTACAGATATGTATACATACTCCATGCTCTGAAGATAATGGTGAGGTATTTCACTAGCCCAAACAATTGTAGGAACTTCATTCTTACTTGAGAATAAATTGTCTCAACATTTGTCAATTTTTCATGATTATACTTTACCTCTCTAGGGCTTTTTAGTTGTAATCATTATGTTACATCCCCATTTTGTACATCCACTAATACCTATTGAGGAAGTGCTATATCATAAAATTACAATGCAAGGCTGTAAATTTCTTTTCATATTACAAAATCATATGAGATTTAAAGATAAGTCTTTTAAAGTTTTGGTGCCTTGTGTCTTATGTGTCCTATGTCTTTTATACCCAATCAGATTCCTGTAAAGTCAGAAGAACAAGATGCTGTTGTGGATCCACTGCTCCATGATGCATGCAAGAATATTGATGTAGGCCACAGAAATCAGTCTGTTACAGAGGACTTCAGCCTTGAATCTAAGGTGAGGACTGAATTAAAATAATGCACATTTGCGTTACATTTTAAAAGGTTGTTTCATTATAGCCTTTTCTGTGGTGAAACATAATGGGTGCGTTTACTCGTACAGTTGAGCACCCTTAATCCGGAAACCCGTAATCTGGGAGCACCCATAATCCGGCAATTTTGCCATGACCAACTACCTGGTACTTAGTGGAAAATGCCGAAATAATTTTAACCAGAACATTGTTACATAACCGGCCGAGATATTATTCTTATATTAATACGGAGATACCATTCTTAACATTAATTTACCCATTTCGAGAATCAGAATAATTTAAACATATAAATTTGAAGACATCGCCGAGATGGACTACGACAAATTTACTGATTGGCCACTTTCAATGGCGCGCGCATTTCTTATTGACCACTAGACATAATTTGATAAAATTATTAGATCTATTCTTATGTTTCACCCAAAACATGTCTCAATTACACATTTGTGGCAACAGCACAAAGCGTTAACCATTGCAGAAAAAGTGCAACTTGTGAAAACGCTTGACGCCGTTGCAATGCATAAAGTGTTTGACTGAAACATACTACGTGGGATCTTCAACAATATAGCACATTAAGAAGCTGAAAGAGAAAAATCATCAAAATTTTACTGTTAAAGTGACACAAAGAAGTATATAACAGAGAGAAAAACTATGAAAGAAGATTTAAGTGCTGATTTAGATAGCCTGGTTTTGATGGCGTTGAAGTGCAGGGCTTAGTATTTCTGGCCAAAAGCTAATGCAGCAGGATAAACTATTTCATAAATAGAGGTGATCAATCCAAAATACGTGATTCGGGAAATTTCACGTGCAGGCAATAGCATTTCACCATCCTTTGTAAAACACGCATGGTTTAAATTGTGGCCTGCTTTAAGGTTTGATATAGATGAAATAAGTGGGGATTTAAAAAATTTCATGATTCTGAGGATAAAAATATGATGATGGAGTTTTAAAACATCATCCGTAACCCTGAATCAAAGGATGGAATTGGTAAATTTAAACGAAAGGATAGTTATCGGCCACGATATTCTCACCACACAACATATCATAGATGATGAAATCATTGAAGTGGTAATTAATAGCAATAAATCTGAGTGGGGATGAAGATGATCAGCCTGAAATTGTTGAAGGAAGACTACCATTGATGATGGTCTTTAAAGAATAATCCAGTCCAGTCGCCCACGGCGACGTAGTGATGGGCGGCCATACACATGACACCCATGCGTTGGCATCACGCTGAATCAGCTGATAACATATTGAGCACGGTAGAAAATTATGTTACGCAAAGCACAGCATAAGAAATATCAAATTTTATACCCTTTTCCAATAACAATATGAAACTTTTACATGTTCAGCAATATGCACAATGCTTAGATTCCATTATTTACACTCACTTCGCAACTTCGATAATTGTAAATAATTACTTTGTATATTAAGAAACCATATCTTTCTGATTTTTATGAAGATATCAGTAACTCTTTTTAAAATAATGTTCAGTAAATGGCAATTGAATATATTTTGAAATAATAATTGACTCTTTTCAATGAAAACATCTCGGATGTCAGAAATAGACCAGTTGCCATGCATGACCCATAGTCCGGCAAAATCCCTAATCTGGCATCATCTCGGTCCCGACTGTGCCGGATTAAAGATGCTCAACTGTACTGAAATTTCAATTTTGTACACAAAGTCGTTAGATGGAAATGAAAACCAAATTTTAGTGAAAAAATTAATCTTGTAACCACAACCATTCACTCATAAATCAAAAATTAATATAAGCAAAAGGTGACACCCACCGGAGAACCTGCTTTGATATCATTGAGGTCATTTTCCTCCTGTCCTTGGCTGCTTTATGTGTAAGGGAAGGGAGTGGAGGGGGGTCTCAATGTCTGCCCTCACAGATACTGTCACAATGGCTCCAGTTGGCAGAGTCAGTTGTGTCCCCCATTGCAATAAGGGGACGTAGCTTCATGGGCTTAGTTGTGGTTGGACGAAGTCGATGACATCAGAGGTTGAACCACGTCCCCTTTTCCTAAATGGCTGAAAATATCAGTTTTTCACTGTTTATAACTTGACAAATAATTGACAGATCAAAAAATGCAAGAATATATGCACATATTCTTGCATTGCCAATGCGGTCATTGCTTACCACAGAAAACATATATTCCTGCTCCATAGCAATTGCATCATCATCTGATGCACTTGTGGAAAAAAAGCTGAGGGATGAGTCCTGGTTATTTGCATTATCACAGATTTGATTTCCATCCGCTTCACTATAACTGGTCCCATCTTCAGCACTGCCAAGACTTTCTTGGCTCTTATCTTGAGAACCTTCGCCTCTTCCTTGATGATCAACTACATCTCGAGTACTTTCACCATGTGAAAGATCATCATCACTATAGGTGTCAGGAGCACTCGGAGAATGATAATCTTCCGTATAGCAGCTTTTATTTTCATTTGCGCCAGACATATAAGAGAACAGAAAGAAAATCATTGTCATAAAATATACATGAATAAGAACCTTAATTCAATACCCTTTCTAAAGACACTTTCGAATGTGTCGTCTGACGAATGACGATCGTCATTTCGTGCAACCAGTTTTTCAAAATAAATTCAGAAAAAATATAATGGTATGCAGCGTTTTTCTCTCTCAGCGTTACGTGTAATAATGGTGCATTATCATGTCAACAATATCATGGCATTGCTGGATTTTTTTTGGACTGGACAGCGTTTTTTTTAACTTTTACTTGTAGTCAATGTATAACTTTATAAAGGGTTTTATTTACATCAACCCGTTTAATAAATATATTATTATTATTAAGTCGTCTGAATGGAGTGGGAACTATAGAAAACTTAAGGTTACCTTATCACGCCATTTCGAAGTCTTCGGGATGTCTTCTGTGCTATGCGGGCCAAGAAATCTCTTTCTCCTTTTAGGACGGGGTATATCTTGTTCACTTACTTTATCCATCCCTGCAGCAGAGTGTTATAGCTGTCAATTGCCGGCAATGCACATGTGGTTATCTCTGTTATTTGCACAATGAATATGTTTCGTCAACTTTTAAAAAAAAGTATACTAGTCGGCATTGAAGCAAATTCCGCATTAATACAGATATTTACTTCTTCACCAATATTGAAATCAATCCTCTACTCAGATTTCATGAAGTATTCTTAACAAGAATATCGTTCACCTTAATACGATACAGACGGTATGAACCAGTACGAACTCACGGTGGAGATGGTGGAGACTATGTAGTTATGACAGCAGCCGTCTAGAGGGCTCTGGATATCGACGAACAAATCTGCACTCTGGTGGAAAAACGACACAAACAATGCAACCAACGCAACTATTGTTCGAAAAGTGTTTCACTCGTGTGGACGCGTTTTCAGATCTTTGTTGAAATCGTTGAAATGATCAAACATGCACTTGTGCAGTTCTCTGGCAGAGAGAAAGAAAGATATGTAGTACCTGTATCTGATATAGTGAATTTTAACCCGAAGGGAGTATCGGATTTCGACGACGAGAGAGTTTACGAAGTTCGCTGGCCAGTTCTACCGAGTAAGAACAGCAATAAGCCATTGCTCCCTCAACCCCTTCATATGTTCTTGATCTCAACTCTTTCTTGTTACCAAATAAACTCTACTGGCTATCCTCACATTCAGTTACTAACCCTAGCCAGCTTCCCCCTTTTACCCATTAGGTCAAGTACAATGACCCTGCGTTCCAGTAGTCTGCTCAAAGCGGTCTCAAAGTCTTCTTTGTCTATCTTTCGCACCCGTCTTCACACGGTTGGGCCTCGGTGCCTCATTGAGAGATTAGCGAGGGTCAGCTGTGGAGGAAGGGTTGCTGGGGGCGGAACTCTTTGAAGGGCGCAAGAAGGCATAAATGATTGAAATATGATTTTAATGGAAGTTGTTCCAACTGTATTTTTTGAGTGGAGAGTCGAGTGGTACAAGAATGGTTGTATTTATCACTTTCCCAATGAAGAATGTGAATGAAGGATTGATTGATTCATAAAGCCCTGGTTACACAATACATTAACACGTACAAGTTAATGTCTAAATGAATGAATGCGAGAATGAACACGAAAATGCACCGTGTAACCACACCAAAATGTACAAATGAATGAATGCGTGAACAAAAAATAGAACCTGTTCTATTTGGTTCATGCATTCGCACAAGTTTCCCTGAAACCATTCACGCAAATGTACATGAACCCGTACGTGTTAATGTATCGTGTAACCAGGCCTTAAGTTCTTCTATTAAACTCGTAACACTTATACAATTATCATAGCGGCCTTTAACAAATCTAGTGGATCTCCTTTGCACACGCTCTAATTCTTTTATCATACCTTCCTCGTACAGATCCCATATACTAGCAGCAAATTCTAAATGAGGCCTGACAAGTGTAAAATAGCTTCTAGTACTCTCTCATCGCATTTGCCTAGAACTCTTTTTACGAATCCATATATATGGTTTGCTACACTAGTTATTTCCCTGATGTGTTTCCCCCACAGCATGTCTTCAATGTTGGTGACGCCTAAGTATTTAATAAATTCTACGTTAGATATTTTCTTTTCTTTGATGCAATAATTTTTCTGGGGAAAGTTATTTTTCCCAAAGTTCTTTATCGCGCATATCTTCAAATTTAATTCTAGCTGCCAACTATCACACCAATCATCAATCGCATATAAATCCTTAGCTAAAGAATGACTATCCTCTTAATTTCTTATTTCCTTATACACTACTGCATCAGATGAAATACGTAAATATGAAGAGATTAGCCGACAGGACTCAGTGGAGAGCTGCGTCAAACCGATCTGAGGATTGATGACCAATGATGACTGCTGCATCATCAGCAAAAAGACGGAGCTTGCTATTTTTAGCTACTGTATTCAAGTCATTTACGGAGAGAGGAAATAAAATTGGGCCTATCACGCTGGGGAACACTCGATGTAACTTTTACTTCGCCTGAGGTGACACCATCTAATACCACCCTTTGAACGCGTTCATGTAGGAAATCTCCTATCCAGCCTACCATATTACTGTCTCCCGTATGATGCTAACTTCGCGAGTAAATTACAGTGGGGAACCTTGTCAAACCTTTTCTAAATTTAAAAACGCTGCGTCTACCTGTACGTTACCTTCTCCGGAAATTAAAATATCATGAACAAAAAGACCTATTTGATTTTCGCAAGATCGTCCCTTTCTGGACCCATGCTTATTTGTTATCAATAAATCCTGGCTATCGAGGTGTCCCCTTATTGATGTAACTACCATATGCTGTATACTTTTGCACGACAGTGACGTTATTGATATTGGTTTATAATTCGATGGATGTTCCCTATCGCCGCTTCTAAAAATTGGGATCACGTTTGCTATCTTCCAGTCTTTGGGAACCGCGTGTTCTTCGAGAGATTTGTTAAATATTACTTTAAGATACGGTGCCATTTCGAGAGCTATTTCTTTATACACACGAGCAGGAATTTCATCGGGACCTGAGGACTTGTTCGGGCTAACGTTTTTTAGTAAGGAAACGATTACGCTATAAGATACATTTATCGATCGGGGGCATTATTTGCTGAAATCGGTCTGGTATGGTTTCGAGCAAACTACGCTTAGATTGATTATAAACGCTCTGGAAAAATAATTCAACAAATTAGCCTTATCTAAATATTTCGCCCCTATACCCTTATAAGAAATTAACCGTTGAAATTTTAGTTCCCTGTACTTCCCTAACATATGATCAAAATTCTTTCGGATTCCCCTCTAGTTGTTCTCCAAGTACTTTTCTCTGGAAATCACTTTACGCTTTTCTAAGGGCTGTTTTTGCGGCTGCTTTATATGTAACGTTCGATAATTTTTTTAGATCGCTATTAGCTACATTTTTCTTAGTTTCGCGTGGATAACTCGCTGTCGTTTTAAACATTTTTTTAACCTCCGCGTTATACCACCTTGGTTCCCTATTCTCACTCTTATACTCACTCACCGTGTAATTTGGAGGAACTCTTTCCATATCTGTATCACTATTTTTTCTGATGTTTAGAATTTTTCAAAAGAAGTCTGTAAGTCACGCCTAAATCCGTTAAAATCTGCTTTACTTAAAAGGCAAATCTTTCTTTTTAATTTTACATTTTTGTCAGTATTGAGGGATAATTTAACGTGTACTACCTTGTGGTCACTTATTCCATCGGCATTTTTAACTTTAATAACTTTTTCATGGATGTTGGCGGCAAGTAAATCGAGAACATTCTCCCTTCTATTATGCAAATTTACTATTTGATGTACTGCGTATTATGCGAACAGGTTAAAAAATGACGAGCAGATTTCTTTGTCCCTACCCCCAGACTAATGACTACATGTTTTCCAATCTATCGATGTTGTATTGAAATCTCCACCTTTCAATAATCTGTCGTTCGTTGGTATGAGAATTAATGTGCCTGATCTGTTTCTCGAGTTCTAATACTGAGTGTACATCGGAATGGGGTGGTCTGTAGTAGGCACAAACATATATTACTTTGAAATTACCACATTTAGAATTTAACACGCGCAAGCCAAGGTACCTGCTGAGACCACCTCCTATTTGTTGCAGTTTTTACGGCTAAACTGTTGTCACAACAACCAATCAACGCTGCTACCCCAAAAAATGAAGTCCATTCATGACTTGGACCGCGGACACGTTCTCCTGCAGCTACGAACCCCACTAGGGCCAGGCTGGCCAGACCGGCTCGGTTCTTAGAAAATCGTAGCGAGCGCATTTCCGCGAATTCCACGTTGCCAAATGGTATAATGTGGAGTCTCCCAAACAGTTTGGTCCAATCGTGTGTTGAAATGGCAACATTGCGTCTAGTGGTCAGCTATGGTACGAAAACTCCGCGGACGGAGGGGCTGAGAGGGAAGGGTCGTTATTGCCTCATCACCTCTGCGCAAAGAATTAAAGCGTAGAGGAGACACGGAACAAAAATATGGCTGGTTGGGTAGGCGCCGACTCTGGTAACTCTACCGGTCGACGGAAAAACTATCTCCATCATCTCAGCACTCGAAAGCGAAAAAATAATCATGTTCCACGGCCCCTTAAGTAGCAAACTTTTCAAAGAATCTGTGTGAAAAGTGTCTCCCTAAAACGCTAGATATTCTCTACTTCATGTTAAAAGTTTTGTTTGAGAACAGTGTCCGTATATATCTCAAAAAGTATAATTCTAAGTATATATCTCAAAAAAAGTTATTTTAGGTTTTTGTCCAGCTTTTTTCGATTTCCAACTAATGTGGGTCGGTCCTGTGTCCCGAGATTGTCGTTTTCTTCGACTCGACCTGCACGACGTCTGAAGTCCCGAACGTATCTCTATGCTCGCAACCATCGTCACAGAAAAAATCGTCGTCACGCATTTCCATAACATTAAAAATCGACGTTTTACTTTGAAGAGGAAATCACATATCATCATTTGTTGTTATCACCCTCCAATTTATATGTGTCCCTTAAATAATTAATTCCTTGGTTAATTGGTGTTGTTTCACGTTCGTGCCATTTCAGAGCGAGTTCATAGGCATATTTAATTCTCACATCGATGTGGTCAGAAGCTTTGAAAATATGCGATCCCAAATCTTAAGACTAGGAGTAGGCTGATAAGAACATTTTAACGTTTTCGTGGTATTGGCGCAGTAAAATGCTCGATTTTCAGGATGAAGTAAATAACGTTCCCAATTGTGGTGGCATTTCCACGAGTTAACCGTAGCATTTATAGTTTAGGAGTCCTAATTTGAATAATAATAATTATGCTCATGAGATTATTGTTTGTATAATACCAATACAAATCTATTATTGACCACGCAGCCGTTTCCCTAAAATCTGGTCTAATGTCTAATCTAACGCTTTGGAAGAAGGTGTTTAAAGAATTGGGTTTTTCTACACTGCTGGTGACTCTAATTCCTTTATCGTTTTTAAGTGTGTGCACTGTGGACCTATTTGCCCGAAGCTCTCTCACATAGGACCAAATCGTTTTAGGATTGCTATCTAAATATTCTCCTAACATCTTGCTCTTGAAATGTTATAACGCTTGACGACATGATTTCCTTGCTAATGCTCTCGATTTTTTATAGTTTTGAGCTAACTTTTTTTTCCTCTACCGATAGACCCTGTCCTGCATTTTTCATCCTAGCGTGGCAAACCCTTTGTCACTTCAGTGATTTCCTAACCTCCGCATTATACCACCTTGGCTCTGTATTATCACTTATGAATTTACTTGGTATGTATTCATTAACTGCTTTACGGGTGTCCTCAAGAAATTCTCTCCACGAATCCCCTGTATTTAATCCTTTGCTTTGTTCGCTAAATATATTAAACGATTCCCTTAATTCCTCTTTCATACCGTCGTAATTAGCCTTGCAAAATAAGTATACCCTCTTCCTTGGTTTATAATGTCTTTCAACGCCTACAATAAATTTCGGATTTACTATTTTATGATCACTAAAGGTTACAGATCTTAATACATTTAATTGCACGCGCATGCGACCACAACTAACTAATTATTCGTATGAGATTTAACTGATTGCAAGAGCTCCGTAAGCATGTGAAGACATTTCCGTTGATCAAACTGTAACTAATGTTACGCTATAATTGGTTATTCAATGCCTTTTTCCGTTCTTCAAAGGAAAAGGATTGTGACAACATACGAATATTCCCGAATACCCATTGTTTATAGGATACCTGCAGGTGGTCGCAAAATACCCCCGACTCTCGCCTTACCCTTATTCCCGACCGCGGCGTTGAGCCGCGTGTCCTCCTAACCCTTCCGAAGGATCGCCAACCACTATTCTCCTCCTACCGAAGGGGAGGGGCGGCGAGGAAGGATGGCTAGCTGGTAATTCCCTCTCAGAAAGGGTTTGCACACGTGACGCGCCGGCACCCGGCCGCCATACGGTGATCTCCTCTTGAGGGGCCAATTGCTCGGATTGCGAAGTGGGTGGACGGCAATTAGTAAATTTCCTTAAGAACCTTTATCGCAACTGAGAATAGTAATTGCAAATTGTTAAGCTGTTCCTATATTTCCTTCTAATGGAAAGGTGCTCTATTATTCGACCATATTGCATGATAAACAACACCGCCAAAAGCTTTGGATATATTTCTTTAATGGACGGAATGAATTCATTTTTGTGAATGAATTGTTACTTCCTTCACACCACATATGAAATTAATAAGAGACTATCAAACCTAAATCATGAAACCATGTTGAATTGTTTCTTCCTTCACACCACATATGAAATTAATAAGAGACTATCAGACCTAAATCATGAAACCATGTTGATAAATGTGTTCACTCGTGGGCATTTAAATGTTTTGAAATATTCGCCCGGTAATGTGAGTAGAAACAAACTTAAAAGCACTAAGGTGGAAGAGTGGAGGGGCAGACGTCTGCGAAGTTTTACCTGCTTCCGGAACACCCCTCATGCCTGGGCTGCAAGGGCATAGACTCAGGATGTTGAACCGAGCATACCGCGTAGAAGGGGTCGTGGGTGCAATAAAACGCATGGAGTAAGGTTTTTGGGCAGTGGAAAGATATTCCCACGGGGAGACCGGTCCTCCCAATTGTCTCAGTACAGGGACTAAACAGAGTTTATTTGGAAATTTGGTCATGTTGGAGCTCCTGTATCTGACTAATAGATGAAAAGCATGTCAAATGATGTATTATTCCTTAATTAGCAGTCTTTTTTGAGTATTTTTGTGAAGTTTCAAGTTATACATCAAAGAAAGCTATTTTTGAATTTTGTCCAGCTTTTTCCGATTTCCGTCCACTATGCGACGGTGGCGAGCGTAGAGATATGTTCAGGACTTCAAATGTCGTTCAGCGCAGAGTCGGAAAAATAGAGTGCCCACCATAGCCCCCTTCTTTAGGACATGAAAAGACAGACCGTTCAGTAATCCCTTTGTCCCATCTGTTAAAAGGGTAAAGGAGGGGGAGCAGGGAAAGGGGTTTGTTTTCGTTCAGAGCTTCTCGAGGCTCCGCCAGAGGGAAGCCGCGGCGCAGCGTTGTCAAATCACCGTCAACTCGAGACTTAGAAAAATTTCGGCTCTGAAGTGTTAACTTTTTTTTGGAAGTGCCTGTACATCAATAAAAATCAGAACTATCGTTTTCGACCGCCGACATGGGAATTTTATGTAGTGTATGCACTAACCACTGATTAATTAAAAGATTTCCAGCTTTGACGGAACATCTCTGTATAATTCTCTAGAGTAATAACAGTTCCCATAAATTTCTGCTCATAATGATTTCCTGGATTATTCGCTTTCCATCATTCATTGGTTTTTCGTCCACCCTCATGAAAAATGATAGATCGAGGTTCCACTGTATATAAAGCAAAACTGCTGGTCCCGATGAAAAGCCTATAGTAAATACAGTAAAACCCCTCTTTTAGGGGAACTAGAGAAAAAAGTGTAGATCGCGGGAAAGTATAAATTTAGGGTATTCATATTTTTATGAAAGTTATGCCTGAAAGAATAACTCCTTGATTCTTGATTTTGCCCACCCAATTCTTGTCTTCATTCAATGAGAAGTTTAAAAAATTGAAATATAGTTCCAACAAAACCTCTTTGATAATGCCAAAATATCTTATTTGAAATGCAGGGGGACACGGGGAGATATATTAACTAGATATGGTTGGGCCAAGATTAGGAACAGTGTGAAAAAATTGTACAGTTGTGAATTGGAGAGAATAACAGGAATTAGTTTACAGGTTTGAGGGAAGATGCAGAAGAGCAAGCAGTTGACAAAGAATGGGGGGGAAATGGTGCAGTATACACTAGAGTGGTCAAGACACATTTGGTGTTCGCACCAACTATGGAGGAAATTGAGGAATGATGGAAATAGAAAGATTTAAACACAATGAGGCAAAATAAAATTTAAGGAACAAGTAATAGACCTAGGAGGGATACGAAGAGAGTGAGAGAAAAGTCGCAAAAAGGTCACTGTAAATATGTTGAGAGGCTCCAGAGAGATGGAGAATAGGCACCCTGTACTCTTAACCCTTTCGCTGCGTCACACTCTCCAAAAACGTACTCGTCACATGCGGCGGAAAAGTGAGAGCGCTACAGTGAGAACGAAAAAATACGTTCACAGCAGCCTGCCATGTGATCGTACTAGGTACGCTCACAGCAGTGAAAGGGTTAAGGTTAGAAGGTCATTCAGCATCAAAATTGGAAAACAATACTCTGCATTAGTGTTAAGTCCGGATTGCAGCTGATAGAACGAGATTTAGATTAGGGGTAAGAAATATATGAAAAGAACTGCATGAGACTAATGATAGGCAAGGGAACTTGGGAATAGAAGAGGAGAATGACATAGATGAACTTGGGACCTGGAGTCTTGATCCAGCCATGCTAGTAAGTTAGGGTAAACATTATGAAAAAAGTGTGGAGACTATAATGATATCCTATCAAAGGTACTTAAGAATCGAGGTAGAGAAGAACGAGATGATTTTACAGGTTTGTTCATAGGATATATGAGGATGAAGTTTGGCTGGAGGATTTTTTTAAATCTGTATTAATACCAAACAAAAAAAGAAAGACCAGGCCGCAAATGCTGAAAAGCATACATTTATTAAGGCCACTTGACACGATACAATTTTTTGTACAAACGCTTATATGAGGATACGGTACCGTGTAAAGTGACAAATTGTGAGAACGCTTGTGCGAATGTCTGAATGACTGTATGAAAAATAGAACCTGTTCTAATTATATTCAGACAAACATACAATTTCGTTCAGTTTATACAAGTGTTTGTACAAGAAATTGTACAAAAAATTGTATTGTGTAAGGCGGCCTTTAAATAAATGAAAAATTTCATCACCTATGTGATATCATCAGCCAATCCACAAATTATGTAACCTGGGCAAAAATCGCATCAAAAAGTACGTATGTGTACTGTAATCTCTTGCGGCATTACAATTGCACAGGTGAGAGAGGTGACGTTAACTGGTGGTACATCTGAACAAATTTTATTTCTCTTTCATAGTGGTGACTTACTGCATGAGTTTTTACTTAGTCTTTCACGGAGCGTTGAGTCCCTCCACCAGTTATGCAACCAGGATGACAATCACGGCAAAATAGTGCCGTAAAACATAAATGGCGAACCATTCAAAAATTTGCTAGAGTAAATAAAGGGAATATGTTACATTGCGGATATATTAAAATTATTAGGACTTGAAGAAAAAATCATTAATGGCAGGAAAACGTTAATTGCGGGGACGTTAAAGCAAGTTTGTGCCTGACAATATTTGAAAATACGAAGTTTCAAAAATACGAATTTTTCGAAATCATGAACTTTCATATGGTCCCCAGGAACATATGGAATTCGTTTTTACGAACCTTGGCAAAAAAAATGCTACAGCACAACTACTTTTGCCAGTGTAGACACCTAACAAATCAGTGATGCTGATTGTGGTTCATCAGAAGTGAAATGCGCGAATAGTAGTGCATTCATCTCCCACATATGCCAGTCTATCCCCATAATTTTCCGCATGTAACTCCGCATATCATTTATACCTTGAGTGATGTGGAAATCCTAACGCCATTATTTATCCTATGGTGTGGTTATTTTTTGTTTTAACTGTTTAAATGTTAACCAGCATTTCCATAATGTACACTGTTCTCTTTTGATTGAAACTTATGTGCCACGGCACATACCATGCTCACTGTCATGCGCCTGGAATTATGGCAGTTCAAATTCTCTGTGAACCCTACCTCATCCTTTAAGCCGAGCACTCCAAGCTCAGCTCTCCGCAAAGGGGCTGTTCCCATCAAAATCTTGTAGCATGGACAGGGTGAGTGAGGGTGGGTGATGCTGTCAGGGAATTTGGGTGGGTTGTGTTGCTGGGGCTAACGATTATGGCGGCCGGGGAGTTTGGGTTTTCAGTGTGTGGGGGGAAAAGGGTCTGGTTGTGGAGAGGGAAGGTCCCAGTTGCAAGTGCATCTTTATCTGTCTTGCCGAGCTTGAAAGGGGATGAGGGGGGTGGATGGTGTCATGGAATATCTGTGACATTCCTTCCTCTTCTTCTGGGTAACCCTTGGGGGCACGTGCTGGTGGCTGATTGGAACCGCTCCGGGTGCTGAGTGGGATGGGGAGGGTCAGGGATGCAGCGTCCTTTGTTTACGCGTGGGTCTTCAACCACTCCTCACGCACTCTGACACCTCTAGACCATGCCCTTCCCTTACTCCCCCCCACATCCCTTGAAGACCCACCCGTAAGCAGAGGACGCCACATCCCTAACCCTCCCCATTCCATTCAGCCCCCGAAGCAGTTCCAATCAACCACCTAACCCCAGGGTTGCCCAGAAGAAGATGAAGGAACGTCACAGATGTTCCGTGTAGTCCCCATCCCACGTCCTCCCCTTCAAGCTCAGCAACACAGATAAAGACACACCAGCAACTGGTATCTTCCATCTCCCATCAGTCCCATTTGTCATCATGGTCTTAGTGGTAGAAAAGAAACAATATTACCTCCCAAGATCACTTATTCTGCAGACGACATGGAAGACACAACAAATAATAACTTGCAAATGAATTTTTTCTGGAAACAGGCTTAGTTCCATGCTTTTTTATGGCTATGATTGGGTGATATAAGACAACCAAATCGCGATTGGGCCAGCTGCCATCATAACAGTGTATATGTCAGAAGCTAACGTCTATTTTTAGCATCCATACTAGTTGCCGGTACCTACTGACAGCGGATTCGGAAAATTAAATTCTTTTTACATAATGTTTAACTTATGTTTTATATACATTTTCCATACTGTGATGGAATTTTGCCAACACTACGATCGCAGACTTTAAACCATTTACACAGAAAATACAAGTAGGTATTTATTTTATGATCTTTTAATACTTGCGATAGTGTATGACACTGGCATCTTTTAACAATGCTTTCATGAACGACGACGAGATGTAGACGTTTAAATTAGGTCTACTGCAAACTTTGTGCTCTCAGGGATTAATTGAACATTATTGCAACATTCCTGCAATGGATTGAAGAATGTTCATTTAACATAGCAGCATTGTTTCTGTGCAGCATGGGGTAATTCTGACATACTATTTCCATAACTGAGAATGTTAGCCACAATCCTAGCAACCAAATTTGTTCACATGTTATAACACTTAGCCAATTTAGCAAAATCCTCTGAGTAAGTTAAAATAATTCATAAAAATCAATTTCACAACAGCTTAGCAATGAACTAGGTAATTTCCAGAAACACATGATTATAGTACTTTTATGCGCATTAACTTCAAACCAATTATTTACAAATCTACACATTATTCCATTGCATAGACAACCAACACTATATTTTAAGTAAAATTTCCATGGTGAAAAATTATGAAAACTACACAACCAATATCTCTGCATTGACTGATGACATGAACACATTTTCTAAAATTATATCAAAGAAAAAATTAGATCGATATAGAAAATTTTCTTAAAAGTGCCGTTTGGTGTAGCATACCCGAACTAAACTCCGAAAAATATACTCAGCACTAGGATGACCATAAAAAAAGGTTCAGCATTGAAATTTTTAATCACCTGTATTGTCAGTCTTCACTTGTATATTTGAATTGAACTATATTAATTGAACATTATTGCAACATTCCTGCAATGGATTGAAGAATGTTCATTTAACATAGCAGCATTGTTTCTGTGCAGCATGGGGTAATTCTGACATACTATTTCCATAACTGAGAATGTTAGCCACAATCCTAGCAACCAAATTTGTTCACATGTTATAACACTTAGCCAATTTAGCAAAATCCTCTGAGTAAGTTAAAATAATTCATAAAAATCAATTTCACAACAGCTTAGCAATGAACTAGGTAATTTCCAGAAACACATGATTATAGTACTTTTATGCGCATTAACTTCAAACCAATTATTTACAAATCTACACATTATTCCATTGCATAGACAACCAACACTATATTTTAAGTAAAATTTCCATGGTGAAAAATTATGAAAACTGCACAACCAATATCTCTGCATTGACTGATGACATGAACACATTTTCTAAAATTATATCAAAGAAAAAATTAGATCGATATAGAAAATTTTCTTAAAAGTGCCGTTTGGTGTAGCATACCCGAACTAAACTCCGAAAAATATACTCAGCACTAGGATGACCATAAAAAAAGGTTCAGCATTGAAATTTTTAATCACCTGTATTGTCAGTCTTCACTTGTATATTTATGTGGGTAGTGATTCCTTGTTCTCTGGCACCAAGCCCCTTTCCTGGCTTCCAGCCCATTTTCTCCAACATTTTCTGCCCGAACTTATTTGTATCTGAAAGGGAAGTGCACAGAAAAGTGACTGAAAACAACTTACTTCGATGCTTCAAAACAACCTGTGCTATCTAAAGCATTGTATTCGATAGAATTTTCCCTTTCTAGTTAATAAGGTAGATGAAATCTCACATGTCTTTACTAGGAAAAATATGAAATAAGCACGATTCAGGATAACCTCAGAAACTTTCACTGTCATACCGCAATTTAAGCATTATTTCACGCTTTACCCCTTACAAAAACTAGAAGGGATTGGACCTATACCCAAAGAAACAATGACAGACGGGGTAATTGATCATTATAGGAATTCACAAATTCAACAATCACATACCCTCACTCCAAAACTTTCCACGGGGATTCAGAGTCCATTTCGTTTTCCTTCGGGGCTCTGCTAGCATTGCCATTGTAATACTACAAACACAGAAGTTTGACTATATATTCTAAATTTTCACTTGAAACATCGTTTCCGAAACGACCCACTCCACGCAGGCCATGCAGTCAACGTGGTGCTGTAATGAAAATCGCACGCTACAGCCACGTTGTCGGATTGCTATGGATTACAATCGATCACGGCGTGTTCGCTATGTTGCCAGATGAGTTACACGATACGAAGATACGAACGATACGAACATTCAAAATTGAGAGACGGCGGCGAGCAGAGTCGTAATCGTCGTAATTAACGCTTAGTATTAGTCTGGATATTTTATCAAAATATCATTTGCAACTCAGAGAATATTGATACTCTTGAATTTAACATGACTTGTTCATCAGTCTTCCCATTTTGCTTCACAGATAACAAGTTCGATGTCATGGAAGGATCTAGGCACTCCTACAATTTTTAAATCTGCACTGGCGGGAACAATAATTACTGTTAGTCAAGAACGACCAAACGTGACAAATCGGTCTGAAGGTTGTAGTAAGATAATCAACTATGATAGGACTCGGGCAGGTAAATGAACCTTTCCACCTTGGAGTCGGTCTCCAATTTTGAAGGAGACCTAAGTATAAGAAATATCTACCAGAAAATGGAGAAAGATGGCCGAAATGGTTTAGGTTCAGCCTAATAATCGTCTAAGCATATATGTTTAGACCAGTGATTCCCGAACTTTTTACCTCTTCAAACAGAGGTTACAGTCTTGGCGACGAACAGGAAGTTGACCCAGCTGAACATTTTTCAATTTCCCACAAACATTCGCTGAACCCCCATCTATGTTCCCGATAACCTAAAGTACCGCGGCGCACCGCGAACCACTGATTTAGACAGTAATTTAGGTGTGATGGGATTTGGAGAATGAATGGGATGGAAGAATGACAGGAAGTCATGGTAGGGGAGTAGTTTTAGTGAAGGGTAGGCAGACATTAATAGATTACTATTTGTCCTGAACAGAGAAGTAAATTAGTTTTCATTGGTCAGGTGAGCAACATATATGTTCTATCTATAGATACCTGTCATTGGTGGACATCTCATCTGCTGCTTATCCAAAAAATAGCCATTGGGCTGCCAATAGTAGATGCTGCTGTTGACTATCTATAGAGAAGCATCATCACATCCTACGAAAACAGCTTCCCCTTAAAGACCAGTAAGGAAGGGTATAAATTAACCTGGTGAGGAGCATAATTAAACGGTCTCCACACAGAGACTAGGAAAGCATAATTAAACGGTCTCCACACAGAGACTAGGAAACTCTTTCACTAGGCAAAGAGGACAAGAATGCCTCAGGATTGGGAGAACTTTAAGGTTGCCCAACGGAGGTACAAAATGGTGATTAAACGCTATAAGAGGGATTCATGGAGGGGCTTCTGTGTGAGCGTAGAGACTGTTCCACAGATGGCAAGACATCATAAGATCCTATCGAAAGCCTCAGAAGTGGGAGTGGGGTCTTGCTGCTTCCCTCGGGAGATTTTACTTCTTACAACAAGGAAGCGCTAAAGCTAATGCTGGAAACCCACTTTTCAGGCTCCAGGGAGTTGAGGGAGATGCATCATGTGAGGAATCCCATCCGTTCGGCTCGATGGAATGGAGACTTTCCTCTAGCATCGTGACGTACAAAGTTACAAAATGGGCAATCATGAGTTTTAGCCCCTTTAAGGCTGCTGGGGAGGATGGGGTATTTCCTGCACTCCTTCAGGAAGGGTAGGATCTGCTCCTCCTACCAATGGTAAGAATATTTCGCTCCTGCCTGGCTTATGGATATGTGCTACAAGCCTGTAGGGTTACCAAGGTGGTTTTCATACCTAAACCAGGTGAGATGGACTACACATGAGCAGACTCCTTTTGAGAAATCAGTCTTATGTCTTTTCTATTGAAGACACTAGAAAAGATAGTGGACAGGTATATAAGGCCATTAAGGGACCACCCTCTGCACCTGTGTCAACATGCGTACCAAAAGGGAAAGTCCATGGAGACAGCACTCCACAATCTTGTTAGCAGGATTGAGGGAGTGCTGGAACATGGAATGTACGACTAGGAGCATTTCTTGATGTCGAGGGAGCATTTAATAACATGTCCTTTGATCAAATCTGCATTGTAGCAGGAAGATATGGCATCTATTCTCACATTGCGAGCTGGATTAGATACATGTTGGAACTGAGAGCTGTCAAGGTAGTCTTGAGAGAAAGTTCAATGAAGGTGGCTGTGACACGAGGCTGCCCTCAGGGAAGAGTGTTATCTCCACTCCTCTGGAATATGGTAGTCGAAAGTCTTCTTGTAAGACTGAATAGGACTGATGCATACACTCAAGGGTATGCAGATGATGTGTTTATGCTCATCACTGGAAAGTACCTCGATACTGTCTCTGCACTCATGCAGAAAGCCCTGGATAAGGCAATGGGTTGGTGTGCAGAAACAGGACTGGTGGTTAATCCGGAGAAAACTAAGCTTGTATTATTTACCAATAGAAGGAAAATGGAGGGCTTTAGACCTCCCTCTCTGCATGGGTAAGGTTCTATGCCGCTCACCATCAGTTAAGTATCTTGGGGTTATTTTGGATTCCAAGCTTAACTGGGGAGAGAATTTGGAGACAAAGGAAAAGAAAGCCTGTGCCTCCTTATGGATGTGTAGGAGGGCCCTTGATAAAATATGGGGACTTCAGCTAAAAGCCATTGCATGGATTTATATGGCTGTCATTAAACCTAGTTTCATATACTGATCTATAGTTTGATGGAAGAGAGCCTGGCAGAAAACTGCAGGGAATGAACTGAACCACCTCCAATGAATGGGAAATGGCCAATGATCAGTATAGGCATTTCAGAGATTAGACCAACCCCAACTGGCACTAGATACACTACTGAATCTCATTCCACTCCATGTGGAAGAAGAGGTGCAGGCAAGGACAGCGGCTTATCATCTCAAATGTATGGGACAGTGGTATGACAAAGGAAATTCCTTTGGTCACAGACAAGTTTGGACGGAGCTCATGAAGTTGAGTCCCATCCTCAAGATGGGCAGCAATGGAATGATAGCCAGGTTCAAACAATCACCCCTCTGCTTCAAAACCTGCTTCCTCGATTGGGGACAGTGGGCTAGAAGAAAGGGGAAAGAACTTCATTCTGGGGTCGAGGTATGGTATACGGATGGCTCCAGGAAAGAAGGAAAAGCAGGAGCTGGGGTCTACAACTGAAGCACAACAAGGAAGCTCTCAATCCCTCTGGGAAAATATGCTACGGTGTTCCAGGCAGAGGTATATGCACTTCTGACCTGCGCATATGCCATTAAGGAGATCGGGATGTTCAACAGACTTATACACATATGCACGGATAGTCAGGCAGCTCTAAAGGCACTGACATCACCATGGTGCAAATCACAGCTGCTGCAGGAGTGTCGTGAGGCACTCAATGATATAGGCAGATGCGGCAAGGTGGGACGTTTCTGGGTGCCTGGTCATGCAGGCATATCCGGAAATAAGGTAAGATAAACATAGATAAGATATCTATCTTTATCTTATCTGGAAATGAGATGGCTGATGAGCTGGCAAGGGCTGGAAAGGGCTTTCCAGCGGAAATCCAATTGGATCAGAGCCAATCATACCTATTGCTACATCAATAGGGATAGCATAAATTAGAATGTGGGGCTTAGCCCAGCATTCTGAGATCTGGCTAACCACACCAAGTCTTACACAGGCCAAACTACATATAGGAGAACTTATGCCTGGGCTTGCGAAAAGACTTCTGTCACTAAACAGGGATCAATTACAAATGGTAGTGGGACTCCTCACTGGGCACTACCAGGTGATGAGGCACTTGCACCTCCTGGGAATTGTAGATTCACCTAGATGCAGGTGGTGTGATGAGGGGGATGAAACCACATCCCACATATTATGCAAGTGCCCTGCTGTGATGAGGACTTGAAATAGGTACCTGGTTTCACCATTTTTGGAACCAAGGGAGGTAAGGGAAATCCCCATAGGGGAACTGTTGGACTTCAGTTGGCCTCTATGGATGATTTCTCCAGAAGGGTGGTGGGCACAATGGACCAATAGGTCTAAGTGCCTCAGTGCCTCCTTGGAGGAACTCCACCACAAAACAATCTATCTATCTATCATCCCTTATTATTATTAGTTGTTAAGGTGAGTTTGGATAAGCATAAAACTCTAACCATGACTCTCATCTTTCTTATGATGTCCTTCACTTTGGTGCACCTCCTACTTCCATTCTTCTATCCTAACAACCCATTCTCCTCCTCTCTCGATCTCAGTTACCCAACGTCCTTTCCTCTATCATGTCTTTTAACAAACAGTCAACCCATAATACCTGACCTATCTACATAGTGTCTCTGCTTTCGTCTAATATCCTCAATCATATTCCTTCCCTACCCTCTTCAGCACTATCTTGTTCATCCTCCTTTCGACCCACCTGACCATCTCCATTCTTCCTCCATGTGGTGATATCGCCAATTAACGGAACCACTGTCCGTGGTGTAGCAGACGAGGTGTGCTCCGTGAGCACGCATGAGAGACTTCACCTGTCTGCGATGGCAACGCGAGAGTGGCGAGTGGTGAACGAGGAGAACAGGCAGTTAGCGCCAGATATACGAGCAGTCGACATCCACTCCGCTCCGTCCGCACGCTACTTTGCCAACCTGTGTAACGCACGCACGCTAGAATAAACGTTTGTTCTACTGTAACTCGTTTTCCTTATTTCTCCAAATCACTGCGATAAATCAAGGCGCTTCACTCCACATCCCAAATTCATCTTTGTCCACATCAAAAGCCCTAAGTTTATTTTCAAATTCATTCCTTGAAGTCCATGCTTCAGCACAGTACAATACCATATCTGACTTCTCAACAGCCTTTTCTTTACATCCATACTCAATGATCCTATCATTAGTTCACCTTTATGAGTAAATGCCTCTTTTGCTAATGCAATTCTCATTTGAACTTAAATTCTGCAATGCCCCATTCCCTCCAATACATGAGTACTCAAGTATATAAACTATCCCACCTAATCCAGCTTATGACCTTCTACTTTTTAATGTAATCTGACCATTTTTGTTCTGGAAAGTCTCATCACTTTCATTTTTTCATGGTTTTTACTTTGAACAAATTCAAGGATAGTGAAATTGTGGGGAATACCTTAGTGGAGTGACCCACCTTTATCCTGCAAGGGTCTGGTGCCTTTTCTACATACAAAATACCCAAAAATGTCACCTCTGAGGCCCCAAAAACACTTTTATGGCTTAATGAGAACACTGCCATCACTGAGTCTTGTGAAGAGTGGTGTTCATGTTTGTCATCAACACCGGAGGTGGCCAAAATATCACCAAGATATTCATAGCAAAAGGAAAGACCCCAGAGTGCTTCATCAATGAAGTGTTGAAAAGCCTGTCGAATTGTGGAGTCAGTCCATTTGATATTTAGGGGAAATCAAATAGCCCGAACAGTGTAATAATTGCCATTTTTGGGATATTGCCAGAATTCACTGGGATTTGATTTTATTCCCTTACAAGATCAATTGCAGAAAATACTCAGGTGCCACTGAGGTAAGAAACAAAGTCTTCGATGTGGGGGATGGGGTAGAGATCTGGAATGGTGTGCACATTAAGGTGCTGTAGTTACCACAGGGGTGCCACTTGTCACCTTTCTCGAGGATGAGGTGGAGAGCTGTCGATCAGCTGCTGTCCAACCTGTGGGCCTTCCCTATCCACACCATCAGCTTGAACTTACACTTTGGCTGCAGTGAGCTTGTCAGGAGCCAGGTGTCAAGGTTTGCAGGAAACTGGCTGGTGGGGGTTAGTGCATATAAAGTGCACAGTGGAGTACATCTTCTTCTCGGGAGATATGTTCCTGCAGGGTGGGTTATTTCGGGCATACAAGAAGAAAAAGGGAGTGGATACAGGATGCACTGATTACTGCTTTTACCTGGTCAGCAGAGTGGACAGTGGCGCTACTAACAGCATTCAGCGAAGTTGTGCCGTCGATGAGGCAGGTATTTCTATTGTCCACTAAAAGCCCGTAGTGGGTTAAACAATCTTTGATAGTGAGATGTGTTACAGCTCCTTGGGATAATAATGAGGTGGTGCCCTCTACTCCATGTGATATATAACTTGTTGATTGGTTGCCTCCCATCACCAAGACATGGCATCATAACAGGTTTCTGCATCATTTCAAAGGCCTACCTTACCCAAGGATAGACAAATACCACCTCCAAATGCTGCTATTTGCTGCCCATGACTGCATATGTGAGAAGTTATCTCACTTATTTTGCACCAAACCTTTTTATCTAGATTCATCCTCCCAGCGGCGTCAGGCATTCAAGCCCCGCCCCAGAATTTGCCCTGGGCCCTTGAGAAATGAGTCTTCATTAATAAAAATTAAATTTCACTGGTTTCCAGCTTGCCTTTTCCCTTTGGATGCATATTCTACCACCTTCATATGCACTAATAGTGGAATTCTAGTCTCTACCCCCTCCTATCTGCAAAAAAATGTGGGCCCTTTTCATAAGAGACGGGCCGGGCCATTTTCTTAAGAACCAGGCCGTTTTCAAGGTTGGCCCCTCCCAGCAAAAATTGTTCCGACACACCTGTGTCCCACCATCTGCAACCAGGTGGATGCATTCAGTGCCTTTAAGCTTGGCCCCAATAAAATATAATTGCCATTGAAATTTGTAAAATTTTACTGATATGTGGGCTATCAGGTAGGACTTAGCCTTGGTGTCCTTGGTTATCAATATTCTCACCTGCAGCCTGCATTATTTATCACACGTATTTGTTCCAATAGCGATGATGTTCTTAGGTGATTTTGCCTAGATAATTTACTTTAGACATCAACTTTCTCTATGTGTCCCATGTCTCTCACTTAAAAGTAGCCACAATGTTCACATTCTATACTATGTTTCATCAAACTACCCACAATTTTAATATTTCTCAAGAAATATAAGCCTTGTTTCCAACCAAGCATCCTCTCTTTACCTGGCTGAATTATCTGCTTTGTATGTTCTAAATTATGAAAAAAATAATTGTTTTTTTAGTCTGGGTGGTGAGAGTAAAGCTCACCACCTACAACCTAAGCCCAGTGGAATATGAAATCCATGCATCAGAGTAGGGGGTCAGATTCCTTTCACTCTGCTGCCTATGATATGGTGTCCAGAAAATGAGCCCACTTGGGTTTGGGTGGACAAGTCCAAAGGCCTTTCATAAAATCATTGGCATGTAGATATTTAAAAACTTGAGTAGGTGTAGTGATATACTTTCAGGTTGATTGATTTAATTAATTTCAGCATTCTTTGAAGAAATGTCAAAACAGAAGGATGCCATTCATGCTGGACTGAACAATTTTGAAATAAGGATGACTTGTGTTGAAAACACAGTGAAGCTGATAGGAAAAATATGGATAATACTATGGATGAGAGTCCCAAATCCCTGCCTGTGAAAGCATAGGATCTTATCACCACATTGAAGATGAAAAGAAGATAGATCAGACTTGGTGTGTAATATTTTTAAATACCATAATATTTTTTCTTCCTTCACTTAAAAAATAGATTCCTATATATTTTACCTGGTAAAGTAATACATTAATTCAGAGGTTAATCTCATGCACTGCATCCATTGTAGATATCACAATAAGCATGGAGTTGCTGCTCCTTAGGAATATTGAAAAAATTCTCTGAGGCCAGGCATGTAGCCAGAAATTTGCTTCGGTGGGGGCTAAGTCTGGAGTCTGTAACTTGAAACAAACCAGCCTTGCCTGTTCAGTGCCGATATGTTACAAATCTCTTCCCTTAATTTTCAGTGCTTGGAAATTACTGTCACAGTGCCCATTCCTATCTCTTCTCACTGGTAAATTCATTCAGAATGAAGGCTACAATTCCTGGTTGATATGAATACTATAGCCAACCTGTGGCCATGATGCCTAAGTAACATGAGCAATTACAACAGCATCCATTTTCTAGTGCTTTCCATCTAATACCTACTCACAAAATATTCACTTCTCATTTTTATTTAATTGACTAATTCTACCTCTTTGCATAGCTCCTCTTACATTCCAATTACTAGTTCAACCCACATTGCTAAGTTCATTTCCCAGTATGCAAAACGTATGAAATCTCTATTGTCTTATGGTACCTTTCTTCCATAGGAGGCAATTTTCAAAATAGTTAGGCCACTCATATTATCAAGTTGTAACACATTTAAGCTGGTGTGCCACAACAGAAACTGAAGTACAGTAATACCCTTTCACCATTATACTCCAGCTAGAACCACTTCTGAAGAGACTACCTCAATAGCTAGCGTGCTGCTGACTGCAATTCACCTCTATGTGGTAAAGGTGGTATGCTACCACAAAGGAAAGTGCCACTTCTTGGGCAATGATGAAATTTATAAGTTTTAGTCTCTTCTTAAAATTTTTCAGATGACTTATATGAGCAGGCTCTAGGGGAAGTCATTATGATCATCTATCCTGAAATTGATTTGACCCAGCTCTCCACTCAGTTCTCCTATCGGCCAAACTCTTTATATTCACAAAATTTTTCTCTTACTCATTCTTCACTACTCGCTCTATATTATTACATGTAAGTCCTTCCTTTGCCATTATTCGTATTATTTTTCCCTTTGCGACTGTCTTCATCAGGCCATCATATCTCAGTATATGACTGATTAGGTTGTCCTGTCTCCTCTTTAAAAATTTCATCAGACTTCTCCTTTCTCTCACTTTACTTAGGACTTCTTCATTTGTTACTTGGTCAGTTCAAAATATCTTCACTCTTCTTCTGCAACATCAAATTTCCAATGATTAAAATATTTACTTTTGGTTACTGTTATCATCCATGTTACAATGCTATGAAGAAGCATGATCCAGACATAAGATCTGATGAAATGTTTCCTGCCTTTCTTGCTTGTATTTCCAGCTGGAAGAAGATTCCTCTTTAGCTAGAAAGCCCTTGTTGCCTGGGCTATTCTACTGACTATTTCTTTCTTGCTTGGTCTATTGCTGTTTACTCAGGTCCCCAGATAACAGTGCTTTTTCACCTCCTCAAGCTTTTATTTTCCTAGTTTAACATTGGTCTTTGTTTCTTTTTGCCTACTAATTCCATAACCTTCATTTGCTTTGTATAAACCTTCAAGTGATATCTGTTCAATGTCTTTCCCATGTTAACTAGAGTCATCCAAAAATATCTATCTCTTACATGAGTGCTATGTCCACAACACCATTTCACATTGATTTTTTTCCTTGTGAATATTTAATTCTGAAGTATTTTTTGAGATTCTTTATCCCTTTCGTACGAAAAATTGCAGGAGACAGTGCACAACCTTGTCCTACTTCTTTCTTTATTCTAGCTTCTTTAATCCTAGGTCCAGATTTAATCACAGCTGCATGGTTTTTGTACAAACTTTGGATATTTCTTTGGTTATTGTCGGATGCTCCAGTTTCTTTTAGAATTTCAAACACTCATTTCTGATAAGGATCAGATTGGTATGGTGGCTTGAGTACTGGCTTCATATCCCAGAGTCCTGGGTTCGATTCCTGGCAGTGGCAGAGATATTTATTGGTTTACTGGTCCCCTCTTGAATGCTGTGTGTTGAGCACTTAATAATACAATACTCCATTCATCAGATGGGACACTGAACTGTGGTTCCTTTAGCTTTATTCTTATCCAGGAACTACTCAGCTCTTTGCTATATTCTTCTTTAGTTGATCCTTGCCTTCAGTCTTAGGTATCAGGCATATGTAATAAGACTTTTCTTTATGAATATTAACACGTTCACTGCAGCGTGACCCACCGGTGGGTCACGCAGATGCGACTAGCACCGCGGCCATAAAATTCTGTGAATTGTCGTAACTTGCGAGGAGTATTGTGAGAGTAGGAATCGAGAACTTCTCAAGTGACTTCACCCAGAGGTTAGCCACAGTTCAAATAATAGACTACTATGTGACACTTAGTGTGACCCATCGGTGGGTCACGCCGCCCCTCCTGAAACTTTTTTCAGTGTGAGCGGTGTGGCCCACCGGTGGGTCACGAACAAATTTACATATTAGCGTATTATATCCAAAATATGTTTATTTTTTGCTTTCTTTTTGTTTTTTTTCATGTTTATGCGATTTTTATACATAAGGATGAACAATACTCGATATAGTAAAACATATCAACTTATTAAAAATAATGAAAATGTTTAGGAAAATTTTTTCTCCTCAACCTCTTGGCTGTCCATCAGTTGCTCGTAAATTAAACAGTCCGATCTGCACTCGCCCGGCTGTGTGAGAGATTGACTCTCTCTCTTCCTTCCCCCCCCCTCTACGGAAGGGCAATTGGGAAAGGGTCACGTAGCGTTCTTGAGCCAATCCCTCAGTGGTGGATGAGTGACCGTGCCCTTGCCGGGTGAACGTCTTCCGAAATGCAGACACTACTTTTTTCTGAGTGAGACAAACCACCATGTACTCTTTCCAAAGGATCCTCCTTCCCTTTTCTCATGGTGTGAGCCGGGCTGGGGAATCGGTGACGAACGGACGGGCGTCTATGTCTCACAGACGGGCGCGAACAAGGGCAGGGGCAATAAACAGAGATGGGTGGGAGTCTCCTGGGTTTTCCGAACATCAGCAAATCTTTACCACATGCATTGTATTGTTGCCCCTCTCTTCCCCCATCCCATGCCAGGGTCTAGAAGATAGCGTGCCCCACGTGGCTGGTGGAGGGGCGTGCTGAGGGCGAGGCTGGGAGTCGCCTCCCCCAGCCTTCCTCTAATCTCAGGAAACAGCTGAGTGTTGGCGCTTCAACCACCATCCCTCGGCAGTGGCCAGAAGCTCGGAAGGACTGTGACCCACTGGTGGGTCACACTGCCCATGCAAAAGGCTGAGTGTGACCCACCGGTGGGTCACGCCGTGCTGTGAGGGGTAGGGCTTTAAACAGCTCCGCAGTGAACGTGTTAAGTGTAATACTCCTCCAACTGGTTTCTCCACTTAGGGTACCTATGCCCCCAGGGATATAAGAAGCTTGTCCTGCTTAAAGTAAATAGCTGGTAAATGAGTAATTTGGCTACTGATGTATTCCTAAAAATAGATATATTATCAACATTGTTCTACGTTGACTTTATACCTATCAGCCATAACAACAGTATTTCAGGTATATTTTTACTTTAAATCTACGCGGTAAACAAAGCAACTATTTCTTATCATATATAATGAATAGCTCAGAGCTGAACTTAAAGCTACTGAGTGCATCCACCAGGTTGCAGATGATGTGACTACCTCTAGATACAGAAGTTAGCTGTTATATAAGTGAGTTTACTCACAAAGTAAGCAGTCATGGACTGCAATCCGGGCAGGTACAAATACAGCCATTCAAAAAAGATGTGAGGTTGACGGTCCATAATATTTCATTACAATTCTCTAACCCCTCCAAACCATTCCTGGATAAAGATACACATCCACGGGAGTGAATATAATTTTGGAAGTATGATAAAAATAAAAGATTTGAACAGCAACAAAATTACTCTTGCAAAAATTCCTTTGGATTGTGAAATTCATATGGGGGGCATTTACTTTCCTTGTGCTGATTGTGGTTTCCAAAAAAGATCTGGTTCAGAAAAAGTCAATCAGTTTGGATTTTGCGGTCGATGTCCAGAGGCATCACCCGAAATCAAACCGGGTACATATTGGCCATAACTCAAGCACTAACCCTAAATTTAATGAAAAATTATTTACCCACTGGGCCACCTCACCGCTGAGTATAGGGATCTTCATAAAAGATTGTGAGCATAGAGTAAGAGGAATATGAAGATACACTGCAGAAACAAGTTAGGGGTCAAATGACCCCTTGCCATCCTTCCAGGCATAATCTCTTGTAAAAAATTAAGGTAAAATGTTATATTAATTTCAATGCTGTTTCACAACATTTCAAAACAAAATGAACAAAGTAAACATGTTTCAGATAAATTTAAAAAATGTACGTTGAGAAAAGGTAAGTTAATTTTAAATATCGGTCAGTTGACCCCTCCCGTCCTTCTAGTGTTAAAGATATTTGTATTTGTCATAGCATAGTTGTAATATTAACATGGGATACCACTTAAAAGTTGAGGTGTCTGGAGTTTATATGTGCTGTGGGAAATGCTCTTTAAAATAACCACCTCACCCAAGAAAATCTAGTACCTATCCTTCTCCCTGGAATTATATACTTACAGGTAATTATATTATCAGATAACTACCCTCAAATGATGGAGAACACCATCGTGAATAGGAATGGTGTGTTGTATGAACAAATTCACAACCCTATCATTTGAGTCAATTACTTTGCTAGTGGTTTGCCATTTGGTTAGCTAGTGAGGTCAGTCTGGTATGGAAAATCTCAACATATCTTTGGAATATGATTAATCTAGCAGCTGTCCCAGGTTCGGCTGCTGGGTAAATACTAACTGTGAGTGCATGGTGTTTGGAGCTATTAGTCTTAATTTTAAGAGGGTATTAAAATATTGACAGTGATCAGTCAAAGTATGCCTAGGTCTAAGAATATGAGTGATAATGTTTCAAAGGAATATCATTTTTTGCATACAATTTGTGGGAAACTGACATAGTGTGCTTTTTCAGAATAACTATAGCTGGGCTACTATACCCCATTATGGAAGTCAATCAGTCTATTCAAATTGATATTGATCATGTGATCAGTTTCCAAACAGGCTTCTTAGCATCATTTCTCCTTAGGATAAACTGAAGTGTTATAGATCAATGATTGATCCTTAGGCTCAACTAATATTTACATTACTCTCATGTATAGCTAAAATGAGGAGGAATGCTCAACTGGATTATTTGTGTACTGGTATTCAATGCATGAGGAAACCTGGATCTTTCATTTTATATTCAATTTGTCATCTATGACTAGGAGGAGAAAATAAACGAGATTTTAGATAATGGGGTAATAACCTCTTTGAATCACACAGCCAAGGTTCATAGATAATATCTTTGGTTGTTATCTTCTGCTGGCTTCTAAATTTATAGCCTCTAATTCAGCAACACCCAAGGTCATTGGGATGGTGAGAGACTCTGTGTTTCAAAAATATGCTGAGCATATTTTTATAATATTTTTCAAGTCCAAAAAACTATTTCATGAAATCATGACTAATACTTTTTGTATACATTCTTGTATATGTATTGTGAAGAAAGGGCAATGCCCGTGAATAGATTTATTATAATTATTATTATATCAACTATGCTACTGCATGACTACTAAAGAAGAGTGAGCTATAATCATGAAATGGAAAAAAATCGAATTTCAAAATATAGAGGAAATGCTTAAACAGAATTTTGAGTGTTTCAGGGAAGCATACATTTTTTCTGGCATCTTGTATCATTTTCCACTCGATCCTGAAGCAAAATGCATCGCTTTGGTCTTTAAAAGTCGCACCCCTAGACGTCATCCAAAAAAAAATCCCCCCTCCCCCTTCCCCTCAAGCGACGTGCAACTAGAAAACACTCAGAATATTAGGGGAGTGGGATAGGAATTAATTCTCCATGACCTTTGGGGCCTCACCGTGAGAATCAGTTGCGGGGTTGACAAATGAGTGATTTCGGGAGCATTCTCAAGGGGTATTGTGGCTGCAGTCGCATAAAATTTACATTTAATGTAGAACAATCTTTCGTTAGGCAAAACATGGTTGAGTTGAAAATCACGAATAATTCAATGAAAAATTATTTCCCTTGTGCTAAGAGTACCAATGAACATTGCAATAGTATTGCAATGGTATACGGATTGTCATCCGTACTCCACATATCCGAACTCCATTACGAATGATAACCACACAGCTACCGTGGTTGCGTGATACATAAAGAGGTCATCATAGAGGTCTGCTTTGAAGGAAGAGGGCACCACCAAGGCCTTATCCGGAATCTCGTATCCCGGTGTCTCGTAAATGCGACACTGATGGATTGCGTGATCACGGCCGGATTTGGACTCTCCTCTCCTGCCCGCCTTCCATCCCCACCTCTCCTCCCAGATTGAGAACCGGGCTGTTGTGATTGCTGACGATCGATCTCCGGAATGCGAAAATGAGCCGGGATGCGACGAGTCTCCCACACACTTAAGTAATTAGGCTTTTCGGCACCTTGTCGTCATAAATCCTGAGATTTGTTCTTCACTCGATCAATCGGCTGAATACCTTCACACCGGTCTCTCTTCTTTCTCACTGCTTACACACTCCACTGCTAGCATACCATACGAGGTCTTTCTTTGCCATTCCTCCAGTTCACTTTTCCCTCGACAATCACCTACGTGAAACCGTCATGTCTCTGTTTTTAATAATTATTGACAGATGTGCTTGATTAGGTGGTCCTATCTTTATTTGTAAGTTTTCAACAGACTTTTCTTTTGTCTGACTCTTCGTAACTCTTCTTGTGTCCCTAACTCGTAATAGCTGAAAAAGCCATCGAACTGAGAAGGTGAATATTTTTATCTCAGTGGTCCATCCCTTATGACCAATCCAAATAAATTTTCCTTATTAGTTAAAGCTAATATGATCATGTCCCTTCATGGATATAAACATTAACACCCTTAAATTCTTACTGCTACACCGGGACGTCATTTATTTCCAAAATGGGTATTTGCAAGATTTTGATTCACGTTTTCTGATGTCTTTGCTCATTACTTAGGGAAAGGATAGGGTTGATCGGAAGACATTCAGAAGAATTATCCCAACTTTCTTACATTCTACGGAATTTGAAATTCAACCTTACTATATTTTCCTCAGAATTCCCTGGAAACAGAGTGATATCCCCACTCTCTACCGAACTTACAACCTTTTCCGTAGCACTCATTAAAGATGAAAAACTATTTCTTGATTTATAGAAACTCTGCAAAAAAATTAAGGATTCCTTACGTTCTACAGAAAAGCCAGTAAGGAATATTTTTCGGCAAGCACTATATTTAAATTCTTTTTTCAGAAAGAAACGATGGGTTCAGTTATCCAAGCGGAAGACTTAGTGGGCAACACTTCGCCATGGATGCAATACGTGAGTGTTCCAAGGGCCAACGCGAAGAATTAAGATCCTGTATCTCTTCTGTATTTGCTCCTGGAGCCACCACCGATGGCCATCGGCAGTGAAAGGAGGAGCAAACGAAGATCCTTTTGACAAGGGGATGCATTCGTCCGGCGGGAAATAAAAATTCCGGGCACAAGGCGAATTCCTCGATTGCCCCACGCCAAATAACCGAGTGGAATTCCTGTTGCGCCCGCCCCCAGCCGCCCGCCTCCTCCAAGGTAAAAGTCTTCTGCCGCGCGGCAAGGCTGGCGCGAAGAAAGTCGCGGAGCCCACGAGTGGATTCATGGGCGACTTCAGTCGGGCGCGAGAGACTAACCAGAGCAGAGCGTGAGCGCAAGATGACGAGGAGCAAGCGAGTCGCCGAGTGTCCCGCCGTTCCGGGCGCCCTGAAACTCCTCATCGGTGAGTCCCTCTCCTCTGGATATCCGTTGACCGGAGTTCGTTCTTTTCAGTTTTCAGGCAATTTTCAACCACACTGCGATATGTTTTTGTTGCCGTTTGGGTAGGCGCAAGGGTATGATAGATGAAGTCAGCGGATCCCGACCCGGGATACAGCGCTTGATGATTCAGGGGCACGCGAAGAAATTTTAATAAGGAGACAAGTATCAGCGAGCACTTTCGTTCATTTAAAAATTTACATCCCGATTTAACCAAACAGTCGGCACCACCTTATAGACGAGTAAACGATTATATTGTCTGTGACTTCGCTATGGAATCAGCTATAAATTCATTGTGATAAGCATGGACCATGGTCAAGGGGTATAAATTAGGCAAATGGAAAAATTAGGCTCGCTGAGGGGAATGCAAGTGGAAAGAGCTCGGGAACTGCTGGCTTAGGTCGTTTTCAACATTAAGGATATGTGGATGGTTGGGTATAGGCAGGGTTTTTAGTGGGGACGGAGAAAGGGTGCGGAGTCAGCCGGTATTGACATTAGCTTACACTTACCCGTGGGAGGTTCTAATCCTAGCGGTGGTGAAAATTTCAGTGTATCCCGATAGTGTGTGTGTTGACTGTAAAATTGTGGTTCCCTCAAGGTCCCGACTTAATTATTGTATGTTTAAATATTTGGGTGAGGCGACCGATAGCTAAGGTCATTTACGCCATTAAGGATAGATGGGAAATTAGGGAGAGTTAATTTTTCAGGAAAAGGACGGATAGAGTGAAGCCCGGCGCAGGCATCAGCCTGTTCCTAACGAAAGACGGCGGGGGTTTCACCGCGTCCCATCCTACGGACGGACACTGCACTTAAAACACTTTCCACTTAAGCTCAATTAGAGATCGGGATTACATGGAAAACTATCCACCACTTTCGGGATTCGAACTCGGCATTCGAGAAAGGAAACCAGTTCTTCTGTCACCAACCCTGTCCTGTCTCTGCCAACCCCTTTTACTTTCTATGCATTACGTCCTTTGAAAATAAATACGGATCGTGAATAATCTGCAGTGGATGGTTACTTCGGATGCGGAGTAACATGTCTCATGTGCTCACCATTGTGTGCTTTTCGGTATTTTCGTTGACGGGATACACCCAGAACCACCAGTAACTGTTTCTATTCATGGTTATATAAAGATACATCCGGAATAATAGAAATACTTCATACTGGCCCAGAAGTAACCACGCCTAAAATTTAAAAATCTGCTCCTTCCTTTCTCTTCGGTTGGGCTTTGTGGTGTCGGAATCAAAATATTTTGATCTCTCTGTCGACGTTGAAATCTCCGCTGAAATTGAAGCAATGCCGAGGACAAACATTTCAGAGTGGGAGGGCGATTGGATTTCGAGACCAAATAAATGGAAGTTTTTAAGTGGTGATATCAAGATCATTCATTTGTTCAAGAAGACTTTATTCAATATAAAGCGCAATAAAAATATTTTGATGAGCATTGTTCAAATAATGTGTAAACATATATGTTATTTTTGCTGTGGCCGCGGTCAGCCTTGCGTCATAATACCAGGCAATTTTACTACGCTCCGCTGTCCAGCTATAACTGTGAGAATCATACCAATTCATTTTAGCGGATATAAGTGCTTCAATTTCGGTTTGAGTGGCGCGCATTGTTTCTTGATGTGGAAATAGGACCTAGTTTTATTTCTCCCAGCAGATATGTCCGCAACCAAATAGTACAGCGTTAGAAACTTCCGAAAAACCCTTAGCCTACTTTCAGGAGAAGGATTACATGAAATGGTTCCGCTACAGTAATATTGAGATATTCGAAATTCTCTATTCTTATGTAAAATGATTGCTTTACTCTTCAAAGTAATAGCCATCTGAAACTTCATTGGTTCAATGGTTTTTAATGAAATTTTACTCTTCTTTCTTACGATAATTAATTACATTCTTTTCTCCTATTTTTAGCTTATATGGGCTAAGCAATTTTTCGTGCTGATATCTTTTATGAGGGAAGTGGGGAGATTTTACAAATCAACGGATTTATGTTGGTGTTAAATATTGGGAAATTTAACTGTATTTTTCACATAGGTCCACCCTATCCGTATGATTTTACTTTTAACTGTGCTTTCGTTCGTTGACGACCTATGCTTCAGTAAGCCCAATTTTTGCACTGTCAGGGATATAAATATCAAATTTCTTCGATGAAAGTTCATACATTTTTCCTTTCTTGATAGCCAGGGATTTGGATTTTTATATCGAAAAGTTGGCAAAAATTCAATATCCCTGTTTATCAAATACAAAAGCATTGTTCTGTGTTTTTGGCTGATCATTCGACAAAAGATAACTTATAGGAGAGAATTCCTATTAATTGATTCAAAATGCGAATTAAAAATTTGTACGTCAGGATAAATAAACAATTTTTTCACTTCCGAATATCAAATTCTGATTTTTATCCAGTTCAAAACGGTTTCACCAGAAATATTTTTTAATGTAAGATAAAAGCTCTCTTCATCCACTGATTTATAGGTAAAGGGTGATATCGGTAACTCCTTATAATTTACACTTTTCATTGAGTGATCTCATTCTTTCAATTATTTCTTTCCCTTGCGATATATGCTTTTATTTCAGGCAAAGAAGTGTTTTCGCCGCTACCCCCACTTGGATATAGAAAAAGGGTACAAATTAACAAAATTTTGGTGTAGTCTTACTTTCAGGCTTTTATTTGCAGCTCTTGCTAGATTCTGTTATGATAGAATACCTTATGACCTAGGATATTCTACTGATTATTTCTTTCTTATCTCTGTCATCGCTAATTATTCTGCCTCCCAAAGAAAAACACTCTATCATCTCTCCAAGAGGTTCAAACTGGCGGGAATGCGGATCCTTCTTCGCTGTCGTTATCACGCGGACTCATCTAAAAGTGCAGTGCTCACAGTAACAGTCATAATGGCTTGCTTCACGAACTTAGAATAATGATTTAAAGCGACGGATAAAATTGGAAGGATTATCTTGGAATTTCTGATTTTCTAAAATAAAATTTAAAAATGATGAAAACGCGAACGACCGTGTTGTGAACATTCGTTCCCCATGTGTCGCATACATACAACGTCAATACTCCGTCCATCGAATGAGACGTTAAACAGTGAACCCCTTGCCGCCTTTTGTCAAGGGTAGGCCAATGCTGACGCCTGGTTTCGCTCCATCTTTCCTCCGTTCCTAGAAAAATTCCTACCTCAAAAATCTTACCCTCAAGCGTTTGCGTGAACGATGGCATTCACTCACTGATGACAAACAACGCGAAATTAAGTCACTTACTGATGAGTGGCCCTCTTCTATGGCAACATTAAGACGTTAGTAAGTAGTGATTACAAGATTGAGGATAGGTCACTCATTTAACTCACTCCTACTTATTTACCGTGAAGAAAGAACAGCCTAAGCACAATCAATGCAACACAAGTCTCTCCGAGAAGTATATTTTAAGTATTAGCACTCGATATCAGAGCCTCTGCGAAGAGCTCCTTATCAGAGGCAGCGTTAATGAGTTACTTGACGACGATCCTCAGAGGTTGAACAAGATTTTGACGTTTTTAGATTCAGCAGGACTGATGAATTTGATATGATTTCCAAGTAAAGATGTACACACTTGCATAATTTCGATTATCTAATTATGAATTTGCGGTTTGGAATGTAAACGTGTTAAATGCACCTCACTTAACTCACAAAATACTCACTTGTACTACTACCTTGTACCACTACCTACCACTACCACTTACCTACCACAAAATACTCACTTGTACTGTACTATATACCTACTCAAATTCTATACCGTGGTAGGTATATCCTATATATCCTGGTGTTATATCATAAAATGGGGAAGCGAAATGTGGATTCATGTTGTTACTCGTATTCATCGGTCTGAATCCCCCACTTTTGCGATAATGCAGTCACTGGAGGATGTAGGGCGAAAGCATCTCCAAATCGCTGCATAAATATTCGTAATACAATGGTCGAAAGCACAAGGAGAGGCGGGAGGTGTGTAACGGCGTTAGCATTGAAATTGGTGGTGTAACGCGCTCTGCACGCTTCGTCGCTTCGCTTGAGAAGAGGAAAGTATGTGTTTTTCCCAACGCCTGTTATTTAACGAAAATAACAACTGGTGATGGCACCCCTTTCACCTAACAATGGCACGATCTCGGGCGTTGCCGCCGATATACATTCTGGCACTGTAATCTTCCAAGGCGCACGATTTTGCCACTTATCATCGCAGGCGACCTTGTGGTCCCGTGTCCTCCACAATCTGCTGATTCGACCGATTTGTTCCGGCTGGTCTTGTCAAATTCATTTCCTCAAATGCAGGCTTGAGAAGAGCTCGCGGTCACCTCGTAGTTCCCCAGAGGATTTTCCCTTCAACAATATTCTATCCATGTGGGGAAGCCGATATAACAGAGGCCGTTTCACAAGAAGCAATAAATCGCTCAACTGGACTCAGAATCAAATCGTGTAGACTGAGCGGAAATAGAGCTGGAGAGATTTTCAGCAGAATTCTTGGTGTATTTGGGAAGCGTTACGTGTAATTCTTTGCCTCGCGCGGCGCAATTTTCTGAGCTGAACTCTCCATGAATTAAATTTCTCAATGACAAGCATAGTGTAAAATGAATTTTAGAAGTCTTTTGGGCTCTCTCTAAGTTTTTGTCGAAGTTAGTAAAAAATGCTGTGCAAGGGAATATTATTTTTACCACCGTATACGCTATTAAGTTTGCGAGCAACTTGCTCTGAGACACCTTGTGGTATTAGTTTTTGTACTATATTCGGCCGCGGTAGCCATGTCGGTAATGTGCTCACCTGGCAACCCAAAGGTAGTGGCTTCGAATCCCCATCGATGCCGTGTATTTCTTAGGTAAAAGATTTGGCTAGATTCAGGTTATATCGCACATATATAACTTAAAAAATTGGGGAACCTAAAATCCGAATACTATCTCGTATTATAAACGAAAGAATGACGTTCATTTAAGCGTAATCTTCAGCCAAAAGTTCGATCCTGATTAACAAGTGCTTGTGTGATTACATTAGGGGAGGTACAGTAGAACTTTTCCATAATCATTGTACATGATTTTGCAGTTTTCAACTTCAAAAAATAGAAATCCAGTACTTAACGAATCTCACTGGAAATCCATATGGGACACGTCAAAATAGACAGCTGATCTGCGAGGTGAACGTGTGTTTAAGACGCATGTTGTATGGACATGTTCAACTAGGGATTCATTTCTAATATATAGCTGTTTATTCGTTTTCATATTTATATTTTTACTATTCACTTTCCTTTCATTTCCTTTTTAATTTCATGTTTCACCTCCTATGTCGTTATGTATCTTTTATAAGGTCCCTTTTCCGGTGTGTATAGCTTATTATATTTCCGAATCATCTACTCAGATAGGTAATTCGAAAATTAACTTACACTTGATGATTTACAAAGATGCTATATTTTCTCATTTTAAAAATTCATTAATTAAATGGTGTTTATTTCAGTCAGTTACCGTGTTGTTCCTAATTGCCACTAATGTTCATAGATGCGTAGACAGGCTGGGTATTTTGGAGACTTAGGTTTAATATATTTTGCCTTGATGTCAGCGTTTCTGACGCTAGCTGAAATTAGCAATAAGTCTGTCTCAGAGTGTGGGTAGAAATTTGCGCGAGTACATCGATTGAGAACAAATTGGCTAAGGAGAGTTTTCGAAAGGAAAATAAATCCAAAAAGTCAATTTCACCTCTTCCAATTGGCCTATTCGATTTATCGTCCTTTTGAAAAAGAGACCATGAGATTTAATGTGATTAATAATTTGAGCCATGCAGGGGGTACATTGTGGAATTTTCTTATATTTATTAGAAGGGAAAAGAAAACAAGGGAAAATCCCCTCTATAATTCTTTCTTATCGACCACGATTTCGATACTATGCATTTACCTTGATAATGACGCTGGAATTTCACTAATGTTTTATTTTTCCTTCAAAGTGATTGGTCATCTTTATAGGTGATGCATTATTCTAGAAAAAAAAATTGCCGGAATCAGTTGCTGGAAATGTACAATGGCGGTTAGGGTATTCAATAAATACTTAGTAAAAAGGTTTTTGAATACAGGTTCAGTAAATTGTATTTTTTTATCACTGGTTACCAATGCCTAACGAGAGTTGGCAGCTATTACACCGCCGATTCGCTGCCCTGAACTTAATGTTGTTGCAGACTGATTGCGGTCTGGGACAGATTCACTATATTTGCGAATGACGAATCCTCGTAAATAAGTTTCTTTCCAGACCGGCTCGCCCTTGGCCGTTTTCGATATTTTCATGCTTCCGCACCAAGTCAACTGGGCTGGTGCTCTCTCTTCTCTCATCATTAACTTGTTTACACACAATTTCTCGTCTTCAGAAATATCCTCTCACCAGGCGCATCGGCAGTTAACCTTCAACTTTACTTTCCACCGTTCCCTACGCTCACTTTCATCGCCAGTAATGACGGAGTCACTCTCTCCAAGCCTTACACTCCCTGCCCGGTTTTCCGGGAATATATTAATGAAAATGAATGTGAAGAACATTTCACTCTCCCGCTTACGTCCACGTATCGTATCATTCACACTTTGCACTCGCTTTTCCTCATTTTATGACTTTAATCTCCCAAGAAGTTATACGAGCACCATGAAGAGCACTTAGGACTCATATTATTTCTCCATTCAAATCCGTGTTTTCCTCAGGCTCTGGATGGATTTTTTTGGATGGACTCATTTTGGATTCCTGAGGGAAAAAAAGAAGAATTGGGTCGGTTTAGTGGCTAGAGTACTGGCCTTCTAACCCAATATCCCGGGTTTGAGTCCCAGCTGTGGCAGTGATTTTTCATTGGTATACCTGTCCCTACTTGAGTGCTGTGCGGAGAGCACTTAGAGTGAAGCACTCCGTCCGTTGCATGGGACGTTAAACCATGATCCCATTCGCGCCTTTCGTTACGAACAGGCTAATGTCGACGCCGGGTTATTCTCCACTCTTCTTCTGTTCCTTGAAAAATCCTACCTACCTACACCCATAGACCACCGATCATAAATTGAACGGAGTTTCCATTTCTAAATTATTTTGTGGCTATTTCCACGTTAAAAAATTGTCAGAATGTTGGTAGAGAGTTGTTAGATATATTTAAATTTGCTACAGTTTCTAATCGCACTGATTTGGCGAAATTAATATTTTTCTAATTTAGTATAGATAATTATATCCAAGAAAGAGATACAATTATGTATAACATGTTAAATTTCTCGTATACCAATGTAATTAAACATCTTAAACATATTCTGTCGGCTTGCAGGTATTTTATGTTATTCGGCTTGCACGTCATTCATTAGAATTTCAATCCTAATAATTGCTTTTATGCATATAATAAATTGCTCTACCCAAATTAGAGATAATTTGGTCACCATCTACAGGTGTATGTAAAGTTGGTTAGAACATTTTATGAGAGGTGTAACAGAATTCTGTTCCTAAAATTAGCTATATTTAGCAAGTAGCTGCTTATTCTTAAGAAAGGTTGCCAACTGTTGATAAAAGTTGAGAAAATTAGCAGCAAAGTTTGAAAAATGGCACACTATGTTACTGCAAGTAGTTAAATCTAACAAGAAACCTAAAAAGGTGCTAACTGTTAAAAAAAGATAGCCAATTGTTGATTAAATTAGCTAAATTTAGTACCAACATTGGTAAAATGGTAACTTTACAAATGACAAAAGGTGTCCATCGTCGCCCTCAAATGACAACAAGATGATTCCCGACATCAGATTTTCTGTTCGATACACGCTTCTTTGATACAAAACGAAAGCACTTGTGTTTCCATTCGATGGCATTAAAAAAACCAAGCCATCAACTCCACCCACCTTCAGTTGTAAGACGGGAAGTAAAACCTTCGGAAAGATCGACCGGCGCGGCAGCTCGTATTCCGATGCCGGTGAAATTGAACTTTCAACGGACCAGGGGTACTGTTCTCACCGTTGGCTTTGTTGTATACGGCTGTCCCACGCAGAGAAATCAGCATTTTAGGACTGCCTGACGGCATGAGAAAAGATAATTTGGACCTCATTTGCACATCCGAAATTGATGTACTCGAATTCTATTGTTCCAGCTTAACTTTTCAAAATTCCATGACCACTTCGTAAATTTTCACAAACTTATTTAATTCCTTACGATTTTTTTCGTCCTACAATACGGAATCATATTGATCTCGTCTTTTTCACCGTGTGTGAAAATTTACGAATCATTTCAATCATTCTTGGATTGATTTCCCGTGAACATTCGTATTTCAAGCCCTCATTCAAGGGAAAACAATTGGAGATGAAAGCGTATGCGTTAATAAAATTTTGAACCATCGAGACGCGTCGCAAGCGCGCAATTTTTCGCTGCGAAGAAAAATTATTTTCATGTTTGATTCTACCTGGCCAGGAAATTACGTCTCTTCCTAAATTCCGTGAGTTGCCCTCAAACATATCGACGCAGGTGTTTCCTTAATGATCTATAGACTTTTTAAGAAAAAGCGAAGAGTTTCCAGATAGAGGTGATCTTGCCAAAGCAACCATGCCCATAACGATTGTCGGTTCTTCGATCTGTAAGGGGATCGGATCGGTGTGGTGGCTAGAGCCTTCCATCCCGAGGTCCCGGGTTCCATTTCCGGCATTGGCGGATTTTTCAGTAGCAAACCAGTCCCTACGTGAGTTCCTAGTGGACGGCATTTCAGGTTCAATACTCCGTCCGTCAAAGGGGACGTTAAGACGTGGTCCCCTTGGCGCCTGTCCTTAAGAGTAGGCGAATTCCTACGCCGGGTTTCTCTCCACGCTTCCTACATTACCTGAAATGTTCCTACCATTACCCAACTACCCGCCTATCCTAAAAAAACAAATCTACCTATCCTAAAAAAAGCAAATGCTATCAGCACAGCTGTCAGTTGCCACCCCTGAATAACTAGTACTAAGTACTCGATCTGTGATTTGATTCAGGAAGCCCGCGAAGATTGACGGTGAATTCAGTCAATTTCGTCATTCCGTGCGAAATGACTTGGTATCTTGGGATGGTATCGCTCACATCGGGTAAACATGAGTTCGTTTGACCATCTCGTGAAAGTTATAAGGACAAGCTGCTTTTTATATTTTTACTTATCTTCCTAATTACCGGGGTGACTTCACTTTTTACTTACCTGGATCATCCAGTTCATTAGTCCAGTTATCCGAGATGACCAGCGAGTAGGCAGCCAGAGTATAGATTCCATGGGGCATAGGTCTTATTTTCTGATTACATTTCGAAGCAGAGAATTTCTTCCTTGTTTTTTCCTTACTCCTTTAGATTTTGAAAGTAAAATATAGGCCGTCAAAATGCTCTTCTTGGCCTCATTATTATCTCAGGAATAAAAGGTGATAGTGTCTTTTCTTTATGCCTCCAACTTTAAACGGCATTGCGTCCAAAATAGCGACCCTCTATCAGTGGATTAATACAAGAAATATCAATTGCCCAACCAATAGCCGAGGTCATTTTCACGGCTTAGGGTCAGTGTTTAATTTGATATTGGTAGGACTTTTCAGGGAGCGGAGAAAGGGTGGACAGAAACCCAGCGCCGGGATAAACCTTTTCTTCGCAAAAGGCTCCAAGAAGTCCGGAGTTAAACGTCCCATCCGACGGACGGAGTATTGAATTTGAAGTGCTCTCCGCACAACTCTCAAATGGGGACCTGTATACCGTATGTATCACGAGTGCATAAGCAGGGATATTGGAACACAATGCAATAAATATACTTAAATCATTTTTGAATTGGACGGAGAAAATGTAGCCATTACGTAAGGAAAGATATTAGGGAATATGGGTTCATAATTCAGAAAAAAATACGTGATTATGAATAATGCACTAACTCGTAACGGAAGAACTTTCAACCACTAGATTAGCGGTAGTTAAAGATTCGCAACGACCCACTTATGTCAATGAGTTATTAATTAGCGTGCCCGCCAACCATCCCAAAGGTTTCGGGCTCGAACTTCAGCTGAAGTGTGAATTGGATTCCGGAGTAATTCCTTGGAGTGTGGCCGGCGGCGCCCAAAACCAGATTAATCATTCGCACGTTGATTCGTAGCCAGTGCGACTCCGCGTTTTATGTTGGTGCCAAAGTGATCGTAATTCATGATTATCAGTGGCCTTGGCTGATGATAACCTGCCCATATTACTTCCACCGGGGCTTGTTTGTGCTCTTTCCCGCTCTTATATTGGGGGATTACGTAGGAAAAATAGAGGTTTGGGTTGAAGAAAGGTTTACGTTTTGTCCGAATAAGAAGTTGTAGTCTTGTCTTGTAAGAAGTTGATAGTGGTTGCCGTGTGGCAGATCGTTGCTTATAGCTGCTAGGTGGTTGCATTGTATTGTGCGATTGTCAGCATTGTTGATGCATGATCTGAAGCAGTTATAAAAAGATTTTATTGGTAAGTCAGGAACACCAAACATGGCACAGTCGGTTATAGGTCCAGAACTCATGCGAGACCTTTCAGGGTCGGAATGGAAGAGATTTAAAAAGGAATTTCTCATATTTATTACAGCAGCAGAAAAAGAAGGGCCAGTTGAGAAAGTAAAAATTGCCCTATTTTTAAACCACATTGGAAGCGAGGCATTGAAGATTTATGTTATACTCGTAAGATGTTGATGGTGGCTGCTATGTGGCAGATGTTTGTTGCTAGGTGGTGGCACTGTATCGTGTGAATGCTAGTACTGATGATGCATGATCTGAAGCAGTAATTAAAACACATTAACTGCTAATTTTATTGATTAAATTAGCAACACCAAACAACAACAAAAAAGACCTAATTTTTCAGGGCTAAAGGATATATTTTCTGCGCGAGATAGGGGGTTTTTGCGAATCATCCTTAAGATTGTCACCCTCAGATTAAGTCTGAAACATTCGATATATTTCAAAGCATCTATGGTTGTACATCGAAAAAAACGAGTAAGGTTATGTTAATGGTTGTCTTTTTCTCGACAAATAAGAAATTTACGGTATACGGGCGCAGAAAATTACGAAGTGACACATCATCAAATTCAACATGCGCATTTTAAACATTAAAATACGAAGTCGTTTTCATTTTGTAACCATTAATTGTAAAAAACACGAATGTTAAGATATATTTATTTTCAAGCTAAATTGATTGAAATCAATGGAATAATGAGTTTGAAAAAGAAACGAGGATCGCAATTCCTCATGTCGCCGTGTACAAATCCATGTAAGACTCGGATATAGGTAAATTTACTGTTAGTGTGAATAAACGATGTTTTGCATTAACAAACAGTATAATTTTATGAGAAAAATTGGAGCAGGAGAAAAGAGTGTCAGATACACTGAAGTGAGTTGTGTCCGTATTTTGAGTTGCCAGTCTCCGCAAACTTATGTTTCCGCGAGATCGGACTAGACTTTGGACTGTTCAACAGGCCATTTTGACTTCCAGTTTTCGGTCTCATCTCGAGTCTCGCGACAGAAATAGTTTTAAACTTGGCTTTTCGGAGCTCCATCGGCCAAGGTTGCGCACCGTCGCGTAACCCAGTGTTAGGGAAACTTTTGAGACGAAGGCGGCCAAGCTTGTCCTCGACAACACTATCCGAGAGCCATAAATATATTTATCCTTAGAAGCAATGAAAATTTAAAGTAACGTTGTAACAATCGACTATAGTGCTCTGAACATAGTGTGAATTCAACTATGGCAGTTTTATTATAATTTTCGGTTTGACTTCCGAGTCACGTGTATGCATCTAAATAGCAGAAAGTAGATCACGAGACTTAGTTTGCCCACCCCTGATCTAACCTATGGTCCTAGATTTAACTATTGACATGTTTGCATGTCAATAGTGCATGCTTGGTGATATTCACCCCCTGCCACACACCCTCACGGTGGCTTGCAGGGTATCGTGTAGATGTAGATGTAGATAAACACTACCAAGTTGTGTTCATGTTAAACTCTAGGCATGGTTTGTGTTGAGAAACCGGTGGAAACCATGGAGGGATTCAAACCCGCTACCTTGAGTCTCCAGGCCAGGAACCCTATTTTGGACCAGAATTTGAGAGGGACGGGGAAACCAAAATTTGACGTGAATGGAGAAATTTTCGGGAAATTCTGCCATCTCCATGACCGAAACCGCGTCAATAATCTCCCACGCTCATGGTGGCACGGGAAAATATTCTCATTTCGCTCGATCCTTTTTTGACCGAGAAAGGTTAGTGCTTCGAAAGCCCTTTCGTCCCACAGTGAAGCTGTTTGGGCGTTTTGTTTGGAAAGTGAAAGAGATCACTCTCCATGTTGGAATCAAGTACGGCCGTTGCACGCGTGGAACATTTTGAGTCGACGCCGAACGCTCGGAAGGAGTATCATGGAGCTCCAGTATGGTGCGGAGTTTCTTAAGACGCGTGTTTCCCACGGCAAAGAATTGTTCGCATTTCTCCGCTGAGAATCGCGGTTCGGGGGCAGCGGAGTCAAAGGAGGGGGGAAGGTGAGGGAAATCTTGAGAATTATCCGTTTTCCATCTGGTCAACATAGACTTACGCCGTGACTGATGACTCGATGAGGATTCGGCACGTAGGTACCGTTGCGTTAGACTGCTCCACGGTATTCAACGCGAAGCTTCGGTAAAGCCATTTTCAGCAACATCATCGGGAACTGCTGAACCACCGACTTCGCAAAATGTGTTGAAAATTGCCAGAGGAAAAAGGTTTCCGTGACCGGGAATCGAACGACGGACCGTTGGCTTGGCGGGCCATTGCGCAGACAAACATTCTACCCATTATTCCTGGCTCCAAATCAATGATAGGGATGAAATTTGAGATTTTTATTTGCACAATGAATCAATATTACGATCACCGAATATCAGTTTCGTAATCGAGTAATTTTATAAAACTTTCCCTTCAATTATTAATTATTTGGGGAAGGCGACCGACAGCTAAGGCAATTTGCACCATTTAGGATAGGGGGGTTATTGGATAGAGGTAGGTATTTTTCACGGAACGATGAAATGATGGAGAGAAACCCAGTGCTGACATTAGCCTACTTTTAACAAAATGCGCTAAGGGGTCCATGGTTTAACGTCCCATCCGACGGATGTCGAAGTCCTCTCCACAGAGTACCCAAGTGAGGGCAATACAATAAAAACTCTACCGCATCGATGATTCGAATTCGAGCCCTTGGGGTGGAAAGCCAGAACTCTAGCCACTAAACCAATTCGATCTCTTTCGCATTCATTGTGACTGAAATCTATCGTATGTAGTATATCATAATCAATTTTCATTGTAGTGGTTTGTGGTTCATGAAGTTCTTCTGCTAGATATTTTAATCGTGTGGTAGTTGTTCGTATCCTGCAATGGATACGAAACATACTCATGTAATGAAAAGTTTGCAGCAAAAGAACTCTGAGAACCAAGAACAACTGCAATATCAACGCTGCGAAAGCCTTCAGCAGAAAGATAAATTAACATTGTTATACTCCAAGTCCACTTGCATGGGATGGAGTTGCTTCAGCGGACAGCTGGGTAGTCGGCTATTTCAAAGGTAGCCGGCTCCAACTCCTCCTCGGACATGAATTCTTCACTGTTCACTAATTGCTTTTTTTATAGAGTTGCGAGCGTTTAGAGTATTGAAATGACCTCATTCTTGGAGGCACGGTGAAACCGCATTTCTTACCAACTAGCACTGGAGTACTCAGGAAGCCTTCGAATGCAAATAAATCATGATGATTTATTTCTGGTCTCTTACACCTCGGCTATTCCCGTTGTCTTGCGCAAAATTAGGGATTCAGAATAATTCAGTCAGCCAACGTAAGTAAAATTATCCAGAAAAAAATCATTTATCATTCATAACTCAAGTTATGTGTCGCTTTCGATCTATTTATGTCCCTCAGTTTTCCATTATTATTACTAGTCATCAATCCTAAGATTGGTTTGATGTAGATCTCCATTCGATTCTCCTATCAGCTAACCTATTCGTACAATTTCTCTCTTTCACATCCTTCACTACTTGCTCCATGGACCTCAAACGAGGCCTTTCTCTGCCATTCTTCCCATTCGCTTTTCCTACGATGATTGCCTTCATCAGACCATCATGTCTCAACATATGGTGGATTTGGTTTTCACGTCTTCTTTTTATATTTTTCGGCAGTCTTCTTTTTTCTTTCACTCTTCCTAGGATTTCCTCTTTTGTTACTCGCTCTATCCTCTTTATCTTCATCATTCTTCTGCAACACCACATTTCAAATACTTCCAGACTTGACTCTTCTTCCAATATTTTCGTCCATGTCTCACTGCCATAAGGTAGCATGTCTAGAGGTTTTTCTTGTGATGTCCATGATGAAGTTTTTAACATTTTTTACGACTTTAAATCCCTTTATTCTCGTTGCCTCTCTTACAAGAACATTCCCATGATTCTTCCGAATTTTGAAGTTCTTACTGCGTTTCCTTCTGCTCCGTATGTTGCTGATCTCCATACCAGACGCTTCGAGATTTTGCAGAAGTGCGCATCGGTCGCGCTGCATTTTGGATTCACCTCGGGAATGTGGGTCCTTGGGAAGAAAAATAATCCAGTTTCAATATCATACAAGGAAATGCCTTAGCGTCCGTTAGAAAACGCCATGAACGAGTATTATGCATCGTCAGGCATATACGAAATATACGAATTATACGAAAACTCGGAATGGGCGCTAATTGTCTCAAACGGAGGACAAGTTAATGGAGCAATTCATAACTACATTTTTGTAATCCACTGCGATTCACCATAACGGTGTGTGGCATGGGGTGAATAATCAACATACATGCACTACTTTCATGCAACTGATAGGTAAAGATGCTACTACTTCTCGGAAACATGTTTGATATTCATTCTCAAGTGCGAACAAAAACGGTTTCAACCCACAGATAAAAAAGGCAGGAGCGCACCTACTGAGAATTCAATGAAATGAACTTCCGCGGAAACCGAAGTAGGGTAATCATTTCCCTTCGCGGAATGCGAGGCGGCAGAAAGAGAAAATATTCGAAACGACCAGTGTTAAGGGTGAATAAACTATCGTCTAACTGATTTCTTGTTTTCGTCATCATTTTAAAAAAGTCCTCCGATAGTTGGTGACTTAATATCTCAGGTCCTTGGCAATGATTGTTGCTGTTATTGGGGGAGGCGACCATGAGCGGAGGTCATTTGCGGGTGGGGGAAGTTAGATTTAAGCACTTAAACCTGCTCTTCGTCGTCGTCCAGTCTCCATGGGGTCGCCAGCTCTTAAAATTTCGGTTTCATGTTTCCTTGGTTTCAAACGGAATTTGAAGGTTCCATTTTTATTACACCTTTTGTTCAATATATGACAAATTGATTTCAGGTGAATGTTACCGGATTTATAAATTTTTCTTGCGTTATTGCAATATGGAATACCTATCTCTCATCAAAAACTCCCAGAATCTCCCATAATTTTCACCAGCTAAATAAGAAATCTTCTGCAATCGACCCCCCCCCCCACAAGGTGTCTACCCTAGTTCTGCAGTTTAGCGTCCTATCCTTCAGATGGAGTACTGTACTCTGAATTCTAGACACACAAAGCTCAAGACGGGACCGGCATGAAAAATGTAGCTCTTCGTTCCCGAGATTCGCACCGTGGCCCTCAAGATAGGAGGCCATGACTCCAGCTACCACGAAAACCTGATCCCCTCGTTATTAACGTTCCATCCGTAAATTTCTAGCCCGTACTCGCACTTAAAGGTTTTTCCCTTGTTAAACCTCATTTAGAATATGCTGCCAGTGTATGGAATCCCTATGAAATCGGTCTAAACAATGAACTTGAACGTGTGCAGCGAAGATCGGCAAGATTTGTAAAGTGAGGATAAGATAATATTATTAGCGTAACCAGTCTATTAAATGAATTAAAATAGGAATCATTGTCAGATTGCAGGTTGAAATTTAGACTTAATCTCTTAAATAAATTCCAAGACAATATTTTCAGTGATGATTTTAAATATATTTTGCGAACCCCAACTTACTATGGCAGACTGGACCATAATCATAAAATTAGAGAAATTGATTGCCGAACTGATAGATTCAAAATGTCCTTTTTCCCTCGTACAATTAGAGATACGAATAACTGTAAATATGTCCAATCGGAGAGTAGCTATGGATAGCATTGGTAGCTGCATGTTGGTATGAGTACTTAAAGCTAACCCTACTAACAGAATGTTTTTGCATGTTTTCTTTGCAATTTCTATCTTTTTTAAATAGTGAAATTCTGACTAGTAAATTAATACTAGTCCTTTTTTATGCATGATATGTAGTGCATGTTTGGTGAGAAATTACCCCCTGCCACACACCTTTGTGGTGGCTTGCAGGGTATCATGTAGATGTAGATGTTAAAGGTAGGTATTCAGACTGGAAGAAAGGTACAAGGATAAGAATGTAAGGGTAAAGAGGTAGAGTGGAGAGAAACCCGGCGTCAGCATTAGCATGCTCTTGACGAAAGACGTCTAGGGGACTACGGCTTAACAACCCATCTGACGGTCGGAGTGCTGAACTTGAACTGCTCTCCACATAGCGCTCAAGTGGTAGCCAGTTAACCAATGAGAAATACCTGTCACTGTTCGGGTTTCCAACCTGGACCCTCGGGGCGGAAGCCAGTACTTAGGTTACCGCACGAACCCGACCCCGGGGTTTGTATGTCGCTCATCGTGATGCGATGAATCGTCACCACTAATGTTATACTCATTTCACAGTCGGCGCCGATTCGCTGATCCCAAGCTACTCTGCACAAGTAATCACTCTTTCCAGTAGAGACCGGAGATCCTCCTGGGGGTGTCAGCGATGGGATGACAAGCCGGGGAAAAAACTTACAATTTTGTTCTCATTCAGAAAACACTTGCTACCGCTAGTCGGGCGTAGCTCGCTAACCAGCGCGTGACCTCCGTCGTTCGATCAGCGTTTCGGACCCCGTGAAACGGCGGCTCACGATCAAACGGTTTGTTTGCCTCAAGCTCTCGTGAGCCGCTCGCGGTTGTGTCGCTCGACCTCCCCGGGCAACGGAGTCGGTTTTTTTTCTTGCAGTTCAGAACTCTCTCCCACGGCGGTGCAACAGGGTGGAAGAGAAAGGGAAAACGTCCTTGTCGAGAATCTGGATTGAAATTATCGCTGCGCGGAAAAGTGGCCGAAAGACGCGTTTTGAAACATTCGAAGCGCAGGATGAGCGTTATCGCGAGATCTCGTCTATCCTGAATGCGTACATCGATCGATTCTCAAATTAGGATTCCAGCTTAATTTATCCACAAGTCTGTTTTCAAGCGGAGTTGATTCGAATGTCTATACCCGATATAAAAAAAGGAATATTATAAAATTTTAATGACCATATAAGTAACGGAAAATTTTCCTGATAACAATGGCGAAATCAGGCTATCACGTGCATCTTCTGCTAACATTTTCTCAAACGTATTTGCCTAAGATTAAGCCTCAGGCAAGCATAATATTGGTAGCCGTGGATTTGAAGCAGCGACCTTCGGTACACCAGACCGGAGTGTCGTTGACAGATATAGCGGCTGGCACATAAAAGTCATGCAAATAAATTTGAGATGAAAATATGTGCTTATATTATGTATTTACAACTGATAAGACTCGAGTTTTAATATTCTGAGTAGAACCACTACATTTTATATAGTTGGAGTACTTATAATATTCCTTCATATCACTCATCTTCCTACATCTCAAGTATTCTTACTTGCCCGAAACGGGCCGTAATTCATACAATCACGGGCACTACCTATCACCAGAGAACGATAGTCAATAGTCCATTCATGCCGAAACATTCTCTTCCCCAGCCTGGAGGCCGAGCAGTGGCGACGGAATAATATCTGAAAAGGTATTTCTTGCGGAACTCGCAGGAAATACTAAGCAAAAAGTTGAATTAAGTGGAAATCGATTATTTATGCAGTTAATCCCGTGAATTTCGTGTTTGGTGGAAAAAAGCACACTTCATGAACACGCTTAGCGCGTAACTTTCCCCTTAGAATGTTGAGTATTCTGCTGTACACTAATTTATTATTAAATAAAAGCGCCTAGAAACGTGGAGAAACTTGAGCACTTCCTAGTTCAACTCCTTTCTATTTTCTCTTTGTAAAAAAACGATTGTCGAGGTAAATACAAGGTTTTTTTTAGCAAGAACGAACTAATCTATTCAAAAGCATCGTTTTCGACATCCTCCCAAGGTGTCCCGCTTCACCGGTAGGGATTTCTACACGGACCATTCCCACGTATTGTATTAGATGAGTTCTCCAAGGTTTCTCTTACTAATCCGCAAGTGTCACAGAGGTTATTCATTTTGTTAACTCCTTTTTTCTGGGGCTGAAAACTCACATTTCATCGCGACAACTGCGGATCTGACGTTGTCATTGTAGTGACTGGTTCACGTTATAAATGAAAAGACCTGGCATTTAATCGCGAGACGTATGCCGACAATCCGTCGGTAACTGGTTTATTTAAAATATCAACCGGTAGCCTGCTTTCGAGGTGGAAAAGGGAGTTAGATCTTTGGTTGCATTCGGCGGAAACTTAACGAGATCTGCTGCGGAGGTGTTGACCTTGATTGCAAAGATAAACCGGACCCAATCTCCTTTGGCGTCATACCAAGCCAAATGTGGACAAAAAATATGTAGAACATATTTCCTCATCGATCCCGCGGATGATTATAGTTTAGGCTATATTTTATTTAGTGCTTTTAAGCTAAGTAATAATAAAAATAAATTTGAGAAGGCATGCTCTCTCTGACCACGGCATCTTGCAACTTCCGTCGCAACGACTCCATGAATACTTCGAGCCGGCCCATGGGGGAAAGGTCTATATAATAACAAAGGCTAAGGCTTGGTAACCCAAAGGTCGCAGGTTCGAATCCCGTTCAGGGCTTGGACATTGTGTTTTTACAAGGACCGGTTTCCTAATGCTAGATGGTGCGAAATAGCTTCAGCCGTTGGAGCCCCTAAAAACCCAAGACTAATGCTATAATTACTTAGGTCAAAATGACTTAGCTATAGAGCCATCACAGATAGAAATGAATTTGTGCCGAAAAATCAGCTCATGGCCAAACGTCTGAAATTGTACTACGTAAATAATGCTAGGGTATTGTAGTGTAAAATGATTGTGCTATTAAAATATTCTGTCAATGAAGTCAATGAGGAGACCGAACGTAGATCTGAAAATTCCCCCAGTTAAGAAACGAAACTCGTCACCCGAAGACGACATACGTGCGTGTTACGAGCAGCCTCAGTGCTTAGCAGCTCGTTAACATTTTGTTCCTTTAAAGCCTCTCAAAATCCACGGTGTAAAATGACGCCCTGGTAGTTTAAACTGGTTAAAGCACCTGACCGGAAATTAGGGGGCTCCGAATTCGAGTCCCGGTCAAGGTGACTAACTTTTTTTCTATAGAATATCTGCTTTAGTGAATATAACGCATTCTTGCTGGCTCATAAAATAATTGAAAGTTTGATGACGGGCAGAGTTTAGCCATTTACTTGTTATTGGGTGGATTTTAATGACGGGTAGTGTTACAAAGACGAAATATATATATATAGTGTTACAAAGACCAACATATTTGAGGCTATTCAGTAGCGTGTTGTTAGCAGAGGGGCGGTACATACGAAGAGGAGAGAATATAGTTGCACTCCAGCAAAAGAGAAGTTTAATCTTGATTTAAAAATTAATTAATAAAAAATATAAATGTAAAAGTATATTTTTACTTGACTGTGACATTTATGTAAATGTAAGTATGGATTAAATGTCTAGTTTCTATTGATTTTCCTGACGATTTCTATTGTGGATTGTAAATGCCCTCTAATGAGAAGTAAATTATACTATTATTATATATTATGTCCCTGGGTTAAATTTCTGCTGTTAATTACGTCACGTACTGAAGATGCGCGTTCATTGAGTTGGTGTTTCGTTTACTCTTATGATTTGAGTAGGTGCATCACAAAATTACATTGACCCTCTTTTTTCGTGTGCTCTCCTCGGCCTGGACTTCACGTAAAGAGAAAATATATAAAAAAGTGCCTGTTGAAAATAAACTGTAATATGCATGATTTTGGGGCACACTCATATTATAGATAGAAAAAGTTTTTTTGTTCTCACAAATTTATTCAAAAGTTACCGCCGCTTTTCGACTGACATGCTCCATTTTTGTAAGAGAATTAAAAAAATATTAGTCAATTTTTAACACAAGGTGCATGCGAATGCATATAATTCGATTTTGAAACTTTTCTTGCATTATTTCACATTTTCGATTGACCGATGCGTCTTTTGAAGGCATTCCAGTGGCATGGTATGCCAAAGGTCTGTGTTAAGTAGAAAGAACCATTTTATAATTCGTAATAATTATCCGATAATTTCACTCCGATGAACTTCGAGCGTCAAGAGGAATGCTCAGGCATGTCGTGTTGGCGTTGTTTGAGTAAAACCCTTGAGTGAAGTGATATAATGAGACTAATGCGGGCAAGGATTTGCTGTATCTGTCGCTTCCTGAAACTTTCGTTTAAAAGTGAGCGTGCCAATTCAATGATGTGACGCGAAGCGTTTCGTTGGCCGCACCCGAGGCGAGAACTCCTCTCGGCTGTTCTTATGCCAGTTACAAAAGAACGAGTTTTTTTTTAACGGATAACTGGACTTTCATATTTTGAAGCTAAGCAACGAGGGATATGCAACGAAGGCACTCATGCATTTGATGACTGGGGAGCTGGTTAACTCCCATTAACTTTTTTGTGCATTAATGGATGCTTTCTGCATGATATTGATTATATGACGTCGATAGAGAATCAGGAAAATGTAAAGCGCGTTTGTGCCACGTAAATTGTTCTATTAAGTCGATGAATGGTCGAGGAAAATGAAGTAATTGGGAAACTGGGTGTAATATAACAGCAGCGTATGTGTATGAGGGTGTGATCATTCCGGGCTAGACTTAGAATTACAAAATTTTAAGTTAACCCTTCATTTTATCCAATCTACGTTGCCTGTGACTCGTGAAATTATACGTAGGTAAAAATGACAGTGTATTCTTGATCCAAATTCTCTTTTAAAAACGCCGTAGTACCTACGTGGAAAATTTGGGAATCGTAAATTGAGAAATTTTTTATGTGCAAGAATTGGAGATTTTAATTATCCATTGACGTTTTCGTGCCTGATTATCTAGATATAACTCTTCATTAAAGAGTACTGAACCACTTGTATTCTCACTTGGTTTGCTCCTCCACTTTGGATTTCATATTGCTGCCCGTCGGATATCTTGTCATAACCTCAGGCAAGCGAGGAAAGGATCTTTCTCTCAAAGTTTCGCTCGCTAACAACCTAATTAACGGATAATCACGCACTTGGAAAGGAGATCGCAGAGATATAAATTAAATTCGAGGGTTAGTTCATCGGCAGGAAAATCATCACAAAAATAAAAAGTGCCGTTTCCGCATACTTACCCGGCATTTCGCGCCATGTAGTCCTCAAACTCTTAATTTACTTCCGCTTTTCCTCGCTCCATCGCCGCTTCTAAGCTCTTATCACAACCCTTTCCCCTCACAATTACGCCTAACGGGTTGGTTTTCGGCGAATAGGATAAATGCTATTGGGGAGCGGGCAGAAACGGAAGTACGGAGGCAATTAATTTGTTGATAATTTGGCGATTAACCTTTCCCCCTCTTTACCTCACCCGTCACAGAAAGTAGCTTAAGTTTCACGACACGTAATTTGAATTTATGAAGATCAATACGTACCTCCTTCTGTCAAAAATATTCCTTCAGTGGCCATAAGTGAAAGAGTAGCACACGTAGGATCGTAGTTCGTGATGTGTTACCTATTGGTAGGTATTCGACGTGGATACTAGGAAGTTTCAAAGCATTAATGAACATGTTATCTAACTCTTCTTTGTGAAGTGTCTCACTTTTTTCAACGAAATTTTAAACACACGTACGAGCGATGCCTTTCAGCTCAATAACCCTCAGTATTAGTACCTCAATTACCAGGTAAAATTTTTGAGGAATAGATCGAGTTTATTTTTGTGAAATATGGAATCCTACCACCTCCGGAAACTATTAATTTCATGCCATATAAAGTTAAACGGAGGTTTTTTAAAAGCACAAATGATGATATCTATGGCCTATGAAAACATGATTATTTTTTTCACCATTTATGCATTTTATTCCATGAGGCTATCCGATGAGACTTTTAAACTTCGCTAGCATGTTTCGTGGCAGCTTCGAAGGCGTGATGAATTGTTTAGAACGTTGTCTTCTTGGCCAGAGGGTTCCTGGTTTGAACTCGGATGAAATCTCTACCAACGCAGCGAACTTAAATAATTACGATGACATTTTATGAGTGTCAGGTTATCGTGGAAAATATAAGGTTATCGTGGAAAATATAAGGTTGTCCTAAGAAAAGCCTCCAAACGAAAAACGAAACGCCAAAAGAATTTATGAATTCCATGACCCAGAAAAAGCCAAAAAGGAAAGGAAATCAGGCTAGTGAGATGCTACATCTTCTCTGTACTGCTTTACGCAGTAGTACCTCACAGTCACAAATACGAAGAAACTAGAAGAATTTGAGATATGTTTTTGTAGACGCCTGCTTTGACTGTACTGGATCGAAGGAGGGAGAAGTTCTCGGGTATTGGAGCACATATCAACATCACCATCATCGGTCAACAATCCTAGGATTGGTTTGTCGCAGCCCTCCACACGATTATTCTATATTCTCTTCATATTAACTTAATTCCTCTCTTTCACGTCCTGTTCCATGTATGCCATGTATTTAATTCCAAGGCCATATTTTCAGTGATGATGTTAATAATATTTTGCGAACCCAAACTTACTATGGTAGACTGGTCCATGATCACAAAATTAGAGAAATTGATTGCCGAACTGACAGATTCAAAATTTCCTTTTTTCCTCGTACCATTAGGGATATGAATAACGGTAAATATATCCAATACGAGTGTAGCAATGGATAACATTGGTAGCTGCATGTTGGTATAAGGACTTGAAGCTAACCCAACTTAGAGCATGTTTTTGCATGTTTGCTTTGCTATTTTTTATCTTTTTTGAAATATTGAAGTTTAGAACAGTATATAAATACTAATCCTTTCACCCTCTGCCACACATCTTTATGGTGGCTTGCAGGGTATTATGTAGATATATATGTATGCCATACGAGGCCTTCCTTGGCCGTCTTTACCGTTCACTTTTCCCTCGACGATTGTCTTCATCAGGCAATCGTGTCTTAAGATATGGGCCGATCAAGTTCTTAGAGTTTTCAGCAGATCTTTTCTCCCACTCGTCTTAAGTTCTACATTTGTCACGCAGTCGATCCATTTTATCTTCCGGAGCGCGTAGGGAAACGAAAATAAATAGTGAAAAATACATAAAAAATACTAATTAGAATACTTTATTCATATCATGGGACACCCAGAGAAGTAAACATATTGATCATCATCTCAGAAGGGAAGATCGAAGGCAGGCGAGATCCTGGCGGCAGGAAGTCAACTTGATCAAAATATATAAGCACCCAAACTCTTTCCCCGAACTAATTAGAGCAACTGCTGATATAGATGTAATTGCCAACACGATTGCCAACAAGAAAATAATCTCTACTTTGAATATTCCGCACTATATTCCGCATAGTCGTAGCACCGAATCACAGAATTGAATGTGAGTATTGCATGTTATTTGATCTTTCACCCTCTCGGTGGCTCGCAGAGTATTACGTAGACGTAGACGATATTCACGCGCTTACGTCAGGTGCATACGTTTAGATGCTTCCTTCTGGATAGATTGAATAGAATTTAGAAAAAAATTAGATAAAGAGAGCTTCCGGTGGACGATGTTTGATAGCAACGGAACCAAGAGTCGTTCGTATCGGTCGGATCAACGGCAGTGACCCTCTGGGTGCGGCAGAGGAGCTTGCTCGGCAAACAACACCTTGAGTCGCCCTCTCCCGTGGCCATTTTAGCACCCTTAAGTAAAGTTTGGCAACCATTTTTAAGATTGAGCAACATATTGAGATAGCTACTTGTTGGAGAAGAACGCTAGAGGCATGTATTTTATCATAACATGCTGAAAACTTTTGGAACAAACCATTCACACATAGACGATGTTCGAAATATCTCTTATTAATGGTCTATTAGGGTAGTGCATTGTATTATAAAGATAGAGCGATTCATCTTGATGAATTTATTGTAAAACTATTTTTTATTTAATATAAAAATTTAAAAATAAGGTCTTTTTAAATTGATTCAACTAAGTAAATTCACTGGACGCCAAAAGTCACACTGGAGACAATTAATTAAGACAAAGGTAATTATGGGGAATGTAATTTTGATGAATACGGTAACATACCTTTAAACTGAATATATATGGCTACGTCAAAGATTTTTCATCTCAAGGGTAAACGAGCAATTATATGTTTTATTTATATTTACCTCTTTGTGAGATTAAATAGCCTAAACTGAAATAGAAAAAAATGTGCATCATATTGTTGCAAAGTATATTTTAAACTATTAATATACCAGAACAACTTGCTCTCGAAGCATTCTCAACACAGCACTCAGGTGGGGGACCGCTATTCCGCTGAAATATTTGCCTTTGCTGGGATTCGAGCCTGGGCTCTGGGGAAGAGAGGCCAGTGACATCTTTAAAGATGGATGGGCTTTGATTTTTTTCAAAACCTTTGATGGTTTGACAACTTGCAAAACTACTGTAACAATCACCTTTAGCTGACTCATTGAATCCGTATTAAGGGAAAATTATCTTTCAATTTATCTGCGAATGGAGTTTTTTGTTACTGATGAATGATGAGTTGCGGAACACAATCATACGACTCCGAAGGGATTTCAAACGTATTTTCCAATGCAGGAAACGAAATCCTTGTCATCTACCGTGACAGGGATTCGAGGGTGGTTTTAGTTACAAAAATAATTGAGAAGTGGTCACTGGCTCCGCCTTTGGTCACGTCCGGAATGGAGACTCGTGAACCGGGGTGGGAAGGGTGGCTCAAGAGAGATAGGTTCGCTCGGACGCGGGATACCATTACACTTTTCGTCCCCGCCAGGATGTTTATTTCCCTCCGGAGAGAGAGAGAGAGAGGGGGGGGAGCTCACTTTCCGTTTCCGGGTGGGTGGCCGAGTCCCCCTTCAACAACCCCCCCCCCCCCGACTCCGGGTGCCGCCCGAATTAAATCTCGGGGGATGGGAGAGCGAGTGGCCGTCGAACAATGCCGAGCGGCTTCGGGGTGAAAGCTGCGTCTTCGCTCTGGCCTTCGTGGGTCCCGTTACGACGAGCGAGGGTGAAAGTGCTGTGCGCGGCAGCAGCTCTTCTCCGCTCCGCCTGCCCGTTGGGAAAGAAGGGTTTCGGACGCCTTGGCCGGCTTGACCACTTGCACTCCCGACTGAGCCTGACCCCATCGCTCTTGGCCGCTCTCCAGAGCGCCGCCCCCACTTACTGTCCACGAAAAAAGTCGAGATACTCGAGTTTGAAGTGTTCTACCTCAATAACCTATTCGTCGACTGCAATGAAATAAACTGAAAATGAAAGAAAATTTATTTCTGCGTTTTGTGAATACCATTGGCGATTCTTCACCTTATCAACAAATTTTTTATTTGGCTTTGTATGAAAAAAAAGCACGGTTTTTGGCGCTCAGAAATCGGAAGCTCCATTTTGAACGATAATTTCTTAAAAAATTCTCAAGTTATCTACATGAGACTTCATGAGGTGAAATATCAATCTTTTTTAAATGCATATTCTGAAGCAGAACCTTGTAACTACTTATTTTCTACCCAAAGTTTTAATAAATAAAACTCGGCTATTTTCGTTATTTAACGACTTACAAGAAATTTTAAATCACCGTAGGCACCGGATACAAGCATTGTTGGCAAATATAAATGCTAAAGTTACGAAAATTCAGTACTTTGTCCCGTATCGACTTGTATTTGTTCAACAAATTTTCAACCTGGCAGTAGTTTTTTTTAGTAAACTTGCTGCGTCCTCTGGGGGGGTGGATTCGATGGTGTAAAAGTGCTGGGGCTACCCACCCTTAGGACCCGGGATCGAACCGAGCCGGATTTCACTGGAATCCGGGGATCGGGTTGCTGCGTTGGCGGGAGTGCTGGATACCCATTCCGAGGGCCCGAGTTCGAATCTCGGCTTAGGCCGGTTTTTCATTGGTAGGTATACCGGTTCATACTTGCTGCGTGGATAGCACATTGAGTGCGGCACTCCATCCGTCGCATGGGTCGCTTAAGTGTAATTCCTTACGAGCTCTTGCGAGTTCTGTGCTCGGTAGGGTACAGATAAAAATAACGCGATAGCCTGTGTCAGTACGTGGTCCGTCGGATGGGACGTTAAATCGTGGACCCATTGCCGCCTTTCGTTAAGTGTAGCCGCCTGTTTCCTCCCCACCCTTTCTCCAGCCCTAAAAATATTCCTGCCTGTATTCAAATTCCAACCAATCCTTTCAAAGCTGTCGATCGTCTCCCTCAATTAACTGCTACTTCATTTAAATCTGCGCTAGGATAACGTGTGGGGATAATTCACTTGTTTAATACTCCGTCCGTCGGATAGGACGTAAGGCTGTGGACCTTTTGGCGGCTTTCGTTTAGAGCTGAGAAGTGATGACGCTGGTTTTCTTTCCAAAACATTCTTCTTCCCTTTTCCAATTACATTGTTACACTGCTTCTTCCGGTCTAAGGCGCCTTCAAGTGCGTGACGGACTTGAAGCAACTGGTGTTAGGCTACGCTACGCTCCTGGCGCACATCGCAGTGGGCTCAACCATCCATGGCCCTGACGCAGCTCCTCACTGCGCTACGCACGCCTTTAGCGTAATTTTTCTCTCTTAAGCCCGGTTTTAAGATGTTTGACTAACGTTAAGCTTTATTTAATGCTGCCATGGTTAGTATGGTGGTTATCGGAATTTTAAATCTGCATGTGCACATGTGAGCCATCGTGGCAGGAATCAGTACGCCAGCAGCTCTTCGCAAAACAACAATTTCGCCGAAAAAGAATGAAAACACGCTTTGGGAAATAATTACGTGTGAGGAGTGCGAATCGTAAATTAAGTTAAAAAAGGAATTAGGCTTTTTTGCGTTACAATCGTTTATTGTGCGTGGGAAAAACGAATTATGACATCTTTTACATTCAACGGTTAATATATTCTAATTTTATCCTTCTGCCTGCTCTGCAGTTGCAGTGTGGGGGTAGACATATGCCTGCAGTATCCGACGCGAACTCATGTGATTTGAATTTTTCTAGTAAGTATTATCTTGCGAGCGACCTTCTAGTCTCTAGGGTTCCTTAACCAATCTCTTTCAATAGCCGAGTAGCTTACTGTGATTATATAGGAATTTGCTGTGATGATAGATTCGAAGCTGGAATGAAGCCTAAATTTTTAACTTCACTTGCAATGTCTTCTCCGCCACCATTTGGAGGTTTTTCAATCTTTTCTGACAATGAACAGCAATGTTTAAATTTCTATTTTTTCACAAATTTTCATTTTCAAATTTTCTTTACCATTCTAATAGTTTTGATATCAAGAACGAATATAATTAAGATTGGGGAAACGTGAGTGAGAAAAATGAAATATTGTGCCTTTAAGTCCAACAGTATTAATTTTTCGCTTCTGTTCTTTTGATTCTGTATGATAGTAGAAATATTCATGACCTGTCTCGATCGACTACTGCATCCAAATTTAATTAAATACTGTATTAAGCAAATTAAAGGTTTGCTTAGAATAGTGGGAAGTTGAGTTTTATTTAATTATACTGAAAATTTATGTTTTTTTAGCCAAGTGCCTATTTATTTTATGCATTGATGGAAAGAGCGCAACGAATTGATTCAACTAATACAAGATGTTACCGGACTGTCGTACATACTGTTACAAAGCAGCCGTGATCGTGCGCCACCGTTCGTAATCGTGTGTAAACACCACGGATCACGTGGTTAAACATACATAAAATATGCTAACTATTTCTCAAGATAATTGCTATCCAGCACAATTATTTAAGTAATAATATTTACTTTGTATAAAAAGAAGTTTTATCCTTGCTTAATGCACCTTTTAATTAATATATAATTTAGTTATTTTTAACTAAGATGAATGTCCCCAACTTTTTACAGTAAGGAGCTGACTTTATAATACATTAAAGGATAACGAACTTGCGACTAGAAGTCCTCAATGAAATATGACGTTTTGGTAACTTTAGTGGTTAAGCACAACGGCGGGTAACGGTAATTGTGGCTGTGATAAGTAAATCTAATATTACCGGAAACTTAGTCTTTGATATTCTTGACGTAAGTGAGGAATAGTGCAGGACCGATAAATCTTCCTTGTGGATTATCGTAGGCGTCCCTAATGAAATTTTTGGCTGTGAAAAGTAAATCTGGCAGATGGCTAATTGGTGTCGGCAGTTGAGGAGCAAATCCGCAATCATTTTCAAACCTCGGAAATGCTCATCCGGACGTTATGAAACCAGCTCTTAGTGTCTACTCCTTGTCCCTACATCCGCGTGTCACTCGGGCTTGCTTCCAATGTTAAGAGGAAGTGAAGTCGCACCGGAATCCAAGTCGCGAGGCTTTCCTCGAGTTCCAGTGAGAGAAGTGCCACTCGGAGGGGGAAGAAACGCGACATCCTCAGTGCTCGGCGTCCCGTGAAGAATTTTCATTGCATCGCGGAGACTCCTCGCGCATGCCTGTGGAGTGGAATGGGCTCGCAAAGCATGAGCCTTAACTTTCCAGGAAAAAATGCTCTGCCGGCCCTCATAGAGTAGGCCTTGTAGGTATCTGCATCAAAACGAAGTTATACTAGATAGTTCAATCATTCAGACTATGCGCCTTTTTTTGGTATTAATTTGTTTCCGTTTCAATTTTTGCGGGAGAATAATTTTATTTCGCCTGAAATTTAGTGAATCTCAGTCGGCGTTGAATGTTTCCCACTTAAATATCAAGTGACAAAGCCAGGCACCTTTTCACGCATCGGGAGATCAGATTAGTGTGGTGGCTGGAGCACTGGCCTCCCATTCCGATGGGTCCGGGTTCAAATCCCGGCAGTAGCAGAGATTTTTCATCGGTATACCGGTGTTTACTTGAGTACTGCGTGGAGATCAGTTTGAGTTCAGTACACCGTGCGTCGGGTTGGACGTTAAATCCCATTGGCGCCTTTAATTAAGAGTAGGCTTATGCCATTGCCGATTTTCTCTTCACCCTTCTTCCGTTCCCTGAAGAATTCCTTACCCTACCCAAATATCAAACTATTCTAAAAATGGAGCAAATGACTACTTAGCTATCGTCGCCTACCAAAAATAACCTACTGCATAATTTTATTTCGCGTGCGGAGTATTTGGTTGTTTGCCGGGTAAAAGTGAAATAAAAGTACTCAAGAAAAAGTGTGATTTCGAAGCCCACTAGCATGACCGCTGGAGAAACGGATTCCAAGTATTCTATTGCCGCACATGTTTCAGTAGGCCGCTCGTGCACAGAAATGCACCATCCCGGTTACAAAAGAGTTGGCTCACATCGGCGATCACTTGGCGAAAGTATATTGTTTGAATGCATCTGCGGAGAAGATCTGAAATTTTTTTAAGCGACGTTTTGAAACGACTTAAAAGTCTCCTATTTCTGTGACCGGCATCACTTATGACTCTTCTCTGCTCTAAGAGCAAGCGTTAAATATTTCTTTTTCCTTCATTTTTCGACCTACAAGGCGACCACCAACGGGAAGTAACTGCTTCTTATCCTTAGGGGCATGAAAAAAAATTCACAGCCATGCTTCAGTGAGCCCAACCTTGTTTTTTCTTGAAGATCATGAGGATTTGGCGCTTTAGCCTAACAGTGTGTCCAGTTACGTAAGTATGGAGACGGCTGAATTTTTTGAACCCATCTTAAGTACAGGCATATACTGCGAACGAACTTGAGGATGTGTGGCAGGGCGTGAAATCACGAACATGCGCTTCGTACGTGCAATTGAGAAATAAAATAATACTTAATTAAAGAAACGTATTGCATTGCATGCGCCGGGCACGTACGACTTACTCATTAGTATTTACGAAGGAAATTGATGCTTATCAACGTGTTAGGCATATGTTTGCATAAGTAGTAATTCCCACTGGACATGTAAGAGTTCATTTAACCTATTTTAGCAGTGTCTTGAACTGTTCAGGGTGCAGTAAATATCAGTTAGTCGCAATTAATCTTGAATATTTCGTTAAGTATAACTGATATCGTCATAGTGCCTCCGGATATCTCCATCGTGTAGTTGTTTTTAAGACAACAGTGTCACCCCTCATCCTGAGGGCATCTTCAGGTCGAATCGATATTCAGGTTGCCTGTTATTTTTGTTGCTATTGTTATCTGGGTTGTTGATCCGGGTTGTTATTGCCTGGTTGCTATCCGCCTTCGACCATACTGTTTAACTGTAGTCCTAAAGACAACAAATGCGACGGGTATTCCAGAAACTAATACGAAGCCATTAGTAAGTTGTGGTAATGTTAATGTACTCTCTGTGTAATCGTGGAAAATTAATTTATGGATGACAATGGATTTTGAAGGTATCGAAGTATAACTAGGGGGAAACAATTACGTGTACTGGAACAGTAATGTGGTTTACATAAATTTATAATTGCTCTGTTACGCTCAGTTGGCCGGGATGCACGCTCCGCGTTAGTAAGTGCGATGCCTCCGACGAAAAAACCCATCCCGAAGATGCTTAACAGCTGCACCATTGACGTTTCGTCAGCCGTCGCATAAATTTCCATGCAATTCGATAGCAAGGCAGCCGCCATGGTGAAACATTATTCGAAGTGGTCGAAGATGGAGTTGGCAGAACCACCATCCGAAGGCGAGGGGTATGAAATCTTTGCGAGCCGGTTTCGCAACGCATTGGTTAATTTAGAGGAAGCCCGGTCTTAATCTATTGCGTTGGTCAGTGGCCGGCTCTTCTCTCCGGCGAGAGAGGCCATCAATTCCAGATCCATCTGCCGAATCAATCTCCCCCAGCGAGCTGGAAGGGGATGGAGGCGACATCTCAGCCGATTCGTGAGGCGAGGTCGGCGATTGGAGTCGGCACAGACATAACGGACTTACCACTCGAGCATACGGAATCCTCTCTCGGATCAAGTTGTTTTCTCACGCAGATAGAAACTAGAACGAGTCTATGTGCAATGGAATGCACTTTGAAAATTCGTAAGCAGGGTAAAGTGCGCAAATGCGCAAAAACGTAACTCTCTAGTTTAATTTTGTACCAGCTTTCTGGAATAGAATTATCCCAGTGAAATGAAATGTATTAATACTTCCATAAAATGATCTCGGAAAATTAAATGAGATCGGGTTGATGTGTTGTGTCGAGCGCCGGCCTCCCATAACGAAGACTCAGATTCGAATCCCGGATGGCAGTGACTGAGATTTTTCATAGGCATACCGGTTCGTACTTTAGTGCTGTGAGGAGAGCACTTCAAGTTTAGTACTCCGTCCGTCGGATGAGTCGTTCAACCGCAGACCCCTTGGCTCCTTTCGTTGAGAGTGAGTTGATGCCGACGCCGAGTTTCTCTTTCCCCGTCTTCCATCTCTGAAAATACGCCTGCATCTATCCAATAACTCGCCTATCCCTAAAGACGCAAATGAGATTAGTTATCGATCGTCTCCCCGGATAACTTGGAAGATAAACTGATAGAGTTGCATTGAATTTCAGGTCCGATTCCGCTGTCATTCTTGCACATGCAACCTTCGTTAGATATCATATAAAACGCAATGATTTCTGCCGAATAGGCGTGGTCTAACATTTATGTTTTTAACATCGATGCTATCTCTATAAGATGCCAACGAAAACACAATGCTTTGTGCTGAGCAGGCTCAGATAGATTCTTCCCAAGCACCCCTATTCAGGCTTCATTCTGGTCCCTTAGTGACCGTCCATAAATTAGGTAACGCTAAAGGGGCCGGGACAACAGTTACGATGAGGTGTCGATAGGAAGGGGGAGGTCCAGCATTCAGCAGAAAGATGCACCAAACAGTATTTATTTCTCGAAATAATAATACTAATAGACAAGAATTAGTGAATAAATAATCATCATCATGTCAACAATCCTGAGATTGTTTTGACGCAGCTCTCCACTCGATCCGCCTACATCAAACCTCCTCATATTAATGTAATTCTTCTCTTACACATTTTTATCAACTTGCGCTATATTTTTCATGTGGGGCCTCTCTTTTCCTTTTTTCCCACTCACTTCTCCCATGACGATTTTCTTCACCGGGTCATCGTACTTCTAGGTGCGGCCAATTTAGTTGTCCCGTCTTCTTTTAAAAGTTTTCAGTCGGTTTCTATCCACTCTTCCTAGCCATTCATCGTTTCCCACTCGGTCGATCCCTTTATCTTCTTCACTCTTCTCCGATAGTATTGAGAAATAAATTATGTCATTAGAACGAATATCTGTTCTATCATTCACTATAAACAGGGGGTCTTGGCAGCGCTGCGTAATTTATGGCGGGGATTCGCAAATGTTCATGTTGCAACTACTGCATCTACATCTACTGACTTCCCTGCAACCCACCTCGAGTGTGTACAGCAGGGGGTCAGTTTTCACCAAAAATACTCTACCCACATTTACTAATGCTTACATATACCACCTACGCAATAAGAAATTGTTATTAAAATCATGCGGGGCACAGGCTGAAAATCCCACTTTTCATGCAACATGCTAACAAACATTTGATTAATACTACAATCATGCGTTAAATATACTGAAGGTTCTTACAGACAGGCTTAGATCTACATATATCCAACATCTTAATCTTATCCCTGTTATCTTAGCTTATTCTGCATTACTCTCTTTAGTGTATTGTGCGCGATTGTGTATTCACGGTAGTGGAAATTTATTTTACGGAGGCATCATGGTGTGAGAAGTCTTATTGTTGATATCATCATGAATTTTTCGAAGAAAGACTGAATATTGAATATATCTGTGATACAGCTTATTTCCATGATCTTATTTGAGTGGTCCTGTACACCTAGGTAGTGGGCCTTTATATTCTCCCCGTGTTACGAAGAGTGAATAGTACCTGATTGGCGCGGTGGCTAGAGTACGGGCTTTCAATTCCGAGGGCCAGGGTTCAAATACCGGCAGTGGCATATTCTTCAGTTGAATACTGGTCACTGCTAGAGTTCTACCTGGGGAGCACCTTGAGTGCAGTACTCCGTCTGTCGTATGGGACGTAAAAAAGTGGTCCCCTTGCCGCACTTCGTTTAAAGTTGGCTAATGCTGACGCTTAGTTTCTCTTCAACCTTCCTCAGTTCCCCGGAAAGTCCTACCTCTAGCCAATTACACACATTTCCTAAAATGGCGCAAATGACCTCGGCGGTGTCCTCCCTCAAATTACTAGTACTATTGAGCTTTACGGGGGGATAAATGAGTGGAAGCTTAGGGTGACGTAACATATGGATGTCCCCGCTGTGTGCAATCGAAGGCCGCGGCCCAAATGGGCCCGCGCATCCTCCGGAGTCTAATTCTCGGCCCTCCACGGCACGCTTCCCATCAGGGTCGCCTCATCAAGGGACCACGCACGCGAAGGAGGTCCACTGCCCTATCCAGTCGTCCATCTCGGGGAAACCGCTGTGCAAGCGATCACCAATGAACGATGCCCCTTCTCCGTCTCTTCTCATTCAGCGGAGGGAAGGAAGCGGTCGCAAAGTTGTATGAAACTTCTAACCCGACGGATGTTCAAACACACCATGAGTCTTCGATGCGAAGAAACTGTACAGTAAAGCAAGGGGGAAGCAGCTTGCTGTCTCGTTCTTGGGAGGCGACCCACACCAAAGGTACCATTTAGTTGTAGGTGGGTGATGAAGGGTTGATGAAGGGGTGATGAAGAGAGTGAGGACTTTTTCTGGGAACGGAGGGGGGCCTTGGGTTGGGGCGGTGACAAGCCTTCCATTCCGATGGCCCACAGTCTAAACCCAGAAAGGACAGATGGATTTTTGGAGGAATACCGGTCACCACTTGAGTTCTGTGTGGAGATCACTTTGAGTTCAGTACTCCGTCCGTCGGGTGAGACGTTAAAACGTGGACCCCTTGGCGCCTTTCGGAGTAAGCTAACACCGACGTCGGGTTTCTCTCCATCCTCTACTTCCTAAAAAACCTACCCCTGTTCAATTACCCACCTACTGTATATTGTAGATAAATAGGGTAAATGGCCTATAGTTGTTGGTCGCCTCCCGCATTAAATCAGTTGCAATAACGGAGGAAGGGTGGAGAGAATCCGGAACTGGCACTGGCATACGATAAGGCAAAGCGAAGATAAAGCAAAGGGGTACCTACCTTAACGTCCCCTCTGACGGACGGAGACCTGAAAAATAAGTGCTCTCCTCAAACAAAATCTCAAATGGGGACCGGCGTACTAATGAAAAATCTCTTTCACGGCGGGTTTCGAACCCGGGACCTCGGTATGGGAGGTTAATGCTGCAGCCAACACAACAACCCGATCACCATCTTATCTAAATCAGAGCACCAAAAATCCTTAGCACTTCCTCTAAAAATAACTGATAGAGACAACAAATAAACGTGCTCCTCTGACGAGTAAAATTTTGTGCAACGTTTGCCGGAGGAAGGATGCCTAGAGCAAGTGAATGGAAACGTGCGACCACACAACTGATTCTGCGCCATTAAGACGTCCGTAAATTCGAAAACATTGTGATAATGCTGACCCTAAGGATGTCAGAGGTCGACCATCGTTTTTCTATTTCGCCTGCGAGAATGTAAATCCCAGTGGACGTTGAATAAATAGCCCTTCGGCAGTAGAGTGCTCATCGCGATCTCTCGCAGCAGAATACGGGCATAATGATGCCTAAACGTTTATCCGTGTCAATGAATACCAATCGAAAATCCGCCATGGTGGAAAATGACATTATGATCCGCCATAAATATTCTATTTGTTGATATTTGGTCACTCTTCAATTATTGCACTGAGTTTCACGCCATTGTTATTTCTTTCGAGAACTTATATTTCAAGTTATTCACGGGTAAGACGAATTTTTCGTAGCCTCTCACAAACCCAAGCAAGGAGTATCTAAAAAAAATCATTGTGTTGCTTAATAACGTCATTTTCTGTTACGGGCCACTCATAAGTGCGTTGACTACCCTGCATCCTTTGTAACCCCTAAACCCCTTAAAACAGCTTCAGGGTGTCATGGCGGTGCACTGCGGAATTAGGATATTCTAGGATACACGCAGCAGGATAGGAAAAAATGTATGCATTGACTGCATTTTTTAATTACTGCAGAATGAGAACGAAGTTTTATTCAATTGAAGAAGACGACGGGAATAATAGTTTAGACAATGAAGATGAATGACGGCCCTCTATATGAGCCTATGATTGCAATGACATACTTAATGATATTGTTCTTGACTTGGCTTTTTTATTCGTGTCAATTTATGAGCAATCGATCGAACGAATTTCTCAAGGTGAATCTATGCTAATTGATGTGGCAACCTTGGATGAAAAATCATAATTTAATTCGGGTGAATATATAATTTTCTTGAAATAGAATAAATATAGAATATAGATCGAATTAAAGACAATAAATGAGTATAGAATTATTTTATTAGTATCTAAAATACGCTCAGATTTGCGATAGAAAATAATAGCTGGCCCGATCCTTAATAGCTATTTCATGCCACGCCAATCGATGCCAATATATTAATGCTCTTTTGACTGATGTAACCATAATAAATCGAAACCTGCTTCACCATCATTCTTATCTCCACTGCGCAAATTAATTGGACGTAGAACTGTATTTATTTCCATGCTTAGCTTATGATGATGTTTTTCATGTAATTAAGTATATAATAGATAAGGTGGGGTATAGTGGGTCGAGTTTCAACCTTCTGGCCAAAATTGTTGATGATACCTCAGGGTAACTGGGTACCTCAGGGTAACCCCAGCTGAAACTGAGATGCGTGGCATTCCGGATGCAATTCATGGGAGACTTCATCCGGTGGGTTGCGCAGAGAAAGATACTGGACACCATGCTGGGAATGCTTTACCCCACTCGTCTATATGCTGAACAGACTCGAACCTCTCCTATAAACCTATCTCTGGGCTGAAAAGTTTTTGAAGAGTGTCTTCATTGACTTTCCGAACTGATGGAAGCATTGATATTTCGTGTAAACCATTATTTTATGTCAACTCATTTTTTAATGCCAAACTGATGTAGGTTTTTGGAGGTTCTGAGCCTAATAACTATTGGTCACTGGTTTATAGAAGCTGTAGAACTTTCTCTCACTCAGCTATCAATTTGTCCCACTTTGTTTCTTTCCGCTCTTACTATCTTCCTCCTCCCATAGCGGTGTTCGGAAAACTCCAATTCTTTTCCCTACCCTCACACCACATAAATTATTCTTCTTATCACAGTCTCCAACGTTCCATCCCACTTTACAGTACGTAGTAATATTAATACTATGCCCGCTATCCACTTGACCTATTTGATTACACTTCTTCAATGTCCTTTTTTGTTCTATTACTTAGTACACTTTTTCGGTGGTGTTTCTCTTTCATTTATATTCTCCCTTACCCTCCAGGCCCACATCGTAATCGCTACTAAGCATCACTCATTCCCTCGTCATTTTATATCCAAATAACGGAAACATGTAGTATTAGGATCATCGCTAAAGTTTTGCTCGCCTTATTGTGCCTTTATTCTCTTTATATTACTTCACCTTAAGTATTTCCAACCAAAATACTGCTTACTTTAACCGTTTCCTCTACTTTTTAATATGTCCATACTCCATTGAGTCTATCCCTTTCTTCCTATTAATGATATTCTCTTGATATTCGTTTTCTTATGACTAACCCATCAACATTTTATCATGCGAGTCGCCGCAAAGGCGTGAAAGCAATTTTTTGTAATTTTTTCTTCTTTTAATAAAGCCCAAAATATAATACCAGGTAGCTCCAGGTAGCAGGCCACTAGCTGTGTAAATTAGGTTTCTATGAATAAGAGTTTGGGGAGAAATTAATGATAAATACAATCTCATTTTGTGTTAAGCGTTACGCTTTGTACATGTTTTGGCCTTCTATGATACGTTGGAAGGAGTAAAACTATAAAAAACCGTAAACCTCACTATAATCTTGGAATGTATTGAATCGCAATTCCTCTGTTTACTGCTTACTAGCGCTAGATACGTAATGAAACTGAGTTATTAAGCTGCATGCATGCCCGCTGGAAATCCTTTATCAAGGTCTTCCCGTTAGCTGAAATCACAGTCTATTCCGTAGGCTATTGTAGACTGGACGCCGAAGCCATTTGAGGGGAGCGGTTGCAGGCAATCTTAGGATAGATTATTGGTCAGCAAATTGCGGCTCACGAGCCACACACGGATACAAATATGTAGCTCCAAAGTATAATTGAAAACAACTATTATAGTTACATTCATGAAAGTATATTATCCAAATTTATATTTTACCGTGCTTAAAAAGTGGACTAGTTTACAATTATAAATATATGGACTTGAATACTCTCACGGAATGCAGGCTAATTATATGCACTGATTAAAACAGATGAAAGCAATTTTTTTGTAATTTTTTCTTCTTTTAATAAAGCCCAAATATAATGCCACAAGCTACAACATGTCTTCAAAGTTTCCTTTATTCTAAAAATATAGTTACGGCTCTCGAATAAATTTTAAACTGTTTTGCGAGATAGGTTTCGCTATTCCGCCTAAAAACTTATCCGACTCCTGAGCTACATCATTTCACCTACAGCCATTGCACGTGATTTCATGGAACTACCTGAGCCACTAAGATATATTTTCATTTAGAGAAAGGGGAACAAAAGATCTCTTTAGGGGTCATTGAGGAGACACAAAACGGATTAACCTTCCTTTTGTTGACCTTATTCTGAAAAAAATACAACTTAGCAACTACAGGTAGTTGCGTGTAATAAGCATTTGATTCTGGTAAAATGATTTAGCATGTCTTAGATTTCCTGCAGACGCTCCCCTTAAATGACTTTGGGGTTCCGGGTGAAAATTAAAGACCGTGTAATGGGATCAAATAAAACGTGATTTTTTTTACTAATATATTAAAACAAAGACCATAACCATTAATACGTGATCGTATATCACACATGAACCCATGAAATCCCGGAAGTTTTAATCCGGAACGAATCGTACTAGGTCCATTCATCTACACCAACAATTTACCCTCTTGAGCCGCCGTGTGGTAGAGGGTTGTAGGTCACCAGCCGTGAAGTTGACTTTTAAGTGAGAAATACTTTGTCAAATCATCAACTTAACTTATGATCAAGTACGGTGTGTAATGTGCTGGAAAGAATAATACTTTGCTTCTGTTATAATAGTGAATTGTGCGTGAGAAAACGAATTCTTGTATCCCTCGGTCGGACTGTTGATTTCTCTTAATTTATCGCTTCTTTCTGTCTTTCTGATGTAGAATTCTGCTAAGTAGGAATGTTTGCAGTATCAGATTCGAATTTTTCGAGTAACTTTAATCCTGCAAACGACCTTCTAGTCTCTAAGGTTTCCCTAACTAAGGTCTTCCAGTAGCCGAGTGACTCTTTCTGTACGTCCATAGGAGTTTGTTACGAAGCACGCTGCTTTCATTTGTAACGTATTCAGTTCCTGAATTAAATTTTTATTCATTGAATCCCAACTGCTTGATGCATGTTCTAGATGAGGCCTTACAAGTCTGAAATAACATATTTATTTTAATGGAAAATAAAAGAATGAAACTTTATTAGGTTCACTATATATTTAAATAGGCACGACCCGGGTTTTATAACGTAGTTACATCTTCAGGTGACTGATCATGCATACATCTTCTTTATATAACAAGTTGGGTGCGACAGTAAGGACATCTATCTGTCGGAAGGGAGTGGGAAAAGAAGGGATATAGAGGGGGAAGGAGCGGTGTTAGGTTGCGTAGAGGGATTTCCCTGCGTTGATGGGTCTTCGACCAAGGGGGTAGAGTGAATGAGGAAACGAGGGGCTAAGGAGGGTTGAGATAAGGTGGGTGTAATATTTATTATATTTTAATTTTCCATTTCATTATGTGACTCCGCTTACTCCGGTTTATTTCTTGGCTTTCGTATGCTCTTTAGGAGGCGTAGTGAGTAGGAAAAATCCCGATTAAGATGTGGATCTCAAGTATGTCTTAGAGTAGAAGCTTAGTGTATAAGTTACGATAATACACAGTTAAAACATCTGGAAATCTAATTCTCATGCTAATGTAGATTGGAAAAATCACGAAAGAGACGCATCAGTGTAGTCCTGTCCTAGGTACTTGCAAGGCTACGCTGTGTTTAGTATTGATTTCGGCCGTCCCGTGGTCACGTTGAGACCAGTAAGAAGCATAAGTACCTACTAGTGGATAAATGATGATGCTTGAAGGCAATGGGAGCAGCTTACCACTAACGCCGATTACAAAGATTGGAAGCAGTATTGAGGTCGCGTTAAATCTTTCCTCATCTAGATTGTGACTTGTATTGATGTATCTCGCGAAAGTTTCTCTAAGTGCAACTTTTTTCTATTTCAATAGTACATGCATTCCAGCAATAATAGACTGGCTCCAAAACAACGAAACGCTACCATTTATCGTAATTCTGAATTTCTGTTTTATAGGTTCAGCGTCAATTTATCACCACCTTCATTACGGCATTTTCCGAACACATTCCAAGTTCTTTTGAAGATGTCTGACGAATTGGAGACAATCAACAAAATTTACATTTTCCAAGATTTCATAGTACAACCTGGCAATATTTCTCGTATTTCGTCCTTGTATTATGACCTTGGGGAGATAGATGGATCACGAAAAACTACAATAAAGGAACACAACGCGAGCTCAATGACGTGGAAATCGGAATTGGGAACCGTGAAGACACAAAGGCTCAATGCCAGTTCGAAGTTATTGCAGAGGTGACAATGGTGTGGTTTCATTTATGGCACTGATGGTATAAAGTTAGTTTCTACGCTACACTTGCAGGCTTGACAATGACGACAAAGTAAATGGAATAGATTGAACCGGTAGGCTCAAGGATTTGTTTCTCTCCCTCGTTCGCAACATTCACGACCAAAACACAATCAGAGCATGACACTAGTGTGAATGTTACATGAATTTGATACCTTTCATTTCCTGATTGCCATTCCATCTCCTCTCTCTTTTTCATGGCTGGTGACTTAGCATCCGCTTGCCGCGTTTATGCGGCGGCTTTAAGGTGATAACGTGTTACTGATGCATAAATTATTTTTTTTTCATTATATCCAGGCGCACAGTTAATATAGTATCATATCACGCGGAAACAGTTAGTATAGTATAGTATCTAACAAAAACATTTAGGGGAGAAAAAAAACTTTATTTTCACTTAGGGTGGCTAGAAATTCGAATACTCCCCGCATGTATAAAATAACTACAAATACATTTAACTAATAGAAAACCCATTTATAGCTCTCGTTGCATCGCTTAACCCGACTGAAGTCATTGTTATCTGGGGAGGTGACCTACAACTGAAGTAATTAATTGGTGCCATTAAGGATTTAGGTGAGAATTTGGATAGAGGTATAGGGGTTAAGAGGGAGTGAAGAAAGGGTGCAGAGAAACCCGACATCACTATGAGCCTGTAGCTAATGGAAGGTGACGAAGGACCTGCTGCTTTACGTCCTATCCGACGGACGTAGCACTGCACTTGGTGTGCTATTCACAGAACACTAAAGGAGGGACCGATATAGTAATGAAAATTTGCCTACCACTGACATTCGAAACCGGACCCTCAGGATAGGAAGCCAACGCTGTAGATACCGCACCAGCCCCGGGAACCCGAATTTGTTCAACATACTGAAGAAAACTAAAAAAATAAAAATTTCAAAATACTAGTGTTGGGGGTGTTTAGTACTCCTGAATATTAATGTCGAACGTATAAAAAGTGGCTTATGAGAATTTTTATCGTGTCAATAAATTTCCTCATAGTTTACGACCCTATATAAAAATACTGAAGGTAGGGAATTGGAATGTCATTTATCGTATTATTCAATAAATTCAAGGGCAAAACCCATTAATAAACTCATTAAGAAGAGAAAATAATTGTTTTCGAAACATTGGGAAATTTTTATTGCCCCGTCTAATATTATGAAAGTGGATCGCTGCAATGAAAATTTCCTCAACTTCGACGGCCCAACAGATGAGTCGCCCTAGGCAAGCGAAATATGTCTGCTTTCCGGTGAGATCCGAACGATGAACTTGAACGATGAACTGAAGAAAAACTCAAGTTTAATTTCCCTTTTGTCAAAATTTCTCCCCTTGGAGCACCATAGATAGGAATTAGATCGGCTGTACGATACATGTTTATTCAAAAGGGTCTGCTTTCGCACGCTAGATTAATCATATAAAAAGTGATGGCGGAGAAAGTGCTCAAGGTTCAACCAGACTCGTGTACCCGGAATAGAATTGCCGGAGGAAGGCTAAGAAAAAACGAATGCACCTACTTACAATGAGAGATGTTTTAATGGTACTTTTTTACGTATGCATAGTTTTCATTATTTTGCATTCTCCCATCGCATCGCCCAACAGAAGCAGGAAGTACGACTCATGAGCATTTTGAATCGGAAGTCGTTTCAGGAAACATTTAGCATCATTAAATAAGTCGTGAGTGAAACATGTTGGAAAATTTCCGTTAAATAGACTGTGGGCTAGATAAGTATTTTCCCACGTCGTTAGACTGCAGTTTCACGGGCACTCCGTGGAGTTCTTCGGTTCAGAATACGCTGATTCATTCCGGAAGAGGCAGTCTTGAGGGAAATCGCGAATACAAACATTTGGACTCCTTGTACACAGTATTGCAATACATTTGCGTCCATTTAGTCAGGTTGCAGGCTTGACAACCGAAAACTCACGTATTCAGATCCTGTCTTGGGCATGACTTAAATGGGGGATCGGGTTGGTGTGGTGGCTAGAGTACTTGCCTCCCATACCGAGGGCCCGGGTTAGATTCCCGGCAGTGGCAGATTTTCCAGTGGAAAACCGGTCCCCACTTGAATGCCTAATGGAGGGCATTTCAAGTGCAGTACTCCGTCCGTCGGATGGGACGTTAAGCCGTGGTCCCCTAGGCGCCTTTCGTTCAAAGTAGGCTATTGCCGACACCGGGTTTCTCTCCACCCTTCCTCCATTACCTGGAATGTTCCTACCATTATCCATTACCCACCTATCTAAAATGACACAAATGACCTCAGCTGTCGGTCGCTTCCCCTGAATATCCAATCCAATCCATGACTTTAATGTTTATCTTCGGCTTAATATCGTGGGTTTGACGATGCGATATAACTTCAGCCAACGGAACTTTTGAAACTGAAGTCTTCTACTAATTTACCCGCAATATTTCCACATGTACCCACCAAGAATTTCATGCCTTAAGAATTGTTAGTTATTTGGGGAGGGGACCAGCAGCTGAGGTGATTTGCGAATTAAGGATAGGTAGGTTTTTGAGTAGAGGAAAGCATGTTTAGGGATTGTAGGAAGGGTGGAAGAAACCCTGCATCGAAATTTTCTTACTATTTAAGAGAGATACCAAGGGAGTGCTGAACTTGAGGTGTCCTTCGCAGCACTCAAATAGGGGTCTTTATTTACTGAGTCTACCACTGCCGGGATGCGAACCCGGGTTAATGGAATGGTGGGCCAGTATTCTAACCAGTACATCAGCCCAATCTTCCTTGTATGCAAGGAATCAAATGCAAGAGGTCATATAGAAATGTTAATGTATTAGCGTGATGTATTATGTGATTATGGTTACGGTAATTAAATAAATTTAATATGCAAGTGGTCATATAGAAATGCTGATGTATTAGCGTGATGTATTATGTGATTATGGTTACGGTAATTAAATAAATTTAAGTTTAATAGAGAGGCGCACCATATCCATAACACAATACGCCTGCTCTGTGGAGGCCTGCAGCCATGCATTCATCTCTGCGGCCCGCGGAAGTCATACTGGTAAGCGAAATGGAAAGCAGGATTGGACGATCGTTGTGTCAAAATTAGCTCGGGTGTGTGTATGAGAGCTTACGTGGAAGCGGAGAAATGCTCTCTTTCGACGGAACACATTTGCGGACACCTTTGAGACACAAAAAAATCTTCCTTCACGCTCTCTTCCCAATGCCCCTTCTTTCCCACGCTCAGAAAACTCGCCGTTTTCCCGGTCGGCGGAATCTGCGAGACGACAGAAATGTCCGTAATTGGCCTTTCGCCCCATTTCCCTCGGGAACCGAATGCCGCCAACAATGGAGTCTTGCTCGCTGCGCGGCCGTCACCAGAATATTGCAAATATTTTGCCCGACATTCTATCCCCGGGGCGTCACCTTGAAAGCCCACCTCTTCTCAAGCACCACTTCGAGGGCGGCACAAAATAAAGCAGCGCACCGCCATTTTTTTCTCGTGAAAGGAAAAGAATATACATATCCCAGCACCCTCGCTCAAGGCAATGGTCAGGGACGAGTTGAGGGCGTATCCCCCCCGCTTTCTCGCTCAGGGTCGCGCTCTCAAACCTGGACCGTGATTCGGAGTTCGGTTTCGTCGAAGTCGCGTGAATCTCTGCATCCCATCTACTTCGCTATTCAATCACTTTTTTCTACTGATAATCTAGGCCGCTTTATCCTTAATAAGCAGTCTGTCACGTAGTGTTTGCCGTGACATTAAGTAAATTGGCACCTCGACTAGCGAAGATCTCAATATGAAAACTTTTCCAGACACGAACGTAGTATTGTGTTTTGGCCTCTTGATACGGAATTATTCTCGAGGTAAGGATTTTGTAGGATTTTCTGCTTATGCGGTCACAAACTAATCAGTTTACGCAATAATAGTTAGCTTTGATCGAAAATATACGCAACACTTTACTGATAAACGTTTCATTTTCTATATAAGCTCAAGGAAAGTGAATCCTGGGTTCAGAATAAGGAATTTGTGATTTTAAAAATCATATACACGGAGCTTTTCTTCTGGCGGTACTGCGTTACGGTACATTTTTATTTGACGCATATTGCCGAAACTTATATTAATCAAATGGCATCGGGTTGGTGTAGTGGATGCAGTAATGGCCACCCATTCCGAGCACCCGGATTCGAACACTGGTGGTTTTTTCATTGGCATACCAGTCCCTACTAGTGCTTTGTGGAGAGAATTTGAGTGCAGTGCTCTCCACCGGATATGACGTTAGGCCGTGGTCAAATTGGCGCCTTTCGTTCAGTGCAGGCTAATGCCGATGCCCGGTTTCTCTCCACCATTCCTCCGTTCCCTGAAAACTCCTACCATTACCCAGTTACCCGCCTATCTTCTCTCGCGCAAATGACCTCAGTCGTCCGTCGCCTCCCCCAAATAACAACAATTGTATTCATCAATCATTAGCTAATTAGAAGTGTTTAAATGACTAGTTCTCCGCTTTGAATAACGGATCCAGTTTATCTTCAGTCAATAGTCACTTAGCCAATCGGGGCGCTGCGGTAGCTTGTATCACGATGTAAATCAATTGCAATAGGCAAACTTCAATAGCCTTTTCAAAGGAAGTGTGAGACTGAATTTTCCAAACAAACCTGGTTTTGACCCTAGAAAGATCTGTAAAAGAGCAATGCTTACGGACATGTAATTCCTACGCATAACTGAGTTCCACAACTTTTTTTCTAGAAAAAATGCAGTGTATATACCTATATGTTATTAGGAATCCTGATATGGGACATGACCTAAAGTTGTTGCATAGAAATTGAACCATGGTCGTGAGAAATAAATCTAAGTGGCGCAACTGAAGTGTTTCTTTTTTAACCTAAATTGCTACCACGTAAGATTTCCACAACGTTAGGACCGAGACTGTTGGCATACAGAATAGCGAGTTTGTCAATTTGAGAATCACTTATATATCATGAAGGATTCGTGAATAAATATAGGAGATTTTGGAGAAAAGATGGGTTCAGAATTTTGAGCTTGTAATCTTTAAAAAAATCCTTTTAATTTAGGAGTTCCTTCATATATATACCTTTTAATTCATTCATGTGATCTACCTAATCCCGAAATTTATAAAGATGATTTTGGAGAAAACTGGTTGCAGAATAGTGAGATTGTGATTTTTAAAACCATTTTTATGACTTAGGCATTCTGAAATTCATATTTTTGACCTAAATTGCTACCACGTAAGATTTCCACAACGTTAGGACCGGAGGATTTTGGAGGAAAACTGGCTCAGAATAGTGATTTTAAGGCCATAAAAGTGATTTTTGCCTCTTCTATAATTTTAGGGACATCTAAAATGAATTTGGCACAAAATCTTGTATGTTGTGATGCATGAATCGAATGTTTGAAACGCCGATAAGTGCAAAAATAGATCGTCCTTCGCTAAAACAATTCGATTTCTTCCGCTCAAAAACCTCATTCTTTCAATCAGGACAATAAAAGTGAGCGTTTTATCTTTAGATTGGGGTATTTTCTTTCCAAAATGTTTCATTAATCTTTTCTACACTCATAGAGTGCCTACGCTTTCATATCTACATCTATAGCATACCCCGAAACCACCATAAGAGCGCGAGGCAGGGGGTGGTAGTTCACAAGCCGTGAAAAAATGACTTTTTTTTACTAAATAATGAACTGTGAATGAATACGTGTGTAATATTGCTTGAAATAATTATACATTGCTATAAATAATATTGAGTTTGTGTTGTAGTCATGTATTGTGGGAAAAAATCATTTCCTCCGTTCGTCAGTTTAACTCTCCGTTGCTTCTGTCTTTCTTGATGATGTAGAATGCGCGTCGTACTAAATCGTAGATACGGGATCGGGCAGTCTACAACTTGTCATTGTTTATGGCTACTAATTGCGGTTATCCCGCATCTGACTCGGGAAGTTACGAGACTCTGCTTCAAATAATTGTCGTTCGTCTTTTTTCGCCACCCGCCCTGCGTCCCTGGCCGTGCATGACACCCTGATTAACGTCCCCGTCGGTTGAATCCGGATGCCTGTCACAAGGCCGTCCATGGCCTTTACGGAACATAGCCCCTTCCCTGATTCATGCGATTAACCCGCACCTGCGACTTCGGGGTCGGGTGACCGTCGCGTCGGGGTATGCGGGGTGAAGACCAGTCCAAGAGCCGGATACATTCGGTTCCTCGTCAGCTCCATAATGGTCCAGTTTGGTTTTTTTCAGGTTTTCCCACTGCTCTCCGTCCTACCTAAAGTTAATCCAAGGACGAACGTGTCATCCGTGCCCCAGGCGGAACTCGAACCCGCGACCTTGGTTTTCCAGGCCGATGTGGACAGTGGACCTGGCCGCTGCAATCTGGCCAGGAGCTTCGTTCGCAGCCGTAAAGGGAATATGGAAATAATCCTGCCGTAATTACAGGGGGGATGATAAATTAAAACAACCAACATGGTTTAATAAGTGAAATCTGGTTTCTACGCCGATTACACTCGACACGTTTGTAAAAGTGAGAGAAGAGAATCATGGGGACCATCATGCACTACTAGAGATATGTTACATAAATAGCATACATGACAGGTGCAAGTTAAGGGTAAAATTTTATCTGTGATAGAAAATCAATGGAAAATAACTGTTTTTGAAGGTTTGTTGGCTGATGATTAGTCGGTAATTAATTTCATCACAAACGAACTGACCAAACTATAGGTCAGAGGACGAATTCCCGGTCATAAGTTGATTGAGTCTGTAGTTAATGTTTTATAAGTATATTATGAGTGGTTGATTAATGGGAGATCATGACGAAGCAAGAAGAAAATAATATATTAGCCCAGGCGAAAAGGGCATCATACACCAAGAGAAGTCTACTCGCAGTTGGAAATGCAAGCCCAGAAATAAGTGAACACTTCGTTATAGCTTACATCTCGAGAATTATTCTTCATAGCAGTGAGGCAAGGACAATGTCAATGGCAGAGAATTCAAGGGTAGTAACATTCTAAATGTGGTGCTACTGAAGAATTATGGGGATTAAATGGATAGAGTGCGAAACAAAAGTGAGTACTAAAGGTAGAGAGAGAGAGAGTCTTCTGAAAACCTTAAAACGAAGATGGGACAATCTTGTCACCCATACTTTGAGACATGATGTTCTTATGAAGAGAATCGTTGAGGGAAAAGTGAATGGTGAGATTGAAAAAGGAAGGACTCGTATGAGATATATGGAGCAAGTTGTGAAGGATGTGAAAGAAAAAAATACGTAAATGTGAAGTGAGTTGCTGATAGTAGAACCGAGTTGAGATCTGCGTCAGACCAATCACATTTTTAACTTGTTAATAAATTCTACAGATTCAGGCGAGATATCGTGGAAGTTCTTCATATTGTAAGAGAAACAATTGCACTTTTCCACAAATTGCTTTAATGCGTACAACGCTTTTCGGCTCACAGAGCCATCATCAGGTACAAGACAAAGTTGTAAGAGTGTACATCACATATATATCTTTTCAGAGGAGGGGGGGATAGTGGGAGGAAACTAGAGGAGGGGGGGGGGAAGGAGGAGGTAGTGACGGAAAAAACCTGGGAGAAATCAGGAAAAACCAAGGGAGGAAAAGGGGGGGGGGAAGGACTAACTTGTTAAGATTTCATGGTTAACTTAAAAAAAACAAAACATCGCAAATTTCACACGAGTTTATTAAAACACGACCAGTTTAAACATCTTGAGGTGTATTCAGACATGAAGATGTTGACTTTTGGACGAAACCGGTCGTGTTATAATAAACTCGGGTGAAGTTCAATGAGTTTTGTTTTTTCTATCCACGTTAAGATTGTTGATTTATGATAATGATGTACTGATTGTCGAGGTCCAACTCCTCGTGCCTAATTTTCGGATCGTGCGCCTGGGCCGAGAGCATGCGTGCTTCTTTCCTACGATTCGCCGCGCGCGGAGCACCGTCGTCCTCGAAGCTCCGCCGGATGCTGGCGGAACCGGCGCGCGGCGGGTGATCTCCCTCCAAGGGATCACCACGCCTCCGCGGGAACAGGACCACGCCCCGCCGCCGACGCAACCCCGCCCGACGCCGTGAAAGCGGTCCCCACGCACTCTTTGGGAGCCTCCGAAGGATCCAAAGTGATCTTCTCGAGCGCGCCAGCTGCGAGGCTGACCGCTAATCTCGTCGATGCGAGGGACTCGAGGGAAATCACTCTCCCTCTCGCATCCGTCCGCCTGCCGCATGTTCCAAAGCAAATAAGAAAGGGGGAGCCGTCTCTTCTCCCAGGGGATGGAGAAATTTTTGCCGCCTTTCCCACCGTTTAGTTTTCACATTTTTCCCAGATGTTGTCTCACCGCGGGGCTTTAGCAGAGTTAAAAAAAAAACTTTCATGGGATATTTTTTTCAAGGATGAAATCTGCTCTGGAACCAGAGTAAAAGCAAGGACACGGCGAGTCTTGGCTTGGGACTGACCGTGGGGAAAGAGAGAAAGAGGACTTTTGTCGGAGCGGGCTCGCCCTCTTGGGGTCCACGTGCGGCTTTAATTATTTCCCGCGCGGTTAATTACGTTGAATACGTGATCCAAGCCGCCGCCGCCGTCGTAAACGATGATTTGAGTGCAAGGAGTCATAAAATAACGGCAAGTGGGACGGAAGCATTCATTCATTCGTCGGGTCAGAGGATTCTCGTGATGCCATCAAGGGGCTGGGCCTAATGCAGTCACTCCAGGTTCCTTCCTCGATGCAAAGGTCAGATGAGGCGCGCAACTTTCTCGGGGAATATTCTCCTGCGCCCGTAGACCGGGACCGATTGCACGGTCTTCAAGTGGAAGGTCGGTGTGGCCGGCGATCGTGGAACTCAACCCAGCCCTGCGGCGACGAGTGAAATTCACGCGTCGAGAGCGACCACGTCAGTTCCTTTCCCCGAAAGTTTTGGTTCCCAGGAAACCACGCAGTTTTATTTTCCATGGGGGTGGTCCAAAGGGAGTGAAAGAGAAACGGCGGGGTCTCGGGGCACAGCGGGGAAGTCCGCTCATCATCATCAGTCAGAGATCCTGAGATCGGTTTCACGCAACTCTCCACTGAATTCTCCTTTCGGCTAATCTCTCCATATTCACGCATTTCTTCTCTTTCACATCCTTCATCACTTGTTCCATATATCTCATACGAGGCCTTCCTCTGCCGTTCTACCCGTCTACTTGTCCTTCAATGATTATCTTCATCAGGCCGTCATGTCTCATGATGTGACCGATTAAGTTCTCCCGTCTTCTTCATGAGGCTTTTCTTAAGGCCTCTTTTTCTCCCACTCTTCTTAGGACTTCCTCGTTACTCACTCTGTCGATCCATTTAATCTTCATCATTCTTCTGTAGTTCCATATTTCGGAAGCTTCAATCCTTGACTTCTCCGATGCTGTCATAATCCATGCCTCGCTTCCATACAGAAACATGCTCCAGATATACTTTATGATGGATTGTTTCTGAAGTCGGCGACGGGAGATTTTTTTATAAATCATTTAACGTAAAAATGCAGTAATTATATATTTCGGAACATAAAAAGGTTAGGCTAAAACTAATGCCGGCCATGGTAACCAGATCGGTGACGCGCAGGCCTACCAAACCAAGGTCGCAAGCTCGAATCCCACCCATGGCACAAATGTTATGTGTGTCCTAGGACTGAGATCTTACGTTAGATGGTGCAATATAACATAGCCGCTGGAGCACATGAAACCGAAGACCACTACTACTCAAATTAATTTGAGTAGTATAGATGCAATTGAACTGGAACTGTTACGCAATCTATTAACTTACGAAAAACCCTGAACAAAAATACATACTGGGATAAATGATTCACTTTGTACTTATTCCACGAATTTATTTTAACACAACCGATTTCAACGTTAGCACGTCATCATCAGGGGCACAATCTCCCGTTTTGTACCCCTGATGATGACGTGCCAACTTCGAAATCGGTTGGGTTAAAATAAATTCATGGAATAAGTACAAAGTGAATCATTTCTCCCATGAGGCCGTTATTCCACAAAGTAGAGCCTGCAACAGTTGAAGTTTTAAAAATAAATACTGTATTTACGACATTATGAGGAGAATCTCATTATCGATGTATATGGGTTAATTTAAGGAGGTTTGGTCGTCTTTTTTAAGAAATTCAACTTCCTTTTCTTTGCCAACGTTTCGCCTTTTTATTAAGGCTTCTTCAGGACTACAGTACAATGCAAGTGGTCAATAACCATCCAAAGAAATTATTGATATAGGAATAAATTAAGAGGCGGGAGCAGCTGAGTGGATTCCCAAATGAAGTTGCAAAAAAAAAGATTGGCGAAGAGCGAATGCTTATCATTGACTTTCATGTGATGCCGAATCTTGGGCCTTGCGGAAAGAGAGGATAACAAAAGGCAGGAGAAAACAATTTGACAAATTCTGCTATTGTGCAAAAGGCTAGAGGCCTTAGAGATGTGAGAACGAAGGAGGATATTGGAAGTTATAGACGTGGAAAAGAAAATAACAAATACGTGTGAGGCGTGATAAGCGAGAGATGTAAGTTGAAGGAAATTATTGGTAGAAAAGTGGCTGAAGCAGGTAATAGAAGCTCATGGGATTAGACTTTGATAGGAGGTAGAATGCTGAGAAAGGTTGAAAGAATAAATCGGTTTTGGGTGCGATAATGGGTGGCAGAAAGAATGGAGATATAAAGAAGGGAGTAGTGGAAATAAATAGGACTCTATCACGTAGGAATATTGTTCATATTCGTGAATCCAAGCTCATAATAGATAGAATTCTAATATTTACAATAATAGCATTAAAACATCAAGGTATCGATCCTATGAGTAACTTTCTCGGCACACCATCGGCGTGGATGATCCTCTCGGTGAAGCAGATCGTGATTTACAAATGACTTTATCACTCTTACAAGCTTCCTTGACGTGTGGTTCTACATATTCTTAGGTTTAATTGTTGGGGTTGCTCTTGGTATCATCATACTATAAAAACGCTTTCACGTCAACAAAGTGTTATTGAATAAATCCAAGAGTTCCTCATCTCATTTCATCTGTTGGTAGAAGTACTGCTGCTACTGAAATGTATCCCTGGAATGTGATGAGGCTTTGGTGATAGTCGCTCAATAGTAATAAGTCCGAAGGCCAAGAGGTAAATTGTTTCGAGGGGAGACTATTGAAGGCCATTCCCTGTACAGTAAGTCGTCGTCTACTTTTGTATATATAGTCACTTAATCGTCGCTTCGAGTTGGGACGTAGTTCGGTCGTAAGTCGTTTTGGACGTGAGTTGGATATTCGTAATTTTTTTTTGAGATTCCTAGAGAAATAGCTTCTACATGCACAACAATTTTACACGGTAGGGGCTTTAATAGTGTTCGTTTAATAGCATTCGCAACTTCATTAATATTAAATCCAGAAAACGGTAATTATTTAGAATATTCATTTTTTATTTTCGTAGGTTTCTTTAGATTATTTTATACCCCATTTAATCGCTCAAGGGCATCATCTGGTAGCGTTGTTTAGCCAAGTAACATCACTCACCCCGCTGTCAAAAGATCAGTCGAATAGGTCGTAAGTCGATGACTCGCTGTATTAGGGATAGATAAGTAATTTAAAATTTTCCTGTTTGGCGGCGGAAGGCTTGGGAAAAAATCCACATTGACATTGACCTACTAATTAGAACTTCGCCTAAGGATATATGAGTTCACATACAATCCGACGGACGGATCACGTACCCCTGCTGTGGAAACCAGTGAGTTTTCCCATTGCTCCTGGAAAATCTTCCTTCAGTGTAATGTGAACCCAGATCCTTGGAGTGGGAATCCGTTGACGAACGCGAACTAAACTTTTAATTGGGACGTACTCTCATGTCATCATATATGACTTATGATTGCTATTCGTGGAAGGTGACCGACAGCTGAGGTGATTAACGCCATTTAAGATATTTGGGTAAGGGGCAGGAGTTTTGCAGGGAATGGAGTTAAGGGGGAGTGAACTCGGGGTTGGCATTAGCCTGCTCATAACGGGAGTTGTCGAGACGGAGTACTACTAGTAGTACTTAGTATATAGAACTACTGGGCAGATATTTACGGTCGGAGTTGTTGAAAGCATTTCCTCCTTTGTCCAACGACTGCAGTGCGGGCATGCTCTTGAAAAATGCATGAATATGCAAAGTCCGAGGTTTCGATACAAAATTGCGAGGATCTCAAAGAGATCGCGTACGCCAAAACAATTTGCCATTCTTCAGAAAGAGTCCGTACCTTCACCACTGAAAATGTCGTTGCGAACCATTGCTTTTCGACATACCGTGGTATTAAGCAAACGTCAAAAATGAAAGAGTGTATTTATTATTCTCTTGGCTGGTGTAGGATATTTTCCACTAATATAATTTTCAATCAATATGTCCCTCGATTCATTTTAAATCGTTGTCAACGACTAAAATCGTCGATGAATGCCCGTTGTACCCCATTGAGGTTAAAAAGGAATAATATAATAAACTTAAGCCGGGACATTGGGTGTTAATTAAATCGTAGTCCATCTAGTTTTTTCCTGTTAATTATTACATCATCATATACCTAGTGAAACTACAAGTGGTGGCCCGAAGTTCATGTTCGAAATATTCATGTGCAGTTAAGTGTATGCCTTGTGATGAGCCCTCAATGAATTGGAGAGCATTTCCAACAAATTTAGATAAGAATGTTTGTGGATTGTGTGCCTGCTGCCTCATACACCTCTTGCCTACTCATAAATTTGCATTTTCATGGAACTTTTACGTTTATAGACCTTGGATTATAGCACGAGAATATTGATGCTGAATGAATTAGTTCGCTCGGTATTATAGAAGGTTGTCTATTTCAATACCCTCCACGATTAGTTTTCTGACTCTATTGTTCAGTTTATTATATGGCGAGCGTTTGTTTTAAATTGGCTGTTGGGCAAACAGGAGTGGTCATAAAATGGAAATGGAAACTGGCAATAAAAACAATTAACATATTAGCATTGAAGTGCTATTCAAATCATTTGTCACGTCATTGTTTTTATGATGAGACTCACTATACACGCTCAGTTTCTTGGATGAAACCCTCGAGATTTCGATTTGCGGCTCGTGTCATCTCATTCAGCCGCCAAAGATCGTTCGTACTCCGAGTGCTCATTACCATTCGCAGCGCACTTCACTACTTTGCCGAACACTGAGGAAGTATGATGATGAAATCCGATTCATTACTTCGCCACCATGAAATAAATCTTTAATCATTTCAAATTTAAAATCTTATCCTTTCAAACATAAGGCTAGAAAAATAATAAAAACCATATTCTTTTTTAGGTACTAATAATTAGGTACGTTGCATGCACTTTCCTGGTGCATGCATCATTTCCTACTCTTTAATAAAAGGTGCCAACGGGTCCACGGTGTAATACCCCATCTGACGGACGGAGTACTGCGCTTGAAGTGCTCTACACACACCACTCTAGTGTGGATTGGTATACAAATAAAAAAAATCATGCAGCTTCTGAGATTCGAACCCAAACCCTCGGGGCGGGAGGCAAAAACTCTGGCCACAGCATCGATTTGATCCATTTGGTCTTAACGAAAGGAGTCAAGGGTACCACGGTTTAATGTCCCATCCAGCGGACGGAGTGCCGAACTTTAAGTGTTCCCCACCCTAACCTCAAGTAGGGACCGGTGTAGCAATGAAAAACCTCTACCACTACCGAGATAAATTGAAAGAAAGATACCACGGATAAGACCAGGGTAGTTGAAATGGTGTTATGGGGCTTTTCAGTCTGCATAAACAAATAAATTTATAACACATATGTTTATTATTTCTTAAACAGTGCCTTGCATGTTGTGTAAACGGTGTCATTTTTAGTGCATGACAAACAAGATGTTGATGGTTATCTGTACTTCTGTAGGATTGAAAAAAATTTTTTGTGAACACGGACATGTTCGTTTTATTTCAAACAGTACTAATTTTAGATATTGAGGGTTCCAATATTAATTTAACCTCTCTTTAGGTTTTCCATAGGTTAGGTTTTCCATAAAACTCGATGTCCTTTCAAGTGTGTATTGTATATACAAAATTACTTATGACTTAATTGTGTATATTAAAGTAAAGGTAATAAAAATTGATGCTACATGCTCTTGGCGTGGAAGTTAATACCACCATCCGGCCAACGCTCTGTCTTCTTCTCTCCGGTCTTCTTTATAGTGCCTTCTTCCTAGCATGAGTTTAACCGCGTACCATAAGGGAACATAATAGGCGACATAGCAAAAGAATAGGTGGGCGAAATATTGTTAGAGTAGTCAGTAGTGCATGAAGCATGTTTTAGCACCCAGGCGTACTAGGGAAACACAGATGAATATATTTAGAAAAATGTCTTACTGACGAGTGATCTCTTCATTACTAGATACTAACCATCTAGTTGAACGTGACCCTTACATCAAACATGCCTCCATGAAGTTGTAGCATTGCAGCTCTTAGTTGCGTGTAATTGTTGCAGGTATGGTGACCTTCACCCCCTGCCACACACTCTCGCGGTGACTCGCAGGGTACTACGTAGATGTAACCACCTAGCTCACTGGTTAAGCAATATTAGCTTTGCATAAACAATCGTCCATGCAACTTTTTATCACTGTCTGCAAAGAGGATAACGGAATGGAAGGGAATACTCGAGCTGGCTACTACACCAACCAGATCCACGCGTGACACTGAACGTGAGCTGTTGTGGGAAGTGTTGACGAAGGTGGTCCAAGCTCCGCGTCGACGGGAAACTCTTGCCTTCAAGGGTCGTAGGGGGAAGGGCGTGTGACCCTCCCTCTCCTCCCCCCCGCGAACGAAAGCTCCCCCTCCGCGGCGGATCTTCTACGTGTCTCCCGGCTGATGAGAAGAGAGCCCCGGGTGCATTCATTTTCCCTCTCATTTGCGTCGGCGAGCCACGGCGATGACCATTGATGAGCGAGTGGTCCGATTCCGTCAGGGAAGGGAAAGTACATCAAGGATTCGAACCGGTTCCTCCCCGCTCCCAATACATGCTCTCTCCGGCCCCGTTCTGGATTTGGGGAGGGCGGTCGCGTGTTTAACGTGCGAAATGTCACCGGGGAAAAACGGTTCGGTTTTTTTTCCGAAGCGGTTCCATGCTACAGGGAGTCCAATTACAGATGGAAGTGGTGCACTGGATAGGGAAAGGTGATTGGCCGCCGAACTGAGGAGGGAAGTGAAAGAGCCTCTGGGGAGTGCAAGCTACCGAGGTGGTCATTGCGGCGCGTGTATTGGGTGAAATGGATTGGGATTATGCTGGACCCATCATCTCAAGGCATCAATCATGCGATTGGTTCCACGCAGCTCTCCACTCGATTGTCCCATCAGCTAACCTCTTCATATTTGCATAACTTTTACTTTCACATCCTTAACAACTTGCTCCGTATATCTCATTCGAGCCCTTCCTTTGCCAATCTTTCCGTTCACTTTTCTCTAACGACTATCATCTTCAGACCATCTTGTCTCAAGATATGGTCGATCAGGTTGTCCCGTCTCTTTTCGCCCACTCTTCTCGCTAGTTTTGGATTTGTTACTCGGTCGATTTATTGTATCGTCCTTGAACGAATACACCCGTTTCATATGGAATTAAGGCAAGCGTAAGTATATCTGGCGATTTCTAACTGCAGAGATAATTAAAGCAGTGCATTAATTGCTCGAAAAATACGCGGCTTATGGGATGGGAATAGCCTAAGCCCATATTTTTTTGTAAAGAAAGGTATATAGCTATCTGTTCTTGCTCTTCAACCCACTATTCTTTAAGGGATTTTGGGAGATTGTTTATCTGGTGCCGATGTTTTCGCTCTGTTATTTTAGTAAAACAATGATTTTTCAGCGCATGAAATAAGGATAATTTGTTCGATGGTAGTGTACTGTGCCCAAAAACAGTACGATTCCTTGTCTACATGAAATTACGCGGAGGCAATGGAGCATTTCTTTCATATTAGAAGTATTGAGCCTGCAACTGATTGTGATTCCAACACAAGAGTAAATACAAAGGAAACTAATACTTATCCATCTATATGGCAGGATGTCTGATATTTATGAGTAAATTTATTCGAATGTCTGAAATTATCCGACAGGGAAAGTCAAAATAAAGTTTTCACTAATCCAGCCTTTTTGAGTGAAATGTTTCTTTTTCTGAATGATTATTTCTTTTGTGTCAAAAATATAACCATCACGGTACATAATGCACCCTTATAATATGCTGAACTGTATGTTTGTCCCGTGAATCAGCAATTACTTTTGTAATGGACTGATTTTCGTTCTGAAGTACCTATGCCGGAAAATAGCGTAGATATGTTTGTTTTAAAAGTGTGATGAATTTGTGACCCCTTTTAGCCGAATGGTTGGGATATAATCAATGTGTACTAGGAGCGTGTACGTGAAAAACCGTAAACAATACAACAAATAGGCAACAGACACAACCGCCATGTACGTAGGGAGATGGGCAACAGTCATCACTACGCGTCTCGCAAACACGCCACACGTTGACTGCGTCCTAGGGTAACAGAGCGCGAGGTGCGTGTCTGATCTCTGAGTTGAAATCATAATAACTCCAAAGATGATCATCATAATGTGATAATTATCTTAAACGTGTTTCATCAAAGAAGGAGATTCTCCGTAAGTCGAAGAATGTAATTTAATCAACCATTATGCGTATAAAATATTTTTATAAATTGCCCAGATACTCGAATTAGATATTGCCGTAGAAAAATTGTGCAATGTATTTCACTGGATGGGAGCAATCTCCGCCACATAAATCTCCCGAATGTAGTTCATTTCTAGTCTTCAATCCCGAGTTTGGTTTGACGCAGCTCTCCACTCAATTTTTATATCGGCTGACCTCTTTATATTAAAAACGTGTTATCTTTTTACATACTTCACCACATGCTCCACATCACTTACGAGGCACTACATGCCATTCTTCCCATTTTTGTTGCCTATACGATTGTTAGATGGTACGATGACTATCTTCTTCACACAATCATGGACACTCAGTTACACATTTTTAAAATAATCACAACCTTAAGAGATCTCAATAGATTTAAAAATTATAACTACAGAGCAAACAGATTTTCCAGTATGGCCTTGGTGAGGGAATCAGGATAACTGTTAACAATAGGTTTCCGCAGCTATTCAACAATGCCAAGACAGTTTCTTGCCGGGATAATGGTTTCCGTATGGAGGCGAGTGTGGTTTAAAATTATTCTTACTTTGGATTGATAGTTTTTTTCTCGGAAGACCTCGCTATTCAGGACGCCCACTGCTATTCGGGGGAGATGTTGAACAACCCAACCCACTTCACGGTGAGAAAAACTCGTTTGCCGCCGCAGCATCATCGCAGTAATTGATTGCCGGGGCCAAAGTACAAACCAAGTTCTGCGGGACTTTCATGTTCCCGACACGTCCCGAGCCCAACCGAGTAATGGGACAGAGGGAATGGTCATGACATTTGCCCGCGTGAAATGAAGGACGATAGTTGATTGGATAGAGGGGAAATGGGATGGGTCAATTAGATTTTTGTCTTGTTTTTGCATGCCTGCATGAGACTTTTTGTGCACAATCTTATTTTTTGAATGATTGTCATTGAAATTAATTTTTCTTTAGCATGATTAACAAAAAATATGAACGTATATTTACGAGCGATATCCGACTAAGACGGTGATAGCTTTCACTGCTTTAGTGCATGTGAAAATACTTTTTTTCTTAGGATATGTAAATATCATTCTGGTTAGTTTGATTTACAAAAGAAATCTTATTTTAGTAACTAACATAGGATTTGATCTAATGATTTGAAATGCATGCCTGGTGATTATTCATCCCCAGCTCTACCCCTTGCGGTGGTTTGCTGAGTATTATGTAGATGAAGCAACTTCGAATATTTACATATGTGCGGTGTCCATCCCACAGGGTGATAGATTTTCGTAGAAAGATGCTATTTTACACTTTCCAGGCCTCGTTCAGAATATGCCGCTAGTATATGGAATCCGTAAGAGGAAGGTAAGATAAAGAAATTATAGCGTGTGCAAAGAAGATCAGCAAGATTTTTAAAGGCCTTTGGAATAATTATACTAGTGTTACGAGTTCAATTGAAGAACTAGGGTAGGAATTTCTATCAGGACGTAGGTTGCAATTTAGGCTAAAGCTTTTAAGTAAATTCGAAGCCGCATTGTTTACAGATGACGTTACATATATGTATATTAAGAACTCCTGCGTATTATGCTAGGTTTGATTAAATCAAAAAGATTAGAGAGATAGATTGTCGTACCAATAGATTTAAAATATCAATTTTCACGCCTATCATAAGACAACATAATAGGCATCACAGCAAAGGAGGCAGGTAAGAAAATTGTAACCTATTCATCCTAGGGAAATGCAGTTGAATATATTTAGAGAAAACCTTTCTAATCAGTAATCACTTCGCCACTGCGTAGACACAAACCGTCTCAATTCAATTCAATTCAAAAATCGTTTATTTTCCCCAATATAACATTGCATAAATAAATAAACACAACAAACAAAATAAAATAACAATATAGGGGAGCCCTGTTCCAGGGTCATGTATACTTTTCAGGGTTTTGTTCGTTCTTTTATTTGGTCAGTCTTAGTTCTCTATCCATCTAGTTGTACGTGACTCTTAAACCTTACATGTTTCCATGTAGTAGTGTCATGGTAGCTCTAAGTTGCAATTCAGTAGTGCATGTTTGGTGATCTTCGCCCCTGCCTCGCCCTCGTGCTGGCTCACTGAGGATTACGTGGGTGTAGATGTAGTGGCTGTTGCGCGAGCGAACCTACTTTATTCAATATTCAATTATTGTAGAAAATTAGACGAAAAATTAGTGCTGCTACCAACCAAAGGTATTATTTCCTCGAAATTGATGCATGCTTGGTGTTGTTTCACTCCCTGCCACACACCTTTTCTGAGTATTACGTAAATGCAAATACGCTGGGTAGGCAGAGAGCGCCGTCCCCCAGTGCCGGGAAGCTTTAACCGGAGGCGGTCCACGTGCTGTTATGACACTCGGCAATTCGTCATGATCTTGGCCTCTTGAATGGGAGGGGGAAGTACGGCCAGCGCAAGCAATGAGTCAAACGTAAAAATGGAAAGCGGGAGGCAGCTCGGGGCAGGGGTGGACGGACGGACTGGCGGGCTACGCCCTCGACGTGCCGAAATTGATGTGGGGAGCGAAGACTTTTACTCACCTCTGGTCGCAAGGGCGCATATATATTCGAGAGCGCATTAAGAGAAAGCGAATTTTTCGATTCATCAATTTTTCACCGTGGCTCAGAAATTATGGTACTGGCGACCTAAACATTTGTCTGCCCCACATCTTCGGCCATTTGTACGTAAATAAAATACTGGAACATCGGAGTGATCTTATAAATTCTCTTCGAGAGCGCGTTGCGAAAGCCTTTCGGCGCTTTGCATAAAACGTTACAGTAGAGTATTGATCATTAGTGAATCAACAAACAGCACATTAGAATTGAAGAAGGCCAAACCAACGTATTCGTCACGGATGTGAAGTATGAAATTAGGGTGTAAGTGAACAAATTCGTTTAAACGATAACTGCTCATGAAACAGTCCGACTCTTCCGGCTTTGATTCAAACAATATCCATCCGGAAATGAAATTAATTCATTGGGGCTATACATCTACGGGGGGTGCAAATCTCGAGGGTGCAAAATCACCTAAGATGCACTATTTACATACGACTAAGAGCTACAATACTACTTCTACATGGAAACATATAAGATATAAGTGTCGCGTGCAACTAAATGGTTAATCCTTACGTAGTAATGAAGTGATTATTGACTAGACTGGCATTTATCTAAATATAATTATCTGTATTTCCCTATCATGCATACGTTAGTAATGTTAAAACTTGCTTCATGCCCTACAGATTAATCTAATACTACAATATTTCAACTACGTATCCCTTTACTATGTTGCCTATTATGTTCTCTTATGGTGCGAGGAAAAAATAACATTTTAAATCTATCGTCAGGATAATCTATCTCTCTAATCTTGCTCTCCTGGTAAAATCTAGGTGTTCTTTATATATATCTACCTTCAACTGCTAACACATCAGCTTAAAATTTACTTAAATTTTCAGCCTTAATTGTAACCTGTTTCCTGATGGTAATTCCCTTTCTTATCTAGTAGCCTCTTAGCTCTTAATTCACTATCGTAAAGACCTATTGAAGTGGATATCTTTTACACACGCTCTTATTCCTTTATCATAACTTCCTCGTACGGATCCCATGCATTAGCGGTATAATCAAAATGAAGACTAACAAGGGGAAAGCAGCATATTTCTGATACTTTCTCATCGTATTTCACTAGAACCCTTTTAACGAATCCTAATCACAATACGTCCCTTATGTGTTTCCCTAATAACAGCTCTTCTGTGATGGTGACATTTAAATATTTAATAGATTCTAAGTTCAATATTTTTGTCTATAATAAGTATTTCGGGAGAGAACTATTCGTATACAAAAGTTCGCTATCGTGCATTTCTTCAAATTTTATTCAAGCTGCGCAATGACACACTAATCATCAATTGTTTCTAAATCTTATCTCGCGATGTACCAAATCCTAAAATTGAGCTCCTATCTCTTAAATCTTCCTGATAGCAAATGAATAGGGACTCTAAAGGTAAAACGGACATCAGCTAGATTCACGTACGTATAATTAAAGATGGATGATTAAAATTCTTTAATATCTTCTACTTAGCATTTCTCCTCAACCATTATCATTTCATTACTCTATTCTTTTGACCATGGAGTGCCGAAGCAGGATGAATACTAGACGAGAATCATAGCAGGTCATCATCAAAGAAAATTCCAGTGAGAGATGATTTTAATCACAGTATCAGTTAAACAGTCACGCATTATAACAACTCATCCTAGTGGTGAGTCATTTACATACAACAAAAAGGACGAATTCTATTGTGTTCACATTCAATTTAAATACAACTTTTTCTTTAGGTGAATCTTCTGGTGATATATTGATCAATGATTGTTGATTTCTCATGCCCATGAAATATGTATAGACCACAGTCAGCAATCATAAATCTCGCAGATGAACAATAGTTAAAGAGTTAAATTTAACCTCTGTGGTTATCTACAATCCGTTTTCCCTCATATCTTTCAGAACGTATTCACTGGAAAGCAATGAAACTAACTAATTTCTCTATTACGGATCTGAGTGGTTCACTGCACCCGACTTGGGACTTAGAGGCTTACATTAATTTGGCCAAAAGCAGTTCCGTCATTATCTATCCAGTTCCACGCCTTGACGACGTGTTTAGAAATCTCTTTAAGTGCCGCGCAAATTATTTAATGTAATGATAAATTATATGCCTATAATTATTTCTATATTATAAGTATCCTGTTATGTAGTATTTTATATTATGCAAGTATTTATTTATGAATTAGGCGTAACGTTGAATGTTTTATGTTCCGAGGAATGAAAAAAATAATCCTGAAGGAACCAAGCACGCGAGGCCACCTCGGAAGATGGTATCGCGCCCGTTGACGTAATACTCGTCACTATCTCGCTTTTCATTTCTCGATGTATATCACGGACTTCAAAATTCCTCTTCTTTTTTCTTTTTCTACCTAATTACCACTTTAACGCATTGTTTCCAGCTCCTGAATCTATTCACCCGATATAAGAATAACTGTGTGAAACCTCCAAAGGTTCCGTTGTCATATCTTGATTGAATTGCAAAATAGTTTCATGGGATAGGGAGCGGGACCGAGTCGTCCGCTTCGGAGGCGGTCAAACGCGTTTTCGTCGCAAAAACGTTTCAAATTCCTATGAGATATTGGCGACGTTGGGTTTTCTTACTCGCAATTCGTCTAATACGGGTTTCGCAAAGTTCGCCCGACCCCAAGGTCTCCAAAACTAGGCTCTTTTCCGTGAGGAAAAAAGAATATGTTCCAAGAATAGGGAGAAGGCTTCGTGCGAGATTCTAATGGGGTGCGAAGATTATTTCCAAATAACCTAATGCCTTTGTTGGGTGGCCTTGACCAAATCCTTTCCCATCGAAAAGACCAACATCATTTGGCGCGGGGCGCCTTAAACGGAATTTTCATTGTCCCTCCAGCTCACTCACGAAAATACAAACAGTAGAATGAGGTTTCGAGGCCCTCCAGCTACTTGGATTATATCGCATCGTCTACCTAAACCTAACCCTACAACAGAACAAGAAAAATTGAGTTCCATTGTATTTATTACAAAAGTACTACCGGTTTCGACCCCTATTAACATTCCTTATTTCATACCAGACCATATTCAGCCTAAAAAGAACCGATACATTAGGATTATAATACAGTGTACCTGAATATGGTCTATAGGTGTATAAATAAAATTAGTTCACTGGTAACTTTGTGGAATTCTATGTTGAAAATCGATTTATTCACAACTTTTACAAACCAAAAATAAATTGAATGCCTGATGATGGTGCTAAGCGCCGAAACCCGGGTCGTGTGAGTGATTGGTGTATACTTTTCTAATATTATAATATACGCTGTGAGATGCACAAATTCTCCTTCTATTTATCATGGAATAATCCCACTGGGTAAACGACAATTTATTAAGTACTAACCACAAAGACAAACAAACATACCTTCCCCTGGCGGGATTCGAAGAGGCTGGCGCGTTACCGACTTGTTGCATTTATCCCTGAATTTTTATTTTAATAAGTTTCGACAGTATGATGTGATATGACCTTCGCAGTTGGAGCGCCCCAGGATAATTATTAGGACGAATTATATGTATTGTGTTCACATTCAATTTAAATATAATTTTTTCTTTCGGAACTAACTAAATACAATTCTCTCCTTCGGATTATCGATCAATATTATTTCTTGGTTCTAGAACGCGAAGCAATATTAACGGGAGGAAAATGTGGGTTAAGGAAGCAATTGTATGGCCCGATTTACCGTCGCTGTATAGTACATGGTTATATATTTCCGTCGGGGAGATAATTTGGCCTTGGTGAGTGAAAGAACCGGTGCGAGAGATTGTATTTACTCTTTCCTCCTCGCGGATCAGCCTAGCTCAGAAAAACCCAGGTGAATCCAGTGAAATCCAGATGAAGTCGGCCCTCGGGAAGTGAGTGCTCACCGCTACAATCGCTGGGCGATTCAGAAGCCACAATGACCGAGGAGGCCGGCCTCAGCTTCTGTCATGCCAGCCTATTTCAGTTCGTTATTCGGAGTAGGCGACCGATAGCTAAGGACATTTACGCCATTTAGGACATTTTAGAATATGTGTGTAATTGAATAGAGGTAGGCACTTTTCGGGGAAATGGGGAATTGATAAATGGCGCCAATGGGTTCACGGTTTAACTCCTATCCGAGTACTGAGTGCTCGAAGTGCTCGACTGAGCACTCAACTGGGGATCGGAGGACTATGTAAAACCTCTACTTCTGCCGGGATTCGAATAAGGGCCCTCGGGATCGAAGTACTAAACCAGTACCACAGCTACCATAAATACACGATCCTCCGCTGTACGAAGTCACCCCCCTCCACCCCGTGGTGAACTGAGAAAGGAATCGTAGGTTTTCCGACTATCCTCTCCAGTGTGGGAAAGGCTTTTCATTAACGCCGTCGAAGTTTTCATTACGTTCTAATGTAATTAGCATTATACCCCTTTGTAAGACACCCTTGCGGTGTCTCGCAGGGTATTACCTACGTAGCTAATTTAGATTTTAACTCCGAACCTTCTTCGCGAATCTCCCCGAGGTAGTATCTCTTCACTTTGAAAATGTGATTTTTCCTCTGGGAGGGGGAATCTGGTTGGTACAGTGGACTCAGTACCGACCCCCCTTCCCAAAGATGTGGGCTTGAATCCCGGAAGTGGCCGTTTATACCGTGGTATACCGGTCCCAAATTAAGAAGTGTATGGAGATCACTTCATATGTTGTACCCCGTCCCTCAGATGTGATGTGAACCGTGGCACCTTTCGTGACGAGCGGGCAACTATTGTCGACGACGCATTTCCCTCCATTCCAAAAACGCCTGGCTCTTCCCGAATACCCACCTAGCGTTGATGCAATTGACCTTCGTTGTCGGTCATCTCGCCTGGATAACAATATCAACCTACGATTCGGAGTTTTCCGCTTGGACCTGGTCGGCGTTGTTGCCAGAGAACTGATTTCCCATCTTGAGATCCCGGGTTTAAGTTCCATCGATGGTTGAATCCCGGTCCCTACTTCTGTACAGTGTGAAAAGCACGTACTAGTTCCCTGGTCATTGCTTGAAACATAAAAGAGAGGACGCCGATAGGTAAAAAGCTGGATGAAGCCTACGCAGTGTTTATCTCCATCCTCCCTCCCTCCCAATAATGCACACCGGCGCATTACGGAAGGTTAGATCATGAAGATAAAATCAGCGAGATAGACAGTAAGACGGAGCCGCTCAAAAATTATTTTTTTCCGCCCATAATTAGGGACAGTTTTGATTATAACGAAGATACCAGGGGGAAATTAGAATTAGTATTGTAGATTTTGACTAGTATTCTTGCACAACTGCATTGCAGTAAGTGTAAATTTCATTTCATTTCACACGATTAACAAAATTTTGAATATTTCTTTACGTACGATGTTCGACCCGGAAGGCGATGGCTTTCACTACTGTATTGCGTTTTAAAATACTTTATTTTAGTGATTTGCAGTCAATTCTAGATAGTTTGGACTAATTAAAAAAACCCGTATTGTAGAAACTAATATAGGATTTGATCCTCTTCGTTTGAAATTCATGGCTGGTGATGGTTCACCCCTTGCCACACACCCTTACGGTGGCTTGTAGAGCAAGAAGTAGATGTAGAGTGACCTCGCTCACGCTCAACTACGCGGCATCCCAGTCGTCGCAAACGCCCTCTGGTTTCGGTCGCATCCCCAAAGAACAGAGATGATTTTCAAGCTTTCGGACGTGGAGCATATTTCAAAATTGATGATCCAATAAATACTATTGAAAAGAGGACAATGGCGGAGCATATACTTAGTCCCCAGGATCATTTTGCGTCGGTGGATGATCAGTCGTCTCCTTAATTAAACTTAACGATCATACTTGTAATTATCCGTGTATACGGAACGAATATATATCAGACAACCAACGAGGCTCTACAGCTCTGATCTTCATGTCAGTGATTAGACAGCGAGCTCACTTACCCAGCGCGATGCTTCCGAGTAACCATTACCACTTGCGATTTCTCCTCAACTTGATATTACTCCTTTATTGCCTCATTGAATTACACCTAGCTTAAATAGTTGACGTCTCTCAAACGTAAATGTTGCTCATGGCTTGCATTGTTGGAGTATTGACAATATGTGACTCCGGCATAAAAATTATTCAACTTTACTACGTTTACCATTTATACTGGTAGTTTATGCAGGTTTTAAGGTATTTTCCTCAGCCTCCAGAGTACAGCGAGGGTTATCTCAGACTAAGAGCGGAAAATGCGTTGTTTTTTTTTAATTTTAATTGCGGCCTGGGCGCAATCCGTTTGCCTTGGTTTCCGGGTGTTTCAAATGAAGATGATCCACGTTTTGTTTCATTTCACTCCCGAATCATTTCTCGCTGCGTGCCAACGTCGCTCGCCAGAATTGGATGGCCATGAGCGCGGTGGCGAACAAACGGAGGCTTTCCAATGAAAGGTGCCGCCGTTAATTGGAAAGCTTCCGTCTGCTACGAAGCGGCGTTAGTTTCCTGGCAGTATCTTGGACGTTGCGTCATTTTCGGGATCTCTGTCCTCACAGGTCTTCATCAAATGACGGTAATTTTGAACCATGTTCCAGATGGATCAGGGTTTTTTTCAATCAAAAAAGTGCACTCATTGATTTAACTCCGGCAACAAATACTTCAAAGCATTGAATAGCACGAATTCATTCGATGAAAAATCAGTCTTCTTCTTTTAGTCAGTGCTTTAATGAAAAAGGTTATGGAAATAGAACATGATTATGACCAAAAATTTGCCAGCACCTGACAAAAATTTGGACATTTATCAATGCCAGTAAATAATTTGAGCGAAAATTTGGAAATCTAGCGAATTAGAAATTAGTTTGTCCCCCAGGTCACGGAGTTTCGCCTTAATGAATATCAATAGCGGCGACGTCCCCTAATTTTATCTCTAGAAGCCATAATGGTAGAGGTAATAACTTAGGAATTTGTCAGTTTACACATTCCCATATTCACGCGAAATTTACGCGTAGCTCTGACCGATGTTTTGTTCAGAATGCCATCTACAATTATTTTCTTTGTCGTTCCCCATTCTTTGTGATTTTGCTTTAGAATACATGGGTGCATCGAAATGTATTGAGTCTAGGATCCTTACCCGTAGTTAATTCAGTGAAAATTCATAGGTTTGAAATGTATGTTCCACCGTATTTTCTCATTCTTCGTGATTTTTCTTTAGAATACATTGCCGCAGAAATGTATTGAGTATCGAAATTTATCAATACCCTAATCTATTCAATCAAAATTTATAGGTTTGAAACATATGTTGCACCGTAGAAGAAATGCTTCCGAAACCACTGGAATGTGGGCATGATGAAGCTTTGAAACGCCTACATCATTCAGTACTCTTTTGGTAAAAAATGAACGCAAAAAGATCTCGTCGGTCAAAACACGTGGGGGAATAAAAAAATTAAACGGGTTACATATTTATCTCTTGGACTCGTATTAAATAGCTTTCAAATTGGGCGACTCGACTATCAGTCAGGCAGGATTGTAAGCTTAATAATAATGACCTTTGTAATTTCAAGACCATGATAAAAAATACACGTAATTCACTGCATTTAATCCGAGAAACTATTCACGCTTTGCAGTTATAAGAGTTTGAACTCTAAATAAATAATAATTGCATTAATGAGGATGATTTTTGAATGAAGAAGAATTGATGAGGAACATGAAATGGTGTCTGAGCTAAGAGATTGAGCCAATGGTTTTGATACGGCGCACATGTAAGTTTATAAGCTTCCATCACGAAATATTTGTCTAAATTATATATCTGGTGGATTTTTCCTCCTAACTTAGCCTCGGGCAAGGGAATTCCTGAAATTAGGTGGTGTTAGTGGCTTGGCCTTGAGTTTCTGGGGAGAGGAATTTGAATGAGTTTAATCGGGTTAGTTTAAAGTCGGTTTATTCATAGTGTTAGCCACAGCTCATAGCACTTATGCACATCGGAAGGAGACTTTTCTACTCTCTTTGTGGTTCAATACTTCAAAAGCAGATATTTGAAAACCCACTTGGCATTTGCATATGTCCGCAAAGCTTCCCAATATCTATCGATTCGTGGAAAGAGACGAGCACACTCTAGTCTGATCAAGTTTCACATGGCTTCGAGAGTGCGTACGAGTAAAGTAGACTCGTTTTCCCCTAGCAAGCATTTTCCATTACCTTAAAATTAATACAATTTTTACATCCATAACATTTTCATCGAGGCAAAATTTTACTTTTTCCAAGCGGAAGCGCTTCGTGCCTTCATTTCACTTCAAATAATTTTCTCAACGTTTTCCACTCTGTAATTGAGGCACACAAGTGGTATCAGGCACCAGCGTCTCCCAAGGTTTGAGGCAATTCCATGCCTTTCACGCGATTGAATAACATTGGCAAAAAACTCTCCTCTTTGAATTTATGTTGGACTCGAACCGGAAACCTTCGAGCCAGGGGGCAGGCATATATGTATCAGGCAAGCTCATATCCACCGGCAGAACCGGACTGAATCGTGTTGAAACAACGGAGATAAAACTCGAACGATTTTGTCCCTCGGCCCGAGACCATTCCGTCGAAAAGCGACTTTCTACCTGTGTTCCAGGGTCATTCACGACAAGGCCCTCCGCACAGTCGCTGAGCGGTGGGCGTGCAATGAAAATAGACGTCGAGGAGTATATGAACTGTACGGGCTGCATGACATATGGGGAACGACATCGGAGCACAGCAGACACGCAAACACACCTTTTTGTTTTTATCAAAAGTGGGAAATAGACTGACAAATGAGGACGACAACTTTTCCTCGATCCTCTTATCGCTTGAATTGGTGAGAGGATTCGGTAGTTTCGGTGACTATAGCAATGGCCTCCTATCCCGGTGGTTTGATTTCCGGCAGTGGTAGAGATTGTTAATTGGTATATTGATCCTTACTTGAGTGCTGCGTGGAGAGCACTTCGGTGCAGTACTCCGTCCGTCGGATGTAACGCTAAACTATGGACCCCATGGCGCCTTTCCTAAAGAGCATGCTAACGCCGACACCGGTTTCCACTCCACCCTACCTCCACCCCTTTAAGCATTTCCTACCCTTATCCAATTACCCACACATCCTATATGATGCAAATGACATTAGCTGTTAGATACCTCCTGCAAATAGTTATTTGGAGGAGTAGTTGAATAGTTATGGTCATATGTACTGAAATAGGCTGTACGAAGATGTTTTAAAGGCAATTGTCATCGCTATTTAGCAATATTCAACATTACGGGATATCGGTTTTTTATCTCTTTGTTATATACTTGATGTAATAACAGCTCCTAGCTTGCCCTTTACAAATTACAAGGATTACCATACCAGGAAATGCCCGGTAGTTAATTAGTGAGTGTCGCTGGTTAAACGGGGCCAATGGGTCTCCTAAGGTCCCTGACCGAAGTGCAGGTGGAAAGTGAGGCACGCAACTTTTCCTCATAAAAATTCTCGAAAAGCAACGTAAAAAGTAATGAAATAAAGCAAAGAAAATGAATACCCATGTCTTAACGTCTTAACCTACTTGTTTTTACTGGCCCAGGTTACTTATTCTTACTTTCAAAGTGCTTATCATTTTACAGGAATGGACTTCCGTACTGTTCAGTGTATTTTCCTATTGCGCCGAGAATTTTTCGCTAGATTCACAAGAACTTTTTTGGAGCATCACAGCTATTTCAGATAGGACTGAATTTGAATTTTGTTAATTTTTTTAAAATTTTAATTAATTTTTTAAACTTTGTGGAATTTTGTTACGGTATTCATCGTAACGAATAAAATAAAACTTTTAGTCAAATCCACACTTTTTTAATAGCCGACCTAGGTTTCGACAAATGTTTGTTATTCTCAAGGTGTACCTTGAGAATGAAAAAAATTGTCGAAAAAAACAAAAAGTTGTTTTTGCTCAAAATAAATTACCCTAAAAACTCCATTAGTCACTTCATGCATGGGCTAAGCTAATCCTTAATTTCCAAAAGTAAATAAGTCACATAGATAATTCCCACCAGTAAAATTTAACCGCTTACAAGTGATTTTCAAACGTTTTATGCGCGCACAAAGTTCCTGTTTTGTCTTGCTCCTTCGCGGAGGGTTCGTAAGTATTCCCAGTGAAATGTTAAAATATTCCTAATGTATTTATAATTTCTAATAATATTTCTGTTCTCTCGGTCCAGTTGCCACTGGTTTTGTTTTTTTCGTTTTTCCCGCATAAATGTATTCAGTCGGCTTCTGGCTCTGAACGTTCATGAACCACGCCCTACCGAAATTGCCAACCAAAAGCATAACCGCTGATAGGCGTGGCTTCGATAAAAGAAAATCTCTAACATTATCGTAAGAGCTGAGGGTCTCCGTAAAAAACGTGGAAGTGGTACATTGAGTAAAGATTATTATTACCTAATTGGAACATTCCCGGTTTTTTTCTACAATACGCGCTTTGAAGCCTAGGACTAATGTTAATGTACGATACTGTGAAGTGGGATATTAGCTAAATTTGGCATTCTGGATCGTTAACTGGTTTATATCGGTCAATCTGGCCTTGATCCTGCTAAATTTCTATCCTCGCGTGCCAAAGAAGCCCACGGATAGGACACAGGGTTTTGGATATGCCTTCCATATTTCTACGTAGGAATGCTTATAGTGAGCAGCCTCAACTCATACTATTCTATGTTCCGCAGGTGTGCTGGTTGCCCAGTGGTGCGTGGTGTTTGCCGAGGCGATCGTGGTGCGCCTTGGAGACGGCCATTCCTCCTCCTTTGGCGTCTCCGACGGCGACGCGGGCGTCGTGCACATCCTCCCGCGGCTGCTGTCGGGCGGCGCCAAAAGCCAGCGCGGCTCCGCCACCTTTCTGCCCCTGGCCTTCGTGGTCCGCCGCCTGCCCCTGCTCCCGGCCCGCCTGCACGCCGCACCCCCCACGCTCGTGCCGCAGTCGGCGCGGCACGAGGACGCGAGGCCCTGGGTGGGCAGCTCTCCGCTGCCCTTCTACCCACTGGTCACCCCCACGCTGGCACCCGAGCGGAACCACGTGGCGTTCCAGGAAGTGGTGAAGGTGCGGCCGCTGCCGCCGCCCAGGGTTGTCGAGGAAGCGCCGCGCCCGCAGCCGCTGCTCCCCCTGCAGCCCCCGCCCAGGCTCGCCACGAGCAAGGCGTCCAGCCACCTTTCCCTGGCCCCCCTCTCAACCCCCAAACCCAGGAAGCCCGCCAAGGGGAGCAACGTTGCGGGACGGGCGGGGATCGACTACCCCACGTTCGAGAACATCCCCGAGACCAGCTTCTCGTGCAAGGATCAGCGATACAAGGGGTTCTTCGGCGACCCGGAAACCGGTTGTCAGGTCAGGGTTCCACGCCAAAGGCGTCTCTTCATGTTCAAATTCTGTTTGTTATCATTTTCGTTATTTGTCATTGTTATAATTTATTATTATTTATATTTTCATATAGCCCTATGTAAAAGTCCTTGGTGCTATTTTTGGTGTCAAACAAATAAATAAATGATGCATCTGTGAGCTGCTGCAAGTGCCCGTAGAGCAGATTTCAGGAATGAATTGGATTATAAAGAGCAATTAAACATGCCCAATCGTCCCAATACGAGTGCCTTATTGGAATAGATTTCGTTCAGGATATTTTAGGACAATTTGCAAAACAATAGTCGATCTGCAAGGACGTTTTCCCTGCCTCCGCGATAAGGTTTTGTGAAGAGAGGTATTAGGGGGCATGCCGATGGCGGAGAAACAAATGCTCAATGTGATTGCAGTTATGTCCCATCGAAATAGTTGGGTTGCTTGTAATTGATAGGTGTTATTCAAATATTGAAAACGATGCTTGAGGTCTAGGAGTCTATTCCTCACTGACATTCGGGCGGTCCAATACAATGTATAAGACAATAATCTCCTCAATCACGGAAGTAAACATGGACCTCTACCATATGTCAAGTTTTTAATTTCCCTTGAGAACATTTTGATTTGCGGATATGTCATCGTAGTTTCTCCCAATAGGCGAAGTTAAAATTTTAATTTACTGATTGCCTTTTTTTAATCTTGCGAATATTCATCGGTATTAGGAGTTAAACAACAATTAATTCACTTCATTCGTTGAGATTAAACTTTTAAATCTAGTTCAATCCTAAGATAAACGCCATATAAATGAGAAGGGATTCAAAACTTCATAATTTAGAGTTCCAGGCTGAGGTTTGGCTACCTCGGCCGGTGACCTTCTTTGGACGTGATCGAATTAATTTCCTCGATGCTTGATAAAGATTTGATTCAAGTTTTTATCGCGGTCTTATCAACGTAAAATTTCAACTTTAATTAATATAATCATCAGTCGTCCATTGAAGCCATTAAAAAAAATAAAAATCATGTATTTGGTCGAATAGATTCAGGCTTGATACAGTGGAAATATTCAATCAAACAACGCTCAAACTTTTCCACAGTTTACAATACACTAGGTGTTTCAATTGACAGAGTCGTCTAACGTACAAGATGTCAGTTTTTTGTGCCCGAAGATGACCCGTGAGTTGAAATGCGTACTGCATTAAAAACTATGGAATAGTGGGAGTGTTGTTTCATTGAACAATTATTAGGTAGTGATTATCGCTATTAATGCGATTGGGGATTCCTTTTCTCTGATACTGGAACGAAGAAACAAGCGATTTGGATGTACATACCATGAGTTATTCCAGACGTGTAGAGGCCGTGGACGAGTTCCGCAAGCATTCGGCCACATTCGGGGGTCAGCGGCGACAACAAGCTTGGCAAGAGGCTTGGGACTGGATGCTTCTTGGGTCAATAAAAAGGGCTCGCGTGAAGCTGCTAACCTTTGATAAAAATGCACCGAGCCCTACCCTGAGCGAGTGACATTCGCGGAGTCAGGTTAGAGGAGCCAGTTCCTAAACCAGTGCCGCTCCATGTTTCCCATAAAGGTCTTGTTCTCAGGAACACAAACAACTTAGTTTTAAGTGGATGTGCCCGGATGCCTTCCTTCAAATTCCTTCAGAAATCTGCAAATGAGTACTCTACAAGTCTCTTAGAGGGCATGTGGCAGGGGATGAAAAATCGCCGAACACTAATTGCGCACATGCAATCAAAAAAAGAGTAATACTTGATTAGAAATTACTTATTAAAGTCATGTGGGAATCAAGGTTCACTTTGTACAAAACATGCAAAGAGATTTCAAAAAAATACGTGTATATATCTAGCATACGGACATCCAAAAAACATAATATTTACATTATCTATCGTAAGTATCTTCCAAGTGACTTGAGTTTAATCTATTATTACCCCTTCAATAAAATTGGCTTACTCTCTAGTTTAATGTTATACGTACTTGCATTTTCCACTCTTCTTATGAGAATTCATTTACTATATTCGTCGTATTTTAACATTTTCAAGTGAACTTGTAGCTTAAGGGACTTGAAAACGTCGTTATATCAAGAAACTAGTCGCAAAAACATTTCCTTAAAGTAGTGAAAATTTTTAAATACAATTAACCATGGAGAAGGTGTAGCATCTCAATCCTGAAACAACATTACATACTCAGGTTTTTCTGAATGGGCGTAAACTATCAATTCTCATGATCCGCACGAAAACTATGTCACATATATTTGCATCGATGTTTGGTTTTTTTACCGTTATTATTACGAGATAAATACACAAGGAAAAATAGTAAAGAAGCTAAGGTTAGATGATGGGATTCATCAGTCAGCGGTCAAAAGATCCACCTACTGAGATTAAACGTCTCATCAGTGATCGGCGTGTTATACTAATAGAAATAAGTATCATTAAGGCAACAATTATGGTCAACAGTGATTAACTTCTCATGCAAACAATGATTTGTCTGTTACAATCATGATATATTGACAAGTTTGGCACGTATTGGAAACGATTGAAAATAATTTTATCAACGGTGTCAATGCTATAATACGATTACGCTTTCAAAGAGAAATATAATTTGTAACTACCTGCACCCAAGGACAGAAAATAGGAATAAGGTCGCGAAAAGGCATAAATTACCTGCCCAGCGCTTGAGAAAATCAGGATCACTTGCAGCTCGAGGCGAAAACATATGTGCATGAGTTACACGTGCATGTCACCCATAAATAAACTAATACATAACTATATACCTATATAAATACGAAGAGAATTTAAGGCCTCAAATCGATCTCCTTCAATGACCTCAATGTTGGTTACTCTGAGTTAACACATCATTTTTTTGCTTTAGTTGTATTAAATTTTGTGGTAAAAAACTAAGTCCCGTATTCTGCCACTGTCCACTATATCTATACTACTTTTCTTTCACAGGCATGGCACTATTGTGATTTCAACGGGGGTCAAGCCTCATTTCTCTGTCCGAACGGAACCATCTTCAGCCAGGTACTTTTCACCTGCGATTGGTGGTTTAATGTGGATTGCAACTCAACTCTGCAACTTTATGTCATCAACGAGCGTCTCTACAAGTACATTATTCCGATGACTCCCTCATTCCCGGAAGATTACCACGGCCCTGAAGTGAACCAATATTTGACGCTCAAATTCATGGAACTCATGCAGAAGGAACAGAAAAAACTGAAGGAAAAGCTCAAGAACAGTGAAAAGAACGAAAAGACGTCGGAAGTGAATGCAATAGGATCCACAATCAACGAAAACGGTTTGGTCAAAGAGCAACAACTTGGCTTGACGAACGACTTATACTCTCTGGAAGGTTTGGAGGAAGTGCCCAGTAAAAAACTTTTTATACCATCGTAACGTAGTTCTTTTAAATTCATCCCAAAAATAAGGCTGTAATTTTTTTTTCAATTTTCAGTCGTTGATTAAAAAAGGAACGAGAACATTGCACGCTATTTTCCCACAGAGTAATTGTCAGAAGGAGTGGCGAACGTGTAGTGTAGGCGGAAGTTCGAGGACTCTTGAAATGCTTTGTAAAGTGAAAGGCGGGAATCCTTTCCCTTAGCGGGCAACGGAATTAGCTTTCCATTTCATTTAGGCATTTTAATCCTCTCTATAATCTGATAGCGATGAAATAAAACTTTGGAAAAAAAGCATTATTAATTCGCATTGAATTCCGCTCTCTCAAGTCCCCGGAAGTATTTTTGTAATGAATGAATGAATCACCTTTACTTATGTGGTGAATTTCAAAACACTTCTGTGAACACTGTCGAATATTTTATTCACATTGAAAACGACAAAAAGAGAAGAAACTAAATTGGGAAAATACCATTTCCTGTCGTGGTAAATCTCTTTTGCTATTTCTTATCTTAGCAATCGTGTTAGCTTGTGCTCCCCACCAAGACTTCATATTCTAAATCCTAAACATGAATGTGGGAGCATTAAACAAGAGACTGTTAAATTCGCGACGCATGCAGTTTCATTATCTCTATGGTTAGCATGTTGCCTATTCTTACAACGAGGACTATCCATAGACTTGTCAAAAAGGTGATTTGGATAACGTTGGGAAGAAGAATTCAGTGGTTGCAGCTTCAATGGGTGGATTAACTTACACAAATTGTGGAGGCATTGCTGCCTAAATACCAAGTTGTGACACATGGACATTGGCAATTAGGATGCTATGACCAACGACTGTACATGGAGTGTGTGTGTGAGTGTGTTTGTGTGTGTGGACCCTGGTGAGTCGAAAGGATGATGTATTTTTGTGAGTGGACTACAGCGCTGAGTCATTTCTACATTTTATCATTCATTCACTGTATCAAACTCAAAGTTGCAAGACAAGCTCATAATTTCCATGGCAGACTTCTGTATCAACAGAAATACTTTTTCTTTCCTTATAAATTTACTGAACGCGAAATGAAAAATTAAATTCCAAAATTTCCTTTTTTTTGTTTTCCCTCTCTCGATGTTTTATAGGCTATTTTTTTCTGTGCTTGAAAAATATTTCTTCACTGAGTAGAGGGAAAAAATGGAGATAATTCACTATGCCTACAATATTTCTGAAGTATTTTTACTTCTTGTGGAAATTTGTTATTTGAGTATTGCATTGTTTTGTCATATTCAGCCGTAAAAAGAAGTATTTCTGTTGAACTTTTTGAAGAACTAATTTAAGTTCCTCATCTTATTGTAAATATGCTCATGTCATATTCAGCGTGGTAAACATGCAGTTGGAATGTTGAACAAATTGTACCACTCTTATCAGTAAAAATTTCAGCCAGAATTGTGTGATCTTTCCTTTTACCTATATTATACATGCTAACTTCAATGGCTGAACGGGTTACCTTGCAGTGATACCATTTGTTCCCTTTTTTAAACGAATTAAATCCTTAGTTCTCTGTATTACGCTCAGGATTTTTTCTTTGAAATGTATTCAATGCCAGTTAAATGCAGTAATAATACTTGTAGAAGGGAAGTAATATTTTTTCATGACTATCACTTGATGCATGTTTCCTCCATGAAAATATTCAGGTCAAATTACTTACTAACAGTAAATTTATGAACATGCTCATGCCAAAATCGTTCATCCAATAACATTTTCGCTTATATTGTATTATAAATTCTTCCCATCAAATGCAGGAACTAAAAATCCCGATTCAGTCGTAAATTTGAACGATATTTTTAAAAAGTAGCCCTAATTTTGCAATTTATTCGTCACTTTGGTATAAATCACATGATAATCATCCAAGCAAAATTCAATGAAGGCCCTTTTCATGCCGGCAGAGGCTCGGTAGCCAGAATTTAGGAAATCCTTCGGTAAAGCGTTCTCCTGGCCCACTTCCAACGTTCGTTGCTTTTGACATTGTCCTTCGTGCAAGCAACAATTAAATGAAGGAGATGCATTATATTTCTTTGTGACCGCCAACGAAGAGGTGGAATGTCACACTGGAACAAGTTCCATCATCCAACAGAATTCATGGGACCTCCCGAGAAGAAAAGTCGCTCCCTGTTTAACAGCAGTGAGGCTCCCTAGGGATTTTCTTTGTTCCTGTTTCATCTTAAACTTTTCGAAGAACTAATTTAAGTTCCTCATCTTATTGTAAATATGCTCATGTCATATTCAACATGGTAAACATGCAGTTGGAATGTTGAACAAATTGTACCACTCTTATCAGTAAAAATTTCAGCCAGAATATTGTTTTCTTTCCTTTTACCTGTATTATACATGCTAACTTCAATGGCTGAACGGGTGAAATATCAGGCTCATTTTGTCCTTTTTAGGTCAAGTTACTTACTAGCAATGAACTCATTATATTAACTCCACAGACTTATTTGAAGCCGTGTCCTTCTATACACGAAATTCAATTCGTGTATAGAAATATATTTCTGATACACTGGTGACTCGAGTATATGTGGGGTCCCGAGAAGCATACTTTTGCCTTAATGGAACTCGGGATCATTGTCGTCCACGTGGGTCTCTTTGCATGCAGAGAGCTCGGCTTCATTGAACGTGTAGTCCAATGGACCTCTGAAAAATAATTCAGAGCTGCGGTCACTTCTTCGTAATATGAAAACTAAAATTTCTAATAGGATAAAACTCATCGATTGATGAATTTACTTTGTGTGAGTTGTGTGTAGTAGCTGACGCTTCAATTATAGATACCCTCTGCAACAAAATATAAACTAGGCTTTCAATGACCCTTAGTTGCTAAGCGTTATTGCGTAGATGGTACGTACTCTTAGAAAAATGCGAGGGAGTTCACTTCAGCCGTCATAAAAACGAGGAATGACAGCACGGCTAATTTTCATTGTAAAGTTGTTATGGAGTCAATTGGCGAGTTAAAATCACATCACATTAACGGGATATAATGACATTTTCAATGCCTAATTTGTGCTACCGAAACAACACTTTCATTTGTTGCGGTAGAGGAATCTGTAATATCACCGAAATTTCCTTTTTCGTAGCCCACTGAGCATGATTCCGTAAGATCACTCCGCCTTCGAAAAGGGAATCGATAATTACGTAAAAAAAAACTGGGCAGACACGACTGAGTGGACAACGTAGCATTTCCTTCCAAATTTCGAGACTTTCTACCAAATATGTAAGATCGAAACTGCAGCCTCACGCATGAAGTGAAGTAACGTCTAGGGAGGCGCAGTTCGAAGTTGTCCAGAAACGTGCTCAATCTTTCATCCACCTCACCCCAAATTCTGCCCGCATCCCTGAGAGGAAATATATTTTGGTCCTACAGGCGTGCTGGCTCGACACGCGAGAACACTTTAGCTCAAGGCACGCGATCGATTTCGGCACGATTGAAGGATTTATCTCACTGGCAACTTCCATTCCATCAATACCCACTGTGACCTTCCAAATTTTCCAAGACATTAAATATGTTCACCGAAATAGTATTAAAATACACACGATTCCAAAGAAAGGATCGCGGGGAAAAATATATGTAACGGAAATAATTCTAAGTTAAGCAAAACTCACTCCATGTGGAGAAAAAGAAATAGAGAGCAGTTCCGCTTCGGAACACGCGTACCTTCGTGAGGGAAAGAGTTTACCGCTATTCGAGTGATATTATCTTAGTTAACTGCGTTGCATTTGCTCATTTCCACGGGAATCGTGGTTTTACCTCCGCGGAAACAATGAGTGGTTGTAGGCTACTCGACATCACTGCAGCAAAAGTATTATTTTAACGGGAGCAGGTGAAGGGCAAGGAGAAACTAGCTACGCCCAGAGAACTGGGGAAGGTTAAGTTATTTGAAATATCATACAATGATAGTAAAACACAGATGAATTTTACGTGACTGCTACGTTTATATCGTTAACGATTTCTCACCAGTCATTGTTCCGATCCGCGGCACAACTGCTCCGGCGAGGAAACTGAATCACTCCATATGCAGAATGATAATGCATTAAAATCGACAAGGGCAGTCGCACGCCAAAACTTTAAAAGTAGCATTCCACTCTATCTTCAAGGTAAAACCGATTCCTTTTTAACTTGTACCCGAAAAAATGTTTTTTTTTAAATATTTAAAGCCTTAAATTTTTACGCGAAGCCCATCACACGTTCATTACGTCAGTAAATGATTTCTCGTTCTGTTCCTATTGGGCAAATTTCAGCTGATGGGCTATGCGCCAGAAATGCTCTAAGCAGTTCCTTCACTATTATAAATCGTCTCTGTCTCTACTGAGTCTTACGAGTGGTCTCTTAATTCTTTTGGGTACAGAAAGAAGTAGTGAACAGAGTATTGCCCTTCCATCATGAGGGTCCGGGCTCGAATCCAGGCAGTGGCAGAGATTTTTCATTTTTATACCGGTCCCCACTTGAGAGCCTTGTGGAGAGCACTTCAAGTTCAGCATCCCGTCCGTCGGATGGGAAGTTAAATCGTGGTCTACTCGGTGCCTTTCGTTAAAAGTAGGATAATCCGACCCCGGGTTTCTTTCCTCAATTTCCTGAACATTTTCTATCTCAACCCACTGAATTAATTAAACGGTAAAAATGGCCTTATCCTATGATGGTAGTCCTCGAATAATTACTACTACTTCTTAATTCTTCCCAGAGTAAAAGAACTTGTTAACCAGTCATGGTTTTGCACATCACGATCTTCACGAAACGAGATGGGAACGCGCAACAACATATGAACATCCGTGAAGTCCGCGAAGGATATATGTACGGCTCCAGTTTGTACTGTTCTATTTTAATTTTCATATCGTGCAGCCTATTCAGATTAAGAAAAGAGGAGAAGCGATCGGCAACGAGGTTTCTTTCCCTGCTGCTTGATGAAACGGACATCTCGGAGGAGTTAATGAAGTAGGCGTGACCACTTGCCCACGCGGCGGCGAGTGATCGATACAGATTCGATTGTCCCTTCGAGCAGGGCGTTGATGACACGTTTTGACTAGATTTAGCTCCGGTTCAAGAGCGTGGCGCGGACGGGAACTCGAGAGGGGGCGGAGTCAAGCCTTCCCTGATCGGCTCGCTCCAAATGACTGCCGCGCTCCGAGCCGCGCACGAGATTCGTAAGGAATAGGTCTGGCGAAAAACACGCGCGAGAAATTTCCGGCCCTGACGAAGAGGAAATGGACCGTCACGCGGGTAGCGCGGGCCGCCGTCCGTCAGAGCAGGGGGATAAATCAATATTTCGTGCGGCCGGAGTGGTAGTTGCAAAGGGGAGGTCGAGGCGGTCAGCGGGGAAAGGCTTTGCGGGCAAAGGAGGGCAGCTCCACCACTTACTTCCCTTTCTAGTGTCCCTCCGGACGAAAAGGGATGCTTGTCTCGAATGACCTTCCTTTCACCGATCGCCGGACTCGGCGGGGGAAGCCGAGCCGGAGCTCGATCCCAAGAGCCCGTGAGAAAACCTCGGTCGCTCGAAACGCCCACCACTCTCTTTTGTGTCTTGTCTTCGTGGACTTCCTTTGATCGCACGCCTGTGGCACGCTCTTGGCAAGCGATCCGGGCCGCGGGCGGGAAAGTAACAAGGGAGCGGCCCGAAACGAAGGCTTCTTTTCATTCCCGACACTGGTCACGACTAGTGATGGGCGACTTGAGAAAAACGAACGTTTAAAACGATTTTTTCCCGGGAGAAATAACGTAAAAAATATTTTCCGTGAAGAAACTGTAAAAAAAGAGGTTTATTTAATCAGAAAAATAAATATGCACCTAAAACTTGTTTCTACTTTCCTTTTGGCGTTACCAAAGTACATAGAAGTACATGAAAAATATAAATAAAACCTTCCGTACTTTCCACCAATCAGCAATAAATCTTAATATCCACCCAACCATAGTTTCAATGTCTGTGTGTCATTTTGAAGCACATCTCATTACATACCTTGAAAGTGACGCACTGACGGTGAAACCATGGTTAGGTTTTATTAAAAATTATTGGTAGAAAAGTATTAAAATTTTTACTAATTTTCTGTTAAAAATTTATTGCAATATGACATTTTAATACCTTTCAGCAAATAAATCTGTTCCTTGGGTATGTGTATATATTACCGATAAAGATCATAGTTGAAAATAAATTAGTTGATAGGATTTTTCTCCGGCATAAATGTTAGGATAAAAATCATGACTTGGCCTATAAACACCCTGTTCAATTATTCGTGTTACCACTTCATTTTTCGTTGTGAACAACTCCTATCTTTTTCTATCTAATTTTCTCTGAGTTTTGTGTAAATATTAAAGCAGAGCTAAAGATATGATTTAAGAATGGTCATTTATTAGAGTGCGCAACTCATTTTATAAAATCGTCAGATTTATTTTAATTATGAGAGTGCTCTTTTGATGAATGAGCGACTGTGATACAAATTTAACATTCTTGTAATGGAAAACGTTTTTTATAGGAGATTCGTAAGAATTTTTTCTAGGACAAAACGTTTTTGCAGTAGAAATTAAGTGTTAGACGAAAGACGTTTTTGGCTCGCCGCTAGTCACGACGCATCGAAGCACACCAATTCGGCCGAGGCCGATCGTCCAATATCGGGACGCTTGAGAAGTGGAATTGGACGGACTGGACACGCGATTTGGAACCCGCTGCTCGCATGCAGTACCACTCTCACTGCTCTGCGTTCTCCGCCTCAGGGATTGCATCAGCGGGGGAGTTTCGGGCCCCCTCCACACTCCTCACGTGTTGGGAGTGACGTTGCCAGCATGTTAAGAGAAACGACCGTTACGGTTTGCGAGGGCTGAGTACATGCTCCCTGTAACTCACGACTCCAGGAAACAATGTCGGAGGTAGACACATTCCCGTTGCCGTGAAAAATGGTGGCTGTCCACGAGATCATTGGTTCGGTGGCGCAAGGAACCAGTGTCGCGCATTACGCAACTTCAAGTGGTTCCTTCCACACTGCGCTATCTTCCCGCTATGTGGAGTACTCAATGGATATATTTATAGTCCTTCAGAAAAATTATAATGAGAACTTATATCTACATTTTACCTCGTGATCCAGTGCAAGGGCGTGTAGGGTGTTAGGCAAGGGAAGGGGGTGTTAAGTCACCAGCCGTAAACTGCAGTTGAGCTGGAAGAATTTAATTTACAAATTATAAGAATAATTGATAATTACAATTTATGCTGACAAATAATGAAATATGGTGTGTTATTTTTATGGAATAATTAGAATTTGTTTACGGCGTAGTCATATATTGGGCGCGGGAAAATGAATTCTCGTATCGCTAGATTTTCCTCGACCTTTTATATCTCTAATTTAATCACCTCTGTCCTGATAATGTAGCATGGGATTTATAGCACTAAAGAAAATGTATTAGAAGCGTTGTCAACAATACCGGAGAAAGAAGATCGGAATCATAGGGAATTTTTGACGGAACCGAGGAGAAATATTTCGTGGCGTGTAGTGGGTGAAATCGAATGACGACCTTCCAAACTCTTCAAACCTTAGTGAACATCATATGCGGACAATGTTTGAGGAAGACGGGACCCGTTTATTAAAGGAACACGCAAATCGCCTAGCAGGGGCATTGACGGAAACACCGGAAAAAATATTATTTCATGGTTCTGAAATGAGCGGTCATGAAATCCCACCTCTACGACTTTAGTCGTGTTAAGAAACTACGCTACGTATTGATTTACTGCAAATGAGAAGTAGGGCTGTGTCTGTTGTCCAGCTCTGTCACGGATTCAAATTAAGTGATTATTGAGTGAGTGCATGGAGATATTTGAAGATTCCCCTGCTGGATACCCCCAAACAGTTTGTCCGTTTTGCTCCCCGAAGACTTTTGGCCGCAAATCGACATTTTTTCCACTCTCAAGATGATTCTGGTCGCCAAAAAATTTTCCATCATTCCCTTATTCCGCTCCACTACTGCCAATATGAAGTGGAGTACTTTTTTACACGATTAATAGTATAATATTCGCCTTCCCTTTGGAGAAACGTTATTCGAAAATCGTTTCTCTTCTGTGAATATTCATAGACTAGTATTGCGAATTATTGTTAGAAAAAAATATTTTTAACACTTATAATTCAAGAGTAGTTTTTGCGTCTGAGTCCCTCCCTGAGTTTACCCCAGGGACCTCTATCATGTGACTAATAATCCCTTCTTTTCCCACAGATTCGAATTTAAAAATTAACCAACTAGCCCATAGAGTGACAGAGCTCTTTTCGGTGCTGGCATTTTCGTTCAAAAGGTGGTAGCTGGTTTTTATATTGATATTTGGGGAGAGGTGTGAATTTACAGACTGAATGAAAGATGCCCGGCGTTGATATTAGCCTACTTTTAAAAAAATACCCCAAGAGGTCCACAGTTTAACGTCCCATCCAATGGACACAGTAATGTACACGAAGTGCCCTCCACACAGCACTTAAGTATGGACAGGCATGCCACTGAAAAATCTAGCACTGCCTGAAATCAAACCATAGCCCTCGAGTTTGTTGGGACACTACTCTAGCCATCATACAAACCCAATCCCCTTCCATATTTAGCCTTAGTAAGATTACAGTACCATGATATGCCGTATATTTATGTAGCAATTAAGCACACCCACCAGCCTCACCTGAACGACACGATGAGCAATTCTTGGTCCTTCTCCCATCGCAGTTTTTTCCTCTCAATGTTAGTTCACCATTTCATGATCGCCATGGCATTCACTTCACAGAAATGTATCCTAGTTACAATTGCTGCTATCCAGGGCAGGTGTTGAGACAAGGGGGAACACCAACCTTGAAAAAGGGAGAGTGGTAAAATTGCGTCAAAAAAGTTAAATGATGGAAGGAAATTTTTAGACGTTACATCCGAGTTTCGTTTTTGTATCACGGTCGTGAATATTGCGTGGGAAAAAATTTACTTGTGTTCCTCTTCTGCTGCACCTCACACACTGTCGCTTCCGCAACTTGAGCGTAATGTGATACCGTCGAGTCCTACTTTTTTTTTTTTTTTTAGAGAGCCTCCCATCCTATCCTCCCTACTGCTGGAGGGACCCTTTCCGCTCGCTCGCGAGAGTTTAATATTGAGAAAAGCGTAGTCGCCCTCTATATAAGGTTCTATCAATGAGTCAAAATGGTGTTGGAATCGTCGGATGCCTCACGTTTGCCAGCGAACTAACGGTGGAAATTTTAGGAGTTGCTTAGTATGAGTAGCTATTCTGGGAAGGCTACCGAGAATACCGGCACTGGATGATTTTTCATTGCTATACCGGACCCTACTGGAGTTCCTTGTGGAGTCCAGTACTCACTAAGTACTCCAGTACTCAAGGGCACTTCGTGTCGAATACTCCTCAAAAATTCCTACCTCTACCCCGTTTTCCACCTATCCACTCTGGCACAAATTACCTCAGTTATCAGCCGCCTTCCCCAAATAACTACATCAACTACTCGAAGTACTTCTTCGGGTGGGGACCATGTCGTGACACCAACCTTCTGGCCGGGAATCGGGTGCTTGGCGCGCCTTGGTTTCTTCACCTGTGTCCGTGGCCTCAAATCCTTCGTCGCCAGCGCATTAAGAATTCCGATTCTGACTTCTAGCGCAGTGAGATCCTTTGCTTCAATCCCATGCTCCACCGGGCTCGACATTTCAGAGCTATCTCGTGGGTTAGACGAAACCAAGGTCACCACGCTGCCTCCGATTTAGTCTAACTGGTACCACTCGCACACCCAACAAGCCATGGAGCAAGCAGTCAGGGATTGCTGACACGGGTCACTCCCGGCCAACCGGTCGCGAAACCAGAAAGTGGAATGCCAGCGAATGTCGTCTCTCCAATCCAGTGGATCCTTCGCGTGCGGGGCTAAGTCGTCATCGAGGTCCTAAATGGAGCGTTCGTGGAAGATTGGAAGTGAAAGGGGCGGAGTGCCATGTCTCGAGTGAATCGCTGGGCCAAGGTACCGAACTTTTCGAGCATCAAGGCCCTGTTTTATGAGGTATGATTAAAAAGCGTTTACGCAACATGAAGACAGACTTTGAGGAAGGAATAGACTGGAGCAAGAGTAATGGCTAAGGTGTGCCGGAGGACAATACAAGTTCAGTACTTATACCGTCGCATAGGACGCAAATGTTTGTGGTCCCCATGAGATTTTCCGTTAAGAGGAGATTAATGTCGACGCCGAATTTCTCTCAACCCATCATCCTTACATACCTATCCCCATCCGATTACCTTTCCTCCGGGTCTGAGGCTTTTAAAATGCAGGACTTACTCGAAGCAACTGATGAGCAGATGATGACAGTCCCTGAGTAGCCTCATCCATCCACCGTAAACACGTCACGTTACGTCATGCTGTGTACGCTACATGCATTGTAACGTGCTTCTTAAATCCCGATCCTTCGGTAACCACCGAATTAAGGTTGCATCCTTGGGAACCAACGGTTAGCCATGTCCAAACATCATTATATTTGGCCCGTAAGTTACCCCTCTACATTAAATAACCGCAAGAAACACATTTTATGTAACCACATCCATAAACAAGTCGCTATATTGATGAAATATTGAAATAACTTGCCCGTCAGAGATACTTCATTTCTCAGTGAATACATTTTTACCGTACGCGCGTGCCAACAAAATTCAGCATTTTATTGTTTTGCAGATAAATTGCCCATTGTTTGATGAAACGTGAGAATGAGATCACAGGATTAGCATATATTCATTCATAAACAAGAATCCGTCCGTAAAAATGACTCAGTTATTTTACGCGTGAGATAATTTTAATAATGGACATTAAAGGTCGTAAACGTCACAGAAGGCAGGATCGGCTGTTGAAGTCTCCAAGTTAGATTTATTCGGGTCACGTCTGTACTATAGGTAAAATAGGTGAGCAATTCAATCAAAAAGCGGAGGAAACCTAATTTAATCGGAATCCTTCCTGTGGTGCCTTGCGAACACCATTCCGTGTTCAGTACTCCGTCCTTCGAATGGAGCGTTTAGCTGCTAATTGACACGGTAATATGAATTACCGAAATTCAAAATTGATATTAACATGAAAATGTTTACGTTATCGCAATTTGTAAGGAGATGAAATAAAGGAATGTTATATTCTGACAGAGTGCAGTTAAGCCGAATAAATTAAAGGAGAATTGCAATTAAAGGGGCTTCATGATGAGGTATTATGTCGTAAATAAAGTATTCTTCAAATTATGTGAGACGCATTGAGCGTCGGGGCTCGAAACTCTTGCCTTTTGAGTAGACATTCACGGCATGCCAATGAGTGAGGGCAGGCATCTGGAAGTCCCCTGGAGTAAACTCCTGCTCCGACTCTCATTTGATTCATCTCATCTTTCTAATAAAATTTATATGTATATATTTTTATGCCTATTATTATCATAGTTTGTAAAGCATTGTTTTATTCCAATAACAGATGAACTATTGCAATGATAAAAACCTGAATGCGCGGAAATCGAATAAAAAATAGAAAAAATTATCTTTTCCTTACAATGTTGGCTATGAATGAGGAAAAGTCACTCAGCGGTAGCAGAAGTAGGCCGTAACAGGCGGGGATAGGAGATTGCAGATATGGTGAAAGGAAAACACAGGATTTTTCAGCATATTAATTACCAAGGCCGGGGTCCATTTTCTCATGCTATCGATGTTAGAATCGCGATTCGTTGAATCATTGATCTCGCCCACCACTAATAAAACTTTTCACGGATCCAACGCCTACATAAAAAAGTGGTCAGTAGGTAAAAATCACCAAATCACTGAGCAACTCATCGCAAGTTCATGTCTATAGCGCCGTTGTGCCAGAACAGTCGGTTTGGTTTTAGTTTCAGCAAAATATAGATGAATAACAGAGGGATTATATGGTCAAATATGGCGCTAGTACTTCGCCACTACAAGACAGAGGGGCGTCACCCTTCTTTTCGGTAATATCTCCCTAGGAGGAGGCATTTGCATAACTATTCCTCCCCTTCAAGAGAACAGAGCACTGAGAAGTGGACCCGTCCATCAAACGACGGCGATTTTTGTCCGACTACAACAAAGTCATTGTTCCTGGTGTGTATGCACCCCCTGCCACACACCCTCGAGGTGGCTTGCAAGGTATGTCGTAGATATAGATAGATATAAAGGATGCTCCAAGATGAGCAAGTGCTTTTGTTGGCTGAGTGAGTCACCGCCGCTGTAATGTCAGCAAATGATGTAATAACAACCAATCATCCCTTTCTTATTATGCAGATACTACCCATCAAGCTGCTTATGACCCTATTATCTAGTATGTCTCCATTAAAAATCCTAGTTGCAAGTCAAAAGTGCATGTTTGGTGATCTTCACCCCCTGCCACACACCCTCATGGTGGCTCGTAAGGTTTAACGTAGATGTAGATGTAAATCATATATCTACTTGGCTGGATACATCGCTTATTCTGCGGTTCGACTAAAATTATACCATCGAAAAACAGAACTTCTTAGTGGTTATTGTGTGGGACCGGCAGTGCTGAAATCGTAAGGGCTGACAGGATGGGCATCAATCAAAGATACAGAAACGACCCTTCCATAAAATTCCTAAAAACTCGCTTCTACATACATTTGCTGCGTCGAAATAAGCATGTAAACTCTTGGCCACGCACCTAGAAGATCTGAACAAAATACAAGGTGAGAACACAATAAAATCAATTGGGATTATTTTATTATGATTATTTATTATTAATATATAATTAAATATTTATTTATCCAGAGAACTCGCTTCTATATACATTTGCTGCGTCGCAATAAGCATGTAAACTCTTGGCCACGCACCTAGGAGATCTGAACAAAATACATCTACATCTACATAATACCCTACAAGCCACCATAAAGGTGTGTGGCAGGGCCACGGCAGTGGCAGGGCCAGGGCAGGGACAAGGTAGGAACACAATAAAATCAATTGGGATTATTTTAAACACTTCCTTCTCCGTAACTGATTTTATCTCACTTTTTAGATGGGGGTGTACATATAGTGAATACCAGTCATTAATCCTAAGATTATTTATTTTATTTGACTGAAGATTCGCACCTCTCGTTCCGATTCCTAAATCGGCTAATCTCTTCATATTGACATAAATATTCTCTTTTATATCTTTCCCTGCCCCTTCCATGTATCTCGTACAATAAGTACCTATCCCAACCAAGGAAATACACAGTTCAACAGAACTAGGCGAGTAATAAATGAACAAGAATATGATTTTAGAATAAAACGAACATGCTAATTTCTCTTATGTACATAATCAAATGCGAGTTATAAATTTAGTTTATGGTATTGGCTCTAGATAAATTTTGTGAGAGGAGTAGCATGTTTTTCAATCGTATTTTAGCGCCCGAAAAAATACGTGCTCCACCGTATCACAGTATTGCGCGTCCATGCCCTGAGCGAGGCTTAAAAACTAAAGTCTATGCGTCATCCGATGAGAGTCCAATTCACAACAAACTACGAACTCTTGGGGAACAGGTTTTTCAAGAGTTGTGTCGCTAGTTGGTCAACAGGTCACGGATACGAATTGCAACTCGGTCGTAATCGGTGCACCCAAATAAGTTTCAAGAAAAAAAGGTCTCGTTCGATATGGCAGGTAACGTTGCTTTCTTTGGGCCTTAAGATCCTCCATTGGCGGGACTTGCGATTCTTGGATCCCCAAGAAAATATATTCGGGAAGCGAAGGAGAAACTATGTGAGAGCACCGTGTGGCTGTAAAAGACATTGAACAATTGACAAGTACATACCAATTCCTTGAATAAGTAATCACCATCATTCTCGGTCGGACTCTCCCAGGCTTTGAGGACTTGCATACTTGCATCTGGGGCTCGCATTTTAAGTTTATTTAGTATAGTATCAGTTTACACTCCCTGTCAATGCGCAAAATATCATTTTTTGAGCAATCTTAAAGTATATTTAGATCTAAAAGTAAGCGAAAATGTCGCGAACATGAAGAGGGTACGAAATAATGATGTTACGTAAGAAATCCAACGATAGAAGAGGAATGAAGGCATAGTAATGCACTATTCGGGAAACATAGAACGTGCTCATATCGAGATCGACTACGCATTGAATGGGAGCAAAGCGTGACTTTTGGAAGGAGCCAAGTGGCATGAGATCGCCATCGTGTGCATGACACATTCCCCGAGAGCAGAGGTTGATGTCGAAATGTTATGCCCCAAGTGCGCGGGAGTAACTTCAACTCTCAAGCGAAAGTGGTATTAACAGCTGGCTTAGAGAGAGGACAGCCTCTGTCAAGTATCCGAGGTAATATAACGAGATTAGCACTTGCCCTTTCCCAGATTTCTCCGACCATTGGTCTGTGAATCCCTTTTATGCGGTAAACTGAAGGTTATCTGGCGTTTTCTTGGCTAATTTGCGTTTTGAACCGGAATACCCATTTTTCAGCCGTTGAGGTGCGCCAATGAGATTCCAGTAGCAAGCACTCCGCTTGAATACTCCGGAAGAAATTAGCGAAGCCGACTTCAGCCACAGGCGGGAGCAATTATGCCAGAGCATTGATGGTTTTCATGAATAAGGAAAGTTGCAACTACTCTAAATGACTAACATCCATACTTTTTTATCAACAGTCCCATTTTTTATGTACATTTCCTAAGAGTACCAATAATAAATACTTTACTATAATTGAAAACTTGCTGAATTTAATTCAAGGAACATCCGATCTGAAGCTGAACTCTGAGCAATGACGCCCATGATAAACTATAGTTAAATTCTTGGTTAAATCCTTGGGGAAGGCGACCGACAGTAGCGGTCATTAGTGCCATTTTAGGGTTGATGGATAATTAGGTAGAAGTGGGGTACTAGTACTGATTTTTCAGGGTGCTGAAGAAGGGTGGAGGGTGACCCGGCGTCGGCGAGTCGGCATTAGCCTTCTCTCATGAAAAACGCCAAGGGGCACATGTTTTAACGTCCGACGAACGGTGTCTTCGCTTCAAGATCTCTCCACAGAGCACTCAAATGGGGAACGGTATTCATCTGCCAAATGTCTCTCACTGCCGGGATCCGAAGCCATAGTCTCGGGATGGGAGTCCAGTACTCTAGTCACCCCCCCCCCCCCCCCCCCCCCCCCCCCCCCCCCCCGATTCTCCAATTGTGACTTTCTGAGCACTAGATGTTCATGGGAAGACTAGCACGGGGAAGGGAGAGTCCGAAATCATTCCTTCACTACTGGAAACACTCAACTCACCGAAGGTCTTCGAAATAGGCTTACCATCTCCCATCAAAAGCGACCATCAGATAATTTTCGTCTCGTAAAAGTTTAACACAACAATTGCGGGTGAATTCATGATAAATTTCAAACTTTTCACAGATTTTGAAAGTTAAAGATAGGACGGAAGCTTGTAAAGGTAGCTTGCCTGCTAGTTAAGGGCGTACGCTGTCACTTTACTAACCACGTTTTAAAACTGAAAGCTAAGGGATTACGTGGCTGTAAATTTAAATGGAGTTTAGGCGCAGCAAACTATCAGCGAGAGACTGCCGAAGAAGTAGCAAACTACATCGCCCATTTGCTTTGCAACAAATCTCGCCATCCGTGGAGATACATTGCTGGTAAACTTCACACGCCAACTGCTGTCGAATTATGAAGCGACGGAATTGATTGTGATCCCATATGTATTTTTTTTACCGAAAAAGGTGTGTGTGTAGGCAAACTATTTCGTAATTATTTCCTCTACTACGGCCAAGGTGCTTCCAGTAGCAAGTAATTTATAATTTCTTATGGAGTATTCAAGCGGAGTTCTTCTTATGGAGTATTCACTTCAGTGAAGCTGCCTTTGGCCACAAACGGGAGCTCTTTGCGTGTAGACAAACTATTTCTAACGTAATAATTTCCTCTACCAAAGAGGAGCGAGAAGAAGAAAATTATTGGTTATATTTTTCTGAAATGAAATAAAATTAATGGTGGAGGCCGATACTTTGCGCAAATCCATTGTAGGAAATAAAGTGATATTGTTTTACACTTTTCCACTATAAAATTTTTTTAACGAGTCGACATGTTTCACTGCACTGCAGCATCATCAGGACCAGGTACCATAGAAGTCAATCATAACAGATTGTATAGTCACACTGGGAGGGACAAGGGATGAGTACACAAGGAGGGTGGGGGTGGAGGGAGATGCTGTTGTGAGAATCCTGGGTAAGCAGGGTGGGGGAGAGAGTTGGAGGTTGGGGTGAGGGAAGGGTTGGGAATTTTGAGCTGAGCGTGGGTCTACGGTGAGGAAGGGGTTCCACTATATTGGAAGACGTATGGGAAGACATTGACACTGTAGTGAAGACGTTTGCCAATAACCATTCCTCCACTACCATTCCCAGCACGTCCTTGTTTATCCTCACCTCTATTTTTCTATCCTTCCAAATGACCCACAACTCAAAGGACTCCAATCTATTTCAACCCTCTCTTTAATTACAGTTTTCAGAACCATACGATGCCAAGGCCTACAACGACTGTTACTTAACATTATGGTGGCAACTACACCATGGATTTTACGTGATCTCTGTTGCTGGTGATAAATCTCTTTCAAATTCAACTCAATTCCAAATATTTGAAGACTAATACTACCCAAGCATCAACACCTTTTCTACAGTCTATGTAGCTATATCCCTATAGTTACACTGATATGTAAATGATTCTAGCAATAACTGCCAGTCTAAGAACTTCCACTGAAAAAAAAGCTACCTTGGCTGGGACCTGAACCCAGTAATCCTGATTTCTAGCCAGGAACTCTGGCAATTTTTCTCAGAGGAAATTCTGCTATTGTGCAAATCAGTGGTCGACTCCACTAAGGATTTCACAGCTAGTTCACAATCCTTGAACTGTCAGTCTCTTAGTGGGATGGCTGAATAGCCCTTGTGGTTTACCGGTTTAACTAACTTGATAATTTTCTCTCCTTCTACATTCAAATAGCCTATTTATAACCTCAGTTTGCCCACTAATCCCAACCCTACAATTTCTCCTATACACTTGTGCATGTGGCGTTGAAGAGTAACTTTTTCCTTAGTCATCATGTCTGGATTCTCTGCCTACTGTCATTGCTTAAGCACTTTTCTCAGCTAAATTGAGCTGAATGCAAATTAAGTTTGAGTCATCAAACATTCCAATCAAAATATACCCATTGAGGAGAACAGGTTGGTGAATCCACTTGGATTCTTCATGAAATCCATCACCATGTGTGGATGCTGGGTGGAAGGGAAAATGTTCTCAATTACCACCAATGGCACAGAGTGAAAATGGAGCAGAATAGAAATTTCAGTGAAAGAATAAAAATGCATTTCAGAGAGCAAGGAGCTGCCATAGTGTAGGAATTACAATTTTCTCTAATAACATCAATCATAATTAAAATGGGAAGTCTTAGACTTTAAAGGCAGAAGATATGGACCATGAAGGTAGTTATATTAAGAGTGGTCATGAGGAAATTGATGATTCAGATTGGAATTTCATGACTAATATCACATGGTTTTCTCCACAGATTTCTACAGAATATCCATAGTAAACATGGGCTCCCATTCATATACATACATGGTATTAAAATTAGTTCTGCCAATTTCTCCCTTGGAGAGAGTTGAGAGCAACTTCACCACTTTCCTCAGTCAAAAGCCGAATTGAAATCAATAAAACAAGCTGAAGTATCCTAAATTCCTCTCAGACAGTAGGTATTATTTTAACTGGAATGAGATCAAGATTGAGATTAAAGGTTGTTCTCCTTTTTTGACCCCTATTAATTGATTTTTTAAATAAAAGATGTGCAGTTCACCTTTTTCTTCAACCTTTAACTAATAATTCTAAAAAACAAGCTGTGCTGTCATGACATCATGCAAATAATCCCAAATTCTACACATTTATCCATCACTTTCTACTTCATGACAGAGATCTGAACCTATGTCCACAAATTCTATTCATAGGTTCATATACGCTACTCAATCCACACTCACCAAGATCCTTCAGTATTCTGCATGGATATTATGAATTTACTTTGTGTTCCCTACATTCCTTTTCCATATCTAATCATCCAAGTCTATCATCACATATTCCCTCCTCCTAACCTTGATCTTTATTGCTTTGATTAATTATTTTCTTGGATTTTTCCTAATATATGGTGTCATCAGCAATTAAGAGACTAATTCACAGAAATGTAATCCAATACATACAGTGACTGTATTCATAAGAACTATAGCTAGATCTTTACCTAGCCATAATACCACTTGCAAGGAAGTCTGTCTACATTTAAGGCTGGTATTAAAAACTCAAGATCAATTGCTTGCCTGTCCTGTGAAAATCTGTAGAATTTCATTTGACTAATAATTATGTTTGGTTAGGTAGCTGTTCCTTGGGGATAAGTTACTAATTGATTCGATGATGCAGCAATTGGGATTTGTTTATGGCTTGAAGCAAAATTATTTTACAATATAAGGCAAGATCTCCTTTTGTCTATATCAATAGAGAACAGAGGAGGAGCTATTAAATATGGAAAAGGAACGCTGCTGATATGTGATGATTCCTGCTTATCTTAAAATTTTAATTTACAAGATTTGTCTCTCAAATTAAAATGCATCCATAATTTCACCAGAGTAACAAGTAAATGGTTGTTCATACCTTTTTGAATATGATTCTTTTAAGGGAATGTAGGATAGCTTGAAGAAGTCCAATGAGAAGCATGGTATCTGTAGCACGTGCAACAGGGCTCCTATTTTCGTTTATGGAAAAACATATAAAGTGTAAGTATTTGATTTAATGCACAAATGTGTGAATTGGAGCATTCTCATGGAATGATGCCAACTTGCTTTCCAATATGTACTTTTTATTTGACTGAGAAAAATGTCATGTTCTACTGCGGAGTCTACATACAGAATAATGATACTCTGATTGAAGGAGGTTGAAATCATTGAATTATGACCTAAATGTTTATGTTTATGTTCCCAGTAAACATCTTCATTTTGCTGGCATGTTATCCCGTAGCAGTTTGAAGGAAACTATTGTTGATGTGGAAATGCTGGAAATGGTTCACTCCATAACCAAATACATTCTCATGAGTGTGGAAAGGCAAGGTATCTTTAGAAGAGAAACTGCCAAATTGCAGTCCTTAGTGAACTAATGGACTATTATTTCAAAGGCTGGCCTAAAAAGGAATCTAATGTTCCCCAATCTTGTAGACCGTACTACAAGCTAAAGGGTGATCTGTATGTCCAGTCAGGACTGTTGTATCTGTTAGATCTGTGGGTTGCATTAACACATACGCTGGATGCCACAGGATTTATTCTCATCACACTACGGTACAAAGGTAGTCGGCCAGGGCCGTGTCCTGTGAGCCTGGAGTTTGATACCCACTGACTCATACACCCGCTGGACAGGGCTGCCAAACACAGCTAAACAAATGAAATGCAAAAGACATCCCCCGAAGCATACATAACAACTCCTCTTTACCCCTGGCCTGGGGAACTATGCTGGCCCACATGCGCAAGTTGTCCTAAAACCTGGTGCTAAACCCATACTCAGGAGGAGCAGGCCAGTTCCATTTGCCTTGACGCAGAGGGCGAGTGAGGAGATAGATAAAATGCATGCCAATGCTGATTTTTTCAGCCAGTTTCCCATTGAGTCAGCAGAAGATGCTGTGACAACGGTCCCTAAACCAGCAGGTACTTGATACTTGAGTTTTATTTTACCTGGGCGGGATAGGACGTTACCGTCCTCTCCACCCCCCGCCCAGGGCATAAAAGATACATGTATGTCTTATAACATTATTAGTTCAAGTAGGTACAAAGTAAAAATGTATAGTTATCACATTGTAAAATCTAAAAAAAAGAAAAAGTACAAAACATTTTACCTTATACAAATCAAAAAATTACAGGCGGGATTCATCGAGTTGCACATGTGAGTAAAAAGAATATTAATAAAAAAAGATACATTTGTGAAGAGCGTATCTAGCGCTAGGTACAAAATTGATTCTATTAAAATAACACAAGTATAAAGTCCTATAAAGTGAGTAGAAAAATAATGGAAATCATTATTAAACCTGAATGAAAATAAAACAGCATATCAAAGACGACAACCAATGGAATAAAAACTATGTGATTATACCATACATATAACATGAATTGATCAAAAATATATTAAAAGAATAATAAAATAATTAAAAAAAATAATGATAAACATAAAAAGAAAATAATAAAAGATGAAAATCAAAAGTATATAGATGGATTTTCACAAGATGTAAGTTTTCAGTAGTAGTTTATGAAGCCTCTTAATCGAGTAATTTGTTTTTAACTCCTTTGGCAATGTGTTATACGCCCGTGGAAATGAAATAGCAAAGGATCCCGTCATCCTGGATGATCGGTGACAGGGGATTTGGGTCGTCGAGGCCGCGTTCCTTGTGCTTCTGCCATGGATCGTCTCGAGGGATTGTAGCCTGGATGAAATGTAGCCAGGAGATTTTTTCTTCCAGGCTTTAATCCCTGCCTGGATTATGGAAAGCGTTTTCCGGTCCTTAATCTTTAGTATCCCCTCCTGGATGTAGTACGGGGTAAGGTGCTCCATGTAGTTTGGCCTGAGGGCATATCGCATGCACGAGTTTTGAGCGACCTAGAGTCTTCTCACATCCTCACCAGAAAGGTCGCTACATGGCACCAGGCGATAGTCAATGATGGGGAATAGAAGAGTTTTGATCAGGAGGATCTTGGTTCGTTTTCCAGGCCGGTAATGCATATCCCTGAGGCCCCAGTGGACCCTGGAGACGACCTGCAACACCTGGGAACCCCAGGAGAGGTCATGGCTAATGATGACACCGAGGTATTTCACCTTTTCTGAGAAAGGGATGGATATTCTGTTGATACGAATGGTCTGAGTATGTGGCCCAACGAATCTCTCCCGGATTCTTCAATGGCCCAGGATCATGGCAGAGCATTTAGTGGGGTTTACGACCATCCCCATTCCTGCAAACCATTCACTCACACAGAAAATGTCCACATTCATCCTCCTCACACATTCGTTCAAGGAAGGGCCATCAGAATCCGCGATCAGGAGGATGTCGTCTGCATAGAGCATTATGCGGCTGTACTGCGTAACCCTGGTGATACCGTCTATGAAAAGATTAAAAAGAAGTGGGGACAGACAGGAACCCTGGGGTACACCAATGGGGAAGGAAGCGGGTATCCTTGTATTGGAGGAGGCACCGGTTGGATCTCCTCTCACAAGTGAAGCCATTTCCTTGGCAACGACCAGAGATCCTGTATTGGCTGAAGTCAGGGATGCTGTATTGCGAGAATGGAACTCAGCACAGTTATCAGAGTCTGCCCGAGTTTTCTTCAAGGGCCCCCTTGGTACCCTTACAGTAATGGATGGATGTCTTTTGCGAGGAAGTCGGGTTGTCATACCTGATACACTCAGAGGTGAGGTATTAAAGTTGTTACATAGGGTTCATCAGGGTGTGGTGCGTTCAAAGGCATTAGCTAGGAGCTATGTTTGGTGGCCAGGAGTAGACAAAGACATTTAGAACATGGTTTCATCGTGTCGTGCATCCTGTGAAAATAGATCAGTGCCTTCAAAAGCACCAGTAATACCATGGAGTGTGCCACAGGAGCCATGGTCAAGGCTTCACCTTGATTTTGCTGAACCTACCAAGGGCTGCACATTTTTTGTGCTTGTAGATGCTTATTCGAAGTGGATCGAGGTAGAGGAGACGAGAGGGTCCATGGCATCCTCTGTGGTCATTGCTTGCCTCACAAGGTGATTTTCTGTGCATGGAATTCCTGACCAGATTGTTACTGACAATGGTCCTGCATTCTGTTCAGCAGAGTTTTCCGATTTTCTGTCAAAAAACATCCCCCGAAGCATACATAACAGTATCTAGGTCCTAGATTGTGGTACCTTTAACTCTGATGGTTATGTTTTTCTTATGTTTTGAATCTAGTCCACAAGGGTCATTTTGGAGTAAACAAATGTGTAAGTAAGGCTAGAGAATTATTTTACTGGTCAAGGCTATATTTGAGATATCGGAGATGGTTGTAAAATGACCAAGGTATTCATCCTGATTTGTTTTACTTTATAGGTGAGAATATTGATGTAAATGGAGATGTTGATGTAAATGAAAATGTTCGATTGAGTGATGATCCTCATGTTGAACAGGCTGTTAATGTCCTATGGTTGTTAAAAATGTACCAAGACAAAATGTTACCGGAACTGGATGGGTATCCAAGCCCCCAGTAAGGCTTGACCTCTAAGAGGGAGGTGTTGTATTTTGTATGATTCTAGATGTTGGCAGACCTGGCACAAACGGTAGGTCATGTGACCTGGGAGAATACGGTGGTGCCCTCTGCTGTATTCATGTATGTCTGAACTGGTTAATAAATAATAAACAATATAGAACAGACTCATAGCTGAAAAAGAATCTTGTTGATTAATAATGAATTATGGCATGTAAGTTTTGAAAGAATTATGCTTGATTGGGGAAAAACAAAATCTTTTATCACTCCGTCTGAAACTTCTTGATTTCTCTTAGTTTGTCACTTCTGTGTGTCTACTGATGTAGGGGGGGATAGAAATGTCTGCTGCATCAAATTTGAATTCGTGCTATTTGAATTTTTTAGATAACTTTAATCTTTGAACAACCTTGTAGTCTCTAGGATTTCCCGACCAAGCTCTTCCAATAGCAGAGTGACACATTCTATACACTCATACAAATTTGTTACAAAACAACTTCTTTCCTTTGTATCTTGTTCAGTACACAAATCTTTATTCATTGGATCCCAAATGGTTGATGCATGTCCAAGACCTTGCAAGTGCACAGTGAAATCTTTCTTTTACTTTTCCAGTTGAACACTTACCCAAAATTCATTGGATAAATCCCAAGGACTTCAATACCGTGTCACTAACATTCTGAATATTTTTCCATCATAATAGTTTCAAAGTAAGAGTGATGCTCAGACATCTAACTTTACTTGCTACACTTACATCTACACCAACTACATTATAATTTTGAGGTTGTTTTTTATCTTTTTCTGGCAAAAGTGTAATATGGTACATTGTACAGGCCAAATATTTCCAAAATATTCACATTTAAAGAGTATGTAGCATTAAATATAAATACCATGTACCTACTCTTTGAATATAGGTTGACCCCCTTAATTTTTACTTGAAATTTTCATTTTTTACGTATCTTGTGTATGTGCAGCAACAAGCAAACATCAGTAGAGGTTTTTGCAGAATGAAGTCTTGCCATACATGCCATGCCATAATATATGCCATATGGCAATGCAAGGGAGAAAGGGCTTCGAAGAAGCCATGACCAAAGGTGAACCCCATCCAGCACTAAAGCTGCACTTGGTGGTAAATGTAGGATAATCCAAGCCTGCTGCGTGAACGGCAATTTGTAAGTAAACATCGAATCCTTACTAATTCTGAAGATTCAGGCGATATGGAGTGGAAGCGAAACAATATCCTTGATGGACTGCAAGGGTTCAAAATCTAGTACCTTAAACTTCGGTAAAATTGCCATGCGAATTAGGGATCCTGGGTAGTATAGTGGTCTGCGCAGTGGCCCGGAAAGCTAAAGGTCTGTGGTTTGATTCCCGGTCCAGGTGAATTTTTTCGCATGGCAATTAATGTGAAACCCCAATACCTCCATAAAAATTAGAAGGATGAGACAGCACAAGACACTGGTTGATATTTATTTGGTTATAACTCCAAAAACTTCAACAGAAAACGAGTTTGAAATATTTTATGGCAATGATAACGCTTAAAGTTACGCATCTTCCATAAGGGAAGTTGGGTCAGGAGTAAAGTAGGTATGTCATTACTATCATAAATGCTTAAAATTACCCATTTCTTAACAAGCAGAGTTGGGACAGGGGTAAAGATCAGGATTCTCAATGAGAACATTCTAAGATCGAAACTACCTCTTGCCATTTCTATTTCCATCGCAGTTTTATTGTACGACTGTCCCTGATTATAAATATTTTAACATGTTTATCCAGGATACATTTCAACTATCTTACTTATTAAATCATCCCAATATCATGTTAATGAAAAATCAGTCCATGATAATATCAAACATACGTCGGCCCAGTATCACTTTTATGCCACCATATAGTGGTGAAAGATGTCTTTTTATCATCAAGTTAATATCGGCCCAATATCGTCAGCAAATGCCATTTTTATAATGGCAGATGTTATCACTTTTGCCATTTGCTGATATCGGTAGCCAATATCAGATTGACCAATAAGTGATATGTGATGGTGTAAAAATTATATTGGGCGGATATCATGATGCTGCTTGGGGTGTTTGCTTACTAAGTCATCTTCAGGTGTACACTCAGTGTGAGTGTAAGCTCAGTTATGGCTTAGTACGCAGAAACACGTGTAGTGTAATTTTAAAAATTTTTTTGATATGATTGTGGAAAAGTGCTACAGTTTTTCACTCACCCAGCATCTAATATGAAGAGGTTGGCCGATAGAAGAATCGAGTCGAGGGCTGCATCAAACCAATCCTAAGATTGTTGACCGATAATGATAGAACTGTGAAAAACTCCATAAAAATGTACTTACTATTCTTCGAAAACTAAAAAAGCTTATAACTTGATAAAGGAGACTGTCTCAGGTTGACTTTGTGGAATTTTTCCATTGTGAAGACAGGAAAAAAACACTGCAATTCCACATTAAAACTTTATTCACACGACCCAGGTTTCGCCACTGAGCATCTTCAGGTAACATTACAAAAAAATCAGTCTCTATATACATGTACAAGTAAGGAAGGGAGGCAAGGAAAATGGGAGAGGGGGCAAGGGAAAAAAGCTTTTTTTCCTCTGTCTTTGAGCAAAAGTACCATCCTGTGAGAAAAATCTTTAAAGACAGTTTTGAGAGAACTATAAATAAATTTATATTAATTTAAAAAACAAGAGAATAATTCTAAGTGAATATATTTAGGGGATTTTTGAGTTTGTCACAGTTTACCTTGGATTTAAGATTGGCAAATGATAAAGAGAGAGATTCTACTTTCACACCACTGTAATACTTCAATGCTCCTGAATAATACTCTTAAGAAAATTTTGAGGATAAAGCCATGCTCAGAGTGAGTGACCCCTGTGAAGCAGAAATATGAGAATTGTCAGTATGAGGGAAGGGGTATTGGACAGAGATTATCTCAATTCTCTGTCACTCACATTTCTCAATTGCGGGTACACAGAAATTTATCGAATCTACACTTAAAAGATGCATTGAACCTTTTGTTTCTGCTAGCTTAATCTTAAAATTGGATACACATTAAAAATAAACTACCATCTAAGTTAGGAGATGAAGTCAGCAGGAGCTAGTGGATATAATATGTTTTAAAAATATTTTTTTCTCTATTCAACATCTCAGAGGCAAAGTCTGTTGCCTTGATTCTCACGGCACAATTTTTTCTTGGGCTTTCTTGGAACAAAAGAATGTACTGTAAGCTATTTCTGGTAAGGGAAAAATTCAGTAGGCCTTTCTTGTAAATAATTAATGGAATGGGTCTGCTGTACCCTTTTATTGCCCAAAACTGATTCCCCTTATCTGTGGTAGCCTATTTTTCACTTTAATTAGAAGAAAATGAGATATAGTGCAAATCTCTCCATTGTGGGTCAAGGCAGAGCAGGTTTCAGGCCTTCATAACCTTCTGGAAAACTTACTTTCCATGTATCCCGATGGAGAGCCACTCATAACTGCAGATATACCATGTATTGCCATATAAGAATTGAAGTGGTCATGACAGGGCAATGGGATGGACAGAGGAAGAAAAAGTTAGCAGCATGACCAATTGTCCTTGTCTTAGTTCAGACTATGAAGAAAAATGAGTGCTCTAGGAGCTGAAAGCTAGAGATGATCAAAAATACATTTCCCCACCAGTTGCCTGAGCATATGTGCTTATCTGTCACAAGCACAATATGGTGTATTCAGGTTAAAGTTGCAGTCTCAACTGATGGTCATCAGCCTGGAGCTACTACACCTGGGTGTGAGTACATTGAATGCATGTGATTTCATCACTTTGATTTTACATACATTATCTTGATGTGTCTTATATCATTTGAAAATCTGATCTTTGAACAAATAAATTATTATTATTATCATCATAAATAATTCTCCCTTCCCAGCTGGCCCCTGCTCAACACTCACGTTTGAAAGAAGCCTAATTGTGACAAGGATGCAATAAGTCCTCGGTGAAGAGGGAATGCAAGTTTAGCATTAATTCTCCCCAAGAAACCAATTAAATTCAAATGAGGTGAATTTCTCACAAATTAAAAAAAAGGCTACCTCATCTCTAGCTTGATAAGCTAACACTTTTCACTATTTTCAAGAGGCGGGAGAAGTATGACAACATCAGCATTGAAGAAGCATTTGAAGCAGCATTCAGGCATAATTTCTACGCAGCAAGCAAGGAAGCATGTTCAGCCCTTACAAATTAACATGATGGAAAGATTTGAAAGTGAAGAAGGTGAAGGTGCCAGTTCATCTACTTCGAGTGCCTCCAATACTAGTTCCCCAACCAGTGAAAGTTGTTTTTTTAAGGAACCGAAAAAATTCAAAAGTGATTCGAAACAACAAACCCTTAGGGAAGCATTCTACCGCTACCCAAGTTTCAACCTGGCAATCCAAGAGCTGAGCGGATAACAAAATTAGTTGGGCAAATGATATGCATGGACAACCAGCCTTTCAGTGTGGTAGAGGATAAAGGTTTTCGTGCACTCCTTTCATATTTGGAGCCTCGGTATACTATATTCCATTATGAAAACAGTTTTCTTCTGTGGTGATTCCTAACCTCTACGAGAAGGTAAGAAGCGAATCAAGAGCTCTCTGCCATTGACCACAGATCAATCACAACAGACATGTGAACTTCAACGGCAAATGACAGTTACATGAGCTGAATGGCACATTTTCTGAACGACTCTCAGGAAATAAAACATCTTTACCTTGATGTTGTTCCATTTCTAGAGGTCTCCCATTGTGGGGAACATATTAAGAAGTTTCTGGTTCAGTGCCTGGAAGAGTGGGATATAGCAAACAAAGTTTCGTATGTTGTTCACAATAATGGGAGAAACATTGTGTGTGCTGTAAATTCTTCCCCTTATCATGGAATCCCGTGTTTAGCTCATACTTTCCAGCTTACTGTTAAAGATGGATTATTAAACCAAAAGGCAGTCCATAGTTTGTCATGTTTAGCTCGACGAATAGTGAGGCATTTTAAGCATTCATGTCAAGCAACGAGTGTGCTAAAAAAAATGCAATTCAACTGCAAAGCCCAGTTTATAAACTTATACAAGATGAACTGACACGGTGGGATTCTTTATACTTGATGTTCAACAGATTATTAGAGCAAAGAAATGCCGTAACTTAAGCTGCAGCTGAAACAAAACTTCCTGCTGAGTTATCGACTGTTCAGCGGGATTTAATGGGTGATGTGGCATCACTAATGAAGATATTATATGAAGCCATGAAGGCCGTTAGCAGTGGGCATGTGAGTTGCCGAAATCATTCCAGTAGTAAATAGTACCATAGAGGAAATAAGAAATGGAGATTCCTCCCGGTTATTGGGGTTGAAGAATGAACTCGTACCTTCCTTGAAGCTGAGATTTAGCGACTAGGAAACAAATGAGTTTACACCACATCTACCCTTCTGGATCCAAGGCTCAAGGGTAGCTGTTTTACACGGGCTAATAATTTAATCCAGGCAAAATCAAAACTTCTGAAGAGAATGAGACAAATGGCCTCAAAAGATAAACAAGAGGTGGGTGTTAATTCCGGTAATAATGACTTTTTATGTAAATACTACTGATTCAATAAGATATTATCATCATATTCCATTTTATTTTTCAGTGGTAACTACATGCATCAGTTTGTTATTATAAGACATTTTGTTGAGTTTTAAATAGGGATGGGTCGGTTCCACTTTTATTCGGTTCCTAACTTCGGTTCTCGGTTCCGATTCTCCGTTCCGGTTCTTAATTTACCACTTACTTTGCATTGCTTAGTGGTAAGTTAAGATAATCATTTTCAGAAACATACTGCTTGAAAAAGAATACCTGCTTCATTATATTTTGTGATATATATACTATATTATGATATAATTTACGAAAATGTTATGAGGACTCGCACCTCCAAAGTAGGTGGACGTAACATATACCTATCAATCAGAATACCCTTATTACGGTGGTATTTCAACACTTACTAGAATTGGATGTAATAAAATAAATCATATAGTCATTTTAATGTCTGAATTAGAATAATTCGTGGCAACTTAGAAGATTCTGAGTACACTATTTCACCAGGTTTTAAATTGAAGCCTCCACTTTCACAGTGTGAGCAGGTTTCAAACTGGTTTTTGCGCCAATTATTTCGGTACCAATTATTTTTGGCCTCGGTTCCGGTTCTAAGCTCAAGAACCGGTGGAACCGAGAACCAAACCGACCCATCCCTAGTTTTAAACTAATTTTTAACTTTAAACATTTCCAGTGATGTATATTTTTCTCTTTATTTTTGTTTTAGGAAAAAAGTGATGAGGTTGGGAATAATCCAAGCATGCCATGTGGGCTCATTACTCAAAAATAATGAAGACTCGGTCAGAAGTGGTCAAGTTCCAGGATGAGGAGCAGGAGTTAAATTCCTACTTGAGGGAAGAACTTCTTTCTCCAGAGATTGAACCTCAAAAGTACTGGAGAAATAATACTATGTACCCAACCTTGAAAAAGCTTAGTCATGAATTTCTTTGTATTCCAGCTGCTACTGTGTCTTCGGAGAGACTCTTTAGTGTTGCTGGTTTAGTGTGTGACCAAAAACACAGCCGGTTAGACCCAGAACGTGTGAGGATGCTAATTTTCCTTAACAAAAATTTGGAAATACATTAAGAATTGAACATTTTCATGGAAATTTAGATGTTACCAAGGGATTGCTACTAATGTGAATAGATTTATGGACTTGAATGAACTTATTTAAATATATCTTAATACACTATTCCTTTGCAAATTATGATTAAATAAAAGGATTTTTAACGAATTTTAGTTTTTTGCCTGTTTTCAAGTTAATAACTTGCTACTTTTATTGCTCATGACATGCATTACTTCCATGGAATTGCAAACAGTTATTATATGCATGCTGTAAATGAATTCTCACTGTGATTTTTTAGCAGGTGTACATTCAAAATATTGGCCGGGTTATGTTGTAATGGAATTAAGGGATGTTCTTCTTGTAGAGGTTAGTAAGTGCATATTAAATTGAAATATTGATGGGGTGGATTCGATAGGAGATTCGATTCAAATCCCTGTCAGATTTGGATCAGAGGAAATGGTGGATTCGACCCATCTCTACTTTTTACTTTTCATTTCTAACTATGAATGTATCCTTGAAATAACAAGGGGCACATCAGCTAATAGTCCCACTTGTTGCAGTACTATTCCTCCAGATGTCCTATAAACCCCATCCATAACCACTCTCAAGACAAAATTTAAATGCACATTAGAGCAATAAATTGGTTGAGTCACATTTTATTGTAACAAAATCACAAACAAGAAATGTGAGCCAAATAACAGAACATCACACCTTGGGTTACTCCATTCCAGGATAATTAAACTCTTCCCTGGGATCTGTACTGGGTTACGAACTTATACAGTAAGCAGGAAACTTTTTTTAATATTAGACACGAAATTGACTTGTCACCATCAGACCTTTCAAGCTGTTTTAACATAGTCTTGAGTGCAAAGATGACATTTCTCTAGTCAGGTGCAAGTTCCAAACGATTGACAAGGAATAACAATAGAGACAACCACATCTTGGATCCTTCATGATATAGCTCCAAGTCATAAGCAACAGCAGTATAGCACAGCCTGCCTTGTTGATCTTTACACTTCCTTCGGATACAACAGTTGTTTCATCAGGAGTTACCAACTTTGACAGCGATACCATTAAAAGTTCAGTTTGTTCAAAAAATATGTCAACTTCAGTTGGCTTCATGGTGGCGAACAGGAAAATCTGTCACAAATGTACATTTCTGATGTAACACATTTAAGGAAACCACCTTCTATAAGTCTTGAAACCAAAACACACCATATCACACCGAGAACCTCTCCTGTCCGTGACCAATTGTAGCTCACCCACATAACCATCAACAATGAGAAACAACAACCCCTGATGTATTCATGTGGTAAATGAGGGTCTTCGGTGCAATTATTGCAATAACACCAAAAATAAATAGATAACAGGGCTCCAGGATGTCACCATGAGTCCCAACCATTAGCCGCATAAATTTGCAGAATAAAGCATCAGAGTAAAAAACTGGTCTCGTATAAGAGAAATTTACTAACATTATGAATGAAAATAAAATTCTTAACATCATATGTATCTCCATTATGTCAAACAATGAACTGGACCTGGAGGGACTTTTACAAGCAGGTGCTAGCATGGAATGGTCCCAGTCAAATACAATGCTATCAAGGAACTTTGGCAACCGAGAAAGGATGGAGATTCGTACAGGTTCTGACCTTGAAATAAAAGAGTTGTCACAAGAAAGGTAACAAAAACATCAAAAATATGCCATATTTAAAATTTTGTATACCTTTCATATTTATTGAAGATGCTGGCTTTCGTTACATTTTATAACTCATTGGTGCACTATCCATGGAATTGCTACAAGCTAATCATTTACAAATATCGTAAGTAACCCAAATAAATATATACATAAGTGTATGACATTATATACAAAGCTTTTGACAGTAACTATTCCAGAATCCATACACAAAATTTTTGCACATATTCTTATATACATCATCATCATGATCAATTGATCGATACAGAACCTTAATAATTTTGCTCGTGATGGTAAAATTCTGAAATCCATGAAATATTAATAATGTAATTTAAAAACAAGGAGTATGCGAAGAAATACAGTTTAGCCCTTCCACTTAAATTTTGACATTACTATCAGCATTGGGGGCTCATTAGGATTACATCAACTTGTTATTACTCTCTATAAAAATAGGTGTTTGCCTAAATCACTTTATAAAATGCAAAAATAAATGCAATAATTTAATAGAAGCAAACAACTTTGGTGACAGAAAATTGATGTTTCCAACCTTGTGTATTTGACATGGTAATGATAACCACCATATCAGAGCAGTGTTATTCAACTGATGAAAAATTAATTCAATAACTATATTTATATTATGAAGCAATAGAGACACAAAGGATTTTCTAAATTTCATAGCGAACACACTTTTAGATTTCATCCACAGTTGCTACAAGACAAATATTTTGATTATCAGATTTGTTATTTTGGAGATACCATTTTGCAATAATATTGCTGGAAATTTTGATTATTTTTGTAAAGTGTGACTAATGGTGATGAAATCCGACATTTGAAAAAGATGTGGAACTTAATTGTACACAAAACCTTTTAAACAAAGTTCATGTTCAACCCCGGGAATTGGAATTTTAACTCCTCATTTATAAACATGAAAGGTAACACCTATAAAACAATATGCCTCAATGTAAAATAACTGAATTATAAAAACTGGTTTTCATAAATTTTAGAGGGAAAATATTTTGCATAAAAATATTCCACATTAATTACAACAGACATCACAGAAGGACCACATAAATTAAGAGAAAACCAGATAAAAGCTTATCACAGGTACATGTAAAATTCTACACTCCCTAATCACTGGCTATGCATGATGAACTAGAATAAAACATCAAAGAAGATTATAAAAATTATAACCACATACATAGGTTTATGAGGAAACAAGCATTGCCAATACGCTCATGGCAACATTGATTCAGCAAGTAAAGTCAAATCAAAATACAGATATCAACATTTAAATTAAACCAAACTTGTGATAAAACCGTTTCTAGCAAGGTTGGATCAAATGTGTAATATGTTCTTTAACATTAATTACGAATTGAAATTTAGGCACTGGGCAGGACATTTTCATTGCATTGTCTTGTTGAATAGTTACAAGATCAACATAATTTTTCATTAAAAAATTGTGCATTTGTCTACACATGGCCATCATAAAATGGACACACCACGAGTATCAAGAAAGGAAATTTTCTTTCAACACAACTTATGGTGCTGAATATGGACATGTCATGTTTAATGTCATGAGTGAAGTGTAAAAAATATTAATATCTAAATTTTAAAAGAATATGCCTGAGAAAATATATACATACACTTACATACACATACACACGAAATATATGTACACATGTATGTTGATATATATTCCATATACTAACATACACATACATACTCAGTTACACAACAGTGTGGCAAACTTCCATTGATACAAATATATATATTGTATATATATATACACAATATATATGTATTGTATATACATATATATACAATATATATGTATTGTATATGTATACAATATATATGTATTGTATATATATACATATAAAACTAAGCAGCTCGCTTCCAAGCACGCACTTGCAAGGTGGAAAAAATTTGGAATTTAACACAATAAGAAACCAAGACTTAGCATGCCAATTATATCCAAGAGCCGTACCACATCACATTATAAAAATATGGAAAAACAAGGTAACAAGAGCTAAAAGTAGGAAAAAAATAATCAAAAGTCAGTTTTAAAAAATAGCTCACGATATTTTACAATGGGTGGAACTGCAAAACAATTCAGGACAGAGAGCTACAATCAAGATACTCGAAGTCCATGCATGAACAAAAGGAACATTTAAAAACTCTCTAGTAAGACATAATTTTCAGGAATATCAAGAAATTCACCCTCACAACTCTAAACATCAATGGCAACAAAAACTTACGTTGATGGCAATCAATTGTGATGAACAAATTAAAAATTACACAACTGAAACATATTAAATAAAAGAAGTCCCCTGGAAATGCTAGGGTTTAAATTCCTCTCACGAAGAGTGAGAAGACTCCAAACAGGCACGTCAAAAATGTTAACGGGAGGATGTGGGGAGTGAGGCATGAGGGTCCCACGGGGACTGACGGAGGGGAGCCAAGAGAAGCTGGGACCTCACCCTACAAGCGAGACTAGGACTCCTCTTTCGCCAAGGTATGGTACGTAGTTTCACCCGATGAGGGGCCACCCAAGCTCTCCATGACATCACGGTTTGCACTGTGAATGCCTTCGTCTTTCGCAAAATAGCCAAGGGCAACATATCCAGGTGATGCCAGGCGACTCGGCTGACTGTCAATGTCTGTGCTGCACTCAACACCTTGCCCACTCTCCACCACATAATTGGGCGCTGATGACTCACTAAGGGAATGGCACCTCCCACTCTCTGTAATCGTGGGCAACCCTCCTGCTCCCAATGAAGCAACTGTCACATAGCCCTCCGACACGTTGGGCCTCATGGGCTCTGCCACACTAATGGACGGCCTGCCAGGGTACAACCCGGCTTCAGAGCTCTCGGGCGAGTTCCCAGCCCCCGTCTGCCAACCCACTCGACAGTACGAGTCTGGAGCTTCCACTGAGTCATTGACCTCTTCTGTGGGCTCCGTGCCCTCTGTCATGCGAACCGGGATGAGGAGGGATGCTGCTGCCTCCTTGGGCATCCACGAGAATGGGTGAGCAACATAGTTGCCACTCGACACAGGGCTAACGTCATCTATGCAGCTCAAGTCGGGCCCATCCATTGAGGCACCCGCGTTTGTCACACTGTCCAAAGTCACATAACCCCCGGGAAGAGGTAACTTGCTACTGCTGTCAGTCAGTCCAATTCTCAGGTAAGACGACTGTGAAGGGCTGCTACTGCCTTCTCTGGTGTAATCCCTTGTGCTTCTGATCTCATGGTCACTTTCAGTCAGGTCTGACTGCAGAGACTGGGACCTGAATCTCAGTGAACTTGGAGTGTTCCCTGGCATGACTCGGAACATTTCAGGTGAAGGGGGAAACTGAACAAAAAAGGAAATATTTTGCTATTATTACATAATGGCATGCAGGATTCCAGTCACATCCCTTCAATAATGGGAAAGGTTGGCCTTACTATTCCTGAAAATCTCGACCATGACTCAACTTTCACAGAGGTGATTTTTACCACTTAACCGTTTTCAAAAAGGACATTTTATTGAGGGGGTCAGACAACTCGTGCTCACAGATATGGGGTTTTATGCAAATACATCCTCCATACAAAGACTTCCCAACATCACTGGCTACAAAGCACACTTGATTGTCTAAGGGAGAAGCATAAGAAACTTCAAATGAGATATGGAGTGAGCACTGTTCTCATAACATCCAAATTTAATAGTGGAAACATGTGAATGACAAGATATCTCATCATACCCCTTTTTCGTACAATGAGATATCTCATTATTCCCAGCCAAGTGGTTAAATGAGAATAATGGCTATTCAAACACAATTTATTTAAGCATACTTTTTGGCAGGATGTGCACAGAACCAGGACCAAACATTGCAGGTCATTTACAATTTTCTATCAATAACATTCCCAACATGAATAATTTTTTTCTTCCACAAACCATCTATCAATCATTTTATCAGAAATTACTCTTTCAGAGGAATTAATCAGTGAACAGTTACTGTGTAGGCCACTGGAGAGAAATATACCATTCTTGGAATATAATGGAACAAATAAGAAATTACTTATGATTGCAATTTTTCATTTTGCACATATATCCTACTACCAAAGGATTTATTTCTGTAAGAAAAATTACATTGACTTGGAGTAGTAATAGCTAATTTACCTCAATCTACATCACAGCACACACACAGCAAACGTCTCTTGCTATACGAACACAAAAATTTTTATCTAAAAAGGTCCAAAGTCACAAGTGAAAAAAACATGGAATGTCCTTGTATTAGTGGTATTAAAAATTTTTTTAATTTGTGGGTAAATAGTAAATGCTCTCTTAACGAAAGGGTCTACTAATAAAAACTATTATTTAGCCAGTGCTTAAAACGGAATTAGCAAAGTACAATGAAACACAACACAAAAAGAATTTTCTTTCCTTATAACTTTCGCTCTGCACAATACACCAACAGTGATAGTGATTTTTACCAAATAATGAAGGATTAATGTGGCCACTAATTTCAATATCATCACTACGAAGAGTTTCTTTTAAAAAAATTTACAAAACGAATGAAGGAAAAGTTGTCATTTACTAGAAAAGTTCACATTACCCTATCAACATCAGCCCCAGAATCAGATGATATCTGGGTCCCAGATGTCCGCTCTGAAGAAACACTTTCATGTGCTGAGCCACGGCCACTGCTGCCGCCACTAGGATTTCGGCCATGTCCCTCTGGTCCATTCAGAAGTTTCTGAAACAAGATCATTTTTGAGCATTATAACAGTTGAAACATGGAAAAAATCCTAATGGGGGCATTTACTTGGAACCGATATCGCAATTTTGTACACAAAATCATTAGGTGGAAACGAAAAATGAATTTCAGTGAAAAAAATGACTCTTCTAACCAGAGCCATTCACTCATAAATCAAAAGTAAAATAAGCAACTCTCGGCTGAGCTTAAAGCCACCGAGTGTGTCCACCGGGTTGCGGATGGTGGGTCGACCTCTAGATATAGAGGTTAGCTGCGAGATAAGTGAGTTTACTTGTCGAATAAGCAGTCGTGGACAAAAAGAGACGGCATTCCGAGGGGGTATTGGTCTATCCCTGGGTAAGGTAGGACTCTAAATAATACAGAACCTGTGAAGATGCCGTGACTTGGCGACGGGAGGCCACCAATAATTATGCTTCTCATCACCCAGAGGAGAGGGCAGCAGCTCTCCTTCATATGAGAGAAGGTGGAGACCACAGTGGTCGGTACAGCGACACTCATTTCACTACAGCCGTGGTAACATTTACTTTAACGGCTGTAGTACTGCCATGTGGAAGGCAAGGGGAAACCACCACATTAATATCCCGAGAAGTCGCAGCTACTCCACTCTTTTCTTTCTTATCAAGACATGATGGAACCCTCACGAGTAAAATATTCCGGAGGTAAAATAGTCCCCCATTCGGACCTCCAGGTGGAACTACTCGAGAGAGTACATCAGTCAAGTGGGATAAACTTTTAAGGGTAGGAACATGGAACGTGAGATCGCTTCGGACTTGTGGAAGACTGGAGAACCTGAAGGTGGAAATGTGAAGAATGGACCTCGACGTATTAGGAATCAGCTAAATGAAGTGGCCCGAAGAAGGAGACTTTTGGAGTGGAAGCTACAGGATTATATATACAGGATCATTAAATGGTAATGCTGGAGTAGGAATTATACTCAGAAAGAGCGGCAGAATGCATGTGACGAGCTTCCTGTACTATTACAATGAAAGGATAATAACGTTGAAGATCGAAACCAAACCTGTAGATACCGTAGTGGTGCAGGTTTACATGCCTACGTCGGACTACGAAGATGAAGAAGTGGAAGAAGTCCACGAAGATATCACGGAAGTTATAAAACAGGTAAGAGGAGAAGAAAACCTAATTATTTTAGGAGACTGGAACGCTATCTTCAGCAAAGGTCAAGATGGAAGAATAACTGGAAAATACGGATTGGGAATCCGAAACAAAAGAGTAGAAAGACTGACGGAGTTCTGCACACAACATAAGTTAATGGTCGCCAACACATTGTTTAAAAATCACAAACGAAGACGATACACATGGAAAATGCCAGGGGACAGAAGAAGATGTCAAATAGACTACATTTTAGTGAAGCAGAGATTTAGAAACCTAGTGAAGGACTGCAAAAGCTAAACTTGGGCAGTGACCATAATGTAGTGATGAAATGCCATCTAAAATTCGAGAAATTGAAATGTGAAGAACACTTGGCAAGTAGAAAACAACATAGGAGAAGACCTGAATGAGAAATCAGTGGAAGAGCGTTAGGAAAATATTAAATGTGGACTAGAGGAAGCTGCAAAAGAAGTTCTTGGAATAAGAAAAGTTGCCAAGAAGAAGCCATGGATCACGGAGGAAGTCTTAGACTTGATTGTAGAAAGAAGAAAGTACAAGAATGCGAAAACGGAAGAAGGGCAGCTTTGTTACAAAAGAATAAGTAACGAAATAAGTCACAAAGCCAGTAAAGCTAGAGAGATGTGGATGAAGAATCTATGTGAAGATGTACAAAGCAACCTTGCACTTGGAAAGCTGCCTATCGGACAATGAGGAACCACTTCAAGGAATGGAGCACAAGATGCAATGCCTTAAGAGACAAGAATGGAGAAATTTTGATTGAAAATGAAGACAAAGTGAAGAGATGGAAAAAATATCTGGAAGAGTTATACAATGGAAACCATCTCAGCACGAAAGTGATTGAAAAGGAAAGTGAGGTCGAAGAGGATGATATGGGAGCATCAATATTAAGATCGGAATTTGATGCTGCAGTAAGGGACCTTCAGAGGAATAAGGCTTCTGGTATTGATGATGTACCTGCAGAATTAATTAAAAATTCAGGAGAGAAGACATTACCTCATCTTTACAAAACCATCTGCGACATGTACTCAACAGGAAAAATTCCAAAGGACTTCGAGAAAAACATCATCAATCCTATTCCCAAGAAGAAGAGAGCGGAGGAATGTGAAAATTTTAGGACTATAAGCCTTACAACACATGCATCGAAAATATTGACGAGGATCATCAACAGAAGAATAGAACGAAAAGCTGAGGAGTTCCTGGATGAAGATCAATTTGGATTCAGGAAAAGTAAGGGTACAAGGGAAGCAATATTGGCCCTTAGACTGCTCATAAAGAAGAGAATGGAGAAGAACAAGCCGACATTCATTGCATTTGTGGATTTATAGAAGGCCTTTGACAATGCGGATTGGGATTCAATGCTTGGAATTCTGAAGGGAATTGGAGTGTCCTACAATGACCGAAGAATTATCCACAGTCTGTATAAAAACCAGGTAGCTGTGATTAAATCTGGACCCAGCTGTGAAGAGGAAAGAATAAGGAAAGGAGTGAGACAAGCTGTGCACTGTCTCCCGTAATTTTCAATGTTTACATCGAGAAAGCCATCAATGAAATCAAAGAGAAGTCTTCTGGAGTGACTATCCATGGAGAAAAAATAAGCATACTGCGATTCGCTGATGACATAGCACTCATAGCAGAGACAGAGGGATCTGAACAAGATTCTAGAACCATGGAAAGGACAATGGCCAGATATCAGCTGAAGATAAATAAGAAGACTAAGATATTGGTGTGCAGCAAAAGAGAAGAGGCCAAAACCAATTTCATATTAGGAAAACAAAAACTTGAAGAGGTGAAGGAGTTCTGTTACCTTGGAAGCCGAATAACCAATGACGGACGAAGCAAGAAAGAAATAGTTAGTAGAATAGTCCAGGCAAAGAGGAAATTCTATCAAAAGATGAATCTACTTACAGCAGGAAATAAAAGCGTAGAAGTAAGGAAACAGTTTATCAGAACATACTTCTGGAGCATGTTTCTTTACGGCAGTGAGGCATGGATGATGAGAGCAGCGGAGAAGAAAAGGGTGGAAGCATTCAAAATGTGGTTTTACAGAAGAATGATAAAGATTAAATGGATCGACCAAGTGACAAATGAAGAAGTCCTAAGGAGAGTGGGAGAGAAGAGAAGTCTGCTGAAAACTCTAAAAAGAAGATGGAACAACTTAATTGGCCATATCTTGAGACACGATGGCCTGATGAAGACAATCATTGAGGGAAAAATAAACAGGAAGATTGGAAAAGGTAGGCCTCATAAGAGTTACATGGAGCAGGTCGTAAAGGACGTGAAAGAGAGGAACTATGTTGGTATGAAGAGGTTGGCCGATAGAAGAATCGAGTGGAGGGCTGCATCAAACCAATCCTAGGATTGTTGACCCATGATGATGATGAAAATAAGCATAAGGTGATGCCCACCAAACAAGCTGATTTGAGACCATTGATGTCATTTACCTCCCGTTCTTGACTGCTTTTAAGGAAAGGGAAGGGAGTAGAGGGGGGTGTCGGAAAGTCTGATCGCACAGATCTTGTCACAACCACTTCTACTAGCAGAGTCAGCTGTGTGTCCTCCATTGCGATAAGGTGAAGTAGCATCGTGGGCTAAGTTCTAATTGGACGAAGTGGATGACGTAAGAGAACGTATGCATGCCCACTTTTTGGAAAGGGATAAAAACATGTTTTTCGCCGCTTATAACTTGAGAACTAATTGACGGACCGAAAAATGGAAAAATAAAGGTCTTTTTATTTTTACAAACTCTATCAACTAAATGATATTATATCTATCCAAATATCTCTATCGGCAATAAAAAAATATGGTAACTGACCACACACACTGTTTCTTCAAATCATTCCGCACATAAGTGAAAACATCAAAATTTAATTCAGAATCAAACACCAAGTTAAACCGAGAGTACAGTGTCTTAGTACCTCGGGAATATTTTAAACATATGCTATGACAACAGCAAGAGACTTGACTTCAGTTGCCAAATGTGCTAAGACTTCAGCTTGATCAAAGGTCTTAAATAAATAAAATTGAAAAGAATCACTCAACAATTTGTGTTTTCATACTTTCCTAAATTAATGGATACAGAACATATTTTATGCTATTTGAAACTGTCCTTAACTATCAGCTTGCCTCCTCCAATCTGCTCTTCTAGTGATCTATGCATGATTATTAGACCCTTCAAAGTGGTCATTATGATATCAGTTCTGACTGGACAGTTTCATCTCTATTTCCTCATATTTCTAAATCAGGTAAATGCAACATAATTTTTTTGCTTAATCTGAACAATAATGCAATGTGAATAAACCTATCATTTTCAATGTATGTGCATATTTTATGAAAACACATTAGGAAAAGTGATCAAGTTTTAAGATGGGAAAATATTCCATTACCGTCATGAGACATATGAAAATTACTTTAAAGCCGCAGCATTTAAAGCCATGATGATGACATTGAAACATTGAAATCTGGGATGTAAATGGTAAAATTCAAGTAGAATCATTGGAATGACCTCATTTCTTTCTACAATGTTCTGTTAATTTTAGTCAAAGAATAATATTTAATGGGACTTAATACATTGGATGCAAAATAATGGTACTTGAATAAAAATGAACCTTATTAACACTACATTTTCATCATGGTATGAAATTCATGGTTTTCATCATGGTATGGTATGGATTAGACTGAAATGGCAGGGAAAGATGGCATATACTTTCCATGGTTAAATGGTCACTTAAGTGAATTAAACATTTATCCACATTCACTCTGTATACATGATGGACGAATCAGTGGCAATACAAACAGCATTTCCTGCATACATAAAATGCTAGCTGGCAAATGATTTTACAATGAGAATTGCCATTGGCACCCATGTCCTCAGCACTCTCATCAACATACTCTGATAAGCTAAGGGATAATGATTAGTCAAACTGACGACTACCAAAGTAATTTACATTGCCTCTACTGTAATAATGACTTATTCATTAAAACCTGGTAATTGAACAGTTTCGAAAGAATTTCCTTTTAAAGAGGGGCTACTTCACACAATGTCAGTAACCCAACTTCAGTAATTGATGAAACTTTTAAACAAGAACTATTACAAAAATGCTAGCCAATGAGACATTAACGTTGATTCAATAAAATTTTGGAGAATATTAAGCTCACAGTGAAAACACATTTAGATTTGAATTTAGTTTCTCATTAAGATAACTCTAATACTCTCAAAACCAAATAATTCTCGATAACTCATTACAGGCAATGCAAAAAGTAGGCAATTGTTAGTGTTGCAACATTTTTACCTCTTCATCTGCAGATCCACCAATACCCAACTTTTTCAAAGATCGATCATGGTCATCGGGAGGAATTGTCTTATCCTTTGCCTGAAATAGATTTGAAGTAAATTTTCAGTTTTAACCAATAATAATCACTCCAGAAATTGCTAATTATCAATTTACAATAAGAGAAGAGCTCAACAGGCCACAGATTCTCTTGTCTATTCACCTTTCCCCAAGACAAACAGAGTGATCATTGAGTATTTAAAAGGAGATTTGTTCAAAAATGAGACCTTAACCATGCATTGATTCTGTCCTTATATTACCCTCCCTGGTAAACATGCACAACAATAGGACTTTCAAACAATGACATCACCTCCCCAATCCTATCAAACACTGACATGGTCCTTCATGGTAGCATGGTCCTTCTGAACAAGTTGTCCACATGGTAGATATTTTTACGAGCCCCAAGATAAACTCTCAATATTAAACATGGTGGTTGTAATATATTTTACTCTGTATGGCTATAATACCATCTGAGTTTTCCAGTCTCAAAGAGAGTATAAACAATTCTAAGAAACATGGAAAATGAAATCAAGACAAGAAATTCATCCCAATGAAAGATTTTGAAGTTCACATAAGAGTTTTTGAACTTGTAACCCAGAGAATTTTAATTATATTTTAATTATGTGCAGCCACATAAGGGTCATAATTTTGGAGTTGCACAACAAAACAACGTATGACACATGTCATTATTGGCAGTCACCTTTACATACTCGAAATGGCCCAGGGATGGAATAAAGTCTAACCAGCCTTCACTAACTGAATGTTGTGCAAAAACTTAACCACATGCTCTATTATTGATTAACCACATGCTCTATTAACTTATGAACAATCGACAAAAGTATTACTTACCGAGTCTTTCAATCCATCAGGGATCTGGATCACAAATTTACTCATCTCCACAGAATGAGCATACAACCTGAAAAAAGAAAATATTTAGTACTTGCAATATGAAGTGACCAGATGGAGCAATATAAGAGTACTAAAACACTTAAGTCACAGTGGGATATGAATAGAGAATGTGGAAAATGTAAAAAATGAAATTGTTTATAGCTGAAGACAGTTTTCCTTTCACTAAATAAACACAATGGCCACTATATGCCGTTAGATAACAATCAGAAATTTTGCATTTTACAATCATTGCAAGGGTTTAAAATTGGTTAGATTAAAGGTACTTGTGGGGGAGAATCAAGCTTTGCCATCACCAATTTGTGACATTCAATCATATCATAAGTTAAATAAAGATGGATAATTACATTAATTTATACTCAAAATGGATCCCTTTATGCTAAAGGTATTTCCATCATTGTTCGTAAAAAAAAAATTTTTCCAATTTGGAAATCCAATTTCAAACTGAATTCATTTCATTGTTCTGTGATTTCAAGTTTCATGGTAACACATACTGTCACATACATTTAGAATAGCCTTTTATGAACATTTGACTATCCCTAAGGTATGACCAATGCCATATGTAAGCAGATCGATTCCGATATCCCACATTCCATTTTATGCATTACTTTGTTGCTTTTAGGGGTTCTGCACCATAAACATTCAAATAAACCTACTCTATTCCATCTATGTATCCCAAATGTCCAAGTTTCATGCTTTGTTAAGTTGTGTTTCTTTTTAGAAGGTAACAATGCCACTTCCATTTCCACTTTCCAGGTTCCTCTTCCATTAACCCATGGGGGTAAAGCACTGGCAAATCGCCAGTCACATTATAAATGTATTTATTGTTGCTTCTATGATGTAATTCAATGTTCAAATACTTTTCTTTTCCAATGATATGTCCCACAAGTCTTTTTTTATTGAATGAAATTAAGTTTTGAAATATTTAATGCATAATTAATTTTAATTTCCAAATTAAAATTTTCAGAAAATGAAATTGGGTTTTAAGGGCACATAAACAATTGAAAAAAATTAAGAGGCGAATGGGTTAAAGATTGCTCTAAGCATAGTAGGTTTATGATGGTTTTTTTAAATAGGTTTTGCAAATGCATCGTTGCCTAACCTAGCCCTCTTTATCCCCTTCATTTTGCACCACCTCTTCAAATAGTTTTAGAATGAGTAATGCGGTACAATTGTGCGGCTGAGGACCCTTGCCACTGGATCTGGATGGAGAAGGAACTATCCTCTATACACTCCCTTGCCTTTCTATTTCTCTGGCAGCACAACATTGGGCAATGTCAACAAGACATTCAAACCCCTTCTACTTTAAGGACCTCACTTCCCCCAACAAGTGGAAATGCTCAGCCTCATAAGTGCCAGAAGCTCAGTTGCAAAGATATTTGAATTCTCGTACAGCTTGATAATGAACAAAATTAATATCAATTTTCGTAGCATTGGGTTTCACTGCAAGCAACTGGTGAGGGCCCCATTATAAAGTTTTTAATCAGAGATGTGAAAATACTACCTGCAAATACTCAAATGCTAAAAAGGATTCAACATTCAATATCTCAAATAATTTTGCGAAAAGAAAAGAATTTGAATACCATTAATATTGCACTATACACCAATGGACCCCTTACAGTACTATATTTGGCATGTCGATGAGCTACACCATACATACAGAAAGAAAACTGAGGAAATATGAGTCTGTTGATGGGTTTCGCTGTGTAATTTAAGGTAGAGAGATAATAGTTTTAATAAATGGAATTCCAGGGAAACTTGTCTTTTCACCAAAAATAAAACAGTGAAACTAGTCACCCCCAGTCCGGGTTCAAATCGAAGAGAGTTTGTAAATATTGTTGATGGTTGCTACTCAATTCAAGCTTCATTAGGAATAAAAGCTTCTACTCTACTACATATTCATCATTAATTTAAAAGAGGTGGCACAATGTGTTTTTATTCCAAATCGTACTTTAGTAAATAGCTAATGCATTTTACAAAAAGAGTTACTGAGTCTCCTCTACTCTGCAATGCCTCCTCTATGAGCTATTGTTTGCCGAGAATATGTTGAGAATACATCTAGTCCCCAAGTTAGAGAAGCTATATCTTACAAAGGGGTGAACCAATTTTAAAGCAATAAAATGTATCTTATAGTATTGTATAATGTCCATTTTACCTTTATTTATGTAAATCAAAAATTTTTGTCAGCTTGGATAAAGTTTTACGGAATTTTTATTTGGAAAAAAGGGTTTTTGGGACTTAAAACTCAATGAACCAACTTTGCATGCTTTTTATTCCGTTAGCTGTCATCATATTAAATTATCATTGTCAATATTTCAACAAAATAAATCCATAAAGAATTTTTTGACCAGGGTTCGGGCAAGGATTCTAAGATTCGGTCGAATCCTATCGAATCAATGGATTCGAGATCGATCGAATCCAAATATTCAACTGAATCCAAAGATTCGATTGAATTAATGGATTACAGATTTCAATAACAGTTGCGTGGATTCTATGCACCAGTGGCGGAGAACTACAGTAAGTCCTCGACTTATGCGGATCTGAGTTACATGGATCCGGAGTTATGCTGATGTTCAGTTAGACCGGTGACATGCTTGCATTTCTCAACACCTTGATGCCTGATCGCATCAGACTTTTTCACCATCACAATGATCAAATATCACCTATCGAACTATGTAATGTCTTAAACTAGAGTTGGCCTTCCAAACACCCGTAGTTTGGCATCAACTCTTGTGCGCTTGGCAATGAGTCGCTGGTCGTCACGTGGTTGAATCTGTCACGGCAGGCAACAGAAATGCTGATAAGCACAAGCATGTCACCGGCCTTCTTTAAAATTGTAATTGCTCGTTTTTAGCAATTAAATCATAAATACCATGGTAGGAAATGTTTATGCAGCATATTGTAAGCTAATAATTCTTGTCCACACATGAATTCTTTGAAATTTCCCAATTTAAAATTCTAACAAAAAAGTCCCTCTGCATTCTTCCAGAAACAGTATTTTCAGAAAGAGCCTTCAGTACTCATGGAAATTTGGTTGATAAAAAAAGAAATCAATTAGATACTGACAAAGTGAAAATGCTGCATTTTCTACACAAAAACTTGTAATCTATTTTCATTGAATTTTCAATTTTATTTAAGAAAAATTAAACTTTGATTTTCTTTTGAAATTACCCAATCTTTATATTTGCCCTCGAACATGTCCCTAATTTCAGTGAGTGGGGACTATAAGACCATTATTCATTTATTATTTACTTTAAGAAATAAGATTCAGCTATGATTGGATTTAATTATAGAATTCATGAGAAAGGAAGCATTATTTAACAATTTACATATAAAAAGAAGACTTGAGTTAAATAAAATTGAGGAGGATTAAGATTTGGGATTTGGATTCAATCGAATTTGGGATTTACCCTACCACTGGTTTTGACAATTTGAAGAAAACAAATTTTAATTATTTTAAAATTTACATGAGTTGTTAAGAAATTTGTAGAACTACTACAAAACCGGTTACTCGGGAGAAACTTAAGTTACAGCCGCTAGGTTGACAGCATTACAAGTTGTATGAAGTACAGAAATAATTAATGCAAGTAGGGCATTTTTTCTGGAAAAAAGGTGGTGGAACTCAAGTTGTGCATAAGAGTTAAATGTACGCACATTTCTCACATCTTTAAAGCACAGATCTTTCTTCGGTCAAATCGGTTTCATTTGGGAAAATCCCCTTTCACACTCACTATAACCCTTTTACTGCCAGCCCCTTTAAGGTAGACTGTGAGAAAACAGCAAAGCCCATTTCCGTGAATATCGTAAGATTATGAATTTTAGGTATATTTGAAGCATTCAATTTTAATACATAAATTATATAATTTACTCAATGTCCATGATATATTTCCATTTTTATGATGAAAAAATCATTCTTGCTGTCTCTGATTTGAGGGAAATATAATATTACAAATATGTAATGTAGGTGGGCTGATATATATATGCCCACTGGCAGTAAAAGGGATAAGAAATGGCTATTGTATTTTGCCTAACACCATCTGTATATATATCAAGATACATGCTACTGCAGTGCCACGATCAGCTAAGTGACTACAGACAGAAGATGCATTGGGTCCATAATTACGCAGTCAAAATCAGAGATCTAGTTGATTAAACAGTTATAATGAGCTTATGATTGAGTTATACAAGTTTTGACAATTTATGTCAACTAAAAATAGAACCACAACACAGTTGAAGCACATTTCATCAGAAAAAAGCCCAGAAATACAAGTATTACCTAACTGCATTTAAATTGGTTTTCTCTTTTGGAATAGATAACTTCTCAAACTCAGGGGTTTTGACGTATGTTTCAGACAGTAGATATTTACCGATATGTGCATCAATTATGAGCAAAATGATTACCTTGTAATAGTAATACCATAGTTTATTCTGCCATATCTAAGATTAATGTTGCGGAGTTAAACTCTCAGTAAATTAACAATTTATTTCAACTTTGAAACAAGTTTGTGGTTAGATTCAAAACTGAAGAGAACTTGAGGGTGTGCTAAAACTTTCTGCTCTCATATTAAGGCTTATAAAGGAATAAATTCAACAGTCCATAATTGGTGGTAAAATTATTTGATTATGTACATACTTGAAATTTTAAAACCAGAATTACATTTTTAAAATTTCATTCTGTAATGTAAAATAAACCAAGAAACTAACATTTAATACATTAATTGCAATTTCAGGATTCTAGAATTCCAGGTATTTGAAATATCGAGTTCTGATTTACATTTGAATTCGAGAAATCTACTACAGTGGAAGCCCCATGCAACGAGTACAGCATATAGCGAGAAGCTCGAATTAGCAAGGGCTTTGGAAGGAACCATTCATAGGAACCCTATGATTTACGTGTAAAATAAATCGGTAATTGCAAGGACAACAGCCTGCCTCAACTGTGGTCATTCACTATTATGAGAGGTAAATTTTGCACATACGTGTTCTTTTCAATAACATTAAATGCCAAACAGTAAATTTTTCCGCCCACTTTTACGTTCAAATGTTCGTTTCGGCCATTCACAAATTGCCCGTATGCATCCTTATTAATTAAATACTAATTTCTCATAAGTCTGTGCATTTCATTGTTCTTTTGTCATCCTCCCGTTGGTATTAGTATCAAAAAGTTCCCAGTGCTGTAGCTAGATGTCGGTACGTCAGCAGATATTGCGTCCACCCGAACCTATCTCGATGAAATTCAATTTTGAACTTGCAGGTGCTTGAAATTGTGGACCTACTTGTCACAGGTATGTTTCCATAAATTCAAGATAGTATTCCATGCATAATTATTGTGGTCCAGGACAATTCATAACTAATGCTTTTGCATTCATAAATGCTGGATGTAAATTGGCTCTAAGATTCCGACAAATACAAGTCAGCTGTTGTCAGATACCATTTAGATTATTTTAAAGGAGGCAATCTAACAGCAAATGAAGGTTGTTCTCTCCTTTATTTCCACTGATAACCTGGAGAAGATAGCAATCCGGTGCTTGCGTGGAACTAAATCCCCTTTAGTTTTATCCTGGTGATTTTTTTATCTAGCAGCTGCCTCTCGCCATTTTCAGCTACTTTTAAAGAGATGGAAAGTATGACTTTATTCTGCTTTCCGAAGGTTGTACAGTTAATAGTTTGAGGCATTTCCATTACTTGCATTCATGACATATGTAATTGGTGCATCCAAACAAACAGGGCAATGACAATATAATTAACACGTTGTACAGTACACACATCTGACGCAAGGGCTTAAGTGTAAATATTCGACTTACTATATTCCAGCATATGACACAGAACATAGAATTTGAAGTAATTGAAAGTGGATACGATCATGGGTAAATTATATGTTCGAAAATTTGATTTTTAATGGCAATCTCATTAGAATATTTTCACCACTCACAAAAAATAACCCAAAATATAGCTGTGGGGTGATTATTCAATTACCTTCGGTTCCAATGACAATTCTATAGAGTGAGTGCTTTTACAGTTCCAAAGGGCTCTCGCTATATAGAGCTTCCACTGTATTCATCCCATCTCTAGTTTTGATATTTGAAGGTTTAATTCTCTTAATTTTTACATAATAAATTCTCAAGACTGTTAAGCATTTAAAATCAATTCAACAAGCTGTAAAAGCTTGACATATACCATTGAGTCCAAAAAAATTTCTGGGAGACAATTGTATTAAAGTAAGGTCAACTAACCTGCGGCCTACATACACTGCTGTGCACACAAACAGAATGATTCCAATAGCAAGAGGGATCCAAAGCTGAAGTTCTTTTGATGGGCCTGAAAGAAAGTATAACAGAGATTAAAAGAAAAGTACTACGGTATACTCCTTCCTATTTCAACTACTAAGGCAAACTTTGATTTTAAATTAGCAATAACAAGATTCAATTTTGACAGCATAAATCAATTTGCAAAAGCAACACACACTAAAAAAAAACAATTGCCAGACATCGATAAATAAATTTAATAGGCTAAGATATAACTTATATCTGAAAGAATAGGCTTAATCTAGAACTACTGACGTTCAGTACATTTATAAGGATGTCAATTGTTTGTTTTTAAAAATTATGAAGTTAACTTTAATACTGATACATATAAATTTTTCTTAATATATCCAATTGTCGTCAGAGGCTTTCGGGTGCAGCGTACAACGCATTGACGGTGTGCGAGCTTTCGCGGCCATTACAGGATGCATCATCAGGCAATGATAATATGTTGGAAAGGTCGATATCTTATATATCTCCATCCCTCCCCCCTTTTTACTGTAGAGTGGTGGGGGGTGAATGATGTAAGAAGGTGGCCACCACTTAGTCCTGTCCTTGGGGAGACGGTGAACTTTCCCTACCCCTCACGTATCATATTGGCCAAATACAAATGCACCATGCCAAATACACGCAAGATTATTTCACCACATTTTCTACTGCCATTTATGTACTAATTTTGTTTTTAATTTTAATCACATTAGCCTTCTTTCAGTAGGGTTTTCGCAGGTTTTTCAAAATCCCCTTCATGTGTGGATGTTTTCCTGCAGTGGGTTTTTTTCCATGATGGACATCAGCTAATATCCTCATGTTTTTTCCCACAACTGCACATATCTTTTACACATACCTTTAATGTTATCATTTGCATCTTGTTGATTTTATATGGTTTTCCTAACCGAAACCTTATATTCATATTTTTCATATTGTATAACTACATTAATTTTTTTCATTGTCATATTATCTTACTTATTTTTTCCTCATTGTAATTTATATATTTTTTGAGTATTTAGACATATATATGCTATATTTCATGCATTGACGAGGGGTTAGATGGAAGAGGGGACTTTTTAGTCTCAATCTCGCCCCAATAAAGATGCTTATCTATCTATCTCACAGTGCCAACGGGTGTGTCGTTTTTTGACTTCTTGTGGAACCATCCATGCATATCTTTACTTCGGAAAAGTCTTCTCCAAGTCGGACTCAGCCGAATGCCATTGTCCCGGTTGAAATTAAGGGGGCATTTCTCAATTCCAATAGCCTCGCAGATCAGTCGGTGGTGATAAAATCTTTCTTGGGCTAACACCTGCGTCTCGTCAATTAAAATCTGGTGTCCCTCCTCGGAAAAGGCCCTCGGAAAAGGCATGTTCCACAATGGCTGATTTCCCCGTGTCCATATGTGACAAGGCTCTTAGATGTTCCTTTATTCGGCATGCCACAGAGCGACCAGTCTGTCCGATGTATGATTTCCCGCAGGAACAAGGGATTTTATAAATGCCTTCAGAGTGGAGTGGGTGGAGGTGGTTCTTGGCGGATGGAAAAATGTTTCTCATTTTCCCTAGCTTAGAGGTGACGCATCACGCTTCCCGCTTTATTCAGTACCCGAGAGATCCTTTCCGTGGTTCCAGAGACATACGGAATGGATACGTAGGTGACTGGCTCCATGTCCTCCCTTCCTGAAGTGCCTTGTGATGAGCGTCTTCGAAGTTCTGGAATGGCGGCGGATGAAGGATTCAGAATAGCCATTCTGTCGAAGCGCTGCCCTCACATGGTCTTCTTGGGTCCTCAGAGACAGGTCATCGGACACCAATCTGGCTCTGTGCAGCAATGTTTTTATGAGCGCCACTTTCTGTTGAGGGTAGTGGTGGGAATCTGCATGAAGGTAACGGTCGGTATGGGTTGCTTTGCGGTAGACAATGTCGGAAGGACCTGTTCGCGCCCGTTGCCGTGATGCCCCCAGACAAGTAAGGCCCCACAGGGGTAAAATAAAGCAAGGAGGCTGGCCTTTAACGGAACATACGAAAAACTAACGAAAAAACTGTCACTTAATAACGGGGGTGAAAGAGAAGGAAATTGCCGGGCTTGCGTTCGCATACCTTGTCCGACGTCTTCCGAGGATCGGCTTGGTCACTCACACATTCATACATTGTCCCGGTTGAAATTAAGGGGGCATTTCTCAATTCCAATAGCCTCGCAGATCAGTCGGTGGTGATAAAATCTTTCTTGGGCTAACACCTGCGTCTCGTCAATTAAAATCTGGTGTCCCTCCTCGGAAAAGGCCCTCGGAAAAGGCATGTTCCACAATGGCTGATTTCCCCGTGTCCATATGTGACAAGGCTCTTAGATGTTCCTTTATTCGGCATGCCACAGAGCGACCAGTCTGTCCGATGTATGATTTCCCGCAGGAACAAGGGATTTTATAAATGCCTTCAGAGTGGAGTGGGTGGAGGTGGTTCTTGGCGGATGGAAAAATGTTTCTCATTTTCCCTAGCTTAGAGGTGACGCATCACGCTTCCCGCTTTATTCAGTACCCGAGAGATCCTTTCCGTGGTTCCAGAGACATACGGAATGGATACGTAGGTGACTGGCTCCATGTCCTCCCTTCCTGAAGTGCCTTGTGATGAGCGTCTTCGAAGTTCTGGAATGGCGGCGGATGAAGGATTCAGAATAGCCATTCTGTCGAAGCGCTGCCCTCACATGGTCTTCTTGGGTCCTCAGAGACAGGTCATCGGACACCAATCTGGCTCTGTGCAGCAATGTTTTTATGAGCGCCACTTTCTGTTGAGGGTAGTGGTGGGAATCTGCATGAAGGTAACGGTCGGTATGGGTTGCTTTGCGGTAGACAATGTCGGAAGGACCTGTTCGCGCCCGTTGCCGTGATGCCCCCAGACAAGTAAGGCCCCACAGGGGTAAAATAAAGCAAGGAGGCTGGCCTTTAACGGAACATACGAAAAACTAACGAAAAAACTGTCACTTAATAACGGGGGTGAAAGAGAAGGAAATTGCCGGGCTTGCGTTCGCATACCTTGTCCGACGTCTTCCGAGGATCGGCTTGGTCACTCACACATTCATACATGCAGGCCGTTCAGGCAGGTCACTGCCGTTCACTCGCTCGCACAGGTCTCCTCGTCTTCTGGGCCTAGCCCACACAAAAAAATCTCTCCCTCCCTCTCGAGTGCCCTCAACGGCCAAAATCTTACTCACGAAACAAAACACGGTCGCGGACACTTGCCACGGCAAAAAAGGGAACAGAGGGAGGGAAATCAAAAGAACAAAAAAAAAGTGGCCAGTCCTCGTGCGAACAGACCCGTTGGTGTCCCTCTGCACCAGAACGTCCAGGAAGGCTAGCGAGCCGTTGACTTCCGTTTACATAGTAAATCGTATGGCCGGGTGCAGGCTATTTAGGTGAGATGCAAACTCATCCAGGGTGTCTCTCCCGTGTGGCCAGATGACAAACGTGTCTACTACATATCTTATCCAGCATGTCGGTCGTAACTTGCTGGAGGCTAAGGCATCTTCCTCAAAATGTTCCATGAATAGGTTGGCCATGACCGGTGAGAGAGGGCTTCCCATGGCTGCCCCATCCTTTTGTTCGTAGTATTGTCCACCCCAAAGAAAATAATTAATCCTCAGGCAGAAGTCGGCTAGTTTTGGGAAATCCCGTGGAAGCCCGAAGTCAGTAAATTTCCTGATGATGTCTACTGACTCTTTGATTGGGACTTTCATAAAAAGGGAGATGACATCGAAGCTGACAAGGATGTCGTCCTCGTTGACCGTCAGCCGTTTTAATATTTCCATGAAATTCTGTGAGTTCTTGACGCAGGTTCCCGTCTGTCCGAAAGCTCGCACACCGACAACGTGTTATACGCAGCTGCACCCGAAAGCCTCTAACGACAATGGATTTTGCTGTGAAAATCTTAATATAACCAACGCTTACTAATAAAATAAAAAATAACAATTAATAACTAAAAAATAATAGCTTCAACAAAACAGCCGAGAGGTAGTCAATGGGATTAAATGTTAGTTCTGAAAATCTAAAGTGGGGTTGAGTGATGGAAATACCACCAACGGCTATAAAAAGGTGGAGCATAGCTAACTAAGTAATTGAAAGCAGGGTGATCAATTAAGTTTATGGGAGAAAATCATACACAGCACAGTAGGCATTTGGAGGAGATAGCACAAATGAATTTCTATTGTTGGAGAATAAATAAAAAGAAGAGAAAAACCCAGGAAAGTAGGTAAGCAGAGAGATAGGTAAGGTATTTTACAAGAAACAAGAAGTCAGGAGGCATACAAGTAGAAGAATGAAACCGCTAGACAGCTTCAAACAGCACAGCACAAATAATAATCACACATGATAAGGCTGGATTCTAACAATCACATTTCCCATGCACATGAATAAAATACCTTTTGAGACACTCACCAGAATTATAGCAATTTGTTTCCACTAGCTTGCTCCATGGGCCTCTGTAAAAGACATGTCCAGGTCCAACATTTACAGCACGGACAGAGAAAGTACTGATAATGGAGCCCTCCTCTTCACAATCAGGTACAGATACTTGGGCTTCATTGGCTGAAAAAGCAAAGCATTCGGTGAGATAGCACATGAGAAGAAATATCCGCAAAATATTAGCCTTTTCCATAGAGCATTGAAGATTTCCTATTCACTAGCATTCAATACATCAGAAGGATAAAATTCATTTCAAGAGGTGAGCAACATTATGGGATGAAAAATTTTAAACTACCAATAAAATAAAACATGACAAGAATAGAAGAGAATTTTATCCTGAATGAACAAAATATACTTAGTGACCATAAATTACAGAAACCGTAACTTTCAATAAAGAGAAAAAGGTGCCTAGAATAAAATTTTGTCTTCCAATGGTATAAAACTTCAGATATAATAACTTCATTTCCTTGAATTTAATGTAATTGAGACAGATGAAATTCTATCAGTTATTAGTCCTAAGCTATTGAGAAAATGTTTGAAATCGTACTTAGTTAACCATTTTTCTTCGATTCAGATGTTAAAAGCATGAAACAAGTGTCATAATAATAGAGATAATACAACATCCCCCAGAGTAGAAAATATAATACATATATAAACATTTATGCACATCGTGTAAAAATTTAAGATAGATAACTTAATGCTTACCATGATGTATGCTATAATATTTGGGTACAACATCCCCTTCACTTTGGTTGACTTTTAGTTCATAATAATTCGTAACACCAGCAGGATAATCTGGTGGTCGCCAAGAAACATGAACTAATGATGTGTTGATGAAACTGACAATAGGACGCTCCATAATTCCAGGAACTGAAAAAGAATCTCACTTTAAGTAAAAACGTTCACAAGCTGAAAAGACATTTCAGAGTGAGTGAGTACTCAAGCCTGTCTCTACATTATTGTGCACATTGTTTTTTAATTCTATTTTTTCAGATCTTAGTTTCTGATCTGATTCACAAAAGTGAAAAACTCGACTCATAATATCAGGGAAGGTTTGCTATGGGTAACCCATGATAAAAATGAAAATTAACAAGAAATTCTATTATAAACAGGTTTCTGAGAGGGCTACATTTCAGTATGTATTCATATTTGCTACAGTAACAATTGAGTTCAAATTAAGACTGCAAGACACAAAGTATACGATGGACCACTTACCTCCTACAGCAGTTTGAGCCACTTCTGGCTCTGAGAATTTTGAGCAGGAATTGGTGCAAGCAGCAACTCTCACTTCATATTTATTGTAGCTCCTCAAGTCTTCCAGTAAGACCTCAAGAGGAAAAATAAAAAATTAGTTAAAAATTAATGTAAATCACTAAACACAATAGAATAGGGTATTCTAGTGGGTTGAGCACTTGGCTACTGACAGAAGGGTCCCGGGTTCAAATCCGGGTGAAGCCTTTGGATGCCTCCGAACGAAAAATCCTCGGAAAGCGAGGTGGCCCAGGGAAAGGAACTGGCCCCTCTACCATGAATGTGTGAAATTCACACGCCTGTGGCTTAGTCCTGTGTGAGCTCTACCCTTATCTATCAAAACCAACCTTTGGGTTGAATCACTGAGTGAGTGAGTGAGTTACTGATATAATATGTATGAAATATTCAGGCTTGAATTTGTGCCATCAAAGCTCTCCAAACATGACAAGTGTCACAATTCAGGATCCAAAGGAAAATTTAGGACTATTTTATTAAGACTGAGTGATGATGAAACACAATAGGCTATGACAGCATACAGGGATACACTCCATGACATGAATCTACATAATTTCTTACAGTCTTACACCACACACAAAATGGCTCAACTATAAGTTATTAAGCTAACTTTTTTCGGGAATATTCACAAATGTGTGGAGAGGAAGGATATGTCCATAAAAAGAGAATGGTGTGGACTACATGGGCAAAAAGAGGTTTTCCAGAGGATAGGAGATCTCACGCATGAGACCAAAATTGAAACCAAAGCATAATAGATAAATTTTTTCCAAAATTTTCTGCGTCATGGTATGGGAACTTTTTCAGTCTAACATACACACCATGGAAAAGGGTTATCATCTTTATCAGCTTTTAGTGTTTCATGAATTTCATGAGACTGTCAAAGAGCTAGTGAAGAACGCCAAATAGATTGAAAGCATAACTTAATGTCTATTATCTGTCATTCTGTGTACTGTCATTCACTATCACATACTCAATGTCAGGCATTCACTGATCATGGAAGTAAGAAGGCTTAAGTAAAATTTAGCATTCTCTTTAAAGGCTCTCTGACTCACCAACGCACTTTAATATGCACCTAACATCAAAGTTTTTGCAATCTTTTAAGAAATTTCTTCCACCTAAATGTTCGCCATCTTCACAATGCCTTGTGGGGAAATTGTTTCTCACAACACGTCAGAGCCATCACGTGGATGTTTGTTGAATTAAAGTCATTACACCATATTTTATACCTGTCCATTAAAGGTATACTGTTTCAACCAATTCCAGCATCAATTATGAATGACAGTGAGATTCTACTTTTTGCACCTGGGCTGACTATGTATATATCATGATAATTATTATGTGATAAAGGCAAAGAACAAGGAAAAATAAATTTTACAAACTTAACACAACTAAAACATAACGGTTCCAAATTTGGTGAAATGCAACAGATAGTTCCCTTCTTAAATGAAGAAACCACAGAATAGTAAACTTCAAATTCAGTTGCATCATTATAGCATGCAAAATAGGAAAGAACAGCAACAAAAAACAGTTGTAGGCCTGAGATTGGCTTTACTATGATTACTAAGACAAGAGTTGCTCACACAATACATTTAATGGGAACAAATTCATAATGTATCATCCAAACATTATAATCAGTGATAATTCAGTGAATACCATCCCCCTGACACTATAATCTGTCCAGCTCTTCATTCATTAATGTTCCCCATCCCAAATTTCACCCACCCATTTATTATAGGGCTGATACGAATGGCTGTGACTCCACCAATGACAGCTTTGAAGGGGAAAATTTTAAAACTTGATTAACTAATCATATCTGCAAATACACAAGAAGAGTACCACACAAATGGTATAAAGTACACAATAATTGGGCTCAACATGAAACTTGAAGAATGTAAAAATCCATAATAAAACCAAACTTTTATATGAAAATTTACATAAACTTACATGGAACAATAAGGTATTCTACTTCTTAGGCATAATGTCTGTTTTGAAAGAATATTTAGTGGCAAGCAATAAAATAAGATTCAGACATTGGTCAAATAACTAAGAAAAAAGCTGCAGTGAGAATAATCAATTGCAGATAACACAAAATGTACATACCCAAATGATACAATCAAGGAATGCATCCCACAAATTCTTTGTTATTAGAAACAATTAAGTACTCTGTTGTTAAGTGTTGTTATAATTTTGATTTGTGGGATGGAAAATACTCTAATAAACCAATTCATGTTCTATTTGATTACATTGGTCTATAATGCCATTCAGCTTATTTGATGACAAACCAACCATGAAAAATAAATTCTGATAAATGCTTTTCTGTATACTGAAAATGGTTTTGATTTATGGACTGTTCTCACTGAAAAATGTCTGCACAAACCTAATCCTGGTTTTTGAGAATGTTGAAAAAAAGATTGATAAGTTTTTGCATTGAAAAAACCTTCAGCCAACTCTACATTCTTCAATTCTTTACCACTATTTTCATCTCAGATGTTTTAAACCCAACAATTTTGTCCTTCCACTTAAATGTACCACTATTTTTACCAAACTTCAGACTTCTGGTAGAGAATACAAGCATGATGGAAAGCTTGCAAACCATAGCATAATGCACAGGAGGACAATGAGTTTGGATTCATAATATGCACATTATCTATACACAAAAGTTATGAGATATAAATAAAAAACAAGGTATGTAGTAACATGCTCCTTTAAACGAATAGAGGCAAATTTGTGATTTCCACTGTTATTGGGCACAATTAGCATACAGAGCAACCACTGATGTTATACGAGTGTCTATTGGTGTAATATGTCTTGCAGAAAAAAACAGAGAAGAAACGTAAGTTATGCCACACAGAGCTGGGAGATCTCCATAATGCAGAACTGAGAAATATAGGGCATTCAGGTGAGTACACTTACCGATGAATTCTTTTCCACTTTTTTAGACAGATTATTGTAATGCACTTCAAAATAACGAAGTATCCCATTCAACGACACAGGAGGCACCCAAGAAACTTCCATTGATGAGTTTGTGATATTATATATTGTAACATTTGTTGGTGGAGAGTCGGGAGCTGAAAAATATAAGACAAACAAGAAAATGAAGAATTGAAAAAATAAGAAAATTGAAAGGAGAGGAAAAGAGGAGAAAATCAAGAATATTCTCTCAAACTATACCTTCTTCCAAAGTAGTTTCATATAGTGGGTCACTCTGTAAGCCTTCTCCACTTTTGGTGAGAATGGACACAGCCACCATGTAAGTGGTATACGGCCTGAGACCAGTTACGTTACCTCTATGAAGTTCTAGTGAGTCACTCGACTGAATCGTTGCACTTTGCTCTGGCTCTGTGAAATCAGAGGAAAATTTAACAGAGATGAGTGTGTATATTCATTAAGTAAGACATCTGTATTTCACAGATTCCTTAAGTGTATGTATTCCTTACCTTTGCAAGAAAGATTATATGGGCCAATAATTGGGCAATAATAGATACGATAACCTTCAACAAGGCCAATTCGATCCGAGCATTCAAGTTTCCAGCCCAACACAATGTACGTAGAGCCAAGTCCACTTTTCCAAATGTTTTTCATCTTGCCAATTGCTGAAAATGTGATTTTAAAACAAATTTAGAATCTTTGGAGCATGAAAATAAATGAATAGTTTCTGAGCATTCATGGACACATATTTTAGGTAGCTATATCTGAACAGTACATGTACAACTATTTTTTAATCATATTATGATAACAAAATCAGTAGCAATCAGTCTATTAACCCTCTGGAACGCGCAATCAAAAAGTTACACGGAAACGCACAATGACCTGAGAGGTCTTTTTTGTAATTCCTTGCAAAATATACATTTATTTTTTCAGGAATTGCAAAATTCTGTTAATTTATGAAAAGGTACTTATTACTTTATTATTCAAGAATGGGAAAATTAAAAAAAATTAGCATATATCTAATCTTGACCTTTTATATAATTAAAAAATGTAATGAAGGAATTTAATTTCACAAGGAACACAAAAAAAATAGGTTTTAGAGAGGAGTGTGTAATTAGAAAACATAAACGAGATTCAAAAAATCATTTTTATTGAAATAAATTGGTAAAAACATATGTTCAAATGATTTAAATTTACAGGAAATATTATAAAAGAAAAAAACATCATTTACCATTCCTTTGAGAGTAGATATTGCTTATATTTATATCATACACATGTACTAGATTTTCGTTGGCATGAAAATTGAAATTAAAATTACATTAAATTCTTTTTAAAAAATGAGAACGACTTGAAACAAAAATGCCTTAGAAATTCTTTTGTTATCTTCATAGAAATTACTTTTTTGAGCAAGAATCACAAATGATTAAGGCATGTTCAAGGCAAAAATACGTGTCACAAAACTTGCAGCTGAATCTAGTTGACTTTTCTTTCTTTTCATGCTTGCAAGGCATGCACTTTTTCCTCTTTACCCCAGCATTTACAGGTTTTGAAACGTTAGCCCCCCTTTCAAATCTTCCTCGGAATTCATGCGTTAGGCTACTTGGTCCTACCGAAGACTCTTCTAGGTTGGCTCCTTTACCCACCATTGCTCCAGCACCTTGCTGACTTTTTTGAGATTCTTGACTGATTTTGGAGCTGCAGGGAGTTGGTTCGGCTGTTGCTAGCGTGGGTTCATTGGCAGCGATTTCTTGAAACGATCTATTTTCCATTTTTGAAGCGAGTTCTTTTATTTTCAGCTGAAGAGGGAGAGTGATACCCCTTTAGTTCATTTCCCTTCGAATTAGCTGGTCTTTTACCAACTCTTCGCCAAGATTCTTCAAAAACAAACGTCGTCTCACAGCTTTTACATTATTACTAGCAAGAATAACCTGCTCATTGATTCCAGCCAAATTGAGCACCGAATAAAATATGACCACTGGCCATCGTCTAGTGCTACGGTTGACACTATAGGTTTCGCACATTTCATCACTAGTGTCCACTCCACCCTTATTTTTATTGTAATAGGTGATGATATAGGGTTTTTATTTTCACCCGTAGTGTTGTCAATAGCATCGTCATCGTGCATTGTTGATATGAGCAAATCATTTTTTTTTTGTTTTGGCACATATGACACCAAATTAGTTTTTTGGCGAAAAACAAAAGTGCTTGATTTTACTTCACGTCCTGACAATTTCTTGAAGGGCAAAGGAATTTGTACTTTATTTTTTTCAATGTTCCCACAATGCTGATTTTCTTGCCCACCATTTCTTCTGCTAGTCCTACATAAGAGAACCAGTTGTCCATGGTAATATTACGGCCTGTGTTATACAATGGTGTGGTGAGTCTTCTGACCACATCGACAGGTGAGTTGCTCACTATAAATGGAGATCCTTCAGGCTGTTTTCCAGCGTATATTACTAAATTATACGCATAGAAAACTTCACTATCAACAAAGGCATAGCCATACTTCCGAGGTTTAGATGGTAGGTACTGAACAAAGGGACACCTGCCTCTAAATCCTTCTAGTTTTTTATCAAGAGTAACATCGGCTTGGGAGAGTAACATTTCTGGCAATTTTCAACGAATTTTTGGAAAAGTTCACGAACATGACAAAGACGATCTTTTTTCTGACGCTCTTCTCCTGTAGTCCTGTCATCAAAGCGTAAGCATGTTAGCAGAAAATGGAATCACTTCCTACTCATTACCAGAACAAAAATTTCAACACCATGGCCTTGGTTGTTCCATAAATCAAGGTGTTGAGACGGTGAGCTCGGAGTCGTCCAGCCAAATACAACAAACCAATTACAGCCTTGATTTCGGTTACATCTGTAAAACAGGTATCCCTTTGTCACTGATACTTTGCACGCTGCTCGAGTTCAATGAACTGATTTGTGTATTTCACGACCAAATCGAGCATAAAGGGATCAAACAAATTCTCCCATGCTTCTAAAGGTGTTCTTGCAGCACGACTTACACCCATAACAACCCCTATTTCACCATGTAGCACATTTTATTTTCCTCTTTTCAACCTCATAGGGGTTTTCTTCCATCGCCAAAAGTTGATAATTTTCTTTTTCTTGTATGCGACGAGATAATTCTGGTGTTCGTGTCCTCCTTCATTCAATCGTGTCCTCCTTCAGGAGGAATCTACATTCCTCCTGATCATCATCAGACTGCTCCGTTTCTGAGTCCCCCACATGTACCTCAACAACCTCCTCCTCATCTTCGTCTTGATCACTAATTACATCATTAGGCGTATCAAGGTCATCTTCTTCTTCCTCCAATAGAGCACGACAAATTCAATCAATGTCAACAGAATTGTTCATATTATAGGTTCGTCGTTGTGTAGTCATTTTTTTCGGGGGAAAAATGATCAAACCTACATTACCAAAACATACACGTAACACAGACGCCGAAACACAGACACGCCACATAACCCAGACACGCTGAAACAAAAACGGCCCAGAATATTCACTTGGAAACACTGACACCATGAAACATAGACACGCCGTAAAGCAACCACGACGAAACTGCGAATGGCCTACCATATACACCCCGTAGCATTGGAAACCTGCACCACAAGCGCGCCGAAACGAAAGATACAGAAAGTAACACAGGAAATCAGAAGAACTGACACACAGTAACACAGAAACAAAATATAAGACACGCAGCAAAAAAATTGTTGTATACAAAGTAGCATATTAACCTGGGAATGCACAACAGACCCACAAGGTCTTCTTGCCCACCAGTTGCGCAAGCGCAACGGAAAAAACAAAAGAACATACTATAAGTATCAGAGGAAGGGAAGGGTAGGCATTGGCTCCTGTGAGTTATTCAAGAAAGGGTAATAACCAGGGGGACCTCATAGGTCGCGCGTTCCGAAGGGTTAATGAAATAATGAATAAAATACATGTGATAATTTGTATTCCATCCAGAATACCAGAAATTTATAAATGAAAAAAATGCACTTAATTAGCAATGAATCCTGACAGCTTCTAAAATTAAAAATAGCAGACTAGTTTTTAATAAATGAAACAAGAAAATACACCTTTAAAGTATATTAAGCTTATGCAGCTATCATTATGAACCAAAAATTATGAAATCAAATTAAAACTAAACTAGAACTTTCATACATTTTCAATGATGCAGAACAATGTGTGCAACAAAATAATAAATAGCAGTTAGTTAACAGTATATTATAAAGCAAAATAAGAGATAAATTCTACCATATAAAATGAAAATGGCATACGCTAAAAAGTAAGTTGGTAAGGATATTATTGCTTATGATTCTACCAAATTTTAGCTAAACAGGCAGGAAGTACCATAGGGATTTAGGCACAAATTTAGCACTACAAAAATGAAGACTCAGAAAAAGTTTGATTTTGCATACATCAATCTGAAATACTCCATAATTTGCAAACAACTAAGTTATTTGTTGCCAATAAATTTTAAAAACTCAAATGCAGTAATAAAATGCATGTTACTTAGTCATAAATATTTTAACTTTTGTCCACATCAGAGACAATACATCATATCATGGCACTAAGAGAGTTACTGCTCATGATACATGGTAAGAAGCATATAATTATACTCAATCCTACTACTCACCTTTGTTGTGAAGAACAGTACACGATGCCCATACCATGCCACTACTTGCTGTCCTTGTGTTGGCAGATATGGCAAATTGATAAATTTTATCTTCAGGTACAGTAATGTTAATTATCTGAGTGTCACTACTAACATAAGTCCAATTCAAATAACCCTATAGAGACAAAGACAAATACATGATAAAAATTCACTGAAATATGCCACAAAAGCATCATTGAAATAAAATAAGAAAAAACAACAAAGTCACAAACTTACAGTGCACTGATATGGTCGGTCACGTTCATTATTGCACCAGAATATTGTATAATTAACAATATCATCCTGGTCACTGGGATGCTTCCATGACAACTCATATATTCCGTTTCCAAAGGCAATCTTGGTAAATGATGCAGGATCTCCAGGAACTGCATTGAAGTAAGATATCAGTGAGTAATAAAGGGGAATACAAGGCACACTTTTATATATTTTACTACATCATAAATTGAAGAATGGAGGAGAAAAATATTCTTTAACAATGAAGCAAGGTGGCAAGGAACTCCATAAAAATTTGAAGTAAGTATTACCAACGAAGTTCATGGAAATCAGTGTAGGCATTAATTCTAGCATGCTTTCACACTACATTCCTTGAAAAAATATGAGCTTGAAGTACCTTTTAACAAAGCAGTGTTGGAAAAATATTCATGTAAAAATAAAGTGGTGTATAAGAAAAGTAAGGCCTAACAAAATCTTCCTTCAATACATCACATGCACAGAAAATAAAGAAAATTCAAGGCAATGTTATTCTTTACCATATTGATCAGTAATTATTATAAAACATTGATAAAAAGGAATCTTGCAATACAGTTAATTCTAATGTGAAGTAAGTTCATACATAATACCAAATCTGAAAATCACGATTTATTTATACATATTATGAAAATATATCTCTTTCCCTTAAATTGAGCCTTTATAAAGATAATATGTAAAGTATCAAGTATAATCTAAGAAAGCAGCAACTCTCAGAGGAGCAATGCTGACAAAATGGCAATTATATCCTCGATGTACATAAATTTTTGACTTCTTTGGTTAATTAGTTATAAGAAATGTATCCCCGGGAATGTAACCCTGGTGAACTTCAGCAGTCAACTGTACCAGTTGGCTTCCTCTTCTAGGACACACATGTAATGTAATGCATGGTAATGGAACAGAAACCTATAGGTGAGAGTATTTAAGGATAAAAATCATTCCAGGAAATATATGTACAAGGTTATAATGTTGAACTATTTTTAAAGATAAATCAGTCTTACTATAAATATCATCAATTAATGCCTTAAACCTTTAAGTGCCACTGTAAGTGATATATTCTAGCAAGAAGTGCTACATGCATTTAAAAAAATAATACCACAAAATAGAACATACCTGTGTACTGTGAAAAATTTGATTTTTGAAGGTATTAATTTGAAATTTCATGTAATTTATAGACAATTTAGTATTGCTTGTTAATAAAATTCTTTTAATGCAATTTTGGAAAAAACAAACTTTTTAATTATAAACATTTTATTTTTGGTCTATGCAAAGGCTGATATATCAGCCTGAGGAGCAAAATCTAATATAGCCAATTGAACTATGAAGATTAATCATCCAAGAGAAGAGAAAATGCATCATGTTTTAGAAAAGTATCATAAAATATTACAACCGTGCATTTATAGTTCAGTACCCACAACTTTTTACATGGATTTTGGGAAAGGGTTATGTACCACTTGCCAATGTTAATGTTGGAGTTACTTCTGCAGGAGTGCAAATTATAAGTTTCAATTTATAAATTTTAGATACTAATTTTTGCTGCTTTTAAGTTTTTAAAATTTCTAACTTTATGGAAAATTCCAATTCTTTTTCCACCCATGTAAACATTCTTGTAACATCCTACTCACTTGACACCCTGAATTCATCCTGTTCAGTAAAATGGCGGCAATTTCTACAGCACAGTGAATTAATTGGTCAATTTTATATAATCAAACCTAATAATTTTTCCACTCTGAAATATTTCTCATGGCACATTTTTTGGCAAGAAAACTAGCAGCTTTAGGGAAAATTCTTCCATAGTAGTCACCAAACTGTTTACTCCTTTGAGTGGTCACACAATGATTAAAATCACTTGCAAGCCTCTAGTTTGTCAGCTCTAAACATGACTCTAAACACTGATGAAAAACTTTTAAATAATTATAATGAGTACTTTGCATAACAATATTATTATTTACGTACTTTGAACTGCAAATTTATTTCAGAGCATTTTCTCTCCAAAAATTTCCTGAATAATTACATGAATAGCTACTATATTTTAGGCCATAATATTTAAGGAAAAACTGGATATCAACTAGTAATGATTCATTCTAGCTTATACGACAATTTAAGTAAAGCTGAGGTCATCAGAAAAAAAGATGCTCTGGGTTCAGTTTACTGCCATCATGTCATGACTAAGTCCTGGACTGTGATACATATCAGATACTTATTAGACTTTACTGTCCACAATAAAAATCCAAAGTTTACACCATGTGCTTAGCATGCATAGTGACATTTTAGATTATTATTTATGAATTCCTTGCCATTCTACCCATGCTCCGAATAATGAATGACATATCAAATACAAATATTACTTACTATCTTTTCGGCTAGGGACATACACTTGGGATGATTCAATAGAACGCCCATTAACATTTGATGAAACAATAGTGAAGGTATAATTATTGAATGTCAAGCCTTTAAACTTTGCATAAGTCCTTGTCATCTCATTCGGTGAAAGTTTCCTGAAACAGAAGAAATAAAACAGAGTTTTAGTAGGTGTAACTGAAATAATCTTCCACTAATGATGGTCTCTCAATCACCATTAGAGCTACTATGTGGCACCCAAAACCTACCTTAGCAGGCCATTTTCTCTGATTTCAATGATTTTATACTCAAAGTTCGGTCCATTGTGCATGTAATCAGGTATTTCTTGCCAATAAATATAAACATCTCGATGAGGCAACCCACCAGCTACCTCAAAACTACCAATGTCAGTCTTTGGTGAAGCCCCAGGAACTAGAAAAAAAATTGTTGATTCAGCATAGGAAAGATAGCACTCACAAAAGGTTGATCATTTTTCAATGAACTCACTAGTTGACTGCGAAAAATAGGTTAAATTGGCTGGTCTGGACCACCATTCATCTCCGATTGCCACAGCTGATTTCATGTAAACACGGATATCATACAAAGTATGGGCATATTCAACTGGGAGACTGTATACGTAGGACTCATTGTGCATCTTCAGATTACTGGTGTTTGCAACCTGGTAAGAAATCACACAAAGTTATGACATTGACTTCTTCAAAAAGACAAATAGCTATTGCTAAGTAAAGAGCATACCAGCCATAAATGGCGAGGCATCCATTGGTGTTGGTACTCCACTTTCTGAATTAATCCAGGTGGGAAAATTGTAAGAGGTACTGGCACCTCCCATCTCAAGAGAAAACTATTTAAAGTCCTGTTTATGACTTGAAGGTCCTTTGGTTCAGCAGGTTTAACTGAAAATATTAGAGAAATATTGAGACCATAAATAAAACAACTAGCGTCAAGCACCTACCTACCTATGCTTATCCTGTGATATTAGTTACATCATTTGTCACATATAACGTCCATTTAAACAAGGGACAAATTTCTGACATGGAGGACACATTTTTATTATAAATAAGGAGTCTAAAAAATTCATCTACATACTGTATTTGATGGCATATAATTCATACACTTTTCTGAAAATATAGATCAAAAATAATCCCATAGGTCTATATACAAAGGTTTGGCCTTCATGATTAATATGAGGAATGTTGCAGTTGTAATTGCTATTATAGTGCCCCTACGTCATGATTTCACTAGGTATATATAGTTTGGCTTCCTTCCATGACATCAAAGGAGGTGCAAGCAAGATATTTACCCTTTTACCGCGGAATGAAATGTCGGAGTTTTTTCTAATAATGCAGCACCATTTTGAGAAATGGCAAAACAGCAAAGGTCTGACGATGTGCTCACAAAAAGAAAAAAAATATGCCAACACATGAGTCAGCACTAACATCTACGTAATTTAGAAAGCCTACACACCACAGATAACAAAGACCTTGAGAAACATGCCAAAATAACTCAGGCCGAAAAATCGTCCCTCACCAGTTTTCGCATGAGTTAAATGGGACGATAGATCGACCCATCCACAGTAAAAGGGTTAAATGAAATAGATCAGCATACAATTGGGTCGATCATACAAGCCCGAATGTTTTAAACAAAATTTTTCCTCAGAAATACATTGCTGAAATGAGAGCAACTTATTTGCCATCTAATACTGTAAATGCCAAAGGGTAAGCATTTCACCAGTTCATGTAAGCTACTGAGGAATTTAGCCACAGGAATGTAATGTATCCATGAAGTAATGTTGAAAAGTTCTTTAGGGCTATCATTTTTTTTTTATCATCACAATACCAGAAAGACAATCTCAAGAATTTAATGAGTTTGTTTTCCTAGTCAAATATTACTTTACACATCAGTAACTGAATTGAACCACAAGACTGGAACCAATCACAATTGCAACAGCAGTGAAGGTTACCTGGCACCAAGGACTAATATGCCTATGTTCCATTGCTAATTCCTTTCACCCAAACTAGTTTTCCTTGCAACTGTATGTATTTTAATAAATGTTTTAGCATCCCTTGAAAATTACCAGCTATCAGCCAAGTTAGTCAGCAATTAGGCATTTACCATAACAACTGACTTTAAATAGGATTGTTCATATTTAACCCAATCACTGAACAATCCTTACGAACACCTTCACCTGCTTGAAATTGGGTTTCCAACAGAGCCTTTTATTCACATATCCATGTGCAGCTCATCACTCTGTATTGGAGTCTTACATATTCATGACAGTTGCAAAAGTTTTTTTTATGTCACTACTGCGATTTTCCTGTGACTGGTGATTGAAATTGCAATATGATACCATGTATTTACTAGTTTTTATCAATAATTATTGGCTTTCTCCTCATTTCCTCCCAAAACAATCCTGTTACCCTCCACATGCATGTATCTGCATACATTACCCAAAGATTAAGGCTAATGGTGATTATATCATTTGCATACAGTTGAATAAAACAACCTTACTACCATTCATATTAATCAGGTTTAAATATAGTTTTATTCTTATTATTTATTTCATTTAAACATTCAAAATTTTTTTAGCTCAATAGAATGCATAATCTCAAAAAGTGGAATTCAAGGTCCATTGACCTTAGTAAATGGTAGAACAATCATTTATAATAATTAAGGATTCAAAGCCAAGAGCAAGAAGATTAAAAACCCACTGATAAGGTTTCACTTTCCATAATTAGATGAGGTGCCATCCTCATCAAAAGCTTATGATAATTATTATTATTATAAATACACTTATGTTTCATGGTCTCAACACTTACTATGAGCATAATGATGAAACTTAATGGTCATTGCTGTCATGTTACCAAGAACGTTTCTCCCATTAATGGTGAAAAAATAATACTCATATGGTTGCCGATATTGAGGCACAGTGCTTACATCCCAAAAACATCTATTCTTTCTCGTGTCCAACTTTTCTGGGCAGCCATGCTGAATCCTGAAGATAAAAATTAGATAAATGTGATGAATTGAAACTAAGTAGCACAACAATGGAGGAGTTTAAAATGGACTGCTACTTGAGGCCCTCCCCATGGACCTTGGGGTAAGTATACCTGGACATAAAACACTCTACACACAGGTAAACATGAAAGATGCTAAAAATGCAGGAAGGTATCACACAGGCAATACCATGGTTAGACAACTTAAGGAGTAGCATTGTTAGTTCATAGTCTCTCAAGAGAAGACAGGAGATCTGACCACGACCTTGTGGCAATGTAATATAACTTGAAAGTCGGTTAAGAGGGAAAGAAGGCTATAGAAGTGGGAAGTGGCAGTATTGCCGGGAAAAAATAAAGGAATATAAAGAATTAGCTGATGATGTTTTGCACAAGGAAGAACTTAAGAGAATTCTAAAAGAGAGATGACATTTTTCTCAAAAATGGGACATACAGAGCTGCTGAAAGAAAAGTAAAAGTTTTCAATAAGAGAGGGGTGAATGAGATGGTTTCGACAATCAGGCCTGATGATGACGATATGCGTTGAAACCTAGGTAATGAAATTAATAAATTTGTGTGCAAAAACATAGTTAATATTTTCATTCCTAAGAGAGGGGTTGCAAAGCCTAAGATTTAAGTGGAGATGCTTCACAAAATGAAAGAGGAAAGAAAATGGATGGGTATAAAGTGAGCTTGGGAGAAAATTGCACAGAGAAGCAAAGGAACTTAGGTGAGAAAGAAATAGGGCTAAGAAAAATGAGAGGAGGGACATTTTAGACCATATAGAGATATATCAAAGAGAAGAGAAAGTTGAAGCAGATATTTTAAAGGGAAGGAATTTTCAGGAAATGATACTACTGTTAAATACAAAGCACTAAAGTTATAGTCAGATCCAATGGGAGGTGGAAGGAATACTTAACATATGATGCAAAGGTGGTAACAAGAACACTGATGGATAGGAATATAGGGAAAGAAAACAAATATGGATTACAAACACTGTTAGGGAAGATAGAAGATTTGAAGGATTTATAAGGAATATGGTTAAGGGCATTAGTAATGCTGGAAGACCACAATAAGGCCTGGGTATTTATAGGGCTGATGAGGCAAGAACTGTCTATGGACCTCTCATTTATGATAAAATACTGGCATGATTGTAGGCAACTCAAAATTATAACTTAACTACAACTTAAGTAATACTGAGAACAAAATCATCAGCAGATCACTTTTATGAACTCTCCTACGATTCTTTGACTGCCATGACAGTTGGCTCCACCTAAAACTTATTCTTACATAATGACATGATAGAGAACAAGGGCTTTTATGGCACTATAACTGATTATACTAGACTGTTTAGACTGATTAGACTGTTGCCTTTGACTAAGTAGTAGTAGTTTTAGTTTTTTAAAGGTGCGTCGATGGCTAAGGTCATTTTGCACCCCTTTGACTAAGATTTCAAGTAAGAGACTTTCATATTCACTCCTAAACATAACCTACAATCAGAAGCATCCAATGAAGATTGAATAAAATGAATAAATTTTCCAAGAATTCTTATTCTTCAAAATAAATATGTGGAAAGTAAATTAACTTTCATTACAGAGCCATTTACCACATTCGGTTTCTAATATTGTGAATTTGTTTGCCAATCCGCAAAAAAAAACTAAAAGAATTACTTATGCCAAAAAATGTGCAGCCCACATATAATTAGCTTTATGACAGTCAGATACTGCTCATAGGGGTTAGGAAATGGTAAAGAACAGCTAATTTACATTGATCATTCATTAATATTAGATGAAATGTGAATTTTAAGTCAAAAATGACCTTTGGCCTTATTTACTGCCAAATTTTCTTCCCTGCGTTAATTTTTTCCCTGTTCATTAATGGACAGATCATGATATTGTGTTTAGGTTTAAAGGCTGGACCACTTTGTAACACTCTTTCCTTCCTATTCATGAAGTCTACAAAGTACAAGTAATCATTTTTGGAAAATCAAGCCACTGGCATTTCTCTATGCCACCGTCATATACGGAAAAACCTACTACACATTTAAAATATTTGCCATCACGGTAAGGAGGCATTAGTCTCCAAATACAATTCATCTCATGTAAAAAAAATACAGCTATCTGATTTTCCTCTATCTAACCATAAGGAACACCATTATAGAATTAGGGGACATAAAGAGTACACTTTGTGAATGGAAGAAATTTGTTTATTTGTGCCAGAAGATTCACCTGATTCTAAGACAACCCTGAATAAAAGACAGCCCCTCATTTTGGAGCAATTTTGAAAAGAAAATGTGCAATGATTATGACAATTGCCAATATTGATTTTTTCCTTTACTTTTCTTGAAATTAATTATCTCAGTACATAATTTGAAACCATTTCAAATGCAACCATTCAAGTGGTTGTGCTCCTGTTTTAACATGATTTGTCATTTTATTAAGGGTTAAGTATGAAATTTATAGATTAACTATGAATCACTTATTGATAAATGTAAAAGTGTCCAAAATGAAACCGACAAATTATTTCTAATTTTGCTCGTTTTTAAGTACGATATTTTATAAGCTAAATTGCAATATGGTACCCATAGATGATCATTATTATTTGAAAAATTGTTATTCCCACAATAATAATGTTTTGCTAGTAATAACTGTTTAGTTTTTCTTCGTTATCTCATTATATGTGTTCTAATGAATTACTTAATCATAGGTTACATATAAGTGTACAGCATCGTTTACACACGCAGGTATACTTCATGTTTGAATCTAAGATGATTTGATATTTTCAGTTTAAATTTTGTCCAAAAAGGCCGTCTAATATTCAGGTAAATATGGCACTGTGCATTGAAACCCGGATCATATGATTTAATCTGTTATGTGGACCTTATGATGTGTATTCCTTATGTCTGATATGGATATGTCCTACATGGTAAAGCCTGAGATCATTAGTTACATTATAGAATTGGTTAAGAAACATCAGAGTGGTCAAATCCCCTCACAAAAGCAACATTTGGATAGTCCATACCAAGTTGTCATTCATTGGACCAGGTATGGTCCATGCTTGGAATAATGATTCCATTTTTGCGACAAATTACACGTATTGTATCAATGACTAACTGACAACAAATTCATATTAATTAACTCTTTTTATAATCGTAACAAAACATTCATGAATTGAATTATGAGGAAAAAAGAAATTGATTTTCATTATGAGCAGAGTGAAAGGGAGAATTTTAACTTACTTTGTTTTTACACCCTCAATTAAGTCACCAAAAATGCAAAGTGATAACACAGTCCCGTTACAGTATTATCATTTGGTGTTCAACCAAATAGAGAAGGTTTTGAAGGAGGACTTCTGTAATGGCCTTCATCATCCCCCTTATTGCTATCCTCATCAACCTGCTAAGACTCCTAGCATTCCCCTCAATAACTTCCATTTACTTCCCTCCACCCTAAAACTTTGCTTATTCATCTTCCTTTAAATCTATTTACTTTCTTCATCCTTTCCTACAAACTGATCTCAAACGCTTCTTATCAATGTTCACTTTCATTCCCTGGGGTCATAGAGCCATAAAAAAAGTTCTCTTTCCTCTATTACTTAATGCCAGTTTGGCTTTTAGTGGCCTTCTCTTGTTTTGTTAAGTACTAAACATACAACAAATAAATAATTGTTATTACTTAAACTACAATGTCTTCATGCTAGGGTGAATACCACTACCACAACAATCAATTCTCTGGTTTATGATATCTTTTGAGAGCTCTAGTCTACTATATTTTGACCAAGTTTTCATCCAATTAAATAAAAAATACTTTCTCCTGATGCACACTACCCAGTTTCAACAACTATCCCCTAACACTGACACTGTGTGCACTGATTTTCTTAACATATTAACTTAGAGCCATGGTATATTAATAGCAGTAAACATAAATTCCAACTCAAGACTACATTTTCACAAAAAATGTGACCAAAGCCAAGGAAGTAGCTGGGGATAATGAAATCATTACACACATTGCCTAAGAATATTGCAGCTAATAAAGAATTTCCCTTTTCCCATGACACCTACACTCAAAGTAATATATCTGTTTATACCAACTTCAAACCTAAATAATTATTGCCCAGGCATATGCTGATTACTCAGGAATTTCAGTCACAAATTAATTCAGCACTAAACAAGATGACAATAAGAACCTGTTTATATGGATGAAAATTTAGTTCCATGGACTTCATCAACATGAGTTGACTCCATAAACATTCAAATCAATTGAGGTCCTGGGACTCTGACAACTAAAGCCTTGATACAGAGAGCAAACACTCTTCTGATTCCTGCACCAGCTGCAAATTCATGTTTTGTAACAAAATTTATGTAATAAGGTGCAAATTTTACATTGGCAACTGCAATTACCTCAGTTTTGGTTATAGAAATAGTTAATATGAGCTATAATACTTGATTTATAAATTGAAAAATAAGTTGAATATTCAGAACTAAATGCCAAACTGTTCGACTGGCTCACAAAAATCAATCAAACACAACAGAAAATCTTCGAAACATGATGAATCGAAACCAAATGCACAGCTCTCTTAAATATTTCACTTTCAAACTCAATTCATGGCACGTGTTTCTTTCCCATTATACCTTAATTAATTTGTAACTATATTCTCCTGGGTTCAAGCTAACATGTTTAACTAATTAAAACTAAATCCTTTTATCTTGTATTATCATTGTGTACCAAAATTTCATTTTTATGACACTATTCTGTACTCAAGAGTGGATAAAATTTTGAGCTAATACATGAAATTCTCCCATTTCCCCTTAATTTTTCATACCCAGGTAAATTTTCGGAATTTTCCAGGTTTTCCAGTTCCTCCTCGCCGGACTCCCTGGAAATAATGGCATATTCTATTAGGATATCAACCAAGTGCCAATAACTGAAAACAACTGCATTGTGTGGTCACCTCACTATGAATGTCATATATTTTGTTTTGAGAGAGTTCAAAGGCTATTTATCAGGATGTGTATGAGTAAACTTGGGCTGGATTTAAACAAAATCCCATTCACAATAGCATACCTTGGTTTAAGAGCATTAAATGAAAGACACAAAAACAGATGTATTATACTTATCAGATTATATAAAATATTAAGCAAAAACTTATCTTGCTCACAACTTTTATATTAATTCAAATTCATATATTAAAATTCAACACAAAAACACTAGTTTGTACCATGTAAATTACTACAAAACAAAATATAAGTACCATAATCCACTTGTAAGAATAATAAAGGAGGCAAATGTGCTTCTTCTGAAACTGATATTTTTAATACAAGCATGTCTTTCTTCAAAAAACATTTTAAAAAAGTTGAAATGGTACAGTGTAAATTATTCAATTTTAATTTTCTTGCATTTTAAAAATACTGTCATCTAACTTAATTGTGAATTGGCAGTAGGCCGAGAATGTATACAACATACATTTGTATTTGCACAAATAAATAAAATTACCCATCAGCAATAACAATTTTCCTTTCCCTTCACATATAGCTCTGAGAAAAAAAGAGCTTTAATAAGCATATCTACTATATGGTAAGAAGAATGAATTTTGAAAAAAAATAATGCACACTTCCTCAAATCAGTGAACATTATAAAAAACCTGTAATGGAGAAATGTTTAGCAACAAAACGAGGGATGCAAGTCGTATAAACATCATACAGCTAATGCTTCCTTTTACTATCTACTGGTTAAAAATCTCCCTATCACTTACGCATTGCTATGTCCTATGGATTACTTTTTATGGCACATTTCATTGATTCAAGTGATGACTTTTGCGTGAGTCCAATAGCTAATAAGAAATAAAAAAATGCATACTTATTCACATTACTGAAGATTGCCATTCCATAGTTCCATTGGTAGATGCACAAAGAAAGAATCTTTCCACTCTTTAACTATACTTATTCATGGAACTCTACACTTATTCACTCTTTGAGTACTCAAGAACTTACTTTGAGTACTTGAGTACCTTTAAATGTTAGAAAATGGAAAAAGCATAAACCTACTTTACATTAGGTTTAACCAACTGCAAATATATTTTCTACAGGAATTTCTTCTTTAGGAATTTTTCTACAAAGATAGGTCCTGATGAAATTTAACACACTGAGAATTCACAATCCTGTTAAATGACTGTAAGCCATCGAACTTGTCACCTCAACATTCTAACAAAACAATTAATTTAATCATTTAGCTGATATTGTCAATTAGAAATGCACTTAATGGACTTTACAGTTAAAACATGCATAAACAGTAGCTCAAAAATAAATGTCTCCTCTTAAACTATTTACTTCAGTTCTACCCACTCTTCATCCTTCCTCCCCATCTTAACTGCCCACCCTAATGCATATCCTCCATACCTAAATATTTATCTTCTATATCTAACAGCAATTAATGTCCAGTCACTTCTAAATATAACCTTCTAACCTTTCAGGTACCGTCACAGTACAGGTACAGTCACTTCTAAATACCTTCCTTAACACAAATTCACTTACCATGACATTCTCTATGACACAATTGGTCATTAAAGAATTCTTTCACTAAGATTGACCAAACTTCCCACTTTTAACCGAAAGCATTTGCCCTTAATACTCTCAAACCACCTTTTGCTTCAGCTATGGGGTAAGGTAATAAGAGAAGAAAGATACGATATCCCTTCTCATTCATCACAGAGTGAGTGAGTGAGACTCCTAAATCTGTATTGGGTAATGCACAGTAATACAGGACAAATTATTAAAATCCTATCATCCCTACTCTATGGACCAAATCCATTTTTATATGAGAACCACATTTGTTATTGTTTAATTTACTTCAGTTGAGCTCTAAACATGGCATCAACCTCTAAGCATCATCACAGATAGTTTCAGCCTTTGCTGCATCATCGATGATTGGGATAATGAGAGCATGGGGGATATTACGTTTTCATTCTAATGGAAGATGGCATCCAGAAGTCAGCTATGTTGAAAATACAGAGCATACTGATACCTCTAAAACCTCAAATTGTAGTGAAACAAAAAAGCAAAGAGAATTTATTCACATTAGGGCCATTTCATAGCTCAGCATTGTGGAATTCCAACATGAGCTGACCCAAGGTAGGCTTTGCAGAAACAATAGAAAAGCAATTAGCGTTGCAATAAATGAACGGCATTTCTTTACACACTATATTAGTATTAGATTATAACAGTGTTAAGGAATAGCTAAATATGGTAAAATAAATATGTATTTTAGAGTTGCTACCAGAGTTCTTGAAGTTTCATCTGCACACTCACTGACATGGAACAACTTTATTTCAATAAATAACCTCAAATGATTCAAAATATAAACTCAAGACAACCAATCCAGTTATTTCTTAATATAGACGAGGAAGGAAGAATCAAATATGCATTTTACTGAAGTGTCTCCAAGAAGATATTATTCAGTCACTTGCACTTGGACAACTCAACTGCAAATGCATTCATGGTATGCAATAGCCTTGAAGAAAAGTTTCGGTGCCATTAAAAAGATAGAAAAATAGAAATGCAAAAGTGATAGAAAATGCAAATACAATAGGCATTGGTGACATTTTTGATTATTTAAACATAAAAATTAAACCATTTTACCGAATAAATATGGCGGTTGCTGGAAATCCTGTTTAGACATCAGGTCTAAATCTGACAAGAAATTTGTCATCAATCTTAATATATGATTGTTTTATGGATACAGTTACAAAAGAAGCAGTGAAAATCAATAAAAAGAAGTCTTTGATACATATCACGAAAAACAGGCACCCTAACGACTCAGTGTAGATACATTTTTCAAGGGCAAATGATTTTCCTGCTCCCAATGTAAAAAGCTCAGGCTGGACAGAACTTTCTGCAGCTACCAGTGATGAGCTAGCATATGAAATCTTCAATCTCAACAAGGAATTTCATTGATCAATCCCAATTCAACTCCACGCTATGAAAGGGCCCTTACACAGTGAGGGGGATGGTTATCGCAACAAGTGGTCTCAGCATGATGCAGCATGCCACTATGCATGGAATACATCATGATATCCAACATATCCTATCTGTGAATTCCTTCATATTACTCCCTCCCTAACGTGATCCAACTCTAGTGAAGTTAATACTGTGCTAAGGGTTCAAGATTCAGGATCTTCAATGAGTGGTGATAACTATTGAACTTCTTTTGCATATTATTTACATCAGCTAGAAAGGCATTTCCAAAAATTGAAGCAATCATAACACTGCTGTCATATCAATTGGTAATAATAACATTTCTTTTTCAATGTCACTCATAAATATGTTAAACAACTAGTTAGCAAAGTTTAATACATTAAAATTAATTACTCCTTGCACACATCACCCACAAATTACATGGTTCCTTAGGGCTTTGCAATATTCTCTCAAAATGAATTTGACTAGGGCAATACTTTTAAGGAACTTTGATCACTCACATTAAACAGAGGTTACCTGTATTTCTGTTCATCTACTTTGCCACCTTTTAATATAACAACAACTTCCTTTCATCCCAAAAAATGCTAAGTTCTTCTTAGTTTGTCTTCTTTGAGCTGTCTTTCTCCATTCTCTCTCCTTGGAGACCAAACTAGGAAGCCATGATTCTCTAAATTAACATTTAGAACTCATACCCATGCTCTCACACTGTTTCTGCTATTTGGACCCATGAAATTATTTACCTGAACCTCACAGTTCCATCACTGACTCTAACGTCTACCTTAACAGTATGAGACATCAACCTGACCATATAATAATTTATAAATTATATTGCCTTTCAGATATGGAGTGATTTCCAAAAGCCTTCCCGCTAACTTCCTTGTTGGTTGGTTGGTTATTCAGGGGAGGCGACCGACAGCTGAGGTCATTTGCGCCATTTAGGATAGGTGGGTAATTGGGTAATGGTAGGAGTTTTCAGGGAACGGAGGAAGGGTGGAGAGAAACCCGGCGTCGGCATTAGCCTACTCTTAACGAAAGGCGCCAAGGGGACCACGGCTTAACGTCCCATCCGACGGACGGAGTACTGAACTTGAAATGCCCTCCACTAGGCACTCAAGTGGGGACCGGTTTTCCACTGAAAAATCCGACACTGCCGGGAATCGAACCCGGGCCCTCGGGGTGGGAGGCCAGTACTCTAGCCACCACACCAACCCGATCCCCTAACTTCCTTGTTCTAACAACAATGTACATAAATCTTTATCGCAGCCTATTCCTTAAATTGCAACACTTCTAAGACTATACCATCTATACTTAATCATCATCATCGGTCAACAATCCTAGGATTGGTTTGACGCAGCCCTCCACTTGATTCTTCTATTGGCCAACCTCTTCATATTGACGTAGCTCCTTTATTTTACATCCTTCATAACTTGCTCCATATATCTCATACGAGGCCTGCTTTTGAGGCATACTGAGTGGAAGGGGTCGTGGGTGCAATAAAATATTATGAGTAAGGTTTTTGGGCAGTAGAATATTATTCCTTGCGGAGATTGGTCCTCCCCATCCCCATTGTCTCAGTACAGGAACTCAACAGAGTGGTCAGAGGGAACATGCTGCCCCCCATTTGGCATTCAGCTCTCCTTTGAGGAAAAGAGAAAAGGTGACTGGGAAATCGAAGACCAATGCGGACCGGAGGGTGAAGTCTCTCGGGACACCCCCACCTAAAATCCTTGAGGTGCGATTCCCTAGTATTCTGCGAATATCCTCATCGAGTAATTTCCAAGATTTCCCTAAAAATGCACGCAAAATTTATTTAATCACCGAGTGGTTGAACCAAGAACCCTATAAGAGGACGTTAAACTCCTATTCCGATCGTGTTATCGATGGCCGCGCAAGAAATAAAGTTTCAACTGCGGCCGCTAGAGGAGCTGTAACCGAGGGTTAGGCTCTTAGCAGACGTTACACGGGATATTTTCCAATTGTGTTCCACCTATTTACGGCGAACAATGACGAGTTTTACTGAAAGTTATGACTGAATGCGTCAGATAATAGTCATATCTATATCCGATGTGATGGAATTGACGCAGATGCCTCCGACAGTATAGCTAAGGGAAATAATATGCACATCGGCGCACTTCGCAAGTAACTGCTGTAACTTTCCAAAAAAAATTAACATCCGCCAATTAACCTTCGGTGCACATTAATAATCAGGAAGACAATCGAGAAATGAATGATTATTCAAGACATTTGCAACATTCAACTTTATTTACCATAATTCCTTGCAAGAGTATTTCGAAAACAGATATCAGCTGATGTTCTTGACAGTGTAACACACTTCTTACCCAGGGATGTGACCTGGCAAGAAAATGGCATTTTCGGCAACTTTTCGCTCCAGAAGTACAAAGTTACCTGTCTACTTGGGACCAGAGGCACAAAATGGCCCGATTCCTCATTTTGTCCGAAATACATAATGAATTGTTCCGATAGAACTCTTGATTTTCCTACTATGGATTCACACCCGCACCCACGGTTTGTAATCACACTAACTCGCGTCCACACCCAAGTTACAAATAAATATCCTGATAGGTTAGGTCATGCACATCCCCAAAAATGATGAAGGCGCATTCTTCCAAAACTACGATGTGACTATATTGTAATCACTCGCTTAAGGGCTTCAAACAGGACCAGGGTGGCTACTGAGATCCAATTTTTAAGTTCCCTGACGGGCTCACCAATTTCCCTGACCGATCGCCAACAGGGCTCCTATTATGTGAATATTTTATTTCTGCTGAATTAAATTTTCGTTAAAACTAAGAAAATGTTAAAAACTGAAATTAATACATTAAAAGCTAAAAGTATATCCTAATGAAAAAGTATGAAACCTTCATAAGTTAAACCCTCGTGCAAATTATACGCCCTTTTCATACACATTTCGCAATCGCGTATCCGCGGCCGTGTATCGTATTTCCTCGGCTGTATATGTTTCCTTCGGTAAAATTACAATGACGATGTCAAATCCTTCATGAAAGAGGTGACGTGCCGAGGTAGTCGTGGGAAGTTGTGGATTGCTGATAAGGCATCGAAGGGAAAGTCAATGACCGATTTACTGTTAGACTCCGGCACAGGCTAAGGTGCGCGAAAAATAGAAACTAAAGCAAAGTTTTTGGACTGGATCAAAATCGGATGGCACGAGTGACATTCAGAAGCGAATAACAATTTGATTAACGCGGTTATATCTCTTGATTGTATGAGGGAATCAAAAGTGTACAAGTATTTGTATATACAAACAAAACTTAATCGCACCACTGCAAACGAGGCAATTAGCAACGTGTAGCAATTTGGAACATGTATCCCACATATAAGAACAATATTTGAACACCACACCTGCGGGTCAATTAAGTAAATGTCATTGCCATCAAAGGGACCAGCCATTATATGGGGGCCATATAAATCCTATGGTCAATCGCGCCAATCATCAATTGGTTTGATAGATGTGTCAATGTAACAATTAATAGATTTGATGGCTTTGATATTTCCATTATCCTGCTGCAACATAAACCAGGTTCTCCGACCTTCATCTGGCATTTTATAAGCAAATATTCACCATTCTCAACTCACCACCATTACAAGTAACGGCAAAATGACCATGAATAGGCCTAACTCGCAACACCAGCGCTAGATATCGGCAAGTTTAGAAACCATATTAACTGGCGACCCGTAATTTGAGCAAATGACGATCGGAAGCGCACCAAGATTTCCGTCCTCATTGTAAGTTCATGGGTTGAACAGTGGACACACGCTAGGATTCTTGGTGCACTGTGATTCAGTATGGGTATCAGATTTACTTTGCACACATTCTCAGTGATTATTTTACCTTTTGGGTATACTGTGCTTTTAGCTACTAGTTTTTGGCCATATCTAGGATATACACAATGGTAATCTAGTACTTTCGGAGTTTTATGTTGACTCTTGTTCATCTCCATGGAAATTATATGTGACACAGCCTTCTCACATGACATCTCAGCTTGGACAGCATCACATACCCTACATAACTTCTGTTACCCTAGGTATGGTATGGTGGTTGTTATTTCCACTAATAATTTAGCTGTCACAATGCTTCCTTTCTCATTGAGACTCATGGAAGTTGTGAATGCCGTTTAAACATTAGAGATAATGTTTTGAAATGTGCAATTTTTCTTCTTCAGTCTACCTTAGGAAGCTTGAGAATTGAAGGATCTATCACTTTATCAGTAATCTCTTCTGCTAAACAGGGAAAGGAGGGAGAGTCGGAGGAGGGAGAGTCGGAGGAGGGGAGGGGGTTTGTTTTCGGTTAAGGCTTCGCGAGGCTCCGCCAGAGGGAAGCCATGATGCAGCGTTGTTAAATCACTGTCAACTCAGGACTTAGAAAAATATTTTGGCTCTGAAGTGGTAACTTTTTATTGGAAGTGCCTGTACATGGTGAACATGCCATTTTTCTGAACAATAACTTCACCTTTCAGTAAAGTGTATCCTTTTCTCCAGACACCTAAAATTTTTTTAATTTATCACTTTGGCTTTTCTTCCTCGGTCCGAATACTTTCTTCCTTGAATTATTTATTCAGCTCTCTGAACATTTACCTACTGATTGCAGTATTTACAGGTTTACCCCTTATTTCACTCTTAATAATTCCTCCCATGAGCCTTTCAATGCTTTCTGTATTTACTGTTCCTAATTTTTCATCACCCTCATTCTCTCCGATTAATATCTTCCCATACTTCCTCTACTCTTCCCACTTCTTTCCCATAATGCACTCATCCATTTACCCATAGAGTACTCTATTCTTTGTTTAACTTCTCTCCCCTTATTTTAATATGCATTTGAACTATACACAGCATTTAATTACCATCTAAGTTAACATCAGAGTTTATATTTGTGCCTGGCAAATTGAAATTTTAATTATAAAATACCATAAACATCCACCTAATCATAATATAATCCACTTGATAGCACCTTTTCTCACACAGCATTTAAGTAACCTCTCAGCCTACAACAATGTTTGAACCACGAAGCAAAAATTACTACCCCAAATTACAATAATATAGTAAAGTTAAAAAATTACACTCACCGTCTTCCAGCTCTGCCAGGTAATCTATACACCAGCGTATATGTTGTTTTTACATAATTATGAGGAGGAACCCAGCTGCAAGTTAAACTCTGCCAATTATATGAGATACAGGTAAAATTTTGAACTTCCTGAGGTTGGTCTGAAAGTAAAAAGGTAACATTTGACTATTAAAGATAGGAACACGTACACATGGTATTAAGATATATTTCCCTGTCCTCCACATTCACCCCCCTATTTCACCACATAAATACACCTCCTACCACCAATTAATCTCATTTATTCCTGAAATTACCTAAATTCTGACTGCATGAAAAAATTACAATTTCCAACACACAGGTAAAATGAAATGATGAGATTTTCCCATTTACCAATGATGAACGCATTTTTTTTCAACCCTGAAGCTAGACTCACTCCTATTTACACATCCTGCTAACATCAAACTACAGTATTCAACCCAGAGCTCCATCCGGTGGATGAAGACAATGAGGTCAAAATGTACTAAAACAAGGCATCGCAGTTGATTAGAGAAGACAATGGTCATACAGTTATAGTAGATTAGAGAAGACAATGGTTAACACTCATAAAGTATCCATACAAGGCGGGCACGTAGTCACCTCCCCGAATTTTTTCCCCAATACTTTTGCTGTTCTGATTTTACCTGATAATCCGGATTACACTGCATATCATTCAAGTGTTAAGTGTCTTGAAGCATGATCACTAATTTGATGCATGTGTGTGGTTAATAATTGCTCTTTTCAATATGATGTATGCATGCCTTGAACTCCTGTTCTTCTCTTTCCTGGGAATTCGAGCAATGGGAACTTCTGTTCTGAACTTCGGGCCGGTCAAATTAACTGATTCATAACAATGTAAGCAGTGAACTTTACCAGCAAGAAAAGACAGGAATGGGTGGGCAAGGGCCTAGCCACGTTGACACACCGGTTTCCCTGAGATCACTGAAGTTAAGCAACGTTGGGCCCGGACGGAGGTTGGATGGGTGGCCCCCCTCCATACCTCTACCGCGCTGCTCTTGTCCCCTGTCTGTGAGTGGCGGGCAGGTTAAATGTGGGTTGGCACAATGGATCTAAAAAGGTCTAAGTGCTAGGGGGGATCCAGAAGGCCCCCGACCACCCCTACAATTTACATTTAAGAAATGGGTACTGTAAAAGTAAATACCAAGCAATGAAAATTAAGGGAAGAGATTTGTATCATGCCACCACCAAACGGGCAAAGCTGATTTGTTTCAAGTTACACTACACTAGACTTAGCACTCCCCAAAGCAAATTTCAGACTACGTGCCCGATACAAGGCCATATAGAACACAATGTTTTGTATGGAGTAGGTGGGGCCTCATCATTCCCAAGTAACCACTTCGTTGTCCTCCATAGGCTAGCATGATAATGCCTTCTCCATTACATTCTAACCTCCTTGGCAGAGTGCACAGCTCACTCACTACTAATTCCATTGCCATGTGAAATATAAACATCAGGGCAGGAGAGCCCATTTCTTTTTCTATGGAATTTCCTACAAATATCTGAGGTGGGATCATGGATTCTTCATTCACACTGATACTCTTATTATCAATTATTTGGACTCATCTAAAAGAGCAATGCTCACAATAACCATCCTAATGACTTGCCCAACCAACTAAAGCAGATGACTTGAACACCAGCAAAAAATGAGTTTACCCTGGAGTTTCCCTTTCCTAAGCATAATAAAAACAATGATAACATAAGTATGCAAGTTCTGAAGACCCAAGCCCCCAGGTTCCAAGGAAACCACATGGCATGGGTTGAATAGGGCTTGCCCAAATAATTCTTCTGGAGTCAAGTCCAGAACTTCTGGTACAGAGCCCTATGCCCTGCCAAATGGGCTACCACTCTGCTATTCCCAATAATGCTGAAACAGAACCCTACAAATTTCAACACATTCATAGGTAGGCATCACTATGATGAAAATGGGCCTTAATCAAATGTTTCCTAAGTGAAAGAAAATCAGGATGGCTAAGAATAAATTCAAATGGTTATGTTATTGTATTACCTTTTAACCAACTGTGTCAAAATAGAATCAACCTCATTCTTTACGTAAAAGGCTTGAAAAAAATCAGGAATGTCTGCAGCTTTCATAAGCAAAACCTTGACATGTGTCTGAGAAAAGCAACTGCATTTCCACATGATTAATAATGAAAAAGGCAAGAGTAAAAAAAATGAATGATCACTATTCCATAAATGGTAAACTAAAATTCCACTTATGAATTTGAAAATCTGCAATGCATGATGCCATGCTTTCTAGAAAAGTTGTCACATTCAACAGGAAATTAAAACAGTACAAAAAATGACCCAAGAAGTGTCTCCTGCAACTCTTTCAACACTTCAATGATGAGTGATGTAGTCACTACATCTGGCACCAACTTCACATGCCATCAAGCAACCTAGTGACTACGTTGCAGTGGCCAACTTCATATCTCAATTTTTCATACATTATAATATTTCTCAAACTTTTAATTTTGGCATAATTCTAAAAAGGAATAATTGAGCTTACAACCATAGTTTTAAAAATAAAGATTGGCAAAAACCAATGGTTCCATTTGAATACCTACAAAATGGGATTTATTTAAATCTCCTCCAGCATTAAAGGGTTAAGGGTCAGAAGTAAGTAACACCAGACAACACACTCTGCTACCCAACACTGATAGGCACCTATCATATCTTTATGAGGAATGGGGGTTTTGAGTTTCCAACCTAATTATTATATCTTCATTAGATGCATACTTCCTGCATCTCTTCCCAACAATAGCCACTGATAATTTATCCTATACAAAGCACATAATTTCAATTTAAAAGGTCAATAGGAACAATGTACCCTTGAAATCAATGCACTGCTTTATGTGAACCAATGTAGCAGCATTTGATAGGAAAATAAACAACATTCCCTTTTCAGCAATGCTAAGAATATTTACATTCAGTAGACGCAGATTTTTACTTACATCCCACAGAAACAGTGTTTAAGCAGACTGACTTAATCCCTTTGGTTGAATTCAAGCGGCAATAGTACATGCTGGAAGAGGCAGGCATTTCTTTGACATAGAGCCTCAAAGTTGTGGAATTCACCACATGTAAAAATTCTTGTGGGACCTGCAATACATAAGTCCATAATTAGTACCCAAATACAGATATAAATAATCCAAGTTAAGAAGAACACTTTGAAATATGCTGATAAAAATTAACGCTCTTCTATACTTGGGAATCAAAAATTATGACTATGAAAAAGGAGGATAACAAGGTTGCAACAGATAGTGCATATTAAATACATACATTACAAGCTGGATGAAAAGATTGTTTTCTATAGTATCACAATAAATTCACTTAGCTTCACAATTTATGCCTTCCTAATCCCAGAAATGTTCAATAAATATTATGCCTTAATACTTAAATAGTGATTTTATATATATTTTTAATGAGACATTGCCTCTACACTTAATTCATCAAAACAAAGTAGAAATATAAAGATATAATTTAAAGACCAAATATTTTGTTAAAATTAACATTCACTACAAGCATAGAAATATTTAAAAAATTAGATAAATTTCGAATATAAAAATTCTCTAACATGATAGATTATACTAATACTACAATACCATTAAGTTTTCAGGAAATAAAACAATGATAATTACCAGTTCGTCATTTCGAAAGAAAACAAGGTGCGATGCATTTCTATTCAAGGCATCTTTGTGGTTTGGATTTAACATGCAAAGTATTTCCAAAGATTGCCCAGCCTCCAGGATTATATCTCCTTTCGGATAAGTGACTGGAAAAAAGAGATTAAAGATAATTAGTGGATAATCACACTTAACAGGATGATGGATGTTAAATCATTGAGCTATACCCTCACTTGCAAATAATTAAAATATAGAAGATACCTGTCATCAGCTAAGCATAATAATTGAGGATGTAAAGGTGAATACAACTAGATTAATCAAATTAATCATCTTCAGCTTCATTGTGTGGTATTGTTCCATAGCATTCAAACAAGAAACTTAGTTTTAAAATACCACTGGAAATATTTTATTGCTCAACCCAGGTTTCAACACTTAAACACCATCGTCAGATGCCACCTCACTTGTCAGGTACCACTCACCTGATGATGACATGTGAAAGTTGACACCTAGGTCGTACAATGAAATATTTCTGGCAGAATGCACTAAGTGCCTGTGTTTCTTTACAACGTTAAATATCTTGATAAGAAATAAAGTGCATATTCAAATGGGATAATGCAGTGATAGAAACTGTCACTTTCAATAGCCACATATTTTGTATTATAAAATCTTGCCCTCAAATTTTAAGTATACAGGTGAGAAATGCCCTAGGATTTTCTTCAAAAATGAAACACTTCAGAAAAGAATATACTCTAAAAATTTTAATTTTGTAGATATCAGTTTAAAATTTTTGGTATTTTAAATACAATAAGTACTGTAATCTCACGGCTGAGCTTAAAGTCACTGAGTGCGTCCACTGGGTTGCGGATGGTCCATGGTCCCATTCTTTTTCGCTGATGACATAGCTCTCATAGCAGAGACAGAGAAGGATCTGAATAAGATGCTAACAACCATGGAAAGGACAATGGCCAGACATCAGCTGAAGATCAATAAGAAGAAAACTAAGATATTGGTGTGCAGCAAAAGAGAAGAGGCCAAAACCAATGTTAAACTAGGAAAACAGAAACTGGAAGAGGTGAAAGAGTTCTGTTACCTGGGAAGCAGAAAAACCAACGATGGACGAAGCAAGAAAGAAATAGTGAGTAGAATAGCCCAGGCAAAGAGGGCATTCTATCAAAAGAAGAATCTACTAACAGCTGGAAATACAAGCTTGGAAGTAAGGAAGCAATTCATCAAAACGTATATCTGGAGCATGTTCCTTTACGGCAGTGAGGCATGGGCAATGACAGCAGCGGAGAAGAAAAGGGTGGAAGCATTCGAAATATGGTGCTATCAAAGAATGATGAAGATAAAATGGATCGACCGAGTGACAAATGAAGAAGTCCTAAGAAAAGTGGGAGAAAAGAGAAGTCTGCTGAAAACTATAAAAAGAAGACGGGACAACCTAATCGGCCATATCTTAAGACACGATGGCCTGATGAAATCAATCGTCGAGGGAAAAGTGAATGGGAAAAATGGTTGAGGCAGGCCTCGTATGAGTTACATGGAGAAGGTCGTAAAGGACGTGAAAGAGAGGAGCTACGTTGGTATGAAGAGGTTGGCCGACAGAAGAAACGAGTGGAGGGCTGCGTCAAACCAATCCTAGGATTGTTGACCCTTGATGATGATGAAGTACCGTAATTGCCAGTGGTGAAAACTTTCCCCCCTCAAATTATGCCTAAAATAAAATATGTTAGTTGCTAGTAGTGCACTAATTTTTGACATGACAGCTGATATTTTAAATGTATAGTACAGATACCAACCACTTGTAATTCCAAAATTTTCCAATGGCATTTATTAGCCAATATTTTTATATGTAGGAATAAATCACTACTGCAAAAAATTATTTATTTTCCTGAAACACTGCAAAATCAGCAAAAACACCCTGGCACTTTTAGCATAGTTCCTAGGCTATTGGTAGGCACTGAAAGGGTTAAAGACATGTATAACAAAGGAAAATACTCTCAATGTCACCCAAAATTTCTCTGCTAAATATAAACTGGATTTGAGAATTTAGGTCTTGAAAAATGAGTACAAAAAAGGGGGTGTTCGCATTTATAAGCATACTGGTACGCATAATGCATTGTGTTATTTATAGGCTGATCCTGCTGTCATCTTATTTTTTTTTTTTTTTTAACTTTTTGGCCAGTCATCTGTACCAGTTTGCAGCTGCTATCTGATGGCTTCATTGGCAAGTTTTCTATTCATCAATTTATAAACTACATTTGTGATTAAATACCTTAAAAGCCAGTGGTGTTTAGGGTCACTTTAAATCTCGGAGAGAGGATGTGAATGGGTTAAATCGATGTTCCATGGCCAAATTTGGATACTATATTTTTATACAAAATTGGATACAACTGATTAGACTGTGTGACATGGTGGAATTGTATCCACATGGCTTTCGGTTCAACCAGTATACACATTATTGTACCAAAGCGACCAAACTTTTGCTCGAAATTTTCAACTGAATGTATGAAACCAATCTATCAGAGACTTCCTATAAAGCATTGCTATCATTTTTGAGAAAATTTGATTGGAACTCTTTGGATTGGGGTGTTCCAATCATGGCACGGATTGGACTGATGTAATTAGAATTACTGAGTGCATAGAAAAGATGAATTTATGTAAGATACCAAATGCACGATTTGTCATATATATACAGACTTAATTCAAAATATGCATGATTCTCTTGGCTAAAATTACAATTTCATGATTTCTTCAATTTCCTTGTGGCAGCCATTTTCATTTACTATTTCCTCATATTTCATTGGTTTGTCCATTGGACCAAAACACTACATTGTGGGACACACCAATTCTGCTTCATTTGGATGAAACAGAACAGAAAATTTAGATGAAATACGTTTGCACAAAAGTTTTTGACCAAAACATTGGGTAAAAATTTGACTGCAAAAGCTTTATATGCTGATGAATCCTATATGCCGGCACATACATTACTTGTTGGCATTAAAATGTTATAACTAAAATCTAGCCTCAAGGATCACACAGTAGAAAATTTTGACAAAGAAATATAATGATACCACGCAAGAGTAATCAAAAAATGAATAAATTGGAGACTAATGAGTTTTTTAAACCATTGAGGAGCATATTATTCAGCGTACATAGCAAAAGATTCGAAATTACAATACTTTGAAAAGTGGGGGGTGGGGGGAATTGAGCCCTAGTTTTACATTAATTGCACAGATTTCTCCTTTTCACCATGAATTGCTTAAACTGTGAATTACACCAAGAAAACACCACTGACCTTTTCTGATAAAATGAGCATTTTTACTGTGGAACTGCAACATCTTATCCCCGTATTTCACAATATCAAAAATATCACATTTTCGTACTATCACAAGCATTGGGGATATCTTTTTGACTGGGACCAGAAACCTTACTCCTTAATTTATGAAATTTTTCTATTTCAAAATCAAGTACGTAAGAATAAAACCTGGTGCTGGACAATGATCTAAAAATCTGTACTTACCACCAGGAGTATCAACCCCCGGGGCACAGAGGTGGCTAGGAAGAGATGACATCACCATAGGCATGCATGAGAGACAAATGGATAGGAGAAGGCCAGAGAGTCCTAAGCTCCGGAGGGGTGACCGCATTGAGCCCCCTTCCATTGTCAAAAACATCACTGAAGATCCTCAGCATCTAAATCCCATCACTGAAAGGGAATTCAAACATTAATTTTTCAATCTTAATTTTACCGGTCTTATTCTACAAGGTACATCTCAATAAAATAGTCCTAAATTTTCCTTTGGATCCTGAATTGTGACACTTGTCATGTTTCTAGAGCTTTGACGGCACAACTTCAAGCCTGAATATTTCATACATATTATATCACTCAAGTGACAAACAAGCTGGACAATTTACTCAGGGGCATAGACATGATGAGCGAAGTTAAAAAAGGAAACTGATCTGGGTCCACACTTATTATCACTTCATGAGTCATGTTATACTATGAAATGAATTTTAACACCTTAAACCACATAATGAGTATTACATTTGTTGATTATTACATACTCAGGTGCTGAATGCTAATCAAGGGAGCAAAAAAGAAACAATCACTCATATTTTTATTTCTTTATCAAAACCAAGGTACTCACCATGTTTGTCTTTATTTCTTGCAGAAGACAAAACGGCTGTAAACTGCGCAGCAATGATATCCATACATTAAACTTCTTCTAAAAAGTATTGCATCTGAAATAGAAGTTTTACACGTTAGCAGGCAATACACAAAAATTTTCTATGCTCAGTTCCGAAAACCATGAAAAATAACCAATTCATCGTGGGATGCGAGCTTTAATTGGCACAGGGTCTATTGTGTTAAGACTCATATTTCAAGCAAAATTAAAATACACACTTGCGTGCATACGGAAATCGTTAGGAAGACACCACTAATGTAAATAAGAAAATTAATTCCACTCGAGTAAAATACAACACATATAATTCAAAGTGTCACTTCATAAACATAAGTATGAATTGAATTGAAGCAATAATTGATAAACAAGTTTTCTGCAACTCCGCAAGTTTAGCATAAGGAAATTAAATTCACACAAAATCTGTGGCACCAGAAACATAGTACTTCAATGAGCCTGTAATACATTTCTGTTCTATTATGAAGACAAAATTCAATGGTGATGAAATAAGTGATAATTATGAAGAAATGAAAAAGAGAATTAAAGAAATCACTGTCCAACATAACTCATACCAAAGATGTACACTCAGAACTTTCCACTGCCACACAGTTTCATGTCCTCACCGATCTCCTGCCAGGATTTAAAATGACACGGAAAACAAGCCCCATCTACATTTTCAATGGCCTAAGATGAAGACATCAGCTAAAGCCAATCAGAGATCAGCTTGTATCTGGGCCTTAGGCAGTTCCAGAAGCTGATCTCTGATTCATTGCCAACTGAATTCAATGGCCATTGTGCACACTTAAGTATTCTTAAAAGTTAAATACAACACCCTAATAAGAAGAATTACAATGGGATATTGATCTGGCTAATGACTCACCCCATAAAGGATGATACATACATTCCTCTTCCTAAAAGCCTATTGATACAATTCCGCAAGCTAGCTTCCTACTCCTAGGCAATGGGAATCATGAGCATGAATATTTTCAAATTCCTGTTAACTACATATTTGGTAGGCATGAAGGCTTCCATGAAGATGATGCTCAAGCATTCTTTATTCATCTAGTAGCTGAAATTCCTGATGCGAAACATGCTTAATCACTGTATTTCCCACAATATCGACCTTGCGAAGAACCTCACCCCTGGAATCAATTCTCCTGCATTAAAATATTAGAATTCCAATTCCCATGCATCAGTCTAAAGTGAATGACTAGATACACTGGTGATTGGTGATTTCCAAAATAATAAAGAATAATTACTTTTTCACGGATCACTCAACTCTACTGCCTATTATAGCAAAACTAGCACATCAGTCACTTATACTGTATCATAAAAAGAGCATGTTGAAGGTGTTAGGAAGAGATGAAACCACAAAAACTACAAGGTATAAGAGACATCAAAAACTTTCCATCACACAAAATAAGCCCAAAAAATTTACATCTCATTAAAAATGCAGAAACCTTGAAACAAAATCTGACCAATAATTTCTACATTCGACTTATTCACCCTAGCCTGAAAAAAATAAACCGAGAGGCTAAATCGAAGGAAACTATAATTTATGAACTAGCCATTGTTGATAGAATTAAGGTACATTTGAAGACTGGCGACAGTCAACAACTGCTGTCAATTTTTATCATATCTCTGAATCGAGGGGACCTTGGCTCTCAGGAAGAACTAACCCTTTTCTCTCCCGGGAAAAATCTTAAGCTTGAGCACGCGTGATATCGCAGGGGCTGAGAATGCGCGGTTTTGCCCTGGCCGCTTGAGAGACGCGCTCGAGAGCCCTCGTGCCTATCCGGTTTTCAAGTTCACTTTCGCGAGGGCGTCCCCTTCTACGATGCCCGCCTCGGAGCGGGCCCACGTGCGACCCACGTCCCAACAATACTCGCCATATCGATTGCTGCGTCCGCACACCGGCCGTCTCCACACTTACCACACCTCCCCTCCGCTGGAACCATTCGCCTCCCTGCCCCGCGACTAGTTTCGCCTATGGCCAGTGGACTCTTCACTTGGGGCCGCCAATATTGATTTCAAAACCCCACTCGTAAAACACAGCCTCGCCTTAAATGTTCTCTGGACAAGACGACAAAATTACACTCATCCCCTGATCAAAGGAATCCTTAGTTACTTCTTCGAAAAGAATGCTCGTCACGATGCTTGAATCCCGAAAAAGTTTCTGCTTGCTTATCTCTTCCGAGCAGAAAACAATAACCAGGTCGACCGTAGTCAAAGTTCGAGGATTTGAATGCCTTCCAGGGTATGGATGCAGATAGAGCACCTAAAACCCAAGACCATAAACAATAACCAGCTGAAGGTAAGACAATGCCAGTTAAAGCTGTACCGAGAAACGGACGTATTATCCACATTTTCCCGATAAATACGGGAAAATGGTATGGAAGACGTCATTTCACGAGTAGAAAGAGCTTCAACCGCGTGAAACACGACTAAAGATAGCGAAACTCGATGACGCACTTGGAAATAGTTCCACGGATTTTGATGGAACAATAGTTCTATGGCGCAGACATACATGATGGCAGTTGAAGAAGAACCTCTATAAAAAAAACAATACCCTCATTAACTGATACTTTAAGAACAAAGCACTTTTAAGCAGAATTTCTTATCCCCTAAGATGAAACATCACATCCGAAAACTTTACACCTCAAAGACATCCGGCGGCCGTCGAAGAAACGCAGAAGTGTTGGTTGAGAAACGCTGTCCTTACTAAACTCAAGTACCTATGGTGTATGCGTGATCAAAGGTGAACGCAGCGATCGCAAATCCGTAAATACGATGGAGTAACTCTGAGTGCATTAGAGAAAATAGAGCTTTGGCATTCCGATACCACACTTAGGTCAACATAATGGACACTAGCACAGTTTACTGAAACTAGTTTCGTTGCATAGCGCTATGGAGAAGGCTATACGACCATCGATTGGCTTCCGGAACGCACGTTGAGTGGTCTCTTGGATACAAGTACGCAAAGATTTTTCGCAATAAATTCCCAATATTGAGCAACTTAAATTAAATTATTAAATTTACCGCGGGTATTTAAAAATAGTCGATTCCAAGAAATTATAATTATTTCAAGCAGAGAAACTTCAGTATTTACACAACTTATTCTGATGCACCAAATTATTTCACTCACAGTTTTACGAACGATTCGAATCGATCTTGAACTTCCCTAAGAGCATGGAAGACGAAAGAATGATCGCATCCCGCATTAACTCTTGGGAATGACCACAGGGAACCCTGTCCAAGAGAACGGATTAGAGAAGGGAGATAATTGCGAACGGATACAACGAAGGAAAAATCTAAATACATCACAGATAACGGAAAGAGAAAAACATAAAATAGAAACAAATCAAAAGGATCCAAACTATGAAAATCAATGCTACCAGAAAATTTTAAGTTTCAACCAAGAACACCGATAAAATAAAATATACCCTTTGTAAAAGCCCGCTAACGTCGGGCCTATTGCGGTCAAAATGAAGCACGGCCTTCAATTCAACACATAAAAGCTGTGCATAGCATTTGAACTGAACGCTCCCTTCAAGAAACATCGAGCGAACGCTATACAAAGAGTGAGAAGCAACGATCCGCAACGAGGGGATAGTCTCATTAATCAAGACGAACGGACTGACGACAAGAATAGGCTTGGGGAGGGAGCCCCAGAGGAAATATGAACGTCCTTACTCTCAGACGATACGCCAACTAAAGAATGTATGGAGTGGATCAGAGAAGAAAATGGGTTGCAAAAAAGAATGGAGTACCTGAGCAGATAAAGGTTAAGTTGGCCGAGAAGCAAGACAATGAGGTAAAAATGAAGTACGGTTACATGCTTGAGGATAAAATATTATAGGAGCAGAAGGGATGAGATGAGGGCATTGAAAACGTGTGGGTGATCGAGTCGAGGGTGGGAGAGTTAAAACAAAGACAGGAGAAAAAGTTAAGTGGCAAGGAAAGGGCGGAAGAATCAATGGCAGAACTAGGAGGAATGAAGTAGTGTAAACGGCAGGATGAAAAACGAATAACCATTTAAATAATGACTGGCTGGCGGAGTAAAGCGAAATACTATTCGCCACGCGCACTAAACGAATGAAAAGGCCGAGAAAGGAAATAAGGAAACAACACTCGGGACTGAATTTGAGGATAAAGACGCTGATTTCAACGGTGACGCTAAGCTGTTCCAGAAGGTGAGGTTAAGGTGAGTGTAGGGGAATCAAGGGAAGTCCACTGTTGGCCGAGTACTTAGAGGACTAGGGTGCTAAAATTGGAGTTGAATTGAACAAATATTTCCGCAATGCCATTAGGTAAGTTGAGACACTGGAGAACGGAGAGTTGGCAGTGGTTGGCATCTTTAAAAATGGGATGACAGCCGGCAAAGATGGCCCAGCCACCGACGAGAGTTACGTGCGTATCGGGTCGTCCTGAGACAAGGTAGGACAGAACGAAAAATGTGAATTTTAAAGAGTGTTACTAGAACCGGGCACAGTGAAATTATTGTAAAAAGTGAGAAATATATTCGTATATATGAAAATATCTAAGGTGGGGAGCATAGTATAATCAATTTCGTCGGGAGGAATAAGGGTCATCTATTTGTAATTATTCAGTTGCTAAAAGTCAATGGGTGAGCAAAAAAGTGTTTTTGGAGTACTAGTGGATTATGAAATGGCAGATGACTAGGTAAACAAGTTGTGCAAGGCTGTGCGGAGGGAATGAGAAGGTGCTAAATGTTAAAGGCGATGGAAAATAATAGCTGGGCAAGTGTAAGAGCGAATGAGACCTTGAGTGACTGATTAGAACGAAAGTAAGTCTAAAGCTGAAAAACAGAATGTCATCTGGGATGTTCGATTTATTTATGAATGAACACGTACAAACTTCGTACCTTAGAAGTGTTAGAAGAACGGTCACGTTCAGAAATAAGTGGATATCTTACTTAATTATGCGTACTGCATATCATAGCAACGAACACGAATGATGAAGCTTGCTTCGGTGGATTGATTGATTTGATGGAACACACGAGGAGTATCTGAATGAACGAGAGATGGTCAAATAATAAAAAAAACTGCGATAAAAAATGGATAGAGTGAAAAGACGGGACAGACCTAGTAAATCACGGGAGAATGGGGAAGATGTGATTTGGAGTTTCAGGAACAATAGAGAATGAATCACGCATGACAGTGATAAGCCTTACATAGGAATGCAAAGACAAGGCAGCGTATAAGTAATGAGAATGAGTTTCCAACGCTTGCCACCAATGAATTTTCTTTTACTCAGCCGAATTCAAACGAAATGCGGATTATAAGAGACGAATTTATCCATAAGGAGGTTCATTATCCACAATGCACAAATGCAATAAGTTAATACATATGCTGATATTACGTAAGACTTTCAAACAATACCATCCATACCAGTTACTTAGAAGCACAAAATTTCTAGCAACGCAGTCGCTGACCATTACAAACGCGCCGTGCAGCAAATGAAGACGATAAAATTTACAGATTTTCATTCCTGGAATTTGAATGGGGTTTTCAGAGGGAAACAATGAATCAGGCAACCTTTTTCTGCGAAGAGGAAATAGTAAATAAAAATCACTCTCGCAGCTTCTATCACTCTCCAAGGCCAAATTATCTTCCTAACGAAAAAAAAACATTCTAAATGATGAGCAAATCACGACACACAATTGCTACCTTTAGTACACGCTACGTTTTTCACCTAAGAATTTTGTAACACGTCCCAGAACCAAAAATGCATTGAGTAATAGTACAGCGAAGAATTAACATCCGAGATGCTCCCACAGCCGAAATTATATCGAATCGCATAATCGAACCTCACGGAAACTGAAATCTTGCGGTTAACTCCTCAAGTCGGTAATGGGCCGGCCTGGCAACCAGAAAGTCGCGGGTTCGTATCCTAGGGCAAGGGAGTTGCGGTTATCTTCAGGTTTATTCCTGTTTTAAGTCCTGAAGATGGGGCCGCGCCTTAGAAACGCGTCGAAAATAATAAACGAAACTGTGGGCAGTACAAATTTGACCTTTGTTCTTTATTCATTCACATGATACTGTACCACTACATCTCGCAGATAAAGTTAAATTTTAGGTTTAAGTCTATGTTACACGGTGCGATATAACCTTAGTAGCTATAGCACCTAAAATGAATTACTTTGGATTGCGAATACGATTTACGACGCTGGCGCGCTACTGACTACGGCCAGTAAAATACTGTAACATCAAGTGATCCTGATCCCTCACAAACGACGGACGAAAATATATTTTAAGAGACGAACGCGATTTCAATGCTGAGGTGTCCATGAAGCCAGAAACTAACAGGAATACCAAACTCGAAGATAAACTCGATTTTCCTTTATTGGGCATACTTCACTTCTTGAGCCCGCTTTACACGATACAATTTTTGTACAATTTCTTGTACAATTTCTTGTACAAACTCTTGTATGAGGAAATTGTACCGTGTAAAGCGGCAAATTGTACGAACGCTTGTGCAATTGTCTGAATGACTGAACGGGAAATAGAACCTGTTCTAATTCCATTCAGACAAACATACAATTTCGTTCAGTTTATACAAGCGTTTGTACAAGAAATTGTATCGTGTAAAGCGGCCTTTAGACCTCCTGGAGTATCAAGAGATATGTAGCGAAGTCGTTACTTCCAGATGCATATGGTAGGCTACCTTTCACTCAAGTGGCGCCACGGTTGATGTGTCGTTCCTGCAGAAATTACCTCACGTCAATAATTTACTAACTAAGGCGATGGATACCCACATCAATAGGCTGCAGGAAGGCCTAAATATCCACTAAGGCACTAAATATCTACAACAAAAACTTGAGCAAGAGGAGACAATGCCAGCTGCATGACAGCTATAATTAAACGTCTTTATTGGGGCGAGATCAAGGCAAATCCATCTCTTCTGCCATGTAACCCTGCATACGGAGAAAGGTTGCCAAAATACTCATAATTAAGGCAGAGAGTGGAGAATTGAGAAGGGAAACGTGATTAAAAATTGAGTATGCAACGACACCACGGGTTGCGATAGTGTCAGATTGTGAGCAAAGTGGGCTTTTCTACAGACGAGGTGGTCTTTCTCCCTGGGCACTTACCTATTGACACGAAAGCGGATGGTGAAGGTAACGAACTGATTCCCCGAAAGTAATCACGATATGATAAATGACTCACAACAAATGTGAAAAAGATAACTCTATTGTTTAGGGCGATTCAAAACGCACTTGAGTACGCGCTTCTCAATCGCAAGCCTCTTAAAAATCATGTGCAACTAACAATGTAGACAACCGGATTCGACTGACGACGACAACGAAAAGAATTTCACGAATTACTTCTGTTCGTTTTCTTCACGGAAGAAGGATTTGCGGAAATCTAAAGCCACTGATTGGCAATTCGTGAGGAAATCGGGAAGTAGAACAACGAGAAATGACAATATTGCTAACAGTGGGATGAATTCGTCTTTGCCGCCGGCCGCGGTTGTCAGTTCGGTATCGCGTGGCCGGTGGGATAGGGCACATGGTGACTGCTGACCGGAGGATCGGAAGACCGGGGTTCGAACTCGAGGGGCCTTTGGACACGTCTACTTTGACCCGAGCAATTGACGTAATTTTCTGGACATCAGATCTACCTCGGAAATCACAGGCGGGGAAGAACAGCCCCACACCCTGCTTTGTGAACTTCACACGCAGTTAGGCTTATTGCTTGGTGAGATTAATCTCGCCAACCAGACCATCTTTAGATGTTAGAGAGTAGTGAAACCTGTGGTAATAAATAATCACAAAAACAAGCGGAACACTACGTTATCCAATTAATGCACATTTTCTTTTTTCTAATGACAAATTACCATGCACGAATATCGTTAAGCTCAATGGGGATTTACATATATAAATGATATACTGTCAAACAGGTTGACATTTGAGGAGTACTGGCAAAGAAATAATGGAACGATGTACTATTAAACTGGAGTGTACTGAGGTATAAGATTTAAAATAGTTACACAAAAATCTTGTGGCTAATAACAAACGTAAGGACCACTAAAATGGGAAATATTTAGCTACACATTACGTTTATCTCCTGTTCAATGCCTCCCACTTTATCACTCAGCTTAAGTATTTAACCTCAAGTTTTTAATTAAAAGACGCTCTTTAATTGCGCCTTCGCACCACAATTTTACCTCATTCTTTCGGTTCCGCAATGTATATATTCATTCTAGCATTACAAACTTAAAAAACATTCAGGCCAATCTCTTATCTCTTGCAGCCCGCTATGCCTTGAGGCCCATCAAAAAGAGTCAGCAACATTTTAAACGCGATTTTGGGTCGGAAGAGAGATTGCAGGAAAAGCCTCTTCCGCCGGCATGCCGCAGCAGTTTATTGAGCATCTCACTAGAATCTCTTCGGAGCTAGTACGTCGAGAAAACGCACTAAAAATATGGTATCAACGAATTTACATCACCTTGGTATGACTTCTTCGCAATTTCAATTTTTCACGACATTATAGCAAAAAATAATTCGACATGACTTTTCAATGACACGCAATTTTGACGCAAAGACTAGAGATGAAATATAGACATGTCCCAGTTCTCGGAGACCTTTGGGTTATGTACACCGACAAGTAAATTGCACATCACTGCTATAAAAAATTGAATTGATCAGGAAACATAAGCAAGCGTTTCGTGAAAGAAATCCTCGAAATCCACTCAAGTTTAATGCAATAACTTAATAACTAGCGACTATGACGTTCCTCTTGAACGTCTCTACTCTTCCGAGTCCCTGCTATGAATACTTTAAAAAATATATACTTTGAGAAATCAAATGAGTAGAATAATACAAAACAACAGCACACTAAATTCACGCAAGCAGGCACCAATCACGACTGATGCCAACATAACTGACAAGCGTCATATGGACAAACACATCATATGCATTATCCCATTTCATCAATCATCTTTCCGGAACATAAACTCTAATCTCATAATTTCCTCAAGTGAATGACCACTCCCTGCCATACTCTCCTCGCCACCAGCTTTGCTACTAGGTTTACGTGCATGGTGGTCAAGCAACTGCAATGCAAATTAGTGCTGGCATGCATGGGAACTGCTGGGTTGCCAACTGCCCATTAAGCATACCTTCAAGATGAAATAAAAAAGATGGAATCAAAGTTTCGTAATTCAAGGGACACACACAGATGTCTGTTTCACCGGGACATTTAGACCAGACTTGAGAAATAAGCAGTACATCTTGGGCATCACCTCCTCAACTCATATTCAACACTATTTCATAAAACCTGTCCTTCACGGACTTCACTGCAACAAAAGTCACCGTTACACAAATATGCCCATCTCCTGGATTTTTTCGATGATGGATAAAAAGATTTTTTCTTCTTACGCTACACATGCTTTAGTTCCGCATCATGGGAAACAGTGTTTGTCTGTCCTTCTCGGTGACATTAAAGCTTAAGGTCATAAATAAAAATTATGATGTCGAAACACGAGCGATGCGACTCTTGCAGTCAACGAGACCTAAAAAATACATACATCACCTTAACAGTTTCAGTTTTCTTGCGATCGAGATGAGCCCACCTCGTCTTAATTAGGGACTAATTGTTCACTCCTTGCATTATAGCTTTTTACTGACAAAATAATGCTACCCAGAGATAGAAGTCTACATGCCTCACTACTGACACATGTAACGAAGGGAATAATATTAAGTAAAATAAAATAAATTGAAAATACAAAACGAATATTGGTAGTATAAATCGGTTTTTAAGTTCTTCGAAAGTTAAGGATTACATCGCACTGTCTAACCAAATATGAAATCAAAAACAAACACCGCATGCGTGATTTGAACCCGCGACCTTACGGCTGCCACCCCGGCACATTATCAACCTACCCACCGTGACCGGCAAAATAAATTGCAAATGACAAATTAATGACTTTATTTTCGGTTTTTAAGTTCTTCGAAAGTTAAGGATTACATCGCACTGTCTAACCAAATATGAAATCAAAAACAAACACCGCATGCGTGATTTGAACCCGCGACCTTACGGCTGCCACCCCGGCACATTATCAACCTACCCACCGTGACCGGCAAAATAAATTGCAAATGACAAATTAATGACTTTATTTCTAACAAGCCAAATACTTTAATAATAAATACACCGACAAAGGGTCGCGGGTTTCAACACTTTCGTATTGTGTTAGGCAATACCCTTATGATCGGCGCTGGAATTACGACTTACAATATGGAGGGAGACTGAACCGTAAACGAGGCCAAAAAAAAGCGTGTCGTCAACGCGCAATCACATTCGGAAATCCTAGAGTTGCACTACCTATTCCTAGGTTTGCGATTGGCCTGAGGGCATAAAAATAATACAACAGACTTTCCCACCAGCATATTCTGGGTGGGCACCTGGTACCGCTAGCGAAGCTACCGTTGCTGCAGCCGAAAAACACATTAACGATACAATAAATCAGATTTGGGAAGTATCATGCTGCTGGTAGTGATTCACGTTTTTTCATCGGTAACGTCAGCCTCAATGGACTGATTTCAAAACGATCGGTTGCTGCGTTTACAGCGCTACTTTCGAAGAGCAGCGACAGCAAACGGCTTCGGGAAAATGCCCGCCTTCCTCCACCCAGAGCCTTTTCAAAGAATAATCTGGCTTGGCAGAACATAGAAACAATACTGAAACTGAAATGAAGGAAACGTCCGAAAGTTAATCATTCTTGAAGCGATCCAGATGTTCGAATACTGTGCCAAGGGATACTGCTACAAAGGGAGCACTCACGCCACAGGTCATTGAGCAGTTGTTTCTAACTCAATCGCAGATGTTTCGGGAACATCCGCGCGTCTACCACTTGCCTCGAAATCAGCACGACCAGAGTTCTTGCGAATCGAATGGGGTGTGTTTAAGCGCTGCGTCTGCATCTGTGGACTGCTAGGGCTGTACCCCAAAATAGAAATGGTACTTTTTCACGGTTAGGAGATCATAAAACCCCGAGAAAGTAACGCCAACGACCGGATGCCACCTTGCGCTCTATCCTGATCAGAGGATCCCTGATCGTTACATCACATGAAGCATGAAAGTAAGACCCGTACGAGTGCTAGCGCACGGGCGGTTAAGGATGCTTCAAAATGGAAGTCCTTTACACGAAACGTTAAGAACTACTTAGACGTGAAGACAAGGAATGGCTACGGGTCCAAATATTCCCTCGGGTAAGGCTGTTGTTTCATTTTTTGGATTAAATGGTGCGGATTTATCCTCAAAAACTGGAAACCTCTAAGAATAACAAATTCTCGGGAAGAACAGTCATGAAATAGCATCAATAACAGAGGCCTAAGCAGGGCATAAATTAATGTTTCGCTGGTAATCGTAGATCCTTCGCAAAAGAAAGAAAGCAAAGATATTGATAATGAATTTGAATAAAATACACCTGACAACGGGTCGATATTATTTCCATTATTTCGCTTTATCGTACCCCTTACGCCATCATAAGAAATCATTAATAATTAGCCTCCGTCTCACCCAGAGAACTCTCACAAATGGGATCATGATCATGATGGCAGGTAGGTAAATAGATACAATATTAAGCTACAAATTTCATTAGATAAATGGCAAGTAGCAATGCTTAAGTTGTAGAAGAAAATTGTGCGCGAACATGACAATTTCGACTTCCTCTGAGATGAATTCTCTTACTTCATCCGGGTGATCACTGAATGAATTTCCATCTAATTCAACCCGTTAAGAGGAACGACAACCAACCGACATGCTAAGACGACAAGAGATTGAGGAGCAATAAAGAGGAGGGAAAAAAGAGGAGAGGAAGCAATAAAATGGTGAGAAGCATAGATACTCAGGACGCCGTCCATAAATGATGTCACGCGCTGGAAGGCCGGGATATAGCCCAATGTGGCACTTCAAGACGGTGGAGGAGTCTAACAGCCGTGATGTTCGCTCGATTCGAGAAAACTAAATAAAATGCGGGGAAATGCTGACATTATAAACATCTCGGCTTAAACACGAGAGGCCACAAAGCGTCATCTCCATCCTGATTCGAAGAACTAGCCTTAGAGAATATTTCGTGCATGTTAACCTGCATTGATGGGGCGACAAGCCAACTCTGGCGGGGACCATGTAACAACTTGAGACCAACCGCGTGGATTCCAATCAACATGCAAAGGAAAGGAATTACGGCAAAATTATTTCGAGCGGCTTATGGCGGCGACGTGACGGCATTTTATAGGGTTCACCCAACTGAGAGGGGGGTGACCGCGGCGAGGGAGGGGAGTCGAAAAGTCCCAAAACAGCCAGACGTCTTTATTGTGGAAGGCGCTCAGGGAGTTCCAATGAGTGGGTACAGCGACGAGAGGATGGGGCGAAGGGGGCGATTACACTCCACGAATACCCCGAAAAACCCGAGCGTAGGCTTTCATTCCTACGCTTATACTTCATCCCCAGGGGAGAACGATTTGCGGAGAGTTTCGCTGAGGCAAATGCTGTTGAATACGGTGCATAATGGTGTACTAGGACGGCAATGTAGCCAACCATACGGCTCAATGTTTGGTTTAAGTACAACGCCAATGTTTTAAACGCACACCCGAAAAGCTAGAAGCTATTTCAGGATAACACAAATATGATTACCTTATGATAATACCTCTTGGTTGCACGTAGTACATACATGGTGATCTTTCACCCCCGCCAAACGCCCTTGTGCTGGCTTGCAGGTTATTACGCAGATGTAGATGATCAGGGACACAAATTTATAGAACGAAATACCCCTCGAGGCGTTAAAGACGATTAACAGAAAAATATTCAATCTGAAATTATTACAAACTTTTAGGCTGGCTCATTTCCTGAAACATTTCTGCTCCAACTTTAATCCTGAATTCTTTTGACCGAAGAACGCATTTATAAACAGACGGTATAACGATTATCCCGCGCATTAATTTCCGAAAAAAATGGGGGGACAAATTTATACCAGACATGAAGAAAAAAAACAAGTCCCTCCAAAATTACAGTTTCCGCGGTTAGAGTTTCCTGTGAAATTATCTTTCCGGCCGCACTTCTGGAACCAAAATATTTTTGTCCATTCTCATCATCATTAATTCGGTAAGGAACTGCACCCCGTCTCTTAAATAGCTGCAATATGGCGTTAGAATAAATATATGCAAGGATTTTTGAAGAGTTGATAAACACGAATGGCGCAGATAACCGCCGGTAGCACAGGAAGAAGATCAGTACAACGAAAGTGCGATGCAATGTTTATGGCAATAGCATCACATAGAGCAATGTACGAATCTCGCGAAGCATAAAAAGAGATGACTTATTTAAGCCAAAAGCATAGCAAAAGAGACTTCTTTCAAAGTTTCGGCGTAGCAAAAATGTTCCTCACGGAAAGGAATGCATTATTATAATGAAATATCCAATTACAGTAACAGGGGAACATATTACTACCACTAAGGCAAAACGACCGTGATTCAATAACATAAAAAAGAACAATAGTATCAAACATAATCCACTGCGCAATCGGGAGAAAAAAACTCGCACCAAATAAAAGGTGGAAGTGAGAAACGTAAAATACCTCTCTCCCACAGCGATTTGTTTCGTATAAATATTAAGAAATGTCATAAGGAACACATGTCATACAACCTGAATGCATACATCCTTAAAAACGACAATTTTCCCCCAAGACTTCCATGATAGCTACACGGGAAATCAATTTTATTCGGAATACAGAATGAGATAACTTCATTTCCCGCCTTCTCGTCTGCGATTAGCTGACAAGCAAAGAGCGCAAAAAGAGTAAAATGGCGGAGAAGGCCGATAAGGACTTATCCCGCGAAAAAACATCAAGCGAAGAGATCTCGAATGGCGGCACCGCTCATGCGCGGACCAAGAAAAGCGCTTGATTTGGTGAGGGCGGGCGGGAGGAGAGGGGATCAGGCGGCCTGTTCCATAAATAGACCCCAAGTTATCTAGCGAAGAAAAGCAACGAGTCTTGGGGAGATGCGTACTTGCACGCGGCAAATCATTCTCGCAAATACGGCCACGGGGCGGGGAGAGAGAAGTCTTGTACGGAGAGCACAATAGGCGAAATAGTGTTCGCGCATGTTTGCGGGAGCGAGGACGAGGAGAGGAAGGGGGCGAGGGGAAGGAGAGGGCAGTGAAAGAAACCGGCGGGCGGGAAAGGAGAGGCTAAGGAGGAGGAGGTGGAGGAGGAGGGAGAGGGAGGAGGTAGTGGAGGAGGAGGGGGAGGGAGGGGGAATGAGGAGGAGGGGGAGGGAGGGGGAGAGAGGAAGAGGGGGGGGGGGGCGGCGAGCTCTAGCGGCACCGAAGGACGATCGAGAGGGAGAGAAGGAAGCGACTGCCTGCCAGTGGGCAAACAACGAAGATCACGAAGTGGCGAGCGCAGAATTACTCGGAAAGGGAGCTCCGCGATGATACCGGGAATGAAAGCACGGCCAAAGACGTCGCCGTGTTAACCTGGCGGGCTATTTCGCCGAAACGAGTCAGCGATAAAACGGCGCTTCCCCGGGAAACATCGACGACGGGGGGTCAATGGAAATTAATGACATGCAAAAAGTACATTCCACGCGAAAAGACGGGGGCTCACCGGGAAATGGTTTTAATTGGCGTGGAAGGTTCCCATTTTGTACGTATGTACGTCCATGCCGAGAAGGGAAAGCGATGGGGACGACGGCAAATGGCCATCGCTTTGGCTTTCATCTTGTCGAAAGAGGCCGCACTCCTCAAGCACTGAGAGAACGTGTGTGGCCACCAAAGAAGCCCGCATGTTCAGGGAAAGAACGCGTACCAGTGGTGAATCAATCGCAAATTAAACAAGAATGCGATGGAAAAGCGCCCACCTCTGGAAGTTACCCTACCCTCACTCAAATCATATTCTAACTGATATCCGCCACCTGGAATACGCTATGATAACGGTAACAATTCAAGGTTTGTCTGAAACGCAAACAAAATGTCCTAAAATAACCACAATGAATTCCCTTCCGCAGAGGAAAAAGCTTTTTCTTGAGTACTAGGTCCGTCCGTCATACCGTCCGTTAAACCGTAGATCCGTATGCGCCTTTCGTTAAGAGTAAGAATACTGTACTATGCCGAAGCCGGGAAAAAGTTTTTGCAATGCTCTTTAAAGACATGAGCGTTCGTGGAAGCAGATTTAGGAACTTGAGCCTTTTTGGTACAACGTACACACATTACACGCCTGCGTGCGTTGACCTCGAGATCGACTTAAACATTATTTTCAATGTTTCTTATAAACCTTAAGAAATAACCTTCTGAAATCGCGTAACAGGTCAAAAAGGTATGCAGTTTCAATAGTTACTAACCGGCACTATGTAAATTTCAACAACGTAGGCACACTTGAAAGAAGATATCAACATTACTAATAACCGAAGACACAGGAAAATGTTTCACCTTCTACCTGCGCACACATTTTAATTTTTTTGGATCAAAACATTAATCAAAAATTCGATAAAAAAATAACAGTCCAACTACTCTGGGATGAAAGTTAGAAAAGTTAAAATACCCCCAGGGGACTACTTTGATTGTATTATTTCCGATCTTTCTTATAAGGACCGTAATCCAAAGTTTTTTTTTACTAACCAGGATTTCCTGCCTGCTGAATGCTAATACTATCAATTTAAACCGAAAATTCCAGGTCCTTGGCTCCACAGGAAATCGCAGGCTAGAATGCCGAAATGGCATAAATGTTATGCCGTCAGCAAGGACGAGTACGTACGTAGAGTTCCCGTTTCGATCAGATGTCATCCGTGGGATGAGGATTAACTTTTAAGTCCCAAACGCTACCGAGTATAACAGCGTTATTCTTCATAGAAAATCATTTATGTCACATGCATACAATTTTTGAACCATCGATCTAAAATTTCCAAGATTACGGAACACGTGGAAGATGGAGATGAATAGGAACCTTGATGCATTTACGACTGACAATAACGACTCCTGGAAAAATTTGAAAGACAAAGCCCCACTAAATTTCAAATATATCTTAGACATAGGGGAATGGCCAATTAAAAAGGGCGGATTTTTTTACGAGTCTTCCTTAACGACTCCGACAAACTGAGTCAGATTTCCACGGATTGGGCATGAAATGTGGCTTGAAATACATAAATAACAATAATAAATATTACACCACACCACAGACGTGCGGTACTGGGAGAGGAAACTAGCCATAAGTTATATCTATTTAAGTAAAATACGATCAAGCTGTAAGAAATCATGTTCACTTGAAATACCATTGTTTTCAGCCTTGGCAGTGATGTGGGATCTAATTGTTCGCGGAAAAAGGAATACTCAAAATCAGTCCTCAGGTCACTTTCCTTTATTTTGGCAGTAACTCCCGCCAACGAAGCCCGAGTCTCGTCGGTAGCTTAAGTCAAGTCTGGCAGTGGAGACTAATTCAGATATGAGCCGGACATATAATCTAAAGGCCACGGGTTTGAATATACCCTCAGTCAGGTATCGCGTTCGTGGTTGCTTCTGTTAGACGTTACGATTTTTGGTCGATATTTAGAGCACCTGAGAACTTTTTTCGATCCTATTCTCTCTGGTACCTCCTCCTCTCCCATTAAGTGTTCATTGGGCTCGTTGGGCCCAAAGAATGGAAGATCTTCCTCTTCATAACATTGACCAAATTCCACTTTCCTCTCGGATGCGAGGCCCACTACCCGAAAACGCTACATAAAACTATGGAATTCAACTATTGCCATTATGACACCTGATTCTCAAGAGACTAGGGGTAGTACTAAACATGTGAGGGTTTTTAGTACGTAAACGGTTAAATGAAAACAAATGTATTCATCCAGACACTACGGTATGTGTCAAGGTTCTTTTTGTCAAGCAATAAATGAAAGGAGGAGAGTAACCCAGCGCCAGCGATATCCAACACAACTTAACTTCAAATGCTCTCCACATAGTGGAGAAGCGGTCCACACCGGAGTGTGGATCGGTAACGAGTGTAAAATCTCTGCCTCAAATACAAATTTAGAGCATAGTGGCCTAGAGGGTTGAGCGCTGAGCTACTAATCGAAAGGTCCCGGGTTCAAATCCGGGTGAAGCCTTTGGATGCCCCCAAAACAAAAAAAAATCCTCGGAGTGCGAGGTGGCCCAGGGAAGGAACTGGCCCCCCTACCCTGAATTTGTGAAATTTACACGCCTGTGGCTTAGTTCGGGGTGATCTCTACCCTCACCTATCTAAACCAACCTTCTGGTTGGATCACTGAGTGAGTGAAATACGGACCCGGGCCCTCGCGATTTTAAGCCAGGAAAGGAAAGAGAAATGTATGAGGGAATGGACAGAAACTGGCCAGAGAGACTTGACCTTCAGAATTCTCCAACGACGACGATTGCAATAAATTCAGGTTTGTCATCGATGATACCATTTTACGAACTTTCAGCTATAGATTAAAACCAACCCTTCAAAATTATCGCGTAAATAATATCAGTTCACTTATTTTTGCTGCCAGCGTGACGCATATACTGAAACCGATAGCGTACTTGAGAAATCTACGTAATACCCTGCGAGCCGCCACGAGGGCCTGTAAAAAATAGATTTTTTATAACAAAAGAAACGAAGCAGTAGCGTTGTCACACGGAGAGATTGCAATTTCAGGACGAGAACGGTCAAAAAGGGAAAAATATTGTATCATATCCCAATGCGCACTTACGATAGCTACTTCCGCGAAACAACCACAACAGGGGATCTACATAGTTTCTTAGGACTGAGAGCACCTAAGGTCATATGAACTCAGAAGGGTCCGAGGCAGTGGCATTAATTGTTTGAACAACAAAGCGATAGGCAACGTCCCTAATCTTCCGGCAGATGATACAAAACAAGAATATGGGCGACATTTTCATGCTAGTTCCTGAAGGCTCACGGCCACCTAGGCGGTGTCGATTCCAGAACCTTTGAGACTTTCTCAGAGGCGATTATTATAGTCTGAAGCTGTACAAAGGGTAAGGGATTGTGATTTAAGCAAAGGTACCAATTTGAACTGGTATCCCATGCCACACACCATTGAGATTGCTTTCGGGGTACTTCGGAGAAAATAAACGCTTAAATGACTGGTCACTTCTCGGCCTCTCACGAAGAACCAAGGCTGGAAAAATAATTACACTACGTTACGCTAGTAGTGGACTTTGGTTTTAGGTGCTCCAACCGTAGAAGCTACATCCAACCAAATATCTTAAACCTGGGTCAAACTCAACATCCGTACCCTGTGAGGGATTCGAACCCGCGAACTCTGAGTTGCGAGACCAGCGTGTTACCGACCTCGCTACCATGCCCGGCTGTTAATTTCAGCGAACAATTTCATTTATTATTAGCGATGTAAATTTCATTTAACAGCAACACAGAATTATTCCACATGAAAAGTTAGGAGAGAGAAGTTTAAGCACGGCATTAAAATCCGTAAAATCAAGCTATTTTAAGCCATAGAAAAGATAAAAAGAAGCACCGGGCTATTTGGGTCGAGGAGATATGTGGCTATTTTTAGCCGAGACCAGTATTTTTCGCAGTAAAAATCGGGGTTCAAGCTGAGTAGGGATATTTTCAAGAAAACTTGCGTATTATTATGCATTGTCAACCGTTCTTAATTCTGCTACCTCTAACGGCAGTACGCATCCTGTTATTTAAAATACTAAAAAATGAAGTGAATGCAACTTACTTGTAGACGATTTTTGAATGCAAATAAGCTCCTTTCTTTTCGGTGCACACAACGTAGCACCCGTCAGGTGAAGATTCACTCCCACACACATACCTAGAGTTTCTCTAAACTCTCTAGATATAGGTCGAAGGTGCGAATGGTAAGTAATACCGCTCTTTCATTTTCTTTTTAAATTTTAATTACTATTTAATGAAATAATTCTTTCAGCTTTCTGTCGACTTGGTGCGTTTTTCCGAACAGAAGTGTATCAAATAGTTAGCAATGCTTAATAAATAATAATAATAATAATGCCAAATAACAGGCTTTATTCGTCTTTCAACGAAATTAGAAGAAAAATAACTATAAAACTATCAACAGGCGGGTGAGAGATTAGGTATATAAGAATTAAGAAAATAAATATTAAAAATCCGATAAAAGAAAGAATGATATTAATTACCTATCCCTCAACAAACAATGCTTTTAACTCAGGGCAGCGAATCCCAAGGACCCTCTTCTATAATTAATTGCATAGATAATAAAGTATACAGAAACCTAAAAATGATTCCAATTAGGTGAAGGATTTGAAGCTCTACTGGAGCAAACGCGCGCGCACCTGCCGTGGTGAGGGACAAGTCTGTAACTTCTGAGTAAGTCTGAGCAGCTTCACGGATTCCTCGAATTATGGAAATTATGGACGTCACGTGGGAAAAGGTTGACATATTCTATCTGACAATGAAGATATTATTGAAGCGCTGAGAGAAAGTTTTCAGACAACTTTGAAGGATATATTCAGTACTCCACATTTAAAGCGCTCCCACAAGACCACCGGAAAAGAATAAAATTTATCTGCAATCATAAGTCACAATTCATAATTTGAACGGTGACGATAGCCGGGAAGGTTAAGTTGGATCATTAAAATCGGAAGCGATAAACGAGAATTAGAATGGACGAAAACACTTTATTCATCTAAAAAGAGAGGGTAAAAGCATTGTTAGTAAGTAGGGATAAAGCAATTACTTGGCACGCTTAAGAATGATTCTCTGTAAAATCAACGGACTTCGCTGACCTTATTCAAACTTTACTTCTGCATCTACATAATATCCTGCAAGCCACCATAAAGGTATGCAGCAGACAAAAAACTTAGTTCTTTTCCACCAATATATTTAAACAAATCTACCGGTTTCGGTCTTCTCAGGTCATTCTCGAGATTACAGTGGAATTTTTTAAAATGAAAACTAACTTCCACAATGTAAACTCGCCAACCATTTCTTCTATGCAACAGAGGTTGAACTCACACTAAACATGCATTACATACCACGCATAAAAAAGGATTAGTGATAATATACTAGTCTAAACTTCAAGTTTTAAAAAGGATAAAAATAGCAAAGCAAGCATGCAATATCATGCAGTTAGTTGGGTTAGCTTAAATTCCGTATACCAACATGCAACGACCTACGCTATCCATTGATGCACTCATATTGGATATATTTACCACTATTGGCATCCCTAATTTTACGAGGAAAAAAGGACATTGTGAATCAGTTGGCAATCAATTTATCTAATTTTGTGATTATGGTCCAGTCTACCATAATAAGTTGGGGTCCGCAAAATATTTTAAACGTCATCAGTGAATATATTATTTTGGTATTTATTCCTATTGGAGGCTGTTGACGAAATTTACTTCCTTTTGGCTAGTCACCATATCTCCACTCACGTTGTCTTATTTTCATCGATACCCTGATGGATCGCACGGCCTAAAAAGGCATAAACCAACACACAACTAACGGAGGCCTTCAAGGACACCCAGATGAGATGTCGTAACGTTATACGGGGAATGCATTAGAAGAAGCGCGTCATCACTCATGTCCCACGTGGACGGGTGCGTCTCCTTAGCCATTAACTAAGGCAAGATGCATGCGGATCGTTGCTATCACGACTGAGCTTCTTCCGTGAATCATTACCTCCGAATCACCGCACATCAATCAATCGAGTGAAGCGAAGTACATCCCATTATGATACGTCTTACCAAGGAAACCACCTAGGCTATGACGGACTGGAAATGCTGAATCCAAAATACGAATTAATTCCTCTCGATGGGATTACCTCCACAGCGAAACCAGCTCACAATGGACGGCATTCATTTTATTGTGATGTTGAAATATCATTTCTGTTAGTTCCGGTCATTCTCAGTACGACCGTCGGTATTTTCACATGAAGTGGAGCGGATACTTCGCTCTTTATGAAGCGACTGCGCTACAAGGGCAAACGCTGGCAATTTTCCACGGAAGCCAACCAACAGTGGATACGAAAAATGGCGTAGTTTAAGGTCTTATGCCGGGTTAATGAACATCCATTTATGCTGAAAGCAGTACCCATATTACCCGTTACCCGGAATGAAATTGTTCCAGGAGACAGCTCTAACTTTACACATCGCTTCCTAATCCCAAATAGATATGATGCAAATTTATGGAAAATAAATGGTAAAATATGTCACAAGGGCCACAGCGACGGTCACTAAACTAATCCTGCTTGTGAGAGGCTGTAAGAGTTCCTCGCAACATGAAGGTGAATCATACTATTTGTCCATCCCCTAGAGGACAGCCAAGGAGCCACGTTTATGCAACGTTCGGGGAATAAACTGCACTAAAGCAGAAGTAGAATTGTTTTTTGAAAGCTCCAAAGGCACAGGCTATATCGTAGCGTCTTAACTATTTTTTTATATCCAGGACACTCACGACAACCATGCCCGAGGCGGGACCCGAACCCGCGATCCTTACGTTACCGACCTGGATACCACGGCCATCGAACACACAAAAACTCTCCCGTAATAGCTATGAAAGTAGAAAGGAGGGATATAGGGTACAATTAAAATATTGACCATATAATTGCTAAAAACTACGATATTGTATAAAAAAATTGTAAAAACTACGATACGTGGGCACACAATTAGAGCCTAAAGGGCGCAGAAAACCCAATCATCCAAGTCCACGGATCACCCTGTAGGCACATTACTGGGTCTGTGGCAGCAGGTAAATCTACACAAAATTATCATAACGTACATGTCACTATAATGTAATTGTAAGTACTTTGTACTCGGAGACCACAATTGGTCATCGAAATGAGTAGAGGATATTAAAAGAATACTAGTCTAACGTTTACAACTTTATGTAATTCGTTAAAATACAGTTAGGAAACTAAATTAAGGAGTAACATACCAACTTACCATAATATCCGAAAGGATGGGCAATCAATCTGAGAAAATTAATTGTAATAAAATTATTTAACGACGCGAAACTTAATAATACTTTTTTCAAATCTATCCCTTCCAACAACTTCTTTTTCACGAAAACAGAAAGATAAAAGGCATTCTCAGTGCTCAATACGTTTAACTCACGGAATCATCTCCCCATAGCCGAGAGCTGTGCCCACTAAGAGTGAGTATGGCGCAACTGGCGAATCGCCCTTCCCACATGACGTCCTTCAAGTAGGATGGGTGACACGTCCATGACTTTAAAGCCATAATTTCCTGCCCGCGAATGCTGCCTCGGTAAGGCGGGTAGAGCTCGTCACATTCGCCTCCCGCTGCGTGAAAGCTCGCAGGATTGCACTCCAGCCGAGGGGAGCGCCCCACCCTATTTTACGCTGACCAAGAAATCGGACCGAACCGCGGGAAGAAAAAGCGCAAGGACTTCCCATCAACTGGTTTTTGAGCCAACACTTATTAGCATGGCTGCTCTATGCGTTACGACTGCTGCTATCTACCCAATGGCAACTGCAAACGGAGCAACTACTAGATGCTTGGGCGTCACCATCACAGGAGACCAACAGCATTAAACTAGACAGAAACAACCGCGTACAAAGGCCAGTTAGATCATTAAGATACATTAAAGAGACATACAGTAACACAGAAGATCAAGCATTCTTTTTTATGCGAAAAATTTAGGACTAATAGATTGGATAGAATATACAAGGGAGGTTTAGAATAGGCATTGTACATTTTTGAGTACCTTTGCATGCCTGCAGGATGGAAAGTGGATATTTAATTTATAGCTTATTGACAAAATATGCTAACAATTCTTAGTGTACGATATTCGAACCAGACGGCAATGATTTCACTGCAGCATTTCATGCTAAATACTTTATTTTTAAGAATAATTGCATTTAATTATAGATTAGTTAAGTTGTGTGTTCAACCCGAAGGTTGGTCAAATGTGATGAGAAGACAAAAGAGCGATGCTACTTTTCACTAGTTAGGCCCCACCTTGAGTATGCAGCCAGTGTATGGGATCCTAATGAATTAGGTTTGATGAGAGAACTAGACAGTGTGCAGCGTAGAGCAGCTAGGTTCGTCAAAAGGTGTTACGATAGGTTGAGTAGTGTTCAGAATTAATACAAGAATTAGGGTGGGAATCATTATCAGAGCGTAGGTTAAAGAACAGATTAAATCTATTAGAGAAATTTCAATCCGATAGATTTACTAAAGATGCTACGCATCTATTAAAAACACCAGCGTATTATGCTAGATTCGATCAGATAAACAAGATTAGAGAGATAGATTGTCGTACAGATAGATTCAAAATGGCATTTTTCCCCCGTACTATAAGAGAACAGAATAGGCAGCATAGGAAAGGGATAGGTAGGGGAAATATTTTAGAGTATCCTGTAGTGCATGATGCATGTATTAACCCCTCAAATACTATAGATACTAACAATCTAGTTGCATGAGACCCTTTAGTTGCTTGCTTGCATGCTAGTAGTGAATGCTTGGTGACCTTCACCCCCTGCCACACACCCTCGCGGTGGCTTGCAGGGTATCGTGTAGATGTAGATGTAGATGTTGGTCTTTGATAGGTGAGGGCAGAGCTCACCCCGTACTAAGCCAATGGCGTGTGAAATTCACACATTCAGGGTAAGGGATGGGGTATAGATTTTAGATGGGGTATCCAGAAAGGCTCTTACCCGGTATTTCAACCCGGGACCCTACGGTGAGTAGCTCAGTGCTCTACCCACTAGGCAACCACGACCCCTTTAATTACAGATATTTTACAAAAATAAAAAAAAACGTTTTAAAGCAACTACTATCGGATTTGACCCCGCGATTTAAAATTCATGCCTTGAACTGCTTCACCCCCTGCTACACGACCTTGCGGTCACTTGTAGGGCATTATATGGAGATGACATCGAGGAAACGAAGAGTCGATGAATAACATGTCTAGTAAACGATCGATTAGGATTCCAAAAATGAACTCCAGGCAAATGCGATGAGAAAGTTAGAGAAATTATGCTAGTTGGGGTGCACATAGGAGCAGATGAAGAAAGGACATTATGGAAAACCCTACAGCAAAGAAGAACCAGATGGATTGGACATACCTTGAGGCATAATGAATTAGTTAGAAATATAATAGAAGGGAAGATTGAAGGGAAGGTCCCGCGAGGAAGACCAAGGGACAAATATGTAGGGCAAATAAAGAACGTGAAAGAGAAAACATACCAGGGCGTGAGGAAATTAACACTGAATATGGCAGAATGGAGGGCTGCAGTAAACCAATCCTAGGATTGAAATACTGACGATGATGAGGACTCATTTAAAATATATCACTAATTGATCAGATCCAGACAAGGAAGGTTTGCTCAAAGGTTTAGAACGTGTACGAAGGAGATAGGCGAGATTTGTGACAGGTAGTTATGATAACATTGTTAGCATCACAGACTTACACGAAGACTTGAGTGGGAATCGCTTTCAGGCCGTAGTTTAAATATAGACAATCTTTCAAGTAAATTTATAGTCGCCCTCTTTGCCAGTCACTTTATAAATTCATCAAGGGCATCAAAATACTACGCTGTGTTTGATTAGAGGAGCAAGATTATAAAGACTGCAGTAAGGATGGATTTCATATACAATTCTCTCAGTGAACTATAAGAGACCATAACAGGAAAAATAGTAACCGAATAGGTAAATGAAATGTACGCAGAGTAGTCGGTAGTTCATCAAAAAAATATGTTTTTAACATTGTTAACCGCGACCTTGCATGACTAAAGGAATTATTAATCAATGCATTAAAAATGCCTAATGAAGTAATAATCAATGTATTCCTACGTAGATACTTATCATTTAATACAACGTGCCTATAGGGTGCATAAATAAAAACTTTAACTGATGAAACAGTATTGTAACCATTATTTGCATGTGTGTAGTGTAATTCTTATAAACGTACATTAAGTGTCGTCCGGCTACTGAAGACCTTGTTTGGGAAACCCTACAGAATAGAAGGTTGCTCGCAAGGTTAGTGTGACTTGAAAATTGAAAAACCAGAGTTCGAAACGGACACTGCATTTCTACCCACATACTGTTATAAATACATAAGGATTCCTAAGCAAAACATCTCCGAAGCAAAACATATGAGAAGGATGGACAGAAAGGACAAATTAACAGACATTAAATGTCGCACCGTGCGATACAAGAATTCAAATATTTTCAAACACATTGCACGCCATACTTCATTGATAATTAACAAAACCTTTTCTTCAGCTGAAAGTCAACTTCACGGCTGGTGATCTAACACCCCGTCATACGACCTTGCGGCGGCTAACGAAGTAAAAAGCAGATGTTAAGAGAACAAACTATAGGAATGAGGGAAGTGTATTGGCGACGGATGAACAAGGTCTCCAAACGCTCCCATTATGCTCACAGGCATCCTCATTATAGAGCGTCAGCTTTCTTGACATTTTTCACGTGAAACTCGCGGAAGTCATTGTATCTCAAATATCAAACGCGGGTATCGAGTGTCATAGAAGGCGGGAACAGAGGCTCTCCGGAAACATTACTACTCCCACTTTTCCCCAACTCACTTAAGTGTAAGCCACATACACACCCTATACGTCATGCGCGCGACCACGTAATGAAACATGAAATCACTATGAAACGTGAAACACAATGAAAATATCACAAAGAAGTCACCACATATATAAAATCACTCGTTCTTGATTTTCCATGCACATCTTGTGCATGTCTTCCTCAATTAAAGAGAACGTAAGCATTTAGGACAAGTAAAAAAACATCCATTGAAGCAATTATCACACTTCAAAAGAAAAAAGATAATTGACTGTCCACAAGATAACCATACCTGAAACGACTGTTAATTAACTATAACGCAACGAATAAAAACTTGATAATATTTCAGGTTAGCTATGGCTAGGAAACCACAGTTCGTTTCAGTCTTTCATACAAAACCAACTATAAGAAGCTTATACAATTAAAGGGGGCATAAACCGGGAGGAGCGGGGAAAAATCTAAGAGGGGGGAAGGGTTGGTTATTGCAGGGGTACCCAAACTCCTTTTACTCACGACCCTTGATCGATGACCATAATTCGCGACCCCAAAGCACATTTACATAATTACTCTGCGAGCCACCGCGAGGGTATGTGGCAGGGGGTGAAGATCACCAAACATACACTACATATAACTATGAGCTGCACTACTACTACTTCATGGAAACAATTTAGTAATAAGAGTCACGTGCAACTATATGGTTAGTATAAAATAGTAACAAGGTCATTACTGGCTAGAAAGGCTTAGTCTAAGTATATATTTCTGCATTTCCCTAGCATACATGGGTTAGAAATCTTAAAACATGCTCCATGTGCTACAGACTACACCAACAATTCTTTTACCTAGCTAACCCTTTACTATGCTGCCTGTCATGTTCCCTTATGGTTCGCGGGAAAAATGACATTTTAAACATCTCGGTACGACAACCTCTCTCTCATACAAGATCGCACGCACGTTTTACGAAGTGTTCGACGTTGCATTAACTACAATACCAAGCGACGATTTCTCAATTCCAACCGACCCCTCTCAACTTCTTCCTCCACCACCAAGGAGGCAGCGAACGTAGATTGGGAACCCCTCGGTTAATGAGTGGCTCCGGGAAGAAATGAGAGAGTCATCAGCCGATATGAAACGGAAAGCTAGACCATGATTCTGAACGTGGCGTGGCCAGAGGAGCAAGGAAAACTGACCGAGCGTGAAAGAAGTATCCTCATCCCGGACTATTACGGAGGGTGAGACAGAGAGCTTGCGTAAGCGTACCAGTGCAGAGGTTGAAGAGGACCTCGAAGGAGAGATAATGAAGCGAGGGGAACATGTTGGCTAATGCGTAACAGCGGGTGTCGCCAACCAATCACTAGGGAAGAAGGCTTTTCGTGGCGAAGGCAGGAGGGTGAAGGCTAGTGTAACGGGACGCAGGGCATGGGTTTCTTGGGGACGAAAACTCGCGGGACAAAGGGTGGTGTGACGGGCCACTTTGGTCATTAAGCCCCTCGGGCTTGGTGTAGCGTCGGGCGAGACGACCGCCGCCGCCACCAAGGCGGGTTCGGGGGTGGGCCAAGGGACTGACCATGTGCACACGGAGCGGACAGTGGCCAAGGTTCCGAAGTCCGTCAAGATTCTTCTTCGAGGAGCTTTAAAAGGCTGCAAAATTTCTACCCGGCTAGAATTTTTAATGGATTCTCTCCTCAGAGTTACATTTTAAAATTTACTATACACCTATGAGCTAAGGCAACAGAAAATACGGCAATTCAACTTGGGATTGTCGTAAATAATATTCGCTAAACTATTTCACCAGTAAAAGCGGACGAGCCACCCTTCAGCTCTCAAGTTACGCAAATATCGTTTCCGCACGTTAACAAACCATAAGATCACACTACTGGAACTCATCACCCTGCTGAAACGATATCAGAATAAGTTTAATAATTTTTTTTTTCATACGGACGTAGAGACGTTGTATTCATTGTTATAAGTTTAAAACTTTAAAACCCGCAAGAAGACAAGGGACACTTGCCGTTATGCTCCATATCAATTCCGCCGACATATCACATTCCAAACTCCGGCACTGGCATCCGCGAACGCCTAAGCTTTATTTGCAGGAACAGTTGGAGTGAGATTCACGACAATAAACCTTGATTAATAAGTCACCATTGGAATTACCAATAGATCGCAATGCACATGTGGGCAGTAATTTGTCACGGAAGCATGACATATGTATCACAATGACCGATCCAGTCGACACACATCTAGAAGCAAATTAAGGAGCGCATTATTCATCATAGTGAGACGATTCACCAATCAGTCCACTATTCTATGACCCGATCACTATTCTTTAAGAGCGGAGAACAGCACGGCACCTCTACTAACGCATCTGCTCTTGCCAATAGTTACTCTAGTAATATACTTATCAGCGCATGTTTAGTGATGATTCACTAGCTGTCTCGTACCCACGAGGGAGATTTACATGATATATGGTTTTAATATGTTTCCATAGAGTGGAATCAATGTGCCTTTCTCTTAGTTGCATGCAAGTGGTACCTGTAAGGTGCAACTTGCAAACTTGGCCCCCCCCCCAGACACACCCTCGTTGGTATGCCAGAAGTGTATGGGAACCATACGAGGAACCTATGTTAAATTAATTACATCTACATCTACATAATACCCTGCTACATCTACATAATACCCTGCAAGCCACCACAAGGGCGTGTGGCAGGGGGTGATTTCTCACCAAACATGCACTACATATCGTGCATAAAAAAGGATTAGCATTAATATAGTAGTCAGAATTACACTATTTAAAAAAGATAGAAATTGCAAAGAAAACATGCAAAAACATTCTGTTAGTAGGGTTAGCTTTAAGTACTCATACCAACATGCAGCTACCAATGCTATTCATTGCTACTCTCCGATAGGACATATTTACCGTTATCCGTATCTCTAATTGTACGAGGGAAAAAGGACATTTTGAATCTATCAGTTCGGCAATCAATTTCTCTAATTTTATGATTATGGTCCAGTCTGCCATAGTAAGTTGGGGTTTGCAAAATATTTTTAACATCATTACTGAAAATATTGTCTTAAGAGATTAAGTCTAAATTTCAGACAATGATTCCCATTTCAATTCATTTAGTAGACTGGTTACGCTAATATAATTATCGTATCGTCCCTTTACAAACCTTGCCGATCTTCGCTGCACAAGTTCAAGTTCATTACTTAGACCGATTTCGAAGGGATCCCATACACTGGCAGCATATTCCAAATGAGGTCTAACAAGGGAAAAGTAGCTGATTTCTCGTACACGATCGTCACATTTACCCAATACTCTTTTGATGAAGCCCAGTTAAATTAGAGTGCGTGCAAAAGATATATTTGCATTCACAGGTCTTTACCATAATGTATTAGATTTAGAATACTAATCAAATGACAAGGGATTTCATTGATCGTATATTATAAACGCCTAAGCATAGATTTGATCAGAAAAACGATCACAGAGGTAGACTGTCAGACCATATAATTAAAATGTTATACGTAAATTTTTCCTGCCTAGAATAAGGGTCTATCACAGAAGAGTGAATGTTTTAGTATGCAGAAATGTCATCTGTAGCGCATGAAGCATCTTTCAACATTGCTAACTCATGCATGCATGAATATATTTAAAGAACTATCTCACCAATCAACATTTATCGTAATGCTACGTAGACACTAACCATTCAGTTGCACGTAACACGTGAATGCATACCTAAAATGTTCCCATAAAGTAGCAGCAGTGTATTCCTCTCACTGCATTGCAACTTCTTAGTTGAATGTACGCAGGGCACGAAGGGTGGGGGGTCTCTCACCCCTCGCCACACACCCTCAGGGTGGCTCGCAATGTATTACGCATGTATAGAATTATTACTAAGGTAGCCCTGTATTGTATGCAAGACACAGCAGGGTGTATTGCGGAAAATTGTTTAGGAGTGGAGGTTGAAGTTCGACAGAGCATGTAAAAATCAACGGTAGGGAAACGTTTTCACCGTTACTGGTACTGGGCTATTTACACTATGACCATTCGAGATATTTTGCTCAGATGACGATAAGATTAAGTCTGACCATCGACAAGAGCAGGCATTTCTCAGAAGTAAATGCCTACCAAGATCACAAGACCCCCAATCCCCACTCGGAAGCATCTCACAGCCTCGAGTTTAAAGATGGTGACCAACCATTCGCCAACATACGAGTAGATTGAATTAAGGCAATCGTATAAAGATTGGATGCGCTTTCCTTCCACGACTAATTCACACGACTGACTGCGCCCGATAGCCTTATCCAACTACTTACCTCGCCGGGATTTCGAAGAATCGCAGGATAAAATATCGATGAATGAAGCCTCTACCCTTTTCTGCGCAACACTAAAATGAAAAAATAACCCTGGTATTTGTGACCTGATTAAAACTCATGATCAGGTAACTGTGGTAGGTAACCCTTAATCCCATCATCATTAAAAAATTTTATTCGCATCGACACGCGTGAAGCCGTAACAATCAAATTCTATCAATGATAGGGATTAAAGGGACTGTTGAACAGATATGTTATATACTTGGGGATGAATGGTAGATAACCGTAGACGATTTTCCAGTAATCATAAAACGAGTAGGAAAAAAGGAGTATACAAACGCATGAGAAAATATCAGGTATACCCGAGTCACATTTTAATCACCATTTACTAATTATTCGCTTATACTCACGGCTGCAACAGAGCCAATTTAACACGTGAATGCATACCTAAAATGTTCCCATAAAGTAGCAGCAGTGTATTCCTCTCACTGCATTGCACCTATTGCTATTTAACACCAATCGATTTCATCGGAAAAGATTAAAAATACTATTTCACTTGAATACATTTGCTGCAATAAACACAAAAATACTGGGTTCATCCAATAAACGCGTTTACAAATTAGGGCTCAAAGGTCATGCCAAAATGTAACTATTTCGTCTTATCTTGATCAATTAGCGTTGCGTTATTCACGGAAAATAACAGCTTTCGGTAGCCATGGAGATCAGACATTGGCAAACGTGAATAGGGAGCAAGTATAATGCAAGAGGCTTCCACAAATTAATATGGCGATTCGGTTAACACCGGCTTCTTTTCATTGCGAAGCAGATACAATTAATATTTTTGCACGTGAATTCATGCAGTCGGTGCATCATAGAAAGAAAAAGAACACTGACTTAATAATTCCATTGATGAAGTCCCGGATTTTACGTAAAACGTCATTTTCAGGCGCTGGAGACGACTTTTTAAGTCGAAACCCTTCATATTTAATACATTTAAAGGGGAATTATTTTCTTTGTCTTATTTCTTTCCACAAAAACTATGCTCCTTTCGCGCAATTATCACTGTTTTAGTTGGATTCAAAAAGATTGAGAAGGCTCTATGCTGGATATTCGCTCGACAAACGAAGAACGTGAAGAGCAATCATCCCATTCCACGCTATACACGGCGCGGATAACTACACACGAGAAAGGTAACTCTGCACAAGCATAATGTTATTATTAGAGGAGAAGTGACTTGGCGACGGGAGGCCGCCAACAATTACGCTTCCCATCACCCGGAGGAGAGGGCAGCAGCTCTTCTTCATGTGAGTGAAGGTGGAGACCACAGTGGTTGGTACAGAGATACTCATTGAACTACAGGTGTGGTAACATTTACTTTAACGGCTGTAGTACTGCGATGTAGAAGGCAAGGGGAAACTACCACATCCCGAGGAGTTGCAGCTGCTCCACTTTTTCTTTCGATCAAGACGTGACGGAACCATCTCGAGTAAAATATTCCGGAGGTAAAATAGTCCCCCATTCGGAACTCCGGGCGGGGACTACCCGAGACAGTACATCAGTCAAGTGGGATAAACATTTTAGGGTAGGAACATGGAACGTGAGATCGCTACGGGCATGCGGAAAACTGGAAAACCTAGAGGTGGAAATGAGAAGAATGGACCTCGACGTATTAGGAATCAGCGAAATTAAGTAGCCCGAAAAAGGAGACTTCTGGAGTGGAAGCTATAGGATTATACACACGGGGTCATTATATGGCAATGCTGGGGTAGGCATAATGCTCAGAAAGAGGGCCGGAATGCGTGTGAAGAGCTTCCTACAGTATAAATAAAGGATAATAACGTTGAAGATCGAGACCAAACCTGTAGATACCGTAGTGGTGCAGGTTTACATGCCTGCGTCGGACTACGAAGATGAAGAATTGGAAGAGGTTTACGATGATATCACGGATTGGAACGCGGTCGTCGGCGAAGGTCAAGACGGAAAAATAACTGGGAAATATGGATTGGGAAACCGAAATGAAAGAGGAGAAAGACTTCGGGAGTTCTGCACACAGCATAAGTTGGTGGTTGCCAACACATTGTTTAAAAACCACAACCGAAGAAAGTACTCGTGGAAAATGCCAGGAGAGAGAAGAAAATTTCAGGCTACATTTTAGTGAAGCAAAGATTAAGGAACCAGGTGAAGGACTGCAAAAGCTACCCTGGGGCAGACATCAACAGTGACCATAATTTAGTTTATCAGTAAGGTGGTAAAAAGTAAGCTTCGTCTATTTGCCGATGACGCAGTTGTGTACAGGGAAATTCTAAGCCCAAACGATAAGCAATATTTAAATGACCTACAAGCAATCGAAAATTGGTGTGATACATGGCAGTTAGAATTAAACTTTAAAAAATGTGTAGTAATGAATTTTTGGAAAAAGAATAGTTCTCCTCCTAGCACATACAAAATAAGTAATAATGAAATAAAAAACGTGGAATCCATTAAATATCTTGGAATAAGACTGACAAATGATTTTTCCTGGGGTAAACATATACGTGAAATAATTGGTAAAGCTAATCGTAAACTGGGTTTCATTAAAAGAGTATTGGGTAAATGTGACGATCATGTACGAGAAATCAGCTACTTTTCCCTTGTAAGACCTCATTTGGAATATGCTGCCAGTGTATGGGATCCCTAAGAAATCGGTCTAAGTGATGAACTTGAACGTGTGCAGCGAAGATCGGCAAGATTTGTAAAGGGAAGATACGATAATTATATTAGCGTAACCAGTCTATTAAATGAATTGAAATGGGAATCATTGTCAGATCGCAGGTTGAAATTTAGACTTAATCTCTTAAACAATTTCCAAGGAAATATTTTCAGTGATGATGTTAAAAATATTTTACGAACCCCAACTTACTATGGCAGACTGGACCATAATCATAAAATTAGAGATATTGATTGCCGAACTGACCGATTCAAAATTTCCTTTTTCCCTCGCACAATTAGAGATACGAATAATGGTAAATATGTCCTATCGGAGAGTAGCAATGAATAGCATTGGTAGCTGCATGTTGGTATGAGTACTTAAAGCTAACCCTACTAACAGAATGTTTTTGCATGTTTTCTTTGCAATTTTTATCTTTTTTAAATAGTGTAGTTCTGACTATATTAATACTATTCCTTTTTTATGCATGACATGTAGTGCATGTTTGGTGAGCAATCACCCCCTGCCACGCACCCTTGTGGTGGCTTGCAGGGTATTATGTAGATGTAGTGATGATGAAATACCATTTAAAATTCAAGAAATTGAAGAAGACTGTGAAGAACACATGGCAAGTAGAAAAACTGAAGGAGGCTCAACATCAGCAGGCATTTTCAAAAGCAGTGGAAAACAACATAGGAGAAGACCTGAATGAGAAATCAGTGGAAGAGCGTTGGGAAAACATTAAATGTGGACTAGAGGAAGCTGCAAAAGAAGTTCTTGGAAGAATAAAAGTTGCCAAGAAGAAGCCATGGATCACGGAGGAAGTCTTAGACTTGATTGTAGAAAGAAGAAAGTACAAGAATGCGAAAACGGAAGAAGGGCAGCTTTGTTACAAAAGAATAAGTAACGAAATAAGTCACAAAGCCAGTTAAGCTGGAGAAAGATGCTGGAGCTGTGGATGAAGAATCTATGTGAAGATGTACAAAACAACCTTGCACTTGGAAAGGTGGAAGCGGCCGACAGGATAGTGACAAAACACTTCAGAGAAAGGAGCGCAAGATGCAATGCCATAAGGGACAAGAATGGAGAACTTTTGATTGAAAATGAAGACTAACAATAAGTGAAGAGATGGAAAGAATATCTGGAAGAGTTATACAACGGAAACCATCTCAGCACGCAAGTGATCGAAAAGGAAAGCGAAGTCGAAGAGGATGATATGGGAGAATCAATATTAATATCGGAATTTGACGCAGTATAAGGGACCTTCGCATGAATAAGACTTCTGGTATTGATGATGTACCTGCAGAACTAATTAAAAATGCAGGAGAGAAGACATTTACTATCTTTAAAAAACCATCTGCGACATGCACTCAACAGGAGAAATACCAATGGACTTCAAGAAAAACATCATCAATCCTATTCCCAAGAAGAAGAGAGCGGAGAAATGCGAAAATTTCAGGCCTTAAGCCTATAAGCCTTACAACACATGCATCGAAGATATTGACAAGGCTCATCAACAGAAGAATAGAACGAAAAGCTGAGGAGTTCATGGATGAAGATCAATTTGGATTCAGGAAAAGTAAGGGTACAAGAGAAGCAATACTGGCCCTTAGGCTGCTGATAGAGAAGGGAATGGAGATGAACAATCCGACATACATTGCATTTGTGGATTTAGATAAGACTTTTGACAACGTGGATTGGGATTCAATGCTTGGAATTCTGAAGGGATTTGAAGTGTCCTACAATGAGCGAAGAATTATAAACAGTCTGTACAAAAACCAAGTAGCTGTGATTAAATCTGGACCCAGCTGTGAAGATGCAAGAATAAAGAAAAGAGTGAGACGAGGCTGTGCTCTGTCTCCCGTAATTTTCAATGTTTACATCGAGAGAGCCATCAACGAAATCAAAGAGAAGTCTTCTAGAGTTAATATCCACGGAGAAAAAAATTAGCATGCTGCGATTCGCTGATGACATAGCACTCGTAGCAGAGACAGAGAAGGATCTGAATAAGACTAATAACCATGGAAAGGACAATGGCCAGATACCATCTGAAGATCAATAAGAAGAAAACTAAGATATTGGTGTGCAGCAAGAGAGAGGAGGCCAAAACCAACGTTATACTAGAAAAACAGAAACTGTAAGAGGTGAAAGAGTTCGGTTATCTGGGAAGCAGAGAAAGCAACGTTGGACGAAGCAGGAGAGAAGTAATGAACTTGAACGTGTGCAGCGAAGATCGGCAAGATTTGTAAAGGGACGATACGATAATTATATTAGCGTAACCAGTCTATTAAATGAATTGAAATGGGAATCATTGTCAGATCGCAGGTTGAAATTTAGACTTAATCTCTTAAACAATTTCCAAGGAAATATTTTCAGTGATGATGTTAAAAATATTTTACGAACCTCAACTTACTATGGCAGACTGGACAATAATCATAAAATTAGAGAAATTGATTGCCGAACTGACCGATTCAAAATGTCCTTTTTCCCTCGCACAATTAGAGATACGAATAACGGTAAATATGTCCCATCGGAGAGTAGCAATGAATAGCATTGGTAGCTGCATGTTGGTATGAGTACTTAAAGATAACCCTACTAACAGAATGTTTTTGCATGTTTTCTTTGCAATTTCTATCTTTTTTTAAATAGTGTAGTTCTGACTACTATATTAATACTATTCCTTTTTTATGCATGATATCTAGTGCATGTTTGGTGAGAAATCACCCCCCGCCACACACTCTTGTGGTGGCTTGCAGGGTATTATGTAGATGTAGATAGATGAGAGAAATAGTAGAATAGCTCAGGCAAAGAGAACATTCTACCAAAAGAAGAATCTACTAACATCTGAAAATACAAGCGTAGAAGTAAGGAAACAATTCATCAGGTCGCACATTTGGACAATGTTTCTTTACGGCAGTGAGGCATGGACGATGACAGCAGCGGAGAAGAAAAGGGTGGAAGAATTTGAAATGTGGTGCTACAAAAGAATGATGAAGATAAAATGGATCGACCGAGTGACAAACAAAGTCTTAAGAAGAGTGGGAGAAAAGAGAAGCCTGCTGAAAACTCTAAGAAGAAGACGGCATAACTTGATCGGCCATATCATAAGACACGATGGCCTGATGAATACAATCGTTGAAGGACAAGTGGATGGGAAGAATGGCAAAGGAAAGCCTCGAGTGAGATATATGGAACAAGTGATGAAGGATATGAAAGGGAAGAAATACGTAAATATGACGGGATTAGCTGATAAAAGAACTCAGAGGAGAGTTGCGTCAAACCAATCTGATGATTGATGACTAATGATGATGATTACGGGTGAAAATGACGAAAAGTCATTATTTAAACGTGGAATCCATTAAATATCTTGGGATAACACTGACACATGATCTTTCCTGGGGTAAACACATACGTGAAGTAATGGGGAAATCTAATCGTAAATTAGGGTTTCATCAGAAGAGTATTGGGTAAATATGACGATCATGTACGAGAAATCAGCTACTTTTCCCTTGTTAGACCTCATTTGGAATATGCTGCCAGTATATGGGATCCCTACGAAATCGGTCTAAATAATGAACTTGAACGTGTGCAGCGAAGACCGGCAAGATTCCTAAAGGGACGATACGATAACTATACTAGCGTGATGAGTCTATTAAATGAATTAAAATGGAAATCCTTGTCAGATGGCAGGTTGAAATTTAGACTATATCTCTTAAATAAATTATAAGATAATATTTTCAGAAATGACGTAAAAAATATTTTGCGAACCCCAACTTACTATGGTAGACTGGACCATGATTAAAAAATTACAGAAATTGATTGCCGAACTGACAGATTCAAAATGTCCTTTTTTCCTCGTACAATTAGGGATATGAATAGCGGTAAATATGTCCAATACGAGTAAATCAATCCATAGCATAGGTAGTGGCATGTTGGTATAAGGACTTGAAGGTAACCCACCTAACAGCACGTGTTTGCATGCTTACTTTGCTATTTTAATATTTTTAAATAGTGAAGTTTACACTAACATATTAATATTAATCCTATTTTAGGCATGATATGTAGCATGTTAGGTGAGACTTCACCACCTGCCACACACCTTGCAGGGTATTATGTAGATGTATCTCCATGAAATAAGAAGAGTGAACTAAGTTTTCAACCAGCATGTGCAAAGAAGTTATAATGACGTTAAGTATACGTGGATACGTGGAAACGCTATATTTCTGGCATTTTTCTAAAGAAGTGACTTCAGCTTAACATCCCAGGGAGAGAACAATAGGTCACATTCGAGGACAAACACCCTCGAGAAGGGTACTCAATAAATGTAGACGAGAGCTCACCTGCATAAGAAACAAGTGCTGATCAACTACAGTACCTGTTCCACACCTCAATTCACAGTTTACAGATCCAAGGGTATTTACTTACATTAACAATTTAAGACTAGAGAGAAAGAGAGAGAAAAGGTACCAAAGAGTATAGATTTAAAGACGAAGATGTCGATTGAAAGAAGACAATATATTTTTGAAGCAAAGAATAAGAACTCAATCGGAAACTTAACGGTAGAGGTTTCCGATCCCAACCAACATGCACCTATGTTTCTGGTTTCAATACCAAACAATCAAAATGTCTGAAACAATGACACCCATACGTCATACATTTGGGTCGGCTCTTACAGTTCCCGTTAAATTTAATGATCCGTTCGTGAAGACGTAGACAAAAAGTTCTTATGACGGTTTTCGACACTTCTGCTCAGAAAAAGGATACCACAACCACAATTAGTGAGCATGAACTTTAACTGCATGTAAGTATAATCACAGTCGTTTTTAAACCTGAAAAATATTTTGCCAAACACTATAAAACTGGGCCATAATAGTGTCAGGCAGATACAGATAAAAGCCCAAATTCTACATCAGATATCCAAATTATCACCTTGATAATTCGATCTAATTTACCATTGTCCCACCCGGTACAGGAGAAAATTCTCTGTGATACGGTAGTCGACGCCCTGCGGCAGCAGAAAACTCGTCCAACATCTTGTTAATTGGTTTTCATGGTAACAAGTGTCAGCTCGCATTTCACTATTCCGTCCTCTGTAGGAGATAGCACGCACGGACGGAATTGAGCGCCACTCGGACTCGGGTGAGTGAGAAAACAAAGAAAGCATCCCATTAAAGCTACACCAGGGGGCAATTTCTATGAGTGCCAGCGAGCCGCTCATCTTCATACAGCTCATGACACAGACAAATAAATTGATTCACGTCCACTTCGCGCGTGTCACAAATGAGACGCAGCAGTTTTCTGGGACTAATTCATGCCCCAGCAACGGATTCTTAAAATTCGAAAGCGTCTGGAAAAACTGCGGGACAAAGAATACCTGGGAACATTTTTCAAGGGAGCGTCAAGCAAAGTCTCCTAAAGCCTAAGCTATTTCCATTCCGTCCCACGTTACATCGTCTGGCCGCGCAGCGTATGTAATTCAAATGAAATTCCCAATTTGACTTTCAAAACGATTCGCTTTGTGAGACACGAGACATAAATTGCGAGTGCGAAACGTGATTATCTTACAGAATTCAAACGGGACAAATACTGATCTGGAGACTCCGAGCTGACACTTATTCGGGGTCACTGATAATGTACGCTACTATATTCCGCAACGAAGCGAATTGGCGGGCGGGGATTATTCCATCCGACCATCGGAAATGGTTGTTGACCAGCATCACCAAAATCCGGAGAGCACTCTTCCACGGAATCTACAATGACTGAGTATATGACTGCAGAATATTATCTCTAGAGAGTTTACTTGTGGAATGCGATTCTCCCCCAAAAATATGCTACAAGCATATGGGGTTAACACCAAGTAAGTTAAATCTCGGGGATAGCAAAAATCAGCCAGTTTCGCCTAATATATGCTATGAAAAGCTAATTAATGTATTTACATTGTAAGAAAAAGTAGGTAGGGCACTACCACGGGTTGCAGGTTGAAGTACAAACCATATTTCCCGTCAAAATTTAAAGAGGATTCATTTTATTTAAATTATGAAAATATTTAAAACTGCATGGTACGCGTGGAGTAGATATTACACGTGAAATTAGAGAGCTCTAAGGAGATATTTTTTTGCAATTATCTACACAGAATTGTGCACAATAACCTCTCACGATCGAAGTAACGGGGCGAAAATAAATAGACATAAGCGATGTAGAAGTTGAGTTTTTCGTATACCTACACTTCACCAAGCTCCACTATAATTCTATAATACATTTCCCCAACATCTTTAGCCTATGCCTTGAGTACGAGCATATAATTCACGAAGTGCCTAAAACGTGATGATAGCATGCAATTAGAAGTTTTATTTTAGATGAAGACGTTATCCTAGGTAAATTTAGTTGAATAAGCGGTTAAATAGTTACATCAAATGAGTACCCTGTAGGGTGTGGCAGGGGGTGAACCACCATTTAAGATGCACTATATTCATGCCCCTTAATATATATAACCAAATAACTAGAAAAACGTGTCAGCTGTGCATACACCAGGCGCAGGTGAAACTAAATGGTTACTAATTACAATAACATCAATATAATTTATAATATTGAGTACCGTATTTGCTACTTTCACAAAAATGTAAATGCATGACACCTAGTCGAAAAATTAAAAGGACAAAGCTCTCTACTCTCTAACCCGATAATGACGAGGGTCAAACAAACACCCTAACATATCCTTCGGAGTTTTGGACAAAATAAGACAATTACCCCTCGGTTCAGATTTTCTCACGAACTTCGATTACCTTCGATTACGATTGACGTCAAGTCGAGTATTTCAACCTTTATTCTCACGGTGGGAAAAAATAAATTCATGATAGGACTAATATTTATTTAAAGTTTATTTATTTATATTTGCATATAAAGACATTTATTTATAGTTGCAAAAAGGTGATACAAGTTTTATCACGAATTAATCTCGAAAACAATGCAGATCACCTCCAACGCAGTAATTTATACCTCAAATGCAGCTTTTTTCTGCCTCGCGACTCGGAACCGACCCCGATCTCCAACCGGATTAAATACTCTGAATCGTGACACCACTGGCCATAAAACGGTTGCTACCTCAGCGAAGACCTTTATTTGCCCTATCTGACCTCTACATTTTGAGCAATGTCGGCCACCTTAAAGGTCACCTGAGCATAAAATTGAAACGTTTTTCCCCAAGCACGCATAAGCAAGATTTAAACGTTTTCCGTCACATGGGTGTGAATGTACACGATGTGTGATAAGAAAATATTGTGACCGATTCGTTTGCCATGGAATAACGTCAATAAATTGCGTCACGTGGATCCCTAGAGAGGGCGAATGCGACTAAGTCCTTAAGCTGAATACTCCCACATCCAAAAGACTCGCAATAATGAACTATACCTAAGGAAGGTTGATAGTTGTGTTAAAACGATTTTTCCACATTCTGGAATTAAATCAGGAGTAATTTGAATAAAACGCCATCCTACTATCCACTTTTGGCTCGCAGCTAAAGCTATCTTAACGGAGGATCAAATTAAGTACCTCAATAAATAATTCAGATCCATATTTTAAACCCCTCAAATCTGATCGTCTATTCCGTCAACAGTTTAGCTGATTTGCATAAGAGAACACGTGCAACATTAATTCAATGATAGTTACATTTAAATGTGATTCCTTGCACGCGCAAGCAACGCAAGGATTTCTCTCTACCCGATTCGTAATACATTAGGACCTTCGCTCATTGTAATACTATTGAGAAGCTCGTCATCGATGGTGACCTCGGCGCATGCATTCAATTCAAAAGAATCTCCTGCACACATCTTAGAATTACTTCCTGTTTGTGAATAACACATACGTGAAATGATGGGTCCAGCGAATCGTAAACTGGGATTCGTCAAAAGAGTACTGGGTAAATGTGACGATCAAGTACGAGAAATCAGCTACTTTTCCCTTGTAAGACCTCATTTGGAATATGCTGCCAGTGTATGGGATCCCTAAAAATCGGTCTAAATAACGAACTTGAAGGTGTGCAGGGAAGATCGGCAAGATTTGCAAAGGGACGGTATGATAACCTTACTAGCGTAACCAGTCTATTAAATGAATTAAATTTGGAATCATTGTCAGATCGCAGGTTGAAATTAAGACTTAATCTCTTAAACAAATTCCAAGACCATATTTTCAGTGATGATGTTAAAAATATTTTGCGGACCCCAACTTACTATGGTAGACTGGACCATGATCACAAAATTAGAGAAATTGATTGCCGAACTGACATATTCAAAATGTCCTTTTTTCCTCGTACTATTAGGGATATGAATAACGGTAAATATATCCAGTACGAGTGTAGCAATGGATAACATTGGTAGCTGCATGTTGGTATAAGAACTTATAGCTAACCCAACTAACGGCATGTTTTTGCATGTATGTTTTGCTATTTTTATCTTTTTTTAAATAGCGTAGTTTTGAACAGTACCTATACAAGTACTAATCCTTTTTTTATGCATGATATGTAGTGCATGTTTGGTGAGAGTTCACCCCCTGCGACACACCTTTATGGTGGCTTGCAGGGTATGATGTAGATGTAGAATATGATCTTAGTTATCTGAATTAATAGTTACGAACGCGTTTCCTCCCGGTAGGCAACGATTGCGCCGCGAACGCCACCGTTTAAAACGCAACTTATCGGTATTATTCAGGCCTCAATAGGGGTCCGGTTGGTGTGATAAGGGTATTGCTGAGTACCCCGAGAACCCGGGTTCGTCTTTAGGCAGTAGCAGATATCTTACTTCATTAACCCGGCCTCCACTTTGAATGTGTGTGTGGGAGAGCACTTCGAGGTCCGTAGGTACTCTGTCCGTCGAACTGGACGTTAAACAGTGAAGCCCATGGCGGCACGCCATTTGCAGGTGGCTATGGGAGCGAAACTACGTTGGTATGAGTAGATGCCGGGGAACAGGCTTTAGACACATGACCTACGCAATCGATCTTGACGGTAGGCCGAATGTAAAATTTGCAGTGACCATTGTAATGGATAAATGGAATTTTTAATATTTTAAATCACCAACAGGAGATATCATTTCTAGCTAAACCAAATAACATCGATACTATTGATTTACCGCGCGAGGGCCGTAAGTGACAATAACCCGGTGACAAATAACAAACACTAGCAGTACATTTTCTTTCGTGCCACCCTGAACTTCGTATTGAAAAAAGCTGCTACGCTGCTCAAACGACCCATCCAATACTTCACCAATATCTAATTGCTGGCATGAAAATCCATGATAACTAACGTTCATTTAAATCAAAACGTGAACATCTCTCTTTATGGGAATTCTCTATCTAATACTTTTCTCGAAGGAGGTTCGTACAGTATTGAAGAATGAAAAGAAGAGTAGAAATGACGCCCCTTTCATTGATTACCACCTTAAGCATTTTCTTGAATTTTTAACACTCAGGAACTTTAATTTTTCAAAATACCCCCTATGCTCGTCCCAACTTCAGGAATATTCATAGAGAGATTACCCTGCAAGCCACCTCTCTGCTCATGCGACAGGGAGTATTTAGGAATTGGACAAAGAACGGGAATATGAACTGTTTGCAGGGATAAACAACCAATATATTATTGTCACTAGTCAACGTGAGCATAATCCCTAACAGTTAACTGCAAAAAAATAATAAAAAAGTAAAAAAACGAGTTGGTAACCTATAATGTGGCCAGCGACGATGCAACCGCGCCTATTATCTTGATGAGTAATGCAGTCAGGGGGAAAGACAACCACCACATTTCACCCGTTCCTGATACCTGGGAACCTACGCTATAGGCAATTACAAATCCGTTTTAGAGGAGTGGGTAACTGTTGGTTTATATGGCACGAGAAATCATTTCACACACCAACCTGGTGAAGGCACCAAGAACCAACCTTGTGACGGGAGAAATGCCGGATAGTGTTCCACCCAAAACCAAAATAACCAGGGTTGGATTTCACATCTACGTAATGCCTGTGAGCCACGGCGAGGGTGTGTGGTAGGGGTGGAAATCAACATGTACTACGGACATGCAACTACGAGCTACAATGATACTACTACGAGGAAACAAGTTAGATGTAGGAGACACGTGCAACTAGATATTTAGTGTCTACATAGTAACGAAGTCTGTAGTTAGAATGATTTGGCAAAATTCAAAGTCACATTAGATAACATCGCAATAATACCTTTGGAGGGCTGATGGAACTTCAATTTAGTTTCAGGGAAAAGTAGCCTGAGAGATTCAACCAGACGGCAATGATGGATAACTTAAAACATGCCACTATGCTCTTTCTTAACGGCAACCAACATGAATCATCAAATTAACTCAAGAAACTTATCTCTCATAAGGTATTTGAGCACGTTGTAGTCAGTTCGATCATGGGGCATTTGGATAGTCAGGGACTGCTCATAAACAGCCAACATGGGTTCCGGAAAGGTAGATCTACTTCTCTTCGTACACGATATTTTAGTCTATGGCGAAAACAGTACCCACTGACGTTGATGCGATATTTTTAGATTTTAAAAAGGCATTCGATAAAGTTCCTCATGAAAAATTAATCTTGAAGTTAGAGTTTTGGTATAAATAAAGACGTTGTATGTTGGGCAAAAGAATTCTTAAGAGGGCGAGAGCAGAGGGTTGTCATAGATGGTATCATGTCGGACACAATCAAAGTCACATAGGGAGTTCCCCAGGGTAGCGTAGTAGGTCCGCTTCCATTTCTTTTATGCATAAACGATTGTGTACCGTAGTTAGTAGTAAGCTTAGACTTTTTGCAGACGATGTGGTAGTGTACAGGGGTATATCAGAAAAAGAAGACAGGAAATCGCTTAGCAAGGATTTAGATACAATTCAAGAGTGGTGCGAAAATGAGCAGTTAGAACTTAACCTTAAAAAGTGTGTAGCTATCAATTTTTGGAGGAGTTATAATTCGATAGAGCGATCCTATAGAATTAATAACACGAAGATCGAAAACGTTGAAACCGTAAGATATTTAGGTGTAACAATCACTAAAGATTTTTCGTGGGGAAGACACATAAGGGAAATATGCGGCCGAGCGAAGAGAAAGCTAGGATTTATAAAAAGAGTACTTGGGAAATGTGATGAGAAGACAAAAGAGCGATGCTACTTTTCACTAGTTAGGCCCCACCTTGAGTATGCAGCCAGTGTATGGGATCCTAATGAATTAGGTTTGATGAGAGAACTAGACAGTGTGCAGCGTAGAGCAGCTAGGTTCGTCAAAAGGTGTTACGATAGGTTGAGTAGTGTATCAGAATTAATACAAGAATTAGGGTGGGAATCATTATCAGAGCGTAGATTAAAATTCAGATTAAATCTATTGGAGAAATTTCCATCGGATAGCTTTACTGAAGATGTTAGGCACATATTAAAAACACCAGCGTATTATGCTAGATTCGACCAAATAAATAAGATTAGAGTGATAGATTGTCGTACTGATAGATTCAAAATAGCATTTTCCCCCGCGCAATAAGAGAACAGAATAGGCAACATAGCAAAGGGATAGGTAGGGGAAATATTTTAAGTTGTCTGTGGTGCATGATGCATGTATTAATCCTTTAAATACAAAAATACTAACAATCTAGTTGCATGAGACTATAGTTGCTTTTTTGCATGTCAATAGTGCATGCTTGGTGATCTTCACCCCCTGCCACACACCCTCGCGGTGGCTTGCAGGGTATCGTGTAGATGTAGATGAAGAAAACTATCCAGTGACAAACACTCGAGACCTTTTGGCTTTCATAAGTCATTTGCAAAATCACAACATCGCATTTCAGTTCGGCCGCGCAGGAAGCCTGGCAAAGAACCATCCCCTGCCCCACACACTAATTGTAAGACAAACCGGCAGAGTACCACTTGGATGCAGATGAATGACGCATTTCCTGCCACCATCCTTCCGCCTCACGCGCAAGCACGCCCGCTCCCATGGCCGCGATACCCGCCGTCGCTCAGCGCTGACATCAACAACGCAAGCCGATAAGAGATTCGCGCGATAAGGGATTACTTTCGTCCGCGATCCTATAAATTATGCCACGAGAATTTTCGGGACTCCCCCCATGCGTCTGCTGCCCTCGCGCCGCGCGGATGCCTCGAAAGGAATGGCCGGCGTAAAGCATGCGTGGAGGGAAAGTCACTACTCAAGAGCGAACACCATTTGCCAAATGTTTCGGATTGTTGACGAATAGAAGAAAATCTGGTACGACGGAGGTGATGGAATGGACGAAACAGCTGAAGCTGTCTGCGGAGTGAGGTGGAAACTCGCCACCTAAATTTTTGAAAAGAAAATTAAACGCACATGTCACACTGCGTAATCTTGGCGAACAGTCGAGCAAATTTCTGGCGTAATACATAAGTAAAAAGAAAGTTTAACAAAGAAAGCCACTATAATGGAATTCTTGACCATGTTTCCGGCATCGTTACAAAAATATTTTTATTTGCGTACCTACAGCTTGGAACTCTGTAGGTGCTCCTGAGAACCGGAATAAAATCTTAACGTACACTTTCCTCGAAGGCTCACGAAATGCTTCTGCTTTCAATATTTTAATCATGGGCACATAAATGAAAATCCCTTTCTTCAAAACTTGCGCGTATTTACTATCCGACTATCGAAGCAAATACGCCTCGCAGCAAAGCAGCACACTTTTCTATCGCGTGACCCCAGGAAAGATCAAAAATGACAGTGAAGCCCACACTCTGTCCACTTAAGTCGGCAGTGACGCCATTACACATTTGATGATGAATTGAATTTTCCATCAATAAGAGAAGCCATCAGAGCATGTTGCCAAATTTTCTGTCAACTCTTGAAAATTATAACAATCGACGCTAGTTAGAACGTACTGTCCCGCCGGTAGATACTTAAAATTAATTGACTACGAATTATTTTTTTCGAAAAATTTCCTAGAAACGAAAAACGACGAGTCGTTTACAGCACAGTGGTCAGAGAGCCAAGGATGGATATTAATAAGATTATCTTTAATGTTGAAAGAGTTCAGCCTCTCCACTACTTGATTTCATAACCACAACCTCTACCCCTGATCACTCTTTTAGGGTACTTTTTCATTTCTCACATCGATGCCGTAATATTCAAAATTGTTTTCATGCAGGAAGTATCTAGGGGGAGAGAATACAATTCCGGTTGACAGGAGATAAGGCAAGAAATCAATGCCTACCTGACACCATTAGAACATAGCCGACTTCAGTTTTATTACCTCATGCAGCCTCACCAAGAAATAAAAGCCTTGTACTAACTTCACCGCGAGATATACTAAAGGGATATTAGCCTTCACTCGATACTACTCACGGCGAGGCACTGACTTTCTCAACCGATCAGTTTCCTCGTTACTAATCTACTACGGCTGGTTTACACTTGGAAATCGTAAAACCTTAAATTTAATATCACCAGCCACTAAAATTAGTCAGCTATGGTGGTAAAGATGATGATAAGTTTACACCACACTAAAGGCCGTTGTACACGGTACAATTTCTTGTACAAGAACTTGTACAATACGCAAATTGTATCGTGTACGAGGGGTTCGTACAATTTCTTGTACAAGAAATTAGATCATGCTCTATATTATTGGATGAAACCGTCCAAGATCCACTCAGTAGCTTCTGCGCATGACATGTAACGGTAGTGATGCGTTTGTTTAGTATTCGTCAGGTTGGTGTTCTGTTTGCGATCAATTTTATTCCTATAAGCATGGCGAAACTTCCATTTTTGATGTACATATCGTGATATTCTTTGTTGCTTCCATATTATGATATTCTTTGTTGCTTCCATATTGTGATATTCGTAGGTCGCGTCGGAAGTGTTCTATTTCTCAAAAGATGAGTTGGACACACTGGGTAACATTAAACCTCAATGAAATTAAGATGACGTTATTGAACCAAAAATAAATTAATGCAACGAGCGAAAACATGCTGTTTGGACGATAAATGATGGGTTTCATGAGCCGATGAAAGAGTGCAAGTAACCAATCGTAAAATTTCATTTTATTAATGCTAGGATTAATGGTAGCAAATCATTGTAATCCATGGCAGTATTTTCAAAATACTATCGTCATCGGATATCGCGATTCAGCTGTTGGACAGAAAACGATATCTGCGCATGTTATTAGCGCACATATTGCATGAAAATCTTTGATCGTGTACGACCGTGAACCAATTTCTTGTACAATATCTTGGTCCAATCTCGCCGTTCAATTTGTTGTACAAGTTCTTGTACAAGAAATTGTACCGTGTACAACGGCCTTAAGAAATATTTGTACAGTAGAATTTCGCCCTAAAAGACTGTCACGGTTACTCTCTGCCTTGGTATAACTCACAATCATAATAACATTACATATTTTCACGTCATTCACTGATTCAAAATTGAACTTTTTTGTTGAGGCTGATCATTTTGACGTTCCATGACCGATCACTTGCTCACGGTAGAAACGCAGAATTCCTCGCAAAGAATTAACGGGAAATTGGCTGATAATATCGCTTCTTAAAGAAATGAAGCAGGCGGAAATTGAGATATTTGAAAAAAATTGATACAACTTGGCTCTAACTGAGTAAAACGTGCGTCAGTTGTTCGCTGAATGTGTCGAGGCAAAACGAAAGAGTCCAAAGAAAAAGCTAGCAACTCAGTGATGTGATGTCACAGCCATTTTATAATACACAAACTATAAGTCCCTGTTTTCTTCCCCATAACTTCAGTGAATACCACAGTTCATATTCACAAAATGACATTTTTCATTTCCTTTAATCAGAGTCCTTATCGCTGCGCGTTGTGCATCTTTAATATCCCTCCGAGTTCCCGAGATATTACGAATTCTTCCCCACACAACAATTGAGGAAAGCGTCATCTACCAGTGAGGGGAAAGTATGGATGCTGGCTGGGAAGTTTCGGGTTCAAATAAAATGATTTTGTAAGGAAACTACGGTTAAAAAAGCGAAATATGGATTTTCTTGGCAACAGATCATGCTGGGAACTCGCTTGTGGCACGAGGAAAGGAACGCTGACGTTGGTCCAAACCCCCGCCGCCACAGACGAGAGAATTTCAAGCGATGCGAGGCTGAGAGCCAAGTGCGCCCAACCCTCATCTAACAAACCGACCTTGGGCTTAAGATTGTAGAGGGGCTACACCGAGAAGGGGAGTGCGTTTATTACCAGAGCAGCGAGCCCATCTACGCACAATTTCTTCGTTTACTCTGACACAGAGCGCTGGCACAACGACTGACAGAAGACTGAGTAACGTGCACAGAGTGCAAAGCACTCCGCTGTTTTCATTCGCTAACTCAATCTAGCCAAAACCAATGCCACTTTCACATAACTCCTTACAGACACTGCATCTATAGCTAGTGAATACCCTGCAAGCTACTAATGCTTGTCGTTGAGGGTGGGGGAGGGTTAATCAACAAACATCACCTATACACCCTAACTAAACAAGGAATTCTATTAAAAATCATGATCGATGCCTCTTAACGCAGAGAGCGATAGGAAATAAACTTTAATGGAACTCATCTCAGATTCAACGCCCGATACAACCCACAACAAGATCGCAAGCCATACATAAAAACTAATATATAGCCAGGCGACTTAGCCCAGACCCAACACAGAACAAGCTTCCTTTCCTGAGCAGTTTGATTATAGGCATTATAAAACGGAGCTAACTTCCCACCTCAGTCAAGTGGCAACAAGCATATTCGACTGGCTACCACCACGCACCTAAGGAACTTGAATAATTGCCCACAGATTACAGTATGGCCCCTTCCAAGGAGTCACACACCCTCGCGGTGGCTTGCAGCGTATCGTGTAGATGTAGATGTACTGCGCGCCCCTATGGACTTTAAATATTGACGAAATTCCCTTCTGCTACACTTCCACTTATTGCTGTATTTCTTTCTATGGACATTTTATCGATACCTCCTACAATTTGTTGACAAACTTATTCGTTTCACTCGAATTAAATGCAATTTTTATTCAACCCGAAGGTTGGTTTTTGACAGGTGGGGATAGAGCTCACCGTACTAATCCATTGTGAAATTCATACATTCAGGTTAGGGGGACCACCTCTTTCCCTCGGCCACCTGCGATTTCCTATGATGTTCTGACACACAGTAAATAAAATCGCGAGGATTTTTGGTCGGGGTGTCCAGAAAGGCTTCCCCCGGGATTTGAACCCGGAACCCTCCGGTCGACAGCTCAGCGCTCTACCCACTAGGCCACCACGACCCCAATCATATGCAGTTAACGCAAATTTAGAGAAAAAGCGACAAGGAGTGCATTTTGATAATCAACAAATAATAATAACTCCGCTTACTCTTCCGGGAATATGCATTTTAGATAAAATGGAAGATTGCACCGAATAAAAAGTGACTAACGGTTAAAAGTACAAAGGAGCATATTCTATAACAATCGCCAACATAAGAATAAAGGTAGAAACAAACGGAGCCCTGCAGCCATTGCTCGCAAACCTCTGCAGAATTGGACAAGTAATAAAAAGACTTCCTTTAAAACACAATTATACATAGCACTTATGTGATCACTGGCTTCATCGCTCTTAGCTGAATGTTAATGGTGCATGTTTGGAGATCTGCACCCCCAGCCACACACCCTGGTGGTGGCTCGCATGGTAATATGTAGATGAGGAAATCGAAACTGGCAATTATACCACTACGCACCAAGTTACGGCCAAAACCTTCGACTGTGAGCAGCCGGTCAACACTATTCCGCATGTTATCAGAGGCACATAGCCTGAACATGAACTACACGTAACTCCGCCAAATGGGATATAAGAGGCTGAGAATTTCATTCCAAATCACTCATCCATAAAAATCCCTGGTTTTAATCTCATTAACTCTACATAATTCTGCGCGCCGTTTGAAGAAATGTGGAGGGTAAAAACCAAGCACAATGGTGACGAAAGAGAACTGATGTCCGAACAACAGACCTTCACCTGAAAGCTGATGAATCAGTTCATCATTTGACTGAGTCGACTGATAGGACACTTTTCTGAGATTCTGAGTACGTCTCACGCGGAAGTGAAATTAGAGTAACATTTCAGGCAATTTAGAATCAGCGGCATTATTTTTCCTTCCAGATAGGGAGCTAAATGACAGATATAGAATGGGATCCTGACAAAATCGCCTCAGTGCCTGAAACGATTTCATCGCATTGACCTTCAATCACTTCGAATGGTGGATTCTCGGTATCACTGTAAATTTAAGTGAGCCTCAGTATGTATAATAGTGGCTGTCAGAGGCATTACTGCGATGAAACGGCATCATCAAATCACACGTATTTCCAGCGATATTCACCCGGAGAGGTCCGTATATCATTGTCAGATTAAACTTATCGAGGAAGCCAAGATATCAAAGCTGGCAATCTTACTTGCGACATCAAGAAATATATCCTAGCACCACACTAAATAGTAGTTAAAACAAAATACATTGCCCTTGACCATGGCTTATAAGAAGAGAGAAACACACATATGGCACATCTACCCTTCCTAATTACTATACCCCCTCACGTGGCTGATATTTAAACATTGACACGGGCCCTCCTGGCAGACAGCCAGTACCTATAAAGAAGCCGATTAATTTTAAAAATTTAAGCTGAAAAGAGGTACGACAGAGGGAAAGATAATACACTGCGAAGATTGAACTTCAATCCCGAAAAAAACAACATACGCAATGTGAATCGTTACTGCCGCAAAGTAAAGAACACAAAGTGCAACAAAATTGACAAGGAAGCCCTTTGTGAAGAGAGGACGAAGTAAACTAAACAAAGAAACTACAATGGGGAATTGAAAAGCCATGAAATCGAAGGAATAAGTATACCTTAATGCCTATTCCTTGAGGAATGACAACGTAGACAACATGGGAGAAACAAATCTACCATATTCCCTATAATACGCTACAACGGCATGATAACAATAATCATTAGCTTTGCAATTTCTTGAAAATTAATCGACAAATGTGACCGTTACGTCTAAATCACGGAGGACATACGCCTCCACTCCGTTATGGCCTCGAGTTGTACGAGAGAAAAGGAAGTATTAAGCCATTTTAAAGATCAGAATCATTTTCCTTCATAGAACATGACTGGCTGAATCTGTATCTACAGCTACCCTCTGCCACACACCCTCGCGGTGGCTCGCAGGGTATGTCGTAGATGTATTGACTACCCTGCAAGCCACCTCGAGGGTGGGCGCCAAGGGGTGAGCACCAAACATGCTCTAAGCACATGCACAAATGTTTCCATATACAACCTACCAAAAGGGGAATTACTAAAAATATCATGCGGAACACACAACAAACCTTACTTTACATCCAACATGCAAGGAAACATTCGAAAATACTACAAACATCCATTACACATATTAACGGTTCATTCAGATGCTCAAATCCTCAAAAATCTACCATACTTATTTAAGTCTTATATATGCTAAATCAGCATTAATACATTGTGTCCGATTGCATGTTCATGTCAAGGGAAATTCATTTCATTGTGTCACGGTGTGATCAGTCTTAGTGTTGTCACGATCACGAACTACTTAGGGAATGACCAAATATTTAATCCTGAGATGCAGCGCAATTTTCTAATCCGGTATGTACGGTCCTGTTTGTAGGTGTCTTGTCAGTGCATGTTTAGCGATCTTCACCGCCTGCCACACACCCTCGAGGTGACTCGTCGGGTATTACATAGATGTAGAAGCCTGTTAATGATGTGTCCATGTCTATGATGCCCGAATACCTAATCTAGTGATCACCGAAGATTTATTCAAGATCCCTACACCCTCTCAAGTTACATTACGCGAGGGTTACGGCAACATTTCTCCACCCACGAAGTCCATCCATTCCCCGCACGCTGCCGTCCCAACACCCGCATCCAGACGCCCCTGCGGCGCCCAGCGGGCACGCTGCATCCGTGGGCGGCCGATTGCCGCGCCTCGGACGCACGCGTCGCATTTCCGAGGCGGGATGTGGGGGCATGCTGCGTCCGCGTCAAGACAGGGCCTTTAATCATCGTGTTCCTTTCCTCGTGTAACCAAAGGATGGTTGCGAAGGCGCGAAGGGATGCTCGGGAGGCAACTGAACCGGCCTGTATGGGCTGATCGATAGGCGGAGCAGGAGGGGGGAGGATTGCAGTTACTGCGAATCCCGAGCTCCGCGCGTTTCCAGGAAAGCCCTAATGGCACGGAGCGGGCACCCCCAAGAACGAATGAGAGAGCAACACCCCGACGGAATGAAATAACTTGGAATTCACCACGCGGGTTGACAAAAATTGGTGCACAGTAACTAAGTAGTAACTAAGAAGTAGCTTGCCGACTAACTGCCCCGCACCAAACGAGAAGAGAACTACTTTCAACGTGGAGATTGAATAACGGAGCCAACAAACAATCAAACGTTTTCTCGGTCAAACCGCACACGGTACCCCAACCAAAATATATCACTCTAACCGCCAAGAGAACTTGCGATCGATCTCCCTCGTGTTTAGAAAACTACGCAACGGCCTGTAAAATGGAAGCAAGAATGTAACTACGGCTATTTCGAGGCACAGGCGACTTGAGACCTGAGATTACTTCTGACACGGAGATAACAGCGTTACTCAAAATTAATGCTGATTTGACCACCAAGATATTAATAGTGAATTAATCACACTACATTCTTATACCTTATCACGATGGGAAATGAGTTTCAGTTCATCACTCATTTAACTAATTCAATATTTAGCATCCAAACAACCAAAATATGTACGAAAGAGTTCTGTGAAGCTGTTAATCTCTACGGGAGACTGACTGTCAATTAAAAGATTCTACTTACTACGCATATGCTAAAATACAATAATGAATCAATTCAGAAGCACAGTAAAAACTTATGGAAGCGCATTGTCACCATAGGTAATTCACAATTATGTAACTTTGACACAAAAACCTTTCAAAACCGAACATCATCAAATGCTCTCCGCCTGCCGCGATGAGACGTTAAAAATATAAATTGAGGCGCCCAACTTCCCCTTCAAGTCATCTACATCTATACGATACCCTGCAAGCCACCGCGAGGGTGTGTGGCAGGGGGTGAAGATCACCAGGCATGCACAACTAACATGCAAACTAGCAACTATATTGTCTCATGCAACTTGATTGTTAGTGTCTACAGTATTTAAGGGGTAAGACAAGCATCATGCACTACAGAATACTCTAAAATATTTCCCCTACCTATCCCTTTGCTATGCCCCCTATTCTGTTCTCTTATAGTGCGGGGGGAAAAATGCCATTTTGAATCTATCTGTACGACAATCTATCTCTCTAATCTTATTTATCTGGTCTTAAGTCATTATCCGCAAGAACAGTGGTTGGATGCGTTGTTTTCCCCAACAAGAACTTCACTGCAGAATCCGACCTCTCGGTAGGGTACAGTTAAGAAAAGTCATTCTTTCGGAAGTTTTCCAATTTTTCCTTAGCGACAGATTCGTTTGAAATCTCCGCGAGTTTTGAGAAAATCGAACATGGAGAACCTTCGACACGCGTTGAGATAATCTCCACGTGACGGAACCCCCCCAGTCTCCACGAATTCTCCGAAAATCGCCGAAAACTTTTCCAATCAAAGGTGTTACAAAGAACGAGCGGAATTTCCAGTAAGCATCTACGCCATCTACGTGCATTACACTTCTGGGCTTCCCTGCGCAGTAAAGAAATGCATTAAACGCAGGAGTGATTCTCCTCAAGTCTCATCCAACCCAAACTATAATGAGAGCAACCTTCTGCAACTAGGCGTGAAACAAGAATATTTTATGCTCGATAAAGGAATTCACCGCAGATTACACCGTTAAGAACGAAGGTAACATCGAACTACTTCATAGATATCGACCAGAATTTGTCAAAGAGCAAATTTAAATTGCAGAGTTGTAGGGAAAATTAGGCAGTGATTACCACATGAGAAAGCTAGGATTTATAAAAAGAGTGCTTGGGAAATGTGATGAGAAGACAAAAGAGCGATGCTACTTTTCACTAGTTAGGCCCCACCTTGAGTATGCAGCCAGTGTATGGGATCCTAATGAATTAGGTTTGATGAGAGAACTAGACAGTGTGCAGCGTAGAGCAGCTAGGTTCGTCAAAAGGTGTTACGATAGGTTGAGTAGTGTATCAGAATTAATACAAGAATTAGGGTGGGAATCATTATCAGAGCGTAGATTAAAGTTCAGATTTAATCTATTGCAGAAATTTCAATCGGATAGCTTTACTGAAGATGTTAGGCACATATTGAAAACACCAGCGTATTATGCTAGATTCGACCAGATAAATAAGATTAGAGAGATAGATTGTCGTACAGATAGATTCAAAATGGCATTTTTCCCCCGTACTATAAGAGAACAGAATAGGCAGCATAGGAAAGGGATAGGTAGGGGAAATATTTTAGAGTATTCTGTAGTGCATGATGCATGTATTAACCCCTCAAATACTATAGATACTAACAATCTAGTCGCATGAGACCCTTTAGTTGCTTGCTTGCATGCTAGTAGTGAATGCTTGGTGACCTTCACCCCCTGCCACACACCCTCGCGGTGGCTTGCAGGGTATCGTGTAGATGTAGATGATCGCAAGGGAAGAAAGTTGTCGTCTCTAAAGTGTATTGAAAGTTACCGTCCATACTTCTAACAACAAAGACGGAAACGGAAGATAACACAATTTAAATTTTAAAAACTCCTCCCATATTCCAAAATATAACAGAACCAGCACCGCGCGACACAAAAACAATGACGAAGACTATGACGAACAATGACGAGCCACTAGGGTGGCTCTCAGGGCATTTGCATCCATATATTACCCTACATGCCGCAAGGGTGTGTAGCAAGGGGTGAAACAACAGCCATACATTATAAATCACATAGAACGCTCACTATCATGCTGGCATGCAAAAATATTGCTCCTTTTACACACTACTTGTATGAAACCAATAGTATTAGAAACCAAATGTAGCAATAGAAACTAAATGTTAAATATTGATGTGCATCGAGGTATAATTTAGGAAAGAGAAGTAAACTAAGTATATATAAAAATTCCCGCAAATGGCGTAATCTAAAAGATATTTTCTTCACGGGAATGTAAAATTGGAGATTATGATTAGATCGACAAATCCGACAAGCCAGTTAAGGAAGAGATGTTTTAGAAAGGGAAAGGACACCTGAATTCATGCACATTTTTATCTTTTATCACAAAAATACAGTCATATTAGGACACAAATTCAAGCCTAGCAGATGTATAATTTTTCCATCCACGAAGCTAGAAGTGGGTTCTCAATGGATAAAATGAACTATGGCGAAATTTCTTTGTGTTTATGTGAATAGAAACGAAATTTCATTCTTTAAACAGCCTTCCATCGTAGCTCATGCCGTCCCAAATATTATTTCTCACTCTCTCTCGTTCACCAGCTTTCACATGTTATCACATAACTAACCAGGTTACTTAAAGGGTGCTAAGCACAAGCAGATAAGCAGTCCAAGGTAAATGGATTAAAAACTACATTTGGCCTTCATGCCCAGCATCCATCGGCAGAGAAAACTAACAGCACAAGTGAAATGTCAACTAAGCGCCAACTTCGACATAACTGGTGTTATTCATTATCGGAAAGTCAATTAATGGCCGTTCGGTGATTTCTATGTCTGAGTTTCGATCGATAGAATACTACAGACAGGATGTGGGTCATTTGCCTGCGATACTCATTGCAGGCAACGCAACAACATTCCTTTGGCTGGCCTTGTGTGGAGTGCCACACCAATACGATGCCTTTCGGGGTATTATAGCGAAATAATAAAGTCTTACCGAAGGGGCTGAAGAGTGACAATAACATCACATACAGCGTTTCTCCACAAAGCCTGATTTTCCCGGTATAACTCAGTAAATATCACAAAATTATTCGGTAAGTGCAATTACTACATTTTCCATGCGTAGTGATATGGCCGTCCCCACCGAAAATGTATCCTTGTGGAACCATGAATACAACGTGAAATGATATCCCAAAATGCGTGATATAAAATACCACAGTCGATTACATGATATGACAGCAACATATCGCTCCACCAACGTTCGATCATAACATACGATACAGTATTGTATGTTAGACCATAAAAATAAAATAAGAGAGAGAGAGATCATACAACAGAGGTTCAAAAAATATATTTTTTCCGCATTCATTTGGGAACAGTAATAGATTAGAACGAAGCTAGCTACCAGGGGGAAAATAGGACAGATATTGAAGGTGTTTGCCTGTTTTTCCACACCTGCATGACATTAAATATAAGCCATTTCATTTCCCTTACATGACTGTCATGGAATGACAAATACTCGTATGCGTTCGGCGTCCGTGCCAGAGGACGATGACTTTTCATTGATTCCGTAACGTAGAAACTGACATTTGAAACTCTAACTTTAATGCACGCCTGGTGATGGTTTACCCCCTGCCACATACCCTGCGGTGGTTTGCCAGGTATATTGTAGATATAGATATTACCAACCTCACATAACGATGAATTTCGTATTAGAGACGTATTTTTCCCACTTCTCGCGCACGCAGGAAAATATCTAGCTTCTAGTATAATCCACAACTACTTCAAAGTAATTACAAATTTCTGTGAATAAACACCCTTTCATCTTATATGCCTGACGCTGTAGGCTCCTCAGGACATGTATGTTTTAATGTAAGCTGAGTGAAAATTATACTTCCCTAGTTTTCTATTAATTCAACATCACGGACATGATAGTACGCCTAAATAACACGACACTTTAAAGAAACCCAGTACCACGTCTTCTAGCTGCATGTAACTCGTTCGATGAAATATTTCGTGATGAACAAACACCCTCGAGGGGGCATGCAGGGAACTCAGCGGATGAAGAAGCAAGCGACAACCAAACAAAGTCCGACGAGAAATTGTTGTAATCATTTTGCCATTGCGACCGCGAGGGCCAGACCGAAGTTAGTTTCTCGGTGCGAGGCTGTGAAGCGAGCAGCGCAACAGGAGAGAAGACCGGGCGGCCGGCCACCTGAGGACGTGAGCCTGAATAGCAATGAAGGCTTCGGGAAGAGGCGTCAAGATGAGCGACTTGCTCTTGACCGAGGAGCGAGAAAATGGAAGGGCGGAGGGGGGAGCGGGCGGGGGAGAGCGAGTGAGGTTCGGGCACTATTAGCTGTGAGGGCACGGAAAGCGGGGGAAGATTCCGGGTAATGGAATTCTTGAAGGCAGGGTTTGCAACGAGGGAGAAGGGGGAAGGGAACCTGAGGATTATGGGAGAGGCCGCTCACGAGGAGAAATCCTTTGGGCCGACTACAGGTTAGCGAGAATAGTTGGCACGTAGCTTCATTAGCCTCGATGGCCACCATGACCACTAGGGGCCCTTTTGAGCGGCTAAACGTGAACCCACAGGGGCAAAAAGTCAAAAAGCTAATACGCTAGCTAACAGTGAGGGGCCCACGAGGGAAATTTTAAGGGACTGCTACCAATGGTATCCTGGTCAAACACTACGTCGCAGCCCTCGAACGCGGAGGCGTTGTTAAGCACGAGAGGAATGGAGACAACATGGAGATTGGTAGTTGTAAAAGAACTGTAAAGTAGGGATAATTATAAAATAACATCATATGGAGTGCGAATTATTTCTCTCACGACGAGGAGAACGGATAGCCACGCAATTGGACTTTTAATCATACACACTACAACGAATGAGCAAATCAAAACATTGACTGATAGCATTCTACATTGATCACATGAACAGGCTGGAGGTTTCGTATGCGACATTCAGCAGAATGAGTCAAGTCATGATGAGAAATTAATGTTAATTAGCAAGTCAAAATTTTGATAATTATTTAAAAAATTAATGTTATCAAGCTATTTTTACATACGTAACTGAGCAAACGTCTTGGTTAGAACGCCATCATTATAATATACAACTAATCACCACTAAAGGAAACAACAAAATCACATGATGGCCCCATTTAAAGATTTAGTGGTAATAACGTCCCTAAGTAGTAAGGTCCATAGTACTAAAACGAGTATGGAGTCAGTTAATTTCCAACAGTATGCTTCCAGACAAGTGCCTTGCAACCTATTTGTTTTATCCATGCATTCGAGCGGCAAAATAGTGTTATGCCTAATTTCTTTACAGAGCCAAATCGAACTAAAGTGACAACTATTGGACTAGAATAAAATATTTCACCGGTTACATTAACTCCTATCATGAAGAGTAGATGCAATAATAAAACACGAGGCCAAAATTGCGAGATGGTGCTGCTGCACTGATGTATTGACACCGGGAAAAGCATGCTTATAATGATATTTAAGGAGTAAAGAGTGATCACTGTACCACCAAACACGGTAGCCGTTAACTTCCAACAAATAAAAAAATAGAGTAAATAGGAAATACAATAAAACTTTGCATGGGAGAACAACTTCCTAATTTTTAAACGATATTTTACATCACCTGTTGCAATATGAAATAAACTTACATATAAATATAACATTACCATTGGCAACTAGCGCAAAAAACAATACTAAATTCACAGAAAACATAACTCCAGCCTATTCATGAAAACTAGTTATCTAGGAAAACATCCTTACGGTAACAAAATCAAAGCGAGCGAAAATAGTCTCCAGGTAGAAGACATAACAACAGAAAACAAAATCAATGGAGCGATACTGCCTGAACAACTTGACACGGAATGCAAATGTTAATACTTAAAACGATTTCTCAATACACCTCTCCAATTTGTCCAGGCAAACAAGGAATTCTATGCATTGGAATAAACACGCGTGCTTAACATACATCCTTCAATACTACATACGACCAAAACGTGTAGAAAAATTTGATACAGGTTACATATAAGATGATGTCCAATGCCAAAACGGAGATTCATGGAAGAAAAACGATATTTTCGCAAGAAATTTTCAATAGAAGAAGAAAATACAGCAGCCTTACTGAATATTCTGGGGGTAACCCGACACACTTATGTGAAAAGATTAAATGACACCAATGAACCTTTTTCAAGACGAATAAAAATAACACCTGGGCAAACAAATATCCTTCCAGGCATTTTCATGTATTAGCAGTTCAGGGTTCATAACAGAGAAAACACTCGAACTACCATTTAGATTTCGAGTATTGACAACTTTAAGCGACAGAGACATTGCATCTCAGCGACAACAAAAATATTACAGCTGTAAACTATTCACACGTCATAGGAGGGTCAGTAAGAATAATTTGTTCACTTCATCCGTACGTCCAAGCAGATTACTTGTTCCGATGAAATTATGTATCAAAATCGATCCGAGGCAAATACAATACTAAGAAATTTGTTCGGTCGAGTGTACTGAAAACCACAGCGATAATGGCAATGATGGATTTCATGAAAATGAGCAAATAGCATTAACAAAATGAATGTATGGCGTACATGGACATCCCATAAACCGATAATAACAAAACGCATTTCTAACACCAACACCACTACGCGCAGGTGCAGTACAAACAACTCACAAAATATATAATAATAACCCACGAGCGTGAAAAAATAAAGCTGTAAACTCACATTAGCACAGAATTCCTTTTTGCCCAGGCACATGTCACCGATTAGTAAGTCTATCAAAATCAACTCATGTAGGTCCTACGCAACGTTGTTTTCATAGTCAAGTGGTTTTGTCATCGACTTAAACCAAGGTATTAACACACTATTCTACCATTAATCTAAGTATTTGCTTTATATACATACCTCAGATACAATTCCAACAGTAACCGTTTGAATATCTCCGTAGGAGGACTAACTTATGAAAACTTGACTTGCAACATCTTGAACCCACACAATCACTTTCCAAGAAGCGAACTTCGGAAAACGACTACGTCACAAATTGAGAAGTTCACCATATATTAAACAGGTCTATTTAGTTTGTCATTTATAAATGTCTAAGTTCGTTCGGATGTACTGAATTAGCAACCACCTTTTCCCACACGATCACTTTCCGAAGATTCTAACACTATTCCACAGATTCTATTACTCAAAAATATATATTTCCATATAACCTAATTACCCGGCAGATGGAACTACTTTACGGCCACAGTAAGCAAGGTCGATATTGTCGATATTTTACTGGTCGGGAGAAAATTCCCATGCTGCACCTCGCTTCATGTTTGAATTACTATTTGAAGCACAGTAGAAATATTATGATTTATTGCATTTTGCTGTATAAATAAAGAAACTTCCTCTGAAACTGATTCAAAGGTACCGGATCCCCGGAATGAACTGACCGAACTAAGGAAAGAACGACTCAAAAAGACTCTTTTGTTCTGAGGCGGGAACTCCAAGCGCTTTATTTTAAAACGAAAATTTTGTACGTGATAGCTTAGTGCATTATGTTCGCAGTTACGTCCAAATGTTTACACGGGTGTAACATCGTTAAAGCAGAGAACGTACATAAAAATTAATCAGGACATCCATTTATGTAGACTAAGAACTCCAAAGACAACATTCAACAAATAATCCCATTTGGAGCTTGAAAATGTATTTGGGGTTATTCAAAAAACAAAAACGGAATGTCTTTTTGATTCTTAAATAATATGACAACAAATAAGAAAAAATGTATTTGCTGTTAAATTTAGCTTATTATTAAGTCTGCAAACATGAGAATATTTTTTTTGCTTGATATAATGTATGCTAACCCTGGTGAAAATATGGTGTGCAATAAAGCTTGAAAAAAATGTGCAGGAAATGTGAAAGAGTGAGACAAAAGTTTGACTTGGAATACCTTAAATTTGAAAGAGTGTGGCATGAGTGTGAGATAAGTGTGCCAAAAGTGGGATTAGGCAAAAAAATATAAGATGAGTGTGCAAAGAAGTTTGCCAACTTTCTTCACACTCTATTTTCACCAGGGAAGGCCAACCTATCCAGGGAAAATTGAATATCACCCCTTGCTCTTGATCTATGAGCCGAATGGGGAACTTTTTGTAGAAAGTCGTAGCATGCACATCTCAGAGTTCTTCGAATGTCATTATTTTAACCTGTTTAATTCACGTAGGTAACATGTTTATGAGATGGAAAGGGAACAAATCCAATTCATTTCGCCAAAAGAAAGTATGTAACTGTAAATTCCTATTGAAATATTTTTTGCATATTTGTATGACCTGAATTTTGACAATTACATGCCATAATTAGGTAACTTTCATAATCAGCAATTTATTTATTTGGTCTCCAGAGAGTGGAGTTCAAAACAAAAGGTGTTTGTAACTGTTGCTTAGGAAGTAGTTTTTTTTGGCATTACCATCGTGTTGTTCAAACGTGATCATTAATGTCATTATGATTAATCAGTGGATTAATTTCGCAAAATCTCTTAAGTTCAGGAAGTTAGGTTAATATTTCCATTATTGCTTAAAAATTACATCACCAATTTCCTGTTTTGATTGTTGCATACAAGATGATTTATTTTCATTAGCTATTATCATTGTTTCTCACAAAGGTAATTATTATAGCTATCGATCATATAAAAGAAGAGGGACCGATAAGGAAGGAGGGTTCAGTGTTAGGTATTAGAGTTCATTGGAGCCCACTCATTTTTTGAGCCACCTGTTCCACTTGAGTGATGTGGGACTGGTTGAGATAAGAAGAAATACTTCCTGCTATCCCTTAACGACCTATGTGGATGGGGGGAGAGACATTTATTTTTAACCGTGAGGCTTATGGTGAACACCATTTTGTCAGAGGCAGAAAAGGACACTCCTCTCTTCACTGATCTCAAAACACAAGGTGGACAAAAATTGTAGAGGGGATGAAACACATAATTTCTCTAAAATATAATACCTAGATGGAGCAGGAGAGGGGGCAGTTGGGTAGACTCGCTGAAATTTGCTGAACTGTAACAGGGGTGTTTTAATGGGAGAGCCAGCAGAGGGCAATGGATTGGTCACACTCCCATGTTGGTAGAGATATTATTTTACACTATTTCTAATGTTTTTTAAGGGAATCCATTTTTATGCCTTGATCTTCTACACACTTAATAGGCTACATCTTAAGACATGATGGTCTGATGAAGACATCAGACGACGGAAAAGTGAACAGGAAGAATGGAAAAGGCAGGCCTCGTATGAGGTATATGGAGCAAGTTGTGAAGGATGTAAAAGAGAGGAGTTATGAAGTCAATATGAAGAGGTTGACCAATAGAAGAATCGAGTGGAGGGCTGCATCAAACCAATCCTAGGATTGTTGACCAATGATGATGATGATGATGACAATGATCTTCTACAGGTAATATGCTGGGATGAAAACAAATTTGGAAATTTTATTCCAAGAGGTGTTTAGCAGATAATGAATGTATTCTTTTGGACTCAAGGGCAATTTTGAGTTCCCTATTCTGGATGGCAACCAGTCCTCCCAATATCTTTAGCTTCACAGTCACAGTTTTATAAATGAACACAATTCCTCTGGACTTTGGGACTTCTGTCTTTTATATCAATTACATATATTAACAATGACAATAGCAAAAGAAAAACATCACCTAGTATTGAACCAAAATAATATAATTTGGAGAAATAATTTGTAAGCAACAATGAGGATCTTGATATGAATTCCTGAGACATGCACTTAAAAGTTTACAAAATTACATTTCTCCTCTTCTGATCTCTCCACTCTGGAGAAAATTAAGTGAGTGGCTGATGATGTAAGTTACCTAATGAAGATATGTAAGTGTTGAAACTTGGGACATACAATAGCACATTTCAAGTGGAGTTTATATCACTAACTGATCAGGTGGCCTATTTAGCTACCAGGGAATTATTTTGGAGGGAACATGAAGGCCTAAGGAAGAGTGGAAGTTTGAAAGAGAATTGATTTGGTGAAAGAGATATTACTTTGGGTTTTACAAACAGGTATGGAGAAGGATTGAGTAAGTATGGTGGGTCAAAAAGAGGGCAAACAATGCTTGAGTTTGAAGGAGAGTAAAAGAGGTTGATTGAGGAGATTAGGTGAAGGTAGCAGGACTGGATGAAGTGGAATGAGGAGAATGGATAGTTTGGATAGAAATATGGGAGTTATGAAGTATGCTGAACAGCAGAATAATATATCACATGAAAGATAGGGGTCAGTGTTAGAATTTTACGTCCATCTAAGCCTACCTTAACTAGTAGCTCACAAATAATACCTACAATCCACCTCTTCTTGTAATTACTGTTCCCAACTGCTGCATGCCTTAGAACTGATACTAAAACAGCTTGCCTGAAATTTAAGACTAAGGGCTAAGAAAAGTTTACTACCCTGTCAGCCTCTGGGACTAAAATCTGGCAAGTCAAGTACATGGTTAACTGCCTGATTAAACACGTTAATTCAATGTTGACACTAAATATATCTTGTGTAATTCAGCAAGGACCTGAAAATAACAAATTTAGAGCTTAAATAATTTCATAAATAGAGTTGGAAAGAAAATTGTAGCTAATGAATTTGAGTCTTTTCTATGAATTTTCAAATTATAATGCTGATAAAACACAATGAAATTATTTTCCAAGGATATAAAACCGAACATTGTGGCCAATTCATCTCATATGGTTTTTATTTTCAGGTTTCCAGTATTATTTCAAGTAATACGAAATAATTCTATGCGTTAAAGATTCATTCATCGAGGGAATCATTAATGAAATTACAAGTTGGTATAAGTTCCACACTATTTTATTACTATTGACCACAGTTTCAACACATATAATGTCATTATCAATATGAAACGTACCAACTTGTAATTTATTTCTTGCAAGTGAGTTCCATAAAGCTAAGCCTGCAACTTTACATCAGGGAATTATTGCTTTGCATAAGAGGATTTTTTTATTCTAGTAAGATGATGCTAGTTATTTTTGGACTTTTTTTAAGAATACATAACACAGTCATCAGAGCCCGAGGTCTCATATGAGACCTTCTGTTAGCAAATAATCACTTGTTTTCAGTAAAAATTATTTGAGGTCAGACTTTTATGTAACCTTAATGTGCAATAAATGTAAGAATGATTTTAATGAGAAATGTACCCAAAGAATGTTTAAAAAAAACTCAATGGGGCAATGAATATAATAATTGAGGCAATGAATATAATAATTGAGGCAATGAATATTACCTACCCATGATCATTTAGGTATCTGGTCAGTCTAAGACCTAATTCCTACCAAAAAGTAGAACAATACTTATGACCTACTGTGCTACGGCATTAATATACTTAAAAATTCCTTTCTAATAAGATTCATTGCCAGAAAATATTCATCCACTGCCAGATAAATAAAAATGCTTAGATACTTCTTAAAGGCAGAGGTGGATGAATGCACCTTGCTGCATCACAGATAATAGAAAAGTAATCCTAAGTCCCTAATACCTCCATCCTTCTTGCTCTTAAGTTTAAATGGCAATGACATGATGATCTCTGCATCTGCAGGTGTCATATTTGTATATTGTCACAAATGAAGTGTGGAGAAAATGCCAACATAAAAATGCAGGCAACTTTCTTTTTTACAGCGGAGAGAAGTAAGAGAAGGATGGTGTTGGTTATTGATGAGAATTTCCAATAAATGTGAAGCAAAACAACTTCAAAAATACAGAAAAACCATGAAGGTTCATCAGTAACCCTTATATGGCTATATGGCTAATCTATCAGCCCTCGGGCCATGGGCGATAAATGCCAGCTGGCCAATCTATTGGCCCAAGACTTTTTTTCACTTGCAAAAAAAGTGAATGCTATATTTTAGTGGTGTGCACACCACATTATGGAATTTTTTTATATGCCCTATACTATCACAGAGTATAAATAGAGAAATTTGACAATAGAGTATTATTACCCTTAAGAAAAATTGCACCCAAAAACTGATCAATATCTGATGAATTACTGGTAAATAACTGATGAATAGTTAATCAGTTTTTTGAAACCCTTACCAGTTACTGGTGAGAAAATTCAACAGTTACTGGTAAGAAAATTCACCTGTTACTGATGAGAATAGTCACCAGTTACTGGTGAAAATTCACCAAAAACTTATCACCTATCCCCAAAATTGAAAAAGAAATAAAGGTTGATAGTAGATGTTGCATGTGTACATATTGCAGGCTATCACTAGTTATAATTATCATACATGCAGATTATACTATACCTACACATAAGCCTGTCAATCTTGCTAAGCGACCTGATACATTTTTCAACTAGGGAGAAGAAATTTGGAGGCCATATATATACAGCTGCTGGCTGGCACTATTGCGTTGTGAGAATTAACTTTACTAAGAGATTTTACTCCGTTAAAACATTTCCCCAGTAACCATTTTGTGGCCAAAAATAAGCATGACATTATGAATACACAACTTATATTCTTTCAACTATAAGAGAGATAAATAAGAGTTTCCCCATGACACTGAGAACCAATGTGTGATAAAGCAGAAGGGAGTGACTGAAACTGTGCTGCTAAATGTGGAAACAACTCTGCGAGTTGATACATTTTTTAAATTTGATCTGATGTTCCAAAAATTTTGGTTTCACCTCATAGGAAATTAGTCATAATTGTAAAAATATAACTGAAATTGAGCAGAAGCTTCAATAATCGAACATCTCCTTGGTCATGTAATCAGTATGCATTTGGAACACATAGCTATATGCTAGCTTAATACATATAATTAACCCTTCAAGCCCAGAGGAAGTTTAAAATGGATTTTAACCCAGTCGCCAGAGGAGATTTAAATGTTTTGATGCTTTAGGAAGGCCTGTGATCAATGAGTATTATTTCAGTGACTATTAGTTCTATAATTTGGGGATTTTCAGAAGCTTCAAAAATTTTAGCAGTTACTGAAAGCACTGCGCAAGAAATTGACGCAAGCTGAAGAGTGACTGATAGATTTCTAGTCACTGGAGAGTGTTACCAGTTGTTGGTGAAAATTGACCAGTAACTGGTGGATTACACCAGTTTCGGGAGTGAGCTGTAAGTAGGTACTGAGCAAAAACTGACCAATAACTAATGGATCTCACAAGTCATTGAGGAGTTTTTGCCAACACTGGTGAAAGCTAACTGATGGATTTCACCAGTTGCTGGAGTATGTTTTTCAGTGATTTGCAGAAACTGATCAATAACTGATTGACTATACCAATCACTAAAGAGTGTTTACCAGTTACTGGTGAAAAACGACGAATAACTTATAGATTTCCCCAGTTACTGGCAACAACTGATGGATTTCACCAGTTGCTGGGGAATGTTTTTAAGCCATAAGCAAAACTGACCAATAACGGATGGTCATTACCAGTTTTTATGAGTGTTCACCATTTACTGATACAAATAGACCAATAACTGCTTGATCTCACCAGTTACTGGTGAAATTTGACCAGTAACTGATGGATTTCACCAGTACTTTTTCTTGAGGATATTAGGTTTAATATTATGTAAATGAAAACATGCAATTCTATTAAAAATCCTTTTTCACATATACTTGGTGACTCCAGCTGGAAAAAAAAGAGTTAATTAGTAAGGGAAGGTAAAGATGTATGTCATCCATGCTAGGAAGACATACAAGGAAAGACCCACTAGAAATATTCAGCTAGAAAGTTGAACCATCTGAAGAAATATAAGTTCATAACGTTATGTACATCACTGGAAAAAAATCTAAAAATAAATTTAGTTGGTAATGTTCATGGCAGGGAAATGCAGGCAAGCTTAACAGTTTCTCCTGAAGCAGTCAATGCATATGTACATACACATTTCTCACTGCTTGAGGGCTAACATGCAATCAGAGAATACGACCCTAACATTTATCTATGCAGATTGACACCTTTTACTATTTGCAGGAATTATGGATATATATCAGAGAAAGTATAGTGGCTACTAAACTTCAAGGTCAATCAAGGGTAAAATAGGAATGATAAGAGACACTGTATCAAGTTTCTCATAGATAATAGAAACAGAGAAGTAGGTACATTGAGACTCTATCACTGCAAACAGAAAATGGAGTTCATAGATCATGAAATGAACTAGTGTTTTAGGTACTCTTGCTCAGGATGCTCTTTTGTTGAGTTTAGGTCCTTTTTTAAAGATACATCTCATTTCCAAATTAATATGACTAATAGCAATAACCCAAGTCATTATTATGAATGCCTCATGTTGCTACCATATTGGGTAAGACTCTACATACTCTGGTATCACAACATAAAAACTGTGCATTTACCACCTCCGAAAATAAAGGACCAAGTAGCAAAAGCGAAAGAACCAAATGGATTAATGATTCTGGGAGTATACCAAATCCCCTGCGAGAAAGGTGAGGTCTATGTGGGAGACACCAGCAGGGCAATTGAAACGTGGCTAAAAGAACACCAAAGACATTTCCATTTGGCACTCCTAGAAAAATCGATCATGGCCACTTACAGCATTATGAGGAACCATTCGATTCAGTGGGATAAGACCAAACTACTTTCTCACACTCATGGTTACTGGGACTGACCTACCAAGGAGGCCATTGAGATCCATGTCAATAAGAAAAAAAAATTGGACATTGGATTCCACCTCAGCAATATCTAAAAACCTGTCAAATATAGGGAAGAGCTGTTAGCCAATGGGAAGTCTCACAGAGTCTAGCCATTAGCTCCACTACTCAGGAAACACTTGACCCCCCACCAACCCTCCAACTGGAAACACACACATATACCCACAAATTTTGACATGACATTCAGATAGCCCTGATGATGGAAAATGAGTCGTTTTCTGAAACGCTAGCAGAGATGGAGGCTTTGACCTGGTGGAAGACCCGAAGAAACTTTCACACAACTAATACCCAGGGAAAAAACTAAATCTTAAGTCATTATGAATACTGGAAAACAAAAAAAGAGGCTAATATCATCAACAAGGAGCTTATTGCAAATGAGCAAATAATAAACGATGTCTCTTTGGCAAAAATAAAACAGCATTTGAGTGGATATAGTATAAAGGGCAAGGATTATCATATGCAAAGATCACATTTGGTCCCCAAAAAATTGGAAGTAGGTACGCCTAGAAAGCAGTTTATTAATATAGATACAGTTCATATTAATGAGTGATTTACAGCCTTGTAAATTAAATCTCACAACTATTCTTGCTATGAATCTATCCTAAAATATAAAAAGTTATTCCCAAAACTGATTTTGTGCAACATTTTTATGCAACACTTAATTATTTAGAGAACTTTAACAAATTTGAACCTAGGTCAATCATTAAATTTTGTCATCCCGAATGTGGGCAACTTTTTATTCATCTTATAGTCCCAAGTTCAACTCTGCACATGGTTACATTTTCCCAAAGGAATACGCATTAAAATTGGGTTTTAACCGTGAAATATTATTTTATTTTCTATAATTAATTCATTACCCTCTAACCCACAAACACCACATATGAATCATATGAAAATAACATAAATAATCAAGTTCCTATCATGAATCATGTAGTTTCATGTTCCAAATCATGAAAACTTCAACATCATAAAATATACCACAATATGGAAAAATTTTTGCTGATTTGAAAAACCCTCTCCATGATAACTGAAGGCATTGTGAAAGTTGAACTTCATAAGAATGCATGTGGAAGAGAGGTCTATAAGAAATGAATGAGAAAAAAGTGTCTACATACCATCAATAGAAAAACATTCGTAATTAAATGGCAGAGCAAGCTAAGTGTGGGGGGTTGGGCCATGATAGGCATACAGGGGGGCATGGTCTCCCGAGTTATAGTATAAAAGGATAACCTACAGTTTGCACATCAATGCTCATATATATAAACTGAAGTATAATTGGGGTAGGAGAAGCTGATAGGTTAGTAAAGGAATTTTAGCCTCCTCTATCTCATGCATTCATACTGAACATAATTGATAATTAATTAATAACTGAAGTATAATTGGGGTAGGAGAAGCTAATAGGTTAAACATGTAAATAAATTGTAGGGGTGGGCAGGGGCCTTCTGGAGCCCCCCTGGCACTGAGACCTCTTTAGATCCATTGTGCCAACCCACATTTAAGCTGCCCGCCACACGCAGACAGGGGACAAGAGCACCACGGTAGAGGTATGGACAGTGGGCTACCCATCCAACCTCTGTCCGGGCCCAATGTTGCTTAACTTCGGTGATCTCACGGGAACCGGTGTGTCAACGTGGCTAGGCCCTTGCCCAGCTAATAGGTTAGTAAAGGAATTGTTGCCTCCTCTATCTCATACATTCATACTGAACATGTTTGCTGCAGGTAGGGTTTTAAATTTTCCCACGGAGCAACTAGTCCATGCATGATGAGTTTTCCTAGCAGCACTAAATACCAATGGGTATGATTCTATTCCCAGCATTACACAAGGATGATGCCAATGGGCATCAATTACAATGAATACATTGAACAAAAGGCAGCAAGGTTAATAAATAGTTAAGAATATTGGTTAGGGACAAATGTGGAAATACAATACATGAAATGAAAACATTAACCTCCTGGCATACTAAAAAACAGAGGTTAATTATCATAAAACAAAGAGGCAGGAAATTGGCTGTTTCCCACCCCTACATGATAATTTAGAGATCCAAAGAGAAAATGAAAACTATTCATGGAAGGCAAACTTCATGAAAACATGAAAAAAACCTTCTGCTTAAATTAAAAATATTCTTCAGTCTTTGTGACCGTTATTATGATGGGGGTAGCCAACAACTGAGATTATCTGCACCATTAAGAAAAGGTGGGTATTTGGCAAGAAGTAGGAATGTGAGGAGTGTAGAAAGAGTGGAGAGAAACCCAGCATTGACATTAGCCAGATCTTAAGGTAAGGTGCCAAGGGGCCTAGGGTTTAATATCCCATTCAATGGTTAGAGTACTGAACTTGAAGTGCGCTCAGCATAGCACTCAAGTGGGGACCGGTATACCGATGAAAAATCTCTTCCCCTGCCAAGATTCAAATGTGGACCTTTAGGATGAAAACCATGGACTCTAGCAAGTATATGAACCTCCAAAATCCAAAGTGTTGCTCAAGAGCAGTTTGTTTCAGAAAGTTAGAGCTTTTTTGGTGTCAAAGCAGTCACAAGGTTGAGACCACCAACAGTTAAGGTTATTCATACCATTAATGATTCATGATGCATTTGCAGGATTTATAGGGAATGGATTGAGGTGGAGAAAAACCTACCATAGCCATACTCTTCAGGAATGGTGCGAAGTATTCCAACATTTGTAGTTGTATCAAATTGATGAGTAGTGAATATAAAGTTCTCTCCTCATAGTACTAAAGGAGGGAACGTAGTATTCCACCAAAAAATCTCTGCTACCGTTGGGATTTCAAGCTTGCCCCTTAAAATGGGAGCCTGTGCCTCACCAACCTGATTCCTCTGGGTGTGTTTTACCGAGTCAAGTGGATAATTGTTTTCCTAACAATTGCATAGTCATTATAAAGGTTAAGTTACTCATATCTCAGAATTTGGATTAACATTTTTGAATATTTTAGAGCGAAAGAAACAATCTTCAATGAAGCTTGAAGGATGCATCCTAAAGCCTGCAGGGAAAGAGTGAAGTGATGATAATATCAAGGGCACTTTCCCACAATTATGTATTTAAATTAGAATAGAGCATCAAGAGACACTACATTGCTCATATAGATTACACCATGAGTGCTGAGGATATCAACACATATGGCATCTATATATCACATAATGCTGATGTTACACTTTTTTCACACTCCTTTAAGTTATGTAATCCTGCCAAACATCCCCCTCATGTTCGAAATGATAAAACAGACATGCCCCATAAACTCGGCATCAATTTTTTGGGTCCCCGATGCCCCCACCTGATGTCCATATTACTAAGCCCATTTTAATCCCAAATACATTCAAGATAAACAAGTAAACTGTTCCACTTGAAAGAGGTTATTTCCGTCAGCCCCATTAATTCAAGCCCTTACAAGCTCTTTGCCAGCATTATTACTTTGGAGCTGTCATCCCGAAGAACGCACCTCTCATCAGTGCATACCGCATGCATCCCTTTGGCTGACCAAATGAATTATATGAATATGATCAGCTAAATCTCATTGTACATTTATTCCCACTCGCGACCTTACCGATGCCCCCCTTACACATTCCTCGACGTTAAAAAGCGACTGTGAGAGTGGAGAACTTGCCTCACCCACTGAAATAACGCTTTCAATTCCGATACCCCATCCACCCCTTCGCTATCGCCACTTTTGTTTATAATCGCCATTTACTCGGCCACTAGTTTCCCAAAATATAACTCATAGAGATAAAAACAGATGCAAGGCTATTTTTTTACGATCCAGTTATATATGCAGGAAAGTAACTTCGGTGAAAGGACAGGTAGATGATGTTATCGTGGCACGTTTAACTGACGGAAATAACTGGAAATCCAACAGAGAGAAATAAGACAGGCGTAAAAAGGAAAAGAATTTACCACCCGACCAATATGCGCGAATTTCACAAGCTCCTAGACGTAGGGTTCGGGTTGGCGTACTGGTTAGAGTACTAATATTTTAAGCCGAGTTCGAATCCTGGCAGTGAAAGATATAGGCAATGAAAGAAAGATATTATTATTATTAAAGATTGGTATTATGTGGAGAAAATTCGAGTCTAGTATTCCGTTCGTCGGGTGGGACGTTAAGCCTTATTCCTCTTTTCTTCTTTCGTTAAGAGCAGGTTAATGCCGACGCCAGGTTTCTCTTCATCCCCCTCCTTACCCTTCTACTCCTTGCTAGGTGCAAATACCTTAGCGGAGTCTCACTTGCTGCTTTCAAAGGTCAAAACAGTACTTTCATTAGTCCATTTTTAAATTTTTCCATCATTCGTCTATGGCAGTCTTATTTGAATACTCTCCTGATTGCATCTATCTTTGTTCCATTCCCAAATTTTATTATTGCACTTAACTGATGAACTCGGATAGTCCCCGCCCGGAGATCCAATTGAGGACCTTTCGCATATATTTCCATCACGTCTTTATTTCCAATAGATTGCATAAATCCGAGAAAGAATCCGCTAGCCGCAGCTCATCGGGATGGTTTCCTCTTGCCTTCTATTTCGAAATATTAAAGCCTTAACAGAAATAATTACCATGCTTAACATGAAACGTGTTAGCGTCGTTGCACATACCACGGCGACCTCTGCCCTCAGTTACATGATGATGATGCTGTCCTCTCCTCTGAGTGTTGGGGTTGCATATTTTTTTGAAAATTTTCCGCCAGCCAAATGACGGGGTCTCCAGTTTAAAAAATAATTTTAATTGGTCTATCGTACACAAGGATGGCCCCGTATTACAGCAGGATGCCGTCCGGTACCATTCAAATGTGCGAAAGAAATCTAAGTACGATCCGCAACCCTAAGGGGGCACTCGGTGGCTAAAGGCTAAAACTTCGCGAGCAACTGCGCAATTGCGCTATTGACCTCAGATGTCACTCATGGTCCTCTGCGTAATTATTGCCAGTGATATACCGGTGAAGGTAGGTTTAGACGGACATAAACCCTTTCCAAGATCGCTATCTTTCATACGATGTCCTTCTTTAGTTTCACATAATTCATACCTCACGTTATCCGTTCCAAACCACCCGTTCCTTTCGCTACCTACTCCGTCCACCCAACATCAAGTCCTTCAAAACATCATCGCCACTTAAAAACTGCTGCACCCACTCCCAAATCCGATGGCACTAGTTAGTGGTCTTATATATTTAATCTTGCATTGTTTTCTCGTAAATCTCATTACTTCCGATTTATTACCCTCCACCTGGTAATGAGTGCTAATTACCAGTGAAGTAATAAAAATTTCAACGCATTCGCTAGTGATTCTATGGAAAAAAATCAAATTTTATACCCCACGGTCGGTCTGGCTGGTGAGGGTAGAGCTCAGCAAATGTGAGAGTCACACACCGGGGTGGAGGGAGAATTCTCTCCCGGATTTGACCCCAGGACCTCAGTCAAGAACCCAACACTCTTCACTGCCTCTTTTACGCAAATAATTACGAGCTAGTGACGGAGTTTGTCAGCATTTAATTTTGTGTTTTTCAGAGAGAAGAAGTACCTACCTACCGTATTGGACGGCAAATAAGACCTGTCCTCTATCTTTCTCCAAATTTATGGCTCAAAAAAGTTATCTGCGTCTTATATATGAAGGTTCGAACTCATGAGTTAACGTTCAATTAGCATTGTAACGCATTCGTTAATGTTGGGGGTTCAGTGCTTAAACGTTTTAAAGAGGGTGAAAACGTTTTTTGTTGTTTTTACCCAACGAAAATGAGGAAGCGTCTTATATACCGTCCAATACGGTGCTTGAAAATAGTGATAAATTAAAGTTCGTGAACATGAATTTCCTATGACAGCTGAAAAATCATTCTCTTAGCCTAAGGCTCGAATGTGGAATCTCCTGATTTCCGGGAAGAGATTTACGCCACTATACGTCCTTATTACCGGTGGATTTAAAGGCTTTAAAAGAACAATGAGTCAAAGATCGAGTCAAACAGACTGATTTTTTTCTATGTGCAAATTCTCAAGAAAACTCAGGCTCAAGAAAACGTTATTCGTCATTGCTCGCTAATTTCTTAGAGAGAAAAAGGAAACAGAGATATTTTAACCATCTACATCACGCAGCTGAATGATCTGGAAATACTATTTAAACAAAAATGTATATCATTTAGGGAAAGATAAGTGGGTACGTATGGATGCGCACGTATTGATCACCAGAATAATATTTCTCTCGTATCGCTAACCGTGGTATAAACATAAACACATTTTAAAAAAATAGCTTAACATGGGACTTACCCGAGTGCATGGAGGTACGTGAGAACGACAGGCGATGACACGAAGGGAATCCGTGCGTACTCTAGCGAGTGATGCGGGGAAGAAGTTGAGGAACAGGAAACTGTATACGCTTCGAAAACGGCTCTTATTTATACACGGCTTCCGAGGAGGCCTTGCGGCTGCTTCTCTCTGATTGGCTTTTGGTATTACTGCTGCTCCGTGATTGGCTGTTGGTGTGGAATACCGTTTCCAGATGTTGAAAAGGGTGTAATACACCCTCCTCGGAAGCAGTGCATAAATAAGAGCCGTTTTCGAAGCTCAGCCTGGCTTGAGGACTCCTGCAGCTTGGTGGGTGAAACGTCGCCATCAACACAACACGGAAGACTCCCAGAAGCCTACCTGTGTCATCAGAACGCCGCGAAAACCTTCGCCAGAAATAGGGTAGTTCACACCTATCGAAGTTGGCACATTAAATGCTAGTTTATCACTTTCTATTCTGTATCTATTTAATTGGAATATATTAAAGTTACATAGAACAACTAATTTTCGAGCTATGAGGAACCATTATTCGAAAATTATCCATGCCGTCGAAAACGGTCCGCCAATACGGGCAATGGCTGATGACGTCACACGCCCGTACCATTATTCCCTACTAGCTGAAGGTGCCCATTGAAATTCAACGGGAGGGAGAAAAATTATGAATACGCATGGCATCAAATAATTTTGAAACTCTCCATGCCACGACGAAGTCGATCTTACGCTCTCAACTATCATTGACTCAAATTATAATTCGGAACCCTAAATCCAATTTATGATGATGCACAGGCCCGGGCGGCCGCCCGGAGCGCCGTGAGAACGGAAAAATCTTTTATTCATTCGGGGATTGACAACTCAATCTATGTCCAACAAGCTAATTTACTATTTTTTTACTACTTAATTTTTTACTACTACGTTTAACTGGTGAATATGTGTTAGAACAGGGTTAGACAGCGGAGGGGGGGGGGGGGGAGGTAACATTTTGTCTTAAGCCGGTTCTGCTGATGTAAGCTCATAACTAATGCCAGTGATTGAGTGGACGCCTTTACAAAAACGGGAATAGTTTTTCGGACTTTACAGGCTGCAGGTAACCAAGTAGGTTAGAAGGCACAGGAGGGGACATACGTATGCTATAATACGGGTGACAATGAACACAGAATGGAGAATTCTTAATGCCGAGGCCTCCTAAATTCCTAAATACATCTGAGTTCTATTGTTCATAATAACTCGCAGACAAAAAAAGACAGTCAGATGAAGAGCCTTCGGGACCAGAGGAGCTACCTTTAGAGTGTGAGTTGGCAGTTTGCGTGGAGCAGCAAGACACCAGAATACAAAAGCCTTCTAACGTCTATTCCTTTCAACAGTTAGGAAAATTTTACAGGGCATACTCCAAGACGTGCATTTACATTGCGGGATAAAGAACCCTTTAATGTATTTCCTTTTTGCGTTGACCGCACATTCTTCTTCTGTCGTTTCTCCCTGCATATTTAATCTCTTTTTGTTAATCAATAATTTATCTTTCCGTCTCGACAGAGGTGTAAACGCTGTAGAAATAAGTTTTGAAATATACGCTCGGCAGCAGAGGGCTTGTGACGTTAAAAGCGCGTTCAAGATGGAAATCGTCCTTTATGTGCGCATTCCAAAATTTGCAACTTTAGAACGTTTTTAATAGAATTTATAACCAAGAAAATATCACGATAACGGTATGATTTTTCCTGGTGAAGTATGAACTATCAATATCTAAAATAATAAAAAAATTGTGAACAACCCTATTGAGCTCACCGCTGTTGCCAGGTCTCGTCGTCCTGCCACCCTTTAAGCAGCGAGCTCGAATCCCGCTTCGAAACTCGTCCGGGCACCCTCTGATTTTATTTATTCTGGTGTTAAAACACACATGAATACTATTACCCAGTGGGCCCTTCCTTCCAAAGCCAATTAACTCCTTTAACTTCGCCTTCACAGGTGCAACTTCACTGCCTCATTGTGTATTTCCATATTATCCATCTTCGAGTGGGTCACCCCAAATAGCTGGATTCCGTGCTTGGGAAATTCTTCTGAAAATTATTTTGTAGCAATAGCAGTTACCTCGGGAGATGGAACCGATAACTGAGATTATCAGCGCCATTTAGAATATGTGGGTTATTGGGTGAATGTAGGAATTTTAAGGAATGGAGGAAAGGTTGAGAGAAACCCGGCGTCGGCACTCGCCTACTCGGGAAGGCGCCAAACAAACCATGGTTTAACGTCGGACGTCTTGGAACTCCACATGAGTAGGGACCAGTTCACCGAATAATCTCTGGTAGTAAAATCTGTCGGAATTTCAAACCTGGCCCTCGGGTTTGGGAGCCAGTACTCCACCCTGTTACCTGCAAATTCATTTTATGGGCTCCGGAGACGCCAATACAATCGATGAAGGGGAGAAATCCTAAGGTGGTTTGCTGGTGATAGAAAACCTGCATCGACCAAGAACCCGGCAAGCAACCACAAGGGTGGTGAAGAGAGTGAATCATCACATTGGTAAATGCAAGTTAAGCATTTTAACCTCGAAGCACGAAAACTTGCGTCCGTGAGACTTTTACCAGGAGTGTTAAACTAGAAAAAAAAATATTGAAGAGATGAAAGAATATTGTTATCTGGGAAGCCGAGTAGGCAACGATGTCAGAAGGCAATCGTCGAGTGACAGGTGAACGGAAAGAACGGTAAAGAATGTTTAAGATGTATAGAACAAGTAGTAAAGGATGTGAAAGAGAAGAGCTATGCGAATATGAAGAGGTTTGCCGATAGGAGAATCCAGTGGAGAGCTGTGTCAAACCAATCTTAGAATTGTTGACTGATCATGTAGAATATACAAGAAACATACGAATGAATGAACTCATATAACGAGATTAAGCAATTATTTGCATTGATTTCGACATTCACTACAGCAGGGTCTATAAATAATCGGATTAGACGTGGAAAATCTCCAGCGCTGCAGCGTTTTGCGCGAACGAGTGCGTGAAGATAATCCGATTGTCGGCAAATTTTGACGCGAAAATCTAGGAATTCATGAAAACAATTGTGGCCCATCTTCCTTCAACAGATTATGACAGTGAAAACAATATACGGCGTCTGTGATAATATTCCAGATGCAATAAAAAAGATAAGAATTAATAATGCTAGGTGAATGCAGCGTCACCTTCGGCGAAGGCACTGACAGAATAATTGTCGGAAAAATACGAATTACGGAGGGGGCATGAAACAAGAGACAAGAAAATAGTAGAAATAGCTTCGGGTTTGTATCCCACGAAGGTCCAACATGACAGCACTGTAGTCTTCACAAGGGGTTTGTCCATAATTATTACGGGGAGCGAGCTGATGTGATTGTCACCATTTCAGATGGTAAAGAGCAAATTGTGAGAACGTTATCTACGTAAGATGTATCCTCCAATGCAGTATTTTCTTTCAATTTGTCTCCGGATTACATCGCAATGGAGAAAGGGCCTCAATATTGATGCAAAAATCCATTTATTTTCAAATTATGGCATGATGTTCTGAGGAAATGCTACTTGCTGCTACACAGTATAATGCAGTAGAAAGCTATCAGAGCAATAGCTAGGGTGTCTACAACAACACTAGACCGAGCCCTCTTTCAGGAGTTAAAGATATTGACATTTCCCTCCTAAAGTAAAAAAATTGGGGGGGTCGGCCGGGGCCTTCTGGAGCCCCCTGACACTTAAGCCCTGGTTACACGATACATTAACACGTACGGGTTCATGTACATTTGCCTGTATGGTTTCAGCTCAACTTGTGCGAATGCATGAACCAAATAGAACAGGTTCTATTTTCTGTTCACGAATTCATTAATTTGTACATTTTGGTGTGGTTACACGGTGCATTTTCGCGTTCATTCTCGCGTTCATTCATTTAGACATTAACTTGTACGTGTTAATGTATCGTGTAACCAGGGCTTTAGACCTTTTTAGATCCATTGTGCCAATCCACATTTAACCCGCCCGCCACTCGCAGACAGGAGCACCGCGGTAGAGGCATGGAGGAGGGTCACACGTAAGGTCGTAACGTAAGCACGTACGTACGCGTAAGCACGTCACACGTAATTCAACCTCCATCCGGGCTTAAACGTTGGTGATCTCACGGGAACTGGTGCGCCAACGTGGCTAGCCCCTTGCCCCTTCCCTCTCTATGCATCATTAACTGTCCAATTTCAGTTAAAATTAATCCAAATTATTTCCCAAAAATTTCTATTTATTTCTAATTTCAAATTATTTTCCACATAATACCCCAAGTGATATGTCGTCCTACGACTTTTATTCCCATTGAATTTCAGGAAATATTTAAACAGCTCTGATGATGAAAATAATTGAAGCGTACTTTCTATAATACTTATAGTTACATGAACATGGTAACCACGAATTAATAACGGACTGCATCCGCCTCATTCTGCTTTGGCTAACGCGAGTACCATATGCCTCTCAAGCGGCAGATTTCCCGCGAATTTCACGAAATTGCATTTTCGTGAAACTCATGGTTAATGACGAGGTCATGACCTCGCGGATCAAGTTCGCAGCCTCACGTCAAAGAGATGATAAAATGACAACTTTCCCATCTTTCATATTTGTTGTCAACTCAAGGCGAAGATATTACTGTTCAGTTCATTATCACTGAAAATGAGTGGGCGAACAATCTGCTTCTAGGAAACCGAATTTGCAATATACTACCAGGAAAGCGAAAGACGTAAGAATAATCCTCGTCCGCTTCGCTTGAGAGGAATTACGAAAGGGAATGATTTATGAAGTATAGTTTGTTCTTAAATATTTGAGACGTGAATTAATAATGATTACGATAATGTCATAGAATTGGTGGGAAAAGGGCAAAAGACAATGGAAAGCGTTAGATTCCTGTAGTGCAACTTTATAGCGCAGTCACTCAATGGAAACGAGGAAATGCCAACAATTTGCAATTCTATGAAATTATAATTTGCTATCAATGGGATTCAATGGCAGCTCTATCTGTCAGGTAAGTTAATACGCCTTCACGCACAAGGAAAGTTTACGGAGGTGGATATGTAGTTTATAACTATAAGTGTTATTGCAAGTATCGTTATCAAACCAAGAGTGGAAAAGTACCCATGAAATGCATCTGAAAGCATATTTCGTAATTTTAAATACGAAATTAATTTTTGAATGCCTATTTGGAGCATAAAAAAAGAATCGATAAACGATTTTGTTTGGATAGTAAAGCCATTCAACCACTTTATTTAATTTACAGATGAATAAAATAGCTTAAGAAACAAGAAGACAAGAGTACCAAATCCACAAAAAGCGAAGCAAAAAAATTAACTTGCAGTTTTATTTAAAACCATAGACCCTAGTTGCCAGGTCCCATTAACCTGGAAACCTGATGGCCGCGGGTTTGAATCTCACCTCAGTCAAGGATATGTTACATTTACAGGAACATTTACACCACGAATACTGAAGTCACAAACTATCCGACACAAGAAACCATCAATTATTACGGAAGAACCTCACTAATCCAAAAGCAGTTCTTTGCTAAAACAGTGTTCAGCTAAAAAAGTTCTTGTGATTGAATTCTTCACGGGTCTTCATCCGAATTTGGCTATCCTGCGACGTTTTGATTAACGTCTGGTTGTCAGCGACGAAACATCGTCAGGGCAATAGCCCAGGCCCAGACGACCGGACTGCGCAGAAATTATGCTAAAGAGGTTGACAATGAAAACTTTAACATCCAGAGAACAGTATCTCACTGGGTGTATATTTCAGTAAATGTTGCAGTCGTAATGAAAATGCAGTTTCCTGTTATGATGTATTTCCATTTTTCGAATAAACACGGCTTAAAAAGTCAGTCAGAGTTTATGCGATGTTGAATAAAACAGAAAAATAAAAAGTTAAAATTTCTGGAAATAAAAAAATACTGTAAATACGAAATTCGATATTACGAACTGTCAATTATTCAGTCCCATGGATTTCGTAGTATCGAGTTTCCACTAGAATAACGTGGAAATAGGAATGAAATTGAAATATTAAATGTTTTCCAATTTCCACGCAGGATCCATGACACCCAGTTATTCAGCCTGAAATTAACCCAGTCGTTCAGCCTTTCTGAATCACATTCAGGAATATGTATAGTTAAGCTGGCATAGATTGCTCTTTGATTCACTCACTCAGTGATTCAACCTGAAGGTTGGTTTTGATAGGTGAGAGTAGAGCTCACCCCGTACTAAGCCAATGGCGTGTGAAATCCACACAATCAGGGTAGGGGGCCAGTTCCTTTCCCTGGGCCACCTGAGATTTCCTACGAAGTTCTGACACTCAGAAAATTGAATCGCCAGGATTTTAGATGCGGGTCTCCAGAAAGGCTCTTGCTCAGTGAATTGAATTTGCATGCATTCACAGAAATAGCAATTTCCAATTAAAGTCCTCTCTACCCCCTGAGGATTATTGCCTAAAAAGGTAAACATTTCCACCACCACCTAACATACAAATAATGTGTAGATTTTAAGTGTGGTATATGAATATTCACAATCCTGTTCTAAATTGGAGGTATTCAATTCCTCCTCAACTCAGATCCCAAAAAAAATTTTAGAGATAATTTTTGGCAAGGAATTTTGCTTACTTATAGTGCAAAATAGAATGCCTAGTTAAGAGAGAGTTGAGATGAATGATGTACTGGGAGCTAGGAAGTTTCACAATTCAGAATAGCAGGTCTTTGAACCCTCAATTATTAGATGATTATGAACGGGTATCTTTGAAGCATCAATGTTCAAAAATGACTCCTAGTTTTTCTGAGTTGAATGAACTGCAAAAACCGAAATCACAAGCAATGAGGCATGCCATGGAGGTTCTATGATACCATGTAGCTACAATTAATCTTTATCTAATTTTTCACATATTAATTTTTTGATGCATTCCACAATACATAGTTGCATTCCATTTGTGGACTAGTAGACCGGATTTCTATCATTTTTAAAACTGACTTCATCAATTGTCTGCCTGTTTTCATTTCCCTCTGAATAACTTTGAATAGCTCACAAATCATTTCCTCCAGAAAAAGTAAAAAGGCAATAACAGACAGTGAGGCATCTCAGTGTGTAATTCTCCAATCATTGTCCACATTATTTTGCCTATACAACCTATACCATCGTGATTAGTTGTTTTTGTCATTAAGAGAGGTAGCTAACTGCATGCTTTTTCACAAAATTGCAGAAGGAAGGAGAGATAATGACATCAGCATAAGCTTATCTTAATGAAAACACCAAGGGGTAAAGGATTTAATATCCCATTTCATGGACAGAGAATGGAACTTGAAATTCCCTCCTAACAACTTTCAGGGGATAGTTTGTGTTCATCCCAAATGTTGGCCTGGTTGGGAGGATAGAAGGTACTATATATGAACTGTTCCTTTCACTGTGCTACCTACAACTTCCCAAAAAAATTTCTATCCGGAAAAAATCTAACACAGCTTGAGTTTGGTTGGGTCCAAAGGCCTCTCCCAGGATTAAAAGCCTCTGGTCAGTAGCACAATACTATCTACTGAGCTGCTACACTTCCAATGGTTTAGTACACCATTGAATAATAAGTCACTGCTGAGCAGAGCTATATTTACCACATGGCGTACCCGGCGACCACTTGGGGCCTCGCGAATGCTGGGGGCCTCATGAGAGAGGAATTGTAAATATAGTTGTAAAAGACTATAACATTGGGGGCCTCATTCTAGATTTTGTCGGGGGACTCAAAGGTCATAAATATGTCACTGCTGCTGGGATTTGAACCTAGGATGGGAAGCCAGTACTCTAAGTCACCACACCAACCCAATCCCCACTTGTGTAGACAGTCAGGTTCACTTATCATTAATGATTAAACTTAAAACTTGATTATAATTAGAGGTAGCCACTATTCTGTTAAAATTTATTGAATTACCAGTTACATTTACTTTGTGAGTCATTTTTTATGGCAATCCCAATTGAAATGACCAATTTTACTCATAAACTATCCCTCAATCACTTAAATTAATTTGTAGTTACATGTTAATCATAATTTTAAAAATAATAATTTGGAATGTATTTCAGTATACATAGTCTCATCAGGGTTCATACCAACTTTCCATTTTCAATTTTCCTGACTTTTCCATGATTTACAATTCCATTTTTTGAGATTTCCCTGACTATATCAATGGCAAAGCAGTCGTATATAGGGATTTTATGAAAAAATGCAGCAAGGTATATTGTGAAATAAAATTTATTTATTCCAGGAAAGTAACTTATTCCGGTCAAATTTCAAAAGAAAACAATGGACGAGCAGACCAAGCAGACAGATCCTGAGCCCGAGCGAGCCACCAAGTTGGCCCTACCCCGTGCCACCCTGCCAGGACGGCAAGCAGATGGCAACAAAATGCACACCTTGCCGCTCGAGCGCAGCAACCCTCCGTACAATCAACCACAATTTTCATCTTTTTGCTGTGCCACTGGAGATTTTCCCTCACCAGAATCTAATTTCCCTGACATTTCCAAGACTTAACTGACTGGTATGAACCCCAGTTCATGCCTGTGCACTGTAAAGATGTACATTGATGCAAAATGTGGCAACATGGGGAGTGAAAATATATCTCAACAACAAACTCAAAACGTTCCAATCACAAAGAATGCTTGCAGATCACGTTATATTATAATGTGCTGAATATCTCTTGTGTGCCTCCCTAGTAATGCAATCTTTCCTTCCTATCCTGTATCATATTTGTGTTCTGGTATATAAAAATGTGCCATAATATTGTGTAAAAAGCCCTTCTGGTAATAATAGCCAAAATCATTGATAATAACCTATGCATTATGATTCCGATTATTTTTTACCCTTTTTCATCATGATTTTTAAATAATTTAGCTTCATATTTTTAGTGAAAAATGTTAATTTCTCCTTTTTAGATGAATTCATGCTCATAGTGAAGAGGAAACAGAGTGAAAATAGTATAAGTACATATTACTATTGCTAACCAGCAGGCATCACTAAAAATATGGTCCACTAAGTCACATGCCGATCATAACGTAAGCTAGATTTACGCAAGCACATTGGAACTATTTTCGCTGGGAGGGTCCAACCTTGAAAAGAGCCCAGCTCTTAAGAAAAGGGCCTGGATCCTATGAAAAGGGCCTGCATGATTCTGCAGATAGGAGGCGGTAGAGACTAGATTTTTGCTAAAAGTGCATTATGAAGGAGGTAGAACATATGTCAGGAGGAAAAAGGCAAGCTGGAAACAAGTGAAATTTTATTTTTATTAATGAAGACTCATTTCTCAAGGGCCTGGGACAAAATCTGGGGGGGGGCGCTGAATGCCCCCCCTGCCCTCCACTTCCGCAGCTGCGCAAGCATAAACAAATCCTATATTTTTAGGTGGAATTGGGTAACCATTTTCAGTGATGAACAGTTCTGCATTCATCATATAAATATGTCAATGTTGTTGGTCAATATTGATGAGAGATTTACAGTGAAGAATCAGAGCACAGTCTGCGGTCAGCAGTGAATTTTGTCCCTAGGTATTTCTGTTCATCCATATGACATAAAAGAAAATCTGCAAAGCTCAACAGTAAATGGATGATTGTGCTCCAAAATCATGTTTTGGTCACAGCCCCAAATGAAATATGTTAGCAGTTTTGGGTATAAAAGAAAGCTATGCCATGCAAAACAGGCAGCAAAATAAATTTTATTGAACATCGATTTAAGCATGACAAACTTACTCCAAAATTTACAGATGATACCTGATAAATTTCACAAATTGCTTTCGAATTTAAAATTATTTATGGGCCTATATTTAGCCTGTTTTCACAATTTTAGTGGAAAGATTGAGGCAGGCCAAGGAAATGAAAATAATCATATGAATGAGGACAGCAAATCTTCGTCAAAAATATTAGTAACCAATGTAAATACCATGACTTCTGCACACTAATTTCACACTCTCAGATCTATCAAGAGTAATTTAAGACCTGGTGGAGAGTGCTTGAATCATTCAAGATTAATTCTCAATTCATAACTAAGGCCTCACTGCATGATTTTACATTGCCTTCGGGATTATTATGTACCATAATTAATCTGGAATGATTAAAGTACACCCCCCAGGAATGCTTTCTTTTCCTTTATTCAAACAAGCATGAAAAATTGTTTTTCAAAAGTTTCATAAATTTATTTGCATGCCTTATATGTAACCATTTTAAGAATTAGCTTTCCAGGATACATAATATTCTTCCATTGTAAAACCCAGTGGCGCAAGGAAAGTAGAATTCCAGTTACTGATTCTATCCACCAAGCTTTTCGTATGCCTCTTACAAGAGCAGCATTTACATGAATGTGCAGAGCTGAGTTTCATAGGGGAAAATGATGATAGGGGAAAATGATAACTCATTGAATGTAACTGGGCTTAAAAGTATCCAACCAGCAGAAATCTCTTTCATTGGCGGAAAGTGTTGCAAATATCTTTACTGCTGATGTGCCTCAAATATGAGCAGACTGGGAAATTACTCTGGACAAGAGTTTGTAGTGTTTAACATATCTCCAGAATCACACTCACTAACTGCTGGAAGGTATTCATGCCATTCTGAGCCCTTAGAATGACTCTTGTGTATTGTTTATGCTAGAGTTTCATGTGTATTTAATATTAATATTGTGCCTAAGAATGCTGGTAGGTAAAATGATTCATGCAATGAAAAAATTGAATATAGTGATTTAGTGACAGTAATGATTGATATACTCCGCAAATCTCCTCACCACTACCAAAGGCTCCTATTGCATGGTCCAAATGTCCACCACCTAATAAAATGTAACTTTCCTAATAAATCACAGCCAACAAGCCAATCATTGATTCTTCCTCCTTTAGTGTTATTGCAACAAAGGATCCAAGGACATCTTATGGAAAATATTTAAATGCACTCACTGCAATGTTATTATTCCAAAACTTGGTGTTTTTATAAACTCCTATATACCAAATTGTCTAGGGTCAATGAAAATTTTTTGTTCGCTCATACTTCAACAATAAGCATAAACAGTCACAGGGTGTATATAAGTAATATACATTCTCATGAGGAATCACATTGCCATCTGGAATATATTTCTCATGGCCAGTTAGGGGTCATAGGCCAGTGACCTGTTGTTTAACAGGCTGATTACCCAAATGCATGATTTTACAATTGATGGGCAACACCCCATTGAAAATTTAATATCTTTCATGGAGAAAAAAAATTGTGCAAAATAAAATTTTAATTTGGCTTCCCCAGTGGCATATGCAGGATTTCCTTCTGGGGGTTATGGGGGGTTAAAATAAGGGATGAGGTTGATGTGAAGATTGGAGTGCTGGCCTCCCATGCCATTGCATACATTTGAAAGATCCTTGATCATGAAAACAGGCTTCCACTCAAATTTAAATTCATAAATGTTCTCAAAAGATTTCAGACACAATCTAAATGTTTGTGTTTTTCGAAAGGAGTCATAGAAACTGAGAATATTTTAGCCTATATTAACTTGTTTATATTTTTATAATACTTTGGAATATGGTCATCTCCCTCATGCCAGAGATCTATACGTGTTCAATGGTATGCATGGAAGAATCGTTGATAATATAGTCCATGAGTGATTGCTCATGCATATTTGCAACTCAAAATAAATAATGACAATTATAAATCAAGGATGCTAGGAATTATATTATCATGATTAATAAAAGAATATGCAAAGTAAATGATTTAGTGAACAGAAAAATTTCCCAAATTCTCTATCATATCAAACTCAATGGAAGTTATGAACATTTAACCTGTTATATAATTTTTCCTTAAATTCTCTCCCGCCTTTGCTACCCAGGTATGTGTAGTTCTTTATTATCCAATTATTCTGCCAGATAAACATGTTTTCCTGTATCTGCTTCTCAAAGACTTGCTTGTCCTTCACTGCAGTGAATTGCTTTTTAAGACAATTCCACCTTCTTTTTGTTTAACTGTTTTCTTCCATAACTCAATTTCCCTCTGATTGAATCCCTGGAACGTCTACTGTTGAACTTTCTCATCCCATGTTTGAAGTGGTATGAAAAGAGGTGTTCAATATAATGTACTTCCACTATTATATTACAAGTATGGCACTAGCATTATAATTTCTTACACCATTCCAACTTACAGATTGACACAGAACCTCTCTCTCATTGACATCCATACTTATGTTCCAGCAACCAAGGTAATTGAAATTAAGAACAGATTCATTTGCTAATATAAAACAAAAGCTCCTCCTTGAATGAGATGCCAGAATCATTCACCCTTGATCAGTTATTGTGAGAAGCATTGAAATATTGTCCTTCCAAAGTCCTCTCTACAATTTTGTGGACAAATTATAGGTCAACCGTATGCATAGTTAAGTATGGATTCTTACTACAGCAATGGCAAAGCTTCAGAAACTATGAAGTAATTGATGATCAAAGAAGAACCACCAGACATAAAGAACGATCATTATATGACAAGAAATTAAAAATGTAAGTCAGATCTTGAGGCCAGTGAAGGATGCCAAAACATTGAGAAAATGGGAAGGAAGTAATTATAGTATTTGAAAAATTAAAGTCAATTAGGGGATTGGATTGGCTTGGTGGCAACATGTTCTTCCCAATTTAGGGCCCAGGTTTGAATCCTCACAGCTGTAGGCATTTTTTTAAATTTATTTATTTATTTTTTTTAATTTTATGGAAAGCCACTCCCTACTGGAGTGCTATGTGCAGAGCACTCCAACTATGCCAATTATTATGGGTGCGCCATTGGGTAGAGATAAAAATATCCCAGGGAATGGAGGATGAGTGGAGAGGAACCCAGCTTTGTTATTTGTATACTCTTTGCAAAAGGCTCTAAGAGGTCCACAACTTAACGTCTCATCTGTAGGATGGAATACAGCATAATAAGTGCTCTCCACTCAACAGTGGACTGGTATACAAATGAAGCATCTGCTGCTACTAGGATTCGAATCTGGGCCCTTGGGATGGGAGGCAGCACATTAGTTAACCCACCAACTCTGTCTACCAGAGCACTTCCATTTCAGTTCACAATCCATCATATGAGATGCTAAACAATGATTCAACTTTAAATGCTAATAATTCTGAGTTTCTTTCAACCAACATCCTACCTATAACTCTTCCACCCACTCATCATAAATAGTGCACAAGACCTCAGGTGTCCGTCACCTTGGCATAAAAACAACGGCCACAAAATCCATTCAATAAGGCATAATAATAATGAATAAACTGATTCATGATTGCACTCAGGCTTTTATGAATAGTAATGAATAGGTATTTTAATGCAAATAGCCTAAAAACCAGATGAAACATGAAATGCAAATATACCCACTCCTAATTTCCATCTGGAAATATGGTTTTAGTTGTCATACTGCTGAGCCGTCTCTCAATTATCACATCCAACTAAAGTTCAATTTCTAGATAGTTAAACATCAAAAGATAAAATAAGCAAAAGGTGATGCCCACTGAACAAGCTGCGTTACGGATGTCTACGTTATCCACCTCCTATCCTTGACAGTTTGGAGGTAAAGGGAGAGGAGTGGAGGTGGTGGCAGAAGGTCTGCTCGCACAGATCCTGTCGCAACCACTTCCATTGGCAGAGTCGGCTGTGTGCCTGTAAAAAATTGCCTTTGGGATTGTGGGAATCATGGGTAACGTGGTGGTGTGCCCATTTGCCTGGTAAGCCAAAGCCGAACCGGAAATTGATCCAAGTCTGTGGCTCGATTTCCGGTTCAGGAATTCTCTCCTGGTAATTTTCTACACACTTGGTAGCCGTTCATAGGGGCCAAGTAAAATCTCGCAGTCACAAGAGATGTTAAGCAGTGGGTCCCCAGGCGACATTAGCGTATGTAGGCAATTTCTCCAACCTTACTATTCTTAACCATAAAGGTTACCTCTGCGGTCGGTCACTGATAGGGGGAAGAGGGAGCAAATCGCCTCATCCAGTACACGGTAAATAAGGCAAAGGTCGAAAATTCCCTCAGTGGGGCGTTTACTCGGAACCGAAATCGCAAGTTTTAACACGAAATCGTTAGATGGAAACGAAAAAAGAATTTTAGTGAAAAATTAATCTTCTAATCACAACCATTCACTCATAAATCAAAAATTAAAATAAGCAAAAGGTGACGCCCACCGAAGGAGCTGCTTTGATATCATTGACGTCATTTTCCTTGACTGATTTGAGGGTAAGGGAAGGGAGTGGAGGGGGGTTTTCGGAAGGTCTGCTCGCACAGATGCTGTCGCAACTGCTCCTATTGGCAGAGTCAGCTGCGTCCCCTCAATTGCGATAAGGCGAAGTAGCTTCGCGGGCTCAGTTATCATTGTACGAAGTCGATTACGTCAAAGGTTGCACCACGCCCACTTTTCCGAAAGGGTTAAAAGCATCAGTTTTTCGTCGCTTATAACTCGAGAAATAATTGACGGAACAAAAAACGGAAAAATACGTGTCTTTTTATTTTACAAACCCTATCAGATTCGGCAATAAAAAAAATATGGTAAACGACCCCATTGCTACCACCACCACTGGAACGAGAAAATATCATCACGGAGAGATAGGGAGAGCGTGACGGCTACAGCAGTGGTTTTGCTTCCCGAGGGACCGGGCTCGAATATCGAAAGTGATTTTTCAGCGCCAATCCGGCACCCTCGTGAGTTTTGAGTGGAGAGCACTTCACGTTCAGTACTCCGTCCGTCGGATGGGACGTTACATTGCGGACCCCTAAGCACTTCTCTTTAACATGTGTCCAAAGGTGACGTCCGGCTATCCTCCACCCTCTTTATGCCCTGTACCTATACAACACCATCCACCGAATTCAATTGGCGAAAATGAAATCTCGGCCGGTTTCATTACCAGGCAACTATAACTCCGTTTCTGAGCGCGAAACTTGCATCCATCGCACTTAGAAGGCGGAGAGACGCCCGAGTATGCTGAATAATGAGAATTTCATTTCAAATGTCATTGCTACGAAAAATCAAACGTTTTAAATGATAAAACCCTTTTATAAAATTTAAAAATTAAGAAAGTTTTTGTTCCAGCAAAATGTCACGATATTATTATTGCAGTTCAAGAAATTCCTAAAATTCAACGTAAGCTCGTATGGGTTTTTATCTAACCTAATAAACTTACTCCATCCACGAATCAACCTCGTGGCCCATCAAAAAATTGTACAAATACTTAAAATAATGTAATTAAAACGTACCCGACGACTAAATAAGTCTCATACTGAGGTTACATAACGCTTAGAAGTGATAACAGGAAGAATATTCACACTAAAAATAGGCAAAAAATAATTTGTATCAGCTTTATCCCCGGAATAATTCATAACCCAGCCTAAGTCTTCGTCAACTAGCTGGATAAGACCATCGCCTTCAAATCCTTCATCTGATCTTGGTTTGTGTTTCAAGGGGCGCTTGTTCACATTCCCTTGGTTGGCATATTATAGAGGGCATTGAGAAGCTACAGGACAATAGATATACACAAACAAGGACAAGTGAAAAGTTGTAAAATGTTTTTAATTGTGTACCTCTTCAATTCTCTCATTGAATAAAAGAATCGCTTACTTATTATTTTTTCACGAAATAATTTTTTCTCCATTCTCGCCGAAAGGATCATTTAAACAGGTGGTTCTTAACCTTGATTGGCTTTTGTGCCCTCTGGCGGTCCGTTTCTCTAATCCGTATCCTCAACCCATCCGAAGTACCTGCGGTTCGAAGTACGATTTCAGTTACAGTTGAATAGGTGGTGTAGTCGTTGATAATATGATTGCGAAATCGTCGATGATTCAGTTCCAACTCTTCGCCCATAACTGCATTTCAACTTACTTAATGTGCTCAGCATTATTTTCGCTAATGCTACATTTTCTACGCGTACCCTTAAATCAACTAACTCGTAGCCCTTGGGGCACGCGAATCCTAGGTTGGAAACCGCCCCTTTAAATCGTATCTTTATCTCAAACCTCCAATCACTCGCGACGCTGGGAACGTTTCTTTGCGGTAGTGGCGTCGCGAGAACAGGAGGGGGGAGGGGAGGAGGAGGCCCCTTGGGGACGGCGGCGTGGGGGGCCACGTGGAGTCGTGGCCCAGCGAGTCTTTCGGCAGAGAAGAGGTGTCGGAAGGGGGGGCAAGGAGACGTGATTCTCCTCCTACCCTCTCCCCCTTTTCCTCTTGTCCTCCTGCATCACTGAGCGAGGATCCTGGGGAGTGGGGGGAGGCAGAACGGATGCCCACCTCTCCCTGTACCCTGCCCCGCCCACTGACCACGTCTGAAGGAGGCTTCATCGAAATATGAAGTAGATGTCATTTTTAAGAAAATTTCAGGACGCACATTTTTTTGGCCCTTCTATAAATTGGAAACAAAATAATGAGGCCTTTCCATAAAAAATTTGAAGAAAAAAGACGTTGAAAATCAGCTATTTTATACGTGGTTATACGGCAGAGTATCTTGCAGTAAAATTTGCAGATTAATAATGTAAAGAGAAATGTCGTTTTGACGAAAAACTAATATAAGATGCGCAATCTTATGTAGAATTTAGCATTGTAAAAAAGTGCTCGCCTTACCATGCTTGTTTAATTGATATTAATAAATGTTTTCTCGAAAAAATCAGAAAAGCCTTAGTTACATGAAAGTGGCGCTAAAGTATGTTGTTATCATTGGCAACGGTACTTGTGACGGAACGTGCTTACAAACTTATTTAGCGACTTAATATAGGAATATACCTTACCAAGGTTCTATTTATATTTTTTATGTAATTTAAATATTTCATTGGTTATTGACATGGTGAAATTAATACCAATGCTTCCAAATGGTAGCAGCATTATTGTAGCCAAACAGTTTGCAAACATATCAATATTAATAAAATTCAAAACAAAGAGTTGTATTTGCAAGGGAATAGTTTAAAAACTAAGTAAGAAAATATTTAACCTATTTTAGAATACGTATTAACGGGATTGAGCATGTATTCTCAATTTATAAATTATGCGTGGCAACAACACGTCAGTCATGTTTCGAAGTCACAATGAGTTAAAAGAGCTTTTAAAAATGGAATGCAACTACAATGCGCTATATAATAGCGTACTCATACAGTTATTATGTATGCATTCACCCTATAGATGACTTTCCGTATAGGTGTTTTTTATGGATCGGTATTTATTCATTAAATAACATAGCTCTTTTCCGGGAGTTTGAATCGCGGAGTCACGGTGGAACCTCCTTAAGGCCGTTTTACACGGCCATTGATACTGCGCAGGCTGCTGCGAGAACACTTGCGCAAGAAATATTGCGCCGTGTAAAGCGACGACTTGCGAGGAGAGACAGTGCGTGAACGACTGCGAGCAAATTAGGGCGTTCTAATTTGATGCATGCATTCACGCAAGTTTCAAGTTTATTTCTCTCACTAGATGGTGCAGATGTAGTGGCAATGAACTGCCAGGGGGATTCTAGCAATTAAATAGGTTGTTGACGATTGAGTTGGGTGTTTTTGTTTGCGCTTCACTCCTTAGGTAGTGAATAAAGTCCAATAATGATGAGCTGGGCGATTAATCACGTGGAAGCTTAAATTTCGTTCGTAAAGGAAGAGGTCCCTATCTCGTTACCTTAGCCCACAGCCGTTCGTTCGTTGTGCAAAATTTGGGCTAAGTATACGGGACTAGGGTGTCCACTATTATGTTTAGACTATGGTTTAAAAACATATTTTATAGGGGTGGTAATTTATAGCATCGTTCACGTTCAATTAATCGCTACTTAACAGATCTTGACGTTAATGCGATATATTGACGGTATTACCGCTACTGAATGGCATATTGTTACTGAAATAATGCACCGACGATTGCACCGTGTAAAGCTGTCAAACAACCGTCCTCGCAGTTTTCAACGTCACGGACTTTCGCAGACGACTGCTCAAAAAGAAGCGGCATCAACTTGCGCAGTTTCAATGACCGTGTAATACGGCCTTTGAGGCCGCTTTACATGATACAATTTGTTGTACAATTTCTTGTACAAACGCTTGTATAAACTGAACGAAATTGTAAGTTTGTCTGAATGGAATTAGAACAGGTTCTATTACCCGTTCAGTCATCCAGACAATCGCACAAGCGTTCGTACAATTTGCCGCTTTACTTGGTTCAATTTCCTCATACAAGAGTTTGTACAAGAAATTGTTCAGAGAATTGTATCGTGTAAAGCGGCCTTTAGACCCGGGGCGGCAAACGTATGGATGGCCCTGAGGGCACATCCGCGGGGGGAGTTTAGTTCGAAGCATCGAAACGACAAGTGAAATTCATGTGAGTTGCAGGTGTGGGACAAAGGAGAGGACCGTATACGTTCGCTCATATGTTAAACAATTGTGCGTTCTACCTAAAGTAAAACAAAAATTGTGAATTTCACAAGAGTTTATCAAAACACGAACGGCTTCGTCGAGCAGTCGACATCTGCAGGTGGGATAGTTGAAAAGAAAGATTAGTTGATATCTCCCTCGAGACCAGAAGATATTGACTATTCGAAAAAAAACCGATCGCGTTTAAATCAAATCGTGATAAATATACAAATTTTTGTTTATTTTTTTATCATACATGAAATGTCTATAGGAAGATCCTAAAACCTTCAAAATCGTGAATATGATTAAAAAATATATTCTTTTGACAAAAACACACCTTATGCCTCTTGGAGACAGAAAAATAAGGTAGAAAAATAATCGATATTTCTATTCCACTCGATGGTTGGCACGCGAGTCAAAGGTTTCTTCAGATTTCATAAAATTTGGCACTCGATCGCCAAGAGTGTCGCCATCCCGATCGAAAGGGAATGCTCCACGGAGGATGCTCTCGGTATCTGTTTTCAAGGCGCTCCAAATGCTGAAGTCATCTCGTGGAGGAAGTCCTCACTTATGAGCGGACACGCGCATCCGTGGATACTGACCATTCAGTCGCACGTGTTTTTGGGATTTACGGCTAACACGCTTCTCTATTGAAGCAGCAATGCACCAACAGTTCCCATGCACTTGGCGATTATTCACCACCGGAGATCAGTTTGATGTGGCAGCTGGAGTACTTCCCATATCGCGGGCTCAGGTTCGAATCTCTGCTTAGGCAGACTTTTCATTACCGTATCGGTCCGATTGGGTGATATATTGAGAACACTTCATGTTCATTGCTCCATCCACAGAATGAGACGCCATACCATGTCACTTTCCATAAAAGTAGGCTTATACCCACGCCGAGTTTCAACCCGCTCTTCCTTCTTGGTTTGTTATTCAGGGGAGGCGGCCGTCAACTAAGGTCATTAGTGCCATTTTAGGGTAGGTGGATAACTGGGTAATTGTAGGAGTTTTCAGGGAACGGAGGAAGGGTGGAGAGAAATCCGTCTGAATCAGCCTGCTCTTAACGGTAGGCTCCAAGGGCGCCTAGGCTTAACGTCCTATCCGACGGACGGAGTATTGAACGCGAAATGCCCTCTCACTCAAAAATGTAAAGTATAATCACTAGGATGGAAAATCCGCCACTGCTGGGAATCGAACCCAGACCCTAGGGATGGGAGGCTAGTACCCTAGCCACCACACCAACCCGATCCTCCCCTTAAAAGCTCCTAGGTATATCCAATAATCTTCCCATTCTAAAACGGCGCTAATGGCCTCAACCGCCTCGCCTCGCCAGAATAACTATTACTCGCGTTTACCTCCTCCCCTTATTATGAATGGGAGATCCTGCTTGTGTAGTGGCTAGAGTACTACCCTCCCATGCCGAGAGCCCGGGTTTAGAATCCCGGCACTGGCGAATTTTACATTGGTATACCGGTCCCTACTTGAGTGCTTAGTGGGGAGTATTTCAGTTCAGTACTTTGCCCGTCGGATGGGTCGTTAAGCCGTGGTCCCCTTGGTTCCTTTCTTTAAGAGCAGGCTAGTGCCGACGCTGGGTTTCTCTCCATCCTTCCTCCATTCTCTGAAAACTCCTCAGTTGTCGGTCGCCTCCCCCAAATAGCTACAACTTATTTTGAATGACGGCGTATTTGAGCGTCTTTTTTTACATTTGAATAAAAGGATTCATATAATTCATTATGCATACTACGAACATTTATAGTTGAAGTAAATATTTGGTGCTCCCTCACCGAATGGTATTGGTTAGGACATTATCTGTATCTCTTTAAACATTTCGGACAGTTCGGAGTTGGAGTTTTGAGATGTGCTAATCTACTAAATTACCAAATTTAAAATTTGACTTGAAATTTGAATTGAATTGCGTCTGCTTTCACGTTTCAGGTTTAAGAGCTTAGGCAAGACGGCGAAATTTTACCCTAGATATTGGAGCGACTCACCCAGCCTACTTGAACCAATCGGACACGATGCAAGTGACATATATGCTCGAGTGACACTCAGTATTACTCTTTAGCCGTGTCCTTCGCATCCATGGAATGAATCCAATGGACAATGTATAAATGTTATTCGACAAAATCAAATCAATTACGTCGACCACGAAATTTTACCACTTACCGAGTGCCAAGGTCTCCACAACTCGCGGACGGGTGAAAAATATATTTGGCCGCCGCCTATCAAGTTGAGCCACATGCGCTATCGGCGTTTGAAGGATGTCAAGGTCTTCGCGCATACAGAGGAAATTTCAAGCAGCAGAGCTGGGATGTTTCCTAGACATTCCTCACTTTGACAGCGCGCAGAGCTCCCGGGTCCTCGAGGATAAGGCAATGTCTCCGCGAAGAGTCCCGATGTCGCAGAACTACTATTAAAATGCACTTCTGGTACACGCGATCTCCTACGATTGAAAAGGATTATCGGCACTTCCCTTCAAAACGAAGATTTTGACTGTGGAAATAACCTCGCTGCCTCAATCACCCGGACAAAACTTGACGACTCTCCGCATTAAAACAAGGCTATGACTGAGAGGAGGAGTTGAGCGGGTGGATTTATATTTTAATACGGTGGGGTGGATAGCAGCAGCGACTTGGTGCAGATTTGAGGAGAGTTCGGCGAAACTAATCACAATTCTTCGCCTCACGCGTTTAGGGATGAGCGAAGTTCAAAAAGCAAGTTATCAGAGTTCGTAGGAAACCACTAGCTGGATATTAATATCAATATTCGCGGTATGTAAGGGGGGAGAGGACACCCTCGCAACAACCCACTGCTGCTACGAAATGACTATTTTATTAGCAATAGTCCAAAAGCAACAATCTGTCCCTCCTTCGCCGAATAAAGGGTGACGTTATGGCACGGTATGATTCACTTTTACACATAATTCGTGAAATTTCGCAAAAATTAACACACCGCTCTAGCCTTCGCTATACTGTTCTGATACGCAAAATATAGGACCGTAATTATTTAGAAAAAATCCCTACCCCACCAGCGAGTGGAAATATCTTTCCATGCTCCAGGCTCACTCACCAAACAAGTTACTAAGTTTGCATTTCGAGGAGCTGAATTATGTGAAGGGAGAAAGTTCATTTTTTGTGGGAGGGTGGGAGCCAATCGCTCTCGATTTTGAATTTGAAAACTCCATCCATCCATTAAATCCACACAAAAAACAAGGATGTTTACGACATTTAAATTTCGCGTCATCTCGCCACCAAGGGAGGAAGAATGGTGAGGCAATGGCAGGCGAAAAAGAAATTAATAAACGAAAATAATATCTCACCATTACGCCTCAGAAGATCTGTGAAAAGTCAATCACAAAGTATCTTATTTCTAGTCTAGGGAGGCAATGCCTACCTGTCTGCCTACAGTGGCCTAAGCACCGTCGCTACGCTCCCTTAACCAATAATTTACCAGTGTTTTTCTTTTGGCGGTATACCGACTTTCTTCCCATTCACTTCTTACAAGCCTATCTTCCCCATGCATTATTTTATGAGACTTGCCTTTCACAATGCCTTTCGTCTTCTGAGTGAATTTTTTCAAAACAGCAAATTTTGTTTTCAAACATTGGTGCATTTCATCAAAGTTTGCGTGCTTTGGATTAGATAACACTGGTATGATAATAATAATTAGATTTTATATGACCTTTTCTTGTGGTTCATTGTTTGTAGGTTACATCTATGCATATATTTACATCGTCGCAGCACCCTGCAATCCACATCGAGGGTGTGTGGCAGGGGATGAAGATCACCAAATAAGCACTACTGACATGCAAATAAGAGCTGAAATGTTACTACTTCACGGAAATATGTTAAACATAATAGTCACGTGCAACCTGATGGTTAGTATCAGCATAATAATGATAGGATTACAGATTAGAAAGGCACTTCTCTTTATATATTTTTCTGTAATTCCTTCATGGAAATATGTTAAACATAAGAGTCACGCGCAACTAGATGGTTAGTACCTACATAGTAATGAAGGAATTACTGGCTATAATGGCACCTACCTTCATATCTGTATCTCCTGTATCTCCTCTTGAATCTGTATTTCCTTACCATGCATGGTTTAGTAATGTTAAAACAAGCATCATGCGCTAAAGACTACTAAAAATATTTCACCTACCTATCCCTTTGCTATGCTGCCTATTATGTTCTCTAATGATATGCTGGATATATTAAGATTAATAAAAATTAATTTAACTTTCGAGATAAAAATAATACATTTAGGGGAAAATACAAAAATGCGTAAAGAGGAATCAGTAATATCATGTGAATTCATCAGTATCATCAGCAGAATATATTTTGGGTTGACGGTAATTTTGGCTTGGGTTGACGATATTTAATAAAAAAATTAAGATTCAAGTTTGTGCAACCTATGTTTCCCTAAAGGAACTTGAGCGTCGCAAAAAAACAAAATAAGAGACGGTTTGGGCTTCTTTTCATATTATAGAGTATAGTATACCGTACCGTATCACACTGTAGTGCTCAGGTGTTCTAGATAAGTTGAAAGAGAAATGTATTTCCCAACAAATCGTTTGCCTTCAACACAAGCCATGTTTAGACTGCTGAGCTTACATACGTAAAACCACAATAGGCACCTGAAAACATCAGCCTTACAGCAATTACCCTGGGCGAGTTTGTTGAGACATTGTCCATGGAGTGGGTATGTTCCGCCTCAATTCAACAAACAATTTCCTATTAGGGTCGCCTTCTACGATCCAAATATTATTTCCATCAACTAAAAATCATGCCTATCCTTGAACACCTTTGAGAGAACTTTTTTGCAGGATGCATGCGCATTATAAAGCGTTGCTAATTTCTCATACGTCAGGGCATCTTCACCTTTCTAGCGAGCAGCCTATGCTAAGCCCCCAAGTCTTTTGTGAATGACATCAAATTAATTATTTCGATGCCACTTCAGCATTATCGATATTTCTTTAAAATAGCGAATCTCCAATACTCCCAATCGGCCGAAACGTTTAAAGAAATACAGATGAAAACTTGCTGTGAATTCTTCGCGGATTTTCCACCGGGTCAGGTATTCTGCTGCCGACGTTTCAATGGCGGCAATAGAATACCTGACCAGGTGAAAAACCCGCGAAGAATTCACAGCATCAGTTCGCCGGGAAAGAACCAAGTCCTAGATGAAAACTTAAACGACATCGTACGGTGGGAAAGCATTAGATCTTATGTTTGAATAGATTTTACGCACTCTGCTTGAAAAAATCTATTAGCCTTTTATTCGTACGTGAAAATACGCCCAAAGACGCTGAAAAATGGACAGGGAGCACACGAGTAATAGTTATTCCTGGAAGGCCACCAAAATCTCAGGTAATTTACGTTATTTAGGATAGGTTGGATATGGTAGGAATTTTTTAAAGGAACGGGGGAAAGGTGGAGTGAAACCAGGCGTCGGCATTAGTCTAAAGAAAGGCGCCAAGGGGTTCGCAGCCCAACATACCATCCGACGGATGGAATACTGAACTCGAAGTGCTCTCCACGCAACACCCAAGTGGGAGACTGGTAAACCAATAAAAAATGTACCTCAGTCGGGATTCGAAGCCGGGTCGGGATGGAAAGCCAGCACTCTGGCACACAATGACGAAAGAGAGAAGGAATGATACCAGATTGCAACAGAAAAAAGTTGGACTGCGCGGGGACACCAACCACGGAACCTCTTCCTTCTACGAAACTTATCTGTTAAAATGATCTATTACGGGTGAATTTAAAAAAATATACGCATGATTTTATTTTATAAATTCTTTTCATTATGTGTGAATCTCATAACGCTGAATCTCATCTCTGGAAAAAAATCTCCCCAGGTAATTCATATTAACGACCGTAAAAAATATTCAAAATTTCCAGTTTTTTAATTTGACGTCCGGTGCCATGGCCTTCAGCCGGTGATTTAAAAAAATTGATTGGTTATGGTTTCGTCACCCGAAACCTTGCCGTGGTTAGTGTCCACTGACCTACCCCTCTGACCTTGCCCATAATAGGGAGTGCTGGCGCTAACTCATTTGCTTTCCAAAGCCTTTAATATGAACACTACAGAAAAGAAAAGTTAGCGCAATCGAAAATATCTGTATTCTTCGCATCCTTCGGATTTTTCCATTAACTCTCTTCACCCACTACATCTCCACCATCGGCCAACAATCCTAGGATGGGTTTGACGCAGCCATCTACTCAATTCTTCAACCGGCCTATCTCTTCATGTTGACGTAATGCCTCTCTTTTACATCCTTCACAACCTGTTCCATTTATCTCACACGAGGCGCACCTTTTCCAATCTTCGCGTTCATTTTTCCCTGGACGATTGTCTTCATCGTGTCTTAAGATAGGGCCGATTAAATTGTCCCGTCTTCTTTTTAGAGTTTTCAGCAGACTTCTCTTTTCACCCACTCTTGTTAAGACTTCTTCGTTTGTCCCTCGGTCGATCAATTTTATGTTCATCGTTATTCGGTAGCACCACATTTCAAATGCTTCCAGCCCTGACTTCTCCGCTGCTGTTATTGTCCATGCTTCGCTTCCATGTAATTGAATGCTCCAAATGTAGAAGAATATAGTAGAACGCTTGTCTATTGGACAGTTGGAATTTCAAACACACTTGCGGAATAACCCAAAATCTATGTTACCTATCCCAATCATTCCCCTGGTAACTTCTATGTTATCTAATACTTTATCTTATTGCACGCGGAAGTAACGATATCTTATACCTCTTTCCCTTACTATCTATATTTTTTTAGCGTGAGAAATTACACTTATCTTTCCACAGTACATACTCACCTTCAGGGAATCAACATAAATTTGAACTGATATCAATCACCCATCAGTGTGTCATCCCACCCAATACCCGACGAAAAATTCCATCAAAAATCTAATATTTCTATTTTTTTTTCTAAAACTTACTAGTCATTCTAAGGAGGCATTATCAATTGCGACCAAACTGCTCTCCATACTTCTTCGTTATATATTTTTCATCTGCCAAGTAATTTTGAACGTAGTTTATCCTTATCGATGTCTCATTACTTTTCACCACCCGAGTGTACATGCCAATTATCATTATAAGAGAGTTTTTCCGCGTATTCTCTATCCCTGGGCCTGAATCGTTTTTGAATATCATGCACCTGTGCATACCGCTTTTCATGTCCTCCTCCCTGGCAATTCCTTCACCTTCGTTCAAACATAGACCATCTCTCTCTTTCCAGTGATTTTATCTTCTCATCGCATTGCCCTTAGCCCTCACTTCGATTATTTTAATAGCCCCTCACCTACGGTTGCCACCAGATTTCTGGTATTTCGTTCTCCAACTTCCCTCCTTCATCTTTTGAATAATTCATTCTGCGATTTGTGGCTTCTTAGCCCTTACCCCATTCATTGATGACTTCGTTTTTATACAGTTCTTTTCAACTTTCACTCCACATCTCACCACATTTGCTACAAGATGCAACTACTATGTCAAACATCAAGATATTGGGATAGACTCACCAAGGAGGCAATTAAAATAAAACTGAAGGGTAACAACATCAACCGCAATACAGGTTATGCCTTGAGTCCAGCTTGGAAGCTTGTCCTCCAATTAATTAGGAAGGCAAGGAAAAAAACAAACCAATAAGCAGACGCCGAGCACAACAATAGGCGTAAATACCGACGGCTAGGCAATTTTTGAGCATTGTAAACAAATTAAAACTAGCTGAAATCACGGAAGAAGATGCCCGGAGGACGGTGGTTGAGTCAGATACCGAAAATTTGGCATTTAATGCAGTCATCCGGTGGATTTCCCGAGAAAATTTCACGCGAATTCGCTACTGTTTCCATTTTCTCACGAACGTTTACAACCACACCAACTAGTCCCAAATATTCCTTATTCTTCTCCATTTAGCGCCTACTAATCAATGGGGGCGTTTACTCGGAACCGAAATCGCAATTTTGTACACGAAATCGTTAGATGGAAACGAAAAAAGAATTTTAGTGAAAAAATTAATCTTCTAACCAAAACCATTCACTCATAAATCAAAAATTAAAATAAGCAAAAGGTGACGCCCACCGAAAAGGCTGCTGTGATAACATTGACGTCATTTTCCTCCCGTCCTTGACTGCTTTCTGGGGAGGGGGAAGGGAGTGGAGGGGGGTTCTCGGAAGGTCTGCTCGCACAGATGCTGTCGAAATCGCTCCCATTGGCCGAGTCAGCTGTGTCCCCCTTTGCGATAAGGCGAACTAGCTTCGCGGGCTCAGTTGTGATTGGACGAAGTCATTATACGTCAGAGGTTGTTTTCTGAAAGGGTTAAATACATCAGTTTTTCGCCGCTTATAACTCGGGAAATAATTGTCGGATCAGAAAACGAAAAAATACGGGTCCTTTTATTTTACAAACCCTATCGAATCTGAAATAAAAAAAATATGGTAAACGACCCCATTCTAGATGATATTTCAGACCCCCGAATTTCGTACGTCACATCTTGTCACTAACTTGTATTTCCGTTCATCATTTTAATTTCTCTCATGGCCGAATTCCCATCATTTATTTTTCTAGTATGCTCCCATTATTTTAACGACTACTTCACTAGATCAACTTTTTTATTCTCACTGATAATTGCTGGTACATACACCTCAATTCTTTTGCTCTGATTTTGCCGCAACTAAAAATATTTTATCGACCACCTGCTTAAAACCACTCCATATATCCCTAACTATGCGTTAAGAACTAAGGCTGACCGACGTAGCTTCAAACTTCTTCATAAGTTGCCTGATTTCTACCGCTTCAGAAGCCCTCAGAGTTCCTCACTTTCATCTTGCATTAGCTTAACACACCCTTGGACCCTTCCCCATCTCTTTCGCAATATTTTATAACTTTCCTGGCCGGATAATCGGCAAAGCATTCCACACAGTACTGTCCTAGCTGCTGAGATCCACATCTGAGCCCTTTACGATGCCCTTGGCTCAGCTACTGCGCAAGAGTTATGAATGATGAAGACCGCGAAGGTCTGGCGCCCTCCTTGCCAGGCACAACTCCCACTCCTGCGTGCTGGGTCCTGCAGACACCAGAAAATTATACTACTATTCCCGTCCGTCACGGAAATCACTGGCATGATCATTGATCTGGTTTCCGGTTGCCTTCGCGTTCCTCGAAAAGAGTTTTCACTCGCCATTTAAACGAAGAATGGTCGTCTCAATTGGGTCAGGCGTCGCTGCAGCTGCGCAATGAGGAACGGAAGCTGCAAGGACTGACTTTCATCTGGTTCATCACTCTTGCGCGGCTAACACCAGAAGTTATGACTGCCCTCACCGAAGCGGCTCCTCGGGCCACTCCATCGAGCAATTTCATCTTCCATGCCAAGGCCGTGGGTCATGAGGAGTGGATTATTTTATGGCTGCGATGCGAGGGGCAGTGTGGTTGAAATCTGTGAGTGCCGGAGTGAAATTTCTCATATTTTATGCAGGTGGTCGAATCTGCCCATACATGGGGAACTAATTATCATCTCGGTGTCAGACGCAAACTCGCCTGTCCTGCTCCTTCCCATATGCTTTAATGCTGTATTATACGATGCCATTGCAATCATTGCCAAAGAATTTCCTTCGCACAAATGCCGAGTGGGATTGAAGGAACGAATTTGATTGGAAATCGAACTGTATGGGTGCGGGTGAAACTGTAACCTTCATATTTGTGATCAATACTGTGCTTAGAAATGAGTCGATGAGCCAATCAGGTTTAAGAGTTGGACATCATCATGAATAAAATATCACAAGATCGGTTTGACGCAGCTCTCATCCGAGACTCCAATCAGCTAACCTCTTCATATTAATATAATTTCTCCTTTTCATTCTTCGCTACTTGCTTCATGTATTTTATCAGGCCTTCCTTCCCCATTCATTCCATTTTTCATTCCTCAGTGACATCACATTTCGAATGTTTCCAGTCTTGATTTCTGTGCTGCAGTTTAGCGTCCATGCTCACTGCCATACATAAGGATTATCTATATGTCAGTTCTAATTACGTGTTTCCTTATTTGCAAGTTTGTATTTACAACTGTAAGCAGAATCTTTGTTGGCATAATGTCCTCTTCATCTGGATATTTTACTGACGATGTTCTTCTATTAGCTGTATTTATGTTCGGGAGGCGGCTGAAAATTGTTGTCATTTGCGACCTTTAGGATTGATGGGTCATTGGATAGAGCTTGGGAACTGAGGAAGGGTGTGGAGAAACCCAGAGTCCGCATCATTCTGTTGTCATCAAGTAAAGACGCCAAGGGGCCCACGGTTTAACGTCCCATCCGACGGACGGAGTGCAGGACTCAAAGTGCCGTCCACGCATCGCTCTAATGAACAGGGTTGCCATTTTTCACAGGGGTATAATATAAGTGCCCTTGTAAGTTTTTGGTCTCCCAGAATACCAAAGATTTCCTGATTACTGATTATCATTCTAATTTCCAAATAGACTATTCCTACCTTCCACACAGACCATACTCAATATCAATTTTAAGAGACTTAAAAGATTACAACAAGAAAATATGGATAAAAATACCTACCCAGCCTGTATACCATTTAAAAATCTCTGTTACTGAGAGTATTCGAACCCGGGGCCCTCGGGATGGGAGGGCAGTACTCTAGCCAACACACCAACCCGATTCCCCTTGCTTCTCCAGCGATAGTTATCCGACTGCCCAGATAGCAATACTAGGCCAGTGAAACCCACATAAGACCCATTGCATAAAATTCCATACGATAGAGCAACCACCTAATTGTGAGTCATTATATAAACAAAACCACGCTCTAATATATCTCATGAAGTTAAGTTAGTTCATTGGCTATAAATAAATTGATTAAAACTTTCGCGGTCCATGTCTGGGTGATGTGGTTTTTTGGGGGTTTCTCCGCAATGTCGTAGTTGTCCACCAACGTTTCCCTGCCGCTGCTGGAGGCCTCTTCAAGGTAGAATGACCCTGAAGAGGCCTATACCCAGAAGAAGCCTCCAGCAATGGAGAGGAAACGTTGGTGGACAACCACGACATCGTGGAGAAACTCCCAAAAACACATCACTTATAAATAAATAAATAAACATACAGACTACTGCCGCTGTAATTTTACTTGAGCATTAAATAGCCACATATACAGAAATAAATTACCACAATACAACTTAAATATGATTCATTCAACTGTGAATGCAGTATCATACACAGCAATTTTTAACAATAATTCGAACAAATCAACTCCATAGCAATTTAAAAAACAGTTTTTCAAAAGTAGATAGTTGGACGAGGTTCATGAAGTGCATAAATTTGATTAGAAGAAGCCCTGAATATTCACAAAGCTCTTTAAGTATAGAATTAGTGAGTATAGATAGGACCGGAGCAATTAGGAGAAGCGTAACTGGGCTTCTGCTATGCATTTACTATCTTCCTTTCTGAAGTTCAAACACCACACGATTTATATCGGGGCCTAATACAACTCCCATCGCCGGCAAAAATTTCAGTCCGAAGACAAAATCATTTGTTATCCTAGGTGAAAAAAGAAAGAAATGAAATATGAGGCACTAACTTCATTACAAAACAATTTGTAGATACATGCTTCAAATTTCACAGGTTGCCAGACACAAACTTACCTGCTTGAATCGTAATGAAAGTCGAACATTAGGACCGAGTAGCAGTCGCCGCAGCGGAGTTGGATATTATCTTCCGTGAAGAGGTTAAGACTTGTGTTACCGCCCTCAGGCGTGCAACAGTCGCCTTTTTTCTGCGCGTTCACTTGACGAAAGTGGGCCATTGGGCATTTTCCACATTGCCCACCTATCCCCATTATTTTTCTTCCCTAAAATGTCCTCTTGTTTCTTTCCTTTTTACTTCGGCATCTATTCAAGTTCCACCTTTTTTCGACGCACATATCATTTGGTTCCACTACTCGTCTTGATACGTGGAATCGCCTTTGGTGTCGTTCCGTTCCTCTGACGAAATCTCAATGATTTCCGCGTCAAACCTCGCGGCTGCAACCTTTTAAGGGAAGGTGTCAATCTCCGTGTGGACGGACGCTTTGAAGCGATCTTGTCGATTGGAATTGCATCGCGGAATGCGGCATTTCGCAAACTCTATTCGCGATCGGTGTGGCTCCCACCTGGGTACCTCCAATAACTTAATCGCGTCAAGATGTGTAAGTGCAAGAAGCCATTCGCCGTCTCACCTCGACCTCGTGTGAATCTCGCGTTCAGTTACGAGGAAGCGCGCACGCCAAAAGCGAAAATATGACGCTTCTGAACCCGATCAACGCTGATCAGACACTACGATATATATATATATATATATATATGCATATACACGTGCGGCCAATTGCCGCCGACGACTAAATTATTGTGACGGGAATCGTGTAATAATGCTCCGAGTCGGAACGAGCATTTCCTCACCGCGCGTTCCAAATGAGTATTTCTTGCCGACGAAACTCGTCCATTCAAAAGGCTGGGGGGAAGTAAAAGAACTTGATCGCTGAGTGATACATGTGACAGAAGTAATAGTGACAGAAGGGCAGAAAGATGGGAGAAAAACCGAAGGATGGAGGGAAATGAGCTGGATGGAGAGTTGCGAGGATAGGGAATATTAAAAAACGAATAAAAAGAGTATGGGTTGGTGTGTGGCTTGAGCATTCACCTCCTATCGCAAGAACCAGGATTAGAATCCCGGCAGTGCCAGAGAGTTTGGTATACTGGTCCCTACTTTGCGGAGAGCACTCAGTGGTCAGCACTCCGTCCGTCGGATGGGACGTTAAACTATGGACCCCTTGGTGTCTTCCGCTAAGAGCAGGCTAGTGCCGATGCCGGGTTTCTCTTAACACTTCTTCCGTTCTCTGAAAAATTCGTACCTCAACCCAATCAACACCTATCTTAAAATTACGTCATTAAGCTTAGCTATCGGTCGTCTTCCCTGATTTACTACCGACTACGTAAAAAAACAGTAAGCCCAACGTAAGAAAGAGATTTTGTCGAGAAAGAATTGTGTCGAGAGAAGAAATGAGTTAAACTTCTAATGCGATGAGAGTTTGGAAGAGAGGATAATACAGGAGCCAAAAGGGATTCAGGAAAGAAGTAAGAAATACTGCAAAAGACAATTGGGAAATATAAATAAAAGCTATTCAACGCGGACGAGGATACATCGTTTCCAGAGAAAGGAAATAGCCGGAAAGAAAACATGGAAATGGAAGGGAGAGAGAGTGTTGAAAGAGATATCTCCATCATTCAAGGGAAAAACGATGGCAAAGTTCTTGCATCACCTAATTAGCTGGATTAGCTTGGAAAGAGTTTGATACGGTGATTTCTTCGAACAATATCTGGAGAGATTAAAAAAATTGTCAGCATATGAGGAAAATGAAAAGGATTCCGTTTTCGAGAGGGTTGGGAAATCTCTATAGAAATAGTTATTCGCATCCTCCGCATCCATTCGCGTCAATAGCATCCGACAGCTAAGGTCATTTACGCCATTAAGTATAGGTGGGTAGTAACGTAGTTGGATAAGGGTAAGATTTTTCAGGGAACGGAGGAAGTTTGGAGTGAAACCCGGCGTCGGAATCAGCCTGTTTGAACGAAAGACGCCAAGGGGTCCACGGGTTAACGTCCCGTCCGGCGGTCCTAGCACTGGACTCGAATTACTCTCCACACAGCAAGTGGAGACTGGTATACTAATGAAAAATCTGCCCCAGCCTGGATTTGCACCCGAGCCCTCGGAGTAGAAAGCCAATATTCTAGCCACCACACCGACCCGATCCCCACACCCTTTTCGGCTAATATGGAGGTTGTGGGTTCGAGTCTCTCGCAATTCAGTTTTATCAAGGATATGGTTGGTTGCGTCTGTTTATGCTATGAATTTCCACAAATCACTCATTTAAGAGCGCTTCAAAAATAATATTACAATGAAACGGTGGAGCGGAGAACTCAATGCAATAAAACAGCAATGAAAAGGCTAATATGATAGATGTCACATATAATATCAGGCTATAGTAATTTTCTTCACAGATTTTTACAAGAAATATGACATGGTTTTGAACAGTAACCTCTACGTGCATCAGGCTGCCAAAAGAAGCACTAGAATCCTAATGAGCTATGAGGGGAAGTGTACGAGAAAGGAGATGTGACGATTGGAATGTCGAATACCGGCATTTAAAAGAACATTAAAATTTAAGAAGGTAGATAGTAAATCATGACTGCAGCGTAAACCAAATTTGTGGACCATAAAGTTCTAATCAGTCAATCAGTCAATGGATTGTAGTTAATACTAAGCAAACTACAGAGTAATAATAATCGGGTGATTTTCAAGAGGCGCGTTCGACTGAGTATAACAGTAGAGTAACGAGGCATGCATGAAAGCAGTTGAAGGAAAGTGTGTATTTTGAAAAACTTTTGAGAGGCAGAGTGGTTACGGCATCAGGAATAATTTCGATAGCTACCGAAGCGCAATGGGATACTTCAAGGCGCTAACATTGAGCTATCACGATAATAGAAGATGAGAGAAGACTATGATATAAAGCCAATTACTGAATCCGTACCCACCCGGTGACGTCAAAGCTGGGAAACGCGCTGGAAATAAAAAAATATACTTTATAGGAAAATTGCTACTGGCTGGTATAATTTATTATAATTGAAAGGTTTCGAAACTTGGCTAAGGGAAAAAGGGTGCCGTGGGTCCAGGGACGTGGATATTCCAGGGATCTCAATCTTATAGCTGCATGCATGCACCAAATGGTGTTGAATCACACCCAATCACGTACGCACACTCGAGGTAATTGGTAGGGTAAACTGCAAATGAAAGAGAAGAAGCCAAGGAGCGCCACGGGCGCGAATAAAAACGAGGAAAAGTAGGGAAAATAGAAGGAAAGTACGAAGAAACGTCCATTTCTGCTCCCCCTTGTTTCAGGATGAAAAAATTCCAACAAGTCAATCCTGAAACGATATCCTAGCTAAAGAAATGCTCTACAAAGCTGGGAAGAGAGTATATCTCTATGGAATGCCCTGCAAGCCACGTTGATACATGATATAATTTACTTAAAAAGGCCTCGGGGACGGGGTAGGGGTAAGGGACGGGGTAAAGCCCTCGCCTGCTATTAATGGATCGTGGGTTCAGGCCCCGCCTGGGTCGGATTTTTCACCCAGGGCATGTATATTAGTTATTGCTTTTAGCACCCGATGCAGAAGGTCATCTGTTAATGATAATAAATAGCATGAAATGTATCATCACCAAACATGTACTGCGAACATACCCTTATTGATATACTACTCCGTAATCTGATAAACGTTTTGATTATGCCTGGACCAGGCACTCGAAACTGACTGATTAGTAGCTACTAAGAATTACATTATTGATTAATGCATCAATAATCTGTTTGATTTCACTAAGGCACGATTATCATACGGTATACGAGGGTGGGATGACCATGAATTATTAGAGTTGAGAACTATTTCAAACGTACTTAAAACCAGGAGACTTTGATTACATAAAACTATCCGAATGTTACATCGCCTATTCAATTATTATTGTCTGGGAGAGAAAGGTATTTTGATCCTATCCGCATGGCGAAATATATATCCAAAGTAACATATGTAACGAGCAAGAAAAGTAGGTAGTGTGTGAAAGGGATACGCGAATTGAAAATGGGAATGGAGTGGGATAAGAGGTGTCAATATTAAAAAAAAAAGATTAAGAATTCCAGGAATCTGAGCGATATTTATCAGGAGATGGAATAAGCGCGCGTGCTTCCCGGCAAATTTGGCGAAAAAAATCTTCACGGGGTTTTGACACTCAACTGCCCTGAAGATGATGCCCGAGTTGAACATCGAAACGTTGGCCGGTATGGACAACCTGACCCGGTGAAAAACCTGAGAAATCTTTCTTTGCCAGTGGAAGTCCAAAATGTTCGTATTAATCCAACGAATGATTATGAAGAGATCGATTTATGTATAATATGCAGCAAAATTAAGTGATTGGGGACAAGAAAACTGCGATAGAAGAGCAAGGTTTTATTTATTCGTGGATTCAAGGGATTCAAAGCCCATGCATTGGCAGGCCGGGCAGAATGGGGTCGTTTACCATATTTCTTTATTGCCGAATCTGATAGAGTTTGTAAAATAAAAAGACACGTATTTTTCCGTTTTCTAAAATGGGGGGACACAGCTGACTCTGCCAATAGGACAGTTGCGACAGCATCTGTGCGAACTCACCTTCCGAGAACCCCCCTCCACTCCCTTCTCTTCCACGAAAAGCAGTCAAGGACGGGAGGAAAATGACGTCAATGTTATCACAGCAGCTTTTTCGGTGGGCGTCACCTTTTGCTATTTTAATTTTTGATTTATGAGTGAATGGTTGTGGTTAGGATATTATTTTTTTCATTAAAATTCTTTTTTTGTTTCCATCTAACGATTTCGTGTACAAAATTGCGATTTCGGTTCCGAGTAAACGCCCCCATTGACGAAGCATGAGAAAAAGAATGTCTATGAAACACAGTCGATGAAAGTAAATTTCCTATCAAGAAGCCAATAACCCCTCTGGGAGTAAAACCCTGCCCCATAACCCCTAATATAACCCGTTTAGGAGAAGGTGGCACTATTCTAGTGGAACACACCCTTCTAGCTCCTTCGTTTTTATGGATGCTCATAGTCCCCGGCTATAATCTCATGCGATTGAATGCTTCGAGATAGATCCCTGCAACTTCCTGAAAACTTTTGCTGCTGCCAAACCGACTCGCATTCCAATAAAATGAAGCATTCAAACAGTTCGTTCCCTACATTGTTCGATTGGTTGGTTATTTAGGGGAGGCGACCGACAGCTGAGGTCATTTGCGCCATATAGGATAGGTGGGTAATTGGGTAATGGTAGGAGTTTTTAGGGAACGGAGGAAGGGTGGAGAGAAACCCGGCGTCGGCATTAGCCTACTCGTAACGAAAGGCGCCAAGGGGACCACGGCTTAACGTCCCATCCGACGGACGGAGTACTGTACTTGAAATGCCCTCCACTAGGCACTCAAGTGGGGACCGTTTTTCCACTGAAAAATCCGCCACTGCCGGGAATCGAACCCGGGCCCTCGGGATGGGAGGCCAGTACTCTAGCCACCACACCAACCCGATCCCTACATTGTTCGAATCAGCTTACTGGGAACGTGACAAATCCCCAGGTATATCGGCAGTAGAACAATGAGAGACGGAAATGTACAGATATTTCACATCCTTTTCCTACATGATTCTTTTTTTATCTAACACAGAGAGCACAAAACAAAAAAGTGAAATCTGGCAAAGCTAACTTGAAACTTATCTAATTCGAAGTTAGATACTAGGCGAAATTAAAATATTTTTCACTGTTCCGAGTTGAGCGTGAGATTTTTTGTCAACTTAGGCATTGAAAAAAAACAACAATGATTTTAAGAATACAATGAAGATTTTTCATATGAAACTTTTGTATTGGTAGTGTATGGGAAAAGAGAAAGAATGGATTTAGGGAACCCTTCACTGGAATACAGATAGACGAATGATTATTGTAGAATTTTGCAACGCACATCAATATCTTTTTGTCCCCATTTCTTGACACCGGAATAATATTCGGCGCTGATTTATGATTTCTCTTGGTATTTAACTAACCGCAACACGAAAACGAAGACCACCTAAAGGGTTTCACGTCTATTTGGACGGAAAGACGACATCTGGTTGGAAACTATCGCCCGTTATTTCTGCAAGTAAAAGTGTTTAGATCCTCAGAGCGGACGATGCTTAAATTAGTTTATTATGTCGTGAAAGACGGTGAATTGGCAGGTCTAAAATATGATAAAGCTAATGCTTCCATTCGCTCACAAAATAATTGAATTGCATGACCGACCCGAGGGGGAAACTCAAGTCACATTAGCTTCGATGCCATAAAATGGAAAGAAAATGGGATTAGAAGGGCAAAGCCTGACGTGGGTTAATCAAATAAATTAAATGTCTAGGACAATCAACAAACGGGCTCGCGGTCGAGGGGAAAGTAACGTCAGCTGGGTATGCAAAGCGAAGTTGCCCGGAGCGCATGAAAACACTTGGTCGAAATGGAATAAGCAAACGAGATAATGAAGTAACGGACCCATAACTGACACTTACGTTTATGGATACATGGAACTTCGATTGGAAGCAATCATTGACGATAATGATTGCATTTACAATAAATATTATCGATGATTTTTTTCAAACTGAAACTTAATTCGTAATACATTTCCAAAGTCATTGTTTCCCTCCATTGTCTTCGTAGTTGCCAAGAAATTAAGCCAATCAGGCCTTTATTACTCGTAATGGCAGCGTCACGCTCATGATTGAGTTTTGAGATGGAATTATGGACGCAATTTCCATCACTCATTTGAGGAAAAAACCTTCTGAAAAGTAAATTACATGTTTTGCGCATTATTCATATCTGCAAATCAAGCTGGTATATATAATAAATTCCCTCGGCATACATTTTGTTTGAATGTCGTATTTCTCTACAGAGGGGAAAGGGGATTCTCCAAGTCCCTATTTGCTTGCTCTGGGACATAAAAATGGGAATAATTCTTCAAACTTCAAGGCCAATTTGAGGATTTATGACAGCCAATTAATTTATTAAATGGCTCACGAGAAACAATTTCTGCTTAAATAAAAGAAGCCACCTAATTACAGAAACGAAGTCGAGTCATTATGATCAATACGCATATTTTCACCTATAACAGCAAATCTCGTATCCTCCAACAAGAAAAATAAGTTTTGATTCGTTACTCTTAATGACATAGTAGGTTCTCTTCACTCATTTAACATGTTGCTGCCAGGTTTAATATGCTTTATCCAAGTTATGAAAGTAAACTACAGCGCTTCAGAATATTAAGTTCTTAAAAAATGTAAGGGACAACAACTAAATTTAAAGGTTTTTAGCAATAAAAATATTAGTTTCCACTGGCTAGGGCATGTTTTAATGGAGTATCCGTACTCTCATTTGCGTTGTGTTTTCCAAACGACTCCTTCCATACGATATTTCCATTCTCAGATCATATTATTTCCAACCTCTCTTCATATTCATCAAAATACTTATTATTTTCCTGCGTGTTCCTCACTTATCTACCCCTATAACTTTAGAACCAACTTTCCAAAGTCATTAATCACTACTTTCATCCACAGTCTGCCTTCAAATTTCCGCCAAAGTTCTTTCCTCTCCAAATGCTCATCATTCTTTCCTTTTTCTCCCATCGTACTTTTATCTCTATTCTCCTTTAAACATATTTAAAAAGCTTCATTGTTCTCTCATTATCTCTCCTCACAGTCCAAATCTCGGATTCATAAATCGCCACCCTCTGCATTAAGATGTTATCTAAATCTTCACTTACCTTTAGGTCACATTTTTGCAAGGTTCTCAACAGGAGTTCACGTGTTGGTAAATGCCCGCTTAGATAAAGCAGCCAGTCTGCTAACCACACTCGTGAAAAATTTTGTCTAAAATGTTTCACCTATTCTAGCCGTTGCCATGGTATGATCTGGGATTTAAGTCCTGTCTCGTGCAAGAATTTCGTGCTCTAAATCTTTAGGATAAATGGTGTAATAAAACAAGCATTTGCAGCACCTGAAAAAATTCAGCTCATACTCTACTTAAGATTCTGTCTGAACTTCGGGCACGTCTTTCATCTTGAATACCCCGTCATGGTACTGTGAAGAGAACGCGAGGGTGTACCCTATCCTGGATTCAAATATGTTCCACCCTTAGACGTAACTCTGATCGGGAGGAGTTTTAATGGAATTGGAAATGAGGAAGGATGGAAAGAATCCTGGCGTCGAATTAACTGATCACGACAAGGGGTCCGTTAGCTTTACGTCACATCCAAAGGACGGAGAATTGAACAAATAATGCTCCACACAAGGTTTCCAAGCGGAGATTCAATGGAAAGTCTGCTGAAATTCTCATCTCATCTTATGAGATCTAACATTTTGACAGTAAAAATCATGCACAATTAATCCTCATGCATCCAGAGGGAGCGGTGGTATCCGGAGTGATGAAAGTAAGTAATCTTATTTACATACGTAAAAGTGAAAGTATTTTAGATTTGTTCGGAATACAAACCTCTATTTTTGCCTCAAATTTGATGAATCTTGTTACAGTTATGGTTATTATTCAGGAAGAGTGACTAAAGTGAATTTAATTTCGATATCTTAATTAGTGGCGAAAATACGGTTTAAAAACCTTTTCCTATGAATTTTCCTATGAGAAAATAGCGGCCACGAGTCCTAACTTCAATCTTGATAATCTAAGACACTACTCAACTGATCGTACTGAGAAATGTGACGTAATCATAATTATTCACAGTAAGTTTCAAAACGTTCAATGGGACTTAAATTTCCAGGCTAATGCCGCAGGAATGAAAAAATGTCGGTGCTACACTCCGCGACTTATAACCATACGATGTAACTGTGACAAGGTGACATGAAAATGTGATAAAGTAGTAGCTGTTACTGGGGGGAGGCGACCGACGGCTAAGGTCATTTGCGCCATTAAGGATGGGTGGGTAAATTGGTTGGAATTCGAGATGTTTAGAAAAATATTAAATGTATCTTAGGGGAGGCGACCGCCAGCTAAGGTCATTTGCTACATTTATGATGGGTGGACATATTGGTTGGAGTTAGGAATATTAAGAAAGCATATATATGGGTCATTCTACGTCAGTTCGACCAGAAAATCGGCAAAAATGTCCCTTAGGGTCACCGATTTTGACCAAACTTGGCAGAACGGCTCCATTTGATAAGAAATTGAAAACTCCAAAGCAGTTTTGCTAAAAGCGTAGGTACAGTTTACGAGAAACTGCAACGTTGCAAAATTCAAATTTTGCTAAAGTTACTACTCATTTTACGGTTAATCTCCGAGACTATTTGAGCTAAAGACAAACTAAAGGGCTTATTTTAAAGACAAATCGGACAAAGATAATAATTGATTACATTCTGAAATGTATTTCTTTAAGTTTCTAACAATTTTAATTTTTCAAATCGATTTTTGACGAAGTACCTTTGCCTTCGATTTTGCTCATTTTTATATATGTTGTAGAAACCACCCTCCTCTACAAATTAAAAAAGTTTGCTAGAGGCAATATTTCATTTAAGAAAGAAAAATATTTTTGAGCGAAGGCGTGACGCCTGCCAGTGGCCGCGGCGTGAGGCTGACGGCCGACTTTATGGTACTCTGGTGTCCTCAGATCTCTGTAACTTTCTCATTCATCTTCTTCTCACCAAAATTTAACCATATGCTAACTCTTTGCCCGTGGGTATCGCTATATGCTTTGCCCAGTTGTGGCCCCAGCCTTAGAATCGATGAAGAGCGGCACCTGGCCTCGGAGAACAATTGACAAACTCGTTCCGTCTTCGGCTCCCAGTACTACTCTCCTCACATACTATTCTTCTACTCATGTTCTTCGAAACCTCTTTTTCAGTTTTTTTTTTCAAAGAAACGGGTTGCAATATTCCGTCGCTCACCATCACCCATTCGAATTTTACTGTAAGGGAAAACAACGGGGAAGGCAGAGCGCTATCCATATCGTCCAAACGGATATTTTGTTTCTCTTCGCATAGGATAGCCTCCCAGGCTAAGGCAACACCCTGACATCCCCATAGTTTTGCTCCCGTACCCGTTCATTAAATTTTTTTGTTTTGTCAGAGTACCAATTGTTCTCTTTTTCACTAATGTTTTAAATATTTTCCCAGAATGACTTCACACATACGAATGATGTAAGTCTTCGGAATCAGTGAAAAAATAAATTGTTACGTGACGCAATGGAATTAGTTTCGCATTTAATATTTATATGAGTTGAAAATATTATTTTTAGCAGAATGCAAGTAAGCTCAAGGGTGTGCAGGTTGACGGTGGAATCTGAGGGGGGGAGGGAGGCAATAACAGAAACATTGATTGAAAAGCACGTCGTGAGAGGACGCCTGTTTAGGTACTGATAGGGATGACTGGGGGGATGATGGAGTACAGGAAGCGCGGTGATTGTTGATTCTGATGTTAAGAGGGGTGGTGCATTGTCCTACATAGAAGGCAGGGCAGAAATTGCATTGGAGGAGGCAGATGATGTTGGTGGAAACACAAGTAGATGAAGGAAAAATTGGCAGAGACCTGAGTGTGGGAAGGAAAGAGGCAGGAGGAGAAGAGAATATAGGGCAAGTCTTGCATCTCGGACGTTTGCATGGAGAGGGGGGGACGTGGGTGTGTGGCAGGGATTAGAGAAGCGGGCGGGTAGTTTTGAAAATATTGCTTAAATTAGGCGGTCTTTTGTATGTAATGCGGGGACATTTGGGAAAAGTTTTGAAGTGGAGTTGTGGTCTGAAAGAATAGGGAAAAGATTTTGTAGGATTCGTTGTAAGGAATGTGCGCCAGGGAAGTAGGTGGTGAGTAGAGAAGGGGAATTGTGTTGTTTGGTGTGAGGTTGTTGTGGGGTGTAAGGTTTTTTTAAAATTCTTTTTTGGAGAAGGATTTCTGGGTACCCACGACGGAGAAGGGAGGAGTGTAGATTAGAAAGGTAAATGTGCAAGTAGTCGGGATTGTTGCTGATCCTATGTCCGCGGATGGAAAGAGAATAGAGGATGGAGCGTTTGGTGTGGGGTGGGTGGCAGCTACTGTGGTGAAGGTATTGTTGCTTGTTGGTGGCTTTAATGTGTACCGAGGTTTGAATTTACTCTAAGAAAGGGAGATGTCTACGTCCAAGAAAGGGATGTTGGAACTGGAAAAGGAAGAAGTGAAGGAGACAGAGGCTGAAGAATTCAGGGAGGAAACAAAAGTGTTAAGGGAGTCGGTGTCGTGGGTCCAGAGGAGGAAAATGTCATCAATGTATCTGAGCCAAAGGAGGGGTTTGAGAGGGTAGTCAGTCAAGAATTTATCTTCAAAGAGGCCTAGAAAAAGGTTGGCTTAGAAGGAACTAAACCTACTTCCCGGTCTCCTGGAGATAATGTTTATTGTCAACTGAAAAGGCATTGTGTGTGAGGATGAAGCGGCAGAGATCCAGAAAACATTCAGTGCTAGGCGTTTGTGGTGTGGGACGCTGGGAGAGGTAATGGCGCAGAGCAGCAAGACCCTCTGAATGCGGAATGGATATCTCCATTAAATATCTCTATTAATTGGCGTTCGGATATTCCTGTCTTCGGACATTTCCACTTAAGCCAATTAGAAGCTCACCCTAATACAAAGAATCGTAGAGAATAAATGGGAGGAGGCACTTATGGAGCACTTAGTTTTGTCGCATCGGCCAAGGTCAATGTAAAATACAAAGCAGCGGTTAGGCACATGTACTGCCAAACATAAAATGACCATTTAAAGTATCTATTACTAATGGCGGACTCTGTAAAAACTAAAGTATCTGTATTATAAAACTCATAACAATGTTAAAAACCAATGGTTTGTAATAATGCAAAAATATGCCAGGAAGTAAAAACCTTCCTTTTAAAAATGCCGACTGTAACGCTCGCGAAAATGCCGTCAGCTACGATGCACCAATGCAGGAGGAACCCAGCAATTCTGGGTTATTTAGAGATGAACAGTTTACCAACCAATAGGTTAAAGACTATCGACTCCACGCAATCTATCGACACCGCGCAGTCAATTATGCCGCCGTTCAAACTCATTCTCGTCAAGTAGTTACGTCGTATTCGACACCTGACATAGAAAGACTTGTATCGGAAGTGTTAATCCCAAACCAAATTTTAACTTATTGTAATTTCAAGGAATGTCAAGTAGCTGCGAAAACCTAACCGGAGATACCCGCTGCTATGCGGGTATCTCCGCAATAGCAGAATTTCCAAAGAGGACAAAAATCATGCACCTTCACCGAGACTCGAACCCGACACTCTATCTAGGCGCTTTAACCAGTAAAGCTACCAAGGCGAATTTCTTCTCTGTCGATTTATTGAGGTTATAAAGGTAAAAGGCGCTAGAGAAAGTGCAGAATATACAATTTCACGAAGCAGAGATGCGGAACGCATAATGCCAAGCAGATCTTTGAATTAAAAGTAAGCGACTTGATACACAAACAAATCTCCCTTTTAGACAAACTGACCAACTGATCGCTATTCTCCGTATATTTTGTGTGCTTGTTTCTAATGAAGACCGAATTAAACGGTCTTATAGTTAAATTAAATAAACGGGAAGTTATCATATTATCATCATATATCTAGAAAAAATACAATGAATGCACGTCATATTTAGCTGATGAGAAGATGTTTATTAGGAGAAGAATGGATAGAAGAGAACCGTGGAACTTAACGGACGATGGCCATTTATTAATGCCTCAAGGTAAAACGTTCTGCCAAGTCGTTCTAACTAAGAGCTTTTATAATGAACTGAAATACGAAAGTGAAATACGCCAAATACACGCAAAGCATGCGTCTAAATATTGTTTATTTGGACGTTTATTTGTAAATTTATGAGAGAAAAAGGGGGAAAATGCCTAATCAGATGATAATAACCATGTAAACATGATTAGGCTGCGTAAAAATAGTTTATTAAGGGCAATGTCGAAGAAAACTAATCACCTTTTAATTGAATTAACACCGGGAGTGGCTGGTACATAAAAAGAGGGTACTTAACAGCGAAGATATCGTTCATAGGTTAATGCCAAGGACATTTACCATACGAAATGATCTCTGATCTCGGATTTGCGCGCCGGGAATATTCAGATGCTATCAGTGAAGTTGGAATGTCACAGAGGCGGAGTTGTTCACGGCAAAGAGTCTGCGCATCAAGAGAAACGCAATCACCCGCCCAGAGGAAAAATATAAGATGTTCCAGATAAGTGCCAACTCAAGCAAACGTGGGGTCAAGTTCTAAAGGAATTCTTGGCATTCTTTCCCTACTGAAAATGTCGAAGAGTAAATTAGATTCTGGGGCGTAGAAGTATTTTTAAAAAATATATACATATATATATATTTTTTTTTTCAATCCTTGCGGAAGACGTGCGTGAACTTGTAACATTTAGCGCATGATATGGATTCCCGTTCCCAGTGCCCTCTTACGGGGGCGGTGCCAATGCGAAGTTGCAACTGGCCAAGGTCATCCCTCCCATCAAGTGACTGGGTAGGCAGTCCCCGAAAACTCTCGAGACCGAAATTTTGAGTTCGGAGAGAAAGAGCTCGGCACACCAATGGAAGCTGAGGGCAGCAAGCGATACGAGATGGCCAATCGATGAGGAGGTAACATTACTCTTGCGAAAAGGTGGACTCGTCTGCTGTTTTCAGGTCTATCTCTTTAAGGTACTTCGGACCGGGAGATAAGGTTCAAGGATGGAAATGGAAGGGTAGAGAGAAACCCGGCGTCAACAGTAGCCTACTCTTAACGAAAGGCGAAGGCCGGGCAACCCAAAGGTCGCTGGCTTCATCTCGTTAGGATAAATGGTGTGATATAGCCTTAGCCGTCGGAGCACCGACAATGGAAATCTGCTACTATGAACGAAAGCCACCTAGGGTACCACGACTCAACGTCCCTTCCGATGGATGGTGCACTACACTCGAGTGATGAACTGAGCATAACACTCGAATATGGGCCTATTTACTAATGAAAAACTCTTCTACGAATGGGATTCAAACCCGGGTCTTTGAAGTAGGAGGCCAGTACACTAGCCACTATACCACGTCTACCGAAATTGACGAGTCGATCGGTTTGCACTTACAACAGACGATGCTGAGCAAAGGTGCGCCATCCCTTCGAAATTATGAAGAGTTCGGAATATTAAGGCGCATGACAATGCGTATTTGGGATTAAGGAAACACCTGTGGCAGGACCACGACGGAGACATTGAAACGCCCAGGAAGCCTCAAGCTTTCTGAAGGTCCTATCGGGAGCCATGGAAGTATTTTTCGAGTCTCATTCGCTCAGCGATATTCCTCTAAGGCTTTTCAACTCACACGCAAATGGGTGATCAATCACTTCATTTTGGATCGATCACCAGCCACTGGCTTCACAGGGGCGGTGATCGTTTGATCGGTTCTGATGGCTCTTATATACACATTAGAAAGGAAGCGTCCTTTTTTTTGCCGTTATTTTCACTTCAAGACAATGGCATCATTAAATTCTTCGAAAATCGTCTAGATGAAAAGGTATTCAGGGATGTGAAACGTTTGAAACGATTCGCAAATGTGAGAGAATTACAATTAATCACACTGAGAAGGGACTTATGGCTGAGAAATCGTTATTTTTACGTTAGAAATCATCGGAACAACCTTGGGACCAACAGTTATAGAGGGAGACGTAAATAGGAAGAATGGAAGGGCTCGTATGAAATACATGGGTCTACATGCGTCAAGCATATTTCAGGCTGTAAAAGGCAAATATTATAGTAATATGGGGAGGATATTATCAGATTCTAGCAGAGAGAGAGGAACTGAGCGGAGAACTGCGTTAAACCAACATTGCGATTGATAATTAATGATGATGATAGTTTTTTAAATAGCTGGAGTAACCATTTCCGAGCTTCAGTATTGAAAGATACCGTATAAGAAGCAAGAGATGCGTAATTTTTGAAAAGTTAAAAAACATTTTAAGTTAATTTTTCGATTAAAAAATGAGTTTTTCGTAGTGCACTGGGATATCACCAGGGATGATGATTTAGCACTAACACGATTTTTGTTGATATCAGCCCAAATTTCACGTCCAATGATAAATGAACAGAGTATTATAACATAAAATAGCGACGTTTAACCCGAAACATCATCTGTTGATCTTATTGGTGAGGGTAGAGCTCACCAAAAAGTAAGCCCAACGCAGTGTGAAATTCAAACATCTGCGATTGGGAGGCACTTCATTTTCCTGTGCCACGGTTTCCTGATAAGTTCTGGTGTTCACAAAATATGCTCGAGTTGGGCTGGACGCGTCCAAAGATCTCTCCCGGGATTCAAATCCGGAACCTCCAGTCAGAAGCACAACACTATACATTCGGCTACCAAGCATAAGTCAGCAATCCTAGGATTGGTTTGACGCTGCTCTCCCATCAAATCCTTTATCGGCTAACCTCTTCAAAATTACGTAATTCTTCTCCATTACATCCTTCACTGCTCGCTCCATATAATTGAATGCCAGGTCTTCCTGTACTATTCTTCACATTCACTTTTCCCTCGACGATTGCCTTCATCAGACCAACATGTTTCAAGGTATGGCCGAGTAATTTGTCCCGTCTTCTCTTTGGAGTTTTTATCAGACTTATTCATTCTCCCACTCTTCTTAGAACTTAGCTGTTATTCACACGGTCATTTGATCTTCATCATTCCTCTGCAGCACCACATTTAAAATGCTTCCTGCCTTGACTTCTCTCCTGCTGTTACCGTCGCTGCCATGCTATCACAGTAAAACACCTTACCAATATTAAATATTGCGGCAAAAATTAAGCGGGATGCCGAGCTAAGATTAGCCAAGGGCTAGTTGATTGATTAAAACGGGATGCTGATAAATTGAACCAGAATTATTTGCGCCGGCCATGGTAGCCATGTTGGTATCGTGCTGGTCTGGCAACCCAAAGGTCGCGTATTCCAATCCCACCTAAAGCATATATATTTTGTTGTTAATAGGATCAAGGCACTAGTTTAGACGGCGCGAAATAACCTTAGCAGTTGGGGTACTTAAACCCCAACGAAGGTACTACGATCGAAGATTTTGTGCAACCATCCCACCTGTTAACCCACAGATCGCGGGTAATACCGCCCAAGGCATGCATGTTGTGTTTGCACGAGGATTAAGGAACAAGTTTAGAAGGTGCGATTTAACTTTAGCCCGAGCACCTAAAATCCAACTGTACCGCTACTTTGTGCAACCGATTACCTGGGTTCCACCCGTCGTGCTCGGATACACTCGTTAAACCGGAGTGATCGGTCACTTGAGTGAAAAAAAAAATCTTTCGCCCGGATCTCTTCCATTGAATTCGAATCTCTCCCGGAATGCGAGAGAGGCGGGGGAGGCCGTGATCAGCGGCGAACGGAGTCGTCGGCACTCTGGGCGAGGCTAACTCCCCCACACCGCCCCGCGAAGGAAACTTTTTCACCGTCCGTGAACGCCACCATTGGCCATCGTGAGATGAGGCCGAGAACGTGTGTGTGAGGGAGGGAGAGAGAGAGAGAGAGATCACTAATTACCGCTTGTAGTTTCGATCATGTAGGAATTCCTTCGTGTTCCTCTGATTTATATCTTCCCCTCGATACATATTTTTGTCGCCCGCCCCCCTCTCCCCCGCCCCCTTTCCCCGTCCGCCCCATCCAGGGCCGTTTGCGAGCAGAGGTGAAGGGCAGGCGAGCCTTTTCCCCACTCGCGGCCGACATTGAAAAATGGAATAAAATCGATAAATCAGATTCATGAGGCTAATCTAGATCACAACTGGTTCGTACTGACAGAAGGACGAATGAGGAGACGGCGGCGGTGCTGATGAATACACAAATTCCTCCCTTCATCAATGCCGTGGGGGAAGAGGTGAAAACGCTCGCGTCCACCTCGTGCCTTATCTGATGCGGGCCGCGTAGGTGACCAAGTTCCTCCGGCTACTAGCTGGTGGGAAGCAAATTTCCCACTTTCCGCACTCCATTCGGTCTTCGACTGCGGAAATTTAAGGCGCTCGACAGAAGCTCGGCTAATTGGTTCGAAGGGATTGTGAAAAATAGGCGCGGGTGAAAGTAAATTGAGTGAAAGTTTTATGATGCGAGGAAACATTTCCTTCGCCAGTGCCAAGATACTGCTCAAATTATTGGATCTGCCGGAATGGGCACAGCTTCACGACTAGTGCTACAAATGGGAAAACGAACCATTTGAATAAACAAAATGCCTAATCATACAATGGAGCGTCATGAGCCGAAAACGAGCAAGTGAGTACATGTCATAGCCTTACAGCCTGAATCTGTCAAGTACAGTAAAATTGTCGAGGGATAAGGCAAAATAGTAGTGCTTTTTTGGACAAAGAGCCCCGAAAAAAGAGAATCTACGGCTATTTTTTAAAGTAAAACTTTCACTTTTTCACAGTATAATTTTCTGATGCATATAGTTACAGATTTTATACCGTTTAAAGCAAGTTTAGATTAACATTGAAATACATACACTCATTTCCTTAAAGATGGATGAACACTTCACATGACGACGTGACAGGACCTATAGGACCACATAATTCTTATCTTGTCTTTTTCCAAGTCAAAACAAAGTCCCTTCATTCCCTCTTCCCCAATGGGGTCGTTTACCATATTTTTTATTGCCGAATCTGATAGAGTTTGTAAAATAAAAAGACCCGTATTTTTCCGTTTTCTAATCCGTCAATTATTTATCGAGTTATAAGCAGCCAAAAACTGATGTTTTTAACCCTTTCGGAAAAGTGGGCGTGGTGCAACCTCTGACGTATATCGACTTCGTCCAATCAAAACTGAGCCCGCGAAACTACTTCGCCTTATCGCAATGGGGGGGACACAGCTGACTCTGCCAATAGGACAGTTGCGACAGCATCTGTGCGAGCTCACCTTCCGAGAACCCCCCTCCACTCCCTTCTCTTCCACCAAAAGCAGTCAGGAACGGGAGGAAAATGACGTCAATGTTATCACAGCAGCTTTTTCGGTGGGCGTCACATTTTGCTTATTTTAATTTTTGATTTATGAGTGAATGGTTGTGGTTAGAATATTATTTTTTTCACTAAAATTCTTTTTTTTTCCATCTAACGATTTCGTGTACGAAATTGCGATTTCGGTTGCGAGTAAACGCCCCCATTACCTATCATGCTTTTCTTCATCACGCTCTTCAGATTTCCACCAACCCACATCCCCTCTTTCTGCCAAATGTCTCCTAATTTTCTCTGTCGATTTTTTTTCCTCCAAATCTATAAAAACTTTAAATTTTTTTTCTATGTATGTACGGTTAGCGAAGGTTATGTTCCCCAAATACAAAGGTCAACGACGTGTAGAATTTACACATCAGGGCGGGGGAGCCAGTTCCTTTCAGTAGGGTCTTAGTAGGTTTCTGTTTCACGTTATTTCAGACTTTTTTAGAGCAAACAAAAGACTGAAAAACACGAGGCATCCGTACTTTGGACGACCTAAGGAAGCCGTCCTGAAAAGTCGGTGAAATATCGTCATGAAAACGAATAACTGCTGGAATGAAACCCAAAATATCCAATTTTTCACTCAAATGTAAAAATATTTCCTGCCTTCTTTTTCTCCTTGGCTCTTCAGTAGTTCTGGTCGAATATATATAATCCACATTACTTACCTCGCATATATTTCGCGTGAGACTTTTTAGATTTCGTTATCTCGTATTCCTGGAACCAGTTAAAATTTATCTGTCTCAATCCTTTCAGATGCCCATGCTTGCAATTCCTTATCGCAGAACTCAACCACATATTCCTTCCACCTATCCCGGAGTTTTGAGATTCAATTTGTAGCTTTCCTGCCTCGCCCTTGATAGGCAGTATCGTTTTCCACCTACTGCTACCTGATAACATTTTAACCTTGGAGTAAAGCGGACCTATTATTCCTTCTCTCCGTAACTCTCCTTCGCTGCCCCCAATTGGTTTTCCTAAAATATTATTTGTTAAATTGCTTTTAATTCTATCTGCCAAGGCCACACACTTCCAACTTTATATGATCCTCAATCTTCCTTCTCAAGTTTCCCCTACAAATTTCCTGCTAATCAATACCACAACTTCTCAAACATTATCATTAAGGCACAAAGCTTCAATGATTTTGTATGTGATCTTTGAGTATTACGTCAGATTGAGCTGCAGTAATATGACGTCGGGGTTGACAGCATAGCATCATAGTAGAATGAATTTTGCCGTAGAGAATCCATGCTTTTCGATCTCAGCCCCCGCAGTCGAATTCCGCTGTAGAAACCTGGCTGACAATACGCATTGTCAATATTTTCACAAAGAAAAAATATACTCATCGTGTATGTTTATTTGTTATGCATGAAAACTGACGGCACACTACGAATGCATGTCCACCTGTTTTTTTCCTGGATCCTAAGGAGCCTAACGGGTGATGGCCTGTTAAAAATGCGGGAGAGAATACCAGAACCAGAGTACCAACATTTGCTACCAATGATGGTCACTGTATACTCAATAATTTTGACACGAACATTAAAAGTCTGATCTACGCTAACATGGGTATATTTCAACCTAAGTAACAAAATATCTTTTACCTACCTTTAAATTCGAACTAGAAAATAATTAGTGGCGTACGCAGAGGGAATTTCATTAATATATATGTGCTTCATCATAAAATGATATTTAGATTATTATTCACTGAAGCAATAATTAAATAATCATTCTCTTTACGTGAAGACAATTCAACTACATTATTCAGCCCAAAAAGAAAAATTCTAAACGCTGGTGCAAAATATAAAAAATAAAGTAATTTACGGGAAACAGCAACTGAATATTGAACGTGATCATATTTTAAACGCGCCAAGTGAAGAACGTGATCATTTTTTAAACGTGCTCAGGGGTAAAGTGTGGGTAGAGCGTTAAACATATACCAAGCAACAGAAATGATAATTTACGAATTCAGATAAACATGTTTTTTTTGGGGAGGTTTAAAACCTAAACTAAATCTAGCATAAAAAACTGTGATGTGCTAACAATAGTCTGGTAACACAAGGTAGCGGGTTCGAATCCCACCAAAGGTATAGATGTTGTGCTTGGTCCAGGATTAAGATCTTAGGTCAACCGGTGTGACATTACCTCAACCGTTGGAGCACCTAACTATCCATGACTACTACAGTTGCGCAAAGATTTTTCTCAGCAATCGACTAGAATTTTATCCGTTCAATCCACTTCCAAACTAAAGTTGAGAAAGAATGAAATATTTATTTGTCATACTTTACGCGTACTATCAATAGAGTACTGATATTAACTGTTGTAAAGGCTTAATTATAGTTCGTGTAAAATGACCTTGCGCCACAAAATGCTTATGACTTGGGGGTAAAAATGGAACTCGCTTAAGAGCAACTCACGGCTCTGCTTCAATCAGCAATTTCCCCGAGGTCTGGTCACAGCCGTTTCCCCCCTACATGCCTCAAGTTCTAGAAACGTGCTCTAATGCCACACATGTGGTAACAGAACCAAAATATGTGGTAACCGAGGGAATTTATTTTATTCACTCCCCGGAAAGAACAACTGCGACCTAAGTTCTAGATTTTTCCTTCTCCTCACGAGTCAGATAAAGTTGTTTCGATTACAACGCAATCATCATCACACTGATAGAATTGAGGAAATATCTTTCTCCCGGAAAAGTGTGATTTGCAAGTATCTTCCCGAATAAAGAGGAAATCCTCAGGCTTCACTTGGCGGAACCGCATGGTAGTAAATAAAATGATTACTTAGTAAGATTCCACAAATTTATTTTTCACCGACCTAGGTTTAAAAAATAAATTTGTGGAATCTTACTAAGTAATCATTTTATTTAGTATCTTCCCCTTGGTAGCAACATGCCTGCCGAAGTAGCAAAGCTGGGGAAGCGCCGAACCTTACTGGCAACCAAGAGGTTACGGCATTGAAACCCGAAAAGGGCATGGTATTTGTTATCGTCTCAGGATTGAATTATGCATTAAGTGAATTAAAATGGTGAGGCATAACTTTATCCATTTGATTACCTTAAAACTTTTAATACTACTATTTGGTAAAAAACTTGCTTTGTTAGGTTAACATAACTTGCCAATTGTAACACCAGAAATGATTTAGAAGAGCAAAACACTAGAAAGTTACTTCTCTGGAATTAATTAAATCTGCGGTACCAGAGATACTTAAACATTATTGACTAATAAGATCCTTAGGCAGGGGCACTATTCTAAAATTATTTTTGTTGCGAAATCCACCGTCAAAAGTTGCCAGGTCCTTCAGAGATATAAAAAGTTATTATTCTTTCTATTGTATGAATTGCACGGTATGAATTTTGAGTCTCTACTTCGGTTCAGATAATATCTAAAGCAAGGAAATAACTATACAATAACATCAAAGTACTCATGTACCAATGCAATAAGACATCTTTGGCATATATGCTGTAAGTTTACAGGCAGTTATTTTACGTTATTCGCAAAAATTCCATTCCTAATCTTTATAATAAGCTTTTAACTTTATAATAAACTGTTTTACCCTGATATAGCATTTTTATGAGATAATTTGGCCAATCTCTATATCTGTAGTTGGTTTAAAAACTACGACAAGATATAATGCAATTTCTGTTCCTAAACGTTCTGTTACTACAAGTAGCTAAATATGGAAAGTAATCATAACATGTTGCAAACAAAAATGTTACCAAATGTTGACATGTGAGTCTCATACCCCGCTAGGTCAGGAATAAAGACACTCCCTTCACGAGCAAATGCGTATTCTTTTGTCGTACCAGTTCTTATACATGCAGAATCGGGGAAAATAAAAAGAGATGCTGAGAGAATTTACAAGGGAATATTAGCGGCAGGTGGATTTTTAACACTGTAATCGACCTAAATAATCCATTTCGGGACGCTTAAAAACGAAATACGCTTGGATTTAAGCTCACTATACTATCTGACTCTTTTTCGCCATAGAGTTTTTCGTCTGGGAAGAAATGGCGCACGGGTGGAAAGATATATTATCACAATGCCGACGGTGGGTAGTCGAGAGCCACGGCACTCGAATCCTCACTTTATTGAGAAAACCAGTAATTATTCACTATGCGAGCGTTTATCCCCAATAGTACGAGGAAAGAAAGACAATCTTTCGGTGCGGCAATTGATTTCCCTAGTGTTATATTTATGGTCCAGTAAGTCGGGGTTCGTAAAATGCGTTTAACGTGGACGGTGAAAAAATCGTCTTTGAGCTTATTTTAGAGATTGTCTACATTTCAACCTGCGGTCTGATAGTGATTTCCATTAAAGTTCTTCTAATAGGCTGGTTACAATTACGTGGTTAACGTAGGTACCGTCCCTTTATAAACCTTGACAATCTTCCTTGCATACGCTCCAGTTTGTTATTGAGTCCTACCTCGTAAGGATCCCGAATGTCGGCCAAATGCAGTACCTACCCGATCATGAAAATCTAAGAGGCGAGAATTAAATATAAGAATATATTTAATTCTCGCCTCTTCGTTTTGTTTGGTATTTGTTTGGTAACTGATAGAATTGAAGTCCATTTCATAATGGGTTGCAAAGGAATCCCATTGGGATATGACAAAAGGTAACTTAGTGTTCCTATGCATATATTTTAATGCAGAAACACAAAGTTACCTTTTTAATTCTATAATGAAACACTTTCATCAAGTTAAACCTATTCTCATTTAAAATGTACCGCCATTTTGTAAGAAAAAAGTTGCTCCTGAAATCTTGTTTCAACCTTCATAGCTTGGCCAATGACGTCGGAATATTGAATTGAATCCAACGCTAACAGCAAAAAACGAGATATCCAATCGAACCTGGAACCGAAATGGCCATCGCCTTGAAATAGAATCTCTGTTCTGGGTCAGCGATTTGGAGACTTCGGCCAGCTACTCACCGAGAAGCAGAGCCAAAACTCGAATCGCAAGAGTTTTCAAGCCCCATTGTTTCTTTCCGGAATGGCACGGTGTGAATACCTGCATCACGATGGTTTTGACATGACTTGCCTTGGGAAATTGACACGCCGGCACCTTGGAGGGATTCTTTGAATTAGACGCAGTAAGGCCGGCATTAGACGGATAGGCTATTCCTCGTAAAGAATCAGCGACGCCATTCGTCGTGACCTTCGAGCTAAGACTAAATTTTAGGGATCACACCGCAAGGATAGAGAAACTGGGGCTAGATTAATGAAGCTGACAAAAGCCCGAAACAAAAACATCCGTAAAAAGTTCGTCGCAGAAAAATCTGATGGCCCAAATAGCCAGGTGTACAATCCGAAGGTTGCGAGTTTAAATTCCGCCTCAAACATGAATGTCTTGATTGTATTAGAACTTCGAACTTGGGTTACACTGACGGTTTTAGCTATTGGCGCACCTCAAAACGGAAGTTACGAATCTCTGGGCAAAAAGAAATATATTTTGCAAACTGTTACCGAATTCCGGGGAATGCCTCTAACTAGCGCAGACAAAACATAGGACACAAATTAAAGATGGGTATTTTTTGGGACGCACACAGGTAATCCACATGAGAAAGAGATAATTTGCCTCCCACCCTTCGAATCTGATGGAGATAATACAATATCAAGACATCTCTGATGTCTCATCCCATATAAAAAATCTCTGACGTCTATATATTAAAACCGTTGGTAAATGAAACATTTTAAAACTTGAAATATAAGTCCGATTGTACAGTTGGCTGCTTGCCAAGGGTAACCAGAGGCATTTCCCAAATACGAAGTAGGGCTTGCCATCGCTACATTAAATATAGGTATGACGATTATCTTCAGGATGAAAAACGACCGCTCTACTCTTGTATCTGGCGGAGGTGGAATAAAACTACATCTTTCGTCACCAAAATTTGTAATTTTTGGTCTGGGTCTAGGTGAAAGAGCCCAGCTGTTAAACTGAATCGATAACCACACCACCGTTTCAAGCAGTTTGGCTCAGCTCCATTGATTTAAGATGTTGGTTTTGAAGTGACAGTTGTAGGTGCAAAAGTCATTCGCGTAGGCGAGCCCTGGTGATACGCAATGAGCTAAATTATTAAATATGCAGAAAAATTCTTGTAACCAGTCACCTTTTCCTGATCCGCCAATCTTTCCACGTGAGGTACGGGAGGATAATGCCCTCGAACAACAAGAGAAATAAATAAAAGAAGAAAATAAGAAAACTGCAAATAGTAAGTTTTACTTATTTATTTTAAAAGTGCATCAATTAATTCTTCCAATTGAGATTATGCCCGGGTACCTAACATTCTACAACGCAAGGTAGGTCTGAATGTGATACTTTTCCAGCGAATGCTAATGCCGAAATGTTCTCGGGAATTCAACTGAGTTAAACTTCGAGTCAAACCCAAAGTTTAACGTTTAAATGGGAAATGGGGAAACGAAAAGATCATTTGCCGTTAAAATAACTTTTGAAATCGTTTAGCTAAGGAAGAAATCGAGATCAGGCTTCATAAGAACATTTTTCACCATGATTCTGGGTACTATCTCAGCTTCTATTGGAAACCAATTATAAAAATAAATCGTTGAACAAGAATTGAGTCTCATCATTCCAGCTTGAACACAATTCAAATTCCCCCCTTCGACCAATCAGGACACCTGATTGGTCGAAGTTCTTATTTACTCTGGAGCTTTATTTAATCCTTGAAATGTTTTCTCATAAAGATGATCGATTTGACCGTAGAAAATTTGGGTTCGATTCAAAGTTTAACTAGGTGGAATTCCCGAGAGCCTTTCACCGAAACTCTGAATCCATTATTTCACTTCAATATAGTGGGGTTCCCAGACTAGTCGTCCCTGTGGAAAACACTTCACCATTCTTTGACAATGAATTTGCTTTAACAGCTCTCCGCCTCCCCAAGAAACAACGAGACACAAGGGCCCTATTCACGACTCAACTTGACGTTTCCATTGTAAGTGATTCCAATTTCTCATTCCACATTTTTGTTTCGCTTCGCTTCACATGGCTCAGCTGGAAATACGTTTTAAAAGAGGCGAAAAGGTGGTGCTTTCTTGGGAAAATCATCCTTGGCCCTTTAAAACCTGAGGTATTAACCGAAGCACTGCCCCAAAATAGAAAGAGCGAGGCGAGCAGTAAATACCCACTCCAATGGGGTCAATCGAAAACAGGCTGAAAAAAAATTGTTATGGTTATGACAGAATAATAAAACTTAGCGTGTTTCGTTGGTGGCACAGTAAATGCGTTTGCGCGGGGGTGGATGTATGAGGTCGAAAGTTATGGCCGTGAAAAAGAACAATGAAGAAGTAATCGAGAAATATGAGAACAAAATCACCATGGCATGGGGTGTACGACAGAGAGGATTGTTTAATTGGATAGAAGTTTCAAAACGGATAAAAAATGAGGAATGATCAGAGAAAAATGGGAAAACTTGGACTCACAAATGTGCAGATCACGGAATGTGTCCCAACGGCCGATAAATCTTTCCACTCTAGCGGCATTGGAGAAACCTGGGAAAAAAAGAACACCAAAAAAGGCTTTTCCATAACTCGATTCTTGTTGTCACATTTTTATCAAAGACACAGACGAAAGAAATGTTAAAAAATCCGTAAGAGTTCATATAATTTGTTAATTTACTATACAATACTGTATTATTTTAATAGTATATTACCACGTTTTTACAATGCATTAGCTATACTAATATGTATGAGAAATTTCGTTTCAATATCTACTTGTTAATATTTGGAGTTGTTCCATAGGAGAGTAGTCCTAGAACAAGAAATATCTTAGTTGTTACACTGTGAAGATATCGAGGTAGCCCAGTGGATACAGTGTTGGGATGGACCTCCAGGGTTCAATACCGTGAGAAGCCATGGACATGTCCAGCCAAATCTAAGTTGACCTTATTTTTTGGATAGGGGAGTAGTAGTCACTTATTTCAACTCCTTCGCTACATTTTGGGTTTTTTATGCGATTAAATATTTTATGTGAAGGAAAAAAAGTTTGGAAAAAAAATTGATTTTTTGATTCTCGGTGCAACTACTTATTGTACCTTAGATCAGTTACTTCATATACCTGGAATCATTAGGTTATTGACGAAGAACAAAGAGTTTTCACAAGATATCAGTACATTTATTTTATTTTACAAAATATAAATGGCTTAAGGACATCTAGTGAATTTCCACTACTTACTAATATTAAAAAAGCTATTACAAAAAAATAATTTGATCCTAGGCATTGTAAGCTACAACAAAAAACAAAAAAGCGTAACGTCATGTACCTGTCATTAGTGATCCCAGGCACATGAAGATGGTTTTATCTAAGGTATGTGCATGATGGTACATTTTCATAAACTAGATAACCTATTTTTTCTAGAATATGGGTTAGAATCCAATTTAATGTGTCAAAGTACTTACCGATGACCAGAGTTGACAGTGGAGTATAAGAAAAATCACTTCAAAAAATACGTCTAACTGAAAAAACGATTATTAAAAATACAACTCCCAACTTTTTGGACTGAAAAATTTGTTTTATGCTTGTATGGGGTGATCCTAGATACACAATTACCGAGGTGCAACACTCTACTGTATCACACTTTTTTCGGGAACCATGGGCGGGACAGATATCGAACCTGTAGTTGATGGAAGCGGCCGATACTTTGTTGAACTCCATTGCTAGTACGTGAAAATATACTTTGCGATTCCACTGTTTTTTAAAAGAATTTATTCACAACTAGTTTCGCTACACTGTAGCATCGTCCACTCGATGATGCCACAGTTTAGCGACACTATTGATAAATAATTTTTTTTAAAAAGCGGAATTGCAAAGTATATTTTCACCTACTAGATATCGAACCCCTCACTCCTGATGCAAAAATTCCACAAGCCGTTCGGCTTATTATCTGATGACCTCTATCTTATCAATCAGACCATCCTTCAGTTGAATTACACTTCACTTATTCCTATTTGTGGGAAAAGTTCAGTCTTTATGTTATAAAAGATTCAATATTAGCATTTGATAAAATAATATACGAACGTTGAGGAGACTTTAGAATAAAATTTATGGAACTTAAACGTGCATAATGGTTTTTGGATACTTCATCACCTGAGGTTATATCGCATGTCTAACCAAACTTTAAACCCAACATTAACATAGCCCTATGACAAGCACAGTATCCAATACATAGACAGGATTCGAACCCGCGATCTCGATGCGGGGTCGCGACGCCGTTACCAGCATGACAATCATGGACGCCCTTTCCTCTCAGTTCTTGTTCGAGTATATTTGGACTAAGTACCTGATTATCAGACCAAGTCTGATTTTAACGCCTGATTTCGAGCAAGGTGATGGAATTCTGTCTTTGTCTCTCGAGGAAAGCAAATCAATACAATTAACGACGAAAGTTCATGCAAGACGTTGATAAAAGGAGAATATTTATATCATGGAACCAAATACGCATACAAATAATCCATGAATACTGATTTACTGCGACTTTGTATCATTCGTGGAATGCCACTCACTTAGGGACTATCATTAAAGGCACGATCATGGGCTCAAGGCCAACTAGAGGTGCACAAGTTATAAGTTGTGTTTCTTCATTGGAGAACGATGGGACCTCAATGACCCAGCAAATATTACTTTTCCGTAGTTATAAGCTCGTTACACATTGTCATTACTAATAACCGTACCTACCTTCACAAACGGGCCATTAAATGATCAACACGGATTAGCTTGAGTAGTAAAAAGGAATTTGGATTGCTAACAGAGACAGAAAGAGAGAGAGAGGGAGAGAGACTTGATATCCACGCACTAAGAAGTAACAAGAGTTTTACCATGGCTATTGTAGCAAGGTGTGGACCATCTCTCTCCAGGTCCAATAGATACTCATATCACTCTTTTGTAACGACATAGCGGCCATGGCAGAGAAGGAAAAATATTTTAAGATGACTATAGTTAACATGGAAGAGATACTAACCAAATATCACTAGAAAGCGAAAAAACAAAGGTATGCAGTTGACGAGAAGAGGCTAAACCAATGTTAAACTATGGAATCAAATGCCTGAAGTGGCGAAGGGTGCATTATAACGAAATATCTTGGGCGAAGAATGCATTCTAAGAAAAGAAGAAGAGTCTTACAAGTGAAAATAAAAACTTGGAGGCAAAGAAACACTTTATTATAACTGGAGCGTGTTTCTTCATGGTAGTGAAACGAGGACGGTAATAGCTACTTATATACAATAAGTATGAAAAGCCTGTATGTCCGAAGGGGTTAACGATATTCCCTTTTTCTCTAAGGAATTTCAGATTCGCTCTACTTCAATTTTTCCCATGAATATGAAAGGAGAGGGAAGAACCGTTTCATATTTTTTTTCGTAGGCAGACAAACCCGTGCTCTCATGAAGCGTTCCTCTAAAAAACAATGATTACTTGAAACACCGATACGCGCAAGAGAAATTAACGCCAGAGGAAGCCAAAAAATCATTTCTTTCACCCGTTAGTAGACAATCAATATCAGTTTTTTAGTGGACAATCAACACGTATAGATTTGCTGGACCAGGTAGCCTTGTAGCTATTTCCGTAAATAAATTTGCCTCGGCCATCATCACCTCCCAGATTCATAGTTGAGAAAACGTTCCCCACATAAATTAAGATCTGATATGCTCTTCTTCACTGAGCCTATCCAATGAACTGATATACGGTTACCAATAATAAATACTGATTGACACAAAAGCATAATTTACTCCTACCAGCCTCAATTGAACATTGTTGATTTGATGAGTAATTTTTTTTACATACATTCCTTCATTGGTGGGGATCGGGTTGGTGTAGTGGCTAGAGTACTGGCCTCCCATCCTGTGGGCCCGGGTTCAATTTCCGGGAGGTGGTGGATTTTTCAGTGGCAAACCGGTCCCTACCTGAGTGCCAAGTGGAGAGAATTTCAGGTTCAAAACTCCATCCGTCGGATGGGACGTTAAGCCGCGGTATCCTCGGCGCCTATTGTTAAGAGTAGGCTAATGCTGACGCCGGGTTTCTCTCCACCCTTCCTCCGTTCCCTGAAAATTCCTACCATTATCCAGTTACCCACGTATCCTAAATGGCGCAAATGAACTCAGCTGTCGGTCGCCTCCCCTGAACAACTAACTCCTTCATTGGTTCACTGCAGTTCTCCATTCTTCCCAATCAATTACTCGTTACACAGAAAGAAAAAACACGAGCTTATTTTTGCTTTAAACTTATTTTTGTGGATTTCGCTCGTGTTTTTTCTTTCTGTGTTATCATGTTTCGCTTCCACTCCATATCGCCTGAATCTTCAGAATTACTGGTTAAGTTACAGCCTAATAATCCTTTCCGATATCCCTCTTTAACGTGAATTCATTGCATGATTCACTAAAAGATATCTAAGTTAACTCATGGGGATCTCCGATTTAAGAAGAAATTTTTCCAAGTCTTAATCTAAAAGGCTCGACTATAGCGTCATATTTTCTGTTTTGAAGGCAAGCATCTGCGGTACTAATTCGAGAGTTTTTGAGTTTTCGGGAGAGGTCTCTCGGGAGAGGTTTCTTTGCCTCACAAAACGAAGATAAGGAGACACGTGGTGACGTATTCTACCAAACCATTGTAACTTCATCACTCCACAACGAAAGTTAAGTCTATTTTAGTACATTTTAAAATTTAAAATTACGTATTGCTAATCTAATAATGCGCACTCTCTAAAGTTACAGATTCAATGAATCAATGAAGGTTCATCATCATCATTGGTCATCAATCCTCAGATTGGTTTGACGCAGCTCTCCACTGAGTCCTTCTATCGGCTGATCTCTTCATATTTACGTATTTCTTCTCCTTCACATCTTTCATCGCTCGTTCCATGTATCTCACACGAGGCCTTCCTTGGACATTCTTCCCGTCTACTTGTACCTCAACGATTGTCTTCATCAGGCCACCATGTCTCATGATGTGGCCGATTAAGTTGTTCCGTCTTCTTCTCAGGGTATTCAGAAGATTTCTCTTTTCTCCCACTCTTCTTCCAATAAAGACTCAAAGCATCATTATAGGGATTTGTGGAGCAATATGATACTCCTACTTAGTACACTAAGGAGGAACTTATAGCACTTTTATCTTTTGGCTAGAAATTTTTAAACCCCGGGGAAAAAATAGCCCTGGAAACCTTTCTTCAATTTTGGAGCAAGCTATAAATGTATAATTAGGGTATCTATTTTTGAAGTAGCAAGTTATTTACTGCCCGTTACATGCGACAAAAATTCGATCCTCTGACTTGATGTATTCGTTAAACGCATTTGAGTTTACCAGCACGGTCACCTAATTATACATACAGTGCGAGTCGTACCCAGCGCCCTTTGACAAGGATGATGACTCAAACAAGGCTCCAGCCAACAATGGGGAGCCTGATCCCCGTCAAGGGTTTTTATTGGTGTCACTACCGAAAAATCACCGCAGCGAATCGTCCCGAAGAGTTTGTGGCGTCGCAAGCCTTTTTAGCGAAGGATCGTTTGAGATGACTTTGCGAAAAGGCTCCTGATCTCCTGATCGGCACGCGGCTGTCACGTACATCTAAAGTGAACCTTACTAATCAGACAAAAAGGGAGATAGTTAATTGAGGGGATAGCACGGGGATGTGGAAAACGATAGTTCCCTTTTAAGCCATAGCTAGGATAAAGGACAAATTGCAATCTTATAACCTTCGAAGTGACAACAACTGCAGAGAGAGTGGATGATGTAGCCGAAAGACGTTAATTAAATGTTGATTACGTACTTGATGATTAATGCCGATGATTAAAGAGCGTGAAAACGAAGAGACCACGCCGATGGGTAAAAGAACGGTGGGAATAAACCTGTGATGGAAGAAATCTCTCCGACGAGCAAAACCTTGTGATCTCTTTTCAGCACACCCAAGGGCGAAACGTAATTATTCTAAATGCATTCTTACGTAATGTATTGTATGTATGCATTATTCGAAACGTAATTATCCACTCTCATCAAGATGGAAACACAATAACGTTCGAAAAATCTCGGGAAGTCAGTTTAAATGAAGTATACCAGCGCTCGCAAACTTATTCGGAAGAGCCACGCGGTGGTAATTGCGCGCTCTTGCATTTATAGCGAAAACAATGCTTACAACTTGGGTGGAAATTTCGTTTCTTCGAGATGAAACTACGAGAGCATTAGGGATAAAACGAAACCTTTATATGCTTGTCTTCTGTTCACCACGCGGGAGGAAAGGAATTCGGTTTGCTTCCAAGAATTTCACAGATCTTGGTTTACGAAGTGAAATGTTTCCCCTCAGTGAGAACAAGTTAGCCAATGTACACAGTTCAGGTGGATGCGAAATGAGGCAACCGTTAGCTTTAGGCCCTTGAATTAAAAAAAAAGATTAGGAGGATAAAAATAATGGCGAGACTCCAGCATACCAAACACACCGGCCAAGGAGACGGGAGAATGACCCTGTGGTATATACTTAAGTTGATGCACGAGCGATAAGACGGACATGGAACCATGGGGAGGCCGGTAAAATACCTGCGTCTTGTAACCATCGAAAACTGTCTCCGTCTGTCTACGCCTTAATTAAAACAAGCACGCAAAACTAGTGGGAGTTAAAGGAGAGGGCAGGTAGGGTGGGGGACGAGGATAGTGGGTAGGGGTCCATCATGTTGTGAAGATATTAATTCCGCCGAATAGTTCTTTCGAATTGACAGTGAACCTGGGCCAACAATGTATTTTGGACGAACCCAGCTTTGACCAGGGAGGGTGAGACGAAAAAAAGAAGACTCAGCCAGTGGAGCCCATTAAAATTCTCTGTCCGCGAGAGAAAGCAGGCCTTAATACAAGGCATCCATTCCATGCACAAACTCGCAAATTCTCGACTGTGTATGGAAGCAACAGAAACAATCAATATAAAACCTATGCATATTTTTCAGTGATGTGATACATTTGATTTTCTTCCCTTAAGAAAATAGATCGAGGCCTGAATGAGACGAAAGTCACTTCACAGACTGACTAGTTGTAGTTAACCGGAGTACCGACAACTGAAGTCGTTTGCGCCATTTAAGGTAGGTAGATAATTAGACAGCTAGGATTTTTCAAGGAACGGAGGAAGGGTGGAAGTGAAAACCAACATCGCTATTAGCCTGTTATTAACGAAAGGTGCCAAGGGGTCCACGGTATAACGCCCCATCCGACAGTCGGAGTACTGAACTTGAACTGATCTCTTCACAGTACTCAATTAGGGACTAGTATTTCACTGAATGATCTCTGGCGCTGCCGGGATTCAAAACCGGGGCATTGCAATGGGAGGACAGTACTCTAGCAACCACACCAACCCGATGACCAGAAACTTACTGAATTACTATTCACAGAAGGCACGGACATAGCGAGTGAGAAAATTATTTACTACCCAGCTTTGAAATACGGATCAGCGATTAATAATACAGCTTTACATATCTGTATACACAATTATATACGGATAATTTATTTATTTAATTAAAACATTTAATGCTGTGTTTCACTGGCCAATAAAATGTGCCATCATGGCAATCGATAAGTATTTTTTTAAATTTCGTTAAAAGCGATATCCTAATATCATAAGGAATGAAAAAAACCAATATTGGTTAACATACATATATGTTAACCATAATTGGAAGCGGCTTAAAAAATTCAAAGAAAATATATTCTAAAATCTAAGAAACTGGACACACATATAAGAGTACGAGTAGAGAGAATTGCGGGGTCCCATCACAGTCCTTTATAACACAGGCACACGTTATGGTTACTATTATATTGTGCTCAGGATATCACATGTGATCACCAGGGATTGGGTTGGTGTAGTGTCAAGAGTAGAGTGAATTAGGTTTGGATCCAGGCAGTGGCTTAGCTATTTCATTAGTATACTGTTCATTGTTATACTAGTTCCCACTGGAGTGATATGAGGAGGGCACTTTTATACCAATTCTATGCCCAGCGGATGGGACGTTATACCATGAATCCCTAGGCGCCTTTCGTTCAGTGCAGGCTAATTCCGGCGCCAGGTTTTTCTCCACCCTCCGTCCGCTCCCTGAAAATGCCTAGCTTTACTCAGTTACTCTCCCATCCTAAATTGCGCCAATGACCTAAGCTGTAGTTTGCCTCCCCAGAATAGGTACTACTACGGAATCGCCTTAAAAAATGTTTTTTGCTTGAAGTCACCTATCTCAATTGATAGAATGAATCGTTAGGACAATTACTATGACCAAAGCGCTTATAGAGGAGTTTTTTAATGAAATAGATGGGGATTAAGCCCCCATGTTCTCAAACCCTGGTCCCTAATTAGCATTCATGCATCTTGATTCTTGGATTTTTAAATAAATAAATATTTTGGGCATGAATGATTTAGAATAATTAAAAGTTTACCGCTAAAAGTTGCAAATGACGAACATTTGCTCTTAGTGTAAGATAAATAGACATAAATGTGATATAGATTTAAAGCAGTATACCGCGAATATCATTCGTTTTTTATGAGGAATGATTGATGAATGAACCATCAGTAAATTTCTTCATTCCGTGGTAAGTACGGATATATTTTTACAACAAGAAGGAGAAGACGGTTTCGCATCCCAAGAGTTCCCAGATATGTTTAAGATATACTAAGAATCGACTCAGAAAAATAGACCACAATGGCGTAAATTATCGCAAATATGTTTATTTTCAGTAATCTTTCATCAGTATACTCTTAAATTTCGAGAAGGGACGGAAAGATTACCCCACTGAAAATAATCAACGTAACACACCAATATGAATTAAATTTCATAAACAATATGCTCTAATATCCACTGCAATACGGCTTCACGTTAGGGATATGCGGGTTGCGTTGCACACTCGGCAACGGGGTTGAAAAGTGAGCATAATAATTTAGCTCTTACGCATACTACAGACTAAATACTACGTTACGCACGTCCTGCAAACACAACATAAAAACACAAAGGACCGCGGTACAGCATGATTTCTGAAAATCGTGTCAAAATTGATCAGCGGAAACAGTTTAGATCTACCGACGGTATCTCCCGTCGTTCTATTTTTTTCTCTGCCATACATAAATTACATGACATAGACCATTTGCTTGATGATTTAGGTAAAGCTAAATGTGAACTGATTTTTATTCCCCGAGGACCAAATTCAACCCAGCAAGATTTCGAGCAAAATTATGTTGCTTAGTCTTCTCTGGCTCGCAGTATACGCACACAAAACGTGTGCGTATAGTGTGCGAATAAAAAAGAGCAGTTTGTGTATCGTAAAGGTATCACGTCAAGTCCTACCGGACATTTCGTAACCCGTAAATATGAGTGTAATGTAAAAAACAGTTAAAATGCCGGAGGTTAAATATCACATCGTGCTACAGGAGGCATCTCGAGAAGGAAACAAAATCCTCTCTCATATGTTACCTAAGAAATGAACTTTTAAACGAGTGTATGAAACGTTTCGTAACTACATTAAAGCGTAGAAAAATACTGAACACCACGTATGACGGCACATGCCCAGCTTTATAAGTAGCAAAAACTATATTACGCGGCAGTAAAAACGTACTCGACCTCCATTTCCAAAAGTGACAACCGTGAAACAAAACCAATTTTGGGCTTTATTTCTTCCATCACTAATTGATAGTGCCATTAGAATTTGGTACTGGTGAGGAATAGTGAATACGGAGATACGTACGCCCATACAATTGGGTAATGTTTGGAGAGCATTTCGAGTTCAGTACTTCGTCCGTCGGATGGTACGTTAAACCGTGGACCCTTTGTCGCCTATCATTAAGAGCAGGCTAACGTAGAAGCCAGATTTCTTCCCGCCATTCCTCGATCCATTGAAAGCTTCTAGCTCTATCCGATTGGCCACTTATCGTAAATGGCTCAAATGACCCCAGCCGTCCACCGACGCCGCCGAATAACTAACTAAATAAGAAGTAAGAAGTCCCTTTGTGAAACGATGATGCTAACGAAAGCTTCTGAAGGATGCAAGGCATTAACTTCGCGAAGCCCCCTACCCCTAATGGAATCTTCACAGATTATTTTTAGCTTGGAGAGATTTTTCCACAAGAGAGAAGGTGTAGGATCAATTAAGGCTGGAACATCCTTAGTGTACTGTACATCCTGGAGTGCGATCCTTGACTGCCAATCACCACTTGGGATTTGATTCTGAAAACCAAAACCGAGGCACTTTCGGAAGAATATGAAATGAAATGCGTTCTCTTGTACAAATCGGCGGGGCGGGGGCATGGGCGTTCCAGAACACTGCGAGTGCCCAGGCGTTGTTAATGCCTCCTGACCTTGCAAGAGGACAACACGGAGGAGAAATATGCGGGGTCACTCGAAAGAAAAGGGGATTTGTGAAACAAATAGGCGAGCTCTGTGATGACAAATGAAAGGCGTGATATTGTTTTACATTTGTAACATTAAGGGCTCTCAAGGAATGGAGTTAGATAGCATACCCAAATGAGAGAAATTAGCTTTCCTGTAACATATTAAGGTGAGCAGGTTCAAACATGTTGGCGATTTGAAAGCGGATGTAGTGGGAAACTCCTCCTTTCACGAAGCTTATACTCTGAGTGAAAACAGACACACCTGCTTACTCCTCATTTAAATTTAATCTGATCTCTTAAAGGAAATGAAGTTGTACGCGATAAATAGCCAAGCATTTACGTTTTCATGCCGAATTGTCCGGGCAGAGTTATGACTAAAGGCATTACTCCCACTTTCACCAGGTTTAACTCGATTATTACGATACATCAGAATAAAATAAGATTATTTTTGACTTAGATGATTGAGTCCAAAAAAACAGCCCCGATGCAAGTAAAGAGAATGTACCAAACCATTAATTAAGAAAACCACGAAAATGTAATTATGGCAAAATTTAATTGACCCAGCCAAAATTCACAGGCAGAAAAAATATCAAATGTTGGGAAGGGAATTGAATTTAGAAACAAATGTTGGCAGTAGTTTTTTAAACGAAAAATCATACATAAAAATCGTCGTTCTGGGTTGAGTAGATCAGAGGTGAAGAAAACTCCTCGTTATCTACTTCATGGGTATTCCGATTTCTAACAAATTTGACTAAAATGAAAGGAATGGATTCTTCAAGTCGGAACGCTATAGAAAATTGTTCCACGTAACCTTTAGCACGATTATTTTTCTGTTAAACGCTCATTTCCGAGAGCTTAATTTTACCCTTATGCTATTTCCTCACTTTCACTCTTCACCGACTTTAATTGCTGGACTCCAATTCCTTCCACGCTATCCGACCGACGTCCAATCTTCTCCATATAAACCACTATTTTCAAAGTCAGATACGGACTTAGGAGACGATTGACTAGCCAACATTACGACCGCTGTACTGAAATCAGTGCACTACCTCAAACGTAGTAACAGAAATACGTAGAACATACTGCGGGAAATGTAGCCAGACATTCAATATGGAGTGTGGGCTATAAAAGTAGTCATAATTTTCTAATGTTTAGGAATTTTAGATTGCTTCAGAGGTTTTGAATTCTTTAAACACATTTAATCTTATTATTAATAGAAAGTGTAGAAAGTAAAATGAATGCAATTTTCCACAGAAGTAAAAATTTATTTTGACTAGTTTCAATGTTACTACATCATTCTCAAGTCCCACTTGAAAATGATGTTATAACATTGTCTTACCAATACCACTAGTCAAAATAAATTTTTACTTCTGTGGAAAATTGCAATATATTTTTATTAATGTGGAACGTTTCCACCACATCAAACCTGAATCTGGTTTGTTTACACATTTAATCTTAGATTTACACTGTTCTCAAATATGGAAAACGGGTGTACAGAGCTTCTGGCGAAATTCCTCAAGGCATTTTGTATTTACGGATGCTATAAGACCTCGTCTAATTCTCAATATCTCGAAAACTTATCGGAATAACGACATCTAGATCTACGTAATACCCTGCAAGCCACAACGAGGGTATGTGGCAAGGGATAAATAAAACTAAACATACACTATTGACATGTAACTAGGCAACTACATGGAAACATGGGTGCAGGGGAAAGCACATTCCTTTCTATATTTTTTCTGGACGCTCATTTATTTCGAAATAATGCATCCTCTAAAAGCCTTTACTCATCCTTAGATTTCATTGAGCATACTATTTAACTTAAAATTAAACTGGCAGAAAGACATGGAGCATAGACTATTGGTATCAGTAATAATTATCCATTCCTTTTTTCCTATCCTTATTTCTGAAAACCACATTTACCTTCAAAAGGTCGTAATTCAGGATGTATTTCATTCACATGAAGATGAACTCGAGGGTTGATTGGATGAGTGAGGATGTATTGATCACTTCGTTTTTAGCCCAATATTAATGCGATCAGGGTTGGAATGGTGAGAGCCAAGAGAAGAAGCCTGGCTACCCCTGAGCGTAATACGGTTCCTCGATAGTGGTGGTACTCAAGATAGTGTATTGGAATAGCAGACTTGGATTTTAATTGCTCTCACCACTGGTGTTTTATCCCACCGTCCTACCACATACTTTGGTTCTGAAACCAAGCATTGCCTTGCCCGAGACGGGATCTGAGCCTGTGTGCATTACCGACCGGACAAACCCGCCCGGTGACTCTGAAATGGGCTTTCAAATAGTTCATTGGTTAGTAAATATTTCAAGGGGATTTAACCCTTAAAGCGGTACTCAGAAGAGCGTATTTTAGGGAAGCAGGCCTTCAAGAAAAGCAATAACAAATGACTTCAACGACGATATAGTCTTAAATGGACGAGATAACCTTCCTGCCACCTCGATTTCGTTCTTTAGTCGGCGATACCACCGCGACGCATAACCGCACCCTCGCTCTGACACGGATACCGACGCCCAATCTTCGAGCCCATCACAAGCGGAAGACGAGAGCGTACGAGAGTGCATGATCAGCTGATCGTGACCGCAGTCCTCGTTACGAAATAATCCGCGAGTACGCCGCCGCGCGGCGCACCATCCGCGTCGTCCCGAGCTTTCCGGATGCGCGCCCCCGAAGCGGGGACAGCGCCGCGGAGCGCAGCCGCCCGGGTCCACGCATACAAGAGACCCCGTTGGGCGAACCGCCTTGGCGGCGAGGGAGAGGCGAGACTCCTCTTCCGGTTGCCCTTCCTCAACGGCTCCGCTAATATCCGATCATCGGGGGAATGGAGAGCAGAGCGAGCGGGAGGGAGCGGCGGCGGCAGAGGGAGAACTGGTTTGCAGAGCGCGCGTGGATGTCAGGTGGGGAAGGAGTGTGGGGGGCGATAGCCGTGGGGCGGGGTGGGGCGGGTCCCTTCTCTCCCAAGGACCCCTCGGACCGCCCCTCTCCCTCCCCGCCCACCCCCGACGCTCACTTTCTACGGCCCGCTCCCATTCGCCATCGACTAAGGTCATCCCTCAGTCGCCCACACCGCCCTCGCTCTGCCCCACATATCCACACCACTCCGTCTGCTGCCCACACCGCCGCGCCCGCACCGAGCGAGAGGCCCCAGTGAGCGCGGTGCCCAGGTGCGACTCCGGAGAGCGCCATGTCTCTGCTCAACGCCACGTTCCCCCCGACGCACCACCACCCGCCGCCGCATTACGCGCCGCTGCCGACGCGGCCGCAGCCCTCCGCGTACCTGCCGCCTCCGCCGCCGCCGCAGGCCCACCACAGGCCTCCGCCGAGGGCCCCCGCCGCGCACTACTCCCGGCCCCCGGCCCGGGCCGCCGCCGAGCCCCCCTCCCGGCAGACACACACGTTCCACGCCGTGCTCGACTACGACTACGACGACGGCGAGGCGGATGGCGGAGGCGTGGTGGACCCGTCGGTCCAGCAGGAGCTGCTGCTCGGCGGCCGAGGCGCGCACCAGAGGGGACCCATCCTCGTGAAGAACGGGACCGTGCCCGTGGTGCCGCTCTACTCCTACCCCACGTTCGACAACGGGACCCTGGTGCAGATCCCGGTGAGTACGCGCCCCTCCGCGGGACCCCGCGTGGGGACCCTCGGTCTCGTTACGCGTCCGGTACTGCACCGGCGGTATCCCGCACGGCGCACGTATCCGCACGGCTCTGTCGAGCTCTCTCCCGTCCGTCGGCGCTCGGGAGACTCGAACGCCCGCAAGTCTCGCTTGCGCCCGCTCGTTGGGAGCCGCGCGTCTCCGGAACCGTTTTCAGCCCCGAAACGGACGGAACTTTGCACCCAGAGGCTCGATCCGTCCGCCGCGTAAATTCGTCCGCCGCGCAAACGTGTGCAAGGGACGAGGCGGGCGACGAGAGAACAATCCCTTCGCGAAAATTACGGCGTCCTCGAATGCGGAGGCGAGGTCCCCGTGAGAAGCACGCGGAATCACAATCCGTGACCCTGTCCCCCCTTCGCGGTCCCCTCTTCCCTCCCCCCCCCCCCAAACATCACCACCCCAAACATCCCTCCCCCACGAGCGCTCATTATGTAATTTTTTCGTCGCATCCTGCCGCACTCGCGAAGCATAATTGCTGCGGCGCACGAGCCGATGGCGGCGCTCGGCCGCTGCAGTCACGAATTGTTGCCGCTACGTGGGGCAGTGACAGGATGGATAGGGCGTGGTACCGGAGGACTGAAAGAGAGAGTGGGCCCGGGATGGGGGTGAGGGGGCGGCCGGGAGGAGGTGGGGGGGCGGTGAAAGTGAGGTGGGGCGAAAGGGTGGGGGCAGAAGGTTACGGGTGGGGAGGGGATTTCCTCGAAAAGACGTGGGGCGAGAGGGGGCCGGAGGCGGTGGGCGGAGGACCGGGGGAGATGGGGCGGGGGGGCAAGAATAAAGGCACTGGCGTGAAGTGGAGCTGAGGAAGTGCCGTAGGAGGAGGAGTATTTAAGGAAGAGGATGTGGAGTGGATAGCCCCCGGGGCGGAGTAGGGCGGGGGCGAGAGTCCCAAAAAAGTCGACAAAGCAGGAGTGGTGGAGGGGGGCGGAGGTATGTGAATGGAGACGGCCCCCGAGGGGGGGCGGGGCGGCGCCGGGGAGTGGGGCGGCCGTCGTGGGAAGCGGGCAGGTGGGGCGGGCGGGCACAGGCGAAAAGCCTTTGAACCGTGTCACTGAACGTATCCCATCGGACGCAAGGACGGCGCTCGTCACTCGGGCGGCGAAAAACTCCTTCCCCCCCTCCCCCTTCCCCCCCCTCCTCCTCCGCGCGCATTGTCACAATTGCATCCTTGATCTGTCTGCTCGCATATCAAGGTGGAATATTATTAACCTCATTTGTTTGGTTCCTTTGACGGAAAGTGATGTGAGCTGTTCCTCGGGTCGACGTAATCTACTGTGAGCGGGGGACTCGCGGCGACAAAAATCCCTCACGTCCCGCAGCCTCGGGCGGCGACATCACTAAGGCCGCCCGCCCTCGGGAGAGATCGGATCTTAGAAGGGAAAAAAATAAACTCTGCAAAAGAATGCAGCAGGAACAACAGCTTCCTTCGCGTAAATTCTTCCGCGATAATCCCAATGTTTATGCGAAAGTAACTGCGCATTTAACATTACTAAAAAAGTTTTCTTTCTCGGGACTTGGCATAGTCCAGATAAACGCACTTGTAAATGCCATTAGGTCGAATACTGCTGATTGATCACCTGTACTTATTTAGTAGATGAGGCATGACGAATATTTTCTCAATAGAAGGTCAGCAATGCTCCGCCAACTTATACTCAAATCCCATTTAAAAGAAATCGTCTTTCCACCTCACAAACTTCCTCACATTTTTCGGTGAAATGACAGAAAGGGAAAAATGTGATCATTTAGCTGAGTGGTTACTGGCACAACTAACTGGACAATTCGCTTTTCAGATCTCCTTTCTTGACGGAGGAGCGATAGTATTTCTTCCGCCATCAAAAAATCTCTATCTTCAGCTCACTTATCGGGGGATTAGGAACACAAATGCAGTCATGTTATCATCTACCTATGCATTTTCTGAGGAAAATTTTTACATGAGCAATTATCATATGAATGAACAGCTAACATAGCAGGGAAGATCGCGGAATTGATGAAGACAATTGCAACGCAAAGGAATTTTAAGATACAAGAAAAGTCTTCTGACCACATACGCAGAGCAAATCCCATCCTGTTCGGTCGTAATGGAATTCTGAGTCCTCATAGCTCATTTTTTTACTATCAAGCCCTTGAAAAAAGTGCTACCAGGGTCTGTCTACCTATAATACTGAATCAATGTTCCCACATTAGGCTCGAAGTGGAAATACTCACGCAGCATGAGTTAGCATTCGAGGAAATAACAATAGCGAATTTTGAGGAAAGAAGTAGCCCAAAATTCACGGATTTATTACCGCCTCCGGTATGGGCGTTGGTCAAACACGTCGTGACTTCCACGCCGCGGTATCCATTGTACGAAATGACCTCAGACTCCGGAACACCTGAAATGTCACACACTAATGCCAGTTACTCTGCAAGCATTTTGAATTGGAGCATTTCTTGGACTGAAAACACCGGAGACGCAGTGATCATATCTCCACTTCTCAAATATAAACTGAGTTATACGAGTTACATGAAAGTGCTCTGGTTATAAAAAAAATGTTTCGAGGAATCGAATTTTTTTGCGCCATAGAGCGTAAGATACGTGGTGACAATGGACATGAACCGATCATAAAAATATGTCCATTCCATTCCCGAACTGGAACTTAAAGCGTCGTTCTTACGCCCAACGCAGATATTTTGAAGCCCTCGAAGGACAACAACATGACACATTTGATATTGATGAAATGCTCTCCACCTTGAAACGTTAGCGTTTTCTATATGCGCAGAAAACAAATACTATGTAGGTGTGACCGAATCCCGGTATGAATATCATAGTCAGGAAACTCAAGTTGCTCGAAGGAGTGGCAGAAACATGGAACTATTCAATTAATGCGGGGAGAAATGATGCTTGGAAAATAATGAATGACTGGATACATTAAGTTGAATAATTATGTGATACATCAGATAGGACTGAAGGCGTCACTTTGTGGAATTTTACGGTATTCATGGTAACGAATAAAATAAAACTTTTAGTCAATTCCACACTTTTTTAATAACCGACCTAGGTTTCGACAAATTTGAGCAAACCTTGAGAATGACAAAAAAATTGTCGAAACCTAGGTCGGTTATTAAAAAAGTGTGGAATTGAGTAAAAGTTTTATTTTATTTGTTACCATGAATATGTGATACATATTTTCGAACATTTCACTGGGAAAATTATAACGGCATCGTCTATCATTGCTATAGTCTTGCGTGTAAAATGGATATGAGAGGCGCAATAACGATTTTAAGGTAGATAATGTCAAAAAGAAATTATTTACGGAGAGCGGATAAAATATGGACACCATGAATTTTGCTCCGGGATTGGGTGATGAGTTAGTATTTCAATAAGTTACATTAGACGGTGCGATATGACTTCATCAGTTACGCCAGATTAAGATCTAATTCTGCTACGTTGGCACCGAAGAGACATTAGAGAGTAAACTTGTTTATTTACTCTTTCAACTTCTATTATATCTTATTTATGCCCTATCGCAACGGTGTAGCGGATAATGGACTTTCCATTGTGGCTATAAACTATTTCCAACTATCAGTTATTCGTGTTATATCTACCATAAAAACCATAATAATCTATGTAGATATGACACTGAAGCCGTTATATTCCCCTTTGCCGCCTATGACCTCAATGTACAATGCAAATAAGCACATAAGTTGCGGCAGAGAATAATCGAAGGAAAGGCAAACTCATAATGCACTCAGCAACCTTCAAACTGTTTAAACTCACACTCACGCGAAGTCATATGATAAAATTCGAATTCCATTTACTTTCTTTTCGTTTGAAGTACATTCAAATGAGAAGAGACATTGCAGTTTTAAATGTATCAGAAATCACAAATTTGATGGTGATTTTACCTGAATGATGACTTCCGTTTCCGAGCTCACAATTGTTATTGATCGAGAATATATAAGAGGGAAGTATCCACTCCGAGAATGAGGATGTTTTCACCGTCACACCTTTGGAAGTCAAGAGGTATACTATGGTTTATGCTCTTTCAAGACCTTGATCTTTTCGTAAACGTTGATAGCGTGAATGTGAGCGGACTTATAAACCTAACTTTTGATAGTAGAAACTACAGTGGCACTATCAAAAGATAACACACCACATTCAATGTTCTAAAGAATTATTTCTCATCTGCTTAATCATTTGAAAAGGGTATTACATATAGGGCATAATTTATTCACTACTCTGTGCTGGCGTAGTTTTATACAGTATTTTGACCAGTTTTTAGGGGCATATGCTCTTGGGGGAGTACGTAACGAGTGCAAAAATTCAGTGGCATGTATTGCGAGAATAAGTGATCTCATTGTGATTTAATTATGATCAATTTAGATGAAGGTATGGGTTAACTGATCATGTCTTTGGAGCTGGAAAACACGGCAATAGTTTTTCTTTGGATGCCAGATTGCCCTGAGCAAAAACGAGCTGCAGAGAGAAAGGATTGGCCACCCCTTATCATTCGTCACGTGCTTTCACGCACCGCAGGTCGAGGTCTAGCCTTTCGGGTTGATGACCATTGTCTTTATTCTATCAGAGATCACAACGAAGGCTGAGACACCTGGCGGGGAATAGGATTAGCTGCGACCAAGGTACTACGCTTGATATATAAGTTTGATTACTCCTGCGAATGAGATAAAACGAAAGAGGCAAGAAAACCTTTTTAGGATGCGTTTTTCGTCAGTATTCTTTATATAAACATTAATATTGAGGTTATTTTCCGACTCTCAAATTTAACTGCATACCTCGCTTTTCTTTTTTTTTCTTCTAAAATGTATGTTGACTCTTGCATCCTGCTACAATCAATTTGTTAGTAAATGATGAAATAGAAATATGCATCACTCGAAGTCACGACTGGATAAAATGAAGCTAATTTGTGAAAATATTCCACTTACGTATAGAAATGATCGTGGATTGCGGATCTGGTGATTTTTAAACAGAAAAATTAGCACCAAATCCTCATTTTTTGCTTAAAATTGACCTCCCAAAAATCATGGGAAAACGATATATATTGATATTCCTCATTTTAGGCTCTCTTGTCACATTAAAAACGTTTTCGGGTGTTCTAACTCCTGTACTAGTACATCTCGGCACGAAGAAAAATTCGAAGTAAATTTTTTGTCATTATTTTACCTCTTAGATTATTTCCTTCCATATTTACTGGCGAGACACCAGAACACTGACTTCTTGCTTTATCTAATATGTTAGGAATTAAAAATGGGCTATTTTTCGGTCGGAATATTTTCTACCTCAGCTGTTTTGGAGAACGGTCTTATCTGTGCCAATTTTTATTTATATTAAAGCGCGTATGAGATAAAAAATTAAAAAAGGATTATGCATGGTTCTCATCGTGGGCAAATGCTCAAATGGAAAAGTAAAAGAAAGTATATATTTCGCACTTGAAGGACCTCACCTGAGGTATGCATCAAGCATTTTCGGACCAATGAAAAAATATTAATTCGGAAACTGAATTAGAGAGGACCAATCCTTTGGAATCCTTTCCTATCCTTTCGAAAGCAGCGCGTTTAAAAAAATCCTTTGAACGGAAACACGATTTGGATGAGCTCTGTCGGGACACCTTAGAGACTAAGACTTTTTTGCAAGATTAAAGCTACTTGAATAACTCAAATAATAAGATTTCAAATCTGGCAATGCAGACATAGACGTCAGTGTTATGGTATCTCACCAGTTAATATGGAAGGAAATAAGTTAGGAAAGGGTAAATGGTACAAATTTCCTCCGAATATTTCTTCGTGCCGAGATGTACTAATAGAAGATTTAGAACACCCGAAAGAAACTGCATTCCCCACCACATTAGTTGCACAGACAGAAGGAACAAATGAAGAGGGATCAACTGTAGGACCTAGTATGACAAGAATTCGTTTTTCCCACGCACAAAACACGACTGCAACACAAGAAAAGTATAATTATTTCAAACCCATTACACACTATACTTCATTATTATTTCAGTTGACAAGTTTACAAGTTAGTTTTTTTCAAGTAAAAGTCAACTTCACGGCTGGTGATCCTACCACCCACTGCCACACGCTCTCGCTGTAGCTCGATGGGTCAAATATATTTGTAGATTTATCTTTGAAAACGTAGAAATATAGGCACTATTGAACACTTGCTCATCCCCAAAATGCACTTCCCAGGTGATGCGACCAGTTTCGGATTGAAAACAGATAAGAGCATCTAAGTGGTAGTGGAAGACCGTGCCTCAACCCTGTGCACACGCCTTACAATACCGTCCACCTCCCTCGGAATATTTCCGGATTCTAAATAATTATTCGCCGAAAAGTTATTGCGTGTTTTTTGTTTCTTTCGCTCTAGACCTTCTCCCCAAAATGGGCGCTGTTTGCACCGAGAAAAAAAATGGAATTTGAGAAAAGAATTCGAGAAAATCATTTACAGTGTACGTCAATTCTCTCTCACACCAATCTAAAGATCTCTTTGTATTGGTTCCTTATTCATTTTACTGCCACGCGATCAGATATTAATGTTGTGCAAGTTTCACCCGACTGCGGCAGTGTGAAATTTCCTGATTTCCATCTTCCCCACAAAAAATTCGCGGCGTGGAAAATAAAATACCTACAAACTGGGTTTCAGGGTCCCGCCTGTTACATCACAGAGGATACGAGTATTAAATTTGCTATCTTCGGTATCATACCCACCCCCCACGCGAAAATGTTATGTGGAACGTTATTTTGGGTTAGAACAATGTTCACGGATACGAAAAATTCAGTCAGAAACGAGACGTATATTGCACATATCTCGATACTTTTCAGTGACTGTGCCTCATTAACAATTTATTTCTAAGAAATTTTTAAATCTTGCTTAATCATAATGGCAGAATGGCTCCGTGACTTTTACACTTATTTTCCTTTAACACTTTATTGCACACAAATAAATAAATCCCGGTTTCAAATTTCAATTATAAAAGGAACAAATTGTTATTTTAGGGTATTTTGTGTGAGCATTGGTATCTTCTTAGTCCTCAAAACATTTCTCAACTCTAAAATAATACATCAACAATAGATTGCCTTTTACCATGTAGTCGTAGTAGACTTTTCTTTTTTAGGTGGTACGATGTCTAAGGTTACATCACGGCATCCAGCATAAGATCTTAATCCTGGGGCAAACTCCCGCGCTTTGGGCTGGATTCGAACCCACAACCTCTGAATTAATGGACTATAACGTTACCGTTAGACCAAATTCATTACCAAATAAAATTTTCGGAATTCATTTGACTGAAATAGACGCGAGAGCATGGTCCACACGACCTGGATTACGAACGAGACTCATTAGTGAAGGAAAATTCTACGAAACACGCAACAAAGCAGTCGGTAATATTAAAATGATTTAAAAAAACCAAAACCTGGTTAAGGGATCGCCGATCGGATATCAAGTACGTGCTCGAGATACGACAAATTATTTCTGTGTCGAAAAAAAAACAATGTGGAGGGAACGAGCTGGTGGATCGTGAGTCGCTACATTAATACGCTACGGACAGAAAATCTTTCGATTGGCCTTGGCGGGGCGATATTGACTCTGTGCGTTCCCGTCATCCAGTGATTCAGACACGTGACTCAAAGGAGGTGGTGGGAGGGGAGGTGGATGGTGGGGTGGACGCGAGGGTGGGGGCGTCGCAAGGGCGGGAGGGGGGAGGTGGCGGATACGGCGCTCGTCTCGGGGGGAGGGGAGGGGGCGAGGGACTGGGCTGGTGGTGTGGGGCTGAAGGGATAGTCACCCTCGGCGTCTTCGTGACATAACTGCGAGAAAGAAGTGCTCGGAGAAAGCCCCCGCCGCAGTCGTGAGGGTGCCCCGCGCCGTCAGGGCGACGCGGAGGAGTTGAAGCACGCGGGGCGGGGCGGAAATTTTGATTTGGGACACGTGATGGGACGGGTGCGTAATACTGTCTCGGGATCGGGATGGTTGAACTACTCCGTCGTAAACTATAATTGCCACTTTCCACCGTTTTCACAGAATCGAATACCCAGCTAGTATCACTTCACACACACGCGCATTTCGGTATGAAATGCTGTATCGTAACGTTTGGTACTCACACGTCTTGCACTAGAAAATGCTGTAATTCAACAGACCTAGTTGTGAATTAATTCTTAAAAAGTGAAAAATTGCAATAAAAATGTTTTGGTCCATTGAATTGCGACATATTCAAGGGTAATTAGATAGAAATGCTTTGTAAAACGTTTTACAATTGCAAGTTTTGCAGTTGACAATGCTGTAATGCAACAAAACTAGTTGTGAAGGAATTCTTTCAAACAATTAGAAATTTGTCATTTTATTTTACCACTGCGATGAGAGAGGGGTAGGCGGGCGAGTATTTCTGCTGCTTTTATTCTTAGGGGAGGTGATCAACGGCTTAGGCCGGGAGAGATGATCCAGTGGCACACGTGACCAAAGTGGTACGTGGGGCAATTACTTTGGCACGCGGAGATGGTACGGTGCCGAGGGAAAATTTATATTTTAGGGTCAAAATAATAACTGAAATGGATGTGCTGCGGATGGGGATAGAGAATAGTGTCTTATACGTGCGTTAAATACAACTAAATCAGTATATCATTGGAAATAATTGTTTTGATTATAAAAAACACCTTACACCTCTTACCAACGTCACTATTTCTCATCTTGATCTACAGCTGTTGTTACTGTGGAGGGGACCGAGAACTTGGGGTGAAATGTCATCAGGGGTAAATGGGTATTCGGACGAGGTACACTGCTATTGATGTGCTCTCCACACACACTCAAGTAGGGACCGCTTTAGAATAGAAAAACCCTTGCCACCACCGGAATCCGAACTCAGGTCTTCGGGATGGAATGCCAGAATCCTAAGCACCACACCAACCCGATTCCCTATAACGGTAGTTGCGGGAGGGTAGGCGACCGACAGCCAAGGCCATTTGCGCTCTTTATGCTAGGTGGGTTACATAGAGTGGGCTTCTCAGGCTAACGGATGTAGGGTGAAGAGAAGCCCCATTTCAGCATTCGCCAGCTCTTGACGAAATGATCCAAGGTCCATTAAGTCGTCCAACGTCCCATATGACGGGAGGAGAACTCGACTATAAATGACTCCCACATAGCACTCAAGTAGGGAACAGTTTTCCACATAAAAATCTCCAATACCGCCGGGATTTCAATTGGTTCTCTCTGAATGTGATACCATCACAGCAACCTGATCCCCGTGGATGTGCGAAGAACTCAACTATAATTGCTTCCCAAATAGGACTCAAGTAGGGGCCGGTATTCCGGGCCGGTGATGGATAGAGGGAAAAGCGAAAAAAAAGGTCGCGAAGTCTGGGATGCACTTTTTTGTTCGTAGGCACGGGATTAGTAGCAAATTTCTTGACTCCGATAACACAAGCAGCATCATGATATCGGCCCAATATCATTTTTACACAGTCACATATCACTTATTGGTCAATCCGATATTGGTTACCGATATCGGAAAATGTCAAAAGTGATAACATTTGCCATTACAAAAATGACATTTGCTGACAACATTGGGCCGATATTAATTTGATGATAAAAAGTCATCTTTTACCACTATACAGTGGCATAAAAATTATATCGGACCAACGTATGTTTGATATTACCATGGACTGATTTTTCATTATCACTTTAAGATGCGATCGACGATATCAGTTTTAAATCGTAGAAAGATATCATTTATATGTCATTTTTATATCGCCATCATCACCCGATGTTAAAACGGCATTGGTAACGTCAAAATGACATTGGGCCGACGCATAACTGCCATACGATGCTGCTTGGGAACACTCCAGTTGGCCCAAAATCTTTGAGCTCGCCGACTTCGCGCTTAATCATTCCCTAAGCTGCCTTCTCCGCCCTCGAGACACCCCCTGGGTCGAAATGTTTCCCTTCGACTCTGGCGCGAGGTAGGTAACTTGCGACTCATGCGCGACACCTCCCACCGCACCACACCTTGACGAATCGCCCCGTTTGCTGCGTCCGCTTCGTGTCCCTTCTCTTTCTCTCAATTCTCTCCCTTCCCTCCTCCATCCACAACTCAAAGTTGGGAGTCATTACGCCCCCCCCCACTCAATTCCCGCCCCCAATCCCGGACCTTCGTACTTTTTCGACCAGGAGATCCGCTCGTTAATTCCAACGTGCCAGCAAGACTCAATTTCGATCGGGTACACCAAAAAGGTTAACCGACCAGCAAGACCCGTTTAGAGACCACCCAGAGTATTTTTGTCGACTAATTTTTTAACACGGATTCCTCCAACCATAATTGGTCACTTTGGTACACACAATGCCCGATTTTGGGGAATAACATCACAACAGAAGAACGCAATAACGATAATTTGCTTTGCTAATCCAACTCTCCAGCAGTCTTTTTCATCACCAGGAACCAAAATCTCACTAAATTCACGAAATAACTATAACCCTTTAATTTGGTCCTGTGACCTACGCAGATTAAATTAATCTTTTTCCAGGGATACTTAGTGGAATTTCATTATAAAATATATTTTAATTAAAAATCTGACATACACCACCATGTCTGTGGTGTATATAAAAGCGTTAATTAAAATAATTTGTTACATTACAAATTAGTTCGCTCTTTCTATACCTTTACATGGTCAATTTTTCTGATTTTGATTCCTAAGCGTGAAAATAGGAGTAACAGTACATATATTGTCCTAGGATTATGAATAGATACTGGCAAGGTTATAATGTTTTACCAATATTTATAGAAACCACAGTACAGTGCTTTATTGAGTATAATTCATTGCACTTTGAAGGTTTATTTCATTCGTTTCATTAATTAGCTTATAAATTCATTGAATGAGGGAATTACTGCTAGGAAATAAAGATTGATGAAAATGCTAGAAGGCATAACAATAAATACGTGCCAGTAACAGTGAACAGAATACTTTGAGTGGATTTTCTGAAGTTGCACAAAAAAACTCACCAAAATAATTATTTAAGTATGGAGGATGAGCGGAAACAATTTAAGGGTACTTCACGAGAAAAATATAGAATATTTTTCCAAGGTAAACGCTCATTGTTTGAGAGGCATGCGTAGTGGGGAATCTTCCGTCATGTTAAATGGGTCTCACGAAATGGGCCTTAAGTGCGTGAATTGACACAAAGAGTTTCTCAATAAGGTTGTGTAAATAGATGGAGCTTACGACCCTGACTTGTCAGTATCATTGAAACACTTGATAATTAGTTACCCGAAATTCCTTCGCAATATTTTTAATTCCTCCAGTGCACTTCCCGATCTTATGCCGGAATTTCACGCTCATCCAGTGTGATAATATTCCCCGCCGTGAATACAAGAGGGGTTTGTTTGCGTTTGGGAGGCAGGACAGAATTACCCAAAAAATGAATTAAATTAGGCTGATTTCAAAGGAACGTGCTTTGATATTTCCAGCTGATTCTGAGAGTGGTCTTAAAGTAGCATGAAAATTCGGTGAGAGTTCACGACATTATCCCCAAAACATGCGAATCCGTGAGCATCGGTATCGACACGAGGACCTATTGTAATGCTTCCAATAGTTTCATCCAACCATAGCCAGTTCTTTTATTTTGCGGCACGAAACGTACCCAAAGAATTCAGAGTAAATATTATATTGTCTTCGAAAGATTCATATTTCAAAAGAAAAAAAATTCGCGAAGTGATACCAGAGCAAAGTTTTCCATCGAGCAGATGCTGGTGATAATATCTTTCCCTAAAATCTTCTTTTTTCTGCCCCCGAATCTCATATTACACGTCATGAAGCGGCAAGCCTCGCAATTTTCCCTCAAATCGATTTTTAATTCAGTGCAATGAGTTCCAGGGAATCGGGATTTCGGATTTGGTAAGGAACGCCCAGCACCTACATCCGGTTGGCCGTCCGAACGAATTTCATTCACACCGGTGATCTGTTTTATCTTTGAAAAAGGAGAGACTTAACTTTCGCACTCTGTCCAATTTGGGAGATTTGGCAGAGGGAAAAAAATGAAGGCGGAGATTATGAGGAAAAATTGCCTTTTCTGAGGTGGTAAAAAATGTTCGTGGTCTCAAATGGCTCAATAGATGAAGCACACCGAAAAGTACACACTCCTCCACCCAAGAAATACAAGATGACCGCTCTATGGTCCACACGGTAATCGGCCCGAGTTCATCTATCAACTACGGTGTCCTGCGCAGCAACGAAATTTGGCAGTGTTTCGAAATCGTGGCGAGTTTTGACAACCGAGAAAAAAATTAACCATTTTTGGCTTTATGGTCTCCCTCCAGGGCCATTACAAAACAACCTTACGTACCGTGACTGCATGGAACAGCACCTCTTACAAATAACTTGGAAATCGGGTCCATTCTAAGAGTGAAACGACCTCTTTCTGAGAATGATCCTATTGACCTTCCAGAGCAATTAATTTTTTTAGCAAGAGAAAGAGGTATTGGTAAATAAAGAAGTTCTCCAGACATCTCACGAATGCTATATATGTGCCAGCAGCAAAGCTTGGTAAAGATAGCAATCAATTGATTTGATAATTTAATTTTTATTGTGAGCTTTAAACCATTGTGGGTGAAACAATGATATTTTGGAGAAATTTTATAAAGGTTTCCATCACCGATGATGACGGCTCTTTTACGAGCTTTAGGCATTAAAATCGTAAAATCAGGAGCGGAGTTAGCCTTTCTGTCAGCATTCATATTCTTTAAATGTACCTGAATTTAATATTCTGGTAATTATGAGGAAATTTAATGGCATAGTGATAGCAATTTAGGTATCCTATGAAAGCTGATCGCATATTTTAACAAAGAGGAAAAGGAGAGGGACTTCAGTAACTTGCGCTTTATTACGTAACGCAGCATTCTGGGAAAATCAGTAAATTGAATATTCATTCATGAGGATAACCCTACCTCAGTAATAATATTCACGAGGCCATTGCTGGAGGGGGCGAACAGGAATAGAAAGATCCGGGTTTGGGCCCCGAGAAAAGTTGTTGAGTAATTATCGACATGCTTTCTATATTACGGGGCTCTTCAGGATGTCTAAGATCCAGTTTTATAATTTCTGGTTAAGCTTTACCGTTAGTTAATATAGATGTTATGGCACTTCGGCTACTTATCAAAACCTATAGTAAAAGAATGAGCATAAGACAGGACAATTTTTTTGAAAGTATTGTTACCGAAAAAGAATAACTATAATCGTTTTAAAACCTTAAAAAATATTTAAATAGACATAAAACTAGGTCTAAGAATACTCACTTGGGGTAAGTGACCGACAGGGAAGGTGCTCCATTTATGATTAGGTGGGAAATTGGCTATGGGTAACAATATTTAAGGTACCGAGGAAGGGTGGAGTGAAAACCAGCGTATGAATAAGCCTACTCTTGTCAAAAGAGACCACGAGGTCCACGGTCTCACCATAAGGAGAGAGTACTGGCCCCGACGTACTCTCCTTACGGTACCCAAGAGGAGACCTGTATACCAATGTAAAATATTCCAAGGATGGGATTCAAACCTGGGTCTCGATCATGGATCTTCGTGCGCTAGCGTTATCGTTATTTTTTGATTTAACTTATGTCAGCTAGAACGTGATATCCGTTCTTCATTTTTCGCACAGCATTTCAAATCGCGTATCACAATCAGAGGAGCGAATTTTATAGGCGGTAACTGTTAAAGCTGCGCTACTCTAGGGGTAAGCGTTAGCGATAAAGATTGCGATAACGTGAAAGATACATCCGTGATTCCACACCTGGGCCCATTGGATGGAAAGCCATTCCCCTAGCCACTACACCAACCATACACTACACAAAGCAAAAAAATAATTCAGGTCCGCAAAAGTGGCTTACGTTGATTCTCTAGAAAGAGGGATTAATCACTTCTTGAAAGACCTAACGGGGAGACCTTACATGATGGAATTATTATGAGATAACTCTCCAGATTACATATTCATTTGTCAGGGTTGCAAATTCATCGATACATATTCTGGTTTGCAAAATTTTTCGCATACAGCACGTAAATATTGTTAATTACCTAGACCATAATCGAATACAGAGGAAATCCATGCGTCTTGTTCCTAAATACTGCATCCCGTAGAGTTTCAATTTTTAAGAGAGTTATTTGGATTTTGAGAAATATGGTACTAATTTCAAACAGAAAATGAGAAGCTTCGCTCGATTATACGCTCTGTATAGTTCGCATAAAAGATGACTTTTTGGAACTTTCAAGAAGCCAACTTCATCCAGAGCATTGAAACATAATTTCAAGCCTCGTTCATATACTTTCAGGGTTTAAGCTATGAATTTGGAAAAACTGAATACAACCGCGTACGCAATAGCACAAAATAAACATCCATGCCATCTGCAGCTGAAATCAGTTTTCAGGGGCTTTAAATGGGCAGGCTATACGGCATCGCCTAAACTAAACTTAATCCTTAGAAAGATGTAACCATCATACCTGAAGCGGGATTTGAACCTGCAGCCTTTGGGTTACCACACGCGTTTTCGATCTGTCAATCACGATTGTTTGACACTGAGCGGTTTTGATATTTCAATGTTTGCAATGGGGGAGTTTACTGAAAACTGAATCACTCTTTTGTGCACTGAATCGTTAGATGGAAACGAAAAACTAACTTTACGGAAAAAAGTTATCTTCTAACCACAGTCATTCGCTCATAAATCAAAAATTAAAATAAGCAAAAGGTGACGCCCACCGGACGAGCTGCGTCAAAACGTCATCCACCTCCCGTTCTTTACTGTATTGAGGAAGATAGCGGAGGTCTTCCTGAAGAGAGCCTGTTGCATCCTGCAAATAACCCAAAACAAATGAACAACAAAATATTTTCGTATGCATGTCGGTGGAACTAAAAGTGGGCTGAAGTTTATTTGCTTATCCACAAATTACGATGAAGTCGAATATGCAATGCCTTTCGAAGTAATCCGACTGGAGTCTAACGATTACCTCCATTGGCAGAGTGAGCTATGTGTCCCCCATTGTGATAGAGTGAGGGAGCTGCGCGGTCTTGGTTGTGGATTGGACGAAGTGGATGACGTACGAGTCCTTTGCACGCCCACTTTTCCGAAGGGGTTAGACATATCAGTTTTTTGCTGCTTATAACTCGACAACGACTTAACGGATCGAAGAACGGAAAAATACAGGTCTTTTTATTTTATGAAGTCTTTCAGATTTGGCAAAAAATATGGTAAACGACCCCGTTTAACAACACGAGGTACTTTCCTAAAATTTCCACCTTTTTCCAAACGATTTTTTCCTGCCGCGATAGCCAAGTCGGAAACGTTAGTGGGACAAAATGGTAATGCGTTCGAATTCTGCAATGGGAAAATAGATGCTGTGCATATCTTTAGTGTTAAGCTATTTTAAGCCAGGTTAAATGTAAGGAGAGCAAATGAAGCACCTAAAAACGCAAGAAATAATACTACTTACCCGAATAATAATTTATTTCCCGGCCCAACCCTTATGCATAAAACCCGTCGAGCCTGCAAGAACAGTTTTCAGGGTTTGATTTAGATGAGAATGTTTTCTTTCATACCATATGGAACTCACGATACATAGCGTCGAGACAAGCATAGTGGCATAAATATGGCTGTGCGCCTCGTATTGGTAGCTGAGCTTACGCAGTCGGATAAATATGGTCAGTGATTACATTTTATTGGTCGTATTTTCACACCCATATGTACTCGTGTTGTCTTCGAGCGAACAGGCTTTATTATTAGCTTTTTTAGAGTGCATCAATGCATGAAGAGAAGGAAACCTATAAATTTGTGATTCTCCACCATGTGCCGGAAGCAACTTGTCTCTACAGAGTGTTCACTGCGTCAAAAGGATATTCAAGCACATGCTTAAATCATTCTCCGACTACTGAGAAATTCACACTTCAAATATCACTCTAGAATAATAGAAACAATATACACTAGCGTGAGCAAAGGAAGACTGAGGGAAATAATAACTTAAACTAATGCCGCTGTTTACTCGGTGTCAAAGAGTACAATAGACTCTGACGTTAATGACATCTTCCTAGAGGACGGATCATGAGGGCGATGGAAGGAACTGCATCAAAATACTTATTAGCATTCATAATATATGCAAACGCTTAAATCATAAGATGCACTGACAGCTCACGCATGCGTGTAGTCAAATACTTTCGAGCTCTAATATCGTGTAGTATTTATTTAGTATTGTTTACCGTCTGGAAATGGTACTGAAAGTAACTTAGCACTGTTTCGTATCACAATCCTTACCTACTAAAGCAATTGGAATTAAAACTGAGGTGCAATAATGAAATTCTCTTCCAGACTTACGAAGAAGAACATTAATAGCATAATAATAATTTAATACACCAAAACAACAAAAGAAAAATGAAGAAATATAAAAGACAAAAATGGACCATTAAGGATCCCCATAAAGATCATCTGCACTTACGGAACCATTAATATTAACAGACACTGTATCTAGGTAACAAATACCATGTATACAATACACAAGAAAAACATTAGAAGAAGCAATCTGCATTTGCTTGGGTAAATAGCATGTCCTAGGCTCAATTTCATGTTTTCATTAATTTGATGTAATTATTTAGGTCCTGTTACATGCGTATTTATTTTTTAGGCATTCAAAATACTCTTTGAATGGAGTGGGGATAATCCAAAACATCTTGAGAAGTTGCGTCCATGAAACATGATGAAGCGTAGTTTTGCGTTTCCTAGGCCCACCCTGACATCAGTCAGGGACGTAACTTAGCAAAATGTTTAAGATTATTCTCACTCAAGGAATATCTTGAGTGTCTAGTGAATAAATAAACATATTCCTATTGTATATTTAACATTCACTGTACACAATGCAAATAACATGCATATACTGAGAATAGGATTAGGAAAATGGTCAGGTAGCATAAATTAACGAACAGAAAGTAGGTGGGGAAGATGAGATGAAGCCAGATCACAGCAGGAAAAAGTTTCACTCAGCAAGATTCGAACCACAACTTGCAGGGCCAGCGTGCTATTAGTTTCATCGCAACCTGCGTGCTACCAGTTACGGCGCCCAGCTAAGTATATGGATACATAAAATATACTTAACATATTGTATATATATTTTTATTTAAAAGCATAGAGCCTTGTCGCCGCAGCAACGACCTACAACCGCCTTTGTCTTCAGCCATTCTTTTCATTTCAGCATACCAGCAAAATCCCATTTCCGTTGCCATAACTTTTAAATAGGAAGTTCTTGTTCAGTTTTCCCTCTCCTCTCAGTTTTTCCAAGAATTTTGCCTTCCAAAATATTTTGTATGAAGGTGTCATGCCGGAGTAGGTGTCCAATGAGCATACATTTACTCGTATGTATACGTATACGTTCTCTTCCCGTATGAACTTGATTTAGCAATTGCGCAATTGTTTTTCCATCGGCCCACCTAGTTCTTGATATTCTCCTCCAAAAACACATTTATAAATATCTTCATCATCGATCAACAATCCTAGGGTTGGTTTGACGCAGCTCTCCACTTGATTCTTCTATCGGCCAAACTCTTCACATTAACGTAATTCCTCTATTTCACATCCTTCACTACCTGTCCCATGCATCTCATACGAAACCGTCCTTTGCTGTTCTTCCCGTTCACTTTTCTTTCGACGATTGCCTTCATCAGTCCACAGTGTCTTAAGATATGGCAGATTAAGTTGTCCCCTCTTCTTCTTAGAGTTTTCAGCAGACTTCTCTTCTTTCCACTCTTCGTAAGACTTCTTCGTTTGTCACTCGTTCGAACCATTTAATCTTCATCATTTTTCTGTAGCACCATATATGCTTCCACCCGCCCATGTCTCACTGGCGTAAAGAAACATGCTCCAGATGCACGTCCTGATGAATTGTTTATTTGTAATTATACACAAATAAGGAAATATGCAGTGTAAATTTTAATGTACGTAAAGTACACTGTCACTTCCTCGTACCTCCACACTGCCCACGGCCATCCGATTTCGGGCCACGGGAGATAGAACCAGCATCCTCCGCTCTCATCAACCTTAGCCGCCGCCTTCCGGATCTCCGCATCGCATCTCGTGGCCCGGTTTCCAGCCGGAGGAGGAGGCTTTTGCCCTCCACGGCCCACTCTCGCTCCTCGACCGCCCACACCCGCGCCATCCCCTTGAGACTCCGCACGTGGGTCACTTCCTTTCGTGCCCGCAGCGGCTTGGTGGACGGATCCGAAAGAAGCTGGCCCCGCGCCTCCTTTGCTCATGGTCGCATCCTCAGCTAACTCTCGCCTCGTCCGACGGCTGGCCCACGTCCCTTTCGGCCGAGGACAGCGGACGGCGTGTATTATTTTCAGCAATAGCAGAATGTGTGCGGTGAAGCAAATCCATTCACCTTGACCGGGATACGAACCCGGATCCCACGAATCCGCGCCACTTGCTTAACAGCCAGTTACGTTGCCAGTCCATCCTCCCCGTGGGTTTCTAAAGAATTTAAAGGAGCTAGTTGTGGTAACGAACTGCCGTACATACAATGCCACGAAGCGGCCGAAATCGTAAATTCATCATTTTAAAATAATTTTCTCTAAGCTGAGTCTCAACGCCACTACTTCACTCTTGTTGTTACTACTTGGGGAAGGAGACAGACAGCTAAGGTCAATTACGCCATTTAGGGTAGGAGGATAAGCACGTAGAGTAAGAAAAGTTTCAGAGAAAGGAGTGCCGGAGGTTGGGGAGAAACCTGGCGTCGGAATTAGCATGCATTTAACAAGAGGCGCCAAAAGATTTACGGTTTAACGTCCCACCCGACGGACGGAGTACTTCACTCGAACTGCTCTCCACGCAGCGTGGAATCGAGTCGGTATGATGGCTAGAGCACTGGCTTCCCATTCCTCTCAGGCTCCCGCCTGAAGCCGATTTTTCATTTGTATACTTGGTATTCCGTTCCCCACTTGAATACTGCGACAGCACTTCGAGTTCAGAAGGTATTCCGTCCGTCGGATGGGACGTTAAACCGTGAACCATCGATGCTTGAAAAATTCCTAGCAATAGCAAGTTTCCCACCGCACAATGGCGCAAATGACCTTAGTTGTCGGTCGCCCACCCAGACTAACCTCACACAGCACTCAGAAATAGAACTAAGGGCTCATCAGAGCCTTTTGATAAGAGTGGACTAATGCCGGCGATGGGTTCCCTTCCTCCGCTCCACGAATAAAAATTCCATCCTATACCTCTTATCATAGACCTTAATGGCGCAAATGGCCCCTGCGGTTTACCAGTGAAAAATCTCTTCTACTGCCGGGATTCGAACTCGGGGCCACGGAATGGGAGGCCAGTACTCTATCCTCCCCACCATCCCGATCACGCATACCTCTCCCTCCAAAGACATCATCAAGATGGCCATGTACTCGGAAATAGTGGTAGAATTAGGTTTTACGGTGCTCCAACAGCTTAGGTTATACCTCGCCATCCATTCTTGCTTAATCCTAAGCCATATTCCAAGAAAAACACAGCAACCATACCGAGGTAAGATTTGAACTCGCAACCTTTGGGTTGTCGGGCCACCGCTTTACCGACCTGACCTCTTTGGCCTACTTCCACACGAAAAGTGCGCCGTGATTTCCGTCTCGCATCCATTTAGAAAGGATCGGGCTGGTGTGGTGGCATTCCAGCGTGAGAGCCCGGGTTCCAATTCCAACAATGGCAGATTTTTTGGCGAGATACGGGCGCCTACTTTAGTGCCGCGCGGAGACAAGCGCTCAGTCTGTCGGAACAAAAAAAACTATGGATCCCTAGGCGCTTCCTTTAAGGGTAGACTAGCGCGAACGCCGGGTTCCTCTCCACCACTAGCGAAAGAAGAAAACCTGGCACAGATCCCAACCCCAGAAAAATTCCCTTTCGACCTATTACTCAGCTCTCATTCTAACCATAATGACAAAAATGACCCAGAAATAGAACTAAGGGCTAATCGGAGCCTCTTGATAAGAGTGGACTAATGCCGGCGACGGGTTCCCTTCCTCCGCTCCACGAATAAAAATTCCATCCAATACCTCTTATCATAGACCTTAATGGCGCAAATGGCCCCTGCTGTCGGAAGCCTACAAATAACGATCGTCCGCTGTCTCCATTTCAAAAACGGACTGCCGCCGACGCTATTGCTGAGCGCTGACGGCAGCTTCACCATCCGGGTGATCGGTGACGTCCAGCAAAAAGCTTTCACTGATAAGAGCTTAGTTGCTCTCATCTCTGCCTCACGATCCATTTCTCGTGACTATTTATGGAGTCTATAAAACAACGAAGGAAGCAGTGGGAGGGGACCAGTTAAGGTAACGACGGAGGCATGGAATAAATGGCCCAGAGTTATGTAAGAAGGAAAAAATAATATGTTCATATCCAACTGATTACTCACCAGCAGCATAATTTTTCGTCATAAAGTAAAATTTAATGTTTTTACGATACACTGTCACGGGGAAAAACAACAAAGTAGTAGCACACGAAACGTAAATACATTTTCATAGAAACTCACTTTCGGTGAACTTGATATTCATAAAGATATCTCCATAAAACTGACGGTCTCTCGCAACTTTTTGATGACCAGATGCTAAATCTCATTTCGCGGAAATCAGCTTAAAGCATTGAACTAAGAAAGATTCCGCTCCGTATCACGATCGCAAAATGACTTATTGCGTCGATAAATACATAAATTGCTCAGTCTTAGCTAGTCCACATTCTTGTCGCTTAAGCATATTTTTTCCACTGTGTAATCAGTTAACTACGCAATGCAGCGTCTTGTTGTATTTTAATTGATTTATTCTGGATAGGCTTAACGCGCAGAATTCCATCCTTCAATTCAATGATTGATGGCAGGCCTCTTTTTGTCGCAACACCATATCCTCCGCCCAACGCTGACGTGCATTTGAGAGAATAAGAGTGCTTCGCCTGATCCGAGTTCTGGGAACAAATGTAGATCCGGCAGCAGAAGGACGAATGAAAAGCAATAAGCCGGAAATCCCGTCGTGAAATCATCGAAGACGGAAGTATTTGTCCTTGTGAGAGAAGAGACTTTCAGGATCCGGAGCAGCCCAATATTGATAAGTAAGCCATTTCCACGCCACCTAACGCATGGGATGATAGTTTTCGCGGTAGGATGGCAACGACTTAAATATATCGTGTATCTGAATTTACGTCGCTGGTGAAAAACAACGAGGCGTTCATTCAAACAGTTCAAATGACTTCTGACTGATAGTATTCGGAGGGACAACGGACAGATAAATTAATTCGCTCGTTTCTAGCTGGGTATTTGGGTGGAGATAAGATATTTCAGGCAATGGAGGAAGGGTTTTGCGAAACTCGACGTCGGTATTAGCCTAACCTGAAAAAAATTGGATGTAGCAACTAAGAATCGGACATGAAACTGGGGCGCTATCGAATTAGTTGGTTGAGGCAGCCATTTTAAAATGGCACGTCGGATTTGACTGCACCGACCAACTCCCTTGGATCCACAGTCCACAAGTGTTTAGCTCCCACATCCAACTGCAGTGGATACATCAAGTAATCGCTATGATGTCTTTACTGCATATTCACTACTGTTCTTGGATAACCATTGTTGTATATGAGGCGGTTTTATTATCATACAGATATGGAAAGTTAACCAAATCAATATGCTTACATATTGTTTATTGATGAAGCATGGCAACTATATCCAAATCTACAAAAGGACACACAGATCCATATATTACACGGCTGTGTGCTGTCAAGCTGCAAGCCTGAAGGCCACATAAATTGTTGTTTAGCATTCTGACAGACATGATCAGCTGGCAAGTCAGTAAATTACCAGTATTTACACAGATTGTCTTCAAACGTCATATGCATCATAATTTCCATTTAAACTCAATGTATACAACTCATCACATACAAAACACACATCACTACTTCCAATGCAAATTATTCTATCAATATCACCATCAACTCCTCGCTGCTAGCATAGAATCACTAATATACTGCCACAATATTATAATCTCCATAAATATATTCCATCCCTTCTTAAACAATTAACTACAATATTTTAAAAAATCTTTACCTTCAAGACGTAGAAATTTCACTAACATTCAATACATTTATAATTTCTAGGGCTATACCCGCTGCCGTATTCATTAACTTTTTTTAAATTGTTCGCGATGGCACATAATAAAACAAACGATATTACTATCGTTTACGAAAGCAAAATACCGTACGCGCTCGGCGGGTAATTCCATTCTCCCAAGTAGAATGTTGTAATTTCACGCTGTTGATATAAGCATAAGCATTATAATCAACTGCATAGTCGCACTGCTTACTGAAATGTGTCTATTGTTACACTGCCTATATAAACAAAACATGGTGATTTGGAAATATTGCTCGGCATAACGGGTTAGCAATTACATTGGTTGTCCAGTCCTACTAGCTGGGGCTATACTCTTTGCGAGAGCTGTCTGGACTATAAAAGTGGTGCGCTCACCAATTAGTGAATATAAAATTAAATTGGAGAATATATCCAACCATATTGGTTGACATATCTATTGCAATCGGTATTAGGTCCAATTACTTCTTATCCAACTAAATTGGATGCCTAACCAACCTCTTTTTTCGAGTGTACTTTTAACGAAAGGCGCCAAGGGGACCACCGCTAAGCGTCCCATGCGACGGACAGAGAACTGAATTTGAAGTGCTCTCCAAACATCACGCAAGTGGGGACCGGTATATAAATGAAAAATGGCCTAGGCTGGGATTAGAACCCGCGCTAGCGAGATGGGAAGCCAGTACTCCAGCCCAAATACCAACCCAATCCCCTCTGGAATACAATTCAAGCCTTCAAGAAGGCGGTTCCTCATTTCAATGTGACTACTGCGGCAGTGGCCAAGACGCTGGTGACGAGAGGTGCCCAACCGGAGGGAAGAGTGAAACTGAAGAAATACGTTGAATATTAAGGAGAAAACGTGAAAGCAACAGTGGCAGTCTGGACTGGATGACTTCGTGACTAACGCTTTGGAAACTACCGACGGCCTGAAAGAGGCTTTTCCAGTGAAATAAAAGTGTCACAAGTACAATCACTAACGCAAATTTTAGAAAAAAGAATGGGGGAACTTTTTAAATTATGTCAACATTTTCAAATTAAATCAGGATCGAGAATAAAAATTGGCCAATTATAGGGCTAAAAGTAAATTGGCGTGCTTAACGGGAAATATTATGACAACCAATTCGATAATCATGTAGCAAGGAAGGAAAAGAAAATTAATTCTGAATGCTCAACTAAGTATATCAAGACTTCATCATTGAAACATTTTATACTCATTCAACTCTGAATTTGGTCGAAATATAGTTCTGATAGAGATATTTAAAATGCATCACTGACTCACATCAGGGGCCATGTTCTATTAGGCAATCACCTCGGAATTCCGAGGTTGGTCCACGGAAGGACGTCACAATTTCGGAAGAGTCACCAAATACGCAATTCTATTACGTTTTCGTGGATGCAGCGCCTCGTAATATGGTGTTTCCGATTCGGAAAAAGGCGAGGTTCTTGAAAACACAGCTGTCACCTCGGAAACAGCAGTAGAAGTTTCTACTTCGTGTTTTACATTCACGATTTTACCGTACATAATTAACGCATGCTGTTTGTTGTGACAAAAACATTTCAACAAAATTAATGTACGAATACAATTTTCAATTGAAGTTAGCTACAATAAATTAACTACAGAACGATTTCCCCGTTGCAGGTAAACGGCGAAGGGGAATTACTTTTGAGTGCTTAGGTATGTACATTAAATTCTTAGGTATCTTTCAACTTGCTAACCTTGTATTACAAAAATGTTTGGAAATGTTAGACAATGACTTCTTTGAAATTTATTTCTCAGTTTCGCAAGCAACTGGCTAATGCCTATTTTTGTATGAGTATTTTTCAAAAATAAAAATTCCCCTCCACCTACATAAAATGCTTATCATCCGCCACTACCGTTCTCGCAAACACGACATTCAAACGATCATAAGTTCCCATATTAGTCCGATTTCAAAACCCCCTTCTTTGATAAGTAAATGCAAATTGATTAACATTATAAATACAAAAATGAATTTATTTGATGTCCAAAAATGGTATCTGCCATTTTATACTACCTACTTAATGATGATCATCACACCGATTTTAGATTTTGGCGTTGAATGTGTAAATTTTCTTATAAAGTGTCACAAGCACATTAAATTAAATAGATTCATCGATAAAATATATACAGGTCACATAATATGACGCTTTTGATCCAATTTTCCAATAAATAAAGATAATTAGTTTCAAGATAACATGCACTTACTAAATTTAATTCCATCCACAGTGTTTTTATTTGAAAAACATAGTGGATGATTGTGATCCACTGCTGATTTATCTCACTGCCCCTTAGATGTTGCGTCATATCAGTCATGACGTAGTTCGACGATACTTCAGCTATCTTTACCTCCTCCCTCCAAGAAAGGAGGAAACGGAAAAGTTGTGGTTGGGGACAAATGCTTGGGGACTACACTTTTAGAGTTTCCGTTGCCAGACATCGGAAATGGAAAGTGGAAATTACAAAATTTGGCCCGCCCCAGAACGGAATTTGCTCACACACGAAAAATTTCTGCAAATTTATAAATGATACAGCTTTATGCTATCACGAATATTAATGAAAGACAGATTTTTCTACATGAATATCAACATAGAAGAGTTAATGCCACTCGATTCACTTTACGGAAGTTTTATTCGTTTTTTAATGAATCAACTACCCTCACGGACATTGAGCAACGATGGACACGGATAGTTTGTGCCACGTGGAGATCAACGGAGCAACGAAATGCGCTCGTGCGGCCGCTACGATACTGGCCACACAAACACCGGGAGGCACCTCTTGAGCGCAAAATGTGTCACGACTCCGTGCCTTCCCTCCCCGCGCCCCCGTTGATCGAGGCATATGGAAATAAAGAAGCGGAACCGACGCTCGCAGATCCCCCCTACCTGCCGGATCGTGACACGGCCTATCACGGAGTGCTGGCACCCATGGGGCCTGAGCACACGCCCGCGGACAATTGGCCAACAGCCCGGTCCGAAATGAATGAGGTGTCCGTCGGCCCCGCGGTTGGTGACTCACGGGCGTAGCTTCCTCGGCATCAAAACAATCATGTCCCCGATTCGGCGGGAGGTCATCGTGCCCCTGACTCAAGAAGAAACCGCCGGTTCGGCGATGGCGGGAAGACACCGCGCGGGTCGCCTCATGGCCGCGCCCGATCTTCGGCCTGATATCATCTGCCGTGTTACACTGCGTCCCACGTGACTTGGCGGACCGCGCGGCGACATTGGCATGGGGAGGGTCATCTGGGGATCACTGGTGAAAGATAGACTCGGCGACGAGAGCAATTGCGCACCAAATGGACACCAGCGGGAGCGCGAAGACCATAACAGAGGATTGGGTTGGTGTGATGTGACTAGAGGACTGCTCCCCTATGCCGAGAGCCCGGGATCGAGCCATAGCCTTCCTACTTGAGTGCCGTATGGTTGTTACATCAAGCCCGTTACTCCGTTCGTCGCATGGGACTAAAATCTTGAATCTTCTTGCTTACTGCGTTGAACAGAGGACGGCCTGTTTCAAATGAGTGGGTACATATCTCATTTACTTCACAACTTCTCCAGTGCCCTCGAACGAGAGAAGCGGGGTATAGGGTTCGTGTGGAGACTGGGGTACTTGTCTCCTGTCCCGAGTGCTAGGGTTCGAGCCCCGGTAGTGGCATGGACTTTGCCTTACATGGGTGAAGTTCAAAGAGTAATTAACGATCAGTAGCCTATCCGTTAGATGGGAGGTTACAATGGAATCCTCTTGAGACTTTCTTCAAGAGAATGGCAATTCCGACTCCGATTTCTCTCCACCTTGTTCCGCCCCCTATAAATGCTACCTGCGTCCCACCATCCACTTATCCTCGATGAAGCAAATGGCCTCAACTCTCGGTAGCCTTTCCAAATAATGAGTATCAACACGCGAAGCCCCTAAGAAACCATCTGTACGAATGTGAGCTCCGCTCCGCAGCCTTTTGCGAAAGTTGCCTTAGATCTCCATCCCGATGCAGAGATGATGGAAGTTAGACGCTCGCAAGTAAATTGACCACGACGTCTTACTCCCGCGTTCCCTTCGTACACATAAAAATATTGCCCTGCCAGCCTCAAGGGCGTGACGCAGAAGATTGGAGATTAGTAGCCATGAGAGATGGAGAGGAGTTAAAGGAGGAATTGGAAGAAAGGCGACGATGAAGATGTTTCAGCCACTCACCAGAAAAAAATCACTCATTTTCTCGCCAGCTAAAATATCCCCTGAGTTAGCCGTTTTATATGATGATAGCATGTTATATCTAAATTTTACCGTGCACGGTGAAGTAAGAGCTTAGACTTAGAGCCTAAACTTTGTTACCATTTACATGATAGGAGATTAAACCTAGTGATCGAGAAAAAAAGGTTGCAACAGTAAATCCTGATTTGGTTAACGGTTCACTCTGTGCCCTCTGGTCATAATAGCTCAGGAAATGAAATAATGTTCGCACATATTTTTCGACAGTACGTCTCTTTACTCGGGGCTGAGCTTAAAGCCACCGAGTGCGTCTACCGGGTTGCGGATGGTGTGTCGACCTCTAAATATTGAGGTTAGATGCGAAATAAGAGAATTAACTCGTCGAATAAGCAGTCGTGGACAAAAAGCGACGGCATTCCGAGGGGGTATTTGGTCTATCCCTGAGTAAGGTAGGCCACTAAATAACACAGAACCTGTGAAGATGCTGTGACTTGGCGACGGGAGGCCGCCAACAATAACGCTTCCCATCACCCGGAGGAGAGGGCAGCAGCTCTTCTTCACATGAGTGAAGGTGGACACCACAATGGTCCGCACAGCGACACTCATTTCACTACAGGCGTGGTAATATTCACTTTAACGGCTGTAGTACTGCGATGTGGAAGGCAAGAGGAAACCACCACATTATTATCCCGAGGAGTCGCAGCTACTCCACTCCTTTATTTCTTATCATGACGTGATGGAAACCTCTCGAGTAAAATATTCCGGAGGTAAAATAGTCCCCCATTCGGATCTCCGGGCGGGGACTACCCGAGAGAGCACATCAGTCAAGTGTGATAGTCACTTTAGGGTAGGAACGTGGAACGTGCGATCACTTTGGACCTGCGGAAGACTGGAGAACCTGAAGGTGGAAATGCGGAGAATGGACCTCGATGTATAAGGAATCAGTAAAATGAGATGGCCTGAAGAAGGAGACTTCTGGAGCGGAATTTATAGAATTATTCACACTGGATCAAAAAATGGTAACGCTTGAGTAGGCATAATGCTCAGGAAGAGTGCAGGAATGCGCGTGAAGAGCTTCCTGCAGTACAGTGGGAGGATTATAATGGTGAAGATTGAGACCAAGCCTACAGATACCATTGTGGTACAAATTTACATGCCTACGTCGGACTACGAAGACGAAGGAGTGGAAGACGTCTATGAGGATATCGCGGAAGTAATAAAGCACGTAAAGGGAGAAGAAAACTGAACTATTTTAGGAGATTTGAACGCTGTCGTTGGCGAAGGTAAAGATGAAAGAGTAACAGGCTTATTGCCAGGCTTGGGAAATGGAAATGAGAGAGAAGAAGGACTTATAGAATTCTGTACACAACACAAGTTGGTGATGGTAAACACATTGTTTAAAAACCACCAACGGGGAAGATATGCCAGGAAAATGTCCGGAGACAGAAGAAGATTTAAAATTGACTACATTTTAGTGAAGCAGAGATTTAGAAACCAGGTGAAGAACTGCAAAAGTTACCCGGGTGCAGATATCGACAGTGACCACAACTCAGTGATGATGAAATTCCACTTAAAACTCAAGAAATCGAAAAAATTAATGAAGAACGTATGGCAAGTAGAGAAACTAAAGGAACTTCAACAACGGCTGGCCTTTCAAAAGGCAGTGGAAAAAAATAGAAGAGGATTTGACTGTGAAATCAGTGGAAGACTGATGGGAGAATATCAAAATCGGGCTAAAGGAAGCAGCAAAAGAATCTCTGGGGAGAAGAAAAGCTGTCAAGAAGAAGCAATGGATTACAGAAGAAGTCTTAGAATTGATTGAAGAGAGAAGAAAATATAAAAATGTGGAAACTGAAGAAGGGCAACTTCGCTACAAAAGAATCAGGAATGAAATAAACCCTATAGCGAGAAAAGCAAGGGAAAAGTGGATGAAGGATCTATGCAAAGATGTACAAAGTAACCTCGCAGATGAAAATGTGGAAGTTGCGTACAGGATGTTGAGAAATCACTTCAAGGAACGGGCTGCAAGATGCAAAAGCATTAGGGACAAGAATGGAGAGCTCTTAATTGAATATGAGGATAAAGTGAAGAGATGGAAGGAATACTTGGAAGAGTCGTACAATGGAAGCTGTCTTGGACCGAAAGTAATCGAAGAGGAAAATGAAGTCGATAAGGATGATTTGGGAGATTTAATCTTAAGATCAGAATTTGATGCAGCTGTAAGGGATCTGAGGATAAATAAGGCATCGGGAATAGATGATATTCCTGCTGAATTGATAAAAACCGCCGGAGAGAAGACATTAACTCAGCTGTACAAAACCATCTGCGACATGTATTCTACAGGAGAGATACCGACGGACTTTGAGAAGAACACCATCATCCCTATTGCCAAAATAAAGAGGGCTGAGAACTGTGAACATTATAGGACCATAAGCCTGACGACACATGTCTCGAAGATATTGACGAGAATCATCTATAGAAGAATAGAACGAAAAGCTGAGGAGTTCCTGGATGAGGACCAATTCGGGTTCAGACGAAAAAAGGGCACAGGAGAAGCGATTTTGGCCCTAAGGCTACTTATAGAGAAGAGAATAGAGAAGAATATACCGACGTTTTTTTGCATTTGTACATTTGGAAAAGGCATTTGACAACGTGGATTGGAACATGATGCTAAAGATTCTGAAAGAATTTGGAGTATCGTTCAATGACCGAAGAGTTATTCACAGCTTGTGTAAAAACCAGGTGGCCATAATCAAATCAGGACCCAGCAGTACAGAAGCAAGAGTAAAGAAAGGAGTGAGGCAGGGGTGTGCACAGTATCTCGTATTATTAAATGCCTACATCGAGAAAACCATCCAAGAAGTCAAAGAAAAGTCTCCGGGGGTGAATATCCACGGGGAGAAAATCAGCATGCTACGATTCGCCGATGACATAGCAGTCATGGTGGAAACAGAAGGAGATTTAAAGAAGACACTAGGAAATACGGAAAGAACAATGACCAGATATCATCTGAAGATCAATGAAAAGTAAACTAAGGTATTGATATGCAGTAGGAGAAAGGAATCCAGGACCAATGTTAAACTAGAAAACAAAAATTGAGGAAAAAGAATGCCTTCTTAATTCACAAAATTGAAAGGCTTGTTTGCAATGTGATCAATTACACATCGTTAAATGTTTCCAGCAACTGTTACAAGATAGAAAACTATAATTATCGGTAAGAATCACAACAGACATTTATCCTTACAGTGCAACGTATTCTGATTGGTGTGCGTTAATTAAGGGTGATGCTATTCTTAAAAGCAATTGAACGAAATTTTATTGGGGATTTACTTAGGATTCCTGCCGGCTGATTTTGGGCGTAATTAACCATTAATAATGTTTATTAACCCAGATGTAGAAGAGCCAGACTTGACCTAGCCTCGTACAAGAGTTCAGAACTGGCAATAGCAAAGTGATTCATGCTCCTCTATCGTACGCATAGAAAGTGAAATTCTTCTCACTAGATGGCTAAAGTAACTCGGAGCAGGCTAGCGAGTGAGCACGGTCTTAATGCCAAGGTAATGTCACGTGAATAACGATTCCTTCCTGTGCTGCCCAACTGTGTTCCCGCGAAAGTGAGAGAGAGAGAGAGATGTAAAAAAGCCTTGCTGATGAGAGAAACGGTATATGCGAGAATAGATTTTTATTAGGACCTAATCTTGAGGCATTTGTCACCACGTCTTCGTTATCGCGGCAGGAAATTTTGGCGACAAGGATGAAATACTGATGGAAAGAGTTTTCGAAAATCACTGTCAGCTACTAAATTTCTTACGCACTGAGTCACACTGAGAGCACAAATCAATCTGATTCCATTTGATGACAGCTGGTACTTACAGTTTTTTTTTGGGAGCTATCATTTAATCATCGTGTAGACAGTTTATAGGCTAGCACGCTCCTGCCTCACCTCTTTCAGAACAGCACAATTCACTCCGCTCTTTCAACAAGTTCGGCAACCGTGAGGTAGCGAGTTCGAAACCTGCCTCGGGCATGACCGTTGTGTTTGATTCAGGTTTATAGTAAAATTAGACGGTGTGATATAATCTGTGCCATTGGATCATCTTAAAACACAATTTTACAGCTCCGTTCTCAAATATTCTGATTCTTGTTAGATCGTCAACACCTTTCTTACTAGTTATCACCATTCAGGAATTTTCAGCAAATCATTCCTTCCCCATCTCGAACTCTGTTCGCCTTTTAGATCGGGATAGATGTCGTACTTAGACGATTGGCTTTCTTGGGATTGGGATTCTTTTTCAGCGAAGTACCACCCATTACTTGTGTGAAGAGCTTATCAAGGTCAGTTCACCGATCTTCGGAGAGTATCGTTAATATTTGTGTCTTTCAACAGGGAAGACTAATAATTTTCCAAGAGTAAGCCACGTTTCCTTCCTCACTCCCCATTCAAAATAATATTCCAACCTCTAACCACCAACCCCTAATGGCGTAATTGACTTCGGATGTTCATCCATTTCACCTAACTCCCTCCACTACGCGCACTTCCCGTTTTCCTCCTTCACACACGCAAAATAGTTTTCCCCCACCAATACTTTCCCTCTCTCCAGATCCACAGCCAACTCCTTAAATTCTCCAATCGCCTAAGATATTACCAAACTCACATCTTGGACGTAGTACATCACAAAAAATGTCCTCCGTAAGGTTGCCAGCATATCAGCGATCATTTCCAGGAAGTTTATAATTGAACGAGTGAAAATTTCGGGAGTTTCTGGGAGAATAGGGTTTGAGATGAATCCCTGATATAGGCATTACTCCAAGAAGGTAAATGAAAGCGGTACTTTTCACCTAGAGAGAAGAATAATGAAACTCCTTTAATTATTATTGAAAGCTTAGGAAAACTGACGGACCAGGAGATTCCTTAATTACGATTTCTGCTTCCCGCCGGGAGAGACGTGTCGAAATATGCCCCAACTAGGGAGAGGTAACGACTCTAGTCCTACATCACACGGTCCATTTATGCTGATCACTGAGGCCGACCAAACAACTGACAGGACGAAAGCGGAGTCTACAGGAATTACATACAAGCTGAGCTGTTACATAAGTATTTTCCCGTGAAAATATATTAGATGGGTGAGATAGTCGCAATAAAATTTAAAAACAGTACAATTACTGATGCGGAATATGATAGACTGACTTCACACCATTAGTACATACGTTTTGGACAGTTTTACTCTTGGAGGCTAAAGGTGCCATGAAACGGCTTCCTGTGTTTTCATTAAAACGCTCAGGGCGCCATACATTGGATCTTGATAAAAATAGTTTATCTTAAAACATGGTTCTATAAAAAGCTAAATATTAAATTAACTCATAGAAATGTTTTGAATTAAGTGAAACACTTTTTAAAAATAAGCTTAAAATGCCACATGTAAAGGCTAAATTTTAGGCTTGAAAAAATTTAGCTTTAAACTTTAAACTTTAGCTTAAACTTTAAACAAAGAGTTAATATTTTTAAGTTAGCTGTGAGCTTTATGAGGGAGGGGGAAGGGGGACGTAAATGCCGTGAGAGCAAAAGGGTTCAAGACAATTCTGAGTCAACCATTCCAAGTCAAAGTCGAAGAAACTAATCAAAACAAGATTTCTTCCAAGAACCGCCCAAAGTAATGACTTTCCACAGTACACTCGCGCCGCTGGAACGGCATGCTCGCATTTGACAGTGGTGGCATAAAGATTCTTTAAACGTCCTGAGGTAAAATTTACTTGCTTCACCGCGACCGCACCACTTTGGCATCTGAATCGAGTTCTCACTGGATTCGCATGGCTTTCATTCAATGAGCTCCTCAAGATTTGCCTTTCAAATGTGACTTTATGCGCTTCCTTTCCATGACTCATCAAGTCTGCAGTGATCCCCTCGCGTCCGATCGAATGGCGGTTGCCAACTTGACAACGGTCTGAAAGTCGTGCTCTTTGAAAAAATCAAATGTATGGACTTTGGAACTTGATTTGAGAATTTCCAATTCCACATTACTCAATGCCTTTAGCCTGAAAAAACGTATAATCGAGAGAAAAGGCACTGCCATCAAATTTTCCCCAAATTACGCGTAAATGGAAGCTCCCAAGAAACCAACTGACGTTTTATTAACGCCAAACACCTGCCCCTCGACGTCCAAGCAAAACTTAACCAATACTTTGGATGACAGACGGCGATATATACCACCAGTAAATTAGGCTCATAAATGACATTTGTAGTAAAAAAATGACTGTCCCAGCTTTTACTCCATATAAAATTGTGATACAAAGACCCTTTATTAAATATGCATAAGACTCAGTATGGAGCAACGATTCCCAAGCTATTTTCACTTGTCCTTTCACCTTCGGCGTCCATTTTCCCGATCTTTAACTCTTCTTCATGAACCATGCTTGTAACTTATGCAGTAACTGCTCATTTGTAGCTGGATCCGTAGCGTAGTCGCTAAAATACGATTGGTTACTGGTCCATAATGCAATGCCGGTCGTCATTCCTTAGATCTATTATATTCAGACGAAAGAATGTGCTTAGCGTTAATTCCACCATTATTTAACTCTATTTGCCTAACATCAGACGTGTACTTCTAAGAGGCACGAGTGCCATGGGTTAGGAATACTTACTGTAAATACGACTCATCGTGTCTCAGAAACAAAATTAACAACAGTGCGTAATATAATGCTTTCTGGATTTGGTTTGGGATTAATTTTTCTGATCTGGACCACTTACACCCTCGCCAGTAGCCTTTGATCACAGCCGCATAGATGCCTGGTAGATAAATTCAAAACCCTCAGAGTCCACTCTTTCCTCAGCGTACTTTTTGCAATCCAAGTATGAATGAAAATGTCTTTTATACGTGAATTAATGTGTGCATGTTTTTTTGCGTGAAATTCTTCGATCAATTAGAAATAAATCTTTTGGTTTGAGCGCTTGTGACGCCTTTTCACTGACATATATTTAGTATGACATTACACAAGTTCAATGGGTGTAATACACTGGCCAGTGCCGCGTTTAAATCCGAGAGGGGCCTCGTTTGAGAGATACACCTAAACCAAAAGCTGTTTTTCGGAGAATCCGTACCCTAATCTACTACACTGAACTTTGGGAAGAACACTGAGGTTATCACTTAATGCAGGCCACAATTTACTAGCAAGACGACGTCCAAGCAATGAATATGAGAATACTATGAGTTTGGAGGAAAATAAATCCATTATACCATACGGCCAAATTCTTTTCACTTATGACTGACTTCCCGAATGGAACTCTTCATTATTATTCTTCATGCCACAAATTCCATTTAGTACCAATTATCCTTTAAACTCCACCTGGTAAACAATGTAAATGGCGACACAGAGAAAGAACCTGAGTTTGAGGCACCATCGACGACGAGCTATTGATTGATTTTGATTATAAATTGAAGATAAAATTCGAAAAAGGCATAAATTAATCAAGAGTGAATTTTTAAAAATACTGCAAATGATTATGAGCAATGAATGTATACTGTAATGACTATGAGCAATGTGACATACTTGTGCAAGTCTGGATCAAGAATATTAACACTTTCATTTGAAGTTGGCCATTTCAAGTGGGATTTTTGAAAGAACCATTACAGTGGCTGTAACAAATACATAAAAATAAATTATTGCGCCCATGTCCGCCGAAGTTTCGATTCCCGACTCGGTCATCGTCTTCAGGGCTTCTGAATCGGAATAACCCGGTGGAGGACCCGAGAAACCTTCACGCAGCGGATACGCCGGGAAAGCACCAGAACTTTCAAAATAAATAAGTCTACAAAAAACTATAAAAATCAGCCATAAGGTCATATTTTGAGCCCATTTTAGACAGTGGAATTATATATTTGGCACTTCCCGTTCACTAACAGAGAACTGCCCCCGACACATCTGAATATCAAGGGGCACTGCTCGGGAAGCAATTTAAACAAGATGTATGACGCCCTTTTCAATAAATAATGCAGACTAGTGGGCCGAGGCATCCATGGGTTTATCCAGTGGTAAGAAAGAGGACGTCACGGGCGATTAGGAAGAGGAAATAATTTACGGCTTCTTGCGGACCCGGAACGACACAAATTCATCAATGCTGATAGAAACGACTCCGACGTTAATTCATGCCTTGCTGTGAAAATGAACGCATTATTCAACGAAGCCTGATGTTAAGTTCTCAAAAAGGAAAAGCACAAAAGACATGATAAATTGGGATAAATCACATCTTGCTTCAGATGTCTTATGAAATATCTCACTCATTTCAAGGACGAAATTTTGGACGTAACAAGGGGTATAAAAATCGATTGAGGAATATCACTTACACTGATTTGGCATAAACGTTGTCGTACTGAAAGGAGCGAATCATTCCACTCGTGAGGCAGAACTAAGAGCACATAAAATATGAATCAGAAAGTCATCTGTGCCAACGGTTCGTATATTTCTCCAGACGGAGAAGGGGCTTGCCGTGACAAAATTTAAGGTGTAAACACGGCTTCATTATGTAAATTCCCAACAGACTTTAGCAATAATGTTTACAACTGTAATTTTCTCCAACAGTTCTTTCTCCAGTTGAGAATTTCTTACGGGTCACAGATGCTATGGAACAAACTGCCATCGCGATTAAAAAAATTCCGTAAGATAGAGTAAATAATGCACGACTAAATTATCTCATTTCTAGTGAGTGGTCGCTACATTCATCGTACGACATATCGCGTAAATGCGACTTAAAAAATTAATGATGATCCTGTTTCCCAACATCTGTGCTATTTTCACCGAGGCTGTAAATTGGAAACTTGTAATATTAGCAAGACTGAAGCAGTATAAATATATTTTTTGAAAGTATTTTTGATTTTGAACAAAATAATTTCGTACCCGAAATATACATTTTTGGAAGAAAAATGAGTTTTTATATTTAATGGAGAACGGAGAATAAATAATTACCAATTACTAAAATACGGCAATAGTTTATTTCATGCCAAAACTCAAACAAAATAAGCGTTTAACCCCAAGATGAGGATAAATTTCACTAAATTCTAAGCCCAATAGCGCACGAAATTTTCACTTCAGAGCAGGGGGGAAGTTCCTTTCCATGTGCCGCTTGTTGCTTGCCACAAAATTTTAGCACCGTGAACATCACTCGAAGTGGCATAAGCTGATCGTGTCATGAGAGGTCCTTCCTGGCATTAGCACCTCGAGCCTCCGTTCAACATCCTAACCCCCACCCCCCAGCAGGGCTACCAAACCGTTCAATTGTTTAACGTTCGACAAAAAAATCAGCGATAACCGCGACCCGAAGTCGAGCCGCCGGTAAAGTGGCGGAATCGGCAATAACGTTTTGGCATGGCCCCCACTTCTCTATCCTAGCTAAGCAGCGCGTCTTCATGTAACCGCGGCGTACGCCCCTGGATGGGGCGCCACCCCTGCAAGGGGTTCCTGGCTGCAAAGGATGCCTAATCGCGAGGGGCTCACAGGCGCAACGACGAGTGCATAGCAGCTGGGCGCGTCCATTTCCTGTCGAATCCATCGAGAGGCAAATCGCGTGCCTCACACCACCATGCGACTCACTTCGAGGTGGCAAAGGGAGGGACCGTAAGTGACTCAAATCTTCGACCATCTGTGGCAGATTACGTTGGAATTTATTTCATACTGTCTCCGCACCCTGAAAAGCATCGCGTAGAAGTAACATCGGTCCCGTACGGTCGATATCCTGGGAAAAAATTCCACCAGAGAAAGAGGCCTTCACTACTAGGCAGGACTAACAACAAAGAATCTTTATCAATATGTTAGTTTTAAGGCAAGTGACGAGTTCAGACTGGAGCGCGGCGTCGTATAGTTCACTGGGCCATAAGAGAGGGTGAAAATACATTAAAAGCTTTTGGGATGAGAGCGTGGAGAGAACAAAGCAAAGGCAATGGCTGGAAGAATCAAAAATGAGGCATAGAACATTGATGAACCACGTTACTTTAGAAGATAGTATGTGGACGGCCGTGGTGGAAGGGTCTACATCTGCATCAAACGAGTGTCCTGTACCACCTCGATAGTGTGTGGCAGTGGGTGCATTTCCTTCGCCAAACTTTCACCACACACATGAAAACAACACTAATATTCAGGGATCTCCAAACGTTTTCAACTGTCCACCTCTTCAAGGGTTTATCGAAATTATCGACCTCGTGTAGTTTAATATTACTTCATTAGAATTTTATCGCAATAAAAAAGGATCTTCCGCGATTTTCGCTATATATTTTCTGGCAAAATATTAGTCCTCATGAAGTAAAACTATTATAAATTGTATTTTACTATTTTGATAAGAGCTTGTTCCAGCATTTATCATTATTGTATTATAAATTTAAGCAGGTATTATATCAGTAATTTTTAATTGCTCATTTTCCATCTACCTCCAATTGACCCCGGAGCTCGACTCGACTAAACCCCTTAAAATGTCATGTCTAGGGGCCGATATCCACCGCAAGAGAAGTAGATAAACGTGTTACTTATGCATCAACAAAGACAAAGGAAACTAAACCATTAGTACCTCCAATGGAAATCATAATATCTTCTGCGTTCAAGTAGGTATGAAACGACCGGTAAATCGTGGGGGGAAGAATGGATAGAATGGAGAACTTAGCCCCTAATCCATGAATCACCAATCTCGGTCATCCTGCCTTCCACTGGACTATCTACTAGGTAAGGGGTCTGCTTTGTATAGTGGTTAGAGTACCGGCTGCTCACCTGGAGGGCCCGTGTTAAAATCCCTGTGGTGGAAGATATTTTTCATCGGTAAACCGTCCCCTACTGTGTGCTTTGTGGATTTGATTAGAGTTCAGTACTACATCCGTCAGATAGAACGTCAAGCCGTAGTCCCCTTGGCGCCTTTCGTTAGAGTAGGCTAATGCCGACGCCGGGTTTCTCTCCACCCATCCTCCCTATCTTTTCATTCCTATCCTTGTACCTTTCCTCCAGGTCTGAAGAGCCTTTAAATGTGGGTACAGACTTGAAAAATCACAGATGGATCAACTAGGTACCATGCCAGGCCCTGGCCTCATTCTGCCAATGGCGTTTCCCCATTGAAGCATCCGCGTCGGCACATGTTCGACCCTGGGTACGGATCCTTCAAACCCTGCCTCGCGTCCCGGCGGACGTCTCATCCGGGTGATGAGGACAGGTGGCCAGAGGGGGCGGGGGCCCTACGCAAGCCATACGGCAACTCATTCAAGTCTTGAAGCGCCCATCGGAATGCCCAAAATGTGTCTCCCGGGACGATGGATTGCACAGGCTGTGACTGCGAGCAGGGTTTAAAATATCACATAATTAATGGGATTTGTGTCATATAATTAGGAAATCCGCAGGTTAACGGTTCGATTGAATCCCTCAGCAAAAATTTAAACTCATAGAAACCCTGTCATCCATGGTAAAATTCATTCATTCAGAAATTTTATGAACGAAACGGAAGAAACAACTGGGGTTACAACAACTGGGTGCTCAGCGTCGCTTAGGTTGTTCAAGTTTTCAAAACTGCACGCGACCTATGAAGAGTGCACAAAAATTCCGTCATGCCTGTCAGAATAAGAACTTTCCCAAAGTTTCGTAATTTTCCGTATTATTTCTCGAAAGAAAACAAACGGGTATATCGATGTAAATTGTAATGAATGCTACATGCTCATGGAACCATACTCATGATGGACTCAAATTTGGGAACAGAAATATATTTACTTGTAAATTGACTGTCACTTCAGCTTTGGGACTTGTTTTTACTGATGTAAGTATGCAATGTTTCAGCGCAGGATACGTATGATCCGATAGACTGAGTGAAACCTTGTGTGAGAAATACGTTAGTTAAATAGGGTTAACTAATGGAACAAAGTTCAATAATACCTTAATTCATCAACTGATACAAAACATAGCTCAAAATAGTTTCAAATAGATGACAAAGAAATTCGTTAAATGAAGACGTGGCAAAAACAGAGCCACCTATCCTACATGTAAATTGGATTCGCTTTCTAAACTGTGCAGATCGTTACGCACACCCTCTCAAAATATTTAAACGATTACTCCCAGAACTCACTCGACTGAAAATGGAAGAACGTCAATGGTGAAAGACGAAAGAAATATATATTCTCTCCCGACGGACACAAAGAATGATGACGAGTAGTCAGGGATTGCTTGAACTTAAAACGGAAGCTGATGTTCATGAGGTGCGTCACAATGAGCATTCATTCATCGAGCTTGTTTTTTTCCCTCTCTCATCGCACTGCTTGGGGCATCCCACGTGGTTAGAACGAGTTTCCTCTCGGACCATGAAACGGGGCTTTAGTCCACATGTGCACCGGTGGCGCTAGCTAGCGGTCCGGCGGAGAGCGTCGAGGACGAGCAGTGTGGGTGAAAGCAAGCTCTCTTCGGCTCGTCTCGTACGTGCAAGACACCGCTTAGCAGTACAATCAGGTAGTTTTTCTTGGCAGTGTGGACCGAGGGCACTCCAGAGCTCGTCTGCTAGACGCACACGGCAAGGATGGGGACGCGATTACAGAATGGATTATCAAAGAACTGCAAACTCTTCAATATTATTCCTCCTAGACGGCGAAAGGAGACTACAAGAAAACGCACAATCTTCTCTTGGCATCAAGGAATCAAGCCGCCGATGTAATCCGATTTGAAATTAATTTAATTCGAAAAGCAATCACTGCGTCACAAGAACATTTATGACGTGCTCGCGCTCCGAAATTGGTTCATGGATGGGTTTATTAGTTTCGTGATCAACAATGACAAGGTAAATTTGGAAGTAGGATGAGTTATCTGAGCCTTTCACTTATAGTTTTACCGATTGAATCGACAGTTCTCCATTCCACATGGGAGAAATGTGAATATTGTGTCCAATATAGCCCGAAAATTACCTGGACAAATCCGAGATACAATCAGAATTCATACCAATGACTTATGATCTCAAAATGTTAAGGGTACTGGTATTACGAACGAAAAAACAATTGAAAGTTTAATAAGAATTATGAAAGCACACATTATCGGCACATGAATGCCAATGTCGAAATAGTGTGATCCTATGTAAAAGTTCTTTGGCTCAATATTTGATTTTAGATGGAATTATTACATTATATTACACAATCAGATTAAAACCATTTAAATGAACGATGTAATGAAGTAGCATGATAACTAAATTATCTGAATATTTTAAAAACCTAGTCTATTAAATAATAATCTTAATCGCCAAAAAAGAGTACTGCGAAGGATTTGTCTATTCCAATTTTAAATACTTAATTTCACTAGTTTTAACGCGTGGGATAATTGTTCTTTAAGTGAATGTGATAATAACATAAGTGTAAAAAAACAAATAATTACTTACAGATTTCATTTTCTAGCGATGCTTATAACGTATTCTACAGCACTAGCAAAAATAAGAGTTGTTTATTGGTCATAGTTATTTTAATGTAAAATAGAGGTAATAACTCCAAGGCCGTAAACGTTTCACGTGCCTAACGAATGTGAAAGGGCGAAGGAATACATTTATAAGTGAACTAATTAGTTTATAGGAAATACGTAAATTAATTAATTCTTTCGCCCTTACGCATTCGTAAGGCGCATAAAATTCTTAAGGCCAATGAAATTCATGCCTTCATCAATATTTAACATAGAGTTATTTTGAAGACCAAAAGCGTAATAACTTACAATCTTTCGACGAGTAAATTCAACTACAGAGAGTTATTTGACTGAAAAACATAGACTGAAAATTATGATACATTCAATGACGTAAAGTATAAATGCTTTTGAATCTGCTACTTCTCTCTTAATATTTGATAAACACTATTGGCGTATTGCCAAGGTTTATTCATTTAACATATTTTGTGTCATACATTATGGAATATTCGCTCGTAATAATTCTGCAGCAGTCTATTTGATGATGTCTTACGACAGTAATTTTAAAAATATGTTTTGCACGAAGAAAACTTAGCAACAGAAAGGAACTTGAACTCAGTCTTGTGGCACTGCAGTAGTGATATTTTATTTTCACTCTTGAGCCACCAGCCTGGCATCTCTCTCCGTTTTCACGGTTAGCGGATGTTGGACCTTGAGATGTACGTGAGTCCTAATTTTCAGAATGCCGTTGGCGGTAGAGAGCTTACAAGTCCTCAAAACAAAGCGTAGGTAGATCACTGAACACTAATGTGTCGGAATACCAGCTATGAGACCAGTTTTTTTCTCTTCATGCGGTTGCCTAAAATCGGGAAATGTACCGAAATTAAAAGTTATATGGAATATTAAAAGGGCTCGAGGCAGTGAATGTTAATACAGCATATTTACAGTGTATCTTGCACGTCAGTCGGAATATTTCCTCAAAAATGGCAATGGAAAATTTTCCGATTCATTTCACGAAAACTGACGTTTTGACCTCAACTAAAAGCATCACTTTTCATCTGGTTTTCTTGGCTGTTTCGAATTTTCAGTCTATTACTTCCATCATGTTAATTCACAAGTAGATTGAAACTGAACTACGAAATAAACCTATGATAAAAAAATGAAAAGAGCAACACAACAAAGGAAAGTATAAGACCAGATTTAACAAAAAAACATCATAGCTAAGAGGTGCTCATGCTAATTGTTAAAGGAGACAAATACACTTGAGGAGTTTGCTGAGACCACTTTCATAGCATCACTCCTCACCAATACAACGAATCTTTTGCGATTAATGGTAACTTAATATAAAGCATTTGAGGGCGCAAAGCAGTAAATGTTGGCACTTTGGTGCCCTCGAATACCGAGGTGGTTTGCTAAATAATTTGTCATCACACTTGGAATCTATCCATTTACGGAAGTCTCACACCCCATAAAATACTGTACACAACAATGTAACGTTTTGGCTAGTAATTTAGACAGAGAATTCGTTTTTTTAAACTTTTATATGTTGCAGAAAAATAGTTATTTAATCCAGGGATAAAAAACTCCTACATTTCCCAATCGTGTACTTAAAAATCATGCCGACTTCATTTGGCCGTGTGGCCAGGTCGGCAACGTACCTGCCTGGAAACTCCAGGTTTGGATCTCGCCACGCCTTTAGATGTTGTTTTTGTCTTAGCAGTTAGGTATAACAATGCGATATAACCTAAGCACTTGGAGCACCAAATAAACTAAATATACACCTAAATGTGGTTTAACGACACTCTAATGGACAGGATATATTTAAATAATCACATCAGCACTAAGAACTTAAATGAACATTCGAGTTTTACTTTCAAAACATTAATGTTTTTGAGCAGGGGTCATCTAAAAATTGGTCGATATCCACCAATTTCTAGGGAAGGTGACGAGCTCGGAGCTCGATGGGAAAAAGTTTGTAAAAAAATTACTTATACAACATATGAAATCTATCGTTTAAGGCTGAATTTGATGAAACTCATTATCACAGAATAAGTAAAGCTTTGAAATTTTCAAAATAATTTATATCTCAACAACCGATTTTGTCACTAAGGCTACATCGGACAGTGCAGTTTAGAAGGTGCAGGGATATTTTGAAGGAAGCCAAAAGTCATCAAGGAAAATAAAGCCAAATTGATTCGAAACGGACTGTGCTTATTTGATATCATCCAACATTACACGAGGGGTAAGCAGCTAGTCCGAAAAATGTTTGCGAAGAATCATTTAGGATGTATTTCACTGGGACCGTACGATGGAGGAAGGAGGGACCTTTGTTCGAAGGAATACGTCCAATACAAGGAATTGGACGAATCGGAAATTTGTACACTTCCACGTTAGCACATGCGCCAAAACTTTCTTTCTTGGTACCAGACCTTTCTTCGGATCCAAAGGAAGCCCGGAGGAAAGAAACTTCCTTCGATATAGAATGATTGAATACTCGCTGTTTGGCGTGAAAAGGAAACCGATTTATCACATACGTAACCACTAGCTCGACTAGGGTGGTCAAACATTATGGGACCTAGAAGAAATAAATTCCAAAGTACACTAAACGCAGTGTTCAACCTGAAGGCTGGTCTGGTTGATGAGGTAGAGCTCACAAAGTAACACAATATTGCGAGTACCGTAAGTGCATAATATATGAATATGAAAGTTCTATAAGTTTCAACTCACATACTAATGCACTATAATATTATGAATTACATAGTGTCTTCATCGATGATAATACAATAGAATATACTCTATTATATTATCAATAATGAGGCCACTTTAACGTAGGAAAGAGCCATTTAGCTACCAAAATGTCTCATCTGAATTCAGTAGGTATACATATGTATGTATATGAAAAAAATTAAGAATTGCGATCTAGCCGGGGAAAACCTTAATAAAGTTAGTCCCTGATAATCACAATACTATACATAGACAGGGTTCGTGGTTGAGTGACCAGGGTCGAATAAAGATGACATTTTCATAGCACATGTTCACTTCGAAAATGCATTCCCGCATGCAATTTTGGAATAAAACTACTGATTGCAATCCAGAAATGCCTTCATCACACGGATGTTTGGACCAAATTACGCTTCCTATCTTTCAGCATATTCAATCCCTAACCAGGGAATCGCCGTCACTTGCTAAGGAGTGTTCATGCGGCTAATTAAAAACATACCTTGAAGTTCCTCGCGCTTTGTCATCTTGAATGAGAACAGAGTGAACTCCGAATTCATCACCTGCGGTGGCGAGATTAAGAACCTGCGTGGTATTTTCCTGCAAAATGTAAAATTAAGGTATGATACAAATTTTCCAAGCAAAGGACAACATTTACATAAATAATTTTACCCAAATATCCTTTTTCGACTAGGTTGAAGCTCAGGTGTTCAGATACGTTATCTACACGTCGTACACGATTAACGTGAAAATCCACTCATTTGAGGTTAGCAAATTATTATGGGGTTAGTAAAAAAGTTAAAAACAATTGGGATAATATGTTATAATTTCTCAGGCAGTACATAAAAAAAAGCAATCCATCACAATACGGAACTTGGATATTTACGGAAACCCTAATGGTTCTCCCAAGAACATTTTAGTTCAGCAATAATGTCTGTTTCCATCACTCTAAATGCTAGGCCTTTGTAGACACCCTATTTCTAGAACTACATACCCGAGAAACATTATATACCATGTTCAATTTCCGTGAAAAAACGAAATAATATTTAGAATTCAATTTAAAATGGTCCCCTAAAAGTATAAATTTTCGTTTTTCCAAAATATTATCTTTTAAAAATCTTATTCATATTTTACAGCGAATAAGATTCTTTGTATACAAAGTTCAAATGAAATTTTAGTAATTATAAGCAAAAAGAACACGAATTATTCCTTTTAGAGCATATTTCTAGGTAATATGCAAAATTATATCATCAAATTACAGTAATCACCGTAATCACTGCAGTTAACTTGATGACTGCAAATTTTCTAAGCAATCGATTATCCGTTAGCGAATGTTTACGATTTTATTTCATTTCTGCCTAAATATCTACGTCTAAATTCATGCAAGACTAGAGACATGTTTAACTATACGTACGAATGGGGAGATAGTCACAAAATTATCGAAAATATTCTAAAAGAGGTTTGAGGTCCATATGATTTAGGTTAGCGGAATATCTCGAAATCCGATGAAATTTGGTAATGACACTCGCATTAACTCCAACCGTGATCGTAAATGATAGGTTGTAAGAATTTCTTTAAAGCTGTAATTCTATCCTAATTAACTTATCGCTCAGTCAATTACTTCCAGATATTTACTCATTGTTACCTCTATCTTGGTTTCTCCAGAGTATCTTGTGGAATATATTTTCACCATTATTATGATCGTCAGCAACCCACCGCCTTAACTGCCCAATTCTAGCTCTTATTTTTGTTGTTGGGTTCTGTGTATTTATTGCGCATCTTCCTGGTTCTTTGTTTCCCATTTTATTAAGGGATCGGATTGGTTTTGTGGCAGGAGACCTGGCTTTTCATTCCGAGAGCCCGTGTTTGATTGACAGACGTAGCAGATTTCTTATTAATATGCTGAATCCAACTTTTGTGCAGAGTGGATAGCATTTCATGTTGTCCTCGGGCCATCGGATAGGACGTAAAACCGAGGGTCCCTAGAAGCATATTATTTAGAGTACGCCAATGCTGACGCCGAGTTCCATTCCACACTTCCCCGTTAAAGAAAAATTACTGCCTTTAAACAATTACCCTCCCATTCTAAATGGCGTAAATGACTTTAGTTATCGGTCACCTTCCCTAGTAGAAACAATAGAAAAATCATTTCATTTGCCCACCTGACCTAGAGCATCCGTCTCTTCAAAGTCTTTCATTCTTTTGGGACAGGTTTGTGGATATCCCAAGTCTCTAGGTCATTGAAAATGCGCCGGCAACACGAAATAGGCTAAGCATTCGGAGTGCAAATAGTACTTCTGATTGGGAAATAGGAACAAATAGAACTTTTTCACGCAAAACATTTGATGAGATCCCGTGTAGCATTTTAGTAAGGCATGATTTATTCCAATACAGTAAAGAGGAGTCCATGCATAGCGTTGCATCCATAAAAAAGACCATTCTGTTTGAGACAGTTTCGTCGACTTAGAAGAACTTCACGGATAATTGGCCCGCGGTACGGTTTCCGTTCATATGGCTCTCACGCACCAACATTAGGACGAACTTTTCGTGGAACTGGATGGCGCAGATTTATCTGAAGCCGGGCTCTGAGTACGACGACAAAGTGATCCCCATTTCCTTTTCGATTCACTTCTGACGTCCCCAGCGAATAGCATATTCATGATAACGGCCTCAGTGATTTCACGGAATCTCGACGACCCACACCCAGCAACATGCAAGTGATATACGCATACGATTTTGTTTCTCTTTAACTGTCGCGAGAAGAATCAGGAATCGTTCCTCGCGGGTCGTACTCGGAGGGGTAATGTCAAGATAAAACAACCCCAGCGAAATTTTACATAACAAGCATTCCGAGAATCGCCCCATTTGCATCTCACTTGAAAAACTCACTCAGTTTACGCCAAGAGGCAATATCCAGTCCTATTTCTCAGAATATCAGGATAGCCAAGAGACTTCACAATGAAAACAGTGAAAAACACCTGAAGCTAAAATACTTCCCTTGCGTTGCCATCCTTGATGGACCGCGAGGGCTCAACTTCTAGTACATTGAACCTAGGTAAAATTGCCATGTGAATTAGGAATCCTGGGTAGCGTAGTGGTCTGCGCAGTGGCCCGGAAAGCCAAAGGTCCATGGTTCGATTCCCGGTCCAGGTTAAGGTTCTTCGCATGGCAATTAATGTGAATTTCACCTCCGTTGACGGCAGGCTTGAAATATCTTACACCTAAAGCTGTGGTTTGAACTTCTGGTTAGTCTTCGCTACTCTGACAGTCCATTTTGCTCCAGGAAAAGAATTTTTAAACGTCGATGGCCTCCACGACACAGGCGTAGAGGCAATTTCCCACACCCTGGTCTCAATAGTACACAAATCTAACTCATTTACACATTATCAAAACCAATTTGTAGCTATAACGTTCCTAAATTAGTACAGAGTAATATGACCAGTGCCTCAGTTCTGTTTCTTTTTTTTGGAACATTATAATTAATCAGCTTTCATGGGGGAATCATATTCGAAATGTTTGTGGCATAGCGCTGAAAAGACTGGAATTTGTTGAAAGAGACTGGGAAATTAATTGTGGGAAGGTGTTGAAGCCGTAAAGGAAAAATGTCATCCCGCACTTTACAGGCCTCACCTTGGGTATGCATCAAGCATCTGAGATCCATTAAATAAAGATTTAATTCGGGAACCGAATAAGATACAAAGAAAAGTAGCGCGTTTTGTCTCACCAATTGCTATGAGCGTACAGAGTGCCACTCGGTTTTTGTAAGAGTTGAAGTTCGGAGAAGCTTGGAGTTTGGAATAGGGTTAGGAAACTCTTGAGACCATTAGATAGTTCGTAAGATTAAATTTATCAGAAAATTTAAATGACACGAATACAAATCTGACACTGCAGACATATGTTTATCCCCACACTACCTCAGCAGGACAGACAGAAGCAATAAACTAAGGGAAAACAACTTTCGGGCAGAGCGATGTAAGAATCCGTTTTTCACGCGCAATACCCGGCTAAAATTCAAGCAAAGTATAATTTCTTCAAAAAAATTTCACACATATTTAGTTAACTAAGTTTTTCTTTTTCCAGAGTAAAAGTCAACTTCACGGCCGGTGCCCTACCAATCCCTGCCACACGCCCTTGCGGTAGCTTGTAGGGTTTAATGCAGATTTAGGTGTAGACCTGCAACAATAGATACGCTGGCTGACATTAAACGGCACACAGTCTCAGCTTCCACAGACACCGTTCAGCCCCTAGCACTACCGAAAAACCACCGTCTATACCTTCCGATCCGAATCACAGGTTGTTTATTACACATGTACTACTCAGAATTTTGCAAACTTTTCATTTCCATGGAGTTTCCTCCTGCACCCAATCAAGAGTTCCTTCGGGTAATGTTTTAACAGGACTTCCTTTCAGAGTTGTTCCCGAGCGGGCCGTGGATCGCACTGTGGGAATATAAATTGAATGCATGCTAAAGTTGTAAGAGAACGCTGGGAGTAACATGCGCGGGAGCTTTGAGATGGCCATGTACACGACACTGCGTAATACCAAGTCAAGTGAAATGAGCGCTGCCGTGCAGTAAATTATCGGCAAACGTCAGTCAAAGATGGCTTACTCTCACTGTAATCTCGGAGCCATAAATGAATAGAAGTCAGTTACAACACTTATTTTCTCAGCCGAAAACATTCCATGCTGCAATTCCAACCGACTCTTTAGGTGAGTGTATTTCCTAAAGCGAAGGATTCCCGAAGAACTGGAGCAGTTACCTGGGCATTACGGTAAATAGCCGACAGTGCAGCAGTTAAGTGGCCTTCGCCTCATTTTTAGAGGGTGGAAAGCAAATGCTGGTATTGGCTCAAGTTGTTTAAAGACTTAAAAAATGTTAATGCACCACCACGTTTCCAATTGACTATTACGAAACGGAACATTACAGACGAATGGCCAATTGCATTTTATTGTTTCTACTGCGAGGCAGATAAAACGCCACAAGGAGAGGAGCTAGAGCAAGTGGAATCCTTCACGTACGTTCCTGGGAAGTAGCAAAAGGTGTACGGGAGGAGTTCAAGGGATATTAAGTGAAGAATAGCCCAAGAGTATTCATTATGAAAAGACAACTTCTAAGTTCAAAGAAAATAGAATTGTCAATAAAGAAGTAGTACGCGAAAACGCTCGTGAGGAGTGTTGCACTCTATGACTTGGAGGCATGGACCATTGGAAAGTTGGAATAGAAGACAGCAGCAGCGTTTGAAACTTGGGGCTGGAGACGTATGCTGAAGATCAGTTGTACAGATAAGATCAGAAATAAGTAAGAAATAGTGTACAGAAGACTATGATAGAAGAAATTAACATGGAATGCTATAAGTAAGACGAGGTTCACACAATAGGCAAAACACAGTGGCATAACGAATTTAGAAAAATAATAGAAGAAAAACATCACAAGGAAGACCGAGGGACATACAAATTGGTCAGGTTAAACTATTATGTTTTATATTTCATAAAACATAATAGTTACAAGGGCTTTATGGGCTTATCATGGGAGTGGGTAAAATGGAGCTTCGCCGTAAACTAATTTAAGGATGGCATGACTAATTATGATCCGAGATAAACAGCATGAGCTTAAAATATCTAAGATAGACGCTCCAACTGGCATAGAAAAAAATGTAAAAAAACACGTTCAAGCATGATGCATGTATGTACACACTATCACATTACAATCCATTATCCTGAAGTTGATGCTGATGGTAGTAACAGAATCAGGAATTTAAAGTGCTGCAACTGCTATGGTTATATCAAGCCGTCTAGCCAAACGTAATCATGAACCTAATCCAAAGAGACACAACGTCCATGCCCGATGTAGGATTCAAAATCTTGGCCTTTGTCAAGTCGATGAGTTATCAACCTGACTTCTATGGCCGTCAGCTGGTACAGTCTGAGTGTGGAAAAATATCACCCAATATCGCACACATTTCTACATAACATCAATGATAGAAACGGGGGTGGGTCCGGTCAACTTCGCTGTGCATAGTGAGGTTAAAAACATTCTGTTATCAATTTGCGTACACAAAGTTACACAAAAATTGCAATCATGCGTTCATATTATTCCTGAATTGGACCATGAGTAAAAACAATTCTAAACCCACAAAGGGAACCTATGGAGGAATATCACTTGGCTGAAGATGAACAAATATGACTGTTGCGGACCCCGAGATATCTTATCGCAATAATGCTACAAGAGGGAACGGGAAGGAACGACAAGATATCACTGGCAGGCGTAATTTATTCTTTCAAAGATTGAGCAATTTTACGGACGGAGTTTAGTCTAGTATATTATTACTAATTCTTTTTATTCATGATATGTAATGTATGTTTGGTGTGAATTCACCGAATTCACCGAGAAGGTCTTATGACCGGGAAATTGCGTGAATGGATAAAAATAAATATGCACACAACGTAATATATATTCTTAGTACCTTTATAAAAATGGCGTATAGAGGCGGAATATGAAAAGAATCATAGGATACAAAAGGTATTCAAGCTTATAAATTGAATTTTACATTTACTTCTGGGCTGTATTCTGGTTTCGCCTCACAAACCGTAATCCTAACCGTCAAATCACGACACTGAAAGTGGTTGATCCCGGCCAGCTTCCAACCACCAGTACTTATCAAAAAACCCCCTCAACCTGATATCCAACTTACATCACCCCTGCATATATGAGATGATTACTGATTATGGACATTTCTAGTTATCCTTACGTTTGTGCTTTTATTGCGACGGAAATATCAAAGCTAGGAAGAAGAAATATTAGCTTTTATTTTCGTTTTATCGAGATGCTCCTACCTCCCAAATGGACAACAAATGTCATGCCCTCTACTACTGGAATTTTTAATGAGAACTCCCATTTGACCGCAGGACCACTCGGGTCGAAGCAGTACGCTCTACTCATAGGCTGGCGAAAGAACCATAAACTTACTTTTTTAGAATTCACGGCGGCATAAGATTTTAACCACATTAATATCATCCAATTGGTGAAAGTAAGGAATCATTATACCAAAGTCTTTGCTCCCATTCCCGCTGGAACTATTTTTTTGCTACTGTCCCCTGGAGCATTATATCGTCCAAAGAACGGTTTCGAGAAAGCTAGATAAGATTTTACGGAGACAATTGCGCCCAATATTTTCTCTGGTCGGCCGACGCCGTTTAGCTTCAACCCACCTCAATCCAAATCACCTCTTTCTCTTTCCCATGTACTCTGCGTTACCTTCGTTTCCCTATTGGATAGTTTTTTTAGAGATTGGATCATAAATGCCACGCCATGTTACACGCGTGCATCATAGACGGACCTGCTAAAGAGTCACCGGGAATCAGTAGAAGTAGATGTAACAGCATCGTCAAGGAATGAGGAAAGATTTACATAATCCCAAATAGTAAAAGTCATATCAAAGATAATACGTACCCCCTCAGATCGACCTTTGAACATGTCTCGCAAAACGCAAGCCATGTTATTCTCTGGGTGCCAGAACATCTGCGGAAACCGATAGTGCTACAGTGGAAGAAACATGCCCCCTACACTGATGTGTGAATTTCACAAGTCAGGGAAGGGGGGGTCGTTGGCATTAGCATTGCCTTGCTGAGGTCTCTCTACTCTCGTCAACTGCACCAGCTTTTGGGTTGAAAACAAATTTTACTCTGATTCCTGAGCTTTTTCTTTTCAACCAAAACTAATAAGCCCTAATAGGCAATTAATTACATGTGCTATAATATATGGCTTTTGCTTGAATACTAAGAAAACGATTTGAAACTTTCCCGCAAAATAGACTTTATTCTCACGACGCTTTTCGATGTTTCTTCATCATTATCAATTGCCGAACATGGTAGCCAGCTTACCCTCAGGTCGAGAGTTCTAACCCCACCCAGGGCATGAGCACTGTGTTTGCATTAGGATTAAGATCTTCGGTTAGGGAGTGGGGTATAGCTGTAACCATTGAAGAACCTTAAACCCAAGACTACTTCTGCTCTTTATCAAGGGTTCGATATAAAACGCGTCTTGAATATGGATTCTAATTGGTGGAAAATTTTCCAATTATTTTCGTAATCATGGATGGATTCCGCCAAATCAAGCACGAGAAGCAAATATATAGCTTTGGTGTCATGAAATAAAAACGAAAATTCAAATACGCTTGCGCTGCTCGAGCACGTCAACCAGATAATGGCGGATGGATCATCGATCAACGCAGCACTGCATATCAGAATTATACGAGGCACGAATGCATGCGTGGATACGCTGGATCGCGTGCTGCATTTAGAAAGGGATTCATTCTCGGATCCTTGAAATAGAATGGAATTTTGCGCTTACTCCGAGGCTATCTATCGTAAGGAATGGGGACGGCATTTCACTATCTGGTCTTTCGCGAGCACGACTTGGTGGAAGAAGGTAAAAATATCGTCCTCCTCGCTTCAACGAGCCGTGAAGTACTTTTTCACACCAAACACAAATTTGCGTCGAATAATTTTCAATTCCGTGGCCCACTTTGGTAAACGACGTGTACTTTTGATACCATCAATAACATCTGTACCGTAAGATGCCAACACGTGAGACCTGCTTCACTCACATGCTCAGAAACCTAGCTCAGAAGTCCCGATCACGAAGGTAGGGGAACATGGCGTTGATAACTCAGTCATCAGTGATTGCTTGTCCCACAGATTTTTCTGAAAATAATGCACTCCAAATTGTTTTGGGATATTTGACAAATTTTCCACGAATGCGCTCAAGTTGTTACCGTAAGAGAAAACTATGATAAAAACGTACGACATGGATGACAGTACCAATATCTTCCATTAAAATGTCAATTTCGCAATAAATCATTTAAAATAATTAGAATACCCTTAAACTACAGCCTTGCATCAGCATTGTTACGTACTGAAGAGCCTTTTGCTCGTCCATTGGAGAACAGAACTCGTTTCAATGCATAACAATGTGACTTAGACAATAGTTATATAAGAATATATTGTTACTAGGGCTACCGTAATGTTTTGATTTACGGACCATGTATTTCGAATTTCAAAATGATCTGGTTTTCATGGTATTCCACCTAAAAGTCCAATTTTTCAACACCATCATAAAAATCTATCCTTTAAACAATTTTTCTCTCTGTTCTTATTTTTCTGATCAAATTTACTCATCCTTTATATTCCTTCCCCAATGATGCCTATGGCTCACTAGGAAGATCAAATAAACATTAAGTAAGACAGCCTAAGTGGGACGCGTCCTAAGTCCTTTTTCGAATTTGAAACGCAGGATATCTGGTCAGAAGCCTAAATCCATCCCCACTGGACCACCTCAGCTCAAGCAAACAACAAGCAATCTCAAACAGCCATAGCACAATAGTTAAAGTTTAAGCAGATACTGGCTTCTCTCAACTGACCCTTTCAGAAAGCCGAGCCCATCTTCAGTCTCCAACCCTTCCTTGTTCATCCCCACATTTACTCTACCGCAAATTTGTTGACAATTATTATCATAATTGATTCCATTTTGTGGACTATGGTTTCAATGGAGCGTCAGCGAGGGTATCAACTAGACAATCGTACATTGATCGTTCTCGATTTTTGCTGGTGGTTCTGCAAAATAAATGATCGGTAGCTGCATCTAGAGCAGGGGCTCCCGATGTTATTGACCATCGACCACGTCAAGAAAATTTAGACTTCAATGTTACGTAAAAAAAGTATTTTCTTTCACAATGTTCATCCTCTTTTTTTTAACATACTACTTTGGATTTGAAATGACAATACAAATATTGCTTCAACTTCTAAATTAATTTCTTCCTTGTATCCTTTCATCATTATACGATAAATTTAAGCATGTATTGTATCCTAATAATTTTTAACTAATTATTAAGTCCCTAAACCCCCGAGCTAGACCTAACCGTTAACAATGTCCTATCAATATGGTTTTGAGATCAGGGGTACCACTTCAGGTACCCCTGATCTAGATAATACCGGGTACTGAAAGGAGCCTGCAAGCCACCTCGATAGTACTTAGCAGAGAGTGAATTATCGCAAAAAAAATTCGCATAATTCAGTTACGTAAACTGTATGCATGTCAATTAATGATTAGTTATTACGAAGGAGTACAAGTTAGTGATTAGTAACGCAACTGCTTACATTTCCTATCATACCCATGTAGCATGCAAGGCTGTTCTCAATAGGCGTTGACAGAGTTAAATGTTTTGCGATATAATAAAAATTGAACTACTTCATTAATGCCTACCTATCCAAACTACATCGTCTGATATGATTCCAATTATTCGCGGGAAGAAAGACGTATTAAATCTGCAGTTGAGCTTTTCTCGGTCTTTCCTCCGGGTCAGGAAAACGGCTGCTGCCGGCGATTCATTGGCTGATTCTACCAATCTTCTCATAAGTGTGGACGTGCATTGCCCGACGGGAAACCAGGTCTTTTTTCACTTTATACCTATCCTTACGGCATTCTTGTTCTCTTATCTCAGTATCGTATTCAAATCGACTGTAATATACCCAAGTGCTACAAATACCTAAAACACCCTCGTAAACCTAAGAGCATGTCGGTGTGCAAGATTTTTCACAATTTTGATTTGTTTTTTTTGTGATAGTTGGGTCACTGGCGTATGTTTTCCCCGTCAACCCTGGTTGTGTGTGTATGATTGAGACGTATTAGTTTTTTTAGTTACTTGGGGGAGGAGACCGACAACTGAGGCCATTTGCGCCAGGGATGATACGTGGTTAACTGGGTAAAGGTTGGAGTTTTCCAGGGAACGGAGAAATGGTGGTGAGAAACCCGGCGCCGGAATTAGCCTGCTCTTATCGAAAGGCGCCAAGGGGACCATGGCTTCACATCTCATCCGACGGACGGAGTACTGGACTCGAAGTACTCTCCATCAAACTCAAGTCGGGACTAGTATGCAAATGAAAAATACGCCAGTTCTGGGATTCGAAGCCGGTCCCACTGGGTGGGAGGCCAGTACTTTAACCACCACACCAACCCGATCCCCGTGATTGAGTCTCACGAGGGCCATACAGTCGCAAACTTAATGGAGGGAGTGTTTGGCGTTTTTTTTCCCACAAATATATTTTTATTTCATTTTCTAATCCTCTCTTTTAATTCCTCTCCACCTTACTTGTATAACGTTACGGCCTCGGAGTTTTTACCTTTCATAACCTCGACTGTAGAAACATTCTTCATGCATCTATAGCACTTTACGAAAACAGTTCACCTTCAAATTTATTTGAACTATTCAGTAGACATTAAGATCGACACACTGATAGTCATTTCCTATTTCAAAATAAGGAGCTATTTAAAAAGCTAAATCTTCTTTAATGCAGTCTCAAATTTCGTCGGGCCCGAAGACATATTGGGGCAAATCTTTCTCAATAACAATACCTCTATTTTGTTACAAGAAATAGCAGTCTGGAGTATCGTTCATTGATAAAACTCTCAGATATACTCTGAATACACTTATAGCGAGTAAAAAGCCACTGGAAAAAGAAATTCGTTAAATAAGTCGGAGCTCGGTGCTATTGAAAAATTGTTTATATCTGTAGTTGGAATTGAATTCTACACTAATTCCTTAAGCAAGTGAGATGCAACTAACGATTCATTCCGGCCAGCCCTGACACTTTCTTGAGAAAAACGCCAAGTTATGAAAACGTACTCCTCACAATACCGAGCTAAGTTCCTCCGCAGCCTATGGCATAGAGAGCCATCAACATGGTGAACGCTGGGTCGGATAAGTCTCACATGGATCGATACACCCACAGGTCGAAAACTTCGACCCATTTGCGAGCGAGTGGTTGATTTTTTCCCCTAAAAGGTCCGGGTCATGTAGAGGATAGAGGGAGGAGCTAGCTAGCAAGAGAACTCAGTCTTTCCCCCAAAAGAGAAGTGACGAGTTATGGAGCCGGGCGAGGGGGGGAAACTGTCTCACTTCCATGCCAATAGCTCCCCTCCACCTTCCAGAGGAATCCCCCCACGACGTCCGCACAAGGACGAAATCCAACAGTCAACACTTTCGATAGTTCCGGAATCCCTCGAAAACAAGGAAAGTCGTGGACCACGGCCCGCTCGAAGCGCCCCGGGATGAGAAAGGCGGGAAGTTGTCCGCTCGAAATGGCCCGAGTATACGAATCTCTCCCCTGACCCACTCCCGTCTGGAGGAGCGGGACGATGATCGTAGTGAGGGGCAAAAAAAGCTGCCCAGCGTCAGGGGGGAAATTTAATTACAGTCCGCTCATCCAGCTGGCGTGGAATTCTACGTTGTGCACCAGAGCAAAAACCATGGTCGCGTCCACAGGCATGGTAACTCATCATCTTCACCGCAGATCGTCAAAACTGGTTAGCCGCATATCCCCATTCAATTCTTCCACTTGCAGTTATCACCACAGAATAATATTGGTTCCGTTTCACCCACTTCGAAAATTAGCTTCTAATATCCTTATTTTCATGGTTTCCCCTGGAGTTAGTTCCATTTGCTTCTTCAATCGATGACGGTATTCATTATACTATTGACTCACAATATCTATCCGATAGGATTATTTCCATACGTTCATAATATTTTCGACTTTATTTTTCTTTCTATTTTCCGTGAAAACTCATCATGGGCCTATCCACTTGACCTTCATCGCTATCCTATCACACGTGGATTAACTAGACAAAGAAATCGTTACGGCGATCCCACCTGAGGTTTAGTATTATGGAGGCCGGCTCATCGCACCCATCTGCTTGACCCGAACGGTGTCCGAGGGTGGGGGCAAGCAACAAACTGATCAGACGCGTTGGGCTTCTTTAAGGTCAACTGTATTCGTTTCGTAAACCTTGCGTATGTTACCACAGCATAAGCTACATTCCTTCCTGTGACAGTTCTTACCTCAAATACACGTATTACTATTACAGACACGTTTACGTATCGCAATTTTCAAAGGTCAAAAATAATTGAATTTGCCCACAACCTTTCCAGAATTGACTCCAAACGCGATGTATGCACTGAAGTGCAGCGGAACAAAAACAACGTAAATTTATGAATATACAATCTACCGAATTATTAGAATACCTTCATACAGAAGCGTGCCTTGCAAAAATATATCAGGGTCAATCAATATCAAAGTAATATCAGCGTAATAAAATAAAATCAATTTACGATGACATTCTCCTGCCCCTGTGTCTGTCGCAGTAAATTTGCATAGTATAAAAAAGAATCTATGAAAACGGCTGGATTCATTACGAGTTAGACTTCGAAAAGTAGACAACAAAGCGATCTGCGTATAAAAAAAGAAAGAGTTCAAATTATTCAAGCACATTGAACCATTGTAAGTACAGAGTGGCACGATGGTAAGCAAGAGCTCACTGATGATAGACAGACTGCATTAGTTTCACAAAAAGCAGGCGTTGGGACGGAGAGGAATACATCTGTCGTCAGGAGAAATATGATTCACAGAGGGAGAGAATATAAAATTCACTGGCGTATTTGGAAGATATCTCACCAAGGGAGACAGATATCAGCTAGTGATTCGCACAAGCGGATCGGAGGTTATGAGGAGGATGTGAAGTATGTTGCGAGTGAGAGGATGGACAAGGTCATTAACTGAGAAGAAAACAGCCAGGCATTTCCGTCCCCGAACTGGAATTCAACATTCGCTCTCATCATTATGAATGCCAACATTTTGGCTCCGGGAGTCTTTCAGCATAGTCCCTCAATGTAGACATTCCTTATATAACCCATACATGCATACAAAACATTCATTAGAGAATCATATTCCTACTGTTTGTGGTACAGGGCTGAAGAGACTGGGTTTGATCAAATGATTTACGGGAATTTTTTAAGTGTAAAAGTAAAAGAGAGATGTTATTTCCACTTTTAGGGCCACACGGAGTATGGCCTTAAAAGTGGAGTATGTATCAATCATTTGGGATAAAATTTTAAACTTAGCAAATTCGAATTTTACACCAATTCGTACGCGTTCTTATTCGTATTTTAATATTATAAGCTCGATTTATCACTGATTCCACAATGGTATCACGCTGTGCATACGATGTAGGTCGTCTTATTACGTGACTCTCCCGATTTATTTTCATGCCAATTGAGATACGAATCACGTACTCATTCAATGTGTTTATGCGTTCCCGGAGTCACTTTATCTAGCGCATCAAACGCTTCCTGCGCCTCTCATCCCCACACCCGTAAATGTAAAATCAATATAATGGATTTTGAAACAAGTAATTACCGTCGGTTTTTCTTGACTCTTATTTACACAACAAAATGTTGATTTGAGAATTCTGTTTATGTTCGAAAAATTATCAGGAAGTGCATAGTGCAGCAAATATAATGGTAATAAGAAAAATTCTTGCCTGTAATCATATCTTAAGAAAGGAACCAAGTGGTGCAGAAATGTGAAGGGCAGTAGTGCTTTTGATAGCAAAGGTCTGAACGGGCACATAAGTAGCAAGAAACACTCCAGGGTTAAAACTGGTCCATGATATTAGTCTTCCACCTAAATTCGATGATCCTTTAGCACTGATGTTAATAACTATCGAGCATCAAAATAACACAGACCTTAAAATACTAGAAGAAAACGAATGACTCATAGGGTTTTTCGCAACTGATGGAATCAATGATAAAGGTATCAAACCATTAGGTGGAAAAATATGAAGAGTATAGAATACAGTGGGGATGAAGGATACATTAAGTCAAGTGTGATTATTGGGCGGTATTTCCTGAAACGGTTCGCTTCAAGTGGAGTTGTAGAAAAAATTGACAGTACGGCTCCTACTACTTACGTTTTATCGAACCGCTTAACCTAAACTTAACCATAGAGACAAGCACAATATCCATGTCCCAAGCGGGATTCGAACCTTTAGCCTTCTGATTTCCAGCACGTTACCAACCTGCTCACACCATATTAATTAGTTTCTTCATCCACAGATTGACTTTTAATATCCTCCAGCAACTTTCTCTCTCCCCTATCATGCTGAGAACTTGGTTAAGTTTTCCCTTCCAACCACAATATTTTTCTTCAGACCCATACCTAAACGTTCCTATGCTATTCTCATCCTTATTCCCAAGGTTCCGCTTTCGTAACTACAAAACGATATGCTCAAGATTAAACCCCCCGCTTAGCTTTGGGTACTTCACATCTTTACCTAGGGTTGCTGTCTTGAACAGCAGTAGAATTATGTTTTGAGGTGCTCCAACTGCTTCGGTCACAACGCATCGTCTAACCTAATATGATGCTAAACGCCATAACTCAACATTCATGCCCTACGTGTGGTTTAAACCAGCGACCTTTGGGTTGTCAGGCCGGCGCATAAGACCTGGCTAACGCGGCCGGCTCCTAACTTAAGATCTTTCCTATTAGCCGTAGCCTCTTCAAGCCAACGTAACTATCCAAATAATTTCTTTCATACAACGTCAATCGTGTCCAAAACTATCTATGAAATAAACGAAATCAATACTTTCCGGAGTCATTATTTGATTATCTATGAAACTAAATTCATGAACCTGACCCAGTTTTAGAACACCAGAACTTTGCTTGGTTTTGACGGGATGGGTGACGTTACTTATCTCTCTTATGCTTCCTCTTCATTCCCTATCACTACCACATAGGTTTGGGCTATTTCCAAGATGAAGTCTGGAAGCCCACTGTCGTATCTGCCACCTCTCCACCAAGGTACACCATTATGAATATACGCAATATCTTGCGAGCCACCACGAGGAGGTGTGGCAGGGGGTGAAGAACAAAACAAGAATTACCTGCATGAAACTAAGAGCTACAATGCTACTACTTCATGGAGATTTTAGAGTCACGTGCAACTAGTTGGTTAGTGTCTACGTAATAATGAAGCATTTATGCATGGTAAAATACAGCTTCGGGACCTTACAATTATTTCCCACTTATTCTTGCTCTGTTTTTCTGTAAATTCGTTTCTAGTTGACGAGGGTCTCCGTATCCATTATTCCCTCCTTTGCGCGCATCACAGAAATAAACGCAAAATAATCTCCGTAGGGAGCTAAAATGCATGGAGTGAGTGAGTACAGCGGAAACGCTTTCTTGTGCTCTCTTGAGGCTTTTTCCACTTCCTTGAGCGGCTTTCCCATCACAGGAAATACTCAAGTAATGAGCCTGAGGCGTTGTTACTCAATGTTTATCACAGTTTGTAATACATTGGTATTTTGTAACTCACGGCGTAGACTTGGGAAACGCATTCTATTTGGGCACGACGCAGCTAAAATAAAGTTTGAGTGTGCGTCAAAATCGATCTTTTAAGCTAAATCGTATTTTTTCAAGCATTTTTAAATCATGTATTGCTTCAATATAAGGCGAATTCCAAAGAATACGGCATTCCTCCAGGAATGTTTTCTAAGTAAAAGCCACTTTGTAAATATTTGTTGCCACTTCCTATGTGAAAAGCAATGGCAACGATTATGAACGATTAACTGCTGCCTAAAAGTTAGAATAAAATTATCAATATTTGTCATAAATGAAAATGATATCAGAGAGAAAAGGAATCTTATGCTCAGTTGTGGATCGGATCACGAAAAGTCTTGTGAAAGAATTATGCGACCATGAATGGATACTCTTTGTGCCTTTCTTGGCGTGGTGCATCTGTTCTCTAAATAACCACGAGAGAATAATGAAACGTAAATCTTTAGCAGGAGAAATTGAAATGAAGTATAACTTTCCGTGGCCCCTAAACAATATCCTTACTTATTACATGATGAGCTTCCGTATATATAAGTTAGATCTTGACTGTTAACATGCGGCTGCACTCATTTAATCAGAATTTTAGTGACCACAGGGAAAAAATATGGCTAACTTATTGTACCTACTTAAACTTGGAAATGTAATACCAGAAAAATTGAATTTTTAAGATGTCTTCACGGGTCTTCCACCGGGATAAGCTTTCAATAGAAGCCTATAGAGTAAACAAAATCATACTTCAAAATGGAATTTATTTCTACGGCAACAATAAACTGTGCTATATTTAGAAAACTATAATGTACTGAGTAAACAACCTACGTGCTCTTGAAATAACTGTTGCGTGAAAAACCAAATTTACGGGACAGAAAATGACATCCAAGGGAGCCAGGTCGGTAACGCGCCTGCTGGGCAACCCAAAGGTAACGGCTTCGAATTCCGCCACAGACAAGGGCGCAGTTTACTACAAGATTAAGAGCTCTGGTTGAATGGTACGATAAAACCTTGGTCTTTGCAGTGCCTTAAATCAAAGTTCACTACAACCAGAAGAAAAAGTGGACGCATCAGTCAGAACGAATTCGGAATATGCATGCAAAACTAAAAATGAGAACAAATCCGAGATAGTGTTTAAGTTTCATTCCCCAAAGCTAAGGAGATAGTCGTGCTTTTATGCATAAAGAATGATTGCAGAGAATTTGGAATAAATATAAGTATTTGCGAGACACGACGAAATTACTTGGTGTATTCATTAAATGAAAAAGGAAAACGTATAACATGGGAATATATTTACTTTTTATTACAAGACTCACGTTCACATGTCAGTTTGGTGGCAAGGTTTTCTGCCTTTGTTCGCAGTGCCTGCCCATAACTTGTGACTTGATGGTTTATTTACGCACAGTAGACTCATACTACGCCGTATGGTTGCGGCAATTTGGGTGTGACACAGAAAACTGTGCGAATGATAGAATAGATACTATATTATACAATAGAACCCGCAACGCAGTTACCAACAAAAGGTTTGTTTCCTTGACATTAACGAGTGCTTCACGATACAACCCCCGCCTCTCACCCAAGCTTGCAGTGCATTGTGTCGGTGCAGATGAATGGCAGACACCAGTTCGTGAGTCTCACCACGCAAACAAGTTGACACGAGCTGTCACACTGACGCGGAGAAACCATTTCCGAGGCGGGTGTCGCTCCCACGGACTTTGGGTCTAGCCGACGAGTTTACCTTCCGCCCTCGTTAAATGGGTCGAGAGAGCTGCCGCGGGCGAAGACGCCTCCCTGAGCCCCTTTCATTTTCTCTTCTCCTCGGAGCCACGTGGGTGACTCACGCTTAGCCCTCTTTACGCGCGAGACCGATTCCCGCCGAATGCGTGAAAAGCGCTGACGGGGTAGGGTAACGAGGCTGCACGCATTGCTTGGGTGGCGGCGGGTACATTTCAGAGATCAAGGGGAGACTCGAGCAACGCCCGCGGCTGAAGACGGCAAACAAAAGTGACGGGGAGAACTTTCCCTTTGCGATGAACGTCACGTAGGTCGCGAATTTCCCGCCGTCCGTACAGTGGGCGACATTTCAAAAATAGTTTTGGTTTCGAGACGGAGATCGACGTGTTAGAGCTCCCTTGTCGTGACTTATAGAATCGATAAAACGAACTGTTCTTCTCGCCGTTTCTTATTCGAGGATGACCGGGAGGTAACGGTCTACTAGTAGATGGCTCTAGGTTGCGATTAGGTTAGTTAGGTGGCTCAAAGGTTGCGATTCGAAGACCCGTGCAATGCTTTTGATTTTTGCAGAATTTGAGCTCAAAATCAGCTTTCCCACAGTACTCAATGGTGTGAGAAGAATATGGTAATGCAGCTTACCTGATCGAAATGTGTGAAATGACTGCAGTTGTTGACGAACCCTAAACGTGCTACTATTGTGATCCACGTGAACTCCTATATTGAGGAATCAGCACGTAGACAGTTAAGTCCTGACAAAAAATAACCGATCATGATGTAAGTTTATGAATTAATCACTAATCCATCCTCATTATCACCAGTCATCACTCCTAAGATTTTCTACCAAGTCCTACAACTCCTACCAAGTTCACTCAACTCTTCAATCGGAAAACATCTTAATATTTACTAAATATTTTCTGGGTCTTTTCTTTAACACCATTCACTACTATATATTTCATACCTACTGCCATTCTTCCCAGTCACTTTTCCCTCGATGCCTGTCTTTTTTAAATCATCATGTATCAATACAGGGTCGATTAATCTGTTTCATTTTCTCTGTAATGTTTTCATCAGAATTCAACTTTTTCCACTTCTTGAAGATAAATCCAGAGAAACTGTCTGCAATTATGAACATTTAAGGTTTCTAGACAAGAATTACCAAGTTTTTCACATCAAGAAGAGAAAGGTTTAAATATGATCCAGCAACTAAGGTCGTATTGCACTGTCTAGTATATCTTAATTCTTAGCCTAATCCTGAGATAAACCCAACACTCATGCCCCAGGCGGAATGCAAACCCACCACCTTGCAGTTGTCAAGCCGGCTCGTTACCAACCTGGCTGCCGTGGCAGTCTTCTTCCTTTCAAAGACAATTTATTAAGAAATGAATTTCATTTCTATTTGGTACTTAAGTTTTAAACAGACATGATTCAATTCCTAAAGTACTACATAATTCAGTATTGGGTGTTCCTTATCACATCAGAATTTTCATTACTCATATTGGGAAGGCTTGGTAGGGGAATCCTATAGACTAGAAAGAAGGTTGTCCGTAGCATTAAAGTTACTTTAAAAAATTCAAATTATAAGACTTCGAAGGTCACCCTGCGGACATAGTTCTATCCCCGAACAACATCATAAGGATGGAATGATGCGACAAATTGAGAGAGATTAACTGTCGGGGAGAGAGATACATCATCATCATGGGTCAACAATCCTAGGATTGGTTTGACACAGCCCTCCACTCGATTCTTCTATCGGCCAACCTCTTCATATTAACTTAGTTCCTCTCTTTCACGTCCTTTACGACCTGTTCTATACAATTCCTGCCGATGCCTGCCTTTTCCATTCTTCCCGTTCACTTTACCCTCGACGATTGTCTTCATCAGGCCGTCGTGTCTTAGGATATGGCCGATTAGGTTGTCCCGTCTTCTTTTTATAGTTTTCATCAGACTTCTCTTTCTTCCACTCTTCTTAAGAATTCTTCATTCGTCACCCGGTCGATCCATTTCATCTTCATCATTCTTCGGTCGCACCATATTTCGAATGCTTCCACCCTTTTCTTCTCCGCTGCTGTCATCGTCCATGCCTCACTGCCTACGTCCATTACAGGGCGGCAGATTACCTTCCTCAACCAATTATAATCGGTAATTGCTCCTCGAATGTTATTTGTCACCGATGCGAATGTTTTTATCTAGGGATGGGTCGGTTCGGTTCTTCGGTTCTCGGTTCCACCGGTTCTTGAGCTTAGAACCGGAACCGGAACGGAGGCCAAAAATAATCGGAACTGAAATAATTAGCGCGAAAACCAGTTTGAAACCTACTCACACTCCGAAAGTGGAGGCTTCACATTAAAACCTGGTGAAATAGTGTACTTAGATACTTCAAAGTCGCGAATTATTCTAATTCAGTCGTTAAAATAACAATACACAAAAATATAATGAAGTATTCTTTTTCAAGCAGTATGTCTCTGAAAATGATTATTGATTACCTTATCTTACCATTGAGCAATGCAAAGTAAGTGGTAAATTAAGAACCGGAACCGAGAATCGGAACCGAGAACCGAAGTTAAGAACCGAACCGGAACCGAAAAAAAGTGGAACCGACCCATTCCTATTTTTATCCATTCACCTCTCTTCGATAATTCCATTTCCCTTCAAGAAACATGCTCCAGATATACGTTCTAATGAATTACTTCCTTACTTCTAAGCTTGTATATCCAGCTGTAAGTAGATTCTTCTTTTTATAGAATGCCCTCTTTGCCTGGGCTATTCTACTGACTATTTCTTTCTTGTTTTGCCCATCGATGTAACTTCCCAGGTATCAGAACTCTTTTACCTCTTCCAGTTTCTGTTTTCCTAGTATAATGTTGGTTTTGGCCTCTCTTTTCTGCTGCACACCAATAATATCTGAGTCTTCTTCTTATTGATCTTCAGAGAGAGATACAAGAATTCATTTTCACCACGCAAAGTACATGACGACAACGCAAAAAAGTATGATTATTATAATAATACGAATCGCACTTTATAAGTAATTGTCAAAGTTTTTCATCAAATTCAGTCACATTTAGACGTAACTAAATTAAGCTATTCTATGATGTCGAATCCATCGTCGTGATAACTGAAGAGTCGTAGGGAAAAACTCTTAAGGCCGCTTTACACGATACAATTTTTTGTACAATTTCTTGTACAATTTCTTGTACAAACTCTTGTATGAGGAAATTGTACCGTGTAAAGCGGCAAATTGTACGAACGCTTGTGCGATGGTCTGAATGACTGAACTGGAAATAGAACCTGTTCTAATTCCATTCAGACAAATATACAATTTCGCTCAGTTTATACAGCGGTTTGTACAAGAAATTGTACAAAAAATTGTATCATGTAAAGCGGCCTTTAGACTTTTCACGCCTCTAAATTATGAAGCAATCCTATCATATATTGCCAGAAACAGGGCACAGTTCATGTGCGTCGAATAATTTTAACTCACTCGCTGAAATTTGACTTCGCTCTTGATAACAAATGCAATTGCATTGCATTGGATTGGAGAACGCCACGGAATTAGTTTTTCATTGGCGATACACCCCTTCTCTCTTTATGTTTTTATGTGGTTGGCTTGCGTTATTTACGCTCTATTTCCATCGTACAACATTTTGAATAAACACAATTCATTCTGAATCTTTCTCAACAACCGCGAAGTTACTGAGAGTTCGCCAGCGAGCGAAGATCGGTATCAGGTCAGTTTTTTTGCATGAATCATCGTTTCAAAGAAAAGCGCTCCGGTAATACACGTCACATCCATTATTTTTCTCGGAATCAGCTGAAGCGCGAGTAAAGTTCTCGGAGGAGAATTCAGAAAGGATGACTTCGATTACACGGAATGAATTAATGAAAAATATTTTGGGGAAAAACTGGTTGATGCTTAGTCGAGAGAAGATATATATGCGGAACTACCGAGGAACTTTGGCAATGAAAGGGAAGATGGCGAGGGCATCAATTTGATGATTTTTAAGGAATTAAGTGGAGAGATTAACAATCCTGGAAGTACAGGATGGCCTTTTCCATCAGCGAGGTCAATTAATTAATCACCGGTATCATCAATAAAATCTTGAGGCTACTCCAGAGTAAAAACCTGTTAGGCATGACGACTTAACAGAAATGTAATGAAAAGAATTTTGCTTGCCACAATGATGATGATAGCTCCCGGTCAACTGAACTCCGTGTGAGAAACCTCAATTACCAAAAGTAGGAGCAGAGTAAAAAATGCAAATTGCTATGAATATGTATTCATTAGCGGAAGATCGATGCATCAAACTCATTTTCCAGCATTTTTTCCGTAATAATTAATAAGCTAGTATCCACAATCATAAAAATGGCACTCTTTGTTAGAATTACTATCGCCTCACCACTAACGTCAACAGAAGAAGAAGACGAGAAAGACAATGCCAGCAAGTGAACAGTCTAGATTTTAAATGGACTGTTTAACCTGCCGTTTTTGCTTGATTTTCGTTTTAAGCTCACAGCAAAAGCTGCAATGCTTAAACAATCTGACTCTGAATACGTCGACTTTGACAGTTGGTAAATCAACAGCCTCTTGCACCCGGAATTCATTAAAATGTTGTTTTTTGAAAACAAGGCGCACGAAGTTAACAACAACGTAGACGTCAAAAATCCATCGTCTCGAATGATTCTGAGAAACCGGACGCAGCGTTCAACGGTCCAATCGGAGCACCCTACACTCCACACCCTTCCCACGCCCCTGAGGTCGCGAGAACCACTCTCCACTCACTCCGATTGAACGAGTCGATCATAACTATTGCCTCTTCCGAGTGAACCAGTCACCTTTCACGGAAGAGAGCGAGTGCCCGCTCCTTCCGCGGTCACAAAAGAGAAGGGGTTCACTATCGCAACAGAGGTTATGAAATGCTTTCTGATATACGCAGCAAACCACTGCAGTGTTACGTGAAGCAGTTGCAATGAAAATGAATGAAAATCTTCACAATTAATTAATATAATTAATTTCAGACTGACGAATTCACCATTATCACTCACGTTGAAGACCAGCACCTTCATAATATTGTCATTTGGTGTAGATAATATACCCATATTCTGTAAATGCTCAATCGATGGAGGGGAAGTAGAGAAAGGAATAAGTAGCTATGTATCCGACGTTAGGTTTGATCGATGAGAGTAGAGCTAACCAAGTACCAAGGTACAAAGTACGTGTAGAATTAGCTCATCACGTCAAGACATTTCCATTCGCCAACCTTCCCAATGTGCACCGGAGACAGAGCATCTACGCCATCAATAAAGACGGATGAACGCCAAATTCATTGGTCAAATAGTCATATCAAGAGTTAAGGATGCTTGGAGTCACACCTTCCACTTTGCTCATCACTCATCGAAGGATGGGCGCGATGCCCTCAATCGTCCGTTAAGGTCACCCGCCCGGCCACTCGAGCGGTTTGCGCCGAAAACGAAAGTGAATCCGTCACCCGTGACCGGCTCTCCGGGGAGATTGGCGAACCGACTCCCGCGCGGGGAAGCTAACGAGTCTCGGTCATACTAGGCGCAGACCCGGCTCCGGGTGACGTCGGGGAAAAGAAGAGGAGGCTTTTTCGGGTGCCCCCTCCCCGCCCTCTCGAGGGAGGGGGTCACACTCGGGAAGGCGCCCGGAGACGCTCGACGGGGCGACCTGCCCCTCTTCCCCCGGCCGCCCCCGGGGCCGCTCCCTCCGACGGCCCCTCTCCGCCTCCCCTCCCCGCGGGTCTCACGCTCGCCACCCACCGCCCGCGCGAGCGCTCATCGCACCGGCCGACACACCTCAGTGCGTGAGTTGCTGGTGCGGGGGACGGACGGGAGGCCGGATCTTCGCGCACCGACGAAGAGACGCACGCTGCAGAAGACGGTCCGCCGCCACGGGGATGGATTCCGCCGACCGCCGACCCGGCACGCTGCCCCGCCGATTCCTCCACATGGCCGCGGTAAGCGCCCGACCCGCCACCTGGGATCGACCCGGAGACGCTATTCTCCACCACCCCCCACGCGAACACATAGCCTACCAGAGGGACCGTCTTCCAGCTCTCCGCTCACCACCTCCTCCTCCTCCTCGCGCGGGGGAAGGCCGCTTTCCTTTCACGCACGGCTCATTGTGGCGGCCGCTGGGAGCGTCTAGGGGACGGGCGGGAAGAGGCCGAGGGGTCGTGGGGACGGGCGTGGGGGAGGTGGACTCGCCACCCATCAAGCGGTTCCTCCGCGCCTTTTATAGTTTTCGGGAAACCCGTCCAGAGGCGCTCGGTGGCGAATACCCTATCCCCTCTCTTCGGGGATGGACGACAAAGCTCTTTCGGCTCGTTTTGCACGGGTCAGAGCGTGCGGGTGACCCCGCAGCGGCAAGGCCGCCGGCCGTCCCATTTAGGTCCTGCCGGTCGCGATCGCCGGCGAGCGCCGAGGCACTAATTCGGTGGCTCTCGAGTCTCGTCACGCCGACGTGGGCATCAAATCCGATTTCCGCTCTCGCTCCAAAACCGCAACATCCACTCATCAAAGGGCACTGTGCAAGGAACCTTCTGGTGATGAAGGTCGGGACTTGCGTCGGCAGCAGGTCTCTGACCCCCTAAGCATAAGGAATCCATCGGGTGCAAGATCGCGAAACACACATGTAATTAATTACTAACATGGCGTAGCATAACGGTACACCTTCATGCTCGGTAACGTTGATAAAATAGCCATAACGCATTTTCCTCACACATTTATTTTCTACGACTATAGTTTCAACACTTGAAGACTTGCTTTGAAGTAAAACCATGGTCGTGTAGTTTAAAAATTCCTGTGTGAATACAGATATTGCATCAACAAAATGTCATTAAAACTAATCTGTTACTTCCTCCGTTTTTATAGCTGTCGTCTTCGGTTATTTGGCTTCTGGAAAGTCATGTTACTTGGAAGATCACTTGCATAACCCGGCGCAATTTCGAATCTGAGCATTGTGATTCTATGGATTAAGTCAAATTTTGCTCCTCAACACTTTCTCTCCATCAAGAACTTTGCGAGCTCCATCTCCAAGAGCTCTTTCGAATGCGTGCAAAGGATGGACACCGCCACTATCCAGGGCTGAGAATTGTGGCAATGCCGTGCGGCGATTGGCTGCTACTCGCATTCCAGAGGTGATGGACAGATCATAAAGTTCCCTCCCAATTAATTGGCCGTCTCTTCCTCTCTTCACTCCAACCACTGACCTCGAAACTAAACTCGATTTGTGCTCCAACGTCACTTATGAAGAAATCTCCCGGATATTTACTGATTCCATAGACTTCATTACATATTTATTGAAATACAGACTTAGACCCCGAGTTCTTTAGGTTAGCGAAAAGGAATACTCTCCTACCAGAATCTCTACCTACTTGAGTTTCAACATTGGAACTCCCTAATCAATACGCTGTCTTCTTAGATGCAGATGGCTTCCCGGTTACATTTTTTAAATCAGCCATTAGTCTCTGCCACTTGAGTAATACAATGCATGAAGTCCTAAGACATTTTCAAGGATCATGGGGCATCATTTCTGACCCAAAGTGTGTAGTGTTCACTCGGCATAAAATTTCTGCTCTAATATTCTCTTTATTGCAAAAATACTTATCTTACTATGAGGGGGTGCCCACATATCTCCGAAATCAGCCGCAATAAATATCAATGCGCCCAGTTGAAATGAGCTGAAATCGGTGAACGTGGATGATAAAAAATGGTTGCTCGTCAATCAATTGAATTTTCATAATGTTACCTTTCATTAGAGTATCGATGTTTTAGCCAATTCAGGCTGTTATCTTCTACTACAACATCGTTTCTGCGATAATGCTGATGACACTGGAATTCGGGAATTCTCGAAGCTGCTTTTCCGGATAAACTGTGAACATAATATGTCCAGAATAAAATATTAAACACGGTTTCTTGTTGTGCCTTCCCCTGGCATATAAAGCTCACTAGCAAACCGCAATGGCAACCGCGACAAATGAGCGTATCGCGACAATCTGAGAGAGATATCCGTGACGTGCACCGATACATCCTCAATCAAAATTCAAGCGAACAAATCAGCACCTTGGCCGTGAAAAATCGCTCATCCTGACAGTTACGCGGACCTATAGATTTGTCATCGGTGTGAATGGTGTTCAGACCTGTAAATCCCACTTTCTCTTTAGACAGCCGATTTTACCACCGTCGATCATAAATTTCCCTTTGACGCTACAGAAATTATGTAAGGCAAGAAGACGTTTTGGTTGCGAAATGGGTTGGCGCGCCCAGCCAGGAATCGGGGTTTACTGAATTCTATTTCTGGTTGAGGTATATGGCTTCCTTTTTCTTCTTGTGCTGCAAACTTAGGTCTAAGAGCTCGGAAAATGGCATACAAACCTCCGCCTCCTGGTTTCACCATCAATTTTCAGAATTTATGAAACGATAAATTAAATTCATCAGCTCTTTGAAGGAAAGGATGCCATTCCCTATTCGCCTTCTTCTAATTCACCACTATGCATAGTTTATTGGTATTCGCTGACGCCTCAGTATGCAATGCTTATATCGGTTATCCCTTTTTAGTTCGACCACTTCCGTTTCGATTCCTAAGTTTGGTCAGCATAAACGTTAAGGACTGTACGACTGGGTAGTAACTTATCCAAAGAGCGTGATTTTGCTCTCGACGCTAATGCGGACGCTGAGCAGGTTCAAGACCCAAGATCGAGTGTGAAGGGCTGCGATGGGAGAGGAAATGAAACCTCGAAGGACAACGATCGAAGAAAGGCGTGCGTGAAAGTGAACTGAAAACTAAAATAGAAAGGCAACCAAGGAGAGGTAATGGAAAGGTTACTCCATGTTTTGAGACGAGAATGTTTTATGTGACTTTTCAACTTAAGCATAACGAGAAGTGCAGGAACTCAATGGAATGATCCGTTATACTTCTACATATTAAGAAATTATAGCGATATATACATGGATGATAGTGTGCCATCACCTAACGACAACAAAACGACACTGATTCATAAAGGCAATCAACGGAGATCAAAGATGATAGATACCCTCATACCAGATTGTTGATACAGGATAGCCGATCAAGGCTCGCCCCTTCCTTAAAGGCTAAGAAATCTGGAACATCGTTGAGCGCTGCAGAAAAGTAATGCCCACAGCACACCAAAGGTGGAAGATTTTCGGACGCAGCAAGGGCATTCGGTGGAGCGAATGGAAGGTCGCCGTTGGCTACATGTTTCTACGAGGTTTTGACGATAATTTGCAGGTTTTGCTCGATCGATCCCAATTAACAGGGCTCAACAATCACGTAGTCGAGCGCGAGTGAATTCCCTACATCTGGTCTCGGGTGTCCTAGTTCATACAGCGGAAACATTTCCTTTTCTTCCGAAATTTCACTCTTTTCCTGATATTGGTAGGTCTTCCAGGTGACATACAGAGTAGGATAAGAAAACAAGGGGTGATTTTCCAAAAGACAAACATTACCAAAGTTGAGGTCACAGTGTTAGGCTTACCTGTGAGGGCAAATTTACATAATGGTAATTACTAAACATTTGAGAATGGATGTAAATAGAATTGCCCATATTGGGCTTCTAATGGTTCAGCAATTGAAATTTATTCTGAACCCTAACTAACCAATGTTCACGGAAATGAGACAGACTTTCCTTTCGATTAATATTCCCTCTCCATAGCTTCATGCTTACGATTTAATTTACTGCATTGAGAATAATATAAAGCCTTTTTGGAACCAGTAGAAAGAACTGTACTGGCTGGTAATTCATTTCAAAAGTGGTCTGTTTTGATTGATCGTAGTAGTATCGTATTTTAGTTCTGGCCCTGCTACCCCACATGATAGAGCGCTGCTGCGCTACGGAAAATATATGGCAAGCATTCATTGGCTTACTGGCTGGAAACGGAAACCATTGAATTCATCATCGAACTTTGATCGAGATACTGTTTTTGATGTACAAATTTATAAAGAGCAACCCATTGCACTCGCTGGGGTACGCCGATGAATAAAAGACATTTTAAGTGGCAATGTATGATTACAATTAAATCGTTGGACGCCGAGGACGTAATACATGATAAATTATACATCGGACGGTGGGGTTGGAAAATCGAGAGCATAACAAGTCTTAAAACTAGAACAAGAGCGTATGAAATTCTCCTTTAAAGATTTAATTTCATATCTCAGGAGAGTTGATACACTTCTGGTGAAATGCTCCATTCAGAAAGTCTATGGGTCCGATTCATAGTTGAGACTGAAATTACTCCCTATGCAAAAAGTCACTTCGCGGTAAAGTGGGACTATAGGATAATTGCGTTTCACGGACAATTTCAGTTTCACTTCATAAAGTGAGAATTAGCTGCTAACGTGTATATTTCCTGTGAAACACTGGTATGTTGCAATGGAGCATGTAAAAATTAGACTGTCGTTACTAAAATGGTCGAAAAATGATTCGATGCTTACTATTGAATTTGGTGATCAAGGCGATTTTTTGCCATTTAATTCTTTTTTAGAGTAGATAGATAGACATTTAGTTCTTTCAAAAATATTCCTTTTCGTTTTCCTCTTAGTTATTTCATTTATATTAATAGATTTTATTTTATGGTAGTTATCGGGAATGATTTCGGTCTCGCCTCGTGGTAACTTAAAGAGTAGGTTCCATATGATGCCAGCTGCGGGAGCCTATAAAAACCGGATACAGAAAGACCACGTGTTTCGAATTCCCACTCTGACAGGGGTGTCGTGTCTGTCTTCCGATTTCTTCGTGTTTCACGGTGAGGTAAAATCTAGGCAACTGCACTTCCGAAAATACTTAATCCTAACCCTGCTCTAGGGTCATATAAATGGGATAAATAAGCAAACATCTCTGGTAGCGATGCCCATGAAGACGACTTGGAAGCAAAGTATCTTCCCCTTGGAATGTTTGTTCTTTACATACATTCAGCGGTAAGATAAGGGTTCTGTATCAAGTAAAATTAATTTATATACGTTGAGCTTCCAACTATCAAGAATATTGGAAAAGTATATGCATAAAAAAATCATATTTAAGGAACAGGTTGACAGTAAATTCGGAGAAAACTTTCGAGTTACATGGCAAACTCAAGTACAATATATCTCTATATGTTGAGTTTGAAAAAATCGAGAATCTTGGAAAAATTCATATGCTCAAAATTCATATTTAAGAAAAAAAAAGAATAGATTCCAAGGAAGCATTCAAGTTAAGTTGCAAGTACTCTAAATCCTTTTTATGCGCACCACCTCTCCAAAGCGTACAAAGCCTCTAGCTCATCGTAGCTAAACCATGCGTTCAAAAGTGAGAATGAAATTTGATCCTTCGAATAAGGAAAAATCTGACGACCCCAAGTATTCACAATGGAAACCATTTCGTGGTTGAACGTTCTTGAATGCTTTCCCTTTAAATTTCTTGATTCCCTTCTAAAGAGTATTATACAAATACTGCAGTCCCAATGGCAACAATGTAAGGCAGAGCAAAGAGAATTCGAAAAAGATGAACTGCGGAGATTGCAGACTGTTCATCGATCCTACAATACGCCGTCTCGTAAAGATGAGAGGACGAAATTCTCCAGAAACAGAACAGCAGGATGAAACTTCGTTTCGGGTAGGCTTCAGGAGGTTGATCCGGAAAGTGAAGGTCATGTCATTTTTTTATATTTTCAGCACTTATAGAACTAAAGTTCCTCTACATAATAAAGTAAAGATAATTATACCAACCCACGCTCCTTTTTGCACAAATTGCATTTGAAATTACATACGATTAAAGGCAAGAATGGCCATCATATGGGAATGTAACGTTTAAAAATACCATAGTGACATGTCATTTTTGCAAAAAACTGATATTTTATGCGTAATTTCACAAGGAATAAAATGACACGATAAAAAAAGGCATCAATCCACCGTATTTTTCGCTAAATCCACCAATTTCTGCGCCTATGGCAAACGAAATGCGTTAGTTGACTTCAAGTGGCGGTTGCTGAAGCCAAAATGGTTGGCGTTTCAATAATATCATTACTAATGAGATATTAAATAATATTTAAAGAAATATTATGATATAACGTTTTATCGTAATATTCTGGTGTTATACATTAATATATTAATTGAGTACATGAATTTATTTCTGTAAAGTAAATGCTGAATTGACTCCATCGTCGAGCTGAATAAAATTATCATAAAAAACAAATCCTTCAACTTTCCATCGTATTTCTTGTGATACTTATGACTTTCAATAGATTAGGTAGTTTTCTTTGTGAAGTAAGGATCACTAAGCAGGCATATACTCGTACTTTAATTAATAAGATTCCTTAGACAACTTGACTCAAGCAGTCGGACCTGTAAAGCGCCAACCATGCGGGAGGAAAGTACGGAGCTGTTCCTTTTAAGCAGTGAGTGATGAACGAGATTTCTCGAAAGATTGGAGCGACAATCCCTTCAATTTCACCCCGTGGTGCCACCGCTCGTTCCAACGAACGGGCAGGAGAGACAACAGTATGGGATCCACCTCATCAACAATCTAATTAGGGCGGCTGATTGGCACTAATGACGAGAGGGCTACTCCTATTCCTCCGCGTTGTACCCACACGCCCAGGCACCGAGCGACGAGGATCTCACGAACAATGACTACACCCCACGCACGACGGCTGGTCCCAGCACGACGCTGACCACGGCTGCAGACCAGTCACCGATCCCATTCCGGCCCTTGGTACGTGTCTCTCCACGTACAATCGTCCGAAAACCACTAACTTCGACACAGAGACGCCAACAAACTGAACGAAAAAGTTATCTGGGGAGGCTATTCGCTTCACTTTACTTTTGGTTACGATGAATCGGGCACTGAGATTCCGCTCCCGACATCAGATGCTCCGAGGGGACATTCGTAAGAGGGGACATTCATATCGGGAGCCGGACCACAGATTTATATCCCCTTTTGCCAATGTTGACGGAAACGATTACTTAACGAAGAGCTGGATGAATTCCTCTCTTATCCTTCACCAGGACAGGAGCATCATTTGTGCCTATGTTTCGTGGTCTGACTCCGTCCTCCTCATCCTGATGATAGGAACGAGTCGGACGTCGAAAAATCGGCACAAATGCACCTGATCTTGCTTCATCGACGAAAAGTATAGCGAAGAATCAAAGAGAGCTGCCGGTGTCATCTCGTGACTGAGAGAGGCTTACGGTTCACGTATTCTGGGACCTAAGAATTTTGGAACGGAATGAGGCTAGGTATTTTCTTAGAGAATGCCTACTTAAAGGATCATTCCGCGAAGGGACGAGTTTCCGTTTTTCTACCTCCAATACCGATTACTTAACGAACTGCTCTTCTGGGCCATATAATGTGCAAGTGGTTTTCGATATCTGTGATAAAATAAAGTTGGGGCGAACCGATTCCTCCACACTTGGAGAAGAGAAACAAGTAACTGACGTTGAAGCCTCAACGCTTCCTCTTTGCGTGAAAGCGTAGTGATATAAATATTGGATTTCAGGCGTTTCAAATGCAAATTTTGCTAGAGGCCAAGCTTCAAGATTTGAATCAAACATCGTATTGGGATGTAAATTGGCAGAGGAAAAAATGATTTCCTAGGCCGGAAATCGAACCACGGACCTATGGCTTGCTGGGCCAATACGCAGGCCACCACGCTACCCAGGATCGCTGATCCCGAAGAAAAAATTGAGAGGGACCTATAGGCATTTGCATTCGATCGTGTTGACGAGTTATGCCAACAAGAAGCTGAAATTTAAAGCAGCTTATGAATCGAGGAACAACTTTTCCAAAATATCATCCTCCCTTTGTTTTTAAACCCTCAATCGGTATGGAATAGGACGGGGAAATTCAGGAATTTTGGATTTTCTGGTCCCCTTTTGTCCACAGCGTGAATAAAAATGTTAAATTTGGTTTCTAGGCGAAAAAAATACTGTGTGTTAACACAACCTTGCCAAGAAAACGGTAGGTAACTATACAGGTACATCCGCCGGAGAATAGGAGTCCGCGAGACCGAATAATCTGCGAGTTACTTCCATACAAGGCTAAGAAAAGTCTGGCAAAATTGGAGGTGACAACAATTGTGTTCTTCCTGTTTCCCACGTAAGTCGTTCTACCCGCATTAGAATATGAGTTTAAGGGCAATACATGGGTTACTTAGGTGACATTCACTGTAATTTTCCTCAGTTTATAACAATTAATTTCATTGTGAAACCTTTTGGTCTTGGTCACTCGGAAAAAACAACAAAGTAACGTATGTTTAGGCTCAAGAACACGGCCAAAATTTCCCACTCTATGTAATTAACATGGTTATGATGAGCACGCCTATTTGATGGTACGTAATTACCACCTTAATTAAAGTCCCACTGTAAAACGCGGCTGTCACTTTGCCGAAAATCCTTCGGGAATGTCGAAACGACTCGCCAACCTGTCATTAGAAAACAGTCAGCCAAAGCGTTGAACGCTCATGCGCATGCTTAATGCATCCCAAAATCCCCAAGAAACTGAGAGGTAAGAAATTGGTGAAAATGGTGAAAATGAAAAAGTTATGTGAATGAAATTTGCCACGCTTTAAAATTTAATTCGTGTTTATAGCAATATTTCTACGCTTGCCGCTTTGTGCACCAGAGGATTCTGGGATACAATACGCGGCACAGAGAAAGAAACTCTTTCACTACTAGATGAGCGATTTCACTCGCCCTTGGGCTGGTTTTATCTCAATCTACATAATAGACTACAAACCACTGTAAGGGTGAGTGGCAGGGGTGAATCATATTCAGACACACACTTAAATCAAGAGGCCAAATGCTAAGTTAGTTACTACAATATGGGTTTTTTTATTTGTCCAATATAGCTAGAATTAAATGCGATTCTCCTATGAAACAAAGTATTTGAACGCGCAATACTGTAATGAAAGCCATCATCGTCTGGATCGGATATCGTACATAAACAAATATTCATATATTTTTTCAATATGCAAAATATAGAAAATGTACACTTGCAATCATGCAGGCATGCATAGAAACTAGTAAAACAGCTACTATATCTATTCTGATAATCCCTGCTATCTTCAATGCCATCTGTTGCTGTTCCTAATTGTGTAAAAAAATTAATTTTTTAACCTCTCTACTTCTTACTACCTGTCTCTCTACTATTCTCTTCATGACCTTCCCTGCCATAGTGCGCTGATATTTTTAAAGGCTACAGTTTTGTTTATCTCTACTAATTCCTACATTCTGCATTATTTGCATAATGATAACTGAAGGAAATGTAAAATAAGTAATCTTCAGCACTGAACAATGTTTCAGGGGATAATGCGGCATCAATGAATATAACCGTCATTTTCCTCGACAAGTACACTCCAGAACTCCTTATGTTCCTTCGGAAATTTATGACTCAGGTTATATTGCATGAATTTCCCGAGTAAAGTGAGCACGAACCATGAAATGAATGACTCCCGCTATCAGAGTTTCACCAGAAAGTTCACCTCACGGAGAAATTGAAGTGGCGTTTGGACTCGAACCGAGGTAAAGAAATGGCTTTGGCTACGGAAATAGAGGGCATTTATGAAAACTTATCTCTTAATATTTGCTTCTGGCCCATCAAATTATGAAACTAATCTTCTTTCTCGCCTCTTTCAATTATCCCAACAATTAAATCTACACTTCCCTTCACTAGGAAGGGCTAAGAATTTGTGAGTAACATTTTTCAAATGATTTTTGCGGTCTCATTACTGATTTTAAGGGTGCAAGTTAATGGTCTTGCACTGGCGATGATTCCTTAAAGTATGCATTCCAAAGGGTGGTATCTCTGGACATAGCGTCAGCATTAATTTTCTGGCAATACATTTAACCTCCTCGCTCTTCGTTCTCTTCTGTGGTTCATATCTCATCATTTAACCCGGCGAATATGGTGCAGGTAATAGTCATCATTAACCGAATAAATCATGATTATCTACGAAAATTGGAGAGATAATTACAGCTGAAAGACTTGCTCACGTTAAAAATAGCGAGCAAACATTCTCTCATCACTATCTCATGAATATATAAAATAGGAATATTTCGATTTGAAAATGACGTTTCGAGAATTTGCATTATTTTTAAGTGCCTTTCACTGCGTATGACAATTTCATTATTTTCAACAATGGAAATGTGTAACTAAATAGTTTTGTGTCATAATATTGGTAATAAAATTCAATAAAAGTGTTTGTACTTTCCTGACGAAAGTCGAGCTTTCCCTCTTATTGCAGACTGAAGCTTAGGAAACACGCAAACGATTACAGTGGAATGCAACTTGAACAGCCTTTCACGCTTATTGGCAGCACGGTGTACCTTTCAGTATCAATATTAAAATAATAGGGAACGGAGTTCGGGGTCCATAGAATCCAGGCGTCGGCATTAGCCTGCCTCCCCGGCGTATTTTTGAGTAAATTCTTCCTGTGTTTAGAAGTTATTAGAAAACACAGAAATGGCAATCGAGAAGAGTATAAGGGCTGTAAAAAAGACTGGCATTCCAGAACTTTAAGATGTGGAATGACTTCGATGAGTATGGGATATTTTTAAGGGCAAAACTAACGATGGCATTGAATGCAGAACTTGGTTGTAGTCTTGGATTTTAGATGCTCTAACGAATAAGGTTATAGGCACCAGGTAAACTGAGGACGTAGGGCTATATTCAGGGTCACCACTACTTCTACTGCATACGTCATAATATCTCGATTACCAGTTCAAAATAGTATACAAATTCACCTCGACATGGTTCGAAGAGGTATATAGATAATTCTCAGCGTGACGCTTAGAAGCAATAGCACCTCTGCAGGTAAAATCTGGACACTAATTTGACTCGTACTAGGGATTTTATGAAGTAAGCAGTAGAAGCGAGACTGAAGTTGAGATTCTGAGCATGGCCTTTAATCCTTGGACAAACACAACATCCTGGGCAGGATTCGAACTCGCGACCTCTAGGTTTCCTGGTCAGCACGTTACTGATCTGGTTCCTTCGGCCGGCTTAAACAAAACGTGTAAATTGATATCAATAATGTTTACCTTCAGCAGTACGAACTTCAGTCTTTAAAGAAAGATACCGCTCAATATAATGTGCAACTGAAGTTGAACTACTATGACTGGGGTGCGATTTGAGGTAAGCACTTGAAAGAAATTAAGCTGAAACAGGATCTATAGAAATGAGGCAGAATAATGATGAAAGTCACACTCATCCGTACCTCGCTGATGGCAGAAATTGAAGACGAAAAGGAGCGAGCCACATACGAAACCCATGGCTGCGGTAGACACGCAGATCTCACGTTTTTCACGTAATTTTCCGTGGGTCAAGAGGTGAGGCAAGGACCTCCTTAAGCTATACCAGAACCGGCCGCCAAAGACGCCAAGGTCACGCATGGCTCAAAACAGCCTTTTTTTAACCAGAGCCTTGCCCATCCCGGCTGGCAACCGTTTCGATGGCCAAAGCAACAAATTTACCCCATAAACAAGGCACGAAACCTTGCAATCAATCTAAAGGGAGTGCCCAATAAAATTATATTAACGCACAAAAGCAGAGGTTAAAGAGTGCATGGATCGTCAATTCAATGATTTTTGGGTGCGTTAACGCTAGAGTGAATGTGATGATAAAATGCCTATGATGTTATGAAATAATACCTAGGAAACTCTGTACTTGCGACATTCTAATTCAATCTAATTAAAATATTCATATGTAGCTCAACTTAGAATCTCTCTTTGGTTCGAAAGGGTGGTCCTAGTAGGATTCTCTCCTTTGTTCCGTCCTTGAAGTGAACCAGACATAACGGAGGATAATAAATCTAAGAAGGGTCACTTATTGGTTTGTTTTCACTAAAAGTTCATCATATCTGATTATCTTACAGACTGAAAATGTCAACTTACGTGGGTAAAATTATTTATTTGAGCTTATGTAGGCTATCATTACAGGTGTTGGAGTTCCGTCTTTTCCGTGTTGTCCGTATTTCCGTCCTAAGTCGATCTTCTGAGACATGAACAATCAAGGATCGACGACTTTAAGGGCGATGCTGAACGTGAGAATTGTTTGCACGTAAGTTGTCGAATTGAACACCTCCTGAAGGAGTGTGATGTGCATCGTACCGCAAGTGAAAGATTGAAATTTGTCCGCAACCCAGGACATCCTGGGCAAAGACCCCAAAATGCTCGATCGTGTTATTTCCTGTTTGAAGGAAATTTCTATTTTAAATATATTAGACATGTTTCTATTTAAACACTCAACATATTTTTAATTTGACCATTTCATCTATTCATTTATTAACATATATACGAGGTGCAAAATGACCTTAGCCATCGACGCACCATGAAAAAATGAAACTACTACTTGAATTGAAACAGTGGTAATCATCCACATGTTCCGGTATTTATCAAGGTACTCTGGTCTGAGTATTAATTCGGGTTCTTGTATTCAAACGTATTCAACCAGGCATTCGAATATTCACCTAGATGTTCAAGTGGTTGTCCATATGTTCATTTGGGTATTCACGTACTCATCCAAGTACCCGTGATCTCATTCAAGTGCTCAATTTCATTCGTTGGGTGCACATGCACTCATTCGGGAGCTCAACTAATTATGAACGGATACTTATGGCACAGTCCCAAGTGCTTTTATAGCGTCAGTTCCGGGTCTTCACTGTCGTAAAACACTCAAAAAACACCGCTGATGGAAGAGATAGTTTATATTCAGCATGCGACATCTCGCGCTTGAACATATCTCATCTCAAATACCCTTGGGAAGTCATCAAGCAGGTCAAGGGCTGTATACCGAGTGAGATCTTACGACAAGCATGCACCGAGGGTAGGTGGCACATAATTGCGGGGCGTTGGGCATGAAGGCATACATCTGCGACGTAATCGTTCTCCTGATCCAACTAATTGCCGAGTTAACTGATGGGTGTGCGAGGGGATGCAGACGGCAAAAGCCTTGGGAGGCACGCATCGGGAGAGTCAATGGAAGGGGGCTTGGATCTAGGAAGTGGTGGCATTCACTGTCGCGTGAGATGATACCCAACACTATCGGCTCAAACTTGATTTAACGCGGTTTAACACGACAGTTATTCCGGGACCGGATATCGGACTCAATTCAGCAAGCTCAAAATCAGATACTGAAAGGCTCGGATGAACCATTTCATACGATCAATTTTTTTCGTTTCAATTTCTGACCGGAATATGCGCCGATATATTTTAGGGATCCATAAAATATTAGAAGTGGTAAAAAAAATCACTTTTATCCTTTAAAAATCTGTATTCTGGATCAATTTTTCTCCAAAATCATCTATATGAATTTCGTCACCAATGAAATCATATAAGTTATTTTCAAAATAGCGAAATCAGTATTATGAACCCATTTTTTTCCAACATCATCAGCATGAATTTCGGAATGCCTTGGATCATATGAGTGATTTTTAAAATCACTATTCTGAACGAATTTTTCTCCGAAAAATCTATGTGAATTCGAAATCCCTAAATCATATAATTGATCTTTACGACCACAAACTCACTATTCTTAACCCAGGTTTCTCCAAAATCAAATATACGTATTTCGGAATGGATGTCGATGGATATAAAATCATATTTATTTCTGTCGAGGTTCAGTGGCTAGAGTAGTGGTAAAAAAAATCACTTATATTGTTTTAAAAATCACTCTTCTGAACCAGTTATTCTCCAAAATCAACAACATGAATTTCAGCACCTCTAAAATCATATAAGTTACTTTCAAGATCACTATTAATGAACTCAGCTTTCTCGAAAATCTCAATATGAATTCCGGAATGCCTTAAGTCATTTAAGTGATTTTTAAAATCACTATTCTGAACTTTTTATCTCCAAAACATCTATGTGAATTCGAAACCCCTAAAATCATATAATTGACTTTTCCAATCACGAACTCACCATTCTCAACCCAATTTTCTCCATAATCATCTATATGAATTTTGGAATGGATTTCAATTGATGTAAAATCATATTTATTTCCCCCGGGGTTAGGTTTGTGAGGTGTCTAGAGGTTCACTCATCCATAGGGCACCGTTTCGATTCCTGGCTGAGTTAGACATTTCTCATAGTAATACCGGTCCCCACTTCTATACTATGAGGAGAGCATATAGACTTCATTACTCCGTCCATCGGTTGGGACGATGAACCGTGGTCCCCTTGGCGCCTTCCGGAAAGAGTTGGCTAATGCCAACGCCGGGTTTCACTTCACTCTCCTCCGATCCTTGAAAGAATCCTACCCATATCCAATTACCCATCCATTCTAAATGGCACAAATTACCTCAGCTGTCGCATACCTCCCAAAATACCCACTTATTTCTGTTTCAAATACAGAAAATCGAACATGACGCACTCCTCGAATGCGTTTGAGCCTTTTCACGATACGATTTCGAGCATGCTGAGTTTAGTTCGATTTTCAGTACCGACATGAGTCTAAGTTTAAAACGGCCTTTGGAGTCGCGGATACACAGAAATTTTAAAACGTAGCATGAACCGACATTATCCGACCAAGAGGATCAAAGTCGTTTAAACAGTTCCTTCGGCGGGACGAGGAAGTTTTTCTTCACGGCATCGTGAGAATGGATCGTGACATTCGACGAAGCCGAGGAACGTCACAATGCTTCGTACTTATTCAAAAGGTGTTTCAAGTGTTTCAATGAGACACCCTTCGTGCCTAAATCACACGACTCCCATCCTCGCCTCCCGACGAAGCAGAAGCGGCGGCGTGGTCCAACACTGACTGCAAATCCCTACGTCACCGGTAGATTTCCCGTCAGGGAAAATCCCAATTTTCACTTCCCGAGTCACGGATGCTAGTGGTTGAGTTATTCGTAAGAGAGGACTTCATAGTCCTTAATCGGCTTAGTAAATAAAGAAATTTTCAACGCGATATACTTAGAATTTTGTCCTGCTTAATACATTCCCCTGCCACTATTTTGGATGACAGATACCGCTCTATTCCCCGCCGATATTATCGTCGAAGCACTAGAATCTTCCAACAGCTAACAATACCATTCTAATTTATTCCTAAGGTAAATCCTAAGCCAAATACCGGCCGTGATTGGTCAACCGGATGGTCACGAGTTCTAATGCCACATCGTAAATCGATATTGTATTTGTCTTAGGATTGAGCTTAGAATTAACTTAGGTTATACGGTGAGATACAAAATAGTTGAAGCACCTTCATCATCAGTCAGCAATCCTAAGATTGGTTTGACGCAGCTCTTTACTGGTATATTTTATTGAATTACGTCTTCATATGCGCATAGTTCATCCCTTTCACTACTTACTCTATATATCTCATTCGAGGTCTTCCTTTGCCATTCTTCCCGTTCACTTGTCCCTCGGCGATCGCCATCATCAGGTCATCATGTCTGAGTTGCCCTATCTTCTTTTCAAAGTTTTTAGCCGACTTCTTTTTTCTCAGTACTTAATCGCTTGTCACTCGGCTGATGCATTTATTTCCATCATTCTTCGGTAGCACCAAATTTCAAATGCTTGAATCTTAGATTTCTCTACTGTTGTTACCGTCTATGCCTCACCGCCATAATTTAAAAAAATTCTACCTCGAAGACAAATACGGTATCATTCTTGACGCGGGACTCGAACCCGCAACCCTTGGGTTGCTATGCCGCCACGCTACCGAGCTGGCAGCAGTAAAAGTCTTTGGTTTTAGGTTCTCCAACAGCCAAAGGTTTGTCGCACTGTCTGACACCTTAATCCTCGAACAAACATAATGCCCATGCCCAGCGGAGATTCGAACTCGCGACCTTTAGGCTGCCAGGCCAGCGGGTAACCTATCTTGGTTCTACGGCCGGCTCAAACCGGCTACCGCGGCCGACAGGTCCCATCTTTGGACCCGCCTGAACCAAGTTGTGGGTCCTCTCTACGTAGCCAAGTTGTCATTCCAAACGGGATCCCGAGATGACGCGATGAAAACACTCAAGTCAAGCATTTGCATTGGCTGCGAGAGACAAATCATTTGCGGACTGAATCAAATGATGAAGGTCACTCGCTCGCCGTGCGCGCATGCCTTGGGATTCCCAAAAGACTGCTGGGAAGGAAGCGTTGCTGCAGCCAGTCGCCTCGCCAAGGATTTCCCTTCCCCGAAAGGGGGTGAATCACGAGTGGGGCGGCCGGCGTGCAGTGACGTAGCACGCGGGAATGAGCCTTCGGTGATGGCTCCGATGACGCCACGGGCCGAGTCGGGCGCGTCGTCACCTTCCCGAGCAGGGCCCAGCCCAAAAGGTCGAGGGTTCGAATACCACCCCGGGCAAGACTGCTCTCCTTTCGGCCCCGATCATGTGGAATGGGCAGGATCGATCCGTTTCTCTCGGGCCGCATAAGGGAGCGGGAAGCCGGCGGCGGGGTGACGGACTTTTTGAGTGCCCTTCGCACAATACTCGAGGTTGGTATTCCACCGAAAAATCTCTACCAGGGGATCGGGTCGGCTTGTTGATTAGAACACTAACACATACCCTGAGGACCCGGGATCAAATCCCGGAAGTGGCACATCTCATTCATATAGCGACCCCTGAGTGTTGTGTGCAGAGCGCTTCAAGTTCAGTATTCCGTCCGTCGGAAGGGACGTTAAATCTTGGCCCCTCTTGAGCCCTTCTTATGATGCCGACCTTGCTTCTCCACCGTCCGTATCCTGAAGAAGTCCTACCTCTACCCAATTATCCACTTATCTCAAATAGCGAAAATAGCCTTAGCCATCGGTCACCTCCCGTGGATGACTTCTATTCTACTGATATCGGGATTTTTGACCGGGTCATCGAGGTGGAAAGCCATCACATCAACCCGGTTCTCTTGACGCGGAACGAAAATCGAGACCCCATTTCAATGTTAAATCTTGTCTCGGTAAAACGACTGAGAGCATTCAGGTCCCCTGTTTGAATCCCGGCTGGGGCTTGAATATCGTCTAAGTCTTAGGTTTGATGTGTTAGGATATACCGTGCAATATAAACTTAGCAGTCGGGGTATCGTAAACATCATTTGACAATTACTATGCTGGTGATAAGAGAATCCCTGCCACACACCCTTGTGGTGGCTTGCAGGGTATTATGTAGATGTAGATGTAGATGAAGCTTGGCCACGAAGTTGTACCCGCTTTCGAGGAGGATTGGGTGCTTGCAAGATGAGGAGACGTGGTAATTAAAGAACCTTAAAAAGGAGAAAGGCAAATGTTTGGGAGGTTGGCAGTTATAAATGAAACGGAAATCTTAATTATACATTACCGACAGAGTTTAAATTTTGGAATCAAAATCAGTGAAATTAAAAAGAATAAATCATTTGAATTCACTGTGAAATTAACCTCCCACCTTCCTCTCTGAAATATCAATCATAAGTCATAGATGGTGATGTTCAGGTGCTCCAAAGACTGAGGTTATATCCCACTGTCTTTATCTTAATTCTAATGCAAACACATCACCCATGCCTATAGCGCTATCCAGGTCGGTTGCGACCTAAGGTCGCGCGTCAAAATATCACCCAGGGCATGGGTGTTGTCTTTTTCTAAGTATTAAGTTCAGTTTAGAGGGTGCGATTAAACTTGGGCAGTCAGAGCGCTTAATAACTCAATTCTACAATTACACAACATCCATGCCCTAGGTAGGATTCTCATCCACGAGCATTCGTTTAGCAGTGCTTTAGTTTTAATAGAAATATGAGCACATTTGTACGTGCAAGGATAACTACACAATCTTGCTCTAGTTTCTTTCCGTGGGTTTCTCCGAATCATTTCACGCTACCAACGTCAAGATGGTTTCTATGACATCGAGAAAAAAAGAACGTGATGACATCTACATCCATTATAGCTATTATAAGATTCATCACTTCCCCGCAGCCCTGAGTGAAGGAGTTATAATTTTCTTTATGGGATTCCGCAATCTGATGAGAAGCATTCAAATGTCAATGCACGCTATTACCATTGAATAGAGCAGTGTTTCCTCATCTACGATCCGTGAGTTGACTCTCGCAATTTTGCAGTATTACTTACTAATTTAATGTTTCATCACCTTATCTCAAGGTATGGCTGATTGGGTTGTCCCGTAGTTTTCAGCAGACTTCTCTTTACTGCCACCATTCTTAGGAATTCTTCGTTTGTTCACTTTCTGTTCACTGAAGAATGTTATATATTCTTTAGTCGATTTGAGGTGAACCGATATTTGCAAATCTCGTAGCCCATTCGATAGTGGACATTTTCGGATATCGCACTTCAGGAGTATTCAATACCATTCTTCGGTAGTAGGTTCAAGAATAGGTTACATCCAAAGGAGTCCAACAGGGAAATTAATATTTATGGTTAGGTATGACGCAGGAGCAACATATGAGGAAGGGTGACCCACATCCGAGGTCTCCTTGCATCATTACGGAAGGACAGCCACTTCGAGAGAAGGTAGGAAGCAGGTTACACATTACGAAATACACCGTAAAGCTTGGAAAGCGACGTCCTTTTTGACGGGAACTACAGTTAAAGTTTGTGGTTTGTGAAGATGGCCTGCGATATCAGTGCACCATCTACCCGAGGAATTGAGTACGGGCCTTCGGCACAGGGAACTGGTAAAATATCCACCGTCAACATCCGAGTACGATACACGCAGCGAATGAACTCAGTTCCAAGCTCTAAATAGATTCACTGTCGTGGCTTTTGCCCGGAACTTATGGTCACAAAGATTCTTCTCATTATGAAAGGCGACCGGCAGAATCGGTGGGTGGCGTTGTATCGGTAGGAATAATATCGTCTATTATGAAGATTTGAATATCGTACTGCGATATTAACTTAATTTCGCAAAAATAACCGATATGCGATGTATATTGGCAATATTGGTATGATATTGTTTTGCATCGCGTGGTATCGAATATCGTGTGAAATCGAATATCGCGCGTTACAACATATTTGAATGATGCGCCATAATATCTTGCACCGAAAGATCTCGTCGGGCACCGTTTCCACACCGCGTCGTGAAATCAGGAATATATTGACTATCGGTGATTATACAGCCCTGATACACACGATATATATATAGATGGACACGGAACGGGAATCACTTTAGTGATGAAATGAGAGCCAGCCGTGGTAGCCACGTCGGTAACGCGTTGGCCTGGGGACCCAAAGGTCACTAGTTCGTATTCCGCTGCTTGTCCCCGGATTAAGTTCTTAGATTTTGACGGTACGATATTAATGTACAAGGAAGAGAAAGGGTGGAGGAACTGGATATCGGCATTAGTCCACTTTCAACAAAATATGCCATGGAGTTCAATATTTAACATCCCATCCGACGGACTTATTACTGACCTCGTAATGCTATTCCAGCAATCCTTATGAAGGCAACGGCATTCTCCAATTCTCCGTAATTCGGTCATAGGTTGAAAAAATTGAATATGTCTTCTTCAATAAAAGCTTCGAAAAGTCAATATCCTGAGGGTCACAAATATATTCCACCAGTCCAGCGACGCTCGAGTGCTTACAGAGCATGTCTCCTTTGATTGGTTGGTTAGTTATTCAGGGGAGGCGACCGACAGCTGAGGTAATTTGCGCCATATAGGATAGGTGGGTAATTTGGTAATGATAGGAGTTTTCAGGGAACGGAGGAAGGGTGGAGAGAAACCCGGCGTCGGCATTAGCCTACTCTTAACGAAAGGCGCCAAGGGGACCACGGCTTAACGTCCCATCCGACGGACGGAGTACTGAACTTGAAATGCCCTCCACTAGGCACTCAAGTGGGGACCGGTTTTCCACTGAAAAATCCGCCACTGCCGGGAATTGAACCCGGGCCCTCGTGATGGAAGGCCAGTACTCTAGCCACCACACCAGCCCGATCCCCTCTCCTTTGATTGACGCGTGTGGCCTACGTTCTCACCTAAATATACGCAATTGTGTAGGCATAATGAGCAAGTGGGCAATACCCGAGAAGCATTACCAATCATTTGGAAGATTGAAGAGCCGGGACCAAGTTATTTCTTGCATCGCTAGAATCAGGGCTAGCAAACTGAGAGTATCAAAGACTTAATTTAATTGAGTGACACGCTATCAGCTTAATATCAATGTTCTCTGCAGATGAACTATTTAGACTAATTAAAATCATCCTCAAGAAAACCTTGTACGCAAGGAGACCTTTCAAGGATCGCTCAGGGATTGAACACATACAGCAATTTTGAATATAGAGGAAATCTTATCAGGCATTAAATCAATGCATTATTTTCAGTTTTTCCTTATTTTGGCCTTTCATACCGTTAAGTAGACACGGTAGCTTCTTCTAAAACGGAAAAGAAAGCGGAAAACCAGTAAATAATTTGAAGTGGGAACAGCGAGTGAGTCGCAGCATTGTCATAAGGGGAGGGAACCGACAGCCGAGGTCGTTCGGGCCATTAAGAATAAGTAGGCGGTGGAGTGTAGGTAGGGTACATGGGGAATAGATTAATCGAGGAGAGAGTCGGCGTTGGTGTTAGCCTACTCTAAACGAAAGGCTCCAAAGGAACCATAGTTTAATGTCCCATCCGACCGACGGAGCGCTGAACTTGAAATACTCACCACAAAGCACACGAATACGGATCACTTAAACATTTCTACGACGACGGAGATTCGAACTGGGACCCTCAGAATGGGCCCTCAGTCCCCGCGAAACGTACCCGGAAATACTCCCGTGGAAGTATGCCGCGATTTACGTATAGACATCATATATTTTGCTTGCTTGCATCAATTATTAATTGCTTAATTAATAATTGATGCAAAACAATTATTAATTGCTTGCATATCGTTTACAGCAATTTCACCAAAGAAGAACAAAGCTTTACAGACACATATAGTAAATCAAGAAAAAAATGACTCAATTATATCCATATTAAAATGCACTTCGTACTTTTCCACAAAGTTATTGACATTACGACGCGTTTCACCGCCTTGCGGCATCGTCAGGTACATACATACATATATGTTCCTGACGAATGACCTGTATGTGTCTGTATGTACCTGACGATGCCGCAAGGCGGTGAAACGCGTCGTACCGTCAATAAACTTGTGGAAAAGTACGAAGTGCATTTTAATATGGATATTAGTAAGTTCCACGAAGTGAAGCCTCAAACAATTGACTCAATCATAGCCGGACTGTCGTCTTTCATGCAAGAACTGCGGTCAACATATCTTGGACTGACCAGTAATTGTAAGGACAGGGAGCTAATGATCTGTAAAGCCCTTAGCACAGTTTGAAGCTCCCCATCCTAACCATGGCCTTTTAAGTACTCACTACCAATCAACCATCGCAAACAAAAGAGCCTGGTCAAATTCTAACTCACATTAATTTGTGACAATGCTATTCATATTTGGAATGGCACTCCAAGCCCCGACTGACCTCAGTCATAAAAGAGAAGTCGATACCTGCCGATAATACCCACTGATGCAATCCATCGTGACTGCGGCTCTATATTCTGCAATTCACACGTACGAGTAAATTTACCTCCAATGCTCATCTTAGCTTAATCAACGCAGAGAAGGTTGCTCCCAATTAGTAGGCATCCTTTATGCCGCTGCTGTAATAATTACGTTGGACAAACAGCGTACTTCGCACCCAACTGTTATCTATGGAACCAAAACGTATCATTCCGTAGTGTCAGAGGGTTTAATACGAATGTATACTCATATGAGATCCAAAGTGCATGGTCGAATCCAGTCGCATAAGCAACGTTTAATGCGCACATGCCCAATGAGTTTCCGTCGCCTACTTTTCGCTTCGAAATATCACTTTTTTGATGATTGCAGTCACAGGATGGTGACACAAACATTCGCCAAATGCTGTGCACTTTTTGTCGCAATTGTTTCCATTTTCACTCTATTTTAAACTCTTGCCACATCACATTAGAACGGAAAACGGTCCGCGGGAAATCTTTCCTTTTTTTTGAGAGGCTCAAAACTTAAGAAGTTGGAACCCCGGCAAACTTCGAGAACTAAATATTTATTGTACGACCAGGTTTCATCGAATACACGACATAGACAAGTGGTCCTACGATGATCTATCCGTTGGTCCAAGTTAATTTTTTTCCTGAATGCATAGAGCATAATGCATTTTTTCCTATAAACAACGCCTGAAAGTGTTTCATATGAACAAAACAATCACTAACTGGATGGAGCGCGATATTACTAACACAATTGGTGCAATAGATTTTTTTCTGCGTCTAACCTTTGCCACGGACACGAAGATTGAATGTTAACACCTGGCTGTAATTAAACTTTTCACTTGATGTTCATGACGAAATTTCCAACGCTATAGAAAATTTTAAAATGAGTCGGAGCAATTACAATGCAGTGAGTATTGCTATTAAAACAAATCATCATAAGCACAAATTATACAGCTATAGTATCCCATTGTCGGCCGGAAGATTGATCCGAAGAATAGGTGAGTTTGTAGCTTCGTTTGAATGGTTGTAGTTATTCGTAATGTTTCAAGTTCCGACCCTCGAGATCACCGACTGGTAATGATGCTTATGAAACTGACATCAGAAATAACACTTATGGACGCAACAGCAAATTTACGAGGTCTCGGACAACCTAAGGCAGGCCAAATAACATGCATGTAACAGGCCGGTAGACAGCGAGTCGACTAAAGCAAAGAATACCTTAAAATGAAAAATAATGAACGGAGCGGAAAACCTGACTATATTTCTTTGGTTATTTAGTTCGTTATTCGAGGGAGCCATTCGACAGCTTAGGTCATATGTGTCATTTAGAAAATGTGGGTATTTGAGCAGAGGTCTCAAACCAAAGACTCCAAGAGGTCCACGGTTTAACGGCCCATCCGACGGACGATATACTGACCTTACAGTGCTCTCCACAAAGCACTCGCTCAAGTGGGGAGAGATATACCGATGAAAAACCTCTACCACATCCGGAATTCGAATCCAGGCTCTGAGGATAAGAGTCCAGTACTCTTCCCAACACACCAACCTGTTCGCCATTTTTCTTTGGATAAGTATTGAAAACTTGAAAAGTTAAAAAAAGAGAAATGACGGAAGTACACTCGAGAAGAGTAGAACACAGAACTTAGATGGAACACTTTCGCGAACAACAGTTCCTGCTGATGTGGTTTAAGATTGTCAATCTCTGTAAGTGAGAATCAGAAAGAGATGTGCCACCTCAATGTTCTCAAAACATAAAAACTACTACCGAGATGAAGGTTAAAATGAACTGTAGTTAATCGGATTTATGAGATTGAGAGCTCATGCTCGGATAGCAAATTTGTGACCGGTTGACCGTTCGCAGACCTCGAAATGATGACTATGTGTAATCATAAGACGAATGCGATTTACATGAAACCTAGGCACAAATATTGCATTTATATTCTTTTCGTTCGTTTCAGACTCGAGGGCAATGCGAAAAGTTTTACTCTATCCTCTCGCGGGTCAATTTGCGCCATCACAGCTCTGGTTAACGCTATCACAGCTCTGGTTAACGCTGTCGTCAAGTATCGTATGTAATCGTCAATGTAATGAAAGGAGGGACGCCGACAAAATCCGAGATCTATAAAGTGGGAGAAGAAGTCTGTTAACTATAATGATATTAGCTCCAGTTCCTGTTGTTTAAGGGTGGCAAACCAGAACTACGATCACTTGGTCAATTACAAAAGCACAATTTCCACATAGAAATTATTCATTCACCTTGACTAGGACTTAAACCCGGAAGCCTTAATTTACGGTCGGATGCTTCAATTTTTTGAGCTACCAAGGCGTCCTTCCTCCTGGAGAATTTCTGGGGGCTTGAAAATTTAGTCTCTGTGACTATGTAACTCCCTAATGGTTTATCGCATCTACGTACTCACTGGCAATGCAAGCAGAGAGGAATCGGGATTATACCAAAAACTTTTTTCTACTTCCGGGATTCGAATATGAACCCTCGCAGTGGAAAGCTAGTACTATATCCACCACACCAATCCAATATCCTTGATGCCACTGTAAACAGACGGGGACAAAATCGAAAAATCATTTCCAAGTATTGAAAGACATGCTTCTTCAGCCATGTTATACGCAACTAATCTACATCTACATCTACAAGATACCCTGCAAGCCACCGCGAGGGTGTGTGGCAGGGGGTGAAGATCACAAGCATGCACTACCGTCATTCAAACAAGCAACTATAGGGACTCAAGCAACTATATTGTTAGTATCTATAGTATTTAAGGGATTAATACATGCATCATGCACTAAAAACTACTCAAAAATATTTCCCCTACCTATCCCTTTGCTATGCTACCTATTCTGTTCTCTTATAGCACGGGGGAAAATGCCATTTTGAATCTATCAGTACGACAATCTATCTCTCTATTCTTATTTATCTGGTCGAATCAAGCATAATACGCTGGTTTTTTTAATATATGCCTAACATCTTCAGTAAAGCTATCCGATTGAAATTTCTCTAATAGATTTAATCTGTACTTTAACCTACCCTCTGATAATGATTCCCATCCTGATTCTTTTATTAATTCTGAAACACTACTCAACCTATCGTAACACCTTTTAACGAACCTAGCTGCTCTACGCTGCACATGTCTAGTTCTCTGATCAAACCTAATTCATTAGGATCCCATACACTGGATGAATACTCAAGGTGGGGCCTATTTAGTGAAAAGTAACATCGCTCTTTTGTCTTCTCATCACATTTCCCAAGTACTCTTTTTATAAATCCTAGCTTTCTCTTCGCTCGGCCGCATATTTCCCGAATGTGTCTTCCCCACGATAAATCCTTAGTGATTGTCACACCTAAATACCTTACGGTTTCATCACTTTTGATCAACTAATGGGTTTACAGAGAAAGTATCCGCACTGGCGTAATCGTCGAAATCGAATCGACTCGAAATACAAATAGCTTGGAAGTCATGAACATATAAGCAAAAATTTTTAATGCCTTGACAAGAACGAGCAGGCTATTTATATACACCAGGCTAAAATAACCGTCGCGTCGAAAGTGGCGACATTAGGCAGCAGGTCGTTGGGAGACATGATGGGCGTGCGATGGTAGATATGCTCGTACATATTTTTTAAATATAGCTCTCTCATCGGAAAAATTCTCGCGGCGTCTGAGATTTATTTATGATTAGTCTGTGTGTGCTCTCAAATTTCTTCATTTTTTCGTGTCACTGTGATGATAAACAGAACTTTATCCTGGCATTGGCCGTTAGTTTCAAAAGGACAAAATTTACTTACATTTGAGCGCCATTGGGATGGAGTAAATGCGACCAAGAATTGGCGAAAATCAGCAGCACGTTTCTCCAGATTTCGCGGCGGCACGTTGTCCCTCCGTTCCCATCGGCAGTCCTTCGGAAATTTTCTCCCAAACAACAGGCCACAACCTGAAAACATAGAGTAAAAATACCATTCCAAATTGGTCGCCGATTCATACGACAGCATTGCCGGCAGAGTTTTCACCGACTAGGAGGCCCGGCGGGCTTCGCCTCCACTTTCGATTCAAGCGCTCTGGGCGGATTTCGTCGAAATGGATTGACAGGTGTTGGCCGGTCGAAAGGATCACGACCGTCGATGTGACCACAGGCGGAGAGCAAATAAATGGGGAAAAAACACACTACTTTAATCAGGAATGCTTGCAATTTTGTTCGAGAATCCGCAGCACGTTGGCCTCAATAGAGATCACACGCGGGAGAACAGCGCTTCGGGAAGGGAAACTCTCCACGAGCTGAGAAGTGGCAGAAAAAAATAACGCCGAAGGCATTACCAATTATTGCTGAGCCAAGGAAGTCGCGGAAAAGGCGCTGAACGCACGAAATATCACGTTCGACCGTGCACATGTATCGAGTATATATAAGCTGGTAGGGGCACTTGAGATATGAGGCAGCAAAAAGGCAAAATCCCAAAAGACAAAAACAATGCCGCAAATTCCTTGCATGAGTAATTTCTGCCTCAAGGATGCACGCAGAATGTATACATAAAGGATGTATGAATAAATTAGCGAGTAGGTTACGAATTAAGTGGAGCACGAATCATGAAAGGGCTGGGATCTGATGAAAAATAAAACCCTTCGTGTGCTTAATTACATATCTTCCGCTACTTTTTTCGGTAGGTATTTCATACTAATTGGTAGTACCTCGTGGAATTACCTAAATACCACTACTGACTATGGTTCTACAACCCGAAGTGCCTTCCATTCCGTATACCACTGATTTTACGCGAGTTGATTCCACAGATCTCTCGAGTAGGCCCTTCGTACAATTAAGTCTCAGGATGTGTATAGATTGCAAGTGTAGCTGAAGTCATTCCTAGTAGTAAAGTGAAGCCGGCCGCTGCTACAAGGTACAATATACATGCACAAAATTCCTTGCAAGCTGCCATAAATGTGTGTGGCAGGTAGTGAATTCAAACCGAACATTTATTACATATCATGCTTAAAAAGGATTAGAAACTATATTCTAGCCAAAACTTAGCTATTTCAAAAAACATTCAAATAGCCAAGCAAGCATGCACAAACATGCTATTTGTTGGGTTATCTTTAAGCCCTTATGCAAAAATCCAACTACCTATGCTATTCGTTGATGCACATGTATACATATATTTACAGCTATTCATTGCCACAATTGTACGAGGGAAGAAGGACATTTGAATAAGTCGGTTCGGCAATCAATTTCTCAAATTTTATGATCATGGTGCAGTCTACCATAGTAAGTTAAGAGTTCGCAAAATATTTTCAACGTCATCAGTGGAAATATTATCTTGGAATGCAGTTGAGAAATTAAGTCTTAATTTCAACCTACGGTCTGATAATGATCCCTATTTTAATTATAATGGGTCCATTTGGCTAGCCTCATTTTATATTGCTTACATTGCTCTGTTTACTGGGATACAAAGAACATTTAAAGCTACTCGATGCAAATACTTCACTTCCTTGTGAGGAAGAATTAGATTTTTTTCATTTCTTCTTCAATTAATAATGAATGATTAAAATAGTATATTTTGTTCCGTATCGATAGCATTGTGAATAATAATAAATAAATTCGAGATCGGCGTTCTTTGGTAATTATGGCGCATGATAAATCAGTAATGATAGGGCAAAATAAGTCAAAGAAATTACGTCACCACCGTTTACGATAATTGAAACCTGAAGTTGTGGTGTTCGCTTCCAGCAACCGCCCTTTATGATTTCGAAACCTAGTTTAGGTCATTACCGTTGGAAAGCAAGGGAGTCAAAAATAAGTTGAATGCAGAGGAATTGTTGATGCAACATTACGCAAAACATATCTTACCGAGACTTCCTCCAAATATGAACAGTCTGTCAGGAGTTGAGTCAGAACAGTCAGGAGTTGAAAATTAGCGTACAACGAAAAGAAGCAGTGAAAACGACAAATTTGCCCTCCACAATTCATCGACAGCTAAAGGACAGCTAAAAGACATCTATATATAAACCGTATTCAGCAAGACATGCGAATGGTGTATGGCAAGGGGTGTATTAATATCTGTTGAGTAAACACTAGCATTATTAGCAACTAAACTGTCAGTTTTACTGTTTAACCAACTTAATCCATCAAGACAACACGGACTCTATCAGTGTTGTTCTCCAGCAAACTGCATTCAAAAACAGGATGGCGGAAGGGAGGAGGGAGGATGAACGTCGTTTATTGAGAAAAATTGGCGGGTGAAGGAGAATTTCGCACCGAGATTCGTGGCTGCAGAGAGAGGGGACACGGCCGGCACACCCGCTTGGACCGGTTTCCATGGCTGTGAGTGAAAAGTCTTATTTTCAGCGATCTTTGCGAAAGATTCCCTCTCGTCTTCATTTAGGATCCCGGGCGACTTATCGGAGAAAGGACGGCTCTGAACGCCGCGAATGGCCGAACGCCAATTATAATTAAAGACCCGATATCCAAACAAACCTTTCGACATCGCTAATTGCAGGCATTTTGAGAGTGGGTCCTGAACGATACCGAACGAACCGGACTGGTCGAGGGGAAAAAAACGATCGGTAAAGAAGCAAAAGGCGAGAAATGTTCAAGAGACGGGATAACACTTTCCGGCTGAAGATATGCAAAATGGTTCTCAGAACATTGTACTGGATCGAACCTTTAGCAACCCGGATCTGAGAGCACATGGAACAAAATGATATCCGCCTCCTTTCGTGAAGGCTAACGCGTCAACCTTCCAGAGCCGCATATTAAAATGAATACCGAGAAGTTCTACGTGATCTAGAATTTCATTCAGGCTTTTTTCCTGGAAAAGAGACGACTTATTTTGTCAGTTACGATGTCCGGTTGCCATATAAACAAGGCGACGGACTAACCGAGATACTAACGAAGAAGTTCCAAGAAGAGTAGGAGATAAAAATGACTCTCAAGAACATGCTGACACGAAGATAGAATAATCTTATTGGTTTCGCCACGTGAAATGAAGGCCATGAAAAATTGTGGATGGGAATAAACTTCAAAAATTGTGAATAGGAATAAACTTAAAGGACTACGGATGATATGCATGGAGTAGAGAAATATCCTAAAAAACTACGTACATACTAGGAGTGATTTGTGGTCGTTGCTATTCAAGGGAAGTGACCGACTGCTAAGGTAAGTTGCGCCATTTAAGATAGATGGGATATGGAATGTGGGTATGAATTTTTCATGGTTTAGAGGAAGGGTGGAGAGAAACCCAGTTGTTCTACATGACAACAGTATAACAGTTGTCTTATAGAAGACAACGGGTCCAAAGTTCAACATCCAATCCAACGGAATTGAAGTGTTCTCCACATCGCCCCTAGAGTGATGACCGGTATGCCATGGATATATCTATATCTCTGACGGGAATCGAACCCGTGCACTCAGAATTGGAGGCCAGTACTCTAGCCAACACACAAACCCGATCCCCAAAAGTGTTTTGAAGAGTGAAATGGAGAGCTGCGACAAACCAATTCAGGTTGAAAACTGTTCGTGATGATCTATTTAATTCTTAATTAAGATGGAGTAACCGCGGTAGCTGGGATTCATACGAAAATCAGTTGGACGTGACATCTTTCCTTTGCCACTAATAGCGATGAACTTGTCAGCCGAGGCAGCCAGTTTGACCAAGCGACGATCTGATAACAAAAGCCGCGGGTTCGATTCCTGCCTCGGGCATAGATGTTGTGATCGTCAAGTGCTTTAGATTAGGATTGAGATTATATTAGCCGGCGCCATAAAATCGAAATAGCTTGAAGACCTAAAAATCAAATCGATTACTACTGTGACGAACTTCATCTATTAATGTTTTTATTATATCTCTGGTGCTCATAGAATAAGTTACACCTACAGTCAAACTCGGATATAGCGAGATCCAAGGGACCAAATGCTTTTGCTCGTAATATTCGTTACACGTTATATCCGTTACGAGTAACAACATGTACTGTCACTCACTGTCTTTCCTCTCTCACGCACACACATATTATTCTTATGCAGATGTGATAAAAAATCAAAGATTAATATAAGATTATTGAAATTACAAAATGAACAATTTATTCAGTAAACTATCCACACACATGCTAAATTTACAAGAAAAAGTCTTTCGTACGACAGTACAGCCACTGCTAGTTCATTTGGACTAAAGATTTGCTCATTATAACCGTAAGGCTCTCTAATACAGTCTCGTTTTAACCGTTATATAATGCTCATAAAATGCATTATTTCCAAACAACCCTTCTCTCTTTCCTCGCAATAGCCGAGATCTTGTTTTAACCGTGCTTTTTATAAATGAGTTTGACTGTATTTACATAATTTTACCTTCATAGGAAACTGTTTTCAAAAGTTGCACTTGAAACAACTTTGGCTGGAGGAAAACGGGTGTAACACGGAAAAAGTCAATTATTAACATCAGAAAATTATTGTTTCATAAAACTCGAATAAGATGCGCATATTTCCAGGAATGGAGATGACTGAAAAATTAAGGCACCAACCCTTCAGGTAAATCGGGTAAACACATTACTTCGAAAGAAATGGTGCAATAATCTACTTCTTTACGGTAATAAATGTAATTACTACGTATGTAGATATTTCTATACTTTTCTTAGATAAATGAATATATACCTCATATTCAGTACCTTATTTTCCCTCCACGTAGGAATAGGTAAGTTATCAGCGACCACAATATTTTTAAAAGACATCAACAGAATGTTGGAAGACGTCATTTGTGTTGACTAGCGTAGCCGAATGTACGAGAATATATTATCTTTTGTGTCTTATTCGCATTAATGTCTCTCTATCACAACGAATACTAAATGTGGATAGTAAAAGTAAAAATATACATGACAGAAGTCTGTGCGATGTAGCCGGTACCTTCCTTGTAGAGCTCCCTTGACGACACTACACTTCGCAGTTGCAATAACTCAAGTCTTTTACGATGCACAAGTTCGAGGTTGACACGGCAGATATATTTCCATCCTCTTAAATATCTGAACAGATGGAGAAGACTAAATGAGGGCGAATATCGAACAGAGAGATTGAAAAAATACCTTTTTCGCACTCACCACTGTCCAAAATAAAAATATAGCCAGATACCATCCTAAAAATAGTCTTTCTCGGGGATCGGGTTGCTGTGGTAGCTAGAGGGCTCCCATTCCGAGTTCTAATCCCGACAGCCGCTGATTTTTGAGTGGTAAACCAGTCTCTAATTCCGTGCCCTATGGAGTTCACTTTGAGTGCAGTACTCCGTCCGTCGGTTGGGACGTTAAACCTTGGAGCTTTTCGTTATGAGAAAGAGTTAATGCCTGAAAAATCCTACTCTTAGCTGTCGGTCAACTTTCTTGAATAACTACTGCAACTTTTTCTGACAAACGTTTCGAAGGTGCTTATTCCTTGATCCGGCCGCGGTAGCCAGGTTGGTACCGCGCCGGCAGGGCAACCGAAAGACCGCGGGTTCGATTCCGCCCAGGGCATAGTGTGTGTGTGTCCCAAGATAACTAAAGTTACATGGTGCGATGTAATCTTAGCTGTTGGAGCAGCTAAAATCCAAGACCAGTACTACTTGTTCCTTGAATCCTTGTTCTTCTTCATCCCCATTTCACGACTGGTAATGTAACTTCTCAAACCGCACACACATGCAGAGGCAATATGTGGGTGTATATAGAAGTGCTGCACTGAGGTGCACGCGAAATAAATATCACTGCTTGCGGACCCCTCGCGACAGTGAAGAGCCGCCCAAGACCGCAGCCCGGTGTGCTTCTTTAAGTATTCTATACGCGCCATTAGGAATATGTGCTTAGGGAATCGCTCAGTGCGCACCGTAGCGTAAAATTTAAGGCCAGTGCTACAGACTCCTGGCTGCACATCAGCTCCAAAGGTACTCGGAATCCACATTTCCCACAATTCCACCGGATCCACTCGACCTCGGAGTCCACGAGGCCGTGGGCTTGAAATACGCGTCACGCTCTTTTACATTTCGCCCTCGTTAATATTTTTTCGAAAGTACATAATATTGACTATTCATTTATGCAAATTCATTATGCTTCCTTTTGGTGTTATTTTATCGAGTCTATCGTTTGTATTATATTTGCTCCACTTGCATGCGATGATTTTTCTTCCGTAATTCGATAGGATTTCTTCATCTGATGCATAAATGTTACGCTGGTGATAGTCAAACGCCCTCGCAAAAGGAATACTGTCTGCAGGTGATATTGATGGTTCCCCAAATAGAGGAGAGACTTACTTAAGCTACATTTTTTTTCTTTCCTTTTACTAGTTTTGTGTTTCATATATTGGGCGTAATAAATGCCTTATACATATTATTATTTTAATACTGTGACGGTGCTAAGGTATTGTTTCGGGCCAAACCATGCAGTCCGCTGGATCAAAGAATCCAGACAAGGAAGGTGAACAACTACACTTTTTGCATTGTGAAGTCGTCGTAAAAGTTTACGTCGGAGACATAATTTTTCCATATCCACAATTATGTACGGCTGACGTTTCCTCAGGTTCTGCTGCGTTGTTTATCTTCCCTAAGACCCTACATGTCCGTTGCGGGGCACATTTTCAGATGGTAATCTGAGGAGGCCAAGTGATTTTAGATGTGCCCTGAGAGAATCATCAAGCAACATAGGGAAAAGAAGCCATTCGGCGGAACCCGAAAAAAGTCTATCTTAAAAAAGTAGTAAAGGTGCTGTTCCATAGCCACACGTCAGAGGGGGAGAAAATGAAGGTTTTTCAGATAAAAATTTAAAAAATTAAAACTGATGGACGTTTCAGATCTCAAAGGGTGCTCTCTCATAAAATTTTTTGAGCTCTAGCTTTCTATCATCCAAATTTGAAAAATAACTTCAAGTTGGTTGAAAGAACGAACGTCTTTCCATGTCGAATGTTCTTTAACTTTTATCTTTATCTATTGGCTACCATGCAAGCCATCTGGAGGAAGTGTGGCATGGGGTTGTCACTAAAGATGCACTACTTGCATGCACTGAACTCATACTACCAGCCTAAAAGAGATCTATGAATATGCGGGAAACATACTGAAAATTCCAATTTTCATCCAACACGCAAATAAGAATTTAAGAAGTGCTACAAACACGTGTCATACATATGAGCAGTTCAAGCGGGCATGCTAAAATCCTATCATCTAATTCCATCTCTGTTTATTGCTTTGAAATTTTGATGCACAAAGCAACATTCTAAAGCCCCTCCGTAAAGTGGTGAACCGCGGGATTTTCAGCTCCTCGTGTGAGCGTCCGCGCAAATGTAAATGCGCATCTCGACGGAACCTGATCGGACTATTTCCCAATGAAAGATCGCAGTTGGGAGATGGCTCAGGGCCACGTTCACGTAACTCCATGCTCGCTTGTGCTCGAGGTCCCAAGGATGACAGCTATGTTAGCACCCAATTTCCTGCGAGGTGAGCAGCAGAGTGTTCACGATTTTCCCCGTCTTCCAAGGAAATCAATAGAACGCGGCGGAGCATCTCTGCCGATGCGAGAAATTACAAGCACGGGGAGTTTCTAAGCACAATGGAAACCTCCGGTACGCTCGGAAATGTGGTACGTCGACCCTTCAGGCCGCTTTGCACCTTCACTCAGGTAATAAAGTAAAAACAAAAACAAGCGAAGAAAATAAAAATATTATAGGCCAAAAACACGATAATCAAGGACGAGTGCGTAATAATAAATATTCTAATCAACCAAATACCAGGGCTCGAAAAGCAGCATGTTTTGAAATCTCCTAAGTAAGTAATAAAATACTGAACAGTTCATGCCTATAATTACTCGAAATTAAGTAGAACATTGTGGAGCGTGAGCAAAGATGAACGAAAGAGAGCCGTTACTAAATAGGTAATTACGTGGCTGCGGTAGTGAAAATGCAGCTGCAGGCTGTGTAATGTACGTAATGTTTATTGGAGCAAAGAAGCAGAAAGGTAGCATAAAAGTTAATAAAATGTACACAGGAGGATAACTACTGCTAAAAGCGACAAGGAGCAAACAGTAGGTTATTTCCAGGACAAAAATGAAAAGAATAAATAAAAATGCCGACGATAACTATGATAGAGGAGTAACCTTTAGTCTAAGCCAGTGCAGAATGAATTAGTGCGCGAAATAAAGACACTAAGCAAAGTAAGTAAAAAAACAAAGCAAGGAATTGATATAGTCAAGAATAATGAGACGTCTTGGGATGAACACGATGTAGACATGAACTGAAAGATGGAGATGTGTATTTTTAACTATGAAGCAGAGCAATAATGTGGGACAAATGATTTCTAAAGTGAGATAGGTTACAAGCAAGTTCAAATCAGAACGAAATAACGACATGGCAGGAATAGTTTCGTGTAGTGGAAACTGGCATAGATGGTATAATTATATTTATGATCTCGAGTATCGTACGTAGATACTCATGAAACGAACGGATTATTTCGACTTGAAGTCATTTGTCCCCCAAACAGTCTGGAAGACTGCAATCATCTACATCTACATAATACCCTGCAAGCCACCACGAGGGTGTGTGGCAGGGGGTGATTTCTCACCAAACATGCACTACATATCATGCATTAAAAAGGAATAGTATTAATATAGTAGTCAGAACAACACTATTTAAAAAAAAGATACAAATTGCTAAGCAAACATGCAAAAACATTCTGTTAGTAGGGTTAGCTTTAAGTACTCATACCAACATGCAGCTACCAATGCTATTCATTGCTACTCTCTGATAGGACATATTTACCGTTATTCGTATCTCTAATTGTTCGAGGGAAAAAGGACATTTTGAATCTATCAGTTCGGCAATCAATTTCTCTAATTTTATGAATATGATCCAGTCTGCCATAGTAAGTTGGGGTTCGTAAAATATTTTTAACTTCATCACTGAAAATATTGCCTTGGAATTTGTTTAAGAGATTAAGTCTAAATTTCAACCTGCGATCTGACAATGATTCCCATTTCAATTCATTTAATAGACTGGTTACGCTAACATAATTATCGTATCGTCCCTTTACAAATCTTGCCGATCTTCGCTGCACACGTTCATCTTTAAATGAAGTAAAGAATAGAGAACATGAAATTCAGGGCTGTAATTCCTGCTTTCCTCCGAGCGTGCGAAGGAAGGTGATTCTCAAAATTTTCGTGGAAATTGGCGGAAGGTAACATGGTACTGCATCTTTGGAGGTCGGTTATCCATAATCCACATATCGACATATCCGTCAGCCGTGATAAGTGATAGTGGGGAAACTAACTACTCAATTTCAGGCAAATTTCATGCCTCTGTATAGGAATGGGATATTCACCTACATATCTCTAATTGTTATTAGGAAAGACCCTTTATCACAGTAGAATGGGCAGTAATATAATTTCCGGTAATCTCAAACGAAGAGCAGTTAGCTGACAACATTTAAAATTGACAATAAAAGTTATTTATTGAAAACCAACACGATTCCGACGAAACTCTGAGATTAGTACTGAATTTCTGGGAAAATTACGTAGCTAAAATATGCTTCTTCCAGAAAAAAGTCACCACCAATCTATAATTTAATGACATAGCTTGAAAGAAAATAAGACCCCTTGTGAATAATTTTGGCAACTGGTTCGTAAATCTGTGCATGACGTTGCCGATTCAGATTTTCGTGTTAAATTATACCTCACGAACACGCCGCTGGAAACTTAGGTTTAAATATGAGCACCAAAGCATCAGAGCATAAATCGATGTCGGATTTTTGTTCGATTTTTTCGAGGCATCTGATTGTAAAAAAATAGATCCCTATACATAATGTATGTTCCTAAGGATCTGAATAACATCCTCTTATAGCTGATAGCAGAATTTTACAAAGAAAATATCATACACTTTGACCGGGAATGAATGAGTGATTTTTTCTCAGTAGATTTTCTGCGTCTATACGTACATCTGCATGTATCCATTAAGCTTTTTAGCGGCTAGTCCGCAATCCTTAAATTTGTCATTTGGCGGAATTTATGCAGGCAATTGAACATTAACCTAGTGCCTGGGGAACAGGGTTCTTCTGCCCCTAGCGAAAAGTTAAGAGAATATGAGTTTACATCTGCACATATCAGGAGTAGAAAAAACGATACTGACGGTACCAAAGAAATCATCGCAACCATCGATGAGATCGACGAGATCGATGAGTAACACGGAACGGGTTACGTGATGGTAACTCATGGTGAAACTAAACTCATTATATTTACGCTTATGAATATGGATATATATTCATCTCTGCTTGTGTTTTCGTCATAACTTATATTTAACCCCAACTCCATCGACTAACCACCGCGCTCAAAAATTTCAAAAGGCGTAGTTTATGGTGATTGAAGGAAATGCACCCCTGCTGAGATAGCAATCTCCCGGTTGGATATTACCCAGCAGGGGACTGGTGATAAAAAACTGGGCGCCCGGAGAGTGGATAGGTTCGCATCAACCTGTCGACCAAGTAAGCCGGCTAATAAGGCGCCGAAGGCTCCACGCTTTTGTCCCACCCTAAACTAAAGCCCTCTCGGTCACAAATTGCCCGAGATTTTCCTTTCGGAAATGCCACCTTTTAGAGCGCTATTGGTCAACTAGTCACATACGAGAGTAGTCCCAGCCGTATACACATTACTATCCCGTCGGGAGGATATCCAGTTCAATATTCACACTATTAGCACGATCTCCTTTTAAGAGTATCACCAGGAAATGAATGCCTTAAATGGCTAAGAAGGTTTAGCCGTGATTTTGCGCGCCAAAATCCTGTTAAAGAGTTATGTTATTTGATGCATCAATATCAACTCAGGAAAATAACTATGCAATTGCCAATGTTAAAAGCAAAAAAGAGCGCCACTTTACCGTAACAAAGAGTTTTCTGCTAATTAGTGCAAAATTTAATTGAAAGCATTAATATAAACGAGTCAAGGTTAATATATTTTAATACAATCTAAATGAACAGGTGCATGTCAAATCAGTTTCTTGTTAAAATGACGTTTCTTTTGATTTTATTTTTCCTCGAATCTTACTTCCGCGGCCTTAAACTGCCATATAAGCACGTATAAAATTCAACATACTCGACATCTTTTTTCCGAAACCATACACAGTTAAGGTTCTATTATTTTATCGCCAAGCGATAGATTGGCCAATAAAAAGAGAGATTCCGAAATTTTCACGAAAATGCCCTCTACTTCATATTTCGAAGGAACCTCCGGAAAGAGCGTAAAAGATCGCTCACGCTCTACAATGGCGACGGAGTGGGTGGAGTTGTTTTTCGATCGGGCTCTCCGTTAGAGTCATGGTCATGTCTGCCACTTGCTATTTAAACTGGAGAGCGCTCACTGAAAAAAATACAAAATAAACGCTATTACAGTGAGTCACTGACGGTGTGTTCAAAGAAAGTGTCTCCCACTCTGCGGAGAGCCATGATTGCATAACTTGATTCGTGTTCTGTCTTCCCCAGATCCTATGGACTGCACTCTCCCTCGCCTTGGGACTGGAAATACGAGGAGAGGTGATTCGAGGAGTGCCGTGCATCAAGCGATTCCACCAATTGTTCTGCCCCACAGCCGGTAACAGTTACCCTATGTGAGTACGCGCCTCTTTTTTATTCTGATCAGTCTAAATTCCATCTCACTACTATTGATTAAACATGAAAAAATATATCACTAAATGCTGTTCAAATATTTTTGACTTACTTCTTTAAAAGACCCTATCTCAGCTCGACACAAGGCCTGAGTTTCGCTAAATTCAGTTCCCTATAATTTTGGCTTCTATTGAATTAATGGATGAAGGCGATACTTTGTGCCAATTACGAACGTTAAACATGGTAAATGAAACAAACTTTGTACTTTCCACACAGTTTTATATATTCCCCGATTGATTTCAACGACTAAACGTAATTTGCCCCCCCTTGAAAATGACGCTTAGTCGTTGAAATCGATCCGGGAATATATAAATCTGTGTGGAAAGTACGAAGCTTGTTTCATTTAATATGCTTGGCTTCTATATTTCGAGTGGACTGCTGACACCTACAGAGATTTAATTATGCAACCATTCAAAATAATTTTTCTCCTACTTCTTCCTCTCTCTTAAAATGTCATGCCGCTAACCAAATCATCATCATGGTGTGTATATCAACGAATTATGTAAATATTTGGCTCCTTCTAACGTCTTTCGATTTTCTTTTCCTTCGTTAAAAAAACAGATAATATAGTTAATCAGCAAACACTTAGTCTTTTTTACAATTTTATTAAACTTGACACATCCGGTTTCGACAGATAAGGTCCATGTTTCCATAAGGTAACCGGTTTCGACACATCAGCTGTAACTTTATAAGACAATTCGTCGAAATGTTGATTTGTCGATAGGTTGAAACTGTTTGTGTCAAGTTTTAATAAAATTGTGGGAAAAACAAATGTTTGCTGATTTACCATACTATATACTGTTTACAACGAGATACAGCAAACATATCTTCATAACATATTCACTTTCATTAGGATGCTTTACCAGCATGCATCCACATGAAGGAATCAATTGCATGGCGTCTAGGATGAATCATTTGCAGCAACTCCAAATTAAATTAGTCTTTTTAGATTTTAAATACGTTGTTAGCCGCTGTGGCTAAAAATTAGCATAATTTCCATACCATAAGTAAAACGAACCCTATGGTATCTGGTACAGGAAAATCAGGGGTTCCTGTTGAATTGCAACAACGGGATGTGATTTCCTCTCTCCCAATTATCTGGTGAATGAATATCATGCTTTAGTGAAACAATAAAAAGTTCAACAGAAGAATTTACCCTCCACACCTCTCTTAAAATTTAGGTGGGGGTCTGCACGCCAAATACTCCTCATTAACTAAAAACTTGTCTTCTTGAATAATTTTTTTTCATGTGATCATCAAAATTGTACGCGCCAAAGAATAAAGAAGATTACAAAAATGGACACTGAAGACAAAAGGGTGTACAAAAAGAAAAATACCTCATCTGGAAATGGGCCTAAATTTCAAAACAGCGACTAGCATTGAGCCCTTACATTGCCAGCCACCAATATGAATTTCGACGTGATAACTTGTACTTAGTTCAGCGGTCGTTTGCGTGTATTTTCTGAAATATTTTTTCCCTAATTTTGATAATAGCGGAAGTGGAGAATACATAGTTTTAACATTAAACGACTGATTGGCCAGTTGATTACCCAGACCCTATATAATATAGCTTTAACTACCGCGAAATGCCCTAAAAATTAGTCAACATTCTTTCGCTTTATCAACACCCTCATCAATACTATTAAAGACAACAATTACTTTTCAATTCTCTCGGGAATTAGGTTGATGAATATTCTTCTGGTAGGGCGATGATAGGCATCACTCGACCGCACCTTTATGAGACAGGACTAAACATATGGTGGCTAAAACGGGCATTATCCCCTATATCATTTTCTAGTATTGCGATTATGAGCAACGAGGCGGAAGTTATGTTTTTTAATAACGAGTGCGACTACCGCGTTGTATATGGTGGATCGACCTCTACAAACGGGAGACTGCTAGTGAATTATACAGTCACGGACAATGGCTTACGACACTCGGAGGACGTAGGCGTTAATCCTCAGGTTAGATAGCCTTAAAATATGGCGAAATTATACGTAGGCGCCGTGACTTAGCGAAGAGCTGCCGGCATTAACCTCGAGGACGACACATCAGTCCACATTTACGAGACAGAGAGTATATATCTGTACTGTTGATATAAAAATTCCATTAGATAAAAATAAAGTCTTCTACCGGTTAGAGTAGAGTTTCATGAAGTGCCCCTACTCCTCTTCGCATTTCATTCATCTAGCAACTCCTTCTTGCCTTATTTCTCTCTTCAAAGGCATATTTCCTACCCTTTTTCATAGCATCCATGATACCTTTTCTTTTTCATCCTCTTATTCTCTCTTACCCAACATTCTTCCTTCGATTAATAACCTTATTATTCCTTTATCACTCGTCCCGTCCACCTACTCTGCCTTCTCCAATTTCTGCTAGCAATCATCTTTCCTCCCCAACAACGCTCAAGACCTCTGCATTCCTCCTTTTCTCTTTCTTCGGACTTCCCCACACCCAATTATCTAAAGCTCCCAATCTCTCCTCGTCCTTCCATACTGTCTATGTCTGAAGATTCACACAAAGCCACGCTCCATACCAGCTTTTCACCAACCGTCTCCTAATCCATCCTCAAGGTTCTCGTCAAAAGTTCTCTTTTCTCTTAACCAAAACACTAACTCCTGGTTAACCAAAGGAATTCTTCTCAATAAATCATAACTGCTATGCCAACTTTTGCTCGATATGCCCCCCAAGTAACAAAGCTCTACCGACTGCTCTAATTTTGCGATTAGAGTAAAAAATGTGTCCACCATTTCGACATCGGATAGTGATACAGATACGAGAGAAATATCCAAGAAGGAAGTGCAGGGATAATAAAAGTTACAAGAAAGTGGCATTTACTTATAATTCCAATGGTGCCGGAATGCTTCGAAGGTTTGGGAGAGACGGAAAAATTTAGCCAATAACATGAAAGAAGTGCAAGATGGCTTGAACCTGTCGTGGTAAATTCATTGCTCAGAGGCCTCCTTTGGGAACGACAAATTTGTATAATGCGATTGGACGGCTGAATATTCAACATTAATAATCTTCCGGCGGCTCCAAGTTTACTAAATCAAAAACATTGCAAACACTGCCCAGGAATGGACATGCACGACGAAGACAATGGGAATTCTGAAATATCAAATCTGGAAACGGATGGCAAGAATGCAAAATATCGGGAAAGAAGAAGTGCTCAAGGAAAAATTATATAGAATTTCTTTGAAAGGATGGTGGGCAAAGATACTGAAGTGAAAAACGTAAAGGATACATGGATAAACGGAATGAGTGCCGTAATCAGCGGCTGGAAAAGTTGTGAGGAAAATGGTCAAGTCATTTGTGAATACATTCAAGTTCACCCGGCAGCAAAATCATATATACTCTCTATAAGCTTCACTTATGCCAGCGAACATATCACTACATCCAATGTGTTGGTGAATGTTGAAAATGTTCTTCTTTCAAAGTGCGGATTATTATAAATATCATTCATACGTGAAACGTAACTACATTTTGGGATTTTTTCGCGGTAATATTATTTAACACCCAACGTATTTCCGCAATTACTAGAGGCAGGGGCCATCTATGCACTACTTTACGTTGATTTACCACTTTTTCACCCCTCCCTCCTTAAAATGCTCCTTAACATTCTGCAAGGAAAATAACGTAACGATATCAATGAACAACCTCTTTTAGGTGAATGATAAAACAGACGTGATATATTAATACCTTAATTATTTCTAATTCCACAATCCATTCAAACTATCTATTTCAATCATGATCACTATCCGAACAAAGAATGAATTCAAAATGTATCTTGCGCTCAACCTAACTAACGGAAAGCTGGATTGCCCCCGAGTCCATAATACACCATAATGGTCACAAACCCCCATCCCCCACCCCCCCTCCCCGATACCTAATAAATGGACGACGCCAGAGCTCCTGGTGTTTCAAGGCTTCACCACAAAAAAAACCTCCGGTAGCGGCGGAAAATAGGGAGGAATTTAATCAGTACTGGCTTGGGTAAAATCCCATAAGTTATCTCGTTCACAAATGGAAACCAATGAACTTTTTCTCATTTCTATTTATAATTTCCATATTCCATATTTATCCATCGTGTTACAGTTCCACTAGTTTCGCATCCTATACATAACTTCATTTTATGGGACACACGAATTCGCAAATTTGTAGAAAAAGCCTGGCGAGTAAATGTCTTTGAAAATATCTCGGCCGATATGGGTGCGTATGGTTTTTTTTCATTGCTAATTAGCTTTAAACTTCAATGTAGCATCCAAAATAGATTTAAATGCGTATGTGACGAATTTAAAAAAATCTAGGAGGAAAGAGAAGTGTGAAGAAAGCTTATAAGCGTGTCCAATGAAATACCGTGTTCATACGGGAAGAAACTACATTCACTGGTATTTCATCCACGCTATAACTCACTCCGAGCTCAAGTTAATAGCGTCCGTAACGCGCCGAAGACCATCAGTGGATAGTATTTGCATGGACCACGATAGCTAATCACCACAGCGGAGGAAAATTAGCGTCTCGCTACCTTTCTTAATCACTAGAATGAAACACATCGTACCCACGTACACTCTTAAATCAAGCTTCTAACCGACGTTGGGACGAATCCAAGCCCCTTCGCTCAAAGAATCAATTAAGGACTTCGAGGGTGATTGACGGCAAACAGATCGGTAATTGCACCATTCTGCTGCCTGTTGTTTTTTGTAGGCTCGTGCTCACGTTCATTGTTTAAAGACACCTGCAACTATAATATTTCTTCTCAAGCTCTGAGGTAGCTTAAATGCAACACTGACCCTTCACTCCTCTTTTCAACACCCTAACGTTTCTTATAATGTTTGTGTCTCTTCATTTTTCTGAAAAGATGTTGCATTTAAGGCGGGGGACGTATGGATTTTCATGCATTCTCTATCTGAGAATCCTCATTTTCTTTGGCGAAGAGAAGTATCGTTGGAACTAGTACAACTTTCTTTCGTAGCAATATTTTTTATTCCAGCTCAAAATTTCATTCCAGCTATGAGTATAATCGAACGACGGTCTCAATTTAGACTATGTGGAAATTTTCCAAACGTTATGGCTACGATGTTACTGTTTTATTTTTCAAAAATCAGATCAATAATGCCTTTTCCTAATTATCTTAACTGCTAATTATCATCAGCAATATCTTTAAGGTAATAGCTAGGTATGACAGCAGAATGGCTAGTAATTTATACAGATTCTGTAGCTGAATCGGACTAAAGCTTCTTCGGTTATCTCATCAGATAATCCTGACAGTGGGATTTACGGTTCAAATAATTTCATATGGGAATGCAGGAGTTATGCTCTCCTATGCGCATACGAATTGCACGCAACTTGAATTAGTAAAAGGCAGGTGTCGAAGCCGCAAGGATCGAGGCGTGATGTCGATAGGTGATGGTTTGGGTTCTCAGAATGGGAATACCCGATTCTCAAAATTAAGAAAAATTAAGCAAATCGGGTATCAAGAATTCGGCACAGATGTAAAACGCGTCAGGAGGCTAATTTATTCAAATGATGGGTTGACCACGTATGACACCAGCGTCTCGTTAACTACCACGCGAGACATTGGGGTAATCGCACGAAGAGTGCCCAACAAGTCTTAGACCTCATGCGAATTCATTGGACTTTGGGACCAGCCAATTCCTTAATAGCCATCGAAGGTACTTAAAATCCCCGATGACTCGCCGACGGTTGGTGGTGAATGAATATAATATAAACAAAATATAAACAATATGAGGACGGATAACGACATCCATATTTGGCGATCATTCAATCATTTTTACATTCAAAAAGAGCAGAAGATTTTTTTTTAATATTCTCACGATAGGTTCCAACATGACGTCACAAAGTAATACATTTGTTACTCACTTTCCCGACGGCAACAAAATATGACCAATCTACGGCAATTGACTGATGCCTAACAAATTCGGGCACCATTCAAGACGGCTTATTACCTTCAAGCGAAGCACTGAGGTGCCCAGTTGATGGTTTTGCACGCAGTTCAAGTTCATAGAGCTCACATGGAATCCATTAAATACAATTTTCTGCATCAATTCCCACAAGTTGCGCAGACGACTGCATGGAAATCCAAGTCATCATGATTTTTGGTAAGGCCATTGGCGCATTCATCCACGCAGTTTTTCGCTTTGCACTGAACTCCCAGTTTTAAGACTCATACCAATAACCATCTATTGAAAAACGTATTCCCTTTTTTAGCTCGTGTTCCTGAATCAGTTTCCGCCTTTCAATAACTCGGTCATTAATGATTCAAAAGAACTATCTCCCGATTTTCGACCTCCCCAAATTTTTGTTGGTAGAGTAAGTCCAAGATTCAGTCTTCGACCTAGGCATATACGAGACTTCATGAACGCGATGGTAGTTAGTGACTTGGTGTAAATTCTCACCCGCGTTTGACGAAATGCTATTCGCACTACGAGAACAAAAGAAAAGAGTTTTACGCACCCTCACAGCCAAGGGAACATGCATTCACTATGGAAAGCTGTTAAGACCTAATTAAAGCTGCATTTGAACAAAGAATTACAGTTGTTTAGTAAACAAATTAATTCTTTTCACATTCCTAAATTTTCTCTACAGCCCATCGGATTCAGAACTGCAGAAAGATCCATGGATCTCTCTTGCTGAGCAAATTTGCGGTATATAGTGAAAATCTGATTCTTAAGGTGAGATTGCCACACAATGGGGCGCAGTTTTTCTTCTGTGCGGACGCCGCTAGTGGTGGGCACGCACGGATAAATCGTGATACGACACCCCTGGCTCGTGATTAGCTTTTCCTCGGGCCGAACCGCGGGAGATTACGCAACAACCATGCCCTAGGGGGCACTCACAGGCCCGCGCGTGACCCAGCAATATATTCAGCCGTGAATATAGTCCAAGCCGCACACGCTGCACAAAAAGCGGGGTCAGATCAAAAGAAATAGATTAGCCACCCATTTCGTAACTGAAGTAATTACCAACTATACGGTAGCCAGCTTAGTAAAATTAGCTTTTAAGTTGCTCCAACTACTTCGATTATATCGCACTATCTAGCCCAGTTTTCAACCACAGACAATCACGACTTTCGTGCCCGAAGCGAGACTTGAACCCGCGACCTTTGGTCATTAGATCGACGCGTTACCGACTTAACCACATCGGCCAGTCCCTTCAAACAATCATTCGGCCAGCTCTTGGATTCGTTAGTTAGTTATGAAGGGGAGGCGACCGACAGCTGTGGTCATTTACGCCAATCAGGATGGGTGGGTAATTGGGTAATGGTGGGCGTTTTAAGGGAACGGAGGAAGGGTGAAGAGAAACAACAGCAAACCCCGTGTCGGTGTTGTCCTATTCTAAAGGAATGGCGCCAAGGTTACATGGCTTAACGTCCCATCCGACGGGCGGAGTACTGAACCTGAAATGCTCTCAACGAGGCACTTAAGTAGGGACCGGTTTGCCACTGAAAAATCTCCAAGTACCGGGAATTGATCCCGGGCCCTCGGGATGGGAGGCCACTATTAAAGCCACCACACCAACTCGAATCTCATTAATACATACTTTCGTTTTTTCCCAGGAAAGCCCAGAGTGAGGATAATGATAGGTATTGTACATTTTCAACGACACTCATCTAGCCCCCATCGCGTATGAAAGCATAAGATTTTCATGTGGTCCTTTTTCAAGTTGCTTTCTACACCAAATGTCTGGGCAGTATATTCACTATTTTACCCAATTAGCTACATTAATGCAGTCATCACTCGAAGCATAATTATCGGAATTTGTGTTACCAATTGAAAGTATTCGCGAACTCCGTTGCTCCAGTCTAAGTTCTTTGCATCTTAAATCCCTACCAAACGTCTGAAAACTGCTTTACGCTGAACTCGTTGAAATCAGACAAAAGATACTCATGGGGCGACCTTAATTATTTGGCTCACTCCTTTATCTCATTCTGTTGAATATTAACGGATATGACTGCAATCATTGGTGCAATAAAGAAGTCGCGTAAAGAACGCGCTGCGCCTTAATTATTTCCTAGGCGTCAACCGTATGGATCGAGTCCGTCCCTGTAATTATTCCCACTTGACTGTGATCCATTTATAGTCACTGAATCACTTTAAACTTGGGGATATAATTAATTACCAAAGGGATAAAGTGGCGATCAAGTCTGACGGTGTGATTGGTTTGTGACGATCGTAAAGAAGCAGAGGATGGCGAACGTAGGATTGATTAAGCTGATACTTTCAGGCGTAACTCTGTAGAAGGTCAGAATGACGATAAAATACAAAGAGGAGACTTCGTTTTTTCCACATACATTCTTTAGAACGTGTTAAATACGTTTAAAGAGCATGTGAGAAAAAAACTCAGTTTTTCCTTTGTGTTTAAACATGATAGGATTGATTCGTGGGGCGGGTAAGGGAGATAATGCTAAAAGTTTCCTTCGGCTCTGTCGGACTGGCATGGAATAAAACGGCTGGTTCTGATATTTATGAAGCGGTCGTAGAAGATATCGAATGAAGTGATTGCCAATGGCTCTCTCCCCCCAGCCACCTAACGAAGCCAGCACAAAACAGTTATGTTAAAAATTTATGTAAATATCAAAACAAAAATCTTGGTCACTCTTTCGATCGAGTCTCCTCTTATTACGTGTTCGAGTCCATGCCGCTTTGAATTCCACTTATTCCAATTCTAATTCTTCGAACATGTAACTCTGTAACGGGAACCTTATCATGTCGCAATAATCGCATCTGGAATGGGTATCATTCTTTGAATGCAAATCAAGGAAGGCCTGATCGATGATCAATCACTATTCAAGGTTTTTGAAGCAAAACAGTCGGTAAAAATACATTTCAAATAATCGCATTGTTTCCCTGAGATTGGCCGTTCAAGAAAAAGTTTCTCAGCAGACTGGACTCGTCCTTAATGAATGTGCCATTGTTACGGTAACCAGCCTTAGGTAGCTAAGTATATCGTGTGCATGCACTTATTTATCTAAGAAAGACCTGGCCTTACAAGGATAAATTAAAATTTTACTACATACCTATTCGCCACAATTTACAACAGCTCCATTTCATACCTTACCTAAAAATCGGGGAAATGTAGCAGAATTTTAAGAGAGAAAAATAACTCTCACCCTGACCGTACCTCGAACCTGGAACTCCTAATTTCCAGCCAATCGCTTTAACCTATTAAGATACCCAGTTCCGAATTTGAGTCTCGGCGAGGGTGAATGATTTTTTTTTAATCTCCGGAAATTCTGCTATTGTGCATATCAGCGGGTAACTCCGTTCAGGTCTTCGTGGCTATTTCGAATTATTTGAATAGGGGAGGGATAATTTTGAGAAATTAAAATCATGGCAAGTCATACCACCGAAATACATAATGCGACCGTTCACATTCTATTTTTGCACCCCCATTCACCAGCCCATGTCCTGAAAATGCCATAGTATTCCGGTGATTTCTGTTAGACTCTTCAGGAGACCTTTGACCTTATTAGAGTGAGTTACACCACCGAAATGCACAATTCAACCATTCAGATTCTATTTTTGCATCCTCATTCACCAGCCCATGTCCTGAAAAATGCCATAGCAATCAGGTGATTTCTGTTCGACTCCTCAGGAGACCTTTGACCTAATTAGAGTGAAAAAGTGAACTGGATTCGTAACTAAGGAATTGCAACTTCCATCGTCATTGCCGTATAATTGTTACTCTTAGAGACATTTTCCAGAAATTTTTACGCCGATGAACAATTGTCCAGTTTCACTTTTTACTGGCCATCGAATGCCTCGTATACGATTGAGCATTTCACAGTGATATATTATTCTTTTCTAACTTTCCCCATTAAATCGACCTACTTGGCGCTTGACCCCAGACACCGGGCCTACATTTGCTTGTGCTTGAATGCCACATACTGTTTTTCCCTGCCTTCTGGAGTAGTAATCCTTTTAGACTCTTACTTGATTTTCTACCGATTGCGATCGGCTTTGATGAAATTATCCCACTCCACTTTACGTCTCCCCCACTTCCCATGAGAATCTTCCTCTCCGCACCCTTTCTCTCTTCAGGTAAAAATACATTCAAAATCTTTACACCATCTACGATGCCCATTACACCCTCACTTTTACATCATTCTCCCTCCTCCATCATACAATCTCCATGGCCCCTAATCACTCGTCCCATTCATCTACCCTACCATCTCCTAATTACGTCTTGATTCGTTCTCCTTTCAGCCCGCCGTACAAACTCAAACCTCAAAAGCACCCCATCTTGTTCGTCTCTTTCCCCACAATCCAAGTCTCAAAACCGTATAACACCACGCTCCATATAAAAAATTTTCACGTTCCAGGATTGAACTCTCTCCCACCGGTGAGCATCTCTTTTGCTAAGACAAACTTCCGACTTTCCTCAGTACTAAACCCAATTTTGTCCGGAATTCATCCCAGACAATACCTTCCTGTTCCATCTACCCTATTTTACAGCCTCCCTTTTTAAAACTTCAGATTATTCTCGGAAGAAATCTAATTAATTTCGTTTTTATGGTTTATTTATATCCCATTTTTCGTGTACAATCTGTAAAACGTCTTACAATGACCGCAGTACCTTAGCAAGCTGGCTACCTAACTCTTGGTCACCCTTTAATTTCACATATTTCATCAGCACTCCTCCAATTGCAATCCTGAATGAAGCTCCTCTTAGGCCTTTCACATCAATTTCTTACAATTATGGGCAGCACCGTCATACTACACGACTTAATGCTACCCACCAAGGTACTCCATCTGCAATTTTTTTCTGCACCCTAGGACGCTTCATTTAAGTCGTCTATCCCTCCAGTCTAATCCTATTCAATAAAATATTCTTAACTTTACCGGCGCATCCCATTATACGTCTTATCAAAGTCAAAAAAAGCAAGCAAAAACATTCTGAATCGAATGTTTATGCTTTTCTACCAAGGCTCATCTTCATCCAATGGCATCACGAGCCGCTCTTCCTTTCTTAAACCCGAACTGATCATCTCCTAGGAGCTCTTTGGCTCTTCTCCATACAATTTTATTGGCAACCTTAGCTTAGTGAAAATAAACCCAATCGGCTGAAAATGCAAACGTTTATTTCGAGCTTTGTACAACTAGCCTTATAGGTGTTAGTGATATAATTGACGAGTCTTGAAGGGAGTCCTCTATTCCACATTGTCTGTTGGATTGCTTCATGACTCGCAGAATCATACGCTTTGGCAAGGTCTTAAGAGGTTAAGTGTAGTTCTTTCAGCGCGGACTTTGCGTCGCTGAGCATGGTACCTAGGATAGCAATGTTGTCCGAGCATCCATCTCGCATGCACCTTTGCCTCTCATCCTTAACCTTAGCGGTCATTAACCTCTTGGCTAGAATCCTGTGGAGTTGCCGAACCACCACCGAAGTGATACTAATCGGCCGGAAGTCTCCTGTGGAGGTACATTCAGTCTTCTTCAGTACAAAAACCGTTCCATGTTTATTGGTAGAACTAGCAAAAAAAAAACCTTAAGCAACATAAAATACTTAAAATAAAAAAATATTTCTCTACACTGTAGTACCTTCAAGTGAAGTACAACTATTTTTTCTTGCACTCGTACCTCACCTGATGATGCACAGTGCAGTGAAACATACTATAGTAAAATATTTTATCCTGTTGAATGCATAAGATTTCTTATTCCAGTTCTATGCATTCTATACCCTTTTGCATTGGTTTCGTCACGCATTTGGTATCATTTGCCATCCCATAGCTGGCCAGACAAATGGTGCTGTCTCAATCACAAAAATGAACAATTCTCCTCCCAACTTTATTCCTCCATCAAATTCACACAACGCCTCTCTCCCAATGCCTTCGGAATATGTAAATAAAATACCAGTGATAACAGACTACATCAATCCCTATCCCCGCTAATTCTGATTCTCTCCATTCGCACTTGCAATCACTTGCACCTACTGAGTCATGAATACATTCCCGATCACCTCTCACATTCCCATTATCTTCTCCCACTCTTCGAAATCCTCCTTAAAATAAATTAAACGTACAAAAATATCTGAGTTAACTTTAGATTTCTTACAACGGCTGTTCTCACCGAATCGTGCGAAAATGGAGTAGATTACATTTGCTCTGGTTAGGACTTGCAACCGAGAGCTGAGGCTATTGACACCGTAGAGGATAGATGGGCATTTGGGGAGAGGCAGGCGATTTGAGGAGTGAATACGGAAGGGTGGAGAGAAACCTGGCACCGACGTCATTAGCCAATTATTAACGAAAGGCGCCAAGGGTCCACAGATTAACGCCCCTCCCGACGGACGCAGTACTAAACTCGAAGAAATCTTCACATGGCGCTTAAATAGGGACCAGGATTCAACTGAAAAATCTACCACCTCCGGAACTTGAACCCAGGCCCTCGGGACGGGAAGTCAGTATTTTGCCACCACACTAGCCCGAGTGGGGCCGTCGAGCGGATTATCATGATCAAGTCACAGTTGGGAAATGAAGTGACTGAAATTATCACGCGGATTCATATGGAATAGTGGCAGCAGAAAAATAATCCGCTGAATGTACAATCAGCGAGAGCGTGCGGCTGAATAACTTGAAATGCGCGATGTAAGGAACGCCATCACAATCGGAAAATACTGCAATATTGGTGGTGAGTGGTCACGAGGAAATTTACGAGTTAGCATCACACATTCTCATTCCCCACCACATACAGCAAGCGTACCCCAAACTAAAGGCCAGTGCCTCAATGGGGTCGTTCACCATATTTATTTCATTGCTGGATCTGATAGAGTTTGTAAAATAAAAAGACCCTTATTTTTCCGTTTTTTGATCCGTCAATGGGGGCGTTCACTTGGAACCGAAATCGCAATTTTTTGCACGAAATTGTTAGATGGAAACGAAAAAAGAATTTTAGTGAAAAAATTAATCTTCTAACCACAACCATTCACTCATAAATCAAAAATCAAAATAAGCAAAAGGTGACGCCCACCTAAAGAGCTGCTGTGATAACATTGACGTCATTTTCCTCCTGTCCTTGACTGCTTTCAGGGGAGGGGGAAGGAAGAGGAGGGGAATTCTCGGAAGGTCTGCTCGCACAGATGCTGTCGAAATCGCTTCCATTGGGAGAGCCAGCTGTGTCCCCCCCTTTGCGATAAGGCGAAGTAGCTTCGTGGGCTCAGTTGTGATTGGACGAAGTCGATATACGTCAGAGGTTGCACCCACTTTTCCGAAAGGGTTAAAAACATCAGTTTTTCGCCGCTTATAACTCGCGAAATAATTGACGGATCAAAAAACGGAAAAATACGGGTCTTTTTATTTTACAAACTCTATCATATTCGGCAATAAAAAATTATGGTAAACGTCCCCATTATTTCTCGAGTTATAAGCGGCGAAAAACTGATGTTTTTAACCCTTTCGGAAAAGTAGGCGTGGTGCAACCTCTGACGTCATTGACTTCGTCCAATCACAACTGAGCCCGCGAAGCCACTTCGACTTATCGCAATGGGGACACACACACACCGCTGACTATGCCAATAGGAGCAGTTGCGACAGCATCTGTGCGAGCAGACCTTCTGAGAACCCCTCTCCACTCCCTTCCCTTCACCTAAAAGCAGCCAAGGACGGGAGGAAAATGACGTCAATGTTATCAAAGCAGCTTTTTCGGTGGGCGTCAGCTTTTGCTTATTTTCATTTTTGATTTATTAGTGAATGGTTGTGTTTAAAAGATTAATTTTTTTCACTAATATTTCTTTTTCGTTTCCATCTAACAATTTCGTGTACAAAATTGAGATTTTGGTTCCGAGTAAACGCCCCCATTCTCTGTCAGTTTTTCTTGGGCACACTTGGGCACACGACAATAATCAACACTATTAGACGGATTCTGAAACATGTTGACTAGTGCCTTTTAATGTAAACTTCGTCACAATTACTGATAGTTGAGATCACGAAAACATTTCTTCTGTTGAGGTTTCTCTTCTCACTCGATTTCTCGTGTACTTTGCGCAAATTCCCTCTTCCATTTTGTGTCTCCCATATCCTGTAATGGTCCTGTAATAATCCACACCTTTTCCTAAAACAAATAATCCTGCAACTCTAACAATGAACTTTTTCCCTGAATAGTAAGCAAATAAGGTTCATGACTTGCAATACTATTATAACCGTAAGGGATAAACGTAATCCATCTCTCACTTTACGACATCGAATTAGAAAGATGTCTGAAATTTCCCCAGCAAGGTCTTTGCTACTTTATTCGCTACCTTCTTAAAGGAAGTGATGACCACTTTCAGAGAGGTTTATCAAGTTTTCTCAACGCAAATTATGATTCTGGGTCATTTGTAGTAAAATTAGATTTTAATGAGATCAAACTGTCTTAGTAAAGTTGCGCCGTCTAACTTAAGCTTAAATTATGGCTATATTCCACAAGGTCAAGCTAAAAACCATTTCCTCAGTCAAACTTAAATGTCACTAGATAGAGGCATCTATACCAGAGGAGGAATTTAACCGACAACCATTGGGATGCAAGGCCAGCACATCACCGACCTGGCGAACGCTATACCGGCTTTTCATTGGGGCTGGCTTCCGTTTTACATTACCCACGGACCCGTTCTCCAACTGACGTAAAAAAAACACCACCCGAATGGAATAAGTAAAACCATCAACTTATTTCAAGCACGAATTGAATCGTGATTGAAGCCTCAATAACTCTGCTTAAATCAGGTCAGACCGATAGGGGGATCGGGTTTCCGTGGTGGCTAAAATAGTGACTTCCCATTCCAAGGCTCGAATCTCGGCTGTGGCAGAAATATTTCGACAGCAAACCGGTCCCTACTTAAGTGCAGTACTCCGCCCGTCGGATAAGACGTTAAACCGTAGGCCCCTTGGCTCCTTTCATTGATAGTAGGCTACTGCCGATTCTAGGTTTCGCTCCACTCTTCCTCATTTGTTTTTTTTATTCGGCAAGACGGCCGAAAACCAGTCATTTGCAGCGTTACGGCTAGGTGGGTAATTGGGCTGAGGAAGAAATATTTAGAGAGCGGAGGAAGGATGAAGAGAAACTCGGCAGGGGCGTCGGAACTATTTTCGCCGGGACAGGCCAACCTTGAAAAGGGCCCGGCTCTTGGAAAAGGGCCCGGCTCCTATGAAAAGGGCCCGCATTTTTTTGCGGATAGGAGGGGGTTGAGACTAGAATTCCGCTAAAAGTGCATATGAAGGTGGTAGAATATGCGTCAGAAGGGAAAAGGCAAGCTGGAAACAAGTGAAATTTAATTTTTATTAATGAAGGCTCATTTCTCAAGGGCCCGGGGCAAATTCTGGGGAGGGGCCGTGCGCGCCCCCTGCCCCCCCTTCCGACGCCGCTGAAACCCGGCGCCGGGATGAGCCTAATCGTAACGAGGGCAGCCAAGGGATCTTAAGTTCAGCATCCCATCAGACGGACGGAGTACTACGCTCGAAGAGCTCTGCTCAAAGCACTCGAATATGGATCAAGTAGGTATATAACAAATTGCTAGGCTTCACTTTGTGGAACCACATATTGATAATGTGAGTAAGTTCACTTTGTAAAATTCCACAGATTGATTAGAACCGACCTAGGTTTTGACTTACGAAGTCATTACCTTGATAATGACTATGTAAGTCGAAACCTAGGTCGGTTCTAATAAATCTGTAGAATTTTACAAAGTGAATTTACTTACATTATGGACCAAGTACACCATTGAAAAATCTGCCTCCACCGGGATTCGAGCACGTGCCCTCAGGATGGAAGGCCAGCGCCCTAGCCATCACGCCAACCCGATCACCTCTCCCTCCTTTCCCCGCATGATTCTAACCCCCACACAAATACCCAAATGGCTCAAATGACCTCAGCTGTCGGTCACCTCTCCCAAATAACTCGCACTGATACGCATTCCTCCGCATCACTGCCGAGGTCACGCACACTCTCGCGCCTGGACGACACCGATTTATGGTCGTTCCTTCTTTTCTTCTATTTTCAGAGACCGCATCGAACTCTTCATAGACGAGAACAAAGCTTTGATGAAACGTATGTACGGCGAGTTCCAGATGAACGAGGAGTACGGACCGCCGGCCCAGGAAGTGTTCGAGTCTCCGCACCGAAACGGACCTTTGAAGCGAAGGTCGGCGACGAAGAGGGAGGCGCCGGACGCGGAAGCCGGAGAGCAAGGCGATCCTCCAGCCTCCAACGCGAGGTTCCCCCGACAGTCTTCGTTTCGAGGAAATCAGTCGCGGGAGACCGGGAGGTATGCGGCGGCTTCACCCACACTGCCCTCTCCTGCCCGCCCATCGGCACCCGAGTGTTTCGTGGAGAGCATTTGAGTCCGGTGCTCCGTCCGTCGGATGGGACGTTAATCCGTGGTCCCCTTGGCGCCTTTCGCTAAGAACAGGCTAATGCGGACGCCGGGTTTCTCTCCACCCTTCCTACTTTTACTTCCCATCCTTATACCCACGAATATTACATTATTACATGTAGCCTCCTTGTTTATACCTTTCCTCCCGGTCTGAATCGATCATTAGTGAGGGTATTGACTTGGAAACAGATGAGATGGGACTGCTACCCGCACACACTATACACTGAAACCTGGATAATTCGAACCTCTATAAGAAATCGTCTTGAATTGAATACATTTTCAGGTCCCAAACATTAAGAAAAACAACGTTAAAAGTCGACGGTAATTCGACTTTCATTTTGGTTAATTTGGAAATTATTAGGAAAACGATACAGCAAAAGCCTACATTATGTGAATGGTCCAGGTTCCGTCTCCCTAGTCCCTATCATTCAGGGTCGGGAATCATTTGTGAGAGAATAAAATCAAGAAAACTATGATCTCTGACTTTTTGATAAACATTGAATCTGATATCTTATAAGATATATACTAACAATTTCTAAAAGATAAAATAAAAGATATTTATGCACTAATACTGTCTAAAAATGTTTTTTGTTAAATCATGAAGTCAGAGTATTTTTTTAAACCTTTTTCGTTTCATTCGATTTTTTACTCATTCGAATTTTTTAATGGTTCCTTTAATTAAAGTTGGAATTATTCAAGTTGCCTGTATTACCAAGGTCGAGGTGTCTCGGGGAGTGACACTTTCCATTCCGAAGGCTGGGGTTCGATTACCGTTACCGTCATATTTTAAAGTGGAATACATCCCTTCACTTGAGTGCTATGTAGTGGGCAATTTGGGTTCAGTACTAAATCCGACATCGTCATCAAGCCCTAGATTGATTAGATGTAGCTCTCCCAATTGACTAATCAATAATCTTCATTTTTTAAAAATTTTTCTCCCATATCCTTCATTACCTGCTCTAGGTATTTAGACAAAGCATTAGCCATTTTTCCCGTTCACTTTTCCAACAATGACTGTCTTCAATTGGCCATAATGTCCTAACATCTGGTCGATTAGATTATCACATCTTCTCTTTTAAGTTTTCATCAGTCTTCCCTTTTCCTCCATGACTGTTATTAGAGGTTTGGAGTTGAAAATGATTTTGCCTTTTAACATATTGGAACTATACAATTCAAAAACTTTTAAATTTCAAAATTTCCTACAAAAACTAGTTTAGCATACAATTCCTAACCTTCACAACTACTCAAATGTGCTTTACTTCATAAGCTTGCTGGATAATACCGAATTAAATGGTGACATGGCTCAAATACCATTGTCTCCAGCAATAATTTCGTGGAATGTGAAAGAATCACTACTCTCCCACCATTTATTGCCAAAATTTTAGAGTGATATCCAGAACCAGTGAAATATTCCTACTAATTCATGTCAAGAGACTGATATGATTACAATGAGCTCATTTTCTTGACTCATTAAAAGCTTCACTGAGCAATAGAGTTTGTGATAATTGAGGAGGAATAAGTCTCTCGTTATCAGGGATCTGTCTTGCATGTCTTGTCTCTTGTCAAGCAAAAGCAAGGTGTATTTACACTTGAGCTTCAAAGTGTTGAAATTGACAACGAAAAGCAACTTTTTTCCTTGCAGCACTTTAGCCATGCTCAAAACTCTACCTTTAGAACATTTTAGTGTCATAGCACCATTCTGCTCCTGAGCATTTAAGTATATATTTCTTTCTTTCATTTCCTCGAATGCCTACCATACATAACAATTACCCATTAATTATACATTGAAATAAAGAAGACCAATAGATAATTAACTGACAGGATACCCTATTTATTCTCACCACAATAGTACCTACTTTTCCTTAGAACTTTTAGTACTGTCAATTTTTGTTACAATGGCAACAAGGGCTACAAGGATTTTAAGAAAATTTTAAAACCCCAGAATTAAAATAATCTGAATAATTTAATTTTAAATATATCCATTTGAAATGTCCTGCACTGCACAAACAATTACATATTCTTTGGAAATAAAATTATTTTAATTCAAATGTAGCACAAAGCTTAAATGTTATTTGGTCATAACTATTTCAGTTTTGTTCTACATGAGAGCTGATATATTATTATCACATTTACTCGTGCATATCATGCACCTTTTATCCCAAAACCCTGATGAAGAAAGGGCTTTCGCGAATCCTCTGGATTTCCTGTACACCATTCACCTTTTTTCTTCCAATTCATCTTGTTAGCATTGCACCTTTTTCCCCAATTCCTATTTCTTAAATTTTATGCTTCCAGGTTATGACAAAAAATGGCAGACTCAAGGGCAAAAAAATTTTTAACGAAATTTTTTTCCTCGTGATCCTGCCCAAAAATGGGGTTGCGTGGGATGTACAAGGGCATAGCTAACACGAGTAAATACGGTATTATGGTGCAGCAAAATCTTAAGATATTCTCATTAGGTCCTAGAGTGATGTTCATTAAATTATATAATGCCTTTCCAGAACATAAAAAAATGACACTCACTATTTAAAATTCAGCATAGGAAGTTCCTACTTTGAAGTGCTGTGTACAGTGTGAAGGAGTACCTCATGTAATTTATTCTTTTATCTACCCACTGTTTTCAGTTTTTCATATCTGTGATGTAGTTACTACATACTTTTGACTTATCCAATACATTCTACGTAATGTCTCTGAGTCTGAAAAAAATTATTATCTATTATTATTGGCCATAGGTGATTCTAAACCCTAAAGCAAAAGCTGATGTAACATCCAGGGGCACTAAGAGGTTTAACATTAATCCAATGAATCACTGAAGCTATTTTTTACCATTTTTCAGACTGGATGCATGTGAATCAAAGGTGGAAATAGTTACTCCATATTGGGCTTCAAACAGCGCTGGAAAAATTAGAGCTATTGTGAACACACAACATTTTGAGCAAGCTATACATCAAGAAGTCTGCTCGTGAGTATTTTATGAATAAATTTTTGACAAGGTGACCACAAAAATCCCTTCAGTTATGTTTCGGAATAACTAATGTTCAGGAAATTATTTCATTTTTCCAGACAATTACCTACATGGCATTAGGCTGCTGGAATGCAAAGTTTGTTGCAATGGCATTTGCTTTAATTGTTTATATTGTTCCAAAATGATAACTTATACATCCTGATTTATATATGCACAAGTAAAACTAATTGAGAGAACAAGTAGTTAATAGTCTTTAAAATAGTGAATTTCCCAAATCTTTGCATAAACAAATGTTTAGTTCTAGACAATCTCAATATGAATTTTTGACTGACCATCGCACTTAATTTCCCCAACATTTTTTTAAATAAAACCTAAGCTTTCTCATTGGATTGGAGGTCACCTCCTCCATCTCCCCAACTTCAGGAAGTAAAGTCTTCCTTCCCCAACATTATTTGTGCAAGGTTAATGAGATACATATAGAAGCAACGCAAAAATGCCATAATGTTTTCAATTTAATTTGAGTCATATTATATAATGAATGGTAAGATGATGCATACAACAATACAACTAAAATTGTTTTTCTTTTTTCTTTTCAAGGAAAGTGCAAACAATCCGCTGTTCAGGAGATTGTGGTTGTGAGCAGAAGTATAAGTGGCATAGATTGTTGGCATATGACCCAGATAATGACTGCAAAGGGATATTTATGGATTGGTTTTTGTTTCCCTCTTGTTGCGTGTGCCGCTGTAGCCCTATTGACGGGCATTGAGTACAAGAACCCTGTAATTATGTAGACTTTTGCAATGAATAATGTGTTAATTGTCAGCACTGCATGTACCACCCAAGAGGTTTCATACATGATGCCATTAAAGCCCTAAAACTATAAAGGCCAGTGGTACCTTGAAGCATTCACCCATACACATCCATCCATACATTACAAAAATATTTGATAGAGATGTGTGACCCTGATTAATCAGTATTTTAAAATACTGAGTTCTAAAAACAGGAGGTTTACAACAGATATGTAGTTCATAAGAAAATCTATTTAGCTGCTTACACAACCCTCTTGCAGAAGCAATAAATTTTACACATCTAACTGAAAATGTAATGAGCAATTGGGTGGAAAATATCAAATTAATGAATACTTCAAAATTATTGTCCTAGAGAGCAGCAATACACTGCTTCAGTGAACCAGAATAGGTTTCTCAAGAAGCATTAGTTAGATATTGTTTCTCAAAATGATTATATCATTCATCATTGCATATATATTTAGTACCATGAGGAGAAAAGTTAACATTTACTTCATTAATTAACTGTTTCTGAATGTTCAGCACTCCATTATCACCCATCCAATTTTTGTAGAAAAAATAAAACATGATGCATCAACGCCTAAGATCTCATTGTATAAAAAATGTACAGCAAAAACAGTTCACCACTTAGGCCTCATGAAGTCAAAAATGACTATATTCAGGGGATTGGAAAAGTCTTCACTTTAGGATGACTAATTGAACGTGAAACATGAGAGGTATACCAGAAACGCTTGATGAGGACAACACCAAGGAGTGCATAATTTTGTGTACTTGTCCTGTTCTTGAATGAAGGACCCAAGTCAGGAGCTTGATAGCAAGGGAATATAAAATTTACTGTATGCTTGAGCAGTGTGTGCCTCCAGTTACGATATGAGCAGTGTATTTCATTTGAATCACTAATGAAACTCTGGAGGCTGTTTCCAGTGCTTGGACCAGTGTTTAAGTGCAATTATGAGATTTTCAAGTCCCCTCCACTACAACTTTTCAAATACTCTTTCCATTAAAGACTGGAAAACACTGAGGCCAATTATTGTTATGCTATCAGCCTGTGCTGGATAGATTGCAGTAGCTGGCCACCTATGCAATACTTAGTGCTATCGGTTTTTAAATAGAATCAAAACATGGACATCAGAATGTATCTGTTTTCGTAATTTTATAGTGCACCCATGTAGCCAATGTCTTTGTCCAATGATGTAACTGCAACATGGAGCAAATTCTGTAAAGTCTTATTGTTTGAAAAAGGTATTTATTCATTATTTCTATTAAACAAAAGTGATAATAAAGTGTTCTGCCATAAATAAATTTGATAAAACTATATAACTATCAAATAATATCTTTATTTTTAATTATCACTACTCACACCTAACTAGCATAAGGAAGAGTAAACATCAGCAAATGCAGTATTCTATGAGTATTACTTGTCCAGTACTAAATTGTATTATTATTACTTGTCCAGGACTAAACATTTCCGGCATCTTTTCACTCAAGTGATTAAATACATAAGGGTGTCTTATTCATCACATACAAGAAAATAAATGCAGGATACTGAGGAGGAAAAAACTTTAGGACCTGATTTCCTATCATTCCCCATTTCAGCTAAATATGGTGCTCATTGCCTCTGATTGCCATTGCCAAGTATCTGAGCTGCTATGCCAAAATCTGGCAAAAAGGATCATATTCACCAAAAATGAAATCATGAGATTGTCGTTTAGAAAGCTCTCTAGATTTATGGATGCCCTTTACTGTTATTCATGGTCTTTACTGTGTTGCTGAGACTGATGTCCATAAACATTAACATGGGTCCTCTCTTATTCTTAATAAAAATGAATGAACTTCTTACTTGTATCGCCTTTATGCTGTCCATCCTTCATTATCTCTTCACTGATCAACCTGAATGGATGTGCTCACACTGAAACTATTGATGGTGTAGTTAATGATCTAACACTGGTCAATTAAAACCTATTGTTACTAATTTACCTTTAAATATCCAGCGTACTGATACGGGTACGCTAAAAAAGCTCCACTGGCTGCCCAGCGTACCCATACGGGTACATTTGGACACCTAAACATTCCACAGTTTTAATTACAGAATGCTGGCATTTTCACATATATTTTTCAACTTTTGCTGTACTGATTTTCATAGCTAACGATTGATGTTTGGTATACTTCCTCTTTTTTCTTTGCCTAGGTGTTTTTTATGCACTAGCTTATTTAGCCTGTTTTTTCAGTGGGAAACATTTGAAATCCAGAATCATAATGAAGGATTTACCAGTCTCCCTTGCTTATTCTCTATTCTCAGACCCTCTTCCTTAGGTATGCAATAAAATGTTCTTTGTTTCTAAATACCAATGTAGCAAAGAGGTTGGACCCCCTGAATCTCAAGGGTAGTACCCTTGTATGGTTTGGTTTGGAGTCCCATGATATCTGCGACCCTCTCTATCGGTCCCATGGCCTCTATCGATAAAAGCCTGGGCCTCTGCAAAGCTGGGCTAGGATAAAGTTTTTTTCCTCCCCTACTTCCTTAGATAACCTAAAGACAAAACATACTCTGTTGTGGCTCCATAAGTCTTAACCACAAAGGAATGCCAATGGATTTTGACTCGAAGAAGAAAAGATGTGACAGGTGACGGGTTTGAGTTAAGACATGCCTTGACTGACCTGACGTGGAAAGATAATAAAGATGTACTATTCATACTGACAAAATATACATAAACCATTGGGAGAGGGTAATTTCTGCAACGAGTGGGCAAATGCTCAGAGACCAGTTGCTGAGGAGGACTACGACTGGCATATGGGTTTTGCTGATTTGGGTGATTGAATGGGTACGAGCTACGACACAACTCCCTGCATCTGGAAGTTGACGAAAAAGCTAATCTGCCATATTATCAATGCCATGGTCATCAACAGCTGTGTCCTCCTCAGCTCCTTGGGTAGATTAGGTGAATCATCATGATTTTCAACTAGCCTAGGTGAGAGGTCTTATGGAGACCAGTCGTTTAGAAAGCTCTCTAGATTTATGGATGCCCTTTACTGTTATTCATGGTCTTTACTGTGTTGCTGAAACTGATGCCCCCCCCCCCCCACCACCACCTCTCCTTCAATGGGGAAGGCCAGAAGTACAAGTAAGACAAAGCTAAGGCACTTGGAGGCAAAAGACAGCAAACACTGGCCACTAAAGGGGAATCAGTGGAGATGCTGCGTTGGCTCAGAGAAAAGAAATTTACTCAGACTGTGACTGTGTGTCCGATATACAATGTGGGTCTCTATGCATATAATTATTTTGCAGAATATCAAAAAATGCTTTGAAAAGTGTAGAAAATATAAGAGCAAGAAGTTTACATCATTTACATAAACATATACCATAAATTAACTTAAAAAGCAGGACCTACAAGTTATTTTTTTTCTTTCTCCGAAAGCAACGGCAATTTGGGTTAGCATATCACCAACAATTGTGATCAGAGAACTTTAATATGATTATGCAAAGTATTGATAAAACTCAATATTAATTGCATTTACTGCTAGTATGCAAATTATTCGGCCCTCCTGGGTTGTGTGAAAGTGAAAACTACCATGGGTCAATCTATTGGACAAATTAGTTAAATTTAAAGTACATATTTACAGAAATGGTGGGCCTATGCTTCAAATACTGAAATCAGATTAATTCTACCTTATTTCCAAACCTGAACTGTACCATCACTTTGTACATAAATATAAATTGCATTCGCTAAAATGAATTCCTTAAAATTAAGTAAAATCAGGAGTCTAGCAACCTTTACGTAAAATGGGTTTGGCAGTCTTTGCACAATCTATCTTGAAGAGGTTGGCAGCAAAGGGGTTAATCTGTAGCCTGAAATTAGCCTCTATCAAAGCTAAGCCCATATTATTGCTTGGGTTTTATCTGGATTGCAAACTGCTGGCATCATTATGTTGAAGAAGTAACCAAGAAACTTTCCAAGGCACTTTTTATTTTAAGTGAGTTAAGTACGTTAGATGCTTCTTCATTTTTAAGATCTGCGTATTTTGCTTTTTTTAACAGCCACCTTGAATATGGCATGCAAAAATGAGGTTATGCCTCAGACATAATCCATATTTATCTAACCAAAAAAGACAAAAAAGATTCAGACAATAGCATCATGTAGAACATTTTAGACTTCAGTTGATAGGGTTGAATATTTTAAATGTGTGTACTGTAATGGTATGAGACCATCTCAAGTTTTTTCCTTCTGCCCCCCTTTTGTTTCGGCCCCGCATCAGGCATGGTTCGATGACGGTGTGTGCACGTGCTGAGTGTGCAAGTGATAAGGAAGTGTTGGGGGAAAGCAACGCCGGGTCGAGTGGAACCTAGGGAGAATCAACAACCCTAGACAAGTGCCACCGATCCATTCTACTCGACCCACAAGTGTGTGACCCTCGCCCCCCCCCTATTTTCCTGCCCCACGACCCCGGGCACTGCCCCTGCCCCACGGAATCGGTCCCCCCCCTCTTCGCCCGGGTATACCCTGGTGAAAATAAACCATGACAGACAGTGTGACAGACAATGTGACAGAAGCGTGAACACAGTGTGCTTAGAATGTGACAAGAGTGTGATTACAGTGTGCATACACCGTGACAAAAGCGTAAATTGGGACTCAAAAGCGTGCAGAAAGCGTGATAGACACTGTGACGGTACAGTGTGTTCACAGTGTGAGGACACCGTGCACACAGTGTGAGGACACCGTGCACACAGTGTGAGGATACCGTGCACACAGTGTGAGGACACTGTGACTAATACCCATGTACAGTGTGCTGCACATTGTGGTCACACTGTCCATCACGCTTTGAAGGGAGCAGAGTGTGCGTACACTGTGACTAATAGCCATGTACAGTGTGCAGCACATTGTGGTCACACTGTCCATCACGCTTTGAAGGGAGCACACTGTGCACACAGTGTACATACGCTGTGACTAATACACTTGCACAGTGTGATACACATTGTTGTCACACTGTCTGTCACGGTTTATTTTCACCAGGGTAAAGAGGCCCGAGGCGGAGAACGGAGAGCTTTTTGCCTTTGGCTTTCTTTGAGCTGGAGACGGACAGAAAAGGGACGACCCTCTCTCTGTAATTTTGAGAGAAGCTAGACTTGGCGAGACATTGGTGCACGAGGGCAATGCTGCGAGCCCTTCCCTTCCCGGAGGAAGTCTCAAGAGAAGGGCCCAAAAGTGACGGAGTTGAGCGTACCACCTACCAGCGGAGGAGAGAACACGGGAATCTGGGCGGATGCGTGGTCCGAGGCCAGGAAAGGCAATCGAGAGAACCGCGACGTAAGATCCCCCCCATTGCCATTCCCTCTCCGTTCCTCCAAGTGAATTGTGGGCCTAGCTGGGGAGGCCGAAGAGAATCCTTCCCCCCCTTCGTCTATTTTTCCCCCTTGAGAGTCCCCACGCACGCCACAAAACTGTCCCCCCTGTCCAAAACCCCTCTTAAGGCATTGAGACTCTGTTAATGCTTGTGAGACAGGCACTATGCCCCACCCCAATTTTCCATAACTGTGAACTAAGAAGTTCGTCTATCCAAGCTATAATTCTGTGTGCATTATTTAATTCTTTGTGTAACATCTTGGAGGGTCAAGTCTCACTGTTTCATTTCATTATTCAGAGTGTTTTGCGCGTGCCATGGTGTGAGGGTCATTTTGCCAGTGTTCATTTCATTGTAATGTTTGTTAATTGCATAATACATTGTTTGATGAAAAGCCTCCAATATTTTGTGTTTGCTCGTATTCATGCCAGATGTCAACCCCTGGTGTGAACTATTTTGCTTTCAGGAATAGATGGATATGTGTCGAGGAACCCCCCAAATCTCTTGATTTTTCTAAATTTTAAATGTACATGGTCCGTGCCTTCGGGACTCATCTGGGCGAGTAATGGGGATGCGCGGATTCGTGACAGTGCATATCATGCATATGTATAAAATACAATTGTAGGGATGTAAAACAGAAGTGGTAACAGATCTAAGCATATTGTAAAATTGAGAACCTTGGTTGTTTTAGCAATTTTTTTACTACTTCTCAACCCTTATCCGGGCAAGGTGGGTCCAATGGACCAATTGCCATATATTAAAACTCAAAAAATCAGAACTATTCATTCAAAGTCTTTGAATTTCCATGACTTTGTTAACACTTCAGTAATGGGGGCGTTTACTCGGAACCGAAATCGCAATTTTGTACATGCAATCGTTAGATGGAAACGAAAAAGAATTTTAGTGAAAAAATTAATCTTCTAACCGTTCACTCATAAATCAAAAATTTAAATAAGCAAAAGGTGACGCCCACCGAAAATGCTGCTGTGATAACATTGACGTCATTTTCCTCCCGTCCTTGACTGCTTTTAGGGGAGGGGAAGGGAGTGGACGTGGGTTCTCGGAAGGTCTGCACTCACAGATGCTGTCGCAATAGCTCCGATTGGCTGAGTCAGCTGTGTCCCCCCCATTGCGATAAGGCAAAGTAGCTTCGTGGGCTCAGTTGTGATTGGACGAAGTCGACATACGTCAGAGGTTCCACCGCACCCACTTTTCCGAAAGGGTTAAAAACATCAGTTTTTCACCGCTTATAACTTGGGAAATAATTGACGGATCAAAAAATGGAAAAATGGGTCTTTTTATTTTACAAACTCTATCAGATTCGGAAATAAAAAAAATTTGGTAAATGACCCCATTTACCAGAAAAACACAAAGATTGCAAAGGATATTTCAGCACTGAAATATCTTATTTTCAAGATAATTTTGTAAATGCAAAATTAACCTGAACATTTGGCTTTGGACATTCCTCTTTGTAGGGCAAATTTCTGCAGCCATGACACTCAGATTAGTAGCTAAGGGTTATTTTGGACTTCAAGCTTAACTGGTGAGAGCATTTGGAGGCAAAAGCAAGGAGCCTGTGCTTCCTTATGAATAGGCAGGAGGGTAAAACTTGGGGACTTGAGCCAAAAGTCATTAGCATCTTTTATATGGCAGTCGTTAAACCTAGTTTTATGTACTGTTACATAGTTTTGTGGAAGAAGCCCCAGCAGAAAACTACTGGGAATAAACTAAACCACGTTCAAAGAATGACCTGTATGGGCATTTCAGGGGCAATGAGAAAAACCAAAATTCAGGCACTAGAGTTTCTGCTGAATGTCATCCCTCTTCATGCGCAGGCAGAGGTGTTCAGGCAAGGAGAGCAGCTTATTGTCTCAAATGTATGAGACAGTGGTATGACAAAGGAAGTTCCTTAGGTCATAGACAAGTTTGGACAGAGCTCGCAAAGTCAAGTCCCATCCTTGAGATGAGCAGTGATGCAATGATAGCTAAATTAAACCAATCACCCCTCCATTTCAAGACCAGCATCCCTAACAGGGAACAGTGGGCTGGAGAAAAGGGGAAAGATACATACAAGGGCTGAATTATGACATACAGAAAAGAAGGAAGGAAAAGGCTCCAGGAAAGAAGGAAGTGCAGGAGCAGGAGTCTATGGCTGCAGTACACCCAGGAAGCTCTCAATCCCTCTGGGAATAGATGTTATGGTGTTTCAGCCAGAGGTATATGCACGGCTGACCTGTGCCTATGCCATTAAAGAGATTGGGATGTTGAAGACACATGCACCAATAATCAGGCAGCCCTAAAAGGTCTGACATCCCTATGGTGCATATCACAGCTGCTGCAGGAGTGTAGTGAGGCACTCAATGAGATAGGTAGATGCGGCAAGGTGGACTTTTCTTGGTGTCGGGCTGTGCAATATCTGGAAACGAGATGGCTGATGAGCTGGCAGAGGCTGGATCCAGCCTCAACCTCAATCGGGCCAGAGACAATCATACCTATTGCCACTTCAATAGGGATAAGGGAAATTAGAATGTGGGGCTCAACTCGATATTCTGAGATCTGGCAAACCATTCCAAGCCTTTGACAGATCAGATATTCTGAAATCATTATGTGAAAATGAAAAATGACTTTTAGTGAAAGGTTAAACCTTTCAACCAGAGCCATTCATGCATAAATAAAAATACACATGAGGTGACAGCTACCAAACAAGTGGTACTAAAGACTTCTACACCATCTAAATCCTCTCCTTGACTGTTTTCAGGAAGAACTAGAGAGGAAGTGTGGAGGAGAGATTTGCCTGTACATATGCTGTTGCACCCTGTAAATAACCCAAAACAACTGAACAATGAAATATTTTCGTACATGTTGTGGCATGGCTAAAAATATGCTGAGGTTTATTTACTTATTCAAAATTACAATGTAAACAAATATGCAATGCCTTGCAAATTGCCCCGCGTGGAGAGTAATAAACAATTCAATTGGCAGAATCATAAGCTAGTATGGTGTTTGGCACAATGGACTAATGTTCTAAGTGCCTTAGGGCCTCCTTCAGAGGAGCTCCATTACAAAAACCTCTCCAAGACCTCTACAAGACCACTCTACCTCTGGTACCTCTACAAGACCACTCCGAACGACCACACTCTTCGCTCTTACACGGAGCTTCGTCGTTTCTCAAAAACTCTCATCCGTCGTGACCAGAAGGAATACGCACATGGTGTGTGCTCATCCATTACCGTCACCCCAAAAAAATTCTGGTCTTTTGTGAATAGTCGCCGTAATCATTCCAGAGTTCCGGACACTGTTTGCTATGAAAACAATAATGCCGAGGGCTCTGATAGGCCAAATTTGTTTGCTAAATTCTTTTCAGATTGTCTAATGCCTGCATCCAATCTCCCTTCTATCCGAGACCACTCCCTCACATCTAGCTGTACGCACTGTCTATCCCGCATAGAGACCGATCCGCAGGAGGTATTTCACTTTCTTTCAAAGATACCTCTCCACCGCTCACCAGGTCCTGATGGCCTTAGTCCTATCTTTGTTCGTAACTGCGCCCCCTCCCTCACGATTCCTCTGAGTCTCCTCTTGAATCGCTGCTTCACACTCGGCGTATTTCCGCTCCAATGGAAAATGGCAAACATTATTCCTATTCACAAAACTGGTCCTAAATGTGAAGTTGCTAACTATCGCCCGATTTCATTACTACCTATCCTATCCACTGTAGCTGAGAGGATTATCCTCCACAGATTATACTACTTTACATCCCCTGCCCTGTCGAATAATCAACATGGTTTTCTTCCTAATCGTTCTTGTCTAACTAACCTAGCTGTCTTCCATCACCATGCTGTCAACTCAATAGCAACAAATACACAACTTGATGCCATATTTCTTGATTTCTCCAAAGCCTTTGACTCTCTAGACCATACCCTCCTCTTTCACAAGCTTAGTCAACGGTTCAACGTACACGGCAGTTTTCTTGATCTCATCAAATCCTTTCTTAGCAATAGAACTCAGCGGGTTATGCTTTCTGGCACTTCTTCTCATTGGTCCCCGGTAACATCTGGTGTTCCTCAAGGTAGTGTCCTGGGGCCATATCTATTTAACCTCTTTATTGATGACCTGGCCACCCTTGTGTCTCCCTCCCAAGCTAATACTCTACTATATGCCGACGACTGTAAAATATTCAAACAAATTCACACTACCTCGGACTGCAAAGTACTTCAGACTGCCTTAGATTTGACTGCGAAATGGTGCAATACCTGGAAGCTCAACTTGAATTCCAGGAAATGCAACTCTATTTCTATTTCTCTTAAAAAATCCCCTATTACTTTTCACTATTCCGTTAACTCTGAACCTCTTCCACGTGTTTCGGCTGTGAAGGACTTAGGTGTCTTAACTGACAGTAAACTGAACTTCTCGGATCACATTCATTCAATCAAGAGCAAAGCCATGTCTCTATTAGGTCTCCTATACCGCTACACCGAAATAACTGATCCTCAAGCTCTTAAATCTTACTTCACAGCATTTATCCTTCCAATTACAGGATATTGCTCTCCCATATGGTCCATCTCAGCTCCTACCAATCTCACCTCTCTTAACAGTATAACAAGCTTCTTCGCCAGAATTGTAAAACACAGAGTTCCACACTTCCGTAACATGCCTACTAGCTCGATCTTATCTTCTCTTTCAATCCCTGATCTCTGCCAACAAAGAATTAAAACAGATTTAAAATTTATGTACAATATCCTAAACTCACACACTGATTGTCCTGAATTGCTTTCCTCAATTAATTTCAGAGTCCCGAGTCGATCCACACGTAATCATTCCTTGCTCCATATGCCTATCCCTAGACTATCCCTTGTCAAGCGCTCACTCCACCACCGCCTTTCCTCCCTACTGAATTTATTGCCGGATAATATTGATCCGTTTTTTCTACCCTTAAACTCGTTTATTAATCTCGCCATGTCCCATTTCCTTGTGAATAAATAAACCTCTCTTCTCTACCTCCCTTTCTACGTATCTTGCATTTGCGTTCTTTACTATATTTACCCTGTACTCTTTGTTTTTGATTGTTTACGTTTAAATTTATTGTCTGTTATTGCGTCACTATAAATTGGCAGAAATGCTGTATGTGAGCAGTTAAATAAATAAATAAATAAAAAACAATCTATTTATTTACCTTATTCTACCTTCTGTTGAAAAAGGCGGCATTCCACGGAAACGTCCAAACTGTTTTTAGCAAAAACATCGTATAAAAAAATAGTTGTCTGCGATGGCATACTGTAATAGGCACCCTAAGCGGAAAAGGGTGAAGATTATCTCGTCTTGGTGACCGAGAAAAAGGTTTGACACCCCACTGGCCCCAACCTAAGTTAGGGAAAAAGGTACCTGAGATGATCCTCCGGTAAAGCTCCATGCTGGCAATGCAAAGAATATTTTTTGTCATTCGTGAGGGAAGTAGCATTTCCTGACATGTGGCCCCGTCACAAAAGGGTTAAAAGTCAACTATGCCTTTAAGAGGACTAAAGAGGTTCAACAGTACTATTTAAAAAATTGTAATCTTAAAGAAATGGAATATTTCTCAAGAATTCATTTACTGAAGACCCACCCTGAATAGTACTAAAATTTTAAAATTGATATAAAAAAATTGAATGCTAGTAATTGGTCAGTTAAAAGAATTTATTTTACCAAGTTAACTAAAAAAAATAAAACTATTTTACACTGCATTAACTTAGGAGAGTAATTTAAATGAATAAGACAAATAAATGTCTTAAAAACACTTTAATAAAGAATAATCTTGAAAAAATATCATACAGCATATCAATTATGCATTATAAAACCAATGGTTTATAGCATGATTGTTAATTGAAAATATTTAACATAATTAACCTAGAGTAAAGGAAAAATAATCCTTTTCTAAAAGTTTTTTCAATGAAAAAAGTCGTATCAAAAGTAGACCACTTTATAACCAAAATAGGGAGGTTATTTTGCCAATAACACGGCATATGACTAGTATCACAAATCCCTATTCATTACCCCATGACTCTAACAAAAAACCTACTGCCTGGGTAATGTTCTGGGGGAATTTGGGAAGAGATAACTGGGTCTCAAGGTGAAAGGCCTGATTAGATTAGGCATTTCTGGAGGTCGGGGAGGAGGCAGACGAGGTCGGAAAGAATTCATGCTATCACGGGAGCTGCTGAAATTACTAGAAATTTGATAGGGTGGAGGGAATCCAGGTGGGGCACTTAACCTGCTGCCAATAGAAGGTCCATTAACAGGAGGGGGGGACAAGGATGATGTGGCAGTCATGTTTGGTATTGGCCTGGGGATGGGTTGGTTCAAATGTGCACTAGGCGGTCTCAAAGCACCTGGCATCATAGGGGGGAGCGGTCCCCTGATGGGGCTTGGAGGAGGCACAGTAAATGGACCCAGGGAAACAGGAGCATGAGAGGGGAGTCTTGGTCTGGGGCCAATAACCATAGGGGTTGGAATTGGCGGTGGTAGGAGAGGGGGTCGATGATGAGGTTGGGGCTCCGGATTCTGCAGGAGGGTAGATTTCCAGCTGTAGAGAGGCCATTGTGGGGTTGAAAGGATCCTGTGTGGGCTATGTGAGGGGGATCGAGGTAGGGGAAGGGGACTTGCTAATAACATGGAAGGTGACCGAAAAGGTGTACATTCACTCTCCTTGCAGCCTGCAGAGTGAATTACAACCACCCCTTTGCTAAGGTTTTCATTCTGCAGAGGAGGATGGCCAGGTGGATGGAGAAGTGGAGCTGAATTTGTCTCGTCTGAAGGCCTGTTGATTGAATTGGGAGGCACTGGTGGTTGCACATGATTTGGCAGAGCCTGCCTCCAATGAGTAATCCCTGTAGATTGGGCAGGACCACAGCTGCCATTTCCAACAGAATTTCTGCTGTTAACTTCTGCAGCATTGCTCCTCTGGTTCCCAGCAACTTCTGTCCCACTAGGCCCATTTGCAGGGTTAGAAGGAGAATTATGCACTTAGACTTGAGCATCATCTGAATCATCGTCATTTTGCGAAGTAGCTCTGTTTTCTTCCCTCCATTTCTGCGGTGCCTGTAAAAAATAAGCTTCATATTAATATTACTTAATCCTCCCCATTTCATTTACCGTATTTGTCCAAAAATAGCCCCCGCACGTATATAAAATCCCCCCAACTTTCAAGCTTCACTTTTGGAAAAAATTAACGTCTACTATTAACATCTTCCTTTGCAGGTAAAACACTTTTTACGTCAAAATTAGAATATGTACATGAATTAGTACTTAAGTTTAAGGTACTTAGTATTTTAACTTGAAATTTTCAAACATCTACGCAAGAGAATGAAATACTTAATCAACTTAAACTTTCCCAAACTTTTAATGGTTCTGAACTTTCATTATAAACTTTTGGCCTCGATTCTTTTCTGAAAAATAATTTGGCATTTTCCTTTGAAATACAACTTAAGACTAAAAAATATAATGAAATGCACATTTTTCTATCTTCTATTTTATATATTTGATTCCTCCTCTTCTGATTCACTACCCCCTGACTCATCACTTTCTCCTTGACCACAAGGAAACCTGTCCTTATCATCCTCAAAATTAGAGCCCATCCAAAATATGTCATCCTCTGTACCATCCAGTTCATTAGATATACAAAATTTTTTACTCTTAATCACAATTTCTTCAGGAATGCTATTCCAACAATTTAGTACCCATTGAGTGATGAGGGCAGGACAAGGTTTCTTTATTCTTCCTGATGGAGTATATTCCTTTTCCTCTTCCAGTATCCACTCAGCATAAGTTGCCTTCAATCTGTCCCCTAAGGGTTTGTTTATCGACACATCGAGTGGCTGAAGCAGGCTCATCATTCCTCCAACCATGTCAGAATTTCCTGCCCTGATATCCTTTTTTACTTCCTCAGTAACATGTCCCTCAAAAGGAATCTAGCAGAAGCATCGATGGCATATTGAGGAGAGCTCCTCTCTCACTCATGTCATCCACCCTTTCTCTTGAACCCATACATGAATCCCAGGAGGAAACTTATCTTTTGGCTGAGTCTTCCTCTTAAATATCACATAAGGTGGTAGCTTCCTTCCATCAGCTGTGATACCCAGCATGTACATTATTCCTATCTTTTCATTTCCCATTGTTTTAATCGAAAGCCTTTGGACAGTCACAGTGTTTTATTCTCATTATTTACCTTATTTACCTTACGACTATGCTACTTTTCTAACAAACAGATTTTCCTCTTTGCATCATGCAAGGCAAAATCACTCTTTGCGGAAATAAATTGGCTCATGTTTTTCATGTGTGACTGTTGGATGTTGAATTACATCAGGTTTTTTGGCCAATTCATTGGATGTGCTTCCTTCAAACAGATTCACCCTTGCTGCATTAATAGTTTCTGCCTTGTAATGTTCCAAACAATAATGATATCCCTGGAAATAATATACTTCCACTAGACTCATTCATTTGCACAAATTCAGGGAAGTTAGTGTTTTTGAATCTTGTCTTTCTGCTGTATGCTACTTTTCTAACAAAACAGTCTGGTGTGGTTTCATTACACATTCTACACAGTTCCGATGTACACGGTAAATTACCACTGGTCACTGTCAACATTGTAACTGATTTTATTCCATAAATGAATTATATTTCCCTAATGACTACAATGATCTTGATTTAGAAATTAAGTTTTCTGTACCCCTGAACCATGGAGGTGATGGCAGTGAAATCAGTCCACTCAGCTTTAAGTAGAATATTCTTTCATTAGATAACTCTCTTTCCCTAGGATAGTCTAGACCAGGGGTTCCCAACTGTATGCCCGTGGGCACCATGGCACCCACAAACTGTTTTATATGTGCCCACCGCTCTTAAAAGCAGCACTGCACCATGCGATTGTATGCTTTTACATTTCGGCCTCGACATGAGTGGTGGCGGTAGCGTGTGAGTAGTGGATGCCAGTTTATGTTGTGTAAGTTAAACATGCATTCAACATTTCTAGTTCATCATTTATTCCTAGTTATATGCTCATATTTGGTGTCTCCTACTTTGTTGTTTTTAAATGCTTTGTTATTTTTACCCCAAAATGAGTGGTTCAAGTAAAAGAAGACGAACCTATAATTTTAACAGTGATTAGGAGGAATCGTTTTGTTTTGTCAATGTTAAGGATAAATACGTTTGTTTGTTGTGCAGCTGTAGTGTTGCAGTGGCAAAAAAACACAATGTGGAACATCACTTCAAGACAAACCATGCCACTTTTAATACCAATTATCCACTTAAATCTGAATTAAGAAAGAAGAAAATAGCTCAACTAAAATTGAATCTGTCTGCCTAACAATCAGTTTTTACTAGGCTGTCGTAAAATCTAAAAATGCCACTGTTGCTTCTTTGAAAATTTGTCACATGCTCGCAAAGAAGAAAAAACCTTTCCAGGATGGTGAATTGTTAAAGGAAGCATTTCTGACTGGTGCCGATTGTTTATTTGAGGGATTCTCCAACAAAAGTGAGATTTTGTCAGCAATACAAGACTTGCAGTTGTCAGATAATACCGTCACAAGAAGAATACATGACATTTCAAAGGACATGCAAACTCAATTAAAGAGTGATTTGGAAATGTGTGACTATTTCTCAATGCAGTTTGATGAGTCTACAGATATAACAGACACAGCACAGTTAGCAGTTATGGTGTGAATGGTATTTAGTAACTTTACTGTAAAAGAAGATCTACTGAAATTATTACCCATGAAAGCACGTACAACAGGTGAGGATATCTATAATACATTTTTAACATATGCAAAATCGATAGATATGCCTTGGCACAAGCTTTCTGCAATAACGACAGATGGATTACCAGCAATGATTGGCAATATGAATGGATTTATTGCTCTCTGCAAGAAAGATAAATCATTTCCAAATTTCCTTTCCTTTCACTGTATTATACACCAGGAAGTCTTGTGTGGTAGATACTACCCTTTGAACACGTCATAAAAATAGTCACGAAAATAGTTAACTTTATTCGAGCAGCCCCTCTGCAACACTGTCTTTTCAAAGCTCTATTGGAAAATTCTGAAGAACCTGATCTTATTCTTCATAGTAAAGTACGTTGGCCCAGTAAGGGCCAAATTCTGTCTAGATTTCTCAACTTACTTGAAGAAATAAAAAAAATCTTAATTCTAAAGTTAAAAGTTTTGTTGAATTAACGGAGTTTTGCTGGCTGGTGGATTTGGGTTTCATCACAGACGTAATGGAAAAATTGAACAATTTAAACTTGGAGCTGCAGGGTAAAGACTAAGATATAGCTTCAATGACAGGGTCTGTAAACTCATTTAAAGCCAAACTGGGTTTGTGGATATCACATCTGCAGATGAAGTCACTTGTACATTTCCCAAATATTAAAAAAAAAGATAGGCGACACTGAAATTGACTTGTCATCATTTGTTATCAATCTTCAATCACTTCAAAATGAAATGAAATAATTCAAGCTTCTAATTTGGCTTGAATGAAATTGTCCAAAGACTGGGAAATCCAGATGCCAAATTAATTATGGAAAAGAACGATGACTCCGAAACCAGTTGAAACTCTCCGCTTGGCTTCCAATAGGTTCCTGACCTGTTTCACCTTGCTCTCCCCGTTGATGATTGCCTTGACAATCGAAAAACTGGTTTGGAGTCATCGTTCTTTTCCATAATTAATTTGGCATCTGGATTTCCCAGTCTTCGGACAATTTCACTTCAAAATGAGTTTGAAAAGCGATTTCAACAGTTTACCGCCATCGAGCCAATGGTCACCTTTTTTGTCAATCCTTTTCTTGCCAAGTTAATGTAAAGAAAATAGCTGCACACATTGCAGAGCTTCAAGTAAAGGCAGAAGACCTGGAGCTAGAAATTTTGGATCTTCAGAATGACATTATCCTACAATCAAATACATCAGATGAGAACTTCTGGAATATAGTTGACAAAAATAAATTTCCAATATTGAAAAGAGTATCATACAAAATGAAATCACTTTTCGGTTCCACCTATTTGTGTGAATCATTATTTTCAACAATGAATATTATAAAATCAAAATACAGATCTCGACTAACAAATGAACGTCTTGATGATTGCTCACAAGTGGCAATATCGCCATACTCTCCTAATTACGAAGAAATTTCCAATAGAATACAATGCCAAAGAGCACATTGACTTGAGATTTCTACTTTATATAAAGAATTTTTACATTATTATTTAGTCATTAAGTATTGGTTATGTGTGTTGATTTTGGCCACATATTTCTATATTTTTAAATTCAATTAGTTAATGAATGATTATTTCCATATCTATTTCATTGTAGTCTTGCTTTTTCCACAGTTGTGTTTTCACACTCTTTTTACTGTTTATTTTTTGATTTTGCTACATTATTTTGCTGTTTATTTTTACATATACTTACGATGTTTTTACCTTTTGGAAAAATATTTGAGTAAAAAATTTCATTTTGATTTTTGGTTCAACGTTTATTTTGACAGCAAAGATCCATGTGCCATTATATAAGCATGTTAAAATTGTATTTTTTTGAATCAAACATTGTTTTTGCACATTATGTGTATTATTACCACTGTCCAACTATAAATATACCTTGTAAAAATTAATGGTGCCCGCCGCCTCACCGGTATCATACTATGTGCTCTTAAGTGTAAAAAGGTTGGGGACCGCTGGTCTAGATTATGTCTTCCTTTTTTCTCGTAATAGAACTACATATGCATATGAAATTATGGGTAGCAGTTCACATCCTTACTCCCTCCTTTATTCATTGCAGCTCTTCCTTACTGCAGGATCCAGATAGGATCATAGCTGCCTATTTTTGTACTAACTGTTGATAATACATCAAAGAATGTGGGACTCCTGATCCTTTTCAAATACTAAGCAAATGGTATTGAATTCCAATCCACGTAGTCGAAATATTTCTCCCAATACTTGAACACACTTTACATTGGCATTTTTTTCTCAATTCTTTTCTCTTTGCTATGCATAGAGCATGAAAGACAAAATCTGGAACTCTTCGGCTTCTCATCCTATCATTCCCTAGATGTACATTGTCAATGTCTTCCATGCATGATAACTAGGCTTTTAGTTCTAAAATTTTAACTGTCCTAAGCTCTCTTCTTTTTGGGAAAAGGGAAGATGATTTTCCTCTCAAAGCCTTTGGGTATCTCTCCTGTTGAGGATATATTATGTTAAGGATGTTTTTAATACGCCAGAGTAATGTCTTCATTAATACATTTTATTTACCGAAGCAGGAACATAATCTATCCCATAATTGCATCACTGTAAATTGCCAGAAATGCTGTATGTGAGCAGTTAATTAAATAAATAAATAGTTCTTATTCATCCTTAGGATCATTACAGCTGTGCTGAATTCTAATTTCAAGATTGAATCTCAACTGTCATCCTTCTTCAAATGTTTTCCTCTACTATTACATTCACTGCGAGACTGCCTTCAATTTATAATTGCCATAAATATTTCTCTCGAACTCTACACATTATCCTTATTTTCAATTGAAAGTTCTCCGTCCTTTCACTTATGACATTACATCTTGCTTCCCCTTTCCATGAAGTGGTTTCTCACAAATGAGCAGACAACTTTTATTTTTTCAAAAGCAACTTTATGATCTGTTACTTCACATCTTCTGTCTTTCTTCAGTTTTCTCATTTCTGTATTTTCCATTCTCTCTATTCCATCAGAGATTTGATCATGGATCTTCATAAGGCATGCGCTAGCATTATAATTATTTTTTGATTTAATTTATGTTAGGGAGAACGTGATCTCCATTCTTCATTTTTCACAGAGAACTTCAAATTGCTTATCACAATCAGTGGAGTGAATTTTATAGACAGTTATTGTTAACCCTGCACTACTTTAGGGGTAAGCCATATCGATACAGATTGAGATAACGTGAAAGATGCATCCATGATTCCACACTAGGTGTAAGACATCTATTGTAATCCAAGGCTTCTTCTTGACAACTTCCCTTTTCCCACCATCAGCAATCCAGCTGAAGCATTCATTGCCTCAATCTTTGCCCCATAAAACCTAATTTAAGTATGTACTATGGAATCAAAATTCTCTCTCTTACAATCTAATGATATAGGTAATGAAAAAAATAAGTGTTGGTTTCTGACACCAATAAAATACTATATACCTACTTGTTTTGTTTAATATAAGGGGAAAATTTCTTGGATAGAGATCATCCTGCTGCATTTCTCACCCATATCTCAGGGTCAGAGAAGTTCTTCAGTTTTCTCATTTCAGTATTTTACTCTCTCTCTCTCCTATCAGGCGTAAGACACCTATTGTAATTCAAGGCTTATTTTTGACAACTTCCCTTTTCCAACCATCAGCAACCCAGTGGAAGCATCATTGCCTCATTCTTTACCCCATAAAACCTAATTTAGCTCCTATACAGTCAAAATTCTCTTTTAAATTAAGTACTGGTTTCTAACACCAATAAAATAATAGGTATTTTTAATTTTTTACCACAATGGAAAAATGTCTTGGATAGAGATCGTCCTGCTGCATTTCTCACCCATATCTTAGGATCAGAGAAGTTGGCCAACTAGCACTATAAGGGTTAATATTCACCCATGCTTTCTAATGTAGATTATCCCTTAGAAAAAGATACTATGAAACTATATATAGTGATTATATATAGTTTTCTATAATCACTATGGCTATAGTCATATAGTTATTTGGAACACATTGATTATAGGACTACATATACTGCTCACTGTTTGCGCGCCCCGGGAGATGAGCGAGTTTATATTGCTTCTATGGCCGTTTTATAATTTATAATTTTCCGAAATATCTATTTCTTCGCTAAAGAGCAGGGCTTGGAAAGAAGGTGAACAAACCTTCGTCCCGACATTTTCGTCTCATTTCGTCCCGAAACTTTTTACGTCCCAAAATGTTCGTCTCGCCTCGTCCCGAAAAGTTTTTCCATGTCGTTTTCTAACCGAAAATGTTGACGCCTCCCGTTTTACTCGTTCCTTTACGCCTGGCTCAATATTTTTCATTTTGGCTCTTTATTTTTCATTTTGGCTCAATATTTTTCATCTTGTCTGTTCATCAAGTTTTTTTACCCCGACTGATTTTTTTTCTTTTCAATAAAAACACTATTAAATTCACTTTTACTTTAAAAACACTATAGCGCCTGTGGCATCGGACATCAAACTGGGAATCGGGCTGGTTTGCAACCTCGACTTGTTTACTTCGAGAGCGGGCTGAGTAAGCACTTAGGGTTAGGGAACTAGGAACTCCCAAGAAGCGACCTCTTATCGCCGCCGAAGAGACATATGCTAGGTCGCAGTAGCTTCGGGTGGAGGCATTGGATTCACATCACTCACACGAACGGTAGTCGTGCGTCAGACACCTTGATGAGACTCAAGAGTTATCAGAAGTTAAAAAATATGACGCTATTGCTTCCGATCGGCATAGCCTCTGCTTACTCGCGATGAGCATAATACGTTGTGATTTGAAAGACTTACTGCTACGCGAATATCGTAAGTAGGCATATAAAGGGGCGCATTGCGCGTATGCTTCCTGGGTGCTTCGGACCTTATCCTATCCCCATCCCTTCCATACCTATCCATATGCCTTTCCTCCCGGTCTGAAGCGCCTATTAGTGCGGAAACAGACTTGAAAACACCCATGATGAGGTTAAGAAACATCACTTAATATTCCACGAATTGATGGAGGGTATTCAATGTACATACGTAATCGAAAGGCATTATTATAATGTATAAATAGTTGGTGAAATGTTTTGGAAGAATAATTTTGGTGAACTATTGGCCGATAAACGGAATTGTACGAAAAAGACGAGTACATCAATGGATTGGTTGGCTGGTTATTCAGGGGAGGCGACCAACAGCTGAGGTCATTGAGGTCATAGGTAGGTAATTAGGTAATGTTAGGAGTTCTTTGGGAACGGAGGAAGGGTGGAGAGAAACCCGGCGGCGGCATTAGTCTACTCTTAACGACAGGCGCCAAGGGTACCGCAGCGTAACGTCCCATCCGACAGACGGAGTGCTGAGCCTGAAATGCCCTCCACTAGGCACTCAAGGAGGGACTGGTTTAACCACCGAAAAATCCGCCACTGCCGGGAAATGAACCCGGGCCCTCGGGATGGGAGGCCAGTACTCTAGCCACCACACCAACCCGATCCCCACTGAAAGATACTAAGGTATATCCAATTACCTCCCAATTCTAAAACTGCGCGAATGACCTCAACCGTCGCTTCGGTCGCCTCCCCAGAGTAACTACTACTGATATGTTTCCCTCCTCCCCTTATTATGAATGGGGGGAATGAATGGCCCCTACGACAATGGAGTAGGCGCAAAAGACTTTAGTACTACTACGCAAGTAGAGAAGTACTAGTACTCTTAAGTGCAACATTGGAGACAATAGAAAAAATGCATCACCTGTGTTACAATAGGGTATTCGGTACTTACTACGTAGGAGAAGATGCCATGAAGGGCCTTCTGATGATAATTATGGTAAAATGTCACTTCTCCAGACTCCTTCCTTGCATCATGCAAGGCAGAATCAGTCCTCTTAGAAATTAACTGACTCTTTGTAATGAGATGTGAATGACCCAGTGGATGTACACTCACATCAGGTTTTTTCCTTTTTTCTCTTTCCATGGCCGATTCATTGGATGCGCTTCCTTCAACCTGAATAATACTTGCCACGTTCAAATATTCTTCCTTATCATATCCCTGAAAATAATATACTTCTATTAGTCTCGTTTTCTTCAGATGTGAGTGACCCAGTGGACGTAGACTTACATCAGAAATTTTCAATTCCTCTGTTCTTATTTCCACTTCATTGGATGTGCTTCCTGCAATCTGAATCATAACTTCTGCGTTTCTAGATTCCTCCATGTTTTGTACGGAGTAACTGTGATCTCCCTGAAAATAATATACTTTTATTGGTCTCATTCATTTGCACAAATTCAGGGAAATTAGAGTTTTTGAATCTTGCCTTTCAGCTGAGTGCTACTTTACTAACAAAACAGTCTGGTGTGGTTTCATTACGCATTCTACACATTTGCAATGTACACTTTAAATTACTAGGTAGTGTCAACATTGCAACTGATTTTATTACATAAATGAATTGTATTTCCCCAATGACTACAATGATCTTCATTTAGAAGATAAGTTTTCTGTACCCCTGAACTATTGAGGAGGTGGCAGTGAAATTCGTTCACAATACGTGGATCCAGTCAGATTCAGTATAAGCTTGGTCATAATGAAAGATTAGGTTTAAAGAAAGAAGAGGATGTCGTGTTTATCTAAAGTTGAGGTCACAAAATGTCTTAACCTAAAACGTCAGATTGCCTAAAACTGAATTTTACATCTATCACTGTGTTTATTAAACTTGACTGACAGAGGGAAACTCCCGCGTGATAAATGCTGGAGTAAGAATCTCCCATGTTCAATGTCTCAACCAAGGATCACAGATTCAATGTAGTCTCCTCAGAGCAATAGAATTGGGACTGGTATTCCTCTGAAAATTCCTGCTCCTGCTGTTATTTGAAATTCGGTCTTCGAGGAGGGATGAAAGATCTCTATGCACCACATCAACCCAATCCCCAGTATTTTTTCTTGCCTAAGAATGAGCTAAAGTATTTGCTACGATGCTGGCCCCCCATTTAATGGCTAGGGTTCGAAACCCGTGCGTAGCTGATTATTCACCGGAATATATCGGTACCCACCACGAGATTGCTGTGTGGAGATCCCTTGGGGTTCAGTGCTCTGTTTGAGAATGGGATGATAAAGTGCGGACAGATTGGCGCCTAATTCTAAGAGCAGGAGAAGGGCTACCAAACCCCTACCCCCTCCCTATCGGACGAATCAACTTGTTAGATGTCCGCCGCCATATTTTATAACAACAGCAGCAACAGCGTTAAAGGCGCTACACACGTTCCGACCCGATCACCCGACACGACCGAACTCCCCGACCATCCCTGTCGGGGCCAGCTCTACAGACGTCCAAACCAATCCACCCGACCCGACCAGCTTACCAAATATTCCTCAGTACACAACGTGATCTCGTGGAGTGAAGTTGGTTTCGGCTGGTGTTGGCAATGGCTCCGCATTTTTCGAAACATCAAAAAATAGGTTTGGCTTTAGCCAATTTGGTTCTCATTGATGACATCAAAAAAAAGAGAAGAGTATGGGTGAAGAAGTGGCTGCTTAAGAGACGAAGTTTCACCCACATGAATTTACTTCGAGAATTGGATGGAAATGATTTCCGAAATTATTTGAGGATGGACGAAGTGTGTTTCATGGAGTTGCTTGGCAAGATCAAACCTCAAATTGATAGAAAAAATACAGTTATGAGGGAATGCGTAAGTGCTGAAGAGAGGCTTGTGGTGACGCTCCGTTATTTAGCAACTGGAAGGTCGTTGGAAGACTTGAAGTTTAGTGCTGCCATATCTCCGCAACTGTTATCAACAATAATACCAGAAACTTGTGAAGCTATTTACAACAGTCTGAAGGAATACAGAAAGGTAAGTACAAGAAATGTATAGTAAAATATTTATTTATACCATTAAAATAATTCCAAATTAAAATTTAATGAACTCTAAATTAATAAGAACAATAAATTGCGTAAAAAGGTATTGTATCATTGTTTAAAAAAATCACTAATTACATATTTTGATGATACTGAAGAGTAGAGTCTTGTTGAAATTCTTCAGTTACAAACAAATGTTGAGGATTTTGAAATGGGGTTTGGAGTGGAATATGCTGAGGAATTGATGTAGTTTGTGGTGTTTGTGGTCTTTGAGTGGAACTTGTAGAAGGGGAAGGGGTTCTGGGGTCTGAGGAATATTGAGTAAAGGTAGGGGAAACCGAAGAAGGTGAATGTTGAGGTCGCATAGGGTACTGAAAATGTATTTGTTGGGAAGGATACAAATTAATGGAAGACAAAGGGGTAAGTTTGTTCATTTTCCCGTAAAAAATCACTTCAGCGAATAATTTTTCGGCAATAGCTCGTTGAGTTGCTTCGAGTTTCTGTAGTTGGATTCCCAACGACCGACCGATGATGTCGCATTCGTTTTCCTGGGTTGATAACAGAGCTTGGACAGCGTCGATCATTTCTTCTTTTTTTCTATCAATACTTTTCCTAAATTTCTTTTTTTGTGGTCCTTCGACGGCTGGTGGTAAAACAGTTGGCGTTGAGTCTGTTGAGGTTGAAGGAGGTTCTTCGCCTGGTTCACAAACGTCCTGAAAATAATCATACGATTTTTTCATGTTTCAGTTGCCAACATGTGAAGAAGAATGGAAAGAAGTGGAAACAGATTTTCGTCAAAGATGGAACTTCGATCATGCGGTGGGGGCTGTAGACGGGAAGCATATCGCTGTTCAAAAACCGTCTGGGAGCGGATCCTTGTACTACAATTATAAGAAATTTTTTAGTAAAATACTGTTTGCCATCGTTAACGCCAAGTATGAGTTCATGTATGTTAATGCTGGTACTAATGGATGCGTTTCAGACGCCACTATCCTCTATAACTCTCGCTTCTATAAGAAGTTGTTAAATAATTCACTTCATTTACCTCTTCCTTCACCATTACCAGGCACAAATAACTCTGTACCTTATGTATTCCTTGGCGATAGTGCGTTTGGGCTGAACAAACATTTCATGAAACCTTACCCACTTAGAAATATATCTCACGACGAACGTATCTTCAACTACCGGCTTTCTCGTGCAAGGAGGGTGGTTGAAAATGCCTTTGGCATCTTAGCATCTAGATTTAGGGTGTTTCATCAAGCAATTTCTTTGAGTGTTGAAAAGGTAGACATAATTATTTTAGCCTGCTGTGTTTTACACAATTTCTTATTGAAGAGAAACCACCGATACGTTAATGAATCATCATTTGATCGAGAGGATGTTGATAACATCTCATTTCAGCAAGGTGAATGGAGACAATTACCTTTACTGGTACCACTTTGTCAATCTACCGCGAGGGAACGATATGAAGACGGGAATAGAGTACGACAGATTTTAACAGATTATTTTAATAACGAAGGGAGTGTGACCTTCCAAGAACAGATGGTTAGAGTCGGTCTCTGAGTTTTGCATTCATAGTATATAATAAGTACTTACGGTACGTGGAGTGTCGATTGTTTCGCCTTCTTCCTCCAACGTTTCTGTTCCACTAGATACCTGTGGTTTTTCTGTTAGAAAATTCAAGTATTGGTAGTACCATAGCTTAGGCACATACACATGGTCGCTAGCAGCCCCGGTAGTTTCACTTGCTGATACCTGTGGCGTAATGATAAAGTAATAAATGTCATTGTTTCATTATATTTCACATTATATTGTATTCTATTCATTATCTTTTACAGTAATAATTATAACTACTGTGTTAACCTCAAAATTCATAGAATATTTACTAATAAAACGAATGAATGAAAAGATTATTTATCATTTCTTACCTTTTTTTCTTCTCTTTTATATGCTGTTCGCATATTCTCAAGCTTCTTTTTGAGGGTTGACACCGTAGCATCGGGATGAGATGTTTTATAAATGCCAAGGAGGGCATTATAGGCCTCGTTCCTCCTATCCCGGTTAGCGTAATGCTCATTCTGCATGTCCCACAAACACCGGTATTGTCTCAAGCACTCCAACAATGCCACGGTCATTGTTTTTTCTTCATTCGACACTTGAGCCATTGCTACACAAATCAACGCACAACCTCGAACGACCAAATCCAGGGGTTGACTGAGTTGGGTCGGGATCAGGAGTCGGCCGATAACGATACACACGTTGCGACGCCACAGAAATCGGGGTAGGGCGGTCGGCGGTTGGATGGTCTGTTAGGACCAACCGCCCGACCGTCGGGTCCGACTGTTTTCGTCGGGCGACAGGCCTACACACCCTCCAACCGTCGGCGCCAACGTAGTTGGTCCCGACAGTTGGGTGGTCTGGTCGGAACGTGTGTAGCGCCTTTTAGGGAAATTACCCAATTACGTTCCGACTTCACCAACAAGCGGATAAATCAACAGTTCTTATATTCATGACTCTACCAGTTGCCAACCGCACAGATCCGAAAAGCGAAGGCATTCTAAATTAGTATTCTGAGACGCGATTGTTGAACCTTAAAACTTATTGAATGATACATTTTTAAGGAGTCATCATGAATACTCCTTTGCTTTTGCTCGGGGAAAAGTGCATTACAACTGATTAGAAGGAAAGAAATATGGAGAAGACCTTAGAAGAAAAGTAAACCTTAATGTGAGCCAGTCAGAGGTGGCCAACCTCACAGAAAAAACTGACTATGATAGCAAAAAGTCCAATTTAGGCATTACTCTCGAAAATTAGATGGTGAAATGGAAGAGAGCTATTTACCTTAGAAATATATCACAAGAAACAACAAATGCAATGGGAAAGCTAAATATGATGTCGGCTTTCTACAGCAAAGCCAAATTTAAGGACCTATTATCATATATGTACCAAGGTTAGGATCCCCATGTTTTCCGATTTTACCGAAAAATAAACTTAGCTTGGGAATACTAAATGTTTAGTCATTGATAATGGATGGCTTCCTCTCACTATCAGCCGATACCTTCGAGTTCCAAAAAGTTCGGTGCACGGGTAAACTCACCTTTGAATCGGGTGGCGACGTCGAAATTTACACGCAGGCACACAAGTCAGTCGGCAGGTACACAAATATGGATCTAGAATCCAGGGTTTCGTCACTAGATTCGATTTTCAACGTGTGTATTGGCTACCAAGGCGCGTGCCTCTCTTTCAAAGGAGCTCAAAACTGCGAAACCAGAAAATTCAAATCCGTTAATGCTCAACTGTCTCTCAACAATACCCACTCATGCAATCATATGACTTCCCGCGTAGTGATGTTGACCGTTGAGAACTCAAAATGTGTTTGAATGAAAATTGCAATGCTACGTTTTTGAAGCTTGATTAATTACATTATTGGAGCTGGATCCGAGGTCGCCGCCACTATAATTAAGTACTGGGTTACGTTCATCCCGAAGAGCCCATTGTGCAATATGTTAGGGAAACTTTGATTGCATGAAATGAATGGTTTAGCTTTTGTGAAATATATCTTAACGCAGGTCATTAATAGACATCCTTTTATTTAAATATTGAGTTAGAATGCTGTCTATTACAGCATTAGTAGATTTTATTTATTAATATTCACCCCGATGGTTAGTGTGGTCCGTGAGGGCAGAGTTTCCCAATACTGGCTAAGCCCACTGGCGTCTTGAATGTACATATAAGGGTAAGGAGCCTTTTCTTTTCCTTGCGTCCCCTGCAATTTAGCGAAAGTTTCTGGTTCCAGCAAATAACACGGGTTATTTTAGTTAATTCCCTAATAGCACAATTAATGCTCACAATATCCTGAGCACATTTTCGTAAAATATGTTTAATATGTTGAAAATGTTTCTAGCATATGCTGAGCATTCACAAATGTCCAGGTAATCATGTACTGGAAATGTGCTGAAAACATTTTCGATAATATTCTGAGCATACTGTCAGCACAGGCATGGCATATTTGAGAAAACATGCTGCGAATATTTCAATTATGTTTTGTAGCATATTTAATCTATCACCGTTCAGGGTCATTTTATCGGAGGAAGAAAAGTCCGAAAAGCAAATGAAATGGAAGAAATTTGAACTTCAATACCGGTATTTCAGTCAAGAAGGTAGAATTTACTATGGTCAGTTTTTAATTGAAAAATCCGAGTTTGATTTTTTTCCATTTAATAACTAGCTTTCCGGACTTTTCTTCATCTGAATGAAATATCTTCAGCACAAGATGTGACAGAATTAGGAGACTTTCAATCGTTGCTCCGACCGTATTTCATCTTTAAGTTAGAAGCAAAAACAACTTTTCGTAGTGTTGTACTCAAGAAGAGTAGTTCTCTACTCTCCTTGGTTATACTTCTACTCATTCTTTCAATTGGTGACAAGTGAAGGAGTGAAGTGCCCATAATTGCAACTGACTTCCTACACACGTGTGTACATGTATCCATACTTAATTTTCACGACTTTCGGGAAATGATTTTAAAACGAAGCAGCTGTAGATTTAAATATTTATTAGTATTCCTTCTAAATTCAATTATGCCATTCACTTGACGATCCGTAGGTACCACATAAAACATACGTTTCAACATACCACGCATCATCTCAAATAAAACCAGTATGACAGCACACGACACGAGAATAGAAAGAATTGAGATCGCTTTTGCATACCCAGGTAGCATTCCGATGTCGGTCCAATGTCGGCCCGACATTGGCACATGTCGGCTGCAGGTCGGCCCGACATCGGCAGCCGACATCGGCCCGACGTCGAAATGATAACGTTTTGCCGGGCTACAGCCGACATTCCACCCGACATCGGCCCGACATCAAACCGACATTGGGCCAACATCCAACTTACACTGGCCCGACATGAAGCCGACATAGGCCCGACATGAAGCCGACATAGGCCCGACATGAAGCCGACATAGGCCCAACGTGAAGCCGACATAGGTCCAACGTGAAGCCGACATAGGCCCAACGTGAAGCCGACATAGGTCCAATGTGAAGCCGACATAGGCCCAACGTGAAGCCGACATAGGCCCAACGTGAAGCTGACATAGGTCCAAAACCAGACGCACAGGCAATGCACCAGCATTGAGGCGATATATTCCGAATCTAGCAACATATGTGATATATTCATTTAATATTAAGTCAACATAAGCTCAGGATTGAATCAACCTAGGTGCAGCATATAGAAATTATATGAAGTCCACAAACTAACAAACAATCGTTGAAATAATTCAGTTATGCAAGATGTATTCGGATCACCAATTACTAGAAGCATGATAATATGTTTGGAATTAGATGAAATTAATTAATTCTGTGTAACTATTGAGAAAATAAGTGATTGTAAATGCTGGTGAGAGGATAAATCAAAGGGAAGTGATTTCAATCAAATCGATATCCAAACCAAAACAGCCCAAGCAGCATTTTGATGCTGGCCCAATGCCGGGCCAACACCGGCCAAAGTCGGTTGTGCATCGGCCCGATGTCGGATGGTGACATTGGCCCAGTGTTGGAATGCTAACGTTTGCCAGTGGTAAAAGAGTTTCCAATGTCAGCCCAGCATTGGTTACCAACATCAGGATAGCATTGGGACAACATCAAATGGTGAAATTACAATTTCAGAGGATTGGTGTTTGAAAAGTTTTGGCCTTGTGTTTGAAAGGTTGGCTAGTGTTAAATTCAAATTAGGAACTAAATAACGAAGGAAATCTATAGCAGATGTAGAAGACCAGGAGAAATACATATGTATACACGTATTCAGTTAAAAAGAAATTAAGCTAGACTACATTTAGGGTATGTAACCTAAGAAATGGGTACACAAATTAATACTAAAAACAATTTCAGTCAGAGAAATCCGAGGAATATATACTCCCGTATCACCTAAATTGAAAAACTATGTATTCCACATAACTACTTATGACTATACATGCTTTAAAACGGGAATACAAATTATAACCAAAAGCTGATAAGTTGAAGAAATAAGTAGCATCACTTGGCATCATATGAGTGTTATAAAGAGCAGTTAGCTAAATTCAACCATTATGAAGTTGCAACTTAAGTAGACTTGCACAAACCCCATGTAGCACCAACAGTTGGGCCAACGTTGGGGAACAGTTACGTCAACTTGTATTCATGTCCGTTTTTCCAACCATTATGGTCCAACATTTACCCAAGTATTCACTAACAATCATAAAACCATATATTCCTATTAACCTGTGTTGCCATTAGGCATAGCATTGGTTGGAATATGCCAATGCGAAAATCCCTGTACTAATTACCTTCACCTTTCTCTAAGCCAGCATAACTGAAGATCAGGTTTCATTTAAAAGAATACTGATATTTTAGCACGACCTCAGATAGTATAGAACAGATGACGGAATGGGCTTCCACAAAGTGACGGCTACAATCAATAATCGTCATAATATAACTTTCAGGAACAACTCGAAAGCAACGTGTACGATTTTAAACAAAAACAGCTTCATACCTACTTTAATATTTATTGGCACTACTTCAAATTTCAATGATTGCATTCACTTGCCTATGTAGCACACATTTGAAATAAGATTCCACATTTCAGGCATTATCCAACGCTCATATTCATGCCAACGCTACATAAGTCACACCACATGGCATGGATATCAACAGCTGCAATCGAGCTTGCTTCTTGCACAACACTAATTTTTAAAAGGTTTATCTGGGTATTCAGTAACCAGGGGTCTTTTAAAAGAATAATGGTCCACTCAAAATTAAAAGTAGATATTTTGAAGAGGGAGTTCTTTGAAATATCATCGAAAGTCATGACTGCACCGTGGACACAAATACACCAAAAGTTTCACATTCATTACAAAGTTGATTTGAATCTTCGTTAGGTCATCCCTAATGTCCCAATACGTTAATGGTATAACACGTGCCTGTAAAAATAAAGTCACTACTTGTGTTAAGAATTCAATCAAGACTACACGAAAGGCAGATCAAATCAATGACAAAGTCGTGAATTTTCTTCCGCAGTCTCGCTTTGTAAAGACAAAATTGCTCACCGTATATTATTCGTCCATTCCAGTTTAAAAGTAAGCTTCTTTGGTGACGAACTTCATGAAAACGCTATGCTTCGAGATCAATTTCATTCCAGTTGCTTGCCTCCGAGTTGACTTTACATGATCAATTAATAATAATTCACAACAACGAACCGAAAACGCAAATCACAACTGCCATTTTGAATGTAGAATTCGATTGGATTAGCATTGCGATTATATCGATATAGTCGATACGGTCGATACCTTTCACAGCCGCGAACTATGAAATGAATATTCGGGTTAAAGTCATTCGTGTGCACCAAAGATGTAATTTATCGTTAATGATAGTGCTCTAATTAAAAAACATAAGTTTTATAAACTGTAGTGCGTTTGAATGTATGTACTTTGAATTTCATCATTGGAAATTAAAACGCAATAGGTAGTTAACTTGTTGAGTTGGCATGGAGCTTTTGATCCTAGAATTTTACTTCTCCTATTAATATATTTAAGTAAGCAATGGTTTTAAGTTTAACTAGAACTGAATTGCCAGTCCGTACTGAATTTTTTTAATGATTGTCACGGAGGAGAAAATTTAGTCTTTCGGCACATCGGCAAGTCACCCCCGCTCATGTGGCCATGATATGATTTTCAAGAACTCAAAATGAAACATCGGGCCACCATCGTACCGATGTCGGCAAGTGGTGTCGGCAATGCTACTTGAAGCTGGTGTTGGCCCAATGTTGGCAAAGTCGGCCAACCATAGCCGATGTCAGCCCAACGTGGGCTTAGGTTGGCCGACTTTGCTGACACAAAGCCGACATTGGGCCAACACTGGGCCGATAGTTGATGTTGCCTGGGAGTTGTCAGAGACCCATGCATATCAGAATCCAAATAACTATGTCCACTTACACGTTAGCAGGGAACCTTAAGTTAAAGTTATATAAATACTAAGGAAAATAATTTAGTTTTAAGACAAATAATCTAATTTATTAAAATTGATAGGAATTTACAAATTTAGTAAATAAATTCAACAAAAAATAAATTATATATTTTGCTCTCTATTAATAAAATGTAAGATATGGATTAAATGGTTTTAAATGTAAGATATGGATTAAATGGTTTTATAAAACAATGTAAGATATGGATCAGGGAACATCCTATGATTTGATTAATTAATAATAATGATCAGGGATATGGCCCTCTTTAATACAGGGAGTTAGAGTATTTGGCTTGAATGCATAACTTGTTTTAAATGAATGGAGAGGTATGGGTAAAAAGATTTAATTAACATATAAAGAGGGCACAAATTAAGCCAAAGTAACATATCTAATAAATATTATTGGATCCCTTAGCAGCAGAATGTTGAATACTCCACCGTTATGAATAACGTACTACGATAATTCTTATATAGAACTAGTTACAGGACACTAGGAAATCAATACTAATACACGTCTTTCACCAAGGTTGTATTCCGATGTCGGCCCTAGGTCGGCCCAACATCGGCATAAGTCGGCTGTAGTGTTGGTACGGAACGCTGTAAACCGATGTCGGCCCAATGTCGGTCCGATGTCGTATATGTCGGCCGACATTGCCGACATGAAAACGATGTCGGGCCGATGTCGGGCCGACGTTTGATGCTACTTGGGATAAGACCAACAACACAACTTTAATTTTATTTGTTCTGCGCATTTAATAACCAAGGGTATTTTTAATCCACTCTCGTCTCAGTAACGTAACTACATTTTCCCGAGAGGAAGTTCTTTTAAATTGTTTCAACACTCGTCACTGCACTAAGGTTAATCAACAATTCCGACGTTTTCAAGTTCATATATGAGCTATTGTTGAATAATGATCTCAATCCTTGTTAGCTCATTCTAAAATACCGAGTACGGTAATAATATAATATAGTCTAGAGAAGAAAAAGAATTGCCATTACTACTCGTGGCAGGAATTCAATAAAAACCAATGAACCATAAAAAATGACAAATTGATGAAACATACAACATAGTTATTCACTATCATTAACATTAATTTTGGTCTAATTAGTAGAAAACCATGAACATACAGACGAAATAAAGCGAGAAGATGATGGATATTAGTGTGATCAATTATCATAGCATGACTGATCACGATAGTGGACTCTGGTAAACTCAACTCAAAACTCAAAGTTGTAGACTTAGAGTTATGGAACCGTATAAATAAACATGTCTATCAATAAACAATGAGCTGTTTCCATGAAAATATTTTAGACTTATTCTATTAACATATGCTAGAAAAATGTTGAGCACTTAACATCAAAATATTTTGAGCATGTTTCTCTAATATATGCTAGAAATATGCGGACGGCATGTTATAAAATGAGTGGCTCCGAAAATGACATGAAAACATTTTCAGCATATGCTCACAATATATTCGAAAATGTTTCCTTGAGTATAATGAAAATGCAGTGAGCATGTGCTCAGCATCTTTTCTGCTACTAGGGTTGAGCCCAATTGTGTTTTATGAATCGTGTTCCAAGGCCTCCCCGGGATATGAACCAGGGATCTCAGGTTAGCAGCTTAATACTCTTCTTTCCAGGATAATGAGATCGTATTGATAGATACGTAATGGATTCATTAAGACCCCCGTGGTTGTAATAACTTGTGTGTAGCCTTGGTCAAGCAAAGTTGCCAAGCAAAACTGGAGAATGATTTGGGAATTAAAAGTTATTCCTGGATGGAGATGAATGGTGAATGATTGCTTAAGGGCCTTTCATAAATTGTGTTTGACTCTTAAATCATTTTACCTAACGCTATGGTCAGACCTTTGCACTGGAAAACAGATGACCTGGAATCCGGGATTAAATCTGGAAGCTGGAATCCTAAAAGGAATTGTAGTGTCCTACAATGACCGAAGAATTATCCACAGTTTATATATAAATCAAGTAGCTGTGATTAAATCTGGACCCAGTTGTGAAGAAGCAAGAATAAAGAAAGGAGTGAGACAAGGCTGTACGCTGTCTCCCGTAATGTTTAATGTTTGCATTGAGAGAGCCATCAATGAAATCAAAGAGAAGTCTTCTGGAGAGAATATCCACGGAGAGAAAAATAGCATGATAGATTTGTCGACGACATAGCACTCTAAGCAGAGACAGAGAGGGAACTGAATACGATTCTAATAACCATATGAAAGGACAACGGCCAGATATTAGCTGAAGATCAATAAGATGTCTAAGATATTGGTATGCAGCAAGAGAGAAGAGGCCAAAACCAACATTTAACTTGGAAAACAAAAACATGAAGAGGTAAAAGAGTTCTGTTACCTGGGGAGCTGAGTAACCAACGATGGACGAAACAAGAAAGAAATAGTAGAATAGCCCAGGTGAAAAGTGAATTCTACCAAAAGAAGAATCTACTTACAGCTGTAAATACAAACGTTGAAGTAAGGAAACAATTCAAGAGAACGTACATCTGGAGCAAGTTTCTTTATGGCAGTGAGACATGGACGATGACAGAAGCGGAGAAGTCAAGGGTGGGAGCATTCGAAATGTGGCGCTCCAGGAGAATGATGAAGATGAAATGGATCAAGCGAGTAACGAGGAAGTCCGAAGAAGAGTAAGAGAAAAGAGAAGTCTTCTGAATACCCTAAGAAGAAGACGGGACAACTGATATGTATAGAACTAGTGATGAGGGACGTGAAAGTTTCAAAAAGCATGGTATTAAGAGCAAACTCACCTTTGAATCGGATGCCAGAGGTGTAATCTACGTTCCAAGTGCAAGATCTCGAATCAAGAATCTTGGATTTGGACACTAAATTCGATTTTCAATCCGTGAATTGGCTACCAAGTCACATGCCTCTCTTTCAAAGGAGCTGAAAAATACGAATCCAGTAAATGCAAATCCAAATTCAAAGCAAATTAATGGTCAAATTTCCCTCCATAATACCCACTCACACAACAATGGTCATATGACTTCCCATGCAGATGGTGATCGATGAGAGATGAAAATGTTTGAATGAAAAGTGTTAACGCTATTTGTTTGAGCCTTATTTATTAAGTTAGAGAAACTGGATTCGAAGTCGACGCCAGCGTAATTAATTACTTTGTCAATTTAATTCCGAAAAGTCAATCCTACAACCTTTTAGGGAAACATTTTTTTGCATTGCACGAAACGAATGGTTCAGCATTTGTTATAAATATCTTAACGCAGGTCATAAAGAGAGATTCTTTTATATAAATTACGCTTTATTCGTCTATTACAACATTAATATTTTTAATTTTATGCTCATCCCAGGTTGTTTTCCGTGTGGGCAGAGTAAGCCCACTGATGTGTTACATTCACATTTACGGAAAAGGGCAGATTATTTTCCTTATGTTCTTTACAATTTATCGGAAATATCTGGTTTCCAGCAATTAAGCCCAATTGTGTTTTTTTTAAACATGTCACAAGGCCTCCCCAGGAGGCTATGAAGGATATGAACCACAGACCTCAGGTTAGTAGCTAAACTGTCTGCATTCTGAGTATGGAGAACAGTAGTGATTGATAAATATGGCTTCAGATATTCCCAATTACCTCTTTCCAGGGATTATAAAATCCACTATCAGAAGAAATCAAAATTGCATAATTCCTATCTAAGGTGTAGGTTTGTTAGCCGATGTGACCGGCTATCATTTTTGAGCAGATGGACGATTTTGACAAATTAAACCCTCTACTCAGGTGTCGAGTGAGAATTAATTCTCGAGACGATCAAAATCTGATTCCTAAGCAATTATCTCACCCACCTTAGAGAAAGTAATGCAATGTATACGATCTTTACGATTAACGTATACGATACGGATGCATCTTTCGCGTTATCGCAATCTTTATCGTTAACGCTTACCCCTAGAGAAGCGCAGGGTTAACAATAACCGTCACTTAAATTCGCTCCACAGATTGTGATACGCCATTTGAAGTGCTGCGCGAAAAATGAAGAATGGAGATAACGTTTTCTCTGACATAAGTTAAATCAAAAAATAACGATAACGTTAGCGCACGCCTTATGAAGATCCATGATCGAGGCCCAGATCAACCTAGTGTATTGAATATCAAGCTCCAAAGAAACATAAATTCATGCACCAGAGTTAAACATAACCTGCGTAAGGACGAACAGATAACCCTTTACCTTAACAAACTAAGGTGGTTTAAGGTGGAAAATAGAAGAAATACTTTTCGGGAGTTTTCCTATTCAAAATACTTGATAGCAGAAGCCCACAATATCTTGTGGAAATGTTTAATAAAAAACCCCTCGACCGGATTCATTTTACTCAAGCAAATCCTGATCTGTTTTATTGCCCTATCTATCACACTACCACCTACCAACTCTCCTTTCAAATAGGTAACTTTGGATTTTTTTAAATAATAAATATTATTTTTTTAATCCAAAGTTATTTGATAAATTTTGGAACTCCCTCCCTATGCATCTAAAACAAAGTTCGTCTGTTGGATGCTTTAAAACAAAAATGTACATTTTTTATTGGAATTGCAAAATAATTAAAGTTAGAATTTAATCTGCGCACATAAATATTAACCTCATTGTAGAAACTATAATAATATGTGTGAGTTATATAGAAGCAGGAAATCTATGTTATGCTATGAATATCTATGTTAAATCTATGCTATATTAAAGATGTGTTATAATAATGTAAAAGCCCCAGCTGTTTTCTACTAAAATGTATTTGTTCTTATAGGGTGTGGCCTTGAACAATAATAAATATATCCATCTATCCACGAAAGATAACCACGACGGAAGTTCAGCCACCGGTGATGGTGCAACCGCGCCGGTGGATTTCACGTTTACAGCAGAAGACTGGCAACGGTACTCCCAGCGATAACAGCGGGCTATATGGCATCAGGAATGAGCCGGCAGGCGGATGTTCCTATACACCATAGGAGAGAACGCGGGCAGCATTCTTCCAAGTTTTAAGCTGACAGAGCGACAGCTTGCTTCACACACTAAGGTATTTGAGAGCTCTTCAACCCTTTACATAGCTAAAACAATACCGTGTACATGAGGGCAAGGTTCAATAAAAGAATACCGGAAGTTGAGCCGATAGATGACTTCACTGCAGGGCGGTATCGCCTTGTGCGTACTGCAAATATGGAGGTCTGGAAGAAGAATTATTACGAGATCGCATCGTAGCGGGGGTGCGATACGAATTACTCTCGCAGTCATTGCAGATGGATCCCGATTTCACATTGGCCAGGGCTACGTGGAAAGCGCGAATATCGGAATAAATACGTCAGCAGCAGCACACTGTTCGAAGCGAGTACATAAGACATAATAGAAGCCGAGAGTATGTGCGAGGTGAAACTACAATACCTCATGAATCACACTGCCTTGAGAACCATGGCTTGCGTCTCCTCATATCAGTCATCCGGAGATGATACCAAATGAACATTATTTTGCAAGTATGGTTTTGATGGCTGTTAGGGCCACTCGCAATATAAACAAATGTGGCAACGAGGGGATGGATCTGATAATTTTTTATTTAATAGCGCTATAGTTCCGCTTCGCTTGATAGATGATGCTACAGGTAACACTTTCCATACTTTCCTCTTTTCTCTTTGTTTTATTTCCCTATTTGTATTTCTCATTTGTAAATGTTGCAATGATCACTACTTACCGTAATTTTAAGTGAGATAATCTGGAAAAATCCTTGTCCTTCTTCAACGCGGTTTTTCCGACCATTTGCATTCAGTGGACACAGGAGACGAAGGAAATATCCAAGACCGAGGAAATTAACCTTCAAAAACAGATTGAAGGCTTAAAGACGATGAAATTTGGCAACTACTGTAAAATTTTCCTTCCTTCTGACAACTATAAACGGAAAAGTTGGCATTTAAACAGTAAATTGCAATTTCATATAATTAAACTGTAACTACGTAACTAAATAACAATTTTTTCAGGTAATCAATGCTATAGCTGAGAGCGGAATTATGAGGTGCTATATTTGTGGGGCCAAATGCTCAGAGAGATTAATATAGAGGACATAAAAAATCGTGTTTCTGACGGGGAAATGTATTCTTTTGGTCTTCCGTCCCTGCACTGCTATATACGATTTTTGGAGTGTATATTGCATTTGTCTTATCGCCTAGAGTTTGAACAGTGGCAGGTAGGAATCGTCACCATTTTCAGGGTATAGGTTTTTTTCTCAGATAATGATAATAACCTTTTCGAATATTTAAAAGTTCATTCCTAGGCACGCGGGAGTCACAAATTGAGGCTAAAAAAGGCAACAATTCAACAAGATTTGAAAGAAAAGATAGGAGTAATTGTGGATATGCCAAGACCTGGAAGGCATGGATCTGGAAGTAGCAATGACGGCAATACGGCTAGACGCTTCTTTGACTCGCCAAAACTGGCGGCTGAAGTAACCGGTGATAACCTCAAAAATAGCATATTATAAGCAATATTAATGTAATTTTTTTTAAATACAACAACGTTAACTCAGTATCATATTAAGTAGCAAGGAAGTGTATGTGTGCATCGTGGCTAATGCATTTAATTATCAGATAGATAGACAGATATTTTTAATACTCAAACTCATACATATAATTATACAATGAATGAAAAAACTTGAGCTTTAGGTAGCTTACAAGGGGAAAACCTGAATAAAGCAACCATCAGAAACAATGGTGTTAGAATTGAATTATTGTAGATTTTCATTCCAGGGATTAACCTAGATCTCATACAGAGATTTTCAATAATTTTGAAAGCAATTTCAAGTGGAAAACCACTTAACGCCGAGGTATTTAGTCAGTACTGCTTCAAAACCGCTGAAGTGTACGTGGAGTACTACGCATGGTGTTAAATGCCACCTACAGTACATAAAGTACTGATTCATGGAGGAAAATTTCCAAAGAAGTAGCTCTTCCGTTAGGGAAGCTATCGGAAAAGGCAATGGAGGCTAGAAATAAGAGTATTCTGTAATTTCGAGACAGATTTACTAGGAAGTACTCCAGAGTGTTCACAAAAGAGGATCTTTTCAAAAGGCGGACCACATTAGAGCGATGCGGAAATAATTATATTAACCCCAAATTAAAATGACGTATAAATCAGAGATTTATGCGACATGTATACATCATGTATATGTCATTATAAATATGCATATTGTAACACAGGGAAGATGCAAGATTAGAGTAGAAATTCTCGTTGAACAACTAAAAGCTCCGCGGTGTCCAAATGTATCTTTCTGCATGTACCTCCTGGTAGGGTCAAAGGCTTCAACTGCTGGCGCGAGGGGGCAGATAATTGGAAAGAAGTCCATAATAGTATCCTTATAAAAGGTAAAACAACGTCACGTGCGAAAAATAAAGGACTTTTAAGTCTTTGAGGGCTAGAATGAGAAGTTTACTTTTGAGAGGAGAAACCTTGAACGCGATTTCACATACAATTTAAGACCTTAATTATTCAATATCCCCATAATATTATACTTGTAGAGCCTGATGAGATTGATAGCAATGCACTCATATTAAAACAGACGAAAAATAAGCGTTATGTTCTTTATGGATTGAAAACACTTGCTCGGGTCACGGCATTTCCATCTCCCGGCGGGCGTCTCAGGCTCCGGACGCGCGTACGAAAAATCGAATGAAATTTTCAGCATCGCAAAAGAATTTTCAATCTTATTTCAGATCTACCTTTAGAAAGCTTCAAATATTGATTTAGTATGAGTCACTTGACAGGCACTTTCGTCAAACGCTAGATATTTACTACTTGATATGAAATTTTGCGTGAAAATAGCGTCCGCCATTTTATTATGTAATATCGCCTAAATTTAGGAAAAACACTCCCAAAGTTAAGCACAGTAAAGTAATAGAGTGGTTTTTAACAGCCCATGTAGTTCTTTCATCCGACCAAATGCCTTCCACAGTCTCACCCTCAACGTAAATAGGAATATTTTCGTAGAAAACTGAAGTGGGGTGTAATTTTGGTTATGTTTGAGCCCCTGTATCTCGGTAAGGTCGATAGAACATGACCAATGACAACCCATTCCTTGGTTGCCAATCTATCGTGAGTATTTGTACCAAGTTTCATGATTCTATCTCCAAAAAAGCCATTTCGGAATGTTGTCCAGTTCTTCGATTTCAGCCCACAGTGCGGCAGGAAAAAAACGGCGCTTGTAGCGAAATGGCCCTATCTGAAAGAGCTAAGGAAAAGGTTGGAGACCAAGACAATGAAGGGCAAATTCCGATTTGGCCAACGCCAACGAGCTCGGGATTTGACGGAGCTACGGCCCAGGGATCGAGTTTGGGCTGGGGATAAAAAAAATGTCATGGGACGGTGGCAATGAATCCGCGATCTTACGATGTAAAAACAGTGGAGGGCGAATTCCGGATAAATAGGGCCTATGTAGTATTCGCCCAGAATAAGCAACAGTATAGTGGAGAGAGCATAAACACCAATACAAAGGAAGGAGACCAGACATCATTGGCAGTCACCCTTGGGAGCGAATGAGTCCCGAGAAGTCGCTACGGGAGGATAACCGATCTGCACAAGATTGCGAGCCTTGCGCGGCAAAGACGGAGGCCGGGAATAAACAAGGGAGGGTGTTGGGGGATGCGCGGCGACAGTCGAGTGGGGCTTCCCGGTCCCATTTTCTTTTCCTTCCCCCCTCCCACGGAAAGGATCTCCCCTCCCCTTTCCAGGAGAAACTTCTAGGAGCCTGCGCCAGGTAGGGAATATAAAAGTGTTTGCCCGCCGGCATCGAAATAGACGGAGGTTTAGCCGGTGCCCAAGGAGGAGCTCGAGGTGAACAATGGTACTCATGAAGGAGAGAGGGTACAGGGGCAGTCCCGATGTCCTGACAACAGGTTAGAGGGGTGATCAGCCTGCCAATAAGTTGAGAGAAGTACACTATATCTTCAATCTTTGATTATAAATAACATCAGTGAATTAATTATAGTACTGAGAAATAAATACCTACATAAAAGGTAATTAAAATCACGTACTTCAGATGCATGGAATGTTTACTTCATCACAGAAAAATGCACATAGGCTATACATGATTTTCGGGGGTGTATGAGAACTTAATGGGTCATTAAAAAGAGTGAGGTCTCCAAAAAAGTAAAAAAACAACGCCATCTTATATATAGATAATCATTTAATATTGTATTCTTTATTATCAATCTTAATCAAATCAGGACCCAGCAGTACAGAAGCAAGCATAAAGAAAGGAGTGAGACAAGGCTGTGCACTGTCTCCCGTATTATTCAATGTCTACACCGAGAAAGCCATCCAGAAAGTCAAAGAAAAGTCTACGGGAATGAATATCCACGGGGAGAAAATCAGCATGCTACGATTCGCCGATGACATAGCAGTCATCGGAAGGAACAGAAGGAGATTTAAAGAAGACAGTAGGAAATATGGAAAGAACAAAGACCAGATATCACCTGAATATCAATATTTTAAAAAATAATTGGTTTGCAGTAGAAGAAAGGAAGCAGGACCAATGTTAAACTACCAGAAAAAGATTCTGCTTACAACTGCAAATACAAGCGTGGGAGTTAGGAAACATTTCATTAGAACATACACCTGGAGCATTGTAGTATATGGCAGCGAAGCAGGGACAATAACAACGGCAGAGAAGTCCAGGCTGGAAGCATTTGAAATGTGGTGCTACCGAAGAATGATGAAGATAAAATGGATCGATCGAGTGACAAACGAAGAAGTCTTTAGAAGAGTGGGATAGAAGAGATGTCTACTGAAAACCTTAAAAATAAAACGGGATAACTTAGCAGGCCACTTCTTAAGATACGATGGCCTGATGAAGACAATCGTCGAGGGAAAACTGAACGGGAAGAATGGGAAAGGCAGGCCGCGTATGAGGTATATGGAGCAAGTTGTGAAGGATGTAAAAGAGAGGAAGCCAGTAAATATGGACGCGTAACGCGTCAATATGAAAAGGTTGGCCGATAGAAGAATAAAGCGGAGGGCTGCATCAAACCAATCCTAGCATTGTTGCCTGATGATGATGATTACCATTGATACACTATGTAATAGTCAACCTCATTTGCATGCTTACTTCCGATTTCCTCGGCCTTGAGGAATAGCCGAAGCCGATTTTCTTGCGACGCCGATAAACGCGAAAAGATTCCCGTCTTAAGGATCCAATATTTGTTTGCCGTGGGTGGATTTGTCATAATGTCCTCCACCTCTACCGCGTACATGTTATCTAACTGAGACACGGTGTACATGAACTCGTTCCTGGGCCATCGCCTGCGCCCCTAGTGGCTAACCCTCGACCTCCTGGCCCTCCGGCCTTGACCCAGGTTGGCCTCTCTCGGCCAATTCTGGAATTCTGGTGGCGATCCTAGATGACAAGGCCGTCACATAGAAGTGTCTAGAAAGATATGGAACATTCTTGAAGCACAGAGAATATTTCAGAAAAGTATGGGACTCTAGTGAAGTTTATAGAACTTTCTAGTGGACTTATATACCATACTATTGGAAATTGTCGAAGTTTCATGAAAGTTCTAAGTAGGTGGTGCTGTGTGACACGTTGTTGTTGTCACCTTTTAATTTGCTTAAAAGTTGTTGATCCAAGTCATTGCCGAGTGCTCCAACTGGTAAGTAGCATCCATCTCCTTTGGTACTTTGTACAGTTTGTATTTTATTTGTAAACTGTGTTCTTTTGTTGGCACACTGGTCTAGTTGACCTGGCACCCGAACCGAAAGAGATTTGAAGAAAGTGTTCCTTGATAGGCATCGCTGCTGTTAGTATTAATACAGCACCACTTCGGTGAACCAGTTCATAACATTAATAACAATCGAAGAGTAAACATTTGAGAAGAAAAGTAAATGGTTTTACGGCACCCGCTACCAGAGACAGTGTGACGCTTTGTGTTTTCGTAAAGTCGTAGGAAAATGGAAAGACTTTTAATGGAAAGACTAATTCCTGGTTTTCAAGGCCTAAAATATATTCATGTCTCCCGATTTTCAAGGACTGTAGACATCTTGTGTATTGTATTGGTCTCCATCGGCATCCTTGAGTGGATGATTATGCTCTGTAAAAATGACTCCTTATCTGAAGTGGCTTACAGAACACATAAGGATGCAAAACACTCACTTGTTTTTTTCGGAGAGAAGCCCTCTCCTCCTCATCATCCGAGTAATCTAGAGAGTGAGCTGGTGGCTCATGTTCCCAAGAGTCGTCACTGTGATCCATCCTGCAAAAGACAATCCAATTTGAGTGATAAAATCTAGCCACATTCCATACAAAACTGCTAAGCTTTCTGTTGATGGCATTTGTAAACATAGAACCGATGAGAAGCTCAGTGGAAGATTCATCGGATGTTAAGACACATTAAGTCTAATAGAGAGACCAAAATGAATTACGTGAATGCTATTCACGGTACACCACCAAGTTCCTTAGTGTGAATGATACATTTTGGACATAAAAATTCACTTCATAGCGGCTACACCAGAGTATTCATTTTCATCCACTATGTTGGAACTTTGGGTGACTTTCGATGAACAATAACTGTACAGAAATATACACAGTAAGATGTGCAGTTGAGAAGTTCAGTGGGGGAGGCTTATCGGATATTATGACACTGTATAGTTACCATTACATAGTCTGATATAGGGACCAAAAGGTAGGTACTATTTGAATACTAGTTCATTGTACACCACAAAGTTTCTTAGTGTGATTGTACAAAAAATTCACTCCATAGAGGTTACACCAGGGTAATCATTTTCGTCCTCTTTGTTTGAAATTTGGGGAGGCTGGTAATGTGACAGTATTTGTACAGAAAGATATGATGCCCAATATGTTATCAGGGATGAGGTGTACATAAGCATTTAAATCTCAGGATCACCCACAAACTAATTAGTTAGTCTTATGCCATTCAATAAGTTTCTCCTGCCATGGGCCAGCAAAAAATGGCAAGTTTTGCCTACAGTTTAAATTATATTTCACAAAATCGTTTGTGAATATGTATTGAAAATGAATATGTATTGATTACACTGCAAGTTGATAGCAGTAAGGACGGTTTAGGATCCTGCTTGATGCAAAATGGTCATCCCATTGCATATGCATCTAGAAGATTGACTAAAAGTGAGAATTCTTATGCCCAAATAGAAAAAGAGCTCTTAGCGATTGTGTATGGATGCACTAAGTTCTATAATTTTGTCTCTGGCAATAGATTTATTGTGACCGTAAGCCCCTAGAAGCATTAGTTAAAAAGGAGATTTTTAAAGTCACATCTAGAATGCAGCGTATGTTATTCAAATTGTTAAAGTATGACCTGGTTGTGAAGTATGTACGTCAATGTTGCTATACCCTTTTTCTTCCAACACACTACCTACTGTCTGTAAAAAAAGCAAGACACCCGAGTTTGAGGAGCTCTATCGTCTAAACGAAGGAATCAATTTCAATGAAACAAAAAGCATACAAGAGAGAGTTTATTTCTACGTTGGATCTTTTACTTCAAAAAATCTTGTTCAAAAAAATAGGGATATGAATAAATAAATAAATAAATAAATATATCCAGTGCGAGTGTAGCAATGGATAACATTGGTAGCTGCATGTTAGTTTAATTACTTGAAGCTAACCCAAATAACAGCATGTTTTTGCATGTTTGTTTTGTTATTTTCATGTTTTTTTTAATTGTGAAGTTTAGACTAGTATATTATTACTGATCCTTTTTTATACATGATGTGTAGCGCATGTTTGGTGAGAAATCACCCCCTGCCACCCACCTTTATGGTGGCTTGCAGGGTATTACGTAGATGTAGATGTATGTACCGGGTAGTAAGCTGTATGTGGCTGATACTCTGTCTAGGGCATTTATTGATGAATTTGTGCCAGAAGATCCTGAATTTAACTTCATGGTGTATTCACTCACTAAGGAAATACCTATGTGAGAGGAACGAAAGAAAAAATTTCAGGACGCAACTAGGAGCGACGTAGTCCTGAAGGAGTTAATGGTATTATGGTCGGATGGTTGGCCAGAGCATAAGAGAAATTGTCCTCCACAGGCGAAATGGTATTGGAACATGAAAGAGGATATTAATGTTGAGGATTGGCTTGTGTTTCTTAATAACAAATTAATAGTCCCTACCTCCATGAGACGCTATGTTTTAAATTTGGTTCATGAGAGTCACTTGGGGATTCAGAAATGTAAATCTAGAGCAAGAGAAAACGTGTATTGGCCAGGGCTGAGTAGAGAGTTAAAGGAAATAGTTTTGAAGTGTCAGATTTGCCAAAAGTATAACAAGGCAAACTGTAAAGAGCCAATGTTGAGTCACTCAGTGCCAAGTAGGCCATGGCAGAAAGTTGGTATGGACATATTTCAGTTTGGAAACTTTGATTATTTGGTAGTCACTGATTACTATAGCAGGTGGATTGAGTGTGTTACACTACAATCAAAGACAGCAAGTGGTGTAATTTAGAAACTCAAACCAATCTTTGCAAGACTAGGCATACTTGAAAGGATCATTTGTGATAACATGCCATTTAGTAGTCTGGAGTTTAGACAAGTTGCTAAAAGTTGGGTTTTTGTAGTTTGTACCTCTAGTCCACTGCAACCAAAGTCCAACGGCTTGGTAGAAAAATCAGTGTCCATCATGAAAAATATGCTGAGGAAAAGTATTGATGCTGGTCGAGATGTTTACCTATCTCTGATGGAGTAAAGGAACAGTCCATTTGGTGATGTTAATCTTTCGCCTGATCAATTGATGTTTGGCTGGAGGGTCAGAACAAAATTGCCAGCAGCACAAGTTTTAATGCAACCGGAGGAGGGTCATGCATCACTTAATACCAGATTGCAAGAGAAACAGATAAAATCCAAGTCATGGCATGACAGTAAGGCTAGAGAGTTGAATCCATTACATACGGGTGACAGTGTTCAGTTACAAAATAGTAGAGTTCGGGAACCTGCATTAATTACAGGTACAGCTGAAACACCGAGGTCATACTGGGTAAGAATTCCAATAAGAGAATAGTAAGAAGGAATAGAGTAATGTTGAGAGGGAATTCAAATGAATACTCTCCGGCTGGAAATGAACAGGGATATTTACATAATGGCAATGAGGAGAAGTCACTCAATAGTTGCCCTAGTCCAAGACCTCAGAGTATTGCCAATAATCAGGCTCCCCAGAGTCAAATTAGAAATGTTGACAACAGTCCTCCCCTAGTTCTAACCCGCTCTGGTAGAAGGGTTAACTGACCAGCCAGGTTTTGTACATAAGTTTTCTTTTTATGTTATTGTAAATTTTGATTTGTGAAACTAATGAATATGTGTTGTTCATGCCATGACAATAATTATTTGAAAAGGTTGTTCATTTCACATAAGACTGTGATTATTTGTATGACTTAACTTAAGTCTTAATGTCATTTAATATTTGCGAAAGGGGATATGTTATGTAGTTGCGTGTTTGACCTGTGGTGTGGTTGTGTGATTGAACTTCGTGGTGACCGGAAGGAAAGCCGGGAAAAACAGCAGATCAGAGAGAGGATGCCAAGATGGCTGAGATGTGACAAGCCTATGTAATTGCTGTCTGCATCTTTTTCATAAGTGAATACACTTCCTGTTCCTGATATGCTATGACTTATTATTCGAACTCCGTAACGGTCATAACACAGGGTATCTTAAAACAGCATGGGATTACAAAAAAAATGGTGGCATGAGCCCAGCCGGCACAAGGGCTATACTATCTAATATAAGGTGGCTCCAAAGTGGGTATAGAATATCTTCCATACTCCATATACCCAACTTATCTCAACTTGAGCGATGTAAGAATACAAAACACCGCCTTTTAGGTGAAAACGTAATGCTCCAAAAGAATTATTAGCACGTATTTCCTATCTAAACCTATATTATATAATATTTGCAGGGTTAATTGAAGGTGGACGTGACAAATAACGACCAAAGACAACCATTATTAACTTAACCAAATTATGCATAACGTAGTTAAAGGATGAGCGACGTATATCAGCTGAATAGCCTAGCTTTTCTGTGAGGGACGAAACAACACAAAATCCGTAAAATGAATAATACTCATCAAGAAGTTAGATACAAGTAATTTTGCATAGAAAAAATATTAATTAAAATATAAAGGGTTTCAAGGATGTACGAGGAGATATGAGTTAAATTAAGTAGATGGACACACTGAACTGAACTGCCTCGTCGTGAACGCCATCTTTGTATTGTAAGCACATGTGCAGAACGCGTCGGAAAGGAGACTGGAAAGGAAGGAGCATTTAGTACCATGGGAAGGAGTACGCTAATCTTTGGAGTACGCTTACTGGTGACCTAACTGGTTCGGTATATCTGCTGTTCTGTGAACGTGCCGTGAATAAAACTTCATTTGATATGGAAATGTTTTAGATGTAATTGTTCCTGCCTTTTCCTTTACCTATTGTTAATTTTATTTGTGAAATGGTGAATTATTTTGCATAAATTGCAGCATCTGCTGACTTATATCTGAAAATGGTTGCGAAAACAACTCGGTAAGATCGGTTTTCTTCGCACTGCATTTGTAACTGGTTATATTATCAGTTACTTATTTATAAAGTGCAAGTGGACCCGAAATCCGCCTTATATTAGTTAGTTGAATTGCCGTTAGGTGGCGGTATTTAGTTTAAAATGTGCTCGTTAGATGACGCCACATGACTGACATAGTTCCCCACACGCTCGCGTATGGAGAGAAAAAATGGCGCTGCAGTACATGAGAAGCTGGGCTCCATCCATAATAGCGGAAATCTATCTAGATGATCCATGGATACTCCATACCGGGCATCTGTGTTGCGTACTTTTGCCGTGAGATAACCTATACTTAACAGAGATTCTGTATCCTTCTATTCCATGGATGCTATCTGTTTATTTAGGGATATGCCCTGTCTTATGCCGGCTGGGAGGTATCGTACGATATACTGTGCCTACATTGCAGCAAAACTATGTTTGCACCACATATGTATTGCCAATGGAAACATGTTGGACTATGCATGTTAGCCAGGCTTAGGGAGGAGTTTGATCATTTAAAGTGGTATATTTACAATTTCTTACATTTTGCAATAGTTTTTACCATAACAAAAATTTTAAGGAAAGCAACATTTGTGCAAAATTCTATTGAGTTCACAAGTATTGGGATTTATCACTTATTAATAGGTGCTCATGAAGCCATGACAAAGTTCAAGCATGTATACATGCTTGAACTTTCTCATAGATCTATAGATAGGAATACATTTTCCCTCACATATCAGCGAGAGTGAATGCCAATAAAACTTGTTGTTTCATAACTTAGTGGAACTCTACATGTTCACAGGGATGACCTTTTAGAAAAACAGAATTAATATTAGACATTTACAACCCGGAAATCAATGTTTGAATCACATTTGCACCACAGCTTACAGAGGTCAACCACTTTAAATTGTGGTTTAGAATTTTCTTAAGAGAATTCTCTCTGAAACTTATTCACATTACAAACATAATAAAATATGTGTAATTTTGGTAAGTTTTTCGGAAGCCTACAAAGATAATAAATACAATTTCTATTCTGGTGAACATACTTTGACAACCCAATTAAAGGAAAGTGCACTTTTTACATGATACTGGGATTTTCTTGAGTGATTTTGGTTACCAAATTTTTCATGGCAAAATATTCTAATGTATTAAAAATGTCTTCAATTATACTGCTGCTATCTACAATGGAGTAGTTTTAAATGCATTTGAAGGCTTATGGTATTGTTTATCAACTTTTTTAAGATGGACTACATCAATGCTAGCAAGTTTCCTATTCGTAAACTCCAAACATTGTAAGCAGAAATTGACATGGTTACTGTGATAATAATGGCGGTTTCGAGTGCAATTCAAGTTAATCCTGGAGATTCCCGGTACTCATATACGCTGACGTTCTTAAATATAACTTATGTGTTAGTTGAATTGTTAAATAAGAGGGGGCCTTTGGGGCATTTTTAAATCTTAAAAACCTCTGACATATCTAGCGAAAGCAACTCATCGATATTATATTTTCAAAATCTGGCTTAGCATGCCTATCAACAGTCTATATCGGTTTTTAGTGGGGTCGTACGAACATAATATTAAATGTACCCGGTAGTCATTCGGGGAAGGCAACGTACCGGTAAAGTAATTTGTGCCATTTTGGATGATAGTTGGTAATATGGGAATGAATATTTCATGAAATGGAAGAAGGGTGGAAAGGAACCATGCTTCGGCATTTTCACTTTAACATTCAAGCTAAGTACCTTGGAATACTACTTACATAGGAATATAAATAAATACTTACCTATTATACATGTTCTCGTTTTTTGTGAGGCATATGCTTTTCTGAACCACACAGCAAGAAGATGGCACTTTACCCCGCGTTCCTCGCCGTCTTCTGTTAGATCCCTGGCAATTGTAGGAAGTTCCCTCGCAGGCCACGAGAGTCCGCTTCAGCGGCGCAATTGAAAATCCCCACGGCTACACTCCAGTCTAAATCAAGCAGCCAACAGGTGTACATAAGACTCGGAGGAGCTGGGAAGCTTCGTGGGTGAGGTAAACGAAGTGGCTAAGAGCTAAGGCTAATACTGATTATGGAGCAAAGCTTAGGGAGCATATAGCTGAATTTCCGCATCTGACTGTCGCATTGAGTGCCTCACTATACTCCTGCAGCAGTTATGATTTTCACCATAGTGATGCCAGGGCTTTCAAAGCTGCCAGACTATCAGTGCATACATGCATTAGACTGTTAAACATCCCAGTCTCTTTGACGACGTTCCCGCAGGTCATAAGCAAAGTTACCTCTGGACGGAACACCCGAGGATAATTTCATAGGGGGATTCACTGTTTTTTGGGTATGCGATAACTGCAGATCCCAGCTCCCAATCTTCCTTCTTCTCTGAATAGCATACATCGGCCCCATGTGAAGTTTCTTGTGCCTCCTATAGCCCAATGTTCCTTTTCAGGAAGTTGAGTCTTGGAACCAAGGAGTGCTTGTTTGAACCCTGCTACCAATCCGTCACCGCCCATGTCAAGGACTATCGACTTTATTAGCTCAGTCCAAACACTTTTACGACACGCAGTCCCGGTGACAGGATTTTCGGGCCCCTGGGCAACTGAGCGGCCAGGGCCCCCTAAATCCCGGAAAACCCCCTCACTCAATTTAGACCAGAACGGCGAACTTTCAGGTTATTTTATAACCAAGACTTACCTGATTATTAGCTTTTTCTGCAGAAGAAACTTGCACACTGTCATAAATGATCTTTTAATTTACTATAAATTGTCCATTTTTCAAAATTAAACACATGTCAGTGGAATGGGATGGGGGAACAATTTCAATACGAAAACTTTTTGACGGTGTAACACACTATTCACTTTCATTTTACAGTAATCAAAACTAGGACTTACTTGAACTAGAAAATTTTACAAAAAGCCCTATATAAAATGTACTTTTCTTTTTTTCAAAATTAGCATATCCACAATTACTCCCATCTTTTCGGAGATACGGAGATAATTATATCACCACGAAATTAAAATGAATGCAGAGTATTCACTTCTACTAGCTTTGCTTTCACTACAACTCTCTTAATCAAACATAACAGCGGGGAATGGGTAAAAATAATGTAAGTTAAGGGTTTTGACGAACAGAATATATTTTGTTGTGCCTCAATATTAAACTATTTTCGATCATTTGTTTCCTTCCTGTGTGCATAATTCAAGTAAAGTAGAAACGAAAGTTTTCCTAGATGAATAAAGTCTAATGTGACGTATAAATCAGGGATATGCATATTGTAACGCAGGGAAAATGAAATATTTGAGTAGATTTTCTCGATGAACAACCAAAAGCTCCGCGGTGTCCACAATGTACCTCTCTGCATGAACCTCCTAGTAGGGTCAAAGGCTTGGACTGCTGGAGGAAAGGGGCAAATAAACGGAAAGAAGTCCTTAGTAGTGTCCCTCTGGAACGTAAAATAATGTTTCATGTGAAAAATACAGGACTTTTAAGGCTTTGAGGGTGTGAATGAGAAGTTTACTTTTGAGAGGAGAAACCTTGAACGATATTTCGCGTACACTTACAGACCTTAATATTTCTATATCCCCATGATTTTATACGTTTAGAGCCGGTGGAGATTGATAGCAATGCGCACATATTAAAAAATAAGAAGCGTTATGTTCCTTATGGCTTGAAAAAACTTACTCGCACCACGTCATTTCCAGCTCCCGGCGCGTGTCTCAAGCTCCGGACGCGCGTATGAAAAATCAAGTGTAATTTTTGGTGCCGCAAACGAATTTTCATTTTTTTTCAGATCTACCTTTAAAAATCATCAACAATTGATTTAACATGAGTCACTTGACAGGCACTTAACCTGGCAGATATTTACTACTTAAAATGAATTCTTGCGTGAAAATAGCGTCCGCCATTCTATTACGTAATATCACCTACATTTAGGAAAAACTCCCAAAGTTTAGCACAGTAAAGTAAAAGTGTGTTTTTAACAGACCTAGTAGTTTTTTATTCTGCCAAATTCCTCCCACAGCGTCACCCTCAACTTAAATGGGAAGATTTTCGTAGAAAACTGAAGTAGGGTTAATATTGGAATTTTGGCTATGTTTGAGCCCCTGCATCTCAGTAACGGCGACAGAACACGACCAATGACATGCCATTCCATGGTTGCCAATCAATTATGAGTATTTGTACCAAGTTTCATGATTCTATCTCCAAAAAAGCCATTTTGGAATTTTGTCAATTTTTTTTCGATTTCAGCCTATTGTGCATCGGTTCAAATTTTCCTTCCTCTCCTTTCTATTAATAAAAACCACGCAAAATCATGACATTGCGTGCATGGGCCTTGAACTTATTCAAGTAAAACAAGGAAACTAATTTAGAAAAATTTCAGAAGGATAAATTATACATATTGTTTAACAATTAATAACTTTATGAAATATTTATATATTCACAATATAAATATTTTTTTGCTTCACTTTTTTATTTTACCCGGGAGTTAAGGATTGCAATCCCGGAATATCGGATGAAATGACAATCCCGAAATCCCGCGATTTAGTATATACGAATCCCGGGATTCCGGGATTGACGTACACCTTTTCGCTAGCTAGCAGCGCTAATAAGTAAGTTTTCTTGGACATGAAATGCAACACGTCAGACGTCTGAGTCTATTGACTAATACATTTTATTGGAATAAGTAATTTGTCATCATTTGTCATATCATAAGTGAAACGGAAATGAGCTTACGGTGCGAGTGTGAAAGACATAGTGATCGCCAGCATTAAACAAGATGGACGAATTTCCAGAAAATGTTGTCTAACTTTTGATGATGATCCCGTAATCCCGGGATTGAAAAATCTCTCTGGGATTGCAATCCTTACTGCGAGGCTGGGTTAGGGGGCCGCGGCCCCTCCCTGCCCCCGTGTATGTGCGCTCATGTATTGAGAACCAATGACACAACACTAGAATGTGTAGCTTGCTACCTCTAATCTGTAACGTTCATTGACTAATAAACGATTATATACAGTCCACTAACAAGTAAACAATAGACTTTAGACGGGGGAGGGGGTTTCTTGTCGCTCAGGTTCCAATATGTCACTGAGTGGCGAATGTTCGCGGCAAAGGGAGGGAAGGTGAGTCACGGCGCCCGCGCTTCTCACTCTGTCGTCCCCATCACCCAAAAACCCTCGATGACCACAACAATACTAACATCATACTTCTCTATTGCACACTGACACACGCTCTACCTTCATTTGTTTTTTTCACTTTTTAAAGAACAAAATTTTGTATTCTTTTTGGCATTTAAATTTATTCATACTTTAAATTTTTATTTTCAATTAATTTATTTTGGCCCGGGCCCCTGGGCATTTGCCCCCTTTGCCCCTTGTCGCCGGCCGTGACGACACGAAAAACTTCCTCTGTCATACCACGTCATTACGCTCAGCCATATTAGCAATGGAGCATTAGTTGTTGCATGACCGAGAAAGCCCGCGCACACGAGCATGATCTCCACCCTTCCTCCCGCGCCTCGCTGTCAGGGAGTGCCTTTCACTTTTCCCCGCCCTTCGCTTCTAGCGGAGCTCCCCTATTGGCCAGGGTCTCGCTCCGCCAGGGTACCTCCGGACCCTCGTCTTTCGAATGGGACGTTAAGGCGTGGTCCCCTTGGCGCCTCTTTATTAAGTGCAGACTAATGCCGACGACGGGTTCCTCTCCACCCTTCCATTTCCATCCCTGTACCTTTCCTTCCTGTCTGAAGCGCCTATTAGTGAGGAAACAGACTTGAAGAGATTTCGATCGAGAACCTCTTCCACCGACCACCGAGAACATCTTCTCCCCATCTTGGGCCATTCGGTTTTTTCCTCTTGATGATCCAACACGTGGTGGATCATCCAGAGGCTCGATACCTTGCTTGGATATGAATGGAGTATGGGTACTGACAATACTAATGGGTAATGACACATGTTTAAGGACTATCGTGTTAGGTACAGTAAAATAATGTACTCGTTGTCACACTCAGTCAGGCTGGATCAGAGTATGCTGACACACTTTTATGGTGGCTTGCAGGGTATTATGTAGATGTTCATCAAAACCAGGGGCACCCAGAAGAGTATGAGGCTCTTCACCTCCAATGCCTGTCTTGATGGTCCGTGGGCATATTCTTCCCTGCGTCTTATTCTGGGGTCACTCGCCCCTAACCCGCTTTGTAGGTAGCACCATCATTATAATATAGACTGCTTTGCGATTTGTAATTTAGTTTAGTGCTTCTTTTTCAAAGGCGTGTACTTATTTTTATTTCATCATGTTAACAGCAAGCTGTGATAAGCAAAAACATAATTCTTAATGATTTTTTCATGTGAATCATGATGAAATTTTAATAGCCGAATTCAATTATTTCCAATGATGCGAAAATGTTATGATTCATCGTACATGAGAGCAATGATTTTAAAAACATAATACCTGTTAATGACTTATTTGCATTATCAAAAATTTTCTTGGAACAGTAAATTCCAAAAAAACTTTACATTCCAATGTGATATCTCAAAATTTGCTCACGTCACCACATCAAAAATAGTAATGGTAATTATTTGAGGGAGCGCTGGCAAAATAATCTCCTCCATGGTGGGTAGGCGGAGGGTAGAGGTATGGTAGTACACCCCGTGAAGTGTAGCTACCCACCCTTTACCCTCTCTTTACACTCCATGGAGGGTTAAGGGAGGGCAGGCGTACCTTCCGTCTACACTCCCTGGTGTTCTCACAGCTACCCACCGCTTACCTCTGCCCTACCCACCGTGGAGTGTAAGGGAGGTGTAGCACTACCCTCGCTCTACCCTTGCTGGAACGCGCACGGCTTACTTGTCGAGACCAATTTCCCTTAGGAGAAAAACCACCCGTGCCATATTGAAAATTAAGGCGCGTTCATAGAAAAAAATAGCGTTTAACTTCAACTTATTCAAAAATTGACTTGACGCCAATTGGGAGTTTTAGAAAAAAATAGCGTGGACTGGATGCTATTTATTCGCTTCTTACAACTAATTACGAATTCTCAGATTTACGAATATTGTTCTGGTTTTACTGTCGGAAAGATTCTGGAAATCTCATGTCATATAAGCAGGAAAACTGCCTTAGAGTCTGGAGGAAAATGAAGTAGACGTCTATTGCATATTTTTCATCCCGTGAATTTTTCTTCCCATGTTACACGGCAATTATTAACAAATCCCTGAAGAAACCCGCGAAACAAACGACTATGACATCGCGCTCTTAAGTTAATTTCAAACTAATTCAAAAACTTAAATAATACAAAATATATAGATTAGTTTACAACATCATTGAATGGTTTTTCTTTCTTTTTGAGATATTAATTAATTTCATGACTGTATATTTTAAGAACTCCTTCTCCCCAAATGGCCATGCCTTCTGTCCACGTTGCACTTAGGTATGCACACTTCTGTGTATCCTGGCAAGTAAAAATGTTGTTTTTTTTTCAAATATTGCTAGGTATGACAATATACAAAAATCGCCAGTTTTAGCATGTGGGAGGGTAAATGCATAGGGACTTAGGGCAAATTAAGTGTAGTTGTACTCACTGCACCTTATGCCAAGAGTCTTGCCAGCGCAATGCTCCAAGTTGCTTTCACCAACTTTTTTTAATGTTGATGAACTTAATAATTATCACAATCAGGCCAGTTCACCACGCAATGTCATTGTCTGCTCACTAATCCTCTGAAATAGTTCTTATTTCTTTTGCCATCATCATGAAAGACCCAAGCTAAGAAGCCAGCAGAAACAGCCTCCTTCTCATTTATGAATTCAGATAAACCACATTCAGAATAGCTAATTTTAAGAAGCCAAGTCAAGGACTGCATTTTCAACACTGTACGAGATGAATGAGAATATAGAAGATTCAGCAATACACACTACTTTTTAGATGATATGTAGCCATGTATGTAGCATTGCAGAAGTGTAAACACAAATATATTATTATATGTATAGCAACGATTGTTTTCTAGTTGATATATCAAATAGAAAACAATGGTTGCTATGCTATTTTGCACTCCATTTAAGAGTAATTATTCTAGATATTTTCTAGACATAATATATTTGTCCATGTAGAAATTTTGTATTTGAATTTATTTTCTTCAACTACTTTCTTTCACTAACCAAAATCCAGACCAGTTACAGCCAATCAAAACCTGCAGCATAGTTACAGACTGTCAAAACTACAGTACATTTCCAAACCAAATATTATACTGAACCTAAAGAAAAAATACAGACTAGTTACAGGCCTACAGATATTGCAGTGTAGTTATGGACCATAATCCAGTTCAGTTTCCAGACGATCCCTTCTCTTTATTGCAATCAAGACAAGTCCAGTCCTGTTACAGACTTACAGTCCAGAAATTGGGCTTTCAAGCATTACAGATCTGTGGTCAACCAGTTTCAGATCAGCAACAGACTATTGTAAATACTTATGAACATTCTAATATCCTAAGTGTATAAATCGCTGAAATTTCAACAAACTGTTAAGTCCTTGAACATAATGGCAATTTACTGTTGAATGTTGGATTTCTACTGTTAAACGAAAGAAAAAGACTGGCAATTTTCCACAAGAATAAGGATTTTTACTCGACCGGTTTCAGTGCACAACACCATCTTCAGGTGAAAATTATAGCTCAGACATCTGTATATATATGGAATTGCAGTGAGGGGAGAGAAAGGTTGAGAAGGGGGTAGGGGGAGGGGGGAAGGGAGAGGTTGGAGAGAACAAGGAATGGGAATTGAGAGGAGGGTGAAAGGTGGTGGGTGTTAATGTGTAAAACCATGCATGAGGGCGATCTGGGGATAGCCCAGGTCGTTAAGGGTCTACGGAAAGTCCGCACGGAGAGTCCAAGTGAAGTCCACTGTGGAAAGGGTGAAGCGGTCCGGGCGTTGGCATCCCCCAGAGCGTCGGTTCCTTCGGGTTAAGGAGGATTAGCTCCTTGGGGTTCCTGGTGTATTCTTCCAAAGTAGTATGAGGGCGTGGGGTGGGGGGGAGAGGGTGGGGAAGGGGGCGGCGGGGGTCCGGTGCTTAGGGTTGCGGCAGCCCTTCTGAAGAGTGTGCGACTCGTGGGAAGGTGATGGAGGGGAGGGGGACGAAAGAAATTGAACGTCATTGAGAAGATTCTGCTTCCAGTTCCTTCTTTGAATAATTTCCACTTGCTCCATGGTGTCCAATTTCTTTCCTTTTCCCAAAGTGTGGAGCATGTTGAATTTAAAGTTACTAGAGTGTTTCGCGTCCATGAGGTGCTTCGTGAATAACGAGGTTTCGTTACCAGAGACTTTTTGTGCTCACTGATACGGGTGGAAAAATTCCTCCCTGTCTGGCCGATGTAGTTGGCTCCACAATCGCACTTGATTTCATAAACACCACACTTTTTGGACTCTTCTATGGGATCTTTATTGACGCAGAGGGCTTTGTGTAGGTTTGTGGAGGTGTAGAATGACACTTTAAACTTGTCTTTAGGGAACTTGTTAGCTATTTTGTGAGAAATTTGGTTGTGGAAGGGAATTTTGCACCACTTTATCTCTGGAGCACTGGGGCCTGGTAAGAGGGACGCACATTTAATTTTTCAGCCTGTTTTTTCAGCTTTTTCCGAAGTAATGTGTCAATAGTGCTAGCACTGTAACCATTCTTCGGAGCAATGTACTTAATTGTATTGAGCTCACGTTCAAAGTTGTGCTTTGAAAGGGGGATGTTTATCAGCCTATGGAGCAAACAATTGAAACTGGCTAGTTTTTGGGCTATGGGATGGCATGAATCAGAAGGAATAACTTGATCCGTGTAGGTAGGTTTTCGGAAAATTGAGAACATGTGTTTATTATGTTATATTATATTAGTGTACACAAAAATTTACACCAGGGAAAGGCAGTCATACATTAACATCCATACAATATCCACACAATATTACATTTAGATGTAATGGGTTATCAAAAAAGCATGGTAGTACATCAATATCCATACAATATCCACACAATATTACACTTAGATGTAATGCTTTTTGGATATTGGTAACACTCTATGGATATTGTATAGATATCGATTGCTACTAGGGTGATAGTCTGCTATCTGGTGACCCAGCAAAGATTTTTTTTAATCCTCTCGAACTCTCTTTGATCCGCAAAGAATAGTTGTAGGCTGCAGTGAGTCTCAACTTTTAGAAGCCAAAGATGCCATATCTTTACTGGATCCCATTCCATGAGGCAAGTTCTTAGTGCTGCATGGGCTATTGAGTGATTCTGTCAAGGAATTTACAAAATCCAATGTTTCTAACAAGAAGGGTAACAATTAGATGTAGTTTATGATGCTCTTTTAAGTATGCAAGCAACAAATTCCACATTTTCTGCTCTTTGTTTGTCTGTTCTTTTTATTCCTGCTGCTAACGTAGATAGTGAGAGAGCCTTTTCGGGGTATAATGATATCCTTACACCCAAAAGAACAAGGTTGACTGCAAAAAATACAGAAAGTATGGTATACATGTATCTTAATGATAGTAGGACATTGGCAATGGGATGTGATGATGTTATGAGTAACAATAATTCTACAGCAGCCTCTGATTGTGAGACAGCATGCTGCTGGCAGGATTTCAATGATGAAGATCCTGATGACCCCATCTCATGCCCATGATAATTTCTACTTTGCCATAGGTGATATAAATTGATAAATCTCAGGGGTTATAATCAGCATTTACTGTGATTGTTTAATTATCCCCGTTCATTGTAATGCAATTGTTTTTTGTTACATTTTATTCAATAAAAATGTCAATCCTTAGCTTCAAGGTTTATTTTTCACCATCCGGTTCCTGATTTCTTCAGTTAAAGGTTGGCTTAAAATTGAGTATGCCCCCTGAAATATTTATTTCCAACAAGTAAAATTCCCATTTTGCCTGATGAAACTAAGAATTGATTAAATAATTGAGGGTACCTGATGAGAATGAGGTACACCGGATAGGGTTCCATAAAATATCCAGAATGGCAAAGGGCATTATGCCTGACGGGATTGTATGCGCGATGGAGGCAATCTCCAGAATGTTGCATAAGTTTCATGAAAACGCACAACTGCAATTTTTAAGCCGCATAATGTCAGCATAGATATCAGAATTTTGCCGCATAATGGCCGCATAAATAATCATTATTTGGTCGCATAATAGTGGTTTCAAAATGCATTATCTTCCTATCTCTATGTATGACGGTGTGCAAGTTTCTTCTGCAGAAAAAGCTAATAATCATGTAAGTCTTGGTTATAAAATAACCTGAAAGTTCGCAGTTCTGGTCTAAATTGAGTGAGGGGGTTTTCCAGGATTTAGGGGGCCCGGACCACTCAGTAGCCCAGGGGCCCGAAAATCCTGTCACCGGGCCTGGCCACTGTCTCCACCTTTCCTAAGACAGATGTATCGATATTTCCACTTCCTTCTTGAATGTACCGAGAGTACAAAAACATTTTCATCATCTCCTCATAAGGAGGCAAAACACTACCCGCGAACTTTTCGGGTGCACCAAAAATCAGGCACTCCACTCCATACCTTGTAAGCTTTTTCTGCATTTTCGCCATAGCGTCAATATTCTTGCAACCGAAACCACAATACGCTGCCCAATGTAGTTATTCACTCACAGCAATGAATACCAACTGACTGACTACCTCAAGCTTATTATGTGAAATACGCATCTTGTCCGACAATGGATGGGAATCCCCAAGGAAAATAAAACATTGCAACGAATGTGGCGAGTTAATGAGTAACGATAGTAACAGCATGAGATGAGGGAGTTCAAACATCAGTTACGAGTGTGTACAATGGGATATGACCTGTCTGAGAATCATATACCATTTAACCACCGAAGTATTCACGATCAACTCATCGCTGGGGCCAGACATGGATAACCTCCGTCCCCCGTCTCATTCGAACTTTCCATAGCTCTACTATCACTGGCTAGTAGAGCTAAGGAATATTAACTCCCGGTTTTCCAAGAAAGTGCCGGTTGGAGGAGCACGTATATATGGTACACAGAGATAATCCATTAATTATGGGACTTTTCGGTCTATCATTTCCCAATTTATCACAGTTCTTAGAAAATGCTACTATCTTCAGTTGAGTAGATCGTAGTTATGTCAGCCTTTTGTTTCGTTTGGACTCCACTAGTGCAATAAAATGTCTGATACCTGCGTAGTTTCCTTCCCAGCGCGCAGCACGCTTTGTCTCCGACTTAACACCCACTCCTTTTGCAGTCTAATTCAAGAGAATTAACGACACACGTATTCGTTGGATTTGCGAAGAAAATCCTCAGCTCAGGTAATTGGATATTCCAGCAATTTCGAGGAAAATAAATGCTTGAATCACCTTTGTGATGAATATCAGGCTGTGATTCTTCGCCATAATTTAAGTTAATTTCAATACGTACCGCTTTTTCGTATGTTTTAAAGTATTAATTATAGCCAAATGACGACTGAGACATTTATATAGGAACTGCATTCGAAAAAATATCAATTTATCCCAAATACGGCTCCCAAAATTGATCTATTTGAAGTGATGCTTGGAGTCTGCAAAATTTTTGTTGTTGTGCGAATTGCCTATACTCTACTTTACCTGTTTATTCTTAGGCATCGTATAAGCCATAGATTTCGTCAAATTTCAGTGTTGTAATCTAAAAGTATATATCTATCGTTGACATTTACCAATATTCTAGCATATGCAACAAATTATTCTCCATAACCGTTTGTGTTTCATTTCCGCCTGAATTTTCGCAAAATTTTAAACTTTAGAGCTCGGGCGGCTGTGGTTAATATTATCAGATTTCGAAAAAAATTTGCATGCCAGATCCTTATAACAGTACACAACTTTCCCGCATAGGGAAAATTTGATCCGGGAAAAAAAACTTTTTTCGGCCCACCCTAATATATATGGCCTCCCAACTTTCATTTGTTATTGGGAAGGCATTACTCAGTCGTCCTTTAAAATTGTAGGTCCTTAGGGCGATTGAAGCGTAGTGGTTACGATTGAGGTAGGTGCGTGGGACTACAGGAATTTTATAATTGGACGTATCATATGTGTAATAAAGATTGCATGACTTAATTTCGAGTTCCTCTACTTATTATTTTCTTATTCAACTTTTGGTTCTAGGTTCACCCAAGCAAGTAGTGATTTTTTGATAGCCAATTTTTTTTTTTGCACATGGGTAGAGCTCCTCTGTAAAATTCTATGCTCTAGTCAACGTTTTTGTGTACGGCTCGTGAACGCTTAAGTCCGCTACGTGAACTGTTCTTTCCCCCATAATTTGTACCCTTTCGTGTCTCATTCCCTTCCCCAACCCTTCCATTACCCACCATGGGCACGTGCGCTACCCTTCCCATACCCACCACGGGCGCGAGTGCTACCCTTCCACTACCCACGCCCTACACCTCCTCTACTCTTCCTCTACCCTCGGAATGCTCTAAATAACCCTTCCTCTACCACTGCTCGAGGTGGCGCTAATGCTAATACCTGCGGCTCGGCCGGGAGGTAGAGGACAGCGACGTGAGTGCCGTCAGCCACCGTATGCCATACCATGGGAAAAACGGAGCGGTAGGCTACGACACTAAGCGCGTACGAATATTCATGCAAATTATTTCTGCCGTCAAAATCCATTTTTCTACTAATACAAAGCCTATAGCGTTGAGTAAGGTATCAATGGATAGGATTTTTACGGACTTCTGGCATAGCATACTCAGCTTACGTTTGAACACATTGTAATTTAGGTTTAAAAAAAATCTTTTCGATGACAGCGCAAAGAAAAAGGAAGGCCCCATAGAGATACGTTGTAAATAGACAATGAGGAAAAGAGGATTATTGTCGGCAGGAGACGTGTTTTATATCGAGGAAATAAATAACTAATTAGAGTTCCAAATTAATTCGAGCAAACTACATTTGCCGAGCGGCACAAGCAAGCCTGAACATATAAATACCACATGACTATCATGGTAAGGAGAACTTGCATGCAATTGGGCTGGGTAGGACTGCACATGGAGAGGAGAAATAGGTGGCGAGTGGGTGCAGTGCTATGAACAGAGTAACATATAAACGGTGAGCCCAGCACTTCACTGAGCCAAGCAGAAGGATGGCAAGGGCACTCTCTTCCCTAGAGTTAGGTGGCCGTCATGCAATTTCCAGGGTTTTCCAGAAAAATACAAAAATTTCCCCGAGTATTCCCAGTTTTCCAGGTCACCAGACATCCTGCACCATATATGGATAGCCATTATATATCGTATTCTCCATTACCATTAGGATGTTTCCTTAAAACTTAAAACTTTTTAAGTTTCTAATCCTAAGGTAGACTTAGTCCCTGACAAACTGCAAAAGACAAAAATTATTGCAAAACTGTCCCTTCCTCGACACAATTCCGAAGCACACCGCTTCCCACAGTCACCCTTTCGACCATTGCTTTTCCCTCAATATCATTGAAGTCCTCCCTGAATCTGCCAGAAGCATGGAGGTGAGAACCAGAGAATCCACCCATATAATCGTTTCAAAGGCCTGGGAGTATCCAGGCCTCAAACAGCAACACTGAGAGTCCCTATTGGTCTCCTTTTCCTCCCCACCACCCACCCCTCTTCCCCCACCCTTTTCCATTTCTACCCCCTTGCTCTCCGCGGATAACGTCACTCTCTCCGGATCGAGAACGGCCTCATGAGCGTCGAAATGTCTCCAAGATAACTGAGTGAGTGTCTCATTTTTTCATGTGTCTATGTTTAGTGTTCAGTCTCTTTTTTGTGTGAATTTTTGTGCATCCGCCTAGTGCGTCCTATATGTGAAATTATGTATATATGAATATACATAGGTATACAAAACAAATCAGACATGACGAAAATATAGAAACACGAAAAGGAGACACCATCAGTCAGACAGTCAACCCTCTTCTGTTGAAAAAGTCCACGGAAACGTCCAAACTCTTGTTAGCAAAACCATTGTATAAAAAAATAGTTGTCTTCGACAGCATACTGTAATGGGCACCCTAAGTGGAAAAGGGTGAAGATTATCTCTTCTTGGTGACCGAGAAAAAGGTTTGACAGCCCACTAGGCCCCAACCTAAGTTAGGGAAACAGGTACCTGAGATGATCCTCCGGAAAAGCTCCATACTGGCAATGCACAGAATATTTTTTGACATTCGTGAGGGAAGTAGCATTTTCTGACATGTGGCCCCGTCACGAAAGGGTTAAAAGTCAACTATGTCTTTAAGAGGACTAAAGAGGTTCAACAGTACTATTTAAAAAATTGTGTTCTTAAAGAAATGGAATATTTCTCAAGAATTCATTTACTGAAGACCTACCCTGAAGGGTACCAAAATTTTAAAATTGATATAAAAAAATTGAATGCTAGTAATTGGTCAGTTTAAAGAATTGATTTTACCAAGTTAACTAAAAAAATTAAAACTATTTTACACTGCCTTAACTTAGGAGAGTAATTTAAATGAATAAGACAAATAAATGTCTTAAAAACACTTTAGTTTAGAATAATCTTGAAAAAATATCATACAGCATATCAATTATGCATTATAAAACCAATGGTTTATAGCATGATTGTTACCTGAAAATATTTAACATAATTAACCTAGAGTAAAGGAAAAACATTCCTTTTCTAAAATTTTTTTAATCAAAAAAGTCAATACAAAAGTAGACCACTTTATAACCAAAATAGGGAGGTTATTTTGCCAATAACATGGCATATGACTAGTATCACAAATCCCTATTCATTACCCCCTTGACTCTAACAAAAACCCTACTGCCTGGGTAATGTTGTGGGGGAATTTGGGAAGAGATAACTGGGTCTCAAGGTGAAAGGCCTGATTAGATTAGGCATTGCTGGAGGTCGGGGAGGAGGCAGACGAGGTCGGAAAGAATTCATGCTATCACGGGAGCTGTCGAAATTACTCGAAATTTAATAGGGTAGAGGGAATCCATGTGGGGAACTTAACCTGCTGCCAATAGAAGGTCCATTAACAGGAGGGGGGCACAAGGATGATGTGGCAGTCATGTTTGGTATTGGCCTGGGGATGGGTTGGTTCAAGTGTGCACCAGGCGGTCTCAAAGCACCTGGCATCATAGGGGGGAGCGGTCCCCTGATGGGGCTTGGAGGAGGCACAGAGGTAAATGGACCCGGGGAAACAGGAGCATGAGAGGGGAGTCTTGGTCTGGGGCCAATAACCATAGGGTTTGGAATTGGCGGTGGCAGGAGAGGGGGTCGATGATGAGGTTGGGGCTCCGGATTCTGCAGGAGGGTAGATTTCCAGCTGTAGAGAGGCCATTGTGGAGTTGAAAGGATCCTGTGTGGGCTATGTGGGGGGGATCGAGGTACGGGAAGCGGGCTTGCTGATAACATAGAAGGTGACCGAAAAAATGTAAATTCACTCTCCTTGCAGCCTGCAGAGTGAATCACAACCACCCCTTTGCTAAGGTTTTCATTCTGCAGAGGAGGATGGCCAGGTGGATGGAGAAGTGGAGCTGAATTTGTCTCGTCTGAAGGCCTGTTGATTGAATTGGGAGGCACTGGTGGTTGCACATGATTTGGCAGAGCCTGCCTCCAATGAGTAATCCCTGTAGATTGGGCAGGACCACAGCTGCCATTTCCAACAGAATTTCTGCTGTTAACTTCTGCAGCATTGCGCCTCTGGTTCCCAGCAACTTCTGTCCCACTAGGCCGATTTGCAGGGTTAGAATGAGAATTATGAACTATGACTTGAACATCATCTGAATCATCGTCATTTTGCGAAGTAGCGCTGTTTTCTTCCCTCCGTTTCTGCTGTGCCTGTAAAAAATAAGCTTCATATTAATATTACTTAATCCTCCCCATTTCATTTACTGTATTTGTCCAAATATAGCCCCCGCACGTATATAAAATCCCCCCAACTTTCAAGCTTTACTTTTGGAAAAAATTAACGTCTACTATTAACATCTTCCTTTGCAGGTAAAACACTTTTTACGTCAAAATTAGAATATGTACATGAATTAGTACTTAAGTTTAAGGTACTTAGTATTTTAACTTGAAATTTTCAAACATCTACGCAAGAGAATGAAATACTTAATCAACTTAAACTTTCCCAAACTTTTAATGGTTCTGAACCTTCATTATAAATTTTTGGCCTCGATTCTTTTCTGAAAAATAATTTGGCATTTTCCTTTGAAATACAACTTAAGACTAAAAATATAATGAAATGCACATTTTTCTATCTTCTTTTTTATATATTTGATTCCTCCTCTTCTGATTCACTACCCCCTGACTCATCACTTTCTCCTTGACCACAAGGAAACCAGTCCTTATCATCCTCATCATTAGAGCCCATCCAAAATATGTCATCCTCTGTACCATCCAGTTCATTAGATATACAAAATTTTTTACTCTTAATCAAAATTTCTTCAGGAATGCTATTCCAACAATTTAGTACCCATTGAGTGATGAGGGCAGGACAAGGTTTCTTTATTCTTCCTGATGGAGTATATTCCTTTTCCTCTTCCAGTATCCACTCAGCATAAGTTGCCTTCAATCTGTCCCCTAAGGGTTTGTTTATCGACACATCGAGTGGCTGAAGCAGGCTCATCATTCCTCCAACCATGTCAGAATTTCCTGCCCTGATATCCTTTTTTACTTCCTCAGTAACATGTCCCTCAAAAGGAATCTAGCAGAAGCATCGATGGCATATTGAGGAGAGCTCCTCTCTCACTCATGTCATCCGCCCTTTCTCTTGAACCCATACATGAATCCCAGGAGGAAACTTATCTTTTGGCTGAGTCTTCCTCTTAAATATCACATAAGGTGGTAGCTTCCTTCCATCAGCTGTGATACCCAGCATGTACATTATTCCTATCTTTTCATTTCCCATTGTTTTAATCGAAAGCCTTTGGACAGTCACAGTGTTTTATTCTCATTATTTACCTTATTTACCTTACGACTATGCTACTTTTCTAACAAACAGATTTTCCTCTTTGCATCATGCAAGGCAAAATCACTCTTTGCGGAAATAAATTGGCTCATGTTTTTCATGTGTGACTGTTGGATGTTGAATTACATCAGGTTTTTTGGCCAATTCATTGGATGTCCTTCCTTCAAACAGATTCACCCTTGCTGCATTAATAGTTTCTGCCTTGTAATGTTCCAAACAATAATGATATCCCTGGAAATAATATACTTCCACTAGACTCATTCATTTGCACAAATTCAGGGAAGTTAGTGTTTTTGAATCTTGTCTTTCTGCTGTATGCTACTTTTCTAACAAAACAGTCTGGTGTGGTTTCATTACACATTCTACACAGTTCCGATGTACACGGTAAATTACCACTGGTCACTGTCAACATTGTTACTGATTTTATTCCATAAATGAATTATATTTCCCTAATGACTACAATGATCTTGATTTAGAAATTAAGTTTTCTGTACCCCTGAACCATGGAGGTGATGGCAGTGAAATCAGTTCACTCAGCTTTAAGTAGAATATTCTTTCATTAGATGGCTCTCTTTCCCTAGGATAGTCTAGACCAGGGGTTCCCAACTGTATGCCTGTGGGCACCATGGCGCCCACAAACAGTTTTATATGTGACCGCCGCTCTTAAAAGCAGCACTGCACCATGCGATTGTATGCTTTTACATTTCGGCCTCGATATGAGTGGTGGCGGTAGCGTGTGAGTAGTGGATGCCAGTTTATGTTGTGTAAGTTAAACATGCATTCAACATATCTAGTTCATCATTTATTCCTAGTTATATGATCATATTTGGTGTCTCCTACTTCGTTGTTTTTAAATGCTTTGTTATTTTAACCCCAAAATGAGTGGTTCAAGTAAAAGAAGACGAACCTATAATTTTAACAGTGATTGGGAGGAATCGTACACCATAGGAGAGAACGCGGGCAGCATTCTTCCAAGTTTTAAGCTGACAGAGCGACAGCTTGCTTCACACACTAAGGTATTTGAGAGCTCTTCAACCCTTTACATAGCTAAAATAATACCGTGTACATGAGGGCAAGGTACAATAAAAGAATAAAATGGGAAGTTGAGCCGATAGACGACTTCACTGCAGGGTGGTATCGCCTTGTGCGTACTGCAAATATGGAGGTCTGGAAGAAGAATTATTACGAGATCGCATCGTAGCGGGGGTGCGATACGAATTACTCTCGCAGTCATTGCAGATGGATCCCGATTTCACATTGGCCAGGGCCAGAAACTTCAAGGAGCCTGCGCCAGGTAGGGAATATAAAAGTGTTCGCCCGCCGGCATCGAAAAAGACGGAGGTTTAGCCGGTGCCCAAGGAGGAGCTCGAGGTGAACAATGGTACTCATGAAGGATAGAGGGTACAGGGGCAGTCCCGATGTCCTGACAACAGGTTAGAGGGGTGATCAGCCTGCCAATAAGTTGAGAGAAGTACACTATATCTTCAATCTTTGATTATATATAACATCAGTGAATTAATTATAGTACTGAGAAATAAATACCTACATAAAAGGTATTTAAAATCACGTACTTCAGATGCATGGAATGTTTACTTCATCACAGAAAAATGCACATAGGCTATACATGATTTTCGGGGGTGTATGAGAACTTTATTGGTCATTAAAAAGGGTGAGGTCTCCAAAAAAGTAAAAAAACAACGTCATCTTATATATAGATAATCATTTAATATTGTATTCTTTATTATCAATCTTAATCAAATCAGGACCCAGCAGTACAGAAGCAAGCATAAAGAAAGGAGTGAGACAAGGCTGTGCACTGTCTCCCGTATTATTCAATGTCTACACCGAGAAAGCCATCCAGAAAGTCAAAGAAAAGTCTACGGGAATGAATATCCACGGGGAGAAAATCAGCATGCTACGATTCGCCGATGACATAGCAGTCATCGGAAGGAACAGAAGGAGATTTAAAGAAGACAGTAGGAAATATGGAAAGAACAAAGACCAGATATCACCTGAATATCAATATTTTAAAAAATAATTGGTTTGCAGTAGAAGAAAGGAAGCAGGACCAATGCTAAACTACCAGAAAAAGATTCTGCTTACAACTGCAAATACAAGCGTGGGAGTTAGGAAACATTTCATTAGAACATACACCTGGAGCATTGTAGTATATGGCAGCGAAGCAGGGACAATAACAACGGCAGAGAAGTCCAGGCTGGAAGCATTTGAAATGTGGTGCTACCGAAGAATGATGAAGATAAAATGGATCGATCGAGTGACAAACGAAGAAGTCTTTAGAAGAGTGGGATAGAAGAGATGTCTACTGAAAACCTTAAAAATAAAACGGGATAACTTAGCAGGCCACTTCTTAAGATACGATGGCCTGATGAAGACAATCGTCGAGGGAAAACTGAACGGGAAGAATGGGAAAGGCAGGCCGCGTATGAGGTATATGGAGCAAGTTGTGAAGGATGTAAAAGAGAGGAAGCCAGTAAATATGGACGCGTAACGCGTCTATATGAAAAGGTTGGCCGATAGAAGAATAAAGCGGAGGGCTGCATCAAACCAATCCTAGCATTGTTGCCTGATGATGATGATTACCATTGATACACTATGTAATAGTCAACCTCATTTGCATGCTTACTTCCGATTTCCTCGGCCTTGAGGAATAGCCGAAGCCGATTTTCTTGCGACGCCGATAAACGTGAAAAGATTCCCGTCTTAAGGATCCAATATTTGTTTGCCGTGGGTGGATTTGTCATAATGTCCTCCACCTCTACCGCGTACATGTTATCTAACTGAGACACGGTGTACATGAACTCGTTGCTGGGCCATCGCCTGCGCCCCTAGTGGCTAACCCTCGACCTCCTGGCCCTCCGGCCTTGACCCAGGTTGGCCTCTCTCGGCCAATTCTGGAATTCTGGTGGCGATCCTAGATGACAAGGCCGTCACATAGAAGTGTCTAGAAAGATATGGAACATTCTTGAAGCACAGAGAATATTTCAGAAAAGTATGGGACTCTAGTGAAGTTTATAGAACTTTCTAGTGGACTTATATACCATACTATTGGAAATTGTCGAACTTTCATGAAAGTTCTAAGTAGGTGGTGCTGTGTGACACGTTGTTGTTGTCACCTTTTAATTTGCTTAAATGTTGTTGATCCAAGTCATGGCCGAGTGCTCCAACTGGTAAGTAGCATCCATCTCCTTTGGTACTTTGTACAGTTTGTATTTTATTTGTAAACTGTGTTCTTTTGTTGGCACACTGGTCTAGTTGACCTGGCACCCGAACCGAAAGAGATTTGAAGAAAGTGTTCCTTGATAGGCATCGCAGCTGTTAGTATTAATACAGCACCACTTCGGTGAACCAGTCCATAACATGAATAACAATCGAAGAGTAAACATCTGAGAAGAAAAGTAAATGGTTTTACGGCACCCGCTACCATAGACAGTGTGACGCTTTGTGTTTTCGTAAAGTCGTAGGAAAATGGAAAGACTTTTAATGGAAAGACTAATTCCTGGTTTTCAAGGCCTAAAATATATTCATGTCTCCCGATTTTCAAGGACTGTAGACAACTTGTGTATTGTATTGGTCTCCATCAGCATCCTTGAGTGGATGATTATGCTCTGTTAAAATGACTCATTATCTGAAGTAGCTTACAGAACACATAAGGATGCAAAACACTCACTTGTTTTTTTCGGAGAGAAGCCCTCTCCTCCTCATCATCCGAGTAATCTAGAGAGTGAGCTTGTGGCTCACGCTCCCAAGAGTCGTCACTGTGATCCATCCTGCAAAAGACAATCCAATTTGAGTGATAAAATCTAGCCACATTCCATACAAAACTGCTAAGCTTTCTGTTGATGGCATTTGTAAACATAGAACCGTTGAGAAGCTCAGTGGAAGATTCAACGGATGTTAAGACACATCAAGTCTAATAGAGAGACCAAAATGAATTACGTGAATGCTGTTCACGGTACACCACCAAGTTCCTTAGTGTGAATGATACATTTTGGACATAAAAATTCACTTCATAGCGGCTACACCAGAGTATTCATTTTCATCCACTATGTTGGAACTTTGGGTGACTTTCGATGAACAATAACTGTAAAGAAATATACACAGTAAGATGTACAGTTGAGAAGTTCAGTGGGGGAGGCTTATCGGATATTATGACACTGTATAGTTACCATTACATAGTCTGATATAGAGACCAAAAGGTACTATTTGAATACTAGTTCATTGTACACCACAAAGTTTCTTAGTGTGATTGTACAAAAAATTCACTTCATAGAGGTTACACCAGGGTAATCATTTTCGTCCACTTTGTTTGAAATTTGGGGAGGCTGGTAATGTGACAATACTTGTACAGAAAGATATGATGCCCAATATGTTATCAGGGATGAGGTGTACATAAGCATTTAAATCTCAGGATCACCCACAAACTAATTAGTTAGTCTTATGCCATTCAATAAGTTTCTCCTGCCATGGGCCAGCAAAAAATGGCAAGTTTTGCCTACAGTTTAAATTATATTTCACAAAATCGTTTGTGAATATGTATTGAAAATGAATATGTATTGATTACACTGCAAGTTGATAGCAGTAAGGACGGTTTAGGATCCTGCTTGATGCAAAATGGTCATCCCATTGCATATGCATCTAGAAGATTGACTAAAAGTGAGAATTCTTATGCCCAAATAAAAAAAGAGCTCTTAGCGATTGTGTATGGAAGCACTAAGTTCTATAATTTTGTATCTGGCAATAGATTTATTGTGACCGTAAGCCCCTAGAAGCATTAGTTAAAAAGGAGATTTTTAAAGTCACATCTAGAATGCAGCATATGTTATTCAAATTGTTAAAGTATGACCTGGTGGTGAAGTATGTACGTCAATGTTGCTATACCCTTTTTCTTCCAACACACTACCTACTGTCTGTAAAAAAAGCAAGACACCCGAGTTTGAGGAGCTCTATCGTCTAAACGAAGCAATCAATTTCAATGAAACAAAAAGCATACAAGAGAGAGTTTATTTCTACGTTGGATCTTTTACTTCAAAAAATCTTGTTCAAAAAAATAGGGATATGAATAAATAAATAAATAAATAAATATATCCAGCGCGAGTGTAGCAATGGATAACATTGGTAGCTGCATGTTAGTTTAATTACTTGAAGCTAACCCAAATAACAGCATGTTTTTGCATGTTTGTTTTGTTATTTTCATGTTTTTTTTAATTGTGAAGTTTAGACTAGTATATTATTACTGATCCTTTTTTATACATGATGTGTAGTGCATGTTTGGTGAGAAATCACCCCCTGCCACCTACCTTTATGGTGGCTTGCAGGGTATTACGTAGATGTAGATGTATGTACCGGGTAGTAAGCTGTATGTGGCTGATACTCTGTCTAGGGCATTTATTGATGAATTTGTGCCAGAAGATCCTGAATTTAACTTCATGGTGCATTCACTCACTAAGGAAATACCTATTTCAGAGGAACGAAAGAAAAAATTTCAGGACGCAGCTAGGAGCGACGTAGTCCTGAAGGAGTTAATGGTATTATGGTCGGATGGTTGGCCAGAGCATAAGAGAAATTGTCCTTCACAGGCGAAATGGTATTGGAACATGAAAGAGGATATTAATGTTGAGGATGGGCTTGTGTTTCTTAATAACAAATTAATAGTCCCTACCTCCATGAGACGCTATGTTTTAAATTTGGTTCATGAGAGTCACTTGGGGATTCAGAAATGTAAATCTAGAGCAAGAGAAAACGTGTATTGGCCAGGGCTGAGTAGAGAGTTAAAGGAAATAGTTTTGAAGTCTCAGATTTGCCAAAAGTATAACAAGGCAAACTGTAAAGAGCCAATGTTGAGTCACTCAGTGCCAAGTAGGCCATGGCAGAAAGTTGGTATGGACATATTTCAGTTTGGAAACTTTGATTATTTGGTAGTCACTGATTACTATAGCAGGTGGATTGAGTGTGTTACACTACAATCAAAGACAGCAAGTGGTGTAATTTAGAAACTCAAACCAATCTTTGCAAGACTAGGCATACTTGAAAGGATCATTTGTGATAACATGCCATTTAGTAGTCTGGAGTTTAGACAAGTTGCTAAAAGTTGGGTTTTTGTAGTTTGTACCTCTAGTCCACTGCACCCAAAGTCCAACGGCTTGGCAGAAAAATCAGTGTCCATCATGAAAAATATGCTGAGGAAAAGTATTGATGCTGGTCGAGATGTTTACCTATCTCTGGTGGAGTACAGGAACAGTCCATTTGGTGATGTTAATCTTTCGCCTGATCAATTGATGTTTGGCTGGAGGGTCAGAACAAAATTGCCAGCAGCACAAGTTTTAATGCAACCGGAGGAGGGTCATGTATCACTTAATACCAGATTGCAAGAGAAACAGATAAAATCCAAGTCATGGCATGACAGTAAGGCTAGAGAGTTGAATCCATTACATACGGGTGACAGTGTTCAGTTACAAAATAGTAGAGTTTGGGAACCTGCATTAATTACAGGTACAGCTGAAACACCGAGGTCATACTGGGTAAGAATTCCAATAAGAGAATAGTAAGAAGGAATAGAGTAATGTTGAGAGGGAATTCAAATGAATACTCTCCGGCTGGAAATGAACAGGGATATTTACATAATGGCAATGAGGAGAAGTCACTCAATAGTTGCCCTAGTCCAAGACCTCAGAGTATTGCCAATAATCAGGCTCCCCAGAGTCAAATTAGAAATGTTGACAACAGTCCTCCCCTAGTTCTAACCCGCTCTGGTAGAAGGGTTAACAGACCGGCCAGGTTTTGTACATAAGTTTTCTTTTTATGTTATTGTAAATTTTGATTTGTGAAACTGATGAATATGTGTTGTTCATGCCATGACAATAATTATTTGAAAAGGTTGTTCATTTCACATAAGACTGTGATTATTTGTATGACTTAACTTAAGTCTTAATGTCATTTAATATTTGCGAAAGGGGAGATGTTATGTAGTTGCGTGTTTGACCTGTGGTGTGGTTGTGTGATTGAACTTTGTGGTGACCAGAAGGAAGGCCGGGAAAAACAGCAGATCAGAGAGAGGATGCCAAGATGGCTGAGATGTGACAAGCCTCTGTAATTGCTGTCTGCATCTTTTTCATAAGTGAATACACTTCCTGTTCCTGATATGCTATGACTTATTATTTGAACTCCGTAACGGTCATAACACAGGGTATCTTAAAACAGCATGGGATTACAAAAAAAATGGTGGCATGAGGTATCGTACGATATACTGTGCCTACATTGCAGCAAAACTATGTTTGCACCACATATGTATTGCCAATGGAAACATGTTGGACTATGCATGTTAGCCAGGCTTAGGGAGGAGTTTGATCATTTAAAGTGGTATATTTACAATTTCTTACATTTTGCAATAGTTTTTACCATAACAAAAATTTTAAGGAAAGCAACATTTGTGCAAAATTCTATTGAGTTCACAAGTATTGGGATTTATCACTTATTAATAGGTGCTCATGAAGCCATGACAAAGTTCAAGCATGTATACATGCTTGAACTTTCTCATAGATCTATAGATAGGAATACATTTTCCCTCACATATCAGCGAGAGTGAATGCCAATAAAACTTGTTGTTTCATAACTTAGTGGAACTCTACATGTTCACAGGGATGACCTTTTAGAAAAACAGAATTAATATTAGACATTTACAACCCGGAAATCAATGTTTGAATCACATTTGCACCACAGCTTACAGAGGTCAACCACTTTAAATTGTGGTTTAGAATTTTCTTAAGAGAATTCTCTCTGAAACTTATTCACATTACAAACATAATAAAATATGTGTAATTTTGGTAAGTTTTTCGGAAGCCTACAAAGATAATAAATACAATTTCTATTCTGGTGAACATACTTTGACAACCCAATTAAAGGAAAGTGCACTTTTTACATGATACTGGGATTTTCTTGAGTGATTTTGGTTACCAAATTTTTCATGGCAAAATATTCTAATGTATTAAAAATGTCTTCAATTATACTGCTGCTATCTACAATGGAGTAGTTTTAAATGCATTTGAAGGCTTATGGTATTGTTTATCAACTTTTTTAAGATGGACTACATCAATGCTAGCAAGTTTCCTATTCGTAAACTCCAAACATTGTAAGCAGAAATTGACATGGTTACTGTGATAATAATGGCGGTTTCGAGTGCAATTCAAGTTAATCCTGGAGATTCCCGGTACTCATATACGCTGACGTTCTTAAATATAACTTCTGTGTTAGTTGAATTGTTAAATAAGAGGGGGCCTTTGGGGCATTTTTAAATCTTAAAAACCTCTGACATATCTAGCGAAAGCAACTCATCGATATTATATTTTCAAAATCTGGCTTAGCATGCCTATCAACAGTCTATATCGGTTTTTAGTGGGGTCGTACGAACATAATATTAAATGTACCCGGTAGTCATTCGGGGAAGGCAACGTACCGGTAAAGTAATTTGTGCCATTTTGGATGATAGTTGGTAATATGGGAATGAATATTTCATGAAATGGAAGAAGGGTGGAAAGGAACCATGCTTCGGCATTTTCACTTTAACATTCAAGCTAAGTACCTTGGAATACTACTTACATAGGAATATAAATAAATACTTACCTATTATACATGTTCTCGTTTTTTGTGAGGCATATGCTTTTCTGAACCACACAGCAAGAAGATGGCACTTTACCCCGCGTTCCTCGCCGTCTTCTGTTAGATCCCTGGCAATTGTAGGAAGTTCCCTCGCAGGCCACGAGAGTCCGCTTCAGCGGCGCAATTGAAAATCCCCACGGCTACACTCCAGTCTAAATCAAGCAGCCAACAGGTGTACATAAGACTCGGAGGAGCTGGGAAGCTTCGTGGGTGAGGTAAACGAAGTGGCTAAGAGCTAAGGCTAATACTGATTATGGAGCAAAGCTTAGGGAGCATATAGCTGAATTTCCGCATCTGACTGTCGCATTGAGTGCCTCACTTTACTCCTGCAGCAGTTATGATTTTCACCATAGTGATGCCAGGGCTTTCAAAGCTGCCAGACTATCAGTGCATACGTGCATTAGACTGTTAAACATCCCAGTCTCTTTGACGACGTTCCCGCAGGTCATAAGCAAAGTTACCTCTGGACGGAACACCCGAGGATAATTTCATAGGGGGATTCACTGTTTTTTGGGTATGCGATAACTGCAGACCCCAGCTCCCAATCTTCCTTCTTCTCTGAATAGCATACATCGGCCCCATGTGAAGTTTCTTGTGCCTCCTATAGCCCAATGTTCCTTTTCAGGAAGTTGAGTCTTGGAACCAAGGAGTGCTTGTTTGAACCCTGCTACCAATCCGTCACCGCCCATGTCAAGGACTATCGACTTTATTAGCTCAGTCCAAACACTTTTACGACACGCAGTCCCGGTGACAGGATTTTCGGGCCCCTGGGCAACTGAGCGGCCAGGGCCCCCTAAATCCCGGAAAACCCCCTCACTCAATTTAGACCAGAACGGCGAACTTTCAGGTTATTTTATAACCAAGACTTACCTGATTATTAGCTTTTTCTGCAGAAGAAACTTGCACACTATCATAAATGATCTTTTAATTTACTATAAATTGTCCATTTTTCAAAATTAAACACATGTCAGTGGAATGGGATGGGGGAACAATTTCAATACGAAAACTTTTTGACGGTGTAACACACTATTCACTTTCATTTTACAGTAATCAAAACTAGGACTTACTTGAACTAGAAAATTTTACAAAAAGCCCTATATAAAATGTACTTTTCTTTTTTTCAAAATTAGCATATCCACAATTACTCCCATCTTTTCGGAGATACGGAGATAATTATATCACCACGAAATTAAAATGAATGCAGAGTATTCACTTCTACTAGCTTTGCTTTCACTACAACTCTCTTAATCAAACATAACAGCGGGGAATGGGTAAAAATAATGTAAGTTAAGGGTTTTGACGAACAGAATATATTTTGTTGTGCCTCAATATTAAACTATTTTCGATCATTTGTTTCCTTCCTGTGTGCATAATTCAAGTAAAGTAGAAACGAAAGTTTTCCTAGATGAATAAAGTCTAATGTGACGTATAAATCAGGGATATGCATATTGTAACGCAGGGAAAATGAAATATTTGAGTAGATTTTCTCGATGAACAACCAAAAGCTCCGCGGTGTCCACAATGTACCTCTCTGCATGAACCTCCTAGTAGGGTCAAAGGCTTGGACTGCTGGAGGAAAGGGGCAAATAAACGGAAAGAAGTCCTTAGTAGTGTCCCTCTGGAACGTAAAATAATGTTTCATGTGAAAAATACAGGACTTTTAAGGCTTTGAGGGTGTGAATGAGAAGTTTACTTTTGAGAGGAGAAACCTTGAACGATATTTCGCGTACACTTACAGACCTTAATATTTCTATATCCCCATGATTTTATACGTTTAGAGCCGGTGGAGATTGATAGCAATGCGCACATATTAAAAAATAAGAAGCGTTATGTTCCTTATGGCTTGAAAAAACTTACTCGCACCACGTCATTTCCAGCTCCCGGCGCGTGTCTCAAGCTCCGGACGCGCGTATGAAAAATCAAGTGTAATTTTTGGTGCCGCAAACGAATTTTCATTTTTTTTCAGATCTACCTTTAAAAATCATCAACAATTGATTTAACATGAGTCACTTGACAGGCACATAACCTGGCAGATATTTACTACTTAAAATGAATTCTTGCGTGAAAATAGCGTCCGCCATTCTATTACGTAATATCACCTACATTTAGGAAAAACTCCCAAAGTTTAGCACAGTAAAGTAAAAGTGTGTTTTTAACAGACCTAGTAGTTTTTTATTCTGCCAAATTCCTCCCACAGCGTCACCCTCAACTTAAATGGGAAGATTTTCGTAGAAAACTGAAGTCGGGTTAATATTGGAATTTTGGCTATGTTTGAGCCCCTGCATCTCAGTAACGGCGACAGAACACGACCAATGACATGCCATTCCATGGTTGCCAATCAATTATGAGTATTTGTACCAAGTTTCATGATTCTATCTCCAAAAAAGCCATTTTGGAATTTTGTCAATTTTTTTTCGATTTCAGCCTATTGTGCATCGGTTCAAATTCTCCTTCCTCTCCTTTCTATTAATAAAAACCACGCAAAATCATGACATTGCGTGCATGGGCCTTGAACTTATTCAAGTAAAACAAGGAAACTAATTTAGAAAAATTTCAGAAGGATAAATTATACATATTGTTTAACAATTAATAACTTTATCAAATATTTATATATTCACAATATAAATATTTTTTTGCTTCACTTTTTTATTTTACCCGGGAGTTAAGGATTGCAATCCCGGAATATCGGATGAAATGACAATCCCGAAATCCCGCGATTTAGTATATACGAATACCGGGATTCCGGGATTGACTTACACCTTTACGCTAGCTAGCAGCGCTAATAAGTAAGTTTTCTTGGACATGAAATGCAACACGTCAGACGTCTGAGTCTATTGACTAATACATTTTATTGGAATAAGTAATTTGTCATCATTTGTCATATCATAAGTGAAACGGAAATGAGCTTACGGTGCGAGTTTTAAAGACATAGTGATCGCCAGCATTAAACAAGATGGACGAATTTCCAGAAAATGTTGTCTAACTTTTGATGATGATCCCGTAATCCCGGGATTGAAAAATCTCTCTGGGATTGCAATCCTTACTGCGAGGCTGGGTTAGGGGGCCGCGGCCCCTCCCTGCCCCCGTGTATGGGCGCTCATGTATTGAGAACCAATGACACAACACTAGAATGTGTAGCTTGCTACCGCTAATCTGTAACGTTGATTGAATAATAAACGTTTATTTACAAGTCACTAACAAGTAAACAATAGACTTTAGACGGGGGAGGGGGTTTCTTGTCGCTCAGGTTCCAATATGTCACTGAGTGGCGAATGTTCGCGGCAAAGGGAGGGAAGGTGAGTCACGGCGCCCGCGCTTCTCACTCTGTCGTCCCCATCACCCAAAAACCCTCGATGACCACAACAACAATACTAACATCATACTTCTCTATTGCACACTGACACACGCTCTACCTTCATTTGTTTTTTTCACTTTTTAAAGAACAAAATTTTGTATTCTTTTTGGCATTTAAATTTATTCATACTTTAAATTTTTATTTTCAATTAATTTATTTTGGCCCGGGCCCCTGGGCATTTGCCCCCTTTGCCCCTTGTCGCCGGCCGTGACGACACGAAAAACTTCCTCTGTCATACCACGTCATTACGCTCAGCCATATTAGCAATGGAGCATTAGTTGTTGCATGACCGAGAAAGCCCGCGCACACGAGCATGATCTCCACCCTTCCTCCCGCGCCTCGCTGTCAGGGAGTGCCTTTCACTTTTCCCCGCCCTTCGCTTCTAGCGGAGCTCCCCTATTGGCCAGGGTCTCGCTCCGCCAGGGTACCTCCGGACCCTCGTCTTTCGAATGGGACGTTAAGGCGTGGTCCCCTTGGCGCCTCTTTATTAAGTGCAGACTAATGCCGACGACGGGTTCCTCTCCACCCTTCCATTTCCATCCCTGTACCTTTCCTTCCTGTCTGAAGCGCCTATTAGTGAGGAAACAGACTTGAAGAGATTTCGATCGAGAACCTCTTCCACCGACCACGGAGAACATCTTCTCCCCATCTTGGGCCATTCGGTTTTTTCCTCTTGATGATCCAACACGTGGTGGATCATCCAGAGGCTCGATACCTTGCTTGGATATGAATGGAGTATGGGTACTGACAATACTAATGGGTAATGACACATTTTTAAGGACTATCGTGTTAGGTACAGTAAAATAATGTACTCGTTGTCACACTCAGTCAGGCTGGATCAGAGTATGCTGACACACTTTTATGGTGGCTTGCAGGGTATTATGTAGATGTTCATCAAAACCAGGGGCACCCAGAAGAGTATGAGGCTCTTCACCTCCAATGCCTGTCTTGATGGTCCGTGGGCATATTCTTCCCTGCGTCTTATTCTGGGGTCACTCGCCCCTAACCCGCTTTGTAGGTAGCACCATCATTATAATATAGACTGCTTTGCGATTTGTAATTTAGTTTAGTGCTTCTTTTTCAAAGGCGTGTACTTATTTTTATTTCATCATGTTAACAGCAAGCTGTGATAAGCAAAAACATAATTCTTAATGATTTTTTCATGTGAATCATGATGAAATTTTAATAGCCGAATTCAATTATTTCCAATGATGCGAAAATGTTATGATTCATCGTACATGAGAGCAATGATTTTAAAAACATAATACCTGTTAATGACTTATTTGCATTATCAAAAATTTTCTTGGAACAGTAAATTCCAAAAAAACTTTACATTCCAATGTGATATCTCAAAATTTGCTCACGTCACCACATCAAAAATAGTAATGGTAATTATTTGAGAGAGCGCTGGCAAAAATAATCTCCTCCATGGTGGGTAGGCGGAGGGTAGAGGTATGGTAGTACACCCCGTGAAGTGTAGCTACCCACCCTTTACCCTCTCTTTACACTCCATGGAGGGTTAAGGGAGGGCAGGCGTACCTTCCGTCTACACTCCCTGGTGTTCTCACAGCTACCCACCGCTTACCTCTGCCCTACCCACCGTGGAGTGTAAGGGAGGTGTAGCACTACCCTCGCTCTACCCTTGCTAGAACGCGCACGGCTTACTTGTCGAGACCAATTTCCCTTAGGAGAAAAACCACCCGTGCCATATTGAAAATTAAGGCGCGTTCATAGAAAAAAATAGCGTTTAACTTCAACTTATTCAAAAATTGACTTGACGCCAATTGGAAGTTTATAGAAAAAAATAGCGTGGACTAGATGCTATTTATTCGCTTCTTACAACTAATTACGAATTCTCAGATTTACGAATATTGTTCTGGTTTTACTGTCGGAAAGATTCTGGAAATCTCATGTCATATAAGCAGGAAAACTGCCTTAGAGTCTGGAGGAAAATGAAGTAGACGTCTATTGCATATTTTTCATCCCGTGAATTTTTCTTCCCATGTTACACGGCAATTATTAACAAATCCCTGAAGAAACCCGCGAAACAAACGACTATGACATCGCGCTCTTAAGTTAATTTCAAACTAAAACAAAATCCATCCTTTTTAGACGCTAATTTTTCAAAGCAATCAACACAAATTTTGGGCAAAGCTTCAAAATTAAGTTTATTAATAAATTGTGGGGCACCAATTATAATCCCTTTCGTTTTCAGAGGATTGATTTGCAACAAATTTTCAAAAAACTCCTATGTTTTTATTGTCATGTAATTGGAATTTTGTCTATGATTACATAAGTATACTCTTGCATGAATATCTACGCATGTTTCTATTGGTGGTGGATCAAATATTCAGTGAAGCAGTAGATATATACTAGGAGGGGGTCCAACTCCTCCCCGAAAACTGTTTGTAATTTTAGTTCAATGTATTTTTACGCCAAATAGTCATGTCACTTGGAAAATTATTTGAAATTTTAGCATCTGAGTTGTGCATATAAAGAATTTATGAGCCAATGAGAGAAGTGGTGATTTTTAAAGTCTCTGAATTTGTGTTATGACACAAAACTAATTGCAAATACAATCAAGTTCATTTGTAGCAATAATAAAAGAAAATCACTCCAATTTATTAAAATTTTGTGAAATTGGACAAAACAACTAAGTAATAACGTTAAAAACCACTGAAACGCCTTCTCACACACACATATACGTATCAAATTACTAGAATATAACAAACGTGTTGCTATATGAAATATTGAGGCAACAAGGTTAATTTAGTTCCACCTAAGCCTTCATATTATTTTTATATTGATAAAAACAACAGTTGCTACTATGTATTCTGTAAAACAGGCAGTAGGCTTGCTTACATACTCACATAATAGCCTATATGTATAGAAATTTTTTCTTTGTTACACTCTATGATAAAAACGGAAAATTAATGGGAGACATTTGTGCTTAAAAATCTGTATTGAACAATTAAATATCTCAGGACTATATCTGACAAGAGTAGCTCTAAAAAGTAGACCTACCCCTTAGCAAAACCATATTCACACAAAAAATTAAACACAAAACTGACGGATAGATGCCACTATATGAGAGTAGTCCTAACGAAACTGGAAGTCCATTCTTCTATCCTTAGTGGTACATTCGTAAACAACTTCAAAAAAACTTTCCTTCATTCTCTCTTCTGCCAACAGTTCACACTCAATAGATATTATCCCCAGGTGAGAAAGTCTCTTTTGTCCAGTGGTATTCCTTGAATACGTTTTTATTCTTTTTAGTGCTGAAAAGGACCTTTCTACTGCAGATGCCGTAGTCACTGGAATTGTGTATATCAACGCAACCAATAAATTGATTTGGGAATTGACCGAAATGTTCGGGTGATCGGACGAAATGTTCGGGTGGGAGAGAGTTTCAAACCAGGGACGTCGCTTGGAAACTGATAAAATACCAGCGGTACAAACAATTTCGAAGAATTAATGTATTCCACATTTTCAGGAGCATGTTAGAATCACCCGAACATTTCGGTAGATACTTACTATTATATGACTGCAGAGCTTAAGTTCTTTTTTCTCTTGCGATTAGTTTTTCCAAAAAAGCACAGCGCTGGAAAATAACGGCAACTGGCAAATTAGAACAAATGTTGTACGTGCGTCGGGACTGCGTGGCCAAAGATACGGAAATTAAAAATCACGGTCACACTTCATGCTCTTCCGTTAATTTCGTACACAAAAAACGACAAGGCGTGCGGACGTATTTCCGCCACGTACTAATGACGTGATTTAGGTAAATAACGTAATTAACTATTTTACGTAGTAATTACGTAAGAAGTACGTAAAATAGTTAAAATGCATCCCGGGTAAACGGATTAAAAAAATGTAAAACCAGGGACAGTCGTACAACGAAACTGCGATGAAAAAAAAAATTGGTGGTGGAGTGTCTCGAACCAGAGACGTCGACATCGCGAAGCGAGTACTTTCCAATTACCCAAACTGTAGTGACCAAATGTTGCTAATTATTAGCTCTATATTGGCAAAAAAATATTTCAAACTAGTTTTTTGACGAAGTTACTGGATATATAACCCTATATGTGGGGTGATTCGTAAATAACTAATCAAGGACTACCTCCCTGGCAAATTTCGTCAAAATCCTAGACCCGAAACTCGGACACTCTCCTTGTGATATCAGGACCAGCAGGGGCTTTCTGTAACTCGATATAACGTTATATCGATGTCGGAAATTCGTTAGCACACCGCTAGGATGAGTTACCGTAAATTCCGCTTTCGTACACGCCGCCAACTTCGCCGGGTGCGGTGAACACAGTAGATATCGGCTGCACTCGGCTACATTCGTATGTCTCCGCCGTCAACCGAAGCTAGCTTCCTCTGCCCTTTGTTACGCTAGCAACCCCTCCCGCTCCCCACTTTCCGCTGCTCCGGAATTGTCTGCGTGCGCATGCTGTCTACCCAAGCTATGAGCGCACAGCTTCACCGGCATCGAAGTCATAACCGTCTGCCGGCTGCCGTTGCTTTAAGGGGTATAATGAACATCCGTACTATTTAAGGGAGCTTATAATGCCTTTATACTGTTAATTTAGTAGCTTTTAAACAAATAATGAATAAATTATACAAACGGAATTTTATACTGAAGCAGTGCTTCATTTGCTTCATCGTACCGCACGCCACTGCTATTGGCATGTAATGTGCATGTATGAAATTCAAATAATTAGTATATTGTCTATTTGCTGCACCAAAACCAAAAAGGTAAAATTGTAATCCTGTTCCATGGGACACTAGTCCTCGAACAATAAAATTCTATTCTAATTTTTCCGTAACTTAAGACGTGTTTCGCGCTGTTTCCATTGCCGGTATGGGTTTTCGAATCTGGTGCTAGTATCGCGCTAATGTTAATTTCACGCTGACTTTTACTATAAATCCGCCTTAACTTGCTGGAAGATAAGATCTTGGATGAAAAGTTCGTGAATACAGGATAATTATATCAGCGGGATGGACGCCAGGGTTCCTACTTGTAGCGCCTGGGATCACGTGGCTCGTCCGACGATAACGTAATAATAACGACGTAGAGGCCAATTCACTTTCAAAACAGTTGCATGCCAAACATAGGCAGGTAGTCGTCCTACGCACTGTAGCTGTAATGGTCGTCTTGTCAATCCTTGCAGATCCAAGGACCTACTAAAAAAATAGTAGGGTCTCGGATCAAGAGAGACAACAGCATTATTTTTAGTTATAATGCTGTTGTCTCTCGGATTGAAGATTAAACATAAGCGTGAGAATAACAAAAGAACAACGGAAAGCAGGGGCTATCGAGAAATTCGTAAGTGCCCATAAATGATTGGCACATTATTGAGGAAAATCTTATTTTTCTCCTCTGAAGTTGAACGACTATTAATTATGTATATTCATAACGGTCATGCCTATTTTCACCCACAAAATGAATATCGGGAAATGTCTTAAGGACCCAAAATAATGCAGTATCAATATTTTTGTAAAGTTTATTGTCATGAACGAATTAATGGTAGCCAGCAGGGCTATATACATTAGGCTGGGCCGAAGAAAGGTTTTTTTTCCCGGATCAAATTTGCCCTATACGGATAAGTTGTGTACCTACTGATATAAGGATCTTGCACGAAAATTTTTTTCGAAATAGGATAATATTAACCACTGCCGCCCGAGCTCTAAAGTTTAAAATTTTGCGAAAATTCAGGCGAAAATGAAACACCAACGGTTATGGAGAATAGTTTGTTGCATATGCTAGAATATTGGTAAATGTCAATGATTGATATATATATATATATTTAGATTACAACACTGAAATTTGACGTTTATTTGACGAAATCTATGGCTTATACGATGCCTAAGAATTAACATCAAAAGTAGAGTATAGGCAATTCGCACAACACCAAAAATTTTACAGACTCGAAGATTCACTCCAAAAAGATCGCTTTTGGGAGCCGTATTTAGGATAAATTAATATTTTTTTCGAATTTAGTTCCTTTATTAATGTCTCATCCTTCATTTGAATATAGATAATACTTTAAAACAGACGGAAAATTTAAACTTTTTAAAACTAACCTCAATTATGATGAAGAATTTTATGAATGCTGAGCTATTACCACAAAAAAATCAGTTAATCAAGGTAGGATAAAGGCACAGCCTAATCACCAAGTATTTATTTAAGTAGCTCTTTGCTATTTTCGTGGAGAAACTACCCAGAACTCACCATGAGGAGGCTACTATCGAGTTCCATCCGAGCCCCCACAAACCGTCCTCCCATGGGGAACGTTTGTAGGCATATGGCTATCACTCGTTCTTATTATACCTTACACTGTGCTTTATTTTCAAATTTTCTTTGAAGTTTTTGGTCTTTGATGCATGATAATGCCATCCATGCCCGATTTCTGGACTGCACACGGATTTTGACGCCACCGTAATCATTTGTACCATCCTTTCAACTGCTTGTGTGTGTCATGGAAATGGGAATACTTTAAACAAAGCTCCTTTCTTCAGAATATCTCCCAAATATTTACTTGTGATTTTGGCTATTGAAGGTGGTTGGGTTACCTCAATTGCTTCCCAGTCAACTAAGTCGACGTAATATTGTGCATTGAAATTCATAGTTGGAAGTTTGAATTTCCTAAATTCCTTCTTCTGATTTTCTCTTGATTATAATATTTTTTAGACGGCCATTAAACGGTTCAGTTCTCTCTCATCGGCTAGCATTGCAGGCAGAATATTCTCTGGGTGAGCAAAAAAGCGCTTCTCTGAATGATTGAGTAAAGGCGTAATTTGATGTCTCGATCCATATATTTCATGACATGTATCATATTCATGATCGGACCTTCCGTGCATCGTGGTCTCAATTTTTTCGCGAACCACATAGGAGCGTATAATTTCATCACAAAAGTTGCCAAAGTTATCAGTTCTTTTTTTTAAGGAGTTTCGGTCGAAACATATAATCGAAGAATGCGATATGCCGTAGTGGTCCACCTGGAATGAACCATTTTCCCCGATCTTCTCGCTGAAAGACTCTCCAGGCTTTCTCCACTTGAAAAAGCACTTTGTCTCCTTGAGAAACCATCACGATATCAAATAGAAGCGCAGATGCGAGTGCTGCAGCAGCTTGTTTAGATACATAGAATCTTTCACAGGCAGACGTAAATCTAGGCTAATGTAAATTATTTACACCCACCTTTTCTCCAAAAAATCATCAACATCACTTGCGTCGCGTAATTCTTCATCTGCAGACGTATCCTCACTTGAGTCTTTCCAAATCTCAGCAACTTCTTTCTAAGGTAGCGTGGCTCATTCTGATGATCTTTTTCTTTCTAACCTATTCCATTTCCTCTTTCTCTTGTTAGTTTCCTGGACATCAATGGCACCAATAATCAGTTTTCTATTACTTCTCTGGTCCTGAAGGAATTCGCGTTCAAAAAATGGCACTTTGGTAGTATTATCACAAACTAATCGGTTCCACTGGAGCATTTACATGCCGCAACATCAAAAAGCTGACACGCGTGACGAAGAAAGTCTCGCTTCAGATCAACGAAAGTCTGCTTGTTGACTGATCGAAGAATATTGCGGTATTTTCCATGGTATTGAATAATTCGTCTCACAATTTGCCTATGTCCAACAACTGGTATAGAGGATCTATTCCAGATGTCTTCAATGGCGTTAGCCACTGTCTCCGCCTTTCCTGGTACAGATGTATCGGTATTTCCACTTTCTTCTTGAATGTACCGAGAGTACAAAAACATTTTCATCATCTCCTCATAAGGAGGCAAAACACTACCCGCGAACTTTTCGGGTGCACCAAAAATCAGGCACTCCACTCCATACCTTGTAAGCTTTTTCTGCATTTTCGCCATAGCGTCAATATTCTTGCAACCGAAATCACAATACGCTGCCCAATGTAGTTATTCACTCACAGCAATGAATACCAACTGACTGACTACCTCAAGCTTATTATGTGAAATACGCATCTTGTCTGACAATGGATGGGAATCCCAAAGGAAAATAAAACATTGCAACGAATGTGGCGAGTAAATGAGTAACGATAGTAACAGCATGAGATGAGGGAGTTCAAACATCAGTTACGAGTGTGTACAATGGGATATGACCTGTCTGAGAATCATATACCATTTAACCACCGAAGTATTCACGATCAACTCATCGCTGGGGCCAGACATGGATAACCTCCGTCCCCCGTCTCATTCGAACTTTCCATAGCTCTACTATCACTGGCTAGTAGAGCTAAGGAATATTAACTCCAGGTTTTCCAAGAAAGTGCCGGTTGGAGGAGCACGTATATATGGTACACAGAGATAATCCATTAATTATGGGACTTTTCGGTCTATCATTTCCCCAATTTATCACAGTTCTTAGAAAATGCTATCTTCAGTTGAGTAGATCGTAGCTATGTCAGCCTTTTGTTTCGTTTCGTTTTGTTTGAAAGAATTCGTTTGGACTATACTAGTGCAATAAAATGTCTGATACCTGCGTAGTTTCCTTCCCAGCGCGCAGCACGCTTTGTCTCCGACTGAACACCCACTCCTTTTGCAGTCTAATTCAGGAGAATTAACGACACACACATTCCTTGGATTTGCGAAGAAAATCCTCAGCTCAGGTGAGGAAAGAACCAGTAATTGGATAATGCAGTATATTTCGAGGTAAATAAATGCTTGAATCACCTTTGTGATGAATATCAGGCCGTGATTCTTCGCCATAATTTAAGTTAATTTCAAAACGTACCGGTTTTTCGTATGTTTTAAAGTATTATCTATATACAAATGACGAATGAGACATTTACATAGGAACTGCATTCGAAAAAATATCAATTTATCCCAAATGTGATCTATTTGAAGTGATGCTTGGAGTCTGCAAAATTTTTGTTGTTGTGCGTATTGCCTATACTCTACTTTACCTGTTTATTCTTAGGCATCGTATAAGCCATAGATTTCGTCAAATAAACGTCAAATTTCAGTGTTGTAATCTAAAAGTATATATCTATCGTTGTCATTTACCAATATTCTAGCATATGCAACAAATTATTCTCCATAACCGTTTGTGTTTCATTTCCGCCTGAATTTTCGCAAAATTTTAAACTTTAGAGCTCGGGCGGCTGTGGTTAATATTATCAGATTTCGAAAAAAATTTGCATGCCAGATCCTTATAACAGTACACAACTTTCCCGGATAGGGAAAATTTGATCCGGGAAAAAAACTTTTTTCGGCCCACCCTAATATATGTGGCCTCCCAACTTTCATTTGTTATTGGGAAGGCATTACTCAGTCGTCCTTTAAAATTGTAGGTCCTTAGGGCGATTGAAGCGTAGTGGTTACGATTGAGGTAGGTGCGTGGGACTACAGGAATTTTATAATTGGACGTATCATATGTGTAATAAAGATTGCATGACTTAATTTCGAGTTCCTCTACTTATTATTTTCTTATTCAACTTTTGGTTCTAGGTTCACCCAAGCAAGTAGTGATTTTTTGATAGCCAATTTTTTTTTTTGCACATGGGTAGAGCTCCTCTGTAAAATTCCATGCTCTAGTCAACGTTTTTGTGTACGGCTCGTGAACGCTTAAGTCCGCTACGTGAACTGTTCTTTCCACCATAATTTGTACCCTTTCGTGTCTCATTCCCTTCCCCAACCCTTCCATTACCCACCATGGGCACGTGCGCTACCCTTCCCATACCCACCACGGGCGCGAGTGCTACCCTTCCACTACCCACGCCCTACACCTCCTCTACTCTTCCTCTACCCTCGGAATGCTCTAAATAACCCTTCCTCTACCACTGCTCGAGGTGGCGCTAATTTTAATACCTGCGGCTCGGCCGGGAGGTAGAGGACAGCGACGTGAGTGCCGTCAGCCACCGTGTGCCATACCATGGGAAAAACGGAGCGGTAGGCTACGACACTAAGCGCGTACGAATATTCATGCAAATTATTTCTGCCGTCAAAATCCATTTTTCTACTAATACAAAGCCTATAGCGTTGAGTAAGGTATCAATGGATAGGATTTTTACGGACTTCTGGCATAGCATACTCAGCTTACGTTTGAACACATTGTAATTTACGTTTAAAAAAAATCTTTTCGATGACAGCGCAAAGAAAAAGGAAGGCCCCATAGAGATACGTTGTAAATAGACAATGAGGAAAAGAGGATTATTGTCGGCAGGAGACGTGTTTTATATCGAGGAAATAAATAACTAATTAGAGTTCCAAATTAATTCGAGCAAACTACATTTGCCGAGCGGCACAAGCAAGCCTGAACATATAAATACCACATGACTATCATGGTAAGGAGAACTTGCATGCAATTGGGCTGGGTAGGACTGCACATGGAGAGGAGAAATAGGTGGCGAGTGGGTGCAGTGCTATGAACAGAGTAACATATAAACGGTGAGCCCAGCACTTCACTGAGCCAAGCAGAAGGATGGCAAGGGCACTCTCTTCCCTAGAGTTAGGTGGCCGTCATGCAATTTCCAGGGTTTTCCAGAAAAATACAAAAATTTCCCCGAGTATTCCCAGTTTTCCAGGTCACCAGACATCCTGCACCATATATGGATAGCCATTATATATCGTATTCTCCATTACCATTAGGATGTTTCCTTAAAACTTAAAACTTTTTAAGTTTCTAATCCTAAGGTAGACTTAGTCCCTGACAAACTGCAAAAGACAAAAATTATTGCAAAACTGTCCCTTCCTCGACACAATTCCGAAGCACACCGCTTCCCACAGTCACCCTTTCGACCATTGCTTTTCCCTCAATATCATTGAAGTCCTCCCTGAATCTGCCAGAAGCATGGAGGTGAGAACCAGAGAATCCACCCATATAATCGTTTCAAAGGCCTGGGAGTATCCAGGCCTCAAACAGCAACACTGAGAGTCCCTATTGGTCTCCTTTTCCTCCCCACCACCCACCCCTCTTCCCCCACCCTTTTCCATTTCTACCCCCTTGCTCTCCGCGGATAACGTCACTCTCTCCGGATCGAGAACGGCCTCATGAGCGTCGAAATGTCTCCAAGATAACTGAGTGAGTGTCTCATTTTTTCATGTGTCTATGTTTAGTGTTCAGTCTCTTTTTTGTGTGAATTTTTGTGCATCCGCCTAGTGCGTCCTCTATGTGAAATTATGTATATATGAATATACATAGGTATACAAAACAAATCAGACATGACGAAAATATAGAAACACGAAAAGGAGACACCATCAGTCAGACAGTCAACCCTCTTCTGTTGAAAAAGTCCACGGAAACGTCCAAACTCTTGTTAGCAAAACCATTGTATAAAAAAATAGTTGTCTTCGACAGCATACTGTAATGGGCACCCTAAGTGGAAAAGGGTGAAGATTATCTCTTCTTGGTGACCGAGAAAAAGGTTTGACACCCCACTAGGCCCCAACCTAAGTTAGGGAAACAGGTACCTGAGATGATCCTCCGGAAAAGCTCCATACTGGCAATGCACAGAATATTTTTTGACATTCGTGAGGGAAGTAGCATTTTCTGACATGTGGCCCCGTCACGAAAGGGTTAAAAGTCAACTATGTCTTTAAGAGGACTAAAGAGGTTCAACAGTACTATTTAAAAAATTGTGTTCTTAAAGAAATGGAATATTTCTCAAGAATTCATTTACTGAAGACCTACCCTGAAGGGTACCAAAATTTTAAAATTGATATAAAAAAATTGAATGCTAGTAATTGGTCAGTTTAAAGAATTGATTTTACCAAGTTAACTAAAAAAATTAAAACTATTTTACACTGCCTTAACTTAGGAGAGTAATTTAAATGAATAAGACAAATAAATGTCTTAAAAACACTTTAGTTTAGAATAATCTTGAAAAAATATCATACAGCATATCAATTATGCATTATAAAACCAATGGTTTATAGCATGATTGTTACCTGAAAATATTTAACATAATTAACCTAGAGTAAAGGAAAAACATTCCTTTTCTAAAATTTTTTTAATCAAAAAAGTCAATACAAAAGTAGACCACTTTATAACCAAAATAGGGAGGTTATTTTGCCAATAACATGGCATATGACTAGTATCACAAATCCCTATTCATTACCCCCTTGACTCTAACAAAAACCCTACTGCCTGGGTAATGTTGTGGGGGAATTTGGGAAGAGATAACTGGGTCTCAAGGTGAAAGGCCTGATTAGATTAGGCATTGCTGGAGGTCGGGGAGGAGGCAGACGAGGTCGGAAAGAATTCATGCTATCACGGGAGCTGTCGAAATTACTCGAAATTTAATAGGGTAGAGGGAATCCATGTGGGGAACTTAACCTGCTGCCAATAGAAGGTCCATTAACAGGAGGGGGGCACAAGGATGATGTGGCAGTCATGTTTGGTATTGGCCTGGGGATGGGTTGGTTCAAGTGTGCACCAGGCGGTCTCAAAGCACCTGGCATCATAGGGGGGAGCGGTCCCCTGATGGGGCTTGGAGGAGGCACAGAGGTAAATGGACCCGGGGAAACAGGAGCATGAGAGGGGAGTCTTGGTCTGGGGCCAATAACCATAGGGTTTGGAATTGGCGGTGGCAGGAGAGGGGGTCGATGATGAGGTTGGGGCTCCGGATTCTGCAGGAGGGTAGATTTCCAGCTGTAGAGAGGCCATTTTGGGGTTGAAAGGATCCTGTGTGGGCTATGTGGGGGGGATCGAGGTACGGGAAGCGGGCTTGCTGATAACATAGAAGGTGACCGAAAAAATGTAAATTCACTCTCCTTGCAGCCTGCAGAGTGAATCACAACCACCCCTTTGCTAAGGTTTTCATTCTGCAGAGGAGGATGGCCAGGTGGATGGAGAAGTGGAGCTGAATTTGTCTCGTCTGAAGGCCTGTTGATTGAATTGGGAGGCACTGGTGGTTGCACATGATTTGGCAGAGCCTGCCTCCAATGAGTAATCCCTGTAGATTGGGCAGGACCACAGCTGCCATTTCCAACAGAATTTCTGCTGTTAACTTCTGCAGCATTGCGCCTCTGGTTCCCAGCAACTTCTGTCCCACTAGGCCGATTTGCAGGGTTAGAATGAGAATTATGAACTATGACTTGAACATCATCTGAATCATCGTCATTTTGCGAAGTAGCGCTGTTTTCTTCCCTCCGTTTCTGCTGTGCCTGTAAAACATAAGCTTCATATTAATATTACTTAATCCTCCCCATTTCATTTACTGTATTTGTCCAAATATAGCCCCCGCACGTATATAAAATCCCCCCAACTTTCAAGCTTTACTTTTGGAAAAAATTAACGTCTACTATTAACATCTTCCTTTGCAGGTAAAACACTTTTTACGTCAAAATTAGAATATGTACATGAATTAGTACTTAAGTTTAAGGTACTTAGTATTTTAACTTGAAATTTTCAAACATCTATGCAAGAGAATGAAATACTTAATCAACTTAAACTTTCCCAAACTTTTAATGGTTCTGAACCTTCATTATAAATTTTTGGCCTCGATTCTTTTCTGAAAAATAATTTGGCATTTTCCTTTGAAATACAACTTAAGACTAAAAATATAATGAAATGCACATTTTTCTATCTTCTTTTTTATATATTTGATTCCTCCTCTTCTGATTCACTACCCCCTGACTCATCACTTTCTCCTTGACCACAAGGAAACCAGTCCTTATCATCCTCATCATTAGAGCCCATCCAAAATATGTCATCCTCTGTACCATCCAGTTCATTAGATATACAAAATTTTTTACTCTTAATCAAAATTTCTTCAGGAATGCTATTCCAACAATTTAGTACCCATTGAGTGATGAGGGCAGGACAAGGTTTCTTTATTCTTCCTGATGGAGTATATTCCTTTTCCTCTTCCAGTATCCACTCAGCATAAGTTGCCTTCAATCTGTCCCCTAAGGGTTTGTTTATCGACACATCGAGTGGCTGAAGCAGGCTCATCATTCCTCCAACCATGTCAGAATTTCCTGCCCTGATATCCTTTTTTACTTCCTCAGTAACATGTCCCTCAAAAGGAATCTAGCAGAAGCATCGATGGCATATTGAGGAGAGCTCCTCTCTCACTCATGTCATCCACCCTTTCTCTTGAACCCATACATGAATCCCAGGAGGAAACTTATCTTTTGGCTGAGTCTTCCTCTTAAATATCACATAAGGTGGTAGCTTCCTTCCATCAGCTGTGATACCCAGCATGTACATTATTCCTATCTTTTCATTTCCCATTGTTTTAATCCAAAGCCTTTGGACAGTCACAGTGTTTTATTCTCATTATTTACCTTATTTACCTTACGACTATGCTACTTTTCTAACAAACAGATTTTCCTCTTTGCATCATGCAAGGCAAAATCACTCTTTGCGGAAATAAATTGGCTCATGTTTTTCATGTGTGACTGTTGGATGTTGAATTACATCAGGTTTTTTGGCCAATTCATTGGATGTGCTTCCTTCAAACAGATTCACCCTTGCTGCATTAATAGTTTCTGCCTTGTAATGTTCCAAACAATAATGATATCCCTGGAAATAATATACTTCCACTAGACTCATTCATTTGCACAAATTCAGGGAAGTTAGTGTTTTTGAATCTTGTCTTTCTGCTGTATGCTACTTTTCTAACAAAACAGTCTGGTGTGGTTTCATTACACATTCTACACAGTTCCGATGTACACGGTAAATTACCACTGGTCACTGTCAACATTGTAACTGATTTTATTCCATAAATGAATTATATTTCCCTAATGACTACAATGATCTTGATTTAGAAATTAAGTTTTCTGTACCCCTGAACCATGGAGGTGATGGCAGTGAAATCAGTTCACTCAGCTTTAAGTAGAATATTCTTTCATTAGATGGCTCTCTTTCCCTAGGATAGTCTAGACCAGGGGTTCCCAACTGTATGCCTGTGGGCACCATGGCGCCCACAAACAGTTTTATATGTGACCGCCGCTCTTAAAAGCAGCACTGCACCATGCGATTGTATGCTTTTACATTTCGGCCTCGATATGAGTGGTGGCGGTAGCGTGTGAGTAGTGGATGCCAGTTTATGTTGTGTAAGTTAAACATGCATTCAACATATCTAGTTCATCATTTATTCCTAGTTATATGATCATATTTGGTGTCTCCTACTTCGTTGTTTTTAAATGCTTTGTTATTTTAACCCCAAAATGAGTGGTTCAAGTAAAAGAAGACGAACCTATAATTTTAACAGTGATTGGGAGGAATCGTTTTGTTTCGTCAATGTTAAGGATAAATACGTTTGTTTGTTGTGCAGCTGTAGTGTGGCAATGGCAAAAAAACACAATGTGGAACGTCACTTCAAGACAAACCATGCCACTTTTAATACCAATTATCCACTTAAATCTGAATTAAGAAAGAAGAAAATAGCTCAACTAAAATTGAATCTGTCTGCCTAACAATCAGTTTTTACTAGGCTGTCGTAAAATCTAAAAATGCCACTGTTGCTTCTTTGAAAATTTGTCACATGCCCTGTGAAATGTGACAAATTTTCAAAGAAGCAACAGTGGCATTTTCAGATTTGGGAGTTTTCCTATTCAAAATACTTGATATCAGAAGCCCACAATTTCTTGTGGAAATGTTTAATAAAAAACCCCTCGACCGGATTCATTTTACTCAAGCAAATCCTGATCTGTTTTATTGCCCTATCTATCACACTACCACCTACCAACACTCCTTTCAAATAGGTAACTTTGGATTTTTTTAAAATAATAAATACTATACATTTTAATCCAAAGTTATTTGATAAATTTTGGAACTCCCTCCCTATGCATCTAAAACAAAGTTCGTCTGTTGGATGCTTTAAAACAAAAATGTACATTTTTATTGGAATTGAAAAATAATTAAAGTTAGAATTTAATCTGCGCGCATAAATATTAACCTCATTGTAGTAAATATAATAATATGTGTGAGTTATATAGAAGCAGGAAATCTATGTTATGCTATGTATATCTATGTTAAATCTATGCTATATTAAAGATGTGTTATAATAATGTAAAAGCCGCAGCAATTTTCTACTAAAATGTATTTGTTCTTATAGGGTGTGGCCTTGATCTATCTATCCATGAAAGATAACCACGACGGAAGTTCAGCCACCGGTGATGGTGCAACCGCGCCGGTGGATTTCACGTTTACAGCAGAAGACTGGCAACGGTACTCCCAGCGATAACAGCGGGCTATATGGCATCAGGAATGAGCCGGCAGGCGGATGTTCCTATACACCATAGGAGAGAACGCGGGCAGCATTCTTCCAAGTTTTAAGCTGACAGAGCGACAGCTTGCTTCACACACTAAGGTATTTGAGAGCTCTTCAACCCTTTACATAGCTAAAATAATACCGTGTACATGAGGGCAAGGTACAATAAAAGAATAAAATGGGAAGTTGAGCCGATAGACGACTTCACTGCAGGGTGGTATCGCCTTGTGCGTACTGCAAATATGGAGGTCTGGAAGAAGAATTATTACGAGATCGCATCGTAGCGGGGGTGCGATACGAATTACTCTCGCAGTCATTGCAGATGGATCCCGATTTCACATTGGCCAGGGCCAGAAACTTCAAGGAGCCTGCGCCAGGTAGGGAATATAAAAGTGTTCGCCCGCCGGCATCGAAATAGACGGAGGTTTAGCCGGTGCCCAAGGAGGAGCTCAAGGTGAACAATGGTACTCATGAAGGAGAGAGGGTACAGGGGCAGTCCCGATGTCCTGACAACAGGTTAGAGGGGTGATCAGCCTGCCAATAAGTTGAGAGAAGTACACTATATCTTCAATCTTTGATTATAAATAACATCAGTGAATTAATTATAGTACTGAGAAATAAATACCTACATAAAAGGTATTTAAAATCACGTACTTCAGATGCATGGAATGTTTACTTCATCACAGAAAAATGCACATAGGCTATACATGATTTTCGGGGGTGTATGAGAACTTTATTGGTCATTAAAAAGGGTGAGGTCTCCAAAAAAGTAAAAAAACAACGTCATCTTATATATAGATAATCATTTAATATTGTATTCTTTATTATCAATCTTAATCAAATCAGGACCCAGCAGTACAGAAGCAAGCATAAAGAAAGGAGTGAGACAAGGCTGTGCACTGTCTCCCGTATTATTCAATGTCTACACCGAGAAAGCCATCCAGAAAGTCAAAGAAAAGTCTACGGGAATGAATATCCACGGGGAGAAAATCAGCATGCTACGATTCGCCGATGACATAGCAGTCATCGGAAGGAACAGAAGGAGATTTAAAGAAGACAGTAGGAAATATGGAAAGAACAAAGACCAGATATCACCTGAATATCAATATTTTAAAAAATAATTGGTTTGCAGTAGAAGAAAGGAAGCAGGACCAATGTTAAACTACCAGAAAAAGATTCTGCTTACAACTGCAAATACAAGCGTGGGAGTTAGGAAACATTTCATTAGAACATACACCTGGAGCATTGTAGTATATGGCAGCGAAGCAGGGACAATAACAACGGCAGAGAAGACCAGGCTGGAAGCATTTGAAATGTGGTGCTACCGAAGAATGATGAAGATAAAATGGATCGATCGAGTGACAAACGAAGAAGTCTTAAGAAGAGTGGGATAGAAGAGATGTCTACTGAAAACCTTAAAAATAAAACGGGATAACTTAGCAGGCCACTTCTTAAGATACGATGGCCTGATGAAGACAATCGTCGAGGGAAAACTGAACGGGAAGAATGGGAAAGGCAGGCCGCGTATGAGGTATATGGAGCAAGTTGTGAAGGATGTAAAAGAGAGGAAGCCAGTAAATATGGACGCGTAACGCGTCAATATGAAAAGGTTGGCCGATAGAAGAATAAAGCGGAGGGCTGCATCAAACCAATCCTAGCATTGTTGCCTGATGATGATGATTACCATTGATACACTATGTAATAGTCAACCTCATTTGCATGCTTACTTCCGATTTCCTCGGCCTTGAGGAATAGCCGAAGCCGATTTTCTTGCGACGCCGATAAACGCGAAAAGATTCCCGTCTTAAGGATCCAATATTTGTTTGCCGTGGGTGGATTTGTCATAATGTCCTCCACCTCTACCGCGTACATGTTATCTAACTGAGACACGGTGTACATGAACTCGTTCCTGGGCCATCGCCTGCGCCCCTAGTGGCTAACCCTCGACCTCCTGGCCCTCCGGCCTTGACCCAGGTTGGCCTCTCTCGGCCAATTCTGGAATTCTGGTGGCGATCCTAGATGACAAGGCCGTCACATAGAAGTGTCTAGAAAGATATGGAACATTCTTGAAGCACAGAGAATATTTCAGAAAAGTATGGGACTCTAGTGAAGTTTATAGAACTTTCTAGTGGACTTATATACCATACTATTGGAAATTGTCGAAGTTTCATGAAAGTTCTAAGTAGGTGGTGCTGTGTGACACGTTGTTGTTGTCACCTTTTAATTTGCTTAAATGTTGTTGATCCAAGTCATGGCCGAGTGCTCCAACTGGTAAGTAGCATCCATCTCCTTTGGTACTTTGTACAGTTTGTATTTTATTTGTAAACTGTGTTCTTTTGTTGGCACACTGGTCTAGTTGACCTGGCACCCGAACCGAAAGAGATTTGAAGAAAGTGTTCCTTGATAGGCATCGCAGCTGTTAGTATTAATACAGCACCACTTCGGTGAACCAGTCCATAACATGAATAACAATCGAAGAGTAAACATCTGAGAAGAAAAGTAAATGGTTTTACGGCACCCGCTACCATAGACAGTGTGACGCTTTGTGTTTTCGTAAAGTCGTAGGAAAATGGAAAGACTTTTAATGGAAAGACTAATTCCTGGTTTTCAAGGCCTAAAATATATTCATGTCTCCCGATTTTCAAGGACTGTAGACAACTTGTGTATTGTATTGGTCTCCATCAGCATCCTTGAGTGGATGATTATGCTCTGTAAAAATGACTCATTATCTGAAGTAGCTTACAGAACACATAAGGATGCAAAACACTCACTTGTTTTTTTTCGGAGAGAAGCCCTCTTCTCCTCATCATCCGAGTAATCTAGAGAGTGAGCTTGTGGCTCACGCTCCCAAGAGTCGTCACTACGATTCATCCTGCAAAAGACAATCCAATTTGAGTGATAAAATCTAGCCACATTCCATACAAAACTGCTAAGCTTTCTGTTGATGGCATTTGTAAACATAGAACCGTTGAGAAGCTCAGTGGAAGATTCAACGGATGTTAAGACACATCAAGTCTAATAGAGAGACCAAAATGAATTACGTGAATGCTGTTCACGGTACACCACCAAGTTCCTTAGTGTGAATGATACATTTTGGACATAAAAATTCACTTCATAGCGGCTACACCAGAGTATTCATTTTCATCCACTATGTTGGAACTTTGGGTGACTTTCGATGAACAATAACTGTACAGAAATATACACAGTAAGATGTACAGTTGAGAAGTTCAGTGGGGGAGGCTTATCGGATATTATGACACTGTATAGTTACCATTACATAGTCTGATATAGAGACCAAAAGGTACTATTTGAATACTAGTTCATTGTACACCACAAAGTTTCTTAGTGTGATTGTACAAAAAATTCACTTCATAGAGGTTACACCAGGGTAATCATTTTCGTCCACTTTGTTTGAAATTTGGGGAGGCTGGTAATGTGACAATACTTGTACAGAAAGATATGATGCCCAATATGTTATCAGGGATGAGTTGTACATAAGCATTTAAATCTCAGGATCACCCACAAACTAATTAGTTAGTCTTATGCCATTCAATAAGTTTCTCCTGCCATGGGCCAGCAAAAAATGGCAAGTTTTGCCTACAGTTTAAATTATATTTCACAAAATCGTTTGTGAATATGTATTGAAAATGAATATGTATTGATTACACTGCAAGTTGATAGCAGTAAGGACGGTTTAGGATCCTGCTTGATGCAAAATGGTCATCCCATTGCATATGCATCTAGAAGATTGACTAAAAGTGAGAATTCTTATGCCCAAATAAAAAAAGAGCTCTTAGCGATTGTGTATGGATGCACTAAGTTCTATAATTTTGTCTCTAGCAATAGATTTATTGTGACCGTAAGCCCCTAGAAGCATTAGTTAAAAAGGAGATTTTTAAAGTCACATCTAGAATGCAGCATATGTTATTCAAATTGTTAAAGTATGACCTGGTTGTGAAGTATGTACGTCAATGTTGCTATACCCTTTTTCTTCCAACACACTACCTACTGTCTGTAAAAAAAGCAAGACACCCGAGTTTGAGGAGCTCTATCGTCTAAACGAAGCAATCAATTTCAATGAAACAAAAAGCATACAAGAGAGAGTTTATTTCTACGTTGGATCTTTTACTTCAAAAAATCTTGTTCAAAAAAATAGGGATATGAATAAATAAATAAATAAATAAATATATCCAGTGCGAGTGTAGCAATGGATAACATTGGTAGCTGCATGTTAGTTTAATTACTTGAAGCTAACCCAAATAACAGCATGTTTTTGCATGTTTGTTTTGTTATTTTCATGTTTTTTTTAATTGTGAAGTTTAGACTAGTATATTATTACTGATCCTTTTTTATACATGATGTGTAGTGCATGTTTGGTGAGAAATCACCCCCTGCCACCTACCTTTATGGTGGCTTGCAGGGTATTACGTAGATGTAGATGTATGTACCGGGTAGTAAGCTGTATGTGGCTGATACTCTGTCTAGGGCATTTATTGATGAATTTGTGCCAGAAGATCCTGAATTTAACTTCATGGTGCATTCACTCACTAAGGAAATACCTATGTCAGAGGAACGAAAGAAAAAATTTCAGGACGCAGCTAGGAGCGACGTAGTCCTGAAGGAGTTAATGGTATTATGGTCGGATGGTTGGCCAGAGCATAAGAGAAATTGTCCTTCACAGGCGAAATGGTATTGGAACATGAAAGAGGATATTAATGTTGAGGATGGGCTTGTGTTTCTTAATAACAAATTAATAGTCCCTACCTCCATGAGACGCTATGTTTTAAATTTGGTTCATGAGAGTCACTTGGGGATTCAGAAATGTAAATCTAGAGCAAGAGAAAACGTGTATTGGCCAGGGCTGAGTAGAGAGTTAAAGGAAATAGTTTTGAAGTCTCAGATTTGCCAAAAGTATAACAAGGCAAACTGTAAAGAGCCAATGTTGAGTCACTCAGTGCCAAGTAGGCCATGGCAGAAAGTTGGTATGGACATATTTCAGTTTGGAAACTTTGATTATTTGGTAGTCACTGATTACTATAGCAGGTGGATTGAGTGTGTTACACTACAATCAAAGACAGCAAGTGGTGTAATTTAGAAACTCAAACCAATCTTTGCAAGACTAGGCATACTTGAAAGGATCATTTGTGATAACATGCCATTTAGTAGTCTGGAGTTTAGACAAGTTGCTAAAAGTTGGGTTTTTGTAGTTTGTACCTCTAGTCCACTGCACCCAAAGTCCAATGGCTTGGCAGAAAAATCAGTGTCCATCATGAAAAATATGCTGAGGAAAAGTATTGATGCTGGTCGAGATGTTTACCTATCTCTGGTGGAGTACAGGAACAGTCCATTTGGTGATGTTAATCTTTCGCCTGATCAATTGATGTTTGGCTGGAGGGTCAGAACAAAATTGCCAGCAGCACAAGTTTTAATGCAACCGGAGGAGGGTCATGTATCACTTAATACCAGATTGCAAGAGAAACAGATAAAATCCAAGTCATGGCATGACAGTAAGGCTAGAGAGTTGAATCCATTACATACGGGTGACAGTGTTCAGTTACAAAATAGTAGAGTTTGGGAACCTGCATTAATTACAGGTACAGCTGAAACACCGAGGTCATACTGGGTAAGAATTCCAATAAGAGAATAGTAAGAAGGAATAGAGTAATGTTGAGAGGGAATTCAAATGAATACTCTCCGGCTGGAAATGAACAGGGATATTTACATAATGGCAATGAGGAGAAGTCACTCAATAGTTGCCCTAGTCCAAGACCTCAGAGTATTGCCAATAATCAGGCTCCCCAGAGTCAAATTAGAAATGTTGACAACAGTCCTCCCCTAGTTCTAACCCGCTCTGGTAGAAGGGTTAACAGACCGGCCAGGTTTTGTACATAAGTTTTCTTTTTATGTTATTGTAAATTTTGATTTGTGAAACTGATGAATATGTGTTGTTCATGCCATGACAATAATTATTTGAAAAGGTTGTTCATTTCACATAAGACTGTGATTATTTGTATGACTTAACTTAAGTCTTAATGTCATTTAATATTTGCGAAAGGGGAGATGTTATGTAGTTGCGTGTTTGACCTGTGGTGTGGTTGTGTGATTGAACTTTGTGGTGACCAGAAGGAAGGCCGGGAAAAACAGCAGATCAGAGAGAGGATGCCAAGATGGCTGAGATGTGACAAGCCTCTGTAATTGCTGTCTGCATCTTTTTCATAAGTGAATACACTTCCTGTTCCTGATATGCTATGACTTATTATTTGAACTCCGTAACGGTCATAACACAGGGTATCTTAAAACAGCATGGGATTACAAAAAAAATGGTGGCATGAGGTATCGTACGATATACTGTGCCTACATTGCAGCAAAACTATGTTTGCACCACATATGTATTGCCAATGGAAACATGTTGGACTATGCATGTTAGCCAGGCTTAGGGAGGAGTTTGATCATTTAAAGTGGTATATTTACAATTTCTTACATTTTGCAATAGTTTTTACCATAACAAAAATTTTAAGGAAAGCAACATTTGTGCAAAATTCTATTGAGTTCACAAGTATTGGGATTTATCACTTATTAATAGGTGCTCATGAAGCCATGACAAAGTTCAAGCATGTATACATGCTTGAACTTTCTCATAGATCTATAGATAGGAATACATTTTCCCTCACATATCAGCGAGAGTGAATGCCAATAAAACTTGTTGTTTCATAACTTAGTGGAACTCTACATGTTCACAGGGATGACCTTTTAGAAAAACAGAATTAATATTAGACATTTACAACCCGGAAATCAATGTTTGAATCACATTTACACCACAGCTTACAGAGGTCAACCACTTTAAATTGTGGTTTAGAATTTTCTTAAGAGAATTCTCTCTGAAACTTATTCACATTACAAACATAATAAAATATGTGTAATTTTGGTAAGTTTTTCGGAAGCCTACAAAGATAATAAATACAATTTCTATTCTGGTGAACATACTTTGACAACCCAATTAAAGGAAAGTGCACTTTTTACATGATACTGGGATTTTCTTGAGTGATTTTGGTTACCAAATTTTTCATGGCAAAATATTCTAATGTATTAAAAATGTCTTCAATTATACTGCTGCTATCTACAATGGAGTAGTTTTAAATGCATTTGAAGGCTTATGGTATTGTTTATCAACTTTTTTAAGATGGACTACATCAATGCTAGCAAGTTTCCTATTCGTAAACTCCAAACATTGTAAGCAGAAATTGACATGGTTACTGTGATAATAATGGCGGTTTCGAGTGCAATTCAAGTTAATCCTGGAGATTCCCGGTACTCATATACGCTGACGTTCTTAAATATAACTTCTGTGTTAGTTGAATTGTTAAATAAGAGGGGGCCTTTGGGGCATTTTTAAATCTTAAAAACCTCTGACATATCTAGCGAAAGCAACTCATCGATATTATATTTTCAAAATCTGGCTTAGCATGCCTATCAACAGTCTATATCGGTTTTTAGTGGGGTCGTACGAACATAATATTAAATGTACCCGGTAGTCATTCGGGGAAGGCAACGTACCGGTAAAGTAATTTGTGCCATTTTGGATGATAGTTGGTAATATGGGAATGAATATTTCATGAAATGGAAGAAGGGTGGAAAGGAACCATGCTTCGGCATTTTCACTTTAACATTCAAGCTAAGTACCTTGGAATACTACTTACATAGGAATATAAATAAATACTTACCTATTATACATGTTCTCGTTTTTGTGAGGCATATGCTTTTCTGAACCACACAGCAAGAAGATGGCACTTTACCCCGCGTTCCTCGCCGTCTTCTGTTAGATCCCTGGCAATTGTAGGAAGTTCCCTCGCAGGCCACGAGAGTCCGCTTCAGCGGCGCAATTGAAAATCCCCACGGCTACACTCCAGTCTAAATCAAGCAGCCAACAGGTGTACATAAGACTCGGAGGAGCTGGGAAGCTTCGTGGGTGAGGTAAACGAAGTGGCTAAGAGCTAAGGCTAATACTGATTATGGAGCAAAGCTTAGGGAGCATATAGCTGAATTTCCGCATCTGACTGTCGCATTGAGTGCCTCACTATACTCCTGCAGCAGTTATGATTTTCACCATAGTGATGCCAGGGCTTTCAAAGCTGCCAGACTATCAGTGCATACGTGCATTAGACTGTTAAACATCCCAGTCTCTTTGACGACGTTCCCGCAGGTCATAAGCAAAGTTACCTCTGGACGGAACACCCGAGGATAATTTCATAGGGGGATTCACTGTTTTTTGGGTATGCGATAACTGCAGACCCCAGCTCCCAATCTTCCTTCTTCACTGAATAGCATACATCGGCCCCATGTGAAGTTTCTTGTGCCTCCTATAGCCCAATGTTCCTTTTCAGGAAGTTGAGTCTTGGAACCAAGGAGTGCTTGTTTGAACCCTGCTACCAATCCGTCACCGCCCATGTCAAGGACTATCGACTTTATTAGCTCAGTCCAAACACTTTTACGACACGCAGTCCCGGTGACAGGATTTTCGGGCCCCTGGGCAACTGAGCGGCCAGGGCCCCCTAAATCCCGGAAAACCCCCTCACTCAATTTAGACCAGAACGGCGAACTTTCAGGTTATTTTATAACCAAGACTTACCTGATTATTAGCTTTTTCTGCAGAAGAAACTTGCACACTGTCATAAATGATCTTTTAATTTACTATAAATTGTCCATTTTTCAAAATTAAACACATGTCAGTGGAATGGGATGGGGGAACAATTTCAATACGAAAACTTTTTGACGGTGTAACACACTATTCACTTTCATTTTACAGTAATCAAAACTAGGACTTACTTGAACTAGAAAATTTTACAAAAAGCCCTATATAAAATGTACTTTTCTTTTTTTCAAAATTAGCATATCCACAATTACTCCCATCTTTTCGGAGATACGGAGATAATTATATCACCACGAAATTAAAATGAATGCAGAGTATTCACTTCTACTAGCTTTGCTTTCACTACAACTCTCTTAATCAAACATAACAGCGGGGAATGGGTAAAAATAATGTAAGTTAAGGGTTTTGACGAACAGAATATATTTTGTTGTGCCTCAATATTAAACTATTTTCGATCATTTGTTTCCTTCCTGTGTGCATAATTCAAGTAAAGTAGAAACGAAAGTTTTCCTAGATGAATAAAGTCTAATGTGACGTATAAATCAGGGATATGCATATTGTAACGCAGGGAAAATGAAATATTTGAGTAGATTTTCTCGATGAACAACCAAAAGCTCCGCGGTGTCCACAATGTACCTCTCTGCATGAACCTCCTAGTAGGGTCAAAGGCTTGGACTGCTGGAGGAAAGGGGCAAATAAACGGAAAGAAGTCCTTAGTAGTGTCCCTCTGGAACGTAAAATAATGTTTCATGTGAAAAATACAGGACTTTTAAGGCTTTGAGGGTGTGAATGAGAAGTTTACTTTTGAGAGGAGAAACCTTGAACGATATTTCGCGTACACTTACAGACCTTAATATTTCTATATCCCCATGATTTTATACGTTTAGAGCCGGTGGAGATTGATAGCAATGCGCACATATTAAAAAATAAGAAGCGTTATGTTCCTTATGGCTTGAAAAAACTTACTCGCACCACGTCATTTCCAGCTCCCGGCGCGTGTCTCAAGCTCCGGACGCGCGTATGAAAAATCAAGTGTAATTTTTGGTGCCGCAAACGAATTTTCATTTTTTTTCAGACCTACCTTTAAAAATCATCAGCAATTGATTTAACATGAGTCACTTGACAGGCACTTAACCTGGCAGATATTTACTACTTAAAATGAATTCTTGCGTGAAAATAGCGTCCGCCATTCTATTACGTAATATCACCTACATTTAGGAAAAACTCCCAAAGTTTAGCACAGTAAAGTAAAAGTGTGTTTTTAACAGACCTAGTAGTTTTTTATTCTGCCAAATTCCTCCCACAGCGTCACCCTCAACTTAAATGGGAAGATTTTCGTAGAAAACTGAAGTCGGGTTAATATTGGAATTTTGGCTATGTTTGAGCCCCTGCATCTCAGTAACGGCGACAGAACACGACCAATGACATGCCATTCCATGGTTGCCAATCAATTATGAGTATTTGTACCAAGTTTCATGATTCTATCTCCAAAAAAGCTATTTTGGAATTTTGTCAATTTTTTTTCGATTTCAGCCTATTGTGCATCGGTTCAAATTCTCCTTCCTCTCCTTTCTATTAATAAAAACCACGCAAAATCATGACATTGCGTGCATGGGCCTTGAACTTATTCAAGTAAAACAAGGAAACTAATTTAGAAAAATTTCAGAAGGATAAATTATACATATTGTTTAACAATTAATAACTTTATGAAATATTTATATATTCACAATATAAATATTTTTTTGCTTCACTTTTTTATTTTACCCGGGAGTTAAGGATTGCAATCCCGGAATATCGGATGAAATGACAATCCCGAAATCCCGCCAATTAGGATATACGAATACCGGGATTCCGGGATTGACGTACACCTTTACGCTAGCTAGCAGCGCTAATAAGTAAGTTTTCTTGGACATGAAATGCAACACGTCAGACGTCTGAGTCTATTGACTAATACATTTTATTGGAATAAGTAATTTGTCATCATTTGTCATATCATAAGTGAAACGGAAATGAGCTTACGGTGCGAGTGTTAAAGACATAGTGATCGCCAGCATTAAACAAGATGGACGAATTTCCAGAAAATGTTGTCTAACTTTTGATGATGATCCCGTAATCCCGGGATTGAAAAATCTCTCTGGGATTGCAATCCTTACTGCGAGGCTGGGTTAGGGGGCCGCGGCCCCTCCCTGCCCCCGTGTATGGGCGCTCATGTATTGAGAACCAATGACACAACACTAGAATGTGTAGCTTGCTACCGCTAATCTGTAACGTTGATTGAATAATAAACGATTATTTACAGTCCACTAACAAGTAAACAATAGACCTTAGACGGGGGAGGGGGTTTCTTGTCGCTCAGGTTCCAATATGTCACTGAGTGGCGAATGTTCGCGGCAAAGGGAGGGAAGGTGAGTCACGGCGCCCGCGCTTCTCACTCTGTCGTCCCCATCACCCAAAAACTCTCGATGACCACAACAACAATACTAACATCATACTTCTCTATTGCACACTGACACACGCTCTACCTTCATTTGTTTTTTTCACTTTTTAAAGAACAAAATTTTGTATTCTTTTTGGCATTTAAATTTATTCATACTTTAAATTTTTATTTTCAATTAATTTATTTTGGCCCGGGCCCCTGGGCATTTGCCCCCTTTGCCCCTTGTCGCCGGCCGTGACGACACGAAAAACTTCCTCTGTCATACCACGTCATTACGCTCAGCCATATTAGCAATGGAGCATTAGTTGTTGCATGACCGAGAAAGCCCGCGCACACGAGCATGATCTCCACCCTTCCTCCCGCGCCTCGCTGTCAGGGAGTGCCTTTCACTTTTCCCCGCCCTTCGCTTCTAGCGGAGCTCCCCTATTGGCCAGGGTCTCGCTCCGCCAGGGTACCTCCGGACCCTCGTCTTTCGAATGGGACGTTAAGGCGTGGTCCCCTTGGCGCCTCTTTATTAAGTGCAGACTAATGCCGACGACGGGTTCCTCTCCACCCTTCCATTTCCATCCCTGTACCTTTCCTTCCTGTCTGAAGCGCCTATTAGTGAGGAAACAGACTTGAAGAGATTTCGATCGAGAACCTCTTCCACCGACCACCGAGAACATCTTCTCCCCATCTTGGGCCATTCGGTTTTTTCCTCTTGATGATCCAACACGTGGTGGATCATCCAGAGGCTCGATACCTTGCTTGGATATGAATGGAGTATGGGTACTGACAATACTAATGGGTAATGACACATGTTTAAGGACTATCGTGTTAGGTACAGTAAAATAATGTACTCGTTGTCACACTCAGTCAGGCTGGATCAGAGTATGCTGACACACTTTTATGGTGGCTTGCAGGGTATTATGTAGATGTTCATCAAAACCAGGGGCACCCAGAAGAGTATGAGGCTCTTCACCTCCAATGCCTGTCTTGATGGTCCGTGGGCATATTCTTCCCTGCGTCTTGTTCTGGGGTCACTCGCCCCTAACCCGCTTTGTAGGTAGCACCATCATTATAATATAGACTGCTTTGCGATTTGTAATTTAGTTTAATGCTTCTTTTTCAAAGGCGTGTACTTATTTTTATTTCATCATGTTAACAGCAAGCTGTGATAAGCAAAAACATAATTCTTAATGATTTTTTCATGTGAATCATGATGAAATTTTAATAGCCGAATTCAATTATTTCCAATGATGCGAAAATGTTATGATTCATCGTACATGAGAGCAATGATTTTAAAAACATAATACCTGTTAATGACTTATTTGCATTATCAAAAATTTTCTTGGAACAGTAAATTCCAAAAAAACTTAACATTCCAATGTGATATCTCAAAATTTGCTCACGTCACCACATCAAAAATAGTAATGGTAATTATTTGAGAGAGCGCTGGCAAAAATAATCTCCTCCATGGTGGGTAGGCGGAGGGTAGAGGTATGGTAGTACACCCCGTGAAGTGTAGCTACCCACCCTTTATCCTCTCTTTACACTCCATGGAGGGTTAAGGGAGGGCAGGCGTACCTTCCGTCTACACTCCCTGGTGTTCTCACAGCTACCCACCGCTTACCTCTGCCCTACCCACCGTGGAGTGTAAGGGAGGTGTAGCACTACCCTCGCTCTACCCTTGCTGGAACGCGCACGGCTTACTTGTCGAGACCAATTTCCCTTAGGAGAAAAACCACCCGTGCCATATTGAAAATTAAGGCGCGTTCATGGAAAAAAATAGCGTTTAACTTCAACTCATTCAAAAATTGACTTGACGCCAATTGGAAGTTTATAGAAAAAAATAGCGAGGACTAGATGCTATTTATTCGCTTCTTACAACTAATTACGAATTCTCAGATTTACGAATATTGTTCTGGTTTTACTGTCGGAAAGATTCTGGAAATCTCATGTCATATAAGCAGGAAAACTGCCTTAGAGTCTGGAGGAAAATGAAGTAGACGTCTATTGCATATTTTTCATCCCGTGAATTTTTCTTCCCATGTTACACGGCAATTATTAACAAATCCCTGAAGAAACCCGCGAAACAAACGACTATGACATCGCGCTCTTAAGTTAATTTCAAACTAATTCAAAATCCATCCTTTTTAGACGCTAATTTTTCAAAGCAATCAACACAAATTTTGGGCAAAGCTTCAAAGCTTCAAGTTTATTAATAAATTGTGGGGCACCAATTATAATCCCTTTCGTTTTCAGAGGATTGATTTGCAACAAATTTTCAAAAAACTCCTATGTTTTTATTGTCATGTAATTGGAATTTTGTCTATGATTACATAAGTATACTCTTGCATGAATATCTACGCATGTTTCTATTGGCATGTAATGTGCATGTATGAAATTCAAATAATTAGTATATTGTCTATTTGCTGCACCAAAACCAAAAAGGTAAAATTGTAATCCTGTTCCATGGGACACTAGTCCTCGAACAATAAAATTCTATTCTAATTTTTCCGTAACTTAAGACGTGTTTCGCGCTGTTTCCATTGCCGGTATGGGTTTTCGAATCTGGTGCTAGTATCGCGCTAATGTTAATTTCACGCTGACTTTTATTATAAATCCGCCTTAACTTGCTGGAAGATAAGATCTTGGATGAAAAGTTCGTGAATACAGGATAATTATATCAGCGGGATGGACGCCAGGGTTCCTACTTGTAGCGCCTGGGATCACGTGGCTCGTCCGACGATAACGTAATAATAACGACGTAGAGGCCAATTCACTTTCAAAACAGTTGCATGCCAAACATAGGCAGGTAGTCGTCCTACGCACTGTAGCTGTAATGGTCGTCTTGTCAATCCTTGCAGATCCAAGGACCTACTAAAAAAATAGTAGGGTCTCGGATCAAGAGAGACAACAGCATTATTTTTAGTTATAATGCTGTTGTCTCTCGGATTGAAGATTAAACATAAGCGTGAGAATAGCAAAAGAACAACGGAAAGCAGGGGCTATCGAGAAATTCGTAAGTGCCCATAAATGATTGGCACATTATTGAGGAAAATCTTATTTTTCTCCTCTGAAGATTAACGACTATCAATTATGTATATTCATAACGGTCATGCCTATTTTCACCCACAAAATGAATATCGGGAAATGTCTTAAGGACCCAAAATAATGCAGTATCAATATTTTTGTAAAGTTAATTGTCATGAACGAATTAATGGTAGCCAGCAGGGCTATATACATTAGGCTGGGCCGAAGAAAGTTTTTTTTTTCCGGATCAAATTTGCCCTATACGGATAAGTTGTGCACCTACTGATATAAGGATCTTGCACGAAAATTTTTTTCGAAATAGGATAATATTAACCACTGCCGCCCGAGCTCTAAAGTTTAAAATTTTGCGAAAATTCAGGCGAAAATGAAACACCAACGGTTATGGAGAATAGTTTGTTGCATATGCTAGAATATTGGTAAATGTCAATGATTGATATATATATATATATATATATTTAGATTACAACACTGAAATTTGACGTTTATTTGACGAAATCTATGGCTTATACGATGCCTAAGAATTAACATCAAAAGTAGAGTATAGGCAATTCGCACAACACCAAAAATTTTACAGACTCGAAGCTTCACTCCAAAAAGATCGCTTTTGGGAGCCGTATTTAGGATAAATTAATATTTTTTTCGAATTTAGTTCCTTTATTAATGTCTCATCCTTCATTTGAATATAGATAATACTTTAAAACAGACGGAAAATTTAAACTTTTTAAAACTAACCTCAATTATGATGAAGAATTTTATGAATGCTTAGCTATTACCACAAAAAAATCAGTTAATCAAGGTAGGATAAAGGCACAGCCTGATCACCAAGTATTTATTTAAGTAGCTCTTTGCTATTTTCGTGGAGAAACTACCCAGAACTCACCATGAGGAGGCTACTATCGAGTTCCATCCGAGCCCCCACAAACCGTCCTCCCATGGGGAACGTTTGTAGGCATATGGCTATCACTCGTTCTTATTATACCTTACACTGTGCTTTATTTTCAAATTTTCTTTGAAGTTTTTGGTCTTTGATGCATGATAATGCCATCCATGCCCGATTTCTGGACTGCACACGGATTTTGACGCCACCGTAATCATTTGTACCATCCTTTCAACTGCTTGTGTGTGTCATGGAAATGGGAATACTTTAAACAAAGCTCCTTTCTTCAGAATATCTCCCAAATATTTACTTGTGATTTTGGCTATTGAAGGTGGTTGGGTTACCTCAATTGCTTCCCAGTCAACTAAGTCGACGTAATATTGTGCATTGAAATTCATAGTTGGAAGTTTGAATTTCCTAAATTCCTTCTTCTGATTTTCTCTTGATTATAATATTTTTTAGACGGCCATTAAACGGTTCAGTTCTCTCTCATCGGCTAGCATTGCAGGCAGAATATTCTCTGGGTGAGCAAAAAAGCGCTTCTCTGAATGATTGAGTAAAGGCGTAATTTGATGTCTCGATCCATATATTTCATGACATGTATCATATTCATGATCGGACCTTCCGTGCATCGTGGTCTCAATTTTTTCGCGAACCACATAGGAGCGTATAATTTCATCACAAAAGTTGCCAAAGTTATCAGTTCTTTTTTTAAGGAGTTTCGGTCGAAATATATAATCGAAGAATGCGATATGCCGTAGTGGTCCACCTGGAATGAACCATTTTCCCCGATCTTCTCGCTGAAAGACTCTCCAGGCTTTCTCCACTTGAAAAAGCACTTTGTCTCCTTGAGAAACCATCACGATATCAAATAGAAGCGCAGATGCGAGTGCTGCAGCAGCTTGTTTAGATACATAGAATCTTTCACAGGCAGACGTAAATCTAGGCTAATTTAAATTATTTACACCCACCTTTTCTCCAAAAAATCATCAACATCACTTGCGTCGCGTAATTCTTCATCTGCAGACGTATCCTCACTTGAGTCTTTCCAAATCTCAGCAACTTCTTTCTAAGGTAGCGTGGCTCATTCTGATGATCTTTTTCTTTCTAACCTATTCCATTTCCTCTTTCTCTTGTTAGTTTCCTGGACATCAATGGCACCAATAATCAGTTTTCTATTACTTCTCTGGTCCTGAAGGAATTCGCGTTCAAAAAATGGCACTTTGGTAGTATTATCACAAACTAATCGGTTCCACTGGAGCATTTACATGCCGCAACATCAAAAAGCTGACACGCGTGACGAAGAAAGTCTCGCTTCAGATCAACGAAAGTCTGCTTGTTGACTGATCGAAGAATATTGCGGTATTTTCCATGGTATTGAATAATTCGTCTCACAATTTGCCTATGTCCAACAACTGGTATAGAGGATCTATTCCAGGTGTCTTCAATGGCGTTAGCCACTGTCTCCGCCTTTCCTGGTACAGATGTATCGGTATTTCCACTTTCTTCTTGAATGTACCGAGAGTACAAAAACATTTTCATCATCTCCTCATAAGGAGGCAAAACACTACCCGCGAACTTTTCGGGTGCACCAAAAATCAGGCACTCCACTCCATACCTTGTAAGCTTTTTCTGCATTTTCGCCATAGCGTCAATATTCTTGCAACCGAAACCACAATACGCTGCCCAATGTAGTTATTCACTCACAGCAATGAATACCAACTGACTGACTACCTCAAGCTTATTATGTGAAATACGCATCTTGTCCGACAATGGATGGGAATCCCCAAGGAAAATAAAACATTGCAACGAATGTGGCGAGTTAATGAGTAACGATAGTAACAGCATGAGATGAGGGAGTTCAAACATCAGTTACGAGTGTGTACAATGGGATATGACCTGTCTGAGAATCATATACCATTTAACCACCGAAGTATTCACGATCAACTCATCGCTGGGGCCAGACATGGATAACCTCCGTCCCCCGTCTCATTCGAACTTTCCATAGCTCTACTATCACTGGCTAGTAGAGCTAAGGAATATTAACTCCAGGTTTTCCAAGAAAGTGCCGGTTGGAGGAGCACGTATATATGGTACACAGAGATAATCCATTAATTATGGGACTTTTCGGTCTATCATTTCCCCAATTTATCACAGTTCTTAGAAAATGCTATCTTCAGTTGAGTAGATCGTAGCTATGTCAGCCTTTTGTTTCGTTTCGTTTTGTTTGAAAGAATTCGTTTGGACTCTACTAGTGCAATAAAATGTCTGATACCTGCGTAGTTTCCTTCCCAGCGCGCAGCACGCTTTGTCTCCGACTGAACACCCACTCCTTTTGCAGTCTAATTCAGGAGAATTAACGACACACACATTCCTTGGATTTGCGAAGAAAATCCTCAGCTCAGGTGAGGAAAGAACCAGTAATTGGATAATGCAGTATATTTCGAGGAAAATAAATGCTTGAATCACCTTTGTGATGAATATCAGGCCGTGATTCTTCGCCATAATTTAAGTTAATTTCAAAACGTACCGGTTTTTCGTATGTTTTAAAGTATTATTTATATACAAATGACGAATGAGACATTTACATAGGAACTGCATTCGAAAAAATATCAATTTATCCCAAATGTGATCTATTTGAAGTGATGCTTGGAGTCTGTTGCGCGGATTGCCTATACTCTACTTTACCTGTTTATTCTTAGGCATCGTATAAGCCATAGATTTCGTCAAATAAACGTCAAATTTCAGTGTTGTAATCTAAAAGTATATATCTATCGTTGTCATTTACCAATATTCTAGCATATGCAACAAATTATTCTCCATAACCGTTTGTGTTTCATTTCCGCCTGAATTTTCGCAAAATTTTAAACTTTAGAGCTCGGGCGGCTGTGGTTAATATTATCAGATTTCGAAAAAAATTTGCATGCCAGATCCTTATAACAGTACACAACTTTCCCGCATAGGGAAAATTTGATCCGGGAAAAAAACTTTTTTCGGCCCACCCTAATATATGTGGCCTCCCAACTTTCATTTGTTATTGGGAAGGCATTACTCAGTCGTCCTTTAAAATTGTAGGTCCTTAGGGCGATTGAAGCGTAGTGGTTACGATTGAGGTAGGTGCGTGGGACTACAGGAATTTTATAATTGGACGTATCATATGTGTAATAAAGATTGCATGACTTAATTTCGAGTTCCTCTACTTATTATTTTCTTATTCAACTTTTGGTTCTAGGTTCACCCAAGCAAGTAGTGATTTTTTGATAGCCAATTTTTTTTTTGCACATGGGTAGAGCTCCTCTGTAAAATTCCATGCTCTAGTCAACGTTTTTGTGTACGGCTCGTGAACGCTTAAGTCCGCTACGTGAACTGTTCTTTCCACCATAATTTGTACCCTTTCGTGTCTCATTCCCTTCCCCAACCCTTCCATTACCCACCATGGGCACGTGCGCTACCCTTCCCATACCCACCACGGGCGCGAGTGCTACCCTTCCACTACCCACGCCCTACACCTCCTCTACTCTTCCTCTACCCTCGGAATGCTCTAAATAACCCTTCCTCTACCACTGCTCGAGGTGGCGCTAATGCTAATACCTGCGGCTCGGCCGGGAGGTAGAGGACAGCGACGTGAGTGCCGTCAGCCACCGTATGCCATACCATGGGAAAAACGGAGCGGTAGGCTACGACACTAAGCGCGTACGAATATTCATGCAAATTATTTCTGCCGTCAAAATCCATTTTTCTACTAATACAAAGCCTATAGCGTTGAGTAAGGTATCAATGGATAGGATTTTTACGGACTTCTGGCATAGCATACTCAGCTTACGTTTGAACACATTGTAATTTAGGTTTAAAAAAAATCTTTTCGATGACAGCGCAAAGAAAAAGGAAGGCCCCATAGAGATACGTTGTAAATAGACAATGAGGAAAAGAGGATTATTGTCGGCAGGAGACGTGTTTTATATCGAGGAAATAAATAACTAATTAGAGTTCCAAATTAATTCGAGCAAACTACATTTGCCGAGCGGCACAAGCAAGCCTGAACATATAAATACCACATGACTATCATGGTAAGGAGAACTTGCATGCAATTGGGCTGGGTAGGACTGCACATGGAGAGGAGAAATAGGTGGCGAGTGGGTGCAGTGCTATGAACAGAGTAACATATAAACGGTGAGCCCAGCACTTCACTGAGCCAAGCAGAAGGATGGCAAGGGCACTCTCTTCCCTAGAGTTAGGTGGCCGTCATGCAATTTCCAGGGTTTTCCAGAAAAATACAAAAATTTCCCCGAGTATTCCCAGTTTTCCAGGTCACCAGACATCCTGCACCATATATGGATAGCCATTATATATCGTATTCTCCATTACCATTAGGATGTTTCCTTAAAACTTAAAACTTTTTAAGTTTATAATCCTAAGGTAGACTTAGTCCCTGACAAACTGCAAAAGACAAAAATTATTGCAAAACTGTCCCTTCCTCGACACAATTCCGAAGCACACCGCTTCCCACAGTCACCCTTTCGACCATTGCTTTTCCCTCAATATCATTGAAGTCCTCCCTGAATCTGCCAGAAGCATGGAGGTGAGAACCAGAGAATCCACCCATATAATCGTTTCAAAGGCCTGGGAGTATCCAGGCCTCAAACAGCAACACTGAGAGTCCCTATTGGTCTCCTTTTCCTCCCCACCACCCACCCCTCTTCCCCCACCCTTTTCCATTTCTACCCCCTTGCTCTCCGCGGATAACGTCACTCTCTCCGGATCGAGAACGGCCTCATGAGCGTCGAAATGTCTCCAAGATAACTGAGTGAGTGTCTCATTTTTTCATGTGTCTATGTTTAGTGTTCAGTCTCTTTTTTGTGTGAATTTTTGTGCATCCGCCTAGTGCGTCCTCTATGTGAAATTATGTATATATGAATATACATAGGTATACAAAACAAATCAGACATGACGAAAATATAGAAACACGAAAAGGAGACACCATCAGTCAGACAGTCAACCCTCTTCTGTTGAAAAAGTCCACGGAAACGTCCAAACTCTTGTTAGCAAAACCATTGTATAAAAAAATAGTTGTCTTCGACAGCATACTGTAATGGGCACCCTAAGTGGAAAAGGGTGAAGATTATCTCTTCTTGGTGACCGAGAAAAAGGTTTGACACCCCACTAGGCCCCAACCTAAGTTAGGGAAACAGGTACCTGAGATGATCCTCCGGAAAAGCTCCATACTGGCAATGCACAGAATATTTTTTGACATTCGTGAGGGAAGTAGCATTTTCTGACATGTGGCCCCGTCACGAAAGGGTTAAAAGTCAACTATGTCTTTAAGAGGACTAAAGAGGTTCAACAGTACTATTTAAAAAATTGTGTTCTTAAAGAAATGGAATATTTCTCAAGAATTCATTTACTGAAGACCTACCCTGAAGGGTACCAAAATTTTAAAATTGATATAAAAAAATTGAATGCTAGTAATTGGTCAGTTTAAAGAATTGATTTTACCAAGTTAACTAAAAAAATTAAAACTATTTTACACTGCCTTAACTTAGGAGAGTAATTTAAATGAATAAGACAAATAAATGTCTTAAAAACACTTTAGTTTAGAATAATCTTGAAAAAATATCATACAGCATATCAATTATGCATTATAAAACCAATGGTTTATAGCATGATTGTTACCTGAAAATATTTAACATAATTAACCTAGAGTAAAGGAAAAACATTCCTTTTCTAAAATTTTTTTAATCAAAAAAGTCAATACAAAAGTAGACCACTTTATAACCAAAATAGGGAGGTTATTTTGCCAATAACATGGCATATGACTAGTATCACAAATCCCTATTCATTACCCCCTTGACTCTAACAAAAACCCTACTGCCTGGGTAATGTTGTGGGGGAATTTGGGAAGAGATAACTGGGTCTCAAGGTGAAAGGCCTGATTAGATTAGGCATTGCTGGAGGTCGGGGAGGAGGCAGACGAGGTCGGAAAGAATTCATGCTATCACGGGAGCTGTCGAAATTACTCGAAATTTAATAGGGTAGAGGGAATCCATGTGGGGAACTTAACCTGCTGCCAATAGAAGGTCCATTAACAGGAGGGGGGCACAAGGATGATGTGGCAGTCATGTTTGGTATTGGCCTGGGGATGGGTTGGTTCAAGTGTGCACCAGGCGGTCTCAAAGCACCTGGCATCATAGGGGGGAGCGGTCCCCTGATGGGGCTTGGAGGAGGCACAGAGGTAAATGGACCCGGGGAAACAGGAGCATGAGAGGGGAGTCTTGGTCTGGGGCCAATAACCATAGGGTTTGGAATTGGCGGTGGCAGGAGAGGGGGTCGATGATGAGGTTGGGGCTCCGGATTCTGCAGGAGGGTAGATTTCCAGCTGTAGAGAGGCCATTGTGGAGTTGAAAGGATCCTGTGTGGGCTATGTGGGGGGGATCGAGGTACGGGAAGCGGGCTTGCTGATAACATAGAAGGTGACCGAAAAAATGTAAATTCACTCTCCTTGCAGCCTGCAGAGTGAATCACAACCACCCCTTTGCTAAGGTTTTCATTCTGCAGAGGAGGATGGCCAGGTGGATGGAGAAGTGGAGCTGAATTTGTCTCGTCTGATGGCCTGTTGATTGAATTGGGAGGCACATGATTTGGCAGAGCCTGCCTCCAATGAGTAATCCCTGTAGATTGGGCAGGACCACAGCTGCCATTTCCAACAGAATTTCTGCTGTTGACTTCTGCAGCATTGCGCCTCTGGTTCCCAGCAACTTCTGTCCCACTAGGCCCATTTGCAGGGTTAGAATTATACTTATGCACTATGACTTCAGCATCATCTGAATAATAGTCATTTTGCGAAGTAGCACTGTTTTCTTCCCTCCGTTTCTGCTGTGCCTGTAAAAAATAAGCTTCATATTAATATTACTTAATCCTCCCCATTTCATTTACTGTATTTGTCCAAATATAGCCCCCGCACGTATATAAAATCCCCCCAACTTTCAAGCTTCACTTTTGGAATAAATTAACGTCTACTATTAACATCTTCCTTTGCAGGTAAAACACTTTTTACGTCAAAATTAGAATATGTACATGAATTAGTACTTAAGTTTAAGGTACTTAGTATTTTAACTTGAAATTTTCAAGCATCTACGCAAGAGAATGAAATACTTAATCAACTTAAACTTTCCCAAACTTTTAATGGTTCTGAACCTTCATTATAAATTTTTGGCCTCGATTCTTTTCTGAAAAATAATTTGGCATTTTCCTTTGAAATACAACTTAAGACTAAAAATATAATGAAATGCACATTTTTCTATCTTCTTTTTTATATATTTGATTCCTCCTCTTCTGATTCACTACCCCCTGACTCATCATTTTCTCCTTGGCCACAAGGAAACCAGTCCTTATCATCCTCATCATTAGAGCCCATCCAAAATATGTCATCCTCTGTACCATCCAGTTCATTAGATATACAAAATGTTTTACTCTTAATCACAATTTCTTCAGGAATGCTATTCCAACAATTTAGTACCCATTGAGTGATGAGGGCAGGACAAGGTTTCTTTATTCTTCCTGATGGAGTATATTCCTTTTCCTCTTCCAGTATCCACTCAGCATAAGTTGCCTTCAATCTGTCCCCTAAGGGTTTGTTTATCGACACATCGAGTGGCTGAAGCAGGCTCATCATTCCTCCAACCATGTCAGAATTTCCTGCCCTGATATCCTTTTTTACTTCCTCAGTAACATGTCCCTCAAAAGGAATCTAGCAGAAGCATCGATGGCATATTGAGGAGAGCTCCTCTCTCACTCATGTCATCCACCCTTTCTCTTGAACCCATACATGAATCCCAGGAGGAAACTTATCTTTTGGCTGAGTCTTCCTCTTAAATATCACATAAGGTGGTAGCTTCCTTCCATCAGCTGTGATACCCAGCATGTACATTATTCCTATCTTTTCATTTCCCATTGTTTTAATCCAAAGCCTTTGGACAGTCACAGTGTTTTATTCTCATTATTTACCTTATTTACCTTACGACTATGCTACTTTTCTAACAAACAGATTTTCCTCTTTGCATCATGCAAGGCAAAATCACTCTTTGCGGAAATAAATTGGCTCATGTTTTTCATGTGTGACTGTTGGATGTTGAATTACATCAGGTTTTTTGGCCAATTCATTGGATGTGCTTCCTTCAAACAGATTCACCCTTGCTGCATTAATAGTTTCTGCCTTGTAATGTTCCAAACAATAATGATATCCCTGGAAATAATATACTTCCACTAGACTCATTCATTTGCACAAATTCAGGGAAGTTAGTGTTTTTGAATCTTGTCTTTCTGCTGTATGCTACTTTTCTAACAAAACAGTCTGGTGTGGTTTCATTACACATTCTACACAGTTCCGATGTACACGGTAAATTACCACTGGTCACTGTCAACATTGTAACTGATTTTATTCCATAAATGAATTATATTTCCCTAATGACTACAATGATCTTGATTTAGAAATTAAGTTTTCTGTACCCCTGAACCATGGAGGTGATGGCAGTGAAATCAGTTCACTCAGCTTTAAGTAGAATATTCTTTCATTAGATGGCTCTCTTTCCCTAGGATAGTCTAGACCAGGGGTTCCCAACTGTATGCCTGTGGGCACCATGGCGCCCACAAACAGTTTTATATGTGACCGCCGCTCTTAAAAGCAGCACTGCACCATGCGATTGTATGCTTTTACATTTCGGCCTCGATATGAGTGGTGGCGGTAGCGTGTGAGTAGTGGATGCCAGTTTATGTTGTGTAAGTTAAACATGCATTCAACATATCTAGTTCATCATTTATTCCTAGTTATATGATCATATTTGGTGTCTCCTACTTCGTTGTTTTTAAATGCTTTGTTATTTTAACCCCAAAATGAGTGGTTCAAGTAAAAGAAGACGAACCTATAATTTTAACAGTGATTGGGAGGAATCGTTTTGTTTCGTCAATGTTAAGGATAAATACGTTTGTTTGTTGTACAGCTGTAGTGTGGCAGTGGCAAAAAAACACAATGTGGAACGTCACTTCAAGACAAACCATGCCACTTTTAATACCAATTATCCACTTAAATCTGAATTAAGAAAGAAGAAAATAGCTCAACTAAAATTGAATCTGTCTGCCTAACAATCAGTTTTTACTAGGCTGTCGTAAAATCTAAAAATGCCACTGTTGCTTCTTTGAAAATTTGTCACATGCCCTGTGAAATGTGACAAATTTTCAAAGAAGCAACAGTGGCATTTTCAGATTTGGGAGTTTTCCTATTCAAAATACTTGATATCAGAAGCCCACAATTTCTTGTGGAAATGTTTAATAAAAAACCCCTCGACCGGATTCATTTTACTCAAGCAAATCCTGATCTGTTTTATTGCCCTATCTATCACACTACCACCTACCAACACTCCTTTCAAATAGGTAACTTTGGATTTTTTTTAAATAATAAATACTATACATTTTAATCCAAAGTTATTTGATAAATTTTGGAACTCCCTCCCTATGCATCTAAAACAAAGTTCGTCTGTTGGATGCTTTAAAACAAAAATGTACATTTTTATTGGAATTGAAAAATAATTAAAGTTAGAATTTAATCTGCGCGCATAAATATTAACCTCATTGTAGTAAATATAATAATATGTGTGAGTTATATAGAAGCAGGAAATCTATGTTATGCTATGTATATCTATGTTAAATCTACGCTATATTAAAGATGTGTTATAATAATGTAAAAGCCGCAGCAATTTTCTACTAAAATGTATTTGTTCTTATAGGGTGTGGCCTTGATCTATCTATCCATGAAAGATAACCACGACGGAAGTTCAGCCACCGGTGATGGTGCAACCGCGCCGGTGGATTTCACGTTTACAGCAGAAGACTGGCAACGGTACTCCCAGCGATAACAGCGGGCTATATGGCATCAGGAATGAGCCGGCAGGCGGATGTTCCTATACACCATAGGAGAGAACGCGGGCAGCATTCTTCCAAGTTTTAAGCTGACAGAGCGACAGCTTGCTTCACACACTAAGGTATTTGAGAGCTCTTCAACCCTTTACATAGCTAAAATAATACCGTGTACATGAGGGCAAGGTACAATAAAAGAATAAAATGGGAAGTTGAGCCGATAGACGACTTCACTGCAGGGTGGTATCGCCTTGTGCGTACTGCAAATATGGAGGTCTGGAAGAAGAATTATTACGAGATCGCATCGTAGCGGGGGTGCGATACGAATTACTCTCGCAGTCATTGCAGATGGATCCCGATTTCACATTGGCCAGGGCCAGAAACTTCAAGGAGCCTGCGCCAGGTAGGGAATATAAAAGTGTTCGCCCGCCGGCATCGAAAAAGACGGAGGTTTAGCCGGTGCCCAAGGAGGAGCTCGAGGTGAACAATGGTACTCATGAAGGAGAGAGGGTACAGGGGCAGTCCCGATGTCCTGACAACAGGTTAGAGGGGTGATCAGCCTGCCAATAAGTTGAGAGAAGTACACTATATCTTCAATCTTTGATTATAAATAACATCAGTGAATTAATTATAGTACTGAGAAATAAATACCTACATAAAAGGTATTTAAAATCACGTACTTCAGATGCATGGAATGTTTACTTCATCACAGAAAAATGCACATAGGCTATACATGATTTTCGGGGGTGTATGAGAACTTTATTGGATATTAAAAAGGGTGAGGTCTCCAAAAAAGTAAAAAAACAACGTCATCTTATATATAGATAATCATTTAATATTGTATTCTTTATTATCAATCTTAATCAAATCAGGACCCAGCAGTACAGAAGCAAGCATAAAGAAAGGAGTGAGACAAGGCTGTGCACTGTCTCCCGTATTATTCAATGTCTACACCGAGAAAGCCATCCAGAAAGTCAAAGAAAAGTCTACGGGAATGAATATCCACGGGGAGAAAATCAGCATGCTACGACCTGGCACCCGAACCGAAAGAGATTTGAAGAAAGTGTTCCTTGATAGGCATCGCAGCTGTTAGTATTAATACAGCACCACTTCGGTCCGATTCGGTCGATTGTACCACATCAGTGAATTAATTATAGTACTGAGAAATAAATACCTACATAAAAGGTATTTAAAATCACGTACTTCAGATGCATGGAATGTTTACTTCATCACAGAAAAATGCACATAGGCTATACATGATTTTCGGGGGTGTATGAGAACTTTATTGGATATTAAAAAGGGTGAGGTCTCCAAAAAAGTAAAAAAACAACGTCATCTTATATATAGATAATCATTTAATATTGTATTCTTTATTATCAATCTTAATCAAATCAGGACCCAGCAGTACAGAAGCAAGCATAAAGAAAGGAGTGAGACAAGGCTGTGCACTGTCTCCCGTATTATTCAATGTCTACACCGAGAAAGCCATCCAGAAAGTCAAAGAAAAGTCTACGGGAATGAATATCCACGGGGAGAAAATCAGCATGCTACGACCTGGCACCCGAACCGAAAGAGATTTGAAGAAAGTGTTCCTTGATAGGCATCGCAGCTGTTAGTATTAATACAGCACCACTTCGGTGAACCAGTCCATAACATGAATAACAATCGAAGAGTAAACATCTGAGAAGAAAAGTAAATGGTTTTACGGCACCCGCTACCATAGACAGTGTGACGCTTTGTGTTTTCGTAAAGTCGTAGGAAAATGGAAAGACTTTTAATGGAAAGACTAATTCCTGGTTTTCAAGGCCTAAAATATATTCATGTCTCCCGATTTTCAAGGACTGTAGACAACTTGTGTATTGTATTGGTCTCCATCAGCATCCTTGAGTGGATGATTATGCTCTGTAAAAATGACTCATTATCTGAAGTAGCTTACAGAACACATAAGGATGCAAAACACTCACTTGTTTTTTTCGGAGAGAAGCCCTCTCCTCCTCATCATCCGAGTAATCTAGAGAGTGAGCTTGTGGCTCACGCTCCCAAGAGTCGTCACTGTGATCCATCCTGCAAAAGACAATCCAATTTGAGTGATAAAATCTAGCCACATTCCATACAAAACTGCTAAGCTTTCTGTTGATGGCATTTGTAAACATAGAACCGTTGAGAAGCTCAGTGGAAGATTCAACGGATGTTAAGACACATCAAGTCTAATAGAGAGACCAAAATGAATTACGTGAATGCTGTTCACGGTACACCACCAAGTTCCTTAGTGTGAATGATACATTTTGGACATAAAAATTCACTTCATAGCGGCTACACCAGAGTATTCATTTTCATCCACTATGTTGGAACTTTGGGTGACTTTCGATGAACAATAACTGTACAGAAATATACACAGTAAGATGTACAGTTGAGAAGTTCAGTGGGGGAGGCTTATCGGATATTATGACACTGTATAGTTACCATTACATAGTCTGATATAGAGACCAAAAGGTACTATTTGAATACTAGTTCATTGTACACCACAAAGTTTCTTAGTGTGATTGTACAAAAAATTCACTTCATAGCGGCTACACCAGAGTATTCATTTTCATCCACTATGTTGGAACTTTGGGTGACTTTCGATGAACAATAACTGTACAGAAATATACACAGTAAGATGTACAGTTGAGAAGTTCAGTGGGGGAGGCTTATCGGATATTATGACACTGTATAGTTACCATTACATAGTCTGATATAGAGACCAAAAGGTACTATTTGAATACTAGTTCATTGTACACCACAAAGTTTCTTAGTGTGATTGTACAAAAAATTCACTTCATAGAGGTTACACCAGGGTAATCATTTTCGTCCACTTTGTTTGAAATTTGGGGAGGCTGGTAATGTGACAATACTTGTACAGAAAGATATGATGCCCAATATGTTATCAGGGATGAGGTGTACATAAGCATTTAAATCTCAGGATCACCCACAAACTAATTAGTTAGTCTTATGCCATTCAATAAGTTTCTCCTGCCATGGGCCAGCAAAAAATGGCAAGTTTTGCCTACAGTTTAAATTATATTTCACAAAATCGTTTGTGAATATGTATTGAAAATGAATATGTATTGATTACACTGCAAGTTGATAGCAGTAAGGACGGTTTAGGATCCTGCTTGATGCAAAATGGTCATCCCATTGCATATGCATCTAGAAGATTGACTAAAAGTGAGAATTCTTATGCCCAAATAGAAAAAGAGCTCTTAGCGATTGTGTATGGATGCACTAAGTTCTATAATTTTGTCTCTGGCAATAGATTTATTGTGACCGTAAGCCCCTAGAAGCATTAGTTAAAAAGGAGATTTTTAAAGTCACATCTAGAATGCAGCATATGTTATTCAAATTGTTAAAGTATGACCTGGTTGTGAAGTATGTACGTCAATGTTGCTATACCCTTTTTCTTCCAACACACTACCTACTGTCTGTAAAAAAAGCAAGACACCCGAGTTTGAGGAGCTCTATCGTCTAAACGAAGCAATCAATTTCAATGAAACAAAAAGCATACAAGAGAGAGTTTATTTCTACGTTGGATCTTTTACTTCAAAAAATCTTGTTCAAAAAAATAGGGATATGAATAAATAAATAAATAAATAAATATATCCAGTGCGAGTGTAGCAATGGATAACATTGGTAGCTGCATGTTAGTTTAATTACTTGAAGCTAACCCAAATAACAGCATGTTTTTGCATGTTTGTTTTGTTATTTTCATGTTTTTTTTAATTGTGAAGTTTAGACTAGTATATTATTACTGATCCTTTTTTATACATGATGTGTAGTGCATGTTTGGTGAGAAATCACCCCCTGCCACCTACCTTTATGGTGGCTTGCAGGGTATTACGTAGATGTAGATGTATGTACCGGGTAGTAAGCTGTATGTGGCTGATACTCTGTCTAGGGCATTTATTGATGAATTTGTGCCAGAAGATCCTGAATTTAACTTCATGGTGCATTCACTCACTAAGGAAATACCTATGTCAGAGGAACGAAAGAAAAAATTTCAGGACGCAGCTAGGAGCGACGTAGTCCTGAAGGAGTTAATGGTATTATGGTCGGATGGTTGGCCAGAGCATAAGAGAAATTGTCCTTCACAGGCGAAATGGTATTGGAACATGAAAGAGGATATTAATGTTGAGGATGGGCTTGTGTTTCTTAATAACAAATTAATAGTCCCTACCTCCATGAGACGCTATGTTTTAAATTTGGTTCATGAGAGTCACTTGGGGATTCAGAAATGTAAATCTAGAGCAAGAGAAAACGTGTATTGGCCAGGGCTGAGTAGAGAGTTAAAGGAAATAGTTTTGAAGTCTCAGATTTGCCAAAAGTATAACAAGGCAAACTGTAAAGAGCCAATGTTGAGTCACTCAGTGCCAAGTAGGCCATGGCAGAAAGTTGGTATGGACATATTTCAGTTTGGAAACTTTGATTATTTGGTAGTCACTGATTACTATAGCAGGTGGATTGAGTGTGTTACACTACAATCAAAGACAGCAAGTGGTGTAATTTAGAAACTCAAACCAATCTTTGCAAGACTAGGCATACTTGAAAGGATCATTTGTGATAACATGCCATTTAGTAGTCTGGAGTTTAGACAAGTTGCTAAAAGTTGGGTTTTTGTAGTTTGTACCTCTAGTCCACTGCACCCAAAGTCCAATGGCTTGGCAGAAAAATCAGTGTCCATCATGAAAAATATGCTGAGGAAAAGTATTGATGCTGGTCGAGATGTTTACCTATCTCTGGTGGAGTACAGGAACAGTCCATTTGGTGATGTTAATCTTTCGCCTGATCAATTGATGTTTGGCTGGAGGGTCAGAACAAAATTGCCAGCAGCACAAGTTTTAATGCAACCGGAGGAGGGTCATGTATCACTTAATACCAGATTGCAAGAGAAACAGATAAAATCCAAGTCATGGCATGACAGTAAGGCTAGAGAGTTGAATCCATTACATACGGGTGACAGTGTTCAGTTACAAAATAGTAGAGTTTGGGAACCTGCATTAATTACAGGTACAGCTGAAACACCGAGGTCATACTGGGTAAGAATTCCAATAAGAGAATAGTAAGAAGGAATAGAGTAATGTTGAGAGGGAATTCAAATGAATACTCTCCGGCTGGAAATGAACAGGGATATTTACATAATGGCAATGAGGAGAAGTCACTCAATAGTTGCCCTAGTCCAAGACCTCAGAGTATTGCCAATAATCAGGCTCCCCAGAGTCAAATTAGAAATGTTGACAACAGTTCTCCCCTAGTTCTAACCCGCTCTGGTAGAAGGGTTAACAGACCGGCCAGGTTTTGTACATAAGTTTTCTTTTTATGTTATTGTAAATTTTGATTTGTGAAACTGATGAATATGTGTTGTTCATGCCATGACAATAATTATTTGAAAAGGTTGTTCATTTCACATAAGACTGTGATTATTTGTATGACTTAACTTAAGTCTTAATGTCATTTAATATTTGCGAAAGGGGAGATGTTATGTAGTTGCGTGTTTGACCTGTGGTGTGGTTGTGTGATTGAACTTTGTGGTGACCAGAAGGAAGGCCGGGAAAAACAGCAGATCAGAGAGAGGATGCCAAGATGGCTGAGATGTGACAAGCCTATGTAATTGCTGTCTGCATCTTTTTCATAAGTGAATACACTTCCTGTTCCTGATATGCTATGACTTATTATTTGAACTCCGTAACGGTCATAACACAGGGTATCTTAAAACAGCATGGGATTACAAAAAAAATGGTGGCATGAGGTATCGTACGATATACTGTGCCTACATTGCAGCAAAACTATGTTTGCACCACATATGTATTGCCAATGGAAACATGTTGGACTATGCATGTTAGCCAGGCTTAGGGAGGAGTTTGATCATTTAAAGTGGTATATTTACAATTTCTTACATTTTGCAATAGTTTTTACCATAACAAAAATTTTAAGGAAAGCAACATTTGTGCAAAATTCTATTGAGTTCACAAGTATTGGGATTTATCACTTATTAATAGGTGCTCATGAAGCCATGACAAAGTTCAAGCATGTATACATGCTTGAACTTTCTCATAGATCTATAGATAGGAATACATTTTCCCTCACATATCAGCGAGAGTGAATGCCAATAAAACTTGTTGTTTCATAACTTAGTGGAACTCTACATGTTCACAGGGATGACCTTTTAGAAAAACCGAATTAATATTAGACATTTACAACCCGGAAATCAATGTTTGAATCACATTTGCACCACAGCTTACAGAGGTCAACCACTTTAAATTGTGGTTTAGAATTTTCTTAAGAGAATTCTCTCTGAAACTTATTCACATTACAAACATAATAAAATATGTGTAATTTTGGTAAGTTTTTCGGAAGCCTACAAAGATAATAAATACAATTTCTATTCTGGTGAACATACTTTGACAACCCAATTAAAGGAAAGTGCACTTTTTACATGATACTGGGATTTTCTTGAGTGATTTTGGTTACCAAATTTTTCATGGCAAAATATTCTAATGTATTAAAAATGTCTTCAATTATACTGCTGCTATCTACAATGGAGTAGTTTTGAATGCATTTGAAGGCTTATGGTATTGTTTATCAACTTTTTTAAGATGGACTACATCAATGTTAGCAAGTTTCCTATTCGTAAACTCCAAACATTGTAAGCAGAAATGGACATGGTTACTGTGATAATAATGGCGGTTTCGAGTGCAATTCAAGTTAATCCTGGCGATTCCCGGTACTCATATACGCTGACGTTCTTAAAAATAACTTATGTGTTAGTTGTATTGTTAAATAAGAGGGGGCCTTTGGGGCATTTTTAATTCTTAAAAACCTCTGACATATCTAGCGAAAGCAACTCATCGATATTATATTTTCAAAATCTGGCTTAGCATGCCCATCAACAGTCTATATCGGTTTTTAGTGGGGTCGTACGAACATAATATTAAATGTACCCGGTAGTCATTCGGGGAAGGCAACGTACCGGTAAAGTAATTTGTGCCATTTTGGATGATAGTTGGTAATATGGGAATGAATATTTCATGAAATGGAAGAAGGGTGGAAAGGAACCATGCTTCGGCATTTTCACTTTAACATTCAAGCTAAGTACCTTGGAATACTACTTACATAGGAATATAAATAAATACTTACCTACTATACATGTTCTCCTTTTTGTGAGGCATATGCTTTTCTGAACCACACAGCAAGAAGATGGCACTTTACCCCGCGTTCCTCGCCGTCTTCTGTTAGATCCCTGGCAATTGTAGGAAGTTCCCTCGCAGGCCACGAGAGTCCGCTTCAGCGGCGCAATTGAAAATCCCCACGGCTACACTCCAGTCTAAATCAAGCAGCCAACAGGTGTACATAAGACTCGGAGGAGCTGGGAAGCTTCGTGGGTGAGGTAAACGAAGTGGCTAAGAGCTAAGGCTAATACTGATTATGGAGCAAAGCTTAGGGAGCATATAGCTGAATTTCCGCATCTGACTGTCGCATTGAGTGCCTCACTATACTCCTGCAGCAGTTATGATTTTCACCATAGTGATGCCAGGGCTTTCAAAGCTGCCAGACTATCAGTGCATACGTGCATTAGACTGTTAAACATCCCAGTCTCTTTGACGACGTTCCCGCAGGTCATAAGCAAAGTTACCTCTGGACGGAACACCCGAGGATAATTTCATAGGGGGATTCACTGTTTTTTGGGTATGCGATAACTGCAGACCCCAGCTCCCAATCTTCCTTCTTCACTGAATAGCATACATCGGCCCCATGTGAAGTTTCTTGTGCCTCCTATAGCCCAATGTTCCTTTTCAGGAAGTTGAGTCTTGGAACCAAGGAGTGCTTGTTTGAACCCTGCTACCAATCCGTCACCGCCCATGTCAAGGACTATCGACTTTATTAGCTCAGTCCAAACACTTTTACGACACGCAGTCCCGGTGACAGGATTTTCGGGCCCCTGGGCAACTGAGCGGCCAGGGCCCCCTAAATCCCGGAAAACCCCCTCACTCAATTTAGACCAGAACGGCGAACTTTCAGGTTATTTTATAACCAAGACTTACCTGATTATTAGCTTTTTCTGCAGAAGAAACTTGCACACTGTCATAAATGATCTTTTAATTTACTATAAATTGTCCATTTTTCAAAATTAAACACATGTCAGTGGAATGGGATGGGGGAACAATTTCAATACGAAAACTTTTTGACGGTGTAACACACTATTCACTTTCATTTTACAGTAATCAAAACTAGGACTTACTTGAACTAGAAAATTTTACAAAAAGCCCTATATAAAATGTACTTTTCTTTTTTTCAAAATTAGCATATCCACAATTACTCCCATCTTTTCGGAGATACGGAGATAATTATATCACCACGAAATTAAAATGAATGCAGAGTATTCACTTCTACTAGCTTTGCTTTCACTACAACTCTCTTAATCAAACATAACAGCGGGGAATGGGTAAAAATAATGTAAGTTAAGGGTTTTGACGAACAGAATATATTTTGTTGTGCCTCAATATTAAACTATTTTCGATCATTTGTTTCCTTCCTGTGTGCATAATTCAAGTAAAGTAGAAACGAAAGTTTTCCTAGATGAATAAAGTCTAATGTGACGTATAAATCAGGGATATGCATATTGTAACGCAGGGAAAATGAAATATTTGAGTAGATTTTCTCGATGAACAACCAAAAGCTCCGCGGTGTCCACAATGTACCTCTCTGCATGAACCTCCTAGTAGGGTCAAAGGCTTGGACTGCTGGAGGAAAGGGGCAAATAAACGGAAAGAAGTCCTTAGTAGTGTCCCTCTGGAACGTAAAATAATGTTTCATGTGAAAAATACAGGACTTTTAAGGCTTTGAGGGTGTGAATGAGAAGTTTACTTTTGAGAGGAGAAACCTTGAACGATATTTCGCGTACACTTACAGACCTTAATATTTCTATATCCCCATGATTTTATACGTTTAGAGCCGGTGGAGATTGATAGCAATGCGCACATATTAAAAAATAAGAAGCGTTATGTTCCTTATGGCTTGAAAAAACTTACTCGCACCACGTCATTTCCAGCTCCCGGCGCGTGTCTCAAGCTCCGGACGCGCGTATGAAAAATCAAGTGTAATTTTTGGTGCCGCAAACGAATTTTCATTTTTTTTCAGATCTACCTTTAAAAATCATCAACAATTGATTTAACATGAGTCACTTGACAGGCACTTAACCTGGCAGATATTTACTACTTAAAATGAATTCTTGCGTGAAAATAGCGTCCGCCATTCTATTACGTAATATCACCTACATTTAGGAAAAACTCCCAAAGTTTAGCACAGTAAAGTAAAAGTGTGTTTTTAACAGACCTAGTAGTTTTTTATTCTGCCAAATTCCTCCCACAGCGTCACCCTCAACTTAAATGGGAAGATTTTCGTAGAAAACTGAAGTCGGGTTAATATTGGAATTTTGGCTATGTTTGAGCCCCTGCATCTCAGTAACGGCGACAGAACACGACCAATGACATGCCATTCCATGGTTGCCAATCAATTATGAGTATTTGTACCAAGTTTCATGATTCTATCTCCAAAAAAGCTATTTTGGAATTTTGTCAATTTTTTTTCACCTTTCACCTTTTCGCTAGCTAGCAGCGCTAATAAGTAAGTTTTCTTGGACATGAAATGCAACACGTCAGACGTCTGAGTCTATTGACTAATACATTTTATTGGAATAAGTAATTTGTCATCATTTGTCATATCATAAGTGAAACGGAAATGAGCTTACGGTGCGAGTGTTAAAGACATAGTGATCGCCAGCATTAAACAAGATGGACGAATTTCCAGAAAATGTTGTCTAACTTTTGATGATGATCCCGTAATCCCGGGATTGAAAAATCTCTCTGGGATTGCAATCCTTACTGCGAGGCTGGGTTAGGGGGCCGCGGCCCCTCCCTGCCCCCGTGTATGGGCGCTCATGTATTGAGAACCAATGACACAACACTAGAATGTGTAGCTTGCTACCGCTAATCTGTAACGTTGATTGACTAATAAACGATTATTTACAGTCCACTAACAAGTAAACAATAGACTTTAGACGGGGGAGGGGGTTTCTTGTCGCTCAGGTTCCAATATGTCACTGAGTGGCGAATGTTCGCGGCAAAGGGAGGGAAGGTGAGTCACGGCGCCCGCGCTTCTCACTCTGTCGTCCCCATCACCCAAAAACCCTCGATGACCACAACAACAATACTAACATCATACTTCTCTATTGCACACTGACACACGCTCTACCTTCATTTGTTTTTTTCACTTTTTAAAGAACAAAATTTGGTATTCTTTTTGGCATTTAAATTTATTCATACTTTAAATTTTTATTTTCAATTAATTTATTTTGGCTCGGGCCCCTGGGCATTTGCCCCCTTTGCCCCTTGTCGCCGGCCGTGACGACACGAAAAACTTCCTCTGTCATACCACGTCATTACGCTCAGCCATATTAGCAATGGAGCATTAGTTGTTGCATGACCGAGAAAGCCCGCGCACACGAGCATGATCTCCACCCTTCCTCCCGCGCCTCGCTGTCAGGGAGTGCCTTTCACTTTTCCCCGCCCTTCGCTTCTAGCGGAGCTCCCCTATTGGCCAGGGTCTCGCTCCGCCAGGGTACCTCCGGACCCTCGTCTTTCGAATGGGACGTTAAGGCGTGGTCCCCTTGGCGCCTCTTTATTAAGTGCAGACTAATGCCGACGACGGGTTCCTCTCCACCCTTCCATTTCCATCCCTGTACCTTTCCTTCCTGTCTGAAGCGCCTATTAGTGAGGAAACAGACTTGAAGAGATTTCGATCGAGAACCTCTTCCACCGACCACCGAGAACATCTTCTCCCTATCTTGGGCCATTCGGTTTTTTCCTCTTGATGATCCAACACGTGGTGGATCATCCAGAGGCTCGATACCTTGCTTGGATATGAATGGAGTATGGGTACTGACAATACTAATGGGTAATGACACATGTTTAAGGACTATCGTGTTAGGTACAGTAAAATAATGTACTCGTTGTCACACTCAGTCAGGCTGGATCAGAGTATGCTGACACACTTTTATGGTGGCTTGCAGGGTATTATGTAGATGTTCATCAAAACCAGGGGCACCCAGAAGAGTATGAGGCTCTTCACCTCCAATGCCTGTCTTGATGGTCCGTGGGCATATTCTTCCCTGCGTCTTATTCTGGGGTCACTCGCCCCTAACCCGCTTTGTAGGTAGCACCATCATTATAATATAGACTGCTTTGCGATTTGTAATTTAGTTTAATGCTTCTTTTTCAAAGGCGTGTACTTATTTTTATTTCATCATGTTAACATCAAGCTGTGATAAGCAAAAACATAATTCTTAATGATTTTTTCATGTGAATCATGATGAAATTTTAATAGCCGAATTCAATTATTTCCAATGATGCGAAAATGTTATGATTCATCGTACATGAGAGCAATGATTTTAAAAACATAATACCTGTTAATGACTTATTTGCATTATCAAAAATTTTCTTGGAACAGTAAATTCCAAAAAAACTTTACATTCCAATGTGATATCTCAAAATTTGCTCACGTCACCACATCAAAAATAGTAATGGTAATTATTTGAGGGAGCGCTGGCAAAAATAATCTCCTCCATGGTGGGTAGGCGGAGGGTAGAGGTATGGTAGTACACCCCGTGAAGTGTAGCTACCCACCCTTTATCCTCTCTTTACACTCCATGGAGGGTTAAGGGAGGGCAGGCGTACCTTCCGTCTACACTCCCTGGTGTTCTCACAGCTACCCACCGCTTACCTCTGCCCTACCCACCGTGGAGTGTAAGGGAGGTGTAGCACTACCCTCGCTCTACCCTTGCTGGAACGCGCACGGCTTACTTGTCGAGACCAATTTCCCTTAGGAGAAAAACCACCCGTGCCATATTGAAAATTAAGGCGCGTTCATGGAAAAAAATAGCGTTTAACTTCAACTCATTCAAAAATTGACTTGACGCCAATTGGAAGTTTATAGAAAAAAATAGCGAGGACTAGATGCTATTTATTCGCTTCTTACAACTAATTACGAATTCTCAGATTTACGAATATTGTTCTGGTTTTACTGTCGGAAAGATTCTGGAAATCTCATGTCATATAAGCAGGAAAACTGCCTTAGAGTCTGGAGGAAAATGAAGTAGACGTCTATTGCATATTTTTCATCCCGTGAATTTTTCTTCCCATGTTACACGGCAATTATTAACAAATCCCTGAAGAAACCCGCGAAACAAACGACTATGACATCGCGCTCTTAAGTTAATTTCAAACTAATTCAAAATCCATCCTTTTTAGACGCTAATTTTTCAAAGCAATCAACACAAATTTTGGGCAAAGCTTCAAAGCTTCAAGTTTATTAATAAATTGTGGGGCACCAATTATAATCCCTTTCGTTTTCAGAGGATTGATTTGCAACAAATTTTCAAAAAACTCCTATGTTTTTATTGTCATGTAATTGGAATTTTGTCTATGATTACATAAGTATAGTCTTGCATGAATATCTACGCATGTTTCTATTGGCATGTAATGTGCATGTATGAAATTCAAATAATTAGTATATTGTCTATTTGCTGCACCAAAACCAAAAAGGTAAAATTGTAATCCTGTTCCATGGGACACTAGTCCTCGAACAATAAAATTCTATTCTAATTTTTCCGTAACTTAAGACGTGTTTCGCGCTGTTTCCATTGCCGGTATGGGTTTTCGAATCTGGTGCTAGTATCGCGCTAATGTTAATTTCACGCTGACTTTTACTATAAATCCGCCTTAACTTGCTGGAAGATAAGATCTTGGATGAAAAGTTCGTGAATACAGGATAATTATATCAGCGGGATGGACGCCAGGGTTCCTACTTGTAGCGCCTGGGATCACGTGGCTCGTCCGACGATAACGTAATAATAACGACGTAGAGGCCAATTCACTTTCAAAACAGTTGCATGCCAAACATAGGCAGGTAGTCGTCCTACGCACTGTAGCTGTAATGGTCGTCTTGTCAATCCTTGCAGATCCAAGGACCTACTAAAAAAATAGTAGGGTCTCGGATCAAGAGAGACAACAGCATTATTTTTAGTTATAATGCTGTTGTCTCTCGGATTGAAGATTAAACATAAGCGTGAGAATAGCAAAAGAACAACGGAAAGCAGGGGCTATCGAGAAATTCGTAAGTGCCCATAAATGATTGGCACATTATTGAGGAAAATCTTATTTTTCTCCTCTGAAGTTTAACGACTATCAATTATGTATATTCATAACGGTCATGCCTATTTTCACCCACAAAATGAATATCGGGAAATGTCTTAAGGACCCAAAATAATGCAGTATCAATATTTTTGTAAAGTTAATTGTCATGAACGAATTAATGGTAGCCAGCAGGGCTATATACATTAGGCTGGGCCGAAGAAAGTTTTTTTTTCCGGATCAAATTTGCCCTATACGGATAAGTTGTGCACCTACTGATATAAGGATCTTGCACGAAAATTTTTTTCGAAATAGGATAATATTAACCACTGCCGCCCGAGCTCTAAAGTTTAAAATTTTGCGAAAATTCAGGCGAAAATGAAACACCAACGGTTATGGAGAATAGTTTGTTGCATATGCTAGAATATTGGTAAATGTCAATGATTGATATATATATATATATATATTTAGATTACAACACTGAAATTTGACGTTTATTTGACGAAATCTATGGCTTATACGATGCCTAAGAATTAACATCAAAAGTAGAGTATAGGCAATTCGCACAACACCAAAAATTTTACAGACTCGAAGCTTCACTCCAAAAAGATCGCTTTTGGGAGCCGTATTTAGGATAAATTAATATTTTTTTCGAATTTAGTTCCTTTATTAATGTCTCATCCTTCATTTGAATATAGATAATACTTTAAAACAGACGGAAAATTTAAACTTTTTAAAACTAACCTCAATTATGATGAAGAATTTTATGAATGCTTAGCTATTACCACAAAAAAATCAGTTAATCAAGGTAGGATAAAGGCACAGCCTGATCACCAAGTATTTATTTAAGTAGCTCTTTGCTATTTTCGTGGAGAAACTACCCAGAACTCACCATGAGGAGGCTACTATCGAGTTCCATCCGAGCCCCCACAAACCGTCCTCCCATGGGGAACGTTTGTAGGCATATGGCTATCACTCGTTCTTATTATACCTTACACTGTGCTTTATTTTCAAATTTTCTTTGAAGTTTTTGGTCTTTGATGCATGATAATGCCATCCATGCCCGATTTCTGGACTGCACACGGATTTTGACGCCACCGTAATCATTTGTACCATCCTTTCAACTGCTTGTGTGTGTCATGGAAATGGGAATACTTTAAACAAAGCTCCTTTCTTCAGAATATCTCCCAAATATTTACTTGTGATTTTGGCTATTGAAGGTGGTTGGGTTACCTCAATTGCTTCCCAGTCAACTAAGTCGACGTAATATTGTGCATTGAAATTCATAGTTGGAAGTTTGAATTTCCTAAATTCCTTCTTCTGATTTTCTCTTGATTATAATATTTTTTAGACGGCCATTAAACGGTTCAGTTCTCTCTCATCGGCTAGCATTGCAGGCAGAATATTCTCTGGGTGAGCAAAAAAGCGCTTCTCTGAATGATTGAGTAAAGGCGTAATTTGATGTCTCGATCCATATATTTCATGACATGTATCATATTCATGATCGGACCTTCCGTGCATCGTGGTCTCAATTTTTTCGCGAACCACATAGGAGCGTATAATTTCATCACAAAAGTTGCCAAAGTTATCAGTTCTTTTTTTTAAGGAGTTTCGGTCGAAACATATAATCGAAGAATGCGATATGCCGTAGTGGTCCACCTGGAATGAACCATTTTCCCCGATCTTCTCGCTGAAAGACTCTCCAGGCTTTCTCCACTTGAAAAAGCACTTTGTCTCCTTGAGAAACCATCACGATATCAAATAGAAGCGCAGATGCGAGTGCTGCAGCAGCTTGTTTAGATACATAGAATCTTTCACAGGCAGACGTAAATCTAGGCTAATGTAAATTATTTACACCCACCTTTTCTCCAAAAAATCATCAACATCACTTGCGTCGCGTAATTCTTCATCTGCAGACGTATCCTCACTTGAGTCTTTCCAAATCTCAGCAACTTCTTTCTAAGGTAGCGTGGCTCATTCTGATGATCTTTTTCTTTCTAACCTATTCCATTTCCTCTTTCTCTTGTTAGTTTCCTGGACATCAATGGCACCAATAATCAGTTTTCTATTACTTCTCTGGTCCTGAAGGAATTCGCGTTCAAAAAATGGCACTTTGGTAGTATTATCACAAACTAATCGGTTCCACTGGAGCATTTACATGCCGCAACATCAAAAAGCTGACACGCGTGACGAAGAAAGTCTCGCTTCAGATCAACGAAAGTCTGCTTGTTGACTGATCGAAGAATATTGCGGTATTTTCCATGGTATTGAATAATTCGTCTCACAATTTGCCTATGTCCAACAACTGGTATAGAGGATCTATTCCAGGTGTCTTCAATGGCGTTAGCCACTGTCTCCGCCTTTCCTGGTACAGATGTATCGGTATTTCCACTTTCTTCTTGAATGTACCGAGAGTACAAAAACATTTTCATCATCTCCTCATAAGGAGGCAAAACACTACCCGCGAACTTTTCGGGTGCACCAAAAATCAGGCACTCCACTCCATACCTTGTAAGCTTTTTCTGCATTTTCGCCATAGCGTCAATATTCTTGCAACCGAAACCACAATACGCTGCCCAATGTAGTTATTCACTCACAGCAATGAATACCAACTGACTGACTACCTCAAGCTTATTATGTGAAATACGCATCTTGTCCGACAATGGATGGGAATCCCCAAGGAAAATAAAACATTGCAACGAATGTGGCGAGTTAATGAGTAACGATAGTAACAGCATGAGATGAGGGAGTTCAAACATCAGTTACGAGTGTGTACAATGGGATATGACCTGTCTGAGAATCATATACCATTTAACCACCGAAGTATTCACGATCAACTCATCGCTGGGGCCAGACATGGATAACCTCCGTCCCCCGTCTCATTCGAACTTTCCATAGCTCTACTATCACTGGCTAGTAGAGCTAAGGAATATTAACTCCCGGATTTTCCAAGAAAGTGCCGGTTGGAGGAGCACGTATATATGGTACACAGAGATAATCCATTAATTATGGGACTTTTCGGTCTATCATTTCCCCAATTTATCACAGTTCTTAGAAAATGCTATCTTCAGTTGAGTAGATCGTAGCTATGTCAGCCTTTTGTTTCGTTTCGTTTTGTTTGAAAGAATTCGTTTGGACTCTACTAGTGCAATAAAATGTCTGATACCTGCGTAGTTTCCTTCCCAGCGCGCAGCACGCTTTGTCTCCGACTGAACACCCACTCCTTTTGCAGTCTAATTCAGGAGAATTAACGACACACACATTCCTTGGATTTGCGAAGAAAATCCTCAGCTCAGGTGAGGAAAGAACCAGTAATTGGATAATGCAGTATATTTCGAGGAAAATAAATGCTTGAATCACCTTTGTGATGAATATCAGGCCGTGATTCTTCGCCATAATTTAAGTTAATTTCAAAACGTACCGGTTTTTCGTATGTTTTAAAGTATTATTTATATACAAATGACGAATGAGACATTTACATAGGAACTGCATTCGAAAAAATATCAATTTATCCCAAATGTGATCTATTTGAAGTGATGCTTGGAGTCTGTTGCGCGGATTGCCTATACTCTACTTTACCTGTTTATTCTTAGGCATCGTATAAGCCATAGATTTCGTCAAATAAACGTCAAATTTCAGTGTTGTAATCTAAAAGTATATATCTATCGTTGTCATTTACCAATATTCTAGCATATGCAACAAATTATTCTCCATAACCGTTTGTGTTTCATTTCCGCCTGAATTTTCGCAAAATTTTAAACTTTAGAGCTCGGGCGGCTGTGGTTAATATTATCAGATTTCGAAAAAAATTTGCATGCCAGATCCTTATAACAGTACACAACTTTCCCGGATAGGGAAAATTTGATCCGGGAAAAAAACTTTTTTCGGCCCACCCTAATATATGTGGCCTCCCAACTTTCATTTGTTATTGGGAAGGCATTACTCAGTCGTCCTTTAAAATTGTAGGTCCTTAGGGCGATTGAAGCGTAGTGGTTACGATTGAGGTAGGTGCGTGGGACTACAGGAATTTTATAATTGGACGTATCATATGTGTAATAAAGATTGCATGACTTAATTTCGAGTTCCTCTACTTATTATTTTCTTATTCAACTTTTGGTTCTAGGTTCACCCAAGCAAGTAGTGATTTTTTGATAGCCAATTTTTTTTTGCACATGGGTAGAGCTCCTCTGTAAAATTCCATGCTCTAGTCAACGTTTTTGTGTACGGCTCGTGAACGCTTAAGTCCGCTACGTGAACTGTTCTTTCCACCATAATTTGTACCCTTTCGTGTCTCATTCCCTTCCCCAACCCTTCCATTACCCACCATGGGCACGTGCGCTACCCTTCCCATACCCACCACGGGCGCGAGTGCTACCCTTCCACTACCCACGCCCTACACCTCCTCTACTCTTCCTCTACCCTCGGAATGCTCTAAATAACCCTTCCTCTACCACTGCTCGAGGTGGCGCTAATTTTAATACCTGCGGCTCGGCCGGGAGGTAGAGGACAGCGACGTGAGTGCCGTCAGCCACCGTGTGCCATACCATGGGAAAAACGGAGCGGTAGGCTACGACACTAAGCGCGTACGAATATTCATGCAAATTATTTCTGCCGTCAAAATCCATTTTTCTACTAATACAAAGCCTATAGCGTTGAGTAAGGTATCAATGGATAGGATTTTTACGGACTTCTGGCATAGCATACTCAGCTTACGTTTGAACACATTGTAATTTACGTTTAAAAAAAATCTTTTCGATGACAGCGCAAAGAAAAAGGAAGGCCCCATAGAGATACGTTGTAAATAGACAATGAGGAAAAGAGGATTATTGTCGGCAGGAGACGTGTTTTATATCGAGGAAATAAATAACTAATTAGAGTTCCAAATTAATTCGAGCAAACTACATTTGCCGAGCGGCACAAGCAAGCCTGAACATATAAATACCACATGACTATCATGGTAAGGAGAACTTGCATGCAATTGGGCTGGGTAGGACTGCACATGGAGAGGAGAAATAGGTGGCGAGTGGGTGCAGTGCTATGAACAGAGTAACATATAAACGGTGAGCCCAGCACTTCACTGAGCCAAGCAGAAGGATGGCAAGGGCACTCTCTTCCCTAGAGTTAGGTGGCCGTCATGCAATTTCCAGGGTTTTCCAGAAAAATACAAAAATTTCCCCGAGTATTCCCAGTTTTCCAGGTCACCAGACATCCTGCACCATATATGGATAGCCATTATATATCGTATTCTCCATTACCATTAGGATGTTTCCTTAAAACTTAAAACTTTTTAAGTTTATAATCCTAAGGTAGACTTAGTCCCTGACAAACTGCAAAAGACAAAAATTATTGCAAAACTGTCCCTTCCTCGACACAATTCCGAAGCACACCGCTTCCCACAGTCACCCTTTCGACCATTGCTTTTCCCTCAATATCATTGAAGTCCTCCCTGAATCTGCCAGAAGCATGGAGGTGAGAACCAGAGAATCCACCCATATAATCGTTTCAAAGGCCTGGGAGTATCCAGGCCTCAAACAGCAACACTGAGAGTCCCTATTGGTCTCCTTTTCCTCCCCACCACCCACCCCTCTTCCCCCACCCTTTTCCATTTCTACCCCCTTGCTCTCCGCGGATAACGTCACTCTCTCCGGATCGAGAACGGCCTCATGAGCGTCGAAATGTCTCCAAGATAACTGAGTGAGTGTCTCATTTTTTCATGTGTCTATGTTTAGTGTTCAGTCTCTTTTTTGTGTGAATTTTTGTGCATCCGCCTAGTGCGTCCTCTATGTGAAATTATGTATATATGAATATACATAGGTATACAAAACAAATCAGACATGACGAAAATATAGAAACACGAAAAGGAGACACCATCAGTCAGACAGTCAACCCTCTTCTGTTGAAAAAGTCCACGGAAACGTCCAAACTCTTGTTAGCAAAACCATTGTATAAAAAAATAGTTGTCTTCGACAGCATACTGTAATGGGCACCCTAAGTGGAAAAGGGTGAAGATTATCTCTTCTTGGTGACCGAGAAAAAGGTTTGACACCCCACTAGGCCCCAACCTAAGTTAGGGAAACAGGTACCTGAGATGATCCTCCGGAAAAGCTCCATACTGGCAATGCACAGAATATTTTTTGACATTCGTGAGGGAAGTAGCATTTTCTGACATGTGGCCCCGTCACGAAAGGGTTAAAAGTCAACTATGTCTTTAAGAGGACTAAAGAGGTTCAACAGTACTATTTAAAAAATTGTGTTCTTAAAGAAATGGAATATTTCTCAAGAATTCATTTACTGAAGACCTACCCTGAAGGGTACCAAAATTTTAAAATTGATATAAAAAAATTGAATGCTAGTAATTGGTCAGTTTAAAGAATTGATTTTACCAAGTTAACTAAAAAAATTAAAACTATTTTACACTGCCTTAACTTAGGAGAGTAATTTAAATGAATAAGACAAATAAATGTCTTAAAAACACTTTAGTTTAGAATAATCTTGAAAAAATATCATACAGCATATCAATTATGCATTATAAAACCAATGGTTTATAGCATGATTGTTACCTGAAAATATTTAACATAATTAACCTAGAGTAAAGGAAAAACATTCCTTTTCTAAAATTTTTTTAATCAAAAAAGTCAATACAAAAGTAGACCACTTTATAACCAAAATAGGGAGGTTATTTTGCCAATAACATGGCATATGACTAGTATCACAAATCCCTATTCATTACCCCCTTGACTCTAACAAAAACCCTACTGCCTGGGTAATGTTGTGGGGGAATTTGGGAAGAGATAACTGGGTCTCAAGGTGAAAGGCCTGATTAGATTAGGCATTGCTGGAGGTCGGGGAGGAGGCAGACGAGGTCGGAAAGAATTCATGCTATCACGGGAGCTGTCGAAATTACTCGAAATTTAATAGGGTAGAGGGAATCCATGTGGGGAACTTAACCTGCTGCCAATAGAAGGTCCATTAACAGGAGGGGGGCACAAGGATGATGTGGCAGTCATGTTTGGTATTGGCCTGGGGATGGGTTGGTTCAAGTGTGCACCAGGCGGTCTCAAAGCACCTGGCATCATAGGGGGGAGCGGTCCCCTGATGGGGCTTGGAGGAGGCACAGAGGTAAATGGACCCGGGGAAACAGGAGCATGAGAGGGGAGTCTTGGTCTGGGGCCAATAACCATAGGGTTTGGAATTGGCGGTGGCAGGAGAGGGGGTCGATGATGAGGTTGGGGCTCCGGATTCTGCAGGAGGGTAGATTTCCAGCTGTAGAGAGGCCATTTTGGGGTTGAAAGGATCCTGTGTGGGCTATGTGGGGGGGATCGAGGTACGGGAAGCGGGCTTGCTGATAACATAGAAGGTGACCGAAAAAATGTAAATTCACTCTCCTTGCAGCCTGCAGAGTGAATCACAACCACCCCTTTGCTAAGGTTTTCATTCTGCAGAGGAGGATGGCCAGGTGGATGGAGAAGTGGAGCTGAATTTGTCTCGTCTGAAGGCCTGTTGATTGAATTGGGAGGCACTGGTGGTTGCACATGATTTGGCAGAGCCTGCCTCCAATGAGTAATCCCTGTAGATTGGGCAGGACCACAGCTGCCATTTCCAACAGAATTTCTGCTGTTAACTTCTGCAGCATTGCGCCTCTGGTTCCCAGCAACTTCTGTCCCACTAGGCCGATTTGCAGGGTTAGAATGAGAATTATGAACTATGACTTGAACATCATCTGAATCATCGTCATTTTGCGAAGTAGCGCTGTTTTCTTCCCTCCGTTTCTGCTGTGCCTGTAAAAAATAAGCTTCATATTAATATTACTTAATCCTCCCCATTTCATTTACTGTATTTGTCCAAATATAGCCCCCGCACGTATATAAAATCCCCCCAACTTTCAAGCTTTACTTTTGGAAAAAATTAACGTCTACTATTAACATCTTCCTTTGCAGGTAAAACACTTTTTACGTCAAAATTAGAATATGTACATGAATTAGTACTTAAGTTTAAGGTACTTAGTATTTTAACTTGAAATTTTCAAACATCTATGCAAGAGAATGAAATACTTAATCAACTTAAACTTTCCCAAACTTTTAATGGTTCTGAACCTTCATTATAAATTTTTGGCCTCGATTCTTTTCTGAAAAATAATTTGGCATTTTCCTTTGAAATACAACTTAAGACTAAAAATATAATGAAATGCACATTTTTCTATCTTCTTTTTTATATATTTGATTCCTCCTCTTCTGATTCACTACCCCCTGACTCATCACTTTCTCCTTGACCACAAGGAAACCAGTCCTTATCATCCTCATCATTAGAGCCCATCCAAAATATGTCATCCTCTGTACCATCCAGTTCATTAGATATACAAAATTTTTTACTCTTAATCAAAATTTCTTCAGGAATGCTATTCCAACAATTTAGTACCCATTGAGTGATGAGGGCAGGACAAGGTTTCTTTATTCTTCCTGATGGAGTATATTCCTTTTCCTCTTCCAGTATCCACTCAGCATAAGTTGCCTTCAATCTGTCCCCTAAGGGTTTGTTTATCGACACATCGAGTGGCTGAAGCAGGCTCATCATTCCTCCAACCATGTCAGAATTTCCTGCCCTGATATCCTTTTTTACTTCCTCAGTAACATGTCCCTCAAAAGGAATCTAGCAGAAGCATCGATGGCATATTGAGGAGAGCTCCTCTCTCACTCATGTCATCCACCCTTTCTCTTGAACCCATACATGAATCCCAGGAGGAAACTTATCTTTTGGCTGAGTCTTCCTCTTAAATATCACATAAGGTGGTAGCTTCCTTCCATCAGCTGTGATACCCAGCATGTACATTATTCCTATCTTTTCATTTCCCATTGTTTTAATCCAAAGCCTTTGGACAGTCACAGTGTTTTATTCTCATTATTTACCTTATTTACCTTACGACTATGCTACTTTTCTAACAAACAGATTTTCCTCTTTGCATCATGCAAGGCAAAATCACTCTTTGCGGAAATAAATTGGCTCATGTTTTTCATGTGTGACTGTTGGATGTTGAATTACATCAGGTTTTTTGGCCAATTCATTGGATGTGCTTCCTTCAAACAGATTCACCCTTGCTGCATTAATAGTTTCTGCCTTGTAATGTTCCAAACAATAATGATATCCCTGGAAATAATATACTTCCACTAGACTCATTCATTTGCACAAATTCAGGGAAGTTAGTGTTTTTGAATCTTGTCTTTCTGCTGTATGCTACTTTTCTAACAAAACAGTCTGGTGTGGTTTCATTACACATTCTACACAGTTCCGATGTACACGGTAAATTACCACTGGTCACTGTCAACATTGTAACTGATTTTATTCCATAAATGAATTATATTTCCCTAATGACTACAATGATCTTGATTTAGAAATTAAGTTTTCTGTACCCCTGAACCATGGAGGTGATGGCAGTGAAATCAGTTCACTCAGCTTTAAGTAGAATATTCTTTCATTAGATGGCTTTCTTTCCCTAGGATAGTCTAGACCAGGGGTTCCCAACTGTATGCCTGTGGGCACCATGGCGCCCACAAACAGTTTTATATGTGACCGCCGCTCTTAAAAGCAGCACTGCACCATGCGATTGTATGCTTTTACATTTCGGCCTCGATATGAGTGGTGGCGGTAGCGTGTGAGTAGTGGATGCCAGTTTATGTTGTGTAAGTTAAACATGCATTCAACATATCTAGTTCATCATTTATTCCTAGTTATATGATCATATTTGGTGTCTCCTACTTCGTTGTTTTTAAATGCTTTGTTATTTTAACCCCAAAATGAGTGGTTCAAGTAAAAGAAGACGAACCTATAATTTTAACAGTGATTGGGAGGAATCGTTTTGTTTCGTCAATGTTAAGGATAAATACGTTTGTTTGTTGTGCAGCTGTAGTGTGGCAATGGCAAAAAAACACAATGTGGAACGTCACTTCAAGACAAACCATGCCACTTTTAATACCAATTATCCACTTAAATCTGAATTAAGAAAGAAGAAAATAGCTCAACTAAAATTGAATCTGTCTGCCTAACAATCAGTTTTTACTAGGCTGTCGTAAAATCTAAAAATGCCACTGTTGCTTCTTTGAAAATTTGTCACATGCCCTGTGAAATGTGACAAATTTTCAAAGAAGCAACAGTGGCATTTTCAGATTTGGGAGTTTTCCTATTCAAAATACTTGATATCAGAAGCCCACAATTTCTTGTGGAAATGTTTAATAAAAAACCCCTCGACCGGATTCATTTTACTCAAGCAAATCCTGATCTGTTTTATTGCCCTATCTATCACACTACCACCTACCAACACTCCTTTCAAATAGGTAACTTTGGATTTTTTTAAAATAATAAATACTATACATTTTAATCCAAAGTTATTTGATAAATTTTGGAACTCCCTCCCTATGCATCTAAAACAAAGTTCGTCTGTTGGATGCTTTAAAACAAAAATGTACATTTTTATTGGAATTGAAAAATAATTAAAGTTAGAATTTAATCTGCGCGCATAAATATTAACCTCATTGTAGTAAATATAATAATATGTGTGAGTTATATAGAAGCAGGAAATCTATGTTATGCTATGTATATCTATGTTAAATCTATGCTATATTAAAGATGTGTTATAATAATGTAAAAGCCGCAGCAATTTTCTACTAAAATGTATTTGTTCTTATAGGGTGTGGCCTTGATCTATCTATCCATGAAAGATAACCACGACGGAAGTTCAGCCACCGGTGATGGTGCAACCGCGCCGGTGGATTTCACGTTTACAGCAGAAGACTGGCAACGGTACTCCCAGCGATAACAGCGGGCTATATGGCATCAGGAATGAGCCGGCAGGCGGATGTTCCTATACACCATAGGAGAGAACGCGGGCAGCATTCTTCCAAGTTTTAAGCTGACAGAGCGACAGCTTGCTTCACACACTAAGGTATTTGAGAGCTCTTCAACCCTTTACATAGCTAAAATAATACCGTGTACATGAGGGCAAGGTACAATAAAAGAATAAAATGGGAAGTTGAGCCGATAGACGACTTCACTGCAGGGTGGTATCGCCTTGTGCGTACTGCAAATATGGAGGTCTGGAAGAAGAATTATTACGAGATCGCATCGTAGCGGGGGTGCGATACGAATTACTCTCGCAGTCATTGCAGATGGATCCCGATTTCACATTGGCCAGGGCCAGAAACTTCAAGGAGCCTGCGCCAGGTAGGGAATATAAAAGTGTTCGCCCGCCGGCATCGAAATAGACGGAGGTTTAGCCGGTGCCCAAGGAGGAGCTCAAGGTGAACAATGGTACTCATGAAGGAGAGAGGGTACAGGGGCAGTCCCGATGTCCTGACAACAGGTTAGAGGGGTGATCAGCCTGCCAATAAGTTGAGAGAAGTACACTATATCTTCAATCTTTGATTATAAATAACATCAGTGAATTAATTATAGTACTGAGAAATAAATACCTACATAAAAGGTATTTAAAATCACGTACTTCAGATGCATGGAATGTTTACTTCATCACAGAAAAATGCACATAGGCTATACATGATTTTCGGGGGTGTATGAGAACTTTATTGGTCATTAAAAAGGGTGAGGTCTCCAAAAAAGTAAAAAAACAACGTCATCTTATATATAGATAATCATTTAATATTGTATTCTTTATTATCAATCTTAATCAAATCAGGACCCAGCAGTACAGAAGCAAGCATAAAGAAAGGAGTGAGACAAGGCTGTGCACTGTCTCCCGTATTATTCAATGTCTACACCGAGAAAGCCATCCAGAAAGTCAAAGAAAAGTCTACGGGAATGAATATCCACGGGGAGAAAATCAGCATGCTACGATTCGCCGATGACATAGCAGTCATCGGAAGGAACAGAAGGAGATTTAAAGAAGACAGTAGGAAATATGGAAAGAACAAAGACCAGATATCACCTGAATATCAATATTTTAAAAAATAATTGGTTTGCAGTAGAAGAAAGGAAGCAGGACCAATGTTAAACTACCAGAAAAAGATTCTGCTTACAACTGCAAATACAAGCGTGGGAGTTAGGAAACATTTCATTAGAACATACACCTGGAGCATTGTAGTATATGGCAGCGAAGCAGGGACAATAACAACGGCAGAGAAGACCAGGCTGGAAGCATTTGAAATGTGGTGCTACCGAAGAATGATGAAGATAAAATGGATCGATCGAGTGACAAACGAAGAAGTCTTAAGAAGAGTGGGATAGAAGAGATGTCTACTGAAAACCTTAAAAATAAAACGGGATAACTTAGCAGGCCACTTCTTAAGATACGATGGCCTGATGAAGACAATCGTCGAGGGAAAACTGAACGGGAAGAATGGGAAAGGCAGGCCGCGTATGAGGTATATGGAGCAAGTTGTGAAGGATGTAAAAGAGAGGAAGCCAGTAAATATGGACGCGTAACGCGTCAATATGAAAAGGTTGGCCGATAGAAGAATAAAGCGGAGGGCTGCATCAAACCAATCCTAGCATTGTTGCCTGATGATGATGATTACCATTGATACACTATGTAATAGTCAACCTCATTTGCATGCTTACTTCCGATTTCCTCGGCCTTGAGGAATAGCCGAAGCCGATTTTCTTGCGACGCCGATAAACGCGAAAAGATTCCCGTCTTAAGGATCCAATATTTGTTTGCCGTGGGTGGATTTGTCATAATGTCCTCCACCTCTACCGCGTACATGTTATCTAACTGAGACACGGTGTACATGAACTCGTTCCTGGGCCATCGCCTGCGCCCCTAGTGGCTAACCCTCGACCTCCTGGCCCTCCGGCCTTGACCCAGGTTGGCCTCTCTCGGCCAATTCTGGAATTCTGGTGGCGATCCTAGATGACAAGGCCGTCACATAGAAGTGTCTAGAAAGATATGGAACATTCTTGAAGCACAGAGAATATTTCAGAAAAGTATGGGACTCTAGTGAAGTTTATAGAACTTTCTAGTGGACTTATATACCATACTATTGGAAATTGTCGAAGTTTCATGAAAGTTCTAAGTAGGTGGTGCTGTGTGACACGTTGTTGTTGTCACCTTTTAATTTGCTTAAATGTTGTTGATCCAAGTCATGGCCGAGTGCTCCAACTGGTAAGTAGCATCCATCTCCTTTGGTACTTTGTACAGTTTGTATTTTATTTGTAAACTGTGTTCTTTTGTTGGCACACTGGTCTAGTTGACCTGGCACCCGAACCGAAAGAGATTTGAAGAAAGTGTTCCTTGATAGGCATCGCAGCTGTTAGTATTAATACAGCACCACTTCGGTGAACCAGTCCATAACATGAATAACAATCGAAGAGTAAACATCTGAGAAGAAAAGTAAATGGTTTTACGGCACCCGCTACCATAGACAGTGTGACGCTTTGTGTTTTCGTAAAGTCGTAGGAAAATGGAAAGACTTTTAATGGAAAGACTAATTCCTGGTTTTCAAGGCCTAAAATATATTCATGTCTCCCGATTTTCAAGGACTGTAGACAACTTGTGTATTGTATTGGTCTCCATCAGCATCCTTGAGTGGATGATTATGCTCTGTAAAAATGACTCATTATCTGAAGTAGCTTACAGAACACATAAGGATGCAAAACACTCACTTGTTTTTTTTCGGAGAGAAGCCCTCTTCTCCTCATCATCCGAGTAATCTAGAGAGTGAGCTTGTGGCTCACGCTCCCAAGAGTCGTCACTACGATTCATCCTGCAAAAGACAATCCAATTTGAGTGATAAAATCTAGCCACATTCCATACAAAACTGCTAAGCTTTCTGTTGATGGCATTTGTAAACATAGAACCGTTGAGAAGCTCAGTGGAAGATTCAACGGATGTTAAGACACATCAAGTCTAATAGAGAGACCAAAATGAATTACGTGAATGCTGTTCACGGTACACCACCAAGTTCCTTAGTGTGAATGATACATTTTGGACATAAAAATTCACTTCATAGCGGCTACACCAGAGTATTCATTTTCATCCACTATGTTGGAACTTTGGGTGACTTTCGATGAACAATAACTGTACAGAAATATACACAGTAAGATGTACAGTTGAGAAGTTCAGTGGGGGAGGCTTATCGGATATTATGACACTGTATAGTTACCATTACATAGTCTGATATAGAGACCAAAAGGTACTATTTGAATACTAGTTCATTGTACACCACAAAGTTTCTTAGTGTGATTGTACAAAAAATTCACTTCATAGAGGTTACACCAGGGTAATCATTTTCGTCCACTTTGTTTGAAATTTGGGGAGGCTGGTAATGTGACAATACTTGTACAGAAAGATATGATGCCCAATATGTTATCAGGGATGAGTTGTACATAAGCATTTAAATCTCAGGATCACCCACAAACTAATTAGTTAGTCTTATGCCATTCAATAAGTTTCTCCTGCCATGGGCCAGCAAAAAATGGCAAGTTTTGCCTACAGTTTAAATTATATTTCACAAAATCGTTTGTGAATATGTATTGAAAATGAATATGTATTGATTACACTGCAAGTTGATAGCAGTAAGGACGGTTTAGGATCCTGCTTGATGCAAAATGGTCATCCCATTGCATATGCATCTAGAAGATTGACTAAAAGTGAGAATTCTTATGCCCAAATAAAAAAAGAGCTCTTAGCGATTGTGTATGGATGCACTAAGTTCTATAATTTTGTCTCTAGCAATAGATTTATTGTGACCGTAAGCCCCTAGAAGCATTAGTTAAAAAGGAGATTTTTAAAGTCACATCTAGAATGCAGCATATGTTATTCAAATTGTTAAAGTATGACCTGGTTGTGAAGTATGTACGTCAATGTTGCTATACCCTTTTTCTTCCAACACACTACCTACTGTCTGTAAAAAAAGCAAGACACCCGAGTTTGAGGAGCTCTATCGTCTAAACGAAGCAATCAATTTCAATGAAACAAAAAGCATACAAGAGAGAGTTTATTTCTACGTTGGATCTTTTACTTCAAAAAATCTTGTTCAAAAAAATAGGGATATGAATAAATAAATAAATAAATAAATATATCCAGTGCGAGTGTAGCAATGGATAACATTGGTAGCTGCATGTTAGTTTAATTACTTGAAGCTAACCCAAATAACAGCATGTTTTTGCATGTTTGTTTTGTTATTTTCATGTTTTTTTTAATTGTGAAGTTTAGACTAGTATATTATTACTGATCCTTTTTTATACATGATGTGTAGTGCATGTTTGGTGAGAAATCACCCCCTGCCACCTACCTTTATGGTGGCTTGCAGGGTATTACGTAGATGTAGATGTATGTACCGGGTAGTAAGCTGTATGTGGCTGATACTCTGTCTAGGGCATTTATTGATGAATTTGTGCCAGAAGATCCTGAATTTAACTTCATGGTGCATTCACTCACTAAGGAAATACCTATGTCAGAGGAACGAAAGAAAAAATTTCAGGACGCAGCTAGGAGCGACGTAGTCCTGAAGGAGTTAATGGTATTATGGTCGGATGGTTGGCCAGAGCATAAGAGAAATTGTCCTTCACAGGCGAAATGGTATTGGAACATGAAAGAGGATATTAATGTTGAGGATGGGCTTGTGTTTCTTAATAACAAATTAATAGTCCCTACCTCCATGAGACGCTATGTTTTAAATTTGGTTCATGAGAGTCACTTGGGGATTCAGAAATGTAAATCTAGAGCAAGAGAAAACGTGTATTGGCCAGGGCTGAGTAGAGAGTTAAAGGAAATAGTTTTGAAGTCTCAGATTTGCCAAAAGTATAACAAGGCAAACTGTAAAGAGCCAATGTTGAGTCACTCAGTGCCAAGTAGGCCATGGCAGAAAGTTGGTATGGACATATTTCAGTTTGGAAACTTTGATTATTTGGTAGTCACTGATTACTATAGCAGGTGGATTGAGTGTGTTACACTACAATCAAAGACAGCAAGTGGTGTAATTTAGAAACTCAAACCAATCTTTGCAAGACTAGGCATACTTGAAAGGATCATTTGTGATAACATGCCATTTAGTAGTCTGGAGTTTAGACAAGTTGCTAAAAGTTGGGTTTTTGTAGTTTGTACCTCTAGTCCACTGCACCCAAAGTCCAATGGCTTGGCAGAAAAATCAGTGTCCATCATGAAAAATATGCTGAGGAAAAGTATTGATGCTGGTCGAGATGTTTACCTATCTCTGGTGGAGTACAGGAACAGTCCATTTGGTGATGTTAATCTTTCGCCTGATCAATTGATGTTTGGCTGGAGGGTCAGAACAAAATTGCCAGCAGCACAAGTTTTAATGCAACCGGAGGAGGGTCATGTATCACTTAATACCAGATTGCAAGAGAAACAGATAAAATCCAAGTCATGGCATGACAGTAAGGCTAGAGAGTTGAATCCATTACATACGGGTGACAGTGTTCAGTTACAAAATAGTAGAGTTTGGGAACCTGCATTAATTACAGGTACAGCTGAAACACCGAGGTCATACTGGGTAAGAATTCCAATAAGAGAATAGTAAGAAGGAATAGAGTAATGTTGAGAGGGAATTCAAATGAATACTCTCCGGCTGGAAATGAACAGGGATATTTACATAATGGCAATGAGGAGAAGTCACTCAATAGTTGCCCTAGTCCAAGACCTCAGAGTATTGCCAATAATCAGGCTCCCCAGAGTCAAATTAGAAATGTTGACAACAGTCCTCCCCTAGTTCTAACCCGCTCTGGTAGAAGGGTTAACAGACCGGCCAGGTTTTGTACATAAGTTTTCTTTTTATGTTATTGTAAATTTTGATTTGTGAAACTGATGAATATGTGTTGTTCATGCCATGACAATAATTATTTGAAAAGGTTGTTCATTTCACATAAGACTGTGATTATTTGTATGACTTAACTTAAGTCTTAATGTCATTTAATATTTGCGAAAGGGGAGATGTTATGTAGTTGCGTGTTTGACCTGTGGTGTGGTTGTGTGATTGAACTTTGTGGTGACCAGAAGGAAGGCCGGGAAAAACAGCAGATCAGAGAGAGGATGCCAAGATGGCTGAGATGTGACAAGCCTCTGTAATTGCTGTCTGCATCTTTTTCATAAGTGAATACACTTCCTGTTCCTGATATGCTATGACTTATTATTTGAACTCCGTAACGGTCATAACACAGGGTATCTTAAAACAGCATGGGATTACAAAAAAAATGGTGGCATGAGGTATCGTACGATATACTGTGCCTACATTGCAGCAAAACTATGTTTGCACCACATATGTATTGCCAATGGAAACATGTTGGACTATGCATGTTAGCCAGGCTTAGGGAGGAGTTTGATCATTTAAAGTGGTATATTTACAATTTCTTACATTTTGCAATAGTTTTTACCATAACAAAAATTTTAAGGAAAGCAACATTTGTGCAAAATTCTATTGAGTTCACAAGTATTGGGATTTATCACTTATTAATAGGTGCTCATGAAGCCATGACAAAGTTCAAGCATGTATACATGCTTGAACTTTCTCATAGATCTATAGATAGGAATACATTTTCCCTCACATATCAGCGAGAGTGAATGCCAATAAAACTTGTTGTTTCATAACTTAGTGGAACTCTACATGTTCACAGGGATGACCTTTTAGAAAAACAGAATTAATATTAGACATTTACAACCCGGAAATCAATGTTTGAATCACATTTACACCACAGCTTACAGAGGTCAACCACTTTAAATTGTGGTTTAGAATTTTCTTAAGAGAATTCTCTCTGAAACTTATTCACATTACAAACATAATAAAATATGTGTAATTTTGGTAAGTTTTTCGGAAGCCTACAAAGATAATAAATACAATTTCTATTCTGGTGAACATACTTTGACAACCCAATTAAAGGAAAGTGCACTTTTTACATGATACTGGGATTTTCTTGAGTGATTTTGGTTACCAAATTTTTCATGGCAAAATATTCTAATGTATTAAAAATGTCTTCAATTATACTGCTGCTATCTACAATGGAGTAGTTTTAAATGCATTTGAAGGCTTATGGTATTGTTTATCAACTTTTTTAAGATGGACTACATCAATGCTAGCAAGTTTCCTATTCGTAAACTCCAAACATTGTAAGCAGAAATTGACATGGTTACTGTGATAATAATGGCGGTTTCGAGTGCAATTCAAGTTAATCCTGGAGATTCCCGGTACTCATATACGCTGACGTTCTTAAATATAACTTCTGTGTTAGTTGAATTGTTAAATAAGAGGGGGCCTTTGGGGCATTTTTAAATCTTAAAAACCTCTGACATATCTAGCGAAAGCAACTCATCGATATTATATTTTCAAAATCTGGCTTAGCATGCCTATCAACAGTCTATATCGGTTTTTAGTGGGGTCGTACGAACATAATATTAAATGTACCCGGTAGTCATTCGGGGAAGGCAACGTACCGGTAAAGTAATTTGTGCCATTTTGGATGATAGTTGGTAATATGGGAATGAATATTTCATGAAATGGAAGAAGGGTGGAAAGGAACCATGCTTCGGCATTTTCACTTTAACATTCAAGCTAAGTACCTTGGAATACTACTTACATAGGAATATAAATAAATACTTACCTATTATACATGTTCTCGTTTTTGTGAGGCATATGCTTTTCTGAACCACACAGCAAGAAGATGGCACTTTACCCCGCGTTCCTCGCCGTCTTCTGTTAGATCCCTGGCAATTGTAGGAAGTTCCCTCGCAGGCCACGAGAGTCCGCTTCAGCGGCGCAATTGAAAATCCCCACGGCTACACTCCAGTCTAAATCAAGCAGCCAACAGGTGTACATAAGACTCGGAGGAGCTGGGAAGCTTCGTGGGTGAGGTAAACGAAGTGGCTAAGAGCTAAGGCTAATACTGATTATGGAGCAAAGCTTAGGGAGCATATAGCTGAATTTCCGCATCTGACTGTCGCATTGAGTGCCTCACTATACTCCTGCAGCAGTTATGATTTTCACCATAGTGATGCCAGGGCTTTCAAAGCTGCCAGACTATCAGTGCATACGTGCATTAGACTGTTAAACATCCCAGTCTCTTTGACGACGTTCCCGCAGGTCATAAGCAAAGTTACCTCTGGACGGAACACCCGAGGATAATTTCATAGGGGGATTCACTGTTTTTTGGGTATGCGATAACTGCAGACCCCAGCTCCCAATCTTCCTTCTTCACTGAATAGCATACATCGGCCCCATGTGAAGTTTCTTGTGCCTCCTATAGCCCAATGTTCCTTTTCAGGAAGTTGAGTCTTGGAACCAAGGAGTGCTTGTTTGAACCCTGCTACCAATCCGTCACCGCCCATGTCAAGGACTATCGACTTTATTAGCTCAGTCCAAACACTTTTACGACACGCAGTCCCGGTGACAGGATTTTCGGGCCCCTGGGCAACTGAGCGGCCAGGGCCCCCTAAATCCCGGAAAACCCCCTCACTCAATTTAGACCAGAACGGCGAACTTTCAGGTTATTTTATAACCAAGACTTACCTGATTATTAGCTTTTTCTGCAGAAGAAACTTGCACACTGTCATAAATGATCTTTTAATTTACTATAAATTGTCCATTTTTCAAAATTAAACACATGTCAGTGGAATGGGATGGGGGAACAATTTCAATACGAAAACTTTTTGACGGTGTAACACACTATTCACTTTCATTTTACAGTAATCAAAACTAGGACTTACTTGAACTAGAAAATTTTACAAAAAGCCCTATATAAAATGTACTTTTCTTTTTTTCAAAATTAGCATATCCACAATTACTCCCATCTTTTCGGAGATACGGAGATAATTATATCACCACGAAATTAAAATGAATGCAGAGTATTCACTTCTACTAGCTTTGCTTTCACTACAACTCTCTTAATCAAACATAACAGCGGGGAATGGGTAAAAATAATGTAAGTTAAGGGTTTTGACGAACAGAATATATTTTGTTGTGCCTCAATATTAAACTATTTTCGATCATTTGTTTCCTTCCTGTGTGCATAATTCAAGTAAAGTAGAAACGAAAGTTTTCCTAGATGAATAAAGTCTAATGTGACGTATAAATCAGGGATATGCATATTGTAACGCAGGGAAAATGAAATATTTGAGTAGATTTTCTCGATGAACAACCAAAAGCTCCGCGGTGTCCACAATGTACCTCTCTGCATGAACCTCCTAGTAGGGTCAAAGGCTTGGACTGCTGGAGGAAAGGGGCAAATAAACGGAAAGAAGTCCTTAGTAGTGTCCCTCTGGAACGTAAAATAATGTTTCATGTGAAAAATACAGGACTTTTAAGGCTTTGAGGGTGTGAATGAGAAGTTTACTTTTGAGAGGAGAAACCTTGAACGATATTTCGCGTACACTTACAGACCTTAATATTTCTATATCCCCATGATTTTATACGTTTAGAGCCGGTGGAGATTGATAGCAATGCGCACATATTAAAAAATAAGAAGCGTTATGTTCCTTATGGCTTGAAAAAACTTACTCGCACCACGTCATTTCCAGCTCCCGGCGCGTGTCTCAAGCTCCGGACGCGCGTATGAAAAATCAAGTGTAATTTTTGGTGCCGCAAACGAATTTTCATTTTTTTTCAGACCTACCTTTAAAAATCATCAGCAATTGATTTAACATGAGTCACTTGACAGGCACTTAACCTGGCAGATATTTACTACTTAAAATGAATTCTTGCGTGAAAATAGCGTCCGCCATTCTATTACGTAATATCACCTACATTTAGGAAAAACTCCCAAAGTTTAGCACAGTAAAGTAAAAGTGTGTTTTTAACAGACCTAGTAGTTTTTTATTCTGCCAAATTCCTCCCACAGCGTCACCCTCAACTTAAATGGGAAGATTTTCGTAGAAAACTGAAGTCGGGTTAATATTGGAATTTTGGCTATGTTTGAGCCCCTGCATCTCAGTAACGGCGACAGAACACGACCAATGACATGCCATTCCATGGTTGCCAATCAATTATGAGTATTTGTACCAAGTTTCATGATTCTATCTCCAAAAAAGCTATTTTGGAATTTTGTCAATTTTTTTTCGATTTCAGCCTATTGTGCATCGGTTCAAATTCTCCTTCCTCTCCTTTCTATTAATAAAAACCACGCAAAATCATGACATTGCGTGCATGGGCCTTGAACTTATTCAAGTAAAACAAGGAAACTAATTTAGAAAAATTTCAGAAGGATAAATTATACATATTGTTTAACAATTAATAACTTTATGAAATATTTATATATTCACAATATAAATATTTTTTTGCTTCACTTTTTTATTTTACCCGGGAGTTAAGGATTGCAATCCCGGAATATCGGATGAAATGACAATCCCGAAATCCCGCGATTTAGTATATACGAATACCGGGATTCCGGGATTGACGTACACCTTTACGCTAGCTAGCAGCGCTAATAAGTAAGTTTTCTTGGACATGAAATGCAACACGTCAGACGTCTGAGTCTATTGACTAATACATTTTATTGGAATAAGTAATTTGTCATCATTTGTCATATCATAAGTGAAACGGAAATGAGCTTACGGTGCGAGTGTTAAAGACATAGTGATCGCCAGCATTAAACAAGATGGACGAATTTCCAGAAAATGTTGTCTAACTTTTGATGATGATCCCGTAATCCCGGGATTGAAAAATCTCTCTGGGATTGCAATCCTTACTGCGAGGCTGGGTTAGGGGGCCGCGGCCCCTCCCTGCCCCCGTGTATGGGCGCTCATGTATTGAGAACCAATGACACAACACTAGAATGTGTAGCTTGCTACCGCTAATCTGTAACGTTGATTGAATAATAAACGATTATTTACAGTCCACTAACAAGTAAACAATAGACCTTAGACGGGGGAGGGGGTTTCTTGTCGCTCAGGTTCCAATATGTCACTGAGTGGCGAATGTTCGCGGCAAAGGGAGGGAAGGTGAGTCACGGCGCCCGCGCTTCTCACTCTGTCGTCCCCATCACCCAAAAACCCTCGATGACCACAACAACAATACTAACATCATACTTCTCTATTGCACACTGACACACGCTCTACCTTCATTTGTTTTTTTCACTTTTTAAAGAACAAAATTTTGTATTCTTTTTGGCATTTAAATTTATTCATACTTTAAATTTTTATTTTCAATTAATTTATTTTGGCCCGGGCCCCTGGGCATTTGCCCCCTTTGCCCCTTGTCGCCGGCCGTGACGACACGAAAAACTTCCTCTGTCATACCACGTCATTACGCTCAGCCATATTAGCAATGGAGCATTAGTTGTTGCATGACCGAGAAAGCCCGCGCACACGAGCATGATCTCCACCCTTCCTCCCGCGCCTCGCTGTCAGGGAGTGCCTTTCACTTTTCCCCGCCCTTCGCTTCTAGCGGAGCTCCCCTATTGGCCAGGGTCTCGCTCCGCCAGGGTACCTCCGGACCCTCGTCTTTCGAATGGGACGTTAAGGCGTGGTCCCCTTGGCGCCTCTTTATTAAGTGCAGACTAATGCCGACGACGGGTTCCTCTCCACCCTTCCATTTCCATCCCTGTACCTTTCCTTCCTGTCTGAAGCGCCTATTAGTGAGGAAACAGACTTGAAGAGATTTCGATCGAGAACCTCTTCCACCGACCACCGAGAACATCTTCTCCCCATCTTGGGCCATTCGGTTTTTTCCTCTTGATGATCCAACACGTGGTGGATCATCCAGAGGCTCGATACCTTGCTTGGATATGAATGGAGTATGGGTACTGACAATACTAATGGGTAATGACACATGTTTAAGGACTATCGTGTTAGGTACAGTAAAATAATGTACTCGTTGTCACACTCAGTCAGGCTGGATCAGAGTATGCTGACACACTTTTATGGTGGCTTGCAGGGTATTATGTAGATGTTCATCAAAACCAGGGGCACCCAGAAGAGTATGAGGCTCTTCACCTCCAATGCCTGTCTTGATTGTCCGTGGGTATAATCTTCCCTGCGTCTTGTTCTGGGGTCACTCGCCCCTAACCCGCTTTGTAGGTAGCACCATCATTATAATATAGACTGCTTTGCGATTTGTAATTTAGTTTAATGCTTCTTTTTCAAAGGCGTGTACTTATTTTTATTTCATCATGTTAACAGCAAGCTGTGATAAGCAAAAACATAATTCTTAATGATTTTTTCATGTGAATCATGATGAAATTTTAATAGCCGAATTCAATTATTTCCAATGATGCGAAAATGTTATGATTCATCGTACATGAGAGCAATGATTTTAAAAACATAATACCTGTTAATGACTTATTTGCATTATCAAAAATTTTCTTGGAACAGTAAATTCCAAAAAAACTTAACATTCCAATGTGATATCTCAAAATTTGCTCACGTCACCACATCAAAAATAGTAATGGTAATTATTTGAGAGAGCGCTGGCAAAAATAATCTCCTCCATGGTGGGTAGGCGGAGGGTAGAGGTATGGTAGTACACCCCGTGAAGTGTAGCTACCCACCCTTTATCCTCTCTTTACACTCCATGGAGGGTTAAGGGAGGGCAGGCGTACCTTCCGTCTACACTCCCTGGTGTTCTCACAGCTACCCACCGCTTACCTCTGCCCTACCCACCGTGGAGTGTAAGGGAGGTGTAGCACTACCCTCGCTCTACCCTTGCTGGAACGCGCACGGCTTACTTGTCGAGACCAATTTCCCTTAGGAGAAAAACCACCCGTGCCATATTGAAAATTAAGGCGCGTTCATGGAAAAAAATAGCGTTTAACTTCAACTCATTCAAAAATTGACTTGACGCCAATTGGAAGTTTATAGAAAAAAATAGCGAGGACTAGATGCTATTTATTCGCTTCTTACAACTAATTACGAATTCTCAGATTTACGAATATTGTTCTGGTTTTACTGTCGGAAAGATTCTGGAAATCTCATGTCATATAAGCAGGAAAACTGCCTTAGAGTCTGGAGGAAAATGAAGTAGACGTCTATTGCATATTTTTCATCCCGTGAATTTTTCTTCCCATGTTACACGGCAATTATTAACAAATCCCTGAAGAAACCCGCGAAACAAACGACTATGACATCGCGCTCTTAAGTTAATTTCAAACTAATTCAAAATCCATCCTTTTTAGACGCTAATTTTTCAAAGCAATCAACACAAATTTTGGGCAAAGCTTCAAAGCTTCGAGTTTATTAATAAATTGTGGGGCACCAATTATAATCCCTTTCGTTTTCAGAGGATTGATTTGCAACAAATTTTCAAAAAACTCCTATGTTTTTATTGTCATGTAATTGGAATTTTGTCTATGATTACATAAGTATACTCTTGCATGAATATCTACGCATGTTTCTATTGGCATGTAATGTGCATGTATGAAATTCAAATAATTAGTATATTGTCTATTTGCTGCACCAAAACCAAAAAGGTAAAATTGTAATCCTGTTCCATGGGACACTAGTCCTCGAACAATAAAATTCTATTCTAATTTTTCCGTAACTTAAGACGTGTTTCGCGCTGTTTCCATTGCCGGTATGGGTTTTCGAATCTGGTGCTAGTATCGCGCTAATGTTAATTTCACGCTGACTTTTATTATAAATCCGCCTTAACTTGCTGGAAGATAAGATCTTGGATGAAAAGTTCGTGAATACAGGATAATTATATCAGCGGGATGGACGCCAGGGTTCCTACTTGTAGCGCCTGGGATCACGTGGCTCGTCCGACGATAACGTAATAATAACGACGTAGAGGCCAATTCACTTTCAAAACAGTTGCATGCCAAACATAGGCAGGTAGTCGTCCTACGCACTGTAGCTGTAATGGTCGTCTTGTCAATCCTTGCAGATCCAAGGACCTACTAAAAAAATAGTAGGGTCTCGGATCAAGAGAGACAACAGCATTATTTTTAGTTATAATGCTGTTGTCTCTCGGATTGAAGATTAAACATAAGCGTGAGAATAGCAAAAGAACAACGGAAAGCAGGGGCTATCGAGAAATTCGTAAGTGCCCATAAATGATTGGCACATTATTGAGGAAAATCTTATTTTTCTCCTCTGAAGATTAACGACTATCAATTATGTATATTCATAACGGTCATGCCTATTTTCACCCACAAAATGAATATCGGGAAATGTCTTAAGGACCCAAAATAATGCAGTATCAATATTTTTGTAAAGTTAATTGTCATGAACGAATTAATGGTAGCCAGCAGGGCTATATACATTAGGCTGGGCCGAAGAAAGTTTTTTTTTTCCGGATCAAATTTGCCCTATACGGATAAGTTGTGCACCTACTGATATAAGGATCTTGCACGAAAATTTTTTTCGAAATAGGATAATATTAACCACTGCCGCCCGAGCTCTAAAGTTTAAAATTTTGCGAAAATTCAGGCGAAAATGAAACACCAACGGTTATGGAGAATAGTTTGTTGCATATGCTAGAATATTGGTAAATGTCAATGATTGATATATATATATATATATATATTTAGATTACAACACTGAAATTTGACGTTTATTTGACGAAATCTATGGCTTATACGATGCCTAAGAATTAACATCAAAAGTAGAGTATAGGCAATTCGCACAACACCAAAAATTTTACAGACTCGAAGCTTCACTCCAAAAAGATCGCTTTTGGGAGCCGTATTTAGGATAAATTAATATTTTTTTCGAATTTAGTTCCTTTATTAATGTCTCATCCTTCATTTGAATATAGATAATACTTTAAAACAGACGGAAAATTTAAACTTTTTAAAACTAACCTCAATTATGATGAAGAATTTTATGAATGCTTAGCTATTACCACAAAAAAATCAGTTAATCAAGGTAGGATAAAGGCACAGCCTGATCACCAAGTATTTATTTAAGTAGCTCTTTGCTATTTTCGTGGAGAAACTACCCAGAACTCACCATGAGGAGGCTACTATCGAGTTCCATCCGAGCCCCCACAAACCGTCCTCCCATGGGGAACGTTTGTAGGCATATGGCTATCACTCGTTCTTATTATACCTTACACTGTGCTTTATTTTCAAATTTTCTTTGAAGTTTTTGGTCTTTGATGCATGATAATGCCATCCATGCCCGATTTCTGGACTGCACACGGATTTTGACGCCACCGTAATCATTTGTACCATCCTTTCAACTGCTTGTGTGTGTCATGGAAATGGGAATACTTTAAACAAAGCTCCTTTCTTCAGAATATCTCCCAAATATTTACTTGTGATTTTGGCTATTGAAGGTGGTTGGGTTACCTCAATTGCTTCCCAGTCAACTAAGTCGACGTAATATTGTGCATTGAAATTCATAGTTGGAAGTTTGAATTTCCTAAATTCCTTCTTCTGATTTTCTCTTGATTATAATATTTTTTAGACGGCCATTAAACGGTTCAGTTCTCTCTCATCGGCTAGCATTGCAGGCAGAATATTCTCTGGGTGAGCAAAAAAGCGCTTCTCTGAATGATTGAGTAAAGGCGTAATTTGATGTCTCGATCCATATATTTCATGACATGTATCATATTCATGATCGGACCTTCCGTGCATCGTGGTCTCAATTTTTTCGCGAACCACATAGGAGCGTATAATTTCATCACAAAAGTTGCCAAAGTTATCAGTTCTTTTTTTAAGGAGTTTCGGTCGAAATATATAATCGAAGAATGCGATATGCCGTAGTGGTCCACCTGGAATGAACCATTTTCCCCGATCTTCTCGCTGAAAGACTCTCCAGGCTTTCTCCACTTGAAAAAGCACTTTGTCTCCTTGAGAAACCATCACGATATCAAATAGAAGCGCAGATGCGAGTGCTGCAGCAGCTTGTTTAGATACATAGAATCTTTCACAGGCAGACGTAAATCTAGGCTAATTTAAATTATTTACACCCACCTTTTCTCCAAAAAATCATCAACATCACTTGCGTCGCGTAATTCTTCATCTGCAGACGTATCCTCACTTGAGTCTTTCCAAATCTCAGCAACTTCTTTCTAAGGTAGCGTGGCTCATTCTGATGATCTTTTTCTTTCTAACCTATTCCATTTCCTCTTTCTCTTGTTAGTTTCCTGGACATCAATGGCACCAATAATCAGTTTTCTATTACTTCTCTGGTCCTGAAGGAATTCGCGTTCAAAAAATGGCACTTTGGTAGTATTATCACAAACTAATCGGTTCCACTGGAGCATTTACATGCCGCAACATCAAAAAGCTGACACGCGTGACGAAGAAAGTCTCGCTTCAGATCAACGAAAGTCTGCTTGTTGACTGATCGAAGAATATTGCGGTATTTTCCATGGTATTGAATAATTCGTCTCACAATTTGCCTATGTCCAACAACTGGTATAGAGGATCTATTCCAGGTGTCTTCAATGGCGTTAGCCACTGTCTCCGCCTTTCCTGGTACAGATGTATCGGTATTTCCACTTTCTTCTTGAATGTACCGAGAGTACAAAAACATTTTCATCATCTCCTCATAAGGAGGCAAAACACTACCCGCGAACTTTTCGGGTGCACCAAAAATCAGGCACTCCACTCCATACCTTGTAAGCTTTTTCTGCATTTTCGCCATAGCGTCAATATTCTTGCAACCGAAACCACAATACGCTGCCCAATGTAGTTATTCACTCACAGCAATGAATACCAACTGACTGACTACCTCAAGCTTATTATGTGAAATACGCATCTTGTCCGACAATGGATGGGAATCCCCAAGGAAAATAAAACATTGCAACGAATGTGGCGAGTTAATGAGTAACGATAGTAACAGCATGAGATGAGGGAGTTCAAACATCAGTTACGAGTGTGTACAATGGGATATGACCTGTCTGAGAATCATATACCATTTAACCACCGAAGTATTCACGATCAACTCATCGCTGGGGCCAGACATGGATAACCTCCGTCCCCCGTCTCATTCGAACTTTCCATAGCTCTACTATCACTGGCTAGTAGAGCTAAGGAATATTAACTCCAGGTTTTCCAAGAAAGTGCCGGTTGGAGGAGCACGTATATATGGTACACAGAGATAATCCATTAATTATGGGACTTTTCGGTCTATCATTTCCCCAATTTATCACAGTTCTTAGAAAATGCTATCTTCAGTTGAGTAGATCGTAGCTATGTCAGCCTTTTGTTTCGTTTCGTTTTGTTTGAAAGAATTCGTTTGGACTCTACTAGTGCAATAAAATGTCTGATACCTGCGTAGTTTCCTTCCCAGCGCGCAGCACGCTTTGTCTCCGACTGAACACCCACTCCTTTTGCAGTCTAATTCAGGAGAATTAACGACACACACATTCCTTGGATTTGCGAAGAAAATCCTCAGCTCAGGTGAGGAAAGAACCAGTAATTGGATAATGCAGTATATTTCGAGGAAAATAAATGCTTGAATCACCTTTGTGATGAATATCAGGCCGTGATTCTTCGCCATAATTTAAGTTAATTTCAAAACGTACCGGTTTTTCGTATGTTTTAAAGTATTATTTATATACAAATGACGAATGAGACATTTACATAGGAACTGCATTCGAAAAAATATCAATTTATCCCAAATGTGATCTATTTGAAGTGATGCTTGGAGTCTGTTGCGCGGATTGCCTTTATAGCGCGGATTGCCTCTACTTTACCTGTTTATTCTTAGGCATCGTATAAGCCATAGATTTCGTCAAATAAACGTCAAATTTCAGTGTTGTAATCTAAAAGTATATATCTATCGTTGTCATTTACCAATATTCTAGCATATGCAACAAATTATTCTCCATAACCGTTTGTGTTTCATTTCCGCCTGAATTTTCGCAAAATTTTAAACTTTAGAGCTCGGGCGGCTGTGGTTAATATTATCAGATTTCGAAAAAAATTTGCATGCCAGATCCTTATAACAGTACACAACTTTCCCGCATAGGGAAAATTTGATCCGGGAAAAAAACTTTTTTCGGCCCACCCTAATATATGTGGCCTCCCAACTTTCATTTGTTATTGGGAAGGCATTACTCAGTCGTCCTTTAAAATTGTAGGTCCTTAGGGCGATTGAAGCGTAGTGGTTACGATTGAGGTAGGTGCGTGGGACTACAGGAATTTTATAATTGGACGTATCATATGTGTAATAAAGATTGCATGACTTAATTTCGAGTTCCTCTACTTATTATTTTCTTATTCAACTTTTGGTTCTAGGTTCACCCAAGCAAGTAGTGATTTTTTGATAGCCAATTTTTTTTTTGCACATGGGTAGAGCTCCTCTGTAAAATTCCATGCTCTAGTCAACGTTTTTGTGTACGGCTCGTGAACGCTTAAGTCCGCTACGTGAACTGTTCTTTCCACCATAATTTGTACCCTTTCGTGTCTCATTCCCTTCCCCAACCCTTCCATTACCCACCATGGGCACGTGCGCTACCCTTCCCATACCCACCACGGGCGCGAGTGCTACCCTTCCACTACCCACGCCCTACACCTCCTCTACTCTTCCTCTACCCTCGGAATGCTCTAAATAACCCTTCCTCTACCACTGCTCGAGGTGGCGCTAATGCTAATACCTGCGGCTCGGCCGGGAGGTAGAGGACAGCGACGTGAGTGCCGTCAGCCACCGTGTGCCATACCATGGGAAAAACGGAGCGGTAGGCTACGACACTAAGCGCGTACGAATATTCATGCAAATTATTTCTGCCGTCAAAATCCATTTTTCTACTAATACAAAGCCTATAGCGTTGAGTAAGGTATCAATGGATAGGATTTTTACGGACTTCTGGCATAGCATACTCAGCTTACGTTTGAACACATTGTAATTTAGGTTTAAAAAAAATCTTTTCGATGACAGCGCAAAGAAAAAGGAAGGCCCCATAGAGATACGTTGTAAATAGACAATGAGGAAAAGAGGATTATTGTCGGCAGGAGACGTGTTTTATATCGAGGAAATAAATAACTAATTAGAGTTCCAAATTAATTCGAGCAAACTACATTTGCCGAGCGGCACAAGCAAGCCTGAACATATAAATACCACATGACTATCATGGTAAGGAGAACTTGCATGCAATTGGGCTGGGTAGGACTGCACATGGAGAGGAGAAATAGGTGGCGAGTGGGTGCAGTGCTATGAACAGAGTAACATATAAACGGTGAGCCCAGCACTTCACTGAGCCAAGCAGAAGGATGGCAAGGGCACTCTCTTCCCTAGAGTTAGGTGGCCGTCATGCAATTTCCAGGGTTTTCCAGAAAAATACAAAAATTTCCCCGAGTATTCCCAGTTTTCCAGGTCACCAGACATCCTGCACCATATATGGATAGCCATTATATATCGTATTCTCCATTACCATTAGGATGTTTCCTTAAAACTTAAAACTTTTTAAGTTTATAATCCTAAGGTAGACTTAGTCCCTGACAAACTGCAAAAGACAAAAATTATTGCAAAACTGTCCCTTCCTCGACACAATTCCGAAGCACACCGCTTCCCACAGTCACCCTTTCGACCATTGCTTTTCCCTCAATATCATTGAAGTCCTCCCTGAATCTGCCAGAAGCATGGAGGTGAGAACCAGAGAATCCACCCATATAATCGTTTCAAAGGCCTGGGAGTATCCAGGCCTCAAACAGCAACACTGAGAGTCCCTATTGGTCTCCTTTTCCTCCCCACCACCCACCCCTCTTCCCCCACCCTTTTCCATTTCTACCCCCTTGCTCTCCGCGGATAACGTCACTCTCTCCGGATCGAGAACGGCCTCATGAGCGTCGAAATGTCTCCAAGATAACTGAGTGAGTGTCTCATTTTTTCATGTGTCTATGTTTAGTGTTCAGTCTCTTTTTTGTGTGAATTTTTGTGCATCCGCCTAGTGCGTCCTCTATGTGAAATTATGTATATATGAATATACATAGGTATACAAAACAAATCAGACATGACGAAAATATAGAAACACGAAAAGGAGACACCATCAGTCAGACAGTCAACCCTCTTCTGTTGAAAAAGTCCACGGAAACGTCCAAACTCTTGTTAGCAAAACCATTGTATAAAAAAATAGTTGTCTTCGACAGCATACTGTAATGGGCACCCTAAGTGGAAAAGGGTGAAGATTATCTCTTCTTGGTGACCGAGAAAAAGGTTTGACACCCCACTAGGCCCCAACCTAAGTTAGGGAAACAGGTACCTGAGATGATCCTCCGGAAAAGCTCCATACTGGCAATGCACAGAATATTTTTTGACATTCGTGAGGGAAGTAGCATTTTCTGACATGTGGCCCCGTCACGAAAGGGTTAAAAGTCAACTATGTCTTTAAGAGGACTAAAGAGGTTCAACAGTACTATTTAAAAAATTGTGTTCTTAAAGAAATGGAATATTTCTCAAGAATTCATTTACTGAAGACCTACCCTGAAGGGTACCAAAATTTTAAAATTGATATAAAAAAATTGAATGCTAGTAATTGGTCAGTTTAAAGAATTGATTTTACCAAGTTAACTAAAAAAATTAAAACTATTTTACACTGCCTTAACTTAGGAGAGTAATTTAAATGAATAAGACAAATAAATGTCTTAAAAACACTTTAGTTTAGAATAATCTTGAAAAAATATCATACAGCATATCAATTATGCATTATAAAACCAATGGTTTATAGCATGATTGTTACCTGAAAATATTTAACATAATTAACCTAGAGTAAAGGAAAAACATTCCTTTTCTAAAATTTTTTTAATCAAAAAAGTCAATACAAAAGTAGACCACTTTATAACCAAAATAGGGAGGTTATTTTGCCAATAACATGGCATATGACTAGTATCACAAATCCCTATTCATTACCCCCTTGACTCTAACAAAAACCCTACTGCCTGGGTAATGTTGTGGGGGAATTTGGGAAGAGATAACTGGGTCTCAAGGTGAAAGGCCTGATTAGATTAGGCATTGCTGGAGGTCGGGGAGGAGGCAGACGAGGTCGGAAAGAATTCATGCTATCACGGGAGCTGTCGAAATTACTCGAAATTTAATAGGGTAGAGGGAATCCATGTGGGGAACTTAACCTGCTGCCAATAGAAGGTCCATTAACAGGAGGGGGGCACAAGGATGATGTGGCAGTCATGTTTGGTATTGGCCTGGGGATGGGTTGGTTCAAGTGTGCACCAGGCGGTCTCAAAGCACCTGGCATCATAGGGGGGAGCGGTCCCCTGATGGGGCTTGGAGGAGGCACAGAGGTAAATGGACCCGGGGAAACAGGAGCATGAGAGGGGAGTCTTGGTCTGGGGCCAATAACCATAGGGTTTGGAATTGGCGGTGGCAGGAGAGGGGGTCGATGATGAGGTTGGGGCTCCGGATTCTGCAGGAGGGTAGATTTCCAGCTGTAGAGAGGCCATTGTGGAGTTGAAAGGATCCTGTGTGGGCTATGTGGGGGGGATCGAGGTACGGGAAGCGGGCTTGCTGATAACATAGAAGGTGACCGAAAAAATGTAAATTCACTCTCCTTGCAGCCTGCAGAGTGAATCACAACCACCCCTTTGCTAAGGTTTTCATTCTGCAGAGGAGGATGGCCAGGTGGATGGAGAAGTGGAGCTGAATTTGTCTCGTCTGATGGCCTGTTGATTGAATTGGGAGGCACATGATTTGGCAGAGCCTGCCTCCAATGAGTAATCCCTGTAGATTGGGCAGGACCACAGCTGCCATTTCCAACAGAATTTCTGCTGTTGACTTCTGCAGCATTGCGCCTCTGGTTCCCAGCAACTTCTGTCCCACTAGGCCCATTTGCAGGGTTAGAATTATACTTATGCACTATGACTTCAGCATCATCTGAATAATAGTCATTTTGCGAAGTAGCACTGTTTTCTTCCCTCCGTTTCTGCTGTGCCTGTAAAAAATAAGCTTCATATTAATATTACTTAATCCTCCCCATTTCATTTACTGTATTTGTCCAAATATAGCCCCCGCACGTATATAAAATCCCCCCAACTTTCAAGCTTCACTTTTGGAATAAATTAACGTCTACTATTAACATCTTCCTTTGCAGGTAAAACACTTTTTACGTCAAAATTAGAATATGTACATGAATTAGTACTTAAGTTTAAGGTACTTAGTATTTTAACTTGAAATTTTCAAGCATCTACGCAAGAGAATGAAATACTTAATCAACTTAAACTTTCCCAAACTTTTAATGGTTCTGAACCTTCATTATAAATTTTTGGCCTCGATTCTTTTCTGAAAAATAATTTGGCATTTTCCTTTGAAATACAACTTAAGACTAAAAATATAATGAAATGCACATTTTTCTATCTTCTTTTTTATATATTTGATTCCTCCTCTTCTGATTCACTACCCCCTGACTCATCATTTTCTCCTTGGCCACAAGGAAACCAGTCCTTATCATCCTCATCATTAGAGCCCATCCAAAATATGTCATCCTCTGTACCATCCAGTTCATTAGATATACAAAATGTTTTACTCTTAATCACAATTTCTTCAGGAATGCTATTCCAACAATTTAGTACCCATTGAGTGATGAGGGCAGGACAAGGTTTCTTTATTCTTCCTGATGGAGTATATTCCTTTTCCTCTTCCAGTATCCACTCAGCATAAGTTGCCTTCAATCTGTCCCCTAAGGGTTTGTTTATCGACACATCGAGTGGCTGAAGCAGGCTCATCATTCCTCCAACCATGTCAGAATTTCCTGCCCTGATATCCTTTTTTACTTCCTCAGTAACATGTCCCTCAAAAGGAATCTAGCAGAAGCATCGATGGCATATTGAGGAGAGCTCCTCTCTCACTCATGTCATCCACCCTTTCTCTTGAACCCATACATGAATCCCAGGAGGAAACTTATCTTTTGGCTGAGTCTTCCTCTTAAATATCACATAAGGTGGTAGCTTCCTTCCATCAGCTGTGATACCCAGCATGTACATTATTCCTATCTTTTCATTTCCCATTGTTTTAATCCAAAGCCTTTGGACAGTCACAGTGTTTTATTCTCATTATTTACCTTATTTACCTTACGACTATGCTACTTTTCTAACAAACAGATTTTCCTCTTTGCATCATGCAAGGCAAAATCACTCTTTGCGGAAATAAATTGGCTCATGTTTTTCATGTGTGACTGTTGGATGTTGAATTACATCAGGTTTTTTGGCCAATTCATTGGATGTGCTTCCTTCAAACAGATTCACCCTTGCTGCATTAATAGTTTCTGCCTTGTAATGTTCCAAACAATAATGATATCCCTGGAAATAATATACTTCCACTAGACTCATTCATTTGCACAAATTCAGGGAAGTTAGTGTTTTTGAATCTTGTCTTTCTGCTGTATGCTACTTTTCTAACAAAACAGTCTGGTGTGGTTTCATTACACATTCTACACAGTTCCGATGTACACGGTAAATTACCACTGGTCACTGTCAACATTGTAACTGATTTTATTCCATAAATGAATTATATTTCCCTAATGACTACAATGATCTTGATTTAGAAATTAAGTTTTCTGTACCCCTGAACCATGGAGGTGATGGCAGTGAAATCAGTTCACTCAGCTTTAAGTAGAATATTCTTTCATTAGATGGCTCTCTTTCCCTAGGATAGTCTAGACCAGGGGTTCCCAACTGTATGCCTGTGGGCACCATGGCGCCCACAAACAGTTTTATATGTGACCGCCGCTCTTAAAAGCAGCACTGCACCATGCGATTGTATGCTTTTACATTTCGGCCTCGATATGAGTGGTGGCGGTAGCGTGTGAGTAGTGGATGCCAGTTTATGTTGTGTAAGTTAAACATGCATTCAACATATCTAGTTCATCATTTATTCCTAGTTATATGATCATATTTGGTGTCTCCTACTTCGTTGTTTTTAAATGCTTTGTTATTTTAACCCCAAAATGAGTGGTTCAAGTAAAAGAAGACGAACCTATAATTTTAACAGTGATTGGGAGGAATCGTTTTGTTTCGTCAATGTTAAGGATAAATACGTTTGTTTGTTGTACAGCTGTAGTGTGGCAGTGGCAAAAAAACACAATGTGGAACGTCACTTCAAGACAAACCATGCCACTTTTAATACCAATTATCCACTTAAATCTGAATTAAGAAAGAAGAAAATAGCTCAACTAAAATTGAATCTGTCTGCCTAACAATCAGTTTTTACTAGGCTGTCGTAAAATCTAAAAATGCCACTGTTGCTTCTTTGAAAATTTGTCACATGCCCTGTGAAATGTGACAAATTTTCAAAGAAGCAACAGTGGCATTTTCAGATTTGGGAGTTTTCCTATTCAAAATACTTGATATCAGAAGCCCACAATTTCTTGTGGAAATGTTTAATAAAAAACCCCTCGACCGGATTCATTTTACTCAAGCAAATCCTGATCTGTTTTATTGCCCTATCTATCACACTACCACCTACCAACACTCCTTTCAAATAGGTAACTTTGGATTTTTTTTAAATAATAAATACTATACATTTTAATCCAAAGTTATTTGATAAATTTTGGAACTCCCTCCCTATGCATCTAAAACAAAGTTCGTCTGTTGGATGCTTTAAAACAAAAATGTACATTTTTATTGGAATTGAAAAATAATTAAAGTTAGAATTTAATCTGCGCGCATAAATATTAACCTCATTGTAGTAAATATAATAATATGTGTGAGTTATATAGAAGCAGGAAATCTATGTTATGCTATGTATATCTATGTTAAATCTACGCTATATTAAAGATGTGTTATAATAATGTAAAAGCCGCAGCAATTTTCTACTAAAATGTATTTGTTCTTATAGGGTGTGGCCTTGATCTATCTATCCATGAAAGATAACCACGACGGAAGTTCAGCCACCGGTGATGGTGCAACCGCGCCGGTGGATTTCACGTTTACAGCAGAAGACTGGCAACGGTACTCCCAGCGATAACAGCGGGCTATATGGCATCAGGAATGAGCCGGCAGGCGGATGTTCCTATACACCATAGGAGAGAACGCGGGCAGCATTCTTCCAAGTTTTAAGCTGACAGAGCGACAGCTTGCTTCACACACTAAGGTATTTGAGAGCTCTTCAACCCTTTACATAGCTAAAATAATACCGTGTACATGAGGGCAAGGTACAATAAAAGAATAAAATGGGAAGTTGAGCCGATAGACGACTTCACTGCAGGGTGGTATCGCCTTGTGCGTACTGCAAATATGGAGGTCTGGAAGAAGAATTATTACGAGATCGCATCGTAGCGGGGGTGCGATACGAATTACTCTCGCAGTCATTGCAGATGGATCCCGATTTCACATTGGCCAGGGCCAGAAACTTCAAGGAGCCTGCGCCAGGTAGGGAATATAAAAGTGTTCGCCCGCCGGCATCGAAAAAGACGGAGGTTTAGCCGGTGCCCAAGGAGGAGCTCGAGGTGAACAATGGTACTCATGAAGGAGAGAGGGTACAGGGGCAGTCCCGATGTCCTGACAACAGGTTAGAGGGGTGATCAGCCTGCCAATAAGTTGAGAGAAGTACACTATATCTTCAATCTTTGATTATAAATAACATCAGTGAATTAATTATAGTACTGAGAAATAAATACCTACATAAAAGGTATTTAAAATCACGTACTTCAGATGCATGGAATGTTTACTTCATCACAGAAAAATGCACATAGGCTATACATGATTTTCGGGGGTGTATGAGAACTTTATTGGATATTAAAAAGGGTGAGGTCTCCAAAAAAGTAAAAAAACAACGTCATCTTATATATAGATAATCATTTAATATTGTATTCTTTATTATCAATCTTAATCAAATCAGGACCCAGCAGTACAGAAGCAAGCATAAAGAAAGGAGTGAGACAAGGCTGTGCACTGTCTCCCGTATTATTCAATGTCTACACCGAGAAAGCCATCCAGAAAGTCAAAGAAAAGTCTACGGGAATGAATATCCACGGGGAGAAAATCAGCATGCTACGACCTGGCACCCGAACCGAAAGAGATTTGAAGAAAGTGTTCCTTGATAGGCATCGCAGCTGTTAGTATTAATACAGCACCACTTCGGTCCGATTCGGTCGATTGTACCACATCAGTGAATTAATTATAGTACTGAGAAATAAATACCTACATAAAAGGTATTTAAAATCACGTACTTCAGATGCATGGAATGTTTACTTCATCACAGAAAAATGCACATAGGCTATACATGATTTTCGGGGGTGTATGAGAACTTTATTGGATATTAAAAAGGGTGAGGTCTCCAAAAAAGTAAAAAAACAACGTCATCTTATATATAGATAATCATTTAATATTGTATTCTTTATTATCAATCTTAATCAAATCAGGACCCAGCAGTACAGAAGCAAGCATAAAGAAAGGAGTGAGACAAGGCTGTGCACTGTCTCCCGTATTATTCAATGTCTACACCGAGAAAGCCATCCAGAAAGTCAAAGAAAAGTCTACGGGAATGAATATCCACGGGGAGAAAATCAGCATGCTACGACCTGGCACCCGAACCGAAAGAGATTTGAAGAAAGTGTTCCTTGATAGGCATCGCAGCTGTTAGTATTAATACAGCACCACTTCGGTGAACCAGTCCATAACATGAATAACAATCGAAGAGTAAACATCTGAGAAGAAAAGTAAATGGTTTTACGGCACCCGCTACCATAGACAGTGTGACGCTTTGTGTTTTCGTAAAGTCGTAGGAAAATGGAAAGACTTTTAATGGAAAGACTAATTCCTGGTTTTCAAGGCCTAAAATATATTCATGTCTCCCGATTTTCAAGGACTGTAGACAACTTGTGTATTGTATTGGTCTCCATCAGCATCCTTGAGTGGATGATTATGCTCTGTAAAAATGACTCATTATCTGAAGTAGCTTACAGAACACATAAGGATGCAAAACACTCACTTGTTTTTTTCGGAGAGAAGCCCTCTCCTCCTCATCATCCGAGTAATCTAGAGAGTGAGCTTGTGGCTCACGCTCCCAAGAGTCGTCACTGTGATCCATCCTGCAAAAGACAATCCAATTTGAGTGATAAAATCTAGCCACATTCCATACAAAACTGCTAAGCTTTCTGTTGATGGCATTTGTAAACATAGAACCGTTGAGAAGCTCAGTGGAAGATTCAACGGATGTTAAGACACATCAAGTCTAATAGAGAGACCAAAATGAATTACGTGAATGCTGTTCACGGTACACCACCAAGTTCCTTAGTGTGAATGATACATTTTGGACATAAAAATTCACTTCATAGCGGCTACACCAGAGTATTCATTTTCATCCACTATGTTGGAACTTTGGGTGACTTTCGATGAACAATAACTGTACAGAAATATACACAGTAAGATGTACAGTTGAGAAGTTCAGTGGGGGAGGCTTATCGGATATTATGACACTGTATAGTTACCATTACATAGTCTGATATAGAGACCAAAAGGTACTATTTGAATACTAGTTCATTGTACACCACAAAGTTTCTTAGTGTGATTGTACAAAAAATTCACTTCATAGCGGCTACACCAGAGTATTCATTTTCATCCACTATGTTGGAACTTTGGGTGACTTTCGATGAACAATAACTGTACAGAAATATACACAGTAAGATGTACAGTTGAGAAGTTCAGTGGGGGAGGCTTATCGGATATTATGACACTGTATAGTTACCATTACATAGTCTGATATAGAGACCAAAAGGTACTATTTGAATACTAGTTCATTGTACACCACAAAGTTTCTTAGTGTGATTGTACAAAAAATTCACTTCATAGAGGTTACACCAGGGTAATCATTTTCGTCCACTTTGTTTGAAATTTGGGGAGGCTGGTAATGTGACAATACTTGTACAGAAAGATATGATGCCCAATATGTTATCAGGGATGAGGTGTACATAAGCATTTAAATCTCAGGATCACCCACAAACTAATTAGTTAGTCTTATGCCATTCAATAAGTTTCTCCTGCCATGGGCCAGCAAAAAATGGCAAGTTTTGCCTACAGTTTAAATTATATTTCACAAAATCGTTTGTGAATATGTATTGAAAATGAATATGTATTGATTACACTGCAAGTTGATAGCAGTAAGGACGGTTTAGGATCCTGCTTGATGCAAAATGGTCATCCCATTGCATATGCATCTAGAAGATTGACTAAAAGTGAGAATTCTTATGCCCAAATAGAAAAAGAGCTCTTAGCGATTGTGTATGGATGCACTAAGTTCTATAATTTTGTCTCTGGCAATAGATTTATTGTGACCGTAAGCCCCTAGAAGCATTAGTTAAAAAGGAGATTTTTAAAGTCACATCTAGAATGCAGCATATGTTATTCAAATTGTTAAAGTATGACCTGGTTGTGAAGTATGTACGTCAATGTTGCTATACCCTTTTTCTTCCAACACACTACCTACTGTCTGTAAAAAAAGCAAGACACCCGAGTTTGAGGAGCTCTATCGTCTAAACGAAGCAATCAATTTCAATGAAACAAAAAGCATACAAGAGAGAGTTTATTTCTACGTTGGATCTTTTACTTCAAAAAATCTTGTTCAAAAAAATAGGGATATGAATAAATAAATAAATAAATAAATATATCCAGTGCGAGTGTAGCAATGGATAACATTGGTAGCTGCATGTTAGTTTAATTACTTGAAGCTAACCCAAATAACAGCATGTTTTTGCATGTTTGTTTTGTTATTTTCATGTTTTTTTTAATTGTGAAGTTTAGACTAGTATATTATTACTGATCCTTTTTTATACATGATGTGTAGTGCATGTTTGGTGAGAAATCACCCCCTGCCACCTACCTTTATGGTGGCTTGCAGGGTATTACGTAGATGTAGATGTATGTACCGGGTAGTAAGCTGTATGTGGCTGATACTCTGTCTAGGGCATTTATTGATGAATTTGTGCCAGAAGATCCTGAATTTAACTTCATGGTGCATTCACTCACTAAGGAAATACCTATGTCAGAGGAACGAAAGAAAAAATTTCAGGACGCAGCTAGGAGCGACGTAGTCCTGAAGGAGTTAATGGTATTATGGTCGGATGGTTGGCCAGAGCATAAGAGAAATTGTCCTTCACAGGCGAAATGGTATTGGAACATGAAAGAGGATATTAATGTTGAGGATGGGCTTGTGTTTCTTAATAACAAATTAATAGTCCCTACCTCCATGAGACGCTATGTTTTAAATTTGGTTCATGAGAGTCACTTGGGGATTCAGAAATGTAAATCTAGAGCAAGAGAAAACGTGTATTGGCCAGGGCTGAGTAGAGAGTTAAAGGAAATAGTTTTGAAGTCTCAGATTTGCCAAAAGTATAACAAGGCAAACTGTAAAGAGCCAATGTTGAGTCACTCAGTGCCAAGTAGGCCATGGCAGAAAGTTGGTATGGACATATTTCAGTTTGGAAACTTTGATTATTTGGTAGTCACTGATTACTATAGCAGGTGGATTGAGTGTGTTACACTACAATCAAAGACAGCAAGTGGTGTAATTTAGAAACTCAAACCAATCTTTGCAAGACTAGGCATACTTGAAAGGATCATTTGTGATAACATGCCATTTAGTAGTCTGGAGTTTAGACAAGTTGCTAAAAGTTGGGTTTTTGTAGTTTGTACCTCTAGTCCACTGCACCCAAAGTCCAATGGCTTGGCAGAAAAATCAGTGTCCATCATGAAAAATATGCTGAGGAAAAGTATTGATGCTGGTCGAGATGTTTACCTATCTCTGGTGGAGTACAGGAACAGTCCATTTGGTGATGTTAATCTTTCGCCTGATCAATTGATGTTTGGCTGGAGGGTCAGAACAAAATTGCCAGCAGCACAAGTTTTAATGCAACCGGAGGAGGGTCATGTATCACTTAATACCAGATTGCAAGAGAAACAGATAAAATCCAAGTCATGGCATGACAGTAAGGCTAGAGAGTTGAATCCATTACATACGGGTGACAGTGTTCAGTTACAAAATAGTAGAGTTTGGGAACCTGCATTAATTACAGGTACAGCTGAAACACCGAGGTCATACTGGGTAAGAATTCCAATAAGAGAATAGTAAGAAGGAATAGAGTAATGTTGAGAGGGAATTCAAATGAATACTCTCCGGCTGGAAATGAACAGGGATATTTACATAATGGCAATGAGGAGAAGTCACTCAATAGTTGCCCTAGTCCAAGACCTCAGAGTATTGCCAATAATCAGGCTCCCCAGAGTCAAATTAGAAATGTTGACAACAGTTCTCCCCTAGTTCTAACCCGCTCTGGTAGAAGGGTTAACAGACCGGCCAGGTTTTGTACATAAGTTTTCTTTTTATGTTATTGTAAATTTTGATTTGTGAAACTGATGAATATGTGTTGTTCATGCCATGACAATAATTATTTGAAAAGGTTGTTCATTTCACATAAGACTGTGATTATTTGTATGACTTAACTTAAGTCTTAATGTCATTTAATATTTGCGAAAGGGGAGATGTTATGTAGTTGCGTGTTTGACCTGTGGTGTGGTTGTGTGATTGAACTTTGTGGTGACCAGAAGGAAGGCCGGGAAAAACAGCAGATCAGAGAGAGGATGCCAAGATGGCTGAGATGTGACAAGCCTATGTAATTGCTGTCTGCATCTTTTTCATAAGTGAATACACTTCCTGTTCCTGATATGCTATGACTTATTATTTGAACTCCGTAACGGTCATAACACAGGGTATCTTAAAACAGCATGGGATTACAAAAAAAATGGTGGCATGAGGTATCGTACGATATACTGTGCCTACATTGCAGCAAAACTATGTTTGCACCACATATGTATTGCCAATGGAAACATGTTGGACTATGCATGTTAGCCAGGCTTAGGGAGGAGTTTGATCATTTAAAGTGGTATATTTACAATTTCTTACATTTTGCAATAGTTTTTACCATAACAAAAATTTTAAGGAAAGCAACATTTGTGCAAAATTCTATTGAGTTCACAAGTATTGGGATTTATCACTTATTAATAGGTGCTCATGAAGCCATGACAAAGTTCAAGCATGTATACATGCTTGAACTTTCTCATAGATCTATAGATAGGAATACATTTTCCCTCACATATCAGCGAGAGTGAATGCCAATAAAACTTGTTGTTTCATAACTTAGTGGAACTCTACATGTTCACAGGGATGACCTTTTAGAAAAACCGAATTAATATTAGACATTTACAACCCGGAAATCAATGTTTGAATCACATTTGCACCACAGCTTACAGAGGTCAACCACTTTAAATTGTGGTTTAGAATTTTCTTAAGAGAATTCTCTCTGAAACTTATTCACATTACAAACATAATAAAATATGTGTAATTTTGGTAAGTTTTTCGGAAGCCTACAAAGATAATAAATACAATTTCTATTCTGGTGAACATACTTTGACAACCCAATTAAAGGAAAGTGCACTTTTTACATGATACTGGGATTTTCTTGAGTGATTTTGGTTACCAAATTTTTCATGGCAAAATATTCTAATGTATTAAAAATGTCTTCAATTATACTGCTGCTATCTACAATGGAGTAGTTTTGAATGCATTTGAAGGCTTATGGTATTGTTTATCAACTTTTTTAAGATGGACTACATCAATGTTAGCAAGTTTCCTATTCGTAAACTCCAAACATTGTAAGCAGAAATGGACATGGTTACTGTGATAATAATGGCGGTTTCGAGTGCAATTCAAGTTAATCCTGGCGATTCCCGGTACTCATATACGCTGACGTTCTTAAAAATAACTTATGTGTTAGTTGTATTGTTAAATAAGAGGGGGCCTTTGGGGCATTTTTAATTCTTAAAAACCTCTGACATATCTAGCGAAAGCAACTCATCGATATTATATTTTCAAAATCTGGCTTAGCATGCCCATCAACAGTCTATATCGGTTTTTAGTGGGGTCGTACGAACATAATATTAAATGTACCCGGTAGTCATTCGGGGAAGGCAACGTACCGGTAAAGTAATTTGTGCCATTTTGGATGATAGTTGGTAATATGGGAATGAATATTTCATGAAATGGAAGAAGGGTGGAAAGGAACCATGCTTCGGCATTTTCACTTTAACATTCAAGCTAAGTACCTTGGAATACTACTTACATAGGAATATAAATAAATACTTACCTACTATACATGTTCTCCTTTTTGTGAGGCATATGCTTTTCTGAACCACACAGCAAGAAGATGGCACTTTACCCCGCGTTCCTCGCCGTCTTCTGTTAGATCCCTGGCAATTGTAGGAAGTTCCCTCGCAGGCCACGAGAGTCCGCTTCAGCGGCGCAATTGAAAATCCCCACGGCTACACTCCAGTCTAAATCAAGCAGCCAACAGGTGTACATAAGACTCGGAGGAGCTGGGAAGCTTCGTGGGTGAGGTAAACGAAGTGGCTAAGAGCTAAGGCTAATACTGATTATGGAGCAAAGCTTAGGGAGCATATAGCTGAATTTCCGCATCTGACTGTCGCATTGAGTGCCTCACTATACTCCTGCAGCAGTTATGATTTTCACCATAGTGATGCCAGGGCTTTCAAAGCTGCCAGACTATCAGTGCATACGTGCATTAGACTGTTAAACATCCCAGTCTCTTTGACGACGTTCCCGCAGGTCATAAGCAAAGTTACCTCTGGACGGAACACCCGAGGATAATTTCATAGGGGGATTCACTGTTTTTTGGGTATGCGATAACTGCAGACCCCAGCTCCCAATCTTCCTTCTTCACTGAATAGCATACATCGGCCCCATGTGAAGTTTCTTGTGCCTCCTATAGCCCAATGTTCCTTTTCAGGAAGTTGAGTCTTGGAACCAAGGAGTGCTTGTTTGAACCCTGCTACCAATCCGTCACCGCCCATGTCAAGGACTATCGACTTTATTAGCTCAGTCCAAACACTTTTACGACACGCAGTCCCGGTGACAGGATTTTCGGGCCCCTGGGCAACTGAGCGGCCAGGGCCCCCTAAATCCCGGAAAACCCCCTCACTCAATTTAGACCAGAACGGCGAACTTTCAGGTTATTTTATAACCAAGACTTACCTGATTATTAGCTTTTTCTGCAGAAGAAACTTGCACACTGTCATAAATGATCTTTTAATTTACTATAAATTGTCCATTTTTCAAAATTAAACACATGTCAGTGGAATGGGATGGGGGAACAATTTCAATACGAAAACTTTTTGACGGTGTAACACACTATTCACTTTCATTTTACAGTAATCAAAACTAGGACTTACTTGAACTAGAAAATTTTACAAAAAGCCCTATATAAAATGTACTTTTCTTTTTTTCAAAATTAGCATATCCACAATTACTCCCATCTTTTCGGAGATACGGAGATAATTATATCACCACGAAATTAAAATGAATGCAGAGTATTCACTTCTACTAGCTTTGCTTTCACTACAACTCTCTTAATCAAACATAACAGCGGGGAATGGGTAAAAATAATGTAAGTTAAGGGTTTTGACGAACATAATATATTTTGTTGTGCCTCAATATTAAACTATTTTCGATCATTTGTTTCCTTCCTGTGTGCATAATTCAAGTAAAGTAGAAACGAAAGTTTTCCTAGATGAATAAAGTCTAATGTGACGTATAAATCAGGGATATGCATATTGTAACGCAGGGAAAATGAAATATTTGAGTAGATTTTCTCGATGAACAACCAAAAGCTCCGCGGTGTCCACAATGTACCTCTCTGCATGAACCTCCTAGTAGGGTCAAAGGCTTGGACTGCTGGAGGAAAGGGGCAAATAAACGGAAAGAAGTCCTTAGTAGTGTCCCTCTGGAACGTAAAATAATGTTTCATGTGAAAAATACAGGACTTTTAAGGCTTTGAGGGTGTGAATGAGAAGTTTACTTTTGAGAGGAGAAACCTTGAACGATATTTCGCGTACACTTACAGACCTTAATATTTCTATATCCCCATGATTTTATACGTTTAGAGCCGGTGGAGATTGATAGCAATGCGCACATATTAAAAAATAAGAAGCGTTATGTTCCTTATGGCTTGAAAAAACTTACTCGCACCACGTCATTTCCAGCTCCCGGCGCGTGTCTCAAGCTCCGGACGCGCGTATGAAAAATCAAGTGTAATTTTTGGTGCCGCAAACGAATTTTCATTTTTTTTCAGATCTACCTTTAAAAATCATCAACAATTGATTTAACATGAGTCACTTGACAGGCACTTAACCTGGCAGATATTTACTACTTAAAATGAATTCTTGCGTGAAAATAGCGTCCGCCATTCTATTACGTAATATCACCTACATTTAGGAAAAACTCCCAAAGTTTAGCACAGTAAAGTAAAAGTGTGTTTTTAACAGACCTAGTAGTTTTTTATTCTGCCAAATTCCTCCCACAGCGTCACCCTCAACTTAAATGGGAAGATTTTCGTAGAAAACTGAAGTCGGGTTAATATTGGAATTTTGGCTATGTTTGAGCCCCTGCATCTCAGTAACGGCGACAGAACACGACCAATGACATGCCATTCCATGGTTGCCAATCAATTATGAGTATTTGTACCAAGTTTCATGATTCTATCTCCAAAAAAGCTATTTTGGAATTTTGTCAATTTTTTTTCACCTTTCACCTTTTCGCTAGCTAGCAGCGCTAATAAGTAAGTTTTCTTGGACATGAAATGCAACACGTCAGACGTCTGAGTCTATTGACTAATACATTTTATTGGAATAAGTAATTTGTCATCATTTGTCATATCATAAGTGAAACGGAAATGAGCTTACGGTGCGAGTGTTAAAGACATAGTGATCGCCAGCATTAAACAAGATGGACGAATTTCCAGAAAATGTTGTCTAACTTTTGATGATGATCCCGTAATCCCGGGATTGAAAAATCTCTCTGGGATTGCAATCCTTACTGCGAGGCTGGGTTAGGGGGCCGCGGCCCCTCCCTGCCCCCGTGTATGGGCGCTCATGTATTGAGAACCAATGACACAACACTAGAATGTGTAGCTTGCTACCGCTAATCTGTAACGTTGATTGACTAATAAACGATTATTTACAGTCCACTAACAAGTAAACAATAGACTTTAGACGGGGGAGGGGGTTTCTTGTCGCTCAGGTTCCAATATGTCACTGAGTGGCGAATGTTCGCGGCAAAGGGAGGGAAGGTGAGTCACGGCGCCCGCGCTTCTCACTCTGTCGTCCCCATCACCCAAAAACCCTCGATGACCACAACAACAATACTAACATCATACTTCTCTATTGCACACTGACACACGCTCTACCTTCATTTGTTTTTTTCACTTTTTAAAGAACAAAATTTGGTATTCTTTTTGGCATTTAAATTTATTCATACTTTAAATTTTTATTTTCAATTAATTTATTTTGGCTCGGGCCCCTGGGCATTTGCCCCCTTTGCCCCTTGTCGCCGGCCGTGACGACACGAAAAACTTCCTCTGTCATACCACGTCATTACGCTCAGCCATATTAGCAATGGAGCATTAGTTGTTGCATGACCGAGAAAGCCCGCGCACACGAGCATGATCTCCACCCTTCCTCCCGCGCCTCGCTGTCAGGGAGTGCCTTTCACTTTTCCCCGCCCTTCGCTTCTAGCGGAGCTCCCCTATTGGCCAGGGTCTCGCTCCGCCAGGGTACCTCCGGACCCTCGTCTTTCGAATGGGACGTTAAGGCGTGGTCCCCTTGGCGCCTCTTTATTAAGTGCAGACTAATGCCGACGACGGGTTCCTCTCCACCCTTCCATTTCCATCCCTGTACCTTTCCTTCCTGTCTGAAGCGCCTATTAGTGAGGAAACAGACTTGAAGAGATTTCGATCGAGAACCTCTTCCACCGACCACCGAGAACATCTTCTCCCTATCTTGGGCCATTCGGTTTTTTCCTCTTGATGATCCAACACGTGGTGGATCATCCAGAGGCTCGATACCTTGCTTGGATATGAATGGAGTATGGGTACTGACAATACTAATGGGTAATGACACATGTTTAAGGACTATCGTGTTAGGTACAGTAAAATAATGTACTCGTTGTCACACTCAGTCAGGCTGGATCAGAGTATGCTGACACACTTTTATGGTGGCTTGCAGGGTATTATGTAGATGTTCATCAAAACCAGGGGCACCCAGAAGAGTATGAGGCTCTTCACCTCCAATGCCTGTCTTGATGGTCCGTGGGCATATTCTTCCCTGCGTCTTATTCTGGGGTCACTCGCCCCTAACCCGCTTTGTAGGTAGCACCATCATTATAATATAGACTGCTTTGCGATTTGTAATTTAGTTTAATGCTTCTTTTTCAAAGGCGTGTACTTATTTTTATTTCATCATGTTAACATCAAGCTGTGATAAGCAAAAACATAATTCTTAATGATTTTTTCATGTGAATCATGATGAAATTTTAATAGCCGAATTCAATTATTTCCAATGATGCGAAAATGTTATGATTCATCGTACATGAGAGCAATGATTTTAAAAACATAATACCTGTTAATGACTTATTTGCATTATCAAAAATTTTCTTGGAACAGTAAATTCCAAAAAAACTTTACATTCCAATGTGATATCTCAAAATTTGCTCACGTCACCACATCAAAAATAGTAATGGTAATTATTTGAGGGAGCGCTGGCAAAAATAATCTCCTCCATGGTGGGTAGGCGGAGGGTAGAGGTATGGTAGTACACCCCGTGAAGTGTAGCTACCCACCCTTTATCCTCTCTTTACACTCCATGGAGGGTTAAGGGAGGGCAGGCGTACCTTCCGTCTACACTCCCTGGTGTTCTCACAGCTACCCACCGCTTACCTCTGCCCTACCCACCGTGGAGTGTAAGGGAGGTGTAGCACTACCCTCGCTCTACCCTTGCTGGAACGCGCACGGCTTACTTGTCGAGACCAATTTCCCTTAGGAGAAAAACCACCCGTGCCATATTGAAAATTAAGGCGCGTTCATGGAAAAAAATAGCGTTTAACTTCAACTCATTCAAAAATTGACTTGACGCCAATTGGAAGTTTATAGAAAAAAATAGCGAGGACTAGATGCTATTTATTCGCTTCTTACAACTAATTACGAATTCTCAGATTTACGAATATTGTTCTGGTTTTACTGTCGGAAAGATTCTGGAAATCTCATGTCATATAAGCAGGAAAACTGCCTTAGAGTCTGGAGGAAAATGAAGTAGACGTCTATTGCATATTTTTCATCCCGTGAATTTTTCTTCCCATGTTACACGGCAATTATTAACAAATCCCTGAAGAAACCCGCGAAACAAACGACTATGACATCGCGCTCTTAAGTTAATTTCAAACTAATTCAAAATCCATCCTTTTTAGACGCTAATTTTTCAAAGCAATCAACACAAATTTTGGGCAAAGCTTCAAAGCTTCAAGTTTATTAATAAATTGTGGGGCACCAATTATAATCCCTTTCGTTTTCAGAGGATTGATTTGCAACAAATTTTCAAAAAACTCCTATGTTTTTATTGTCATGTAATTGGAATTTTGTCTATGATTACATAAGTATAGTCTTGCATGAATATCTACGCATGTTTCTATTGGCATGTAATGTGCATGTATGAAATTCAAATAATTAGTATATTGTCTATTTGCTGCACCAAAACCAAAAAGGTAAAATTGTAATCCTGTTCCATGGGACACTAGTCCTCGAACAATAAAATTCTATTCTAATTTTTCCGTAACTTAAGACGTGTTTCGCGCTGTTTCCATTGCCGGTATGGGTTTTCGAATCTGGTGCTAGTATCGCGCTAATGTTAATTTCACGCTGACTTTTACTATAAATCCGCCTTAACTTGCTGGAAGATAAGATCTTGGATGAAAAGTTCGTGAATACAGGATAATTATATCAGCGGGATGGACGCCAGGGTTCCTACTTGTAGCGCCTGGGATCACGTGGCTCGTCCGACGATAACGTAATAATAACGACGTAGAGGCCAATTCACTTTCAAAACAGTTGCATGCCAAACATAGGCAGGTAGTCGTCCTACGCACTGTAGCTGTAATGGTCGTCTTGTCAATCCTTGCAGATCCAAGGACCTACTAAAAAAATAGTAGGGTCTCGGATCAAGAGAGACAACAGCATTATTTTTAGTTATAATGCTGTTGTCTCTCGGATTGAAGATTAAACATAAGCGTGAGAATAGCAAAAGAACAACGGAAAGCAGGGGCTATCGAGAAATTCGTAAGTGCCCATAAATGATTGGCACATTATTGAGGAAAATCTTATTTTTCTCCTCTGAAGTTTAACGACTATCAATTATGTATATTCATAACGGTCATGCCTATTTTCACCCACAAAATGAATATCGGGAAATGTCTTAAGGACCCAAAATAATGCAGTATCAATATTTTTGTAAAGTTAATTGTCATGAACGAATTAATGGTAGCCAGCAGGGCTATATACATTAGGCTGGGCCGAAGAAAGTTTTTTTTTCCGGATCAAATTTGCCCTATACGGATAAGTTGTGCACCTACTGATATAAGGATCTTGCACGAAAATTTTTTTCGAAATAGGATAATATTAACCACTGCCGCCCGAGCTCTAAAGTTTAAAATTTTGCGAAAATTCAGGCGAAAATGAAACACCAACGGTTATGGAGAATAGTTTGTTGCATATGCTAGAATATTGGTAAATGTCAATGATTGATATATATATATATATATATTTAGATTACAACACTGAAATTTGACGTTTATTTGACGAAATCTATGGCTTATACGATGCCTAAGAATTAACATCAAAAGTAGAGTATAGGCAATTCGCACAACACCAAAAATTTTACAGACTCGAAGCTTCACTCCAAAAAGATCGCTTTTGGGAGCCGTATTTAGGATAAATTAATATTTTTTTCGAATTTAGTTCCTTTATTAATGTCTCATCCTTCATTTGAATATAGATAATACTTTAAAACAGACGGAAAATTTAAACTTTTTAAAACTAACCTCAATTATGATGAAGAATTTTATGAATGCTTAGCTATTACCACAAAAAAATCAGTTAATCAAGGTAGGATAAAGGCACAGCCTGATCACCAAGTATTTATTTAAGTAGCTCTTTGCTATTTTCGTGGAGAAACTACCCAGAACTCACCATGAGGAGGCTACTATCGAGTTCCATCCGAGCCCCCACAAACCGTCCTCCCATGGGGAACGTTTGTAGGCATATGGCTATCACTCGTTCTTATTATACCTTACACTGTGCTTTATTTTCAAATTTTCTTTGAAGTTTTTGGTCTTTGATGCATGATAATGCCATCCATGCCCGATTTCTGGACTGCACACGGATTTTGACGCCACCGTAATCATTTGTACCATCCTTTCAACTGCTTGTGTGTGTCATGGAAATGGGAATACTTTAAACAAAGCTCCTTTCTTCAGAATATCTCCCAAATATTTACTTGTGATTTTGGCTATTGAAGGTGGTTGGGTTACCTCAATTGCTTCCCAGTCAACTAAGTCGACGTAATATTGTGCATTGAAATTCATAGTTGGAAGTTTGAATTTCCTAAATTCCTTCTTCTGATTTTCTCTTGATTATAATATTTTTTAGACGGCCATTAAACGGTTCAGTTCTCTCTCATCGGCTAGCATTGCAGGCAGAATATTCTCTGGGTGAGCAAAAAAGCGCTTCTCTGAATGATTGAGTAAAGGCGTAATTTGATGTCTCGATCCATATATTTCATGACATGTATCATATTCATGATCGGACCTTCCGTGCATCGTGGTCTCAATTTTTTCGCGAACCACATAGGAGCGTATAATTTCATCACAAAAGTTGCCAAAGTTATCAGTTCTTTTTTTTAAGGAGTTTCGGTCGAAACATATAATCGAAGAATGCGATATGCCGTAGTGGTCCACCTGGAATGAACCATTTTCCCCGATCTTCTCGCTGAAAGACTCTCCAGGCTTTCTCCACTTGAAAAAGCACTTTGTCTCCTTGAGAAACCATCACGATATCAAATAGAAGCGCAGATGCGAGTGCTGCAGCAGCTTGTTTAGATACATAGAATCTTTCACAGGCAGACGTAAATCTAGGCTAATGTAAATTATTTACACCCACCTTTTCTCCAAAAAATCATCAACATCACTTGCGTCGCGTAATTCTTCATCTGCAGACGTATCCTCACTTGAGTCTTTCCAAATCTCAGCAACTTCTTTCTAAGGTAGCGTGGCTCATTCTGATGATCTTTTTCTTTCTAACCTATTCCATTTCCTCTTTCTCTTGTTAGTTTCCTGGACATCAATGGCACCAATAATCAGTTTTCTATTACTTCTCTGGTCCTGAAGGAATTCGCGTTCAAAAAATGGCACTTTGGTAGTATTATCACAAACTAATCGGTTCCACTGGAGCATTTACATGCCGCAACATCAAAAAGCTGACACGCGTGACGAAGAAAGTCTCGCTTCAGATCAACGAAAGTCTGCTTGTTGACTGATCGAAGAATATTGCGGTATTTTCCATGGTATTGAATAATTCGTCTCACAATTTGCCTATGTCCAACAACTGGTATAGAGGATCTATTCCAGGTGTCTTCAATGGCGTTAGCCACTGTCTCCGCCTTTCCTGGTACAGATGTATCGGTATTTCCACTTTCTTCTTGAATGTACCGAGAGTACAAAAACATTTTCATCATCTCCTCATAAGGAGGCAAAACACTACCCGCGAACTTTTCGGGTGCACCAAAAATCAGGCACTCCACTCCATACCTTGTAAGCTTTTTCTGCATTTTCGCCATAGCGTCAATATTCTTGCAACCGAAACCACAATACGCTGCCCAATGTAGTTATTCACTCACAGCAATGAATACCAACTGACTGACTACCTCAAGCTTATTATGTGAAATACGCATCTTGTCCGACAATGGATGGGAATCCCCAAGGAAAATAAAACATTGCAACGAATGTGGCGAGTTAATGAGTAACGATAGTAACAGCATGAGATGAGGGAGTTCAAACATCAGTTACGAGTGTGTACAATGGGATATGACCTGTCTGAGAATCATATACCATTTAACCACCGAAGTATTCACGATCAACTCATCGCTGGGGCCAGACATGGATAACCTCCGTCCCCCGTCTCATTCGAACTTTCCATAGCTCTACTATCACTGGCTAGTAGAGCTAAGGAATATTAACTCCCGGATTTTCCAAGAAAGTGCCGGTTGGAGGAGCACGTATATATGGTACACAGAGATAATCCATTAATTATGGGACTTTTCGGTCTATCATTTCCCCAATTTATCACAGTTCTTAGAAAATGCTATCTTCAGTTGAGTAGATCGTAGCTATGTCAGCCTTTTGTTTCGTTTCGTTTTGTTTGAAAGAATTCGTTTGGACTCTACTAGTGCAATAAAATGTCTGATACCTGCGTAGTTTCCTTCCCAGCGCGCAGCACGCTTTGTCTCCGACTGAACACCCACTCCTTTTGCAGTCTAATTCAGGAGAATTAACGACACACACATTCCTTGGATTTGCGAAGAAAATCCTCAGCTCAGGTGAGGAAAGAACCAGTAATTGGATAATGCAGTATATTTCGAGGAAAATAAATGCTTGAATCACCTTTGTGATGAATATCAGGCCGTGATTCTTCGCCATAATTTAAGTTAATTTCAAAACGTACCGGTTTTTCGTATGTTTTAAAGTATTATTTATATACAAATGACGAATGAGACATTTACATAGGAACTGCATTCGAAAAAATATCAATTTATCCCAAATGTGATCTATTTGAAGTGATGCTTGGAGTCTGTTGCGCGGATTGCCTATACTCTACTTTACCTGTTTATTCTTAGGCATCGTATAAGCCATAGATTTCGTCAAATAAACGTCAAATTTCAGTGTTGTAATCTAAAAGTATATATCTATCGTTGTCATTTACCAATATTCTAGCATATGCAACAAATTATTCTCCATAACCGTTTGTGTTTCATTTCCGCCTGAATTTTCGCAAAATTTTAAACTTTAGAGCTCGGGCGGCTGTGGTTAATATTATCAGATTTCGAAAAAGATTTGCATGCCAGATCCTTATAACAGTACACAACTTTCCCGGATAGGGAAAATTTGATCCGGGAAAAAAACTTTTTTCGGCCCACCCTAATATATGTGGCCTCCCAACTTTCATTTGTTATTGGGAAGGCATTACTCAGTCGTCCTTTAAAATTGTAGGTCCTTAGGGCGATTGAAGCGTAGTGGTTACGATTGAGGTAGGTGCGTGGGACTACAGGAATTTTATAATTGGACGTATCATATGTGTAATAAAGATTGCATGACTTAATTTCGAGTTCCTCTACTTATTATTTTCTTATTCAACTTTTGGTTCTAGGTTCACCCAAGCAAGTAGTGATTTTTTGATAGCCAATTTTTTTTTTGCACATGGGTAGAGCTCCTCTGTAAAATTCTATGCTCTAGTCAACGTTTTTGTGTACGGCTCGTGAACGCTTAAGTCCGCTACGTGAACTGTTCTTTCCACCATAATTTGTACCCTTTCGTGTCTCATTCCCTTCCCCAACCCTTCCATTACCCACCACGGGCGCGCGTGCTACCCTTCCCATATCCACCACGGGCGCGAGTGCTACCCTTCCACTACCCACGCCCTACACCTCCTCTACTCTTCCTCTACCCTCGGAATGTTCTATATAACCCTTCCTCTACCACTGCTCGAGGTGGTGCCAATACTAATACCTGCGGCTCGGCCGGGAGGTAGAGGACAGCGACGCGAGTGCCGTCAGCTACCGTGTGCCATACCATGGGAAAAACGGAACGGTAGGCTACGACACTAAGCGCGTACGAATATTCATGCAAATTATTTCTGCCGTCAAAATCCATTTTTCTACTAATACAAAGCCTATAGCGTTGAGTAAGGTATCAATGGATAGGATTTTTACGGACTTCTGGCATAGCATACTCAGCTTACGTTAGAACACATTGTAATTTAGGTTTAAAAAAAATCTTTTCGATGACAGCGCAGAGAAAAAGGAAGGCCCCATAGAGATACGTTGTAAATAGACAATGAGGAAAAGAGGATTATTGTCGGCAGGAGACGTGTTTTATAACGAGGTAATAAATAACTAATTTGAGGTCCAAATTAATTCGAGCAAACTACATTTGCCGAGCGGCACAAGCAAGCCTGAACATATAAATACCACATGACTCTCATGGTAAGGAGAACTTGCATGCAATTGGGCTGGGTAGGACTGCACATGGAGAGGAGAAATAGGTGGCGAGTGGGTACACAGCTATGAACAGAGTAACATATGAACGGTGAGCCCAGCACTTCACTGAGCCAAGCAGAAGGTTGGCAAGGGCACTCTCTTCCCTAGAGTTAGGTGGCTGTCATGCAATTTCCAGGGTTTTCCAGAAAAATACAAAAATTTCCCCGAGTATTCCCAGTTTTCCAGGTCACCAGACATCCTGCACCATATATGGATAGCCATTATATATCGTATTCTCCATTACCATTAGGATGTTTCCTTAAAACTTAAAACTTTTTAAGTTTCTAATCCTAAGGTAGACTTGGTCCCTGACAAACTGCAAAAGACAAAAATTATTGCAAAACTGTCCCTTCCTCGACACCATTCCGAAGCACATCGCTTCCCACAGTCACCCTTTCGACCATTGCTTTTCCCTCAATATCATTGAAGTCCTCCCTGAATCTGCCAGAAGCATGGAGGTGAGAACCAGAGAATCCACCCATATAATCGTTTCAAAGGCCTGGGAGTATCCAGGCCTCAAACAGCAACACTGAGAGTCCCTATTGGTCTCCTTTTCCTCCCCACCACCCACCCCTCTTCCCCCACCCTTTTCCATTTCTACCCCCTTGCTCTCCGCGGATAACGTCTCTCTCTCCGGATCGAGAACGGCCTCATGAGCGTCGAAATGTCGCCAAGATAACTGAGTGAGTGTCTCATTTTTTCATGTGTCTATGTTTAGTGTTCAGTCTCTTTTTTGTGTGAATTTTTGTGCTTCCGCCTAGTGCGTCCTCTATGTGAAATTATGTATATATGAATATACATAGGTATACAAAACAAATCAGACATGACGAAAATATAGAAACACGAAAAGGAGACACCATCAGTCAGACAGTCAACCCTCTTCTGTTGAAAAAGTCCACGGAAACGTCCAAACTCTTGTTAGCAAAACCATTGTATAAAAAAATAGTTGTCTTCGACAGCATACTGTAATGGGCACCCTAAGTGGAAAAGGGTGAAGATTATCTCTTCTTGGTGACCGAGAAAAAGGTTTGACACCCCACTAGGCCCCAACCTAAGTTAGGGAAACAGGTACCTGAGATGATCCTCCGGAAAAGCTCCATACTGGCAATGCACAGAATATTTTTTGACATTCGTGAGGGAAGTAGCATTTTCTGACATGTGGCCCCGTCACGAAAGGGTTAAAAGTCAACTATGTCTTTAAGAGGACTAAAGAGGTTCAACAGTACTATTTAAAAAATTGTGTTCTTAAAGAAATGGAATATTTCTCAAGAATTCATTTACTGAAGACCTACCCTGAAGAGTACCAAAATTTTAAAATTGATATAAAAAAATTGAATGCTAGTAATTGGTCAGTTAAAAGAATTTATTTTGCCAAGTTAACTAAAAAAAATTAAAACTATTTTACACTGCATTAACTTAGGAGAGTAATTTAAATGAATAAGACAAATAAATGTCTTAAAAACACTTTAATTAAGAATAATCTTGAAAAAATATCATACAGCATATCAATTATGCATTATAAAACCAATGGTTTATAGCATGATTGTTAATTGAAAATATTTAACATAATTAACCTAGAGTAAAGGATAAATAATCCTTTTCTAAAAGTTTTTTCAATGAAAAAAGTCGTATCAAAAGAAGACCAATTTATAACCAAAATGGGGAGGTTATTTTGCCAATAACATGGCATATGACTAGTATCACAAATCCCTATTCATTACCCCATGACTCTAACAAAAACCCTACTGCCTGGGTAATGTTGTGGGGGAATTTGGGAAGAGATAACTGGGTCTCAAGGTGAAAGGCCTGATTAGATTAGGCATTGCTGGAGGTCGGGGAGGAGGCAGACGAGGTCGGAAAGAATTCATGCTATCACGGGAGCTGCCGAAATTACTAGAAATTTGATAGGGTGGAGGGAATCCATGTGCGGAACTTAACCTGCTGCCAATAGAAGGTCCATTAACAGGAGGGGGGCACAAGGATGATGTGGCAGTCATGTTTGGTATTGGCCTGGGGATGGGTTGGTTCAAGTGTGCACCAGGCGGTCTCAAAGCACCTGGCATCATAGGGGGGAGCGGTCCCCTGATGGGGCTTGGAGGAGGCACAGTAAATGGACCCGGGGAAACAGGAGCATGAGAGGGGAGTCTTGGTCTGGGGCCAATAACCATAGGGTTTGGAATTGGCGGTGGCAGGAGAGGGGGTCGATGATGAGGTTGGGGCTCCGGATTCTGCAGGAGGGGTGATTTCCGGCTGTGAAGAAGCCATTGTGGGACTGTACGCATCCTGTTTTGGCAATGTGAGGGGGATCGAGGTACGGGAATGGGATATGTTCCATCGAGTACTTGCTGATAACATGGAAGGTGACGGAAAAGGTGTATATTCACTCTCCTAGCAGCCTTTAAGAGTGAATTACAACCACCCCAATTGCTAGTGTTTTCATTCTGCAGAGGAGGATGGCCAGGTGGATGGAGAAGTGGAGCTGAATGACTATTTATCTCGTCTGAAGGCCTGTTGCTTGAATTGGGAGGCACTGCTGGTTGCACATGATTTGGCAGAGCCTGCCTCCAATGAGTAACCCCTGTAGATTGGGCAGGACCACAGCTGCCATTTCTAACAGAATTTCTGCTGTTAACTTCTGCAGCTTTGCGCCTCTGGTTCCCAGCAACTTGTGTTCCACTAGGCCGATTTGCAGGGTTAGAATGAGAATTATGAACTATGAGTTGAACATCATCTGAATCATCGTCATTTTGCGAAGTAGCTCTGTTTCCTTCCCTCCGTTTCTGCTGTGCCTGTAAAAAATAAGCTTCATATTACAAGTTTGCCTTTAATTTAACTCACTGTGACATTTCTTCCGAATAGTGTACTTTGATAAGAGTGTGCATGAAGTGCAATTTTCAAGTGAGGATTTCGATGTTTTAGGAGAAGACGCAAAATAAACTCATATCATTTCACGGTGAACTCAATAAAAATTGGCCACAGACATACAGCCCACATTTCAGCACCTTGACTTAAGTATCATCAGAGCCATTTCAGACTTCCTTATCTTCAGCATCATTCAGACTGCCTCATCTCAGCTTTATCCATGGTGTCTACCAAAATGAAACACCTAAATTCCTCATCTTTGCAAGAATTTCAAGTCTCAATCTTCATTCCACATATATGAAAAAAAAAATTTTCAAAAGATATTTTCTCTAGTGCAAAGGGAAAATTAAATTATAAATAACAAATAAAAATGATTCCCAAAAAAATCATTACCTAAAATCAGTGATGGGCTGAATCCAAATTTTAATTGATTCTGAATCCTCCCCATTTCAATTTACCATATTTGTCCGAATATAGCCCCCGCACGTATATAAGCCCCCCCCCCCCAACTTTCAAGCTTCACTTTTGGAAAAAATTAACGTCTACTATTAACATCTTCCTTAGCAGGTAAAACACTTTTTACGTCAAAATTAGAATATGTACCTGAATTAGTACTTAGGTTTAAGGTACTTAGTACTTTAACTTGAAATTTTCAAATATCTACGCAAGAGAATGAAATACTTAATCAACTTAAACTTTCCCAAACTTTTAATGGTTCTGAACCTTCATTATAAACTTTTGGCCTTGATTCTTTTCTGAAAAATAATTTGGCATTTTCCTTTGAAATACAACTTAAAGACTAATAAATATAATGAAATGCACATTTTTCTATCTTCTATTTTATATATTTGATTCCTCCTCTTCTGATTCACTACCCCCTGACTCATCACTTTCTCCTTGACCACAAGGAAACCAGTCCTTATCATCCTCATCATTAGAGCCCATCCAAACAATGTCATCCTCTGTACCATCCAGTTCATTAGATATACAAAATTTTTTACTCTTAATCAAAATTTCTTCAGGAATGCTATTCCAACAATTTAGTACCCATTGAGTGATGAGGGCAGGACAAGGTTTCTTTATTCTTCCTGATGGAGTATATTCCTTTTCCTCTTCCAGTATCCACTCACAAGGAGACATCGCGAGATTGATGTTCGGGATCCGAATGCCGATGTTATTTTCTGAAACTATAAAGGAAATGTAGAAAAAGTGTCACGGCTTTCTTCCCCATAGGCCCGGGTTCGAGAGATATAAGCAAGTAAAGATTTGGCGCAGAATCAGTATCTTTAAGTAAGAGTGCGACTCCAACAACCGGCGTAGCCGCGTGCATTAAGGCGCACGGCCGATGGCTTTTGCCCCGGGCGACCTGGGTTCGAGTCCCGGTGAAGTCAATTTTTTTTCTTTCTTACAATTTAAGGAATCAATGCTACAACCCATCCCCATTCAGTTAAGTCAGTTTCGTTCGTATTTTTTCTATTTTCAACTCATTTTCTGGATTTTCAATGGACCGAGGACTTACGACGCGAATTAGGGGATTTTATTTTCCCATTACAGGCTCACATGCTGCCCGACGCATTAGGTTTGGATGGATTTCGAGGATCCGTGAATACTTCTATGAATACCAAGGGCTTCAATTGTTCGCTGGACTACCAGAAGATAGTAAAGAATGAACTGAATGCTTATTACACTGCGACGGTTGCCCTCGTAAATTCCTCGGAACCGCCCTGGAATTTTCACTTTTATCACTTAATTTTTCCTTAAATAGTGAGCATGATATCGGCGGTAAATAGAAGGGCATGTGAAAAATATTTAAAATGATTTTCTCAAAGTACAACGTATTTTATTGCAGTGAACCCTTATCTTGGACGAAGGGAAGATTTTGAATTCCTACACATAAAACATGATGTAGGGATAACACTATTTTTCTTCCCACCTCCTGTTTTCTTTCGGTTCATTGAATGAATTTAAATTTTCATTCGTGGCATGTAATTGCCCATTATTTGATTATAGGCATTGATAAAACTTTTAAAGTGAGGTATATTCCTTCATCGTTTTTACATACCCAATCCCATACAAATTAAATAGTATTTAATGTCAGTTACAATAGTATTTTTCTATCTTCAGCGTATTTTATTGATTTTTAAACGGACCTCCGAATGGTGACTTACCACGCGAATTTGGGGACTTATATAACGACACGTGAAATTCCAGGTAATGCGTTCTTCTACGCCCCAGCCATTGCTCCCTCAACCCCTTCATATATTTTTGATCTCAACTCTTTCTTGTCACCAAATAAACTCTACTGGCTATCCTCACATTCAGTTACTAACCCTAGCCAGCTTCCCCCTTTTACCCATTAGGTCAAGTGCAATGACCCTGCGTTCCAGTAGTCTGCTCAAAGCGGTCTCAAAGTCTTCTTTGTCTATCTTTCGCACCCGTCTTCACACGGTTGGGCCTCGGTGCCTCATTGAGAGATTAGCGAGGGTCAGCTGTGGAGGAAGGGTTGCTGGGGGCGGAACTCTTTGAAGGGCGCAAGAAGGCATGTCATAAAGGAGACAGGGTGGACGGAAGGACATTCTGTAGTAAGGAGGGAGAATTTGTTGGAAAGACAGTGGGTGGGCTGTGGAGAAAATCTAACGGAGGGAAAACCCAGTGGAAATGATATTATGAATAAAAGAATGTAGGAGTCGGAAAATCCCGGTTTGAGACAACGTTTTAGTAATGGGAAGGGGTGTTCTCTACATACAGCAACGCGTGGCAGCTGTATTGGGCCGTCTATTTCGCCAGTTTCAATCCAGCTCTTGATCAGTGAAGGTAAAGTGAAGCGTAGCTCAAGTTTCCTGCAGTAAGTCTTTTGCATTATTTAGTTTTCACCTATCTGCGGCGTTGTGTCGGGAGTTCTCGGAAGCTAAATGAAGAGTGTTCGAGAAATCTGTCCTTCGTCCAGTGACGGCTCCTCATTGTCAGACAATGTAAATGACACTTCTCCATCGGTGTTGTCATCATACCAAGATGACATCACTGGTGCTGTGCATAGCTTTGAAGGTGTGTAAAGTAGTGATTTTGATAGTAAGCAGTGTAATAAGCATTTAGTTCATTCTTTACTATCTTCAGGAGGTCCAGCGAACAATTGAAGCCCTTGGTATTCATAGAAGTATTCACGGATCTTTGAAATCCAAACCTAATGCGTCGGGCAGCATGTGAGCCTGTAATGGGAAAATAAAATCCCCTAATTCGCGTCGTAAGTCCTCGGTCCATTGAAAATCCAGAAAATGAGTTGAAAATAGAAAAAATACGAACGAAACTGACTTAACTGAATGGGGATGGGTTGTAGCATTGATTCCTTAAATTGTAAGAAAGAAAAAAAATTGACTTCACCGGGCCTCGAACCCAGGTCGCCCGGGGCAAAAGCCATCGGCCGTGCGCCTTAATGCACGCGGCTACGCCGGTTGTTGGAGTCGCACCCTTACTTAAAGATACTGATTCTGCGCCAAATCTTTACTTGCTTATATCTCTCGAACCCGGGCCTATGGGGAAGAAAGCCGTGACACTTTTTCTACATTTCCTTTATAGTTTCAGAAAATAACATCGGCATTCGGATCCCAAACATCAATCTCGCGATGTCTCCTTGTCAGCATAAGTTGCCTTCAATCTGTCCCCTAAGGGTTTGTTTATCGACACATCGAGTGGCTGAAGCAGGCTCATCATTCCTCCAACCATGTCAGAATTTCCTGCCCTGATATCCTTTTTTACTTCCTCAGTAACATGTCCCTCAAAAGGAATCTAGCAGAAGCATCGATGGCATATTGAGGAGATCTCCTCTCTCACTCATGTCATCCACCCTTTCTCATGAACCCATACATGAATCCCAGGAGGAAACTTATCTTTTGGCTGAGTCTTCCTCTTAAATATCACATAAGGTGGTAGCTTCCTTCCATCAGCTGTGATACCCAGCATGTACATAATTCCTGTCTTTTCATTTCCCATTGTTTTAATTGATACTGATCTGGAACCCCTCTCTTTCACAGTAGTAGAACTGGGCATGTCAAAATAGATTGGTGTCAGCCCAGTGTTACCAATTTGCCCCAACAGGTATCGTTGCAGCTGTTGTAAGTGAATAATGAAAAGCTGGCAACTTGGCATCTTCTCTTCATAGAATTGGGGTAGACGCTGGGCGTTCGTTGTTCGTCTTCGCAAGGAAAACCCATTCCTCTTCATCATCCTCCGTAGCCACCCAGAACTCGCTTGAAAATCTGCCCTCGAAATCCCCATTTCACTTGTAATATTTCTAGCTTCCTTACAGATCACATGGCATGTCAAAGCTAAACCATTCCTTCAATTTTCGCACACAAATCTGACATCACACACTTCCAATTCCACAAGTCTACCGGTAGTTGGACCCCAAAAATTGCAGCGAAATGCACAGGTTTTGAGAAGTAGAGGAAGCTGTGTTCGCCAAAGTCTGACACTTTTTCTGTCCACACTGAATTTTTCAGCCACTGAATGGTTTCCATTGGCTCCGGCATATTTTGCTACAGTAATTTTAAAATTTCAGTCGCAACTCCTCCACTGATGGGCCTTTAATTACCGAATTATACACCCCCTTCTCTCTACCAGATTCATATTTATTTATCTGCAAACAGCAGCGACTGCCTGTGAAATGAAGGCTATTTCCAAACTGCTCGGAACATGGGGGAGCAGACAAGTATTTTGAAATAAGCGCCTCGGAAACAGAAGCATAACAGTACTCGATCATTTTCTTGCCGCAAGCACGTCAATCGTGTGAAAGATTACAAAATAAATACCATGGATCCCTGTAATTGTCTTTTAAGAGTCAATGGTTTTTCTTGTGCTCTATGATGTGGGCATTCAACAAGTGTTTTATGTATTTATTGGGATGATGATGATGCATCTCATTTTGTCTTGGCATTGTTATTTACGTTCCGTAGTCACTGGTTAGTTGGCAGTTACTTTTGATGTGATTGTAATTTATCGCAATACAATGCATTTGTTTACTTTTTAGTTTGTGTTTAAATAAAAATGGTAGAAAGATAAATGCAAAGGTGTAATTAATATCTTGACTATCTACTTAATGGACTTAATATGGTACCTATTGAGTAAATTTTGGTGGAAGGGTAAATTGGATGGTTGAACAGGTTAAAACGAGCATTTTTATTTATTTATACTCAATAGAGATCTCCTTGTGATTCCCTTTTATCTGCTTAATGTACTTCATTCACAATGTTGCTCATCTTGTTTAGACAGGTCTGAATCTTGAATGCGAAAGTATATTTATTACGACAGAGTTTAGGGCCACAGTATTTACCGAGATATGTGTGTAATAATAATATTAGTATTGATTATTGCTTATTTCATTTACATTTGTTTTATGCATTTCCTATTTTTTTTAATGCTTAGGCAAGTAAGTGCACTTTTTATAACTCATTTGTACGGCAGATTTTGTTCTTTGCCGGGGGAGTATTAAGGATATCAGACTGCATACCGAAAATTGACAGTACATATCCGAATTAGAAAATGATGAAATAGAAATAACATTTCAGACCATTTTACGAAGTACTATCATGGTGTTTATTGCCCTTATGTATATTTACGTATTATCTCCCAATAGTAAATTATCGTTTCTTGGATGCATTTACATAATGAAACTTTGTAGTGCCCGCAAATAGCCCCCCCTCACTTTTTATGGTGGATATTTTTTCAAAAAAAGGGGGCATATATTCGGACAAATACGGTAACTCCCGTTATTTTTTTTCCTTAAGCCTTTTCAAGGGACACAAAGATGAGGAACACACAGAATTGGGAGAACTCAATGCACTGGAATCAACTTGTGCAATATTAACAGAGGTTTTGGCTTTGAAACTAATGGAACTTTTGAGAACGTGTAGACTAGATCGTTCCCGTAGCTTGTACAAGTTTCTAGAAAGATATGGAACACTCTTGAAGCACAGAGAATATTTCAGAAAAGTATGGGACTCTAGTGAAGTTTATAGAACTTTCTAGTAGACTTATATACCATTCCATTGGACATTGTCGAAGTTTCATGAAAGTTCTAAGTAGGTGGTGCTGTGTGACATGTTGTTGTCACCTTTTAATTTGCTTAAAAATTATTGGTCCAAGTCATGGCCAAGTGCTTCGACTGGTGAGTACCATCCATCTCATTTGCTACTTTGTACTGTTTGTACTTTGTTTGTAACCTGTGTTCTTTTGTTGGTACACTGGTCTAGTTGACCTGGCACCTTAACCAAAACAGATTTGAAGAAAGTGTTCCTTGATAGGCATCTCAGCTGTTAGTATTAATACAGCACCACTTCGGTGAACCAGTTCATTTCCTAAATAACAATCGAAGAGTAAACATCTAAGAATAAAATTAAATGGTTTTAAGACACCCGCTACCAGGGGAGTACCTCATTATCTGAAGAACAATCATTATATGAGACTCATTATCTGAAGTGGCTTACAGAACACATAAGGATGAAAAACACTTACTTGTTTTTTTCGGCGAGAAGCCCTCTCCTCCTCATCATCAGAGTAGTCTAGGCAGTGAGCTGGTGGCTCATGATTATTTTCCCAAGAAGCATCACTACCTTTCATCCTGCAAGACAATCCTATTTGAGTGATAAAATCTAGCCACATTCCATACAAAACTTCTAAGCTTTCTATTAATGGCATTTGTAAACAGAGAATCATTGAGATGCTCAGTGGTAGCCCTGGTGAAAATAAACCGTGACAGACAGTGTGACTGACAATGTGACAGAAGCGTGAACACAGTGTGCTTAGAATGTGACAAGAGTGTGATTACAGTGTGCATACACCGTGACAAAAGCATAAATTGGGACTCAAAAGTGTGCAGAAAGTTGGCGTGATAGACACTGTGACGGTACAGTGTGTTCACAGTGTGAGGACACCGTGCACACATTGTGAGGACACTGTGACTAATACCCATGTACAGTGGGCTGCACATTGTGGTCACACTGTCCATCATGCTTTGAAGGGAGCACACTGTGCGCACAGTGTACATACATTGTGAAAATACACTTGCACAGTGTGATACACACTGTTGTCACACTCTGTCATGGTTTATTTTCACCAGGGAGATTCATCAGATGTTAAGACATTGTTTAAGACACATTAAGTCTAATACAGAGACCAAAATGAATTATGTGAATGCTGGTTCACTGTACACCACGAAGGTCCTTAGTGTGAATGATATACAGTGGAATCCCAGTATAACGAGTGCTCATAATCCCTCGAAAATCACTCGCTAAACCGAGCGCTCGTTATATCCGAAGGTGTTGAAAAAACCCACCTAATTCTCATAGTCGTTCGTATTTAGTTTTTCTTTTGTTTCCGCGGCATTCGACGAAGGTAAACAGCAAAAAAGTCATTTCAGGCACAATCTGGTAGAATATCAACATATTTCATGAAAGAAACAGGACATTTTCCATTATATAAAATATTAATTCCCCTAGTTTCGATGTTTTTCTTCCAGTTCTTCTATTTTTCGATCGCCGAAGAAAGCTGTAAAGACAGCGTAACTAGTCGGGATTAAAATATTAGGTATACTGTGGAAGTTTTTGGATAAGTTTGCGAATATGTCATGACGATAATATCAGCTTTGTCGAGTTTTCGAATGTTAACCAGTACGTCCATCAGTTGGGAAAATTGGCCTGAAGGTTCACTAAAATACGGTCGTAGATATTTTTCAAGCTTAAGCGAAGGCCAACTTACGGCTGTCGGCTGTCTTTTTCCGGCACGATTAACTGGAGCAATATCACGATAATTCATCGGGCGCGAACACGCTATGTTTGAACAATCTCGATCTTTTATCGCGATATTTATCGTGATAATATATAGTGATATTTTATCGGGGCGCGATATCGTGATATTTTATCGGGGCGCGATATCATGATATTTTATCGCGATATTTATCATGGTCACGATCATGGTCGAGACCTTGGTCACGATATCATGATATTTTATCGTGATATTTCTCATGGTCACGATATTTATCGTGATAGTTATCGCGATACCTATTTATAGCGATATTTATCGCACCCCAATATCTTATCGTGCCCCGACATCTTATCGTGCCCCGACATCTTATCGTGCCCCGACATCTTATCGTGCCCTGACATCTTATCGTGCCCCGACATTTTGTCGTGCCCCGACATCTTATCGTGCCCCGACATCTTATCGTGCCCCGACATCTTATCGTGCCCCGATACGATGTTTATCGTCACTATGAGTTATCGTTATCGCCACCTTATGATATGCTAAAATTATCGTATCCCAATATTGAATTATCAATATAGCCCATGCCTAGACCTAACTCCCTCTCCTACTCTCATCTTGCTCGTCATCTGCCCACTTCCACTGATGACTGGGCCTAACAAAAGAAGAACGTAAAATGGGAGCGCGCAGAACGTACTTAAGGCCGTAAATCGTTAATGTTTGGACATAACTGGCTTTAGGTGTTGTAGATATGGCACACATCTTGTATTTTTAGTGTAATTAGCAGATAATACAAAACACAATAGTTTATTTTTGCTAGGCGGTGCATCGCCCTCGAGAGATATGTCGTAATACCGAGCGTTTACCGTGGAAGGAACTTTTTGGCCTCGCTATATCCGCTTTATTTTACATGTAAAACATAGGCCTTTTGGCGGTACAAAGACAATCACTCGCTATAACGCGATTCTCGCAATAAGCCGTACTCACTATACCGGGCTTCTACTGCATTTTGGACATAAAAATTCACTTCATAGCAGCTACACCAGAGTATTCATTTTCGTCCACTCTGTTGGAACTTGGGTGACTTGCAATTAACAATAATTGTACAGAAAGATATTATGCTCAATATTTTATAAAGGATTAGGAGCACATGGGCATTTAAAACTCAGGAGCACTCACAAACCAATTACAGTAAAACCCCTTACTTACACTTTCCTAAGGACCGCTACAAAAAAGTGTAAATTGCTGGAAAATGCAAATAGCCGGAAAAGGACAATTTTCAGTTTCAGATGCATACTTTAACAATACAAAGTAAATATATTAAAAAACACTGATAAAATGAATTAGAGCAATATTATTAATTATTTCTTAAAGTATAGAGCTGCCCTGATTTATTTTTGTGCGATATGTTTCTATCAATGTTTCAACTAGTAATGGGTCAATACCATTTTTTTCTCGATACTCTATACCGAGTATATTACCAGTAAGTACTCGCGATACTACTTGATACCAGACATTATGAATCAATTTATAATTTTAAAAATGTTTTGGTTTTAAATACATCGTAAACAGAAAAACTACAGGACTGGGTAAAAGTAATAACAGTTTTGAAGAGCATCTGGAAGAATAAAAAAAAAAGTATTTATAATAACCGAGTATATTTCCTTTGTTTTATTGAATATTAAATATATTTTATCATCATAATCATTAAAGTATGTTGTGCACATTTTCCAATATTAAAACAGGCACTACTGAGAGGCACTTTGCCCCTCACTTTGCCTTTGAATCTTCTACTGCAAGCAGCTTACCTATCGCTGTGAGTGAGTTATGTGGACTCGACAATAGTGGAAAAAAGTATCATTTTTAAGAATGCAAGTCAGTGTCAGGTTAAGAACTGATGGTATCTATGGAAACAATCCATCACTATGCCTCCTCACGCAAAGTTTTTGGAGACAGAGTTGAGGATAATTTAAAGTGCAATTTATTTCTTTCGTCGAGAAGCCAAGAAATGTGGGGACAAAAGCTATCTCACTCATCGCCGATTTTATTTTGGTGAATACTGCAACTTATTAATTTTTATTCAAGCATAGGCAAGGATATTTTTCCTGTGCATACTAGAGAAATTTTCTCGTATGGTGTTTGGCATGTGCAGTACCTACGGTAGCTTACAACTTGGCAACCTCGAACAGCTTATCTCTCCTGGCCAAAAGTCTGGTTGCGTGGATTTTGCTTCCCGAAATAAATAAATACTTACACGTTGAAAGCATATCTAATTCTCTGAATTTGTTAAGTCATTTTGCATGTGCTAAGTTTTCAAAGACGAAGAATACCATCAAAACGAAATGCATTTCCGACTTCCGCAAGCTGAGATAGCGCATGTTTTTAAATTTGTTGTAACGTAATTGTTAACTGAGTTATCTATTTTAAACTTTGTTTAGTCTAAGATAAATATATTTTCCATATCTTATGTGAAGAAAAGAGAAGTGGCTTTTCTTGTTTATCTTCAGGTGGGCGTCAAAGTTGAACTTGCTTCCCGGAACTTGAAAAAAATCCTGCCTTTTTAGCTGTCTCGGTCGAAAAATAAATTAATATAACCAACTTCAAAATATATTTTTGACATTCATAAACGTATCAATAAACAAGCTTTAGTTCGATATACTTTATTTAAAAATCAAAATAGCCATTTTTGAGATATTGGCCTTCAAATGAAACTCGGGGGATGGAATTTTACAATGGCCTTGAGCTCGAATATAGTCCCCCATAGTCCTAAGAATTTTTCCACAAAGATTTAGACCAAAAATAATTCAAAAAGATTCGTTAAGTGTTGAAAAATACTCTTTTTCGTCAAAGTATTCATTTTCTCGATACTACAGAAATTTTGCTAGTACTCACTCGATACTCAATACCTGAAGTATCGAGGGTATTGCGGTACAAAATGGATTTTTCTTTTCCAATCGGGGGGTTTCATAAAGTAAAGCCTCAAACTTTGAACTGAGCATGTTTCTGGATCGCGTCACGATTTTTCATAATTGCATCGATGGTAGAGACCGGTAATCTTGAATGTTTCATTACATCAGAGCGAGTAGCATCATGAGAATTCACAATTTTTATTTACACCTAAATTGAAAATATTCTAATTTCTGCGAAGGCTTCCGCAGTGATCAGAAGATTACTCAAGGAAGAAACCCAAAAACCCTAGAGTCAACTGAAAATATTGTAATTCACATCCATTTCCCATTTCCAAGTAAAATAAAATTTACATTCCGGAGTAATTAAGGGTAACATACACAACACATGAGACTAATGAGCTACCTTGTTGGTCGACCAGTTATGCACCGGCAAAAAATTTCTCAACAAAATAATTCTATTTATTTCATGTGGTTGTCACGAGATAAAACTAGTTTCAATAAGTTTTGTTTCACAGTAACGTGTAGTAAAACTGTTGAATTAATGCAGCGCAATGGTCAGACGAAAGATCCCCTGGTCCGTCCACCAGTTCAGTTCATGTATTTTTAACATTTCATAATATCTGGTAAAAATTCATTTTCATTCTTCAAAATATGAACTTTGGTACAACTTAAATATACTCTCGCAGCTGTTCCAAAATTATACATTGCGTCCTATATGCATTCATTCCATAGTAGGAATCCCTTCCCAGCAAAAGGATACAGTGTGTCTATCGCGATCACTGAAACAATCATGAGTGATGTTTAGTCTTTCCGTCACTAGTGGCACTGTGTGCTGCCCCGGTACGCTGCTAAGTTCAAATTCTTATTTAAAAAGTGCACATTACTGCTCTTTCCCTCATGTTTTTGAAGTGCATTTGCATGAAACGAGGTAAAAATGTGTTTTAAATACACTGGTATGTACGGCTAAACGTCATAGAAGGGAATTTTGATTTTTTTTTAATATATCACATTCTAGCCCACATCTAACACAAACAAATGGAAAAGTCATGGTGTAAATAAAGTGTTCTATATATATTGAAGATACAGGAAATTGGATGGGACCCGATAAAAACGCTGTAAACTGCAGGAAAACTTAAATTCCGATAATGCAAATACAAGGTTTTACTGTAGTTAAGTCTCATGCCATCCATCAATTCAATATATTTCTCCTGCCTTCGGGCAGTAAGAAGTGGGCAAGTTTTGCCTCAAGCTGTAATAATGTTTGACAAAAACATTTGAGAATACAAGTCTCTTTATAGTGAAACACTGTACAGTGAAATATTCAATATCGTGAAATGAGATACAGTCCCACCATCAAAATAGGCTTTTATACAAATAATTCACTGCAGTGAAATTGCTTTTTAGCCCTGAACTCCATGCTGTATGCAATATAGTGAAATATGATGTGTTAATTTTTCATATTTTTTCAAAATAGTGGACTCTGTTATTCATTTGTTTCATAAGTTGCCATGTTTGAATAATATAACAAATTTGGCAAAAAAAATTTTTTGTCAAAATATTTACCCAAGTGTGTACATTAATGTATGAAAGATGAGAGTTTTTAGTTTTTTTGTGTTCCGTTATGGCCAAGTGAGCAGATAATAAAACAAAACAAAAATTCTTAACTGTCAACCTACAGCTCTTAATCCTGACAGATGTAGAAGGAAAAAGCTTCGAATTGCTCAGCCAACAATTTTCTTTGATTGAAAGATAGTAAGAAACAGAGGGAAAATAAAATGTCTCTGCAGCTAGATACACCAAACAGATGAAGTTAAGATGTGCTTGGTTTGAAGATTTTGATCAATACCTATTGTTAATTTTAAGATAATCTTGAGAAAAAAAATGCAGTAAGCCAGTACCTGATTGAAGAAAAGGAGAAGACAATCGCTGCTCAGTTCTAAATACCAGATTCCTTTAAATTAGAGATGGGACATCAGAATCTTCGAGTCCTTGAATATTACGAACACAGTATCAGGGAGGCAGATGGTGACGTAGAAGTATAAGAATTAAAGGATCATAAGTATTTAGCAAACTGCACAGCAATTTATAAGTGCGCAGCATGAGTTAAATGAAAAAAAGACAAATATTTGAAAGTACCGTATTCCGAATACAGTACCATCATTTTTGGTCAAAATCTTCGCAATAAAAGTCTTCGGGGGGACTATATTTGAGCTTAAACACCTACTGTCCGTTGTACAATTCCATCCCCCGAGTTTGAAGGTCAATATCTCAAAAATGGGTAATGCGAGTTTAAAATAAAGTATATTGAACTAAGTATTGTGTATTGCTATGTTTATTACTGTCAAAAATATATTTTGAAGTTTGTTATATTAACTAATTTTTTGACCGAGACATCTAAAAAGGCTGGATTTTAGCAAGTTCCTAGAAGCAAGTTCAACTTTGACGTCAACTTGAAGAATAACAAGAAAAGCCACTTCTTTTTTCTTTGTATAAAGGCCGCTTTACACGATACAATTATTTGTACAATTTCTTGTACAAACTCTTGTATAGACTGAACGAATTTGTATGTTTGTCTGAATGGAATTAGAACACGTTCTATTTCCCGTTCAGTCATTCAGACAATCGCACAAGTTTTCGTACAATTTGCCGCTTTACACGGTACAATTTCCTCATGCAAGAGTTTGTACAAGAAATTGTACAAAAAATTGTATCGTGTAAAGCGGCCTTAAGACATGGAGCATATATTTACCTTTTACTAAACAAAGTTTAAATTAATTACCCACTTAACAATTACGTTACAACAAATTTTAAAAACATGAACTATCTCAGCTTGCGGAAGTCAGAAATGTATTTCGTTTTGATGGTTTTATTCGTCTTTAAAAACTAAGAACATGTAAAATGACTTAACAACTAGAGAGAATTAGATAAGTTTTAAACTTATATACATTTATTTGAGAGAGAGCTTCACGCGACAGTACTTTCGACCAGGAGAGATAAGCTGCTCGAGGTTGCCAAGTTGTAAGCTACCATACAATGATCTATCACAACGCGAGAAAATTTCTGAATTTCTCTAGTATTTACAGGAAAAATACCCTTGCCTATGATGCATGCTTGAATAAAAGTTTATGAGTTGCAGTGTTCACCAAAATAAAATCAGTGATAAGTGGGATTACTTTTGTCCCCACATTTCTCGGCTTCTCTCTGAAAGAAACAAATTGCACATTAAATAATTCTCAACTCAGTCTCCAAAAACTTTGCACTAATAGGCATAGCAATGCTATGTTTCCAAAAAGTTCTTTAACTGATACTGAATTGCATGCTTAAAAATGATACTTTTTCCAATATTGTCGAGTCTTCATGACTCATTCACAGCGATAGGTTAGCTGCTTGCAGGAGACAATTCCTCGAGTGCCCTACCTTCCTCTTCCAGGCATGCTCTGGAAAGTTGAGCGTGCTTTTATGGCAAAAAATAAATATAAATCGATATGAAATACCATGCCAACAAAAATACAAATTCTATTGAGAATTCATAAGTGGATTCACATTAATGAACTAGAGAGCAAGATAAGGGTCCAAATGGTGATTTTTGGAACCAAAAGCGTGTGGGACGAAAAATAATGCAGTCTAACAAGTTAAATACTGATCAACACTATAGCACGAAACTTCGTATGACTATTAACAAAGGCGTTAGCTACAAGAAAATTTTGATATCTTGATCCGTGTTGCGCTTACGATACCACAAATTCGATGGATACGGTACCCAAAAACATTCGCTAAAAATCAGTTCTTATGGCTGGTTGCATGAACAATACATATGTATTCAATAAAGTTATGAGACTCAGGACCCCTAGAAAGCATTCAATAATTGATACATGAACATTCAGTAAGTTTATGAGTTCCATAAACTGTCACATAGGTAACTTATCGCAGCAAATTGGTGGGGTTAAAAGCTTATGAGTTCCATACCAATACAATACGGCAGATTTGTAATTAGATGTTTGGAAGTGTTATTGCGTGAAGATTGATGTTATTGAAAGAAATAGTTAGTTTGAAAGAAAAAGTTAGTTTCAAGTTATTCCACATCTTCGGAACTGAAGACGGCATCTGGAATGCTGAGTAATTGTCATCTAGAGGGATGAACCAAAACGGAAGTAACCCAAAAACCCTCGAGTCATCTGAAAATATTGTAATTCGCATCCATTTCCAATTAAAATAAAATTTACATTCCAGAGTAATTAAGGATAACATAAACAACACATGACAATATTGAGCTACCTCGCTGGCTGGCCAGCGTAAGCAGTTATTCAAATTCAAAAATTTAATAACAAAATAATTTTTTTATTCATGCGGTTTTCACACAATAGAGCAAGCTTCAATAGGCTTTGTTTCATAGTAACCAGTAGTAATACTGTTGAATCAGTGCTCCACAATGGTCTGAAAAATGATCCCCCATTATCGTCAACCAGTTCAGTTCATGTATTTTTAACATTTCATAATGTCTGGGTAAAAATTCGTTTTCGTTCTTCACAATATGAACTTCAGTACAGTTTAAATATACTCCTGCCAGTGTTCCTAAAGTATAAATTATTTCTTATATGCATTCATTTCATAATACGAATCTTTTCCTGGCAAAAAGATCATGAGTATAATCATTTCATCTTTTTGTCACTAATGGTGCTGTGTACTGCCCTGCTACACTGCTAAGTTCAAATTCACCCATAAAACGGAGAACATTACTGCTCTCTCTCGTGTTTTTGAAGTGTATATGCATGAAATGAGGTAAAATGGTTTTATATAGACTGGTATGTATGAATAAATGTCATAGAGAGGAATTTTGTTTTTTTAATCTATGTATTATAACTAGGGACATGACATTTTCGCGAAACGTTTTTTTGGACAGGATTCACGAACCAAGCGACTTTAGGGTTTAATCGCGAAATTAACCGTGTCTTCTTTGAAACGTGATTTTTTTAAGGAAATTTGAGATATTTTGCAAATGCCGAATTTTTGTAGCATGAAATATTTTCTTTAGTGATGGCCGGATCGGATCTTTCATTTTTCTCAGTTCCGGATTCGGATCCAAAGACACGGAGTAAAATCTGATCCGGATCGTAGATTTTAAATTTTCGCGGCTTAGCGATCGAAGTGCCCCGTAAATGGAATGTAGGTGCGGTAGATTTTGACAAGAAGACGATGTGTAACTAAGGTCACGTAATTAGATGAAAACGTTCCCGTGCAACTAGAAGCAAAATAAAGAAATATGACTTCTTTCCCCCATTACCCCGGTATCGCAGGAAAAAAATACGTAGGATGTCATGCGGGTAGCCTACATTCGCCGGGATCAGGCGTACAACGAGAGCTAGTGTACTGTGCGAAGTTCGATCCCAATCGCAGTTTAATTTTTTCCTTCAGTCACTACATCGAAAATGTTATCATATTCAATTTCAAACCATTACATCTGAATACTCACTTTATTATACTTTGTTGCTTAAATTAGATTTACAAATGTACCACTCATAAATTAAGGGTGGTCGGGTCGGATCCAAAGATCCACGGGTCTTTCATTTCATTCACTACTGAAATCATATCCAGGGACAGTAAAAATTCAGATCCGGATCGGAGATTTTAACACCTCGCGTAACTTTAACAGCCGTGCTGTATTCCTAGGGTAATGCTAGTAGGCAGTTAAAAAAGTAGATTATCAGATATTTCATGCCAAATTATAAGTAAAAAAAAATAATTAAATTAGGCGAAAGGAAATGATTGGAAAAAATTTATATTACAGAATTAAATCGTGGAATCATTACGTTAACTTTACAGTGTATTTTTGAGTGATGCATTTGTAAATCTAGTTGAAGCGATAGAAGTACAAAAAAGTCAGTATCCACACACAACGGTTGGAAATGAAGGATGATAAAGTTTTTTATTCAATGGTTGAAAGTAGGGATGGGTCGGTTCGGTTCTCGGTTCTTGAGCTTAGAACCGGAACCGAGGTCAAAAATAATCAGTACCGAAATAATTGGGGCGAAAACCAGTTTGAAACCTACTCACACTCCGAAAGTGGAGGCTTCACATTAAAACCTGGTGAAACAGTGTACTTAGATGCTTAAAAGTCGCGAATTATTCTAATTCAGTCTCTGAAAATGATTATTGATTACCTTATCTTACCATTGAGCAATGCAAAGTAAGTGGTAAATCAAGAACCGGAACCGAGAATCTGAACCGAGAACCGAAGTTAAGAACCGAACCGGAACCGACCCATCCCTAGTTGAAAGAAAAATTTTAAACAGCGTAAGAATCGAACTTCATTACCTGCAGTCCACTACTCCAACTTGTTATTGTTATTACCATTATCTCATTAATTTGCCTTTAACTTAATTTTTCCTACTGTGTTTTTTATGTTGCATAGGGTAGCCATAACTTCTGTATTGGATCTCAAATGTATGTACAGGCACTTCCAAAAAAAAGTTAACACTTCAGAGCCGAAATTTTTCTAAGTCTCGAGTTGACGGTAATTTGACAACGCTGCGTCACGGCTTCCCTCTGGCGGAGCCTCGCGAAGTTCTAACCGAAAACAAACCCCCTTCCCTCCTCCCCCGTCCTCACCTTTCCCTGTTTAGCAGAAGGGATTACTGCAAGGTCGGTCTTGTTATGCTCTAAAGAAGGGGGCTATTGTGGGCACTCCATGGTTGTTTCTTCCGACTCGCGCTGCGAGACTGAAGTCCTGAACACATCTCTACGCTCACCACCGTCGCGAAAAAAACTGGAATAATTTCCAAAATAGCTTGCTTTGAGATATAGACTTGAAACTTCACATAAATACTCGGAAAAGATGGTTAATTAAAGAAGAATGCACCATTTGACATGATTCTTATCTGTTAGCCAGATATAGGGGCTCAAACATAACCAAATTTCCAAATAAACACCTGCTTCATTTGCCTATTAACACTGCTATGCCTTTCAATTGCCTGAGCTACAAATATTTTTTTAATCATTTAATTGCTATTCCATTACTTAGAAAAACTAGAGTATATCTAGTTCACATGGGCCCTAGAAAGACTCCAATCTTTTCAAGGGCTGAAGGGCGTGAATAAGAGGTATGTTCCCGGAGCCTACGCAAAGAAAAAAAACTCGATTCCGCGTAATCTTATCCCGTCACACGGCTCAATATGCTCGCGATTTCATCAAATAAGAGTGATGGAGGTTACTGACAATGGGTACAGCTCAAAAACAACGAATTGGAAGCCTTAGGGTCCATGTCACTTCAGCAATGTGAGCGAGTCACGTCAATTCCAGCCCCCGATGCGTGGAGCCAAACCCCAAACGCTCAGTCGGAAAATCATATGTATTTAACAGGAAAGAAGAAAAACTTTGCTAGTTCCACAAATATTTATTCACATGCGACCGGTTTCGATACAGTGTATCATCTTCTGGCACACTGTATCGAAACCGGTCGCATGTGAATAAATATTTGTGGAACTAGCAAAGTTTTTCTTCTTTCCTGTTAAATCATGAAGGAGTTCCATCAAGTTACGCCTCAAACCATTGCATTTAAATCATATGTATTTTTCGGTGTCGCAAACTTACTTTTAATTCCTCTTCACTTTCGTGTGTATGAGTTTTCAGCGAATTCTCAGATATAAGTGACTTGACAAGTGTCTCCCTAAAACGTTAGATATTCTCTACTTTATGCAAAGTTTTGTATGAGAACAGTGTCCGCCATTATAAGTAATGGAATAGCAAATAAACGATTCAAAAAATATTTGCAGCTCAGGAAATTAAAAGCAAAGTATAGTGTTAATAGATTATGCTATTTTTATTTGATCAAACTCCTCCCACAACGTCATCATCAACTTGTAAGATATTCGGTTAAATGTTATTACAGGATTTTTTAAAAATTTCGTGATGTTGAGCCCTTGTGTCGCACTAACGGATGAGAATCATGGCGAGTGATGCATTATTCCTTAAGTAGCAAACTTTTCTAAGAATCTGTGTGAAAAGTGTCTCCCTAAAACGTTAGATATTCTCTACTTTGTGTAAAAGTTTTGTCTGAGAACAGTGTCCGTATATATCTCAAAAAGTATATATCTAAGTATATATCTAAAAAAAAAGTTATTTTAGGTTTTTGTCCAGCTTTTTTCGATTTCCGACTAATGTGGGTCGGTCCTGTGTCCCGAGATGGTCATTTTCTTCGACTCGACCTGCACGACGTCTGAAGTTCCGAACATATGTCTATGCTCGCCACCATCCTCACAGAAAAAACCATAGTCACGCATTTGCATAACATTAAAAATCGACTTTTTACTTTGAAGAGGAAATCACATATCATCATTGGTTGTTATCACCCTCCAATTTGTATGCTTCCCTTAAATAATTAATTCCTTGGTTAATTGGTGTTGTTTCACGTTCGTGCCATTTCAGAGTGAGTTCATAGGCATATTTAATTCTCACATCGATGTGGTCAGAAGCTTTGAAAATATGCGATCCCAAATTTTAAGACTAGGAGCAGGCTGATAAGAACATTTTAACGTTTTCGCCGTATTGGCGCAGTAAAATGCTCGATTTTCAGGATGAAGTAAATAACGTTCCCAATTGTGGTGGCATTTCCACGAGTTAACCTTAGCATTTATAGTTTAGGAGTCCTAATTTGATTAATAATAATAATAATGCCCATGAGATTATTGTTTGTATAATACCAATACAAATCTGTTATTGACCACGCAGCCGTTTCCCTAAAATCTGGTCTAATGTCTAATCTAACGCTTTGGAAGAAGGTGTTTAAAGAATTGGCTTTTTCTACACTGCTGGTGACTCTAATTCCTTTATCGTTTTTAAGTGTGTGCACTGTTGACCTATTTGCCCGAAGCTCTCTCACATATGACCAAAACGCTTTAGGATTGCTATCTAAATATTCTCCTAACATCTTGCTCTTGAAATGTTACTACGCTTGCCAACCTTATTTCCTTGCTAATGCTCTCTATTTTTTATAGTTTTGAACTAACTCATTTTTTCCTCTGCCGATAGACCCCGTCCTGCATTTTTCATCCTAGCGTGGCATACCCTTTGTCACTTTAGTGATTTCCTAAGCTCCGCCTTATACCACCTTGGCTCTGTATTATCACTAATGAATTCACTTGGTATGTATTCATTAACTGCTTTACGGGTGTCCTCAAGAAATTCTCTCCACGAATCCTCTGTATCTAATCCTTTGCTTTGTTCGCTAAATATATTAAACGATTCCCTTAATTCCTCTTTCATACCGTCGTAATTAGCCTTGCCAAATAAGTATACCCTCTTCCTTGGTTTATAATGTCTTTCAACTCCTACAATAAATTTCGTATTTACTATTTTATGATCACTAAAGGTTACAGGTCCTAATACAGCTAATTGCCTAATTAGAACCTATATCACAACTGAGAATAGTAATTGCAAATTGTTAAGCTGTTCCTATATTCCCTTCTAATGGAAAGGTGCTCTATTATTCGACCATACTGCATGCTAAACAATACCGCCAAATTACTTCCTTCACACCACATATGAAATTAATAAGAGACTATCAAACCTAAATGATGAAACCATGTTGATAAACATGTTCACTCATGGGCATTTAAATGTTTTGAAATATTCGCCCGGTAATGTGAGTAGAAACAAACTTAAAAGCACTCAGGTGGAAGAGTGGGTGGTCTGCGATGTTTTACCTGCTTCCGGAACACCCCTCATGCCTGGGCACTGGGCTGCAAGGGCATAAACTCAGGATGTTGACCCGAGGCATACCGCGTGCAAGGGGTCGTGGGTGCAATAAAACGTATGGAGTAAGGTTTTTGGGCAGTGGAAAATCATTCTTCGCGGAGACCGGTCCTCTCCATCCCCATTGTCTCAGTACAGGAACACAACAGATTGGTTAGAGGGAACCCCCCATTTGGCATTCAGCTTCCTTTGAGGAAAGGGGAAAAGGTGGCAGGGAAAACGAAGACCAAGCCTCTGAAATCGTCGGTGCATCTTTTACCGCGTGAATAAAAAGAAGGGGGCAAAAGTAATTCAAAAGAAAAACCAGTGTATTTCTGAATGTTACATGGGCCCTAGAAAGACTACACTCTTTTCAAGGGCGTGAATAGGAAGTATGTTCCCGGAGCGCACGCGAAGAAAAATAAAGTGATTCCGCGTAAACTTATCCGGTCGCACGATTCAATAATCTCACGATTTCATCAACATAGATACGTGAAATTTAGTGATAATGAGTGCCGCTGAAAATTGACGAATTGGAAGTCTTGGGTCCATGTCACTTGAGTCAAGTAAGCGAGTCACGGCACTTCCAGCCCCAGCCGCGAGGAGCCATGCCACGGACGCGCGATAGGAAAATCATATGTATTTTTCGGTGTCGTAGACTCATTTTAATTTCTCTTCAATTTCGTGTTTATGAGTCTTCAACGAGTGCTCTGATATAAGCCACTTGACAGGTCTCTCCCAAAAACGCTAGATATTCTCTATATTATGTAAACATTTTATCTGAGAACAGCGTCTGACATTTTTAATGGAATTGCGCTAAAATGCTTCTAACATATTTGAAGCTTTGGTAATTTAAAGGCAAAGTCTTGTGTTAATAGATCATGCTATTCTTTATTCAATCAAATTCCTCACATAACGTCACGATCAACTTAACTTGGAAGACATTCGGAGAAAAAATAGTTCAGGTGTTTATTTGGAAATTTGGTCATGTTCGAGCTCCTGTATCTGACTAAAAGATGAAAAGCATGTCAAATGATGTCTTATTCCTTAATTAGCAGTCTTTTTTGAGTATTTGTGTGAAGTTTCAAGTTATATATCAAAGAAAGCTATTTTTGAATTTTGTCCAGCTTTTTCCGATTTCCATCCACTATGCGACGGTGGCGAGTGTAGAGATATGTTCAGGACTTCAAATGTCGTTCAGCGCGATTCAGAAAAATGACCATAGAGTGCCCACCATACCCCATATGAGAAGACCGACCGTTCAGTAATCCCTTTGTCCCAAGTGTTAAAAGGGTAAAGGAGGGGGGAGGAGGGAAAGGGGTTTGTTTTCGGTCAGAGCTTCTCGAGGCTCCGCCAGAGGGAAGCCGTGATGCAGCATTGTCAAATCACCGTCAACTCGGGACTTAGAAAAATTTCGGCTCTAAGTGTTAACTTTTTTTTGGAAGTGCCTGTACTATTAACTGTTTGTTCACATTGGTATGAAGTCTTTATTAATGATATTTAAAAAAACCCTTCCTTTAAGACTCCTTTTTCCCAACATTAAACACAGCTTTCACCTTTTTAAAACGATTTTATTTACCGTATTTGTCATTTTGAAACACCGCTTTTGATGATTTTTATTTACCATTTTTCGGTGTCCCTAATTATAACCCATATCTAACACAAATAGTGGGAAAATGGAAAAATTGTGGTGTAAATACAGGGTTCTACTAACATGTGAGACATAGGATATTGCATGGGACCCGATAAAAACATAGTAAATCGCGGGAAAACGTAAATTCCGATAACGCAAACATGGGGTTTTACTGTAACTCGGTTCCATGTCAGCGAGTGTGAAGATGAAATGAATTTCACTGATTTATCTAGCACTTAACACCATTATAATCAAATCAATGTGTATTGTTCTCTTTACTCCTTGAATCAAGTATTAAAGCAATTTGCGATGAAATGCAGTGAATAAAGGTAGTTGTTTCAGGCTTGATTTGGTGGAATATCATAGCGAAAGAAAAAATGGCAATTTTCCACAAGAATAAAGATATTAAATTTGACCGGTTTCGGTGTAGATGGTGTTGTACACCGAAACCGGTCAAATTAAATATCTTTATTCTTGTGGAAAATTGCCATTTTTTCTTTCGAAATGCAGTGAGTTAGCTACTGATTTAATGCAACGTTTACAGCTTTTCATTTGTATTGATACCACTGAAGTATGAAAGACCGTGTTGGGTAGTTAACGTTGGCCTTCCATGGGAGCAACATGACACTGAGCTGTGAAAGGACCCTTGCACCACACACAACGTGAATGAACTATTAACCTAAAGATGGGGAATCGTTATTTGAATTTTTGATAGTAACTACATTTTACACATTTACCAAAATGTTTAATCAGACAAAGAAAAGTAGTGCAGACCAAAAGATAAGCATATAGAATGCCGAGAAATGCAGAATGCAGATATGTAAATATGGATAATTTTTAATTTCTTTAATACGAATTGAATTGGGGCTAAAAAAACCTACATTAAATGCGAATAAGCATTAAATGTGAATAAATAAATTAGGGAACAGACTGTACATGTAACATCTTAGCATAATCAACTCCCCCAATTATGCCAATAATTAAATATAGTACTTTACTGTACGCATGTTTTTCGTGTTTCATCTGACTCCATTTTGCAATTCGAAGCACATTCTTTGATTTTCCTAATGCTGGATGGAGGATCTTACAAGCTTGCAACATAATGAACAAGTGAACATTTCACATAAATCTGAACTAAAAATATTTTTTCACTGAGATTTTGAATATCTAAGAGATTTGACTTACTTGATCATCTCATGGAGAAACACATATGAAGTATACTCCGTTTTGGGAGCACAATATATTTCCACTCCTTCTTTCACACCTTTGCTTCGAGCATGCTTCTCTGAATTAAAACGGACGGTGTAGTATGGCTCCTTCACCCGCCCAAATACATCAAATATCTCCCCTAATGCTTTTTTACCATTGTTCATAAAAAGAACTGTTCCCAGATCCAATGCAGGAGTATTTGGCATTGCTTGGATCACCACTGAAAAAAGAATGAACAAATGAAAGTTACAAATTCTCACCATAGATGGTTGTGTGCATAATGGCTGAGACATTGAAATGACATAGTTCCACCTTAATCTCACAAATTACGACACAGCAATGGATCAAGCATTCCCTTGTTATTTGTTCAAGAGGTGTACTTTATGAAATGTATTAAGCCAAGCAAGGAATTCTTTCAAGGGAATTTGTGCCCAGAATGCCATACAAATGCATCAAGAATTTAAAGACGCAGGCTGACTCAAGATCAGATGTGTTTATCATTCACAATTCAGCATATTATTTCAGGAACCAAACATCACATATATTAAATGATTCAGTCAAACTCCCATCCATTCTTTTCATTTCATAGATTATCAATTCCTATCAGGATGTTGATTCTGGTTCTCATATCACTATGAGTTCGTGAATGCTATGAATCAACTGAATTCCAGTTCTGACTGAATTTCTGACTTACTGACCACTTAGATTTGGATAAATTAGTGAAGAATGCTAAGCATTCACTGACAAAATTCACTTCAGCTAATAATTATGAGAAATCAAAATTGAACAAAATTCTATAGCCTAGTTATCGTGTGCATTACAAAATAAACAGCTGAGTACTGAGTATTATCCTAAGTTCTTATGTTTATATTATGGATGGGACATTCGAATCTTCGAATCCCTCAAATTATGCCTTTTTCCTTGAATCTTTGAATCCTTGAATCCATCTTTCACCTTGAATGTGAATCATTAAAAATGAGTCACATCTTCAGCAGATGAAATTCCTTTCATTCCTTTCAATTCAACTTTACCGCCACCACCTGAGATCAAAAATCAAAAGCATAGATTAGAGAGCTCTGTTTGCCCGATGGTGCTCTGTGGCATGACAGGGCATCCTGTGTCATGCACGCTCAAAGAGCACTAAAGATCAATCATCCATGGGAGCATAAAGGAATAAACCATTGCAGAACGCGCATCCTCCTGAGGTCCAGGCGGAGTACATAATATTTTACCGGAAAAGGCACGGGTAATATCAAAAGAACCTGGCTACTACTCAAGACTGATATGGGAGGCGGTCGAAATAGAGAACCATGCATGGAACTTCAACCATGACGGCGGCATTTAACTCATCTCTGTACAAAATAGGTTCTTTAGTCTGCCACCCAAGGGATACTCCTCCAAAACACCCAGGACCCAGGCTGACTCATCACCTTCTGACATGAGTGGGGAAACCATCAACAAGAAACAATACCAAATAAGGCTAAGAACAGTAAGGGAGAGGACATGTCTAGCCAATAAATAGCGAAGACTTCTGTTCATTACAGGGTGGCTACTGATAACCAATTTTCAAATTCCCTGACTTTTCCCTGATTTTTCCCTTATGGCTTTACCAATTTCCCTGACCATTCGCCAAAAGGTCTCCTTTTATCGGAACATTTTTTTCTGTTTAATTAAATTTTAGTCAAAACTCAGAAAATGTTAAAAACAGAAATTAATGCATTAAAAGCTATAAGAATGAAAAAATATATTGAACCCCCACCATAATTAAAAAATATACATTTAACCTTCACAAGTTAGGCCCTCATACAAATTGTACACACTTTTAATACATTTTTCGCGGCCGCGCATCGTTTTCCGTGACCGTGTATGTTTCCTTCGGTAAAATTACAAATTGACAATGTCTAATTCTTCAAGGAAGAGGTGGCGTGTCGTGGTAGTTCTGGGGAGATTACTGAAAAGGCATCGAAAGTAAATGGCCAATTTACTGGCGGACTCCGGCACAGGTATCACTGGGCTGCGCGAAAAATACAAACCAAAGTCAAGTTCTTGGACTGGATCAAAATCGGATGGCACGAGTGACTTTTAGAAGCGAATGAAAATTTGATTAATGTGGTCATAACCCCTTGATTGTAAGAGGGAAACAAAAATGTAAAAATATTTGTAAAAACAAACAAAACGTAATCGCGCCACTGCGGGAGAAAACAGGAGGCAATTAGCAACGACAGCGTCATATTTAGGAATATCATATTTGTGATTATTTGTGTGATGAGATGATTACCTTTGAGAGGGAGGTAAGGGAGCCATTCAATAATTACGTCGATCGTGAAAGGTGGGGAGGGGAGGAGGACTATTCTTATGGTCTCGCGAAGGGGGTATGGAAATCGAAGATGATCTTACGTAAGATTTTGTTTACTCGTGTGATCGTACTTGTATTACCGTTTTAATAATCATCGTCTCGTATTTTTAGAACTGTAAGCACGTATTTACTACAAGCTAGTGTGCTCCAACTACATCTCGAAGTTTAAAAAAACGCGAGGTAAAATCTTGCGAACAACATAGGTAGCCTCAGATTCCTTGTGATGAGTAGAATACACGGTGGCCAAGAATTTTAACACTACTAGGCAAATATCGCATTAAGGATATGCAAAAGGGATACATTGTGCGACTGATTCACAACTAAATAACTAAGATTCACAACTGAATGATCAAAGAATTGGGCTTATTCTATGCACTTCGGCGACGGACATTAGTTTTAGTTGATGAAACGTTTCGGAATAAAGGGTGGGAAAGACTGCCCGGTAAACGTAATGACAGAAAAAAACGAGAATTTCCTATCCCAGTTTCTCCCTGACTGTTATGAGAATTCCCTGACTATTTCCTGACTTTTCCAGATTTCCAAAATTCCCTGACAATTCCAGGTTTTCCCGGTTTTCCCTGACGATCGCCACCCTGCATTACTTTTAACCCTGATGATGCGGCCCATAATGGATGCGAAACTTGGGATATCCAAGCTCTACACGCAGCAGCTCCTGAAAGAGTCAACTGAAAACACATACAGCACATTGCATGTACACAAGCTTGTGCTCATGACGTCTGTTATTTGCATTACAATGAAAAAAATGTCTGCGGCATTTTACACCCAATGGGTCAAGTGTACATTTTCAACATTCCGGGCACATCCATAAGTGGGCTTGTAGATTTTACAATAGTTTGTGTGCTTTCCATTGCTTTTTTGTCTTCCTCCTGCTTCTGTGACTTCAAGTTCAGTTCACTTCGAGAGTCAACTTCATGGCTGGGAAACATAAGCCATTAAATCTGAAACCAGACTTCGTTTAATTCATGAATACAAAAGTAGTGGGGCAGAAGGGTATTATTTTAAAAAAAAAGATTGTGCAGCTAGCACTAGAAGTCATTACAGTAGAAGACATGATGCATAACTTGATGAAATTCAATGACACTTACACCTGTTTGCGTGTGGCCTTTCATGCTACATTAATGATTTTCATTGAATTGCAAGAGAATATTCCATGATAGGTACGACAATTTTCTGGTTTCCGGTGTTTTTCCCGTTAGTCCATTGTATTACTACATACAATACTTGCTGCTGTGATGCATTTGGAGCTCAAGAAAGTATGGTAATGTGCAGGGGTAAGTGTGCAAAATCAACGTTTTGCATTCCAAATAATGATACGTATTTATTATGAAATTTTGTCATGGACAGTAAATACAACCAAGGGTCAATGAAGTGAGCAAAAAATTCATTTTCAATACCTATCTTGATAATATCATTTTGCATTTCACCTAAAATACCCATAATATTGGTTCAACTAGAGTTAAATTCTTAGGAATTAGCATTGGAGCAATTTAAACATCTTTGGTAATAACAAGAGTTTGATACAGTGAGTGATTTTTTTGCTTCTGTGAGCCCTCGTTATATTGAGTTTCTACTGTATTACCAAAACTAGCTAGTAAGTACCTTTCAGCACCACCCGTAGCAGTGAACTCAGAGAGACTGTTCAGCACGGCTGGCATTATTCGCGGTAAAACAAGAAATCAGGTTCATATTAATTACCACGTGAAAAAATTCACCTGGACCAGGAATCGAACCACGGACCTTTGGCTTTCCTGGCCACTGCGCAGACCACTATGCTACCCAGAATTGGTAATTCAAATATCAATTTTACCGAGGTTCAAGGAGCTAGGGTAGATCCGAGATGTGTTGAAGTGCTGGTTTTTTTTAATTAAAGAGTTAAAGCAATATAATGTTTTATACTTGTAGTCGGAGTGTTTAACAATTGTATGTAACTTCTTAGATTCTTTCATATTGGTTTTGCCCAAGGGACCGTGAATCAGGCCATAATTCTCATTAATTGCGTATCAATACAAACTAAATAATCCTATAACTAAATGCAGATTAAATTTGCTTTCAAGATGTAACATCTTTAAGGGGAACCAGTGATATACAGGAACAACAACAACAATCTCTTCTTGCTATATGCACACCAAGTCTAACGATCGTTACTCAATTATGCACAAGTTTAAACACTCTTAAAGCTTAAAGGTGTACAAAAATATTACCATCATATTGGCTATTCTTAAATGTTTCGAAGTGTCGGATGTAAGGTTCCAATGATAAGAATTGCATGGGAGGGCAATTCAAGATCTTCATCACATTACCTTCCCAGGCTCTTTTGATAACATGCACAATTCCTTTGTAAATTGTTAAGTAGTTAAATCACACATTTACAGATACTGCAACTAATATGTCACCACAATCAAAGAGTGCAATAGCAAATAACAATACAAATATTTAATTTGGAAGCCACAATTGAAATTGGCAATGACAAGTATTATTTCATAGCTACCTAATTCATTCACAATTCCACTAACGAATCCCACTTTCTGGCATTCTTCCTCAGGAACACTGATCCTAAGGTCTTGAATAGGAGGTAGATCTTTCAACAGCAATTCTCCTGGATTGGCAGTTTCACTGCGATTGTTTCGATGAGGTCCTTTGCGAAAGATCTCTTCAATCTCTATTTCAATGTCACTGTAAGATTACAACCATGGTACGAACAACATAACCATATTAATAAAAAACAACAACCATAATCACATATCTGTTGGACGTAATCTAAGAATGATTCATGTTAATTTTATAGCACAATTAAGGAGCCCATGCAATACGTTTTAAGGTAAGGTGCAATCGTTTTATTTAAATTAATATTGTCATGTTGGAATAGAAAGAAATTTCATGAAACTACACACATTAAAATTGGCAGACTAATGATTTATGGCAAATTTAGCTAGAACAATTATATGCCACTTATTATGGATCTAATACTATTATATGGAACTTAGTAGTACCAGCTTAAAAGGTATCATGAGGACGGAGGAGAACCATGGATTTTACTGTTGTATTCCCTGATTTAAAGACCTCAGATTTTACATTGGAACATAGGAATTGCAAGTGCATATGTTTAACAGGTTAATCCCACAATTGTCTTCTAAACACTGGGGCCAGGAATTATTAGGGTACTTATTCTATAGAGCTAAGGATAAGAGGTGCTATGATTGAGATTTGATGCAGCCTAACAGACAAAAAATCAGAATCCACTTCACCTTAGCCCTATAGTATAAATATCTGGATGATTTCTAGCACCAGCATATTCATCCCCATATACAATAGCAGCCTTTAGGCCTCTGAAAATTCAATGCTCGACAACAAATCAGTAGGAAACCAGAGAACTTAGATTTACAACATTCAAAATACAACATACCTGTCATAGTCAATGACAGAAAGGTCAGAGACACTACTACAGTCAGACTGATCACGATACTCCTGATCATTCAAATAAGCTCCCGTGCCATTACACTCCTCAGGCTTATCAATCACAACACAATCACTTGAGCTTGAATCAACCACAACTGGACCATTGTTTCCCACAGTATCAATAAACAGAATACCATCATCTCGTTTCTTTGCAGCAGCTTTGAGGTAATTATCATCAAGTGGTGTGAAACTGAAAAAGTATGATAAAAGTATAAGGTCTACTAATTTTCACCAATACGCAGTGACCCAGAGCCAATAATAAGCAAAACATACAAATATCAGATTTTTGAGATTCCCTAAAAATGAAAAAACAGACTACGAGAACAATGAATTCTAGACTAAAATAAAAAGACAAAATAACATACCTGGAAACTAAGGAAACCTTCTCTACATTTCCATTATGAGAATTTACTCCATTGGTTATATTCTCTTCTGGAATCCTGAAAAAGTGAAGAATGACAAAAAATTTATTTAAAGGATCTAGTTACAAATATGTGAACATTATCTAGATATGTAAAGATTGTATGGCTTATTGCCCTTATCATCTAATTCAACTAGTTTAGATTCTCCAGCTGCTAACATCACATCTGCTAACTTCAACCAACCTCATCAAATTCATGGCATTTACATTAACTTCCTCCATTTTACTCTCTAACACAGCTTCTCGAAATAATTCCACAAATGTAAAAACATCCTGATTACATTCCACATTTTGTATTCATTATATTCTCATCAATGCAATCACATCACAAGCCACACACCCCATGTGAAATTAAACATTCTATCCCCTAAGATTGTTCGACTTCCTTTGATCAATCTGTGTTCCACCTGCCTTATGGGTGACAAAGTTAAGAGTCCTCTACTCTTCACATGTATTTTTTCATATTTTTTTTTCGAATACTTGTAAAAAAATTAATGAAATAAAAAATTCTAACAAAACAGCTCTAATGATATCTACAGTGGACTCTTGAGAGGACGTTCTTTGATAGTGTATATCCAGCATACTGTTCCCTTGAAATACCATGTTCAGGACGTTGGGTCCCTACAAAAATGTGCTAACGAGAATCCACTGTAGAGAGAAAACAAGAATTTTCAATTTTACATGCATTATTTTGTAAACTTAACAAAAAATAAACTAATGCCATAGAGTAAAGAATACTATATAGCTGAGGTATACCAAAAATGCTATATCAAAATTGATGTAGTTTGGAATGTGTTCACCTTGTCGTGCTTGATTGATTGATTAATTGATTGATTTTTTTATTTGCCTAGAGATCAGAAATACATAATGAGAACAGTATGTACAATGATATAAGGCATACCTGTTGTGAGCCTCATTTTGGATTAGCGTTTGTCTTGTTTTTTCTCGCCTATTGTTTGTGTGTGCATAGAGATGACGATCCCATTGTTAACCAAACAAGCGTCCCCAGCGAAGTCAGTTCAGATTTATTGTATGTGACATGTTGTTCCTGAGTTTATATTAAATGGTTGGAACTGAAGCTTGTTTTCTCCATTGTTAATCCATAAATAACTTTTATTTTCACCATTTACACCTTGGATTATTTACTCATGCTCTTGCATATGATTGTCTCACCTTATGTTTCTGTTCTTTGAAATGTTACTTGATCGTTATATGCATACATGACTTTTGGTTGTAATGAAATCGTGAAAATACAAAAAAATTTCATTTACTTTTACTTTTCCACACTCGATGGTAAATTGTTTATAACATAATATATTGACTATTTTTACACCAAATTTGCCAACTGTTATTACTTTGTATTTGTTTTTAGCATTCTAGTTTACAGCTTTGTTAATGAAGTTTCACCTACCTTGAATGATCACAAGAACCCTCAAATTGCCGGTTATTATTTTGAGAACTGGGACAAAATTGCGACGAATTTTGCTCTGTAATCAACCGAGTAAACAATCATATTGTGTATTTCACACTACGTATATAACCATGGTTTTACTATCACGGTAAAGAGGGCTATTACGAACCGCTCACCACATGCGGTAAGACAACGCAGGCGGAGTCACACCACCGAAAATCGGTCTCACCACCCGATGCGATTATGAACGAGCTAGAGGCAGTATCGTACCACAGGAAGGGGTCGGTATCGTACCACGGGAAGGGGTCAGTATCGTACCACGAGAAGGGGTCGGTATTGTACCACGGGCTAGGACCCTGCCTTTGAAACTCTGCCTAGTCGTATAATCAACATGGCTGCCGTTTGTTTACGTTAGTTGGCCTAGTCTGACATGTTTATAAGTATTGTATCAAACGTTGAAGGACATTAAATGCTTTTGTAATGCATGAAATGCAATTAGAAAATCTGAGCAAAGGAAAGGAAGGTAAATGTGATGCACTTAGCTGGCAAAACTCATTGTGATTCTCTGGTACTGCCCGTTGTAATAAGACATAAGATATTTTATTGCTTCGTATCTTTCTTGGCGTTTGTAAGGCGATATATAACTTATTATATTATTTTATTTATTGAGTGCAATGTTCTTTTACGTGGTTTATAGCCATCGCTTCCTTTATTTGAGCTACTTTGCCGTAATTCGTCGCTTGATAATTAAGAAATGGCCAATTTCAGTCCTAATGGATCGAGAATGGATACGAACCGCTTTCCTGACGCACCCGAGTATACTCGGGCATCGAAGACGTGCCACTTCTGACGCGCCCGAGTATACTCGGGCAAGCCCAAAAATTTTGTCCCTTTTCCCTCATGCCCGAATATTCTCGCCAGCTGCAAGTAGTTCGTTTTTCTGCCGTCAGAGGAACAGGTTAGGGTCCGTAGCTCTCTCTAGCCAAGCGGCGCACCACTCAAATGGTGATTTCAAGGTTTTGACGCAAAGGGTGTTTTCCCGATATTTTTCTGCGATTATAAAGGCGTTGAACTAATTATAAATGTTTCAAAAGGAAAATTATTCATAATTTCTCCACTTTCATTTATATATTTTCGTATACAACTTCATTATATAATTTATATTTTCACTTATTACTTTTTGCGATCTTTTTACGTCTACGAATGTTACCCCTGGGAGGTTCGGCAATATCTAGAAACGAAATCCCATGGTGAATCGTCAAGCATCGAGCTTTCGCACAGGATTTCTCTCCTATTCAAATATGTCGTTAGCTGGGGATCGCTAATTTTCGTAGTCGCATAATTGGACCAGCCTTTTCCCGAGAATGGAAGAAAAGTGGCGATGGGAATTTTTTCGTCGTGCAAGAAGAGCGGGCCTCAAAGACCTCAAGCTGTGGGCCAGTCTTCGCACCTTGCAAATTGTCGCGGATGTATGCGTGGGTAAGTCTATCCACCAAAACAAACTATTTCACATAATTACAACACTGTCATCAATCGTATTCATTCGTTTCCTACGGTAAAAATAGAGACAGGGAATCAAACAAATAAGGCTCAAGTCAAACATTCTTTGAACTTGGCATTATAGATGATAGTGCCTAAAAAAATTTCGCCGACGCGGACCGCATAGTATTATAAGACTTACCTGGAGCCGATTCTAATTTATTTTCCCAATATCTGTACACTAAATATCTGTAGGAAAATCCTAAGACAATTTAACCACAACAAATTTCCTGACAGGAAACGGAGGATGTAAAATAATACCAATATTACATCAGATCGCTTATCTCTGGTAGCACTGCAATAACCTTAGTCATAGTAAGGCCACAGTTTGAAAATAGATAATTTGCAGAAAGGAGAGAAAATGAAGCGTAGCCACCTCCTGGCCGAAATCAACAAAGTAAGCAAGCCCTACTGACGAATACTACGACTCTCTGGCCACCGCGGCTGAATGACTACGGCTTGCACTCACAAATTTTTTCGGCGGGCTACGGCCCCAAAGACTACGCATTTCGTAAATTGCCGCGGTCGCATGTGCGGGTAAGCTCCTTTACAAGAGAATTGAAGAAAAAGAGCGACTGAAATACTTTAGTCGGTAAAGGATGGCGAGCCCCAAAGACCTCCGACTTGGTTCAGACTTCTCGCCTCGCAAATTTTCGCGGTCACGTGCGTGGGCAAACCCCTTAACCCAATGATTGAAGAAAAGGGGCAGCGGAAATATTTTCGTCGGGCAAGGATGGAGAACCCCAAAGACCCCACCCTCGGGTCGGACTTCGCACCTAGGTGCTAAGTGTCTCTCTTGTCGTGGTGTCTTTGTCGCTCGCTGTGCATGCACTCCTTTTGTTTTTCTTACCCGTTATTCTACGTGCAATGTGCGGAAGATAGAGGATGGGCAGGGGACAACCTTCGTGTGAAGTCTGTCCATTCCCATCAAGGCACATTTCGTCCGTCTCAGTTTCTCATTGACAATCAAAGTGCACGCATTGTTCTACAGTTCCGTCAAGTTCCAAATTTTCAAAGTATTTGGCTGTCGCAGTAGTTTTTTTTCTGGGCATTTCCATTTTTGCCAAGTGGTGATGGATACAACTGCGATGGATTTAGGTGACGAATCGGAATTCACCAGCTCTGAATCAGAGGAGTTGGACATTGAACACACTGGTTCTGACTCGAGCCTATCTGGGGAAATAAGCTCCAACTCGGAAGATGCAGCAGCACCATTGCAAGAAGGACCGTGGTGTGAGATGTCGACATCGAATCCTCCTCCTGCACCACCAAGGTTTCCTTTTGAAGGAAATTCTTCATTGAACTTCAATCTGGACCCTGAGTGTGGTGCTTTGAAGCATTTTGAACTTTTTTTGATGATGAACTCATCGAGTTTATCACAGTTGAAACCAATCGTGACGTTAGTGACTCTTTGAAAAATGAAGCGGGACCGAGTGTTGGTGGCCAAAATCAGTGGCGCGCCATCACCAGCGCTGAGATTCGAGTTTTTTTTGGCTCTTGTGATATTACAGAGCATTGTGCGAAAGCCTGATACAGAGTTTTATTGGCCGACTCATCCTATACTTACTACTCCATTTTTTGGCCAGACAATGTCCTATCGCAGATTTGTGAAAATAAGGCAGTACCTGCATTTTGTGAATGATGCTAACTATGATCCCCAAACACACCCGAACGCGATACTAAACAAAATCTGGCAGGTGCACCAGAAGTTGGAGGACAAGTTCAAGGCACTCTACACTCCAGAGAGGGATGTTACAATTGACGAAAGCCTGCTCCTTTTCAAGGGCAGATTGGGATGGAGGCAATTTATGCCGGTAAAACAGGCTTGCTTTGGCATAAAATTCTTTGCTTTATGTGAATCAAAGAGTGGCTATGTGTGGTCAAGCATAATATATACGGGAAAGGGAACCGTGCTAGACAAAGACTTCGACTACATGCCTATGTCCTCACAAGTCGTCATGTCGCTAATGAAGCCGCTTCTTGATAAAGGGTACTGTTTGACGACGGACAATTTTTAAACGTCTCCCGAGTTGGCCGATGTGTTGGTTTCCCGATCCACGGATACCTACGGAACGTTGAGGAAAACCAGGCAAGGAGTACCTACAGCATTTAAAGGGAAGAAACTGAAAAAAGGGGAAGTGGCAGCCTTCTCAAAAGGAAAGATCATGGTTATTCAGTGGAAGGACAAAAAGGAAGTATCGCTGCTGTCATCAGTCCATAATAGTGCCATGAAAAGTGTCGTGAGGAGGGGGGAAACAAAAGAAAAACCATTGGTCATTGTGGACTACAACGACACGATGAGAGGAGTTGACCGTGTAGACCAACACTTGGCCGATTACCCGATACCTCGGAAACGGGGTAAAAAATATTATAAAAATTTTTTTTTTTCATCTGCTTGAACTTTCTGTTTGGAACTCTTTTGTTCTCGACCGCAAGACGGGTGGAAAAAAAGTGCATTTAGACTATCGTCTTGGACTAATTGAGCCGTTATTAGACGCGTATCACCCCTCAGTGGAGTCCTCATGCGTGGGTACGCCACCCGCAATGCCTCATCCGCGACGCCTCACGGAGAGACATTTTCCGGAAGTAATCCCTCCAACTGAAAAGAAAGGTAATCCAACGAAACAATATTACCTATGTTGCCGAAAGAGAGATGCGTGAGGAAAAAAACTAAGAAAAGAGACAAGGTATTACTGTCCCCAGTGTGAAGTGTCTCTTTGCATAACCCCTAGTTTTAGAATATATCATACAGCAAAATGAATTTGAGAACTTTTTTTTCGAAGTGTTTTATGTGTTTAGAGTAAAATAAAGTCTTTTTTACTATTTTTGTCACTTACGAATAAAAAATGCTTGTTGTTTCAAAAATAAAGTAAAACCAGGTCAAATAGTGCGAAATTCGGGTAAAATTACAATTATTTTAAATTGTTGATAAATATTTTATAAAAGGTTTAAAAGCACTTTTATTTACGCATATGTATTCACAAATGAATAAAGAACAATAATCGGAAATAAAAAAATGTGATGTTTTTTTGACCATACACCTCAAATTAATGCGTCAGGGAAGCGGTTAAAGGTGGGTGACGATTCTACTGCTATATAATTATATTTTTCAAATCTGTGTCCTACAGGTGCTGATGAGCTATTTTATGCTATGCACTTCAGGCAATCTTATCGAAGAGAGAACTTAATGCCGGAATTTCGCCTCATTTGCAAGTCCACTATCATATACTTGTCATAACAACGTACACTAGAGCGATGGTGATGAGAAATTTCAGTATTTCTTGAAAACAGTATGGAAATTAAGCGAGCAGAATGTTGCTGATTCACATCTTTCTCGGCCAAAATCAGTTGTGACAAGTTTACATTGTGTGTTCCCTTAATGTCTACCGGTGTCATTCTAGTGGTGGCAAAGTGTTTCCCAAGGATAGTACCCTTGTTTACATTGTGTGTTCTCTAAACGTTTAGTGGTGTCATTCGAGTGGTGGCAAAGTGTCACCGATAGATAGTACCCAGTGACTATGAAATGCTTAACTATAAGGTGTTCTACTTCCTTTTATGTCTCTGAAGTGTAAATATTGGCGTTAAAATTGGTTTGACAAAACTAAAGGCTTCACACGGCGTTCCAAATTAATTTATTGAGCTTTGTATATGATTGAGTACGTAATGGATAATGCTGTCATTTGAGTGAAAAGTGTATAAAATGGTCCTAACCTGTCATAACAATTGGTGTACTCATGATGGTGAGTTACATAAAACTTAAACGTTAATTTATGATCAGTTATGACAAGTTAATATGTACGGTATACTCCATCTTAACCCTTTGCGGTCCAACGTCGAGGCTGGCTCGACAGGCCTAGCTCTAGCAGCAGGTCCAACATCAAGTTGAGCTCAACATCAGATGGCGCTGCGATTATGCGCATTTTATGTAAGGTGCTGCTATCTTATGTCACTTTTGTGAAATTCTAGTATCTTATGAATGCTTTTCACCTATTTTGCAAATAGTATTTCTTTCGTCTACTACTTGAATTCCACAAAAAAATTGGACCGCAAAGGGTTAAGGTGTTGAGAAATGTGCAGTACTTAACTTCCCAATCATCCCATGCTGATTGTATAGATATTTTATTTTTGTCATATGTATGTCCTTAAATGAGTAGTCTAATAAAATTATATTTTTACCAGCGCAGAACTATTGTTTGCATTAATTATTATCTCAATTTGAAAGCTTGGTCTAAGGTCATATTAACAATGATTTACCGTAACTTATGCTAACAACAAATTTGATAATTATTTCACACCCAAATAATCTTATATCAGCGCTATAATTTAATAATAGTATTATATTAAAATGCCCTAGGATTCCATGCCAGGGTCTGTTGCTTACTTCAGCCAAGTGGCGCCTTTCCTAAATGAGAATATCAAGGTCATTTACGTTTTAGTATTTTAACGATTATTTTCAGCGATTGCAAAGGTATGAAACTGCTCATAAATGTTGAAATATCATTTTTTCACATTTTTACCCAATTTTAATTGAAATTTCTACCTTTATAATATCATATTTCAACTTGATTTTTACACATGTGATCTTTGCGATCTTTTTACGAATTATTCACATTTTTGGTGGCTAAGATTGGATGATGGCTCAGGTTTTATTTGATGGCACTCGATGTGATATAAATTCATTTTTTCAAAATTATAATTCTATCACCTTGTATTATACTAATACTTATTCCCCATTCAAGTTTGTGCACAATCAATCAGGAATTTTCTTCTTTTGATATATTTTGCAATACTTTTAGAACAATGACCAATATATATATTTGCCTTTTTTCCAATGTCGTGTAAAATTAGTCTCATGCTCGGGTAAAAAATGAAACCACTCCATTAGTATCTCTATTTGCATTGATATTTCTTCGCTTATAGCAACTCAGTCACTCCTTATGTATTACATATTTTATTTTCCGATATTTTTCCCTGTAAGATACATCGATTCCCAATGCCTTCTTATGAAAAGATGGCTGGGTGTGAATAATCTTTATACTCTGTACGCAAAAATACAGACCCATCAAAAGTTGGCAATTTTGTTTTCCATCAAATGAATGAAGTTTCAGGTTTTACTGCATTGGTGTTCAGTAAAAATGTTCTGCATTTTCCTCCGTGAAATCTAATGACAGATAACTGATTTTCAAATTACTTTTACCGCGTGTACCCCAAAGAGTACCAGCAATGCATAGAAAGGACTTCCCTCGAATCATCATCAACCACAATGCCTTTACACTGGAAACCTCTCCGATTCAAAATTTACCGTTAGTTGGAGGACACAAATAGTCACAGAATGCACACGTGGGTAAAGCCCTTTTCCATTCGATTGAATAAAATGGGCGACGGAATTTTTGCCAACCAACAAATACACAAAGGCGCCAGGACAAAGGGCAGACTTTGAACCTAGGTGTGAAGTCTGCCCCTTGTCTTGGTGGCTTACCATCACGTGCACTTTGGATGTTTTTAGTACTCGCGGTTCTCTATGTTATGTGCGGAAGCTAGAGGACGGGGAGGGGACAATGTTCGTATTGTAACGGTTCAGGCCGTTACACCTTTTCCTTCCTCCACCCACACCACTCCTTCACCCTCCTTCCCCATCTCCTTTTTTTTTCCTTCCTCAGTTCGGATCGTTGGGGTGGGAGGAAATATGAGTGAGTGATTTTGGAATGTGTGTGTGTTAGAGATGGGTCTAAAAGAACAGAACAGTTCAAAAAGAACTGTTCCGAGAAATGAACTGTTCACTAAATGAACAGTTCTCTAAATCTCCCTGTTCACCAAGTTTCACCATACACCAAAGATGGCATAAAGGTTACATGGCGTTCACAAAGCAAAAACCCTGTTGAGTAGAGAACTGTTCTTTGCGGAACAGGATGAACATCCCTGTTCCGTAGAGAACTGTTCTTTGCAGAAGAGGATGAAGATCACTGTTGAGTAGAGAACTGTTCTTTGCGGAACAGGAAAACATCCCTGTTCAGTAGAGAACTGTTCTTTGCGGAACAGGATGAAGATCACTGTTCAGTAGAGAACTGTTCTTTGCGGAACAGGATGAACATCCCTGTTCAGTAGAGAACTGTTCTTTGTGGAACAGGACATCCCTGTTCAGTAGAGAACTGTTCTTTGCAGAACAGGATGAACATCCCTGTTCAGTAGAGAAGTGTTCTTTGCGGAACAGAGTGAAAAGCCCTGTTCAGTAGAGAACTGTTCTTTGCGGAACAGGGTGAACATCCCTGTTCATCTTCTTCAGTGAACAGCCTACGTGTTAACTGTTCAGTACGGAATGCAATGCGTTCTTAAGTGAGCAGATTGTACTCCAATGGCAAATTGTTTCGCGAAATTGCATACACTTTGAAAGTTACAGTATTTTGAATATTCCTGTAATAACATGTTTTCGTGCATAAATAGTGAATATATTTCTCTTATTAAATGACCAGTTAATCAAAGGAAGAGGTATTTCTTCTTTTAATAAATATAATAATTCTATTTATGGTATAGCATAAAGCGTGGTTTTTCCACAACATGTTCATTTTAAATTTATATTCGTGCTATTTTCAAGTACTCTTAACTATTAAAACGTGTATATCACAAACAACTACGCACTCGTTTCGGCACGTCAAATTGTAATTGCAGCATAGGTTTCATGTACAAATGCAATGGAGAAACATCGTAAGGAGAAAATTAAAAACATATCTGGACTAAATTGTTTTGCCCCAGGTTTTAATTGAAAATACTTGGGGTCGCACGTACTTAATTCAGGGTCGCATTATATTCCGACCAATACGGTAAATCAATAAAGAAAATTATTTTAATACTGCTTTTTTAAAATCAAGTCCTCACCTTGTCAGCTTCGAAGGTTTTTGGTCCTCAACTAATAAGAATATCATAAATCACTGAAATATGCCTCTCAAAGAAACTTTTGGACAGACTTATGTGCTCCGTATTATTATTCTGTTGTTCCAAATTATCAAGTGAGGATCGTCGTAGTGCTTCTGTTAACTTTTAATCTAGTGCAACATTTTTTCTTCTCTACACTGCGTTAACTTTGTTTCTTTGTGCTAACATTCTAACCAGCCTTTGGCTCGACTATATTGTGTCACTCCGTATAACCATGATCATTAGTGAGCCCGCGATGAGTAAAAAGTCACAATCTAGTCTTATCTGGTCGTACTTCACCGATTTGGACATTGATTTGAAAAAAGCTAAGTGCGACTTATGTGGGCAAGTGATGGGTTACAGTGCATCCATTCCAAATTTAAAAAGACACCAAGTCTCGACATCCCACAGTCGACGTGTCTGCATTGAGAGGTCCTAAAGCCATGGCCTCAGTACGTTCTACGGTGAAAGAAGCAGTATCCAACGTGGAAGAAGACAAGCAGATTGAAGGTCCTCCAGCATATAGTACCCCTGGTTCCCTAATAGCCACTGCAAGACCATCGGCATCATCCAACGTGACTACGACTGGTCAAGCTGATCGCGGTAACATTCCTAATGTAGTGCAGTCGACTATTTCATCGTTTGTTCAAAAACACAAAATTGGTGAAATGCAAAGGAAGAAGATCAACAAATGCTTGCTGAAATTATTTTTTCAAGATTTTCAGCCTTTTTCCGTTGTCAACGATCAAGGTTTTCGGAGTTTTGCTGCAGCCCTTAATCCAGCATACATACTTCCCTCGAGGAAAACAATAACATCTGCCCTTATTCCTGCTGCGTATGAACAGTGTATGAATGCAGTAAAAACGAAACTGGAGGGTGTAAATAGTATTTGCCTGACTACCGACGCCTGGACTTCAAGGAACCTGGAGTCATATGTCGCAGTTACGGCTCATTACATAACTAATGACTTTTCACTGCAGTCCATCCTACTAGGGTGCGCATCGACCGAAATGCAACACACCAGTAAGAATTTAGCTACAGAAGTGCGGAGAATCACTGAAACATTCTCTCAGTCAAAAAGTCTTGGTGGTAGTAACGGACAATGCAGCTAACATGAGAAGTGCTGTGATTAATGAGCTAGGATGGAAGCATTTAGGCTGTTTCGCGCACACATTAAACCTAATTGTTCAAGGCTCGTTGAATCCAGTGAAGACTTTGTTAGATAAAGTCAAAACAATTGTGGCACATTTTAAGAGAAGTACTTCAGCCACGGACAGCTTATTGCTGTTTCAGCAAAATTCTGGGATAATTAATCCAAAAAAATTGAAGCAGCATGTTTTAACGAGATGGAATTCCACTTTTTTATGCTCCAGAGGATGATTGGTTTAGAGAATGCGGTGATGGCCACTGTAGCCATAATCAATAAGAATTTGCCAGTTCTGTCGGAGGAGGAATGGAAACTCTGTGCTCAGCTATGCGCTATTTTGAAGCCATTCGAGACAGTAGCACGGCAATTTAGCGGCGAGAAGTACATCACGGGGAGTCAAGTGTTGCTATTTACTCAAGGATTATCCTCGATTTGTAAGAAGATGTCGAGGGAAGAATATTAACCCCCGAAAAAAAATGTTTTAAAAAAATTGTCCTTGGGAATCACCACAAGATTTGAAAACTTGGAGCACAGTAATACTGTATCCATTTGCACATTCTTGGATCCTCGCTTTAAACTACATGTTTTTGCCGAAGAACTAGCAGCAACAAGGGTAAAAAATACTGTCATCGCCCTCGTTAAACGATTAATAGAGGAAAATTCTGCTAGTGACATCGCTTCCAGCTCAAGGGTGGAAAATGATCCAACAGATTCCTCAACTGTCAGCCAAGACCACTATGACATATTTGAGGATTTCAGAAAGAAAGATTGACAGAAAGATGGCATCAAGTCAGCCTAAAGTTAAAATAATAATATCCTATACTTCTTGAGTCACATCACTATCAAATATTTATGTATCTCTTGGTTTCTTTTAGCCGATTCTACTTCGACAGCGATTGCAGAGGTGCAAAGATATATCGAAGATGTTACCCTTCCTCGGAAAGAAGATCCTCTGCTATGGTGGAGACAACGCCATCATATGTATCCAAATTTGTCAAGTTTGGTGAAAACGAAATTTAATGTGCTGGCAACCTCAGTTCCATGCGAAAGGATATTTTCTAAAGCTGGAACGGTTGTTAGTGACCGTCGTACACGCCTCAGCTCTCAGCATAATGAAAAACTTTTTTATCTGAACTTAAACTCGTATCTTGTTAATGATTATGTGTGAATGTCAACATTTATTAAAAAATTAATTTTTTTCAGACATCTCCAGCTAGTCGTCACAACATGTGGTGCTTCGTCCTTATATCCCATCTCATAATTTAGTGACTTTTAGTGATTTTGATAAAATATTTTATCAATTTAGTGCGTTTCCAGCTACCTCCAAGTTTTTTTAATGATTACCTATTTATTTTCTGCATTAACCTGTTCTTCCGGAACTGTTCTTTTGAACTGTTCTTTTCCCGGAACAGGATCAAACTGAACTGTTCACTAAAATGAACAGTTTGGCACATCTCTAGTGTGTGTGTGAGAGAGGTACGGAAGAAATGGGTATGTCGACTGGATGAAATGGGACGTTGCATGAGTCACAGGGGATGGTTGACTGGTGAGGATCACAAAAAGTGCGAGTATTCCCTTGGTGTGCTCCCCCTCCATCAGTTTCTCTCCTCCTTCCACGTCCCCTTCCCCTCCAAACGAGGTATAAAGAGGCGATCGCCGGGAAGAAGCGAGAGGAGAATGCACAAGGAAAATCACGGAGCGGAAGCGCTGCCGGATTGAGGAGTGATTGAGACTACTGGAAGTGGAGAAGTCTGCACGGCATACGCGGAGACCACGGGTGGCGTGTCCAGGCCTGGTGGATACAGCGGGAGTCGAGTTATCCAGGGTCCCCAGCCAGAGTCCAGCCCCGTAATTTTTGGTCACGTAAAATTGCTGTCCGACCAAATCTCCCTCCTTGTTAAGTAGCCTCATTGCCATCGAGTTACGATTGGGCCCGGCTACAGTGGCCTTGTGCTCCTCAATCTGAGTAATTAATGCCCTAACGTGGGTAGCTCCATGGGAAGCATTTTTATCCCATGGGAAGGACTTATGATTACTCCCCACATTCCCTGGTTTGTTGGGAAGAAGAGAACTCCATATTAGTTCACGTGTACTGTAATTCAATAGTGCAATCCATTCATCCACATGCTCGCGGAAATGAGCCAGAAGAGAACTCGATATTAGTTCACGTGTACTGTAATTCAATAGTGCAATCCATTTACCCGCATGCTCGTGGAAATGACCCTTCTTTTATGTGTTGGCTGATTGGCTCTTAATTCATCATTGATGTTATCTGATCATGATCATTTTTGCTCCATTTTTTGTTTCATTAATTCATTCATTCATCTCATACAAAGATATCCTCATTATTTAAATGTCTCATCCCTCATCCATTCATCATTAGTTGTAAGAAGGGTTTTTTTTGTATTGATTGTGTCTGCAACAGAATATATTGGTTTGTTATGTGAACGATACCTACTTTTGTTCGACTTCCTTCCCGACGATCCAAATTACCCAAAAACCCATTACCTGCGACCTTTCTTCACCCGACCCCGGCGGTAAGGCCAGGGAATTGTTAGTTTTGAACGAGGTCAGGAACCTGGCTATTGAGACCTGCTCAGAGAAGGTCTTCCATTTATATCTAAAAAGGTGATGGAGTTTGTTTTTTTTTGGCCCGCGCGTCCCTGGGACGGAGGGGTACGCGTGGGTGGGGTGTGTCGTGTCCCGTCTGCAAGGCCAGAAGGACGGGACCGGTACAGTATAGATGTGCGAAGTCTGTCCATTCCCTTCAGAGAGCATCCCATCCGTCTCAGTTTCTCGCTTTGCCTGCATTCATCCTACAAATATTTTGGCTGTCGCAGTAGCCCTTTCCGTGGTGATTTCCAATTTTTGCAAGTGGCGACGGATATGGATTCAGGAGAGGAATCGGATTTCACTAGCTCCGACTCGCAAGAGTTGGATATTGAAGACCCCGGCTCCGAATCAAGCCTTTCCGGAGAAATGAGTTCCGACTCGGAAGATGCAGTGGTACCGTTGCAAGAAGGACCGTGGTGTGAGATGTCGACATCGAATCTTCCTCCTGTACCACCAAGGTTTCCTTTTGAAGGAGATTCTTCATTGAACTTCAATCTGGACCCTCAGTGTGGTGCTTTGAAGTATTTTGAACTTTTTTTTTATGATGAACTCATTGAGTTCATCACAGTTGAAACCAATTGTTACACTAGTGACTCTTTGAAAAATGAAGAGGGACCGAGTAGTGGTGGCCAAAATCAGTAGTGCGCCATCACCAGCGCTGAGATTCGAGTGTTTTTGGCTCTTGTGATATTACAGAGCATTGTGCGAAAGCCTGATACGGAGTTTTATTGGTCGACGCTTCCGATACTTGCGAATCCATTTTTTGGCCAGACAATGTCCTATCGCAGATTTGTGAAAATAAGGCAGCACCTACATTTTGTGAATAATGCCGACTACGATCCCCAAACACACCCGAACGCGAAACTAAACAAAATCTGGCAGGTGCACCAGAAGTTGGAGGACAAGTTCAAGGCACTCTACACTCCAGAGAGGGATGTTACAATAGATGAAAGCCTGCTCCTTTTCAAGGGCAGATTGGGATGGAGGCAATTTATGCCGGTAAAGCAGGCTCGCTTTGGCATAAAATTCTTTGTTTTATGTGAATCAAAGAGTAGCTATGTGTGGTCAAGCATAATATATACGGGTAAGGGAACTGTGCTAGACAAAGACTTCGACTACATGCCTATGTCCTCACAAGTCGTCATGTCGCTAATGAAGCCACTTCTTGATAAAGGGTACTGTTTGACGACGGACAATTTTTAAACGTCTCCCGAGTTGGCCGATGTGTTGGTTTCCCGATCCACTGATACATATGGAACGTTGAGGAAAACCAGGCGAGGAGTACCTACAGCATTCAAAGGGAAGAAACTGAAAAAGGGGGAAGTGGCAGCCTTCTCAAAAGGAAAGATCATGGTTATTCATTGGAAGGTCAAAAAGGAAGTATTGCTGCTGTCATCTGTCCATAATAGTGCCATTGAAAGTGTTGCGAAGAGGGGGAAACAAAACATAAACCATTGGTCGTTGTGGACTACAACGACACGATGGGAGGAGTGGACCGTGTAGACCAACACTTGGCCGATTACCCGATACCTCGGAAATGGGGTAAAAAATATTATAAATTTTTTTTTTCATCTGCTTGAACTTTCTGTTTGGAACTCTTTTGTTCTCTACTGCAACACTGTTGAAAAAAAAGTGCATTTAAACCATCGTCTTCGACTAATTGAGCAGTTATTAAATGCGTATCACCATTTAGTAGAATTCCCACGAGTGGGTAGGCCACCCGCAATGCCTCATCCGCAACGCTTCACGGAGAGACATTTTCCGGAAGTAATCCCTCCAACTGAAAAGAATGGTAATCCAACGAAACAAAGAAAAGAGACAAGGCATTACTGTCCCCCATGTGAAGTGTCTCTTTGCATAACCCCTTGTTTTAGAATATTTCATACAGCAAAAAGCATTTGAGAACTTTTTTTTGAAGTGCTTTACGTATTTAGAGTAAAATAAAGTTTTTATTACTATTTTTTCCTGTACGAATAAAAAAATGCTTGTTATTTCAAAAATAAAGTAAAACCAGATCAAATAGTGCGAAATTTAGGTAAAATTTCAAATATTTTAAATTGTTGATAAATATTTAAAAAATGTTTTTCAGCGTTATTACTTACACATACTTGTTCACATATGAATAAAGAACAATAATCTGAAATAAAAAAATGTGATTTTTTTTTTGAACATACACCAAATTAATGCGTCAGGGAAGCGGATTTCCCACCTATTAATTATCCCACCTTTCCTTCAGTTTTTCTGTCAATATATAAATCTTACTACTACCCCTTACTTTGTTAGCTTTTATGCTTTCTCTACATCTACATGATACTCTGCAAGCCACCACGAGGGAGTGTGGCAGGGGGTGAAGATGCATTATAAGCCATTACCAAACATGCACTATAAACATGCAAACATGCTATTATAGGAAATCTAATACTCAATCTAATGTTACAGGACACAGGTATACGTCACAGATGATATTACTACTTGATTGCCCAGTGAGCTATTCTCGACATTATCATTCTTTCATATATTCTTTCCATCAATTTAATCACTTATGAAATAGCCATTACAGTCTCTTACCTTCCCAAAATGCAAAGGATGGTTTCCTACCTCTTGTTGCCCAAAATTATTTTATTCATTACAAAAATCATAACCATATGATGCATTACACACGTTGGAAAGTATATATGTTTTTCAATAGCATAATGAATAAACCACGAATGCCCAAACACAGTTCTCCTTGGTACTCGGCCTACGCTATCTATATCGCCACAATCAAGGGAATTAAAAATCTTATCCTCCAAAAGGATGAGGGTACATATTATTAAATGGATTTTCAACATTTGTATTGGATTCATAAGACTCATGGCATTTACATGAGTACAGATTTTCCAAGTAAAATACAGTATAGTACAGAACAGCAACCCCTCTTTGATTTGTTACTGCTTAAATAACAAACAAAATTAAAAATTCCCTTAATAATTTTCTCAACATATAGATATGGTAGGAGACATTTATTCACTAAAATTTGATAACTAATGATTCAAAGGAATTCTTTTAGACAAAGTTAAAACTAATTCAAGAAGGGATTAGATATTTTAAGGGACTTCAACTAAGGGACTGAGTATGTATATTAAGTTAAGGATAAAATAATTTTCTCATAATTGCAATGTTAACACTGCACAACAGATTTGTGATACAAACTGGAAAAATTTTGCAGAAAATATACCCTAAATCTTAACCTAAATTGAAGAATAACAATGAAAGGAAAAATTAACCATCACAACATACCCATCACAATCCACAATTGAGAGGGCAGATACTCTATTTTGCAACTGACATGTGCATCCCTTTTGATGTAAATCACCATCACCCCCATCACCATCCTTACAATGACAAATCAAGCCAGGGTCACTAAAACAGGAAACATATTCTTGTTATCAAATCAAAATGCTAACTAAAACAAATTCAAGAGGGGATGTAAATAGATTAAGACCTATTTAACATAAGGACAGACAGTATATAAAAATTACCGTATTCCTCCAAATATTGCCCCATCCCCATATGTGGCTGAAATCTTAGCGGAAAAAGTCTTTGGGGGGACTATATTCGAGCTCAATTCACCTACTGTCCATTTTAAAATTTCATCCCCCGAGTTTGAAGGCTAATATCTCAAAATGGCTAATGTAATTTTAACTAAGTACATCAAACTAAATGTTGTTTATTTCTAAGTTTATTAATGTCAAAAATATATTTTGAAATTGGTTATATCAACTAATTTTTTGACAGAGACACCGAAAAAGGCCAAACTTTTTCAAATTACGGGAAGCAAGTTCAACTTTGATGCTCTTTTGAAGAAAAACAAGAAAAGCCACTTCTCTTTTCTTCGTATAAGATATGGAACATATATTTATCTTTGACCTAACAAAGATTATATATAATTACTCAGTTAACAATTACATTACGACTAATTTAAAAACATGTGCTATCTCAGCTTTCAGAAGTCGGAAATACATTTCGTTTTGATGGTATTGTTTGTCTTTGAAAACTAAGCACGTTTTAAATGACTTAACAAATAGAGAGAATTAGATATGTTTTCAACTTGTTTACATTTAATTCGGAAAGCGAGCTCCATGTGACAGGACTTTTGGCCGTGAGAGATAAGCTGCTCGAGGTTACCAAGTTATAAGCTATTGTACCACTCGCACCAAACACAATGCCAGAGAAAATTTCTCTAGTATGTACAGGAAAAATATCCTTGCCTATGAACATGCTTGAATAAAAATTGTTGAATAAAGTTGCAGTATTCACCAAAATAAAATCAGCAACAGGTTAATATCTTTTGTCTCCACATTTCTAGGCTTCTCGCTGAAAGAAACCAATTACACTTTAAATTAACTACAACTCCGTCACCAACTTTGAGTGAGGAGGCATAGCGACAATATGTTTACAAACTGTTTTTAACTAACTCTGAATTGCTATCTTAAAAAAGATACTTTTTTCCACTGTTGCCGAGTCATCATGACTCATTCACAGTGATAGCTGAGCTACTTGCAGTAGACAATTTGCTGCGTGCCCAACTTTTCTCTCTCGGGTATCCTCTGGGCAGTTGAGCGTACTTTTATAGCAAAAAATATAAATTGATATCAAATAACCAACAAATTCTATTAATATTCCATAAGTAAATTTACTAATGAACTCCAGGGCGAGATAGAGGTCCAAACAAGTGATATTCGGAATAGAAAGTGTGCTGGGTGAAAAATAACGCAGTCTGACAACTTCATCAATAATAAAAATACTGATAAACTTAATAACATGAAACTTTGTATGACTATTAACAAAGACCTTAATTACAATATGTGAAAATGAAAGTTTAATTTCTTCAACTGTGTTGTTCTTATGATGCCCCAAATTCAATCGATACATCTGGTACCCAAAAAAAATCACTAACAATTCTTTCTTAAACACATATTTAAGTAAGTAAAAATTGTAAAAATATTTAAATACCATCAGTAAACGTAGAAATAAACAAGCTTTAATTTGATGCACTTTACTTTAAAATTGCATAAGCCATCTTTGAGATACTGGTCTCCATACTCACAGGTGATGGAAATTTTGCAACGGAATTGTAGGCGTCCTAATAAGGATGTTATGGACGATAAGTTTTACAATCCCATTTTTTTATTTCCTATTTAGGATTACCGTATTTACTCGTGTAAGCCGAGCACCTTTTTTTCCGAAACGCCGGTGAAAAAATAGGGGTGCATGGCATACACGAATCCTCCAGATTTTCGTGTACGCCGCGCACCATTTTCCCTCAAATTCCTGTTGTTTTTTTCTCCCAAGTTTCACATTTTCACTGGAACATATCGACGTTACTTGGTAAATATGGTCTAGTAGTAAATCGTACATTGTAAAGAATTCTGAAATTTCGAAGTAATCAGCAATAAAAGTCCATGTTTAACAAAGTCGTACAACGGTACTTGAAGAAACACTTAGGGATGTGCGAGTACTCGAAAATTCGAGTCGAGTCGAGTAGTCGGTACTCGACTCGAGCACTCGAGTATTTTTACGAAAGTCGAGTCGAGTAGTTTTTGTCGACGGAGCCGCCAAGGCCAATAGGTTCAGAAATCTGCCGACAGGAAGCGCTATCATCAAAATCGAGTAAATCTCTGGTTACACGGTAGATAACACGTACGAACATGTACTTACGTACGTTCATTTACATTTGCGTGAATGGTTTCATGTACGTTTACGCGAACGGATTCACGTATGTTTGCGTGAACGAATGGATGAATCGGTGGTTACACGGTCCATGAAACCGCATATGTACCGTATTCCTCCGAATATAGCTAGCCCCCCCTTTTTGGCCGAAAAATTCGCGGAAAAAGTATGGGGTGGGGGACCATATTCGAGCTCAAAGCACCTAATGTCCGTTGTAAAATTCCATCCCCTGAGTTTGAAGGTTTAGATCACAAAAATGAGTAGTTCAATTTTAAAATAAAGTATATCGAACTAAATCTTGTTTATTTATACGTTTAATAATGTCAAAAATATATTTTTAGCTTGTTATATTAATTAATTTTTCGACTGAGAAAGATAAAAACGCCGGATATTATTCAAGTTCCGGGAAGCAAGTTTGACGCCCACTTGAAGATACACATGAAAAGCCACTTCTCTTTTCTTCGCATAAGATATGGAACATATATTTATCTTAGACTAAACAAAGTTTAAAATAGATTACTCAGTTACTAATTACGTAACGAATAATATTTAAAAATGCGCTATCTCAGCATGCGGAAGTCGGAAATTTAATTCGTTTTGATGGTATTCTTCGTGTTTGAAAACTAAGAACGTGTAAAATGACTTAACAAATTGGGAGAATTAGTTATGCTTTCAACGTGTATATATTTATTTCGGAAAGCGAGCCCCACACGACAGGACTTTTGGCCAGGAGAGATAAGCTGCTCGAGGTTGTCAAGTTGTAAGCTACCGTAGGTACCGCGCGCACCAAACACCACGCGAGAAAATTTTTCTAGTATGCGCAGGAAAAGTATCCTTGCCTATGCTTGAATAAAAGTTTATAAGTTGCAGTATTCACCAAAATAAAATCAGCCATAAGAGAGATAGCTTTTGTCCCCACATTTCTCGGCTTCTCGACGAAAGAAACAAATTGCATTTTAAATTATCTTCAACTCCGTCTCCAAAATCTTTGCGCGAGGAGGCATAATGACGGTATGCTTCCAAAGATACCGTCAGTTGCTTAAATGACACTGACTTGCATTCTTTTTCCCGCTATTGTCGAGTCCTCATGACTCATTCACAGCGATAGGCGATGCAGATTATTCCATGCGCGCGCTACCTTTCCAGGCATGCTCTGGACATTTGAGCGTGCTTTTACAGCCGAAAATAAATATATATCGATATCAAATGATCGACGAATTCTACTGAGATTTCATAAGTGGATTCATATTAATGACTCGAGAGCAAGAGAAAGGTCCAAATGGTGATTTCCGGAACGGAAAGTGTGCGGGACGGAAAATAACGCAGTCTGACAAATTCATCAATTACAAAAATATTGATGAACGTAATAGTATGAAACTTCGTATAACTATTAACAAAGCCCTTAGCCACAATATGTGAAAAGGAAGTTTGATATCTCGATCTGTGTTGTTCTTACGATGCCGGAATTTGATGGATCCATCCGGTATTTTAAAAAAAATTCGCTAAAAATCCGTTCTTAAACACGTACTTCGAAGTATCAGTATTCGAAGTATTACTGATCAGTAAAAAAAATTGTAAAAATATTTTAATACTACCAGTTAACGTAGAAATAAACAAGCTTTAATTTGATATACTTTATTTTAGAATCGCATTAGCCATCTTGGAGATATTGGTCTTCAAACTCACGGGTGAAGGAAATTTTGTAACGGATGGTAGGCATCCTATTATAAGGGCATTATGGATGATATATATGAATCGTATAAAACTTATAAGTTTTACTATTCCATTTTTTTATTTCCTATTTAGGATTATTAATTACATCATTAATTTCAAGTTCCTAGTCATATATTAAGATAGATAATTATAAATATCTATACATTATAATTATCTGTAATAAATTTTTGTTCAAATATATTTCCTTAGAAATCGAAAACTTTAATCCACAGGACTCTATACAAAATTCATGTACCTGCTCACATTCATCCGTGAATGAAAATTCATTGTTCAAACATTATTAACTTGCATTAATGGATATTGGAAATAACCAGTGCTGATATTGGGTGTTCATGCATCGTGCAAATGGGGGTGATTGACCCAGGTCCTTTTTATGATTCTAAGTTCTATCATGTTTAAGCAGAAATCACAGATTTTGAAGAGATGGTGCCATTAATTGGAAGAGGAAGAAAAGTATATGTTAAAAAATTAACTATGTAATTAACGGCCAATCATAAATTTGAGGCGCGAGCTTATCAAATATTTACTGCACAAATAAGGCATATTGTATGAAATTCACTGTACTGTTGGACTAACCCCGGCATACACGACATCACTGAGAAAGCGTTTAGCTCTGAAAAGAAATACATAGGAATGCGAAATATAAGGAATTTGCTCTTCTAATTAGGCTTATGTATTCCTTAAGAAAAAACATTTTGCCTCCTGGCTTACTTTAAAGTTAATAGAGCATGTCACTCATATAGACCTCATATTATGCCTAAGTACACTCTAGGTACCGTACTGCAAGCTAATTTACACATTTTTGAGTAGGTAATCCTAGGAATGAAGGTAATTTTCTTATTTCGAGAGCTACCGGAAAATTTTCATTATGTCTTTTGGCCTGCGCTACGTGCCATATTAATTTGACTGTTTATAACTATGCATTAGGTAGATAGACCTGCCATTTGATAGTCAGATTGCTGGCTAACTTTAATTGCGATGACTTAAGTAAGAACTGGGTCTCTTCACTCATGTACAATAATGTACAAACTCGACTCGACTCGACTCGATACTCGCGAGTACTTTACAACTCGACTCGATACTCGACTCGAGGTCAAAAAGTGCTACTCGCACATCCCTAGAAACACTAGATCATAAACACCACTTGACAAAGCAATAGATTTATCGTGTATAGATCGTACGTAGGACAACACATTGTAGCACTGATATATATTTAAATCTATATTGTATCCTGTAAGCTGCAGCAAGGGGGGCAGTGTGTTTACGTCTTTTCAAAATCGTAAGCGGAGTTTGTTTCGGTATCACGTATCTGTAGTAACATTTTTGCTCAATAGATAGCTCCTTTTGCGTACACAAAAGCTATATTGCAAAGACACGACAAAGAATTTGTTACACAGTGGCAAGAGTCGTATTCTCAGAGATTATACCCTCTTACTATCCGTGCTATCCGCTCCGTGCGCGAGAGTAGTAAACGAGTTCTAATCGATCATTTAGCATGTTAAAATAATTTGCAATTATCACCCTAAAAATTAATTATGATGTGAAATTGCGATCATTTCCTGTGAGTACAAAACTACGTATTATAAGCATTGGCGAAAAACTAGGTAATCGAGCAGCAGGAAGGAAATAGTGAAGGAAAGGAGTGTATCTGAATCTAGTAGTGACGAAAACTAAAAATGAGAACTGTTATGATATAAATGTTCATTAGCGATTTATGATTCTATTTCCACAAATGTGTTTTTCTTTAGTTTTATAAGAATTATAATTGTTATTACATTGACCTTAGTTTTTTCCGTGTGTTCCCAAGACTTTCCGGTGTTGTTAAATCATCCCAGTCCACAGCTACTGCACAGAGAGCAGATCACCGCTATCAGGTATGGATGGCATTCTACTTTTATTTGTTGATATGTCAACAGATTTCCGTAATAGTAATCACGGGTTGAAATTGTATATATTTCTGCAATTATTTCAGTTGGGTGTTATTTTGAACATATGCCATTTTTATAGTTGGATGATGTGATCATACGTAATTGTGATTACCGTGAGATGCTACGAGAAAAAGTGCACAGTAATAGAGGCCGTGCATGGATGCACGACGCGATGATGATCATGACGATATTAACACGTAATTTAATCAACTAATGAGAAAGACATACTCGTAATTTAGGCACAGCATTTCCATCAAAGAACGTGCAATCATGTTATGACAAAATGATGCAGACTCAAGGGCAAAAAATTAATTTTTTGATAGAAATAATTTTTTTTCTTCACGAGCTTGCCCGAAAATAGGGGTGCATGGGATACACGAGGGTGCGGCTTACGGTATTAATTACGTCATTAATTGCCCTGCTTCTAGTTGCAGCTTATATATGGTAAATTTTTGATCAAATATTTGTCCTTAGAAATCGAAAATTTTAATCCACAGAACTGTATACAAGATTCATATACCTGCGTTCATTCATCTGTGAGTTAAAAATTTATTTTTCAAACATTCACAACTTGTGTTAATGGATGTTAGAAATAACCCGTTCCGATTCCAGGAGTTCATGCATCATGCACACCCATGAAAAACATGACCAAGGTCCTATTTATTTATTTATTTATTGTTGGTGGTGAGGTAAATCCCTCGCCTGTCAAACGTAGGGTCGCGGGTTCGAATCTCACCCAGGGAGGTTTTTCACTGTCGTGGCACGGATGTTTGAGATTGTAAAATCTGTTAATTGTAAGAGAGGACTTTAAAGTCTTAAATTCGCAGGTAAAGACATGTTTAATTTTCATTTACAATCCCAAGTTCTATCATATTTAACCAGCAATTCATTGATTTTGAAGAGATGGAGTGGGATTGGGAGAGGAAGTAGAGTATTTTAACTGAAACAGCAGATATGCAGTCTATTTTTCTCAGTCATATTTTTCTTGAAATATTAATCAGGCCCCAGATACAAATAATAGAAGACACAAATAAAATTATCAGAATTAAACAATTACCACCCCAAGTAGAGACAAGGCCATGGATAGAAAGGTTCAGACATCCTTTGTGGAGCGCCTTGCCGACTTTCGCGTGCAGTCATTGGACGACGCTATCTTGATGTCACGCATCCGCCATTTTGGTGCCTCAGATTGCCAGTCTTGTACTAAAACGCCTTGAGTTTGTATGCCTTGTGCTACTTTCTACGACCCAGCGAATATTGCATTAGTCCTTCTCATCGTTACATTTATTCATCAAAAAGTTCTTTTAAGGACTACCATCGATCACTCATCACAGTTCTTTTCAGAGCCCTCATTTTTCATTAAAACTCTTCTTTGAGTTCGGTGTCGTTGAGGCTCTACGGCAAGAGACCACGCTATTTTTCTGTCTGTTTTGGCGTACGTAAGGCAATCATGCCTTGTTGCTGTGCGGTTGGTTGCAATAATCGAGCTGATAAAGGCTTCAGGCTCTTCCGATTTCCTGCTGATTCCTCGAGAAAGAAAATTTGGCTGGCTAAAATTCGGCGAGATCATTGGGAACCAACAACATATAGCAGGCTATGTGAGGTGAGTATCAGTTAAATTTATAATGCTAAAAATCTAATTTTTATGAATTATGGGATAAATACAGTTATTATTTATTTTAGTTTATAAGGCATAGACGTTATCAATGCGAGAACGAGATATGCACATGAAATAAATCATTTTAGTTGACTTTGTAAATATAAAAAAGCACGAAAATTAACATTTGTGCCTCGGCATATTAACGCAGATTGATTCTGTGAACTAAATAATGTGGTTTATACCAGCATTAATAATCCGTGTGCTTATTTCAGGTCCATTTCGATTCGTCACAATTTGAAAATAACAGAATGGATGGCCGAAGGTTATTGAAAGCTTATGCAGTTCCTGAGATATTTCCTCATCGTCCCATGAAGACACCGAGAAAGCCACCTACCAAACGAGAGACTCTAAGTCAAAAGACAGAAATAAACGAAAACGAGGGTAAGTAATGTAACTTCAAAATGAAAATATTCAGAGTTATAGATTACCCAATTCAGTAGAGTTAAATGCATTTTGTCGTACTGGTAGTGTTCTTATATCAAAATTATTTTTCATGTTTGTTGTAGGTGTATGATTATAGATGTTAAGGAAAATTAATAGGGCCTTGTGTTTTGCATGGAACTATTTTAAAGTTGGATAGTTTGTATAATAGGTAGTGTTCTTATATCAAAAAAAGATTCATGTTTGTTGTGAGTGTTTCAAGATTTTAAAGGAAATACATACGATATTATGCTTTGCTTGGAACTAATCTGAAGTTGGATAGTATGAGTATATAAAAAATAATTTTCATGTTTTTGTTGTGAGTGTATGTTTCTTGATTTTAAAGAAAATACATAGGGTGTTATGTTTTGCATGGAACTAATATGAAGTTGGATAGTATGAGTACATCAAAAATAATTTTCATGTTTTTGTTGTGAGTGTATGTTTCCTAATCTTAAGGAAAATATAATGGGTATTATGTTTTGCATGGAACTAATATGAAGTTGGATAGTATGAGTATATCAAAAATAATTTTCATGTTTTTGTTGTGAGTGTATGTTTCTTGATTTTAAAGAAAATACATAGGGTGTTATGTTTTGCATGGAACTAATATGAAGTTGGATAGTATGAGTATATCAAAAATAATTTTCATGTTTTTGTTGTGAGTGTATGTTTCTTGATTTTAAAGAAAATACATAGGGTGTTATGTTTTGCATGGAACTAATATGAAGTTGGATAGTATGAGTATATCAAAAATAATTTTCATGTTTTTGTTGTGAGTGTATGTTTCTTGATTTTAAAGAAAATACATAGGGTGTTATGTTTTGCATGGAACTAATATGAAGTTGGATAGTATGAGTATATCAAAAATAATTTTCATGTTTTTGTTGTGAGTGTATGTTTCTTGATTTTAAAGAAAATACATAGGGTGTTATGTTTTGCATGGAACTAATATGAAGTTGGATAGTATGAGTATATCAAAAATAATTTTCATGTTTTTGTTGTGAGTGTATGTTTCTTGATTTTAAAGAAAATACATAGGGTGTTATGTTTTGCATGGAACTAATATGAAGTTGGATAGTATGAGTATATCAAAAATAATTTTCATGTTTTTGTTGTGAGTGTATGTTTCTTGATTTTAAAGAAAATACATAGGGTGTTATGTTTTGCATGGAACTAATATGAAGTTGGATAGTATGAGTATATCAAAAATAATTTTCATGTTTTTGTTGTGAGTGTATGTTTCTTGATTTTAAAGAAAATACATAGGGTGTTATGTTTTGCATGGAACTAATATGAAGTTGGATAGTATGAGTACATCAAAAATAATTTTCATGTTTTTGTTGTGAGTGTATGTTTCTTGATTTTAAAGAAAATACATAGGGTGTTATGTTTTGCATTGAACCTATAAAAAGTTTGCCAATATGTATGGTGTATTCTTATACTTAGCAAAAAACAATTTTCGGGGTAGTTGTGTGTGTTAGTTGCTGCATTGCATCATGAATCATATTTCACATTAGTTATTTTACCCCTTATGAGTCTCTGTGTCCAAGGTGATTGCAAGGAAAATTAAGAGAAATATAAAGTTAAATATTAAGTGTGGTATTTCAAAATTCTTTTAGGCATTATTTGTTGTATTGACTAGGTAATTTTGGTGTTCTATACAAATCACATTAGTGAGAATTATTGGGATACACATGTTCCCTTTGTTTCTACAAAAATATATCCCCATGTCCTATATTACCTCTTTTTATTTTAGTTCCTGCGATTCTCAGCTGCCCAGAAGATATTACCATGGTTCCTGAGGGAGAGGGAAATGTTGCTGAGGATCTGTTGGTGGATGTTAGCAATGAGAATGATGAGGCTGATAAGGATGAGATCATTCGAAGACTGAAGTTGAAGATCTCTCTATTGCAGCAGAAGGTGAAGAAATTGGAGTCTTCCTTGGAGGAAACTACACGAAACCTTAATGTCTTCCTCAATCACGACCAAATCCAGGCATTGGGGAAAAAGTCAACCAGGGGCCATAAGTGGTCTAATTCCACAGGTAAAATTGCTCTCCAAGTACGATTCTCATGTGGTGTGAAAGGTTACAACAACCTTTTGAAATTACATTACCCCCTTCCAAGTTATAGGACCCTTACTAGGCGTTTAGAAAATGTGAAATTTCATCCTGGTATACAAATGGAGGTTTTTGAATTCCTAAAGTTGAAGGTGGCTCTTTTGAACGATACGGAGCGGTTATGTGTACTTCTACTTGATGAGATGGTCATTGAACAGATGGTGGAATTAGACATGAGCTCAAAGACAATGTATGGGTACTGTACATTACCTCCTAATGGGGTTGTTGCTACTCATGCTCTCGTCTTCATGTTAGCAGGTGTTTCCACCAGGTGGAAACAAACAGTTGCATACCATTTCACGGGTAAATCCTTCCCAAGTTTGGCAGCCAAAGAAGTTATTTTAAAAATAATTCAAATGGCATATGAAATAGGCCTTACTGTTGTGTGTGTGACCTCTGATATGGGTAGCAGCAATAGAGCTGTTTGGAAGGAATTCGGCATTATGTGTGGGAAATATTCTCAAACGATTAATTCCATCCCCCATCCTTGCAACCCCGGTGAGAAAATCTACTTCATGGCTGATGTTTGCCATTTGTTAAAAAACATTCGAAACCATCTTCTGGATGGTGGGTGCTTAGTCTTGCCAGATGATGTTGTGCAGGAAAATGGCTTAACTGATGGGAGGGTCTTTTTGGAACCTGTGAAGAAACTGGCCCAGCTGCAAGCGGACAAGGATCTGAAATTAGTTCCAAAACTCACTGAGAAGCACATTTTTGTGAAGCACTTCCAGAAGATGAGGGTACGAACTGCGTGTGAATTGATGAGCAGGGACGTAGCAGCTGGAATTAGGTTCTGTGTAAAGAATTTCAACTGGAATCCAGGGTATTTGACTACTGCTTGGTTTTTTGACTTCATAGACAAGTGGTTCTCGCTGATGTGCTCTCGGAACCCTGTTATGGCTCTGAGCAAAAATAAGGTAGATGTCTATGACAGTTCAATTCAAACTCTTAACGGCTTTGACAATGTCTTTGAAAAAATTAAAGTAGGCGATGGGAAGTGGAAGCCTGTTCAAACAGGTGTTAAATTGACAACAGCTTCAGTTTTGGACCTCCAAAATGATCTTTTAAACAGAAAGTCTTTTGGGTACATTCTCACTTCCAGATTCTGCCAGGATTCTCTGGAAAATCTTTTCTCAACTGTGAGAGTGAAAAACCCCATCCCGTCCCCTGTAGCATTCAAGAATGCTATCAAAAACATAAGCATAGGGCAGTTTATAAGTTCATAAGTTTAGGGCAGTTCCCCCGAGGAGTAATTGTGAAGCAGATGAGGGCAATATGCTGGCAGATTTTTTTGATATGGTGGGTTATGGGGTGGAAGATGAAGAAGATAAAGCAGAGGAAGAAATCCCAGAACTGGAGCTGAGTGAAGTGGAAAAAAATTCTCTTTTTTACCTTTGTGGGTTCATTGTGAGGCAGATATTGTGAAAAATAACCTGTGAGACTTGCAAAGGAGTTCTGTTGGGGATGGGAGTGATATTCCCGAGTCTGTCAAGGACTTACTAGTCATGAAAGAACAGCATGAGGGGTCTTTGGTGCTGAGTAGTAAGTGGTGTTGGGACTTGGCTAATGAGGCTGAAAAGGTCTTCCAAGGAAAAAAGAATATCCTCATGAAACGGGATAAATGTGGTGGACGAAATGTGTGATTCAGTGGAAAGTGGAGTGTGCAGAATTACCCAATGTCACGATATCAGAGTGCTATTTCTAAAGAAATTTTTCATGTTTAGAATTCACTTTTTTTCCAAGTCAGTGACAGAAAAAATAGCTAAAGCAGATCAGTCAATGGGTCATGGTAGTAGGAGTGTGCATATGAGAAAAGTAGTTTAAATAAAATTATTTTCTTACATATTGTTGGTTTCATTTTCATGGTTATTGTTTGAAATTCCTTTTCAGATGGCTCTTCTTCCTGATATTTTCGTAATCATGTATTGTGCATCAACAAGGTTAGGGGGCAATTTTTACTTTCAAATGGAAATTATAGTATGAAAGTCATCATGTATTTTCTCTAGGACCAGGCTGCAGTAGTCTTTAAAGGTTTTACATAAGTTGTTAGCCACTGATTGCTAGATTCTCATTCCCAAGAGTTTCCATAGGTACCTGAAAATCGCCCTCTATCATCATTTATGAAAGTTTAATATACTCATGTTTTTCTAAATTTATCTTGGTGGATTGCGTTTTAGGTCAGGTCATTAGGAAATATTTGCTACAATGGTACCTATTACATGACGTGATCAATTTATGGAGCTTCGCATTTTTTTCATAAAACCAAAATGATTTAAGTTTCCCTATTATTCTGAGTGATATGAAATTTTCATCGCGTTACATTAATGTACCACTTATGTTGTATGTATGTATGAATTCATAGTGCAGTATGTTTTCCCTGTGGTGTCCTTTATGAAGTCAATAACGTAAATTTACCACTAATACAACTTGTGAGAGCTTAAAGTGCATTTTAAGTACATAGGTACAACTTTTTCCGGGTTACGCTCCCGTGTCAACGGTAAATACCTTCTTTATGATCAAATTATTCGCTGAATATCAGGACTTCGTTTCTCACAGTTCTATACGCAGCCAGCTAGTTATGTCTTCATTCATATATTTTTACTATCCCAATGTTTAAATGTACATGTTCTAAAGCTACCGTAGCATTTTTTTGGGAAACTCTTTCATTAGGAAGTAACGCAGGTGTTCATCATGTGACAGGTGTAGTCTTATTACAGTAAAAGCTTTCTGCTCGAGGCAACAAAATGGCCGCCGCCGCGAGTTGTCAGAACCTTTCTATCCATGGCCTTGAGTAGAGAAGATAGTAAAAGTATGAAATAATTGGAAAATGGACCCACGAACATCTATAAAGATTAAATGTCATACTGCTGCCAAATCTTTTGGACAATGGGTATTATGTGATTAATCACACAAACGCACGTATAATGAAGCTTTTATTTGAAAAAAAAGCTGCATAAAAATTGGGAGGGAAACAATATTGGAGGAGGGACTATATTCGGAGGAATACAGTACATTTAGGATAAAATAATTTAGCCATTACAGTAGAACCTCTATTTTACGAAGTTGAAGGGACCCAAAAATTTGAGCTTTGTAAATCAGAGGGTTTGTAAATTGAGGGTTATCTTCCACTAACTCCTCTGTCTCCACAACTGATGTGTCACCAAAACCAGCTGATCTCCAACAGTAGGAAATAGTTTTTGCGGTGACACTCCCATGCTCTGGCAACACCTCGCACAGCATGGAGCAATGTCCATGGAGGCACACCATGCACATAAGAGGCTTGATCTGCGACAAATGTACGTCTACTAAAACTCTGCTGACAAGAATGCGAGTATACTTTCAATGTAATTAAACACTATGGCCTCCTATGTAATTAAACACTATGGTAACCCTCAATTTACTCCCGTAGGCACGTGCAGTGCCTACGGAACAAAACCTTAGACCTTGACGTGTTTTTAAACTCTGAAAGTTTTGATATTTTGTGCTTCACCGAGCACTGGTTACTTGAATCGGAAACGCAGCTATACCAGCTGCAAGGCTTTTATCTTGCCTCCTTTTACTGCCGGCAAGAACGTAAAAATGGTGGAGCATGTGTGTTTTTAAGGCATAACCTAAAGTGCAAAGTGATTGATGTGGTAAAGTTTTGTATGGAACTGCATTTTGAAGTGGCGGCTGTGTATCTCAGGGACCTGGGAATAATCGTTGCCTCGATTTATCGCTCACCCAATGGTGATTTTGATATATTCTGTGAACGACTGGAAAGAGTATTGTGCCACTTTCAGAAATTCAACGCAAAAATTGTCATTGGGACTGATTTAAATGTTGACGTGAGCTGCCAATCAAAGAACACCCTGCAGCTAAGTGTTCTCCTTAGGTCTTTTAATTTGTATTGTGCTAACTATGAACCTACAAGGAAGCTAGCTTGCCTTGACAATGTAATTACTGGCCTCAATGTAAAAAATTTTAGTATTAGTGTCTTTGATCCAATGCTGTCTGACCATTGTGCTATATCAATGTCCACTAGCGTCAAAGTCGGGGGTGACCTAACGAGGAAAACCACCAAAACTAAGCTAATAAGGCAATTTACTCCTCACCAACTTGAAACGTTCAAAGATCTTCTGAGTACTACTGATTGGGACTCCCTGTTCGAACCAGGTGATAGTCAAAGTAATTTCACTGCTTTCTTTGAACATTTTATCTTGTTATTCGAGCACGCTTTTCCCCAAAAATTAATTCAAATTCCACTTAAGAAATTCCCTCAGCAAAAATGGTTCACTGATAGGCATGTTGAAATGAGGAAGGCTTTAAAAAATGCCTATAAACTTTATAAAACAGAGTGCACTGATGATCTTAAAAACCAGTACATTAAACTTAAAAAGGAATATCATGATGAACTGAACATGGCTAAATGTAACTCCAATATTAATTTTATAGCTAATGCCACTAACAAATGTAAGGCAGCTTGGTCAGTCATTAAGAGGGAAACTGGTTCGGCGACTGACCACATGGCTGTCAAGGTGATCCCAGTTTATAAGCATGGAGATAGAAATTTGCCAAGTAGCTACCGCCCAATATCCATTATTCCAGTCTTTGCCAAAATTTTTGAGAGTGTTGCTTGCAATCAAATTGTGAGCCACCTTGAATCTCAAAACATAATTACACCATCCCAGTTTGGGTTCCGAGCTGGCAAAAATACAACTCAAGCAGTTGACAGCATAATTAAGCACATTATCAATGCATTTGAAGTAAAACAAAGTCTGTCACTTACCCTATGTGATCTGTCATCTGCATTCGACTGTGTGGATCACAAAATGCTTCAGCAGAAGCTGAATTATTATGGGTTCCATGGGGCTGAACTTGATTTTATGTCCTCCTATCTGAGTAATCGCAAGCAACTAGTACAAGTTAATGGTACCCAATCAGAATTCCTCAAGGTTAAGCATGGGGTACCACAAGGATCAGTGCTTGGTCCCCTCCTTTTCTTAATCATGATCAATGACCTACCTGTGAATGTATCCACTGACTGTGTCCTATATGCTGATGATACAACTTTCTTGCATCAAGGTACCAATCCCATTGAGACTAATAAGTTGATATCTGACACACTGGCACAAGCAAATGTTTGGTTTTCAGCAAACAGATTCTTTATGAATCCAATGAAAACCTAATTCTTAACCTGTTCTCTTCAACAAATTACACCCGACAATAAAGTTGTTAAACTTCTTGGCTTTTACCTTGATCCCAAGCTATCATGGAGCATGCATATTTTAAACGTTAGGAAAAAACTCGCCAGATCCATGTACTTAATCAGGAAGCTTAAGTGCTGTGTGACCAATGACTTTCTTATCAATGCATATTATGCTTTTTTCCAATCGCACCTTTCTTATGGAATCAGACTCTGGAGGCATGCTTCATACGTAAAACAGCTATTAATACTCCAAAAGAAGGTGGTTCGAGTTATCTCTAACTCTGGATTTAATGTTTAATTTAATTAAAATTAATTTAATAACCACTTTTTGTTAGATAGGCATTATGACTGTTTACAGCCTATATATATTTCACACACTGTTGTTCATCAAGGTAAATCTGCAAATGTACCTCACAAGAGCTGATGTACACAATTATGACACTCGAGCAAATCATAAACTAGATATGCCTCACTGTAGACTGGTTAAGTCTTTTAATTATGAGAACTTGGCTATCAAGTGTTTCAATATGCTGCCTAATTCAGCAAGAATGGTTGACTACAAAGTCTTCCGCAGGGCCCTAGAGAAATGGCTCATCTCTAAACCTATTTACTCACTGGAGGAATTCTTTGAAATTGATTTCTCCACAATTAGTTTTTAATTGTATAGGTACTTGCATTGTGATTCTGAATGTTTTTATTTTTTGTTTCTCATTGTAAATCTGCATTTTACTCATTACTGTATATTTTTGTTGTGTATTCAGTGTTTTTTTTTCTGTGAGTGATTTTTTTTTTAAATCCTCACAAGAGGAGTGTAAATATTGACGACATCTACCACAATTCCTATTGTGCTTCAGATGAATAAAGACATTATTATTATTATTATTATTATTATGCTGTACTTAACTTGTCAAATAGTTATGTTAGGGTTGAAATCAAACTAATTACTATAACAAATAATAGTCATCTGCTCATTCAGGGAAAAAAACAGATATTACGTGAAATTCTGTGTGTGCAGAGTATTTGCTAGAAATTGAAAGGATTTAAAAATTTCACCTCAATTGTATTGATTCGCTGTATAGCATAGGCGTTATTCCTAAGGCTAGGAGAAGATTCTATTTTCTAAGATTCCTTCAACAATTTGAAGGAATTTTAGAAAATTGTTGAAGGAATTCTAGAAAAAAACCATTTTCCAAAACAACTTATCCATTCAATAATACACTCGAAAAGAATGTCATTTTCACCCACAAAATACTACACAAATTCAAGTAACATGTCAAACAAAACAAAAACCCAATAGAGGGGAATTATTTATATAAATGGATTATCGGAACAAATAAGCAGAGTCTTCAAAAAAACAGATTACAAAATAGCACATAAAAATCACAAAACTCAGAATAAACTTTTATTTTCAAAACTAAAATCTGAAACCCCTGATCAATTAAAAAGTAATATTGTTTATTCAATACCATGTAACAATTGTAATAGTAACTATATAGGCCAAACATCACAATGTTTAAAAAAACAGACCATCACAACACAGAACATCCATAAAAAATAAAATACAATTCTGTGCATTGACAAATCATGCAATCGAAAACAGCCATACTTTTAATTTCGACCAAACAAAAATTTTAGACATAGAAGAAAATTTATCAAAAAGGTTATTCAAAGAAATGTATCATATTAGTAAAGATCAAAATTCATGTAATAAAAGAACTGACATTTGTAATTTAAGTAAAATATATAACAATTTAATACATGGAAATTAAAAATTATAAGATATAGACCTTAACAACCAATTTGTAAACAATTTCAATTATTGAACTTAAGGTATGTAAAATTTATTCCATGTAATCTTTTGACGTTAAAATTTGTAAAAAATTATATTGTAAAGCATTTTTGGCACTGTAAATATCCTTTAGATCATGTTTATTATTTTTATGTTATTGGTGGTTCATCCCATTTATAGCCTTGAAGAAGGAAAAATAAAATTTCCGAAACGTCAGCCATAAGTTGAATAGTTTTCATTTTTAATAAAAGACCTAAACTCACGAAAAACCATCCATATATTAATTTGATTTTTCCACATTTTCCCATATGAAATACTTGGACCGAGGGCCCTCTCAACATGACTTATCTGGCTTCAGCTGCTCCTGTCACGGTATACAGCGATCGTTATTCCATTGTACTGAGTTCAGTGCTACAAAATCATTTCAAAAACTTCGTAAAACAGAGGTCAATCACTCCTAGGGACCGGCCTCTCACTTCGTAAATCAGTAAAATTGAGGTTTTGTAAAATAGAGGTTATTTTACATGGTATTCCTATATACAAAGATCGGGATCGGCAGAATGGTTCGTAAATCGGTGTTATTTCGTAAATTAGAGGTTAGTAAAAAAGAGGTTCTACTGTATTCCAAAATTATCACTAGAATGTGGAATCTTGATCCAATCTGGGAAATTATTAGTAGAAAACTATACACTAAATCATAACCTCAAGTTAAACATAAACACCACCAAAAGGAAAAATAAGCCATAACAACATACCCATTACAATCCACACTTGAGAGGGCAGATTCTCCATTTTTTAACTGATAACTGGATTCCTTTGGATGTAGATCACCATTGATCCCATCACCATCCTTACAATGACGAATCAAGCCAGGGTCACTAAAAAAAACATTTTCATGTTACATATGAAACCTAAATGTACGTTAAAGGGCACCCCATTGTTATTGTTCATTATTATCTTTAAGGTAACATTTTTGGGCAAATTAGCTGGCTACTATATGAAAAAAGTAAACTGCCTGCAGCCCAAAGGTTGCTTTGAATGCCACTGCAGGCCAGCAAGCAATCAACAGTGTGCCACTGAATTTTGGTTATTTACTTAGGTCTCAATTAAGAATCATATTACCATATTTACTCGCATAAGCAGCAAACTTTTTTCCCAAAATTTCAGCGAAAGATGGAGTATGTGGCTCCGTCATGAATCATATACGTTTTTGAGCAAGCTGTGCACCATTTTTCCTCAAATACCAATTGTTTACATCACATACTTTTCCCAATTCTTATTATTTGTTCCTACTAAATTTCCTACGCATCAGTACACATTGAAGTAAATGGGTTCATCAGTATATATACCAAAATATGTATGTACTATGATTCAGGAACAAATTCTGAGCTTGCAACAATTGCTTGAAGAAAGGCTGGTTCAGAATCACAACTGGATAATGCCTTTACAAGGAGTCTCAGGGGATAATGGATTATATGATCACTAATACCTATCTTATTTCACATGATGTATCAATATAACAAGGGAAAGTGAAGCTACTTAAAGGAGGGACCTTCTACACCGTCTATGTATATATCATATGTAAGAAAACATACTGTGATGATGATAGGTATCCAACACTGACCCTACATTGTGTCTTGTGAGCAGCTGCAAGGTATATATCATATGTAAGAAAACATACTGTGATGATGATAGGTATCCAACACTGACCCTACATTGTGTCCTGTGAGCAGCTGCAAGGGGGTATGGTGCCCCTCAAAATCAATAACAATGTAAATTTCAGTATCACATATCCAGAGAAAAATTTTCTACACAATAGATAGTTGCTTATGAGTTTCTTCATTAAGCTGCATTATCAAGATATGAGAATTTAATACATAGTGGTAAGAGCCCCAAGCTCGATTTTGAAAGAAGAATAAATTGCTTAATAAAAGAGGCCATAGTAAGTGATGCTATCAACACATAACCCAATTCACCTTTAAGCAATACATACATAAATGCCTAGGAGGAGTACATGATTTCTATTAAATATTGTGCTTTCAGGTTATGAAGAAAAGAGGCAAGCTCAAGGGTAAAAATTAGTTGGCTTACATGAGTAAATGTGGTATGTGCACACACTTTGGTCTGGCTTGATACAGATATATCTCCTTATCAACTGAACATATATCGACTAAACTGATGGCCATTATAGAATAGACATAATAAAAACATATTTAATCATTTTGGGTGAAGGGATGCATTGATCTAAGAGTTTGAATACCTTCAAAATTTTATTTCTAGGCCTTAAATTCAAAACTCTGTAAACTGCAAGCCAAATATTTGAGACAGAACGTGAACTTGAATTGTTATGAGAAATAATACTCCACTAAAAACTTTTAGCTGTATTTTAGCTGCAATACATTCTATGGTGAATACTGAAATGCTTATTCACGTGTAAGTCTTCGTGATCAGAAGATAACTACCATAAATTCTAGGGCTGCGTGAGCAGGGATTTTTTTACATCGAGCGAGATCGAGCAAGAATTTGAAAAAATCTTGAATTTCGAGCGATATCGAGCGAGATGCGAGTGTACTGAAATTGCAGTACAGACTTTAATCTATGTAGGTACTAATTTTCTACTTACACAAATATAAGTTTACAGGGTGGCGATCGTCAGGGAAAACCGGGAAATCTGGAAGTCAGGGAATTGTCAGGGAATTTTGGAAATCTGGAAATGTCAGGGAATTTTGGAAATCTGGAAAAGTCAGGGAATAGTCCGGGAATTCTCGTAACAGTCAGGGAGAAACTGGGATAGGAAATTATCGTTATTTTACTACCATTATGTTTACCGGGCAGTCTTTCCCGCCCTTTATTTCACCAACTAAAACTAATGTCCGTCGCGGAAGTGCAAAGAATAAGCCCCGTCAATTCGTTGAACATTCAGTTGTAAATCTTAGTTATTTAGTTTTGAATCAGTCGTACAATGTATCTCTTTTGTATATCTTTAATGCGATATTTGCCTAGTAGTGTTAAAGTTCATCATCACCGTGCATTCTGCTCATCACAAGGAATCCGAGGCTATGTTTTTCGGAAGATTTTACCTCGCGTTTTTTTTTAACTTCCGAGACTCAGGTCGAGAGGTAGTTGTAGCACACTAGCTTGTAGTAAATACGTGCTTGCAGTTCTAAAAATAGGAGACGATGGTTATTAAAATGGTAATGCAAGTACGATCACACGTGTAAACAAAATTTTACGTGAAATCGTCTTCGATTTCCATACCCCCCTTCCCCCTTCGCGAGACCATAAGAAGAGTTCTCCTCCCCTCCCCACCTTTCACGCTCAACGTAATTATTGAATGGCCCCCTTAGCTCCCTCTCGAAGCAATTTAGTCAGGTCACAAACCACCTCAAATACGACATTCCTAAATATTACGCTGCTATTGCTAATTGCCTACGGTTTTCGCTCGCAGTGGCGTGATTACGTTTGTTTGTTTATGCAAATATTTTTACATTTTTGGTTCCCTCTTACAATCAAGGGGTTGTGATCACGTTAATCAAATTGTTAATCGCTTCTAAAACTTGTGCCATCCAATTTTGATCCAGTCTAAGAACTTGGCTTTGGTTAGTGTTTTTCGCTTAGCTTAGTGATACCTGTGCCAGAGTCCGCCACTAAAGTGGCCATTAACTTTCCCTTTGATGGCTTTTCAGTAATTTTCAACTTCCCAGAACTACCACGACATGCCACCTCTTCCTTGAAGAATTAGATAGTCAATTTGTAATTTTCCCGAAGGAAACATACACAGCCACGGAAATACGATACACGGTGTGAAAAATGAATTAAAAGTGTGTACAATTTGTGTGAGGGCTTAACTTGTGAAGGTGTAATATATTTTTTCATTAGGGCGGAGGTTCCATATATTTTTTCATTCCAATAGATTTTTATGTGTTGATTTCAGCTTTTAAAATTTTCTGAGTTTTGACGAAAATTAATTTCAGCAGAAATAAAATATTCCGATAATAGGAGATCTTTTGGAGATCGGTCAGGGAAATTGATAAAGCCATCAGGGAATTTGAAAATCGATTATCAGTAGCCATCCTGGTTTAGACTTAGGCATTATAATCAAATTCTGTTGAGCGTAACTTTAGCATTGTACTTTTAGAGATCAACATCTACGTGGAATCATTAGGATGAAGGTATCCTGTACTTATGCGATGATAGTCCTCCATGGAATAATGAATACACCCCTACTTTCCCCACTAAAATTTAAAAATGTTTTTGAGTAGGTATAAATACCATCACCCAATACCTAAGCATAATGGTCTCACCCCATGTTTTAACTTGGTATCTTTTTATATTCCTGGCCTGTATTCACATAAATACATTTCAAATAAAATAACATAACAGGATTTCGAAGTTGATATTGGTCTTCATTAAATTATTACTTTTTTATTACTTAAATTATTTACGAACTCGCTAGATCAGATTGTCGGTCATGGAAATCGTGACAGGCTAGGCCTAAATTAGATAGAGTAAAATCCGGTGATAACGCACTCCACTACACTGCGGGTCTCATCATGTCCCCCAAAATGATTCCATTGACTATTTTCGTACTAGAAGTAGGTAACTTGTTCGCGAATTTCATCCCGACGTCCCGGCCGATGTGTCTCAACGGCACAACTTCAACAGGTCTACGCAGTCGGTGACGTGTCTAATACAGTAATACTTGTCTCGCCATGTCCACCTAAATGATTCCATTGACTATTTTCATTGTAAGTGGAAGGTTACTCTTTAGCAGATTTTACCCCGACGCATCGCAACAGCAGTATTTCAGGCGCTCATACCACTATCATCAAGATCACACCAACGCGATCAGCGACATCGAATACATAGTTTGGTACGAAAGAAAGACAACCGTGAGAATGTAAACACATACATTGTTTCATAACAAAATTAATAACCCAGAAAATCAAAATTGGTCATTATATCTTGTGAACTAGAGCTGACAATCAGTGGAATGAATTATATACGCATTACTCCTGAGCTGGTAAATTTCCACGTTCCTGCCATGGCGTAAAACCAAGGTAATTACATTTCTACAGTCCTAGAGCATTTTTGTAGAAATGTGCTGTTTCACATCTACCTTCGGCATAATTCATATGAATATGTAAATTATCTATTCTTTGATTTTAGCGGAAACGATGTCTACCAAAAGGAAATTAACTTATACAAATAAAGGAAAAGTTGGGCATACTAGACAGAGTGAAACGAGGTGATATAAAATGAAGTTTATTCTGGGAGTTGGGTGAGAGGCCTAAAATAGAAAAAGTACTCGAACACATCGGTGAACTTATGAATTGGCTAGAGAGACAGAGCGATTGTGATCATCTTCATCTGTCACACTTGCAAGACATTAAGACTTAAGTGACAAAGAAATACCATCAACTACTACGGCAAAAGAAATATCAGAATATTTTAGCAACTCCCGTTAAAGTACGGTGTGCATTTAAACCATAAAATATCATTTTAAATTGTATTCTGCTAATAAATTAGTTATAAAATTTTAAGTTTATAGGTTTTCTTTACTGTTTCTCACGAAGTTTCCATTAATAACATAGGTTGCCGATAATGTGGGTGTAAACTCCGTCCCCCTTGACCCACGTTACAACCGGATTTTTCTGTATCTTGTTTTAACTTGTTGGGTGTATGCTAGTGCTAGAAGTAGCCTACGGTCATGCGTGCCCATTTTATGCTTCATTTGTTATTAGGCACTAGGCCTCCGATCACGAAATGGAGCAGGGACTCGGTTAGGTCCTACGCCGAGGCCTAGACTCTCGTAACTTCTCTAGTCTAAGACTAAGAGATTTCTCGACATTTTGTGGCATGAAATCATGAAATAATCATGCAAAAGTAAGGGAATAAATATTAATTTACTACGTCGCATTGTAAAGCAAGGCCCTGTAAAATTATATCAACCACGACGCAGATCCCGAGACAAGCTCGAGACTCGTTTTTCGAGCGTATTGAGATCGAAATCGAGCGAGATTCGAGCAGTACTTTTATCTTGCTCGAATCTCGAAAAGTCGAGACTCGCACAGCCCTAATAAATTCACAGGTAAGTCTTCGATATTAGAAGACAAATCTACCACAAATAAACTATTCCACATTAATGTAGACAACACCATATCGACTGGTGGTGCCGAGGGTGAAAGATGTAACATGCATAGAAAGAAAACAATATGAAAGGAAGCGAATGATATTGAGTAACCTATGTGAATTGTATTCCAATTTTAAGTGGGACCATCCCGATGTTAAGTTGGGTTTTTCCAAATTTTGTGCCTTACGACCCAAATTGTGCATACTAGCAGGTGGCAGTGGCACCCACCCAGTGTGTGTGTACCAGTCATCAGAATGTCATTTCAATGGCTCATGCTTCACCAATTACGGAATCATACTCGGAACTTGCTAAGTTGCTTCTTTGTAAGGAGGTAAAAAGGCAGTGTATGCTGAGACATGGTGGTGAATGTCCTCCTAGGAAAAGTTTAGAAAGTATCTTGAAATCAAAATTTGAAGATTATGATGATAGTGATAGTGTTGAGCTTTCTCAATGGGTCTCAACTGATAGGGATCAGATGATATGATAAAAATTTTGCACAATCGATGATTTCATTGAAGAGTTGGCCAACAAGATGGAGAAACTGATCCCTCACTCCTTCATAGCCAAATAACAGTCTTCTTATTTTCGAAAAATGAAATAAAATATGTCATCAGATACAGAAATAGTTTCGATGGACTTCAGTGAGGATTATTCTTTTATAATTCAAGATGAGGTTCAAGGATATCAATGGACATCAGATGCATGTACTGTTCATCCTGTTGTGATTCATTTTGAGAACAGTGATGGTGAAGAAATTGTCGTGTCACACTGTATAATATCTGATGATTTAACTCATGGCGTGAGCATGATTTATAAAATCCAGGAAACAATTACAACGTTTCTCAAAATATTTGATACCATTAAAAAAAATCATTAATTTAGCGAAGGCTGTGCAGCACAGTATAAAAATAAGAACAATTTTTTAAACCTTTGCCTCCATAAGGAAGATTTTCAGCTAAATGCAGAATGGTCATTCTTTGCCACAAGTCATGGAAAAACAGAATGCGATGGAATCGGGGGCACTGTTAAATGACTGGCTCGAAAAGAGAGCCTCCAGAGACCACTAGACAGGCAGATAACAACACCAATTGAATTTTTCAATTTTTGCAAAGTAAACATTGCCAAAATTAACTTCCACTACATTTCAAAAGACAGTTGAATCTAACTCGTATGACCCTCAAAGAACGTTTTAGGGATGTCCACACACTTCCAGGAACTGGAGTTTCCACAACTTTTATCCCTGAGATAGCTCGGGTACTGTGGAGACTAGGAAAATTAGTGGTGATGCCATGCCTTCTCTCATTTGGAACTTGAAATCAAGCAAGCAAACACCATTGGGTCTAAAACTGGCAGATATGAATCCAGGGGCGAAATTCTGTACACGCCTAACGACACCTATCGGTATCGGTGGCTACCGACGGTGGTCGCTTGCATCGACGGTCGAGCTATTCTGCACACGCCACCTACCGACAGTTGTCGGTACAAGCGACAAAACTCTGACGTCATGCATTTGTCGGTAAGGAAACATACCTGTGCGCGAGGCTATAAGTTTTGCCCAATGATATAGCTTGACACAAACAGAAAAAAGTACACTATCGGAATGCGAATTATTCCATCTAAGAATAAAATATAGGTTCACTTTTCCACAACTTATTTATTGATGCGTACAACGCGTTTCAACTCACATAGCCATCATCTGGTACAGACCACAGAGCCATCATCTGGTACAGACCACAGAGCCATCATCTGGTACAAGTCTGTGAGCCGAAACGCGTCGTACGCATCAATAAATTAGTTGTGGAAAAGTGCACCTATATTTTGTTCTAATATGTCAAACTTCCACTACATCTCGCCTGAATCGGTTGATTTTATTCCATCTAAACTTGGCATAGTAGTGTCATTTGAAATCCACAGTGGACTTGACGTAGATCATTTGTGATTCACATTCATGCAAGGATCATGCTTAAAATCGAAGAGAAGTTAATACCTAAGGCAGGATGAAAGGTGGGAAAAGGGAAAGGTGGCTGCTCTGTGGTCTGTACCAGATGATGGCTATGTGAGCCGAAACGCGTCGTACGCATCAATAAATTAGTTGTGGAAAAGTGCACCTATATTTTATTCTAATATGTCAAACTTCCACTACATCTCGCCTGAATCGGTTGATTTTATTCCATCTAGGGATGTGCGAGTACTCGAAAATTCGAGTCGAGTCGAGTAGTTGGTACTCGACTCGAGCACTCGAGTATTTTTACGAAAGTCGAGTCGAGTCGAGTAGTTTTTGTCGACGGGGCCGCGAAGGCCAATAGGTTCAGAAATCTGCCGACAGGAAGCGCTATCATCAAAATCGAGTAAATCTCTGGTTACACGGTAGATAACACGTACGAACATGTACTTACGTACGTTCATTTACATTTGCGTGAATGGTTTCATGTACGTTTACGTGAACGGATCAATGTACGTTTGCGTGAACGAATGGATGAATCGGTGGTTACACGGTCCATGAAACCGCAATGTACCGTATTCCTCCGAATATAGCTAGCCCCCCCTTTTTGGCCGAAATATTCGCGGAAAAAGTCTGGGGTGGGGGACTATATTCGAGCTCAAAGCACCTAGTGTCCGTTGTAAAATTCCATCCCCTGAGTTTGAAGGTATAGATCACAAAAATGAGTAGTTCAATTTTAAAATAAATTATATCGAAGTAAATCTTGTTTATTTATACGTTTAATGAGGTCAAAAATATATTTTTAGCTTGTTATATTAATTAATTTTTCGACTGAGACAGATAAAAACGCCGGATATTATTCCTCAAGCAAGTTTGACGCCCACTTGAAGATACACATGAAAAGCCACTTCTCTTTTCTTCGCATAAGATATGGAACATATATTTATCTTAGACTAAACAAAGTTTAAAATAGATTACTCAGTTACTAATTACGTAACGAATAATATTTTAAAATGCGCTATCTCAGCATGCGGAAGTCGGAAATTTCGTTCGTTTTGATGGTATTCTTCGTGTTTGAAAACTAAGAACGTGTAAAATGACTTAATAAATTGGGAGAATTAGATATGCTTTAAACGTGTATATATTTATTTCGGAAAGCGAGCTCCACGCGACAGGACTTTTGGCCTGGAGAGATAAGCTGCTCGAGGTTGTCAAGTTGTAAGCTACCGTAGGTAGAAACTACCGCGCGCATCAAACACCACGCGAGAAAATTTCTCTAGTATGCACAGGAAAAATATCCTTGCCTATGCTTGAATAAAATTTTATAAGTTGCAGTATTCACCAAAATAAAATCAGCGATAAGAGAGATAGCTTTTGTCCCCACATTTCTCGGCTTCTCGACGAAAGAAACAAATTGCATTTTAAATTATCTTCAACTCCGACTCCAAAATCTTTGCGCGAGGAGGCATAATGATGGTATGCTTCCAAATATACCGTCAGTTCTTAAAATGACACTGACTTGCATTCTTAAAGGCGATACTTTTTTCCGCTATTGTCGAGTCCTCATGACTCATTCACAGCGATAGGCGATCTACTTGCAGCAGATGATTCCACGCGCGCGCTACCTTTCCAGGCATGCTCTGGACATTCGAGCGTGCTTTTATAGCCGAAAATAAATATATATCGATATCAAATAATCAACGAATTCTACTGAGATTTCATAAGTGGATGCATATTAATGACTCGAGAGCAAGAGAAAGGTCCAAACGGTGATTTCCGGAACGGAAAGCGTGCGGGACGGAAAATAACGCAGTCTGACAAATTCATCAATAACAAAAATATTGATGAACGTAATAGTATGAAACTTCGTATAACTATTAACAAAGCCCTTAGCTACAATATATGAAAAGTTAAGTTTGATATCTCGATCTGTGTTGTTCTTACGATGCCCGAATTCGATGGATCCATCCGGTATCAAAAAAAAAATTCGCTAAAAATCCGTTCTTAAACACGTACTTCAATAACAAAAATTGTAAAAATATTTTAATACTACCAGTAAACGTAGAAATAAACAAGCTTTAATTTGATATACTTTATTTTAGAATTGCTGTAGCCATCTTGGAGATATTGGTCTTCAAACTCACGGGTGAAGGAAATTTTGTAACGGATGGTAGGCATCCTATTGTAAGGGCATTATGGATGATATAGGTATCGTATAAAACTTATAAGTTTTACTATTCCATTTTTTATTTCCTATTTAGGATTATTAATTACATCATTAATTTCAACTTCCTAGTCATATCTTAAGATAGATAATTATAAATATCTGTAGATAATTATCTATAACAAATTTTTGTTCAAATATATTTCCTTAGAAATTGAAAACTTTAATCCACAGGACTTTATACAAAATTCATGTACCTGCTCACATTCATCCGTGAATGAAAATTCATTGTTCAAACATTATTAACTTGCATTAATGGATATTGGAAATAACCCGTGCTGATATTGGGTGTTCATGCATTGTGCAAATGGGGGTTTTTATGATTCTAAGTTCTATCATGTTTAGGCAGAAATCACCGATTTTGAAGAGATGGTGCCATTAATTGGAAGAGGAAGAAAATTATATGTTAAAAACTATGTAATTAACGGCCAATCATAAATTTGAGGCGCGAGCTTATCAAATATTTACTGCACAAATAAGGCATATTGTATGAAATTCACTGTACTGTTGGACTAACCCCGGCATACATGACATCACCGAGAAAGCATTTAGCTCTGAAAAGAAATACATAGGAATGCGAAATACAAGGAATGCTCTTCTAATTAGGCTTATGTATTCCTTAAGAAAAAATATTTTGCTTCCTGGCTTACTTTAAAGTTAATAGGGCATGTCACTCATATAGGCCTCATATTATGCCAAAGTACACTCTAGGTACCGTACTGCAAGCTAATTTACACATTTTTGAGTAATCCTAGGAATGAAGGTAATTTTCTTATTTCGAGAGCTACCGGAAAATTTCCATTATGTCTTTTGGCCTGCGCTACGTGCCATATTAATTTGACTGTTTATAACTATGCATTAGGTAGGTAGACCTGCCGTTTGATAGTCAGATTACTGGCTAACTTTAATTGCGATGACTTAAGTAAGAACTGGGTCTCTTCACTCATGTACAATAATGTACAAACTCGACTCGACTCGACTCGATACTCGCGAGTACTTTACAACTCGACTCGATACTCGACTCGAGGTCAAAAAGTGCTACTCGCACATCCCTAATTCCATCTAAACTTGGCATAGTAGTGTCATTTGAAATCCACAGTGGACTTGACATAGATCATTTGTGATTCACATTCATGCAAGGATCATGCTTAAAATCGAAGAGAAGTTAATACCTAAGGCAGGATGAAAGGTGGGATTAGTTGAAACTGAGGGAAATGCATGCAATTTGAATGAAATCTTTGTTATTTGTCATGCTTTGCTATTGATTCATTGATATTTGTTATTGATATGCACAAAAAGTCATACTTTGTTATTGATTACATACGATGGTCCAAGCAATAGTTGAGAAGCTCAAGTCTGGGCGAGAGGGAATTGCTACAGTGGGGGAGAATGTAATAATAATATATTTAATATCTTACATGGTAGAATTGTCTACACATCTTAGTCAAAATTACAAATAAAAGAGACATCACAGTAGTAGGTAGAAGTCAGCGAACGAGCAAGAATTTGTTTTTTGGGAGGCAATCTTAAGAATTAGAAACACTAGTTGGTACAGAAGTAAAAAGGACCCTGACAAGGAAACAGTGATGTGAATAATGACTTTTATTCTTTTGAAAATACATTGGAATGAACTGAACACACTGCTCACTCGTAATGGCGATCGACCACTCCCGCTGCAATATTGGTCGAAGTGTTTCAATAAGAACCAAATCAACATGTGGGGAGAGGCGAAATAAATTGATAAACTCCTCGTTATCCAGCTCAAACGGGTCATGGGCTTCCCTCCACTCTCGTCTCCCAGCAAGATCGTCGACGTTCAAGTCTACTTTCTAAGTACCATCAGTCCTACTTTGCTCCTGGGGGTATTACTTTGCCCCACTTCTGAGAAAAGATGTTAACCCTTTGCGGTCCAACGCCGAGGCTGGCTCGACAGGCCTAGCTCTAACAGCAGGTGCAACTTCGAGTTGAGCTCGACATCAGATGGCACTGCGATTATGTGCATTTCATGTAAGGTGCTGCTATCTTATGTCACTTTTGTGAACTTCTAGTACCTTATGAAGCCTTTTCACCTATTTTGCAAATAGTATTTCTTTCGGCTACTACTTGAATTCCACCAAAGAAATTGGACCGCAAAGGGTTAATGCCATCTAGCGGCAATTTAGTGTAACATAATGACCTAGTTACAGTTTTCCCTACTAGGAAGAATCACTGTGCACATTTAGATACAATCTTGTGCTCTTTGGCCATTTTGTTTACTTTTTTTGGTGGTGTAAAGTTGATGATGCAAATTTTGTTCTAGTTTACCTCCAAAAAAGTATTACCTGTACGAGATTCAGCGTAATTCTGAAGGTAAGCAGACTAATATTTCATTGCTTAAGTTAATAATAACTTATTTTATGCATTCATTTCACATATAAAACGTATTTGAACGTGATTTCTATGTCAAAACAAATTTAAGGTTAGTTTGTGTTGAGAAGTGGGGTTATTTTGCTCCAGTTGAAATCTGGGGCAAAGTAGCCCCACATCACATGTTTTTAAACTTTGTTCCTTTTTTTTTTTAGTTATTTCGTACTAGGCCTATATGTTGTGTTATAGCATTACTATTGTTATACTACACTGTACTATAAGTTATGTGTTACTAATAGCATGGAATTGTTTCAGAATGGTCCGAGTGTACAAACGGAAAGTGGGAGCTTGTCGCTATGCCGATTATACCCCGGAAGTTCTGGAGGAATGCTTAAATGCTATCAGGACTGGAGCATTAAGTCATAGGAAAGCTTCTGTTCAGTTCAAAATCCCAAGACGAACAATATTGAACAATTTAAAAGATTATCACAAAAAACCACACGGCAAGCAAACAGTTTTTTCTCGAGAAGAGGAGGAATCTTTTGTTTCATATGTAGAAGCCATGAGCGATTTTGGATTCCCACTAACCTCTGATAATCTGGGATACATTGTGAAGGCCTATTTGGACAAGATTGACAAAAGTCAACCAGTTTAGTAATAATCTCCCTGGAAAAGACTGGAAAAAAGGTTTCTTAAGGCGTTATCCTCGTGTTCAAGAGCGTTTTGCGTCGAACATCAAACGAAGCCGAGCTGCTGTGAATGAGCAGACTGTGCATGAATACATATCCAATTTGGAAGAGGTTGTAAAAGACTGTCCTCCAGAAAATGTGTGGAACCTAGACGAGACAAACCTTACAGATGACCCCGGGAAAAAGAAAGTAATCTGTAGCCGTGGAACTAAATATCCAGAGAAAGTGTGCAATGTTTCTAAGTCAAGCACTTCATTAATGCTGTGTGGCAATGCCGCAGGAGACCTTCTGCCCCATTTGTGGTATACAAAGCAGTACAGCTTTGGAACACATGGACTGAAGGCGGTCCCCCCAAATGATAACTATATGAGCAGTAAATCTGGCTGGTTTGATAGTGTGTTTTACGGAGTGGTTTGAGAGTACTTTGTTGCCTAGATTGAAGAAGCAAAGCGGTAAGAGAGTTGTCATCGCTGATAAACTCTCAACACACATAAATGTAGACCTATTAAAAAAGTGCCGTGACCAGGATGTTCACTTTGTGTGCCTACCCCCAAACAGCACACATCTGACGCAACCCTTGGATGTTGCATTCTTTAGGCCCATGAAGGTTGCCTGGAGAAAAGTTCTTAGTGAATGGAAGGCAACACCTGATGGACTGAGCTGTTCAGTATTGCCCAAACAGCACTTCCCGCCTCTCCTCAAACGTGCTATTGAAGAGCTTGAGCCTAACATAAAGCTAAATCTTCAAAGTGGCTTTAAAAAGAGCGGCATATATCCTTGTAATGTTCAGCCTCTTCTCCACAGGATTGCCAGAAAAGAAGTTGAGCCTTCCGCAGTGAGTGAAGCTTTCCTTGAACACCTTCAGATGTCTAGAGAAGCTTATGTTCAACCCCTAAAACTGGTAAAGAAGAAAAAGATCAATTTGCCTGCAGGAAAGTCCCTTTCTCATGCCGAAATTTCTGAACTAAGTTCACAACAAACAGAACCACAGCCTAGCACAAGTGGCAAGGTCAATCAACATCAGAAAAAGAACCAGTGTAAGAAAACGATTTCCTCAACCAAGCAGAGACTACAGAAATTAAAAAAGAAGGGTAAAGACTGCGGAGAAGAAATTTACGATTCTAGCTCCGATGATGACTTGGAAACAGCAAAAAGAAAACTCTTGAAAAAAATGGAACAAGATGAAGAAGATGAACTTGATCCGGTTGATTCAGAGTTTCTACCGACCTTCAAAAAAATTAACAAGCAAATCGGATCTTTTGTTGTTTTTAAATATGACGACAACATATTCCCTGGTGTAATAGAATCTTTTGATGATGACGGAGTTTCTATAAGCGCAATGAAAAGGTCTATGAACAACTGGAAGTGGCCCAAGAACAAAGACAAAGATGGAACTGTACTGGGAGGATGTACTCGGAGGTATAGATCCTCCAAAAATGTTGAACAAAAGAGGTGCTTTTGCTGTACCCGAGCTCCGTGGTTTGTTCTGAAACTGTCTTTAAGTGTATTTATTTCAAGTTTTTCAGCTCAGGTAATGTTTTCTTTTTTTTAAGATAACTTCAGAGACATTCCTATAGAGGCAGTATATTTTAATAAACTGAACAAGATACCTAAGTAATGTGTTAATTAACAGCTGTTCAATTGACTTCAATGATTTAGTTAAGAATATATAGATTTTTTTACTTCTTTGATTTTTTTCAATAATTTACCTGTAAAATTTATTTTTTGGTCCAAGGCTATGATCCTTTTTGTTAAGAAATAAATTCTCTACCAAATAAGGATGGTTTACATTGCCCCACTGCCATTTCAAATAATAATACTGAGGATTTATTTAGGCGGAGCAAAGTAACCCGGTCCTATGGGTTACTTTGCCCCACAAAAAATAAATATACATAATAAACAGTAAATTTTCATGTTTTTTTGGTGGCAGCACTACACTTTCACATTAGTTTAGAGTACATATCAATATTTATCCGGGAATTTCAGTGACAAAAAGTGGTGTTTTTAATAATGAAATCAAATACTCAAAAAAAGTCCCGACTGACGGTATTACATAAACATTTGAACTAAAGCAAGATATCCCTCTGCCATTCTTTCGGCTGGGAATTAAAAAGCACCAGCAACTCTTAAATAAAATGCATTACTAGTCTAGCGATGAAGCCTCTACCGTCAAACATTTAAATATATCAAACTGCTATTCCGTATAAATATTATAGTAATTGTAGTAAAAATATACTTAGTAGGTACATAGAAAATTTAAAATAAAACTATTTTTATTTAATAAAGTTTAGAAGAACTTAAATCACCTATCACTCTACGCGCTTGGGACAGTTTAAAGCAAGCCTGCTTTGGATACGCTAATTTTGCAAATTAAAGACGAAAATAACTAAGTGCGAATTATATCGTTAAGATTGCCACTTAATGCTAATATGAAAATGTAATTAAAGGACAATCACAGTTCTCAGAAAAACTGCCAATTTGCACAAGTCACTTACTCAATGCAGACATAAACATATGTGCGTCGCTAGGCGTAGACCTATTCGTATATTATATAGACCTATAGCGTAAACCCTTTCACTGTTTTTACCCAGCATGCACTTGGCAAAGAGACGAAATACATGTCGGTGGCCTAGCGTGGGTTTGGAAATCGTCAGTAGGCTCACTCGTCGTCACCGACAAGTATCAGTAAAATTAACGACAAGTGTCAGTAGAATGCGTCACTGGAATCGCTCTTACCGACATTTGTTGGTCGGGGGAGGCAGCGACACTGATAGGTGTCGCTAGGATGTACAGAATTCCACCCCAGGGTGTTATGCAGCTTGCAAGTTTGAAAACCAGTGGTACTTTGGAATAGTGACTGAAATAAATAAGGATGAAGTAGATGTGACTGTCAAATTTCTACACCCGAATGTTCCGTCACCTTAATTTTTCTGGACAGTGCAAGAAAATTCTTGCCCAGTTCCTCATATACTTGCTGTAGTTGAACCCCCAGAGACTAAAACTAGAAGAATGAACAACTTTACCACCAAATACATGGCTTTGAAGAAGAAAAAAATGACACAAATTGAGGAAACTGTAATAGGTTGTTAGAACTGAACTTTTCAGGCAGAAAAATAAATATTTATTTATGAGCTCAGATTATTTTTTTTCCAATCTAATAAAATTCAACCAAGTTGCACCCTCATGGGCATGGCAAAATGTAAAATGTCACTATCATGCTATAGTATGTACAATACATAGATCGCTTAAATCTTTGGTAGCGTTGTAATAACCACAATAAAGGTCATTGTTTCGAAATAGCATTCATGGACAGAAGGGAAGTATAGGTACCACCTTCAGCCTGCAACTGATCGAGATGATTTATCATACATGGCATGCAGGAAACGGTGCCCACGTCCAGTACAAACGAATGACGAAAGTCGCAAACTCACCTACACTAACCAGAGAGGTTTACAACAACACCACTTTGATGCTGAAAATAAACAAAAAGGGAAACAGAAGATCTCATTTCGATATGTTATGTTTGCCATCACAATTTATATTGTGACGAATTACAAGCAACCTTCACGTTTCCCAAATTCTGATTTTTTCAGCGAATTCCTGACTTTTTCCATTTTTTTCCCAACAATACTAAATTCCCAACTTTTTCCCAGATTCCTGACTTTTCCCGACTGGAAGACACTCTGTGTAAGCAAAAAAGGATGAAGTAATTTTGTCATTATTCCAATTAACACTGGATAACAAATTTGTAATACAAAATGGGAAATTTTTTGCAAAAAACTATATCCTAAATCATAACCTAAAGTGAAGAACAACACCGAAAGGAAAGATAAGCCATCACAACATACCCATCACTATCCACAGCTGAGAGGGCAGATACTCCTTTTTGCAACTCATTTATGGAGTCCTTTGGATGTACATCACCATCCTTACGATGACAAATCAAGTCAGGGTCACTAAAAAAGGAAATGTTTTCTTGTTACATTTGGCACCAAAATGTAGGCACATAACAGTGCACCCCACTGTTGTTGTTTATTAGTCTTTAAGGTAACATTGTTGGGTGAAGCTGGCTACAATGATGAAGACGGGGGATCGGGTTGGCATGCATGCTAGAGTACTGGCCTTCCATCCCGAGGGCCAGGGTTTGATTCCTAGCAGTGGTGGATTTTTCAGTGGAAAACTGGTCCCCACTTATGTGCCTAGTGAAGGGGATTTCTAGATCAGTACTTGGTCCGTCAGAAGGGACGTTAAGCCGTGGTCCCCTTGGCACCTTTCGTTGAGAGCAGGATAACGCCGATGCCGGGTTTCTCTCCACCCTTCCTCTGTTCCTGAAAACTCCTACCATAACCCATTTACCCACCTATCCTAAATGGTGCAAATGACCTCAGCTGTCGGTCACTGTCCCTGAATAACCAAGCAATGATGAGGACAGTTAAGAGCCTGCAGCCCAGAGGTTCCAGCTTTGGATACCACAGCAGGCAAGCAAGCAATGCATAGGGTGCCACTGAATTTTGGTTATTTACTTGAGTCTTACCTAACTGCTTGCCTGACATGTCTGAGTAAACCTGGGTGCCGATAAGCTGAAAAGTCTGACACCCCTGAGTGCACTTGTCTTTGACGAATGGCAGTATGGGTGTAATGTGTGATAAGCTGAACTAAAATTTTGGGTCAAAAGATTGTTATCTCTAATGTAGACAAGACCAGTGGTGCCTAAAAATCAATCACCAACCGTTTATCTTAAAGTGAAAGTAATGGATTAACCTAAATGCGTGAAGTATTTTTCGACAAATGCACCTTAGTCATGACTGATGGTCACACCTGTTCAAGAGCCTGTGGGTACTGGGGCCAACAATTCTCAGGGTCTTGAAGACATTTGCTCCGCAAGATTCTCACCCATCTGCCCTAAAGGCTTATTTGCTCAAAAGCATTTATTTCTCCCTTCGCCAAGTTTATCAAATATTGCAATAAGTGCAAGTGTTACCGAAGACAAGTAGGACTGGTCGGGTGCACTCCGGTTATACTGGCGGGGGCAATCATGGGGGATAATGCTCGGTAAGGATGGGCGAAGGTTGTTTGGAATTCCCCACCACATATTGCTAGAACAGTATCAATTCAAAAGCTTTGCCAAACACCTATTCCTTTCCCAGGAAAGTTTTCACATCACATCTACTGATAGTTGGAAAACCCATGCTGCTGCGGAGATACACACGTGTGCTGCAAGGGACAGGGTACGAGAATTTTATGACGAGCTAGGGACAGACTTCGCACATAGGTGCAAAATCCCTTGTTTCCAATGATTCCACCAAATTTTGTCCTTTCGGAATGATGAGAGTGACAGTCTTTTGTTGAACTCCAGAGTGCACGCATCCTACTTTTTCCACCAGTTTACATTGGTACCATCGCACATTTAGTGGCAGAAGTAAATTCCATGGCATCACTTTGGTCTTGCTATGTGATATTTGGCATTCAGCAATGGACGTAGGAGAGAAATCAGATTTTCTTAGCACTTAGGAGGACTTGAATATAGAAGACTCCGCTCCAAGTCACGTTCATCCAGAGGAACAAACTCCGACTCCGGAGACCGATAGGAACCTTCTCGGGAAGTGGAATGGAGTGAAATGTCTTCATCAAACCCTCCATCAGCACAATCTAGATTCCCTTTTGAAGATGTTTCATCAATGAACTTCGATCTGGTCCCTGATTATGGTGCATTGAAATATTTGAGCTTGTTTTCAATGATGAACTCCTGGATTTTATTTTTAGCAAAACAAATCGATACTCTCGAGACTGTGCGTGAGAGACCAGGTCCGAGTAGTGCCAAAGAAAATTTGTGGCAGCCTCAGAAATTCGCGTATTTTTGGCTATTATTATCAGGGTTGGGTCAGTAGAATATTCTGTGTAGAAAATGCGTATTCTACATGTATATTCTACCGTAGAATATGTAATGTAGAATATTGCTAATAGTTACATATTCTACGTGTAGAAAATTAATTTTACGTATACTGCTAAAGAAGTGATTACGATTATTGGAAAATTTTATTTTAACAATAAACTAATACATTTTAATAATTAAACCAATATTTAGTGCAGTTTCAGCTTAAATAGCCTATTACAAGCCTACCATTGCCAGGCCTGCCAGGAAATCAATAATTATACATAATACTGAACTGTCTAAATGCTAAATAATCCACGAGTCAAAGCAATATTTTCTACATTGATTGGTGTAGGCCTGAGTCATTTGTAACCACTTCATATCATTTTTAAAATTTCCTATGGCAAGTACTTGCATTTAGTTATATATGCAGTAGGCTAGATTAAGGATTATATTAACTGGTATTTTAATTGAAGTGAAATTATTGTCCATTGCCACTAAGTGAAACATTATAGGAAGTATATTACTGCATCTCTATCAAGGTCAAGAGAAACTTACCATCACAAAACAACTTAAGAGCTCTATGTTTACTAGTTGTTCCAGGGCTCACTGCTCTCTTTATTGCTGGTCATTTCTCTTCCAGACAGAGGAAATAGCTTTATTCTTTTAAAACTACAATTATGATGTATTTTTGGAAGTTCTACGGAATGATTACAACATGATACAGTTAGAAAATGTCAAGAATAATACTACAATAAAGCCGCATGGAGAAAAGAGTAGTCTTTAAGTTGTAAGTTTAAAACAATAAAACTATAATTTTTAGTTGTGTTAAGTCTTATCTTTGACATGTTGGCATTTAGTATGTTTTTATAGTATTAAATTTGAAGATGTCGTATAGGACAGTGTAGGCCTACTTAGTTTTTAAGGCCTATCTTGAATTTTGTGGGATAGATAGATATTCAGCTGGAAACACTAGGGCCATGCATATATATGTTCCTTGAGTAGGCTTAAATGTTTTCATTTCTAATTCTATTAACACAAATGATTGACACTCAACTCCTTTTGAGGTGTAGGCCTACCTATCTAAAGTCTCATCTAAATTCACTAAGTAAAAGATGTTTTTGAGCATATTGTTAAATGTCAACTACTGTTAGTAGAATAATAATGAAAAACACTGGTAAGTAGGGATTAGTAGGGATGTGCGAGTAGCACTTTTTGACCTCGAGTCGAGTTGTACAGTACTCGCGAGTATCGAGTCGAGTCTGTACATTATGTACATGAGTGAAGAGATCCAGTTCCTACTTAAGTCATCGCAATTAAAGTTAGCCAGCAATTCGACTATCAAATGGCAGGTGTATCTACCTAATGCATAGTTATAAACAGTCAAATTAATATGGCACGTAGCGCAGACCAAAAGAAATTTTCCGGTAGCTCTCGAAATAAGAAAATTACCTTCATTCCTAGGATTACTGAAAAATGTGTAAATTAGCTTGCAGTATGGTACCTAGAGTGTACTTAGGCATAATATGAGGCCTATATGAGTGACATGCCCTATTAACTTGTAATGAAAGTATTTTTTCTTAAGGAATACATATGCCTAATTAGAAGAGAATTCCTTGTATTTCGCATTCCTATGTAATTCTTTTTTCAGAGCTAAACTCTTTCTCAGTGATGTCGTGTATGCCGGGGTTAGTCCAACAGTACAGTGAATTTTCATTCACGGATGAATGTGAGCAGGTATATGAATTTTGTATAGAGTCCTGTGGATTAAAGTTTTCGATTTCTAAAGAAATATGTTTGAACAATAATTTATTATAGATAATTATCTATAGATATTTATAATTATCTATCTTAAAATATGACTAGGAACTTGGCAATTATTGATGTAATTAATAATCCTAAATAGGATATAAAAAAATGAAATAGTAAAACTTTTAAGTTTTATACGATACCTATATCATCCATAATGCCCTTATACAGTAGAATCTCGATTTTACATAACCTGATTTTACATAAAATTTGATTTTACAAAAGTGAATGAGCGGTCCCGGCCGACTCCTGCAGTATTCTTATGGAAGCATTATTTGATTTTACATTAATTCGATGTAACGATTTTACATAATGCTATTTTGGTCCCCAGTGGAGATATCAATTCGATTTTACAAAATGAAACAACAGAACTTAAAGAAACTTAAACAAAATCCGGCAGATTCTTGCCCATCTTTAAAGGAAATCTTCAATATAATGCTGTACTACTGTGAAATTCAACTGTAGCGAATCAATACATTACATTTTAATGGTATATATATTATTATTTAATTTTTCCATCTTTCAGCACGAAAAGTTATGGGTTCAAGGTGTTTACTTATTTACGATATGATAATTGCGCCGGAATCCCGGTATGCTCGCACAAAGCTGCTTTATGACCTTGAGATAGCAACCCTGTCAGCTGTTCCGAGTGATGAGATGAAGCTCGCTTTGGGGTCACCTAAGCACACGTGTCTTGACACTTGCGTGCGTTAAGCGGAATAATGTATGGACAGTGTTTGTCCTCAACTGATGCCACAACCAAGGCAATTGGGAAGATATGTGACATTGTAGTATTACATGAAACATCACAACTCATGGCATCAGATGGCTAAAACTTGCTTAAATGCTTGGCAACAAATTTTTCCGGTATGCACAGATATACTTCTCATCTATCTTGTATCACAAGTCAGGGAATCTGGACCCTTTCCTCAATCATTGGGCAGAGGTGATAACGACCCTCTTCTCAGTCCCCCACTCAGCCAACTATTCGTTTACTCATTTACTAAAAATATTTGCCGCCCACTATGAAAATACAGGCCCAGCAGTTCATACCGAATGTTTCGTTCTGCAGTTATTAATTTTAAAAGGAACTTTACGGTTATTATTAACAAACTTCTTGTAAAATGAACACTCGACAATTTTGTATATAATAAAGTTCCGTTTAAAATGTGGAAATGTACTGAAAAAAACTTATAAATGTAACTCTGAGCTTATATTTTCCCAGAATGCTACAAATATCTTAATACTTATTGTTATTGTTATATATCCACCGAACATGTAAACAAATGCTTGACCACGGAGACACAGTAAAGGAATCTATCATGCTAACACGAAAGATTGGAGATTACCCCAGCCCGCAGGCCACGGAAGGGTCAAGCAAAGAGTGGGGTGGGGAACGATAAAGTTGCCATTTTTAGGGTCGATCCCTCAGTCGGGTCTACATAATTGGCGCATCTAAACCGGTTTTCCACAAAAGACCCCCCTCACCCAAGAAGAGTTCTTCATCTCTTGTTCCGGTCACGACGAAATTCATCTGGGCGTGACCCATTCAGCGAGAAAGAGAAGAGAGGGAAACACGAGAAGATCACTCCGCCTTATCTGTAGTTGTCTACCCCCGCCTAGCTTCGCTTCGACCCAGGTGGCCTCCACTAGTGGGGGAGGAGATGAGCCACCTTTTAGGGGCTTCCACAGCCAACACTTTTTGTTTGCTTGCATCTCGCTTAGTAGCAGAGCCATGTTGACATGCCCATGGACATGACATTAGTTCCCTTGCATGGAAAAATCTACCTGATGCCTCAATTGAAAAATTTACGTGTGGGCACGGTTAAGTTTGTTGCGAAACGGCAGAATACGAAATTTTACCGTTCATAATGTCGCTTGGATTTATTCGCTATCCCTTCTCACAGACAAAATTTAATATGAGAATAATGAATCTTCCTCATCAAAACTGATAAACTGACAGCTTTCTAACAAGTGCGAAAATATGTTACAAGTTTATGACATTTCTATGCATTGGTGCGATGCGCAGTGATTTTGCGGATAGATTTTAGTGGGCTCTCATGATTTTTCAGAAACACACTCGATATAATGAAGTACTGAGTGACGATGAAGAAGATGGAAGTGATGAGGTCATCCTTGAACCCAAAAAAGAAGACATCCTCCAGGCATCAAATACCTTGCATCATTTCTCATTACTTCACGAAGTTGATGATGATTTTAAAGATAATTTAAGAGAAATTGAAAAAGTAATCCACTCAAAAATGGAATGGTTAAAAGTGCAAAAAAACATCACAAAATATATTAAAAAGGCATAATTCTATAAATGAAATTTTACTTTCAGAGGGGTTTTTCTTCATTTTCATTTTTCCCAGGTGGTTTATTTGCTTGCTAAGCAATGCTATTTAACTTTCATTGAGTGATGTACTTTTCTATTTAATTATCTTGGATAATTTTTTTAAACCGCCTTAATTTCAAATGTTATCTCTCAGTTCAATTCATACTCTTCCACAGGAATGATTTTCTAATTATGTACACACTTGATTGCCACATGTTTAAATGCTAAATCTGTACTTTTGCTTGAGCAGCCAAAAAGCTATGATTCTGTTCTGAAATTCTATTTCATGTTTTGATTTAAAATATAATTATCTCTCCACCATAATTTAAATAGTTTTAATTTCTACAGTTTAATATGCATGCAATAATGATCTCTTTGTAGTGAAAATAGTTTCAATGTCATTGTGTTCTCGTATGTTGTGAAATCTTAGCATATTTTTCAAAATCTGCTAATACATATCTTGATTTTACATAATTTGATTTTACATAACACTCCATTTTTGGGTCCCAAGGCGTTACGTAAAATCAAGACTCTACTGTAATAGGTTGCCTACCATCCGTTACAAAATTTCCTTCACCCGTGAGTTTGAAGGCCAATATCTCCAAGATGGCTAAAGCGATTTTAAATTAAAGTATGTCAAATTAAAGCTTGTTTATTTCTAAGTTTACTGGTAGTATTAAAATATTTTTACAAATTTTTTTACTGTAGTGCGTGTTTAAGAACGGATTTTTAGCGAATTTTTTTTGGTACCGGATGGATCCATCCAATTCGGGCATCGTAAGAACAACACAGATCGAGATATCAAACTTCCTTTCTACATATTGTAGCTAAGGGCTTTGTTAATAGTTATACGAAGTTTCATACTATTACGTTCATCAATATTTTTGTTATTGATGAATTTGTCAGACTGCGTTATTTTCCGTCCCGCACGCTTTCCATTCCGGAAATCACCGTTTGGACCTTTCTCTTGCTCTCGAGTCATTATTATATGAATCCACTTATGAAATCTCCGTAGAATTCATTGATTATTTGATAACGATATATATTTATTTTCGGCCATAAAAGCACGCTCAAATGTCCAGAGCATGCTTGAAAGAGAAAGGTAGCGCGCGCGTGGAATCTTCTGCTGCAAGCAGATCGCCTATCGCTGTGAATGAGTCATGAGGACTCGACAATAGCGGAAAAAAGTATCGCCTTTAAGAATGCAAGTCAGTGTCAGTTTAAGAACTGACGGTATCTTTGGAAGCATACCGTCACTATGCCTCCTCGCGCAAAGATTTTGGAGACGGAGTTGAAGATAATTTAAAATGCAATTTGTTTCTTTCGTCGAGAAGCAGAGAAATGTGAGGACAAAAGCAATCTCTCTTATCGCTGATTTTATTTTGGTGAATACTGCTTACTTTTATTCAAGCATAGGTAGGGATATTTTTCCTGTGCATACTAGAGAAATTTTCTCGCGTGGTTTTTGGTGCGCTACGGTAGCTTACAACTTGACAACCTCGAGTAGCTTATCTCTCCAGGCCAAAATTCCTGTCCCGTGGAGCTCGCTTTCCGAAATAAATATATACACGTTGAAAGCATATCTAATTCTCCCAATTTGTTAAGTCATTTTACACATTCTTAGTTTTCAAACACTAAGAATACCATCAAAATGAACTAAATTTCCGACTTCCACAAGCTGAGATAGCACATTTTTAAATATTATTCGTAACGTAATTAGTAACTGAGTAATCTATTTTAAACTTTGTTTAGTCTAAGATAAAATATGTGCCATGTATTATGCGAAGAAATGAGAAGTGGCTTTTCTTGTGTATCTTCAAGTGAGCGTCAAACTTGCTCCCTGGAACTTGAAAAATATCCGGCGTTTTTATCTGTCTCAGTCGAAAAATTAATTAATATAACCAGCTAAAAATATATTTTTGACATTATTCAACGTATAACTAAACAAGAGTTAGTTCGATATACTTTATTTTAAAATTTAACTACTCATTTTTGTGATATAAACCTTCAAACTCAGGGGATGGAATTTTACAACGGACGTTAGGTGCTTTGAGCTCGAATATAGTCCCCCCAGACTTTTTCCGCGAAGATTTCGGCCAAAAATGGAGGGGGGGGGGGTATATTCGGAGGAATACGGTACATATGCGGTTTCATGGACCGTGTAACCACCAATTCATCCATTCGTTCACGCAAACGTACATGAATCCGTTCACGTAAACGTACATGAAACCATTCACGCAAATGTAAATTGTACGTAAGTACATGTTCGTACGTGTTATCTATCGTGTAACCAGAGATTTACTCAATTTTGATGATAGCGCTTCCTGTCGGCAGATTTCTGAACGTATTGGCCTTGGCGGCTCCGTCGACAAAAACTACTCGACTCGACTTTCGTAAAAATACTCGAGTGCTCGAGTCGAGTACCAACTACTCGACTTGACTTGAATTTTCGAGTACTCGCACATCCCTAGGGATTAGATATACTCCCCTGATCAATTACAAGAATTTTTTGTTTATTAATGTTTTTATTTTCCAATGGCTAATATTCATCAGATTTGACATCTTTGAGTTTAAGTGTATGGTAGACATGTAGTAACCTTTTAGATCTTTCAAACGTAAGGTACGTAGAGGTTACCCGTCATTTTGACGTTTAACCTCTACTTACTTAATCATATTGCCTACAATTTTTTCTGTCGTCTTAATTTTTTCTGACTTATATTTATTTTTTATGGTACGTATTCTGTTAGAATATAATTTAATTTTTTCACATACAAATGGAGTTATACCACCTGTCTACCTTAAAAGACCAACACCCATCAAAATGACGGGTTAGGCATTTCGATTTTATTTGTAACGGTAACGAGTGTTTTATTCAGGAAATCACTGCACTATATTATGTCTGGTCATTTTGATGTTTTAGTTGCACATTTATGCATTTCACATTCCTTATTACATTTTGAACGAAGTAAACAGCAGTGCATCCCAGTGCGTAAGTGCAGTGCAATAACAGTGCAAGCACATAGCACAGTAATTAGTGAAACCGCAGCAGATGGATCGAAGTGGACGATCGTAGAACCGGGAAACTTATCTGGCCGACGCAGCCATCACAATATTTTGAGGGAAATGCCTGGACACACAGCACATGCTAAGCGGTATATTTCAAACGGGCAGTATTCGAGCGCATGGCGACTTTTGATTGAGAGCAGTATGTTGGGTAACATCAGGTAATATACCGAGAATAGAGCTAGAGAAATTCTTAACGATACCTGTACCTTAGAATCTAAGGCACTGGAAGCGACATTAGGAATAATGTATGCCCGTGGAGTGTACGGTGCAAAAAATTTTCCCATAAAAACTTTATGGTCATAAACCTGGAATCCACCATTTTTTAGCCGGACAATGGCCAGAAACAAGTTGATTGAAATCTTAAGATTCCTTCATTTCGATGAAAAAAACACGTTCGCAGCGACTTCAGACTGACAGATTCGCAGCTGCATCCCCAATCTGGAATCCATTCATGGCCAATTGCATTTTGTGTTACAAGGCTGGCGAGAACATCAGTGTAGATGAACAACTACTTCTATGCAAGGCTCGCTGTAGATTTATTCAATACATGAGAAACAAACCAGATCAGTTTGGTATTAAATTTTGGCTTGCTGCAGATGCAAAGACATGCTGAACGGGTATCCGTATCTCGGTAAAGATGAGTGACGGCCCATGGACAAAACACTTGTGGAGCACGTGGTTTCACGTCTTATTCAACCTTTTTGTTCAAAAGGATGAAATGTTACTTAATAATTTCTTTACCTCTAAGAAACTTGGGGATACATTGAAGAGGAAAGGTACAAGTTTGGTAGGCACCATGTATAAAATTCGACGTGAGGTTCCTCCATCTGCTAAAAAAACACGGGATTGTTATATACAATGGTCCTTTACAAGTCTGGTGACACCACGCTTACCTCCTATTAGTGTAAAGCAAAGAAAAACGTCCTTCTCAGTACGTTGCACCAATCAATGATTATCAATGCAAAAAGCCCAAAAAAGCTCCCAGAGACCGTAGCATTTTATAACACTATCAAGTGTGGAGTTGACATTCTTGACCAAATGACTAGGATGTATGCCATAAAATACGGAAGCCACAGATGGCCAATACATTTATTTTGCAATGTATTGGATATTGCCGCTATCAACGCATGGATACTGCACTAAGAAGTCACTGGGGAATAAATATCTCACCAAAAATTTGTATTTCAATTAGCAGAGGAACTAGCGGCTCCATTCTCGAAACTAGAAGACCAGTGCCAATTCCACTACAAACAACTACCAAGAGTGATGTGTGCAAGACGTGTCAAACAGGAGGATGTAGAGGCAAAAACAAGATCTGGTAAAAATGCATACATTGCAATATGTACGTGAGCCCTGTGCAGGAAACACACAGTACATTTGTACATGATGCAGTGATGATGAAAATTGAAGTATTTCCTTTTTTGCCATGCTAGATTACGTGTAAATAATTGCTATATGCGAACAATACGTTGACGTACAACTCCTTCCAATAAAAAAGGCAAGTACGACTTTTAATTGATTATATAACAGTTTGAAAATTGACTGCTGTTCATTTTAAAATTTTTATTGTAAAATGATTTGTAAAAAATTACTCAGTTGTATTGATAAATATAGAAAAAGGTTATATTTAATGAAGTTATCAATTAATTTTAGCATAAACGAAGATATATTTAAAATAATTACTACCGTCAAAATGACGGGTAATGGTCCTTCTAGGTAGCCATACAACCCCGGTCCTTCTAGTGTTAATGGGCAATGTATGTATGACCAATTACTAAACACTCTTTCAAGTTGTGCAGAAAATGCAGGGACATTAAGTAATTTATTTTCAAGATTTCATAAACCTGGATGCTTGCATTTAGCAAGCTCCCAATAGGTTGATGGATTTTTGATGCCCTGATTTCTCAGCACACGGAAAACACTGTATTCGCTATCTCTGATGAATTTCGCTAGGTCTTCAAACCCATCTCCATCGCCCGGGATTTGAACCCGGGACCCTCCAGTCAGTAGCTCAGCACTCTACCCACTGGGCCACCACAACACCTTATTAATGTAATACTTAACTTCATTTTTTTTATTGTAATTTTCTACATTTTACGTAAAACGTAAAACATTATTTTACAACACAAAAATAATCAACATAATATTCTACATAATCTAGACAATATTCTACATAATCTACATTGTCTACACTATTTTCTACGTGTATGTAGAAAAATAATATTCTACATGTAATGACCCAACCCTGATTATTATGCTGCAAAGCATTGTGCGGAAGCCAGACACGGAGTTTTATTCGTTGATGCGACAAATAGTCTACTCGCCCTTTTTCAGCAGCAGTATGTCTTGCAGCAGATTTGTGTAAATCAATGTGAGACTAATGTAGCCTATTGCTATCTACATCGCCACAATCAAGGGAACCAGAAACCTATCCCTCATAAGGATGAGTGTATTATTAAAATGATTTTCAATATTTGTATTGGATTCAGAAGCATTTACATGAGCTTTTCAAGTAAAATACAGTATATATTATGGTACAGTAACCCCTCCTTCAATTGTTATGGCCTAAACAGCTAAAAAAATTAAAAATTTACATAAAATTTTTCTTCATATAGATATCGCAGGAAACATTTGTTCACTAAATTTTGATAACTAATAATTCAATGGCATCCTTTTAGACAAAGTTATAACTACAGTAAAACCTCGCTTTTACGTCCCCGCAATTTACGTTTTCCCGCCATTTACGACTTTTTCTTCATGTCCTAATAATGTCCATATATCCGCAATGTAATGTCTTCCCTTTATGTACGCTAGCAAAATTTTGAATGGTTCGCCATTTACGTTTTACGAGAAGATTTTGCCGTGATTGTCGTCCTGGTTGCATAACTAGTGGTTGGACTCAACGCTCCGTGAAAGACGAAGTAAAAACTCATGCAGTAAGTTACCACTATGAAAGAGAAATAAAATTTGCCCAGATATACCACCAGTTATCGTGACCGCGCTCATCTGTGCAATTGTAATGCCGCGAGGGATTACAGTACACGTTCGTCGTTTTTCTCGCGATTGTTGTTCGGGTTGCATAACTCGCAGGTTGGCTGATGCTATCGCATAGGTGATGAAAATTTTCATTTATTTAAGAAGTGTATGCTTTTCAGCATTTGCGGTCTTGTCTTTCATTTTTGGAGGCGTTAATACAGATTTTAAAAAATCCTCCAGCCAAACTTCATCCTCATATATCCTACGAACACACCTGTAAAATCATCTCGTTCTTCTCTAGCTCGATTCTTAAGTAGCTTTGATAGGATATCACAATAATCTCCACACCTTCTTTTCTCATAATATTTACCCTAACTTACTAGCATGGTTGGATCAAGACTCCTGGCCTCAGTTCATCCTTATCTATGGCATTCTTCTCTTCTATTCCCAAGTTCCATTGCCTATCATTAATGCCATGCAGTTCTTTTCACATTTTCCTTACCCCTATGCTGAATCTCTTGTAAGTTCTATCAGCAGCTCTCCTGACTTAACAGTAATGAACAGTGTCTTGACCACTCTAGTGTCTACTGCACCATTCCCCTCTCCCCCTCCATCCTTTCTCAACTGCTTGCTGTTCTGCATCTTCCCTCATACACCTGTAAACTAATTCCTGATATTCCCTCCAATTTACAACTGGACAATTTTTTCACGCTTCCTAATCTTGGCCCAACCATATGTAATCTAGTTAATGTATCTCCCTGTGTCCCCATGCATTTCAAATAAGAGATTTTGGCATTATTAAAGATGTTTTGTTGGAACTATATTTCAATTTTAAACTTGTCGTTCAATGAAAGCAAGAATTAGGCAGGCAAAATCAAGAAGCAAGGAGTTATTCTTACAGGCATAACTTTCATATAAAATTGCATACCCTCAAATTACACTTTCCCACGATTTACACTTTTTTCTCTAGTTCCCCTCAAAAGTGTAAAAGAGGGGTTTTACTGTAATTCAAAAAAAGATTAAATACATATTTTTAGGTCTATTAAACTTGGGGAAAGAGTATGTAAATTAAGTTAAGGATAAAATAATTTGGACATCATTCCAAAGTTAACACTGGACAACAGATTTGTGATACAAAATGGGAAATTTTAGCAGAAAACTATATCATAAGTCATTGCCTAATGTGAAGAACAACACCGAAAGGAATGATAAGCCATCACAACATACCCATCACTATCCACAGCTGAGAGGGCAGATACTCCTTTTTGCAACTCATTTATGGAGTCCTTTGTATGTGCATCACCATCCTTACGATGACAAATCAAGCCAGGGTCACTAAAAAAGGAAATATTTTCTTGTTACATTTGGAACCAAAACATAGGTACAGGAGAGTCTTGATTTTACGTAACACCTTGGGACCCAAAAATGGGGTCTTATGTAAAATCAAGATATTAGTGGATTTTAAAAAATATGCTAAGATTTCACAACATATCAGAGCACAATGATGTTGAAACTATTTTCACTACAAAGAGATCATTATTGAATATATATTACACTGTATAAGAAAAAACTATTTTAATTTTGGTGGAGAGATAAATTATATTTTAAATCAAAATGTACAATAGAATTTCAGAAAACAATAATAGGTTTTTGGCTACTCAGGTGAAAGTGCAGATTTAGCATTTAAACATGTGGCGATCAAGTGTGTATATAATTAGAAAATAATGCCTGAGGAAGAGTATGCATTGAACTGATAGATAAAATTTCAAAATAAGGCGGTTTATCCAAGATAATTAAAGAGAAAAGTACAACACTAAATGAAAGTTAAATAGCATTGCATAGCAAACAAATAAACTCCCTGGGCAATTTGAAAATGAAGAAAAACCCCTCAGAAAGTAAAATTTCATCTACAGAATTATGTCTTTTTAAAATATTGTGTGATGTTTTTTGCATTTTTAACCATTCCATTTTTGAGTGGATTACTTTCAATTTTTTTTAATTATCTTCAAAATCATCATCAACCTCATGAAGTAATGAGATATGATGCAAGGTATTTCAGTTTCTCTTTCTTGTCAAATTCTATGATCATCTTGATTTTTACTGAAAGGGAAATCACCCTTCTCTGTTTTTTTCAGTGGTGCTAGAACCATTTAACCTTTTTTTTACACAAATCAGGAGAATTGAACTTAAATATACAGTGTAGAAAATTTCTCCTTTTTGTGTTCTTCCGCCTCTAAGTAAGAATGACCCCTAGATGCAGCAGCCGTGACTGTCACACACCACTGTATATGGAGGAACTGTGAGCGAAATGTGTCCTCCTTCACCTCAGGCAGCAGCATCTAAATGTTACCATGTGCCATCGGCAGGGCAATCACTTGACTCTGAATTGTGTATTATCATCTTTGCTCTGAATCGACAAAACGTTATCAGTGCTTTGTTATGATCTGGCGAAACTCTCTGCCTGGGCTAGTCGGAATGACAATGTCGTATTTGATGATCCAGCACCTATGTTTCCGTCGCTAAAAAGTGCTCTTTGCGCCCAATGAAATCTATCCGCAAAATCACTACGCGTCACACCAATGCATAGAAATGTCGTAACATTGTAACACTTTATCGCACTTGTTAGAAATCTGTCAGTTCATCAGTTCCGATGAGGAAGATTCATCATTCTCATATTAAACTTCATCTGTGGGAAGGGATAACTAGGGACATGACATTTTCGCGAGAAGTTTTTTGCGACAGGATTCACGAAATTTTCAATTTCCAACATTATGCATGAAGCCGGCACGAATGTTACATTAGTGATTACATTGCAGTCAGTACATTACATTGTATTCCCCGTGTAAGCCGGGTTCACATGGGAGTGGAATAGACGGAACGGATTGTGATTGGCTAGATGCTTTTCCGCTTTCTGCCTGTTCCGTCTATTCCGCTTCCATGTGAACTCGGCTTGAGACTTTTGCTTTCTAGAGATTATTGCAGTTTTTCCACATGCAATATTAGTTGTTAGTTACGTGAGACTTAATTTAGTTGCTATTCAGAGATCGACAGCAGAAGTATTCCTATGATGCGTAAATTGACCTAAGGAAAATGCTGAAAGCAGTAACTGTGTTTGACCGCGAAAATCAGTTTCGTAGTGAAGGTTTCTATGTTTTTGATAAACAGAAGAAAATATTAATGTACAAATACTGCAACTGCCAAATTGACTGGACACGTAAAGATACTTGCGCTAAACACTGTGAGGGTGCAGGACATTAGAAATTAAAAGATAAAGCAAAGGAGAAGGGTCAATCAGTGAAACGGCAAGCTTCACTCCAAGAAACCTACCAAAGTTCTAAAATGGCAAGGGTAGAAAAAAATCAATTCATCATGGCCACCTGTAAAGCAATTTTGGAAGCCAATATTCCAATAGAAAAACTAGATAACCTCAGTCTGTGATCATGGATGAGTGAATATATCCCAGGTGAGCATCTCTTTAATTTGTCTCTATATTTTTAGCTGGTAATACTGATCTTTTTGCCGTATAACCTTTCGATATGGCTTGCTTTATCTTCTTAACTGACGTACGATAAATTATGTATCCTATCTTCTACTCTGACAATATAGTGTTTCTCTACTCATAAGATATTACTGGGCTGGGTCTGATAATATGGAAATTTTGTGCTGCAGTTAATATTTCGTATTTTTTCAGGTGCTGGAGATTTGCCTTCAGCTGATATGATGCGGAAGACTTGCATCCCTCAAGTCCGAGAAGAAGAGGAGGCATTTTTGAGACAAAATGTAAAAGACCAACAAATTTCAATTCTCTGTGATGAGACGACAGATAGAAAAGGGCAGTGTGTTTTTCCAGTTTTAATTAAAATCCTAGAATGTAGTGACAGTTCCAAATTGTATGTCGGGGGGGCAAAGATTTTATCAAATGCCAATGCTACTGAATGTGGTCGGGCAATTATGGATGTTGTTAACAAGTTGGAAATTTCTTTAACAAATGTTTCTTGTATTGTAACTGATTCTGCTGCGTATACGAAAAAGTGTGTTGACAGGCTGAAATTCCTGTTTGGTGAGTCCCTGGTGCACATACAATGCTGGGCACACAAACTTAATTTAGTGAGCACTATTTTTCAGATTAATTTAAGAGTTAAATGAGTGTATACTGCAAGTGAAAAGTTCATTTCTGAATACAAGAAAAAGAAAACATGCATACCTTGCTTTCTTGCAGGAGAAGTATTCAGAGGGTGAAAAGAAAGCTAAGCTTTTTCCATCTCCTGTAGCTACTCGCTGGAATTCTTGGCACAAGGCTGCCATTTATGTTAATGAGTATCTCTCTGATATCCAAGAATTTTTCTGATTGATCGGGGAGGGAGGAAGTGCTATACATAGGTTAAGTAGCCTGACCAAAGAAGAGGTTGCTATTATACATGCCAAGCAGCATTTGTTGTTGAACATTGTAAACCAATTGTGAAGTTGCTAGAATGCCTTGAGGGTGCATATCCTTATTCATACAAACTACAAAGCAAATTAATAGATATAGGAAATAACCTAAAAATTGTAAGTGATGGTAGTTTTGGGAATGACACATCTGCTCTCATAAAAAAATCTTCCAAAAAAACTTGCACTTGCATTGACGGAACATTAACTAATGCAGCTACAAAGGCAAAAATCAAGCTTTCACAGTTATAGCATGGAGATACCGCCAAGGGATTTCTGCATTCTACTGGCAACTTTTTGATGAAAGGTTCATGAGATCCACTATGAATAATGATATTATCAGGGCCTCAAAGCATCTACCACTAATGGCAACTATATCTTCACAAGTAGTTCTCAAGGGTCATGCTGCTGTTAAAAGTGCATACACAAAGGCACTCTCTAATGGATCTGAATTTGACCTCATGGCAGAATTACTTAACTTAAAACAACACAATGCTGAGTTTGTTGATGCAAGTGTTAAATCACTGTCGGTACCAGTGTCTAATGTGGACAGTGAACGTGGATTTTCAGCTTATATAAATATACTAAGTGATCGTAGAACAACTTTGACACCAGAAAATGTTGAACTCATGCTCTCTTTGACATTTGGAGACTAACTGTTGTCGCTGTACATGCATAAGAATCTAACTGATAAGAAGTTTTCTTGTTTGAGAAGTTTTTCTTTGGTGAAAGTTATTAATTTTTTCATGCCCCTTATCCTTTTTGAAATAAATAATTGTTTGTACTGATATTTTGTTTCTTTTTATTGTTTTTTACAACCTTTTATGAAAATGTGAAATCCTACTTTAATGTATTCTTAAAGCAGACAAGCGGTCTAACTATTTATTTATCTCATTATTGTAACTGACCCCATGGTTACATATGATTACCTGCAATTCTGTGTTGAAATTGTATTCCAATACTATGCCTCTATTTTAAGAAGATTATTAACCAAACTTGATTAAACTCACTCAAATACATTAAAATGAAAATAACTTTTCTCCAAAACAGTCATCAATATAGTAATGCAAGGTATCACCAAATGGCGTTTGAAAAATCTCGGATGGATCAATATTTATTAAACACCAAAATTTAGGGCCATTTCCCATTTTTTATCCCGAAATGGGTCATTTTTAATAACGAAATTTGAGTTTTATTTACCACAAATTCTTGCCTCAATGAAAAGAGTGCCACTGAATTTTGGTTATTTACTTGAGTCTTACCAACTGCTTGCCGGACATGTCTGAGTAAACTCAAGTGCCGATAAGCTGAAAAGTCTGACACCCCCGATTGAACTCGGGCTAGTGCGAGATTTCCGTTTCTTTCCCCTCATGCCCGAATATTATCGGGTAGAAGCTCATAGTTCATTTCTGCATGGTTACGGGGGCCGATTAAGTTTCTCGAATTATATTTTCATCACTGCGCACATTTTTGAACTGATTTCATATTTTTACCTGTAATCTTTTTCTTGCATTTTTCGCTCTGTACCTTAAAAAGGTTTTTAGCAGAAAAAGTATTTCTCTTTATTCATTTGCACATTATATCGTATATATCAGCTTTTACAATTTAATCATTCCCTATTGAAACTATTTACTTCCAGATTTGATTTTCTTGATCACATTCATACTTTACATTGTGTACGACTACAGAAATTCTAAGTTCGTAATTTTTTTTCAGAAAGTCATATTTCAACTGGTATATTCATATTTATTTCTCCATCATAGGTTTTTTGCTTTCAATTACAAATCTTTTTTACATTCTCATATTTTTAAGGAAATGACCACTTATTGCACTAACGCATTTTGCAGTATTCAAATAATAGCATTGACGAAATCATCTTGATATGCGATATAAAACTATATCTACATATTTTTAAAGTTATATTATGATTTATATGTTTGGTGACTTTCAACTACTGATAAATTTCTATACAAAAATATTTTTATACATTCTTTGCCGCAACATTTATCTGTCTTTGATGAATGGCAGTGCGGGTGTAATGTGTGATAAGCTGAACAATAATTTTGGGTCAAAAGATTGTTATCTCTAATGTAGACAAGACCAGTGGTGCCTAAAAATCAATCACCAACCGTTTATCTTAAAGTGAAAGTAATGGATTAACCTAAATGCGTGAAGTATTTTTCGACAAATGCACCTTAGTCATGACTGATGGTCACACCTGTTCAAGAGCCTGTGGGTACTGGGGCCAACAATTCTCAGGGTCTTGAAGACATTTGCTCCGCAAGATTCTCACCCATCTGCCCTAAAGGCTTATTTGCTCAAAAGCATTTATTTCCCCCTTCGCCAAGTTTATCAAATATTGCAATAAGTGCAAGTGTTACCGAAGACAAGTAGGACTGGTCGGGTGCACTCCGGTTATACTGGCGGGGGCAATCATGGGGGATAATGCTCGGTAAGGATGGGCGAAGGTTGTTTGGAATTCCCCACCACATATTGCTAGAACAGTATCAATTCAAAAGCTTTGCCAAACACCTATTCCTTTCCCAGGAAAGTTTTCACATCACATCTACTGATAGTTGGAAAACCCATGCTGCTGCGGAGATACACACGTGTGCTGCAAGGGACAGGGTACGAGAATTTTATGACGAGCTAGGGACAGACTTCGCACATAGGTGCAAAATCCCTTGTTTCCAATGATTCCACCAAATTTTGTCCTTTCGGAATGATGAGAGTGACCTTCTTTTGTTGAACTCCAGAGTGCACGCATCCTACTTTTTCCACCAGTTTACATTGGTACCATCGCACATTTAGTGGCAGAAGTAAATTCCATGGCATCACTTTGGTCTTGCTATGTGATATTTGGCATTCAGCAATGGACGTAGGAGAGAAATCAGATTTTCTTAGCACTTAGGAGGACTTGAATATAGAAGACTCCGCTCCAAGTCACCTTCATCCAGAGGAACAAACTCCGACTCCGGAGACCGATAGGAACCTTCTCGGGAAGTGGAATGGAGCGAAATGTCTTCATCAAACCCTCCATCAGCACAATCTAGATTCCCTTTTGAAGATGCTTCATCAATGAACTTCGATCTGGTCCCTGATTATGGTGCATTGAAATATTTGAGCTTGTTTTCAATGATGAACTCATGGATTTTATTTTTAGCAAAACAAATCGCTACTCTCGAGACTCTGTGCGTGAGAGACCAGGTCCCAGTAGTGCCAAAGAAAATCTGTGGCAGCCTCAGAAATTTGCGTATTTTTGGCTATTATTATGCTGCAAAGCGTTGTGCCGAAGCCAGACACGGAGTTTTATTGGTTGATGCGACAAATACTCTCCTCGCCCTTTTTCAGCAGCAGTATGTCTTACAGCAGATTTGTGAAAATCAATGTGTGACTAATGTAGCCTATTGCTATCTACATCACCACAATCAAGGGAACCAGAAACATATCCCTCATAAGGATGAGGGTATTATTAAAATGATTTTCAATATTTATATTGGATTCAGAAGCATTTACATGAGCTTTTCAAGTAAAATACAATATATAAGTGCACCTACCGGGTTGCGGATGGTGGGTCGACCTCTAGGTATAGAGGTTAGCTGCGAGATAAGCGAGTTTACTCGTCGAATAAGCAGTCGTGGACAAAAAGCAACGACATTCTGAGGGGGTATTGGTCTATCCCTGGGTAAGATAGGCCTCTTAATGATACAGAACCTGTGAAGATGCCGTGACTTGGCGACGGGAGGCCGCCAATAACTACGCTTCTCATCACCCGGAGGAGAGGGCAGCAGCTCTTCTTCACATAAGTGAAGGTAGAGACCACAGTGGTCGGTACAGCGACACTCATTTCACTATGGGCGAGGTAACATTTACTTTAACGGCTGTAGTACTGCGATGTGGAAGGCAAGGGGAAACCACCACATTAATATCCCGAGGAGTCGCAGCTACACCACTCTTTTCTTTCTCATCAAGACGTGATGGAACCCTCTCAAGTAAAATATTCCAGAGGTAAAATAGTCCCCCATTCGGATCTCCGGGCGGGGACTACCCGAGAGAGTACATCAGTCAAATGTGATACACTTTTTAGGGTAGGAACATGGAACGTGAGATCGCTTCGGACCTGTAGAAGACTGGAGAACCTGAAGGTAGAAATGCGAAGAATGGACCTCGACGTATTAGGAATCAGCGAAATGAAGTGGCCCGAAGAAGGAGAATTTTGGAGTGGAAGCTACAGGATTATACATACAGGATCATTAAATGGTAATGCTGGAGTAGGGATCATACTCAGAAAGAGCACCGGAATGCGTGTGAAAAGCATCCTGTAGTACAATGAAAGGATAATAATGGTTAAGATCGAGACCAAACCTGTAGATACCGTGGTGGTGCAGGTTTACATGCCTATGACGGACTATGAAGATGAAGAAGTGGAAGACGTCTACGAAGATATCACGGAAGTTATAAAACAGGTAAGAGGAGAAGAAAACCTAATTATTTTAGAAGACTGGAACGCTATCGTCCGCGAAGGTCAAGATGGAAGAATAACTGGAAAATACGAACTGGGAAACCGAAACGAAAGAGGAGAAAGACTGCTGGAGTTCTGCACTCAACATAAGTTAGTGGTTGCCAACACATTGTTTAAAAATCACAACCGAAGAAGATACACGTGGAAAATGCCAGGAGACAGAAAGAGATGCCAAATAGACTACATTTTAGTGAAGCAGAGATTTAGAAACCAAGTGAAGGACTGCAAAAGCTACCCTGGGGCAGACATCGATAGTGACCATAATTTAGTGATGATGAAATGCCATCTAAAATTCAAGAAATTGAAGAAAACAAAGTAGAATATATGGCAAGTAGAAAAACTAAAGGAGGCTCAACATCAGCTGGCATTTGAAAAAGCAGTGGGAAATAACATAGGAGAGAACCTGAATGAGAAATCAGTGGAAGAGCGTTGGGAAAACATTACATGTGGACTAGAGGAAGCCGCAAAAGAAGTTCTTGGAAGAAGAAAAGTTGCCAAGAAGAAGCCATGGATCACCAAGGAAGTCTTAGAATTGATTGAAGAAAGAAGAAAGTACAAGAATGCAAAAACTGAAGAAGGGCAGCTCTGCTACAAAAGAATAAGGAACGAAATAAGTCGCAAAGCAAGGAAAGCTAGAGAGATGTGGTTGAAAAATCTATGCGAAGATGTACAAAACAACCTTGCACTTGGAAAGGTGGAAGTGGCCTACAGCATAGTAAGGAACCACTTCAAGGAACGGAGCACAAGATACAATGCCATAAGGGACAAGAATGGAGAAATTTTGATTGAAAACGAGGACAAAGTGAAGAGATGGAAAGAATATCTGGAAGAGCTATACAATGGAAAAAATCTCAGCACAAAAGCTATTGAAGAGGAAAGCGAAGTGGAAAAAGATGATACGGGGGCATCAATATTAAGATCGGAATTCAACGCTGCAGTAAGGGACCTTCGGAAGAATAAGGCCTCAGGAAGTGATGATGTCCCTGCAGAACTAATTAAAAATGCAGGAGAGAAGACATTAACTCATCTATTCAAAATCATCTGCGACATGTATTCAACAGGAGAAATTCCAAGGGACTTCGAGAAAAACATCATCATTCCTATTCCCAAGAAGAAAGGAGCAGAGAAATGCGAAAATTTTAGGACTATAAGCCTGACGACACATGCATCGAAGATACTGACCAGGATCATCTACAGAAGAATAGAACGAAAAGCAGGAGTTCCTGGATGAAGATCAATTCGGATTCAGGAAAAGTAAGGGTACAAGGGAAGCAATACTGGCCCTTAAGCTACTCATAGAGAAGAGAATAGAGAAGAACAAACCGACGGTCGATGCATTTGTGGATTTAGAGAAGGCCTTTGACCACGTGGATTGGGATTCAATGCTTGGAATTCTGAAGGGAATTGGAGTGTCCTACAATGACCGAAGAATTATACATAGTCTGTACAAAAACCAAGTTGCTGGTATTAAATCTGGACCAAGCTGTGAAGAGGCAAGAATAAGGAAAGGAGTGAGACAAGGCTGCGCACTGTCTCCCGTAATTTTTAATGTTTACATCGAGAGAGCCATAAATGAAAAGTGTTCTGAAGTGAACATCCACGGAGAAACAATCAGTATGCTACGATTCGCTGATGACATAGCTCTCATAGCAGAGACAGAGAAGGAGCTGAATAAGATGCTAACAACCATGGAAAGGACTATGGCCAGATATCAGCTGAAGCTATATAAGAAGAAGACTAAGATATTGGTGTGCAGCAATAAAGAAGAGGCAAAAACCAATGTCAAACTAGGAAAACCAAAACTGGAAGAGGTGACAGAGTTCTGTTACCTGGGAAGCAGTGTAACCAACGATGGACAAAGCAAGAAAGAAATAGTGAGTAGAATAGCCCAGGCAAAGAGGGCATTCTATCAAAAGAAGAATCTACTTACTGCAGGAAATACAAGCATAGAAGTAAGGAAACAGTTCATCAGAACATACATCTGGAGCATGTTTCTTTACGGCGGTGAGGGATGGACGATGACAGCAGCGGAGAAGAAAAGGGCAGAAGCATTTGAAATGTGGTGCTACAGAAGAATGCTGAAGATTAAATGGATCGACCGAGTAAATAATGAGGAAGTGCTAAGAAGAGTAGGAGAAAAGAGAAGTGCTGACAACTCTAAAAAGAAGAAGGGAAAACTTAATCGGCCATATCATGAGACACAATGGCCTGATGAAGACTATCATCGAGGGAAAAGTGAACGGGAAGATTGGAAAAGGCAGGCCTCGTATGAGATACATGGAACAGGTTGTGAAGAATGTAAAAGAGAAGAATTACGTCACAATGAAAAGGTTGGCCGATTGAAGAATCGAGTGGAAAGCTGCGTCAAACCAATCCTAGGATTGTTGACCAATGATGATGATGATAGATATCGCAGGAAACATTTGTTCACTAAAATTTGATAACTAATAATTCAATTGCATCCTTTTAGACAAAGTTATAACTAATTCAAGAAAAGATTAAATACATATTTTTAGGTCTATTAAACTTGGGGAAAGAGTATGTAAATTAAGTTAAGGATAAAATAATTTGGACATCATTCCAAAGTTAACACTGGACAACAGATTTGTGATACAAAATGGGAAATTTTAGCAGAAAACTATATCATAAGTCATTGCCTAATGTGAAGAACAACACCGAAAGGAATGATAAGCCATCACAACATACCCATCACTATCCACAGCTGAGAGGGCAGATACTCCTTTTTGCAACTCATTTATGGAGTCCTTTGTATGTGCATCACCATCCTTACGATGACAAATCAAGCCAGGGTCACTAAAAAAGGAAATATTTTCTTGTTACATTTGGAACCAAAACATAGGTACAGGAGAGTCTTGATTTTACGTAACACCTTGGGACCCAAAAATGGGGTCTTATGTAAAATCAAGATATTAGTGAATTTTAAAAAATATGCTAAGATTTCACAACATATCAGAGCACAATGATGTTGAAACTATTTTCACTACAAAGAGATCATTATTGAATATATATTACACTGTATAAGAAAAAACTATTTTAATTTTGGTGGAGAGATAAATTATATTTTAAATCAAAATGTACAATAGAATTTCAGAAAACAATAATAGGTTTTTGGCTACTCAGGTGAAAGTGCAGATTTAGCATTTAAACATGTGGCGATCAAGTGTGTATATAATTAGAAAATAATGCCTGAGGAAGAGTATGCATTGAACTGATAGATAAAATTTCAAAATAAGGCGGTTTATCCAAGATAATTAAAGAGAAAAGTACAACACTAAATGAAAGTTAAATAGCATTGCATAGCAAACAAATAAACTCCCTGGGCAATTTGAAAATGAAGAAAAACCCCTCAGAAAGTAAAATTTCATCTACAGAATTATGTCTTTTTAAAATATTGTGTGATGTTTTTTGCATTTTTAACCATTCCATTTTTGAGTGGATTACTTTCAATTTTTTTTAATTATCTTCAAAATCATCATCAACCTCATGAAGTAATGAGATATGATGCAAGGTATTTCAGTTTCTCTTTCTTGTCAAATTCTATGATCATCTTGATTTTTACTGAAAGGGAAATCACCCTTCTCTGTTTTTTTCAGTGGTGCTAGAACCATTTAACCTTTTTTTTACACAAATCAGGAGAATTGAACTTAAATATACAGTGTAGAAAATTTCTCCTTTTTGTGTTCTTCCGCCTCTAAGTAAGAATGACCCCTAGATGCAGCAGCCGTGACTGTCGCACACCACTGTATATGGAGGAACTGTGAGCGAAATGTGTCCTCTTCCACCTCAGGCAGTAGCATCTAAATGTTACCATGTGCCATCGGCAGGGCAATCACTTGACTCTGAATTGTGTATTATAATCTTTGCTCTGAATCGACAAATTGTTATCAGTGCTTTGTTATGATCTGGCGAAACTCCCCGCCCGGGCTAGTCGGAATGACAATGTTGCATTTCATGATCCAGCACCTATGTTTCCGTTGCTGAATAGAGCTCTTTGCGCCCAATGAAATCTATTCGCAAAATCGCTACGCATCACACAAACGCATAGAAATGTAACATATTAACACTTTATCGCACATGTTAGAAATCTGTCAGTTCATCGATTTCGATGAGGAAGATTCATTATTCTCATATTAAATTTCATCTGTGAGAAGGGATAATTAATAAATCCAAGGGACATTATGAATGGTTAAATTTCGTATTCCGCTCTCTCGCAGCAAACTTAATTGTGCTGACACATAGATTTTTCAATTGCGGCATACAAATGTCATTAATAACCGGTGTAGATCTTTCCATGCAAGAGAACTAATGGTATGTCAACATGGCTTTCCTGCTAAGTGACATGCAAGAAAGCAAAAAATGTGTTGGCTACAGAAGCCCTCAAAAGTTGGCCCAACTCCTCCCCCACTAGTGGAGGCCACCTGGGTTATAGTTAACATTAATTCAAGAAAAAATTCAATACATATTTTAAGGTCTATTTAACATAGACTATTTAACTTAGAGCTACTCAACTTTAGACAAAGTTATAACTAATTCAAGAAAAGATTAAATACATATTTTAAGGTCTATTTAACTTGGGGAAAGAGTATGTAAATTAAGCTAAGGATAAAATAATTTGGACATCATTCCAAAGTTCACACTGGACAACAGATTTGTGATACAAAATGGGAAATTTTAGCAGAAAACTATATCTTAAGTCATTGCCTAATGTGAAGAACAACACCGAAAGGAATGATAAGCCATCACAACATACCCATCACTATCCACAGCTGAGAGGGCAGATACTCCTTTTTGCAACTCATTTATGGAGTCCTTTGGATGTACATCACCATCCTTATGATGACAAATCAAGTCAGGGTCACTAAAAAAGGAAATATTTTCTTGTTACATTTGGAACCAAAATGTAGGTGCATAAATGGGCACCCCATTGTTGCTGTTTATTAGTCTTTAAGGTAACATTGTTGGGTGAAGCTGGCTACAATGATGAAGACGGGGGATCAGGTTGGCATGGATGCTAGAGTACCGGCCTTCCATCCCGAGGGCCAGGGTTTGATTCCTAGCAGCGGCAGATTTTTCAGTGGAAAACTGGTCCCCACTTGTGTGCCTAGAGGAGGGCATTTCAAGATCAGTACTTGGTCTGTCGGAAGGGAAGTTAAGCCGTGGTCCCCTTGGCACCTTTCGTTGAGAGCAGGATAACGCTGATGCCAGGTTTCTCTCCACCCTTCCTCTGTTCCTGAAAACTCCTACCATAACCCAATTACCCACCTATCCTAAGTGGTGCAAATGACCTCAGCTGTCGGTCACCGTCCCTGAATAACCAAACAATGATGAAGACAGTTAAGAGCCTGCAGCGAAAATGAAGAAAAACCCCTCCGAAAGTAAAATTTCATCTACAGAATTATGTCTTTTTAAAATATTGTGTGATGTTTTTTGGATTTTTAACCATTCCATTTTTGAGTGGATTACTTTTAAATTTTTTAAATTGCCTTTAAAATCATCATCAACTTCATGAAGTAATGAGATATGATGCGGTATTACGGTTTCTCTTTCTTGTCAAATTCTGTGATCATCTTGAGTTTTACTGAAAGGGAAATCACCCTTCTCCATTTTTTTCAGTGGTGCTAGATCCATGTAAGCTTTTGTATTTTACACTAATCAGGAGAATTGAACGCAAATATACAGAGGAGAAAATTTCTCCTTTTTGTGTTCTTCCGCCTCTAAGTAAGAATGACCCCTAGATGCAGCAGCCGTGACTGTCACACACCACTGTATATGGAGGAACTGTGGGCAAAATGTGTCCTCCTCCACCTCAGGCAGTAGCATCTAAATGTTACCATGTGCCATCGGCAGGGCAATCACTTGACTCTGAATTGTATATTATCATCTTTGCTCTGAATTGACAAAACGTTATCAGTGCTTTGTTATGATCTGGCGAAACTCTCTGCCTGGGCTAGTCGGAATGACAATGTCGCATTTGATGATCCAGCACCTATGTTTCCGTCGCTAAAAAGTGCTCTTTGAGCCCAATGAAATCTATCCGCAAAATTGCTACGCGTCACACCAATGCATAGAAATGTCGTAACATTGTAACACTTTATCGCACTGGTAGAAATCTGTCAGTTCATCCGTTTCGATGAGGAAGATTCATCATTCTCATATTACATTTCATCTGTGAGAAAGGATAACTAATAAATCCAAGGGACATTATGAATGGTAAAATTTCGTATTCCGCCCTTTTACAGAAAACTTAACTGTGCTCACACGCAGATTTTTCAATTTAGCAGCAGAAATGAAATATCGGAATATTTAATTTCTGCTGTTAAATTTTCGTCAAAACTCATAAAATGTTAAAAGCTGAAATCAATACATTAAAAGCTATAAGAATGAAAAAATATATTGAATCTCCGCCCTAATGAAAAAATATATTAAACCTTCACTAGTTAAGCCCTTGCACAAATTGTACACACTTTTAATACATTTTTCACGGCCGCGTATCCATGTTTCGTATTTCTCTGGCCGTGTATGTTTCCTTCGGTAAAATGACAATGTCGAATTTTCAAGGAAGAGGTGGCGTATCCAGGTAGTTCTGGGAAGTTGATGATTACTGAAAAGGCATCGAAGGGAAAGTTAATGGCCAAATTACTGGCGGACTCCAGCACAGGTATCACTAAGCTGCGTGATAAATACAAACCAAAGCAAAGTTGTTACACTGGATCAAAATCGGATGGCACGAGTGACCTTTAGAAGTGAATAACATTTTGATAAACGTGGTCATAACCCCTTGATTGTAAGAGGGAACCAGAAATGTAAAAATATTTGTATGAACAAACAAAAGGTTGTTGCGCCACTGCTAGCGAAAACAGTAGGCAATTAGCAACGGCAGTGTCATATTTAGGAATATCATATTTGAGGTGGTTTGTGACCTGACTAAATCGTTTCGAGAGGAAGCTAAGAGATTCAATAATTACGTCGAGCGTGAAAGATGGGGAGGGGAGGAGGACACTTCTTAAGCCCACCACACACCGAAAGACACGCCACGCTACGCGATGTGTCTTCGAGCGTGTCCCCGGATCGCTTTCCTATGAAAGTATTGACCACCACAGACCGAAAGCTAAGCGACACGATGGACGTGGCGACACGGGAAGACACGTGGGAAGGCGATCACCTCTCGAGCGATTTTTCCTGGATGTGTCTTGAGTCGCGCATGCGCAGTAGGCTCTCATGGGATGAAAGAAGCGGGAAATGTGAATCATTGAAAGCTGGATTTTTACAACGACGCGCTTCACAGTGAGAATGGAACTTACATTTGAGGAAGTGAAGAGGTATCCGTGCCTACACGACACAGGGTGTGCCCGGTTTATTATTTTTACATAATATAATACGTAATATGTAAAAAAATTAGCCTTCCGGGAGGATAAGTCAGAAACCTTGTCTAGCCAAGCCTTGAGAAACTTTGTCCCATAGCCGAGGATGACTTGAGTTGAAACGCATAGTGCACTAAAAACTCTGTCGATAAGTGCGAATGTAGTTTGATTATGTGTTCCTTCCGCCTCTATCTGCTCAACAAATATAGAATGGTTTACCACTTGCAGGCACGTACAATTTGCTTCGGTTGGGGGGAGGGGGGGGGAGGGATTAGTCTAGTGTAGCATAACTTGAAACAATTTGGCCTTGCCCATGCGGTGCCGATATGTTGTACATCTCTTTTTAGTACTTGGTATTAACTTTCACAGTGCCCATTCCTATCTCTTCTCACTGATTAAGTTCACTGCTTACCTTGTTATGAAGCAGTTAATTTAACCGACCCCAGAACAGAATTTCAACTTATGCATGCATATCAGATTGAAAAGAACAATTATTAACCATACACGTGCATCAAACGAGGGGCCTGAAGCCCCAGAAGCTGAAGCCCCAGAAGCCTCAGCCCCCCCTGGTTATGTGCCTGACACTGGGTCATAGCGCCCATCGTAATGGGGAACGTCTTCTGGATGGAAGTGCTGTATGTTGGTGGCACCAATTACTCTCACGTTTGAACTGGTCAATAAAATATGGAATAACAGACACAAGTCGTCATCTTAGGTTGGCCGAAGGAAAAACGCAGCCGAGCCAAGGAGTTGGTGAACCTCTCTTTTGAAATGTGCTGGATGGAAATATTATAGAAGATATAGATTGACGTTAAATCTTCAAATAAATGTGTAACTGAAAAGGTATAAAATCTGATTAAAAGGGATTATATTTAATGGAATATTTTCAAGCGAAAATAACAAATATAGTACACAGAATGCCTTTTACAAAAACGAAACTTTGTAATTCAACATACTTTGGGCACATTGTATGCGTTTCTTCAAAGGAGCCTGAAACTCAGCTAGATGCAAAGGATTTCATGAAAGAGGCGATTAATTTTGAAACGAATTGTTTCCGCATTATTCACGTATAATTGACGGAATTTAGGCTCCATTAAAAGAGGCTGGAAATGTGAAGATAAATGAATGATTGCACTGGATCATATTTTGGAAAATTTGTGCGACAGGAAATATAATTTATTGAAAAGCATCCCATATTCAGGTTTTTAGCAGTTTACTTTAAGTAGGTAGCAACTAAAACCAATGTGTACCAATTGTGTTACTGCAAAGCTCTTTTAGCTCTACTAGCTGTTAGTGGGATTTCCAAAATTGCGTGTGACATCGGTAATTTGCGGTAAAATATTCCACTTACTTTGTTTGTTAACAGATCTAACGTATTTGGCATGTGTGAGAATTACATGAGATCATAAATCAAAGAAAGCAAAAAAAAAACTTGAATCAAGGCGGCACAAGTTCACAAGCTCGATGGTGAAGATTGAACCTCCGTAGAAAGAAATGGCATGTTTCATAATTCTGTTATATCTTTCATGCCCGTGAAGAAAGGATAAGTAATCGCTATTCGGTCCGTCAAAAGAGCCAGCGAGCTCGTGGAGATGAACACGTCGACAGCAATCGGCCTGGTGATGCGGGGAACATGGCTGGCGGTCACCGCATGAAAGCCGCTTCGCAATGAAAACTCTCTTCCGCTAAAAGTATTTGCAGTAAGTGAATGAAACTTTACCAAAAACTTATTTATATATTAGTGATCATTTCATTTGCTGACATTACCCATGTTTTTCCCATAGGACGGGACTTGCCAACACACTGAAAATTCAGTCTCCCAAACCCAAAATTTACGGATGCGCTTCTCTTAAAATGAGCCTAGCAAACTTTCATGAATGTTAATATGATTTTAAATAATATATTCTTCATGGCGAGGCCTTATAAAACACTTGCTCCTTATTTTGTTTATCTGGGATAAAAATTGAAGGAGAAACGGTAGTTTTAATTTACAAGTTTTCACTCCATCAAAAGCACCCATTTTTCTGTTTTTCGGAATTTGCTGGAAAATCAGAAATACTAATGGATAAGCATTTTATCCAGTGTATTTGGCAACTTTTGGTGTATCCAAACATGTTTTTGTTGTAATGTTTAGACCATCTTGATATTTTGCATATTCGGACACATGTCGTGGCATGGCATGTCTTTCGGTGTGTGATTTTGCATAGCGTTGTGCAGTGTGGCATAGCGTGGCGTGGCGTGTGTGGTGGGCTTTATGGTCTCGCGAAGGGGGGTACGGAAATCGAAGATGATCTTATGGAAGATTTTGTTTACACATGTGATCGTACTTGTATTACCGTTTTAATAATCTGTCTCATATTATTAGAACTGCAAAAACGTATTTACTACGAGCTAGTGTGCTCCAACTGCCTCTCGACCCGAGTCTCGGAAGTTAAAAAAAAAAAATGCGATGAAAAATCTTTCAAACAACATAGCCTCGGATTCCTTGTGATGAGCGGAATACTAGGTGATCATGAGTTTTAACATTACTAGGCAAATATTGCATTAACCCTTTAACGCCGAGCGTGACCATATGGTTACGGTAAGAAGTTAATTTTTTATCCCGAAACAATAAAATGTCGCATCATCGCGAAGAGTATTTGGAAGCATGCCAGGCAGTTTTCAGACCACTATCAAAACTTTGGGTGCTGTCAAGCTCGTGAGATCTTTCTCGTGCCATCGAAGCTCGTCATAAGGGATTTTCGACTTGTGTAAGTATGGTCTTACTGAAATACTATGGTAAATGTATGTATTTTATTTAACAATATTAGCATGTTTAGGTTCATTTTAATGTATTTATATATTATTTTATTTGTGTTTGCTATAGCAGATATTTTATAAGTAGTATTTCTCAGGTGTGACCACATGGTCACGCTAGGCGCATATGGGGTCAATTGTTTTGAAATTCGGGGGTCACTATTTTCTTATGTTTTTCTGCATATGAAAATATAATCTGTCCTAATTTGAATGTATCTATATACTTGTGCATTTATCAATCATATTTTTAATTAAAAAAGTTTATATTTTTGTACAGACTTGATATTGCTAGTAGTTCTTGACATTTTGGAGTATGAGGATGTTGATAAAATATACATCGAGCCTCCAGATGTAAATGACCTCACGGACGAAGAATTTGCCGATGAGGATTATGGTAGTTTGTTTGATAATCTAAGCGGCCGACAGCTCCGGTGCCCTGTGGAAGTTGTACTGTCCAAAGCATCAACGACGAAAGCTATCCCAGATTACAAGGTGGTCACAAAAGTATTTTCATGGCGAAGAAGAGAAAGAAAACATTGGTGCATAGGGAATGGAATACAGCGGGAGTGCAGAAAACTATCCCTTTTTTCCTCATCCAGAGTACATCAAAGAATGCAATTTGATTCTAGTAGAATTATTTGAATCAATCTTTGATGATAATATGGTTCATTTTCTTTGTGCCGCATCAAATAAGTACGCCCATCAAAAAAATGTCCACACCCAAATATAAGCATAGAAGAGATGAAAACTTTCATCACTATATTGCCCTTGTTTGGATACAACGCTCCTTCTAAAAGATCATTTTGGGAAGCAAAAAGAGAAACTCACTATGACCTAATTTGTAATGCTATGCGCAGAGATATATTTCTCAAAATGTGCTGTTTTGCTCACTGCCAAGGCAGTACGATATCCGATCCAAATTATGAAATGTAATTTGAGGCCCTTCTCTGATATTTTGCCGGACAAATTTATGTCTAAGTTTAGAAGTGAAGAGCATTTAAGTCATGGTGCCGTAATTTGGCCGTCATGTATGTAAATAATTCATCTGAGGAACCGATTTGGCTATAAGATTTGGTGCATAAAACCTCCAGCAGGTTATCTAATGTCATATGATTTTTACCACGGAAAGTACCTATTCTAATCCTTACACTTAGCATAAGAGTGATTTTGGTAAGGCTGCCACACCCATGCTCAAGATTTTTGATAAGTTTCCTGAACAAATGAAATTACTGCCATTTCAGCTATGCTTTGACTTTTTTACTGGATTTACTCTCCTCACTCGCCTGAAAGAGCTAGGATATGGTGGTACAGGAACGATTCGCGAAAACCGAATGCCTAGTGATGTCCCAATTACTCCGGTAAAAACTATGAAGGAGATGAAAAGGGGTCTCTTCATAAGATTACAAACAGCGACAAAATCTCAATGGTATGCTGGGTTGACAACTCAGTTGTTGCAATCACATCGACGCCGTATGGATAATTTTTACGGTTGAAGTGAAACGATATTCAAAGGAACAGAGAAAAAGGATTCTTATTCCCCGTCATCGCACATTTGCAGAGTACAACAAATTTACGCAAGGTAATGATCGAATGGATCAGAACATAAATTACTGCAGGATTGGCATTAGGAGAAAAAAGTGGCGGTGGCCTCTCTTTACGTAGACGATCGATGCTACCGCACGCACTGCATGGATCCTCGCCATAAGAGCTGGGAATATAAATGTCTCAGATAGAATTGAGAAGAGAAATTGTTGAGTCATGCCATATAAGGTACCAAAATGCTCCTAAGAGTAGAGGAAGGAAGCCAGTTACTAACAGTTCTATCCAAGCCAAGTTGTAGACAGTGTGCGATTGGATGGTTGGTCCGTCGTATAGTCCATCCGTCCGCTCCTTTAGTCTGTCGATGCGGGAGTGGAAAAAGATGATTGTGTGTGTTATGTAAATCCTCGATGTGCTCAGAATGTGTTAAATGCAGCGTTGGATTATGCAATGAGTGCTTTACTGAATTTCACACAAAATAACAGCACGATAAGAGCTAAGTCATTCAGTAATTTAGAAGGTTTTTCAATGAATTTCCTATGCTATTTTTAAACTTGTATTTTGCTTAATTGTTTTCATAATTTCATTTGTCCGTAGTTTTTTTCATATTCAGTGACTTCGTAATACGCACCTATATTTATTGGGTATATTTTTGCATTTCGAAATGTTGGAATTGAATTAAAAATGAAAATAATTGTGCATTTGTTTAAAAACAAGTTTATAATTATTAATAAATCACTAATGATTTAAAAGTATATTGTTTCACAGTGTTTTTGTGTAAGATGAATAAACCTCAATATAATAAAATAAATCGTTTTCATTTGGAAAAAAATTGACCTCACAAGCGCCTAGCGTGACCATATGGTCACACCCCATAACTCAGCCATTTTGAATCCTATTTAGCTAAAACTTAGTGATATTTATATATAGGTACTCTAAATAGTTATACGTAAAAATCAAGAAAATCGGACAAAAAAATTTCCTCGGCGTTAAAGGGTTAAGGATATATACGAAAGGGATACATTGTAAACTGATACACAACTAAATAACTAAGATTCACGACTGAATGTTCAAAGATTTAACGGGGCTTATTCTAAGCACTTCGGCGACAGACATCAGTTTTAGTTGGTGAAATAATTCGGTGAAATAAAGGGAGGGAAAAACTGCCCGGCAAACGTAATGGTAGAAAAAAAACGAGAATTTCCTATCCCAGTTTCTCCCTGAATGTTATGAGAATTCCCCGAATATTCCCTGACTTTTCCAGATTTCCAAAATTCCCTGACAATTCCAGGTTTTCCCGGTTTTCCCTGACGATCACCACCCTGCAAATATTACCATTTGCCATCGACAGGGCAATCACTTGACTCTGAATTGCGTACTATAATCTTTGCTCAGAATCGACAAAATGTTATCAGTGCTTTGTTATGAAAGCACTGATAACATTTTGGCACTATTTACACATTTTGGCATTTTGATAACACTGGCGAAACTCCCTGCCCGGGCTAGTCGGAATGACAATGTCGCATTTGATGATCCAGCACCTATGTTTCCACCGCTGAAAAGTGCTATTTGCACCCAATGAAATCTATCCGCAAAATCGCTACGTGTCACACCAATGCATAGAAATGTAACATTGTAACACTTTATCGCACTTGTTAGAAATCTGTCAGTTCATCCGTTTCGATGAGGAAGATTCATTATTCTCATATTAAATTTCATCTGTGAGAAGGGATAATTAATAAATCCAAGGGACATTATGAAAGGTAAAATTTCGTATTCCGCTCTCTCGCAGCAAACTTAATTGTGCTCACACATAGATTTTTCAATTGTGGCATACAAATGTCATTAATAACCGGTGTAGATCTTTCCATGCAAGAGAACTAATGGCATGTCAACACGGCTTTGCTGCTAAGCGACATGCAAGAAAGCAAAAAAAGTGTTGGCTACAGAAGCCCCCAAAAGTTGGCCCAACTCCTCCCCACTAGTGGAGGCCACCTGGGTTATAGTTATAACTAATTCAAGAAAAGATTAAATACATATTTTAAGGTCTATTTAACTTAAGACTATTTAACTTAGACCTACTTAACTTTAGACAAAGTTAACTAATTCAAGAAAAGATTAAATACATATTTTAAGGTCTATTAAACTTGGGGAAAGAGTATGTAAATTAAGTTAAGGATAAAATAATTTGGACATCATTCCAAAGTTAACACTGGACAACAGATTTGTGATACAAAATGGGAAATTTTAGCAGAAAACTATATCATAAGTCATTGCCTAATGTGAAGAACAACACCGAAAGGAAAGATAAGCCATCACAACATACCCATCAATATCCACAGCTGAGAGGTCAGATACTCCTTTTTGCAAATCATTTATGGGGTCCTTTGTATGTACATCACCGTCCTCATGATGACAAATCAAGCCAGGGTCACTAAAAAAGGAAGTAAATGGAACCAAAATGTAGGTAAAAGGGCACCCCATTGTTGTTGTTCATTATTGTCTATAAAGGAGACAAAAATGAATTGAATAATTATTGACCCTATATCTATTATCTCACAATTTTGGAAAATATTTGAGTAATGGTACTGCAAAAGGCGCTCTGATTACCTAGAAAGTCACAACCTGCTCTCTGCCATTCAATTCGGCTACAGAAAAGCAAGATCAACTGACCAAGTCTTGTAATACTGTTGATCATATTATGTAAAATACTAATGATATATGCATAGTTATGGCTATTATTTTCTATCTGAGCAAAGCTTTTGATGTCATAATTCTTTATAAACTAATCTTAAAATGCCAGTTGTAAGGCATAAGAGGTGTTGCACTATATTGGCTGAAGAGTAATTTAACTCAACGATGTTAGAAAGTGGCTTTTCAACAAAATGGTAAAATCTATCAGTCTCTTCACTGGTGGTTGTTAAAGGTGTACCACCAGGATCTGCCCTAGGTTCTATACTCTTTTTGCTTTTCATTAACGACATACCTTTTAGCCTAATGTCAAGTGCTCAGAAAAATTGTGTAATTTTCGCCGATGGTGTATCGTAACTTCTCGCAAAACAGTCAACAATTTAACTACTTCAGGTGAACAGGTCCTACAGCAAATGATGAACTGGGGCACTAGTAATGATCTTATATTAAATCATCAGAAAAAAAGTAATATGTTTTTCAGCAAAGAGTAATAAATGTAAGAACTATTGTCAGTCATTAACTAATAAAGGTTTTTTAATGCCGTCGAAAACTTGAAATTTCTTGGAATATATGTGGACCAGCATCTGAAGTTGGACATTCATGTGACAAATTTATGCAAAAAATGACACACTATATTGTATATAATGTCCATGCTCAAACACTGTTATCTTCAATGTACTTAAAACTCTACTTTATGGTGTATTTTACTCGCAAATTTCTTGTGGAATAATATTTTAAGGGAATTTGTCTCTATTAAGGAATGTATTTTTAATTTAAAAAAAGTTGATAAGATCAATTTGTAATGTGACATACCTATAGGTCTCAATGTTAATCCCTTTTCAGGAGATCAGGGATTCTGACTGTTCCATCTATGTTCATTATCCTGTTCTCTATGCAACCAAACATATATCAGAGTTCACAACTAATAAGTGTTAACATTCTTATAAAACCGGAGGTTCTGATGATATCCATGTATGAATTCCATCAAACCTAAGGACAACATTGCAATGACCATACCCGGTGTGTGCAAAGCTATATAACCATCTGCCTCTACATATAAAAAATGAAAAAAGATTGAGGACATTTAAAAGTTCGGTTTCGTGCTTTCTTCGAGAAAATATTTTTATTCAATGACTATTTAACTTCTAAATATTAAATTTTTTTCAAAGAATTTTCACGACATGCCTTATGTACTTGCATTTGTGTTTAACTCTTGTAAAACACCTTCTGGGCAAATAAATTATATTATTATTATAATATAACACTGTTGGGTGAATTAGCTAGTTAAAATGGTGATGACAGTAAAGAGTTGGCAGCCTAGGAGGTTGCAGCTTTGAATGCCACTGCAGGCCAGCATGCAATGAATAGAGTACCACTGAATTTTGGTTATTTACTAGAGTCTTATTTAAGAATCATATTACCATATTTAGTCATGTGAGAAGCACACATTTTTCCTGAAACTTCAATGAAAGACAGGGAGTGTGTGGCTTACATGAATCATCTAGGTTTTTGTGCAAGCTGTGCAACATTTTTCTTCAAATACCTATTGTTTACATCATATCCTTTTTCCTAATTCCTATTATTTGTTTATACAAAATGTCCTACCCATCCCTACAAATTGAAGTAAATGGGTACATCTGTAAATATACCTAAGTATGTACGTACTTTTAACTAAAAATCATTTAGGAACACATTCTTAGCTTACAACAATTGCTTGAAGAAAGGCTGGTTCAGAAGCACAACCGGGAAAAGCATTTGCAAGGAGTCTCAGGGGATGATGGGGTAATTGATCACTAGTGCCTAGCATATTTCATGTAACAAACTGTAGATGCTCTATAAAGGGAACTCTTGTGAGGCAAAAAATCACTCACGATTTCAAACTCTTGTTATTACCGAATGTTTAACCCTCTTAGTGCCACAGAATTTTGGTGGTACTAGCAAAACATGCCAGCATGAATTTGAAAGTTTTGTAACTCTTTGTGAAAAATATAAACATTATGAAGTTAATTTTAGATATGAATGCAATATTTTTTATTTAACAAAAAAAGTATTGTTTATGGTATTCTGATTGCACAAATGATAAATGTACTCATTACAACAAAAATAGTTTAAACATTAATTTGCTCTTCGAGCTGATACGTCAGCCCGTGGCACTAAGAGGGTTAAATAATCACTCCACTGCCAATTCTGATTACTTTAACCATAGCAGAACCAGAATTATGGGTGTATATGGTGAGTGGCCAAAATATTCAATTAAGATAAGCTATTAAAAATGGTATTTTCACACATTGTGGTTGTATTTACTATTAATGACATTTGTTTCATGTTATATGTAATTATTTGGAGTAAAAAAAGTCAACTTTTGACACTTAGGATATGGCGCAGTACTGTACTGTCTTGAGTTCCAAATATGTCACAGCAGCAAATAATATGTATAGCAATATGTAGGACTATTTTTGGCAAAAACTTCTGAATCCAGAAAAATTGCATTACCTCTCTCACTACCCCCCCCTAAAAGTGTAAAAAATATATAAATGGTTGAGAGAAAGTTCTATTATTATAATTTGCAAGAATGCTTGATAATGCAATGCCCTATATTTTTCCCTGCAGGAGCTAGTTCCATTCAAGCACTGGGCAGGTAACCTTCTCCAGGATAGAAAGAGGCCACTTAAAATTGCTCTAAGTTCACCTCAGAAAACAGCTCGCTTAAAGTTTTCAGAACCATGCCAATACTAGTAGCAAAGGAGTCCAATATCATTATCCTTTAAAGGTAGATGCATCACAATAATCAATAGTCATTTACATTAATTATTGTGTGTGAAATATTCCCTTGATTATTCGAAATTTTCGATTCGAAAGCAAAACTTAATTCAAGTATACAAAAGTGATGGGGCGGGAGGGAATTATCATCAAAAAGATTGTGCAGCAGGGATTAGAAGGATTTCCAGCCAAAGATATTACACTTATATCTATGGATACATGATAACTGCCAAGGGCCGGTATATGGGCCGACTTACATTACATATTTGTAATATAATACTGCCTTCAAATCTGAGACGGCATGAATGTTTTTTTTTCATCCATATAAAAACTGAAAATATTGTCAACATTGAGGTGAATAATTCATATATTAAAACTAAGTGCTTCAGATATACCTCAATTCATAATCTTGTGCTTTTAATGGAAATGTGCTTGGCAGTTTTCTCAGTCTATTTCTTGTCCCAAATGCAAAAGCTGGTATCAAGACTATCAATGGACAAACTATACCAGTGATGGGTACTTGTAATTTAAGCTACCAAGTGAGTGATAAGAATTATTCCCCGTCACTTGTAGTAGTTTATAACAGCCAGTAAAAAGTGACAATCAAAAGCTTGACAACGAAGGTGACAGCAACTACAGTATTTGAGCTGGAAATATGATCATCTACAGAAAAAGCTTTTGAGGTAATCAATTCATCCCTTGAGGATATTGGAGAGTCTCCTTTCAAAGTTCACGCTATTGCTTCACATAGGAAGTCTGAATATGCCAAAAGAAAAATTGACTCAGTGTGCTCTGTTTTGAACAACAAAGTTTGTAAAGTCTTAGAAGAAGATTTTCCTGTGGAAAATGTTATGAAAAAATACCACAAGAAATACAAGAAAAGGCTAAGTACATGGATATGTTTGTCAGTTTAGTCAAAAATAAATTAAAAACACCAGTAACTCAGCAACTAAAAATACAGCTACTGACTCTTGCTCCTACTTTGTGGAGTAGGAAAAAAGTTGCTGAAGAATTCCGTGTAAGTGAATATACTGTCCGCCGAGCAAGGGAATTGCTGAAAATGAAAGGTATAAGCGCTGTACCAGATCCAAGAAAAGAAAAAAGTTAGACCCAAGTACAGTTGACTTGGTTCAGTCCTTTTATCAGAGTGACAAATATTCCCGAATTATGCCGGGGAAAAAAGAAAATCAGTGTAACCAAAAATTTTCATATGCACAAAAAATTACTACTTAGTAATCTAAATGAACCGTATTCAGCCTTCAAATTCGAATACCTATGTATTAAAATGAGGTTTTCAAAATTCTGTTTGTTGCAACCTAAATGATTGCCAAATCTCAGTCAAAATATCTCAAAGAACTGAAAAGTACCCTCCAGCCAAATGAAGCAATTGTTTCACTAGATTTCAGTGAAAGCTGTTCTTATGGGATACAAGATGAGGTCCAAGGTTATCACTGGACTCAAGACAGCTGCTCTCTTCATCCAGTGGTAATTTACACTTGTAAACAGCCACTAGAAGACCTTGTAGTATCAATTGTGTGTTGTTTTTTCAGATGACTTGGAACACGATGTAGTTTGGAACACAAAATATAATCAGTCAATTTTTAACCCTTAACCGGTGACGTGCGGTCTGAGAGACCGCTGCGTTTTTAAAATTATGAATATTTTCAAAATGACTATTTTAAAATGTCTATAATTCTCGTTAGCTTCATATTTTTGTATAATAAGAATATAACACTCTTCAAATTTAACATTTGTATTATTTATTTCTGTAAATTTGCAACTGAATTCGATTAGCGGTCTGAGAGACCGCACGTCACTAAATTGGAAAAAATCAGTAAACGTAATGCTGGTGGACATGATTCAAAAAGTTGTTAAAAACAATTCGTAGTGATTTTTCATGTATAAGAATAATTAATAATTTGTTAAGAAGCATTTTTAGTTACACAACGTGGATAATAAAGTACTTAATTTTTCTAAAATACATTGAGTAAGAATAAATGACTATTCAAGTCGTTGCTGAAGGCGAACGCAAAACAAATGAAATCCGGTTTTTATTGGAAATATTACATATTTTGTTCTTTAAATGTTAAGCTTCTTATAGATTTTATAAGCAATTACAATAAAACAATGGTTAATTTCTCTACCCCTTGCAGGCAGTATGCATGTAATGTATTTACTAAAAATGACGGAACCCATTGAACCCCGAAATTTCGCGCGCCCACGCCTGGAGTGCAACATTCATTTGTGCCTTTCTTTTGGCTGTCGGTCTCCCTTTAAGCATTTGGGGACAGAACATCTAAGCATCGAGTTTTACCGCCAGAAGAAATAAAGTGGCCGATGCCGTTTCAAAATGTATATTCCTAGCAAGCCCGCCAAGTATGGTTTGAAAATGATGTGTTTGACTGACGCCGAAAACAGTTACCTGTTTATCGCATATTTTTACGCATGGAAAGACACAGATGGGATAGGTTTGTCAGAGAAAGACAAAAAGCTATCAGAATCAACCCAGTCAGTTCTTCGTCTCTCTGAGCCAATCATGGGGTCCCACAGGAATATCACAGCGGATAATTGGTTCACTTCTATTGAACGGGTACAAAAATTAAAACAAAAATAGCTGATGTACGTTGGTACAATAAGGAAAAATAAAAGGGAAATAACTTATGATTTTGCGCCATCCAAAGGGCGCAAAGTGGGCTCTTCACTTTACGGATTCTCGACCAACATGACTCTAGTTTCCCATGTCCCCAAAAGAAATAAGGTTGTTTGCATAGTTTCATCGATGCACTACAGGGTGAGTGACGATATAGAGTCAGCGAAACCAGAGGTTATTGCATTTCACAATACGACTAAGGGTGGCGTAGATACTTTAGACAAAATGTGCTGTAGCTACACATCCGGCTGAAGGACAAGGAGCCAAGAGCCAATAGCAGTATTTTTCAGAATATTAGGCATTTCCTTTGTCAACTCTTTTGTGCTTCAGCAGTCTACAAAAGATAAGAAAGATATGACGCGATTTAATTTCATCAAATCGATAGCTGCAGATCTTGTTAGACCCCATATAAGAAGGAGAATGTCAAATCTTAGACTCCCGAGACAGGTACGATTAAGTATTGCGCAAATTCTCTACCTATCGTTGGAAGAGGCTGAAGAAGTAGAAAGGCTCGGGAAGTGGACAACATGTAGACTGTGCCCGCCATAAAAAAAATGGAAAACCTCTTTCTTATGTTTCCGATGCAAAAACCCTGTGTATTTGGAATGCATGAAGAAAATTTGTAAAGAATGTGTGAAAACGGAGATATGAGAGCCATTGTGAAAAAATGCAATTTTAATCACCTGCAGAATGCATCATGAGAAGGAATAAACGAGATAAATTCATTTGTTTCTTATTATTTAGCCGTCGTACTGTAACATTTAAGGCCTTATTTTTAAATCTGGTCAAATATTGATACTTAAAAACTATAATTATAACTCAAGTGTTTTTGACAAGTTTTTTGGTCCTGTTTCAAAGAACTATTTTTACCGAAAAATTGGTTCGTATTGGTAATGCATAAAATTAAATATAAGTTTTAGAATAGTTAAGCAGATAAAGGAACATTAAACTAAGCATTAAAAATGGCGTTGCAACATTTTATGAATATTTGATTTATTGCGGTCTCCCAGACCGCACGTCACTGGTTGTGTAACAGAAATTGCACGTCACTGGTTAAGGGTTAAAGGATAAATTTCCCCAGGTGACTAGTGTGCATTATTTCAGTGATGGTTGTGCTGGACAGTACAAGAACTGCAAAAAACTTTTTAAACCTATGCCATCACCAAATGAACTTCAATTTAAAAAGCATGTTGGTCATTTTTTGCAACCAGACGTGGGAAATTTCCATGTGAAGGAATTAATTGGTGGAGCAGTAAAAAGAAGCATCACTAGAGAAAGCCTCCAACGCAACTCTGATGATATAATCAATTCAGTTGAAAAGGTTCTCAAGTTCTGCAAATCCAGAGAGGAGAAAATATCATTTTTTGTTACAAAAAAGAACATTTATTGCAAATTCGACAACAGCTAGAAACCTGTTGGTCAGAAGCAAGGACTATTCCAGGTACACGTAGTTTTCATTGTTTCATTCCAATATCTAAGTGTCATTGCTACAAGGAGAATAAGTTTTGATTCAGTCTTCAGTTCAGTTCACAGTTTCTCATGAAAGACAGTGTGTGAAGTAAATATGGCACCAATTTGCACAATTTCTTATGTGGCCTGTTTATATGACAATCACTGTTTTTTTGGAGAAGTAACGTCTAAACATGTTGATGAATGTGAAGTGAAAATAAAATGTATGCATCCACATGGATCTGCAACAACATTTTACTGGCCTCAAGAGAAAGAAGATATTTATATGTTCATCTGACTAATATTATTTGTAATGTGGAAACTGCTACTACATCAGGATCAGGAAGAATGTATAACTTCTCCGAAAAAGACAAAATGTGTCAACCAATGGTTGTAAAATTTACAAGGAAGACACAAAGTGAAGGTTGAAACAAAAGAAAATGAGTTCTCTCAAAGCTATAATCAAACACTTCATTAAGTGCTGTTGAACCAAATATCTATAATCATGCATAGTGAGTTTGAGAAGTGATTCTGAACAGGTCGTGTTTTAATGTGGACTAGATGCTCTTTGCCAGAGAGACTACACATTTTGATACAAGCATATTAATACAAATTTCTTAAACTTAAGTCCCACTCATTTAATTTCCTATATTGTGAGATGCTTTACAAAGTCACCAGTCAACTGCTCTCTTGCAATGAAGGTAAGTAGAAAAATCACACTTAAAATTCTCTAAAAATTAGTTTACATTTTGAGCCTAACTATTTAGTAGTCTAACTGGACCTGTGTTCCCAGAAAGTCTACAGTATGAGTTTTCTTATTAATTTATTATGAAAATGTAATAAAAATATTTAAGACAACTATGGCTTTTTTCTTTTAATGATTGTAGGTAGGCCCAATGTTGATTATCAGAAAAGTGAAATGCACATTTTTATATTTAAAAATTTTATCTCAGAAAGCACAAAAAATAGCCATGAGTTTTATTTTAAGAGTGGAAAACACCATTAGGATTATGAGAAAAAATATTTTGCTTTATAAACACTGCCTTTGGTAGGTATTAAATTTTTTATACAATCCTGTTTTGGGTACGAAATTTTCTTATATCTTATGGAACTAGTTTTTTGAGAATTTATGATAACTGTTTGGACATTTTTTTCTGGAATCCTCATGGTTTCTTTGACAACACCGCAAATTTTCATAACAATTGAGTGATAAATAAGACGGATGCATTTTTTTCCTCTGGAGGTACAAGTGCCTACGGAGTCCTCGGAAATGGAAAAACTGCAGTTACACCTACACTTTAAATGGCTGTAAAACAAAACGAGTAGAGATAGAGAAGAAAAAATTAGCGTTCTTTCATACCTGCTTGAAAAGATAAATCTTGCCTAGTTTCATCAAAATCTGAGCTGGTGGGTGTCAAAATTTAATTTCTCTGTATGAATTGACATGGATTGACCTATTACGCATTTACTCCGATGATATTTTTTCATTAACACACGGCAGCACGTGTTGTTTTTACGACCATTACAATCGTAATGATCGCAAACACCTTTTCAACATTAAATTTTCAGCAAACAAACGTTTCCTTTCTATCAATTAATTTCGTTGTACGCAAAAAACAAGGTTCTTTCAGTCACTTCGACCTTACTCATTCCCACCTGTATCTTCACCTAACACCCATTCTAAATCTGTTACGCAGAAAATGCAATTATATTCGCAAAAAGCTGCACCAATACAAAGTAAACAAACAAATACCAAACAATAGGGTATATTGTAAGATGCTGTCTTAACACGGTACATGCAAGACCTTAAGCATGGATTACCGGCAAATGAAGAATGCGAAATATAACCTGGTACGAACATTAATTATGCCAACAACCAGGGCAGTGTCAAACAACAAACTTAGGAATACGTCTTACAATTCCTCTACAGTTCTCTCACTACCAACAGTCTCATGACCATCTGAGGGCGATTCAGAATCCATCGCCTCGTGCCACCTTTTCCGAAAAAAAAAACAAAAAGCATGATTAGATATGTAAATAATAACGTGTATACGGAGCATCGCAATCAGAAACAGCTTCGTTAACAACAATGAATTCGAATACTAACAACAATGAATTCGAATGATTAGAGAGTTCCAATGTGATTGTTGTTGTCCGACCACGTTTCCCGCAGTCCACCAGATTGTACTTCAGTTGCCAGGGCAGCGTTGCCAAACTCTCTCCAGCCCATAGCTCCAGCGGGCACCAACACCAACGATAGATGATGATTTTCGCCACTGGAGAAATCATTAACAAGCGACGCTCAATGAGGCGATTTTTCCTGCCGCGGTTCTTTTAACATCCGAATACTGTATCATCGAGTTCGTCATCAATTAATTGCAGGTTACGACAACATTATTCTGATTCCAAAGGTATAGAAACATTTACATACACGGATCAAAAATATGATTCACTTCACATTTGTCCAACTATTAGCGAGTAATTGAGATATTCAAGGGCAGTAGAAGCACTGTATAAACATGACTAGAGAGCGGTAGAGGGTATATTTATGATTAGGCAGGTGGAATGCCTCAAGGCTTAGTCTTGAGACTAGCTTTATTTCTTATTTTCATTAATGTCTCACCGGTAACTCAGTTGTGCAATGAGGTTCTAATATAACCAAAAGTATCCTGCATTGTACATTTATCCCTCCATTTAGTGGTCACCTTCTTCAGCAGCTAACGGACACTCTGTCTTAGGTCAAAATCTGTATGATCAGTGACAGCTTCCTTGAGAGGATTTTGTGTTTTATTTTCATTACAAAACAATTCTCATTAGAGGATCACCCAAATATTGATTTAAATTCGATTTCGATCTAACCCCTTGAAGTAATCAGTTCAAGGGGTCTTATTATATATAATCTTTAATATACATTACAGAATATAATAATAATGTCAGAAATATTCCTATTGAACACCAGTAATGGCAGGTCGTAAACTTCCTGCTTACGATTGAATAATTCAGAGATTTTTGGACACCCATCCCAGGAACCCCCGATGAAAATAAAGTGTGAAAAAAATATGCAAGAAATGTGAGTGTGTGAAAAAATTGTAATTTGGAACACCTAAATTTGTAATAAATTATCCCACGTACTTCAACATTATGAAACAATGAAAATAATTTCAGTTTTCCAAAGAAAGCTAACAAAATTCTTTCTTATGAAGTGCTACTGCAGTATGGAATAGTTACTTATGAAAGCTATTCAACAACCTTTAAGTGTGTTGCATTCATTTTCACATGTATATGTTTAAACTGTAATCAACTGATGTGTCCAACAGTCTTTGTTATATTATTCCTACCAACTTCATTTCATTACCATAACCTGTAATCTATTCATATGGTATCTTTTAGAGTCATTCATATTTATGAACAATATATTTGCTGGTAGGTTCTTTTGATGTTTTTAAAGAGAACATTGGAGAGGCTGTAATTGAGGAATGATATTCATTCCTGTAGGCAATGTATCATTACAACCAGATAAAAGTTGTAGTAAGTATTAGGATTAACATTCATAACCCCTCTTCTGTTGACCACTGCAGGCAATGCAGCATGTTTCCTGAAAGTATTGTTCCATATTCTTTATAAATAATACATTATTAATGCAACAAGTTGTATTTCATTAGTTATTCATCTGTCAAGGTAGGCACAAATTGATATGAAAACTCCAATATGTTTTAAGCATTCCCATGTAGCAGCTACTAATGAATTCACCTACATTTAATATTATTTTCTAGAGCTACACATCCCACCTTCTAGAGCTTCCTCCCCACCATTCCATCCTGACTGCCATTTCTTCTGTTATGCAACATTTTCCTAAGTTATCAGGATCTTCAAAACCATGCCAACCTATTATTACCCATCCAATATGTACCTAACAAACCTCCTCTCTTCCCCTACCATACCCAAATTATCATCCCCCACCCTCATCAATTCAATTCCCCATGACACTCAAAGAGCCAACAGCCTACTTCCATCCTTTAAACAGTGTCCATCCCAGCTAGCACAAGGGAAACGGTCTCCTGAAGAAATATAAGAGATTCCGGGGAAATGGTAACCATTTCCCTCATTTCTGGAGGGTACCCTCCTACCGCTTCTGCTTAGTTCTGAAGACAACACTTCCCTTTTCGGAAAGAGATTATCTCAAAAAATCAGAAAGCGGAGACTGAACGATCACAGCAATCATTTTAATTGCTATAAATACGGTTAACTATAAGATGAATTTGACAATTATTAATAAGTGATTTCACTGACTGTATCTCGATAAAGTAAATAACATATGTTATTTACTTTTCTTTCCTGCCAAGTCTTTACTCAATTATTGTCTCAAATTTTCTCTTTAAGATTGCATGCCTCTTTTACCAAAGGGAGTTTTCCTTGAAGATCTGTTTCCATATCCATCTTCCTTGAGGATACTAAGTAGCTCATTTGCTACACCCAATTTAGCAAGTAGGTAATCTCACCTTCTTTGTTCTGTGAAATTTCATGTTTTCTCATTGTTTTCTATTCGTACCTCATGCACTGGATTTGTAATTCATCTATTATCATTTGTAAGCCTTTAGTTGACTTACTGAAGTAGCTTGATCATCCTAAAACTGTACCAATGCATCTAAAAAAATTGTATGGGTTGAGTGTACACACAAATTTTCTTAGAAATACACTAAGTTCAACTTGCTACATTTCAAGATAACTCAGTCAAACAGTCAGAGCAGATAGATGATACCTTATCATGTTAATAATTTAGCGAGTTATTTTCACGTATAGAAATGACTTTTTAGAATAAATGCCCAAACAAAATGTACATCTTCTAGTAGAATACGTAAGAGGCTTTGCCAAACCAATGTTTTACACAGCAATGCTTTTCAGGATTTCACTGATCTATAACTTAAAATATTTCACGCATAAAAATGACCTTTTAGAATAACTGCCAAAACTCATTGCCCATCTCCTGGTAGATTATGTAAGAGGCTTTGCCTTCCTATTCCTTGAATTAATATAATGCTAACAGCATTAAACATGAGATCTAACAGCAGGAGTCAATGGGAATATAGTTTGAATAAAACAAATATTCGAAATAAAAAGTCCCTTAATATCACAAATTAGACAGTAAGACAATGGATAATACATCCACAGCTAGCTTTCTAGAGATAAAATAAAATTAGTAGACATTTTGGTATATGAATCACTCAAGGAACATAAAACAACAATGATACAGGCAAAAAACCTAGTAATTTCAATATCAAACAAATGCATACAAAACAGATGGAAACATATTCTAAATGGCAGAGAATCTCTCATTTTTCACTTAAACTACATTGTTGGATAAACATTAAAGGACAACCCACTGACACCATTCAATTTGAGAAAAACTATAGGAACAACATCAACATAAGGCATCATAAAGGTACATCCACTCATTAGATAATCAAATGGAGAAGAATCCTGTAAATGCATTCAAACCACTCTTTGTACCATACAACATAAGGTATCATACATGATATAAATATACAGCTAGGCCCAGGACAAATAAGGATCTTGACTACACAAGTGAAGAGTCCACTTCTCTTGGAGATGACAACATTACTACCTTTTAATCGAAGATAATAACATTACGAGACACCAGCAAGATGCAGAACTGATTGCACATGTGCTTGAACCATTAATGTCAAAAATTAAAATTTTAACCACTATACTTTATACCCTCCATCAATAGGCAGAGTGAAAAAAATGTAAATTTCAGATTACCCATACCTTCAGGCACAGAAATTTTCTAGACAACCAAAAATAAAACACATCATATATCTTATAAAATGAACACAATACAAAGGGCCTCCAGTTAATGAAAAAAAAGATATTTGCAAATACAAATAGCTAAGGCCACATTTCATCACACACAGGAGTCCCTGAATATTAACGACTTACACAGCATACATACATATCAATGACTTATCCCCTCATAATATGATTGCTTCCCAAAAAAAGACCTTTGCATTGTAAAAAAAATGTTCTACAGTCACTTTAAATAAACTAGTACCAATTCAACTGCGCCTCGTTTCAATCTCATTATAAAGAATACACAGACAGCATATTTGGCAGACAAAATACATATAAAACATTTAAACTCATTTAAAACATGTCTCAACTTGAGCATGGACTGTCTAGGATGAAGTAATGTCTAACTACTCTCAATCTGGATTCTTAATGCCACAAATTAAAATGCAAATATGATGCACAATAGAACATTGATAGCAACATTTTTAAAGCTAACACATTAACAGATCAATTCTTATTGATTGAAAGTTTTTATTCTGACAGCTGCTCCATTCACAAAGAGTTTGAATGCTGACGAGTAATATGTACTACTAAAATAATGGACCAATAACTTGGCAAGGTACAGTATATGCTTTGAGCTAACGGTAGCCATTTACCATCAATGAAAGGCATTTGCTCTGTCTTTTCCGTAGAATTTAAAGGATAGGCATCTTTGTGAGCTATACTTTGGGTGATTGTTTAGCCATCCGAGAACAAGTATGTCTTATAGCCATAAAATGCAAGAGTAACTTCGTGGTGTCACAGATGGCACTAATTGTTCCCCTTTCCATTCCTCTAGGCTTAAGATTTTAGTATAAAAAAGTTGTTACACCAAACAAAACACATATGTGAAACCTCTACCAAGGTTATTAAAATACCATGCTTCAATACATTGCTGTGTATCCATACAGTAAAAACATAATGTGATTTTATGGGGCAATTCACACATTTAGAAATGCACATTGACCCTGCCATATAAGATGCACCTCAGTTTCAGCAGCATAATTTGAAAAAATAAATAACCCTTAAATTACTACTGATATCATGGACTAAACTGAGAAGAGATTTTTATTTTAACCAAATACTTTATTTATTGTGAAATATTTAAAGGGGAAGATATTGAATCGACTGTATGCAAATCACCAAAACGTCATTTGCAGAGACATCTTGTACGCAATAAATTACAGTAATGCCCCTACTAGAAAAACTTGGCTACCCCTCTCATAAATGATGATGACCCTGATCAGTCTGTCTAAGAAAACAAATAAAAAGTAATAAGTATCAAGTAAATACTTTATTCTAGGATCGTAGCAGCAGGATGAAAATTGTAATTTGGCAAAAATCATTCATTCTCCTCCCATGGATACAAATGACAGGTAATCCAGTATATGAACATGGGTGATCATGACAGAAAAAATGAAGGTAATGGTAATGCCAGACATTACATTAACAACAAAAGTAGTTGGCATTAAGGTAACATAAAAATCTTTAGAAACCAGAGAATTAATGCAAAATATGCTCCATCCGAACCCCATGTTGCATTACACTCTCCTTCCAAAGTCATTCACAGTACACCATTCAGCACTTAGCAATGAGAGACATACTTCATAATGATCTTCATCTAATTTCAACCACCATTTTTTCTAAATGATTCACTCATAAGAAATGTTATGGGTGCACAAGGGTTTCTCGCTCATTCTAAATACATACTTTCAACTATTGTAATCCTAATTAGCTGCTCATTTCTGCCTAAATATAGCTGTAATGCATTTACATGTGAACATTCCATGCCAATATAGTTTGTTTGGGCACTATACGTGGACTGTAAATATCAAAAAATCTACTATGCCTACCTGAATACATTAAAATAATTCCACAATTGCATTAATTCTGATAACAGCTTTTCATGCAAAAACTTATCATTACACTAAAACATTGGTCCCAGTCAGACTTCATTACTTCTCTAAACCACATGACCAAACTCCATCTACGTAACTCGTGCATGCCTGGAGTAGCAGCTTCTATGTCTTTTAAAGGGAATAAGTCAGTATGAGCTGTCGTGCCTTATATCTCTTACATATCAAATGTAATTGATCTTCAGGCAAATAAATGATTATTACCTAGTGCAGAAAAGCTAAGAAATCATTATCAATTAAAACAATGTCATCAATTCTTAAGCATTATCTGCAATGGCCACTACAGTTACTATTTTAGCCTTCATACATATCAAATACTCATTGTCTGCATTGTGATTAATTTTTTATGACAGGCTTTTCATTCTATTTAAAATTTTCCCTCTCAGGACACAAGGCTTTAAGTAAACGAGGTAATACCAGTTTTTGGCTTGCTGGGTACCACTGACTGTATGTGGTAAAATCTCTGAATTAGAAATTACATCTTAACTCAGACTAATTGCTAGAAATTACCATGTTTTTTTCAAATCTTTACCTGTTAACATTACACTCACCTAGTTGAATGAGTACAATTTCAAACTTTTCAAATTTCATGACAATCTCTAATTCCTACATGCCTAATTCTCATGTATTCCAATATTTTACATGCTTTCCGCCTTGATTCTAATTTTGTGGAAATCTTTTTATTTCTTACTTTTCTGATTTCTAACTTTCCTCATGTGCCCACCCAGTCTAAAAATGCAATACCTGGATGTTTATTGCCTTTCATTCATATGTCCACAAGCACCAATCATCAAATTATCTTAATGGCATGAAGCTGAACCCTGTATTCCCTAGAACAGTAAGTACAAAAGAGAGAAATTTTTAAGCAATCAATAGAACTTAAGATTCACATGGAAGTTTTTATTGCTACACCAAAAGCTATAATAATAATATATTTGATGGCTGTCAGCGAAGAGGTCTTAGACCTGGGTATCTGACATAGAATAAAATTGTAAAAGACAATTAAGATAGGGATTCTAGCTTTCAAATATTTCTCAGCTGGTGAAACAATTTTGAAGCATTCTGAGGCCTTGAATCCTAAGTAAAACTAATGACATGCATAAACACATAAACTCAATACAATCAGTTGCTCCTTTCACACCACAGAGCTACTAATTCTTATTTGCCTGCCCTTGCAATATTTTGGGGAAACCACTGCATCTATTACATGATACAGTACTTTTGGATGTATTAACATTGACTAGAGGAAAATTGAATACATTTGGCAGAAAATTTTAAGGTCAAGAGTTAACAACACAAAATGTTACACAACATGACTCCATAAATTAATCATTTCTTCAATGACATTACATTCATCAAAACAGAAACTATAGCAGGAGTCAAAAATTCATATTCAAAGATTAAATATGTTTCAATTTCGGCCCAAACAGTATTTCAGGGAATTCTATTCTTCAATTCAAATAATTAAATGCTTCATGTGCTCAATGAAAAAACGTAACAAGAATGCATAAAATGTAATATTGTAACAGGAGCACAGATAATTATCAACTACTTAACCTAAAATCATCCAATCCTAATGACTTGAAATAACACTGAAATAACAGAAAATTAATAATATAAGTTGTATGTATTATTGCCAACACAAACTGAAAAATTCACATTTCTATGTATGTACATACACAACTTCTCCTCAGTAAAACGTGTTTTATATTGAAATAGAAACATTCCACAGCCCTGAATGAGACATCTATCAGTCATCAAAGTAATATAACATGACCTCACCTAGGGCCACCAACAAACTGTTGCAATCAGCATAATTTGTATTTGCATTATGCTTTAATGGGTAGGAAAATACATTTGCTTATCACAAACAATATATTTATACCTACTATGTGAAACTACTAAGCATTTGAAGGTAAACAAGAATTTTACATCGATTAGTGAACAACAAAACTCTGCAATAAAATAACGACCACAATACTATTTACAGCACACTGTCTACACATTCCAACCTGTAGAGAGGACTGGATTCATTGTAATTGTTTTCAACACTAGACTTCATTTAAATAGCTTCAAAAATATGAGATGGCCATCTAATGCTGAGGCAAGTTTCACACATCAAAGGCTGTCAATGTTTCTTTTAACCGATTCACCACCTGTAACACAAAATTAATTTTAAGTCATCATCACAGCCATAGCAGCACAAATCCTGAAACAAATTGTAACATAACAAATGTTCTTATAAGATTTATTCTGACAAAGTCAGTTTTTACAAAGCACAAGAATATAATTAATGACCAACATGAATGTGATAGATTCAGACATAATGCTAAGTCAAAAACCATGAGATGGCAATGTAGAATTCTAGAATTTAATAACATGCAGAATTTGATTTTCCTCCATTGAAGGAGAATTTTCATTTTGTGAAGCCAGAAAGTAACAGGTGTAACAGTTTTCATTAAGTCCATTACCCAAGCAGCAAAAAAATATAGAAAAATGATTTTAAAATATTTTAAAATATTTTTAAATCATTTTAAAATCAAAAAGTCATAATATAGCAAAATTCATGAGTTTTCCATAATTTTAAAATATTTTTAAAATAATTTTAAAATAATGTATTAAGTGCTGCTCTTTTAATGTTCTGTATCATTCTTTCATTTTGTTGAAAACATGTATAGGAATTCTAACTGAGACATTTAAATGCATAAAAAGGTGTTGCAAGCATTTTACATTTAAGTATATTTTGATATCATTTCAAAATTATTTCAATACAATTTTGAAATTATTTCAAAATATTTTAAAATTATTTCAAAATATTTTAAAATTATGATGAAATTATTTTAAAATAATATTGAAATAATGTTCATTTCTATTAGGCCAGGAGGATCGGTGTGAGTGAAAGTACACCTGAAGTGTGGTTTTAAACGCGATTCTCGATCTGGGAAAGCGATTGAAGATGAGTCCATGGATGGTTTTTTTCAGACCCTCGTAGCCGGTATCGAACTTAGATTTTTCCGGCGAGCGTACCACTGATTTCTGTAAGGCCAGGAGGATCAGTGTGAGTGGAAGTACACCTGAAGTGTGATTTTAAATGCGATTCTCGATCTGAGAAAGCGATTGAAGATGAGTCCACGGATGGTTTTTTTCAGACCCTCGTAGACGGTATCGGACTTAGATTTTTCCGGCGAGCGTACCACTGATTTCTGTAAGGCCAGGAGGATCGGTGTGAGTGGAAGTACACCTGAAGTGTGGTTTTAAATGCGATTCTCGATCTGAGAAAGCGATTGAAGATGAGTCCACGGATGGTTTTTTTCAGACCCTCGTAGCCGGTATCGGACTTAGATTTTTCCGGCGAGCGTACCACTGATTTCTCTAATTGTAAGACCAGGAGGATCGGTGTGAGTGAAAGTACACCTGTTCACCTCCTAGATAATCATTAGAAAAATGCAGTACGGACTGACAATTTCAATAAAACTTAAAACCATTGCTATGTTAACAATATTAATATGGGAAATAAAATTCTAGGATCAAAAATTGCATCTCTTTAAACAATGTTTAAACACTTGCATTTTAATTTTCATTAATAAAACTCAAGATCCGATGATCAAACACACTAAAGTTTAGGTATTTTTTAAAAATATAGCATTATCATCGACTACAAATCACAACTTTGGTGCACACCAACAACTTTAACCGGAATATTCATTTTATAGTTCGCGGTGTTTGGAAAGGTATCGACATGGAGGAAAGTATCGACTATATCAACAATCGCAATGCAAAGTCGATTTCTACATTCAAAATGGCAGCGATGGCAGTAATGTGCAAAGCAGGGAGTGTGTAAATGTATCCCTGGTGCAAAGATTATAATACACAGGTTATGTGCGTCAGCATGTTCGTGAATGTGTTCATGTAAAGTCAGCACGGAGACGAGCAATAGGAATGAAAGTGATCTCGAAACGCATCGTTTTTATGAAGTTCGTTACCATAGAAGCTTATTTCAAAATTGGAATTACGATTAAGGTACGGCGAGTTAATTTTTCTTTCACAAAGCGAGTCTGCCGAAGAAAGTTCATAAATCTGTCATTGTTTATGTTTTGACCTGCCTTCTATATAGTCTTGATTGAACTCATGACATAAGAATTGACCACGTTTATTTATTTTTCAGGCGCAACATTTTGGGACATAAGGAATGAACTAATGAGGGTTCAGCTCATCATTCAACGATTCAAATCTGTGATAAACGTGAAAATGTTATGGGTATTTGTGTCTTCCTCAGTGCAGTGATGACTTTCGATGACATTTTAAATAACTATCTCTTGAAAAAACCTACTTTTCAATTAGAGTGGAACATTGTTCTTTTAAAACACTTGGTTACTGAATACCAGGATAAACCTTTTAAAATGTAGTGTTGTGCAGGAAGCAAGGTCAATCATAACTCTTGATTCTCATGCCGTGTGGTGTGGCATTGGCTTATGTAGCGTTGGCTACTAGAGATAGTACTGCTAATGTGGATTCTTATTTTTTTATGTGCTACTTAAGCAAGTGAATTATTGAAATTTGAAGTAGTGCCAATAAATGTATAAATATCCAGCTGTTTTTTGTTTAAAAGTATGCATGGTACGTTCAAGTTGTTCCTGAAAGTTATTATTAGGACGATCATAGGTAGTAGCCGTCACTTAATGGAAGTCCGTTTTGTAATATCAAATTAAAGACTGCAAATCTGCTGTCTTTACTTCAACCGGTTTCTCGGCATGATACTATTGTGTACTATACTAGAGAGAGGGCTAAATGTAGTCTGAACTTCTGAGGAGTGTTAATGTAGCAGAAGTAGAATCGATAGGGTTAGGAATGAGTGGGTCATGAAAAAATGTGGGTTCGATACTGCTCCAGTAATAGACAAATGAGATGGTTGTGCTTTGTTGATTTCGCCATGTTAAGATAATGGACGATTGTCGAATGATGAGACAGTAATATAAGTGTTAAATGAATGGTGTGTGAGGTAGGGGTGGACCGAGAAAGTGGTGGTTGAAGGGGAGGAATGAATTATAGGAGGCTTAAGAAGTGGAGAGAGTGTATGAAGCAATGTATATAGGGGTAAATAGAGGCAATCACTTAAGGTTTGATAGGCTAAGTCTGAATGGAGGAAGCTGTTGAAGTAGAGCAAGGTATACAAGCATATCATTATAAGTGATACTTTTCGACTGTGCTTACGCCGTAAGGGAATGGCATATATACATATATTGTATAAAAGATTTGGAAAAAAATATAATAAATTATTTTAAAATGATTTCTTCGTAAGTTTAAAATATTTTAAAGTATATTCAAAATATTTTATACTTATGAAGAAATCGTTTTAAAATAATTTTAAAATATTTTAAACTTATGAAGAAATCATTTTAAAATAATTTTAAAATATTTTAAACACCAAAAAAATAAAGTGAACATTATTTTAAAATAATTTTAAAATGATTTCAAAATATTTTTCAACATATTTTAAAATAATTTATTCATAAGATTTTGCTACTTGGGTACCTTCCTTAATGTGAAAAAATGGCAGGGGTATGAGTTTGAACAAAGCATGTACAGTTGGAGTGTAAAAATACATATTTGACAAATTTTCACCACTCCACATCAAGAACTAAGTTACAAAAATATTTTGCACATATATGCACAGTTTATTGCAAGGTAATAGCAGTATTTGAACCTTGGATTCCAAATTATGTCATTAAAAAGGCATGAGAATAAAATTGAAAAAATGAAGTGTAAAACAAAACAATTTGATTGATTTGTTGTGCACAAATTCCTTCAAAGAAAAACAACATGCAGAAATAATTAGACCACAGCAAACAGGAAGAAAGAAGTCACAATAATTAATAAGGAAGAAAAAGACCAAACTAGAACATTTTGTATGTGCAGTCCACACAAGTATGAGGCTTTATGGGCCTATTACGTAAATCATAACTCCAGAGCTAAGGAGCTATAAGAGTTATGATGGCTACCATAACTCCATTTATGATTACAGAACTTATTATAACTCCAATTGGAGTTACAAATTGATTTACATACAGTGGTACCTTGAGATACGAGTTTAATTCGTTCCATGACCGAGCTCGTAAGTCAAAATACTCATACCTCAGATCAATTTTCCCCATTGAAATTAATTGAAATGTGATTAATTCATGCCAGACCCCAAAAAAACTTCCCAATGTTTTTTAAAATGTTTTCAACATAAAAAATATATTTATAATGAACACACATTGTACATAAACAAATGAAACCTAATAAAAGATAATTTAAAGAAATAAACATATTGGCAAAGTCAAAAGTTTCTATATGAACTTTTTTATAATGTCATAAGTTTCATATTATAAGTCTTAAATGATTAAGGTATGCATGGTAAGGTAAGGCTTTGTGTAAATTGCTAGTAACTCTGGCTGGAATTGTCATAGGAACGGGTCCTTGTTCAGCTTTATCCCAGTTCGGAGATACAGTGGTACCTCTCGATACGAGTGCCCTGGGATACGAGTTTTTTGAGATACGAGCTGTCACTAGGGTCCTGTTTTTGTATGAGATACGAGCCAGCCTCGGTGATGTCACAGCCGGTTGGCATAGTGAGCCACCGCTTAGATTTGCGAGTCTTCTGCATTCAATTCACGTGTTCACTTGGCTGCAGAAGCATCTCTGTCGAGTTGTTTTAATTTAGTGTTTTTTGGAACTTCAGTAGTTATTTATTTAATTTTTTTATATTTTAGTAACAAATACAATTTTTTCAAAAAAATTGAAGAACCTGACAAATATTGGTGGTACCTGCCTGAGTTGAAATGGAATTGGTCATTAACGAATTAGTCCAGAATTATGGACTACTTATTGGATGGGCTAAGGAAGAAAATACTTCAATGTAAGCCATTGATTTTATTTTCACACACACAAATGATTATCACTTAAACAAAAGGAAACTAAAAGGAAAAGATGGAATAAATTAACTTCACTGTTACCTTTTCATAGAAAGCTATTTGCTCGATCAAGAAACTTCTCATGGCTTTGTTGATATCTTCGGCACTCTCGGTATGGAAATGGTTTATCTCAGCTAACAGGGCATAAGACACCACATCTGTTCTTCTCGCCACTTCATTCAATTGATTGGGGTCCATTTTATGATCACTTGTGAGCCTCTCACATTCTTTGCGTTTTTGTAAAGCACCCTAAAAAGGATACAGAAAATTATCACTAGTGTCGTAGTGTCGTAACTTCAACTAAAAACTTTTAGGGTAAGTGTAAAAATAAATTATGTTTGTGGTAATTCAAAGCATCAAGTTTCGTGGTAATACAATGCAATGCATTATAATGTGATAGCTTAGATAAATGACATAGGCCAACATTATGAAAGTTTAAAATACCATTCCAAACTAATACAGTAGAGTCTTGATTTTACGTAACACCTTGGGACCCAAAAATGGGGTGTTATGTAAAATCAAATTATGTAAAATCAAGATATTAGCAGATTTTGAAAAATATGCTAAGATTTCACAATGTATGAGAACACAATGACAATGAAACTATTTTCACTACAAAGAGATCATTATTGCATACATATTACACTGTAGAAATTAAAACTATTTTAATTATGGTGGAGAGATAATTATATTAAATCAAAACGTGAAATAGTATTTAAGAACAGAATCATAGCTTTTTGGCTGCTCAGGCAAAAGTACAGATTTAGCATATAAACATGTGGCAATCAAGTGTGTACATAGTTAGAAAATCATTCCTGTGGAAGAGTATGAATTGAACTGAGAGATAACATTTGAAATTAAGGCGGTTTAAAAAATTTATCCAAGATAATTAAACAGAAAAGTACATCACTCAATGAAAGTTAAATAGCATTGCATAGCATACAGATAAACCGCCTGGGCAAAATGAAAATGAAGAAAAAACCATCTGAAAGTAAAATTTAATATTATGCCTTTTAAAAATATTTTGTGATGTTTTTTGCACTTTTAACCATTCCATTTTTGAGTGGATTACTTTTTCAATTTCTCTTAAATTATCTTTAAAATCATCATCAACTTCGTGAAATAATGAGATATGATGCAAGGTATTTAATGCCTGGAGGATGACTTCTTTTTTGGGTTCAGGGATGACCTCATCACTTTCTGAAAAATCATAAGAGCCCACTAAAATCTATCCGCAAAATTGCTACATGTCGCACCAATGCATAGAAATGTCGTAAACTTGTAACACTTTTTCGTACTTGTTAGAAAGCTGTCAGTTTATCCATTTTGATGAGGAAGATTCAGTATTCTCATATTAAATTTCGTTTGTGAGAAGGGATAACTAATAAATCCAAGCGACATTATGAACGGTAAAATTTCGTATTCCGCCATTTCTCAGCAAACTTAACCGTGCTCACACGTAAATATTTCAATTGAGGCATAAGGTAGATTTTTCCACGAAGGGAACTAATGGCATGTCCATGGGCATGTCAACACGGCTCTACTACTAAGCGAGATGCAAGTAAACAAAAAAGTGTTGGCTGCGGAAGCCTCTTAAAGGTGGCCCAACTCCCCCTCCACTAGTAGATCAATTTGTAGTCCCGATTAATTAATTTGGAGTAGTCAATTATGTAGACCTGACTGAGGGATCGACCCTAAAAATGACAACTTTATCGTTCCCCACCCCACTCTTCGCTTGACCCTTCCGTGGCCTGCAGGCTGGGGTAATCTCCAATCTTTCGTCTTAGCATGGTAGATGCCTTTACTGTGTCTCCGTGGTCAAGCGTTTGTTTACATACTCAATGGATATATTACAATAACAAATATTACGATATTTGTAGCATGCTGGGAAAATATAAGCTCAGAGTTACATTTATTAAGTTTTTTTCTTTGCATTTCCACATTTTAAACAATACTCTATTAAAAACAAAATTGTCCAGTGTTCATTTTACAAGAAGTTTGTTAATAATAATGGTATACATAGTTCCTTTTAAAATTAATAACTGCAGAACAAAACATTCGGTATGAACTGCTGGGCCTGTATTTTCATAGTAGGCAGTAAATATTTTTAGTAAATGAGTAAACGAATAGTTGGCTGAATGGGGATGGTACTGAGAAGAGGGTCGTTATCACCTCTGCCCAGTGATCGAGGAAAGGGTCCAGCTTCCCTGACTTATGATACAAGATAGACAAGAAGTATATCTGTGCAATTCCTTCCAAGAGTGAGTTCCGTATGGAGGAATACAAGGATACTCAAGGTACTAATGACATGGGAGAGAGGTCTAAGTGCCTCAGGGCCTCCTTGGAGGAACTCCACCACATCAACAATCTAATCTAATCTAATGACAAGGGAAACATTTTTCATTGCAAGGCTCCAGAACGAAAGGGTACTTACAAACAGCACAGGTAGCATCTACAATAACATCAGTTGTAATTATCATTTATTAAAAACCATAATTTCTTTGTCTTGAATTGCACTGTGTTCGCTATAATTTTCATATTTCTTGGGTTCTTCAATTCAATTTATTTAAAATTTTGGCTAACCCAAACCATGTATCGAATTCAGCTTAAAGCTCTAGATTGGAAAAGTACAGACAACACAACCTAAACAGGCCTATCTACCTAGACATGGGGAAGGTAGTAGGTGAACATGTTCATGTCGGAAAAATTTGCTGCCAAGCATTTAAGCAAGTTTTAGCCACCTGATGCCATCAGTTGTGATTTTTTATGTAATACTACAATGTCACATATCTTCTCAATTGCCTCGGTTGTTGGCATCAGTTGAGGACAAACACTGTCCATACTTTATTCCGCTTAACAACACACGCAAGTGTCAAGACACGTGTGCTTAGGCGACCACATAGTGAGCTTCATTTCATCACTCAGAACAGCTGACAGTGTTGATATCTCAAGGTCATAAAGCAGATTTGTGCAAGCATATCGGGATTCCAGTGCAATTATTATAGCGTAAACAAGTAAACACCTTGAACCCATTACTTTTTGTACTGAAAGATGGAAAAATAAAATAATAATATATATACCATTAAAATGCAATGTATTGATTCGTTACAGTTGACTTTCACAGTAGTACGGCATTATATTGAAGATTTCCTTTAAAGATGGGCAGGAATCTGCCAGATTTTGTTTAAGTTTCTTTAAGTTCTCGTTTCATTTTGTAAAATCAAATTGATATCTCCACTGGGGACCAAAATAACATTACGTAAAATCGTTACATCGAATGTATATAAAATCATATAATGCTTCCATAAGAATACTACAGGAGTAGGCTGGGACCACTCATTCACTTTTGTAAAATCAAATTTTACGTAAAATCGGGTTACGTAAAATCGAGATTCTACTGTAGTGTCATACATGCTTAAACGTCATGCCAATAGGTGCCCTGTTAAAAATTCAGTTAACCTATTGAATACCAAGTCCCAATAAATGGATGTTTTAGGTATTTTAGCATAGCTATACGCTTGCTGACTATCATAGCTTATGAATATGCACTTTAAAGAAACTACTTCAGGATTCCATTCACATAGTAAGGTTGGAAACAGAAATGACAAACAAAGATATGTAATTGGAATGTCAAGGGTAATTGAAATATAAGTACAATAAGCCTTTTATCTGCAGGACAAATTAGAATAGAAGCATTTTCAAAAGTGAGTCATTTCCATAAAGTTTAATTGAGAAAATCACTCATGACGCACAGTTTCCAATTATGGTAAATTCAATATCCTTATTTTCAAGAATGACAGTAATAATAAAATGATGCAGTCATTTAATTATTACTGCCATGGCCACCAGTGGGAATAAAATTATATACATTGATAATCCCGAATTCTGAACAACAGAAGTATCTAAATAACAGAAGGCTTTCCAGAATTATGTTAAATGAATTTTTGTGCCACTGCAATGATGGCTATTTAGCCATTAAAAATGTCACCTTAACCCTAGAAAGGTAGGCGTTTTGATGTGTTTGAAACATGGTAACTGCTCTCACTCAATTGCAGTAGATTTCATCTCCCTGTCCTTCCAGCAGCACTTACTTAGTTTAGTTTGCCACATGTTCACGTGCTATGCACATTAAGTTAAGCAACACGCTCACAGCTGACCATCTTGGATTGGAACCCTGCACGTAAGTTTGGCAAATGTCTCCCTTCATGTTCATTTTTCGTACAAATAATTTACATATATCTACCAATACAATACCTTTTTACAGCAGAAAATGTGGCTACATTTTCTCAGATGTGGTGTTTCTCGAACAGTATTTATGTATGTGTACATAATATCTGACGTACAACCATAAACCTTTGCAGGAGTCACAATTTGTAAGCATAAGCAATCTTTCCAAACAAATGAGGTAATAATTATATTTATTTTGCAATTCACTTGATATAAAATGTTAGTGTAAAAGCCATATTGTCACTATACATATTATTAATTTCGCGAAATCTCTTCTCAGAATCATGAATCCCAAGGATTCTAAAAATCATAATTGAACTTGAATCAGATGATGAAGGGGAAGATGATGAAACTGTAATAGAATAGAATGATGTAGACAGTCTTTCAGACCATGGCACTGATGACGATTCAAGATTGCCTTATGTCAATTAAGACGATTATGAAAATTAAGTGTTTTCTGAAATTAGGGATGTCGAAATAGAAAATCGAGGCTAATGGAGGGCTTTGAAGAGAAAAATGTGTCCAAATAAAAGTGTATATAATAAATTAGGCATTGATGATTACTTTGTAATAGTTGATAAGACAACATTATTTGGGAAAAATGGCTTTTGCTGGAATATCCCTAGCACGGTGCCGGGGAAAACTATGCGGAAAGAATGTAGTGCACATTAGGCCTGGCCCACTATGTACTTGTACCAATGCATTTGAACCCATTGACTGTTTGAGTATTTTTTCTAATAACATGACCAAAGAAATGATCCTTCGGACAAATAAAGAGATCAGAACTCAGCAACAACATCATTTTTCTCCAAATGATCCCATTTTCCATGATTTATGAGAAGTGAATTTGAAGCTCTTTTGGTTGTTCTGTACTTAATTGCAGTACTAAAAAATAATCACTTATCTTGTGATTTGTTGCTTGACAATTCCTCTAGTATTGCTTTGTAGCAAAAATGCCAGAAGGGAAGTTCAAGTTTCTTTTAGCCTATGTTTTGATCATAAAGAAACAAGAAACATTCAAATGGTTACAGATAAGATGGCCCCAATGTCCTATGTTTGGAACATATTGGTAAAATTGTAAGGAAAGCTACAAGGCAAGCTCATATGTCACAATGGACAAACAGTTGACTGCAGTAGTAGTAGTAGATTAGTGTAATTTAAATGCTGTTTTATAAAATTTCAGACCACAATGAACAAAGTAAAAAAGTTTCAAATACATTAAAAATATTTCACATAGAGAAAAATTAAGTTGAATTTCAAAAATGGGTTAAATACCCCTCCCGTCCTTCTAGTATTGACTGCCTTATTGTATTGCCAATGAAAAAACAAGCTGGTGACTTTTATATCATCTGAGCATCTTTAGGGCAAAATAAATGCATTATCCAAAAAGCCCGATATTGTTCACAGCTATAGTAAAAATAGGGGAAGGGTTGGTTCTTTCGATCAAATTCATCAGTCTATGAACTGTGGAAGGAAAACTACAGGGTGACCTTCTATGTTTCATTTACAATATGATGAACATTACTGCTATCAACTCCTATGTGGTACATGTGCTCACAACTTTTTCTAAAGAAATGGAATCCAATCCAAGCCAGTGTCAAAACTGAAAAGTACATGCTCTGATTTCATGAGCAGTCAACCTTCAAATGGCAGAAGAGAAGACTGGAAGTACCCACTTTGCAAAGTAGCCTCAAAGTTGAAAATACAAAGGCTTTGGGCTGAAGTGTACACTAGGGTGCATCGGAAAAATCGATTTTTCGCGGAGAAACTTGGCCCTCTGGAAAAAGTTGTCAAAGTGACTCAAAATGAGGCCAGAAAAATTTGAAACCTCTAGGTCAAGCCTAGACCCTCGCGCCGTGGCCATTTATGGGGAGGGGGGCTGAAAATAGAAAAAGTCATGTTTTTAAAGCGGTTCCCCATGGATTTTGCCGAGTTGCGGCCCTTTAGAGCAAAAATTTCGTGCATTTGTACGTATCTGCAGCCGTTAAGCCACAAATTGTCTATTTTGAGTGCGCGGCCGCGAGTAATTGCGGCACCGCCCCCGCAGCGTCGCGGTGCAACTGTCAGAAGGCCGCTCGCGCGCCTCCTGCCCGGTCGCCGCGAACGCAGCAGAACTCATCACCGATGCGTCTTCCGTCGTTGGTCTCATTAATATTAGATAATTAAACAATTTCCAGGGAATAGCAATTACGGAAGGATTATTTGAAATTAATATAACCCTACACACTATAACTTTTTTCCTGTCTCGTCGACATAAACAAATTGACGTTACCGACTTTTAAATAAATGATAAAATATTTTTTTTATGTTCGCGACGCATTGAGATACGAAAGCGCTGGAAGGGAGCCTACGGTTTATCAAGTAGTCTGGTAGCGAAAAAATTGTCCAATCTATGGAGACGCACCTCTATTCCAATCATTCCGGAACATGGTGTGATTAAAATGATTATACGGTACCATACGACGTACTACGGCTTGATGAAAAATGCAAGCAAGCATACGAAAGGTGCCAAATTGACAGAAAAATTAATATATTTTTAATGAATCCCAGAAACTATGTGATATTTGTGAGTGTCAGAGCTAAAGAATTAGCGGGTGTAAATTTAGAAAGAGGATAAAGTTCTTCCAAATTAAGCGGCATTTTTGAGGGATCAAAGGACAAAACAAAAGATGGTATCCGATGTATTGGATGCCTCAGAAACTCGACAATTAAAGAAAAACCTCAGAAGAGGATCGTCGGAGAGCGTCGACTCAAAATCTTTCATTCTTGAAGAGGTAAAAATTGAGCATCAAGAATTTTTTTCCGCTACAACTCGAGAAAACTCAACCGACGAGGAACTAACCGACTTGGACCTCAACATCCTCATACGATTAGGAATGAAAATCAACCTGGACCTCCTTCGGGGCAAAGGCGTCTTCAATTGCCAACTGTGGCGGAGGTATGCGCAAGTACCGGTGACGTGTCCCTCAGAGCAGCAGCAATGATCGTCAGCGCAACTGAAACAGACGCAAAGCTCAAAACTCCGGAAGATAGTTGAAAGGTAGTGTACCGGCATTTGTTACGAAGACAGAAAAAGAAGATGCTAGATTCAGTAAAAGCAAAGACAAATCAAAAAATGCAATGTTTGACGGCAGAAAGGATGAGACAATTAAACTGGAGAAAATGGACAAGAGGACATATCAATCTGAGGCTACGGAGGAACATGTCTGGTTTGTTGAGGAGCCAGGCTTCCAATTTTACAGTTTTGTCTCCCTCACAGGAGGATCTGCAAAACTTGATTTTTTTGCGAAAGAAAATATTGAACTTTCAAAGTTAAAAGTGATTGGATGCGATGGCACCTAAGTGAATACAGGTCGGGAAGGAAGTATCATCCGTTTGCTAGAAGCAAAACTCCGACGTCCCTTACAGTGGTCTATTTGCCAATTACACTTGATTGACTTAACACCGCGGCAGTCGGTAGAAACATTAGACGGGCAAACTAAGGGTCCAAATTTGTTTACAAAGCCTATTGTCTCCACCCGTCTAGACTGCCACACGCTTGATGCCATACGATTGGAGCCAGTTCCAACAAAATTGTCCAATGAAGAAGACTTGAGATTGCTGAGAAGTGACCAGCAGTATCTTCGGGAAATTTCTAATGCTGTGTCCAAAGGATTTCGCTCGGAAAATTTGGCCAGATAAACTCCAAAAAATGTGGCTCATTCTCGTTAGCTCACTACGGCCAGCCGACAACTGACATACGTGTCCAGTGAAAATTTATGCGCGAATTTATAAAATCTATTGCCATTGAAAAAGTATACGCACCTGTCTGGTTTTCAGTGAAAAAAAAACCATTGTATACACGAAGGTGCTGTAAATTTATGGAAATTATTATATTGATCAAGAGATCTACCAGTAGATCTTAAAAAAGTCATTGATCCTGTTATTCAGAGAAACGGTTTTCTCGGGCACTCAGAAAATTTACTCCTCCCAATGATTGCTGCAAATGGTGAGGAAGTGTGAAGAGATGCGTGGAAAATAATCTTAGAAGCATGAAGAAATACGCGTGCGACGAAAATCCAAGAATTTTTGAGTTAACAGATTTTAAATTTGATGTAGAAGACTACAAGCTGCTGATAAAATGGGACGAGAACACCGGCTCGTGCTCTATCGCATCTCACGACTGAAGAAATTCGATAATTACTTGAGCAAAGCTCAACAGTGGAACGCAATTGTCCTTTTGAAATATTTGTAAAAGAGGTAACCCAAGCTTCATTGGCATCCGTAACAATGAGAGACAACAATAAATACTGAAAATACTAGAAAGCATAATCAAAATGCCAACCTTAAAAACCTAGTCTCAGTTCATGCTGTGATAGAGTAAGTTTTACAGTTACCTGTTTGGCTTCAAAAATAAAAAAAAATACACAGTAAAAGTACACAGATAAACCGACTGGTACTACAACATGACGACTTTCTTATTTTTTCGATAGCATATAATCTGATAAAGAAAATGCGTTCCTCTATTCTATGAATGGGTGTGTGGGCAGGGGAGTTCATAGCGCAGGTACCTCAACGTGGTGAGCTCTGGTTACTACTTTAATTATTTTTGCATTCTTTCTCCATACTGAAAAATAATAGTATAAGTAAGCTAAAAATCGGGGAGTGTATCATTACTCCCTGAATGATGACGATGTGTTGTAGTAATTCCAAATAATCCTTCCGTAATTACTATTCCCTGGAAATTGTTTAATTATCTAATATTAATGAGACCAACGACGGAAGACGCATCCGTGATGAGTTCTGCTGCGTTCGCGGCGACCGGGCAGAAGGCGCGAGCCGGCAGGAGGCGCGCGAGCGGCCTTCTGACAGTTGCGCCGCGATGCTGTGGGGGCGGTGCATAATTACTCGCGGCCGCGCACTCAAAATAGACAATTTGTGGCTTAACGGCTGCAGATACGTACAAATGCACGAAATTTTTGCCCTAAAGGGCCGCAACTCGGCAAAATCCATGGGGAACCGCTTTAAAAACATGACTTTTTCTATTTTCAGCCCCCCTCCCCATAAATGGCCACGGCGCAAGGGTCTAGGCTTGACCTAGAGGTTTCAAATTTTTCTGGCCTCATTTTGAGTCACTTTGACAACTTTTTCCAGAGGGCCAAGTTTCTCCGCAAAAAAATCGATTTTTCCGATCCGCCCTAGTGTACACTCACCTACAGGTTCTTCCGTTACTTACGAACAGCAAAGACCTAGGAAATACTGTAATTTCTGCCACTATTCTCAGAAAAGAATGATAACTACTTACTGTAAATTATGTGAAAAACCAATTTGTGTAGAGCATCAGAAGAAATGTGTCCTGATTTCTGATAGTTTTGTAATTTCAATTTAATGCTTAATTTAAATGCTTACTAATATTTATTTTCTGTGCTCAATGGTAGTATCTCTTGTTTCAAAGATGGGATTGTAATACTTTATCTTCTGGCAATGTTATACCACTTTTATCAGATTCAAATATTTTGCATGTTTATCCAAATATATATTTATCTTCCTATGGTTTAGGCAGGCAGTTTAAGGATAAACAGTCTCTTTTTTACTTGAGAAATGATTATATTCAACTTATTGGCCATTTTCTAATACCAGGCAGTTAGATATGTTCTACCACATTACATTACTGTTCATTTACATTTTAGGCTGTATACCAGCCATAATGTCATGAAGCCAACTATTGTTAAAAGTGTCTAACAACGAAAAAGTATGGTCGTTTTTCATCATACATAATTACTGTTACTGAATAAATATTAATTTTACAGTAATTTGGTATCTTGAACTAAATGTGTATCAATTTTACATATATATACTAATACACACCTACACATTAAGTCTACCATTCTGGAGTTAAAGCATTGTTGGCTTTGCATCAATTCTACAGATGCCACCCAATGAAACCATGCTTTCTATCAGAAGACGGAGGTAGAGGGACAGTTAACATTGTATGTACAGCCGGATGATAAAAATCGCTCAAAATCTATCAAAATCACCTGATCATCACACTTACACTGATTACTGCAGCTTTTTAGTAGAGATGGGTCAAATCCAGTTATCCTCGAATTCGAATCTCAAATCCAAATCTTAAATTCACCCTAAAATCTCAATTCAAATCTGAATCTTAACTTTACCTTTAATCCTAAATTTATCTAAAATCTAAATTTTACTACATATATCCTTGAATCTCAAGTATAGTTTCTAAACCAAATCTTTATTCATTCCTTTTCTTAAATTTTCATTTGAACACTAAAATTAATTAAAATATACAATTGAATTAAACACTTCAACTACAAGTATAAGATTTATTTGCTTTAAGTTTTTATTCAAAAAAACAAGCATATTAATATGTTCCCAATTCAGTCAATTTCTCTTTTTATCACAAGTAATGCCACCTGTGTTGAACAATCTCTTTGAGTCCACTGTTGCTGGTGGTGCTGAAAGTTACTTCCTTGCCAGTTTTGGTAATACAGTAGAAGCTCTATACAGTCAAGCCTATTTATAACGAAATGATGTGATAGGACATTGGTTCGCTATGTTGCATGACTTTCTTCCACCGTGTGTGCCACGCAAGGTCTCTCTAGACAGGTGTTAGGGCCTACTGTTTGCAAATCAACTCGTAGCCTAAATGTGAGTCTACATTTTGGAAGCACCACCTCCTGGTGAATCCCTTGATAGAGGCAATATATGTCATCCTCGAGTGTGTTTCTTTATGGTGGACGTGCATGCATGTGTATTTTTCATTGAATTTCAATCGTGATTCGGTCTGCAGGGGTTTCGGCTGCCTGGACAACATAGCTTTAGGAGTGCGACCATGTAAAATCGTTGAGGCTGATTTGCTTTTATAAAGAGCTACTTTTCCACTGAGATACCAGTGCCTTTTCTGTAAAAATATTGTTCTCTGCCTGGATCTCCATAGGATGAGTGTTCTGAGATGGTGGATTCCTTTATGTTCCCATGAATGATCTCTGGCACTCTTTCAGCCTGCATGCCACAGAGTGCCAACGGGCAAACAGGCCTCTCGAAGAATCCATTCTATCCATGCTTATGATAAAGGGTAGTGGCTTACAAAGTTGAATTGAAAGGAATGCATTTTTGTTTGCTGAGGTGACTCAGATTTTTTTAGGATTCGGATTTGAGGTGAAACTCAATGGATTTGAGAATGCAAGTAGTCAACGAAAGAAGCTATATTCAAGGAATTTGAGGATTCGAATGTCCCATCCGTACTTTTTAGTCATACTGCCTTCTAAATGGAAAGTGATTTGATCACTGGAAATCTCGTAATACCGCAGCGCTTAGGGTCCCAAAAATTCCGGATTATTGAAATTCAACGCTAGTCATTTTCTTGTAATTCTGGAGTAGTAATCATTGATTAAATAAAGAACACTATAAATTACTAGCACATACAGAAATATTAAGTCAATGTAACACATGCAATAGAAGGATACAAATTAATTTAACAAAGGATCAATTTTCTTAAAGACTCCTAAGCTTCCGCAACTTCATAAATCAATAGGACTCCTATTTTGTGAGTCTTTAAAAAGTGAAAGTATTATGAAATCATTAATGCCTACAATTGTAAATCATTAATGTACCATTGTATCATCTCTGGCCCAACAATCTACCTAAGACTTAGCAAAACAATAATTTTTTTCCCTCAGAATGAAAGCAGACTTTAACGCCATGGTCCACAAGTAAGCAACTCATTTGGTCACGTACTTTGATCACAATAAAAAAGACAACCATGAAAATACATGATGATCCAAAACAGTCACTCACCTTATGGAACGATAGAATGTCAGGGAAAGAGGATAACAATCCTTTATATATATGAAGAACATCTGATAATGGCTCCCAGTCTGCCTTAGGTTGCTCCTCAAATAACTTCCCAATGTCATTGTATGTTTCACCAGTGACTTTGAGTGCAGAGCTTAACATACTTGTTGGGGCCCCTGTAAACAACACAATTATGATTACTGAAGTGTTTCCATCACTGACTTTACACAAATTTCTAGCAGTCACACAAAATAAGCACAGTAAAACATCTCTATGTTGGCCACTTTCCAATGGAACTGGAGAAAATTTAAGGGCATGATCATATCCTTAAGAGTAGGCCACCTCCTCAAGTTGGTCACTACTAGAGATGGGCAACTCTGTACATTACTGCGGTAATTTTCGTAAATTACCATGGTATTTTTTGTAAATTACCAACACCCCTGAAAATTACCGTAATAAATGGAAATTTTCATAAAAGTTCTTTTTCAGAAAATTTCTTCCTCATGAAGAAACCATTGGAATGGGTGATATTATAAATTAAGTAGCTAAAATGATTTTGTTTACATCGTTTACATTGTGTCCGTGATTAATTCAGAGTAAAACAACAAATGCACATTGCACAGAGGTATGTCTTTGGAAGGTAAATTTCTCATAGTGTGACAAAAGAGAGGTAAATTGCGTGTTGCTGCCAACTTCGTTATAATTTTTTTAATGAGTTATAATAGATGAACGTCGTGATATGTTTGATATAAGCGTCAGTATTTGTATCTCAATGCTATTTGATTTTGTTTTGAGTCCTCTGACAAGAATTTGCAGCTCAAAACTTAAAATTACCGGAAAATTATGGTAATTTTTGAAAATTACCATATTACCACGGTAATTTACCTCAATTGAAAATTACGGTAATTTACCCATCTCTAGTCACTACCCTTCAGAATCAAGGGTGGCCAACATTGAGGTTTCACTGTATGCACACGTTTGCGAGCTATAATGCTTATTATTATTATTCAACTAAATTTGAAATTCAAATTATGTAATCGAATATTTAAAAGTAAATTAGAAGTTCATAATTTATACAAGGAAAATACTCTGATGCATGAAATGACCTCAAATTAAGAATCAACTTAGATACTACCAACAGCACACAAAATGAACAAAGTCCCTACAGACAAACTCTTCCATCAGGGCATCAGTTACATTTTTAAGAGTTGGATGGCAAGGATGGAGTTTAAGGATGGCAGGGAACATAACACTTCATCCAAACCTGAATATTGCCCTGCAAACCATGTCAAGGACATGTGAGGGGAGATGTTAGGCCTACCGTCACTGAAGGATAGGGGATGAAGGAAGAAAATAAATCAAAATCTGGTTTCTCCGGATGTGGATAATATGTTTCAGTAAGGCAGTTATTTCTTTGGCTTTCATTGAGGACATGAATTCAGAGATAAGAAATTACCATAGATTATTATGTCATCTATGTTGACCCTTGTTTTTTTAAACAAAAACTAGTTTTCTATGTCTTGAGTATAATTCGACCCATAGCCTCTCAACAAATAGATTAAACTTTTTGTCAGGGAATTGGGTGTTGAACTTATCAGAACATTCATTAGCGCTTGTTTTAATTTATTTTGAATACACAAAGGGATAAAAAATTAAGTAATTATCACATCACATCATGATAATTAGATAATGTATCCCCTTCAGGATAATTTTGTGGCATGAATTTTACACTTGTGATGACTATACAATAATACCTTAGCTATAGAGTGACCTGCAGTGTAAGAGGCAAAAGAAATTTTTTTGCCATTTTTTCGGACTGTGCTAACAAATACAGATACCTGCAGCTAAGTATATTAGTGGATATGTGCACTAACTTGTACATTTAACTTTGATAATTTATGATAAAATTAGGGATGGGACGTTCGAATCTTCGAATCCCTCGAATAATGCCTCTATTCTCGAATCTTCGAATCCATTGTGTTTCACCTTGAATCCGAATCCTTAACGTATTACATAATCCTTGCGTTGGTCGCGTGGCGTCTACCAGATGCCAAGCAATTTTCTTTTCTTTGCAAACATCGTGGTTTCATAGTTAGGAATATCAGCTTCCTTGTATCTTATTATTTTATGCTTCTGAAATAGTCACCAAGTTTTTATGTTTTGCCACTCTTCTAGATTAAATACTGATATGTTGTTGTTTTTGGAGTCTGGTAGACGCCACGCGACTACTTGAGTTACAACAGGTTATATGATAATACCTTCGCGATATTCATTGAAAACTTTTCAAATACGTTTATAATTAAAAAAACAACTATTTAAAGCATTTAATTTAGGATATGCGTCTTATTGCTATGCATTTTTGATGGTAATCAATATAACACCTTGAATGAAACTATTACTACGAAAAATTTCATGTGAGTGAACTTTGGCATTTTTTGTAGTTAAAACCGTTATTTCTACTTGCATGCATTTTCTTTAAACATCGCTAAATGGTGTCTGTGAGACGCTGCGTGACAAATACTGTTCCAAAATGTGACGAGACTGACGGAGAGTTAAAAATCTTAGTCACTTACATCCTCAGCAGATGAAAATCCTTGCGTTTATTTCAACCAACCAACAATTTCAACGTTACCGCCATTACCATGAGTGCAATCGAAAGCAATGATAAAATCGATTCTTCGAGAGTGATAAATTCGATAAATTCCTATCAATTCCTATTTCCTGAGCGGGTAAAATCAGAATATGTGCTTTCATCCAGTCTTCTAGCAAGCTTCAAGTAGTATAGTGCTGTGTAATAGAAAATACGAAATAATACCTGAATATGTCTAGTGAAGTGTGGAAGCATTTCACAATATCAGATACAAACTCTAGTTTTGCCATTTGCAAGTATTGTAAGACATCCATATCACGCGGTGGGAAATCGCATAGCACGAGCGCAATGAAGAAACACATGAGGAAGCATTGCTTGTAAATGTTTGCCGCTAAAAGTGACGAGGAGGGAGAAAGGTAAGTAAAAATAAAACACATCTGTTCATACTTTAAATTAATGTAATATTTATTCAGCCCGAGCCTTTATAATCCAATCCTCACCTAATCGTATGAGAGCAAGAAGTATTTTCCTACACTCCATATTTATACGCATTTTATATCTATTATTAAAGAAATCATTGATAGAATTCAAATAATTGCACATTGGTACACTAAAATGACTATGCCAATGAAATGATCAAGCTAATAACCAGAATGGCAGTCTATTTCGTGGAACTGATATTCCGATCCAGCGTTTTAAATCGTGCACGTGATACGTATTCTTGCCCTTGCACATTGAGCTATACTGACATCGAGATTCTCGAGAATAATCTGTTTCTTGTATTTGTGCTTTTTTAGTTTTAATCGCATTTTGATCCAAGCTTCACGTTCCTTACTCAATTATTTTGTTCCTGAAGTAGTATATGAGAAACATTGTGCATCGGCTAGAAATAGAAGTTACTTGCAAATCAAATTGTAAAAGTTTGGTATGTTTCACACTGGCTCCAGGTTTCCTACATTGATATCCTAAAAGCAATGGGAATAAAGTTATTATTTGTAACACCAGCATATTTTATATTGATATCATGAGTAGTTTCTTCTCTAGAAAGTTTTTATGTTGGACCCGGGGCACTTTAACGGAATGTTGAGTTTTTCTTGTGGTTTCTCGTTAGTGCCTATTACTCCTAAAAGCTAAAATTTTCCTGGCAGTTTAGACAGTGAATTTGTATTCTCGTATTATTATCGCTTATGCCCAGGTAGTTTTAATAGATGTTGCATGGTACATATTTAACTAATGTTCATGAAGATATGTTAGCTTTGAACTTACAAACCATTTATGTTGATTATTTATCGAAGTAGCAAATTTCCCATGGGAATACCATCTTTTCTGTTTTTCAATAGTATTTACCTTATATTTCTAGTGATTTACCAGAGTCACCATCCCTTGATTCCAATGCAGAGGAGACAATGCTCTCTGCTTCCTCAAGTTTCTCTGTTGTAATGGACAGCCCTTCACGCGACTTGAGCCCTAATTACCCTTTGCCGAAGAGGAAAAACTCTGGGCCATCACAATTGACATTGAAAAGTTTCATGGAGAAAAAGGGAAAATTCAAGCCAGGTGATCAACGAAGTAAAGAAATCACAAGATTAATTGCTGAGATGGTGTGCCTGGAAAATCAGCCCCGGTCAGTTGTAGAGAATAAAGGTTTTCAGGCTCTGGTTCTCCATTTAGAGCCAAGATACACAATGGCATCTAGGAAGCATATTGGAAATAAATTAATTCCAGAAATGTATGATGAAACAAAAACAAAAGTCAGGGCTATTCTCAGCGAAGCAGAGAGTATTTCCATTACAACAGATATGTGGACATCAACGAGTAATGGTGATTACCTCAGTATAACTGCACACTTCATTGATGCTGACTTTAAACCTCACCATTTGTGTTTAGAGGTAGTGCCTTTTCCTGAAGTGTCACACACTGGTCAAAACTTGAGGGTATTTATTTGTGAAACTCTTAAAAGCTGGGACATAGAAGACAAAATATTTTTGATTGTGCGTGATAATGGGAGGAACATATGCTGTGCTCTTAGTGAGTCTGATTTCAGCCATATTCCATGTCTTGCTCACACACTGCAGTTGGTGGTCAAAGATGGACTTCTTAATAATAAGATGGTGAGTGGTTTGATTGCTACATGTCGGCGTGTTGTTGGTCATTTTAAACACTATTCCAAAGCTACCAAAGTTTTAAAAAAAGCCCAAGTGACTGTGGGAGTTAAGCAACACAGGCTACTGCAGGATGAGCCCACCAGATGGAACTCCTCATTGCATATGCTTACAAGGTTGCTTGAACAAAAGGCAGCAGTTACACTGGCAGCGACATATCTTACTGTTCCTGTTGAATTATATTCTCATCATTGGGAGCAGATTGTAAGTGTTGCAGGCATTGCAAAGATTTTTAATCAAGCAACGTTTGCCGTGAGTTCAGCTGATGTAACCATATCAGAAGTTATCCCCATCATTAACAGTGCAATGCATGAACTGAAGAAACCTGCACCAGTCTCTTCTGACTTACAAGGTGTGAAGAACGACTTATTGACTACACTGAAGTGCCGATACCCATCAGTGGAAAGTAATGAATTCTACGCTGTTGCAACTCTCCTTGATCCAAGGTTCAAAGGAAGTGTTTTTCAAAGTAAGGAGCTTTTGCAACAAGCCAAAACCCAGCTAATTCAGGAGGTTAAAAGCATAAGTGGCACATATCCTGAGGAAAGGAGAGAACTGGTAAGTAGGCTAGCGTAAGCAATTTATCATTTGATTGCTTCTTATTTCATGGTTTATGTAGACATGTTAAAATCTTTCCATTTTCTTTCTTATCATAGGCTCACATCAGATGCTAAGACGTCGATGCATGGAATGTGGTCATTTTATAGTCGTATTATGAGCCCTGTACAAACATCTAATCATTCTGCTACTGCTGAGGAAGAAGTGGAAAGGTATTTGCAAGAAGAGCTTCTTCCTCCTGAAAACAATGCCTTGGAATACTGGAGAAGAGTTGTACATCAGTTTTCAGTGCTACCAAAACTGGCTAGGAAGTACCTTTCAGCACCACCCACGACAGTGCAATCAGAGAGACTGTTCAGCACGGCTGGCATTTTATGTGATAAGAAGAGGAATCGGCTTGATCCTGGACGTGTTAAAATGCTCATTTTTTTAAATAAAAACTTAAAGCATTAAAGTTTTTATATGCTTGCAGTTGGAGTGTTTAATTCTATAGTGTGGAAAATTAATATTAGAATTCAAAATAAATACAAGCTTATGTAAAAAGGACAAGGCAACATTTAGATTCTAGATAAAATTTAGGATTCAAGGTAAAGTTAAGATTTGGATTCGAAATAAGTTTCGAGATTTGAGGGTGAATTTAAGATTCGGATTCGAGAAAAACTGGATTCGACCAATCTCTAGATAAAATAGTAAAGAAAGTCAAGTAATTACTTTCAGTATAATAGTATGAAGTGTACAACGTATTTTAAACATAATAGAAAAGAGATAATCAGTTTTTTATTGGGAGTATTTTTTTTATTTATTTTAATGGGAGTATTGGAAAACAACCTCTCTCCTGACACTTTGACACTAGTAGATTTGTAAAATCCTGATACTTTTTGTCCGAAAAGATTTGTCCAGTCAAAAGCATTCCATTTTTAAGTTTCCGTCTTCCTCAACTTGACTGTGCAATGAATTGTATATTTGTTTTTAATACAGCTACCCTCAACTATATTTCATGAGTTGAGAGTATTAATTCTCTACGGCACATAAATTACCCCATTTCCACTACCATACACAGTCCCTTCAAAAGGATTCTCTGATCTATTGGCAACACTGGGTTAAATTCAGAGATCTTAACACGTTGCATACGGATGGTGAGAATTCTCGTCATTTAAATCCCATCCCCTGCGGACAGATGACGAGAATGGGGTCATTTACCATATTTTTTTTATTACCGAATATGATAGAGTTTGTAAAATAAAAGGATCCATATTTTTCCATTTTTTGATCTGTCAATTATTACTCGAGTTATAAGCGGCGAAAAACCCTTTCGGAAAAGTGGGTGTGGTGCAACCTCTGACGTACATCGACTTCGTCCAATCACAACTGAGACCGCAAAGCTACTCCACCTTATCGCAAAGGGGGGGACACAGCTGGCTCTCCCAATGGGAGCGATTGTGACAGGATCTGTGCGAGCAGACCTTCTAAGAATCCTCCTCCACTCCCTTCCCATAAGAGCAGTCAAGGATGGGAGGAAAATGACATCAATGTTTTCACAGCAGCTTTTTCGGTGGCGTCACCTTTTGCTTATTTTAATTTTTGCTTTATGAGTGAATGGTTTTGGTTAGAAGAATAATTTTTTCACAAAAATTCTTTTTTTGTTTCCATCTAACCGGATGCGACAAACAGACTATACAAAATATGACCTGTCTTGGTATACTTCATTGAAAAATTTCAAAATGTATACAAACCAAAGCAGGAGCTATCTCTCAATGAAGCAATGATTCCATGGAGAGGAAGATTAAAAATTAAGACCTACAATCCAGCAAAAATCATATAGTATGGCTTACTAGTTTGTATGGTTTGTGAAAGTGATTCTGACTAAATTAGTAATTTAGAAATATATTCCACCGAGGGAAAAAAATTAGAACAAACCATCCTTTCTCTTTTGAAGCCTCATCAATTTTTGGCATCAGGTATATGAAGATAATTATTACAAAAGCAAAAAATAGCAGAACTGCTCTTTGATAATAAAATTAGAGTTTGTGGAACCATCAGACCAAATAGAGTGCTCTCTGCATCATTGAAGAGTGAGGCAAAAATTTTGAAATAAGGGCAGTGTACGTTTTCTCGCAAAGGTCTCGCAGAAGTTACTTGTGGTGTGGAAAGAAGAGAGGTGAAGATGATTAGCACTATTCACAGCGCTAAGATGGGTAATACAAAGCTGAAAGATAGTATCACAGGACTTACGATCAAAAACTTTACTCTATTTTGAAATAGAATGAGTGTATGAAAGACGTAGACAGGGCGGATATGTATTTATCGCATTATACAATCGTGAAAAAAACAATTAAATGGTCGAAGAGTCCTGTGGCTAATAAACTGAGCTCTTTTTAATGCTTATAATGTTTACAAAACACTAGATGAATCAAATAGCATGCAATTCAAAGGCTTTCTGCTCCAGAGCACCAAAGTATAGTATTAGTAAAGTATTAGTAAAGTTTCTAAAGTATAGTATTGCCTGATCTTGTTACAAATGAACATGGGAAAACTACAACAAACCCTATTGAAGTGTCCAATGCACTAAACCACTCATTCTTGCACCTTCCCAAGACAGCACTTTCCACCCAAGGTGGAGCTTCTCAAGAAAACTATTAAATATGTAGCTCAATGTATCTTAAGCCCTGCTCGGAGAGTGAGCTGTGCTCTTATATAACCAAGATAGGCAGAAAAAAGTCTGCTGACATTGAAGGAATAACGGGAAAAGTAATTAAAGAATGTGGGTCTATCATACTGAGACCTTCACTCTCATTAGTAAACCAGTCCTTGTTAGAAGGTATATATCCTGACTCCTTGAAAGTTTCCAAGGTAGTCCCGGTATATAAGAACAAAGGTGATAGAAATAATCTACAAAACTACAGGCCAGTATCTATAGTGCCACAATTTGGTAAATTATTTGAGTATGTATTCTGTAAAAGGCTCATTGACTATCTTGATAAGCAAAACATAATATCACTCCATCAATATGGCTTTCAGCAGGGAAAATCGACAGAACTAGCTCTATTTAATGCAATTGACAATGTTACTCAGGAAATTAATAAAAAAAAACAAGGTAATGGGAATATTCTTTGACATGAGTAGAGCATTTGATGTTGTGGATCATGCCATATTACTTAAAAAAATGTGAATCAATAGGTATAAGGGGCATTCCTCTAAATTGGCTTAAGACATATCTTCATGAAAGAAAACAGAGTTGCCTACCGGAAAGATGGGACAACTTATTTCTCCTCCAAATTAGAAGTTAAAAAGGGTGTACCACAGGGGTCAGTGTTGGGTCCTTTTCTCTTTCTGATACTCATCAATGATCTACCCAATAAAATTGTAACCTTTAATAATAAGTGTGTCTTGTATGCAGACGATGTAACCATCTTATCAAAAAGTAAAAATCCATCCACATTAATTGATTCCAGTCAATATATAATAAAATACATGCAAAGTTGGTGTGATGACAATGAACTAATGTTAAATGATGATAAAACCAAAGTGATATTGTTTTCTGCTAGGCACTGCCCAAAGGACAATGATTTGTCGCAATGCAAAAATAATGATCTAAATATTGTGGAGTGTATAAAGTTTCTTGGAATTTATGTAGACAGTAATCTGAAGTGGGATACACATATAGTACACTTGTGTAAAAAACTGAATACGGTATTTTATCTAATATCTGTGCTAAAGCATAGTGTAAGCCAGTATGTTCTGAAAACCCTCTACTATGGCTTATTCTACTCTAGAATGTCATATGGGATTGTAATATGGGGATCTTCTTCCCTACTTAAAGATGTGTTCATTATACAAAAAAAGTTAGTGAGAAGTATGTGTAAACTAAAGTGTCGTGCTCATTGTCGCCCCGTTTTCAAAAGTCTTGAATTACTTACTGTACCTTGTGTATATATATATATCAGTGTGTCATATATGTAAAAAGGTATAAGGCAAATTTTACTATGAATAATAGCATACATACCCATGAAACCAGGAGGTGTAATGACATCCATGTCAAGCAATCAAACCTATCACTGGCGTCCAGAGGGCCTGAGTTCATGTGTACAAAAATGTATAATAACTTACTTGTTTATATTAAAAATATAGAAAATTTTAATGTTTTTAAAAAGAGAGTCTCAGCGTACTTACTAGAGAAATGTTTTTATAGCATAAAAGAGTACCTGCAATGTGAAGTGTAACATTCTTTTTTTTTTATGAATATTGTCTTAATTTTTGACGTGCCCTATATACTTGTGCCCTATATACTTGTATATAGGGCAAGTATATATATATGATTGTATCGTGATATACTGTGTCCTTTGGGCAAATAAAAATATTATTATTATTAAAGAGTGGGCAGCAAGTAGAGAGGAGCCAGATGAGCCAGACTCGGACGAGGACAGAGATAATAAGCCGACAGAGCATGCTCACCGAGTGACATCACCCACATCGTCTCTCGAGAAACCTTGGTAAACATCATCTCATCCCTATCATGGGAATGGGGAAGAAGAAATACCACACCTGATGATGCAAAGTGTGTGCTTACAGAAAAATTAGGAAGGAGATGAGGTATGTGTGCTCAACTTCCGGTGTTCCACACCACAAGGGAAAATGTTTTATGGAATATCACACAGAGGAAATACTGAGACTTTCTGTGAGTATCATTTTCCAAATCCTGTTAAAAAATTTCATTTTTAAATAAGTTATAGTATTTTTACTGTTGCAATGCATTTTCAAATATTGAAGTTTGAAAATCCGCCAGAACAGAGGGTTAAAAGGAATTTAAATACACCGGTACACAACGTGTTAAGATAACGTGCTTCATGCTATTTGGGTGTAGCTGCTGGATCAGTATTTTCATTTTTTCCAGAGACTAGTGTACTGACAGAAGAGCTGGCTTAACTGCTGAGTGAGTTAAAATGAATTAAAAAATTTTGTACAGAAACCTAAAGAAAATTCCATCTAATAAAGATTTTGGCTTAGAAATGAGATTCCTGAACAAATAATCTTTCTGATTCTGTTCATTTCATGAGTGAACATCTTCTGGGTTATATCCCAAATGGCTGCTGGCAACATATGCAACGCAGGGTCTAACTTATAATAAGTAACATTTATATTTAGTTCTTCCACCACTATATTTTCTCACAATAATTTTCATGAGAAATATCTTATTAAAGGCATCACTGCCTATGTTATTTAATGTATCTTCACAATGGCCTGATAGAAAAGCAATGTTAATGAGGACCTTGATCGAACTGTCTTCAATTGGCTCTCCTGGTCACAGGCCAAGTTGATACCTATTTCATGACAGATCTTCTGGGAGTAGGCAAGGGTGGAGGCCCAAATGATAGGGATGGACATATTCACGGCATCTAATGGATGGATCAACAAATTAAAAAAGTATTGGAAATTAGCAGCATTGAAAATCTCTGGGGAGGAGACTGCCATTAGTCCTGATATGGTGGGATGGTAGAGGGCTGAAGGTAGAGGCTGCCATTTTTAACACATTCAGCACGGAGCACGTCTATTCAACAGAAAATGATGCAAGCTAGCCATGAATAACATTTTCCCAACACTCCTCGCAGAAGAAAAAGCCACTAAATGGCGTAGAATTCAATTCTTGGGAAGTATTTCCAATAAAAAAAACAAATTTTTTCCCGCAGGTACATTCAAACCAGCCTTTTATACCAAAAACACATTAAGAAACTTAATCAGCCACGCCAAAGACAAGGTAGACCCATTGCAAAAGAGTGGAGTATATAAACTCACTTGCGATACGTGCCAAAAAATATGCATAGGACAAACAGGAAGGAAATTCAAAACGCAAATAAAAGAACACGAAGCATGTTTCAAAAATAACAATCCCTCATCGTTGTTCGCCAAACATTTGTTTGAAGCCAATCATTTGAGCATTTTTGAACCAGAGATCCTCCATGTGGAGAAGAAGGGACCCAAGCTGGACGCCCTAGAGTCCATGGAAATTTTAAATCATGATAAAGGGATTTTATTTAATGATGTTCTTTTCCTATCCCATTCCCCTTCACCTAACCTCCCGCCCCCTATGGTCACTACCCATCCTCCAAACCCTTGTGACATGGTATGACTCATGGACAACCATACCCTTCTTCCTAGCTTCCCTAGATATTTCCCACCACCACCCCCCATCCCTTCTCTGGCCTTCCAACTCAACCTCTCTCCCCCACCTTGGCCAGCCTTCCACCCCTATTGACTCAGTGTATATATGGTCGTACTTTTCTTGTATTTGTACCTGATGATGTCGCACAGTGACGAAACTGGTCGATTAAAGTTAACTTTGTGAAATTTACAAAGTTTTTCAATTCAACATGAAGCAATTACACAAAGTCTCGCCGCAAACCATCCATTTTACTGAAAAGTTACCCCAAGAGTAGCAACAGTTACAGTAAAAAAATTATGGAATAAAGCATCAATCATGGAGGATGGGTTGAAAAGTTTTAAAGCATCAATCATGGAGGATGGTTTGAAAAGTTTTTATGCAGACATGAAAAAAGAAGAAAAGGAAAAAAATACTTTTCCCTAACAACACTACTTGCCATCCAAATATCATCTAACAACTCTGGAACTAGCCTGTAAACAGTTAAACTGTACTTTCATAGTAATTCAATAGGTTCTAACAATATATTGATGTACAACTATACATACATCATCACCCTGAAGAAGTGACTCAATGCCAACTGGAAAAGTATAGAAAATTAAAATGAAAAGAAATGGGTGAGCTTCCAATCAAAATTGATTGACATACCTGCTGCATCATCAGCTCTGGCTGCATGAGCCATTGTTAAAAATGACTGCCCTACTTTTTGAAATTCTCTTTTGTAAGGTCCCTGATGTTTTTTAGTTTGGTCCGCAGAGGTAGCCATAAGATTTTTCAGGGCCAAATCCATCTCATGGACATACCTCTGAAAGCCATCTGACCTGTGCTCCCTGAAATTTAAAAACAAAATTAGTGATGGAATAATAATTTGAATGCTACAAATATTGCATAGGAAAAGTGAAAAGCCAACCCGATTTTCAGTTACAATTATTAAATTTAGATATGAATTATTATATATTATAAGATTAATTATTATATTATATTATATATATTATATAATGAATTATTATATTATAAGATTAAATATTATTCTTATATTAATACCGAGATAGCATTCTTAACGTTAATTTTCCCATTTCGAGAATCAGAATAATTTAAACATATTAATTTCAGGTACTTCGTGTACACTGGAATTATTCTGGAACTTGAAGGAAACATAAATTTGAAGACATCGCCGAGACGGACTACGACTAATTTACAAATCAGCCACTTTCAATGGCGCGTGTATTTTTGATTGACCACCAGAATTGATTTGATAACATTATTGGTTATATTCTAATATTTCACCCAAAACATGTCTCATCCATACAGTTGTGGCAACAGCACAAAACGTTAACCATCGCAGAAAAAGTGCAAATTGTGAAAAAGCTTGACGCCGTTGCATCAGTTAAGTGTTTGACTGAAACATACTACGTGGGATCTTCAACAATATAGCACATTAAGAAGCTGAAAGAGAAAAATCATCCACATTTACTGTTAAAGTGACATGATCAAGAAGTAGATAACAGAGAGAAAACTATGAAAGAAGATTTAAGTGCTGATTTAAATAGCCTGGTTTCGATTGCGTCAAAGTGAAGGGCTTAGTTAGTATTTCTGGCCAAATGCTAATGCAGCAGGATAAACTATTTCAGAAATAGACGTGATCAATCCAAAATACGTGATTCAGGAAATTTCACGTGCAGACAATAGCATTTCACCGTCCGTTCTAAAATGCGTGGTTTAAATTGTGGCCTGCTTTAAAGTTTGATATATACGAAATAAGTGGGGATTTAAAAATTTTCATGTTTCTGAGGATAAAAATATGATGATGGAGTTTGCAAACATCATCCATAACCCTGAATTAAAGGAAATGGAATTGGTAAATTTAGACGAAAGGATAGCTGGCGGCCACGATATTCTCACCACACAACATATCATATATGATGAAATCATTGAAATGGTAATTAATAACAATAAATTCGAGTGGGGATGAAGATGATCAGCCTGAAATTGTTGAAGGAAGACTACTATTGATGGTCTTTAAAGAATAATCCAGTCCGGTCGCCTGCGGCGACGTAATGATGGGCAGCCATACAACATGACACCCACGCGTTGGCATCGTACTGAATCAGCTGATAAAAAATCGAGCGCGGAAGGAAATTATGTTACACAAAGCACAGCATAAAGGCTGCTTTACACAATACAATTTTTTGTGTAATTTCTTGTACAAACTTTTATAAACTGAACGAAATTGTATGTTTGTCTGAATGGAATTAGAACAGGTTCTATTTCCCATTCAGTCATTCAGAAAATCGCACAAGCATTCGTACAATTTGCAGCTTTACACGGTACAATTTCCTCATACAAGAGTTTGTACAAGAAATTGTACAAAAAATTGTATCGTGCACAGCGGCCTTAAGAAATACCAATTTTATACCCTTTTCCAATAACAATATGAAACTTTTACATATGCAGCAATATGCACAATGCTTAGATTCCGTTATTTTCACTCACTGCGCAAATTTGATAATTTTAAATAATAACTTGAGTATTAAGAAACCATTTCTTTCCGATTATTCGCAGTAACTCTTTTTAAAATAATGTTCAGTAAATGGCAAACGAATATATTTTGTTATAAATAATTGACTCCTTTCAATGAAAACATCCCGGACATCAGAAATAGACAAGTTGCCATGCATGACCCATAGTCCGGCAAAATCCCTAATCCGGCATCACTTCGGTCCCGACTGTGCCGGATTAAAGATGCTCAACTGTAGTACAAAAATAATTCAGGACAGCTCTATACTTAAAAAAAAATAATAATATTGCTCTAATTAAGTTTATCAGTATTTCTTATTTATATATTTATTTTGCATTGTTAAAGTATGCATGTGAAACTGAAAATTGTCTTTTTCCCTCTATTTGCATTTTCCCACAATTTACACTTTTTTATAGTGGTCCCTAGAAAAGTGTAAATAAAGGGTTTTACTGTACTTCATACATGTCCTTTAACCTGTGGATGTACAGTGACATTGTATAAGGCACAGTAGACAATGTAAAGTGAGAGCCATTAGAGACACGATGGAACTTGGAGAAAGAAAGAATTGAACATCTGAGCAATATGATTATCATTAATTATTCAAGTATGAGATTAATAATGAATGATGTTCTCTGAAGGGTTTGGCACAAAGCTTGTCTTACAGGGTCTCTCACTAATTGCTGTAGGTTCCTTACAAGTGATTACCTATTGTTACAACTACAACACTATACTTTTACCCAAGGGATTTCATCAGAGACAGCCAGGGTAAAGTACTAGTGAATATTAGCTCATGGAGGGGAGGAGTTGAGCTGCATTTTTGGCACAAACCAATTGCATTGGCCTGAGGGTGGCAAAAATTGGATGTGAAATGTATAATTTTTTAAGAATGAGTTTTTTTATTCCAAGTAATTAAGTGACAACAGGAGCATTTAGTGGAAAGAAACTCAAAGACATCCTTTTTTCTGTGCACACAAAGTTTGACTGACAACCTCTTAGCATAATTTCTGCAAAGTTAGGTAATGGTCTATGTAGCCATGTATTTCATTTATGGCATTTGATGATTCTTGTATCAGTTAGTTCGTAACTTCAGCACTTGAGATGGAATAAATTAGTGAAATATCCTTGAGTGAGGTGAAATTTAAACTTGTGACCATCAGGTTGGAAACTATAACCCACAATTTTCACTAGTTGTAGTAGTGGGCTTGGGTTTTAGGTGCACCAACAGCTAGAGCCACTTAAGGCCAATGGTGACTGCCCCTGAAACGGTTTTTCTTCTCGCAGCTAGGCAAATAAAGTTATCGACATGAATCTTTCACCATCAACTTTTTTTGGCCAATGAAATTCTTTTGTGCTTTTTACATTTTGCAAAAAATTAAAAAACATGATAAAAAATTACCAAAATGGCAGAATGCGTTGTTATTTATAAAAATCGAAAAACTACGAAGTTTTTGAGTTTCTTCACTAATCAATTCCAATTTTCTAAATAATATTACGAGCAGGTAATAACTAGTAATTAGAATAATTAGAAGTCGCTAAAAACGCGCTGCTAGGAGCGTCACTTGCGGCGAAATCAGGGAACCATTACGAAGCACCCGAGGAGCGATGAGGGAGGGGAGGGAGGGGAGGGAGAGATGCCGCTGGAGGGATGAGGGCCATGCTGCTGGAGGCGTTTAAGGGGAGGGACGAACGAAAGACAAATCTTGCAACCTTGTGTTTTGGCTGAGAAGAGGACAGCGCGCAGGGTGTCGCAAGGTTATGCGTCCCTCTTCGTTGCTTTCAGTCCGTCTCGACTTTTAGTATCGAGAGCTATTTCCAATTGCCTAATATTTGCGTAAATCTTTCAAGAAATTTTTCTACATTCAGTGAGTCATGAAATAATTTACAATTAATTTCTTCGATTTAAATTATCTCTGAAAAAAAGATTATCATGGAAACTGCCAGAAAGGACCATCCTCGAAGTAAGAAAGACGTGGTCTATTCTCATCTGCAAAACGAAAGAAAAGGTCAGCCGGGAGTCTCAGGAAATGGCAAGCGAAGTAATTATTTGGTTGAGGACGACTACAATGAACCAATTCTTCAGATTTTGTACGTTTTTTTGTTTTCATCAAACAGATTCTCAGAAAAATACGCGTTTCTGCTAATGACCTAGCCTCACCGGAACAGATTAAAAATTTAAGATTTAAGTATAATTGTTGTCCATGGCTGATTTGACTGTTTCACCACAGTATGTTTAGACAGTGGTTTCATCAGTTTCATCTTAACATACGAATGCGAAAATGTAGCCGTCACTTTTCTAAAAGTCATTTAATTGTTAGCGATATTATTTTACATTGCAAAAGACGCAATGTTTGTTTCCATTAAATCCGATGAGTAAACCGTGGTACTTTCGGAGAGAGTTATCTTCAGCCTGCAATCGCCACGTCCTATATTCCTGCATTATTTTTGTTTTTTTTGTAATTACTAATTATATAATTAGTAAAACCCCCAGTAATCATGACGAAATGTAAATTGAATTTTAAATCTAATAACACTAAAAAAAAGTGATGGCAAACTATTTTATGAAGCAAAATCTGCGGCAAAATATATTTAGGCCTTCTCAAAGTATAAAATAAAGTTCTTTTTAATTTTGTTTACAAGAACTGCATAGCTTTTTTCTTTTTTGTTGTGAAATTTTGCCGTGTTCTAAATCTCCCTTATTTTTGGTCAAGAATATGGAAATCTCCCTTATTTTTTTCAAATATAGTTGTTGGTCACCATAAGTGGATCATCACGTGGCATGGAAGCTGACATGTCTGTTCAGGCATTTCGATAGAGCGAGGAGATGCAATTACTTTTCTTTCAATACCATTTCCTCGTAGGCAGTGGTGATTCGAGTGCTTTTGAAAAGGTGCGTGAATCCGTTCCATGTGGGAAACTGGTTAAGAAAAGTGATTGTTCTAGTCACGAGGTTACATGTTATACAAAATCCACCTTCAAAATTCTGGATGAACACCCTGAATTGAAACTATTTCTAACAAAAGAAAGTAAAAGAAAAATATGGCTGCAACTCACTAGTTGAGGATCTAAAAAACGGGCCGCTTCGCGTATTCAACAGCACTCGAACTGCAAAGTATATAACTGCAATGATCAGGAGGGGAGGGAAAACATTTTCAACGACAAGGAGATGGGTGCCCTGGAAAGAGTCAACGAATTATTAAAACCCTAGGTATGGAAATCAATTATGCTAGCCATGATTGACACTAGTAATCTGGCGGAGAATTTTGTCGTTAGTGGCTAAGTTTATGGGAGGCAAGCAAGTGAACCGCGGAAAAAGTAGTTTGTATGCTCATCGTGTGCAGGGTGCAGGGGCTTGATTTTCAGCTGGGACCAGGGTGGAATTATTCTGCGTAGAAAATGATATGTGGAAGAAGCCCTTTCAAAAGTATACACAGACTTGGCGAGCGAAGGCCTAAACGCTAACAGTCAACTAGGTGTCTTGCAAAAAAGCCTAAGAGGAAAGTTAGGGAAATTTATGAGGCAAAAGAAACTAAGGATTATGGAGAGTTCTGTCAGAAATTGGACATGGACCAATAGGAAATGGATGTAGAAATCGAAGAGCTGATAAAGAAATTGACGGTTGAGGGGTCAATAGAAGCTCTAGAGAGAGAGAGAGAGAGAGACGCGGGTCCAAACCGAATGTGAGCAATGGTTTGATGAAAGACAGAATATATTGACGTAATCAAATTTTGGTGTTATTTGTAGGAGAAGGGAAAATCACTTGTGAAAACACAAAGAAAAGAAAAGTTTTATGCCCAGTCATCTGAAAATGATACAATGAGATACGGTAGCCTAAATGAATTTATGCGATTAAGAAATATGAGGAGTTAACGGGTAGCAGAGTTTCCATGTGGCCTTTTTGTTGATCCCAGACACTGTTTCCTAGCAGCCTCGCCTGATGGAAAAACAATTGATGCAGCATCATTGAAGTAAAATGTCCAATATCATCGGAACATATGACATTGAAACAGGCAGCTGAGGAAATAAAGTGTTTTTGCGTGGATGAGGATCTTAAACTCAAGAAAACCAATGGTTTTAAACAATAATTATTACTACGAAATTCAGGGACAATTACATGTTTCCCGATATTCCTTTTGTAATTTTATGGTGTGGACTCCTATGGACTGCAAAATCCAAATAATCTTCCGGAATGGTGAATTCTGGAAGAATCGTATGGAGAACAAATTTCTTTAATTGTATAATAAAGCTTTGCTTCCCGAAATAATTGACCCCCGACTTTTCCGATCTATGGAAATAAGAGAACCGGAAATAAAAGTTTGAATAGTGTTAAAGTACATTTATTATTGCCATCTATAAAATGTTTAAACTTTCAATTACATGATACAACCTGCAATGTTGGCTCAAGAATAGGAAATTCATGTTAATGCACCGAATTACTCCTAAGTCATTAGCAGCCATCAATCCGAAAATTGGTACCTATGCTGTAGCTCTACAATCTGCACTCTTCTCAACGAACCTCTTTACTCCCTCATCTTTCTTACCTTAGCGTATCCATTTATTTGCTCACGATAATCTATCCTTGGCCTTCCGTGGTAATTCTATCCGTCTACTATTCCTTCAATGATTGCCATCAGGAGGCTGTTATGCCTCATAGTATGTCCGATGAGATTATCTCCTAATGCAAATCATCTACGGAAAACGTCTTTCCCCAACTCTTCGTACAACTTCTTTATTCGTATTTCAGTCTGTACGTTTGATCTTCATTAATCTTCTACAGCACTACTCATTTCCATCGCTTCCAGTGTTCTCTCTTCTGCTGCTGTTACTGGCCAAGCTTTTCTGTTAAAACATTCAGGTTTGATTCCTGACAGTAATTAGTTGTGAGTTTTTTATTGAATTTTGCTACGAGTAGAACATATGCCCCGCAGCCCTTTCTGAGCAGGTCCAGGGGTTTCTGCAAGCATCAAATGCAGGGCGTAATTTTCTGCCGGGTCCATTTATTCTGGCCGGAATATGATCCGCGTGAGGACTTTGCTCCGGTCACTCTACTCTCTACTACCAGTTTAACAATTCTGCATGTCACTCGAATTCTGTTACAGCCGATTTGATATCAAGGAATGGCCACCTGAAGCCTTTTTTACTCTGTTGATTAGTATTTTATTCCAATTTTGCCTAGAATAAGCTGCGCTATTTTACAGAGGGAACAGAACACGGACTCCTTTTTGAAATCCGTCCTGAAGTAACTTAACGTATGACACTCAGTATAGAAGATAGAAGCAAGTATTTAGCACACATTAGTATGTTATAACATACCATTCAGGCTCGCCACCTGAAAAGTGATTCAGACATCTTTCGTGCCGTCATCTTCGTAGGACGGAGCGAAAAGAAAATTAAAGCGGATTCAGTGGACATTGAGGGAGGGAAGATATTTGGAAATCAGGATAAGACAAAGCATGTCACTGGGGCGAGTAAGTAATAGGTGGCTAGAGGATGTTGAAGATAGCTCTTGAGGGTGGAATGCTTGGAAAAAGGAGAAGAGGGTTGTGAAGCATGTCAGATGAGGGGTGTTGGAAAGTGGTGCGGATGCAAAAAAAATACGCCGAGATGAGGGGGTTGACAGTAAATGGAGATGCTTTGTGAAATCCTACCTTTAGTCTGTTAAAATACTATGATAAATATTATCATAGCAATGGTGATGTGTGATGCGCTGCTGGAAAGAAAATTCCTAATTCCTCTCCTGCCGACCTCTTGAACTCGTCTTATTTCCTACCTTACCAGGTGCTGTAGAATATTTTCCATTTAGTAAGAGCGATGTGGATTGTTTTCGAGGCTACCCAGTGGCTTCTGATGAACATCCTTGGGATTCGAGGCTTTCGCCGCATTGCTTTATTTTTAGGACTATCTTTTCGCCAGTCAGCATGCAGTCTTCTTCCGATACAAATAGTGAAAAATATATTGCAGAAAACGATGAATAAAGAATAATGACCAATGCTTGCGACGGCTTCCCAGTTCCCACAGACAAGGAAAAGGGTAGGTTGCCCGTTCACGCCCGAGGCGAGATGTTGTGGCTAGATGCAGTCCGAGCGAGACATTGTAAAACTGCTGCGATGTTGCAATGTTAGGAGTGGGGCAAGGGTATGGGCGATGTAGGGGAGGGTGCAAACGGTGTCCGAGGGGAGACCAAGGCCATATTTGGGAATGGTCAGGTCACTTAGTTAGTGTCATGGAGCGCTGACAGTCATCGACTGTGGTTCCATCTTGGCAGGGGAGATTCACACCATAGGCCACTCACCATTCGCCTTAACCACACCATCTAACCTAAGTCTTAATCCTGGCACAAGCACTACATCCATGCCCTGGGAGGGAATCTAACAAAATATTGGTTGCCAGACCAGCACGGTTTTCACTTTTGTAATAAGGAAACCTATCTTCCAAAAATAAAAAAAAAATCCATCCACAGATGTCTACTTTCATAATCAACCGGAGCATAGTTTGCTCAGTGTATCTGGAATAAACCTCCCGTCACCACAGGTTTCATATGCTCCTCGATTGCAATGCCATAGCATAACGTGGAAGGTGTTTCTTGCAAGAATTTAGGACACACTATGGTCAAGGCACCAGATTATAGTCTTCTCAAACCAATAACACAGCTACAATAATCATTGTTACTTATTATTTACTGAAATTGAACAGAAAGCATAGCATCATACAAACATGGCATGAGCATTTTTTTTACGTTTAAAAATATCCTTAAACAGGGCTGAAAATCCTGGCGAAAAATATATAGAAGCATCATGGGTGGACAATCTAGAAAATGAATGACAGGCTAATGAGATGATTAAGGTAAATGTGAGTTTATCTTTCTACCACCAAGGAGAGCCAACTTTATCGGTATGTATAGCAAACTGTTCAAAGTCACAGCATCACAATCTTATTTTCTAATACAAACAGCATACAAGGTTGCTGTTTATACATTGCTAAGGGGTCTTAGAGACCACTATCTTGGAGTTGCACTAGTGAAAAAGGAACATGAATGACAATTTCAGCTACACTCACTAATATCACCGTTATTTGTACTCGGCAATTGCTAAAAAGATTCAGAATTGGCACACATTGGGTTTACTGATTCGGGCATAAAACAAGACATTAATGAAAATAAATATCCCCATTGTAAGTGTTGTAATATCCTCATTGTTCTAATAAGGTGGTCATGGGGGTCTAGTGGGTAGTGCTGGGCTACAGACTGGAGGGTCTCAGGTTCAAATCCCAGGCAGAAGGTTTCTGGACACCCCCACCCAAAAATCCTTGCTATTCTATTTTCTGTGTGCCAAAACTTCATAGGAAAGTGCAGCAGGCCCAGGGAAAGGAATTGGCCCCCCTACCCTGAGTGTGTGAATTTCACTGCTAATGGCTTAGTATGGGGTGAGCTCTACCCTCACCTATCAAAAACAGGCCTTTGGGTTGAAAACTGATTTTTTTATTGCTATAATACATGCATCACCATATATTAACAACATGTAAATGAGAGTACAAAGCCAATCCCAATTTATTCCTATCATACAACAGAAATTTATGGAGAATATTATTTTATTCCTCTCATATAATCATTGAGGGAGCGTGGCCTAGTGTGTAGAGCACTTGGCTACTGATCGCAGGGTCCAAGGTTCAAATCCGGGTGAAGCCTTTGGACACCGAAACGAAAAATACACGGGAGTGAGAGGTGGTCCAAGGAAAGGAACTGGTGCCCCTACCATGAATGTGTGAAATTCACACGCCTCTGGCTTAGTCCGGGGTGAGCTCTACTCTCACCTATCCAAACCAACCTTCGGGTTGAATCACTGAGTGAGTGATACAATAATTCACTAAGTACAGGTTATACTGAATATGTGGCTATGAGGATTATAGCACCTGTGTCTGCTGCCAGCAGGTGTTGCTCTGCCATTAAGGAGTAAATTCATTTAGTGGCAGATGATCATAACGATACATATACATATCTGTATGTATTAATGAACTATGAAATGATTTATTAAGCGAATGCCATACCACCTGCACCCATTCACGAGGAGAAAAATTGTGAGTTTGCACTGAAGAGAAGAAGGCTAAGAGGATATTTGCAAGAACTCATGATTGAAGCTTAAGGCAAGGAATAGTTTCAATCAATTTCTAGGAGGGAATAGTACTAACTACTATTAATACTATGTAGTTAGTGGAATTGGGTTTGTGTGCAATAAGCAATAGATCAACTATACAAAATATAAGATCTTGGCCAGAGTCTTTAAGGGTGTTCTACACCTCGCCAAAAAATGCCACTGCAGACTATTTTTATTTTAAATGCCATACTTGTATTATGACAGATACGTCCACCTTGTTTTCATTCTATTATGCGCAAAGGTTGAGTATTTAGTCATGTCTATGAAATTTCTTCTCTGAGCCTTGCAAATTAAGAAATCGCATATTAAACTTTACTGTTTTTATGCGTTTTTGAACGCCTATCGCAGCGGTGTATGAACGTAAATGGAGAATTCCTTCAACAAATCTATTCTATAATCCTTCATATTAAAGAAGAGACTAATGCCATGCGCTCATCTTACGACCCATTACTGCAGCATCTAAAATTGCGAGACGCATCACGTTCACTGAACTAAACGCAAGCTGAGGTTTCCCCCTCATATTTTTCCCACCCAATCTTCCCCTCCTCTCCCCATTCCACTGCTTCATCTCGCCTCCGAGAGGGAGAGGCGGAGGGGGGAAGGCTTCCTTATCTCTAAGCGATCAAGTTTCATCCTCGCTCGAAGAGCAGTGTGGAAGGTTGATGAGGGTCTGAGCGATCTTGGCGAGATATTCCACTGTGTCTGGGCGTCGAGAAAAGGATCAACCTATTTCTTTCAAAACCTCCACAAACTAATTTTTATGCTATTTAATAACACTAATTTGTTTATTTAATACGAAATATCGTGTCGTAAGTTTCATATTTTGACATTGCTATTTAGAGCAATTGCAAAATATTGAGTTTTTGTATTGTTGGGCATTAATTGAAACTGCTAATTAATTGAAATTGGATAATTAAAAGGAGACTATTATAATGCTTCAAACGATTTTTATTTAGTTTTCAACTGCCAAATAACAATGACTTTATAGTTTGAAGTTCATTCAAAAAATGTAAATTAGATGTTAGTCTTATCAACATTGATAATTGAAAAACAATCTTACATTTTTGCAGGAAAATTTGTGGACATAACTCACGCATTCACAAATTAAAACCAAGAAATAACGATAATGCAAGGCGAGATTGTACTTCTTGCACATAAATATCTCTTGTGAGCCACATTTTAAATCTACTATAGAAATTTAAAACGGATAGCTTTACTGAAGATATGTTAGGCACATACCTATTAAAAACAAGCGTATTGGTTTAGATTCAACCGAATTAATAAGATTAGAAAGAGAGAGATTGTCGTACTGATAGATTAAAAATGTCATTTTTCCCCGTACTATAAGAGAACACAATACGCATCATTGCAAAGGGATAGTCAGGTGAAATATTGTAGAGTTGTCTGGAGTGCATAATACATGTGTTAACAACCAATCCCTTTATTACTAAGTAGTTAATAACAGTCAAGCTGCATGTAGCATGTTTCCATGTAGTAGCCTATTGCATGTCAATAGTTCCATGTAGTAGTCTTGTCATGTTTGGTGATCTCCACCCCCTGCCGCACACTCTCGTGGTGGCTTGCAGGGAATCACATAGATGTAGATTTGTTATACCATTTTCTACCGTCACCTGCTACAATAGTACAGTTGAGCATCTTTAATCCGGGACAGTCGGCACCGAAGTGATGCCGGATTAGGGATTTTGCCGGACTATGGGTCATGCATGGCAACTAGTCTATTTCTTACGTCTGGGATGTTTTCATTGAAAGGAGTCAATTATTTATAACAAAATATATTCGTTTGCCATTTACTGAACATTATTGTAAAAAGAGTTACTAAGAATAATCAGAAAGAAATGGTTTCTTAATACACAAAGTTATTATTTATAATAATCGAAGTTGCGGAGTGAGTGAAAATAACGGAATCTAAGCATTGTGCATATAGCTACACATGTAAAAGTTTCATATTGTTATTGGAAAAGGGTATAAAAATTGATATTTCTTACGCTGTACTTTGCATAGGTAACATAATTTCCTACCGCGCTCGATTTGTTATCGGCTGATTCAGCGCGATGTCAATGCGTGAGTGTCGTGTGTACGCCCATCACTACGTCGCCGCGGGCAACCGGACTGGATTATTCTTTAAAGACCATCATCAAGAGTAGTCTTCCTTCAACAATTTCAGGCTGATCATCGTCAGCCCCACTCGGATTTATTGTTATTCATTACCATTTCAATGATTTCATTATCTATGATATGTTGTGTGGTGAGAATATCGTGGCCGCTAACTATCCTTTCGTCTAAATTTACCAATTCCATTTCCTTTAATTCAGGGTTATGGATGATGTTTGCAAACTCCATCATCATATTTTTATCCTCAGAAACATGAAATTTTTTAAATCCCCAATTATTTCGTCTTTATCAAACCTTAAAGCGGTCCACAATTTAAACCACTCGTGTTTTTAGAACGGACGGTGAAATGCTATTGCCTGCACGTGATATTTCCCGAATCACGTCTTTTGGATTGATTATGTCTATTTCTAAAAGAGTTTATCCTGCTCCATTAGCATTAGGCCAGAAATACTAACTAAGGCCTTCATTCTGACGCAATGTTGCGTATTCGATATCGAAACCAGGCTATCTAAAACAGCACTTAAATCTTCTTTCATAGTTTTTCTCTCTGTTATCTACATCTGATCGTGTCATTTTAACAGTAAAATTTTGATGATTTTTCTCTTCCAGCTTCTTAATGTGCTATATTGTTGAAGATCCCACGTAGTATGTTTCAGTCAAACACTTAACTGATGCAACGGCGTCAAGCTTTTTCACAATTTGCACTTTTTCTGCGATGGTTAACGTTTTGTGCTGTTGCCACAACTGTATGGATGAGACATGTTTTGCGTGAAATATTAGAATATAACCAATAATTTTATCAAATTACGTCTAGAGGTCAATCAAAAATCCGCGCGCCATTGAAAGTGGCCGATCAGTAAATTAGTCGTAATCCGTCTCGGCGATGTCGTCAAATTTATGTTTACTTCAAGTTCCATAATAACTCCAGTGTAGGCAAAGTACCAGAAATTAATATGTTTAAATTATTCTGATTCTCGAAATAGGAAAATTAACGTTAAGAATGGTATCTCGGTATTAATATAAGAATAATATCTCAGCAGGTTATGAAGCAATGTTCCGGTTAAAAAACGTTTCAGCATTTTCCATTAAGTACCAGATAGTCATGGCAAAATTGCCGGATCATAGGTGCTCCCGGATTAGGGGTTCCCGGATTAAGGGTGCTCAACTGTATGAGAAGCAATATCCTGCCTCATGGAATCTGATAGACTCCCTTTCCTGTGTGCGGCCCTATTTCGTGATTCTTGTTCCTTTGCTATCACATCCAACCGTGATGTCCTCCACTAGACCTAATGTCATGCATGATTGAAAATTTAGTAATGTAATGTTACTATCATTTACGATCCTGTGCAATTTCCAATTGTTGATGATGCACTTATCAAGTGCACTGTTAAAAAGTAGCCACGAACATCCTTCCCTCCTGGCTTTTATTTTGTAGTTGCCAACTCCGTTATTATGGACATCCACCCCACCCACATTATTCACCCCTGTTATCAAATGATATGCTATTTGGTTAGTGCATATTCTCAATGTTTTTCGTGATATTGCCTTAGCTTTTTGCCTTGGGAAGAGGAGATAAGGGGCCCAACTATGTTATAACGGCGAACACTAAATTATCTTACCAATGCACTATGAGTATTTAATTATTTTCGTCATTTTGGCAATAGCAAGTTCCTTTCTTTCTCTCACTTAACGTGCGATTGATGGTCAGAGATACTGAAACATAATATTAGTTTCTTGAACCTTGGCATGCTTTCTCGAATGATTTTTCACTCTTTGTCAGGATATTAGCTCCAATACATTTCGTTTATGGTTGACAATGGTACCCCGTAAAAAATATAATTGCCAAAAACCTTTCCGAGATTATCGTGTATTATTTGGTGACTGTGATTCTTTATTTATCGCGAGTATATTTGACACTGAAAATGAAAATATAGCCTATATCGCAATCAAAAATTAAGAGAAAATGTCAAGAGGTGTCATACTTTCGTGTGTATTTTTAGCACTTCTGGAGAAATAGCCTAGAAATAGTAGCATTTTTGGTAAAACACATTTTTGTGTACCTTATCCCGATGAGGAACTCACAATTTTCTTCGTTTTTATCATAATTATGTCCTATAAGATCTTACAAACATTTGTTCATGGGTTTTTTGAATGGGTTACAATGCGAACTGAGTCCAAATGAGATTCAAACCCATATGTAGTTATTATTTACAATTACACGTTAAATTACATTTTTTCGTAATAGCATTTACTTAGTTGACTAAAATAAATATTATTACATGAGGCACAATCAACTTGTACGACATGATATAAGGATTTGAACCTTTCCGGCACCATATCCGCACTTATTGAACAACATATCCCTCTGTAAGGCGCTACCCCTATCAATGTCGACACAAAAGATAAAAAAGAATTACCAAATTTGCTCAAGCTATCGCCTGCGTTGCATTTCATTAATAACATGGTTAGCATGATTAGGGGGCTATATTTCAAATCGTTAGGGGGAAAAATCAAGTAGCCTACAGGATTTGGCACGAATTCAACAGTATGAAACAGAAGGCAGATTTTCGCACGAGGAATTATAATTTGTTTCCACAAAGCAGCAACCATATCTTAGACTTAGTGACAGCTCGTAATTAGGGAAACTTTTGCTCTTGCAGAACAGAGCCACTGACCTAACTACATCCTGATGGTATAGCAACTGAGACTCATTTAATGATAACGTATACCTAAAGATGACCTAAAATGATTGAACTTGGCTATTCATGATTATTACTTCACTCTATTCCATGGACCCTTCGGTATTTATCAAATGTACAACGACATTAACCGCAGGCTAGTTACTCAGAGGATCATTTGTACAGCATGTGACAGTTGAGCTCACCGCTTAAACACAAAGAAATTTCGCTCCGACGTCGCTTGAACGTGAACTAGTTCCTTTGAAAGAAACAAATAGACGATTAGTTGCATATTCATTCAATAGGGTAGTTTCCTTCATCAAAGAAAACAGACTTCATTGATTACGATTTGTGCCCTGCCATAAATGTATTTAATTTACGCAAAAAGTTTGTATTGAGAAATCCCAGTTTACTAGAGAATTAAATGTTAATTTTAAGGCCATTTGAAAAGGCTCTGAAATGGCGGGGTGCGCTGCCTTCATGCTGACGTAACAGGTAGGTAGTTTACGTTGCGAGGCATAGGAAAATTCATCTCCTGAACTTACCGTTGTATTTCAGGGCCCCACAGCTCTAGTGAATATTTATTAGTATTAGCCTGTAAAAACTATCAAAGTTGGAAAAGTATTCTCAGTTAAACATAGTATTATTAGTCATTTTATATGCTCAAGGACGTCCTGCTCGCTGTGTCTTCTGCTACGACCGCTACGACGAAGCATGGCGTGAAGGTCGTGCGGCGATGGGCGAACTACATGGTATGCTTGTGAAAGGAATACTAACTGATTTTAAATGAATCAACTGCATAAGTAATGTTAAATAAATAAATAAAAGTTAATTATAATTAATTAACGGAATAAATATGCCTCCAATACTTGTTCATAAGCTTTAATGGAGTGCAGCGTCTATTTGGAAGCATCCGCAGCACCACCTGGTGGCAGGTAGAGGAAATAGTTTGAAGTCAAACGTAGGATTAACCGGCATGCAATAGTTTGCCGTCGTGTTTTCGCGCCATTGATTTTTTTCACTTTTTAATAATGAGGAAAAATACTTAACGTCATTTAAAAATCGAACAGCTTAAAACACGTGCTCCAGAGGTTATTAACTTTCGATCAAGGCAATAAAAAAATAATAGGAAACTACCCTATTGCAAATAGTTGAGGCGTATGGATTGAAACACTGATGTCTCTATCAAACCATTTTTCGTTTCTTTACCGACAATTTTTAATTCTATAGTTCCTTATAGCCACTTGGTCATGAAATTTAAAAGAAAATGTTTCATTTCCAAAAATAAAACATAGGAATATCCCCGGAGTATTTTCATGAGGTCAAAAAAGTGGACACCTTATGCCCCAAAAGTGGCTACTATTAACTCATTCACAAATTTTTATCTCTTTCGTGTTATATGATCACACTTAGAACTTTCAATTATACGGTTCCTAATATTAAAACTCGGATATTGCACAAAATATGCGAAACAGCAAAAAAGTTTCTGTTGAAAATGAGCGCTATCTCTGATTTTAAAAAGTTCATTTATTTCTTGGTAAAATAAATTCGACGAATTATAAGATACTGGGCTGTAACGTCATCCAATCAGATGACTTAACACTGCTTAATTAATATGTAACTTAATGTCTGCTCAAAGTTTTGGAAAATGCTCCATTTAATGCAATATTTCAGTTTTTTAGTTATAAAATATTCATCATCATCATCGGTCAGCAATTCTAGGATTGGTTTGACGCAGCCTTCCACTCGGATCTTCTATCGGGCAACCTTTTCATATCAGCAAAATGCCTCTTTTTTACATCCTTTACAACCTGTTCTATGTATCACATACGAGGCCTACCTACAATCTTCCCGTTCCATTTCCCTTCGACAATTGTCTTCATCAGGCCATCGTCTCTCAAGATATGGCCAATTAAGTTGTCCCGTTTCTTTTTAGTTTTCAGGATACTTCCGTTTTCTCTCACTCTTCGTAGGACTTCCTTGTTACTTACTCGGTCGATCCACTTAATCTTCATCATTCTTCTGTAACACCACATTTCGAATGCTTCCACCCTTTTCTTCTCCGCTGATTTCATCGTCCATGCCTCACTGACGCTAAGAAACATGCTCCAGACGTACTTCCTGATGAATTGTTTCCTTACTTCTATGCTTGTATTTCTAGCTGTGAGTAGATTCTTCTCTTGATAGAATGTTCTCTTTTCTTGGGCTATTTTCTGATCTTTCGTGCTTCATCCATCTTTAGTTACTTTGTTTGTGACTTTTATTACGTCAGTTGTGAATTATAAACAATGTGTTGGAACCACTACTTAATTTATGTTGTTTGCAGAACTCCAGTAATCTTTCTCCTCTTTCGTTTCGGTTCTCCAACCCATATTTTCCAGATATTCTTCCATATTAACCTTTGTCGACGACAGCGTTCCAGTCGCCTAAAATAATTAGGTTTTCTTTTCGTCTCACCAGTTTTATAACTTCTGTGATATCTTCGGAGGCGTCTTCCATTCATTCATCTTTGTAGACCAACGTAGGCATGTAAACTTGCACCACAATGGTATCCGTAGGCTTCGTCTCAATCTTCACCATTATAATCCTCTCACTGTAGTGCAGGAAGCTCTTCACACGCAGTCCTGCACTCTTCCTGAGCATTATGCCTACTCCAGCGTGACCATTCAGTGATCCGGTGTGAATAATTCTGTAACTTCCGCTCCAAAAGTCTCCTTCTTCGGGCCATCTCATTTCACTGATTCCTATTATGTCGAGGTCCATTCTCAGCATTTCCACCTTCAGGTTCTCCAATCTTCTGTATGTCCAAAGTGATCGCACATTCCAATTTCCTACCCTAAAATGTTTATCACACTTGACTGGTGTAGTGCCTCAGGTAGCCCCGCCCAGAGATCCAAATTGGGACTATTTTACCTCAAGAATATTTTACTCTAGAGGGTTCCATCACGTCTTGATATAAAGAAAAGAGTGGAGTAGCTGCGACTCCTCGGAATAATGATGTGGTGGTTTCCCCTTGCCTTCCACATCGCAGTACTATAGCTGTTAAAGTAAATGTTACCACCCCCCTAGTGAAATGAGTGTCGCTCTACCGACCACTGTGGTCTCCACCTTCACTCATGTGAAGAAGAGCTGCTGCCCTCTCCTCTGGGTGATGGGAAGCGTAATTGTTGGCGGTATCTTCACAGGATCTGTATTAATTGAAGGCCTACCTTACCCAGGGATAGACCAATGCACCCTCGGACTGCCGTCACTTTTCGTCCACGATTGCTTATTCGACGAGTAAACTCGCTTATCCCGCAGCTAACCTCTATATCTATAGGTCGACCCACCATCCTCAACCTGGCGAATGCGAATACTGATAAATAAAACTTAGTTATAATTAAATTAAAATATTCTCAATGCACATCTTCGTAGTAAATTTGCTTCATGGGTTCCCGATATGCAAAGAAAAAACATGCATTTAGTAGTGTTCGTTATTTCATGGTCATATGCGACAAGTGAAACTCTCCAAAAAAGACAGCAGCAGCAAGGCCTATGAGTATGGAAAGGGTACGGAAGGAAAGGATTTTCCACAAATCCGTAGCCCTGTAGATGCTCACATAATTTAGCTAACAGTTGCAAACCTCCGGAACCCTTCAAACAAAATTTCAGTTTTATGGTTTTGGTAAGGAATTCTCAAAAATTCGCCACTGTACGATGGGTGGATTTTTTTTAGTTTTCATAAGGGAGCTCTTGAGGAAGATGGCTGTGTTCTCCAGCGTCTAGAAGGGACGGCGTTATGGAAGAGTCCACGAAGCCTTATAGATGAGCGCAGAATCGTAAAGGATACTACAAAACAAAGAGGAGAGATTGCAACATGCAGAATTCGATTCACAGAGAAAAAACCGAAAAAGCATTTATTTCGCGATATTAAATTTACGAGATAATTAAATGTAAGGGCTCCTTCGTAAACAATTTTCACGAATTCATTACTGATATTGTATTCATGCCTTCATTATAGAACAATGTGAGATGGAAACTAAACCATCTGAGGCTATAATATTCTTCGCGAAGGAAAATACTGAAAAGGAAAGGTGATAAGAGACATTAGGAATGAGAAACTTCCTTGGAGCTGCTGTGGTAATAGCCATCGTTCCAGTGGTTTCCTGCTCTTCTCTTTATTTATATTTCTCAGTATTTTGTCTTTCATTAATTATATTCATTTCATGACTAATCTCCTAAGCCAGGATACGAATCCCTGCAGGACCACCTTTGATTCCTCAAGTCTTCAAAGTTAAGTAGTCGATCTGGAGACCGAAAACCAAGAGAGAGAAGAGTTCCTCAAGTCTCTAAGACTCAGCAGCCATGACAGAAAGAGGCTGGAGGAAATCATAAGGGATCAGCACCGCTGCAAGATGTGGATATCAGAAAGATTGAAGAGTTTAACTGCTTCTTCTTTCGTGCGTATTTGTAAATTATGCCGCACAACTCCCCACGCAACATTGCCAAAGATTTGCTTTACCCTTCGTTTGCAGGAAGTAAAGCCACGCAATACGGGGAAGTAGCTAACTCAAGGCAATAGCAGGGTATGAAAGGCACAGCGGGGACAAAGTTTTTCTAGCTGGTCTCTTTGTGGTCAAAAAACTGCCTTTTCTGGCAACCCCGCCAGATTGCCAATTGGAAAGCGATATTAGAAGTGAAATGCTTAAATAAGTGCAGGGGTATTTCTCCTATATAGGCAATAAATAGGAAAATAAGATCCTACTGTGAAATTAAAGAAGGAGAAGTAACATTAAAGAAAAATAGCTATTTATATTATCAGGTGCAGGGTCAGCTGCATATTACGGAAAAAAATACTGTGTTTTTGGTGTGGATTCCGTTTGGAATGCTATTTCAGAGGATTGAAGATAAGATGGAGATAAATAAAAAAAATTATATGGAGCACCTACTTCCCGAAATCGTGGATCCTCATTATCCGAAGGGCGTGAAGATCCGTTAAACAGCTATGCAGTAATGGTGAAGATAATCAGTGAACTTTAATAATTTGTTGTTACACTCTTTCTAAGAGTAATGTTAATATATTGATTTTATGTGCTCATAAACTGTATTTTCATTGTATTATTGCTTTATATAACAATTTTGATTTCCTGTGCTAATGTTAGTTGGTAATTTGTATACGACTTTCTACTGAAGGCTGTTATTTACGCCATTTATGTTACTAGGAAATAATGCTCAACTTTTAATTTTGTGTAACAATGCACAGAATGGAAGAAATACCTTATTTACGAATGGTTAAGTTAATTTTCAGGGTGATCATACTGCTTATCATAATTACAAATTGTAACTAATGAGTGCATGGTAGCCAAGTAGGTAGAGCGTTCAGGTACAGATTCAATTCCGGACGAGGCACTTTGGCATGATCTCGCGGTATGAATTTCAGTATCAGAGCTTTGTTGTGTAAGTCGGAAAACTGGCCTCTTTACCCTGAATGTGTGAATTTCACTCGCCTTCCGTCTTAGTGTGGCGGAGCTCAACTCTGTCAAATCAGTAATTGGGTTTATAATTGAGGGAATTATTGTAAATATGGTGAATTATCTGCGAAGAAAAAAGTTTTTTCACTAATAATCTCAATTTAAAATGGCGTGTTAATAAATGAGGAGCATTGACCATTAATACCATTTAGTCCGTTTCATTTCTGGTGTGTATAAAAGCGTATTCAATTTAACCGTAAAATCATATAGATAAACGAAAAATGTAAATTCACAACGTTCATACACGAAATTTTTTGTTGCCTCCGCCATTGATATTCAAGAAAAAGTACTCTGGTAACAATTAGTGGAAAATCAGTGAGCGCTTTGGCCCTGTAAATCGTAGGTAACTGTAGAGAAATAACATTGAACTTTCACATTAATGAAAGACAAGACTCGGAGTTAGTCGCATATGTTAGGGGAAAGATGATATTAGAGCTTAATTAAATAAGCTCATTAAAAATGCTCACAATTACTTTACGAGGGCAACGTGCATGTAAAATAAATCATGGAGGACTAATTCATTAACTGCAGTCCATAACATTTGACAACCACTAAAAGCTGAACTATAAATCCCAAGGCAGCGCCGACAATCCCAGAACCCTTTAGGTGTTTTCAATTTTAGGTAATTGCTGACCTTTCTTACTTTCGACTACAATTAGGACGAGGAAAATATTTCACACTCGGCTCCGGAAAGAGAGCCCTCGACTTTATCTGTGTTTTGAGTAACTTGATCACCTTGCTCTCCAGTCGCCGCCCCCGAAAAATCCCAGCTGCGACATATCAGGCCCCTCCCCTCAACTCCCCATTCCACTTTCCATGGTGGCGATGCTGATGGCAACTCACAAGAACTACTAGAGCCGTGAGATCATGGTGAGATGAGAAACCGTTAAATCGGACGATTCAAAATGCGTTGAACAGCCTTAAGGAGTTATATGGTAATCACAAAACCTAAAAAAGTCATCCATTTTTTATTAACTCTTGATTTTAATTTATATTTTGCTTTTTTTGTGGTTTGCAGCCCTGCTGCTCATTAATCTCAATCAGATTATTAGAAATTTTTCAGTAAAGCAAAGGGCAGGGAATGTTCCTCATATCTTGTGAAAACATTTACCATATATCAGTGGATTATTTCCAAAAGGTAAATTGTTGAAAGGACAATTGCAATGCACTCACGTAGGCACTGGATCCAGCAGTTTTTCTGGAGCTTTTAAGGCAAGGAAGTAATTTGCACCAACTATTTCATCTTTCTCTGCTTTTCTCTTGCCAGCTTTCCACATTTTTTCATCTGTACACGTTATGAAATGCTGCCAAACCCAGCACTGTGAGAGTACTGGATGTTTACAAACGTAATCAACGAAGGCTTGAAGCTGTACTCTACGATGCTCAATGAACATTTCTTCATACCTTCCTGCAAGGAAAACAATATTTGTAACTACTAAGCATAGTACAACTTAACTTCCTCAGTTTCAATGGGTTAGAGTACAAGTAAATTTTAAAACAATTAGAAAATACAATTTAAAAGTATACAATAGTAGTCTCTTAATTATATCGAGAACTGTGGGGCAGCATGTATAACTAAAAATTTAGAAAATGAAAGAGATTAGGTATCAATAAAAATTATTTATAAAAAACATTAATTTAAATAAATGGCTTTGAAGACATACTTTCATTTTAAAAAAATCGATTATAGCTATCAATTTCCAGTTATATTTTCCCTAAAAAATGTTACATGATAGAAGCTAAATTAGCAAAACTCAAGTTGTGGTGTTGGTCTGCATTTCTCCACAGTTGAAATTGACTACATAACATGCTTCATGATACCTTGGGTAAATCCAATTTAATATCAAAGTTGCATTCTCAATTAGAGAAAGAGAGAATTTAGCTAGCGGTAAGGAAAGGTCTGTCAACAAAATTTCTGTAGAATGAGAGTGAGTAGGTTGTGATTGGGAAGAGGGTATTAGAGAATGTGAACAACCCTTTAAATAACCACTACCTTCCCTGACTGTAGGGGCCTCTGAACACAAGAGCGGCATGGGCCCAGTCAAGTAGAAAATGCACATTTTCTTGGTTCATTTGGCATCTTTCATGCAGCCACTGCTAATTTTTAGAAATGAGGTTCTTGTGACTGTGAGGTAGGCCCCTTGGCGCTCATGATTACAACTTGGAGATGATGATGAGACAATACGATATCTAGATGGTAAGCATCCTCAGTATTCGGATCCTCAAATTTTCTCAAATCAATAATATACTACATATTGATTCGAGAATAGGAAAGTAGCAACCTCCCTTTGCCAACTCTCTTCTTGAAATGAGAGAGGGGAAAGAGGAGAAAGGGGTTCTTCCACCTCCATTAGAGTTCATTGCACAGTTGAGTATCTGTGGTAATAGAGGGGGAAGCTCAATGGGATAATCCAAAGTGACGAAAAATCTGTTGATATTCATTCTCCTAGCAGTTTGACCTTCATTTCAGCATCATGTTTTCTCTGCATATTGTGTGCCTATTCCATTTAAACAATCATCGTTGTCATTCAATTTGGTTTATCTGTCATTCATTCACTAAATTTATATCTTCAAAACATTCCTCCAACTACATCAATTTAGAGATGTGCAAATATTACCCACAAATACTCAAAATACCTTGAATTCTAGAAAGATATCAACATTCGAGACTTCAAATAGTTATGGAAAATGAATTCGATATTCGAGATCTCGAATAATTATGCTAATTACCCTGTATTTGGCATATTGAACTACATCATATTAATTCAAAATTGAACAGAACATAGTCATTAACACTTTCTTCTCACCAATTAAGGCTTATAGAAGTTAGTGTATTCAACAGTCCATAATTGATAGAAAAAATATTTTATTATGTAGTTTTGAAATTTTAAAACCAGAATTAATTTTTTAAATTTTAATCAGCTTGTAGCTTTTTACTTCAACAGGAAATAAATTAATTTTCAGAATAACATTTAGCACATCAATTTCAATTATAATATTTGAGACATTCGAAATTTGAGATATTCGAGTCATGAATTAATATTTGAATTCAATATTCGAATTCAGGAAATCTGCTATTCGAACCATCACTAAAACAATTATAATCAATTATGTGCATTGAATATGCCCCATAATTACACTCATCATGAATAATCTGAGGATATACAGATTGCAAAAATTTGTATAATACTTTTTAACTTCCACATCTCATATCCACTGCATGCTTCAATATACTTGTATGCTTGCAATAGCATCAATATACTCCTAAAATCACAGTAAAAAATAAACGTAGAAGAGAGGCATTACGTCATTATGAAGAGGTTGGCCGATAGAAGAATTGAGTGGAGGGCTGTATCAAACCAATCCTGGGATTGTTGACCCATGATGATGGTGATGATGATGGCATCTCATATCAAGGCAGCTGACACATGGCTACAGTTCACATCTGAGTAGTCCGAGTCCAATGTGTCCACCCCAAGCTATAGCTGACCTAGGCATCTAGGCATATGTCTCTTCGGCGGTGATACGAGGTCATCTTGGGAGTTCTGAGTTTCCTAACCCTGAGTGCTTTCCCAGCCCCCTCTCAAAGTGAACAAGTCAAGGTTGCAGACCAGCCCTATTCCCAAAGACGTGATGCCACAGATGCTACTTACCTCTTTGTCTGCAGTGGCATGCTCACAAATTGATAATTAGCCGCTGCTGCTAAATTAGCCACCAAATCTCTCTTGAACACCAAATGATACTTAAGTTCTCAGAAGTGTCTAATATGACCAGCTTCCTCTTCAGCGAAGAATTATACCTTTCGAATCAATCATAATTCTAAAGAAAACCTATCAAATATTAAGTAGCCAAAGAAGCAATATAAACTTGCTCGCCCAGGTCACAGGGGACTCACCATTATAGCAGTGCCATACATGCTGCATTCGGCGAGCACCAAGCAACTGCTCGCCAAATGATGAGTGAAGATCGACACACTGCGGGTGGGTTGAGTGATGAAAATGGGCACTCAGCAAGCATCGAGGAACCCATTCATACCGCTTGGCATTTGGCGAGCACTTGCTCGGTTTTTGTCGAATGCCACATGTCTGGTGCTGCCTTAATACAACATTGTCGTGGGCATAATTGGATTACCAGTTGCAGGAAAACCTTTTTACTTGGGCAGAATGTAGCAATTTTGCAGTCTTGAATACAACCACTGTCTGTGAGAGAGACAGAAGTGGTAGTGGTTGGGGAGACTTGTTGAGGGACTGATACGCGGTCAGTATATCGAACCTTGGATAATATGCACTCTACTACATAAGCATAGGGGGCTTGTTCACAACTGTGCCCTGCCAATACGTAATAATTATTACTCGTCCCTTGATTTCTCATTTGCACATGGAACTGAAGGTAGTTATTAAAAACTATTTTACACGAGGCTGTCATTGAATTGTCTGACATGTGGAGAGAATCATCATGAAATTGCATCTTGTAGAGCAAAAAATGACATGTGAAAGTACTAAAATGCATGGACACCCGAGTGGAAAGTAGCCTATGCATTATTTCCAGGTTACGATACTGGTTTCAAATTATAGTTTACTATCTCAAGTAAAACCATCATAAGACAACAACAATGATGGAAAGATAAGTTAGTATTTTGAATATATGTATTTTTGAAAAGGAAAAGTGACAAATAGTGCTCACAATTTTATGCAGTTGTGGCAGGTCTCAGAATCCATCTCTCATACATATAAGGATTATATTGTAAGGTTGAAATGGCACATACAAATAAAGTGAGCACTCTCATCCCTATGACCTAACATCTTCTACTGTAGAAATTATGGATCAGAAATAAACAAAGATAACATACCTGAAATCTGCTTGTCAGGCAAGGGAGGGATAGGAATGGGGGAAAACTTGTCTTCCAGTCTCTCGTGCAGCCAATCAAAATGCTTATACCTCCTGGAAACCTGTATGTTGTTAAACTAAAAAAAAAAAGAAATAAGACTTAGTTGAATATGTTCTCATTTATAACATGGAAAAAAGAGAAGAAAACACTCAACAACTTTCAAAGTATTGGAACTATTTTAATTCTCATTACAACCCTGAACTCAACATGTAATAATTCCCATTATACTCACACTAGGAGTGATCTGATAAGCAATGAAGCTTTTCAGTCCTTTCAGCTTTGACTCCTTTTTTGGGGAAGAAACTATGCATGAGTAGGGATCAGAAATTGGATTCCACAAAACTCCTTGTTCATTGTCCTGCAAAGAACCAATTCATACGTGTATATATATGATCCATAAAACAGTAAGAAGTAACAGACACCACAAGACAGATTGACCATTGATTTTCACCACTCGCTGGCCAGGAACCTTTATTAATCCAGACAAAATTGCAATTGGAAATTTGAAATTCCCACCACAATGAGACCAGATTTCGTAGCAGGTGAGAGATGGTGCTGAGTGTACTGTCACTTATTCTGTTTGTTTACCTTGTTAATCCTTCAATTTATATATTAATGCTGTGGTGATTGCTGAATAACAGTATATTATTCGCTAATTTTTCTTTCTACTAATATCTGTATACACTTTAATTGCTTAAACCTCTATTTTGTTTAACTACTTAATACAGTTATAATATTTTTTACTGCAGGTTGACAAGAGGTGGATCATCACTTGGATTTCCAACCCCTATTTTTTAGATGATCAGTTTTCAAATTATTTTTCTCACACTTGAAACAGAAATGTTTAAGAAATTTTGCAAAATATAATTTGCAAGTTACTTATACATATTTACTTAATTAAATTGCATTTACCAACATTTAAATCAAAGCTAAGTGAATAATTCAAATCAGTAATTTTTTTGCTTACGTCGAAAAAAATGGGTGTTGTAATAAGGGGGAGATAATTTATAATCCGTGATTAGTAGTGATAGTGCAACAATAAAGCAACCTTAACATTCACTGGTCCATAACCATTAAAGACTGCATGCCAGAGTATGAGCCTAGCATGGCCTAGAAACCAAGCATGCCAGAAAATCAGTGGTCTACCTATATTAACAAATGCTAACAACTATTCACTAACAGATGTGATAAGCCATCTGTCATTACTTCCTGAGGTAAACAGTGTACTGGGTTCCAGTCAATAGAAGCCACCCACTGATCCCACCAATCATATTTATTACCATGGTAGAAGCATGCGCAGTAGAATCTCAATACACTGAGTGCAGACAAATTCACAATTTTACTTGTTTTAACCCTTTCGCGCCGGAGTCCTACGCAGGAAAATGCTTTCCTTCTTACAGGTTCCTCTAGAATATTATTCCACTCCGTGTACGAAGCTCTCTTGAAGCTAGGCTTCGAGCAGGTATGTCTTTTCCCCGCTTTAGGACCGGACCCAGCGGGGTTCCCAACCCTTTCCTCGGCCACTGACCAGAGATTATCTTCGCCCTTTTCCAAATGAGAACCCACCTCGGCCTGTGTCCGCGGTCAACTATTTTGAATTCAGTGATTTTTGTTAAATAAATAATAGTAAGACTTTAAGTGGGGGTTAATACAGAAATAAATTCCTGTTGTTATAAATACCATTTAGAGATTTTAAACAAAATTCTAATGTTAATATTAAGATATATAGCACAATAGACATCATTAAATGGTTACAATATTAATTATTTGTGTTGTTTCGCAATAGAAGACGTCTGCGCATAATCCAACCATACCCGTGTTTTATATAAATGCACATGCACTTTTTTTGGTGCTATACCTTCATCAGAAAACATTTTTATGTAAATATATTCGCAATGGAAGCGCGAGATAGATTTTTCTGCCTAGCAATTATTTATTGAACCTCCCAATATTCCATCAAGCACGCATGCGGTTTTCTTCTAGTTTTAACATAAATGATTACAACATAATGATCACTCTTTACCACAACACACAGAACAAATTTGAATGCTTTTCAGATTTAAAGATACTTTTTATAGCTGAATGGCAGTAACACCAAAAAGATTCAGTTACAAGAAAGTAAAGTTTATTGACTGCTAATGTTAGCATAAACCACACCCTTCAGCGGGATTTTCAGCCTTTAATGTAGATATAATAGATTTCACGGTGTGTCACGTGGTATTACCATTACGGTTGTTTTCCAATATATGTTCATAAACAAGTAAAACGGAGAGAAAAATATCGGTACTACCTTATCGTCAAATCATAAAAAAAACATACGTCTTAGTTCCTCACATGCAATGAAAAATTCTCCCAAATCGGTTTGAAGTCTCATTGACAGGTGAACTCTGTTAATAATAACATTAGAGTTCCATTTAAATTTTCTAGAGATTCAAACAAACCTAAGGAATTAACTTCTGGAACTCAATAATGCGATTTAGAAACAAATATTATTTTGGTTTTCCCACTGCATAAACAAAAAAAGTGACCGCGAACAACTGCCGAGGGTGAGGCTCGCGCTGCGAAGAAGGGTCGAGATAATCCCCGCCTCTAAGCTGAGGAAGGGTCTTCAGACCCGCGAGGAAGGGTCCTTTATGAAACCTTGGACCTTTTCTGCCTACCTGGCCCTAGCAACGTTTTAAGACGCCCTTTGTTCTCTTGCGTAGAAAAATCTGCGGCGTTTATACACGGCCTTCGTTCATAGGAGTAAAAATTCTGCGGCGTTTATAAACGGTGTTCGTAGCGGAAGGGTTAAGGAGCAATTGTTTTAACAAATGCAAATGACTGTATTTTTTTGGGTATAGGATGCATTGGTCTCTCTTACACGCATTCAAGAATAAAAATTATTTTACACATTATTCAACAGTGTTTTCTTGGGTAATGTTTTCCTTAAAAAATCAGGTGGGTTACATTTTTGTTCTAACAGCATAGTGAGAAACTGACTGTGTAACGTGTTTACTCATGTCCACAAGCTTTAGCAACATCACCCTGGAATCTTTAGGAATCTGTTTTGTTAGAGGGTACATTAATCAAACACCAGTGAGACCTCCTCCATGTTTTCTATTAGCGATAGTTCAAAATTTCCTTGTATTCTAGCATTAAGGCTTTATTGTAACATTTCTTTTCAATTTTCAGCAAAAAATAATCTGGTTTTTTTATTTATAGTGCCTTAAGAACTTATAGGCAAATGCTTTTTGGCTGAAAAATGTTGCACATAATACTATGGTCATGACATATATATTTCTTGATAATTTTGTCTTCATATTCTGCTGGCATATTTTTGTTTCCGTTTGTTTACAAGGGTCATTGAAAGCAATTTACTGGAAACCTTGGGGTATGGATCTCAATAATTTAAGCTTTTTTATTAGTGTTATTTTTCAATTATTCTTAGAAAATAGCAAATATGATGCTGATTCTTCAAATTTATCCTGCCCTTCAAATCACCAGTACCAGTCTCAATTAGTAAAGAAATTCATTTGAATGCTAACTTTGGGCACTGCTCTCCTAGGTGAGTTTGCGTTACTGATAATGATAGTGATAACACATAAGAAAGATCAGAAATCCAACCCCTGAGATACCTAAAGTCTTAAGTGAAATGAATTAAACAGAGTTGGGCAACATTGAGACTATTTTCCATTGCATTAAAAATCAAATAAATTGGAGGTGTGGGCAGTGGCCTTCTGGAGCCCCCCTGGCACTTAAACCTCTTTAGATCCATTTATCCTGTCTGCCACTTGCAGACTGGGGACAAGAGCACCACGGTAGAGGCATGGAGGATGATCACCCATCCAACCTCTGTCCTGGCCCAATGTTACTTAACTTCGGTGATCTGATGGGAACTGGTGATTTAACGCGGCTAGGTCCTTGCCCCTGTTCTATTGCATTAAATGTAATTTTTTTAAAACAAAGAGTGGGTAAAATGACAAAAAAAATCAGTTCAAAAGTGAATACATTTAGGAAGTTGGTTATTATGTCATGACCAAACTATATGTGAAATTCCAACATCTGAGCTAGGATTAGTGATCACGAATATATACTTAAAAGAATTGTAACCTTGAGGTGTTAGGGAATCGGACATCTATTTTACTGGAATGCTCTCTCTTTCAGTAATGAAGAATAAAATATATCACTCAACTCATTACTTTTATACAAGAGGAAAAAATTCTGGAAACTATTAAATCAAAACAACTCTTTTGCAAAATGACAAAATACAATAGAATACTCAAAGATGCATCTTAATTAGAGATGTGCAAATACTACCCACAAATACTCGAATACTAAAATATCTTGAATACTAGAAGCTGTTCAATATTCGAGATCTCAAATAAATATGCTAATGGGTAAAGTTCGGATACTGGGATATCGTGCCATACACTATTGGGCACCCATGCAGTTCTATGCTTGGCATGTTGATGAACTATATCACATGTACTATGGGATGAGAGTGGAGATACAAGTCTGTTATTGGGTTTCACCATGTAATTTAATATAGAAAGGCAACAGTTCCATCGAATGGAATTCTGGCAAAACTGTTGTCTTTTTACCATCGTTAATGTGCTGAAACTAGTCACCTCTGGTCATAATTCAAAATTGAAGAAAGTTTGAAAACATTTTCGATGGTAGCTGCTTGATACGAGCTTTGCTTCCACTCTGTTACGTGTTCATCAAAAATTTATAATAGGTCACAAAATGTGTCTCTTCTTCCATACCGTACTTACGCAAATAGGTAATGAATTTTACATAAAGAGTTACTGAGAGCTCATTCCTTTTCTCTGCCATTACTACCAACTACTGTCACTATTTTCTGGTCTGAATGAGACTGTTTAGTGAGAGTTGCTGAGACCCCAAGTTTGAGAAGCTATTTCTCCCGAAAGAGGAAATTAATTTTTATGCAGTTTAATGTGTTTTATAAAATGTTAATTTCTAAATTTATGAAAATAATTTTTTTTTCAGCTCAGATAAACTTTTAATAAATTTTATTAGAATTAAAATGGTTTTTATGACTTAAAATCTGATGATCAAGAATTATGCTTTTTATTCTATTAGTTGTTGACATGTTAACCCAATGGCCTCTTAATTTTTCATGGATTTTCTGCCCTTTAAACTCAATTTAATTTTCTGACAATTTTCACTTGGAATTTTTTTAAATTAAAATTAATTAAAAATTAAATATTTCAAAACTTTTTTTCACTGAATAAAAAACAAGACTTGTACATATCATCAGAAAAAAAGAATAGCATTAGAACATTGAATTACATCATGTAACAGGCGAATCGCCGGCTCTTTACCTTAAGGCAAAATAAGGTAGAATGGCGAATCTCTGGCGCTTTACCTCAATGGGTTACATTTAAATTTCAACTTGATAAAACCAATGATGAATTTTTATTCATTTCATATACATATGTTAAAAAGTTATCATGAAATTTGTAAACACTTAATACGAAACTGGTGACTTGACTGAAACTTGAATGGGACCATTGTGGCTGCAAGTTTTTCAGCATGAAAAGTATTGGAGAAGTAGAAATAATAATTATCAGTATTACTTAACTGCATTAAAATAGGTTTTCTATTTTGGATGAGATTGAACTATTGGAAGAGACGGAGCTTCTCTAACTCAGGAGTCCCGATGCATGTTACTGACAGTAGACCCTTACTGACTTTTGTGTCAACTACTCCCAAAATGTTTACCTAGTCATAGTAGTACCATAGTTCATTCCATCAGATCTGAGGTTAATATATCCAAGTTTAATCTTTTCCGTAAATATTCAATTACTGAATGTTGAGACTAGTTTCAAGGGAATATAACAGCTTACGTAGACGATATTGCTATAAATTATCAAGGTGAATCCTGGGATATCGTTAGAGAAAAAATGGAAAAAGATCTGGTACTACTCAGGCAGTGGTTTAATCAAAATAGACTGTCTTTAAGCCCTAAATCCAAATACATGATATTTGACCTATGCAATAGATATAAAGAAAATTGGAATATTGTGTACCACACCCTAGAATGTTCCACGTATAACTGTTCAAATTGTATCCCGATAGAATGCATATCAGATTTTAAGTACTTAGGGATAATTATTGATAATAAATTAAAATGGAATGTACATGTTAACAATATCGCAGCAACATTACGGAATTGTCTCTCCAAATTATATTTTATGCGAAACAAATGTCCACTGTCCTTTCTCAAGGTAATATATTCATCTCTTGTAGAATCTAAATTAGCCTACGGCATACAATGTTGGGGCGGTGCATATAAAAACAATATATATCCACTATTGTACTTACAAAAGAGAATTTTATAAATAATTATGCGGAAAACCAGATTCTGCCACACTTTCCCCTTATTTATTGAGTTAAAATTATTACCAATTCGTTACTTGTATTTTTACAAAGTCCTGAAAAACTTTTTCACAAGAAGTGGAAATGACGCAAGTTTTCTTCCGAAAAACTATTTTTTTAATTTACGTGGAAGGAATGAATTAATATTACCGAAGACAAACATAACATTATATCAAAGATGTTTCCTCTACATTCAGCCAAAAATATTCAATTTTATCCCCGATGCTACAAAAAAAGAAAGAAACACTAGAAAATTTTTGATAGAGGTAAAGAATTGGTTACTAAGCATAAGTGAAATTGAACTTTTATTCAGTAATGTCCATGTAGTAAGTCTTATGCTAAATAGAAAGTGATTTCAAATATAAAATTGTGTACGTATTTTGATTGAAAAAATGATTACTAATATGATGATAAATAAATAGATATATTCAGGGATGTATTGCATTGTATTATGCATATGAGACGCAATATGTATGTGTATGTATATGTAAAAAAAGGTGTATTATTTATTTATATATGTCTTTGCTGTTTTTTTTGTGTGATGAACAATGCAATTATGCCTTTTGTTGTCCTTTGCACAGTATATATTGTTTTCTTTTTTCTCTGTTTACAGATAATGTTTTCACATGAATATTTATTTATTAGTATTGTTTATAATTGTATATACCTACTCTGTACAAATGTTACATGGTCTAACAGATGGTAGCCCCACCACAGGTACACCTTAAGGGCTATCAACGCTTCATTTTTTTTCTAATGTTACACTTTGTAATGGTTTACTTTGGAAGCAATTAAATTTATTGTTATTATTATTATTATAGTTTGTAGTTAATTCATAACTGGACAGAACTTGAAGGTGCATTAACACTTTCTGCTCACTTGTTAATGCTTATAAAATTTAATGTATTCAATGGTCCATAATTAGTGGTAAAGTTATTTTATTATACATTTGGCATTTTTAAACAATAATTAAATTTTGTAATTTAATCAAGTGTAGCTTTTTACTTCAACAGACAACAAATAACTTAGCAGAACAACATTTAACATGTCAATTTAATTTCTAGTAATTGAGGTATTCGAATGTTCGAGTCATGATTTAATACTCGAATTCGATATTCGAATTCAAGAAATCAGCTATTCCACCTATCTCTAATCTTAACCCTTGTCAGGGAGTTCAATTCCTTTCAACTCTAGCAAAAGATGCCAGGGAGCATGATAGTGCTCCTCTTGCATCGTCGCCATTAGATTAGATTGTTGTTGTGGTGGAGTTCCTCCAAGGAGGCCATGAAGCACTTAGACCTATTGGCCCATTGTGCCAACCACCCTTCTGGAGAAATCACCCATATAGCCCAATCGCCTTGCTGAAGGCCAACAAGTCCCCTATGGGTATTTCCTTTACCTCCCTGGGTTCCAAAAATGGTGAACCCAGGTACCAATTTTGAGACCTCATCACAGCAGGGCACTCGCATAATATGTAGGATGTGGTTTCATCCCCTTCTTTGCACCACCTGCATCTAGGTGAATCTACAATTCCCAGGAGGTGCAGGTGCCTCATCACCTGGTAGTGACCAGTAAGGAGTCCCACTACCATTTGTAATTGACCCCTGTTTAGTGACAGAAGTCTTTTTGGCAAGCCCAAGCCTGGGTTCTCCTAGTTGGGGTTGGGGTTGTTCTCATTGCCCCTGAAAAGCCTATACAGGTCATTGATAGGAGGTGGTTCAGTTTATTCCCAGCAGTTTTCAGCCGGACTCTCTTCTACCAAACTATAGAGCAGTACAAGAAAGTAGGTTTAATGACTGCCATATAAATCCATCTAATGGCTCCATTAAGCTTGGAGTATCCCCAAGATAAATATCCCCAAAATAACCCCAAGATACAGTAGAAGCCCGTTATGGTGAGCACGGCATATAGCGAGAATCTCACAGTAACGAGTGATTAGCAATGTACCATCAAAAGGCCCATGATTAACATGTAAAAGAAAACAGATATAGTGAGGCCAAGAAGCTCCTGCTACGGAATATGCTTAGTATTACGAGCGATTGAGGATATTGCACTGCACAGTACAAATTAATGCATTGTATTTATCTTCAGTTCGGATAATTAAAATTTATCCCGTTTTTCAAGTTTTTATTTCATGGACCCTGACTTCACAGATACATCCAATTTTGAGTGAATGCATCTGCACATCCTTTCCTGGAACCTTCAATCCGCCTCTACCAACTACCCGGACCTCCTTCACCTTAGATCCACTGCCTACCCAGATGTCCTCCTCCTTCAGGAGACTGCCCTGAAACCTAGCCACCTTTTCCGCGTCCCAGGGTACTGCATTTACCGCTGTGACCGATACCCCCCGCCAAGGTGGCAGAGTGGCCATCCTCGTGAAGACGACACTACACCGCTCTCCGCTCCCCACCATGGATTCCGACCGCCTTGAGGCTACCGGAGTCAGCCTCCCCACCTCCGCAGGCCTGCTCCAGCTCTGGTCCACGTACCACCCTCCAGGAAACAACTTTTCCCCGGCTGACCTTGACTGCCTGCTAACCATCGCCCCGGACTGTACACTCGTGGCGGGCGACTTAAATGCAAAACACAAGGACTGGGGCTGCAGAGTCTCCAACGGCAAGGGCAGGCAACTTCATAGGGTAATGTCTGACTCTCTGCTCCACCTCCTTATCCCTTCTGCTCCTACCCACTTCCTACCGCACAACCCCGACCTAGCCGATATCCTGGACATTGGCCTCTCCTCCACGTATCTCCCCATTCGTGACATCACCATCCAAGACTCATCTGCCTCCGACCACGCTCCTCTATCCTTCATTCTCAACCTTATCCCCACCCTCTTATCACAGCTCCCACGGCATGTTTGCTGGGAACTGTTCCAGCTTCATGCCGAAGCTCACCTACTCCCCCTACCTCCCCAGCCACTTGCCACCATCATTGACATCAACTGAGCCACCGATAACCTAACCCTTCTCATTTCTGAATCCCACGCAACCTCCGCACATCCTGTCCTTCTGCTTTCCCCTCAACTTCATACCCTACCTTCCTCTGTCCTCTCCCTCATTCGGGAATGAAACCGGGCCAGGCACGCTTTCCCACGCACGCATAACCCTGCGTTTGCTGATGACTATTGGAACCTGCACCTCCGCGTGCAGGCAAAATTGCGGCACCTGTGCTCCACGACCATCGCCGATTGGCTTATCACCACCGGCAGGGTAGGGTGGGACCCCGGTCACCAGCGACCTTGAGAAGGCTAACCTCTTCGCCCAGCAACTTGCCCACACCTTTCAAAACGACCTTCCTTCTCCCCATGAGCTCTCAGCTTCCAGTGCCTACACTGCCCTAACCTTTACTCCCACCTCTGAACCCATCCTTACCGACTCCCATGAAATCAAAACCTTAATCTCCCACCTCCACACCAGGAAAGCACCTGGTCCTGATCACATCTCGAACCCTGCCTTGAAACACCTTCCTCCTGTCTACCACACCTTGCTTTCAGACATCTTCAATGCCTGCCTTCGCCTCTCCCACTTTCCCACGGCCTGGAAGATGGCAAACATCAAAATGATCCTGAAACCCTTACAACCTCCGACCCTACTTCCTACCGCCCCATATCCTTACTCTCCACCCTTGGCAAGTTGCTGGAGCAGGTCATTCACCATCATTTGGAAGCTGTGGTCGACGCTCACAAATTGATCCCGCCGTGGCAGATGGGATTCCACCGCCATCATTCAGCAACCCACCAGCTTGTGCGCCTAGTCAACCGCATCGCGGCAGGTTTCCCGAGGGACAGCACCACCCTCGCCACCTTTCTCGATTTAAAGCAGGCCTTCGATCGCGTCTGGCCCGGCGGCCTCCTCCTTAAGTTATTTCACCTACCTTAATAAAATAATCCTATCTTTCCTCACAACCCGTTCCTTCCAAGTCACCGTAAATTCCTCTTCCTCGGCCATCCACCCCATCCACGCTGGTGTCCCCCAAGGCACTATCCTTTCTCCCATCCTCTTCAACCTTTTCCTCTCCGACATTCCTACCCCACCCCACACCACCATCTACCAATACGCAGATGACATTGCCCTCACCACGGAATCCGTTGGCCCTGCCTTCACCTCCAAATGCCTAAAACCGGCGGTCACGTCTACGGCTCTGTGGCTCCAGTCTTGGAAGCTGACAGTCAACCCGTTGAAGACGGAACTGGTGACCTTCACCAAACTCCGCCGCAACCTCCGCCTTGCCCGCATCACCATCAATGACACAGTGATAGAGGCCAAAACGAGCACCAAATACCCCGGCCAGCAAGCAGAGACCCAAGTTGGGGAACACCCGGATGACCTCAACGGAAGGAAGGTGAATGCATTGATAATTCTGGGCAATAGTATTTCACGGAAGTTACCTCCGTTCGCTCTAGATCCTCCAGATGGCAGCACTAGTACAACACACGATGTGCAGCGCAACCGACGGAGGCATTTGCTTGTGTAAATAAATACTCGCTGCAACTAATTTTCAAGAGATAACTGAATGTGAATTTTAGGAATGGCTAGGAATAAGTAATTACACAAGAAATATTTTTGACCGCCGAAAAATGCAGTATTTCGGCGAAAAATTACATCTTACCTAATAAATGGACATACAACACTCGAAGATTTCAGCTAAGTGTAAATTATTAATTTGGGAGATATAATTTGCAAATAATTGATAAATATGCACTTGTGCACGAAAAAAGCCCATCTACCTGTTTCTAATAGCATGGTAACAAAAGAAAAACAGAAAATACGAACAAATGTGGGAATTGGGAGGCTTAATCCCTCACCTTCGGATATAACAGGCGCTCGGTATAGCGAGTGATTTCCCAGCCATGGGAGCACTCATTATACCAAGCTTCCACTGTACTTAACCGACGGTGAGGGGCATAGAACCTTACCCTGCAGAGAGGGAGGTCTAAAGCCCTCCATCGCCACTACAGGGTGGCTACTGAGACCCAATTTTTAAATTCCCTGACTTTTCCCTGATTGACTTACCAATTTCCCTGACTGATCGCCAAAAGGGCTCCAATTACGGAATATTTTATTTCTGATGAACAAATTTTTGTGAAAACTCAGAAAATGTTAAAAGCTGAAATCAATACATTAAAAGCTACAAGTATACCCTAGTGAAAAAGTATATTAAACCTTATAAGTTAAACCCTCGTCCAAATTATACACACTTTTCATACACCTTCCGTGGCTGCGTATCCACAGCCGTGTATTGTATTTCTGTGGCTGAGTATGTTTACTTCGGTAAAATTACAATGACGATGTCTAATTCTTCAAGAAAGAGGTAGCATGTCGAAGTAGTTCTGGGAAGTTGAGGATTACTGAAAAGGCATCGAAGGGAAAGTTAAAAGGCTAATTTACTGGTGGACTCCAGTACAGGTATTGCTAAGGTGGGCAAAAAATACAAGCCAAAGCCAAGTTGTGGGACTGGATCAAAATCGGACGGCACGAGTGACATTCAGAAGCCAATAACAATTTCATTACAGTGGTTATAACCCCTTGATTGTAAGAGGGAACCAAAAATGTCAAAATATTTGTATAAAAAAACATAACATAATTGCCCCAAAGCGAACGATAACAGGAGGCAATTAGCAAAAGCAGCATCGTATTCAGGAATGTCATATTTGAGGTGGTTTGTGACATGACTAAATTGCTTGCAAGACCACTCAATAATTACGTCAAATGTGAAAGGTGGGGAGGGGAGGAGGACTCTTCTTACTGTCTCACAAACGGGGGTATTGGAATCGAAGATGATCTTACATAAGATTTTGTTTACATGTGTGATCGTACTTGTATAACCATTCTAATAATCATCATCTCATATTTTTAGAACTGCAAGCACATATTTACTATGAGCTAGTGTGCTCCAGCTGCCTGTAGATCCGAGTCTCAGAAGTTAAAAAAAACGTGAGGTAAAACTTTCCGAACAACATAGCCTCGGATTCCTTGTGATGAGCGGAATACATGTGATCATGAATTTTAACACTACTAGGCAAGTATCGCATTAAGAATATACAAAAGGGATACATTGTACGTCTGATTCACAACTAAGTAACTAAGAGACAACTAATAAGATTCACAACTGAATGTTCCACGAATTGATGGGGCTTATTCCATACACGTCAGGGACGGGCATTAGTTTTAGTTGGTGAAATAAAGGGCAGAAAAGACTGGCCATTAAGCATTATGGTAGAAAATAACGAGCATTTCTATTCGTTTCTCCCTGTCACTAGAATTCCCTGACTTTTCCTGCAAAATTCCCTGACAATTCCAGGTTTTCCCTGGCGATCGCCACCCTGCATTATAAGTCGTTAGTATTTCACTTATTGCTAACTGGAGGAATTTACAAACAAAGAACTTTAGATATTGAACTTTTACAATTCCAAAATTGACAACTAGTGTTCATTTGCCTACGCTTTTACATGTACTATGTGAAATATTATTTATCCCTTAAACTCTACAAAATTGCCCAAAATGCTCTGGTAATTTTAGCGTAGTTCCTAAAATATTGGTTGACACTCAAAGGGTTAATATAAACCAGGCATTTTTAGTGTCTGAAATACCAACTCATAATTTTCACTACTCATGCAAAGGACACCCCAGGTTTTCAGTAAATTTTGAGTTAACAAAGTGTATCTATCCTATACCCTAGCAAATATGGTGTCATGCATTCCAATTGTCAGGTATCATAGCAACTAGCTGGGCCAATACTTGAGTATCCGTCACAATCCATTGGTAAATGCATTGAAAATCACATGTTTCATGAAAAATAAAATTTCACCAACAAGGCAATAGCATTACCTGATGCACAAGTTAATGCAACCAGGACAGCAATCACTGCAAAATTTATTAAATATAATCCCAGAGGGAATTGAAATGAATCCCATGAGCAAGGTGGTAGCGCGTCTCAGCATATTTAATTAATAGTGATAACTTGTCGCATAAGTTGTAAGTTTGTATAACTTGTATCTCATGGGGTATGGAGTACTGCCAGTTATGCAACCGGGTTGATAATCTCAGCAAAATTATGGTTATGCAACAGAAATGACCACTAGTTATAAAAGACGAAACTCCACATGGTTATTGCTGTGGATCAAGAATGGTGAAAAAAATCACTTGCTATGGCAATACAGCCAAGCCAACTTATAACAAAACCGTTTATAACAAAGTCCTGGTTATTACAAAGTAAAGGCTATTCCCCATCAAAGAGAGGCTGGGAAAAACTGGTCCACATATAACAAAGTTTGGTTATTATAAAGCAAATATTCAGCCCCCTCAACTTCGTTATAAATGGCTTGAGTGTATTCTAACCATAAGCCATACTCATTAAAGTGAACTTTACTGTATTTTCAATCAATGCCCTGGGTTCAAAAACAATGTTAAAGAAAGAAGATTTCACGATACTATGGGATTTTTAATACCATAGCTGCAAACATGAGATTTGCTCCATATCACTGAAGATTCTCTGTATTAACACTGATTCTGAAAGCTGAGGATATTCTCAATGCACCTACAGAATGTCTTTCTCAGGATTGTTATCATAGCTAAGACTAGTGAGGAGAAGAGTTTAGAATGAAGCAGACTAAGATGTTATTTTTAGAATGTTAAAAACCTTCACACATATTTCATTTTAAATCTTGATATGCTCATACCAACTCGGTCTACATTCCAAAATCAGGCCAAGGTAATGGATTGACTGCATATACATATAAGAAATCCTAACTTTAGTTTTATTATTTCCTTTAAGAAATGTACAAGTTAAAAAACACACTTTGGCTGACTAACCAAAGTTAGAATGCCAATTTTCTGGGACCATTTTTCAACCTTATTGTAAGTGATTTGAATTAATTTTCCTTCAGAGTGGATCTTGAATGCTTGGAAAAGCCTGAACACTCATGAACAACCGGCCTAAAAGCAGTGCTTGTCACTTTAATTACAGAGCCATAGGGGATTTCATAGTTCTGCAAGTAAAAGCTGAATAAACTCTTATGTGGAGATGTACAAATACTACCTGCATATTCTCGAATTAGAAGTCGACGGGGCCCAGAAATTTTTGCATCGGGTCAGGCCATCATCCTGACCCAACCTTCGGGTCAGCAGGGTGGCTACTGATAACCAATTTTCAATTTCCCTGACTTTTCCCTGATTTTTCCCTGATGGCTTTACCAATTTCCCTGACCGATCGCCAAAAGTTCACCTATTATCGGAATATTATATTTCTGCTGAAGTAAATTTTTGTCAATACTCAGAAAATTTTAAAGCTGAAATCAATACATTAAAAGCTATAAGAATGAAAAATACATGGAGCCTCCGCCCAAATGAAAAAATGTATTAAACCTTCACAAGCTAATTAACTTATAAGCTTATAAGGCTTATAAGCCCTCACACAAATTGTACACACTCTTAACGCAGTTTTCGCGGCCGTGTATCGTACTTCCGAGGCCGTATATGTTTTATTCGGTAAAATTACAAATTGACAATGTCTAATTCTTCAAGGAAGAGGTGGCGTGTCGTGGTAGTTCTTGGAAGTTGAAGATTACTGAAAAGGCATCGAAGGGAAAGTTAATGGCCAATTTACTGGCGGACTCCGGCACAGGTATCACTAAGCTACGCGAAAAACACAAACCAAAGCCAAGTTCTTAGACTGGATCAAAATCTGATGGCACGATTGACGTTTAGAAGCGAATAACAATTTGATTAACGTGGTTATAACCCCTTGATTGTAAGAGGGAACCAAAAATGTAAAAATATTTGTATAAACAAACAAAACGTAATCGCGCCACTGCAAGCGAAAACAGGAGGCAATTAGCAAAGGCAGCATCATATTCAGAAATATCATATTTGAGGTGGTTTGTGACATGACTAAATTGCTTCGAGAGGGAGCTAAGCTAATTCAATAATTACGTCGAGCGTGAAAGGTGGGGAGGGGAGGAGGACTCTTCTTACTGTCTCGCGAAGGGGGGTATAGAAATCGAAGATGATCTTATGTAAGATTTTGTTTACATTTGTGATCGTACTTGTATTACCGTTTTAATAATCATCGTCTCGCATTTTTAGAACTGCAAGCACGTTTTTACTACAAGCTAGTGTGCTACAACTACCTCTCGACCTGAGTCTCGGAAGTTAAAAACGAACGCGATGTAAAATCTTCCGAACAACATAGCCTCGGTATGAGCGGAATACATGTTGATCATGAATTATAATGCTACTAGGCAAATATCGCATTAAGGATATACATAATAAATACATCGTACGACTGATTCACAACTAAATAACTAAGATTCACAACTGAATGTACAACGAATTGACGGGTCTTACTTCGGCGACGGACATTAGTTTTAGTTGGTGAAATGTTTTGGTGAAATAAAGGGCGGGAAAGACTGACGAATATTTCCTATCCGTTTCTCCCTGACTGTTACGAGAATTCCCTGACTATTCCCTGACTTTTCCATATTTCCAAAATTCCCTGACAATTCCAGGTTTTCCCGGTTTTCCCTGACGATCGCCACCCTGGTCAGGCCTTTACAAATCTCGGGTCAAAATTGGTTCAGGTCAAAAATCACGAGAATTTAATGCATCGGGAAAAATATTTTACTTTTCTTTCTTCTATTGTCTTTGGCAAAGTTATAAAGCTTTTTTGGTAATTATTTGAGACAGCACACTCAAAATATAACTTACGTCATAAAAGTTCGCAAAACATAAGCCATGCAAAACATATTTCCTATGTAAATGGCGATCCTGAGTCTGCTATTTCCCATGCCGGCGATCATAGATTTCACAAAATTTCCGCCCAGTTAAGAAAATATAAGTAATGAAAAGTTGCACATTTTTATAATAAAATGTAATATTCGGAATTCGGTGTAATTAGAGGACTAGCAACTATTATGGATGCTAAAGATTGAAATTTGTATCTAAATCTACGCAGTTGTGACCACAGCTGGCCCAATTACCCTTCAGTCGCACTCTGTCGCACAAGGTAAGGAAAACTTGAGACACGTATTTCTTTATTTTTCTTCTAGTTGCATGGAAAAATTTTCATCTCATTTTGTGACCACAGTTATGGAACCTCTTCTTGTCAGTATCTACCGTACCTTCATTCTATTCAAATGGCACTTTGATCGCTAAGCCAAGAAAAGTTAAAATCTCTGATCGGATCCTAATTTACACTGTTTTTGGATCAGATTTTAACAGCTAATGAAATGAAAGATCCGTGGATCTTTGGATCTGATCTGACCATCCCTAATTAATTGCAATTCTAATATCAAAGATATTCAAAATTCTAGGAATTCGTAATTCATTGTATTTGAATATTCTAGTAGAATATTCTATAGTAATTCTAGAATATTCGAATTTGATATTCAAATTTGAGAAATCTGCTATTCGTCCCATCTCTACTTTTAACTGCTCTGGATCCCATAGAATATTCTCGGTTAATCAAAACTTTTAGAATGTTTCATACAAAGTTAGGTCCCTAACACCTTTACCTTTATGAAATATGACAATATGTGAAATGGAATTCTTTGTTTTGGGATTAATATTTTGATTCCTAGCATATGAAAGTATGCATTGCATATCATATCATAAAAGGTCAAGTATGATACCTTCACAAAACATTAACGTGAGTTAATAATCTTGAGTCCCTGACCAAAAAAACATTCAAATTCATATGCAAAAGATTAACACTTAAATCTTTAAAATTATCATATCTCAGTTAACTCAAAATAGTTCACCTTGACCCTTTTGCTGCTATGAATGCATCAAGGCATTTGATAAGTAATGTGTTAACTGAAATGCTTATAAGTGAAAGAGTTAAGCGGAATATTTCAGATATAATCAGCCACATAATATTTCTCCTACCTCAGCTATATGGTAGCCAACGATTAGAAGTAAGAAAACTTGATGAATAGCTTCATCATACTTACTTGTAGATATATTTTCTCTTCTGAAATAGGTACCTTTCCAGAGCCTAAAACATAACTGTCCCACCCAGACTTCCCAAAATTTGAAAACCTGTTCAAATTTCTTTTTACAGTGGCTCTTCCATCTCCTCTACCTGAAAGAGGAAAAAGATAAGTTACTTATCAACAAGCATTCATAATTACACTATGTCTTTCAAAGTTTTCTGGATAGATAGTATTTAGGAAGTTGAAACCAAATAGGAATTGATTAGTGCATTCTTAAGATGGTATATATACTCAACATAATTTACGTATAAGCATAGTAGAATTGTCATTCATGGGAAATGCTTTTTTGCTGCTTAAGAAAATACAATACTACACAGAAATTATGATTTCAAGCAGCAACATGATCAAAATTTAACAGTAAAGTTCATGTGCAAATGAATTGAACCACAATTCATAAATACAAAAAAATGTTAATCACTGAATCAAACCGATATTCTTCTATGCTATTCATATCTCATGAGTTTCATCTCATGAGGAAAAACGACACACATTTTGAAAAGTTAATTATTACTGACTTGTATTTTTAGAGATTATTTAGAAAAGTTACTTCTTAAAACTTCTACTCTAATAAACCTTAACCTTTTGCACCAGTTTTTATAAAAGGGTATGGAATAATTGTAAGAACAGCTATATCACCCCATATACAGAGATTATTAAAATAGTGACACCTATGACTGATTTAAACAATACAAAAATAGATTCTCTTTATTTTAAATGAGAAGATCAAAATATAATTTATAAAGAGAAAAAGATATGCACTGCCAATTTTACAGCCATTTCACTCTGATTTTTAATACATAATTCTATCATCTGCAAACTACGCTCAAGCCATTTGATAAAGACTTTCTCCATTCAGATAATGCTCTTGAAGATTCATGCAGACAAAAAATATAAGACTAAACGCAAACAAATCTTTACCATGCTAGGCAAGAGAGGGACAACTGGAACATACTTAACTAAATCCTTCTCCAAACCCGTATCTTTTACGTCTCAAAATATATTATTCATCCTCTAGATCCCTGGTCAATTTCTCAGAGCTAGATAATGCCATTTCCACACCAAAGTCTTTACAGATGATACCAGAGCTTTTGGCACTGATGTGCAAGGGGGAATGGGGAGTGTACAGAAAGTTGGGCTGGGGAGTGTAAGCTAAAAGCAGAATAGGGGAGTAAATGGTTAGCAGCTGGCTGAGATAACAAAAGACCTAAATTATTGCATAATTCCCGCTGCTGATGGCATCCCATCAGCACACATTTTCAGCCAACTGCAATAGTACTCAGCACAGCAACTTACAAGGATAAAGACGGCTGCAATAATGTATGAACGAATAGCCAGTGAGGTCCTGTTGAATTCATGGGCACCCGGTGTTAGGTCATGATACTTGATACAGGTTTACTTATTACAATATCAATTAGCAAAGTTACAGTTATAAATTTAAAGTTATATTTTTATCAAATTTTAACTTCAATAACTTCACCTTTAATAAAAATTGCTATTTTAATTAATTCTCTTTCAATTCTAAATTGGATTATGATAAGACATTAGTAGGAGCTATTCAGGAACATGAAGTATTACCTCTCCATTGATAAAATCTAAATACATATTTTTTAGGTCGACACAAATTTCTGAGCTTCAAATTTTGTTGCACACATAAGGCTACTCACTACAAAGTTGGTAATGATGGCTACCCATTACAGAAAAGGATTCTCTCTCAACAGCAATTCTCTCACACATTTTATGGACTTAGGATCTTCCATCAAAAACAGGTTGGCTGGGCAAGTGCCACAAGCTTTGTTTTCTCACTACTAACCTTTACTTGACATATTTGTCTAGAGGGTCAGTCCTAAGCTAACTCTGGATAAAGTAGCAAATTCAGTACAATTAGTGGTTGTGCAGCTTCTGGCCAGCGATGCTCGCCAAGCAACCCAAAGCCTATCATGTGGCTGAACCTAGGGCTCCTCTACCAACCCTACCCAACCAACCAACCATATGTAGAAATATAAGTGAGACCAGCTAATCTGATTTGTCACTTCCAGGAAAAATTGTAGCAAATTGGGATTTGGATTGAAATTTAGGCAGAGCTTGCTTAAAAAGTAAAATTGACTCTATGATGGCATCCCTAGCATTGCTGTTGTATTCTCAGGAGGCTGTGGGGAAGCATTTGAATCAGATGACTAAGAAAGGGAACTATCAAGTCCAAGCCGCATTCATGTACGTTCAGCCCTTTTGATCAATTATTTTGTTACAGATAAATCTACTGGCCTGACGAGAACAATTCTTGAACCTTTCTGATCAAGAAAAAACTGGTGCTTGAGAACATTTTTGTCCTGGGGACAAATACTTGCAGAAAAGTTGGCACATGTTCAGAAGGCTATGCCAAAATGTTTTATGGTCTGTTCTGTAAAATATACCATTTGAACATATTTTGTTTTTGAACAACTGTTTTACTGTTAAGAACTTTCTTTATGCTAATATATTCATCATGGCAGCATGTAATAAGTTAAATTATTCTGTTTACTGTTAGAAAAGATGCTTTATCCTAAAGATAATCTAGCTTGACTCCAATGTGTCTGGATACAGATAAAAAATCTGGTTACATTGGGGCGCTAAGCCATTAGCAACCGAAATTCTTGACGGCAAAAGAGAACATCTTTTTTCATTGGGAGTTAAACCTCAATAAAATCCCTGGGGGTCTTCATTAAAAACTGGGCAATAGTTTACATCATGAGGAATGAACTTTGAAAGTGACATTCTGTTGAGAGAACAAAAAGCTGCAGGAATCCAGAGCACACAGCAAGGAATGCAGTCAGAAGTTAAGAAATAAGGGATCAGTGAGCGAGCCAAAGAGACTTGAGTAATGAGGAACCAGAAGATCCACTAAAACTGACATAAAAAGAAGCAAAATCAGAAGTGTGTGATCTGTAGAGATGGAAACATGGACAGCTATAGTGAGAATGACCAAACGACAAGAAGCTAGTCTGGCTTTCTTCTGTGGGGGTGAATCTATAGCTGCTGTGGTATAGAGGTGGATGTGTGGGAGGATTATGGTGCAATGCAGCATCATTGTGAGTGTACAGGGTGTGTCACAACAATGCTCTGTCACCGCTAAGAGCCACCAGGCAAAGGAAAAGACAAGGATGGAAAGAGCTGCACAGCCGCTTAATTGGACTGGATTTTCTACTTTTTCTGATTCCAGAAGAGACATCCCAGGCCCCCCAGCATACAATGGGCATGCTGAGGCTTGTATGTCAGTTTTCATCATAAGTTACATCTTCTTTCCCAAAAATATGGTCTCTTTTACAAAAATAAATAAATTGCAAGGCAAAAATTCTAACAGAAGATATTATGTGATTTGGAAAAAAGTTATATATGTAATGTCCAAGTGGGATGGACACTTTAGTCGGCTATAACATTTCGATCTGAGAAAAAAGTGGTAAAATGAGGAACCCACTTAGCACTGTATGAATTCGCATGCAAATGTGATAAAGGGATACAAGACTTAGAGTTACTATCAGGCAAACAGAAGCCTTATGACTACACTCTGAAATGAAAACAACACTATTTACAGCTATAAATTCTAACACCATAATTATTTTGCTTTGATTACACCAGTACAAGTAAAAATGACATAAATACAGAAATTTCATTTCCATATTTTAAAGCACTCTAATGTCACATACACTCAGGCTCAACAGCTGATTATGCTGCAACATTTGTTCAGTTTCAATTAAATTATCATGAGCAATGGTATCATAGGAGGTTTTCACAACTATACCTACAAATAAATTCCATATAATTATTCAGAACAATACTTTTAACAGTTAAACGCTATACATATGAGTGATTTCCAGTGAATTATATGATGTAAAAGCCAGTCGACACAATTTTATGAACACAAAAAAATAGTTTAAGTGATCACTTAAACTTACAATAATATTGTACAAATCTCATTTTCCATGATAATAATTTCTGAATGGTAGGTACATGGATGCTGTGAAATTAAGCAACCATAATGGAAATCCCTATTATATGAGGGTAAATAACCCATAAACTAAGCGCAAAAGATGCCATGCAGGTAAGCTTACACCAATGGAAAGAGGCAAACACCAATTTCAAGACTCTCCAGTGTATCACCCCAGCATTGCATCAGAGATTTTAAGATACCAGTGACTGACCATTGATTCCCTTCCAGGAAGGAAGGAAAACACAATTGAGTAAGTTCAAACTGAATACAGTCAAGCCTACTTATATCAAACCCGTTCCCGCTTATAACAAAGTAAAGGCTATTCCCCTTCAAAGCGATGCTGGGAAAAACTGGTCCACATATAACGAAGTTCAGTTATTACAAAGTAAATATTTGACCCCCTCAACTTCATTATAAACGAGCTACTGTAGTGTTCTGACCCCAAGCACAATTCTGAAATGCTGCTTCAAATATCAAGAGGAGAATGTTTAGAGGACTCATTTCACTGGCTCATTCAATATTGGTGACTAGGAAAAACAAAACACTTAACATACTCAGCAATATACCTCCTCAGTTGCACATGAACCAAAACCAAAAATGACTTCCCCTCAGTCAGCCATGACAAAATAACCATGCTTCAACAGATACACTTGGAGGCTGGGCAGGAGATGAGGAGAACATACATTTGTCCTGATTTCACAATTACTTAACAGAAACTAACACTTTCCCTGCTGGCCACGTAATTGGATGACTCACAAAGATAACTGGCCTTTTTCGGCATTTTTAAATTTTTTTACTGGAATTGTATCTTAGATAAAAATCATATTTGGTGTGAGCAGAGAGATCCATTTTTATTCTTTTGATTAAAGTACTGCTTTTTAATAAATAATTAAATAAAGAAATTCATGGCTTTTCCTAACAGTGGTAGGTTGTTGGGAAAGCTGCCTAAAGCTCCAAATTAAAGCAGATTCTTCCAAGCTCGGAAAGCTTGAAAGAATCTGCTCCAGATTCTTTCAATCTTTCCGAAAATAGCTCGTGCTATTTATCCATTATCTACAAATTCCATTCAAATTCACAAGAATCTTCGGATTTTATACCATCCCAAAAATTAAACCCCAACCTTCCAGCATTTTAGGTTGAGAATGTTATTGAAAATAAGGCAATAATTTTGGATAGCCCATATAGTTTTATACTAGGCTAATTAACTCAAAGAATGGCAAGCAACTTAGGAATGCATCACCTTTCAAAATAATTCTTCCAAAACTATTTTAGTAGAACAGATGCATCAATTAAAAGGCAGATTTATGCTGAGGAATATAAAGAGGTCACAAATAGCTGAGCATCCTAAATAGTAACAATGATTTAATTAAGAGGATGGATGATTTTCCAGCCCACAGCCTAGGTTTTGTTTTTCTTAGGTTACCAGTGCTGATTGATATTTAAAGACAATAAACATTCCATAAACTGACCATCAGATAAAAACTCTAAACCATGGTGTACACACAAAAGCTGGCAAATGCCAATGCTTAAGTTCCTCTCCCCACTCTCCTCCCAGCTTTCTCAAATACCCAATTATCAACATAGTATTAAAAAGAAGACATCAGCAGCAAGCTTCCTATGTATTACCTACTGCCAGCATATGTTTTCAAGCCACAAAATAGAAGAACCAGCATGCAAGAAATAATGAACATGAAGAAGGGGAAGAAAAATGAGTGTTAAAATTAGTGTCTAGAAATTTTAACTCACGATCATTTAACACTGACTCTTTCTTCCTGTTAGCTCCTCAAGAATCACAGTCAAAAAGAAAAAAAGGTGATGTTGTAAGATGTTAGAGGTAATGTTTGCAATTCACTAGCTTGTTTCTGTAATCAGTGAATGATAACAAGTTTAACTCAGTGTGAAAAAAAGAGTGATTTTACAAAGAATTGGAAGGAGAGGCCACATTATATGCAGGTCATAGTAAGAGAAACTCAATCCCCAATAATAACTTTGACATGACAAGAGAAATAAATAGCCTCAAAGGAACTCAATTTCATGCTGAAAATTTTCAATGTTTCCAGGGTTAAACAATTTTCAATATTTCCTAACCAAATCCTTGCACAGGAAATCTAAATCTCAAGAAACATTTTAAGAAAAAAATAAGGTTATTCTAAGCCAAAGAAAAAAATTAACGTAGTTTTAACCCTCCAGCTGGGTAATTTTTTTCGATAATTTGGTCAAAAAATATACTTTTTTATCCTTGAAATAAAGACGAGGGAAGAACACATGTATAGTCATCCTTCAACAAGAGAATGTAGATGCCATCTATAGTTGAAAATGTAGAACTACATCACCATTAAAGCAATGAGGATAGAAGGAACAGATGGGGAAATTACGGGATATGCAGGGCAAGATGTAAGGAAAACCATGAGCCCGTGAAAATAAGCAGAATCCACAGAGACTGGATGGTTGCCTAACCTTGGGAAACCATAGGATATTCAGCTGGAGGGTTAAGCCAAACTGTCAACAAAGAACTGTAAAAAAAAAGGCTATTAATATATAGGATTATTCCTTATGCTTTTCTGGCGGATAGCATGGATAATTTTCTTGAGAGTTGCACCAGGTGATGCATTCCATTGCTGATGTTTCAACAAATAACACCCTCATCATCTTCAGGGCTAATCATCATGCAACCACTTCAATCACATGTATGAGGGCATTTATGTAAGTGGCAATATACTTTGGCAATCCTGAAGCTTCCCGTGAGCATGGCTGATTAAAAGTGAAGAGCAAATTCTTCATGGGCCACAAAATGCTTAATCCAATGAAACTGAACACTATAAGAGCAGATTGATATGCACTCTACACTCTCTAACAGGGCCCCAATATCACTATTTTACCTGCTGACATGGGAAATGCCACATTACTGATGAAAACAGAGCAGTACCACAACAAAGCTCTGGCTCACTGGGGGCTAGATCTAAAAAAAGTACCACAATACACTTCTGAGAGAGATTTTAAGTGACCTCAAAATTGTAATATTGGCAGAGTAGACAAGTGGGACAAATGAAGTTAAATATCTGATCATCACGCTTACTTCAAATCTATCATGGGGGAATCATATTCGAATTTTTTGTGGCACCAATCTGACGAGACTGGGATTTGTTAAATGAACCGTGGGAAAAAGTTTAAATGGAATAGTACGCCGAAGTGCACATCAAGTACAGTGGAAGCCCGGTATAGTGAGTATGGCTTATTGCGAGAATTACATTATAGCGAGTGATTGTCTTTGTACTGCCAAAAGGCCTATGTTTTACATGTAAAATAAAGCGGATATAGCGAGGCCAAAAAGTTCCTTCCACATTATATGCTCGGTATTACAACAGATATCTCTCGAGGGCGATGCACCACCTAACAAAAATAAACTATTGTGTTTTGTATTATCTGCTAATTAAACTAAAAATACAAGATGAGTGCCATATCTACAACACCTAAAGCCAGTTATGTCCAAACATAGCAATATACGGCCTTCAGTATGGTCTGCGCACTCCCATTTTACGTCCTTCTTTTGTTAGGCCCGGTCATCAGTGGGAAGGGAGTGGGCGGACGATGGGCAAGATGAGAGTAGCAGTGGGAATTAGGTCCCCCCTACCCTATGGCTGGCTCCATCGCTAGGCGATGTCTTAGTGCGGACACTGTTACATTGTGGTGAAACCCCCTCCATCTTTTACCGTGCTAGGTATGGTAGCGATGAAAGTGGAAAGCACAACACTGTCATAGTTAGACCTTGAATAGATTTTTGACTTATGGAAATCTAAAGCCATGTTACTTGTCGCTGCATGCTGCCCGGCGATGCATATTTCACTCTTTCATTCATGCATGGGAATGTAGATTGATCAAGATCTCGCCAGCTATTGCCATGTAGGAAAATCTCTTACAGTTATGACCAAAAAATGCTGTAACAGCAGAATTACTGTACTGATAGCAGAAATCCTCTTGCTTAGCGATCATTCATAGTGAATCTTCATTATCTCTTCTTGATGTTCTCCAAAATTCTGTACGATTCAAAGTTTTGCACCATATCAGCAAAACTGTAACACACTCCCGCGCAATCCCTTAAATGTGTCTTTAAATGAATGGCAAAATAAGGTGCTGGTTACCCTCGACGGCTATGTACTATGCGAGCACGATTAATAAAATGTGGGTTCCTACATCAGCTCCTTTGAATCTCGTGGCATTGATTAAAAGCTCCTATATTACTGATTCCTATGTCAAAAATAATATTCCACTCCGGTTCGCAGCAACCAGTCCTGTCATCACTTCTCACGCAGCTTGAGGCAATGTACCCGATGCTTAGAGCATCGATCCGTGGCATGGGGCCTCAATATTCAGCAGAATGAGAGTGATCTGAGTGATTGAAAAACTCCCAACCATTCCGTCGACTGGTGCCCAATTACAAGGCAGCCGAGAGGTGTGGTGTGGGTAAGAGGCGGAGTTTACTTGGTAGGAGGGGTGGAGTTTCGTGATTAAGCCGATGAAAGTTTGCCTGTGCGGGAAGAGTTGACGGAAGAAGAATTGATTGACTCAGTCAGAAACAAAGTTGACAACGAAATTAGTTCTGATTCTGAAGAAGAAACGGTGCCTATGCCCTCGAGAGCTGAAGCACAGCAGGCTATAAAAGTAATTAGTGACATCTATAGGGCCAGTATGCTTCCCTTGACGAACTAAAACATTCAGTGAAGTAGAAGGTTTTGTGCTTTCCGCAACTGCCACCAAATTAAAGCAAACAATGCTTGATTCATTTTTCGCCACTGAGTAGGTATTGAAACTATTTTGTGATTTATATTATTGATGTGAAGTACGTGTGATGTGTTTGTGACAAAGAAGGTCCCCTATTTTTTTGTTATGCTCTTATTTTCCCAATGAAGTCAACAAGGTTTTCGTTTGCAAAATAATTATTTATTTTCTCGTACATTAAAAGAGGAATTATATTTTTGTTAGCTGTGATAATTTTTGTTATTTTTAAGATATACCCAAGCCTTATGCTGCGCTAATAATTAAAATTCATCCCGTTCACCATGTTTTTTTTTTTTTGCGATTCCTAATTTCACACGTTATCCTTATTCAAATCGTGCGGGTATTTTTCCAAGAAACATACCTGCGTTCATTCTATATCCTGGAGATGGCAGTACTTGCACGAAACATGATGAGCTGCCCAATTGACTGAGGTATTTGCTAGTGTAAATAAATACTCAATGGCACTAATTTGCGGGAGATAATTGAATTTGAATCATAGAAACTGCTGGGTGACTATGCGTGAAATATCTTCGACCACCGAAACATGCCGTATTTCAGTGAACCTTCAGGCCAATTTTCCCAACTGATGGACGTACTGGTTCACATTGGAAAACTCGACAAAGCTGATATTATCGTCATGATATATTCGCTAAATTATCCAAAAACTTCCACAGTATACCTAATATTTTAATTCCGACTAGTTACGCTGTCTTTACAGGTTTCTTCAGCGATCAAAAAATAGAAGAACTGGGAGAAAAACACTGAAACTGGGGGAATTCATATTTTATAAAATTCTTTCTTGAAATATGTTGATATTCTACCAGATTGTGCCTGAAATGACTTTTTTGCTGTTTACCTTCATCAAATACCACGGAAACAAAAGAAAAACGGCAAAAACAAACGACTCTGAGAATTAGGTGGGTTTTTTCAACATCTTCAGATATTGATACGAGATATGAGCGCTTGATTTAGCGAGTGATTTCAGAGGGATTATGAGCACTCGTTATACCGGGATTCCACTGTATTTGGGATCCAATGAATAAAGATTTAATATGAGAACTTTATAAGATGAAAGGAAAGCAGTGTGTTTAGCAACAAACTCCTATGAACATACAGAAAGTGTCACTCAGCTCTTGGAAGACTTGATTGGGGAAACACTAAAGACTATTATTCGTAATATTAGATGGTTGAAAGATGGTTGAAAATTTCAAATTAAATTCAAACCTGACACTTCAGACAAATTTTTACCCCCACATTTTATCTACTGGACAGACGGAAGTGATAAATTAAGAGAAATAAACTGAAAGACAAAGAAATTCTAGAATTTCCATGGTACACATGACTACAGCACAAACCAGACATTTTTTTTCAAACACATTACACACCATAATTCAATATAAATAAATATAAATAATTCAATATAAATAAATGTGGTGGCTTGCAGGATAAAATATAGATGTAGATACTCCAAGAAGATACCTACGTATTTCTGAGAAGGGATCCCACATAGGCCATTATGAGGAGAACTTCAGTGCTAATCACAGAAAATGGGCTCAATTTAGTAACTAAAGAAAGCCTCACAGATACAGAGATCCATCCCCATCAAGGGTCTACAGCCTTAAGATGATTCACAAGTAAGAAACACACTTGAGATCCACATCCAACCTATCGGCAACCCAACTAGCTAAACACCACACCTCTGCACTGTCGCCACATGTGGGCCATTATGAACATCACATTAAGACATTAGTAGAGGTCCGTGAAAGTAGTTTTATTTTTTGCTAAAATTCATTTTAAAACTATGTGATTTCGGTGTTATAGAAAATCTTGGCGGTGCTATTATAATGTCACAATTTTTGTACATTTCTAGACATTTTATTATTTTTGGTACACATTTTGTGAATGCTTATACTTTTATTAAGCATTTTACATAACAAGAAAGGCAGTGAAAAAAGCACGCATAACTACACACAATCGGAAACAAACAAACTTGAACTGGGGGTGTGTCGAAATGATTTTTTTTTTTTTTTGCAATAAAGCTCAGTGAAGCGCCGAATATCCGACGACGATCCGTCTGCTAATAAGTAGCACCCCCTCTCCTCCTATCTTTTCTGTTACTTCCCCCCTTGCCTCAACTGCTAGCGCTTCCGTTCCCGGCCAGCGACCGTGTTTAAGTCTACAAAATTGTTACATTAGGCCCACACTAAAGGTTTTCCTTCAACAAGTTATCCAATTACGCTGTCTACTGCATCACGGTGAGTCACCGGAATTACTGCTCGGCATTGACGCATGCCAGGCGCATGAGCTTATATTTCCGCTCTTGCGTGGCCATGTTCAGCACATTATTGATTCAGAATATCTAATTCTTCGGGAGTGAAAGCTCGTCATTCTAGATATTTCCGAGAATTTCAGGATTGATGTGAATCGAAGAGAGAGGCGGTGATTAATTTAACGGCAAATTCCGGCGGAGACATCACTACAGTGCGGGATATTACACGAATGCGATATGCGCGAGACAAAACAAGCCAATTGACCTGTGAATCGTAATGAGATAGAGCGAATGAACGTCATCAGCGTTAAACAATGAAGGCTTAGACTTTAATCGATTACGACTCTTTACATGTGATTTTTTTGCTAATTCACGTAAAATTCGCGAAAAAGGCTAAATTTCGTTTTATTTTCCAATTTCGCGGTATTTCGCTATATCGCGTCTCGCGAATTTCACGGATCTCTAGACATTAGGCATTTTTCTAAGAACATTGGAAGGCTCAATCCCACAGATATAATGGTGAGCCTTGACATCTCACCCTTGTTTACCAGCACACCACAGAGAAAAATGAAGAACTTCTGAAATCGAGGTTCAATGAGTGGGCAGTTAAACTCTTCCAATGTGTTATTAAATTGGTCTATTTCCTCTACAACAGGATATACTATGAGTAACCTCACTTCGTCTGCATGGGCTCTCAATTATCCCCTCCACTTCAAAGAATAAAAAGTAAACAGAGAGAGAGAGAAATGACCAAACCGAAGCCACTAGGCAGATCAGCAAGAGTATAAATACTGGCACATATCCCAACTCAGCAACCACACATATGAATTAAGTTTCTACATTTAGGATTGCCCTAAAGACAATGAATGACTTGCTCAGTGAAATGCCAGCAATAGAAAGCCTCAACCGGTGCCACTTCCAAGAAAATTTCATCCAAATATAGCATATTAAACAATAGATTATTTACAGGTAGTTGTTGTGATGTGTACAGTAAAACTATGAATGGACATCACAAATTATATCAACATTATCACTGCCCACTACTTATGCTCTTCAACATTAAAATATCTCCATACATTAATTAAACAAGTTCCACTCATCAGCATTTCCAAATACTCAATTTAATGTGTACTAAACTTCATGGTTACTTCCTTGGAAAAGAGGTGGTTGTAAGGAAATTTCTGACCAATTGAATGACAAGAAAACTTTCATCAAGGCATGAGATGGCAAGAATTCAATGACAAAGACATTGGAATGTGGACATGGTCACAATTTGTGTCCTCCTGCATTGTTTCAGAACAAAATCATTTGCAAGGAAGAAGTAAGGGTGTAAGCAATGACAATCAGGTACTTTGGTGCTAGGGATAGGATGAAAAACAAAAGGAGGAGATACAGAGAAAAAGACTTTTTAAGCATATTGGGGACATAGCCACTAAAATACCTCACCTAAAGAACAGTGACCAAGTTACCCTACACTAGACCCTACCCTAGACCCGTTACCCTACAGAGAGGGATCTGAACAAGATTCTAGTAAACATGGAAAGGACAATGGCTTGGTTGAGTACCCTTAATCCGGGAATCCCTAATCCGGGAACACCCATAATCCGGCAATTTTGTCACAACCACCTACCCGGTACTTTGTGGAAAATGCCGAAAAATTTTTACCGAAACATTGCTTCATAACCTGCCGAGATATTACCCCATTCTTAACGTTAATTTTCCAATTCCGAGAATTATAATAATTTAAACATTAATTTCTGGTACTTCGTGTACACTGGAATTATTTTACAACTTAAACTAAACATACAACATTGAAGACTTCGCCGTGATGGACTACGACTAGTTCATATATCGGCAACTTTCAATGGTGGGGGCATTTTTGATTGACCACAGGACGTAATTTGATAAAATTATTTGTTATCTGCTTATGTTTCTCCCTAACCATGTCTAATCTATACAGTTGTGGCCACAGCAAAGGAATGAGCATCTGTACAAAACGTTAACGATTGTAGAAGAAGTGCAAGTTGTGAAAAAGCTTGACATCATTACATCAATGCACCGATCGGTAACGCGTTTGTCCGAAACATACTGCATGGGATCTTTGACAGTATAACGATATAACACATTTAGAAGCAGAAAGAGAAAATCCTCAAAATTTTACAGTTAGAGTGACATGAAGAAATAGACGACAGAGAGAAAAAACTATGAAAGATAATTTAAGTCTTGATTTTACCACGCGTGGTTTCCATAGAGTTGAAGTGAAGGGCTTAGTTAGTATTTTTGGCCAAATGCTAATGAATCAGGCTAAACTATTTCAGAAACAGATATAATCTAAAAGACGTAATGTGGGAAATTTTGCGTGCATGGAATAGTATTTCACAGTCAGTTCTAAAACACACGTGGTTTAAATTGTGGCCTGCTTTGAGGCTTGATGTAGACGAATTAAGTGGGGATTTCAAAGGCTTTCATGTTTCTGACGATAACATATGATGATGGAGTTGGTTGACTGCACAAACAGCATCCATAACCCTGAATTAAAGGAAATGGAATTGGTAGATTTAGAGGAATGGATAGCTAGCGGCCACGATTCTCTCACCTTACAACATATTTTCACCGATGATGAAATCACTGAAATGGTAATTCACAACAATAAACCTGAGTGGGGATGAAGATGAAGAGGCTGAAATTGTTGAAGGAAGACTACAATTAATGATGATCTTTAAGAATCATCCAGACCGGTCGCCCGCGACGTAGTGATGGGAGGCCGTACACACAACACCCACACGTTGACATCGTGTTGAACCAGCTGATAACAAATCAAGCGCGGTGGGAAATATGTTGCGCGAAGCCCAGAATAAGATATATCAAATTCTGTATACCCTTTTCCAATAATAATATTACACTTTTAAATATGTAGTAATATGATGAATACTATGCTTAGATTCCGTTATTTCTACTCACCGCGCACCTTCCATATATTTCAGTAATATAACTTTGTGAACTAAGAAACCATTTCTTTCTGATTATTCCCAGTGACTCTTAATAATTGTGTTCAGTAAATCGCAAACGAATATATTTTGTCATAAATATTTGACTCTTTTCAATGAAAACATCCCGGACGTCAAAAATAGACCAGTGATCATGCATGACCCATAGTCCGGCAAAATCCCTAATCCGGGCATCCCTTCGGTCCCGACTGTGCCGGATTAAAGATTCTCAACTGCATTAGTAAAATAAGAATTATAGCTTGCAAGTTTCTATAAATATTAATGGTGAGTGATGCTTCTAATTTTACTAATATGATCACACACCCCACAGTATGACATCAAGAAACACAAGAAACATGAATTTGTAGGTATTAGAGACATTGGACAAGGCAAGGGCCACTGACAGAGAATGATGGTGATTGAAGTACCCAGTTCACATATCCAAGGCCCACTGTTCAATAATATTAAGGCAAGGTTGATATAACACTGGTTTTGGTAGTTAGTGACCATGGAGACATTCCATGCTTTGTCTTTGCTGCAGGAATATGTGAAGAAAAGACAAGTAAGTCATCTTCCGCATATTATCCTTGCTGTGATGCACAGCATGAGAATAAGTAACCATATTTGACTTGGCATTGTAAATTCATAACAATTAGTGCTTTTTCATTGCACTTACTACCACCAAAATATGTATTTGGAAAAAGCCCTTAGCATTGGACACCAAAGTATATAATGCATTACTAAAGTGTACAATGCATTACTAACCCACGTGAAAACCTCTGACTCTCTGGCTGTATTTTAACTGAAGTTGAAAAATTTTTTTTAAATGAACTGCTATTCACTATCACTCAGTGAGTGATATGATGAGAGACAATTATAAATAATATTTGTGATTAGATATCATATTTTTTGTATATTAATGTATGTGATGAATCCTATACCTTCAGTCCTACTGATAGGCCTCTGGAAAATGAAGTATTATTATTATTTCTCATGAAATGCCAAAGAATTGAATGGTAGAGATGAATTAATATGGAATTTGAGAAGGTACTCTGATTACATATCAGTAAAAAAAAGTGACCAATAGATGAATTTAGTTAACCACTGAAGGTCTCAAAACGTATCTCCTGTCAATATAAGGGATCTACTACACTCATTATCCAGTGAAATTTTAACCTATTTCACAAGGAGTCACAATTTTTTATCATATTTAAAAATTATTGATTTTACATTAGTTAGCATAAGGGAGAACTCATTACAAAGTTTTTTATATTTAGAGGTAAAAAAACAATTCATACATCAAGCATCAAGATTTACCTATGGAGGGATCATCTGTTGCACTCCCATGACCAGAATGATATCCTTGACCCCCTCCAGCAGCATTGTTTGTTTGAGTTCGTGTGATACTACTGCCTCCTTCTGAATCGTCATCCCACTCATCATCCCAAAAGTCTTGAGCATCTCCTCCCTGGAAGAGAGATTTATCGTGCCAAATATAAATATGGATTGGAAAAAGAATTCCCCACCACCTGCAGAGAAAAAATATTAAGGGGCCGTGGGACATAGCTGTTTTTCAGACCTATTTTTCAAGGAAGTTTTCTCCAACAGGAAGCTAGATATTGGAATTCGGTTTTCAGTAATTAAAAGAGAAAGTATCAAACTATTACTCTACAATCCTAGATTTTAAGTAATAAGCCTAGTTAAAAATATATCTCGATGTAAAAAGAGACCTTTTTGTTTCATATATTGGGAGACAGAGGGGCTATTTTTTTAACTTTCATTATTATAGAGTACAAGTTTCAAGCTTAGTCTGTTGGATCCTTGAAAATTATTGATTTTAATTAAAAGACACGCTGTTGAGATATTCTGAAAGTAATTTATGTTTTTCGCCGACTTCAGCCCAGGGATACGCCTCGAGCATCGTGCAAATCACTAAACAGTTCACACATTCTCCGCCTACTGCGCTACTCAAAAAGTGGCATGGTCCCTCTACCCTATTTCCTAAAAAGATACTCTTGAGGAATAAGGGGTGTTGGAGCTTGGGGAAAGGGAAAGTGAAGGTGGGCGGAAAAGAGGTGAGTGTCTGATTTACTGACGGGTTGTTTCTTGAGTCTCTGTTTAGGTTGTCGCTCTCGGGGTGTCTAGTAATAGTCAAACTGACTAATTGTCAAGTCTCGAAATGTCATCGGAAGCGTACCGATATCAGAAAATTAAAGTAGGTAGTCGCTTGACATTTTCGGCGGCGAGGAAAAAAAGAAAGGGTGAATTTTTGGCCAAGCGGAGGGAAGAAAAAAGGTAAATATTGTCATTTTTTTGAAAACACTATCTTAATGTTATGATATATTCATCTGTAAGCATGCAAAATATCTATTATCTGAAACAGGTGTCTCAAAATAATGGGAACAGTCGCACGTAGGAGGAACTTCTTGCGCTATTGAAAAAATCCCGTCCAATATTGACGATTCAGCAGCTGATGGAACTTTGCATGATTCATTTGACCATATGGCAATTGCCAAAGAAGGGAAAAATGAAGGCATATCCGGTGGAGTAACAGGAAGAAGAATTATCGACTTAAAATATTCGACAAATCGGTTTTGAATTTACCTAAAAGGTCTCAGGGCCTCCTTGGAGGAACTCCACCGAAAAATAATCTAACTATATATCTACTTAAAAGGTTTAACCTAAATTTCAACCTGCGTTCTGATAGTAATTCCCAGCCTAGTTCTTCTATTAAACTCTTAACACTTACACAATTATCATAGTGGCCTTTAACAAATCTAGTGGATCTCCTTTGCACACACTCTAATTCTTTTATCACACCTTCCTCGTATGGATCGCATATACTAGCGGCATATTCTAAATGAGGCCTGACAAGTGTAAAATAGTTTCTTTCTAGTAGTCTCTCATCGCATTTGCCTAGAACTCTTTTTACGAATCCTAATCTATGGTTTGCTACACTAGTTATTTCCCTGATGTTTCCCCCACGACATGTCTTCAATGTTGGTGACGCCTAAGTATGTAATAAATTCTACGTTAGATATTTTCTTTTCTTTGATGCAATAATTTTTCCGGGGAAAATTATTCTTTTTCCCAAAGTTCTTTATTGCGCATTTCTTCAAATTTAATTCTAGCTGCCAACTATCACACCAATCATGAATTGCATCTAAATCCTTAGCTAAGACTGACTATCCTCTTAATTTCTTATTTCCTTATACACTACTGCATCAGAAGAAATACGTAAATATGAAGAGATTAGCCGACAGGACTCAGTGGTGAGCTTCGTCAAACCGATCTGAGGATTGATGACCAATGATGACTGCTGCATTATCGGCAAAAAGACGGAGCTTGCTACTATTTTTAGCTACTGTATTCAAGTCATTTACGGAAAGAAGAAAAAAAATTGGGCCTATCAGGCTGGGGAATGCCCGATGTAACTTTTACTTCGCCTGAGGTGACACCATCTAATACCACCCTTTGAACGCGTTCATGTAGGAAGTCTCCTATCCAGCCTACCATATTACTGTCTAGCCTGTATGATGCTAACTTCACAAGTAAATTACAGTGGGGAACCTTGTCAAACGCTTTTCTAAATTTAAAAACGCTGCGTCTACCTGTGTTCCCTTCTCCGGAAACCTAAATATCATGAACAAAAAGACCTAATTGATTTTTGCAAGACCGTTCCTTTCTGGACCCATGCTTATTTGTTATCAATAAATCCTGGCTATCGAGGTGTCCCCTTATTGATGTAACTATCATATGCTGTATAATTTTGCACGACAGTGACGCTTTTGATATTGGTCTATAATTCGATGGATGTTCCCTATCGCCACTTTTAAAAATTGGGGTCACGTTTGCTATCTTCCAGTCTTTGGGAACCGCATGTTCTTCGAGGGATTTGTTAAATATTACTTTAAGATACGGTGCCATTTCGAGAGCTATTTCTTTATACACACGAGCAGGAATTTCATCAGGACCTGAGGACTTGTTGGGGCTAACGTTTTTTAGTAAGGATACGATTCCGCTACAAGATACATTTATCGATCGGGGGCATTATTTGCAGAAATCGGTCTGGTATGGCTTCGAGCAAACTACGCTTAGATTGATTAAATCGCTCTGGAAAAATTATTCAACAAATTAGCCTTATGTAAATATTTTGCCCCTATACCTTTTCAAGGAATTAACCGTTGACATTTTAGTTCCCTGTACTTCCCTAACATATGACCAAAATGCTTTCGGATTCCCCTCTAGTTGTTCTCCAAGTACTTTTCTCTTGAAATCACTTTACGCTTTTCTAAGGGCTATTTTTGCGGCTGCTTTACATGAAACTTTCGATAATTTTATTGGATCGCTATTAACTACATTTTTCTTAGTTTCGCGTGGATAACTCATTGGTGTTTTTAACATTTTCTAACCTCCGCGTTGTACCACTTTGGTTCCCTATTCTCACTCTTATACTCACTCACCGCATAATTTGGAGGAACTCTTTCCATGTATTGTCTGTATCACTATTTTTTCTGATGTTTAAAATTTTTCAAAAGAAGTCTGTAAGTCACGCCTAAATCCGTTAAAATCTGCTTTACTTAAAAGGCAAATCTTTCTTTTTAATTTTACGTTTTTGTCAGTATTGAGGGATAATTTAACGTGTACTACCTTGTGGTCACTTATTCCATCAACATTTTTAACTTTAATAACTTTTTCATGGATGTTTGAGGCAAGTAAATCGAGAATATTCTCCCTTCTATTATGCAAATTTACTATTTGATGTACTGCGTATTATGTGAACAGGTTAAACAATGACGAGCAGATTTCTTTGTCCCTACCCCCAGACTTATGACTACATGTTTTCCAATCTATCGATGCTGTATTGAAATCTCCTCTGACAATAATCTATCGTTCATTGCTATGGGAATTAATGTACCTGATCTGTTTCTCGAGTTCTAATACTGATTGTGAGTGTACATTGGAATGGGGTGGTCTATAGTAGGCACAAACGTATATTACTTTCAAATTACCACATTTAGACATTAACACGTGCAAGCCAAGCTACCAGCTGAGACCACCTTCTATTTGTTGCAGTTCTTACGGCTAAACTGTTGTCACAACAACCAATCAACGCGGCTACCCCGAAAAATGAAGCCCATTCATGACTTGGACCGCGGACGCATTCTCCTGCAGCTACGAACCCCACTAGGGCCAGACTGGCTCGGTTCTTAGAAAATCGTAGTGAGCGCATTTCCGCAAATTCCACGATGCCACATGGTATAATGTTGAGTCTACCAAACAGTTTGGTCCAATCGTGTGTTGAAATGGCAACATTGCGTCTAGTGGTCAGCAATGGTACGAAAACTCCCCGGACGAAGGGGAAGGATCGTTATAGCCTCATCACCTCTGCACAAGGAATTGAAGTGTAGAGGAGACACTAAACAAAAATATGGCTGGTTGGGTAGGCACTGACTCTGGTAACTCTACCGGTCGACAGAAAAACTATCTCCATCATCTCAGCACTCGGAAGCGAAAAAATAATCATCTACCACGGCCCCTTAAGCTATTCATATCTACCACTTACCATGTACTACAGAGTAAAAAAAGCAATCACAATTACAGAGTACAACCAAATACACAGTACACCAAAGTAGTAAAGGGTAAAACAACAGCATCAGAATTTCAACTACCAAAATCATAGTGCATAGCAAATGAGATCTCATTTAATCCTTCCTGGCCTTTGCAGAACGTTGGTTATGGTTTATGGACCTGAGACAATTCCTAATCTATATACTGCTCAAGAAAACCTTAGAATGCAAAAGGTATCAAGGTTAATTATGAGCATCACCCCTCATTTTTTCACCTATTCATCATTTTGCTTATGTGTATTTATTGTGATTTCCATTAATAAATTGCTTATTGAAAAAAGAAAAGGAATTATTGGAGACCTTTTTTTGCCTTGGGTGGCCCACCTTACCCCTGTACAAATCGGCTGTCATGCGAGCGAGAATTCCCCACCCGGCCACGAGAGGTCTCATGCTCGCCAGGCATCTGCTAGCCAACGCAAATGCCCCCTCGTTTGCTATTAGTTTCCTCCCACTTAACCCTCCCCACACTAATTTTTTCCATGGTCCTTGACCGTGACCGCTTCAAGGCCCGTCAGGCTACAAGGCGACAATATATATACATATGTACATCAAACATTGCCACAGAGAAAACAGACTGGACTTAAACAGGGCACCATAAGCAACGATACGTCTGGCAATCCTTGGTATAGGGAGCATACACCAGCTATTTGTCATGTCGCACCATGAACACGACATGTAGCACCTTCAAACCTGCTGCTGGTCAGAAGCCTGGTCAGCTCCATAAGAATCTGTGTATTTCACCTTTAACTGTCTGTCGCCGCATGTCTGTTGCAATGACAGAAGCCCAAATAAAACGTAAGCCTCTCACCGGCCTTACATGGCATCAACATCTTTTTCAGCATAGTTTGACCATCCCACGTAAGTTGACGTGTGGTTAATTATCTACTCAATAGATGACATCTGTTGTCCATCAGAACAAAAAAGGATATGTATTGTGTAATTGTACTTATTTCAGATTCAAATATCCAGTGAAATAAAGATTGAAATTGTGTTATTCATGGCATTGTCGTATTATGTTAACTTAATGGGCTCTCAAAAGATGGCACTTTCTGTAGTTGTCACAGATTGCTGCCAATTACAGTAAATGCAGCACTGCTAATGGTTCAAAAATGGATAGGTAAGCTGTTGTGCTTCACTTACGTGGATTTCTACTTATGTGGAAATTTTTGGGACAAATTAACCGCCTAAGTCGAGACCTTACTGTACAAGAAATCCTCAATACCTACATAGTACCATATGGATAAAAGTAGACGAAATTACCAGTATGCAGATATGCTCTGTATGATTTTCACTTCCCCTGTTTTATAGATACAAAGCATCAAACTAAAGTCTACATGCATTTTGCATTGACAGCGTAAAATATGCTGTTTGGCCATTTTCATCAAGATAAATAACTAAGGGAGCATCATATATCAATTGCATTTTCTTAGGAGGCGTAATATGTACAAATGAAACTTTGTTATAATAAATGAACACTGGCTATCCACTATATGGAATAAAATGACAGTCAAACCTATCATTCCCCTGAAATTACGCAGCCGACAAATTCAACTTACACTGGAAGCCGTAACTTATTTTGTATGTTTTCCTCGCTACCACATTCAGAATTTTGGGTCCCTTCAAAAATTTGCTAATAACAGTCTACTGTGTATAAATCTTCTTAAGAGACTCACCTTTTTTGAAAACAGTTCTTGAAAGAATTACCATTCACTTTTACTACCCACGTTTTTAAAGTCATATATTACATAATTTAGGAGCGATTGGTGACAGAGGAAAGTTAAAATATTATGGCTAAATGATGCCAGTTAGACGTTAAAAGGGTGTAGTATTAACAATCTCAGCAACAAGACAGTAAGTATGTAGCAATCCACAAATGTATGTTAAGGTGAAATTCACAAGCAGAATGTGGAAGTATTTACTAAATAGCACCATTTTAACAGTCCCACAATCAGCAAGTGACTGCACTTATTAACAGTGCCTATTTCACATTTGAATGGCAATCTAGGTATGAAGGCACGTGAACCAAAAATGCATCCACTGCATGGACAAAAAAAATGATGATAACATGCATTTAAGAAGATATGTGCAAGCTAATACCACAGGCTTAAACAAAAATACAGTGATTTTCCAGTCAGCACTTACTTGTTGTGAGTACACATTATCGCCTTGGTTATAACCTCCATCAGGTGAAACTCCAGCAGTAGCATTCTGATCACTGGTGCCCAAAAGGTCCTGCAGAGCAGCCACAGGTTCTGAATGAGGAATTTGGGGTTGAAATCCATGCTGCCCACTGCCAGGAACTTCCTGTTGAAAGGCATAAAATGATTTTTTTTAACAACTATAATGATGTAGATGATTCTGGTATATAAGTGCCTGGTATCACCTTAACATGCATAATACCAAATGTGCAAGAATAAATTATTATTATTAACCAGGAGTCAAGATCTAGGGCAAAACACACAGACTCATTTTCATACAATCAACTCCGGGCCAAAGGATTTTAACCAAAGAACACACAGAGATCAGGGGCAATGCATAAAGGTTATCAAGTGTCCCTCATAGATTTCATAAACAACCACCTTCCCTTATATGATCAATAATAAACTTGAACGTGTGCAGCGAAGATCGGCAAGATTTGTAAAGGGACGGTATGATAACCTTATTAGCGTAAACAGTCTATTAAATGAATTAAATTGGGAATCATTGTCAGATCGCAGGTTGAAATTAACCCATTCAATGCGGATGACTGCCAGGGCAGTCATCCGCTCCGAGCCGCTGGCGCGGATGACAGCCAGGGCTGTCATGCCCTTGGGATCCTTTTGAATGGTTATAACGGAACTACGCGTGGCAGTTTTGGGGTGCTTTCTTTTCTCCGCTCTGCAGTTGGGTTCTGGCCATCCTGTCGTGTGCTTCGTTTCTGGTTTCACCGAATTTTGGCTTTTCTGCAGTTTTTCGCGTTTTTACGATTTTTTTGAGTTTTTGCTACTTTTTCGCTGTAGTTCCAGTGTGATATTTTCCGATGTACGTTGTTTTTTTGTGTGTTACATGTGACTACTGAACTACTACTGGCATTCGAGTTTTACCAATTGATTTTCAGTGTAGCGTTTTATTCTTCGTCAGTATTTTGGTGTTTAACGATGAGGTTAATGTCCTTATTCTTCGGGAGATGGAGAGGAATGCGGAGTGCATATTGTTGAACAACCCATCACCTAGAGGGAGGATAACAGACTGGAAGCCATTGGATAGGGAGGAGTTTAATGTTTGGTTGGGCCTGCTCTTCCACATGGGGACAATCAGAACAAACCGGATGTCCGATAATTGAAAAACATCGATATTTTTCAATTTTAAATATTCCGGGATTCGATGCCGAGGGATCGTTTCCTAGGGTTATTGCAAGCAATTGCACTTTGCTAAAAATCCTGATGAGAATGATCCTGCTCCCAGAGATCGTGTATATAAAATAAGATCCCTTCTACTTCTACATCTACATAATATCCTGCAAGCCACCATATAGGTTTGTGGCAGGGGACTAAACTATACTTCTAAACTGCTTCCAGGAGGCGATGGAGGAAGGGAATTGTGCATCGATGAGTCGATGCTACTCTGGAGAGGCCGCTTGGTTTTTCACCATTACCTTCAGGGTAAAAAACACAAGCATGGCATAAAAATGTATATGCCTTGTGAACCTGCAGGGTTAGTCCACCGCTTGATTATTTACGCGAGCTCTGGAGATGATGAGTTGGGTGGACGAGGACATGGAGATCAAGTTGTGCATAAACGTTTAGAGAACTTTTAGCATAATGGAAACAGTGTTTATCTGAACAATTATTATAACAATGTACGTTTAACTAGGGATCTGCTTTCAAGTGAAACGTACTGCACAGGAACCCTGCGAGCGAACAGGAAAGAAAATGTAAAAGGGGTTTTCGGCCGAAAATTGCCAAAGGGAGAGGTCATTACTTGCTGAAATAAGTATGGAATTTGCATCTTTCGATGGAAAGACAAGACAGACGTTGCCATGATTTCCTTATTTGGAAGCAACTTTGTACCAAATTCACGACCAGGCAAAGGAGAAACCGTAGCTACTTAGAATAAGTTTAGGGGTGGGGGATCATTGCGACCAGTTGTTGTCGTACTACACCTGTGAGCACAAAACGCTCAGGTGGTATAAGAAGGTAGGAATCCACATATTTCAGATTATGCTGGTGAACAGCTATATGCTTTATAACAAATATAGAGGGAATAAAAAGAGCCTTTATGCTTTTAGGTTTGAGTTAATTGAGTCCTTACTTTCCAGTAGGACAAAGGCTTTGATTGCTTTTCCGCAACCAAAAAGGGGTCTCGCCCACTTTCCCGCTATAACAGCTGTTGGGGAGAAAGGGAAAAATAGCAGGAGAGATGCAGAGTATGTCACACTAAGGGAGTACGGAAATCTGTGGTGTACATTTGTCCTAACTCTGAGGGCGAGCCGTGACTTTGCTTGCGCCCTTGCTTACAGGAATTTCATAAAAATATTTTAGTTTTCGTGAAAATCTATTCTCGTAGGATTTTTGTTTGCATAATTGTGGATTCCAATATAATACATTTTATAAGGTATTAAGTTTAGATTCATTCTTTAGTCTTTAAATATTGTGTTTTCGTTATTATAATATTTAATAATTCATGATTTTCAAGGTTTTCCGTAAAGACATTTTTCCTGTAGCAAATATTGTAATCCATTTAATTTATTGGTGACATCTCTTTTATCATTGCTGTTATAAACTTATTTTTCAGAATATATTTTTTATTTTTTTACTGTGTACCATTGCATTATTCAAAACTGCTATGTTTGAATGAGTGTGTAAATGTATGTATGCATACATTTGTGAGATCTTACGTTTGGAAGAATACTGTACTGCATCGAGCATTTTTGCATACTATAATAAAATACAGTTTATCCAATGCATATCGGATTGATTTATTATTATTGTAAGTAATGCAATTATTTATCCAATGTTTAAAATCACTAGTAAGTCAACGTAGCTCCCTGAGTTCGTTACAGTTCCGTATTTCTGAAGTGTATACGCGAGCTTAAAATTCAGAGAACTGGGTGTTCTAAATGGGTAAAAAAAGGAAGTGAACAATGAAATTGAGGAAAAGAGATAGAAGGAACAGGAATTTGGATGGTCAGGGGTTAGAAAAGGAACCACTAGAGGAGACGAAAGAAAGTGGTGGCTTGGCAGGGGTTGGGGAAAAGGAAGCGACAAGTGAAACCCGAAGGGGGGAGAGGCAGGGGATAGGACAACAGAAAGGGTACAATAGACCGAGGCACTCAGCGGCTCATAAACATTTTTACCGAGGACGGGTTTTTCCAAGGATACTAATAGAATCAGTGGGGTTTTCATAGAGACAATTGCAAAATGTCTGCCATGACGAATTATCAGGCATGCTATGAGCGGGCAACACCCAGCGGACGAGTGATATCATGGGATTCCAAAATAATTTGGTGTGATCGCTAATTATATTATGGTAAATACGAACCTGAGAGTATATGCAGTTAGGCTAGCGCGTATAACTATAGTGATAGTGCTGCTGCCTGAGCTACGATCAATATAATTTTATAGTTGATAGTGGCTTTCATGGAGGCAAAATCTTTGAAGCGCCTAGAGATATGGGGTTTTTTCTTGTACATTAGGGAAGGAAAATTTAAGGAGTACAAGGAGAAGGAAAATTTAAAGCACTACTGAGTAAAATGTATTTAACCATTACGAATAGAGAACACACTTTATCTTCATATAACTCAACTCAAAGCCGAAATATTTACAGCAAAAAAATGCGATCAAGATAAGTGCAAATTACATGCATTCTTACAGAACAAAAATTAAATTTTAAATATAAGCAGACAAATACCTGTGTGAAAACTTCTTTGCTTAGATAAACGCAACCATTAACCTCTTATTGAACTTAACCAAGACAGTAATTTGAAGTTTTTCTCTAAAATTTCGCAAAAGAAATGAATCACCGCATCAGTTGTGCGGGTTGCATATGTCAGGAAACTTCGCCAGGAGCTGATGACATTCCTGAATGTCATTAAAAAAAATTTTAAAAAAGAGATGAAAAAAGGCAAGTAGGTACACGTTATTTATATGTATGTTATGCTTAAATTAGGCAAACTAAATAGAATTAGGCAAAAAAACATATTCCAACACCGGCAAAGGTACCATCATATGGTGCCGCATTGAAAGGGTTAAGACTTAATCTCTTAAATAAATTCCAAGACCATATTTTCAGTGATGATGTTAAAAATATTTTGCGGACCCCAACTTACTATGGTAGACTGGACCATAATCACAAAATTAGAGAAATAGATTGTCGAACTGACAGATTCAAAATGTCCTTCTTTCCTCGTACAATTAGGGATATGAATAACGGTAAATATATCCAGAACAAGTGTAACAATGGATAACATTGGTAGCTGCATGTTGGTATAAGGACTTAAAGCTAACCCAACTAACAGCATGTTTTTCCATGTATGCTTTGCTATTTTTATCTTTTTTTAAATAGTCTAGTTTTGAACAGTACCTATACAAGTACTAATCCTTTTTTATGCATGATATGTAGTGCATGTTTGGTGAGAGTTCACCCCCTGCCACACACCTTTATGGTGGCTTGCAGGGTATTATGTAGATGTAGATATGAAAACAAAAACTGTAGCTGCTTAAGGAACAGAAGACTTAAGATTTGGGTGCAGCTTAATAACTTATCAGAATAATAATTGATCACAAAGGCTAATGCAGAATAATAAATCGCTTCGAACTGGTGGCAGCATTTAAATTTCTTCTTTCACGAGGATGATTGAGTTCCACCACAAATAACGCACTCTGGGAAGCAGGCACTCTCAAATCATAATCTTAATCCTTCTGCACCAATCATGACATGCATTCACTATAATCCTACTAAGACTTTTAAAGGGAAATTAAGTTTATTTTACTCAAAGAAAAACTAACGAAAAGGAGCAACTCTTAAAACAGGTATTCAGTATCGCTGTAATAGGTAGCTGAAGAAGCAGGGGGTGAACAGTGATCTTCGAACAAGCCTCCTGCCTATTATTTTTACTAAGTACTTCCACTGACATTAATAATAAAAGACATTCACAGCACTCACATTTGAAGATAGATTTGACTTGGACCAACAGGAATGAAAGTTACAACTCACCACACTAACAAAGCTAATGTACAAATTTTTTGACTTCTTTCAAAATGATAAGTTGCAATAATGCCTAAAATATACCAACAACATAATTTACTCACTTCAACATATGCAGCTGGGAATAGGCCTGTCACTCCTTGCTCATTTGTCCCTTCCCACCAGCCTTCACCCACATCACGGCGAGTAACTTTCAGAAACTCTCCTGTCCGAATAGTAAGTTCTGAAGACCCAGGTTCTCCATCAAAATCGTACAATGCTTTTACCTGGGCAATTAAGAAAATATACAATACAATATATATATATATATATACCACCAACCTGACGTTGACGTTGTTAAACAACTTTCAGAAATTACTTATGTACAAATGTGAGGGACTGTTGGACCACTAAGAAAGATGTTATTCGGGGAATTGATAATTTTTATGTGTAAAATGAGAGACTCAAATATAAATAAAGTATTGTAAAAAATACTGTTTACATGCGATTAGAAATTTTAAAAAAAGTCTACACATAAAATATTTTAAGTTAACTGGGTTGAGGCGATAAGTAGTCCATTAAATGCTTGCGATTAGCTTTCAAATCCAGAAAACAACAGTTTCAATACAAGTTTAAGTCCACCTAGAGAATTGCAATTGTTAAGTCAAAAATCAATAATCATGTGTAAATGACAGGACATTAAAAGCATTGTATAATTAATACGGTGACAACACATGAAATTGACAAAAATACAAAAAAAAATGCCCAGGGGCTCACTATAGACCTGATGATCTCTTCAAAAGAGAGAAACAGCCAGTTGGAACAGTAAAATTGATAAGGAAAACAAAGGAAATAGTGTCTTTATTTCAGGTTAGTTGACCAAATACTAGGACCAATAAGTAGTCCTGTCTAGAATCAACAAAATGAAAGTTAAAGAGGAAGTTTCACTAGGAGGACAAAGGTGATGACATTAATCATCACATTTGAATTCAATACTAAATTGGCACTTTTTTCGGCGAAAACATCAAACTTAATTCAATGAAATGTGACGTTTCATTAATGAGGAAATTTAAGTAACCATTTATTATTAACGTAGAAGTTACTACTGCCTCAACAGTCTCATTACAAGATTTTCTGGCAAAGGGTTAGCCAGTGGTTTAAAACACATAGTTCAGAACGACAACATTATCTACAACCGAAACCAGTTCATGACATCACTGTGACCTCTGACAAATGACATACAACTCAAAATAAATATAAGGCTCCAAAATTAACATTAACAAGGACTTATCCACACTGATAAGCCCATAAACGTCTATAATAATCAGTAGAGTATGAGCGTATCCACTAACCTTCATTCTCTCCATGACATTTATACTACTCTAGCGTAAAGCTTAACAGGGAAATATACAAAGGAAGCTGTATTTACAACAGTTGCAGAGTCAACAGGTGACACCTCACTGAATCCGCCCAGTTTATTGCCAATTCATATTCTTTGCCTTTAAAAATATAACACCGATATTAGCGCCTCTGGTAATAACGACCGCAATCCATGTCCGATTAGCAATAAATGAACAGAACCTGCCCAGTGCCCAGTGTCAAATCTGCGATATATCGCATCGTCCCATGTGGAGCAGAAAGATGATCAAGGTTTTCACGACAGTGGCGCAGCTGTAGGTCACGTGATACATATATTTTTTTCATGCATGGGGAGCGGGTAATATGACTGTCTTAATTCAGTCGTCTGCTTGTTTTAGGGAAAAAAAAGCTTACTGAATCATACTATTCCACAATAATTAATATACTACAACTAAGATTTCAGCAAAAACATTGTTCCCGTGCAAACTGAGAAAGTCAAAATACTTACATGGCGTATATATTATTTTCAGATAATTGCTCAAGTTCCCCCCAGGTGGGGGGGAACTTGAGCACTTTTCCCCAGGCTCCCATTCCTAGTAAGACACAGAGGGGCCCCCAAAAGAGAAAACGAAATTATTGCAACAAAATACTAGTCAGTCGAAAGACATCTTTTTTCTATTTTATGAGATTAAACGACTGAAAAATATGACCTTGATCAACGATGGGTGAGGACGGATTAACTGCGTATCATTGAACATGAATCACTTAAGTCATATGCTTCAGTGAAATGACGGATGATTTGGCCAAGGCGAAGTCAAGAAAGCTATTGAGATCACAGTTGATTATTTTAGTTTACAGAATAATCCAGATTGTTTTATTTCTCACCGATTTAGCACTCAATTCTAAAGTAATGTGAGTCATGGTGGCCTACTGGGTAGAGCTTTGAGCTAGCAGCCGGAAGTTCCCGGGTTCATGGGCGTAGCCATGGTGGGGCACTTGCCCCCCCTTGACTCATTCGCCATACGATAAATTACAGGTCAACTAGCTGAAGGTGCCCATTGACATTCAACGAGAGGGAGAAATATAATAAATACAAATTGTGTTAAGAAATCTTAATATTTTCTTGAAGGAGCAAAAACAAACTTGTGTTATGGAACATTAACTTATTTTCGCCCCCGCCCCCCCTGGAGGAAATCATGGTTACGCTACTGCCCGGGTTCATATCCTGGGGAGAAATCTTACTGGAAACCCCCACCTAAAATCCTCGCGATTCGATTTTCTGCGTGTCAGAATTTCGAAGGTAATCCCAGATGTCCCACCCTGTATGTGTGAATTTCACACCCCAATGGCTTTGTACGGGGTGAGCTCTATCCTCACCAATCAAAAAACCAACCTTCGGGTTGTAAACTATTTTTTTATAAAGTATTAACTATTTGCGCCATAAAAATTCAGTGGATATACTCTTACATATGTTCATTTGTGTTTTACACTTCCTTCCTTTTTCTGGGAGGGAGGAGGACCCCAAAGAGAATGTTATCCCAGGCCCCCAAATATCTTTGCATGGCCCTGGATAGGATCGGTCTCAGAAAAAAATAATATGTACCTTTTTTCAGTACAATGTGACTTTTATTCCAATTCATCATCAAGGGTCAACAATCCTAGGATTGGTTTGGCGCAGCCCTCCACTCGATTCTTCTATCGGCAAACCTCTTCATGTTAACGCAGTTCCTCTCTTTCACGTCCTTTACGACCTGTTCTATGTAACTCACACGATGCCTGCCTTTTCCATTCTTCCCGTTCACATTTCCTTCGACGATTGTCTTCATCAGGCCATCGTGTCTTAAGATGTGGCCGATTAAGTTGTCCCGTCTTCTTTTTATAGTTTTCAGCAGACTTCTATTTTCTCCCACTCTTCTTAGGACTTCTTCATTTGTCACTCGGTCTTTCCATTTTATCTTCATCATTCTTCGATAGCACCATATTTCGAATGCTTCCACCATTTTCTTCTTCGCTGCTGTCATCGTCCATGCCTCACTGCCGTAAAGAAACTTGATCCAGAAACCTATAAGTTTTGATGAATTGCTTACTTACTTCCAAGCTTGTTTTTCCAGCTGTAAGTAGATTCTTCTTTTGATAGAATGCCCTCTTTGCCTGGGCTACTGTACTCACTATTTCTTTCTTGCTTCGTCCATCGTTGGTTACTCTGCTTCCCAGGTAACAGAACTCTTTCACCTCTTCCAGTTTCTGTTTTCCTAGTATAACGTTGGTTTTGGCCTCCTCTCTCTTGCTGCACACCGATATCTTAGTTTTCTTCTTATTGATATTCAGATGATGTATGGCCATTGTCCTTTCCATGGTTGTTAGCATATTATTCAGCTCCTTCTTTGTCTCTGCTATTAGAGCTATGTCATCAGCAAATCGTAGTATGCTGATTGTTTCTCCGTGGATATTAACTCCAGAACACTTCTCCTTGACTTCATTGATGGCTCTCTCAAAGTAAACATTTAAAATTACGGGAGACAGTGCACAGCCTTGTCTCACTCCTTTCCTTATTCTTGCTTCTTCACAGCTGGGTCCAGATTTTATCACCGCTACTTGGTTTTTATTATTCCAATTGCTGTCCCATAAAGCTCAAAAGAGTGAACACAAAAACAGTCACTTAGTGATTAATCCGTCGAGGAGCTGATCACTCCTTCCACAAACAAACGCCAAGTTGTATGCACCATTGACTTCATTGGTATTCATCGGAGACATAATGAGTCCGTTTTATTTGTGACTGGTATGTCTAATATCATTGTATACAGAAGCGGCTGCACGGCAGGCCGTCTTTTTACTAAATGAATCACTTTTTTCGAGAGGAAATTTTGAATATTCCTGTGAGGCATACACGCAATGATATAAAAAATTGTAAAAATGTAACCGCAAATGCCTCCCAACCCCTTGATACCCTTTCATAAGTAATATTTTTTGGCCGGTTGCGCGGATAGGGATTTTTCTTTTGAAGAATGCATTGGCAAAAGCTTTTTGTGGCACAACTGCCGAATTGGCTGCACGTGTATCAATAAAATAAGAGTAATGAATGTTTTGATCCACAGAATATTTCTGAGGTTATTTCTTGGATATAATTCATCTTAAGCAAAATTTTGAAAACATTAAAAGGAGGACCACTCGCTTTTTTTCTCGTATGAACATTTTTCTAAAGTACCACGATTGAAATGAAACACTACTACTTATTGTAACTTGCTTCACGGGAGAACTGATTAGCGTTACTCCGCTGTAAATCTATGAACACCAAGAAGTTGAAGCCTATTTAGAAAATTAGGTCAATTACCTACAATTAATTTCACCTTACATAGGCAATCACCTTCCCTTAGTGCTTTTGCTGAAAGCTAATGATCTATTAAGTAGATGTAGTTATTTCACTACGGGATGAAATATTTCTGCTTGATCATGAGGATTTTTAATTCTCACTCCTTGGCGAGGGTTAAATAAAGGAGCCAAAATTTTCGAAATAGCGCAACAAAATCATTTGGTAGTGATATCTGAACTTGCAGTGACAAAATATTTATATACTCACCATGCCATATTCGGAATCTTATTTTTTAGAAGTAGGAGTTCTCCATGTCCTCACAAATCTGCAATACCTGAAACTGATGCTGCACGCGAAAGATAAATATTTTGTGTTTCCGAATGACCGCGTAACGTTACGCGGTGAATATCTCATGCCATGAGATATATTCATTGCTTTCATGGATGTGATTTATGCTTTATGGTTAATCGCACTTTTCCTACCAACTCAACAGCTCCTACATATTCTCTCAGAGACTAAAATATATACATGATGCCAATTAATTAAGTGCTTATTATTAGTGATTTTATTTTATTATTAGTAATTAAGTGCGTATTATAAGTAAAAAAAATGAATATGTTGGAATAAAAAATATTGTTGCCAACGCATTGTGTCCTAAAACCAATTTTGATGCAAAAGATACATGAGGTACAATGATAAATCAGTTATCACTTATCTCATGTTCCTTCATTCGTGATTATTTGTACGTAGAACGAAATAAACCATGCTGATATACATGAGTGAAATTACCAAACAGGCGATGAAAAAATTTATTACGTTTAGAAAGGGCATTTTTCACGGTGAAACAACAGTGACTGGTACGGTCAAGGAGATACTTAAGGGGCCGTGATACATAGCTGTTTTTCAGACCTATTTTTCAAGGAAGATTGCTCCAACAGGAAGCTAGATATCGGAATGGGGTTTTCAGTAATTAAAAGAGAGAGTATCAAACTATTACTCTATAATCCTAGATTTTACGTAATAAGCCTTGTTAAAAATATATCTCGATGTAAAAATAGACCTTTTTGTTGCAAATATTGGGAGACAGAGGGGCTATTTTTTTAACTTTCGTTATTATAGAGTACAAGATTCAAGCTTAGTCTGTTGGATCCTTGAAAATTATTGATTTTTATTAAAAGACACGCTGCTGAGATATTCTGAAAGTAATTTATGTTTTTCGCCAACTCCAGCCCAGGGATACGCCTCTAGCAACGTGCAAATCACGAAACAGTTCACACATTCTCCGCCTACTGCGCTACTCAAAAAGTGGCACGATCCCTCTACCCTATATCCTAAAACGGTAACCTTGAGGTGTTGGAGCTAGGGGGAAGGGAAAGTGAAGGCGGGCGGGAAGCAGGCGAGTGAGACGGAGTGTCTGCTTTACTGACGGGTTATTTCTTGAGTCTCAGCTTAGGTTGTCGCTCTCGGGGTGTCTAGTAACAGTCAAACTGACTAATTGTCAAGTCTCGAAATTTCATCGGAAGCGTACCGATATCGGAAAATTAAAGTAGGCAGTCGCTTGACATTTTCGATGGCGAGGAAAAAAAGAAAGGGTGAATTTTTGGCCAAGCGGAGGGAAGAAAAAAGGTAAATATTGTCGTTTTTTGTGAAAACACTATCTTAATGTAATGATATATTCATGTGTAAGTATGCAAATTTCTATTATTCGAAACAGGCGTCTCAAAATAATGGGAACAGAGTCGCACGTAGGAGGAACTTCTTGCGCTATTGAAGAAACCCCGTCCAATATTGACGATTCAGTAGCTGATGAAACTTTGCATGATTCATTTGACGATATGGCAATTGCCGAAGAAGGGAAAAACGAAGGTTTATCCGGTGGAGTAACGGGAAGAAGAATTATCGACTTAAAATATGCGACAAATCGGTTTCCAATTTACTGAAAAGGTTTAACCTAAATTTCAACCTGCGTTCTGATAGTAATTCCCAGCCTAGTTCTTCTATTAAACTCGTAACACTTATACAATTATCATAGCGGCCTTTAACAAATCTAGTGGATCTCCTTTGCACACGCTCTAATTCTTTTATCATACCTTCCTCGTACGGATCCCATATACTAGCGGCATATTCTAAATGAGGCCTGACAAGTGTAAAATAGCTTCTAGTACTCTCTCATCGCATTTGCCTAGAACTCTTTTTACGAATCCTGACATATGGTTTGCTACACTAGTTATTTCCCTGATGTATTTCCCCCACAGCATGTCTTCAATGTTGGTGACGCCTAAGTATTTAATAAATTCTACGTTAGATATTTTCTTTTCTTTGATGCAATAATTTTTCTGGGGAAAGTTTTTCTTTTTCCCAAAGTTCATTATCGCGCATATATTCAAATTTAATTCTAGCTGCCAACTATCACACCAATCATCAATCGCATATAAATCCTTAGCTAAAGAATGACTATCCTCTTAATTTCTTATTTCCTTATACACTACTGCATCAGAATAAATACGTAAATATGAAGAGATTAGCCAACAGGACTCAGTGGAGAGCTGCGTCAAACCGATCTGAGGATTGATGACCAATGATGACTGCTGCATCATCGGCAAAAAGACGGAGCTTGCTATTTTTAGCTACTGTATTCAAGTCATTTACGGAGAGAAGAAATAAAATTGGGCCTATCACGCTGGGGAACACCCGATGTAACTTTTGCTTCGCCTGAGGTGACACCATCTAATACCATTCATTGAACGCGTTCATGTAGGAAATCTCCTATCCAGCCTACCATATTACTATCTATCCCGTATGATGCTAACTTCGCGAGTAAATTACAGTGGGGAACCTTGTCAAACGCTTTTCTAAATTTAAAAGCGCTGCGTCTACCTGTACGTTACCTTCTCCGGAAACTAAAATATCATGAACGAAAAGACCTAACTGATTTTCGCAAGACCGTCCCTTTCTGGACCCATGCTTATTTGTTATCAATAAATCCTGGCTATCGAGGTGTCCCCTTATTGATGTAACTATCATATGCTGTATAATTTTGCACGACAGTGACGTTATTGATATTGGTTTATAATTCGATGGATGTTCCCTATCGCCACTTCTAAAAATTGGGATCACGTTTGCTATCTTCCAGTCTTTGGGAACCGCGTGTTCTTCGAGGGATTTGTTAAATATTACTTTAAGATACGGTGCCATTTCGAGAGCTATTTCTTTATACACACGAGCAGGAATTTCATCACGACCTGAGCTCTTGTTCGGGCTAACATTTTTAGTAAGGATACGATTCCGTTATAAGATACAATTATCGATCGGGGGCATTATTTGCTGAAATCGGTCTGGTATGGTTTCGAGCAAACTGCGCTTAGATTGATTAAAAACGCTCTGGAAAAATAATTCAACAAATTAGCCTTATCTAAATATTTCGCCCCTATACCCTTTCAAGGAATTAACCGTTGACATTTTAGTTCCCTGTACTTTTCTAACATATGATCAAAATGTTTTCGGATTCCCCTCTAGTTGTTCTCCAAGTACTTTTCTCTTGAAACCACTTTACGCTTTTCTAAGGGCTATTTTTGCGGCTGCTTTATATGTAACGTTCGATAATTTTTGTAGATCGCTATTAGCTACATTTTTCTTAGTTTCGCGTGGATAACTCGTTGTCGTTTTAAACATTTTTTTAACCTCCACGTTGTACCACCCTGGTTCCCTATTCTCACTCTTATACTCACTCACCGTGTAATTTGGAGGAACTCTTTCCATGTCTGCATCACTATTTTTTCTGATGTTTAGAATTTTTCAAAAGAAGTCTGTAAGTCACGTTAAAATCTGCTTTACTTAAAAGGCAAATCTTTCTTTTTAATTTTACATTTTTGTCAGTATTGAGGGATAATTTAACGTGTACTACCTTGTGGTCACTTATTCCATCGACATTTTTAACTTCAATAACTTTTTCATGGATGTTTGAGGCAAGTAAATCGAGAACATTCTCCCTTCTATTATGCAAATTTACTATTTGATGTACTGCGTATTATGCGAACAGGTTAAAAAATGACGAGCAGATTTCTTTTTCCCTACCCCCAGACTAATGACTACATGTTTTCCAATCTATCGATGTTGTATTGAAATCTCCACCTTTCAATAATCTGTCGTTCGTTGGTATGAGAATTAATGTGCCTGATCTGTTTCTCGAGTTCTAATACTGAGTGTACATCGGAATGGGGTGGTCTGTAGTAGGCACAAACGTATATTACTTTCAAATTACCACATTTAGACATTAACACGTGCAAGCCAAGCTACCAGCTGAGACCACCTCCTATTTGTTGCAGTTCTTACGGCTAAACTGTTGTCACAACAACCAATCAACGCGGCTACCCTGAAAAATGAAGTCTATTCATGACTTGGTCCGCGGACGCGTTCTCCTGCAGCTACGAACCCCACTAGGACCAGACCGGCTCGGTTCTTAGAAAAACGTAGCGAACGCATTTCCGCGAATTCCACGTTGCCACATGGTATAATGTGGAGTCTGCCAAACAGTTTGGTCCCATCGTATGTTGAAATGGCAACATTGCGTCTAGTGGTCAGCAATGGAAAACTCCGCGGACAGAGGGGATGAGAGGGAAGGGTCGTTATTGCCTCATCACCTCTGCGCAAAGAATTAAAGCGTAGAGGAGACACTGAAAAAAAATATGGCTGGTTGGGTAGGCGCCGACTCTGGTAACTCTACCGGTCGACGGAAAAACTATCTCCATCATCTCAGCACTCGAAAGCGAAAAAATAATCATGTACCACGGCGCCTTAATCGTGAAAGTCACAGTGATGAGAGCATGAAGTCGGCGAAGAATATTATGAAGACATTGCAATAAATATACAAATAAGATTTTAAACGCTCAATAAAACATTAATTCGACTCCGTGTATACTTCACTTTTATCAGCGCTGAACATCAACATCGAAGCAGAACTTCCATTTCACTTATCAGGTCAAGGACTCATTATTCTGGAAAAAATAGCAAAAATTACTTCATCCGTGCCAAATTCCGGTTTGTTTAGAATCCACAATCACGAAGGAAGGATTGATCGAAAGGTGCATTTCTTTATTTAGAGGAACATTCAATGGGGAGACGATAAACCGACAAAGTTTGTCCCAAAAAATAATTTCACTGGCTTTCCCAAAGGTCTGAGTTCTGCAAAATACATGGCACCGAGTAGTGAAACCATTATGATGGATTCATTCCATCGATTTCCCTGATAACATCCGTCGACAGATTTTCAGGAAAATTAGATCAACGAGGGAAAAACACGCAGAAATGCGAAAGAGAGAGGGGAAAGAGATGAAAGGGAACGAATAACTCAATGTAAAGTAATTAATTGCCTATTGTGTCTCTTCAAAGAAATGTTATTCTTTCGATCCCAATGGAGAAAGCCACGGCTTTGAATCACATGCTGTTGACTAAAAACCATCAGTGCTTATTTTGCTTGTATTTTGAACGAAGCTCCACAGAAATAGAGGCATAAATTTTGTATTTTTGGCGGGGCATACCACATTCACGGCAATGAAAGAAGTCCTAAGATGAGAGCGTATTTAAAACAATTAGGAAGTTTTCTGGTCATTGAGTTTTACGAGTAACCATAAAGAAACCTTTCACGAATTTGTAGTTGAAAATAGTTTTCACTAATGGTTCTTTAATCATTCATCGGTTTATGCTGGCTCATTTTACCACTTCACCATTCGCAATCAAGGCGATAATAAAATATTTCATTCAATGATGCACTTCCAAAAACATTTACAAAAATATATCAAAAATATATATTTTATGTACGGTCGAAAAACCTAAAAAAATTTATATTCTCTACCATGACCCGGTAGTAGTAGCAGACTTGGGCTTTCGGTGCTCCTGTAAACTAAGGGCTCTTAAAATTAAGACCATCACAACATAGGATCAGATGGATGCGAACCCGCAACCCACGTGTTGCCAGGCGAGCACGTTACCGATCTGGCTACTACGACCAGTCCACTACTTGGTTTTCAAATAATTAATTGCATCTGAAGTGCTCAAGCTCAGATTGCATCGAGCAAAGTGATATTGCATAAAAGGGTGGAGAGATTAACGAGGTCATTACGACTGAAAGGTGGTGACTGCGGTAGCGAAATCGGTAACTCGTCAGCTTGGTAACCCGTTGGTTGGTTATTCAGTGGAGGCGACCGACAGCTGAGGTCATTTTCGCCATTTAGGATAGGTGGGTAATTGGGTAATGGTAGGACTTTTCAGGAAACGGAGGAAGGGCGGAGAGCAACCCGGCGTCGGCATTAGCCTACTCTTAACGAAAGGCGTGAGGGGGACAAGGGCTTAACGTCCCATCCGACGGACGAGGTACTAAACTTGAAATGCACTCCACAAGGCACTCAAGTGGGGGCCGGTTTTCCACTTAAAAATCCGCCACTGCCGGGAATCGAACCCGGGCCCTCGGGATGGGAGGCCAGCACTCTAGTTACCGATCCCCTTGGTAACCCGCCGATCACGAGCTCTGATCCCGCCTCTGCCATGTATATTGGTATTTCATTGGGATTATGAGTAAGTAAGACGGTGTTATTTAGTATCAGAAGTAGGACCAACTGAAAACTACTTATAGAACGCTGCAGATTATGATGATAAAAGTAATGGTAGGGGTAGCATCTAACGCAATTAATTTTGGACGTCCCGAGGGGCAACGTTTCATTCATGCCTAGCAGCGAACTTTAATCCGTGTCCATAAAGATTTCTCAATTTTTGCTCCGTTGCACAACTTCCCCAAGTGGTGCAGCCAGTAGATATATCATAAGGGGGTGATCAAATCATGCTAATCTAACTTGTGTCTTTCAAGACCTATCATAATTCCAGCGTTTGGTATGATTAAATAGGTCACACCTTTCGAATATATTGCGTGGAATATTTCAATCAAACCTATTTATTGATATTCCACTCAAAACTATCAGTTCCCCTGCCCAGCACTTGCAGATCACTTTCAGGGGTGTATTCCAATAGTATATTGATAATAGCTAGAATTGAGCAATGCGAAAATAGGGTTGTGTAGAGGTGAGAAACAATGGAATAGGAGGTGGAAACGTTAGAAGTTAGGGGATTCAAGGGTAGGAAGTTGATCAAAACAATCGGCAGACAGGTTTGGCGAAGGTACAGATAAAAGTAGGTAGGCGGTTCGAAAGGCAGAAGCTAAAAGCCGACCGCGGCTGCCAGACCAGCTACTCGCATGCCTGGAAGAGCAAAGGTTAAGGGTTCGAACCCAGGCATGGATGTCGCGTTTGCATTCTGGGCAAGAGCTTAGTTTAACTTAGCGATATATTTTCAGCCGTTGTGCCACTAAAATCCAAATTATACCGAATCTAAAAATTTCACTTTCGCGGGTCTCCATGAATGCCGGAGATTCCACCTCAGGCAAGTTACAAGTGTTATCTATAGATCGTTTTGAAATTATAAGGTTTTTGACTTGACTAGGTGTAGTGCTCTAAAATGACTCGACACTTACTCAACGTGAATCGGCCTAAAATGTGTAATCCTTAGCACAAAACATAGAATACGCCTTCAAATTTTACCCCCAACTTGACCTTCGGTTGATATAATAGAACGGATTGTCTACATATCCCCGGGATTTCTCAAGGGTGTCTCAAGATTTGGATACTGATACGTCGGATGGTGAAGATAAACGACCAACCACCCAAGACAGAGCGTAAATAGAGGTCCTGCCAAAAGGATATCAAATGCATGGTTCACCATTAAATATGTCTCGCGATGACACTTGCCTTGTCCGAGAATGGTTATGTGGAGTGCGATTATCAAAGAACTCTCACTGCAAGGGTGGAAAGATTCTCATTTCAAGGGCGGAATCCGCCCAAGACATTTTTTTAGCCCAGTCACCAACGTAACCATGCTGTTCACATCACGTAGGCGCTAAGCTTCACTAACTCCTCTAAGTCAGGTTATATAACGTTGGCGTATCATCAGTTGATGTAGACTTAGGTTGCTGTGAAATTTTCCATAATTTGCCTGGATTTAAAAAGTGCACCAGATAGACGGCTAGAGGATAAAAATGCTGATTTCATATTTGTGCGCTTAGGAAATTCTCGATTCGACATTCATCACTAAAGAAGCACTTCGGAGGCAACGAAGACGAGGGAAAAAATTGAATGAAATCGGTGGAAGATAGGCCGAACAAGAGTCATTATCACCACACCTACTGCAGAATCATGTTTACAAAGAGATAATTAAATGTGTTGAGATAGTCCAAAGTCTTTCAAAATAACAAATGGAACGTTTTCACTCGTGATCATTTTGTAAGAAAATTGACGCCATTTGAATCTTTCCTATTCGTAGAACCACCGAAGTAAATTGAAATGTTTTCCGTATTGTTAGTTGTTATTTGGGGGAGGCGACCGACAACTGATAACCGCATTTGTGTCAGAGAGGTGGGTAACTGGGTAAAGGCAGGAGTTTTAGGGAGGGTAAAGGGAAAGTAGGGAACGGAGGAAGTGTGGAGAGAAACCCGGTGACGGAATCAGCCTGCTCTTAACAAAAAGGCGCAAAGGGGCCACAGATTAACGTCCCAGCCGTCGGACGGAGTACCGGACTTGAAATGTTTCCACAAGGCTCTCAAGTAGGGACCGTTACACCAATGAAAACTCCACTAGTGATTGAACTCGGGCCCTCGGGATGGGAGGCCAGTACTCTAGCCACTACACCAGCCCGATCCCCGTTCTCTGTATTTCGTCTCTACAGCGCCTTCTGGGTTGGGGGAGGCAAAACATGTACAGATTTCAATGGCAGCAAATTTAGGAGCACGAGGAAGTCGCGGGAGCTGTTTTGACTTCCAGCTTCATACGCCCTCGCACGCTCAACATTCACAGCAAAAATGAGTCATCGATCCGAGGCAAGGACATGGTGGCCAGACTGATGAACAAGGCACCCCATACAAAACCACCGCTTGGGGCGAAGATGCCAAAGGCTCGAAAAACACGCAGAATATCACATGGTCTCCGGCCATACTCGGTGACGACAGGAAAGGAAAGTGGAGATAACTATCCTATTCTATCAATAAAATCACTAACACTCGTTGCTGCATTGTAATAATACTAATAGGCTGCCTTTATCTGGGCGAGATTGTGACTAAATACTTCTTCCATCTAACTCCTGAATGGTGATAAAAGATCTTTGAGGGATAACCAAGGATTTGGCTTTATCTCCCAATTTTTAAACCTTCAGAAGTAGGTGTGTCTAATACCTTGAAAATCACCTTTCATCCTGAAATGATAAATGCGAGGTATCGTTATTTTAAGTTTAATGTCTTCGATGAGCGCAAAAATTATGTAGAGCTACGTCCATGACGATCTCACCATGATTAATGAATCAATCGCAACGCTAATTTCTTTGCAAATTAAACAAATATGACCATTTTCTTATCTCGTCTTCGTAAGAACGATTTTTTATCCATTAGCTAAATTTACATTTGAAAACCAATTGAACGCTCTCTTAAATTTCATTATATCATCGAAATAAGTACATGGCTGCATCAGCAGAGTGCTGAGTATTCAAGGTATGCAATTGAAGGTGCAGGGGTATTAGACATTGGTGAAAGGGGTGGATATTAATTTAAAAGGGGTGAAAATGAATGTTAAGAATTCCGTCAATATGGTCATGTACATATTTTCCTCTGAATTGGCGTTTATAAAAATACTACAACAGTTGATCGAAGATGAGGATGAGATCTAAGCAGTAGGTAGTTATGTATTTTACAAACTATAAATAAACTTAAATAATATTTTTGGGCTAAATTGCATCTTCCTGAGCTACCGAATGCCTGTCATCATCACGGGTCAACAATCCTAGTATTGGTTTGACGCAGCCCTCCACTCGATTCTTCTATCGGCCAACCTCTTCATGTAACTCATACGCGAGGCCTGCCTTTTCCATTCTTCCCGTTCACATTTCCTTCGACGATTGTCTTCATCAGGCCATCGTGTCTTAAGATGTGGCCGATTAAGTTGTCCCGTCTTCTTTTTATAGTTTTCAGCAGACTTCTATTTTCTCCCACTCTTCTTAGGACTTCTTCATTTGTCACTCGGTCTTTCCATTTTATCTTCATCATTCTTCGATAGCACCATATTTCGAATGCTTCCACCATTTTCTTCTTCGCTGCTGTCATCGTCCATGCCTCACTGCCGTAAAGAAACTTGATCCAGAAACCTATAAGTTTTGATGAATTGCTTACTTACTTCCAAGCTTGTTTTTCCAGCTGTAAGTAGATTCTTCTTTTGATAGAATGCCCTCTTTGCCTGGCCTACTCTACTCACTATTTCTTTCTTGCTTCGTCCATCGTTGGTTACTCTGCTTCCCAGGTAACAGAACTCTTTCACCTCTTCCAGTTTCTGTTTTCCTAGTATACGTTGGTTTTGGCCTCCTCTCTCTTGCTGCACACCAATTTCTTAGATTTCTTCTTATTGATCTTCAGCTGATGTATGGTCACGAATGCCTGTGTGCAACGATTCCTCTACCTTACACCTTTTCCCTTCTCATCAATATATTTCCCAGCGGTCACAAATCATTCATTCCAACACCTTCATATTAAGTTAATCAAAAAACTGCGTCTCCAGCGTCTAAGATGAAAGTCCAGAAAATTAACTACCACGCAAGGCGAAGTCACCGCATCACAGTCATCCCCATTCTCTCGAGTTTTTCTTACCACTCTCTTCCGTAGCAAATGCTTAATTTGCCCTTAACAACGTACCGAAATTCAAGATTCCAAAGTCTTTCCAATAGAAAACGTTACGAGCTTAAAGTTTGCAGCCACTGCCGCGGGAATCCCTCTCACTACTTGATCCCTCACATCTATCCTCATGTAATCTATTCTGTTTTCAAAATGTCACGATCTAATGTTCCGCCATCCTTATGAGCGATTAAAAATAACCTAGCCAATTTCTGACACGAATCCCACTCCCCAAAGGGACCTATACACAATTCACCCAATTTTTTACAGCGTAATTGAAGTCCTTTGAATCTTCTCACATTGAGGGCACTGCCCTTCTTTCACTTCGGACAAAATAAACACGCTTTAACGCCTGAATAAATGACCGAAGCACTTCTTGAAGTCCATTTCCCCCCACATTCCCGAGCATGCTCTATGCGTGGTTACCTCCAATAATACCTTCGGAACTTTTGTCCTCATCTTCTCTCTTAGTCGGCGTCACCGCAAAAACAATAACAAAAAAGAAGATGGAGATAATTTCTTGGACGTTTCCTTCGGGAAAACCGTCCACGCGCGACGAGAACAAGTGTAGGAATGCATAGGGAAGAGTGGGGGTATGAGTGTAGAGGTATGCTGAGTTGGCATTACTCTTTACACCGAGTGCATGCTCATATTGCCCAGAGAGGTAAGACGTGGGAAGGCGGAGGATAAACCGAGAGGAAGGGAAGGGAAAGTTTTAGAGGACGCGGCACTGGGGAGAGGGAATCAATGAGCGCGAAATCGGGTCTGGTGACTCTGAAAAGGCATATACAGGCTTTCTCGAGGTTATTCCGCCCGTATCGCGGCCTTGATGAGTGCATATGCAAGTATGGAACTGAGTCACTGACGCATCATCGTACTGATCAAAGGTATTCTGTCAACATAGGTAACTATTCGGTCGGTTCTCCCCTGAAATACCACCAGTCGCTGTAGGTGGTATCGCAGTCCAACCATTCCCTTTACAAAAACGTTTCTGAAATCACTAAAGTCGGCCGGGGTACCCTGGTTTAAATCCCGCCACGGGGATGAATGTTGTGCTGTCCTAGTTTTAAGATTAGGATAGACGGTGCGATATAACCTACGCAGCTGGATCACCTTACACTGAAATCTAAGAGCACTAGCATTTCCGATTCCTTTTCGGCCTAAAGCATAGCAAAGCCTCCTTAGGTCAAGGGGTCTCAATGACTACGCATTCCTAACGCGAATAAAGCCCCCGGATTAATATGCACGCCGCAATTCATGGATAGAATGCGGAGTAGCGTTCAATAGGACGGAGGGGCGGCAGGCCCTCAAATCCCGCTTTACGTACTCGTTGAGTTTTTTTCGTAAAGATTACATCTGCCATAAACAAGAGCTCAAACTTACAACGCCATTTCCATAGCACACTAGACATTTTAAGCGAACGTTGATTAACTGAGGGATTGGTGTCAGACGTTATTTTGTGGAACATATCATGGATCATGATAAATATCACTTTGTTAATTCTACTAATGATTTTATTGACACAACCCGGGTTTCAACGCATTGTACCATCGTCAGGTAAGGAAAACAGAGAACCGTAAAAATATTTTGTACATATATGGATCTCTTTTTTCTTGACCTGAAGATGACATACTGTGTTGAAACCCGGGTGGCATCAATAAAATCATCAGTTCAATTAACCTCGCAGATTTATCATTATTTCCACGACCATAATTTTGTTAAGAATTATATCCACATCAATGAGCAGCATTTGGCAAGGGCTTATTTCTTGTATTCGGGGCAGGTAAGAAACGGTGGATTTCCGCGAGGACTTCCATGATGATGGCATTGCTGCCTAATCCTCCTCTCAAGTGAAAGCTATCTTTGTTCCGCCTCTATCTCTCCGTTCACGGGAGACCAGGCGTCACACGCTATGACGCGCCTTATGATTCACCTCTCTCCGCCTACTTCGCCGTGAGAGGGCGTCATCACAATATCCACCTCATCGGGGGGCCGGTCCCATCGTCACGCTAACGGCAGACCGCGACGCATATAACTAATAAGATTGCGGCTGATACTCCCGCGTCCTCCTCGAAGAGTCGAATAAAAAGCGTTCCGGACGTGAAAACCTTTTTCGTTCACTGGAATACCAAGCTAAAACCTCAAACTTCATTCACTGAAAATGGGGCCGGGGAACTATTTGTCTAGACAGGATCTCTTTTATTCGCATCCCACCCATGATTTCGGGTTCGCCAACCTCCTCCCCTAGTTTTTCTCCAGAAATATTCAAGTAACAAAAACACGCCATATTTCGAGGAACTTAATAAACTTATGGCCCATTTAGATGGGTGCCCACCAATCTCGTTTTCGACAGGGGAACGGAAGAAAGCTCCTATTATGAGTTGAGAGGGAAAAAGAACATTGAAAAGTCGTGACGTCAGAGACATAAATATGCATGTTCAATGCGATAGACATAAAGACATGGAAAGAGCACAGGCACAGGGAAAGAGACGGAACGATAGTGGAGCTATGGGACAGAAACCACATTGTTTGATGAAAGCAAAGAACGCCAAGGACGAGGACGATCCGGGCTCAGTGATAACTGACTTAGACTGAGCGGGGAATGACACGAAGACAAACAAAGCTCCATATCTAAACTCTCGGAACTAATTATCAAGCTAAGGACATCCTGTTGGGAATTATACCGAACTGCTACGAACCTGGAGCCTGGATGACAGCCTGCAGAGAATGATATGATTGCGACGGCTCAAGAAAAGAGGAAAACAGATTCGAGGAGCATGAAATTTTAAGAGTCACATGCATAACTACTAACATCACGACGAATAACATTATTAGGCGAAAATTTAACTGATTATATGATGATCAGTCAATTGAGAGCAAATGAGAAAACAGTTTCTGACTCAGGAAGAATACTTCACAAACAATGGAACGAAATAATGATTCAGTCTTCACATAGAATACAGCCAACGGCCCACCGAAGACAACTCCTGAATTGGGGGAAATCTTAGATAATTTTGACTGGATTAAGATAATATGGCAGTCAGAAAAACAAACGAATCGATAACAGTAACTGTTGAGTGATCAATGGAAATATATCTAATTTTTACAGTGCATGAGAAGGAAAAGCCATAAATTATTAGTTCAATGAAAGTATTAGTGCCACCCCGAGATGAGAAGAGACTCGCGATGTTCTGAATTTGCCTGGCTTTAAAATATATCTAATTGGCAAGAAAAACCCAAATGAATGTGAGTGATAATTTAAAGAGGAAATATGGGGATGGGGAGGTATTACAAACAAACATCTTAGTCATTCAGGAATATATTTTGAGAGGCAAGAGATATGAGGAATAAAGGTGGAAATAACATTCCCCATGAGATGATGACACAACCCATAAAAAGCCCTGGAAATAAACAATAATTTAGGAAAGCTCTATAAAACCAGAGTATTTAAAGGCCTTTGAAATATTGAAAGTCAAGATTCAGCATGAAGAGTAGGGCATCTGAAGCATTTTTGCATAATGCATGAGCTACTTTTCATAGAAATGCAAATACGGTGTATTGGGCATCCTCATCAACAATTTCTCTTTTTACCCCTCTTACTGGGTGGCCCGATCAGCCTTTTCTGGTTGTGAGAAAATGCCAAGGGCTGATATATCGGCTGACTTACAATACATCATTACATATTTTGAATATTATATTTCCTTTAACTCAGGAACCGCATGGATAGTTCATCCTCTTAATACTGAAATATATAGTCAACATTGAGATAAATACATGCTTCACAAATTGAGATTAACTACTTTAAATTATGTAAAATTAATAATCTTATGAACTTCATGGAAATGTGTTTGGCAGTTTTTGCACAGTCTACCTAAAAGGGGCTGACAGTATGAGTTAAATAAGAAAATCTAACAACACCTAAAGCACCTATACTCTATTGACAATGAGAAGGCACATACATTTTGACAATAATATTTTAAAATGAATGGAAATAGAATGAATCAAAAGAGGGGCAAGAAAATTTATAGATTTAGCAATTTCTGTACTGCTGAATATGTATTAAGATAAGAGACTTCCATTGGTATTTCTTTTTGCATAGTATTATATTTTTCAGTGTTGAGTGGTTGGCTGTCACAACATCATCAAATAGTTTATACTACAGTTAAAGTATAGAAGTTAATTCAGCCTTTAATTAACATAATGCTCATGAGTGTAGCATTAACAGATGTAGAGTTAACAGATTCAGGTGTGATGATGTGGAACAGGTCAATAATTATAGGAACCAAATACGGTTCATGTATTTAATTTGGTTCCTATCAGTGGTCAGGCACCTGGGAATAGAGGAAGGAATTGGCACTTACACAGGAACCATGAGGGACAGCATGACCCACATCCTGGGTCTCTGTTGGCGGGATGCGGGTACAGCAGACAAGAGGCCCTTGGAGATTTAACCTAAACTCGGAGCCAAGGATATTGGGGCACACTAGGGACGAGAGTCTGAAGCTCAACCTATAGCTCTGGACTGAAGTGGTGCAGGAGAGAATCAACTTACACTGACAGTGAAGGGTTATGGGAAGTGGTTGAGGGAGGAGTTGCAGCCATTCGAGGATCGCATCACCCTATTGAGTGACCTGAGGGGCAAAGGTTGTTGGTAAAATCCAGGGAGGTAGTGCCGTTGTCAGCCTGCCAGAGGTGGTAGGGATGACGAATGGACAATCTTTTTTTGGTTCTAAGTTTTTGACGATTTTTCCACCCAATGTTTTCATACAAATTTTGTATGAAACTTTGAAGTGTTCCCCACAGAAATGTACTGGTCCGTCATAAGAGAAATAGTGAAATAAGACAAAAAAGTAATCAATGAAAATGACTGCCACAGCCAAATGACAAGAAGTTCATGGCAATTTTAGCTGTGGGAATTGAACATGAATTTGATTAAGCTTAAATGAACAAATTGCACATTATGTATTGTGCATAAATTTTTCTTTTTCATGCACTCCATAAGTACAATAATTACCTATGGCATTCATAATTAAGTCAATTCTATCTGTACCGTGATCGCAACATTCTTATAAACAACTAAATCCGAACAATCAAACGAAGCGATCACTTTCACAAAGTGATCACTCCATTTTTTGCAAGTACCTGATTTATTTTTAGTTTCACATGCTTGAATGGAAATTTAGGGCAAGTTCTATCTGGTTGGTCCAAAAGTTTAGCATAAAAAATTTGGACCAAAAGCAATTTGGGTACAATTCCACCATGTCACATGGACCAAATCATTTATATACAATTTATACACAAATATTGCATCCAAATTTGACCATGAGACATCAGCTTAAGGTACAGTGGAATTTCCCAGTAGTGAGGTTTCATGAGACCAAAGTTCCATGAAGCACTCACTACAAGAGTTTGGAGTACAAAAATTGCAATAAAAATAGGTATTCCACAAAAATAAACTAATCCAAGGTCTGAATTTATATATATAATTTTATATTGATCAAACACTCAAAGTGCATGAAAATGAACAAACACTACATCCACAAAATCTACTTCTTTACCATTATACAAGAGTTAACAAAATCACCGCTTATAAAATACTTTGCAAGCTTGTTAAGCAATACTTCTAAACTTACATTACATGTATTCATTCATGGAGTCATATACTGGGAAAGTTTTAATTATGTTCACAGAACACATCAAAGTCTAGTGATTTAAACGTAATAACTTAAATTTTCCATAAAATACGAAAACCTTTCTGGCCATATGAAATCTGAAAGGATTCTTAGTAAAAAGAAATGTGACAAAAATATTGACTGTGTATTGAGAATTCAATACACTCCCCAAATAAGCTTGTAACACAGACTTTTTACTCAAATCCATTAAAACTGGTTTCATAATTGCACCACTTGACATAAGTCCCAAAAATATGTGTAATGTCCTTAAATCGGACAGTATAAGTCTCACAGGTAAGGAATAGTGCACAAACATGGTGAACAAATACACCATTATGTCTCTTATGTTAAAATTGTTTCCTTTTAAAGCAGGAAGTTTGGCAGTAAGTCATGGAACAAATTCATCCAATTGAAATCAGCACTCCACAAACGTACATTCTTACATACTAATAGCCAACCACAATTACAGCATACCATTAAACCCTCTTTTACAGCAGATTAAAACCCTCCTCTAAGCAACCCAAAAAAACTACAGGTTGCTTCCAACACAACAATATTTGTTACTTCAGAATTCTACTTCATAATCAATCCTTTGTCCACCAATAAAAAAGTGTTCTCTCCCTTTCCATCATCTACTTTACACCCGCAAAATTTCTAGAGCCTTATTGTAGCAAATGGCAATCCAATCAGGCTGAGTGGCTCCCCATTGGATCTGGTTTATCTCCCCCTCTGCTGCAGTGTATGCAAGGATCGGATCTTCAATGGCTCTAGGCATTTGCTGAATGTCCCATATAAGAGCTTGATGGTCATCTCCTAAAAAAAGGAAGTTATTTAATACAAATTATTATGTATTTAATTCGAAGTATTATTTAATTATTTCACCAGTGCAAAGGGGTACAATGCCAAAAAAATCCAAACACTAAAATGGCTAAATATTTAGGTCCATTGTGTTCTTAAAACATTTTGAATGAAAAATACAGAAGTTCTACAGTGAATCCTGAATGCTGTAGAAGACAACTTTTGCCATCACTTAATCTTATTTCATAGCACAATTACACCCTTCATTGATTAAACTTTAATTATCATGACATTATTGACTTTATGGCAAAGTTACCAACTATTAACCAAAGTAAAACCTTTAGGCTTGCCTAAATAATTATGAATCAGAAGAATATGAAATAGCTGGTCACAAGGTTCAATTGAAAGTGATTTCTTAATGCATTAACACTTTCACTGCTAGCCAAGCAATTCGATGACACACTAAGAATTCGGGCCCGTTTTTTTGCATTTATCAAAATTTTTTCAACGAAATTGTATATTGGATAAATATACATTTTTTGGTATGAGTAGAAAAATCTTTCTTCTTTATATTTAAGTAATGTATTTTAATAAATAAAACTTTCACAGTTTTTTCAATGTTTTTTATGTTTCTTAATAATATTATATATCATGAAGTTGACTTTTTAACTACATATAAATATTCTGTTAATCAAACCAATGTCGGATGATGAAATAAATACAATGTTTAGCAATATGGGGAAAAAATAAATAATTCTTTATCCTCAAAAACCATCAAACATAAATATTAGGTTTTGTAATTTTCCCTGAATGAAAATTTCTGAAGCAAGGCTGTGAGCATAGTGCATGACATTATGCTACTAATTTCACTAACAGGACTAAAAACCTGATGCATGCTTCATGTAATGACTTCTCTATAAATTAAAAGAACCAAGCTAAGCTTCAGAGTAATGCTAAAACCACCAATTAACATGTTGCGTATGGATGGCAAGAATTCTCATCATTTAAATCCCCACCGTTGTGGACGGATGACAAGAATTATCGCCATATAGGTGCATCATGGTAAAGTTTTAAATTGTGTTATTTATGTATACGGTGAATACTTTTCATCAGCATTCTATTATTTATTAAGAATTATCGTAACATAATTTTTGATAACCCAAAGTAATTTCGTTAATTTTAGCCATTTAACTCTATTTAAATCACAGTCCAGTGTTCGGTAATGGAGCGTACCTTCAATTTCAGCACCTTGAATCTTATTCAGCTTCCCTCTTGCTTTCAGAGGGTATATTTCTTTCATGGCTTCCTCGGTCACCCCACCTTCTTGCCTCATTGTTTGCGAAATGTTTCTTCACATGGCCCTAGCTTAGCCAGCGGGAAGGAACCGTATCTCTATCACCACGAGGATCATATCTGTTTTGCCTTGCCTTCAAGTTCCTCTCATAGCAGATGAAATGTACTCTCAGCTCTACTCCATCAACGTAAACATTCGGTATGAAAAGGATGAGGGAGCCAATCATGAATCGCTCATTGCTCTTTCATGGCTGTGGTTAGTTCCGTCTCTCGTGTGTCCTGAGCAGTTCATTTCCTCGAGTCCCAGTGAAATGTGATTTTGGTGTCGGGATTATCTTGCGAGAGGGTTTGTTCAAGCTGTATTTTGAAAAATTCAATGCAATGGCATTGCATAGGAAAGACAGTGCTTTGCGCCAGGAAGAAATTTTGTAAGATCTGAGTGCTGGTGATTTAGCAGATTTGCCATTACAGTATGATGAAGATAGTTACGAGAGCGGAAGTGACTCTGATATTGTAGTGAAGATCATAAATAGAAAATCCACTCCTCTCTTGATAAGTGAATATGACTACAACAAGAGTGCAAATGAAGACAAGACTTCACCAGGAATCTCTACTACATGGGAAAAACATAGATTCTGGGAGTGATTTAGAGCAATTTTTGGGCCAACCTGGAGTAAAACCTGTACCAGAAAATTTTACCAGTGTCCTTGATGTAGTCTTACTGTTTATTGCCAATGACTTGTTAGAAATGATGTGCATTCAGTCAAATCTGTATTACCATCAAAACCAACATAAATACAAATAATCACCATTAACAGGAAAGTGGTCTGACATAACCATTACTGAAATGAAAAAAATTCTTTGCTATTTTGATTCACATGGGGCAGGTGAGGAAAGATTCACTGAGGGGAGTATTGGAGCACTGATCCTTTTATTGCAACGAACATACTTAGAGAATTACTGATGAGAAAGAGATTTGAACAGATTTTGAAAGCGTGGCACTTCAGCAATAATGAGAAAATTTTGACACGACAAACAGACTATACAAAATAAGACCCGTCTTGGTATACTTCATTGAAAAATTTGAAAATGTATACAAACCAAAGCAGGAGCTATCTTTTGATGAATCAATGATTCCATGGAAAGGAAGATTAAAAATCAAGACCTACAATCCAGCAAAAATCATTAAGTATGGCTTACTATTTCGTATGGTTTGTGAAAGTGATTCTGTCTACATTAGTTATTCAGAGATATACAGTAGAAGCCCGGTATAGTGAGTACGGCTTATTGCGATAATCACGTTATAGCGAGTGATTGTCTTTGTACCGCCAAAAGGCCTATGTTTTACATGTAAAATAAAGCGGATATAGCGAGACCAAAAAGTTCCTTCCACGGTATACGCTCGGTATTACGACATATCTCTCGAGGGCGATGCACCGCCTAGCAAAAATAAACAATTGTGTTTTATATTATCTGCTAATTAAACTAATAGTACAAATGTGTGCCATATCTACAACACCTAAAGCCAATTATGTCCAAACATTACTGATTTACGGCCTTCAGTACGCTCTGCGAGCTCCCATTTTACGTTCTTCTTTTGTTAGGCCCAGCCATCAGTGGGAGGGGAGTGGGCGGGTGACGAGCAAGATGAGAGTAGGAGAGGGAGTTAGGTCTAGGCATGGGCGATATTGATAATCGGGGCACGATAAGATATCGGAGCACGATAAGATATCGGAGCACGATAAGATATCGGAGCATGATAAGACATCGGGGCACGATAAGATATCGGGGTACGATAAATATCGCTATAAATATCACGATAAACATCACAATAAAATAACATGATATCACGTCCCGATAAAATATCACAATATAGTGTCCCGATAAAATATCACGATTAAGCCAAGGCCAACCCAACAGCTGTCTTTTTCCAACATGATTAGCCGGCGCAATATCACGATAATTCATCGGGCACAATTACGCGATATTTGAACGAGTGCAATATCACTTTCTTATATCGTGATATTTATCGTGATGTTTTATCGGGGCGCAATATCGTGATATTTTATCAGGACGCGATATCATGATATTTTACCGCGATATTTATCGTGATTGTGATATTTATCGTTTCCCGATATCTTATCGTGCCCCGATATTTATTGGGCACGATAAGACGATATTTATCAAGCAACGATATATTGTCAATTTTAAAAACTCAAAATCAACTGATGGACGTACCGGTTAACGTTCGAAAACTCGACAAAGCTGATATTATCGTCATGACATATTCACAAAATTATCCAAAAACTTCAACAGTATACCTAATATTTTAATTCCGACTAGTTACGCTGTCTTTACAGCTTTCTTCGGCGATCGAAAAATAGAAGAACTGGAAGAAAAACACCGAAACTAGGGGAATTAATGTTTCATATAATGGAACATGTCCTGTTTCTTTCATGAAATATGTTGATATTCTCCCAGATTGTGTCTTAAATTACTTTTTTGCTGTTTACCTTCGTCAAATACCACGGAAACAAAAGAAAAACTGTAAATACGAACGACTATGAGAATTAGGTGGGTTTTTTCAACACCTTCGGATATAACGAGCGCTCGATTTAGCGAGTGATTTCCAAGGGATTATGAGCACTCGTTATACCGGGATTCCACTGTATTGGGCTGAAGGAAAAAAATTAGAACAAACCATCCTTTCTCTTTTGGAGCCTCATCTCAATCTTTGGCAACATGTATATCAAGATGATTATTACAACAGAGTAAAAATAGCGAACTACTCCTTGATAGTAAAATTAGAGTTAGAGGAACCATCAGACCAAATAGAGGGCTACCTGCCACATTGAAGAGTGAGGAAAAAATATTGAAAAAAGACAAGGCACATTTTGTCGCAAAGGTGAAGAGTTACTTGTGCTGTGGAAAGACAAAGGGAGGTGAGGATGATTAGCACTATTCACAGTGCTAAGATGGGGAATACAAAGCTGAAAGATAGTATCACAGGACTTCCGATCAAAAAACCTTACTGTATTTTGAAATACGATTAGTATATGAAAGGCGTAGACAGGGCAGATATGTATTTATCATATTATACAATCGTGAGAAAAACAATGAAATGGTCAAAGTGTCCTGTGGCTAATAAACTGTGCTTTTTTAATGCTTATAGTGTTTACAAAACACTAAATGAATCAAATAGCATGCCATTCAAAGGCTTTCTGCTCCAGACCACCAAAAGGTGGGCAGTGAGTAGTGGAGCCAGATGAGCCATCCTCAGACAAGGACAGAGATAATAAGCCGATGGAGCATGCTCAACGAGCGAGATTATCCACATCGTCTCTCAAGAAACCTTGGTAAACATCATCTCATCCCTATCATGGGAAAGGGGAAGAAGAAATACCACACCTGAAGATGCAAAGTAACAGCTTACAGAAAAATTAGGAAGGAGACGAGGTATGTGTGCTCAACTTGCAGTGTTTCACCCCACAAGGGAAAATGTTTTATGGAGTATCACACAGAGGAAATATGGAGACTTTCTGCGAGTATTATTTTCCAAATCTCAAAAAAAAATTTAAATAAGTTACAGTATTTTTACTGATGCAATGCATTTTCAAACAGTGAGGTTTAAAAATCCACCAGAACAGATGGTTAAAAGGCATTTAAATACCCCGGTACGCAACGTGTTAATGGCCTGGCTCCAAAACAAAGTGAATAGACATATATCCTCCATATTTGGGCATCAATAGATGCTCAATTTAGTGAAATTGTAGTAATAAGTCATTTTAACAGAATCTTTTTCAGAAAAGGTTGGATTTTGACAGGATGTAAACTAATATGACTGAATATGCCTTAAAAATTAGTTTATGACAAACAAAACAGTTACTGATGAAAAGAATTCATACCTGCAGTGCATATATGGCAGGACGAATGTGGAGCCCATGCAATGCCATTCACACAGGCCCTGTGATTGTTCAGCCTTGCTACTGGAGTGCAAGGAACCCGAACATCGAGGATGATAACCTAAAATGAGATGACATAGAAAATTAGCTTTTAAGAACAAAATCACTATCAAAAAGATAAAAAATGCATATCAATGGCGCTCAGACTCAAATAATATTCAGACTAAGAAACATAGAGATACATTACGCCGTGACAAGATAGGAATAAATGCTATGGTACTCCACCACAGTTTTACCAACTCTATATCCATGAAAAAAGCATCATGAATTTATTTTAAAACTTTCACATCAGGTTACATGACATGATTAGAAAGAACCTAGCCATTTTATACCTCGGTCAATTACAAATGACAGGGTCTCAGCTTAAATGCCAGTGCCTTTTCCAGTCTTTATTTCCTTTCAATATACATAAAAATTTCACATTTAGGCAATTTGGTGAAATAAAAAAACCATGTATCAAAGTTTTTGACAGGGTCACCATCTAACTGTTGAAAATCGATATTTACATTACAGAGAGGATTGGTTCAGAGCCCTTGAATATTTCATCTTTCACATAATAATATGCATATATAATAATACATATATATGTTCACAGAGAGGACACACTAGGTGGATGCACAATAATTCACACAAAAAGACACCTAACACAAAACATAGATACATGAAAAAAGGAGACACTCACAAAGTAGACTTTGTGAGTGTCTCCTTTTTTCATGCATCTATGTTTTGTGTTAAGTGTCTTTTTGTGTGAATTATAATAATACATATAATAATAGGAGCATTCCATCAACACGGAAGTCTAGGAGGAAGTATGGAGCTACATATTTTTTTCAGACAGCTAAATATACTGGTTCAAAGTTCTGTTAACATGAATGCAGGTTACTTTCTACAGAATGATCAAATGAAGGACAAAGAAAAATTATATATTTTGTCAAATAGGTATATAATTTTTCTTTGGTAATTATACAGGCCAAACACTAATCATCATGCCTTTCAGGGAGTATGAAAAACATCCATAAATATTGTTTACAAACAAATTACTCCACGAAAAAATTACAATGACATCTTTACAAATACTTGCAGCTTATTAAAGAAATTTCCATTTCGATGCATAATTTAATCTCACTGCCTTCTAAAACCACTCATCAAAGTTGTGGTGCAAAAGTTATTAATATAAAAAAAGGAAGTAAAATATTCTTTACGCCGAGAAGGTAGAGCAAATCACTTCGTTGGAAAACTTATGAATCTGATTGTAATAAACTGGGATAAAAGAACAGGCACAAAGCAATTCATGAAATAGCGCTTGTACTACTGGCTAATGCTTTTGAAATATTCTAAAACTGGGTATGAGGCTTGTTTTTCAATACCTGGTTAATGTTAACCAGCATTTTGTGAGCCAATGTCATAGTTACCTACAGTTCCAATTTCAAAAGCACTACACTAGTTAGTTAGTTGACACGAACCATAAATTGGAAATGGTGTAAATACAACAGTTTCTAACCAGCCATTAACCCCTGAAGTGTACACCCTAATTATATTCATTGTACAATAAAAATTAGATGCTAACATATAAAATGGAAATATTTTTTAAAAATATATAACCCTGGCTCATTAACCCCTCAAGTGCGACTTTAAATCGTGGTATTCAATCCCTCAGCGTGTGTGACGACATCTGTATCCGTTCAAATCCATGCCTCAAGCGTGTGCGACACACCCTCTGCATCCAAACTTTTTATTAAGAAATCTTATTGCTCACATTCTTATATATGTACTTTCAGTGAGTATATATGTGACTTAATTCTGCCTGCTTTCGTTCTCTGCTTTTTGATTGCCTGTATCTATGTGCCCGTATTTTTTAAACTTTTTTTCCAAACTCATGCCTGGTAAAGAAAATGCTTACTCGCGACACAGCATAAGGTGAAGTGGATACTATCTCCACTCATGTTCTGATTTATTGCTTTCTGAGAGCTCATATGTGCGTGTTGATGCTGACTGCTTTCGTTCTGAGGTTCCTAGGTATCTTCATTTCTGAGTAAACATTTCTCCCTTCTCTTTCATCATGGCAATGCTCACGTAGCCATGGTCCCTTCAGGCATGGTCACACAATGCTGCTTGCAGCTTCGTAAGATCTGTCATCGTGTGGTATCTTATCTACGATATTTGAAGCTGAGAGTCGAGGTTTCCTGATGCCTACTGCGGAATGACCTTAGCCATATTGTGGCTTTTTTTTAAATCTTTTTCTACCCTGGGACTGTGCCTTGGCTGAACCCCTCTTTAGTTCACCATGGCGTCTAGCTCTCGTGAGTTGTCTGACCGGCAAGTGCATCATGATTTGGAAGAAAAGAGTGCAGCAAGTTCAGATACAACTTCTGAGAATTCAAGTGGATACACTCTGGACTCCAGTTCTGAAGAAGAAGCAGAAGAATCTCCTCAATTTTCTGTGAATATTCAAGGGAATACTTGGGAAGAGATTGACAGTGCTAATCCTCCTCTGCCTTTTGCGTGTGATTTAGTTGGGAAACAAATAGTGCCAGTTAGAAGCATAGAATACTATGAGCTATTTTTTGACGACGATCTAATTACAATCACAGTGAAAAAAATCGTTACAAAGAACAGTTTCTAGCTCATGAGAAAGAAAAAATCTTGGTGCAAAAAAAATCGTGCTTTCAAAAGTGGGTTCCCACAACCACGAACAAATTTAGGGTATTCCTAGGTTTGCTTATGTTGATGGGAATAATTCAGAAACCAAGCCTCAGAATGTATCTTAGTAGGAAGCATATATTAGAAACACAGTTTTTTCCCAATGTAATGAGAGAAGAAAGGTTTTCATTGTAGACCAAATTTCTCCAAGCCAACCAATAAGGAAATTTCAAAATGAGATCCTAAACTGTATAAATTCTGTCCATTAGTGAATATTTGAAAAATAAGTTCCATAAAGTGTACATACCGGGCAAAGAAGTCAGTTTCGATGAATATTTGTTGGTGTGGAAAGGTAGGCTTTCATGGAAACAGTATATTCCCATGAAAGCTTTCCAGGTTTGGCATTAAAATGATTGAACTTTGTGATTCCACAGGATATTTATGGAATTTTATTATTTACAGTGGCTCAGGGACAGAATTAGACTGAAATCACCAAAGACTGAGATCTTTTCTCAACAAAAGTTGTTCTAAGTTTCTGTGAGCAACTATTAAATTCGGGAAGATGTTTATATATGGACAATTATTATAGTAGTCCTGATCTTTTCCAGAGGTTGGTTCAGAGGGCAACAGATGCTGTTGGAACAGTTAGAATCACATGCAAAGGTATATCAATGCACCTAAAAAAGAAACTGAAGAAAGGAGAAGTGGTTAGCCAAAGAGTGGGAAATTGGTGGTGTTGAAGTGGAAGGATAAGCGCTCAAGGATAAGTGTCTCAGTGCTGACTGCCAAACAGTCAGATGAAATGCAACCCATAAGCCGAAAGGGTGGGTTAGAATGTGTGAATAAACCTATGTGTATAATAGAGTATAATAAACACATGGGAGGTGTAGACTTGAAAGATCAGCTTTTAGAATCATTCTTGCTAGAAAGGAAAAGGACAAAAGTGTGGTATAAAACAATTCAACTACTTAGTAAATACAGCTGAGTTGAATGCTTACATTCTATATTGCAAGGCAGGAAACAAGAAAGAACATCTATCGTTAAGAATAGAGTTAGTGAACAAGATCATAGCCATGTACAGTCACTTCCAAAAAAAACTAACACTACAGAGCCGAAATTTTTCTAAGTCCCGAGTTGACGGTGATTTGACAATGCTGCGTCATGGCTGCGTCAGGGACGGGGGAGGAGGGAAGGGGGTTTGTTTTCGGTTAGAACTTCGCGAGGCTCCTCCAGAGGGAAGCCGTGACGCAGAGTTGTCAAATCACCGTCAACTCAGGACTTAGAAAAATTTCTGCTCTGAAGTGTGTTAATTTTTTTTTTGGAAGTGACTGTACCATGGGCAGAATTTAGAAAAGCGCGAAGGACGGCCCTCAGATACAGACAGAATGCATGCGATTGACTGGTCAGCACTTCATTCAAGAAAATCCAAAAACCAAAACTTATAAAGTTGTAAAAAGAAAGTGTGTGGTTTTTAAAAACAAACAGAAAGAGATGAGAAACAAGATATAGGTGTAAAAATTGTCCAGGTACACCGTCTCTCTGCCTAGACCCGTGTTTTGAGCAATACCACACCCAGGTCAACTACTAATCATCGGTTATGGAGAGAAGAAAAAAAAAGGCTTGACAAAATGTAAGTATAAATTTATAATAATAAAGCATAAACAATTTTAAACAATTTATTTTTTTGGCAATGTTAAAAATTGCGATTACAATGATATGAATATTTAAGTTAATGCCTGCACAAAATATTCGATGCTTGCGAAAAAAAGCACCCTGCGAAATTTAAATCCCTCCGATTAAATGTAAATTGGAGGGGTGGGCGGAGGCCTTCTGGAGCCCCCCTGGCACTTAGACCTCTTTAGATCCATTGTGCCAACCCACATTTAACCTGCCCGCCACACGCAGACAGGGGACAAGAACGCAACGGTAGAGGTATGGAAGGGGGACACCCATCCAACCTCCGTCCGGGCCCAACGTTGCTTAACTTCGGTGATCTGATGGGAACCGGTGTATCAACGTGGCTAGGCCCTTGCCCCCCTCCGATTAAAGTCACACTAGAGACATGGGCTTGCACGGATACATATGCTGTGTCGCACACGCTGAAAGTGTTAAACTCTTAAAATATTAAAGAACGCAGTGCAGTACACACACAGTACTCACTTGGTTACTATATATGCCTAGAAATTGACTTGTCTTCACTAAAGGGATAACAATTTGCAAGTAAAAAATTGACAGAGAACTAAACCTCTATAACATTAGCATGAAACAACAATATATTCTATGATTTACTGCATCCTAATGATACTACCATGATAATAACCATACTTATGTGAACTTTACACCTGATATTACTGAATATTTCATGGTGTAACCACAGATAGTGAGAGAATTATTTGGTTAAATCCAATTCCTAATCAGCATCTATGAACACTGAATTTTTATGAAAAACTCATATGATTTAGTTCTTGAAATTTATAAAAAACTTAAATGATATAAAAAAAAGTGTCAGGGGAAGATTATATGTAACTGTTTGAATGAGGTACAGTCACATTAATTATGATGATGACAGGGTTGCAATGCAATGACTTGCCTTTTGGCAGTTTAATTGAAGTTTGTTAACACTACACCAATTCCAGACATCAATTAAAATGTTACGAGTTTTCCTGAACAGTCCTTGTCTACATTTGTCAGTATTAATAAATGTCAAGTCATCAGAAAATATTGATATTATTATTATATATTAATATTATTATATATTAATACATATAATAATATTACGGAATATTATTATATATTAATATTATGGAATATTACTATATATTAATATTATGGAATATTATTATGTATTAATATTGTGGAATATTATTATATATTAATATTATGGAATATCATTATATATTAATATTATGGAATGAATCCTTGTTCTTTTGAGGCAAGTCATTAACAAATAACAGAAATAAGATCCTAATATTGAGTCTAGTGGAACACAAATACTGAGCGTGGATATATATTCGTAATGTTGTAATTTTAATTCAACTTTTCGTTAACTTTCAGAAAAATAGGACCTGAACCGTTTTAAGGCAATTCCTCTAATACCCAATCTGCGGCACTTCCTCAGAAGGATGGAGTGACCATCTAGGCTGACCTTATCAAAAATACTCTCTGTTGGCATATTTATAAGGAAACTGTCTCCTGCAGCCTCTCTTGACACCTTACAAGCCGTGTACTTCACAAAAATCCACTCATTCGTGTCCTATGGTATCATGTTTTGGGGTAATTCACCTACTGCTACTAAGGCCTTCTCTCTCCAAAAAGAGGCCATAAAGGCCATCTGCAGAGTATCTATTCATACTAATGGTAAACCAGTGTTTGCCACACTTAGGATTCTTACACTTCCATGTGTTTACACTCTTACTTTGCTATGTTGGTAAAATGTTATCCCCATCTCCTCCATGTCATCCTCTCATTTACACAGATATGAGATATGCTACAAGAAAGATATACACAACAACCAGTATTCATCTAGCTTATGCCAGAAAGATTACTCTCTGTTGCTGCAATTTATATTAAGTTACCCACAGGTATAAAATATCTCGCCACTCCTAGGGCTTTTAACCCTTCTAGTGCTGACCTTTCTCCTGGGGTACTAGCGAGAAATACTGAGGGTAATTTAATAAAATGTAGCACCTTAGGAAAAAAACAATATGAAACTGTTGTTTTATATATCCATATGCAGTTTTTTTAAACATTATTTAAGTTGAACTAAATAATAATGTTACAATTTTTTACATTGACCACAAAATAAATGTTATTATTTCAGTTCCATAAAGTTGAGCAATAGATTTTTAGTAATAATATTTTGATTTTCAGACACAATAGTAATATATTTTTGTAAATATTTTTAATGAAACTATTATTTTTATATAATATAGACAATTATTGTATTTACTCGTGTATGCCACGCCCTTGTGTATCCCAGGCAGGCAGGCTCATGAGGAAAAAAATTATTTTTATCAAAAAATTATTTCTTTTGCCCTTGAGTCTGCATCATTTTGTCATAACATGAATGCACGTTCTTTGATAGAAATGCTGTGCCTAAATTACGAGTACACCTTTCTCATTAGTTGATTAAATTATGTGTTAATATCGTGATGATCAACATCGCGTTGAGCATCCATGCATAGCCTCTTTAACTGTGCATCTTTTTCTTGTAGCATTTCACGGTAATCACAGTTTAACACCATCACATCATCCAGCTATACAAATGGCATCTGTTCAAAATACCATCCAATATAATTTATTAATACAATTTCAAACAAATGCTAAGGTAGTCTGTAGTGCATGATTCATGCCAATCTCAATGTCAATCAAAAAGTTTTTAATTATAATTGGGAGTAGGTATTACAGTATAATTAGTATATTCATAACTATAGTTATACTAGTGTTTAAACGATTTTTATTTTGGCTTAAATTACAAACAAACAATAGTGATTTACTGAAAACAATATTCTTAGTCAGAAGTGAGACAAAGACCCCAATCCACTGATTCTTTATCTATAGATAATATTTGCGTTGCTTGGAAATTAATGCTGTACCCTTTATGAAATTACCAAGGGAGCTACCAGTACAGAAACGACTTATTGCTGAATGTGAGCCAGCTGTCGGTAGTCAGGTATGTGAATGGTGCCACTTCGGCAATCACAAATCGCTTAAGTGATCGGATGAAAGTACCAATAACTTAGGTGTCTCAAGAAGACTGTTTTTGAACTAAGGTGATTGCCTTCCTCATTCCATTTGAGTTATTAATATAGTTACGTTATTTTCATTTACGATTCTATTACTATGCTCCATATGACAATTCCCCATTACATTATCTGTGCAAGACATTTTTGTGCAATTGCAATTTTGTGATACCTGAAGGATACAGAAACCTGAAGGATTACCATTCTATTAATAAGCAAATTGTAGAGTTATGAAACAACTGATCTTCGATAATGAATAATAGCATTTTTGTACAAGCTCCCTGACTATCATAATATACCACAGCAAAAACTACATATGTATTGCTGATCGACACCATTCACTGTCTCTGACAATGAAAAATTAATAAAAATAAGTTCCATTGTTTAAGATTTGTGATGATCAAATGAATATGATATGATTGCTTACCCGGATTAGAGCATTACCCATCATTAACAAACTCATATTCATATATGTATTAATAAACACCACATAAATATTAATAATTAATACATTTTCTATGTACGATCTACTATGCAAGCATGATTTTTAATGTAATAGAGCTAAATAAGTTCATAATTCCTATTTATAGCAACAAGGTTTTAAATAAAGTGCAGGCACAAACCTGGAACAAATTTTACAACAAGATTTTGGCAGTTCCACAGGTAAATGTAAAACAGGAGTAGGTACTTAAGTTAACCATGTTTTCTCTAAAGATACACTAATCTGGTTGAATATGAGAATTTTGCATGCAGGGAAATAAATTACACTTGTCTATTTTGATGCAATAATATCAGCTGTTCTGTGGCCGAAGTGTAAGACATCAACCTGGCTGTGAATCTATCCCAGAAGAATGTAAACATTGCTTGCCATTGGCAGCTGGAATTTTTGTTTTCTGATCTTTACGGTTATTATACCCAAAGGGGTGGGATTAGTTGTTATTACTCAGAACTGAATGATTTATAGTTCACCTTGATTCAGAATAGTATGTAGGGCTATAATGACCTGTGGAATGGCATAATCGTGAAATAGTTACCCCAGATTCATAATAGCAGCCTAGGTTTGGTTAACACGGTAAGCGACTGTGTATTAACCGATTGTGTATAACCAGTTGTGGTGAATCTGGAGGAGCCTTACTTAAGGCTCCTCCAGATTCACCACAATCCCTTAACACTTATATCATATGTCAGCACTTACACCAATATTAATTCTTAGAAGCATTATTGAGTAATTTTGAATTTCCATGCATTTGGAATGGTTCTTTAAAAATTCACACCAAAATGCACTTTGTCCACTAAACTACCTCACATAAATAACTGAATGATGCTATAGCATTATTAAATCCATTTCAGAACCAGCCAAATGAAAATGTCCAAAGAAATTAGTAGGGATGTGCGAGTACTCAAAAATTCGAGTCGAGTCTAGTAGTTGGTACTCGACTCGAGCACTCGAGTATTTTTACAAAAGTCGAGTCGAGTAGTATTTGTCGACGGAGCCACCAAGGCCAATAGGTTCAGAAATCTGCCAACAGGAAGCACTATCATCAAAATCGAGTAAATCTCTGGTTACACGGTAGATAACACGTACGAACATGTACTTACGTACGTTCATTTACATTTGCGTGAATGGTTTCATGTACGTTTACGTGAACAGATTTATGTACGTTTGCGTGAACGAATGGATAAATCGGTGCTTACACGGTCCATGAAACCGCATATGTACCGTATTCCTCCGAATATAGCTAGCCCCCCCTTTTTGGCCGAAAAATTCGCGGAAAAATTCTAGGGTGGGGGACTATATTCGAGCTCAAAGCACCTAATGTCCATTGTAAAATTCCATCCCCTGAGTTTGAAGGTTTAGATCACAAAAATGAGTAGTTCAATTTTAAAATAAAGTATATCGAACTAAATCTAATTTATTTATACGTTTAATAATGTCAAAAATATATTTTTAGTTGGTTATATTTAATTTTTCGACTGAGACAGATAAAAACGCCGGATATTAATCAAGTTCCGGGAAGCAAGTTTGACGCCCACTTGAAGATACACATGAAAAGCCACTTCTCTTTTCTTCGCATAAGATATGGAACATATATTTATCCTATACTAAGCAAAGTTTAAAATAGATTACTCAGTTACTAATTACGTAACGAAGAATATTTAAAAATGCGCTATCTCAGCATGCGGAAGTCGGAAATTTAGTTCGTTTTGATGGTATTCTTCGCGTTTGAAAACTAAGAACTTGTAACATGACTTAACAAATTGGAAGAATTAGATATGCTTTCAACGTGTGTATATTTAGTTCGGAAAGTGAGCTCCACGTGACAGGACTTTTGGCCTGGAGAGATAAGCTACAGTAGGTACCGCGCGCACCAAACACCACGCGAGAAAATTTCTCTATTATGCACAGGAAAAATAACCTTGCCCATGCTTGAATAAAAGTTTATAAGTTGCAGTATTCACCAAAATAATATCAGCGATAAGAGAGAGAGCTTTAGTCCGAACAATTCTCGGCTTCTCGACGAAAGAAACAAATTGCATTTTAAATTATCTTCAACTCCATCTCCAAAATCTTTGCGCGAGGAGGCATAATGATGGTATGCTTCCAAAGATACCGTCAGTTCTTAAACTGACACTGACTTGCATTCTTAAAGGCGATACTTTTTTCCGCTATTGTCGAGTCCTCATGACTCATTCACAGCGATAGGCGATCTGCTTGCAGCAGATGATTCCACGCACGCGCTACCTTTCCAGGTATGCTCTGGACATTTGAGCGTGCTTTCATAGCTGAAAATAAATATATATCGATATCAAATAATCAACGAATTCTACTGAGATTTCATAAGTGGATTCATATTAATGACTCGAGAGCAAGAGAAAGGTCCAAATGGTGATTTCCGGAACGGAAAGCATGCGGGACGGAAAATAACGCAGTCTGACAAATTCATCAATAACAAAAATATTGATGGACGTAATAGTATGAAACTTCGTATAACTATTAACAAAGCCCTTAGCTACAATATGTGAAAAGGAAGTTTGATATCACGATGTGCGTTGTTCTTACGATGCCCGAATTCGATGGATCCATCCGGTATTAAAAAAAAATTCGCTAAAAATCAGTTCTTAAACACGTACTTCAGTAAAAAAAATTGTAAAAATATTTTAATACTACCAGTAAACGTAGAAATAAACAAGCTTTAATTTGATATACTTTAATTTAAAATCGCATTAGCCATCTTGGAGATATTGGTCTTCAAACTCACGGGTGAAGGAAATTTTGTAACGGATGGTAGGCATCCTATTATAAGGGCATTACAGATGATATAGGTATCGTATAAAACTTACAAGTTTTACTTTTCCATTTTTTTATTTCCTATTTAGGATTATTAATTACATCATTAATTTCAAGTTCCTACTCATATCTTAAGATAGATAATTATAAATATCTATAGATAATTATCTATAATAAATTTTTGCTCAAATATATTTCCTTAGAAATCGAAAACTTTAATCTACATGACTGTATACAAAATTCATGTACCTGCTCACATTCATCCGTGAATGAAAATTCATTGTTCAAACATTATTAACTTGCATTAATGGATATTGGAAATAACCCGTGCTGATATTGGGTGTTCATGCATCGTGCAAATGGGGGTGATTGACGCAGATCATTTTTATGATTCTAAGTTCTATCATGTTTAGGCAGAAATCACCGATTTTGAAGAGATGGTGCCATCAATTGGAAGAGAAAGAAAAGTATATGTTAAAAAACTGACTATGTAATTAACGGCCAATCATAAATTTGAGGCGCGAGCTAATCAAATATTTACTGCACAAATAAGGCATATTGAAAAGAAATACATAGGAATGCGAAATACAAGGAATGCTCTTCTAATTAGGCTTATAGATAGATAGATAGATAGATAGATAGATAGATAGATAGATAGATATAGATAGATATAGATAGATAGATAGATATAGATAGATAGATATAGATAGATAGAAAAAATATTTTGCTTCCTGGCTTACTTTCAAGTTAATAGGGCATGTCACTCATATAGGTCTCATATTATGCCTAAGTACACTCTAGGTACCCTACTGCAAGCTAATTTACACATTTTTGAGTAATCCTAGGAATGAAGGTAATTTTCTAATTTCGAGAGCTACCGGAAAATTTCCATTATGTCTTTTGGCCTGCGCTATGTGCCATATTAATTTGACTGTTTATAACTATGCATTAGGTAGGTACACCTGCCATTTGATAGTCAGATTGCTGGCTAACTTTAATTGCGATGACTTAAGTAAGAACTGGGTCTCTTCACTCATGTACAATAATGTACAAACTCGACTCGATACTCGCGAGTACTTTACAACTCGACTCGAGTTGTCAAAAAGTGCTACTCACACATCCCTAGAAATTAGCTGAGAGTTTCCAAAGCTACAAGTTACACAACATAATCCAACTGGAATCAGAAGAAAGATCAGTCTGATCATACCAGTGATAACAATTGGTTATTGACAAGTGGTAACAATTGACTAAATGAGTTGCAAATTGACAAAAAGGAGAACACTTCTTTGGATTTGGAATGCATATTGATGCTGCTAGCACTGAAATTAGATCATTAATGCTTGGTATTATGTCCGGCTAAATGTTTTTGAGGCAAGAGCATTGAGAGTGTATACCCCTCACTCATCAACTCCATGTTAATTGATTGAAAGTCTAATATACTTCATCAAACATGAACTGTAAGTAACCACCATTGGCAATTCAAAAATCAAATCAACTGTGGAAGGTTTGAATCAATTCACTGGAGTATTAAATGAATTCTGAATCAAGCAAATGGACCTTTTACATAAAAATGCTGAAATTAAAGATTTTCAGAAAGACCAAGACTGTAACTTGAGACTACAGTCCCACAATATATACTACCATGTGAACCATTAATATTACTGCAACAACCATTATACTGGAGACTGCCGTAAACTTGTTTACCTGATGTAAATTTCCACCATTAAATAAACAAAGAAACAAATTCTCTATCTGGGAGTCACTGTAGAATGAAATGAACAATTAACAACATTTGACCTCACACATACCAACTTTCTTCCACATCATTAATGTTTCAAATATAACTTACATTGGAATTACTGTATTTCCCATTCCATTAGATCGGACTATTTTACTCAAAAATGTAATCTAAAATCAGTCTGTAACAAATTGGTCAAGAGCAAAACCAGATATGTATGCAATAGATTTTGGCTTTGTCATCGGAGGTGTCCATCTATATTTCACAGGAGACTATTGTGACAGTAAACTCCAGTTCATTACCCATTATTCATTATCATCTTGAATTATGTGAAAGATAATTTGTATACAATGCTTATATGCATTATATATAAGCATTGTATAAAATACAATGCTTATATATAATCAGATAATGTATATTGATATAAATAAAAATATTTATATCAATAAACATTAACAAGCCCTTTTTCTTCCCATTAATTGTTAACATTAACAAATGCTGAATATGATTTTTTACTCTAATTTTAGCGCAAAAAATTAGTGTTCTTTATATGTGCGTGCATCCCATGGTCTGGGGAATACAGTATATTGATCTTTGTCCTAAAACGGTTTAATCTGTAATCCATTTGACAGCTTTTATTGCTGGCATCACCAGACCTTACATCCTCAAATGCAAGTTACCATATTTCTCGATATATAACGTGCATATTATCTATACACAAAAGGTATTGATTGGTAAAAAAAATGAATTTGCAAGGAATACATTTAAAGCGTATGACAAGTAAATTAAATGCAATTACAAAACTAAGGTATAAGAATGTTGATTAAATTTGGGGTGCACATAATACATAAGTTGCGTGTCATCTATCAAAAAATATGGTAATACAATTCCTGGCAGAAAGACTAGAAAAATGAATAGGACATAATTGAATGCAAATAAACTCGATACATACTTCACATGCATCCATAGCAACAGTAGCTAAATAATTAGGGTCTTGTTTATTCCATGCTAGCCGAAGCAATGGAGTATGCTGTGGATCTTCATAAATAATTGTGGAATGCTCCAAATGTCGCAGGTCAAACATTCGAACGGATCCATCAGCACCTAGGAGAGAATTATCATTTGCTTATGCTGGGAGATTATTCAAAGCAGTAGTAAAAAATCATAAATATGTAACATCCACACACACACTCACCAACAGATGCAAACATGTCTCTACCTCCCCCCGCTCGACTAAATGCAATGTCATACACTTCCTTGTCATGGGCAATGAGCTGCGTTTTGACATGGCCTGTGACTAAATTAACTCGACCTAATGCCTTTAAAAAAAATACAACAATTATCCTCCACAATCGAAAATAATAGCACAATGCTAAGCTTGATGACCATTAGGTACTTACCTGCCCAGTCTCCAAACCCCATATTGTACAAGTCGTGTCAATACTTGAGGTACCAATCAAATTTGGATCAACTTCATTCCAGTCAAATGAAGTTAATGGGGCACAAAAGTCAGAATTTTTATTCTGGAAAAAAAAGAAAATGAAGCATATAATGTCACAAACATCATCATCATTATCGGTCAACAATTATTGAAATATAAATTTTCATCAGTGCACAATGGTACTCCTCATTGAATGTAGCAATATTTAAGTACCATAAATAATACCATACTATACTCTTTTATGGCTGTTTTTACAGAATATCTACATCAACATAATTGATTCTCACATTGAAATTACCTGCACAATTATCAATGGGAATCAATTTTATTTTGCTACTTTTTTAGAAGCTTGACCATTCCATGAAACAACAGGTAACATAGGGAACAAAAGCTATTTCCTTATGAATACAATGCACGCTTTTGAGGTTTTCTCTGCTGAGTTATACCTTCAATTATCCAGCTAACTTAGATGCCTAAGAATGGAAACATATTTAAAGCCGATTATATAATAATTGTGAAAATTTAGGTCTCTTTTAAACTACAATACTTGTATAACTAACATTAAAATTTCCCTCTTTCAGGACAGAGAAGTCATTTTCTTCCCTGCACAAACAAACCAACAAGTAAATGTTAGAAAGTACATGGAAACAAAATGATCAATAAAATATACCAATATTGCAAACAACTTAAATACAACATTGAAGTTGTAAAATTGGCATGAGATGAAGTGCAAATTTAAATTTTAGGGTACTTGCTGATATTTTCCATGCATATATTGGTATTAGTCAATTTATATAACTGCCATTGATTCTACCACATCCCCATAGACCCCCGAGTTTTATTATGTTTTCATATTTTATGATTCTCTAAGGAAGTTGACGTTAACATTTTGAGTGCAATGGGCATACTGGTAAACTCTCTAATTTCTCTTAAGAAACGCAATGGATATATTGGTGTATCTGTTATTATAATAAAATATACTATGGCTGTACATCATACTATGACCATTGTCTTATTTGGTGGAATACCTTGATCTTTTAAGGACCATGTTAATCTTCTAGATGGCTCATTGGACTTAAAATATCTGATCTACAATGCTGGGAGGAGTCTCATTTTAGTCACCATCTTGACTACTCAGAATGGCAAGAAAGAGGCTTTCAGACACGCATTGTAAATTATATTCATTGTGTGAGGAGTGATGGTGAGTCAGAAGACGGTACAGTTGACACCAACGATGATCTAGGCTTATATGCAATGGTATGTGAAAGCAATTCAGGTGAGAAAATTACTTTGCTCATTCGCATATTTATTGGTTATTACCTGTGGGACTACTTGTTATTCACTGATAATCTTCTTCAAGTAATTATTGTTTGCTATATGATCAGTGTTTTGTTTTACTTATGTCAGGAAGTGATCTGGAAAATGAAATTGTGACTAACAGTGTTTGGGCAACAGATGTAGTTTCAGGATTAGATCAACCCAACAGAAGGATATCTTGGTGGTAGACGAGGAAGATCTGCAAGCAGAACGACAAGGTACAGTTGGACAGTTACCAGGATAGATGGACAGTAATAGACAGATGACCAAGAGTAAAGTGTTTACAGGGACCAGAGGCATAAATCCTGAAACTGATTTGGATCAACATTGCCCTCCCCTTGACTTTTCACCCATTTAATTGTTAAGGATCTCATGAATGGAGAAAAAAATTCATTTGCTAAACAGAGAATTACAAAAAGGTTCTCAATCACATTTCACCAAATATTAGACTAGCAAAATGTAAAAGTTCCAGGGTGAAATAAGGAAATTACTATGAATAATAATCCACATGAGTGTTTTCAAATGGCTGGATATGAAAGGCCATTGAGTACTAATCGGTTAGTGTTATGTAACTTTTGCCTCACCTAGATATCAAGAGACAGATTGTTGCCTTTTTTTTGGCTAATTTTCACTAAAAAGAAAAACAGCTTTGGAATAAGAAAGGAAAGCCTGGATATGATCCCATGCAAAAGTTCCACTTCAGGAAATGTTGCAACACAAATGTGAATCTTCATATCATGTTGCAGAAGATATTTATATCTGATTGATGAAGGAATGTGAGCAGAGAGAGATAGGTTTACTTCAAACAGTAGATGCCACAGAAGCCAAGCAGCTATGACAAAAATTGTGCATGCTATATGACTAGGATGGGATATGTGTGACAAATTGATGTTTTTTTGTGAACAAGCTAATGTTGACACTGATGTTCTTGCGCTCCTACTAAACAACTTGGTGGGAAAAGGTCACATACTTTATGCTGATCGCTACCATGAAAGTCCCACATTAGCTGAAAAGTTAGAAAATTTATTGACTGCACAGGTAGGACTAGTACAAAATAACAGGGTTGGTATGCCTCATGTGCTGCATAACCCAATGATAAAAAGTAGAGAGCTGATTTTTTTAACAGAAAGGTTAACATGCTAGTGCCAAACTGGAAAGACAAAAGAGATGAATATGCTCAGTACAGAACACGAAGCTACAATGATTACAACAATGACAAAAGAAGTGTTTAAAATAATTTTGGCCGATACCGATAGTAGATTTCCAGATACTTCGATACTTTCAAGTATTTGTTTTTTCTGATACTTTTACTCAAAACTATTCATTTGGTGAAAATCATCTAAAAACATAATTTTGAAATCCTGCCTTCAACTGATTTACCGACGTGTCGCATATTTGTTTACTTAGGTGCGATCTTCGTGACAGTAAAAAAGAGACAAATGCTTAGAATTGGCTATGGGAAAGCCTGAGGCGAGTAGCTCAATCTCCTCCGAAAAGTAGACGAAAATCCACATACGAAGAAAGTTTGCTGAAATAGCAGCAAAAATTAAACTTCTGCTGTCAACTCAGGTTCATTCTGCTCAACACATACGTTGTTCCGCGTTTCCACCTACGTTCCAAACTCGATTTAAAAAAATATGAAATTCAAAGAAAGCATTGTGACATTGTCAAGTGTTATGTAATCAGTGAATTTGCATTAGAAAATTTAAAATGAAGATGAAGGTGCTTGTGTGCCCTCAATGTTTCATACTTAAGGAGACAATCCAGTTTTGTAAATTAACTAGAAAAACTTAAACAAACATAAATATATATTTGAAACTTATCGGACGTCATGGCAAAAGTACCATTTATATTCTATCAAAATTTCCTATAATTTGTGCTTTTAATATTGTTATGACCATCCTCAAAGTGACGCTGGCCTCTTTGACTCTAAGAAATGTGCCATTTTTTATCCTCATTGCAAAAACATGCCTCAAAAGTAATTATTAAAAAAAGTCTGTTATCTGCATTAAACAAAGGGCTAAATTATCTACACGCTGATATGCTCTCTATGAATTTTGCTCCTTCCTTTTTTGGGATATCAAGCCTCAAAGTTCAGTCTATAGGTACATACTTTTTTACATGAACAGTATACACAAAATATGATATTTGGTCATATAGTCATCCTTAATTATTGAGTGCACATCAACGGAAGGTATCATATGTATCTTTTGGGAGGTGAAATAATTGAAAATGAAACTTTTTACAATAAATTAATGCCAGCAATGAATGAACTAACTTAGGGCACGAGTATTGGTCCCCTGGGAGTTATGCAACCCGCACAAACATCTTCATCATAACCCGAGAAGGCCTAACCTGTTAAGCAAGTTTTCCTCCTTACCATGTTAGAATTTCAGGTCCCTACAAAAACGTGCCAACGAAATTCCACTGTATTTGGGTGTACCTGCAGGTTTAGAGTTTCCTGAGCAAATGTTTTCATAAACTAGTGCTATGGTCCAGATAGAAGAACCCTCTTAACTGCTGAGCATGTTCAGCAGCCATGTCAGTAATATGTCAATGAGGGACATATTCAAATACGAGCTGCTGAGCATGTTCAGCAGCTCTTATTTCTAAAAAAGAATTTTCAGTATTTACAAATGCAAGAGGGCTTAGTGTATTAAATCTAATTCCAGTGATAATTGTAAGAATAGCAAAATAAAAGAGTTGGCACAATGTCATTTCGCTCAATAGGTGCTCTTTCAAAACAATTTTGATTATTGAATTTACTTTACGAGAAGGAAAGCACTTATCAAATATTTTTAGAAAAATAAGTAAGGGATTGGCAAATAATACTATTGGTATGGGCTACTGGTATCGGTACGAGTCTAGTTTAAACCAAGTATGCTGCTGTCCTTAGTTACAATGAAAAGAAATTTGGTGTTGAGCTATCTGATCAGCAACTATCTTTTATTAAACACAAGGCTGTGATCTATTAAATGATATGCTGAGTATTTATCTTGATTTATAACAACTAAAAAAAATAAATTAAGTATTAATTATAAGAAAAACAAGTAAAAATCACGTTTTTCTGGTAGGACCTCTGGCTTTATGTTCAGCACTGAACAGGCAACCAAGATGAATACATTCCACCCAAATCATCCACAATATTGGCCAACCTGATTATAAAGTTGTAGGAAATGGCTATGGAATGATTGTTTACACATCTTTAGTGATAATCAGAGTTTGTTATAGAGATTGATTTTTTGGATCCGGAGAGCTCTGGTCCAAGAGCTTCTACTGTAGGACCAAATTCACCATATAAACAACCTTGAAGAATGACTATTGGCATTCACTGCTAAACTAACAGGATACAACTATTGTCAGGTTTTATAAATTTTTCTACGTTTAATAATAAATAAACCTTCCCGTTTCGGAACCAAATGTTTTCTCATTTAGCCTGAATTATTACAAAAGACAAGCAGCATCGCAATAGACCAGAGCAAAATGTATGTATAAAAAGAGAGAAAGAGACCATAGTAAAATGCCTGTATGCTACATTATTATTTTAGTCAATAAAATAATAATGCAAGATCTGAATGATTGACTAACTGGATCTTTCAATCTAGATGAACAAGATGGAGTATTATCTATAAGACCATATTTGTATATTCAGTGAGTATAATAAAAAAATTGTCATAAAATTCTTCAAGGCAATTAGCTAGCAGTATTATCCTGAATATATTAACCATATCTGCACAAGCATGCATTCCTGATGGTGAATAAATGGAGTGATTAGATTGCATATGATTTTTCTTGTTCATTCGAAAAGCGATGCACCTAGTACAGTTTCATAAAAAAATTAACAGTGATACACAAATATTTTCCGAGGGTTTGACAATGTGCAGCAATGTTTGGCAATGTGATTGGTGTGCATCTGAAATAAAAGGATGAACACAGAAGAAAAGAGGAAAATTGGAAGGGAGGTACCAAGTTCATTAGCAGAATTTCCAGAGAGAAAAAAAAAACTTTACCTCGATCTATAAAGCCTCAATCAATCCACAGAGAAGAAGGATTCTTTGATGACTTTAAGTGGTTAACACACCTGCCCTAAAATCAGGGGATTCTGGGTGAGTCCTGATCAAGATGAATGATATTTTCTATGTAGAAATTCTGCTATTGTGCATATCACTCTGTTACTCAAATCAATAATCAAATTTTTTGCATTTTGTGTAAAATTCCTTGAGTTGGGTACTAAGTTAATAGGACTTGTGAAGGAAAGGAGTTTATTCTACATTTTCCAAGCAATTAAAGTCTTTTGGAATCAGTAACCATAAATTCATGCAACACAAAAAAAGCAACCTAAAGCTGGAGGTTATATTTGCTGTTGCTCCAACACCATTAAGTATTACCAGCCAATATACATGGTCTTGCACAGATAAGAGTGAAACTGTAATAATTTATACTTCAGTATTTTGTGTGGGATTTAGGTACAGCAAAAAGAGCAATTTGTATGCTATGTGTTTTACTTTTCAAAATCGATTAAGATGGCTTTCATTAAGATGTAGCATAAATTTTTTTAAAACTTTTATAATGTTGAAGGGGTTTAACCCAACAGATGCCTAAATAAAACTCTTTCATGAGCAGAGAATTTCCACAGAGAAAAAACTGCGATGAATGATAATTACAGACTGAAATCTTCATAGATGCAAGTATTTGCTGTAATAGAATATATCAATGGTTTTGTGACAAAAAGGCTTTCAAAGCATTACTGACTAGCATGAAAGTTGTGCAATTACTTTTCCTTATACTCATCAAACAATAGTTTCCCTACCTTGTAATAACAGTGCCTTTTGCCACTACTGTTAATTACATGATGGATATGATATGTCAGATATAATTATTTTGAGTACTATAATTGTCCTAAGTACAAAATCATATTTCTATTTTTGTAAGTCGACACCTATCATCTACCAATCCGACAAGCATGAATGCTTGAGTTCCCAAACTAATACTATACAGCAATAGGGACACAAAGTAGGCAGGCAGGCTTACAATTAAAAAAATCAACTTGATATGTTATCTTTAGAAAGGCATTGACATTTTAAATATCTAACCATTATATTTAGAATAAAATAAATCATAGATTATTAGAAGACAATTTTCTTTTAAAAACAAAATTAAGTGGCTTGGAAATTTAGGGTAGTTGCCAAGAAAAGTTCCTATGTCTATTTCAAATGAGTTGGCAGGTGGGAAGGAAGGGCTGGGGAGAATTTGGTTGTTCTTGTCAACTCCCACTTACTCTCAAGCGAGAGGGGAAAATACGTGGAATGGGCAAGGTAGGGGAGCTGCGAAATCCAGGAAGGCATTGACATATGTATCACAATGCATGAGAACGCAGGGTTCATGCAAGCACATAGGCGTAAAACCGGATGTGAGGAAATAACAGGAAGTGGCATTTTATCCATGCATAGAAGGACAGTGAGTGGCGCATAATACACAATAAGTGAGCTTAGCAATTTAATGTTGTAAATGTTCATCAAAAACCAATGCACAATGTAATGCATTTTATTGTGGTCAAGCTAATTTGGAATTATAGCTGATAACTTCAGGCTTAACTATGTCATACCTATCCATAATGGAAAATAAAATAATGAAACTTTGTTAGGTTTGCTTTATATTTAAACAGGCACGACCCGGGTTTCAGATGTAAGTACGTTATGAAACCCGGGTCGTGCCTATTAAAATATAAAATGAACCTAACAAAGTTTCATTCTTTTATTTGCATAATTTGGAATTGTCGTCCACTTTCTCCACATCCTCATCTTCCCCTTATTTGTCCTTATCATCAGTGTCACAATCATTGAGTTGCACAGTGATGGGATTCAAAATGACATCCTCATCGCTCAGCTAATTTTGCTCATGTTGAAATTGGGAACAGTGATAATCCACAAGAATATTTTAGGTACCAATAGGCCAATAAATGTCCCTGGCAATAGGTGTACCATTTGAGAAGCTCTGATGACACGATAAGTACACCGATACATGCAGTAATCACACAGCCATACTGTAAATACAGATGTTGAATATACAGAACACATGGCAACATAGCAAACAGAGAGCAGATGTGTACGCGGCGAAAGCCGGAGTAAGACTGAACTCGTAAGAGAAGGAATTTCCCCTCCTGCGCTCCTGTTGGTGTACCTCAGAACCATGTGACTGGCATCAAGGTCCTCCTTCCTGCTGGCCCCACCTTCCCACCCACCAACTCATTTGAAATAGACTATAGATGCCATATTTGAACATCCCGGCAACCATCACACTCCATCAGGATATGTCATATCGTGTGAGGAAAGTTGTGTTTATAACATAGTGGTGGTGATTTCTTATTGGTAAAGGGAAAGGAGTGGGTCAAATAGCAGCGCCCTATCCTCAACCGAGCAATTAAAACTTCTTCTCAATGACTGTTCCTAGTGGAAGTGGGCCATGCTGATGCTTCCAATATAATGAAGAGGCAAAATATACTATTTTTATTTAATACAGGTGGATCAATGTTTTTCTGGCATTTGCTGGTCCCAGACCACTTTGATACAGACATACTATGATTGGAGTTTTGAAATTCCTTTCACCACTCATTCTGTTTGGCTATTTTTAATTATTTTATTTACTCATCAAAGCTACAAAAGGTTGAATATTGTTGCCTTATTTGCTAATTTTCCTTATTAATATATAGCTACAGAAGTGACCACATTGATTCAAATTCCTGGGAATTTTTTATAGTTAGAGAGTGATAATACTCAGGGGACTTTTCTAGTCACCCAATGAGTCAGGAAAAAATTGAAAACCTCTATATTTTCTCCTGAGTTCAAGCCCAGAGAGGATTCCAATTTTGAATGGGATTAAATGGGGTAAATAAATGCTGTGTAGAACAATTTTAATTTTACTAATTTAAAATGAAATGTTTGAGCTACAAAAGATTAAGAGTGTGGTTTTCAGATCAAAATGAAGGTAAATTATAATATATATTTTCATATATTAAATCACTTTCTTTATATCAATTGATATACTGAAAATTTTAAACTTTTTGCAGAAAATGTATGCAATTTTAGAGCTTTTTATCATTTCCATTGCCAAGAAATGTTTTCATTGCTATCCAGCCTTGCAATACACAATTCAGGCTACTACCCTCATATTATGGTGCATATCACTTTTGTGATGTGTTTTTTCAAGAATTTGAAAAACATATTTTGGCCCATCATACTCATAAATTATGACCCTTCCTACTTTCTAATGGCAAGTACCATGGAAATTTTTATCTAGAATATTGAACACAAAAATGTGAGGTACATTCTAGTACCTATGTCAAGTGCAAGCATCGCATATCCTTTAGATTAATAAAAGTTGTAATGATAGAAGAATGATTATTTTATGGTTACCACTATTGATTAAAACACAATATTGTGCATTTGAGTTAAAGACCAATTTCATTACGACATTTCTACAGCAAAAATGTATATGAGGAGCATTAAATGGCAGAAGAAATATCACTAAGACTACCAACTGCTTGGTTTTCAGCTGAACAGTTTGGTATTCAAATTATTTGTTAGCACTCGACAGAAATGTTCAGGAGAATTAAAGCAAGGCTCTATCAATTTTTAAGCAACATAATTAGGAAGCTATTTAACCTGTTAACTATACATTAAACTGAATTTTTAGCATTTTGAATTAAAACTGAATTTTTAGCATTTTGAATTAAAACTGAATTTCTCTATTTGATGGCATAAAAGAAACACCTTTTTTTTTTGCAAAATTATGACTAAAAAAATCACTCCTGAATCTCATATGCCTTTGTGATTATCAGTAGTGGTAACTACTTTTACTGAATCTTTACACTATGATCAACACCTGAGTATACTTAGTACATATGGCTTGCTTCCATGATATCAAACAGGTTCGAGAAAGATACGGAATAAAATTGATCTGCACAAGTATATGGTCACACAAAACTGCATAAGCCCATTTAAAAAGTTTTCCTCATAAAAATGACCAGCTAAAAAATCCATTAACAACATCTTATGTGCCAGAATGTCTAATATTCTGTCAAATGTAGTACATGCTTTAAAATTCTCGGGGCTTAGCTTAAAGCCATCACCACATCCACTGCTTTGTGGATGGTGGGCTAACCTCTTAATAAATTACTTATTTTTTATTTGAGAAAAAAAATGCGTACTGCAATGATGTATATATGATGATGAAGGAAGTATGATTTGCAATCTGTGATCAGCAATGGTACCATTAAGAGGCGACCCAAATCATTGCTGGTCTGAAGAAACTGACAATCCAGCATGGCCAAGGAACCAAGCATGCCGGAAAATCATTGGTCTACCTGAATAATGCCTATAATCAATGCCTGATATAAAAAGCAAAAAATAAAGACAAAAAATGATTTCTGATGTTGCATATCCATGATTTCATTGTTAACAATGAGAAAAGTAACTGGTGTTTGCAAAGCAATAAGAAAAATCAACCCCTAAACTTGCATTAAAATGACTTACAAAAAAAGTAGTGAATAAACTTGTGTATGGTATGATCTTTGGATAAAAAAATTTAATGAAAAAATCTTATAGTAAAGAACTGTACAATACACATGACAGGTAATTAACCTTTTCCACTCGGGTGTCAAGTGATACTCGACAAAGTGTAGCCCACTACCAAGTCTATGCTGATAAATATTGAAATAACAAAATAAAATGAATATGCATTACTTGCAACTTGATAACTACCAAAATAACCAATTAAACTATTGTGATTGAAATCAATGATGTGAATGGAATTCTTTATTTATAGGGCTGAAATAATTTATATTCAAGCAGGACATATAAGAAAACCCATTAAAATTCTTCAAGTTCATCATTGGAGTCATCAGATATAAGTATGTCCTAAAGTGTGGAATGTACAGTGAATACAGTAAAGTGAATGTTCTTTTCCAATTCCTGTCCTTTTCTGCAATACATACATTGTATGGTCACTAGTTATCAAGAATAAGCTCATTTCCTACGCAAGCATCTGTGATCTGATATTACCTTAAAGAGCAATAAGTAAATAGTTCTTTTATGACAAATGCAAAAAAATAATATGTGATTCAGCATCTAGCAGAGAGTTGGGATGATTAGAGATGGGTAAATTACCGTAATTATCAATTTAGGTAAATTACCTTGGTAAATTACGGTAATTTTTGAAAATTACCATAATTTTCCATTAATTTTAAATTTTGAGCTGCAAATCCTTATCAGAGGACTCAAAACGAAATCAAATAGCATTGAGATATAAATGCCAACGCTTATATCAAACATATTACGACATTTATCTATTATAACTCATTAAAAAAATTATAACGAAGTTGGCATCAACACGCAATTCGCCTCTCCTTTGTCACACTATGAGAAATTTTCCTTCCAAAGACATACCTCTGCGCAATGTGAATTTGTTATTTTACTCTGAAGTAATCACGGACACAATGTAAACAAAATCGTTTTAGCTACTTAATTTATAATATCACCCATTCCAATGGTTTCTTCATGAGGAAGAAATTTTCTGAAAATTACTGTTTATTACGGTAATTTTCAGGGGTGTTGGTAATTTACAAAAAATACCGCCATAATTTACCGAGTTGCCCATATCTAGGGATGATAACTACAGATAATCTAAGGATGAAAAATCAAGATCAAATCTGGCCAACTTCCTATTATCTGATGCTTGGTAGAATATTGTCATACTGTCGTACATCTCGACTCATATGAAAGTACAGTTATCTCACACCACTCAAAGCCATATGCTAAACATTATAAATAAAATCACTTAAAGTCATCAGTACATGAGCAAATATACATTTAAAAAAAGCCAAAAAGTTATTCTTTAAAGTAATCGACTGGAAGTAACTTAACAGAATTCAATATTTACTGAAAATATCTCAAGCTGACTCATATACAAGAGATAGGAATGTAAAAAAATGGAAATATTAAGCCAAAATTCAGGGAGACGCATGACTACATACAGTTAAGATTTCTATGACCATGTTCTATGTCCAATACCTGACAACCAGAACAATAAACTACATTATTATCACCCTCCTATCACTTAATTAAAGCATCTTTTGATCACATGGAAACTTACTGCAACTTCATTTGTACTTTTAACAAGGAACATCAACTTGCATCAAGGTATATGTAGAATTGGACCAACAGAATTCCAGGGTATTAAAAAAATTTCCAAACATTTGCATTACGTGCAGAAACTCAAGTTAAATCTCCCTTCCACATAATCTTCTGGTTATTTTATTGGAATTAGGCTTCCATGTATAAAATAAGATTAAACTGACTGGAAGTACATAAATGAACTAATTACAGGCAATCTAACAAATACATACCCAAAATTTGGTTTTGAAATTTGACTCCCAGAAAATCCACTTAAGCTACCCAGAAGGTAATGCTAGCCCTGTATATGGGTCACTCATAATTGATCATTTACATAGCAAAACATTTAACGAATTGAAATCTTTACTTCCAATGGTTAGGGTTACTACATGGAATGTTCTTAACCTAGGAAACGTATCACTCAACATCAACACCATTTTTCAATCCTATTAATGGTTAACCTTCTTAAGGCCTGGTTACATGATACATTAACACATACGGGTTCATGTACATTTGCGTGAATGGTTTCAGCACAACTTGTGCGAATGCATGAACCAAATAGAAAAGGTTCTATTTTCTGTTCACGCATTCATTCATTTGTTCATTTTGGTGTGGTTGCACAGTGCATTTTCGCATTCATTCTCACGTTCATGCATTTACACATTAACTCGTAGGTGTTAATTTATCGTGTAACCAGGCCTTTAGTGCAGTGGGCCGATATATCGGCTTAGGGATCTCGGACGAAAGTGCAGCCGATATATCGTCCCAATACAAAAATTTTGCTTAACTTAATGACACAGAAATAATAATATTTATTTTTCAGTCAAAATAAAAAACTTGTATTATCATTAATTAGTTCAACTTAAATAATATCAAAAACTGCATATGCATATATATAAAACAATAGCTTCATGATGTTTTTTGTAAGGCACTACATTTTATTAAAGTACCCTCTGCATTTCTCGCTAGTACCCCATGAAGAAGGCTTGCACCATGAGGGTTAACTGTGGTCCTCCCAATTTCCCAGTTGATTTCTAGCTTTGAATTCAATAGGAGTAAAATTATACTGGCTACCCTGCATTGTTATTGTTCCCTTATTCTCCCATTCACTCTGCTAACTTTGAAATTCTGCCCTAATTTCAATGCCGCACAAAAGCAGATCATTGATGATCAAGGACCTTCATCTAAGCTTGTAAAAGTCAGTTCATTTACATGAATTACTGCTAATATACACAGCAGTGACACACAGCTGACTAACTGCTGGGATTGCTGGACTACCAGGAAATATAATAATTTGATACAACATTATCCACATTTCCCAGTGTACATTTTATGGGAGGGAAATAAGTGTACGAATAAATGTCATTTCAACAGTTTCCCATCACTTTACTTCACATGACGTGAGGCTCATGATGAAAATATAATCCAACCTTGATCAGGGAAGTAACATAAAGAATACAATTTCTAGTTGTTCACTTCATTTGATACTATAACAGCTTTGGCACCAACAGTTACTTAAGTGCACAAGTCTCCATGCTTGCAACACTCCTGCTTGGGTGGCTTTATACCATACTTACACATGTGTATCTTGTTAAATGCACTGGCTATGGCTACCTTTAAACACAAGTCCTGAAACTGCCTATTACTAACAATTCACTGAGAAATATAAGCAGCCCTGATCATCAACTCACATTGTTCAAAACACACTCCAGTCTTGTATCTGGCTCACCAGCGCGCCACACTCTTAAATAGTCCCCACTTGTAGCTAACAGGTCAGGAAATACACCTTTCTGCAGTGAGAAAATTTTACTGGTTTAGCACACAATATTCTTACCGTGCCATGAGTTTAAAGAATGATGACTACACTACATCACTCACACTGTCAGGTATCCACATAATTTTAGTCGTAGGATAAGGATGATCAAAAGTGCTTTTCGCACTGAACTCAGATGTATCTTCATCGAGGGAAACAATTTGTACTTTATTGTTGTACTCTTCTACAAAACTTCCAAGGGCAAGCCTAAAATATTAAATTTTACATTAGTGACACATAAATGATGGATCGTGCATTTAATTAATACACAATTACTTCCCCACCAAAGAAAAGATTAATTAATACATGATTCTAAGGTTCATATTATGATAAGAAAGAACAATTTTCAGCAGATACCTTTTTAAAATATTTACAAGATTACAGAACTACTTTCAGTGATGATACATAAAAAATAGTTAAGACTACACTTTAACCTTAACAAAAATGCTGATTAATATCATCTCTGTCTCTTTCCCATGCCATATTTGATTACCATATTTTACCACTACTTCCCATCATACTTATCTCCATTTGCCCTATATTGTTGGTAAGTACAAAATTTAGAGAAATTAAGGTGTTATGACCAGGACCATCTGACCTATCTATGCATTCGTTACCTTTCACGAACCGAAAAATGTTATGGCATTTGAATGAATATAAAAATTACCTCCATCATATGACAAATGACTACAATGGTGGTGTACCTATTCTGGGAAAAGTATTAGAATAAAGAAACTGATACATTCTCTCAGGAAGTTCACAGCTGGAGACGAAACTGGGACAGCTAAATCAACACAAGCAAGTCCAGCAAGCTACTGTGAAGGTGAGAGGCAGGGGTTAAATTAACACCGCACATACAAAAATCAATATTCAAATCATAGTAATGTGAGGAATACCTGATTTCATACAATTTGCCTAGGACATTTCTTTGTCCCACAAATAAAAGAGCATTAGTTTCAAAATAATGTTGCATTTGCTCATAGAGGATGGAATCACAACTTACTGAAAATATAAAAATGGTATTATTAGTAATTTATGATAACAAAATCATGCTTCAAAATGAATACCTGCAATATATTGTCCCTGAATGCGTGAAGAGGTTTAACTGAAAATATTTTTAATGAATGACTGCTACTTCACTACATTAAGATGAATAGGATACCACACAAACAGGTAAATAAATGGGTAAGACGGGTTTGAATATCTAGCGTTAAACTAAGGTTGGACAACTGATGCCTATCATGAAAATGTTCAACTGCCACATTTTACCATCAATAACAAGAAGTTCATTTCGATAACAATTCATGCTATATGCAAAGAAAAAGGAAAAATCTTATTCAAAATCCATAAAACTTAAACCAAGATCATTAATTATTACATCGGGCATGCACATCATAGTCTCTTATACTGAAATTAGCACTTCATTCTCTATTTATAGCATTCATAAATTGTCCGTTGGCCCATAACTTTCATACAGTAAATATATGGGCCTCCATCACTGACCTTTAATATGCATGCAAAAGAGTTATATTTTTATTCAGTGTGTGCTTATGGTGTTATTATCTTTTTATTCACTTTTTATCTTTTATTATGGTTATGGAAATAAACAAATGACCAAAATTCTCGAAATTTTTTTTAGAGATGGGACGAATAGCAGATTTCTCGAATTTTGATAAATTTAAACAGAATAATAGAATTGCAATTTTATTTATGAAATGTTACTCAGGTAACATAAAGTTCTGTCTAATTTTGAATTAACCACAAACTAGTGTCAAAGTTCAAGTAAATTGAAAATTAAATGATAAGATAAAACTTAGCAATATTGACTCAGATCTGACAGGATGAAATATGATATTACTATGACAAGGTAAACAGTTTGCACGTAACTGATGCAACATTCAATAAGGACCTACTATCAGTAAAATACGTTTAGACGCCTGAATTTTGCAGCTATCTCACTAAAAAACAAAACCAATTTTAATAAAATTAGCTAACACTGGTAATTATTATTTCACTACTTCTCTATATTCTTCCCGCTTAAAAACTTGTGGCTGCAATGGTCCCTCTCAAGTTTCAGTCGAGTCACCAGTTTTGTTGTAGGGTTATACAAATTTAATTACTACTTTTTCAAATTTAGAAATAAATAAAAATTCATCGTTGTCATTGGTCAACAATCCTAGGATTGGTTTGAAGCAGCTTTCCACTCGATTCTTCTTTCGGCCAACCTTTTCATTGTGACATAATTCTTCTCTTTTACATCCTTCACAACCTGTTCCATATATCTCATACTAGGCCTGCCTATCCCAATCTTCCCGTTCACTTTTCCCTCGATGATTGTCATCATCAGGCCATCATGTCTCAAGATATGACCGATTAAGTTGTCCCTTCTTCTTTTTAGAGTTGTCAGCAGACCTCTTTTCTCCCACTCTTCTTAGGACTTCTTCATTTGTCACTCGGTTGATCCATTTAATCTTTATCATTCTTCTGTAAAACCACATTTTGAATGCTTCCACCCTTTTCTTCTCCGCTGCTCTCATCATCCATGCCTCACTGCCATAAAGAAACATGCTCCAGAAGTATGTTCTGATGAATTGTTTCCTTACTTCTACACTTGTATTTCCAGCTGCAAGTAGATTCTTCTTTTGATAGAATGCCCTCTCTGCTTGGGCTATTCTACTTACTATTTCTTTTTTGCTTTGCCTATCGTTGGTTATTCGGCTTCCTAAGTAACAGAACTCTTTCACCTCATCAAGGTTTTGTTTTCCTAGTTTGACATTGGTTTTGGCCTCTTCTTTCTTGCTGCACACCAATATCTTAGTCTTCTTCTAATTTATCTTAAGTTGATATCTGGCAATTATCCTTTTCATAGTTATTAGAATCTTATTTAGATCTCTCTCTGTCTCAGCTATGAGTGCTATGTCATCAGTGAATTGCAGCATGCTTATTTTTTCTCCGTGGATAGTCACTCCAGAAGACTTCTCTTTGATTTCATTAATGGCTCTTTCGATGTAAACGTTAAAAATTACGGGAGACAGTGTACAGCCTTGTCTCACTCCTTTCCTTATTCTTGCCTCTTCACAGCTGGGACCAGATTTAATGACAGCTATTTGGTTTTTGTACAGGCTGTGTATAATTATTCTGCTATTGCATAGGACACTAAGTCCTTTCAGAATTCCAAGCATTGAATTCCAATCCACGTTGTCAAAAGCCTTCTCTAAATCCACAAATGCAATGAACAACGGCTTGTTCTTCTACATTCTCTTCTCTATGAGCAGCCTTAGGGCCAATATTGCATCCTTACGGCTGCTCATAGAGAAGAGAATGGAGAAGAACTAGCCGACATTCATTGCCAGAAAAATTTATCATTGGCTTCAATTTGTTGAGATTTCAATTAAATATGACAATAGCTAACAGAATAACAAGCAAGAAATTGTTGGCCATGAAATTTTAAGTCCTGAAAACTGTTTTGATTCAAATAAAATTTATTAAATTTTTACCTAAGATGACAAAAACATTTTCATTTGCATAAGTTAATGTAGAAACGAACATTCTATCAGATACATTTTGCTGCATAAATTGGTTTTCTCTTGTGGAATATATAGCATTTCAACAGGGTCAGGGTTACAAGGGGTCTCGACATGTTCTCACTGATGTTTCAACGGAAAATACAGTAGAAGACCGTTATAGTGAATACGGCATAAAGCGAGAATCTCACAATAACGAGTGATTGGCAATGTACCATCGAAAGGCCCATGATAAACATGTAAAAGAAAACGGATATAGCGAAGCCAAGAAGCTCCTGCCACGCTCAGTATTACGAGAGATATTTCTTGAGGGTGATGGACTGCAAAGTATGACTTAACACATGGTATTTATCTTTAACAGCATTATTTGTCAACTACAACTCAGAATGCAATATTTGTTTCATCTCTACATTGTATATAGTCCAATCAAGTCCACGCACTGATGATTTACGGCCGGCCCTGGCAAACTTTGCACATGTACTCGCACTTTTTAGTTGTTCTTTTGTTAATCCAAGTTCAAATGGAGGCATAGGAGCGGAATGGGTGGAAGATGGACAAGTGGAAAAGCACCTAGCCAGTCACACAACAGCAGAGAGCGGTGGTGTGGGTAAGGGGCTGAGTTCAGCCCACCTGTCTTTGTCTGCCAGTGCGGGAGTAGTAGATTAACTCAGTGAGAAATGAAGGTGAAGACAAAATTAGTTCTCTTTCGGAAGAAGAAACAGTGCCTATGCCAACTAGAGCTAAAGCACAGCAGGCTCTTCGAAAAATTAGCGCCGTTTACCGGGCCAGTGATGCTTCCGCTGACGACTTTAGCAAATTCAGTGATGTGGAAGGGTCTGCGCTTTAGGCAACTGCCAGTAGACTGAAGTAGATGATGCTTGAATGATTTTTCAGCCGGGAATAGAAATTGAAAGTACTGCCCTGTTAATTTGAAGCATGTGTATTTGTGATGCGCTCATTTTGTTATGCTTTTTATTATAGCGACGAAGTTGCCAAAGAATTATTTATATCCTTAAAATTTTACAATTCATCCTGGTTTCGATTATTTTTCCTCTCAGCAGATGTAATGGTAATACCTACTTGTGTTTTCTGGTACATTTGCTAATTTGTGCATATTTATCAATGTTTTCGCACATATTGACAGGGCCGATGTTATGGCAGTAATTAAAATCTATCCTGTTCAACAAGTTTTTATTTTATTTTATGATTCCTGACTTCATGGATACATAGAATTTTGAGTGAATGCATCGATAATTCTCAGCAATAGTATTTCACGGTAGTTACCTCCATTTGCTGTAAGTCCTCCAGATGGCAGCACCAGTACAACACACAATGAGCATCGCAACCGATGGAGGCATTTGCTTGTTTAAATAAACTCTCGCTGCAATTAATCTTTGAGAGATAACTGAATGTGAATTTTAGGAACGGCTTGGTGGAGGTAATTACGCAAGAAATATTCTCGACCACCGAAAAATGCTGTATTTCTGTGAATCATTATGGCAACTTCCCTAACCAATGGACGTACCGGTTAACACTCGAATACTTCAGCAAAGCATAAATTATTGATGAGGAATATTTAATTTTCAAAATACATGATAAATATGTAACTATGCACGAAAACGGCCCTTCTACCTGTTTCTGATTGCATGTTAACAAAAGGAAAACGGAAAGTAAGAACAACTCTGGGTATTAATACATCACCTTCGGATATAATGAGCGCTCACTATAGTGAGTGATTTTCCAGCCATTGAGAGCACTTGTTATACTGAGCTTCCACTGTACCTTATAGTAGTAAGATAGCAGGGTAGAGATTCTCTGTAACTCTGATCAGGGTGTCCACAAAAGTCAAAATATAAAATTCAAGCATAATTCAAGGTTTTCAAGGCTAAATTTATAAAAATTTCCAGGCTAATATATCGTGGTTCTTGTACGAGTCAAAAGTGATGTTTTTCACGTTCTATGTAGAATATGGATTTTTTGTAGTTCAACCCATAGCATAATATAGATAAAGTAATCAAATAAGAAATAATTGATAAATTAAAGTAATTAAATATGTAGTTTTATTGGTAGTAAGAGACCCTCTTTGTTGGTTGGGAAATATAAACTACTTTTTAATTGAACACCCTCTTTCTAAATTAGCATTTCCATGAGAAATTTCAAATTCTTCTACAAGAGGAACTTAAAGAACCCACTGGCTAAAGTCTTCAGCATTCAACCACTGTTCTTGGAATGATGATTTTCTACGTTAATATTTTTTGCCATGCTTTTCTATTTTAAGTCTAAAGGCCTCAATTTTCTGTTCACTCAGAATCAGAATGTAACATTTTTGTACCGGTAGACTATAGAGAAAAAAGTGAAATCTTAACAGTCTTTAGTATCCTACACCATCTTTTTCTAACAAAAAGTAATGTAATAAAAATCCTAATTCAAGTAAGCGCATCCTGAATATATCTAACAAACATCAGCAATTAGATTTCTCAAAAAATTATAGAAAAGTTTGGAAAAAATATATTGCAAAGCCTACCAGAAAGCCAACTTACATTGTACTTACAGTAAAGTATCCGATCACATCAAATGTGCAGTTAAAAGAAACATTATAAGTTCATTTTCATTAATAAAGAAATTATTTTCCAATTATTAATCAAATCCTTGAATGCTTTCAAATTCTTTTTAAGAAACAAAAAAAAATTAATGCGGCCAAGAGATCCCATTTATGGAATATCCAGGGATTCCATTTTTAAGATGAAAAAATTATTATAGAATATTTCAAGCTGCTAAACTGGTAATTTTGCAATGTCTTATTTACAATAACCTTTGAAATGAAATTTGAGAATTTTCTACTCCTAAGAAGAGATTGTGTAACTCTGATCTTGAAATGAAATTAGCCTTTCTTCATGCTACTATAAACAAAATTTTAAAAGTCTCAAATTTTCTCTCCAAATTGGCCTGGGTTTGCAAGAAAAAAGTAGAATGACATGTGGGGAGAATGTATTCTCCTAAATCAGGTAAGCCGACAATAGCAGAGTGGGGTAGTGGACTGCAGGTAATGAAGTTCGATTCTTATCACTGTTTAAAATTTTTCTTTCAGCCATTGAATCAAAAAGTTTATCATCCTCCATTTCCAACCTTTTTGTGTGGATACTGACTTTTTTGTACTTCTATCGTTTAAACTACCTACATTTACAAATGCGTCGCTCAAAAATACATTGTAAAGTTAACATAATAATTACACGATTTAATTCTGCAATAAAAAATTTTTCCAATCCTTTCACTAACGCCAAATTTTATTATTTTTTAAATTATAAATTCACATGAAATTTCTGATAATCTACTTTTTTTAACTGCCTACTTGCATTACCCTAGGAATACAGCATAGATTGTATTCCTAGGCAGTGTTAAGGATCGAACTCGCGACCTGCAGTACACTAGTCCTCATTTTTAATAACTACGCTATCATAGGTTCACGGGAATCTGGCTAATGTAGCGATCCGCGTGACATTCGGCTTTATTTTTTTCTCGTGCATCCGGGCCTATGGAGAAAAAAGTCACGATGAGTATTTTTTTATTTTGTTTTTGTGGCACGGAAAAAATCTTCTCATTTCGTGACCAAGTTACACAACCTCTCCTTGTCAGTATCTAACATACGTACGTACATTCCATTCGCGGGGCGCATCGATCACTAAGCCGAGAAATTTAAAATCTCCGATCCGGATCTGAATTTTTACTGTCTTCGGATATGATTTCAGTAGCGAATGAAATGAAAGACCCGTGAATCCAACCCTACCATCCTTAATTTATTCATGGTACATTTGTAAATCTAATTTAAACAACAAAAGTATTATAAAGTGAGTATTCAGATGTAATGGTTTGAAATTGAAGATGATAACATTTTCGATGCAATGACTGAGAGAAAAATTAAACTGCGATACGGATCGAACTTCGCACAGTAAACTAGCTCTCGTTGTCCGCCTGATCTCGGCGAATGTAGGCTACCCGCGTGACATCCTACATAATTTTTCCCGCGATACCGGGGTAATGGGGAAAAGTCATATTCTTTATTTTGCTTCTAGTTGCACGGGAACATCTTCATCTAATTTCGTGACCTGAGTTACACATCCTCTTCTTGTCAATATCAACCGCACCTACATTCCATTCACGAGGCACTTCGATCGCTAAGCCGCGAAAATTTAAAATCTACGATCCGGATCCGATTTTAACCGTGTCTTTGGATTCGAATCCGGAACCGAGTAAAATGAAAGATCCGTGGATCTTTGGATCCGATCCAGCCATCACTACACGTTAGGCATATGTTTGCGTATCATGGGCTTAGTCCGATGTGCAATGAATGAAAACAAAGGGCACTTGACGTGACGCTGAAAGCATCCGTTCGACAGTGGAACAGTTGAACGTCTCCGATTCACACAGCGCTGTCGATACATTGAGCCTAACTACTTTTCCGTCGTTTATTTATTCATTCATACCAACGACAAATCCATATCTTAAAGTCATCTTTATTTATCCTATTTATAAAATAAGGATTTTTTGTCTTGAATTAAGAATTTTTAAAATTCCCGGCTCAGACCAGAAAATCACGAATAATCCACGAACAATTCCCTTCATTGAAAATTCACGAAGAATTCCTGATTTTCCAGGTTTTCCCGGTCAGTGGACACCCTGTCTGATGTAAAATTCATCAGCTGTTTGCCAAAGTACAATTTGGAAGAAGAGACTCATTGAGTGACCTCTTACAAATTTAAGATGAATTTGTAACAGAGTGAAAGCAAAGCTCGCATCGAACGGCAACTGTCAACAATGTTTACGAACTTTCTTCGATTCGAATTGTAACCAGCGGTGACTAGTTCCAGTGGATAATTTATGGTGAAAAGACAATAGCTTCCCCTGAATTCCATTAGTTGAAACTGCTGTCTTTCTACCGTAAATTACTCAGCGATAGCCATCAATAAATACTCATATTTCTTCCGTCCTCTCGTGGGCTATACAATATAGTCCATCAACACGCCTAATATAGCACTGTATGCGTGCCCAATGGTGTATGGCACGATATTCAAGGTATTCGAGCTATGTCTTTTAGCATAATTATTCAAGATCATCTCTAATATCAAATACTTTCTAGTATTCGAGTATTTGCAGGTACCTAGTATTCACACATTTTTCCAATACATTTAAAAAACTAATCTTAATTGCTAGAAGCAGTCCTTCAGATGGTTACTAGGTTTTTTCCGGCTCTCTTGTAGTTGTAAAGATGCCATCATGCAAAGTGTTTAAAAAAGACAATTTTTGTAGTTTCAAGGATATTACGAGTTTTGCCTTCCTCACAGTTGTGTTATTAATTATGATAACTTAAATAAATGCTTCAATGCATTCAGAAGTAACCAATATGGGTCTTGGTTATGTTAGGGTCTCAATCTTACCCTTTGTGAAGGATAATTATTTTCAAAAATCAACCATGTTGGTACTTAGCTTCCGTTTATTCCATTTAGGAAAACCATGAAGGGTGCAATCTTTCACAGCTACGAGCATTACACCTCATGAGCATTAAAAAGTAGAGTATACATAGCTTGGTGCATTGTCATCAATGGGAAGACAGTACATTTTGTTGCATATAACTATGTAGTACTGCTGCCTCAACGTACATACATTCTCATTTATCAAAATATGACATGCACCAGCCAACAAAACTAGTTTCAAAAGCCAACTGAATTTAAAACCACAACTGCTGTTACACCTAAATATGAAGGCATGAGATCATCTGAAACTTTTACACCAACATAATACTCTGTACGCCAATGCAAGGGTGTGTGGTGGGGGTGATTCTTTTTACCTTAATTGCCATATGACAGATTTTCAACAAATTCAATACATATGTATTACCAATTTAAATTTTAAGCTCTTCTAGCATTCTGAAACACCAATGAATGCATAAACATAATGCCCATTAGATGAACATTAAAGAAGTACGCAATCTAAACCAAGTAGAAACAAATCTTAATAAGAAATAATATATCAGTGAGAAAAAGTCAGTTCTTTGTAGCCAGTAAAAATTCAACATTCCTTCATGCCCTACCCCTGCCAATACATTTTGACCAACCACACAAATTTTTTAAAAGTTTTTTGCAACTAAACTACATCAACCTATTATTCAGTCCCTCAAGACCACCCAGGAATTCATAATTATTTTAGTAGTTTTAACATGTTGGCAGCCAATTAGGATAGAATAATTATTACTCCAGGTATCAATTTGCAAACACCCATTGAGTGAAGAAATGATTAAACATGTCAGCAAATAATCACAAAAGATCATTTAAACCAATTCTGAATCTGAATTTCAAAGCCACCTTTTTAGGGATAAAACTTTAAATCTGTAAGTCAGAAGATACAAAAAAAACTGCTTTACCAGTTCCCGTGTTATATTTCAAACTTAACCCCACAATAAACAGAAAATATAAAAATATTTACGCACAATGGGAACCAATGAAATGCCAAAAAATAATGAATTACCATTGAAATTAAAAATGATCCAACAGTATAGTGGGGAACTATTTCTAAACATTTCTAGGAGACAATGTCACTCCATTTCTTTTACCTAAGTTTTATGAAGCCAAGAAAGAAAGTTACATGTAAATAATTACAATTGAGTATCTCTTATTTCAATTACAAGATGATATAAAAAAACCAAGCATGTATAGTTTTTCCTGTAATTGAAAAAATCAATACACCTACTTCTCCACTTCAGGGAAATATTTTCGTTCCAAAGAGCTGTCACTACTGTTAATGTACATTAGTTAGTTTGGCCAACTAGGCCACAACCAAAAGGGGTCAAAGTGTTGCTGGACACACATGCCACTAACCCTTATGAACCTTTCTCATTAAAGCCCGTTTCACACAGAACTTGATCCAGCACAAGGTTGAGTATACTAGCAAGTATGCTAGCTATCCAGTATCATGTGAATAGAACCAGTATGCTGGCTAGCAAGCATGCTCGCTGAGCTACTGGATTTCATACTTGATGCAGTACTAGATTTCTAGTAGCTCCCAGTAGAACCAGTAGTCATCGTCCAATCGAGTCGTATTACAGATGCTGTGGGAACTTCTCTTTTTTTCAATTAGTATGGAATCATATGGAACAACCACTTCATAGCAAGCACAAGGTCTACGATCGTGTGAAACCTCCTAAGATGATTCCAATCATGCTAGTTTCCATCCTCAATATCAAGTAGTGGCTAGCACACTTGGTCCTGTGCTGGGTCAAGTATCTTGTGAAACAGGCTTAAGGTATTAATGTGAGGCAAATTCATAAATAAGAAGATTAACTAATACAAACAGACAACTAGGCAAGTGGCACACCATAATTAAATATAACTAAAATAAGCCAACTCACCGAAACCTTTTGTCTGGCCTGACAGACCAGTTCATACTGTACAATGGCCAGGGTGCTTCATACTTGTATATTTCCTTGCGCTTAGGTGGAGCACCATGAACAGCCATTTCAAATAATTTATGCGACGCTCTGTAAATAAAAATAATCATATAATTTGTGGTAAGGAAAGCTGAGGGGCAGAATCACTCTTCTACTTAAACTGACTAGCCATCCCTTGCTCATAGTACATATTGTACAACACAATGGATAAACAAGGATTAGGCATGATCAGTTGATCAATTCCAGAGCTACAATGAAGGTAAAGACCCCTGTGGGTAAAAACAAGGCCCTTTATACAGCAGAGAATATCTTTTTTTAATTATTGTGCCCAACAAGTTAAGGAGCACTGAATGCCTTTTGAAAAATTTTAATTCCGACCTTCCATCTATAATTTTAAGACATTACACAAAAGAAATTTTTAAGGAATTTTCTTTAAGTTTCACTGACATAAATATCCAAAAATGACAATTAAATTGCAAAATTTGCAAAACTCCAAGATAATAAATATTGCAGCTCTAACCTGACAATTCATCTCAGCCTTGTTCTTCCTTCAAATATCTTTATAATTGCTGTAAGAAATCCACAACTGGACCTCAAACTCCTCATCCCTGTTACTGACCATGAATCTTTACCCAGAGACATTCTAAGTTTCCATTAACTGCTCCCAAGGAACTAACTACGACAACTATTCTAATATAAACACTTTAATTGAGCATAAAAGTGCTCTTTGTATCACAACTCACATCCTCCAGTATTATAAGATGACATTTATTACCAGTCATGACAACAGAATCTTTCCATGCACATCCAGAACTGTATCTATTGGCACCATAGATTCAGTTAGTTAGGTACTCAACATTTTAAGTGCTAAGACTCTTTGCAGTGATTCATCTTTTTTATGTTTCCACCTCATGCGTTTTTAACCTCAGTCTCAGAAGTTTATGGCCATTTTTGTTTTCCATCCATCAGGCATTGAATTTCTTGCTTCATAAGATTCCCAAATTTTTATTGTGCCTTAACTTTCCACTCACGATGTCCCTGCTCTTATTTCTGAAGTTTTGATGGTTTACTGCATATATGCCATACTTTGTCTAAAATTCACATGAGTTTTCCATCTCCTTTTTTACGAACCAAAAAAATGCTCTCTATACGGTTTCTGCATACTCCACTACCAGCATTAACACCTTTGCTGTATGTTTACAATTGTTGAACACTCAAGTATAACAAAAAAAGTGTAAAACAAAACAAATGCCAACTAACAAATGGAAGGGAGTAATTTTGGCAATCAAATAATAATTTTGATGCCATCACATCACCAGAAAGCAGTTGGGGGAGAATTTTTGGGAACTTCCAACGACAGATAAGGCCAAATGGTAATTAACTGAAATGAAGTGCAATGGATATGAAATGCTTCCTCCTTCACCAAATTTCCTCTTTTGATGCATGCTTTCAAAGTGGGACAAAATTTAGGATTCCTTTCAGTCCCAGTAATGGTGAATTAAGCATTGTTCACATCAAAATCACAAGTGATATCATATTAATGACACCAAAAGTACATCCTACGATGTATGTGGCATTCATACTCAAGAAAGGACCTTTGACACTTGTCATACGAGTGAATTAACGACCTGGCGACAATTGTTAGTCAGTTCTTTTATTACTGACTTCCAGGATATTTCAATCATTCATATCAGTAGGTTTCAAAATCACCTCATCACCTACATTCTGATAAGGGAGCATCTTCTTGACCCTCAGGTCCTGTGCAGATGATAGCTATTCTCACACCAAGCAACTCAAAACTTATGTTCAAAATTACAGGATTTCTTGAAATTCAAGCAATAAACACACCTACACTCAATTGTAGGCCACTCGTCATTCATTTTCCAGGACTTCCACAGCATGGGTCTATCGATAGCTTTCCACTTTTATGGAAACATGCACGAGGATAGCTTAAACATGATTTTCATTTCATGTAAGTACACCAATACAGCTTTGTGAATCAACACTTGGACTGCAGATGGAAATAATCGGTGTTAGGAGTGTTATATCTCAATTAATTTAGCATAACTGTTTCACAAGCTTTCACTTACTCCATCCTCATTTAATACATATTATACAACATCTCACATTAACAAGACCACTTTCACCAGGTAATACTATTTATCACTTCCTCGTGCAGTTAAAGCAATATATTCAGCCACTACTGTCTCCTTTTTACCTCAAATGACAATCACTTCAAGGAAGCTAATCTATAACAATAACTCAATAACATATTTAAAAATTGAAAGGCCAAGCCAAATTCTCCAAAAATCAAACAGCGCAATGAATCTCTCCCCGGCTAACTTTAACTCTGATTATGTTCCATTACCATCCCATCATTATGTACCACCTTTTTCCACATTATCACTCACAAGTTAACAGATTTGGAAATCATACCTGACCGAAATACTGTTGCCAGTCTGAACTTGATGGAATAAGGTGACACTTTCAGTAAATTTCAGAATTCCACATATATAAGGAATTAGCACTTCCCACAAATTAACTGCTGGGCGCAACATTTTAGAACTCTGTATTATATGTGTGGTCAGCTACTATATATTAACCACAGCAAGATGGAGAAATCCAAAGATAAGCTGGCAATTCTAAGAACGTATTGGGATAGTTTAATGTATGGCTGATAGGTGTTTGAATAAACAATCCAATCAAACAAATCCTCTACACTGTCCCATACATTTCCATCTGGAACTATATTTATAACTTGGGTCCAACACTGACTAAACCACTTCTTTCATATGTACCGTCAGTTTATTCTTCTCTCAAACAATACATCTCATTACCGATGACACATTGAGCAGCAATTTTAACACTTGATGAATTTCATAGAGCAATTTTAAAATAATAAAACGAAACTTAGCCAAACCATTTGACAATATAATGAATAAAAACTAATTTACTGGGGACCACAATATGCTCTTCTGCTTATAGTAATTGATACTCACGAAGAAAGATTCTAAACATAAGGAGATAAAACCCAGTCAAACATGACATAAGTGGCACACACAAAGGATGAACACAGCATCACTGGCACTCGTTATCCTAATTATATCATTCTCAAGCTTTGTGAGAATAAATTAGTAGTGACAAATGCAAACAATAGAAGTCATAGAAATCTCCCACTTCACATATTTATGCACAGGGAAAAAGAATATCCGACTGGGCAGATCAGTATCGGACGGAAAAATTTCGAACACAGATGAACGATTGTTATGAAAACCAGACAAAACAAGCCTCTTCAGAATAAACACACTGACAAATAGAAAGATATACACCATGGGAATTAGAATTGTCAAGCTGACAGACGGCGAAATTTCTTGCACTGATAGTCATGACTATCTAGCTACAAGAGAATGAGAGTGAACGCCCTAATGATAAACCACTGTAAACTCGTAAGTTGTAATTTATTTTCGATGAGAATTGGATGAGGCGTACCTTGCAAAAATGTTGGTCCTTTCTTGCAACATTTATGAATTCAAGAATTTCCCGCACATTTCTTCTGAATTGACACTAAAGTTGATAGGTCAAAGTTAAGGATATTACTAAAAACAGTTTAATAGTGGACGCTGAAAGGTATTAAATTACACCGTACAGAAAAAAATTTTCATCGCGAACATGGGTATCAAGGAATATGAGCTATAAGCTGTCAACTAACACGATAAGTCATGCACTGTGCATTAGAAGTCCCAGAAAATCTATTCAGTGTCACACAAGTTCTGCACAACAAACGTTGTGCACACGGTGAATAATTCTCACAAACAAACTATTTTACACCTAAAGGGTAACCCATGATGAATTAACAAAAGGACTGAACTAAGACACAAATGGGAATTTAAGATTAAACAAAACCTTGCTAACCAAAAGGAATACGAAACAACGACCACTATTTCTCGTCCATCTCCTAGGAGCTCTAATTCACAGCCTGATACTTCCATTTCGGGAAAAATTTAGCAATAGCTGTTCATGTACCCTCGCTAAATTTGACATCTGCAGAAATAGATGAAGATGCGCCCTGACAACCTGATTCAGCCAACTGATGTACTTTATAATACAACATGACATACCACACCTTGTTAGTCGATACCGTGAATTATTTACCCTTAACGGTTCCCACAGTCAATGTCAGAGTAAAACAACTAAGTGAAGACTATACTCCTTAAATTTCATGCAATATCGTTATCGAGCCTCCAATACATGCCCGAGGACAATATATACCTAATGCGTGCCAACGAATATGCCTTACGTTCCCGAATGAAATTAAAACACATTGAAATTAATGCTGTCCACAGCAACAATTTTCCTGAGTTCTAAGGTATCACGAGCAATAACAAGATGATAGCTACCCCTCCAAACACTTTAAAGATATACGGGTAAAAAAAGCGCTTAAAAACAAAAATATACTAGCCTAATGAATAAATACACATCAAACACTTACGATAATATTTCGACTGGGGAACTACAGAATTGCACTCGTAGCACCGTATTACATCAAAGCACTGACAGCAAGATGGGTCATCACCAAACACGCAAATGCACCGATAACAACAATCAACAGTTTATTAGCGATGCATCTATTGTTGTGTAATTCTATTGCAGGATCTATTAAGTAGGGAACCTACCTTAGTTTACAAGTTCAGTCAAATCAGCATTCTTCAATTTAAAAAGATGAACTATGGTCATTCGCTTGGTTTTCAGAGTTTTATCTGCATCAATACTCATTTCCTACAACATAAAAATACAACAAATGAAAATTCACATTGAACCACTGTCGGCATATCATGCATATAAACAACGTAAATCCATCCTTAACTTCTACCGATTATTAAGACTTCATGTCATTATTTTTGTCTAAAAACAGCACTTGACAGGAGGATAAAATGACATGTGAATGAATCATAAAATTATCCCATACGAAACGTCGCACGTCAAAAACTACCGGCTTGAATTTGCGACATGCACACGACATAATGATAAGACGTAAAAATCACCAAGATTCGCTTAATAAAGTAGGCGTAAATGAGAAACGGACCCTAAACAAATCTTAAAATAAATAGGGAGTCCCAATCTGTGCATGACAATCAAAAATGATAGCAATCAAACTTCAATTCCAGCTATGTAAATGGCAATGGCATCCGTCACGAATGACGAATGTAAACGGACCAACTCTCTACACACTCTTTCTTTGACAAAAGGCTATTACCAAGAGCTATGAATGTAATGTATAAATACTTGCATGGGGCAGAGAACGGCTAAATAAAATGATCAATTCTTCCATCCATCACTTCACAAAACGACTAAACACCACACACATTACTGCTGCTATTGTCTCATTACGACGCTCAAAGATTTTGCGAGTTGAGTGTTATTTTAATAAGTTTAGATTATCAGAGGTAGCATTGACTATACATACTGGTTCAATGTATTATTAAATATCTCAGGGTAACAATGGTATCAGTCCTTCCCGTTACATTTCCTTGGAACACCGATATGTATAGTCAATGGAGGTAGCGTGCGCGGCGAGCACTCTCTACCGATTTGAGAGCTTCCCAACATTCCACGAAAAAAAACATAAACCAATCAGCTTAGATTAATTTCAGAAAATTATGAATTCTATTTGGAACTAGCGCCTTATTTTTACCTGCATAATGCATGCTCTCAATCACTGGGGATTTATTTAAGGGCGTTGAAACGTCATTAGTTGTTTTCATCTCCGTTTAAAATCGTTAAGCACTGATTTTCCATCCTGGAGGCAGAAATTTTGAAAGAAATCTTAACGCGTCACCTAAGGAAAAGTAAATTACATGAAGGTTTGTATCTGAATAGTAAATACCGTTCTTGGGAATAAATTTGTCTATTTGTTGATAAGAGAATCGTAAATGCGTGTCGCCAAATGCGAGGGAGTGGGTGAGAAGTATTTGTAAACAAATGATGCTCTCCCGAGTAAGAATGATTGGGGTGTAGTGATGATTGTCGAATTGAATAATATTAAAGGTAAGCCTGAGATTCTCATTGAAAATGCCACTCTTTCCTGAGTATGGACTCTCACGGAATTAAATGGAGTTGCTTCATTCATATTCGAATGTGAATTTCATAAATGTGCAATCTCGACGGGCCGATTCACTCGCATATGAATGAAGTTTATCGCATGATTGACGCGTGGTTTCCCAGCAATAGAACTGCATTACTGCGTCTTGTTGAGTAACATCACGTTGGCATCGTAATTTTCTATTGAACTCATTCTACAAATTCTCAGTTGCTTCATTGAATTTGTGGCATAAATCAATAATTCCCAATAAAGCGGTATCTCATTTAGGCTAATCAATCATACGTGCATGACTGTGATCGACGGGAAACATTTTCTACCTCCGTCAATGTCTCTCACTGAACACGATATATTTTTGAGGCTCTCATAGGACATTGAGGTATGTACCCTTACGATTATTTCGTCATAATACGCGCTGCTACGGTCGGCCCCGACGCATCTATGCAACTCATAGGCAATCAACGAATAGTGTCTGACGTTGATATCTGTAGTAAGTCCATGTTTATGTGATAACAATGGAAACAAAGCGAATTTTCAATTCTCAGCCGTCCGTCCGTAGTAGCGTCTGTATCATCGTCATCTCGAGCTTTCATCGGGGTGGGGCACGAGGGGTGCAGCTGATGCACCCCTCGTGCTCAACTTGCGCGCACCATCGTCGTCCTTTTAAAATTCATCTACGTGATTGGGTTTTCATCGTCTATGATTCATTGAACAAAATGCAATATCGCCACGTTGAATGAACTACTGGGACACTTAAAAAGTGAAACCAAACGGTCATTCTTCCTCATAAAAACTTGCAAGATCAATAGGTACATGATTGTCAGGAAAGGAACTAAAGCCGTGGAAAATTTTCTTTAGTTCCAGTCATTTGGGCCTGGATGCATGTTATTGTGGCCTGAATCTAGCGAGGGGTGGGCTGTAGTCATCAAAGGTTACGTATTCCAAATGTATGATCCCTATATAGACATGAATGGCCAATTCTTGGGAAAGTGCTGTTTGCGTGTATGGACCTACGGTACGGGATAACTGGTAATCAGGGGCACAACAGCACCCCAAAACGTTGGTGGGTGGGAGGGCAAACTCCTTGAAACAATGTGTATAAGTGGGGGGAAAAGGAAAGTCTGCTCATCAAATTTCACTCAAACCATTAAAACACACTGCAATACTACTGCAACGAATAATAACTAATAGGCAGTATACTGGTATACCAATGGTATACCAATATATATATTGGTATACCAATGATACAGGAAATGTTTAATGAAAATCAACATACCAGACAGTCAAAATCAATGTAATGGTATATTATCATTAACTTTCAGTTATCCTTAGAATGTTTAGGTAAATACCTACAAATTGCCTAGATTACAGACATAGAACGAATAAAAACAAAAACATACGAACTAGTTACTAAATCCCTGCTTGTGAAGGATGCAAAACACCTCAGCATTCTTATCTCATTCCTGTTCAGGAACCAAAGCAGTCGATTTCAGGGCCCCCAGATCAGTGGCTCCATCCTGCAGCAATCAGGAATTTCCCTTACCAAAACTAACAGTACTTCACTCAAGATGGCTTTCATTTTTTATCTTTTGGTGAGGCATAGGTTGGGGAGGTTCTCTTCATCATAGCATGAGGGTTCTTATCATCAACTAAGTGTGCTTGTATCGTTCTTTGACGTGGAAGAGTAATGTGTTCAAGGCCATATTTTTCTTGTTTTTTGTTCATTTCAGACCACAAGGAATCAAAATGAGCACTAGAATTCATCTCCAGAAAAGTTTCTACGATCAGCTCTGCAGTTCTCCTAGCGACAGATAGTGTTAGGCTTGGTGCTTCGATGGCCGATGCTAATTTCTCAGAAGACCCAATCACTTCCCTGACAAAAAGTATCCCAAGAGAAACTTCTTTTTTACGGAGCTGGAAATTAAGCCTTTGGGTTGTGACTGCTGGTCCACATTGGTGTGCGCTGTATCATTTAGTGCCTGAAGAAGTGCTGGATATGTTGCCAAGCATGTATTGATGGCTGACATCCTTACTGTCCATCTCGTGGGACACATAGTCTTGGAGCAATGTTGAGTAGGCCTTCCCCCTGTAGGTTTAACGTATCTACAATGATAGCGAACTCAGCTCTCCTCTTGCTTGCTGCAAGGAGCTTGACTGCATTTTGAATAAAGCTGAGGGAGTTACGCAACAGTGGTATTACCTTTATAGCATCTTGCATTGCTAAGTTGAGGCTATGATTTAAGCAATGCTGATACAATACCAGAATCAGATAACAGCCCTAGGGGCTGTTGTTATCTGATTCTGGCTTGAACTCCCACGCGAAGTCCCTTCATATTAGAAGCACCGTCATAACATTGCCCTCTGAGGTTGTTGAAAGTCAACCCTTTATCACTAAAAAAGCCCTTAATTAGAGCGGTCAGTTATTCACTATTGGTGCTGACAGTATCACCAAACCAAGGAAAGACTCACGGATACAGAACATGTCATCAACATATCGGACACTGAAAGAAACTTGCTCTTTCTTTGATGCATCTATCGTTTCATCAATAGCAATTGAGAATTTTCTATTTCACACTTCCTTCAGGACACTCTCTAAACTTCATTAGCCATAAACTCAAAAATTTCAATTTGAATGATCCATGATGTAAAGGGCTTTGATCCCTTCAGAAATTTCCGCAGCTCGAGAATATCATTGGCCGTTACTTCAAGAAGTGCCATGAAGTTACTCACAGCTTGCGCATGCCCTCAGATTGCCTGCCTTTGCGTTATAGATCATATAAATGGGAATATAAAAATACGTTCAGCGATCTACATAAGGTAGTGGGGGAGGGGGTGGAAGTTTCATCTTCTCCACATAAACATTGCACAGCATTCAAAATCAGAGTGGAGTCACTAGGGATGATAGCCCAAATAATTTTACAAATCGGGCAGTGTCCGTTAAAAAGTGAGCCACCACCTCTGATTTCTTGGGAAGGGGGGCTAGCTCCCCCCACAACCATACTTGGGGGGGCAAGTTTTTGTGCCCATGCTGGTAAGTACCCATATCCTTTTAGCATCTTTCAGCCTTGTCTGGAGAAAAGAACAAGTGAAAGCAAGGGAATATTCTCTTAGCACGGAGCTCCTCAAAAGCTATGATGGGGTGGATGATGTTGAAGGCTGAGAATGCCTGGGTATTAGTAGACATGATAGGTGTACTAACTCTGGAACTGTGGCTTGCAACTAATCAATTTTTCATCACACTTGCATCATGCACGTAGTTGTGACCAATATGATAAACCCTATATGATAATATATAGTAAATGCTTGTTCTAAGATGCTGATTGCTTAGTACCATATTTTGAGAAGTCTCTTACATACCTATTAGGTTCCTGTCAACACTTACCCTGAGTAGTCATTCTTAATTCATCCATTTGGTTATGGATGTTATTTATATTGATTATGATCAGTACTCTTGATGCTATTTTGTAGTGTATTCTGTTGATGCTACCCTAATGTCATGGTGGCCAGTGAGGCATTGGAGGCCACATAGTCTACCGGCACATAGGCCATATTGGTCTACTGAAATAGGAACTACCCTCCCCTCTAGTTTTATGGCTTGTTTTTATGATGGGCAACTGTCTGAAGCAAATATTCTTGACTACGTGAGATTAGCTTTACAAAATGTAAATAGTTTTCCAATTTTACTTTTATACTTTTCATAACTTATTCATCATGAAACCCCTATACAGGTCCCCTGTATATACAGGATACCTGTATACATTTCCTAAGCATCATCATATATGATGATGCTTAGAAACCTTTTTCCGAGTGAATCAGATGACATGAAATTTTCCCAACTTTTCAGGTGATCTTGTTAGGTATTGAGATGGCAGATCATTCGAGAGAAAACTGAAGGCACTAAGTGTGCAAAAAGGCTCTATCTGCTGAAACAGAACTAATACCTAATATGACAACTGAGAGTGAATAAGCATAATATTCTACGATAGAATGAAATTCCAAACTGTAGGATCAAATTTAAAAAATCAAGCGTCATTGCAATAGGATTGCAATGCTTAATGACTAATCTTAACATCGATTAACATGATCGAATGATCGATCTTAACATCATAAAATCGATTTCTTGGCTGGTAATAATCTGGTTCACTGTATAATTGAATTCACCTTATGAATGGTTCCTTGGAAGAGACACACATTGTAAAGTGGGGGTCTACAGTTTTCGTCTTTCTCATTGAGTCCCTCAATAGCCAAATGGTAATAAAAAGGAATTTAAATAATTAAGCGTATTTTGAACTTTACTGACTTGAGGTCCCAGGTTTAATGCAGGAAGAAGCCTTTGGACACACCAATTACGCCCAAGCTTATTGAACTATTGGGCATTATTTTTTGGAACAACATTGTAGGACAACAAAAATAAATTTATGGCTTGATGGTAATGGCTATGGGTTGAAATATGTTTCAATTTTAATCGATCCAATGGGCAGTACAAAAATCTGTTATTCTTTTATGGTACACACTCAAGCTGCATGGTTTTTTGGATACTAGACCTTTGGGAAACATAATGGATAGCACAGAGGAAGGAAAAGGTCCTCCTAACATAAGTCATGAATTCTGGCTTAGTACTTGGTGAGCTCTCCCTCCACCATTCATACGTGCAATGTGTTTGACACCATGTCCATTACAATCTGAAATTTGGATAGTTTAGCACACTGGTATAAAAGTGGAAGTGTAAAATTCGTGGAAAATATTCACAGCTTAATACAATGCAGTGGTATTTCATCTGCATTGTTAAAGCTTGATATTTAGAACTTGTTTTAGTGACTAGGACTGTACAAAAAAGAACTCATGATCATTTGGAATACTTTGAAAATAGCAGGTGATATGGCAGCTTGCATATATATATTTATAATGTTTTCATGTTTGTCACTCAACTGAAAAGATGTTGACATTAAATGATCAATTTGTGTGTGAGTTTAGGTAGCCTTCAAAGAGGATCTGTATTAAGGCTACCATCAAAAGTTCTTTGGTTATACTTGATAACTCAACATTCAACACATTTATGAAACATTTACAAAATTACTTAACGATTTTAGCATGAACATTTTGCATAATACTTTCATCAAAAATTAAGTTTGTAACTTTCTGAGCTCAATCATATACTTTGGCTTGTGGATGAATGTGGGTAGGCTGGTTACAACTCCTCTCCAGTGGCACTCTACCCATCTGCTTGAATGCTGATCTCTGGGGCCTAATGGGGAAAAACAATCGAGCGATGAAACCACAGTGGTCTGCTATGTCGCCACTGTGCTGCCACAATGAATTTGTGTACAGCCTAATTTTGTTCTTCCATCAACACGATAATTACTGCAAATGTTTTTAATATTATTTAAATTTAATGAAGGATTTTATTGGCATTGACAGCTCCGGTGTCTAGAAATTCCCTATCCCTAGGATGAGTTCACTATGGTTTTATGCAAATTTCTGTGATGACCAAATGGGTAAAATATTTAGTAGCCTAGGTCAGAGTCAGGTAGATTTGCATTAAATACCTTTGCAGCTCATTAGAGAAAATGTTAACGGTACATCTCCAAAGACTAACAATTTTATGCTGGGGGAGCACTGACACATACCTTGGGAAAGTAAGGAATCTCAGGATCAGATGAAGCAGAATTAACTTCTCTGCCCCTGGGCAGACAGAATGAATACCACTCTCCAGACACGTCCTGAATGTAGAATTTTGGGAAGAGATGATGGCACCAATTTCTTCTCTGAAATGATTACTCAACTGCTTTGTTAAATGCCACTTCTATGTGAAGTAACTTTCTTATCAGATGGGTTGCTTACACAAAATATTCATTGCCAATGAATATGTGATGTATTAAAAATACTGGATTATGATGAAAAATATTCACATAAACTTCTAATAGATATGATGAAAAATCAGTCAAAGAGTAATTATTAAATGCATCATATTTCAAATGTTGATCAGAACTTGTGATATTACCAAATCAATGAGAGTATCTTCTCTTTCTACAACTTTTGTCTAGCTGAGGACCAGGTACATTTAAATGAGGAATTTCCCTGGCAAAAATAAGCTCCTTTGTAGTGGGTAGGTGGGGTGTACAGGGATGGCAGTATGCCATGAATTGTAATTAGCTGCACTTTACCTGCTCTTTACCTTTCATGGAGGGCAAAGGAGTGGTAATGTAGTGCCTGCCCTACACACACTGGTCCTTTCTCGGCTATGCCCACTTACCCCACCACCCTAGAGTATAAGGAAGGTGTAGTGGTATGCCTGCTGTACTCTTGCTTGACCTTTTATGGTTTACATCCCAATTACCTTCCCATTACATGCCCTGAAGGATATGAAAAGGGTAGGCATACCCTCCTACCTCTACATTTCTGCTGCCTGTGTAACGGGTGCTCCAACCTACCATTGCTCAAATCACGTGGAAGGATATGGGAGTGGTAAGCTACCATTCACTCCAAGCATTGAAGTGAGGAGAGATGTTGGGCTACCCATTGCCTACCATTCATTATGCATATTTAAGAGGCAGTGCATGAATGAAATAGCAGCAGATGCCATAATTAGGAGGGATCTGTGCATCCACCACATGAAAATCCTGTAGAGAATCAACAGTCCACCACGTGTGCACACGTCGTTCTAGTTTAATTAGACTCAAATCTTCCTAAAGTGATCTACAGGATATCGTGGGAAGAAAGAAGGGAAAATGAGAGTAGCAGGAAATACGAAAAGTGATTTGCAAAGGTTAGGTTTTGCAGAGAGATGTCTCTCAAATGAAAAATTAAAAGAACAAATATTTCAAGCCATTGCTGCAACAAGATTTCATATGGAGTGCAAGAAAAAATAAATGACTCAGAAAAATGTAAGTATCCATTTATAATAATGAAGAGAAAATATTTTTGTATTGACTGTAATTTTTTTAATGAGCAACTATTGTGTTAAAAATAATTCGGCAAACGTCTGCACAAATGGACGACACTGCCCAGAAATAAAGCACCCAGAGCGATTTAAATACCTCCAATTAAAGTCACGCTAGAGACATGGAATTTAGTGGACACAACTGCTGCGTCGCACACGCTGGAGGGGTTAAAAAAAAATTTTTACCCAGGCAAGAGAGTATGCCGGTGCCCTAACCCCCCATTTGCCATACCCTGATGTAACACATATTTACTAGTTTGTAGTAGTAAAAATTAAGTAGAAAAAAGTAGTAAATTAGCTTGTCGAACATGAAGTAAATTGTCAATCCTTGAATAAAAAAAGCTTTTTCCATTATATATTTTCCATCATATTCCAAAATATATATTTTAAACATCAGTTCTTATCTGTGGGTGAATTGAATAATTCCTCAAATTACTTCATAAACTAGCAGTGGGAGTGAGATAAAATGAACCTCAAAAGATGAACAAAGTTTATTAAGAAAGTATCCTTTCCTAAGGATGTTTCGATGTCCTCAAGTGATAACAGAGACTGGAAGGCATCCTGACAGCTGGGAAAGCAATAGCTAGAAACAAATCACCATTGGATTTGATGCACAAAAATCAACAAACCTGAGTGCAGGAGGTGAATTATGTAAAGAAATTAAGTGACAAACTAGAGTAGAAATGAAAGAGGGAACATAGAGACAATTGAGAGGGAAATCAGAGCCTAAGAGATACTGCCATCACCTTTCAAATTTTTTCTTTGCATGTTTTCATCTTCACCTCTACAAAACCATTCTGACCCAATTAGGGAGAATCTCAGCTTAGTGGACAAGGTTCAAATGTAATCAGATGTATCACCTGAAGTGCAGTAAGAATGGTTGAATTTTATATCTCACATAAACAATTGTAGCATTTACACCATGTATTTTCTGCCTGTTGATAGTCATCAATTTTATACTTCATACTCCCCATATCTCCTCATCAGTGAACTTGCTGTGTAAACCAATTTGACACCTGCTGATAAATTCGCTGTGGATGACACCTATTGTTACCAGTGTTAGTCACCTAAGGCAAGGAACTCCCACCACTTTCCTGATGAGCAAATATCATGTGCCATGAGGCTTGCTGAGTTCCATCTTCTCCCACTGAGTGACATCCAGGTTGAAGATAAAGATTTCAGTTGAACAAGGCAACTGTGCCCCCACCACTTAAACTGACCTTGATTTAATTAGACTTATTTAATCACATTGAGGTTATTGAGAATTATGGAACAGGAAATTCAAATTTGTTGACCGATAGCCTTGCTATGGTCATACCAAATCATTACTAAAACCCATTTTTGCTCCTCTCCCATTGGTTTCATCACTTCATGAGCAATTGACAAAGTCCCAGTATCTCCTCTCAAGCATTATTGTGCATACATGTGAAGGGACCCAGGATGTTTCAGAGATTGTGATCATATAGAAACACACTAAAGCTTTCACGCTAAAAGGTAATCATGATATCCTTCTTTATCAGTTTCTCATCAAAAAAGAGTAAATAAAAGAACTTCAGTGATCATTCAACATACATTTATTTATTTTAAATCTAAAAAATATCACAGCTTTCATGTGAACAGTATATATTTCAAAAGATAAATGCCTTTTTTGTGAATACGATTAACAATGGTAACAGCCTTGAGTTCTTTTCTATACAACTTAATGAGCAATGTTAAAATTTCCAAGCCATAATCATTATTAAAGTATCGGCCAAAATTTCCAATTTCATTCCAATAAAAATACAATATTCCATAAATATCCATTATAATGTTATCTTTTTAGATTCTACACAAAATTCTTTCAGACGCACATTTATTTAGCTTACACCATTTAATAGGAAGCATAGTTGGAAGTTGATTTTATCACATCCTCACCGTTAATTTTGGTTTTAGCAGCAAATGCCTTCAGCTGAAATCTTTAATACTGACATTTCCAAACATGCCTTTAAGGCTAGGATAGCATCAAAAAAATACGGACCTCGGATTTCCACAAAATGAGGGCATTGATGCATTTTTCATCACAAATATATCCACATCAACATTAGTGATATGATTCAAGTAGTATGTTAAGCCTTCAAATACAGATATTTCAGGATAAGGTAATATACTTAGAGAAGGTAACAGTCAACAAATTTAATTCCTTAAATTCATTGAAAACTAGCAGATTTGGTCATTAAGAAATTCCTTCAATCACTTAAACAAAGGACAGAATCCCAGTTATCACTTTCTATGACATGCCATAAAAACAGTAATATCAACACGACAATACAAATATATTGGCCAATAAATAAGAATACATACGATAACTTTTTTGTGAAGATTACCTTTAAAATCTCACAACCATCATGGAAAAAATAAGAAACTATAAACTTTTCAGGGAGGCTATGAATAAGTTTGCTTAAGAGATAGTATCAAAGCAAAGAAAAATAGTTCAACACTGTTTTAATATTGATTACTGGTATTTTTCAGCCTTGAGCATTTATAATCATCTCTTGTGATACAATTTTGCTTAAATACCATTTGTCATTCATAATCCATTTCAAACAGGGTCACAGTCTCCTGGCCAGAACAATCAACATTTTGGATTCAACAGCACTGATTTTGTAGCAATTAAAGGTGTTTCCAGTCAAAGTACCTCAACCCATTTAATGCTAAATGACTGTGATGTACATCTACATTTATGTTTTACCCTGTAATCTGCCGCAAGTGTTTGTGGCAGGGAAGGACTAACAACGAAATATGCCAACAATTACGTGCCATAATAAAGCACTAATGTTTCCAGCTCCAGGTCACATACTCAGCTAACATTGGAGGCAAAAAGTTTCAAGTCAACCCGCAACAAGGCAAGATGTAATTAACCTCCAGGAAGAACTAGATGACAAGCTGCGTCAGGGTCAAGCTAGGGAAACAGGAATATGCCCTATAAGAAGAGAAATATACTCACAGTGCTTTGATGAACTTATCCGCCAAGTGACAATAAACTGCTCTGAGAGAGGTCTACTACTACTTCGAGTCCGGGATGAAACTCAAATGACAATAGCTGCATATCAAGCACTCTATCAAAGCAGCATTGCTTTTGGAATGAGGAAAGCACTGCAGAGTACACAAGGTAGAGGGGACATGGAAGTTGAATTGGAAGAAATGAAGAAAGAAAGAGATTTGCTGGAAAAGCAGCTGTCAGATTTACGGGCTAAAGCAGAACAAGCTGAGAGAAGAGCAACAGAGCAACGGTTGGCAGAGGAAAAGAAAAATGCTGACGAGATTCTCTTCCTCAAAAAGACTAATCAACAACTAAAGGCTCAGCTTGAAGGGCTCATAGCACCGAAGAAGTAAATATGTATCATCAAGGGAAACTTATTTGCAGCCTGTATGCTGTGTATCACTAAAAATGACTGACTGACATTACAACGTTAACATAGACCAGCAAGGAAGAGGTGATAGCAGGCTAGAATATCATGGCTAACACATTGAGAACCGTTCAGACCTATCAATCCAGATATCTTTGTTGATATTGGGCATGCACATTAAAATTTTACCATCTACCAATGGTACCCTTTGATTGGTGGAATCTCGAGTAAAATAAAAACCATACACATTCTCGAAATATGCCACAAGGAATGAAAAATAGATTGAAAGAGGATTTCAGATGCCCAAATAATTACTAATCTTTTACACATACATTCACTGACAAGAAACAGCTACAGAAGATGACACGGATAAACAATTACCTAGTGTATAAGGGGGAGATGTGTCGACCAATGGCTCAAGATGCAATAACCACCCATGAAAATCATAATGGCAATGAAAGGAGAAGCCTCATATGCAAATTTAAAACAGAGGTTTCTTTTAATGCCTAGTACAGAATATTTCAAATTGATCTGATATTAAACAATGTTATGAAAAAATGTAAAACCTCTATTAAATAACACTCAAAAGCAGGGTTTCATGCCATTCACTCTTTTTTGGCTACTATTTCTGCCTCTCTCTTGTCCTCCTCTGATAAGTCTTTATCATTCCACCCCCAAACCTCATGTGTTCCATCACCCGTCCTCTTCACTCGCCTTTCAATCAAGGATGTGGACACAGTCTTGAGATCGTACGTCCACCCCAGCCATGCAAAGAAATCAATGAATGCTGTTGTCTTGTTGTTTCTGTAATTACCGAACTCGGCTGTTTTGTAGTCCCAAGGAAAGACATGATGGTATTCATGCCAGCCTTCTCCAGGGGCAACCATTGCAACTCCTGGATTTTGTGCAGGGTTTATAGCCCTAGAAAACAAAAGTTTCACTGTTAAATATTGAAGCAAAATGAGAAAAAAATGGTACAATTAAAATGCATGATTACACAAGATGTCGAGTAACATAGACTACTTAAGATTTTTCTGTATTCTGTTTGCTTTCATTTCAGGCTAAGAAGTGCAACACATTGAATACACCTACCAAAGGAATTATTTCATTCATGGCTCATAAACCAAGACCCACAAGAAATTTGAACCATGGCATTATTAACTACTTTTGTCTCCTCTTTAAAAGCACACATAGAGCTGGAAGTACATTACGTAAGGGAATATTTACTTTGAGAGATGACAATTTTAACAACAAAGAAGATATTTAATGGATATCAATACAAGTTTAATAAATAAGAACATTATTTGTGGTGACTGAACAATGCAAGTTTATATTTGATCATACGACTCACACTGATATTCAATGCCTTCTTTTACAGAACTGTTCAAAGCAATATATAGGTCACCAATCCAAATTACAGAAGCCAACACACCCACACTCAATGGCTCTGAATTAAGCATTGTTCACTCCAAAATCACAAGTGATATCATATCAATGACACCAAAAGTACAGCCTACGATGGATGTGGCATTCATACCCAAGGAAGGACCTTTGACACTTGTCATACGAGTGAATTAACGACCTGGCGACAATTGGTAGTCAGTTCTTTTATTTCTGACTTCCAGGATATTTCAATCATTCATATCAGTAGGTTTCAAAATCACCTCTTCACCTACATTCTGATAAGGGAGCATCTTCTTGACCCTCAGGTCCTGTGCAGATGATAGCTATTCTCACACCAAGCAACTCAAAACTTATGTTCAAAATTACAGGATTTGTTGAAATTCAAGCAATAAACACACCTACACTCAATTGTAGGCCACTCGTCATTCATTTTCCAGGACTTCCACAGCATGGGTCTATCGATAGCTTTCCACTTTTATGGAAACATGCACGAGGATAGCTTAAAAATGATTTGCATTTCATGTAAGTACATCAATACTGCAAACTTTGTGAATCAACACTTGGACTGCAGATGGAAATAATCGGTGTTAGGAGTGTTATATCTCAATTAATTTAGCATAACTTTTTCACAAGCTTTCACTTACTCCATCCTCATTTAATACATATTATTCAACATGTCGCATTAAGAAGACCACTTTCACCAGTTAATACTATTTATCACTTCCTTGTGCAGTTAAAGCAATATATTCAGCCACTACTGTCTCCTTTTTACCTCAAATGACAATTACTTCAAGGAAGCTAATCTATAACAAAAACTCAAGAAGATATTTAAAAAATTGAAAGGCCAAGCAAAATTCTCCAAAAATCAAACAGCACAATGAATCTCTTCCCAGCTAACTTTAACTCTGATTATGTTCCATTACCATCCCATCACTATGTACCACCTTCTTCCACATAATCACTCACAAGTTTACAGAATTGGAAATCATCCCTGACCGAAATACTGTTGCCAGTCTGAAATTGACGGAATAAGGTGACACTTTCAGTAAATTTAAGAATTCCACATATATAAGGAATTAGCACTTTCCACAAATTAACTGCTGGGTGCAACATTTTAGAACTCTGTATTATATGTGTGGTCAGCTACTATATATTAACCCTCTCCCTATCAAAGTTTAAATGCCTCAATTTGTTCTTCCTCCTAACTCGGCCGAAACCGGCCGGTTGTTTTTAATGCTCTCCCTCCTAAGTCGGCCGAAACCGGCCGTCTTTCCCTGCTGTACTACGGGCAAACTTTTGAGCCTTATATGATTCTATTTCAGCTTGAAAGTGTTTATCGTCGCTAATGCACGCATCTCTCTTATCCTTAGTTCCTCTGAGATGAAACAGAACCTCATAATATCTGTCACAACACCCACAAGATCCCGAAGACCTAATGAGTCTTTGGGATAGCATGTTATCACCAGCGAAGAAACGAAAGAAGGTTCTGGAGTCATTGTAGAGGAGGGCTTGTTCGCTGAGATGTGATGAGCCATGGTTTCTTGAATGAATGAATGGGACACTTTGTGATGAGAGAAAAGAAGATGAAAACACCACGGCTGCTATGGCTTGCTTAGGTGGCCCAGGCGTCATCTCTCTCTCTCTCTCTCCTGTAAGATAGCCGAAAATGGGTGACCAGCATTGACTTGAGAAGAGCTTTCTTTCGGTCCTTCCACGCTTCCGCCGCCTCTAGGGAGCATTTGTTTTTATAACTAAACGCCCATTCCTACATCATGCTCAAAGAGACATGTGGCGCAAAAAAAGAAAAAAAATCTTTTAGCCCGCCGGACGCTTTGTCAGGCCCCTTTCGAGTGAAGCGCTGAGTGATGGCTCCTTAGGTCTTAAGACCAGTTCCCTTGACCTGTGAGGTCTATGCGAGGGAGTGTTATTGCAGGGAAAAGAGACTTAAATGTTATACTGAAAAGAAACAGACCCAAGTTGACCTTAGAATTTCTTAAAAATGTCTGGCCCCGAGGATTTGTCATCGCTAAAAATGCATTTTCCTTATCTGGTGTTCGTGGAAAATGCAGAATAGTTTCAGAGCAAGAAACTTCTTCCAAATGCCCCTCAGTTCTGACCATGGATTCTTTGAGTGCAGATGATTTAGCAAGAGAAGTGGGTAGAGATGTTTCCCTTAGTGATACAGTGCGGAGGCTTTTCAGACGAAGAGGAGGAATTGCTTGAACGAGCCAGTTCTGGTGATTGTGATATAGAAGAGGATAATACCCCCAGTGTCAGTGATGCAACAGGTGATAATGACTCCGCCCTAAATGGGAATATATTCATTGCATTACGAAGTTCCACGCGGTTTTGTTGGAGGGAGGGGGCCAATGCACGACTTACCCGTAAGATGGAATGAATAAGATTATTTGAAATGTATGTTAGGAGGTGAAGAGTGTTTTCACAGAATAGTAGGAAATGTTAATAAATATGCAGAATATCGCCAACGAAAGGCTGGAAAAATAGATAGGCATTGGGTTGACGTTAATGATGTGACGTTACCAACCTGAGTGTGATGTTCCCAGGAAAACTGGGTTGGGAAATATGTAAACATATTCTTATTCCGTGCCCAGAACCCATAGTAAGGTATAACACCTTAATGGGTGGAGTTGATAGATCTGATGAAAAAAGGTCTTATTATGATTTTGGAAGGAAGACGAAGTGGCGGAAATATATTTTCGCGTTTGTAGTAAACACAGCCATTGTAACGAGTTACAAACTATAAAAAGAAACAAATGCTCCCACAATCTTAAGGCATAGAACAACACAAAAGGATTTTCGACTAGCTCTACACAGACAGATGATAGGGAACTACTCCTCTCGCATGATTTTAGGCCGCAAAAGAACCTAAGCTCGTGCCGCTAGTTTTCCGGTGCCTCCCCACCAACTTGTGAAAATTGACGGAAGAAAAAGAATGTGTGATTGCTGTAGTGCCCAAAAAAGGAAGACATGAGCTGGAAGGAGTGTAGAGACCTCTTGGAAATGTCTTCAATGCGATTCACCATTGTGTAAAGTAGGATGTTGCTTCGAGTACTACAGATAAGTCATATAAGAAATGGAGGCCAGCCGTAAACAATAAGCTATGAACCTGAAGGTATGTCCATTAGTTTTAATAATCTATTTTTAATAAAAATTGTTATAAATTTGACGAAATCGTGTCAGAATTTGTAGATTATATTTAGAAATGTTAACTTAGGAGCACTGCTGGTGCGACTCGGGAATTAATAGTCTGAATTCTGGGGATACTGGGCATTTAAATTCGGCGAGAAGGCAGAGACCGCCATACGGCCGGTTTCGGCCGAGTTACGAGGGAGAGGGTTAACCACAGCAAGATGGAGAAATCCAAAGATAAGCTGGCAATTCTAAGAAAGTATTGGGATAGTTTTATATATGGCTGATAGGCGATTGAATAAACAATCCAATCAAACAAATCCTCTACACTGTCCCATACATTTCCATCTGGAACTATATTTATAATTCGGGTCCAAAACTGACTAATCCACTTCTTTCATATGTACCTTCAGTTTATTCTTCTCTCAAACAATACATCTCATTACCGATGACACTTTGAGCAGCAATTTTAACATACACTTGATGAATTTCATAGAGCAATTTTAAAATAATAAAACGACACTTAGCCAAACCATTTGACAATATAATGTATAAAAACTAATTTACTGGGGACCACAATATGCTCTCCTGCTTTTCGTAATTGATACTCATGAAGAAAGATTCTTAACATAAGGAGCTAACACCCAGTCAAACATGACATCAAGTGGCACACACAAAGGATGAACACAGCATCACTGGCACTTGTCATCCTACACTAATGACACTAAAATTGATAGCTCAAAGTTAAGGATATTACTAACAACAGTTTAATGGTGGACGCTGAAAGGTATTAAATTACACAGTACAGAAAAAAAATTTCATCATGAACATGGGTGTCAAGGAATAGGAGCTATAAGCTGGCAACTAACACGATAAGTCATGCACTGTGCAGTAGAAGTCCCAGAAAACTATTAAGCATCACACAAGTTCTGCACAACAAACGTTATGAACACGATAAATAATCCTCACAACAAACTATTTTACACCTAAAGGGCAACCCATGTTGAATTAACAAAAAGACTAAATTAAGACGCGAATGGGAATTTAAGATTAAACAAATACTTGCTAACCAAAAGGAATACGAAACAACGACCTCTATTTGTCGTCCATCACCTAGGAGCTCTTATTCACAGCCTGATGCTTCCATTACGGGAAAAATTTAGCAATAGTTGATCATGTACCCTCGCTAAATTTGACATCATTACGTTCCCGAGAGAAATTAAAACACATTGAAATTAATGCTGTCCACAGCAACAATTTTCCTGAGTTCTAAGGTATCACGAGCAAAAACAAGATGGTAGCTACTCCTCCAAACACTTAAAAGATATACGGGTAAAAAAAGCGCGATAATAATTCGACTGGAGAACTACAGAATTTCACTCGTAGCACCGTATTACATCAAACCACTGACAGCAAGATGGGTCATCACTAAACACGCAAATGCACCGAGAACAACAATACAGTTTATTAGCGATGCATCTATTGTTGTGTAGTTCTATTGCAGGATCTATTAAGTAGGGAACCTACCTTATTTTACAAGTTCAGTCAAATCAGCATTCTTCAATTTAAAAAGATGAACCGGATGAACTATGATCATTCGCTTGGTTTAGAGTTTTATCTGCATCAATACTCATTTCCTACAACATAAAAATACGACAATAGAAAATTCACATTGAACCACTGTCGGCATAACATGCATATGAACAACGTAAATCCATCCTTAACTTCTACCGATTATTAAGACTTCATGTCATTATATTTGTCTAAAAACAGCACTTGACAGGACAAAATGACATGTGGGTAAATGTGAGCGAGAGGGTTACATCGTTCAAAATTTTATCATGCGGAAACGATCAAAGGAACCGACTTCATTCAAACTGCGGAACATACAGGAAGGATGACAGTACATTGTAAAATAAATTTCACTGCTGGTAAAGCATTATTTCCTTAGATATAAGACTTACAATTTCACCAAATTTCACCTCAAAACCGATGTTTTCGACGACATCTTAGGCTTTTCTTAGACTTCCGCTAGAGGGAATCGGCAACACTTCTCCTCTACCTCCTTCCACCTGCGCAGTACCTACTGAGTGCCCGACACTTTTCCCGCCTCAACTTGTTCCCGTTTGAATTGAATCAATGCTCGTCTATCTTTGCAACCATACGGACGGCATGTCTTATGGAACTTGTTCCTACGGTGTTCTTGCTGCCGGTGGTGCATGGACCCCCACTGCGCTGCTTTGAATTTCCTCGAAGAGCATGGGTGTTTATTACCATGCGATGGGCAGAAATGCCCTCGTTGTGGTAATGACCTCCAGTTCGACGCGAGGCACAGGTAGCGGTGTCTGAGGGTGAACCCCAGTCACCGGTGAGAGTTGGACTGAGATGTACATTCACTTTCTCCCGCTACAAGGGTAAGGCGTCATAATGACGCACTATTTGACCTTTTAATCTCCATTTTATACGGTAATTGTGCTTTAATGACGTACTATTTGACCCTTTTATCTCGATTTCCTGCTGTAATTGTGCATCCTTTTTCAGGAACTTGGTTAGCGAAAACCAAAAAAGTGTGTTACTGCTGAGAGAGCTTTCGCTGAGTCTTATTATACCCACACCTTTTTCACCCACACCTGTAACGAGACGTGTGATCATACCTACCGGCGCCCCCCTCGCTCCGCCCCGGGCGGACACTTAAAAAGTGAAACCAAATGGTCATTCTTCCTCATAAAAACTTGCAAGATCACATGACTGACAGTAAAGGAACTAAAGCCGTGGAAAATTTTCTTTAGTTCCAGTCATTTGGGCCTGGATGCATGTTATTGTGGCCTGAATCTGTCGAGGAGTGGGCTGTAGTCATCCAAGGTTGCATATTCCAAATGTATGATCCCTATATAGACATGAACGGCAATAAATTCTTGGGAAAGTGCTGTTTGGGTGTATGGGCTGTGGATTTTCTGAGGCACAGGGATGGATTTGAAACTGGTAGATTCCTTTAATTCAAATCGTGGCCCCCATTAAACTATTACCATGAAAGTTCCTCATGTTTGTTGTTGATGTGAAGATTTTAACCTATACCATGATGGAGATGAGATCATAAATTATGAGCTAAAGAATGGATGCATAGGTACTAGGCATATAATTCTCTTTATGACTTACCGTACTCCATTTTATGCATGTGTTCCATATACTGTACTCGTAATGAGCAAGAAGTGTATATTCATGCCCGGTGCCATTATAGTTAAGAGGCTCCATACTTTGTGATAAATTGCATATGGCTATTTTAATGAGTGAATATAATCTAGTGTTATGGCACACAAAGAGGATTTGAATTAATTCATCATTGTCCCTTTGAGGAGCTAGGGCCAGAGTCTGCAGTCATGTGTCATGAGGGACTTAGTTGAATGGAAGGGAAATAGCTAAGATGATGTGTTTAAGGGCTTTTATTTTCTCTGAACTCCTCCTTCTCTTCACTGCATAAAACAAGTAGAAATATGGAAAAACTAATGTACGTGGTAGAAGAAAATATGTAACCATATTTCATGGACACCACATCATCTCTCCCTGATGTTAGGGAGTAGACCTTTCATGGATGGCTTTTAGCTGCAGGAAATAGAAATTATCAGAAGTACCGAGTACAAGTGGTCTTGGTGACCTCTTACCAAAACTAACAGTACTTCACTCAAGATGACTTTCATTTTTTATCTTTTGGTGAGGCATAGGTTGGGGAGGTTCTCTTCATTATAGCATGAGGGTTCTTATCATCAACTAAGTGTGCCTGTATTGTTCTTTGACGTGGAAGAGCAATGGGTTCAAGGCCATATTTTTCTTGTTTTTCCTTCATTTCAGACCACAAGGAATCAAAATGAGCACTAGAATTCATCTCCAGAAAAGTTTCTACGATCAGCTCTGCAGTTCTCCTAGCGACAGATAGTGTTAGGCTTGGTGCTTCGATGGCCGATGCTAATTTCTCAGAAGACCCAATCACTTCCCTGACAAAAAGTATCCCAAGAGAAACTTCTTTTTTACGGAGCTGGAAATTAAGCCTTTGGGTTGTGACTGCTGGTCCACATTGGTGTGTGCTGTATCATTTAGTGCCTGAAGAAGTGCTGGATATGTTGCCAAGCATGTATTGATGGCTGACATCCTGACTGTCCTTCTCGTGGGACACATAGTCTTGGAGCAATGTTGAGTAGGCCTTACCCCTGTAGGTTTAACGTATCTACAATGATAGCGAACTCAGCTCTCCTCTTGCTTGCTGCAAGGAGCTTGACTGCATTTTGAATAAAGCTGAGGGAGTTACGCAACAGTGGTATTACCTTTATAGCATCTTGCATTGCTAAATTGAGGCTATGATTTAAGCAATGCTGATACAATACCAGAATCAGATAACAGCCCTAGGGGCTGTTGTTATCTGATTCTGGCTTGAACTCCCACGCGAAGTCCCTTCATATTAGAAGCACCGTCATAACATTGCCCTCTGAGGTTGTTGAAAGTCAACCCTTTATCACTAAAAAAGCCCTTAATTAGAGCGGTCAGTTATTCACTATTGGTGCTGACAGTATCACCAAACCAAGGAAAGACTCACGGATACAGAACATGTCATCAACATATCGGACACTGAAAGAAACTTGCTCTTTCTTTGATGCATCTATCGTTTCATCAATAGCAATTGAGAATTTTCTATTTCACACTTCCTTCAGGACACTCTCTAAACTTCATTAGCCATAAACTCAAAAATTTCAATTTGAATGATCCATGATGTAAAGGGCTTTGATCCCTTCAGAAATTTCCGCAGCTCGAGAATATCATTGGCCGTTACTTCAAGAAGTGCCATGAAGTTACTCACAGCTTGCGCATGCCCTCAGATTGCCTGCCTTTGCGTTATAGATCATATAAATGGGAAAATAAAAATACGTTCAGCGATCTACATAAGGTAGTGGGGGAGGGGGTGGAAGTTTCATCTTCTCCACATAAACATTGCACAGCATTCAAAATCAGAGTGGAGTCACTAGGGATGATAGCCCAAATAATTTTACAAATCGGGCAGTGTCCGTTAAAAAGTGAGCCACCACCTCTGATTTCTTGGGAAGGGGGGCTAGCTCCCCCCACAACCATACTTGGGGGGGCAAGTTTTTGTGCCCATGCTGGTAAGTACCCATATCCTTTTAGCATCTTTCAGCCTTGTCTGGAGAAAAGAACAAGTGAAAGCAAGGGAATATTCTCTTAGCACGGAGCTCCTCAAAAGCTATGATGGGGTGGATGATGTTGAAGGCTGAGAATGCCTGGGTATTAGTAGACATGATAGGTGTACTAACTCTGGAACTGTGGCTTGCAACTAATCAATTTTTCATCACACTTGCATCATGCACGTAGTTGTGACCAATATGATAAACCCTATATGATAATATATAGTAAATGCTTGTTCTAAGATGCTGATTGCTTAGTACCATATTTTGAGAAGTCTCTTACATACCTATTAGGTTCCTGTCAACACTTACCCTGAGTAGTCATTCTTAATTCATCCATTTGGTTATGGATGTTATTTATATTGATTATGATCAGTACTCTTGATGCTATTTTGTAGTGTATTCTGTTGATGCTACCCTAATGTCATGGTGGCCAGTGAGGCATTGGAGGCCACATAGCCTACCGGCACATAGGCCATATTGGTCTACTGAAATAGGAACTACCCTCCCCTCTAGTTTTATGGCTTGTTTTTATGATGGGCAACTGTCTGAAGCAAATATTCTTGACTACGTGAGATTAGCTTTACAAAATGTAAGTAGTTTTCCAATTTTACTTTTATACTTTTCATAACTTATTCATCATGAAACCCCTATACAGGTCCCCTGTATATACAGGATACCTGTATACATTTCCTAAGCATCATCATATATGATGATGCTTAGAAACCTTTTTCCGAGTGAATCAGATGACATGAAATTTTCCCAACTTTTCAGGTGATCTTGTTAGGTATTGAGATGGCAGATCATTCGAGAGAAAACTGAAGGCACTAAGTGTGCAAAAAGGCTCTATCTGCTGAAACAGAACTAATACCTAATATGACAACTGAGAGTGAATAAGCATAATATTCTACGATAGAATGAAATTCCAAACTGTAGGATCAAATTTAAAAAATCAAGCATCATTGCAATAGGATTGCAATGCTTAATGACTAATCTTAACATCGATTAACATGATCGAATGATCGATCTTAACATCATAAAATCGATTTCTTGGCTGGTAATAATCTGGTTCACTGTATAATTGAATTCACCTTATGAATGGTTCCTTGGAAGAGATACACATTGTAAAGTGGGGGTCTACAGTTGTCGTGTATTTCTTTGAGTCCCTCAAAAGCCAAATGGTAATAAAAAGGAATTTAAATAATTAAGCGTATTTTGAACTTTACTGACTTGAGGTCCCAGGTTTAATGCAGGAAGAAGCCTTTGGACACCCCAATTACGCCCAAGCTTATTGAACTATTGGGCATTATTTTTTGGAACAACATTGTAGGATAACAAAAATAAATTTATGGCTTGATGGTAATGGCTATGGGTTGAAATATGTTTCAATTTTAATCGATCCAATGGGCAGTACAAAAATCTGTTATTCTTTTATGGTACACACTCAAGCTGCATGGTTTTTTGGATACTAGATCTTTGGGAAACATAATGGATAGCACAGAGGAAGGAAAAGGTCCTCCTAACATAATTCATGAATTCTGGCTTAGTACTTGGTGAGCTCTCCCTCCACAATCCATACGTGCAATGTGTTTGACACCATGTCCATTACAATCTGAAATTTGGATAGTTTAGCAGACTGGTATAAAAGTGGAAGTGTAAAATTCGTGGAAAATATTCACAGCTTAATACAATGCAGTGGTATTTCATCTGCATTGTTAAAGCTTGATATTTAGAACTTGTTTTAGTGACTAGGACTGCACAAAAAAGAACTCATGATCATTTGGCATACTTTGAAAATAGCAGGTGATATGGCAGCTTGCATATATATATTTATAATGTTTTCATGTTTGTCACTCAACGGAAAATATGTTGACATTAAATGATCAATTTGTGTGTGAGTTTAGGTAGCCTTCAAAGAGGATCTGTATTAAGGCTACCATCAAAAGGTCTTTGGTTATACTTGATAACTCAACATTCAACACATTTATGAAACATTTACAAAATTACTTAACGATTTTAGCATGAACATTTTGCATAATACTTTCATCAAAAATTAAGTTTGTAACTTTCTGAGCTCAATCATATACTTTGGCTTGCAGATGAATGTGGGTAGGCTGGTTACAACTCCTCTCCAGTGGAACTCTACCCATCTGCTTGAATGCTGATCTCTGGGGCCTAATGGGGAAAAACAATCGAGCGATGAAACCACAGTGGTCTGCTATGTCGCCACTGTGCTGCCACAATGAATTTGTGTACAGCCTAATTTTGTTCTTCCATCAACACGATAATTACTGCAAATGCTTTTAATATTATTTAAATTTAATGAAGGATTTTACTGGCATTGACAGCTCCGGTGTCTAGAAATTACCTATCCCTAGGATGAGTTCACTATGGTTTTATGCAAATTTCTGTGATGACCAAATGGGTAAAATATTTAGTAGCCTAGGTCAGAGTCAGGTAGATTTGCATTAAATACCTTTGCAGCTCATTAGAGAAAATGTTAACGGTACATCTTCAAAGACTAACAATTTTATGCAGGAGGAGCACTGACACATACCTTGGGTAAGTAAGGAATCTCAGGATCAGATGAAGCAGAATTAACTTCTCTGCCCCTGGGCAGACAGAATGAATACCACTCTCCAGACACGTCCTGAATGTAGAATTTTGGGAAGAGATGATGGCACCAATTTCTTCTCTGAAATGATTACTCAACTGCTTTGTTAAATGCCACTTCTATGTGAAGTAACTTTCTTATCAGATGGGTTGCTTACACAAAATATTCATTGCCAATGAATATGTGATGTATTAAAAATACTGGATTATGATGAAAAATATTCACATAAACTTCTAATAGATATGATGAAAAATCAGTCAAAGAGTAATTATTAAATGCATCATATTTCAAATGTTGATCAGAACTTGTGATATTACCAAATCAATGAGAGTATCTTCTCTTTCTACAACTTTTGTCTAGCTGAGGACCAGGTACATTTAAATGAGGAATTTCCCTGGCAAAAATAAGCTCCTTTGTAGTGGGTAGGTGGGGTGTACAGGGATGGCAGTATGCCATGAATTGTAATTAGCTGCACTTTACCTGCTCTTTACCTTTCATGGAGGGCAAAGGAGTGGTAATGTAGTGCCTGCCCTACACACACTGGTCCTTTCTCGGCTATGCCCACTTACCCCACCACCCTAGAGTATAAGGAAGGTGTAGTGGTATGCCTGCTGTACTCTTGCTTGACCTTTTATGGTTTACATCCCAATTACCTTCCCATTACATGCCCTGAAGGATATGAAAAGGGTAGGCATACCCTCCTACCTCTACATTTCTGCTGCCTGTGTAACGGGTGCTCCAACCTACCATTGCTCAAATCACGTGGAAGGATATGGGAGTGGTAAGCTACCATTCACTCCAAGCATTGAAGTGAGGAGAGATGTTGGGCTACCCATTGCCTACCATTCATTATGCATATTTAAGAGGCAGTGCATGAATGAAATAGCAGCAGATGCCATAATTAGGAGGGATCTGTGCATCCACCACATGAAAATCCTGTAGAGAATCAACAGTCCACCACGTGTGCACACGTCGTTCTAGTTTAATTAGACTCAAATCTTCCTAAAGTGATCTACAGGATATCGTGGGAAGAAAGTAGGGAAAATGAGAGTAGCTGGAAATACGAAAAGTGATTTGCAAAGGTTAGGTTTTGCAGAGAGATGTCTCTCAAATGAAAAATTAAAAGAGCAAATATTTCAAGCCATTGCTGCAACAAGATTTCAACAGCCAGTTGCCCTATGCTTTGAAAACTGGCAAATTTTACCCAAATGATGAAGGAAAGAAATATTTTGGCTGCATGGCAGGTATGATTGCTTCATTATTTCATAATTGTCTGTACACTAGTTTTGGGTCACTGCATGGCAGGTAGCTTAGTAACCACAGTTTTTTGTGTAAGGATTAATATTTTGTTCACATTTTTGCATTTCTTACTGTATTATGTGGAATTTCTACATCCAAATTAAAATCCCACTACCCCTGCTCATATGTAAGATATGAGTACCACTACCATACACCTTCAACCCATCATGTCATTTTCTTATCCTCAGCCTACACTTTTTTTGCCAGGGTGTAGTATTGGAAACATTGTTGATTAATCATAGAAACATTGCATCTGGCATTACCTAAGAGATCACAGTCCAGGAATGAAGGTGGAAGGTGGTTCATTCTGTATATGTATTTATGTCTGCAGAACAATACCATGGACTTTTCTCTCTAATTCGGTGGCAGTCAATACAGTGATGTTTGGGTGAAACCAAAAAAGAAGGAAGGTGAAGTTTAACCACCTTGAGTGTTAGAATCATGGAATCTAATTATTATCCTGACATCATGCTAACTAGTAGGTACATGCACAAGTCAATAGTGTGATTTTATCTAGCAATATTAATGACCATGTACTTAGAAGAAAACTCTCAAGAGTGATGGGTGATGAGAATTGGAAAAGGGAATCTAGACCTAATACCTAATTGGAAAAGGGAAAGCTAGACCTAATACCAGCAGGCCAATATATTGGCCTGCTTGTAGTAAAAGGGTTAATTTTGAATGTACTGTCATAGCTAATTTTTCTGAAGGGTAGCTGTAAGCTCCTCCCTTCGTTTTAGTAAGCTGCTCTTACATTATTATCTTTGGTTTTCAAATCTGTCCTCTCATTTATTAGGAACTGGGAATCAAACCACGGACCTTGGGCATTTCAGGCCACTGCGCAGACAACTATACTACCCAGGATCCTTAATTCGCATGGAAAACTTTTTTATTCAAAAAAATTTCCATCTTGATTCTCCCTTGCATTGCCATCCTTGATGGACCACAAAGGCTCAACATCTAGTACCTTGAACCTAGGTAAAAATGCCATGAGAATTAGGGATCCTGGGTAGCGTAGTGGTCAGCACAGTGGCCTGGAAAGCCAAAGGTCCGTGGTTCGATTCCTGGTCCAGGTGAAATTTTTCGTATGGCAATTAATGTGAATTTCACCACCATTCACGGGGCAGGCTTGGAATATCCGACATGATGAAATGTTGTTTAATTCCTGTTTGCCAGTTCAAGTTCTGTGGTATTCTCTCTATTTCTATATCCTTGCTTGTTATTGCCAACCCCTTTCAGGTAGACTGTACAAAAACTGCCAACATAAATCCACAATGTTTGTAAGATAATTGATTTATCATTATAATAAGTACTTCATTTTTATTTATGAAGTAAGTATTCATTCCAAATGTTGATCATATAGCATGCGGCAGAATTACCTCCCTGATTTGAGAAAGCTGCTGCCAGGGGCTGAGTGTGGGTACTGTGGTGGTGCACGCACAGAAAGACAGCTCTGCTCATGTCATTTGCAATTCATAGCATGTGTAGAATGATAGCTCTGTGCATATGCCAGCACAGTAACCCCATCTGGTCCCTGGCGATGAATTTCTCAAATCAGGGGAGGTCATTGTGCCACACCTTGTGTAGGTGAGGTTTAGGAGGAAGGTGAAATCATTCTTGCTGTCCCTAGTTTGAAGTAAATAAAAAATTACAAATATGTAATGATGTAATAGATTGGCCTACATTGGCAGCCTTTGCACAGCTAGAGAGGGAATTAGACCTAGCTAGACCTAATACCAGCAGGCCAATATATTGGCCTGCTCGTAGTAAATGGAATTTTGAATGTACTCATCGTAGCTAATTTTTCTGAAGGGTAGCTGCAAGCTCCTCCCTTCATTTTAGTAAGCTGCTCTTACATCATTTTCTTTGGTTTTCAAATCTGTCCTCTCATTTATAAGTGCTTCAGACCAGAAGGAAAGATATAAGCATGGGAGTGTAAGTGTAAGGAGGAAGAGTACATTAGGAACTGACTGATTCAGGTTCTCATTGTAGTAGTATTAGTAGTTATGCAGGGAAGGCAACTGACTGTTACGGTTATTTGTGACATTAAGGAAGGTAGGTATTTTTTGGGAATGGAGGTAGGCTGGAGTAAAACCTGGCATTGACATTGGCCTGATTTTAAGAAAAGATGGCAAGGGCAGTACTGGCTTAACCCCTCAAGCGTGACTTTAAATGGAGGCATTTAATCCCTCAGCGTGTGCGACGCACCGTCTGCGTCCGCTAGAATCCATGTCTCAAGCATGTGCGGCGCACCGCTTGCGTCCAGGTTTTTCATTGGGAATTCTTATCGCTCACGCTCAAATATATGTTTTTTTCAGTGAGTATATATGTGGTCCAATGCCTCCTGCAGGATGTCGATCGACGGCCCAATTTCAAATTCCCGTATGTTTCCCGTATTTCCCGGACGATTATTTGCTAAATTCCCGTATAGGAGAAGTCCGTGTAATTTGAACCGGCGTGTAATTCGGACCGATAGATTTACTTTGTATTCATTAAGGATAGCAACATATTTAGGGTGTAGACGTTTGGGTGTATCTTTGGAATGTCCTCTCTCCAAATTTCAACAATCAAGCCCAGGTGATTGAGGCATAAAGGCTAAGTGAGCGAAATCGTGAAATTCCCTTCCCCCACACAAAGCATAAACAACGAAGACACACTCTAGACAAATACACCCACTGGAATGGCTCTGACTCCTAAGGCGACAGCGAAATATAAAGTTACTTTTGCTAGTTGAAATACAGAAATTACTCCACTCTTATCATAATTCGTGTAGAAAAGTGCAAATAATTCTCTTTAATGTATCCAAGGATGTTTCTGTGAAATTCAGTCTCATTTTATTTTGATCCTCATAGTGTATTTCGGACCACCGAAGAGCGTGTATTTTGGACCGGTCCAAATTACACTGATAGTTACAAAATTATTCGCCATATGCATTATCTAGTACAAAAGGTAAAAAAAAGTGATTAAACTTTCTATATTATTACATTAGACTTTCGAACCGGATAAGTCACATTATCACGCTGCATTTTTCGACAAAATCGTGCGACGCGAAACCTACTACTGTGGCAAGGGCGACAGACGTTGTGTGTGTGCTGTTGCCACACTTGCCGAGTCAGCCTCATGTGCGCTGAAATGACAACCTTGCGCTCAGTGGGTTACGAAATCTTCATGGGCTAAACACTGCGACTCCCACACTGCTAAGGTCCCACCAACCGAAAATATTTCTTCTTGAAGAAAAAATCTTCTGGATCTGTTCATTACAGAGAATTTCTTGAAATTTCCCGGACATTATACGAATTTCCCGTATTTTCCAGGGTAATGTTAATTTCCCGTATCGATCGACATCCTGCTCCTGCCTTCGTCCTGGTCCTCCTACGTATCTGTGTTAATGTTTATGCATCAAAAAAAAATTTTTTTCAACTCATGCCTGGGAAAGGGAAGGCTCTCTCGCAGCCCAGCGTCTGGTGTCTGCATACGAACGTATTTTTTCCCTCTCACGATCTCCTTTATGAGCTTCCAGAGAGATGATACGGACGTCCTGATGCTGAATGCTTTCATCTGTGGTTCCTTGTTATCTGTTTTTCTCTGTCAACATTTCCTTTCTCTTTCATCGTGGCAATAGTTACAAAGCCATGGTCCTTCCAGGCATGGTCACTCAATGCTTCTAGGAACTTTGAAGACCTGTCAGCTCCAGTATCTTATTTACGATGTTTGAAGATAAGGGTCGAGTTACCCTGACGCCTATGGTTGAGTTGGGGGCTTAGTTTTTTTTTCTATGTTGGGACCGTCCCGTCGCTGACCCCTCTTTAGTTGACCATGGCTTCTAGCTCGCGTGAGTTGTCCGATGAGCAAGTGCTTGACGTTCTGGAAGATGAGAGTGCAGAATGTTCAGATACAATTTCTGAGGATTCAATTGGCTACTCTCTGGATTCTTGTTCCGAGGAGGAAGAACCTCCTCAATTGCCTGTGAATATCCTAGATAATAATTGGGAAGAGATCGACAATGCTAATCCTCCTGTGCCTTTTGCGTGTAATTTGCTTGGGAAACAAATAGTGTCTGTTCAGTGTGCTGCTAATCCCCTGGATTATTTTGAGTTATTTTTCCACGATGAACTAATTGCAATAATATTTATGCAATATCTAATTGCAATAATAGTATTTCAGTAGACAACATATATTAGAAACTCCATTTTTTCCTAATATAATGAGCGAGGAAAGGTTTTCATTACTGACTAAATTTCTCCATTTTGTGGATAACACCAATGAGGAATTAGTAAAAAGGGATCCAAAACTGTATAAAATTTTACCAATTAGTGAATATTTAAAAAATAAATTCCAAAAAGTGTATGTGCAGGGAAAGGAAGTCAGTGTTGATGAATCATTGTTATTGTGGAAAGGTAGACTTTCTTGGAAACAATATATTCCCAAGAAAGCTTCTCGGTTTGGGATAAAAATGTTTGAATTTTGTGACTCCGTAGGGTATTTATGAATTTTATTATTTACAGTGCCTCAGGGACCAAGTTAGGTTGTGAAATTACAAATGACAAAGACCTTTTTTCAACAAAAGTTGTTCTAAGTCTATGCGACTAACTTTTAGACTCGGGCAGATGTATTTATATGGACAATTACTACAGTAGTCCTAATCTTTTTTTGAGATTAGTTCTAAGGACAACAGATGCTGTAGGAACAGTGAAAATCACACGCAAAGGCATACCAGCAAATTTTAAAAGGAAGCTAAAGAAAGGAGAAGTGGTTAGCGCAAAGTGTGAGAAATTAGTTGCATTGAAGTGGAAGGATAAGCGCGATGTGACAATGCTAACTACTAAACATTCAGACCAAATGCATCCCGTTAGTCGGAAGGGTGGGTTAGAATGTATAAACAAACCTGCGTGTGTAATAGATTACAATAAATATATGGGAGGCTTAGACTTGAAAGACAAATTTTAGAATCATTCTTGCTAGAAAGGAAAAGGACAAAAGTGTGGTACAAGAAATTATTCAACCATTTCGTAAATATAGCCATCTTAAATTCTTACATTCTATACTGCAAGGCTGGTAATAAAAAAGATCATCTCTCGTTCCGAGTAGAGTAAGTCAATAAAATCATAGTCAAGTATCATGCACAGAACATCGAGAAACGCAAAGGGCGGCCCTCAGATTTGGATACGGAATGTACATGCTTGACAGGCCAGCATTTTATTGAAGAAAACCCAAGAACAGAATCATTGAAGGTTGGAAGAAGAAAGTGCGTGGTGTGTACGAAAAACGAAAAGATACAAGATACAGGTGTAAAAACTGCCCAGGGCCCCGTCACTCTGCTTAGACCCCTGTTTCGAGAAATACCACACTCAGGTCCACTTGTAATGCCGGATATGGAGTGCAAGAAAAAATAAATGACTCGGAAAAATGTAAGTATCCATTTATAATAATGAAGAGAAAATATTTTTGTATTGACTGTAATTTTTTAAATTTTTTTGAAGAGCAACTATTGTGTTAAAAATAATTTGGCTAACGTCTGCACAAATGGACGACACTGCCCAGAAATAAAGCACCCAGAGCGATTTAAATACCTCCGATTAAAGTCACGCTAGAGACATGGAATTTAGTGGACACAACTGCTGCGTCGCACACGCTGGAGGGGTTAAGAAAAAAAATTATTACCCAGGCAAGAGAGTATGCCGGTGCCCTAACCCCCCATTTGCCATACCCTGATGTAACACATATTTACCAGTTTGTAGTAGTAAAAATTAAGTAGAAAAAAAGTAGTAAATTAGCTTGTCGAACATGAAGTAAATTGTCAATCCTTGAATAAAAAAAGCTTTTTCCATTATATATTTTCCATCATATTCCAAAATATATCCTCATCAGTGAACTTGCTGTGTAAACCAATTTGACACCTGCTGATAAATTCGCTGTGGATGACACCTATTGTTACCATCCACATCCTTGTCTTACCCTGGATTGGAAACATTTGGTGCAATTAGGCAAACCTGCTGGGCATGATGCTGCCACCCTGCAGCAAAATTAAAAAATCCTACCCATAGCAAATGTGTTGGAACAATCAACTAGGATAGCATCACCCTCAACATATTGAGAACAGGGGTTGGTGTAATTGATGAGGGTACAGCCTACCTGTAATTTTGCTCAAATCCCAGCCAAACTCAAGTCCAGGGTGAGGTGTTCCTTCCCCAAGCTACTTGTCATTCTGGAGAAGTATCAATTATTGGTTCTAACCACTTATCAGCTGTAGCTGAATAAACAATGAAAAAATCATGAGCTAAGGTGATGGCTCAAGGAACATAACTTTGTGTAAATAAAATCAATTGCACTGTTCAAAATAATGCCATGAAGTGTATGGATAAGTATATTAGTTTTTCTTTACATGGATACAAAACGGCCAATACTTATTTCAAGTTTTCGAAATGAATGTATCCAAAATTGAATATGAGAGTAGTAATTATACTCTTCATAAAATAGCTGCTTGTACTTGTAATAATTGATGACATAGTTGATAGGAGTTGAGGACCTCCAATTTCATGAGAGTGGTTTCTGAGAGGCCAAGGAGGAAATTTCAAGAAATATGAGGGGGGAGGGGAAGTGGAACTCCTCTTTGTTACCAATTGCTAAGTTCACAATACCTCCATTGTTGCCAAGTGCAAAAAAGAAGTGCTTTAGCAGGCTCCATTAGGATGGTGAGAATGAAAAATTCCTTCACCTAATTTCTACTATTTAAAAAATACAATTATATCCAGCAGCATGCCAAAGCTGCCAAGAAGTGAAAGATAGGCCCTAAAAACATGCATACAAAATCTTTTTTTTAAGCCTGAGAATCTGGATGCTATTCCACTTCTATTGGAATAATACTTTTCACCTCTAATAAACTCAGTTTTCGAATGAAGAGAGGATTGAGGCCTTCATTCTCTGGAAAATAATGTGCATCCTGAGAACTACTTTAAAAAGTGGTACATATCTCCTTAGAACATGCATTCTACTAGTAAAGGCTGTTTTTTCAGGTGTTATATTAAATAAGAAGTTTGGAAAGATATGACTCTTTACTTGTAAGCTGCTGGAATACATTTTTATATGAACATTGGAAGAAAGAAAAAGGATTTAAATATCCTTTCATGATGGAAACTTTTCAACTAACCATTGAAATTTCTTTATACATACCTTTCAAATTTGACTCATTAGGAGTCTTTATCCACGACCTAGCAACAAATGACATGAAGGCTCAATGGATGAAGCAATGGGAAACTGTTTGGAGGGTGTATAGTTCAATCAGGGAGAACACATCGAATGAATTCTGCTTAACTTAATCTGTGCAGTTTCATGGATATCCATTCTTCATGGGACACCAAAAGTGACCTAAGGCAAGGAACTCCCACCACTTTCCTGATGAGCAAATATCATGTGCCATGAGGCTTGCTGAGTTCCATCTTCTCCCACTGAGTGACATCCAGGTTGAAGATAAAGATTTCAGTTGAACAAGGCAACTGTGCCCCCACCACTTAAACTGACCTTGATTTAATTAGACTTATTTAATCACATTGAGGTTATTGAGAATTATGGAACAGGAAATTCAAAATTGTTGACCGATAGCCTTGCTATGATCATACCAAATCATTACTAAAACCCATTTCTGCTCCTCTCCCATTGGTTTCATCACTTCATGAGCAATTGACAAAGTCCCAGTATCTCGTCTCAAGCATTATTGTGCATACATGTGAAGGGACCCAGGATGTTTCAGAGATTGTGATCATATAGAAAGACACTAAAGCTTTCACGCTAAAAGGTAATCATGATATCCTTCTTTATCAGTTTCTCATCAAAAAAGAGTAAATAAAAGAACTTCAGTAATCATTCAACATACATTTATTTATTTTAAATCTAAAAAATATCACAGCTTTCATGTGAACAGTATATATTTCAAGAGATAAATGCCTCTTATGTGAATAAGATAAACAATGGTAACAGCCTTGAGTTCTTTTCCATACAACTTAATGAGCAATGTTAAAATTTCCAAGCCATAATCATTATTAAAGTATCGGCCAAAATTTCCAATTTCATTCCAATAAAAATACAATATTCCATAAATATCCATTATAATGTTATCTTTTTAGATTCTACACAAAATTCTTTCAGACGCACAATTATTTAGCTTACACCATCTAATACGAAGGATAGTTGGAAGTTGATTTTATCACATCCTCACCGTTAATTTTGGTTTTAGCAGCAAATGCCTTCAGCTGAAATCTTTAATACTGACATTTCCAAATATGCCTTTAAGGCTAGGATAGCATCAAAAAAATACGGACCTCGGATTTCCACAAAATGAGGGCATTGATGCATTTTTCATCACAAATATATCCACATCAACATTAGTGATATGATTCAAGTAGTATGTTAAGCCTTCAAATACAGATATTTCAGGATAAGGTAATATACTTAGAGAAGGTAACAGTCAACAAATTTAATTCCTTAAATTCATTGAAAACTAGCAGATTTGGTCATTAAGAAATTCCTTCAATCACTTAAACAAAGGACAGAATCCCAGTTATCACTTTCTATGACATGCCATAAAAACAGTAATATCCACACGACAATACAAATATATTGGCCAATAAATAAGAATACATACGATAACCTTTTTGTGAAGATTACCTCTAAAATCTCACAACCATCATGGAAAAAATAAGAAACTATAAACTTTTCAGGGAGGCTATGAATAAGTTTGCTTAAGAGATAGTATCAAAGCAAAGAAAAATAGTTCAACACTGTTTTAATATTGATTACTGGTATTATTGAGCCTTGAGCATTTATAATCATCTCTTGTGATACAATTTTGCTTAAATACCATTTGTCATTCATAATCCATTTCAAATTGGGTCACCGTCTCCTGGCCAGAACAATCAACATTTTGGATTCAACAGCACTGATTTTGTAGCAATTAAAGGTGTTTCCAGTCAAAGTACCTCAACCCATTTAATGCTAAATGACTGTGATGTACATCTACATTTATGTTTTACCCTGTAATCTGCCACAAGTGTTTGTGGCAGGGAAGGACTAACAACGAAATATGCCAACAATTACGTGCCATAATAAAGCACTAATGTTTCCAGCTCCAGGTCACATACTCAGCTAACATTGGAGGCAAAAAGTTTCAAGTCAACCCGCAACAAGGCAAGATGTAATTAACCTCCAGGAAGAACTAGATGACAAGCTGCGTCAGGGTCAAGCTAGGGAAACAGGAATATGCCCTATAAGAAGAGAAATATACTCACAGTGCTTTGATGAACTTATCCGCCAAGTGACAATAAACTGCTCTGAGAGAGGTCTACTACTACTTCGAGTCCGGGATGAAACTCAAATGACAATAGCTGCATATCAAGCACTCTTATCAAAGCAGCATTGCTTTTGGAATGAGGAAAGCACTGCAGAGTACACAAGGTAGAGGGGACATGGAAGTTGAATTGGAAGAAATGAAGAAAGAAAGAGATTTGCTGGAAAAGCAGCTGTCAGATTTACGGGCTAAAGCAGAACAAGCTGAGAGAAGAGCAACAGAGCAACGGTTGGCAGAGGAAAAGAAAAATGCTGACGAGATTCTCTTCCTCAAAAAGACTAATCAACAACTAAAGGCTCAGCTTGAAGGGCTCATAGCACCGAAGAAGTAAATATGTATCATCAAGGGAAACTTATTTGCAGCCTGTATGCTGTGTATCACTAAAAATGACTGACTGACATTACAACGTTAACATAGACCAGCAAGGAAGAGGTGATATCAGGCTAGAATATCATGGCTAACACATTGAGAACCGTTCAGACCTATCAATCCAGATATCTTTGTTGATATTGGGCATGCACATTAAAATTTTACCATCTACAATGGTACCCTTTGATTGGTGGAATCTCGAGTAAAATAAAAACCATACACATTCTCGAAATATGCCACAAGGAATGAAAAATGGATTGAAAGAGGATTTCAGATGCCCAAATAATTACTAATCTTTTACACATACATTCACTGACAAGAAACAGCTACAGAAGATGACACGGATAAACAATTACCTAGTGTATAAGGGGGAGATGTGTCGACCAATGGCTCAAGATGCAATAACCACCCATGAAAATCATAATGGCAATGAAAGGAGAAGCCTCATATGCAAATTTAAAACAGAGGTTTCTTTTAATGCCTAGTACAGAATATTTCAAATTGATCTGATATTAAACAATGCTATGAAAAAATGTAAAACCTCTATTAAATAACACTCAAAAGCAGGGTTTCATGCCATTCACTCTTTTTTGGCTATTATTTCTGCCTCTCTCTTGACCTCCTCTGATAAGTCTTTATCATTCCACCCCCAAACCTCATGTGTTCCATCACCCGTCCTCTTCACTCGCCTTTCAATCACGGATGTGGACACAGTCTTGAGATCGTATGCCCACCCCAGCCATGCAAAGAAATCAATGAATGCTGTTGTCTTGTTGTTTCTGTAATTACCGAACTCGGCTGTTTTGTAGTCCCAAGGAAAGACATGATGGTATTCATGCCAGCCTTCTCCAGGGGCAACCATTGCAACTCCTGGATTATGTGCAGGGTTTATAGTCCTAGAAAACAAAAGTTTCACTGTTAAATATTGAAGCAAAATGAGAAAAAAATGGTACAATTAAAAAGCATGATTACACAAGATGTCGAGTAACATAGACTACTTAAGATTTTTCTGCATTCTGTTTGCTTTCATTTCAGGCTAAGAAGTGCAACACATTGAATACACCTACCAAAGGAATTATTTCATTCATGGCTCATAAACCAAGACCCAAAAGAAATTTGAACCATGGCATTATTAACTACTTTTGTCTCCTCTTTAAAAGCACACATAGAGCTGGAAGTACATTACGTAAGGCAATATTTACTTTGAGAGATGACAATTGTAACAACAAAGAAGATATTTAATGGATATCAATACAAGTTTAATAAATAAGAACATTATTTGTGGTGACTGAACAATGCAAGTTTATATTTGATCATACGACTCACACTGATATTCAATGCCTTCTTTTACAGAACTGTTCAAAGTAATATATAGGTCACCAATCCAAATTACAGAAGCCAACACACCCACACTCAATGGCTCTGAATTAAGCATTGTTCACTCCAAAATCACAAGTGATATCATATCAATGACACCAAAAGTACAGCCTACGATGGATGTGGCATTCATACCCAAGGAAGGACCTTTGACACTTGTCATACGAGTGAATTAACGACCTGACGACAATTGGTAGTCAGTTCTTTTATTTCTGACTTCCAGGATATTTCAATCATTCATATCAGTAGGTTTCAAAATCACCTCTTCCCCTACATTCTGATAAGGGAGCATCTTCTTGACCCTCAGGTCCTGTGCAGATGATAGCTATTCTCACACCAAGCAACTCAAAACTTATGTTCAAAATTACAGGATTTCTTGAAATTCAAGCAATAAACACACCTACACTCAATTGTAGGCCACTCGTCATTCATTTTCCAGGACTTCCACAGCATGGGCCTATCGATAGCTTTCCACTTTTATGGAAACATGCACGAGGATAGCTTAAAAATGATTTGCATTTCATGTAAGTACATCAATACAGCAAACTTTGTGAATCAACACTTGGACTGCAGATGGAAATAATCGGTGTTAGGAGTGTTATATCTCAATTAATTTAGCATAACTTTTTCACATGCTTTCACTTACTCCATCCTGATTTAATACATATTATTCAACATGTCGCATTAAGAAACCACTTTCACCAGTTAATACTATTTATCACTTCCTCGTGCAGTTAAAGCAATATATTCAGCCACTACTGTCTCCTTTTTACCTCAAATGACAATTACTTCAAGGAAGCTAATCTATAACAAAAACTCAAGAAGATATTTAAAAAATTGAAAGGCCAAGCAAAATTCTCCAAAAATCAAACAGCACAATGAATCTCTTCCCAGCTAACTTTAACTCTGATTATGTTCCATTACCATCCCATCATTATGTACCACCTTCTTCCACATAATCACTCACAAGTTTACAGAATTGGAAATCATCCCTGACCGAAATACTGTTGCCAGTCTGAAATTGACGGAATAAGGTGACACTTTCAGTAAATTTCAGAATTCCACATATATAAGGAATTAGTACTTTCCACAAATTAACTGCTGGGCGCAACATTTTAGAACTCTGTATTACATGTGTGGTCAGCTACTATATATTAACCCTCTCCCTATCAAAGTTTAAATGCCTCAATTTGTTCTCCCTCCTAACTCGGCCGAAACCGGCCGGTGGTTTTTAATGCTCTCCCTCCTAAGTCGGCCGAAACCGGCTGTCTTTCCCTGCTGTACTAAGGGCAAACTTTTGAGCCTTATATGATTCCATTTCAGCTTGAAAGTGTTTATCGTCGCTAATGCACGCATCTCTCTTATCCTTAGTTCCTCTGAGATGAAACAGAACCTCATAATATCTGTCACAACACCCACAAGATCCCGAAGACCTAATGAGTCTTTGGGATAGCATGTTATCACCAGCGAAGAAACGAAAGAAGGTTCTGGAGTCATTGTAGAGGAGGGCTTGTTCGCTGAGATGTGATGAGCCATGGTTTCTTGAATGAATGAATGGGACACTTTGTGATGAGAGAATAGAAGATGAAAACACCACGGCTGCTATGGCTTGCTTAGGCGGCCCAGGCGTCATCTCTCTCTCTCTCTCTCCTGTAAGATAGCCGAAAATGGGTGACCAGCATTGACTTGAGAAGAGCTTTCTTTCTGTCCTTCCACGCTTCCGCCGCCTCTAGGGAGCATTTGTTTTTCTAACTAAACGCCCATTCCTACATCACGCTCAAAGAGACATGTGGCGCAAAAAAAGAAAAAATATCTTTTAGCCCGCCGGACGCTTACATATTCTTATTCCGTGCCCAGAACCCATAGTAAGGTATAACACCTTAATGGGTGGAGTTGATAGATCTGATGAAAAAAGGTCTTATTATGATTTTGGAAGGAAGACGAAGTGGCGGAAATATATTTTCCCGTTTGTAGTAAACACAGCCATTGTAACGAGTTACAAACTATAAAAAGAAACAAATGCTCCCACAATCTTAAGGCATAGAACAACACAAAAGGATTTTCGACTAGCTCTACACAGACAGATGATAGGGAACTACTCCTCTCGCATGATTTTAGGCCGCAAAAGAACCTAAGATCGTGCCGCTAGTTTTCCGGTGCCTCCCCACCAACTTGTGAAAATTGACAGAAGAAAAAGAATGTGTGATTGCTGTAGTGCCCAAAAAAGGAAGACATGAGCTGGAAGGAATGTAGAGACCTCTTGGAAATGTCTTCAATGTGATTCACCATTGTGTAAAGTAGGATGTTGCTTCGAGTACTACAGATAAGTCGTTTAAGAAATGGAGGCCAGCCGTAAACAATAAGCTATAAACCTGGAGGTATGTCCATTAGTTTTAATAATCTATTTTTAATAAAACTTGTTATAAATTTGACGAAATCGTGTCAGAATTTGTAGATTATATTTAGAAATGTTAACTTAGGAGCACTGCTGGTTCCACTCGGGAATTAATAGTCTGAATTCTGGGGATACTGGGCATTTAAATTCGGCGAGAAGGCAGAGAACGCCATACGGCCGGTTTCGGCCGAGTTAGGAGGGAGAGGGTTAACCACAGCAAGATGGAGAAATCCAAAGATAAGCTGGCAATTCTAAGAAAGTATTGGGATAGTTTTATATATGGCTGATAGGCGATTGAATAAACAATCCAATCAAACAAATCCTCTACACTGTCCCATACATTTCCATCTGGAACTATATTTATAATTCGGGTCCAAAACTGACTAATCCACTTCTTTCATATGTACCTTCAGTTTATTCTTCTCTCAAACAATACATCTCATTACCGATGACACTTTGAGCAGCAATTTTAACATACACTTGATGAATTTCATAGAGCAATTTTAAAATAATAAAACGACACTTAGCCAAACCATTTGACAATATAATGTATAAAAACTAATTTACTGGGGACCACAATATGCTCTCCTGCTTTTCGTAATTGATACTCATGAAGAAAGATTCTTAACATAAGGAGCTAACACCCAGTCAAACATGACATCAAGTGGCACACACAAAGGATGAACACAGCATCACTGGCACTTGTCATCCTACACTATTGACACTAAAATTGATAGCTCAAAGTTAAGGATATTACTAAAAACAGTTTAATGGTGGACGCTGAAAGGTATTAAATTACACCGTACAGAAAAATATTTCATCATGAACATGGGTGTCAAGGAATAGGAGCTATAAGCTGGCAACTAACACGATAAGTCATGCACTGTGCAGTAGAAGTCCCAGAAAACTATTAAGCATCACACAAGTTCTGCACAACAAACGTTATGAACACGATAAATAATCCTCACAACAAACTATTTTACACCTAAAGGGCAACCCATGTTGAATTAACAAAAAGACTAAACTAAGACGCGAATGGGAATTTAAGATTAAACAAATACTTGCTAACCAAAAGGAATACGAAACAACGACCTCTATTTGTCGTCCATCACCTAGGAGCTCTTATTCACAGCCTGATGCTTCCATTACGGGAAAAATTTAGCAATAGTTGATCATGTACCCTCGCTAAATTTGACATCATTACGTTCCCGAGAGAAATTAAAACACATTGAAATTAATGCTATCCACAGCAACAATTTTCCTGAGTTCTAAGGTATCACGAGCAAAAACAAGATGGTAGCTACTCCTCCAAACACTTAAAAGATATACGGGTAAAAAAAGCGCTAAAAAAACAAAAATATACTAGCCCAATGAATAAGTACACATCAAACACGATAATATTTCAACTGGGGAACTACAGAATTTCACTCGTAGCACCGTATTACATCAAACCACTGACAGCAAGATGGGTCATCACTAAACACGCAAATGCACCGGTAACAACAATACAGTTTATTAGCGATGCATCTATTGTTGTGTAGTTCTATTGCAGGATCTATTAAGTAGGGAACCTACCTTATTTTACAAGTTCAGTCAAATCAGCATTCTTCAATTTAAAAAGATGAACCGGATGAACTCTGATCATTCGCTTGGTTTAGAGTTTTATCTGCATCAATACTCATTTCCTACAACATAAAAATACGACAATAGAAAATTCACATCGAACCACTGTCGGCATATCATGCATATAAACAACGTAAATCCATCCTTAACTTCTACGGATTATTAAGACTTCATGTCATTATTTTTGTCTAAAAACAGCACCTGACAGGACAAAATGACATGTGGGTAAATGTGAGCGAGAGGGTTACATCGTTCAAAATTTTATCATGCGGAAACGATCAAAGGAACCGACTTCATTCAAACTGCGGAACATACAGGAAGGATGACAGTACATTGTAAAATAAATTTCACTGCTGGTAAAGCATTATTTCCTTAGATATAAGACTTACAATTTCACCAAATGTCACCTCAATACCGATGTTTTCGACGACATCTTGGGCTTTTCTTAGACTTCCGGTAGAGGGAATCGGCAACACTTCTCCTCTACCTCCTTCCACTTGCGCAGTACCTACTGAGTGCCCGACACTTTTCCCGCCTCAACTTGTTCCCATTTGAATTGAATCAATGCTCGTCTATCTTTGCAACCATACGGACGGCATGTCTTATGGAACTTGTTCCTACGGTGTTCTTGCTGCCGGTGGTGCATGGACCCCCACTGCGCTGCTTTGAATTTCCTCGAAGAGCATGGGTGTTTATTACCATGCGATGGGCAGAAATGCCCTCGTTGTGGTAATGACCTCCAGTTCGCCGCGAGGCACAGGTAGCGGTGTCTGAGGGTGAACCCCAGTCACCGGTGAGAGTTGGACTGAGATGTACATTCACTTTCTCCCGCTACAAGGGTAAGGCGTCATAATGACGCACTATTTGACCTTTTAATCTCCATTTTATACGGTAATTGTGCTTTAATGACGTACTATTTGACCCTTTTATCTCGATTTCCTGCTATAATTGTGCATCCTTTTTCAGGAACTTGGTTAGCGAAAACCAAAAAAGTGTGTTACTGCTGAGAGAGCTTTCGCTGAGTCTTATTATACTCACACCTTTTTCACCCACACCTGTAACGAGACGTGTGATCATACCTACCGGCGCCCCCCTCGCTCCGCCCCGGGCGGACACTTAAAAAGTGAAACCAAATGGTGATTCTTCATCATAAAAACTTGCAAGATCACATGACTGACAGTAAAGGAACTAAAGCCGTGGAAAATTTTCTTTAGTTCCAGTCATTTGGGCCTGGATGCATGTTATTGTGGCCTGAATCTGTCGAGGAGTGGGCTGTAGTCATCCAAGGTTGCATATTCCAAATGTATGATCCCTATATAGACATGAACGGCAATAAATTCTTGGGAAAGTGCTGTTTGGGTGTATGGGCTGTGGAACTTTCGAGGCACAGGGATGGATTTGAAACTGGTAGGTTCCTTTAATTCAAATCGTGGCCCCCATTAAACTATTACCATGAAAGTTCCTCATGTTTGTTGTTGATGTGATGATTTTAACCGATACCATGATGGAGATGAGATCATAAATTATGAGCTAAAGAATGGATGCATAGGTACTAGGCATATAATTCTCTTTATGACTTACCGTACTCCATTTTATGCATGTGTTCCATATACTGTACTCGTAATGAGCAAGAAGTGTATATTTATGCTCGGTGCCATTATAGGTAAGAGGCTCCATACTTTGTGATAAATAGCATATGGCTATTTGAATGAGTGAATATAATCTAGTGTTATGGCACACAAAGAGGATTTGAATTAATTCATCATTGTCCCTTTGAGGAGCTAGGGCCAGAGTCTGCAGTCATGTGTCATGAGGGACTTAGTTGAATGGAAGGGCAATAGCTAAGATGATGTGTTTAAGGGCTTTTATTTTCTCTGAACTCCTCCTTCTCTTCACTGCATAAAACAAGTAGAAATATGGAAAAACTAATGTACGTGGTAGAAGAAAATATGTAACCATATTTCATGGACACCACATCATCTCTCCCTGATGTTAGGGAGTAGACCTTTCATGGATGGCTTTTAGCTGCAGGAAATAGAAATTATCAGAAGTACCGAGTACAAGTGGTCTTGGTGACCTCTGAAATGTGATTTACAGTAGATGCACAATCTCATCTAATAGCCTGCTTCGAAGCATGTACAAAATGGCATGATGTCACCCCTAAGATAACTGGTAATCAGGGGCACAACAACACCCCAAAACGTTGGTGGGTGGGAGGGCAAACTCCTTGAAAAAATCTGTATAAGTGGGGGGGAAAGGAAAGTCTGCTCATCAAATTTCACTCAAACCATTAAAAAACACTGAAATACTACTGCAACGAATAATAACTAATAGGCAGTACCAATGATACAGGAAATGTTTAATGAAAATCAACATACGAGACAGTCAAAATCAATGTAATGGTACATTATCATTAACTTTCAGTTTTCCTTAGAAGGTTCAGGTAATTACCTATAAATTGCCTAGGTTACAGACATAGAACAAATAAAAACAAAAAGATACGAACTAGTTACTAGCATGAAAATGACGAACAAGTTACTAGCATATAAATTATGTTAAGTATAACATTTTACCCACTGACATGAAGAAAATAAAATTTTAGCACTTGGATTGAAGTGATGATATAATTCAAACTCAGAATTCTTTGAAACGGATAATACAGCAGCACAAACACACATAAACAAGCAATTAGTTGTATGGACTGCCGAAAATGCTCATGGCGTACACGCTTCCGCTAATGAACTTCCTAATGAGAGTGTCAAGATCAAGACTATCCACCTTTTCCTTGTAAAAGTGGAGCAGGCACAGAGACGTTAATCTCTCTTACCCCATAGAAGACCTCAAGTACATCTTCACCCTCTTTAGGACTGAAAATGACCTCTCAGCAGTAGCCGCAGAAGCCGGGATTACTGACAGAAGGGTCACTGGGAACATTTTATTAGGTCCCTCAGGAAGATCTTGCCATTGTGCCACAACATCTTCGAGGCTCTGAGGTGGGGCCGCGTTGAAGAATCTCTAAAAGTTTGAAGGCTCACCTGCAAGATCTTCCGGGATAAATCCATGCTTGTGAAGGACGCATAACACCTCAGGATTCTTATCTCATTCCTGTTCAGGAACCAAAGCAGTCGATTTCAGGGCCCCCAGATCAGTGGCTCCATCCTGCAGCAATCAGGAATTTCCCTTACCAAAACTAACAGTACTTCACTCAAGATGGCTTTCATTTTTTATCTTTTGGTGAGGCATAGGTTGGGGAGGTTCTCTTCATCATAGCATGAGGGTTCTTATCATCAACTAAGTGTGCTTGTATCGTTCTTTGACATGGAAGAGTAATGTGTTCAAGGCCATATTTTTCTTGTTTTTCCTTCATTTCAGACCACAAGGAATCAAAATGAGCACTAGAATTCATCTCCAGAAAAGTTTCTACGATCAGCTCTGCAGTTCTCCTAGCGACAGATAGTGTTATGCTTGGTGCTTCGATGGCCGATGCTGATTTCTCAGAAGACCCAATCACTTCCCTGACAAAAAGTATCCCAAGAGAAACTTCTTTTTTACGGAGCTGGAAATTAAGCCTTTGGGTTGTGACTGCTGGTCCATCAGTGTGTGCGGTATCATTTAGTGCCTGAAGAAGTGCTGGATATGTTGCCAAGCACGTATTGATGGCTGACATCCTTACTGTCCATCTCGTGGGACACATAGTCTTGGAGCAATGTTGAGTAGGCCTTCCCCCTGTAGGTTTAACGTATCTACAATGATAGCGAACTCAGCTCTCCTCTTGCTTGCTGCAAGGAGCTTGACTGCATTTTGAATAAAGCTGCGGGATTACGCAACAGTAGTATTACCTTTATAGGATCTTGCATTGCTAAGTTGAGGCTATGATTTAAGCATTGCTGATACAATACCAGAATCAGATAACAGCCCTAGGGGCTGTTGTTATATGATTCTGGCTTGAACTCCCACGCGAAGTCCCTTCAAAATAGAAGCACCGTCATAACATTGCCCTCTGACGTTCTTGAAAGTCTACCCTTTATCACTAAAAAAGCCCTTAATTAGGGCGGTCAGTTATTCACTATTGGTGCTGACAGTATCACCAAACCAAGGAAGGACTCATGGACACAGAACAGGTCATCAACATATCGGACCCTGAAAGAAACTTGTTCTTTCTTTGATGCATCTATCATTTCATCAATAGCAATTGAGAATTTTCTGTTTCACACTTCCTTCAGGACAATCTCTAAACTTCATTAGCCATAAACTCAAAAATTTCATTTTGAATGATCCATGACGTAAAGGGCTTTGATCCCTTCAGAAATTTCCGCAGCTCAAGAATATCATTGGCCGTTACATCAAGAAGTGCCATGAAGTTACCCACAGCTTGCGCATACCCTCAGATTGCCCGCCCTTGCCTTATAGATCATATAAATGGGCAAATGAAAATTTGTTCAGCGATCTACATAAGCGAGCGGGGGAGGGGGTTGAAGTTTCATCTTCTCCATATAAAATTTTGCATAGCATTCAAAATCAGAGTGGAGTCACTGGGGATGAAAGCCCAAATAATTTTACAAATCGGGCAGTGTCCGTTAAAAAGTGAGCCACCACCTCTGATTTCTTGGGAAGGGGGGCTAGCTCCCCCCACAACCATACTTGGGGCCATAGATGATGATGCTTAGAAAACTTTTTCCGGGTGAATCAGATGACATGAATTTTTCCCAACTTTTCAGGTGCTATTTTTAGGTATGGAGATGCCAGATCAGCATTAGAGAGACAACTGAAAGCACTAAGTGTGCAAAAAGGCTCTATGGCCTACTAAAACAGAACTAATACCGTGACTACTGAGAGTGAATAAGCATAATATTCTAAGATAAAATGAAATTCCAAACTGTACGATCAAATGTAAAAAAATCATGCGTCATTGCAATAGCTATGGTTGTAATGTTTTTATGACTAATCTTGGCTGGATGAATTTCCACATCAATGACACTCGAGATTTGTCAAACAGGTAATTTTATTCTCATTTAAGTCACTAATTCAGTTCACCTGTAAACCATTTGGGTGATCTCTGAAACTAACATGATTTTCACTGCAAACCTCTGACACCTTATTACTTCTGGCCTGTCTTTAACCCTACAGTGGTGACGTGAATTTTTGGGACATGAGTCGTGACGTTGGTGTCCTGAACCAATGTGGACTCGGGGGTTTTTTGGAAGGCTAAATGAATATTTACTTGAATTCTCTTTAAATAATGAAATTCATTTGATTCTTACAATGGTTCATGTATCTGAAGAGCAGCATAAAATAGGAAGCTGGTGAAAAACATGCACTGGAACATTGTATATTTTAAATTGGTTCTGAGGGGTCCGCGGAATTTCTCAACACTGGTAACGGCTTTCGGGCGTTCCTCCGCGTCGTGTGTTGTCAGGGTGACGACAGTCTTTCCAGCCATCCTGCTGGCGTTTTCAGGTCAGAAGTGACTTCTGACCTGAAGACGCCAGCAGGATGGCTGGAGAAACTGTCGTCACCCTGACAACACACGACGTGGAGGAACGCCCGAAAGCCGTTACCAGTACTGTATATTTCATGTTCGTCACATATAAGATAATACTTTCGGTCTGTGAGACCAGGCATCACCACTCTAGGGTTAATGATGATTTATTTCCAAACTTGCCCTTCATTTCATCAAACCTTGTCTTGGAAAGTGGAATTTATTTTCTTTTATGCCTGAGACTCACACCTTGCTGATGGCATAACCATTTTATTTTCAAATTTTTTTATCACCTAAATTTCAAACACCCTCATACTGTCAGTGCACCACTTATATTTTTATTACAATATTTAAAATTTATTAAAATATATCTTTCATTGAAAGTAATCAATCAATTAGCTAAACAATTTTATGGAAAATAATGTGATTTATTTTATTAAATAACTTTTTCATGATGCACGTTCCATGTTCAGGTAAAAATATGATCATAATTTCCAATAAGATAATATTCTGCTGAGTTACAAGTATTTTATTCGCTAAAAATTTTCTGCCGTAAAGTAGAACCCTGCTTTACGATGGATGCACTTTTTGACCTGCATCCTAGGAATTTTGGCACTTGTTTCAGCAAAATTCGTTCATATACTGCATTGTATACCACTGAATACACTGGCATTTTTGTAGTAACATCGATTTCTTGGCTTGTAATATGCTGGTTTACTGTATAATTGAATTCACCTTATGAATGGTTCCTTGGAACAGATTAGCATCGTAAAGTTGGGGTCTACAGTTGCCGTGTATTTCTTTGAGTCCCTCAAAAGCCAAATGGTAATACAAAGGGATTTAAATAATTAAGCATATTTTGAACTTTACTGACTTGAGGTCCCAGGTTTAATGCAGGAAGAAGCCTTTGGACACACCAATTACGCCCAAGCTTAATGATCTATTGGGCATTATTTTTTGGAACAAGATGGTAGGACAACAAAAATAAATTTATGGCTTGATGGTAATGGCTATGGGTTGAAATATGTTTCAATTTTAATCGATCCAATGGGCAGTACAAAAATCTGTTATTCTTTTATGGTACACACTCAAGCTGCATGGTTTTATTGGATACTAGATCTTTGGGAAACATAATGGATAGCACAGAGGAGGGAAAAGGTCCTCTTAACATAATTCATGAATTCTGGCTTAGTACTTGGTGAGCTCTCCCTCCACAATCCATACGTGCAATGTGTTTGACACCATGTCCATTACAATCTGAAATTTGGATAGTTTAGCACACTGGTATAAAAGTGGAAGTGTAAAATTCGTGGAAAATATTCACAGCTTAATACAATGCAGTGGTATTTCATCTGCATTGTTAAAGCTTGATATTTAGAACTTGTTTTAGTGACTAGGACTGCACAAAAAAGAACTCATGATCATTTGGAATACTTTGAAAATAGCAGGTGATATGGCAGCTTGCATATATATATTTATAATGTTTTCATGTTTGTCACTCAACTGAAAATATGTTGACATTAAATGATCAATTTGTGTGTGAGTTTAGGTAGCTTTGAAAGAGGATCTGTATTAAGGCTACCATCAAAAGGTCTTTGGTTATACTTGATAACTCAACATTCAACACATTTATGAAACATTTACAAAATTACTTAACGATTTTAACATGAACATTTTGCATAATACTTTCATCAAAAATTAAGTTTGTAACTTTCTGAGCTCAATCATATACTTTGGCTTGTGGATGAATGTGGGTAGGCTGGTTACAACTCCTCTCCAGTGGCACTCTACCCATCTGCTTGAATGCTGATCTCTGGGGCCTAATGGGGAAAAACAATCGAGCGATGAAACCACAGTGGTCTGCTATGTCGCCACTGTGCTGCCACAATGAATTTGTGTACAGCCTAATTTTGTTCTTCCATCAACACGATAATTACTGCAAATGCTTTTAATATTATTTAAATTTAATGAAGGATTTTACTGGCATTGACAGCTCCGGTGTCTAGAAATTCCCTCACCCTAGGATGAGTTCACTATGGTTTTATGCAAATTTCTGTGATGACCAAATGGGTAAAATATTTAGTAGCCTAGGTCAGAGTCAGGTAGATTTGCATTAAATACCTTTGCAGCTCATTAGAGAAAATGTTAACGGTACATCTCCAAAGACTAACAATTTTATGCAGGAGGAGCACTGACACATACCTTGGGTAAGTAAGGAATCTCAGGATCAGATGAAGCAGAATTAACTTCTCTGCCCCTGGGCAGACAGAATGAATACCACTCTCCAGACACGTCCTGAATGTAGAATTTTGGGAAGAGATGATGACACCAATTTCTTCTCTGAAATGATTACTCAACTGCTTTGTTAAATGCCACTTCTATGTGAAGTAACTTTCTTATCAGATGGGTTGCTTACACAAAATATTCATTGCCAATGAATATGTGATGTATTAAAAATACTGGATTATGATGAAAAATATTCACATAAACTTCTAATAGATATGATGAAAAATCAGTCAAAGAGTAATTATTATATGCATCATATTTCAAATGTTGATCAGAACTTGTGATGTTACCAAATCAATGAGAGTATCTTCTCTTTCTACAACTTTTGTCTAGCTGAGGACCAGGTACATTTGAATGAGGAATTTCCTTGGCAAAAATAAGCTCCTTTGTAGTGAGTAGGTGGGGTGTACAGGGATGGTAGTATGCCATGAATTGTAATTAGCTGCACTTTTCCTGATCTTTACCTTTCATGGAGGGCAAAGGAGTGGTAATGTAGTGCCTGCCCTACAAACACTGGTCCTTTCTCGGCTATGCCCACTTACCCCACCACCCTAGAGTATAAGGAAGGTGTAGTGGTATGCCTGCTGTACTCTTGCTTGACCTTTTATGGTTTACATCTCAATTACCTTCCCATTACATGCCCTGAAGGATATGAAAAGGGTAGGCATACCCTCCTACCTCTACATTTCTGCTGCCTGTGTAACGGGTGCTCCAACCTACCATTGCTCAAATCACGTGGAAGGATATGGGAGTGGTAAGCTACCATTCACTCCAAGCATTGAAGTGAGGAGAGATGTTGGGCTACCCATTGCCTACCATTTATTGGGCATATTTAAGAGGCAGTGCATGAATGAAATAGCAGCAGATGCCATAATTAGGAGGGATCTGTGCATCCACCACATGAAAATCCTGTAGAGAATCAACAGTCCACCACGTGTGCACACGTCGTTCTAGTTTGATTAGACTCAAATCTTCCTAAAGTGATCTACAGGATATCGTGGGAAGAAAGTAGGGAAAATGAGAGTAGCAGGAAATACGAAAAAAGATTTGCAAAGGTTAGGTTTTGCAGAGAGATGTCTCTCAAATGAAAAATTAAAAGAGCAAATATTTCAAGCCATTGCTGCAACAAGATTTCAACAGCCAGTTGCCCTATGCTTTGAAAACTGGCAAATTTTACCCAAATGATGAAGGAAAGAAATATTTTGGCTGCATGGCAGGTATGATTGCTTCATTATTTCATAATTGTCTGTACACTAGTTTTGGGTCACTGCATGGCAGGTAGCTTAGTAACCACAGTTTTTTGTGTAAGGATTAATATTTTGTTCACATTTTTGCATTTCTTACTGTATTATGTGGAATTTCTACATCCAAATTAAAATCCCACTACCCCTGCTCATATGTAAGATATGAGTACCACTACCATACACCTTCAACCCATCATGTCATTTTCTTATCCTCAGCCTACACTTTTTTTGCCAGGGTGTAGTATTGGAAACATTGTTGATTAATCATAGAAACATTGCATCTGGCATTACCTAAGAGATCACAGTCCAGGAATGAAGGTGGAAGGTGGTTCATTCTGTATATGTATTTATGTCTGCAGAACAATACCATGGACTTTTCTCTCTAATTCGGTGGCAGTCAATACAGTGATGTTTGGGTGAAACCAAAAAAGAAGGAAGGTGAAGTTTAACCACCTTGAGTGTTAGAATCATGGAATCTAATTATTATCCTGACATCATGCTAACTAGTAGGTACATGCACAAGTCAATAGTGTGATTTTATCTAGCAATATTAATGACCATGTACTTAGAAGAAAACTCTCAAGAGTGATGGGTGATGAGAATTGGAAAAGGGAATCTAGACCTAATACCTAATTGGAAAAGGGAAAGCTAGACCTAATACCAGCAGGCCAATATATTGGCCTGCTTGTAGTAAAAGGGTTAATTTTGAATGTACTGTCATAGCTAATTTTTCTGAAGGGTAGCTGTAAGCTCCTCCCTTCGTTTTAGTAAGCTGCTCTTACATTATTATCTTTGGTTTTCAAATCTGTCCTCTCATTTATTAGGAACTGGGAATCAAACCACGGACCTTGGGCATTTCAGGCCACTGCGCAGACAACTATACTACCCAGGATCCTTAATTCGCATGGAAAACTTTTTTATTCAAAAAAATTTCCATCTTGATTCTCCCTTGCATTGCCATCCTTGATGGACCACAAAGGCTCAACATCTAGTACCTTGAACCTAGGTAAAAATGCCATGAGAATTAGGGATCCTGGGTAGCGTAGTGGTCAGCACAGTGGCCTGGAAAGCCAAAGGTCCGTGGTTCGATTCCTGGTCCAGGTGAAATTTTTCGTATGGCAATTAATGTGAATTTCACCACCATTCACGGGGCAGGCTTGGAATATCAGACATGATGAAATGTTGTTTAATTCCTGTTTGCCAGTTCAAGTTCTGTGGTATTCTCTCTATTTCTATATCCTTGCTTGTTATTGCCAACCCCTTTCAGGTAGACTGTACAAAAACTGCCAACATAAATCCACAATGTTTGTAAGATAATTGATTTATCATTATAATAAGTACTTCATTTTTATTTATGAAGTAAGTATTCATTCCAAATGTTGATCATATAGCATGCGGCAGAATTACCTCCCTGATTTGAGAAAGCTGCTGCCAGGGGCTGAGTGTGGGTACTGTGGTGGTGCACGCACAGAAAGACAGCTCTGCTCATGTCATTTGCAATTCATAGCATGTGTAGAATGATAGCTCTGTGCATATGCCAGCACAGTAACCCCATCTGGTCCCTGGCGATGAATTTCTCAAATCAGGGGAGGTCATTGTGCCACACCTTGTGTAGGTGAGGTTTAGGAGGAAGGTGAAATCATTCTTGCTGTCCCTAGTTTGAAGTAAATAAAAAATTACAAATATGTAATGATGTAATAGATTGGCCTACATTGGCAGCCTTTGCACAGCTAGAGAGGGAATTAGACCTAGCTAGACCTAATACCAGCAGGCCAATATATTGGCCTGCTCGTAGTAAATGGAATTTTGAATGTACTCATCGTAGCTAATTTTTCTGAAGGGTAGCTGCAAGCTCCTCCCTTCATTTTAGTAAGCTGCTCTTACATCATTTTCTTTGGTTTTCAAATCTGTCCTCTCATTTATAAGTGCTTCAGACCAGAAGGAAAGATATAAGCATGGGAGTGTAAGTGTAAGGAGGAGGAGTACATTAGGAACTGACTGATTCAGGTTCTCGTTGTAGTAGTATTAGTAGTTATGCAGGGAAGGCAACTGACTGTTACGGTTATTTGTGACATTAAGGAAGGTAGGTATTTTTTGGGAATGGAGGTAGGCTGGAGTAAAACCTGGCATTGACATTGGCCTGATTTTAAGAAAAGATGGCAAGGGCAGTACTGGCTTAACCCCTCAAGCGTGACTTTAAATGGAGGCATTTAATCCCTCAGCGTGTGCGACGCACCGTCTGCGTCCGCTAGAATCCATGTCTCAAGCATGTGCGGCGCACCGCTTGCGTCCAGGTTTTTCATTGGGAATTCTTATCGCTCACGCTCAAATATATGTTTTTTTCAGTGAGTATATATGTGGTCTAATGCCTCCTGCAGGATGTCGATCGACGGCCCAATTTCAAATTCCCGTATGTTTCCCGTATTTCCCGGATGATTATTTGCTAAATTCCCGTATAGGAGAAGTCCGTGTAATTTGAACCGGCGTGTAATTCGGACCGATAGATTTACTTTGTATTCATTAAGGATAGCAACATATTTAGGGTGTAGACGTTTGGGTGTATCTTTGGAATGTCCTCTCTCCAAATTTCAACAATCAAGCCCAGGTGATTGAGGCATAAAGGCTAAGTGAGCGAAATCGTGAAATTCCCTTCCCCCACACAAAGCATAAACAACGAAGACACACTCTAGACAAATACACCCACTGGAATGGCTCTGACTCCTAAGGCGACAGCGAAATATAAAGTTACTTTTGCTAGTTGAAATACAGAAATTACTCCACTCTTATCATAATTCGTGTAGAAAAGTGCAAATAATTCTCTTTAATGTATCCAAGGATGTTTCTGTGAAATTCAGTCTCATTTTATTTTGATCCTCATAGTGTATTTCGGACCACCGAAGAGCGTGTATTTTGGACCGGTCCAAATTACACTGATAGTTACAAAATTATTCGCCATATGCATTATCTAGTACAAAAGGTAAAAAAAAGTGATTAAACTTTCTATATTATTAAATTAGACTTTCGAACCGGATAAGTCACATTATCACGCTGCATTTTTCAACAAAATCGTGCGACGCGAAACCTACTACTGTGGCAAGGGCGACAGACGTTGTGTGTGTGCTGTTGCCACACTTGCCGAGTCAGCCTCATGTGCGCTGAAATGACAACCTTGCGCTCAGTGGGTTACGAAATCTTCATGGGCTAAACACTGCGACTCCCACACTGCTAAGGTCCCACCAACCGAAAATATTTCTTCTTGAAGAAAAAATCTTCTGGATCTGTTCATTACAGAGAATTTCTTGAAATTTCCCGGACATTATACGAATTTCCCGTATTTTCCAGGGTAATGTTAATTTCCCGTATCGATCGACATTCTGCTCCTGCCTTCGTCCTGGTCCTCCTACGTATCTGTGTTAATGTTTATGCATAAAAAAAAAATTTTTTTCAACTCATGCCTGGGAAAGGGAAGGCTCTCTCGCAGCCCAGCGTCTGGTGTCTGCATACGAATGTATTTTTTCCCTCTCACGATCTCCTTTATGAGCTTCCAGAGAGATGATACGGACGTCCTGATGCTGAATGCTTTCATATGTGGTTCCTTGTTATCTGTTTTTCTCTGTCAACATTTCCTTTCTCTTTCATCGTGGCAATAGTTACGAAGCCATGGTCCTTCCAGGCATGGTCACTCAATGCTTCTAGGAACTTTGAAGACCTGTCAGCTCCAGTATCTTATTTACGATGTTTGAAGATAAGGGTCGAGTTACCCTGACGCCTATGGTTGAGTTGGGGGCTTAGTTTTTTTTTCTATGTTGGGACCGTCCTGTCGCTGACCCCTCTTTAGTTGACCATGGCTTCTAGCTCGCGTGAGTTGTCCGATGAGCAAGTGCTTGACGTTCTGGAAGATGAGAGTGCAGAATGTTCAGATACAATTTCTGAGGATTCAATTGGCTACTCTCTGGATTCTTGTTCCGAGGAGGAAGAACCTCCTCAATTGCCTGTGAATATCCTAGATAATAATTGGGAAGAGATCGACAGTGCTAATCCTCCTGTGCCTTTTGCGTGTAATTTGCTTGGGAAACAAATAGTGTCTGTTCAGTGTGCTGCTAATCCCCTGGATTATTTTGAGTTATTTTTCCACGATGAACTAATTGCAATAATATTTATGCAATATCTAATTGCAATAATAGTATTTCAGTAGACAACATATATTAGAAACTCCATTTTTTCCTAATATAATGAGCGAGGAAAGGTTTTCATTACTGACTAAATTTCTCCATTTTGTGGATAACACCAATGAGGAATTAGTAAAAAGGGATCCAAAACTGTATAAAATTTTACCAATTAGTGAATATTTAAAAATGTGACTCCGTAGGGTATTTATGAATTTTATTATTTACAGTGCCTCAGGGACCAAGTTAGGTTGTGAAATTACAAATGACAAAGACCTTTTTTCAACAAAAGTTGTTCTAAGTCTATGCGACTAACTTTTAGACTCGGGCAGATGTATTTATATGGACAATTACTACAGTAGTCCTAATCTTTTTTTGAGATTAGTTCAAAGGACAACAGATGCTGTAGGAACAGTGAAAATCACACGCAAAGGCATACCAGCAAATTTTAAAAGGAAGCTAAAGAAAGGAGAAGTGGTTAGCGCAAAGTGTGAGAAATTAGTTGCATTGAAGTGGAAGGATAAGCGCGATGTGACAATGCTAACTACTAAACATTCAGACCAAATGCATCCCGTTAGTCGGAAGGGTGGGTTAGAATGTATAAACAAACCTGCGTGTGTAATAGATTACAATAAATATATGGGAGGCTTAGACTTGAAAGACAAATTTTAGAATCATTCTTGCTAGAAAGGAAAAGGACAAAAGTGTGGTACAAGAAATTATTCAACCATTTCGTAAATATAGCCATCTTAAATTCTTACATTCTATACTGCAAGGCTGGTAATAAAAAAGATCATCTCTCGTTCCGAGTAGAGTAAGTCAATAAAATCATAGTCAAGTATCATGCACAGAACATCGAGAAACGCAAAGGGCGGCCCTCAGATTTGGATACGGAATGTACATGCTTGACAGGCCAGCATTTTATTGAAGAAAACCCAAGAACAGAATCATTGAAGGTTGGAAGAAGAAAGTGCGTGGTGTGTACGAAAAACGAAAAGATACAAGATACAGGTGTAAAAACTGCCCAGGGCCCCGTCACTCTGCTTAGACCCCTGTTTCGAGAAATACCACACTCAGGTCCACTTGTAATGCCGGATATGGAGTGCAAGAAAAAATAAATGACTCGGAAAAATGTAAGTATCCATTTATAATAATGAAGAGAAAATATTTTTGTATTGACTGTAATTTTTTAAATTTTTTTGAAGAGCAACTATTGTGTTAAAAATAATTTGGCTAACGTCTGCACAAATGGACGACACTGCCCAGAAATAAAGCACCCAGAGCGATTTAAATACCTCCGATTAAAGTCACGCTAGAGACATGGAATTTAGTGGACACAACTGCTGCGTCGCACACGCTGGAGGGGTTAAGAAAAAAAATTATTACCCAGGCAAGAGAGTATGCCGGTGCCCTAACCCCCCATTTGCCATACCCTGATGTAACACATATTTACCAGTTTGTAGTAGTAAAAATTAAGTAGAAAAAAAGTAGTAAATTAGCTTGTCGAACATGAAGTAAATTGTCAATCCTTGAATAAAAAAAGCTTTTTCCATTATATATTTTCCATCATATTCCAAAATATATCCTCATCAGTGGACTTGCTGTGTAAACCAATTTGACACCTGCTGATAAATTCGCTGTGGATGACACCTATTGTTACCATCCACATCCTTGTCTTACCCTGGATTGGAAACATTTGGTGCAATTAGGCAAACCTGCTGGGCATGATGCTGCCACCCTGCAGCAAAATTAAAAAATCCTACCCATAGCAAATGTGTTGGAACAATCAACTAGGATAGCATCACCCTCAACATATTTAGAACAGGGGTTGGTGTAATTGATGAGGGTACAGCCTACCTGTAATTTTGCTCAAATCCCAGCCAAACTCAAGTCCAGGGTGAGGTGTTCCTTCCCCAAGCTACTTGTCATTCTGGAGAAGTATCAATTATTGGTTCTAACCACTTATCAGCTGTAGCTGAATAAACAATGAAAAAATCATGAGCTAAGGTGATGGCTCAAGGAACATAACTTTGTGTAAATAAAATCAATTGCACTGTTCAAAATAATGCCATGAAGTGTATGGATAAGTATATTAGTTTTTCTTTACATGGATACAAAACGGCCAATACTTATTTCAAGTTTTCGAAATGAATGTATCCAAAATTGAATATGAGAGTAGTAATTATACTCTTCATAAAATAGCTGCTTGTACTTGTAATAATTGATGACATAGTTGATAGGAGTTGAGGACCTCCAATTTCATGAGAGTGGTTTCTGAGAGGCCAAGGAGGAAATTTCAAGAAATATGAGGGGGGAGGGGAAGTGGAACTCCTCTTTGTTACCAATTGCTAAGTTCACAATACCTCCATTGTTGCCAAGTGCAAAAAAGAAGTGCTTTAGCAGGCTCCATTAGGATGGTGAGAATGAAAAATTCCTTCACCTAATTTCTACTATTTAAAAAATACAATTATATCCAGCAGCATGCCAAAGCTGCCAAGAAGTGAAAGATAGGCCCTAAAAACATGCATACAAAATCTTTTTTTTAAGCCTGAGAATCTGGATGCTATTCCACTTCTATTGGAATAATACTTTTCACCTCTAATAAACTCAGTTTTCGAATGAAGAGAGGATTGAGGCCTTCATTCTCTGGAAAATAATGTGCATCCTGAGAACTACTTTAAAAAGTGGTACATATCTCCTTAGAACATGCATTCTACTAGTAAAGGCTGTTTTTTCAGGTGTTATATTAAATAAGAAGTTTGGAAAGATATGACTCTTTACTTGTAAGCTGCTGGAATACATTTTTATATGAACATTGGAAGAAAGAAAAAGGATTTAAATATCCTTTCATGATGGAAACTTTTCAACTAACCATTGAAATTTCTTTATACATACCTTTCAAATTTGACTCATTAGGAGTCTTTATCCACGACCTAGCAACAAATGACATGAAGGCTCAATGGATGAAGCAATGGGAAACTGTGTGGAGGGTGTATAGTTCAATCAGGGAGAACACATCGAATGAATTCTGCTTAACTTAATCTGTGCAGTTTCATGGATATCCATTCTTCATGGGACACCAAAAGTGACCTAAGGCAAGGAACTCCCACCACTTTCCTGATGAGCAAATATCATGTGCCATGAGGCTTGCTGAGTTCCATCTTCTCCCACTGAGTGACATCCAGGTTGAAGATAAAGATTTCAGTTGAACAAGGCAACTGTGCCCCCACCACTTAAACTGACCTTGATTTAATTAGACTTATTTAATCACATTGAGGTTATTGAGAATTATGGAACAGGAAATTCAAAATTGTTGACCGATAGCCTTGCTATGGTCATACCAAATCATTACTAAAACCCATTTCTGCTCCTCTCCCATTGGTTTCATCACTTCATGAGCAATTGACAAAGTCCCAGTATCTCGTCTCAAGCATTATTGTGCATACATGTGAAGGGACCCAGGATGTTTCAGAGATTGTGATCATATAGAAAGACACTAAAGCTTTCATGCTAAAAGGTAATCATGATATCCTTCTTTATCAGTTTCTCATCAAAAAAGAGTAAATAAAAGAACTTCAGTAATCATTCAACATACATTTATTTATTTTAAATCTAAAAAATATCACAGCTTTCATGTGAACAGTATATATTTCAAAAGATAAATGCCTCTTATGTGAATAAGATAAACAATGGTAACAGCCTTGAGTTCTTTTCCATACAACTTAATGAGCAATGTTAAAATTTCCAAGCCATAATCATTATTAAAGTATCGGCCAAAATTTCCAATTTCATTCCAATAAAAATACAATATTCCATAAATATCCATTATAATGTTATCTTTTTAGATGCTTCGATGGCCAATGCTAACTACTCATAAGACCCAATCACTTCCCCGACAAAAAGTATCCCAAGATAAACTTCTTTTTTACGGAGCTGGAAATTAAGCCTTTGGGTTGTGACTGCTGGTCCATCAGTGTGTGCTGTATCATTTAGTGCCTGAAGAAGTGCTGGATATGTTGCCAAGCACGTATTGATGGCTGACATCCTGACTGTCCTTCTCGTGGGACACATAGTCTTGGAGCAATGTTGAGTAGGCCTTCCCCCTGTAGGTTTAACGTATCTACAATGTTAGTGAACTCAGCTCTCCTCTTGCTTGCTGCAAGGAGCTTGACTGCATTTTGAATAAAGCTGCGGGATTACGCAACAGTGGTATTACCTTTATAGGATCTTGCATTGCTAAGTTGAGGCTATGATTTAAGCATTGCTGATACAATACCAGAATCAGACAGATCAGCCCTAGGGGCTGTTGTTATATGATTCTGGCTTGAACTCCCACGCGAAGTCCCTTCAAAATAGAAGCACCGTCATAACATTGCCCTCTGACGTTCTTGAAAGTCAACCCTTTATCACTAAAAAAGCCCTGAATTAGAGCGGTCAGAGATTCACTATTGGTGCTGACAGTATTACCAAACCAAGGAAGGACTCATGGACACAGAACAGGTCATCAACATATCGGACACTGAAAGAAACTTGTTCTTTCTTTGATGCATCTATCATTTCATCAATAGCAATTGAGAATTTTCTGTTTCACACTTCCTTCAGGACAATCTCTAAACTTCATTAGCCATAAACTCAAAAATTTCATTTTGAATGATCCATGACGTAAAGGGCTTTGATCCCTTCAGAAATTTTCCGCAGCTCGAGAATATCATTGGCCGTTACATCAAGAAGTGCCATGAAGTTACCCACAGCTTGCGCATGCCCTCAGATTGCCCGCCCTTGCCTTATAGATCATATAAATGGGCAAATGAAAATTTGTTCATCGATCTACATAAGCGAGCGGGGGAGGGGGTTGAAGTTTCATCTTCTCCACATAAAATTTTGCATAGCATTCAAAATCAGAGTGGAGTCACTGGGGATTAAAGCCCAAATAATTTTACAAATCGGGCAGTGTCCGTTAAAAAGTGAGCCACCACCTCTGATTTCTTGGGAAGGGGGGCTAGCTCCCCCCACAACCATACTTGGGGCCATAGATGATGATGCTTAGAAAACTTTTTCCGGGTGAATCAGATGACATGAATTTTTCCCAACTTTTCAGGTGCTATTTTTAGGTATGGAGATGCCAGTTCAGCATTAGAGAGACAACTGAAAGCACTAAGTGTGCAAAAAGGCTCTATGGCCTACTGAAGCAGAACTAATACCATGACTATTGAGAGTGAATAAGCATAATATTCTAAGATAAAATGAAATTCCAAACTGTAGGATCAAATGTAAAAAATCAAGCGTCATTGCAATAGCTATGGTTGTAATGCTTTTATGACTAATCTTGGCTGGATGAATTTCCACATCAATGACACTCGAGATTTTTCAAACAGGTAATTTTATTCTCATTTAAGTCACTAATTCAGTTCACCTGTAAACCATTTGGGTGATCTCTGAAACTAACATGATTTCACTGCAAACCTCTGACACCTTATTACTTCTGGCCTGTCTTTAACCCTACAGTGGTGACGTGAATTTTTGGGACATGAGTCGTGACGTTGGTGTCCTGAACCAATGTGGACTCGGGGGTTTTTTGGAAGGCTAAATGAATATTTACTTGAATTCTCTTTAAATAATGAAATTCATTTGATTCTTACAATGGTTCATGTATCTGAAGAGCAGCATAAAATAGGAAGCTGGTGAAAAACATGCACTGGAACATTGTATATTTTAAATTGGTTCTGAGGTTTCCCCGGCATTTCTCAACACTGGTAACGGCTTTCGGGCGTTCCTCCGCGTCGTGTGTTGTCAGGGTGACGACAGTCTTTCCAGCCATCCTGCTGGCGTTTTCAGGTCAGAAGTGACTTCTGACCTGAATAACACTTCTGACCTGAAGACGCCAGCAGGATGGCTGGAGAAACTGTCGTCACCCTGACAACACACGACGTGGAGGAACACCCGAAAGCCGTTACCAGTATTGTATATTTTATGTGCGTCACATATAAGATAATACTATCGGTCTGTGAGACCAGGCATCACCACTCTAGGGTTAATGATGATAGGAATTTTGGCACTTGTTTCAGCAAAATTCGTTCATATACTGTATTGTATACCACTGAATACACTGGCATTTTTGTAGTAACATCGATTTCTTGGCTTGTAATATGCTGGTTTACTGTATAATTGAATTCACCTTATGAATGGTTCCTTGGAACAGATTAGCATCGAAAAGTTGGGGTCTACAGTTGTCGTGTATTTCTTTGAGTCCCTCAAAAGCCAAATGGTAATACAAAGGGATTTAAATAAATACTACTACTACTCAAATACTATAGATACTAACAATCTAGTTGCATGAGACCCTTTAGTTGCTTGCTTGCATGCTAGTAGTGAATGCTTGGTGACCTTCACCCTCTGCCACACACCCTCGCGGTGGCTTGCAGGGTATCGTGTAAATGTAGATGTAATACAAAGGGATTTAAACAATTAAGCATATTTTGAACTTTGCTGACTTGAGGTCCCAGGTTTAATGCAGGAAGAAGCCTTTGGACACACCAATTACGCCCAAGCTTATTGAACTATTGGGCATTATTTTTTGGAACAACATTGTAGGACAACAAAAATAAATTTATGGCTTGATGGTAATGGCTATGGGTTGAAATATGTTTCAATTTTAATCGATCCAATGGGCAGTACAAAAATCTGTTATTCTTTTATGGTACACACTCAAGCTGCATGGTTTTTTGGATACTAGATCTTTGGGAAACATAATGGATAGCACAGAGGAAGGAAAAGGTCCTCCTAACATAATTCATGAATTCTGGCTTAGTACTTGGTGAGCTCTCCCTCCACAATCCATACGTGCAATGTGTTTGACACCATGTCCATTACAATCTGAAATTTGGATAGTTTAGCACACTGGTATAAAAGTGGAAGTGTAAAATTCGTGTAAAATATTCACAGCTTAATACAATGCAGTGGTATTTCATCTGCATTGTTAAAGCTTGATATTTAGTACTTGTTTTAGTGACTAGGACTGCACAAAAAAGAACTCATGATCATTTGGAATACTTTGAAAAAAGCAGGTGATATGGCAGCTTGCATATATATATTTATAATGTTTTCATGTTTGTCACTCAACTGAAAAGATGTTGACATTAAATGATCAATTTGTGTGTGAGTTTAGGTAGCCTTCAAAGAGAATCTGTATTAAGGCTACCATCAAAAGGTCTTTGGTTATACTTGATAACTCAACATTCAACACATTTATGAAACATTTACAAAATTACTTAACGATTTTAGCATGAACATTTTGCATAATACTTTCATCAAAAATTAAGTTTGTAACTTTCTGAGCTCAATCATATACTTTGGCTTGTGGATGAATGTGGGTAGGCTGGTTACAACTCCTCTCCAGTGGCACTCTACCCATCTGCTTGAATGCTGATCTAAGGGGCCTAATGGGGAAAAACAATCGAGGGATGAAACCACAGTGGTCTGCTATGTCGCCACTGTGCTGCCACAATGAATTTGTGTACAGCCTAATTTTGTTCTTCCATCAACACGATAATTACTGCAAATGCTTTTAATATTATTTAAATTTAATGAAGGATTTTACTGGCATTGACAGCTCCGGTGTCTAGAAATTCCCTATCCCTAGGATGAGTTCACTATGGTTTTATGCAAATTTCTGTGATGACCAAATGGGTAAAATACTTAGTTGCCTAGGTCAGAGTCAGGTAGATTTGCATTAAATACCTTTGCAGCTCATTAGAGAAAATGGTAACTGTTCATCTCAACAGACTAAAAGTTTATGCAGGAAGAGCCCTGACACATACTTTGGGTGAGTAAGGAATCTCAGGATTAGATGGTGCAGACTTAAATTCTCTACCCCTGGGCAGACAGAATGAATACCACTCTCCAGACACGCCCTGAATTTAGAATTTTTGGAGGAGATGATGACACCAATTTTTTCTCTGAAATGATTACTCAACTGCTTTGCTAAATGCCAATTCTATGAAGTAACTTTCTTATCAGATGGGTTGCTTACACAAAATATTCATTGCCAATGAGAATGTGATGTATTAAAAATACTGGATTATGATGAAAAATATTCACATAAACTTCTAATAGATATGATGGAAAATCAGTAAAAAAGTAATTAAGTTTTAAGAAAGTAGTGCCTGCCCTATACAATCTGGTCCTTTCTCGGCTATGCCCCACTTACCCCACCGCCCTATCCACCCTAGAGTATAAGGAAGGTGTAGTGTTATGCGTGCTGTACTCTTGCTTGACCTTTTATGGTTTACATCCCAATTACCTTCCCATTACATGCCCTGAAGGATATGAAAAGGTTAGGCATACCCTCCTACCTCTACATTTCTGCTGCCTGAGTACCGGGTGCTCCAACCTACCATTGCTCAAATCACGTGGAAGGATATGGGAGTGGTAAGCTACCATTCACTCCAAGCATTGAGGTGAGGAGAGAAATTGGGCTACCCATTGCCTACCACTGATTGGGCATATTTAAGAGGCAGTGCATGAATGAAATAAAAGCAGATGCCATAAGTAGGAGGGATCTGTGCATTCACCACATGAAAATCCTGTAGAGAATTAACAGTGCACCACGTGTGCACATGTCGTTCTAGTTTGATTAGATACAAATCTTCCTACAGTGATTTACAGGATACTGTGGGAAGAAAGAAGGGAAAACGAGAGTAGCAGGAAATACAAAAAACGATTTGCAAAGGTTGGGTTTTGCAGAGAGATGTCTCTCAAATGAAAAATTAAAAGAACAAATATTTCAAGCCATTGCTGCCACATGATTTCAACATCCAGATGCCCTATGCTTTGAAAACTGGCAAATTTTACCCAAATGATGAAGGAAAGCAATACTTTGGTTGCATGGCAGGTATGATTGCTTAATTATTTCATAATTGTCTGTACACTAGTTTTGGGTGTCTGCATGGCAGGTGGCTGAGTAACCACTATTTTTTGTACCACCACTAAATCCTGTAGAGAATCAACAGTGCACCACGTGTGCACATGTCGTTCTAGTTTGATTAGACGCAAATTTTCCTAAAGTGATCTACAGGATACTGTGGGAAGAGTGGCGTCTTCAGGTCAGAAGGATGTTTTGTGTAAGGATTAATATTTTGTTCACATTTTTGCATTTCTTACTGTATTATGTGGAATTTCTACATCAAATTTTTACACAAGCAATCATTCAATTCTGCAAAATCTGTATCAAAATTTTTAACAGTCGGGAGGTAACTACAATTTTTCACCTGCAATGTCCTCATCCTTCCCCTGGAGATGAGGATCCACCTTATACTTAAGAGCTGACCGTGTTTTATGAAAATTTATTTTATTTCTGTCATAACTGAGAATGTTATATATCTGTGCTGAATACCAAGTAAATATAATGGAGATGAAACAGGTTGAAAGGCATACTGCCGTCTTACCATTCCCCTACACTTCTAGGGTATGGGTACCCTCCACTACCAATGCTCTACTCCTCAGGGAGAGCATGGCATACTCCTGTCCTACCCTTCCCCTACGCTACTTGGGCATGGGTGCTATACTCCGCCATCCATGCCTTACATCCGAGGGAGATGTAGATAGGTGTCATCGAGGTGTTTCCCTACAGTTGCTCTACCAGTCCCCTACCCTTGGATGTTCCAAATTACCATCCCACTACCCCTGCTCATCTGTAAGATATGAGTACCACTACCATACACCTTCAACCCATCATGTCATTTTTTTATCCTCAGCCTACACTTTTTTTTCCAGGGTGTAGTATTGGAAACATTGTTGATTAATCATAGAAACATTGCTTCTGGCATTACCTTAGAGATCACAGTTCAGGAATGAAGGTGAAAGGTGGTTCATTTTGTATATTTATGTCTGCAGAACAATACCATGGACTTTTCTCTCTAATTCAGTGGCAGTCAATACAGTGATGTTTGGGTGAAACCAAAAAAGAAGGAAGATGAAGTTTAACCACCTTGGGTGTTAGAATCATAGAATCTAGTTATTATCCTGACTAGTAGGTACATGCACAAGTCAATAGAGTGCTTTTATCTAGCAGTATTAATGGCCATGTACTTAGAATAAAACTCTCAAGAGTGATGGGTGATGAGAATTGGAAAAGGAAATGGCATCGTTTATTATATTTTTTTAATTGCCGAATCTGATAGAGTTTGTAAAATGAAAAGATCCGTATTATCCATCTTTTGATCAGTCAATTATTTCTCGAGTTATGAGCGGTGAAAAACTGATGTTTTTAACCCTTTCGGAAAAGTGGGCGTGGTGTAACCTCTGACGTATATCGACTTTGTCCAATCACAACTGAGCCTGCCAAGCTACTCTGCCTTATTGCAGACCTGAGCCTGCCAACCCCTTTCAGGTAGACTCAACAAAAATTGGCAATATAAATCCACGAAGTTTGTAAGATAATTGATTTATCATTACAATAAGTACTTCATTTTTATTTATGAAGCAAGTATTCATTCCAAATGTTGATCATACAGCATGCGGCAGAATTACCTTCCTGATTTGAGAAAGCTGTTGCCAGGGGCTGAGTGTGGGTACTGTGGTGGTGCATGCACAGAAAGACAGCTCTGCTCATGTCATTTGCAATTCGTGGCATGTGTAGTAAGATAGCTCTGTGCATATGCCAGCACAATACCCCCTGGCGATGACTTTCTCAAATCAGGGGAGGTCATTGTGCCACACCTTGTGTAGGTGTGGTTTAGGAGGAAGGCGAAATCATTCCTGCTGTCCCTGGTTTGAAGGAAATAAAAAATTACAAATATGTAATGATGTAATAGATTGGCCTACATTGGCAGCCTTTGCACAGCTAGAGGGGGAGCTAGACCTAATACCAGCAGGCCAATATATTGGCTTGCTCGTAGTTAATGGGTTAATTTTGAATGTACTCATCGAAGCTAATTTTTCTGAAGGGTAGCTGCAAGCTCCTCCCTTCATTTTAGTAAGCTGCTCTTACATCATTATCTTTGGTTTTCAAATCTGTCCTCTAATTTATAAGTGCTTCAGACCAGAAGGAAAGATATAAGGATGGGAGTGTAACTGTAAGGAGGAAGAGTACGTTAGGCAAGGGCAGTACTGGCTTAAGAAAAAATTTTTACCCAAGCAAGAGAGTATGCTGGTGCCCTACCCCCCCATTTGCCATACCCTGATGTAACACATATTCACCAGTAGTAGTAGTAAAAATTAAGTAGAAAAAAAGTAGTAAATTAGGTTGTCGAACATGAAGTAAATTGTCATTCCTTGAATAAAAAAAGCTTTTTCCGTTATATTCCAAAATATATTTTTTTAACATCAGTTCTTATCTGTGGGTGAATTGAAAAATTCCTGATATTACTTCATAAACTAGCAGTGGGAGTGGGATAAAATGAACCTCAAAAGATGAACAAAGTTTATTAGGAAAGTATCCTTTCCTAAGGATGTTTCAATGTCCTCAAGTGATAACAGAGACTGGAAGGCATCCTGACAGCTGGGAAAGCAATAGCTAGAAACAAATCACCATTGGATTTGATGCATAAAAATCAACAAACCTGAGTGCAGGAGGTGAATTATGTAAAGAAATGAAGTGACAAACTAAAGTGGAAATGAAAGAGGGAACAGAGACAATTGAGAGGGAAATCAGAGCCTAAGAGATACTGCCATCACCTTTCAAATTTTTTCTTTGCATGTTTTCATTTTCACCTCTATAAAAACATTCTGACCCAATAAGGGAGAATCTCAGCTTAGTGGACAAGGTTCAAATGTAATCAGATGTATCGCCTGAAGTGCAGTAAGAATGGTTGAATTTTATATCTCGCATAAACAATTGTAGCATTTACACCATGTATTTTCTGCCTGTTGATAGTAATCAATTTTATACTACATCCTCCCCATATCTCCTCATCAGTGAACTTGCTGAGTAAACAAATTTGAAACCTGCTGATAAATTCGCTGGGAATGGCACCTATTGTTATCATCCACATTCTTGTCTTACCCTTGATTGGAAACATTTGGTGCAATTAGGCAAACCTGCTGGGCATGATGCTGCCACCCTGCAGCAACATTAAAAAATCCTACCCATAGCAATTGTGTTGGAACAATCAACTAGGATAGCATCACCCTCAGCATATTTAGAACAGGGGTTGGTGTAATTGATGAGGGTACAGCCTACCTGTAATTTTATTTAAATCCCAGCCAAACTCAAGTCCAGGGTGAGGTGTTCCTTTCCCCAAGTTACTTGTCATTCACGAGAAGTATCAATTAATGGTTCTAACCACTTATCAGCTGTAGCTGCATAAACAATGAAGAAATCATGAGCTAAAGTGATGGCTCAAGGAACATAACTTTGTGTAAATAAAATCAATTGCACTGTTCAAAACAATGCCACAAAGTGTATGGATAAATATATTAGTTTTTCTTTACATGGATACAAAACTGCCAATACTTATTTCAAGTTTTCGAAATGAATGAATTTCGAAAATATCAAAAATTGCATATGAGAGTAGTAATTATACTGTTCATAAAATAGCTGTGTGTACTTGTAATAATAGATGACATGGTTGATAGGAGTTGTGGACCTCCAATTTCATGAGGGTGGTTTCTGAGAGGCCAAGGAGAAAAGTTCAAGAAATATGAGGGGGGAGGGGAAGTGGAACTCCTCTTTGTTACCATTTGCTAAGTTCACAATCCCTCCATTGTTGCCAAGTGCAAAAAAGAGATGCTTTAGCAGGCTCCATTAGGATGGTGTGAATGAAAAATTCCTTCACCTAATTTCTACTATTTTAAAAATACAATTATATCCAGCAGCATGCCAAAGCTGCCAAGAAGTGAAAGATAGGCCCTAAAAACATGCATACAAAATCTTTTTTTTAAGCCTGAGAATCTGGATCCTATTCCACTTCCATTGGAATAGTACTTTTCACCTCTAATAAACTCAGTTTTCGAATGAAGAGAGGATTGAGGCCTTCATTCTCTGGAAAATAATGTGCATCCTGAGAACTAATTTAAAAAGTGGTACATATCTCCTTAGAACATTCATTCTACTGGTAAAGGCTGTTTTTTTCAGGTGTTATATTAAAGAAGAAGTTTGGAAAGATATGACTCTTCACTTGTAAGCCTCTGGAATTAATTTTTATTTGACAATGGAAGAAAGAAGAAATGATTTAAATATCCTTTCATGATGGAAACTTTTCAACTAATCATTGAAATTTCTTTATACATACCTTTCAAATTTGACTCATTTGGAGTCTTTATCCACGACCTAGCAACAAATGACATGAAGGCTCAATGGATAAAGCAATGGGAAACTGTGTGGAGGGTGTATAGTTCAATCAGGGAGAACACATCGAATGAATTCTGCTTAACTTAATCTGTGCAGTTTCATGGATATCCATTCTTCATGGGACACCAAAAGTGACCTAAGGCAAGGAACTCCCACCACTTTCCTGATGAGCAAATATCATGTGCCATGAGGCTTGCTGAGTTCCATCTTCTCCCACTGAGTGACATCCAGGTTGAAGATAAAGATTTCAGTTGAACAAGGCAACTGTGCCCCCACTACTGAAACTGACCTTGATTTAATTAGACTTATTTAATCACATTGAGGTTATTGACAATTATGAAAGAACTTCACTAATCACTCAACATACATTTATTTATTTTAAATCTAAAAAATATCACAGCTTTCATGTGAACAATATATATTTCAAAAGATAAATGCCTTTTTTGTGAATACGATTAACAATGGGAACAGCCTTGAGTTCTTTTCCATACAACTTAATGAGCAATGTTAAAATTTCCAAGCCATAATCATAATAAAGGTATCGGCCAAAATTTCCAATTTCATTCCAATAAAAATACAATATTCCATAAATATCCATTATAATGTTATCTTTTTAGATTCTACACAAAATTCTTTCAGACGCACAATTATTTAGCTTTCACCATTTAATAGGAAGCATAGTTGGAAGTTGATTTTATCACATCCTCACCGTTAATTTTGGTTATAGCAGCAAATGCCTTCAGCTGAAATCTTTAATAATGACATTTCCAAATATGCCTTTAAGGCTAGGATAGCATCAAAAAAATACGGACCTCGGATTTCCTCAAAATGAGGGCACTGTTGCATTTTTCATCACAAATATATCCACATCACATTAGTGATATGATTCAAGTAGTATGTTAAGCCTTCAAATACAGATATTTCAGGATAAGGTAATATACTAAGAGAAGGTAACAGTCAACAAATTTAATTCCTTAAATTCATTGAAAACTAGCAGATTAGACTTTTTTTTAACCACATTGAGGTTATTGACAATTATGGAACAGGAAATTCAAAATTGTTGACTGATAGCCTTGCTATGGCCATACCAAATCATTACTAAAACCCATTTCCGCCCCTGTCCCATAGGTTTCATCACTTCATGATCAATTGACAAAGTCCCAGTATCTCGTCTTAAGCATTATTGGGCATACATGCGAAGGGACCCAGGATGTTTCAGAGATTGTGGTGATATAGAAGGAATCTAAGAGCTTTCACGCTTCAAGGTAATCGTGATATCCTTCTCTATCAGTTTCTCATCAAAAAAGAGTAAAATTTTTTTTATTAAAAAAAATTGCCATCTTGATTCTCCCTTGCGTTGCCATCCTTGACGGACCACAAATGCTCAACATCTAGTACATTGAACTCAGGTAAATTGGCATGCAAATTAGGGATACTGGGTAGCATAGTGGTCTGCGCAGTGGCTTGGAAAGACAAAGGTCCGTGGTTCGATTCCTGGTCCAGGTGAAGTTGGAGTTGTCCATTGGAGTTGGAAGCATAGTTGGAAGTTGATTTTATCACATCCTCACCGTTAATTTTGGTTTTAGCAGCAAATGCCTTCAGCTGAAATCTTTAATACTGACATTTCCAAATATGCCTTTAAGGCTAGGATAGCATCACAAATCATTACAAAACCCATTACCGCCCCTGTCCCATAGGTTACATCACTTCATGAGCAATTGACAAAGTCCCAGTATCTCATCTCAAGCATTATTGGGCATACATGTGAAGGGACCCAGGATGTTTCAGAGATTGTGGTGTATAGAAGGACTCTAAAGCTTTCACGCTAAAAGGTAATCATGATATCCTTCTTTATCAGTTTCTCATCAAAAAAGATTAAATAAAAGAACTTCACTAATCATTCAACATACATTTATTTATTTTAAATCTAAAAAATATCACAGCTTTCATGTGAACAGTATATATTTCAAAAGATAAATGCCTTTTTTGTGAATACGATTAACAATGGTAACAGCCTTGAGTTCTTTTCTATACAACTTAATGAGCAATGTTAAAATTTCCAAGCCATAATCATAATTAAGGTATCGGCCAAAATTTCCAATTTCATTCCAATAAAAATACAATATTCCATTAATATCCATTATAACAATTATCTTTTTAGATTCTACACAATATTCTTTCTGACGCACATTTATTTAGCTTACACCATTTAATAGGAAGCATAGTTGGAATTTGATTTTATCACATCCTCACCGTTAATTTTGGTTTTAGCAGCAAATGCCTTCAGCTGAAATCTTTAATACTGACATTTCCAAATATGCCTTTAAGGCTAGGATAGCATCACAAAAAATACGGACTTCGGATTTCCACAAATTGAGGGCACTGATGCATTTTTCATCACAAATATATCCACATCAACTTAGGTGATATGAATCAAGTAGTAAAATATATAAACATCAAACTCAAAGTTCAACTGACTGAATTAAATCCGATGTTAAACATAAGCCAATAAAATAATTAGAATCAGCATACCCTGTGCATAGGTCTAAACAAAAGAATATGTACAGCAGTACCTCCTTTTGTGAATAATCTTAGCCATAGTTTAACAATGAGTCTGGGATAACAAATGAACCTTTATTAGCCAGATACTAATTAAGAGAGTATTTAAACAAAGAACAGATTCCCAGTTATCACTTTCTATGACAAGCCATAAAAACAGTAATATCCACACGACAACACAAATATATTGGCCAATAAATAAGAATACATACGATAACTTTTTTGTGAAGATTACCTTTAAAATCTCACAACCATCATGGAAAAAATAAGAAACTATAAACTTTTCAGGGAGGCTATGAATAAGTTTGCTTAAGAGATAGTATCAAAGCAAAGAAAAATAGTTCAACACTGTTTTAATATTGATTACTGGTATTTTTCAGCCTTGAGCATTTATAATCATCTCTTGTGATACAATTATTTGCATAAATACCATTTGTCATTCATAACCCATTTCAAACTGGGTCACCGTCTCCTGGCCAGAACAATCAACATCTTGGATTCACAGCACTGATTTTGTAGCAATTAAAGGTGTTTCCAGTCAAAGCACCTCAACCCATTTAATGCTAAATGACTGTGTTGTACATCTACCACTATGTTTTACCCTGTAAGCTGCAGCAAGTGTTTGTGGCAGGGAAAGACTAACAACAAAAATGCCAACAATTACGTGCCATAATAAAGCACTAATGTTTCCAGCTCCAGGTCACATACTCAGCTAACATTGGAGGCAAAAAGTTTCAAGTCAACCCGCAACAAGGCAAGATGTAATTAACCTCCAGGAAGAACTAGATGACAAGCTGCGTCAGGGTCAAGCTAGGGAAACAGGAATATGCCCTATAAGAAGAGAAATATACTCACAGTGCTTTGATGAACTTATCCGCCAAGTGACAATAAACTGCTCTGAGAGAGGTCTACTACTACTTCGAGTCCGGGATGAAACTCAAATGAAAATAGCTGCATATCAAGCACTCTATCAAAGCAGCATTGCTTTTGGAATGAGGAAAGCACTGCAGAGTACACAAGGTAGAGGGGACATGGAAGTTGAATTGGAAGAAATGAAGAAAGAAAGAGATTTGCTGGAAAAGCAGCTGTCAGATTTACGGGCTAAAGCAGAACAAGCTGAGAGAAGAGCAACAGAGCAACGGTTGGCAGAGGAAAAGAAAAATGCTGACGAGATTCTCTTCCTCAAAAAGACTAATCAACAACTAAAGGCTCAGCTTGAAGGGCTCATAGCACCGAAGAAGTAAATATGTATCATCAAGGGAAACTTATTTGCAGCCTGTATGCTGTGTATCACTAAAAATGACTGACTGACATCACAACGTTAACATAGACCAGCAAGGAAGAGGTGATATCAGGCTAGAATATCATGGCTAACACATTGAGAACCGTTCAGACCTATCAATCCAGATATCTTTGTTGATATTGGGCATGCACATTAAAATTTCACCATCTACCAATGGTACCCATTGATTGGTGGAATCTAGAATAAAATGAAAACCATACACATTCTCGAAATATGCCACAAGGAATGAAAAATGGATTGAGAGAGGATTTCAGATGCCCAAATAATTACTAATCTTTTACACATACATTCACTGACAAGAAACAGCTACAGAAGATGACACGGATAAACAATTACCTAGTGTATAAGGGGGAGATGTGTCGACCAATGGCTCAAGATGCAATAACCACCCATGAAAATCATAATGGCAATGAAAGGAGAAGCCTCATATGCAAATTTAAAACAGAGGTTTCTTTTAATGCCTAGTACAGAATATTTCACATTGATCTGATATTAAACAATGTTATGAAAAAATGTAAAACCTCTATTAAATAACACTCAAAAGCAGGGTTTCATGCCATTCACTCTTTTTTGGCTATTATTTCTGCCTCTCTCTTGTCATCCTCTGATAAGTCTTTATCATTCCACCCCCAAACCTCATGTGTTCCATCACCCGTCCTCTTCACTCGCCTTTCTATCAAGGATGTGGGCACAGTCTTGAGATCGTACGCCCACCCCAGCCATGCAAAGAAATCAATGAATGCTGTTGTCTTGTTGTTTCTGTAATTACCGAACTCGGCTGTTTTGTAGTCCCAAGGAAAAACATGATGGTAATCATGCCAGCCTTCTCCAAGGGCAACCATTGCAACTCCTGGATTTTGTGCAGGGTTTATAGTCCTAGAAAACAAAAGTTTCACTGTTAAATATTGAAGCAAAATGAGAAAAAAATGGTACAATTAAAAAGCATGATTACACAAGATGTCGAGTAACATAGACTACTTAAGATTTTTCTGCATTCTGTTTGCTTTCATTTCAGGCTAAGAAGTGCAACACATTGAATACACCTACCAAAGGAATTATTTCATTCATGGCTCATAAACCAAGACCCAAAAGAAATTTGAACCATGGCATTATTAACTACTTTTGTCTCCTCTTTAAAAGCACACATAGAGCTGGAAGTACATTACGTAAGGCAATATTTACTTTGAGAGATGACAATTGTAACAACAAAGAAGATATTTAATGGATATCAATACAAGTTTAATAAATAAGAACATTATTTGTGGTGACTGAACAATGCAAGTTTATATTTGATCATACGACTCACACTGATATTCAATGCCTTCTTTTACAGAACTGTTCAAAGTAATATATAGGTCACCAATCCAAATTACAGAAGCCAACACACCCACACTCAATGGCTCTGAATTAAGCATTGTTCACTCCCATATCACAAGTGATATTATATCAATGACTCCAAAAGTACATCCTACGATGGATGTGGCATTCATACCCAAGGAAGGACATTTGACACTTGTCATACGAGTGAATTAACGACCTGGCGACAATTGTTAGTCAGTTCTTTTATTTCTGACTTCCAGGATATTTCAATCATTCATATTGTGATGTATTTGCCAGTATTTTCGATGCTCTTTTTTGAATAAACGGAACTGGCACGCCACCTTTCCCAACCTTCCCTCTACCGACTGCTACCGGAGTCTCAGGCGACTCGTATCCCGACCGGCAGCCAGTGAGTACCTTGAATTAAGTGGTGTCTCATTTGCGTGCGTACACTACAAATGGTGACGAGGATAAAGTTAGGTAACGTTATGTAACTGATAGATAACGGCTAGATTAATAACTTTCGTAATTGGGTTCGCTTAAAATGGCAGGGGTAATAGGCTCGATTGGCGAGTTTGACAATTCTGTGGAAACGTGGTCGTCCTATGTTGAAAGATTTGAATTGTTCGTCGATTGCAACGACATAAATTCAAGCAAGAAAGTGAGTACTCTCTTAACCGTTGAGGGAGTAAAAACGTATAATTTGCTTCGGGATTTGTGCACGCCCAATAAACCATCTTCAAAGGTGTATAATGAGTTAATAAATATGGTCGAAGATCATCTTTACCCGGCACCATCATTCATCGCTGAGCGTTATAAATTCAGCAAGAGAGATCAGCATGAGGGTGAAACGGTAGCTAATTATATCGCAAGCCTCAAAAAGCTGTCAATTCATTGCCAGTTCGGGTCTTCCTTAAACGGCTTTTTAAGGGATCGCCTAGTAAGCGGCATTAGGAACGAGTCGACGAAACAGCGACTACTTGCAGAGTCCAGCTTGAGTTTCGAGCAGGCAGCCAAAATTGCCGGCTCGGTGGAGGCAGCGGAGAGGAACGCAGCAGCTTTGGCTATCAAAGGAGGTGACAATGGCAGCCGAATACAGCACATGGCATCACGAAGAGCAGTTCAGAGCACCAGCAACTCTACAGCGACCAGACCAAACTCTGTGTCTAGTGAAGGCAGTGTACAGTGTTTTTGTTGTGGCCAAATCGGGCATGTTAAGAAGCAGTGTAAATTATATGGTGTTATTTGCCATAAGTGTAGGAAGAAAAATCACATTGCCAAGGTTTGTCGAGTGACAAGTGTCCGTAATTTCAGTTGTAGCTCTTACAGACCACCTAAATTTAAGTCTGGTAATTTTAAGCCAAAACATAACTTTGTATGTGTGGAAAGAGTCAAAGTTGAAAGTTGTCAAAGATGTTCCGATACACCTAATCCTCCTTACGAGGAAAACAAGGCTGACGATGTTAATATCGAGGATATTCAACATTTATTTCCTTTGTATGAGAAGCCTGTGGAAAGAGTCAAAGTTGACCCAATATGGGTAGATATTGTTGTTCAAGGTAAAATGACTACGTTCGAAGTAGACACGGGAGCGAGTGTGACTGTTATTAGTGAAAGTTTTTATAAAAATAATCTAAGTTCTTCTGCCCTACTCCCTAGCGAATTGAAACTATGTTCATACACCAATCAACCGATTGTTTCAATTGGTAAGGTTAAAGTTAAGGTCAGCTATCAGAATGTAAATGAAATACTTGAAATGTATGTTATTCAAGGGGGATCACATCCGTTAGTGGGACGTGATTGGCTTAAAATATTGGGCATAGACATTTCTTTCAAAAGTAAATTGGACCTACGTGGCATTAGCGATTCAAGAACAACTGTTGACAATTTTGACCTAATGATTAATAATTTAGTGAAACAATTTCCTGAAGTTTTTACCGATAAATTAGGCCAGTAGAGAGGTGAACCAGTGAAATTGATTCTAAAAGAGAACGCTAAGCCGAAATATTTCAAGCTAAGACCCATACCTTTTTCTTTAAAGGCCAAGGTTGAGACCGAATTGCAATGCCTAGTGGACGAAAGTGTGTTAACTCCTGTACGTAGCTCTGATTGGGGTACGCCTATTGTGCCAGTCTTGAAGGCTAACGGTGACATCAGGATATGTGGAGATTTTAAAGTCACTTTAAACCATTATTTAGAAGTTGATAAATACCCCATACCTCGCATTGAGGATTTATTTGTAAGCTTGCATAAAGGGAGGCATTTTAGCAAAATTGATTTAAGCAATGCATTTATGCAGTTGACCTTACATTCTGAGTCACAAAAGCTTTGTACTATTAGTACGCACAAAGGTCTCTTCTCTTACCGTAGAGTCCCCTATGGTATTTCTTGTGCTCCGGGAGTATTTGAAAAGGCCATTGAACAAACCTTGTCAGGGTTAGAAGGTACCATTGTGTTTTTAGATGATATTTTAGTTAGTGCACCAGACACTAAAACTCACTATGAGCGATTAGAGGCTGTGTGTAAACGTCTTAGAGAATATGGTCTAACTGTAAAAAAAGGAAAATGTAAATTCTTTGCTAGTAAGATTGAATATTTAGGATTCAGCATTGATAAGGAAGGGTTACACACATCACAGGATAAAGTGGCTGCAATTGTGAATGCACCCATACCTAAGTCGGTCAATGAAGTTCGAGCGTTTATTGGTCTTGTAAATTATTATTCAAAGTTTATAAAAAACATGTCAACTATTTTAAATCCTATGTATAAACTTTTGCGCAAGGATGTTCCTTTCAATTTTTGCAAAGAGTGTCATATTGCATTCAATGAAGTTAAGAAAATTTTGACGCATGCACCAGTGTTGGCCCACTACGATCCAGCATTGCCTGTGAAAGTGGCAGTTGATGCCAGCTCAACAGGACTAGGTGCTGTTTTAAGTATAGTTACTCATGAAGGTGTTGAGAAGCCAGTGGCTTATCATTCGCGCACTCTATCTTCTGCTGAGCGTCAGTACTCTCAGGTAGATAAGGAAGCACTAGCTGTGGTTTTTGGCGTCAAAAGGTTCAACCAATATTTGTATGGACGGAAATTTACCTTATGTACGGATCACAAGCCTTTATTAAGTATTTTTGGTCCAAAAGGGGGATTACCTGTTTTTGCCGCGAGTCAACTACAAAGATATGCTTTATTTTTATCAGGATATAATTTTGATGTCCAATATGTTAAATCTGAAAAACTTGGTAATGCCGACGCTCTTTCACGTTTGCCATTACCGAACATGCTCACTGTAAATGAAGAACCTAAATGGATTGGAACTTATTTGCATTGTATAGTTGAGAGTTCCGTTCCTTTAAATTTTGAAAATGTTAAAAACGAAACTCAGAATGATCCTATTTTAAAGAAGGTGTACAATTATATAATGTATGGATGGCCTAACTTTCTCTCAGAGGAAAATAGATCGTTACAGCCTTATTTCTTATGGAAGGATGAACTAACTATTGAGCAAGGTATCATTATGTGGGGATACAAAATTGTTATTCCAAGTAAATTACGTGACTATGTTCTGAATGAATTGCATTCGGGTCACCTAGGTATTGTGAAGATGAAATCTGTGGCTAGAAATTATGTTTGGTTTCCTAATATTGATAGAAGAATAGAAGACCTAACTAACAGTTGCTCATCCTGCCTAAGGGAATGCTCCAGTCCTTCCAAGAGTGAACTTCATGTATGGCATTATCCAACCTCACCTTGGGAGAGATTACACGTGGATTATTTAGGCCCTTTTAAAGGAAAAATGTATTTAGTGGTGATCGATGCAAACACTATGTGGCTTGAGGTATTTGAAGTTAGCTCTACCTCAGCAAAATTAGCTATAGAAAAGCTCAGGGAGCTATTCTCAAGGTTTGGACTACCTGTTTCCTTACATTCCGATAACGGTCCTCCTTTCACATCTTTAGAATTTAGAAATTTTATGGTATCAAATGGAGTTAAGCACTCATTTTCACCCCCCTACCATCCTCAATCCAATGGTCAGGTGGAGAGCTCCGTTAAGTATGCTAAGCATAAGCTAAGTTGTGCTTTTCTTGAAAATATTGATGTAAATATTGCTTTAAGTAATATACTGTTCAGTTACAGAAACTCTGTTCATAGTACAACCAATGAAACTCCTGCCAAGCTAATGTTTGGCAGACCCTTAAGATCCAGGTTAGATCTATTAAAGCCTAATATTGTCAAGAGGGTGGAAATAAAACAAGATAAACAAAAAGAGTATTTTGGTGGGAGGAAAACTAGGGTATTATTCGAAAATCAACCTGTCCTAATTAGGGATTATCGCTTCAAAGATAAGTGGGTGGAAGGCATTGTATTAAAACAACTTAGTAGTGTTGTGTATTCAGTAATGTTAAAATCTGGTTTTGTTTGTAACAGACACATTGATCAGCTCGTGGGGCTAAATTCTGACTCTGTGACTGACAATACAGTTAATGTACCAGATGAGTGTAACGTTAATAGCGAGCTGGTAGCAGAAAGTTTTCCTAAACAACACAACCACTCTCCTCACCCAGTCCGTCTCAGTGATTATGACGTCCCTAGACCAACTGAGAGACCTACCCCTACCACTCCTATTACATCAAGTTTGAGCCACTCACCTCCATCCCTTCAATGTCCGATGACAGATATATCTCCACCCAATGCCCAGTGTAATGCTCCTATCTCTGGAACAGCTGATGGTAAGAGATACCCTCAGCGCTTAAGAAGGCCTGTTGATCGCCTTAATTTGTAATGGTAATTTGAGTTTGTTTGTTGTATGGTATGGTACACAGTTTACTTGTTGTATTTCTTCTGGTATGTTGTATTTAATGGAACGATGTTGAAATGAACCTTTTTTGTTGTACTTATATGTAAAGAATTGAGAGGGAGGAGTTGTGATGTATTTGCCCGGATTTTCGATGCTCTTTTTTGAATAAACGGAACTGGCACGCCACCTTTCCCAACCTTCCCTCTCCCGACTGCTACCGGAGTCCCAGGCAACTCGTATCCCGACCGGCAGCCAGTGAGTACCTTGAATTAAGTGGTGTCTCATTTGCGTGCGTACACTACAAGTAGGTTTCAAAATCACCTCTTCACCAACATTCTGATAAGGGAGCATCTTCTTGACCCTCAGGTCCTGTGCAGATGATAGCTATTCTCACACCAAGCAACTCAAAACTTATGTTCAAAATTACAGGATTTCTTGAAATTCAAGCAATAAACATACCTACACTGAATTTTAGGCCTCTCGTCATTCAATTTCCAGGACTTCCACAGCATGGGCTAATCAATAGCTTTCCACTTTTATGGAAACATGCACGAGGATAGCTTAAAAATGATTTGCATTTCATGCAAGTACATCAATACAGCAAACTTTGTGAATCAACACTTGGACTGGTGGAAATAATCATTGTTAGGTGTGTTATATCTCAATGAATTTAGCATAACTTTTTCACTAGCTTTCACTTACTCCATCCTCATTTAATACATATTATACAATATCTCACATTAAGAAGACCACTTTCACCAGGTAATACTATTTATCACTTCCTCGTGCAGCTAAAGCAATATATTCAGCCACTACTGTCTCCTTTTTATCTCAAATGACAATTACTTCAAGGAAGCTAATCTATAACAAAAACTCAATAGCATATTTAAAAAATTGAAACGCCAAGCAAAATTCTCTATTCTATTAAATTACACCGTACAGAAAAAAAATTTTCATCATTAAAATTGGTGTCAAGGAATAGGAGCTATAAGCTGGCAACCAACACGATAAGTCATGCACTGTGCAGTAGAAGTCCCAAAAAATCTATTCAGCATCACACAAGTTCTGCACAACAAACGTTATGCACACGGTGAATAATCGTCACAACAAACTATTTTACACCTAAAGGGCAACCCACGATGAATTAACAAAAAGAGTAAACTAAGACTAGAATGGGAATTTAAGATTAAACAAACTCTTGCTAACCCAAAGGAATACGAAACAACGACCACTATATGTCGTCCATCACCTAGGAGCTCTAATTCACAGCCTGATGCTTCCATTTAGAGAAAAATTTAGCAATAGTTGATCATGTACCCTCGCTAAATTTGACATCTGCAGAAATAGATGAATGTGCGCCCTGACAACCTAATTCAGCCAACTGATGCACTTTATAATACAACATGACTTACCACACCCTGCTAGTCGATACCGTGAATTATTTACCCTACACGGTTCCCACAGTCAATGTCAGAGTAAAAAAACTAAGTGAAGACTATACTCCTTAAATTTCATGCAATATCTTTATCAAGCCTCCAATACAGGCCCGAGGACAACATATAATGCGTGCCAATGAATATGCCTTACGTTCCCGAGAGAAATTAAAACACATCGAAATTAATGCTGTCCACAGCAACAATTTTCCTGAGTTCTAAGGTATCACGAGCAAAAACAAGATGATAGCTACCCCTCCAAACACTTTAAAGATATACGGGTAAAAAAAGCGCTAAAAAAACAAAAATATACTAGCCTAATGAATAAGTACACATCAAACACGATAATATTTCGACTGGGGAATTACAGAATTTCACTCGTAGCACCGTATTACATCAAACCACTGACAGCAAGATGGGTCATCACTAAACACGCAAATGCACCGATAACAACAATCAACAGTTATTTAGCGATGCATCCATTGCTGTGTATTTCTATTGCAGGATCTATTAAGTAGGGAACCTACCTTAGTTTACAAGTTCGGTCAAATCAGCATTCTTCAATTTAAAAAGAATAACCGGATGAACGGGATGAACTATGATCATTCGCTTGGTTTTCAGAGTTTTATCTGCATCAATACTAATTTCCTACAACATAAAAATGCAACAATTGAAAATTCACATTGAACCACTGTCGGCATAACATGCATATGAACAACGTAAATCCATCCTTAACTTCTACCGATTATTAAGACTTCATGTCATTATATTTGTCTAAAAACAGCACTTGACAGGAGGATAAAATGACATGTGGGTAAATGTGAGCGAGAGCGTTACATCGTTCAAAATTTTATCATGCGAAAACGATCAAAGGAACCGACTTCATTCGAACTGCGGAAGGTAGAGGAAGGATGAAGTACATTGTAAAATAAATTTCACTGCTGGTAAAGCATTATGTCCTTAGATATAAGACTTACAATTTCACCAAATTTCACCTCAAAACCGATGTTTTCGACGACATCTTGGGCTTTTCTTAGACTTCCGCTAGAGGGAATCGGCAACACTTCTCCTCTACCTCCTTCCACCTGCGCAGTACCTACTGAGTGCCCGACATTTTTCCCGCCTCAACTTGTTCCCGTTTGAATGGAATCATTGTTCGTCTATCTTTGCAACCATGCGGACGACATGCCTTATGGAACTTGTTCCTACGGTGTTCTTGCTGCCGGTGGTACATTGAACACCCCCTGCCCTGCTTTGCATTTCCTCGAAGATCATGGGTGTTTATTACCATGCGATGGGCAGAAATGCCCTCGTTGTGGTAATGACCTCCAGTTCGACGCGAGGCACAGGTAGCGGTGTCTGAGGGTGAACCCCAGTCACCGGTGAGAGTTGGACTGAGATGTACATTCACTTTCTCCCGCTACAAGGGTAAGGCGTCATAATGACGCACTAATTGACCTTTTAATCTCCATTTTATACGGTAATTGTGCTTTAATGACGTACTATTTGACCCTTTTATCTCGATTTCCTGCTGTAATTGTGCATCCTTTTTCAGGAACTTGGTTAGCGAAAACCAAAAAAGTGTGTTACTGCTGAGAGAGCTTTCGCTGAGTCTTATTATACCCACACCTGTAACGAGACGTGTGATCATACCTTGAAAGTGATGTTCTGATTTTAGGTATGATCGCACTTCTCAACAACCAAGAAAGGGTTTCCAAACAATCTGCCACCCGCCACGCCCGGTCGCCCCACCCCCCTCCCGCCCCCCTTCCCGGGCGGACACTTAAAAAGTGAAACCAAATGGTCATTCTTCCTCATAAAAACTTGCAAGATCACATGACTGACAGTAAAAGAACTAAAGTCGTGAAACATTTTCTTTAGTTCCAGTCATTTGGGCTTGGATGCATGTTATTGTGGCCTGAATCTGGTGAGGGGTGGGCAGTAGTCATCAAAGGTTACATATTCCAAATTTATGATCCCTATATAGACATGAACGGCCAATTCATGGGAAAGTGCTGTTTGCGTCTACGGGCCGTGGAACTTTCGAGGCACAGGGATGGATTTGACACTGGTAGGTTCCTTTAATTCAAATCGTGGCCCCCATTAAACTATTACCATGAAAGTTCCTCATGTCTGTTGTTGATGTGAAGATTTTAACCGATACCATGATGGAGATGAGATCATAAATAATGAGCTAAGGAATGGATGCATAGGTACTAGGCATATAATTCTCTTTATGACTAACCGTACTCCATTTTATGCATGTGTTCCATATACTGTACTCGTAATGAGCAAGAAGTGTATATTTATGCCCGGTGCCATTATAGTTAAGAGGCTCCATACTTTGTGATAAATTGCATATGGCTATTTTAATGAGTGAATATTATCTAGTGTTATGGCACACAAAGAGGATTTGAATTAATTCATCATTGTCCCTTTGAGGAGCTAGGGCCAGAGTCTGCAGTCATGTGTCATGAGGGACTTAGTTGAATGGAAGGGCAATAGCTAAGATGATGTGTTTAAGGGCTTTTATTTTCTCTGAATTCCTCCTTCTCTTCACTGCATAAAACAAGTAGAAATATGGAAAAACTAATGTACGTGGTAGAAGAAAATATGTAACCATATTTCATGGACACCACATCATCTCTCCCTGATGTTAGGGAGTAGACCTTTCATGGATGGCTTTTAGCTGCAGGAAATAGAAATTATCAGAAGTACCGAGTACAAGTGGTCTTGGTGACCTCTGAAATGTGATTTACAGTAGATGCACAATCTCATCTAATAGCCTGCTTCGAAGCATGTACAAAATGGCATGATGTCACCCCTAAGATAACTGGTAATCAGGGGCACAACAACACCCCAAAACGTTGGTGGGTGGGAGGGCAAACTCCTTGAAAAAATCTGTATAAGTGGGGGGGAAAGGAAAGTCTGCTAATCAAAATTCACTCAAACCATTAAAAAACACTGAAATACTACTGCAACGAATAATAACTAATAGGCAGTACCAATGATACAGGAAATGTTTAATGAAAATCAACATACGAGACAGTCAAAATCAATGTAATGGTACATTATCATTAACTTTCAGTTATCCTTAGAAGGTTCAGGTAATTACCAATAAATTGTCTAGATAAAAACAAAAACATACGAACTAGTTGCTAGCATGAAAATGGTGAACAACCCAGTGAGAACAGGTTCGTGGATCCACGTGGAATCCACGTGGATTCCACCTAAGTTTGTGGATATTTGGTGGAGGTGGAAACTTTCTCTATTTCCACCTATTATCCACCGTGGATATTCAGTGGATATTTGATGGAGGTGGAAATTTTCTCAATTTCCACTTATTACCCACCGTGGAAATTCAGTGGATATTATGTGGAAATAGAAATTCCTCTAACTGTGTAAACATATCTCACCTTTATTTGAATATCCATCTCCAATAGTGTGCTTAAGGGTACAGATCACTCTTTGAATAAATATTTTGGAATTAATCCCTGGTTTTCTTGAATTTTTTGTCACATGACATAATAATACCAAGTACAATGTTGTCAAGTCACTTTTGGCCTTCTCTTGCATTCTATTTCTTCATAGTCTACAAACAAAAGTATTTCTTCAATGTCTATACATAAGGAATGAATATTATGACGAATAATGCATAGGTACACTCTGTTGGGAAGTTCTCTCTGGGAATAAGGGGAACTGTGCCAGAAAGATCCTGGCTGTTTCGGGGGAAAATTTGAATGGATATTATGTTAATAGTAAAATAATCTAATTGATGACTTAGAAGTGAAAATTTGTGAACTTAAAAAATTACTATGGCCCGGAATTTCAATACCCCATGTTACACATCGTTAAATAAAAACTAACCCTAGCATATTTTCATACTGTTTATGTATCTTAAAAGTTTACTAGATTTCAGGAATTGTTGATTGTTTACTATTCCATTGAAATACCACGAGATTTAATATACTTTCAAGAATCATTGAAGGAACTGTGTTTTTGTCAAATGAGAATAATTATTGTCTTGGTAAATACCTTGACTTGTGTCTGACCACCATTTAACTCTGTGGTGTTCATCGCAATACAATGCATTTTTAAAGGTTGCTTTAATGAAACAATTTTTTGTAAAAACGCTTGTATGAGGAAATTGTACCCTGTAAAGCGGTAAATTGTGTGAACGCTTGTGCGAATGTCTGAATGGAAAATAGGACCATGTTCTAATTCCATTCAGAAAAACATTCAATTTCGTTCAGTTTATACAAGCGTTTGTACAAAAAATTGTATCATGTAAAGCGGCCTTAAGAAATATTTACTCCACCGCAATAATTTTTCTCCCTTTCCTGGTATTAAAAACATTGCTGTAAAGTATACTAATGCCATGTTAAAGATTTTCCGATAAATGCAACCCTTTTCTGCTTTTGAAATTCGAAGCACGTAGTTTAGAGTTGAATGCTGGGAAACAACGAAACATCAATTGACGCATTATTTCACATTGAACGGCGTGAGACGGTCGTGTGCAAAGATTATAATACACAGGTCGTGTGGTTGGTGATAATTGTATTATTAATTATATTAGTATTCTACTGATGAATTCATCGGTTGAATCGTCAATCAGTGATATAATACACCGCACCGCTATTATCGGAGCATCAATTGGTAAGTTTCATTCATTCTCTTTTTAATAAATGTGCTTACTGAATTCCTTTTACGCTTAAAATGTATTTCAAGCATTCGCGACGTGCTGCCTTTGGTAGCCAAACTTGTAAAAACAGTGCACGATGTTGCGCTACTTTCTAATCGTGAATATGTGCTAGCCAATCAGTTAAGAAGAAAGAGTTGATGTTTTTCCGGTGCGTAGAATTAAGAGGCTTTGTGTTTCCATTCGGGTCAATTGCAATAGAGCCTTTTGAGGCAAGCAACCCTTTGAATAGCTTTGATTCCTGAGTAATTCTTTAATTAGTGAGAAACTGTTTAAGTTCGCAACATTAGTTATTACATGAATGTTATTTTGATCTACTTGTCAACATAACTTATATGCTTTTCAGCGCGAAAGAAAACAACATGTTGCAGTGAACTGAGTGACACCACAAAAATAAACTATTGTAATCGCACTAAAGTGGATATTTATGGACGAACCTGTACATATCACATTCTTGTTGAGTGGATATCATTGTGGGTAAGTAGTTATTCCTGAAATCTAAGTAGTTTTGGACTTGTTGGCCTAATTTTGTGATTTATAAATATGAAAATACTAAGGAAAATCTTGATATTACTCATGAAATGCAATGTTTGTAGATCCTCGGACCTTATTAACTTTTAGTATCTACTTACGTAATACACATTACTATTAAAGTAATATAACCCAGGCGAAAGCATTGCAAAAGTCTATAATTGCCATAAATGCTTATACCTACCCCAAGATAAAAAGATTTAATAGGTTTTACCTAAGTGCTTTCTATACCATGAATATCACATACTTTTTTTTATTTCTACAGATGTTCTTGGCATTATTTGTGGGAAGGTGTGCCTTTTAAAGACTTGGAAAATACAAAATGGAGCAGCGGTGCATACATGGGCAAGAAAATGGCTATAAATGGAATATGCGAGTGTAAATTGATTTCTGTTATATTTTCCTGATTGCTCTTTTTTCAAGTATTTTATTAGCCAATAAAATGTTATTTTTAACATCAAAGAGGTACTATTCATTTCACAATCAGTATAACATTTTAAAGGTATTTATTGATGTAATTGACGTAAGCGATTCAGTTGAAATGGTCAAATTTTAAGTGTTTCAATTAAGGGTTTAAATTTCAAGTTCATATTTATATTCATCCTCCCTTGAATAATTGCCCCTTTATTCCAGTTTGTCAATTTTTTATTATACAACACTCAAGAGAAGTGAGGTATTAAGTAACTACTATGTAAACATTTGAATGTGCTGTTAAGTGTCCATAAACTTTAATAATGTTACAGTACTATCTGTCTTGTGAAGTATGTATGATATATTTGAATGTCATGTGGAAATGTGTTGAGTAGGGGTGGATTCCACGTTGCAATAGCGTGGGACCTACGTGGAAATTTATGTGGGACTCACGTGGAAATGATGTGGGACCCATGTGGAAATTGTTAGGTTAAAGGATTATGGTGGAATCCACGTGGATTTCATGCGGAATCCACGTGGAATCAATGTGGATCCCACGTGGAAATTATTAGGTTAAAGGATTATGGTGGAATCCACGTGGAATCAATGTGTATCCCACGTGGAAATTATTAGGTTAAAGGATTATGGTGGAATCCACGTGGATTTCATGCGGAATCCACGTGGAATCAATGTGTATCCCACGTGGAAATTATTAGGTTAAAGGATTATGGTGGAATCCACGTGGATTTCATGCGGTATCCACGTGGAATCAATGTGGATCCCACGTGGAAATTTGGCATCTTGGTGGAAATTTTGTGGATCTGGTGACCATATTCACGTGGATTCCACCTAAGATTTCCACGCACATTTCCACGTGGAACCCGCGTGGAATCCACCAACTTGTTCTCACTGGGAAGTTACTAGCATAAAAAATTATGTCATAAAATTTTACCCAATGACATGAAGAAAATAAAATGTTAGCACTTGGATTGAAGTGATGATACAACTCAAACTCAGCATTCTTTGAAACGGACAATACAGCAGCACAAACACACACACAAACAAGCAATTAGTTGTATGGACTGCCGAAAATGCTCATGGCATACTCTCTTCCGCTAATGAACTTCCTAATGAGAGTGTCAAGATCAAGAATATCCACCTTTTCCTTGTAAAAGTGGAGCAGGCACAGAGACGCTAATCTCTCTTACCCCATAGAAGACCTCAAGTACATCTTCACCCTCTTTTGGACTGAAAATGACCTCTCAGCAGTAGCATTGTGAGCAACATCTTTGAGGCTCTGAGGTGGGGCCAGGTTGAAGAATCTCCAAAACTTTGAAGCCTCACCTGCAAGATCTTCCGGGATAAATCCATGCTTGTGAAGGATGCTAAACACCTGAGCATTCTTTTCACATTCCTGTGCAGGAACCAAAGCAGTCGATTTCAGGGCCCCCAGATCAGTGGCTCCATCCTGCAGCAATCAGGAATTTCCCTTACCAAAACTAACAGTACTTCACTCAAGATGGCTTTCATTTTTTATCTTTTGGTGAGGCATAGGTTGGGGAGGTTCTCTTCATCATAGCATGAGGGTTCTTATCATCAACTAAGTGTGCTTGTATCGTTCTTTGACATGGAAGAGTAATGTGTTCAAGGCCATATTTTTCTTGTTTTTCCTTCATTTCAGACCACAAGGAATCAAAATGAGCACTAGAATTCATCTCCAGAAAAGTTTCTACGATCAGCTCTGCAGTTCTCCTAGCGACAGATAGTGTTATGCTTGGTGCTTCGATGGCCGATGCTGATTTCTCAGAAGACCCAATCACTTCCCTGACAAAAAGTATCCCAAGAGAAACTTCTTTTTTACGGAGCTGGAAATTAAGCCTTTGGGTTGTGACTGCTGGTCTATCAGTGTGTGCTGTATCATTTAGTGCCTGAAGAAGTGCTGGATATGTTGCCAAGCACGTATTGATGGCTGACATCCTGACTGTCCTTCTCGTGGGACACATAGTCTTGGAGCAATGTTGAGTAGGCCTTCCCCCTGTAGGTTTAACGTATCTACAATGTTAGTGAACTCAGCTCTCCTCTTGCTTGCTGCAAGGAGCTTGACTGCATTTTGAATAAAGCTGCGGGATTACGCAACAGTGGTATTACCTTTATAGGATCTTGCATTGCTAAGTTGAGGCTATGATTTAAGCAATGTTGATACAATACCAGAATCAGATAACAGCCCTAGGGGCTGTTGTTATCTGATTCTGGCTTGAACTCCTACGCGAAGTCCCTTCATATTAGAAGCACCGTCATAACATTGCCCTCTGAGGTTCTTGAAAGTCAACCAATTTATCACTAAAAAAGCCCTTAATTAGGGCGGTCAGTTATTCACTATTGGTGCTGACAGTATAACCAAACCAAGGAAGGACTCATGGACACAGAACAGGTCATCAACATAACGGACACTGAAAGAAACTTGTTCTTTCTTTGATGCATCTATTGTTTCATCAATAGCAATTGAGAATTTTCTGTTTCACACTTCCTTCAGGACAATCTCTAAACTTCATTAGTCATAAACTCAAAAATTTCATTTTGAATGATCCATGATGTAAAGGGCTTTGATCCCTTCAGAATTTTCCGCAGCTCGAAAATATCATTGGCCGTTACATCAAGAAGTGCCATGAAGTTACCCACAGCTTGCGCATGCCCTCAGATTGCCTGCCCTTGCCTTATAGATCATATAAATGTGCAAATGAAAATTTGTTCAGCGATCTACATAAGCGAGAGGGGGAGGGGGTTGAAGTTTCATCTTCTCCACATAAAATTTTGCATAGTTTTCAAAATCAGAGTGGAGTCACTGGGGATTAAAGCCCAAATAATTTTACAAATCGGGCAGTGTCCGTTAAAAAGTGAGCCACCACCTCTGAATTCTTGGGAAGGTGGGCTAGCCCTCCCCCTCCCCCCCACACAACCGTGTTTGGGGGACTAGTTGTTGTGCCCATGCTGGTAATTACCCATATCCTTTTAGAATCTTTCAGGCTTGTCTGGAGAAAAGAGCAAGTGAAAGCAAGGGAATATTCTCTTAGCACGGAGCTCCTCAAAAGCTATGATGGGGTGGATGATGTTGAAGGTAGAGAATGCCTGGGTATTATGTAGTAGACATGATAACTGTACTAACTCTGGAACTGTGGCTTGCAACGAAACAATTTTTCATCACACTTGCATCATGCACGTAGTTGTGATCAACATGATAAACCCTATATGATAATATATAGTAAATGCTTGTTCTAAGATGCTGATTGCTTAGTACCAAAATTTGAGTAGTCTCTTAGATACCTATTAGGTTCCTGTCAACACTTACCCTGAGTAGTCATTCTTAATTCATCCAGTTGGTTATTGATGTTATTTATATTGATTATGATCAGTACTCTTGATGCTATTTTGTAGTGTATTCTGTTGATGCTACCCTAATATCATGATGCTACCCTAATGTCATGGTGGCCAGTGAGGCATTGGAGGCCACTTAGTCAACCGGCACATAGGCCATATTGGTCTACTGAAATAGGAACTACCCTCCCCTCTAGTTTTATGTTGTTGGGCAACTGTCTGAAGCAAATATTCTTGACTACGTGAGATTAGCTTTACAAAATGTAAATAGTTTTCCAATTTTACTTATATACTTTTCATAACTTATTCATCATGAGACCCCTATACAGGTCCCCTGTATATACAGGATACCTGTACACATTTCCTAAGCATCATCATAGATGATGAAAAACTTTTTCCGGGTGAATCAGATGACATGAATTTTTCCCAACTTTTCAGGTGCTATTTTTAGGTATGGAGATGCCAGTTCAGCATTAGAGAGACAACTGAAAGCACTAAGTGTGCAAAAAGGCTCTATGGCCTACTGAAGCAGAACTAATACCATGACTACTGAGAGTGAATAAGCATAATATTCTACGATAGAATGAAATTCCAAACTGTAGGATCAAATGTAAAAAATCAAGCGTCATTGCAATAGCTATGGTTGTAATGCTTTTATGACTAATCTTGGCTGGATGAATTTCCACATCAATGACACTCGAGATTTGTCAAACAGGTAATTTTATTCTCATTTAAGTCACTAATTCAGTTCACCTGTAAACCATTTGGGTGATCTCTGAAACTAACATGATTTTCACTGCAAACCTCTGACACCTTATTACTTCTGGCCTGTCTTTAACCCTACAATGGTGACGTGAATTTTTGGGACATGAGTCGTGACGTTGGTGTCCTGAACCAATGTGGACTCGGGGGTTTTTTGGAAGGCTAAATGAATATTTACTTGAATTCTCTTTAAATAATGAAATTCATTTGATTCTTACAATGGTTCATGTATCTGAAGAGCAGCATAAAATAGGAAGCTGGTGAAAAACATGCACTGGAACATTGTATATTTTAAATTGGTTCTGAGGTTTCCGCGGCATTTCTCAACACTGGTAACGGCTTTCGGGCGTTCCTCTGCGTCGTGTGTTGTCAGGGTGACGACAGTCTTTCCCGCCATCCTGCTGGCGTTTTCAGGTCAGAAGTGACTTCTGACCTAAATAACACTTCTGGCCTGAAGACGCCAGCAGGATGGCTGGAGAAACTGTCGTCACCCTGACAACACACGACGTGGAGGAACGCCCGAAAGCCGTTACCAGTATTGTATATTTTATGTGCGTCACATATAAGATAATACTATCGGTCTGTCAGACCAGGCATCACCACTCTAGGGTTAATGATGATTAATTTCCTAACTTGCCTTTCATTTCATCAAACCTTGTCTTGGAAAGTGGAATTTGATGTCTTTTATGCCTGAGACTCACACCTTGCTGATGGCATAACCATTTTATATTCAAATGTTTTTATCACCTAAATTTCAACTACCCTCATACTGTCAGTGCACCACTTATATTTTTATTACAATATTTAAAATTTATTAAAATATATATTCTATTGATAGTAATCGATCAATTAGCTAATGATTTTTATAGAAAATAATATGATTTATTTTATAAAATAACTTTTTCATGATGCACGTTCCATGTTCAGGTAAAAATATGATCATAATTTCCAATAAGATAATATTCTGCTGAGTTACAAGTATTTTATTCACTAAAAATTTTCTGCCGTACAGTAGAACCCTGCTTTACGATGGATGCACTTTGTGACCTGCATACTAGGAATTTTGGCACTTGTTTCAGCAAAATTCGTTCATATACTGTATTGTAAACCACTGAATACACTGGCATTTTTGTAGTAACATCGATTTCTTGGCTTGTAATATGCTGGTTTATCGTATAATTGAATTCACCTTATGAATGGTTCCTTGGAACAGATTAGCATCGTAAATTGGGGTCTACAGTTGTCGTGTATTTCTTTGAGTCCCTCAAAAGCCAAATGGTAATACAAAGGGATTTAAATAATTAAGCATATTTTGAACTTTGCTGACTTGAGGTCCCAGGTTTAATGCAGGAAGAAGCCTTTGGACACACTAATTACGCCCAAGCTTATTGAACTATTGGGCATTATTTTTTGGAACAACATTGTAGGACAACAAAAATAAATTTATGGCCTGATGTTAATGCCTATGGGTTGAAACATGTTTCAATTTTAATCGATGCAATGGGCAGTACAAAAATCTGTTATTCTTTTATAGTACACACTCAAGCTGCATGGTTTTTTGGATACTAGATCTTTGGGAAACATAATGGATAGCACAGAGGAAGGAAAAGGTCCTCTTAACATAATTCATGGAATTCGGGCTTAGTACTAAGGGAGCTCTCCCTCCACAATCCATACGTGCAATGTGTTTGACACCATGTCCATTACAATCTGAAATTTGGATAGTTTAGTACCCTGGTATAAAAATGGAATTGTAAAATTCGTGGAAAATACTCACAGCTTAATATAATGCAGTGGTATTTCATCTGCATTGTTAAAGCTTGATATTTAGTACTTGTTTTAGTGACTAGGACTGCACAAAAAAGAACTCATGATCATTTGGCATACTTTGAAAATAGCAGGTGATATGGCAGCTTGCATATATATATTTAAAATGTTTTCTGGTTTATCACTCAACTGAAAATATGTTGACACTAAATGAACAATTTGTGTGGAAGTTTAGGTAGCCTTGAAATAGGATCTGTATTAAGGCTACCATCAAAAGGTCTTTGGTTATACTTGATAACTCAACATCCAACACATTTATGAAAATTTTAAAAACTAATTAACGATTTTAACATGAACCTTTTGCATAATACTTTCATCAAAAATTAAGTTTGTAACCTCCTGAGCCCAATCATATACTTTGGCTTGTGGATGAATGTGGGTAGGCTGGTTACAACTCCTCTCCAGTGGCACTCTACCCATCTACTTGAACGCTGATCTCTGGGGCCTAATGGGGAAAAACATTCGGAGTTGACATCTCCGGTGTCTAGAAATTCCCTATCCCTAGGATGAGTTCACTATGGTTTTATGCAAATTTCTGTGATGACCAAATGGGTAAAACATTTAGTAGCCTGGGTCAGAGTAAGGTAGATTTGCATTAAATACCTTTGCAGCTCGATAGAGAAAATGGTAACTGTTCATCTCAACAGACTAAAAGTTTATGCAGGAAGAGCCCTGACACATACTTTGGGTGAGTAAGGAATCTCAGGATTAGATGGTGCAGACTTAAATTCTCTACCCCTGGGCAGACAGAATGAATACCACTCTCCAGACACGCCCTGAATTTAGAATTTTTGGAGGAGATGATGACACCAATTTTTTCTCTGAAATGATTACTCAACTGCTTTGCTAAATGCCAATTCTATGAAGTAACTTTCTTATCAGATGGGTTGCTTACACAAAATATTCATTGCCAATGAGAATGTGATGTATTAAAAATACTGGATTATGATGAAAAATATTCACATAAACTTCTAATAGATATGATGGAAAATCAGTCAAAAAGTAATTAAGTTTTAAGAAAGTAGTGCCTGCCCTATACAATCTGGTCCTTTCTCGGCTATGCCCCACTTACCCCACCGCCCTATCCACCCTAGATTATAAGGAAGGTGTAGTGTTATGCGTGCTGTACTCTTGCTTGACCTTTTATGGTTTACATCCCAATTACCTTCCCATTACATGCCCTGAAGGATATGAAAAGGTTAGGCATACCCTCCTACCTCTGCATTTCTGCTGCCTGTGTACCGGGTGCTCCAACCTACCATTGCTCAAATCACGTGGAAGGATATGAGATGGTAAGCTACCATTCACTCCAAGCATTGAGGTGAGGAGAGATGTTGGGCTACCCATTGCCTACCACTGATTGGGCATATTTAAGAGGCAGTGCATGAATGAAATAAAAGCAGATGCCATAAGTAGGAGGGATCTGTGCATTCACCACATGAAAATCCTGTAGAGAATTAACAGTGCACCACGTGTGCACATGTCGTTCTAGTTTGATTAGATACAAATCTTCCTACAGTGATTTACAGGATACTGTGGGAAGAAAGAAGGGAAAACGAGAGTAGCAGGAAATACAAAAAACGATTTGCAAAGGTTGGGTTTTGCAGAGAGATGTCTCTCAAATGAAAAATTAAAAGAACAAATATTTCAAGCCATTGCTGCCACAAGATTTCAACATCCAGATGCCCTATGCTTTGAAAACTGGCAAATTTTACCCAAATGATGAAGGAAAGCAATACTTTGGTTGCATGGCAGGTATGATTGCTTAATTATTTCATAATTGTCTGTACACTAGTTTTGGGTGTCTGCATGGCAGGTGGCTGAGTAACCACTATTTTTTGTACCACCACTAAATCCTGTAGAGAATCAACAGTGCACCACGTGTGCACATGTCGTTCTAGTTTGATTAGACGCAAATTTTCCTAAAGTGATCTACAGGATACTGTGGGAAGAAAGAAGGGAAAACGAGAGTAGCAGAGAGTACCCTTCCCCTATGCTACTTGGGCATGGGTGCTATACTCTGCCACCCATGCCTTACACCCGAGGGAGATGTAGATAGGTGTCAGCGAGGTGTTTCCCTACAGTTGCTCTACCAGTCCCCTACCCTTGGATGTTCCAAATTACCATCCCACTACCCCTGCTCATCTGTAAGATATGAGTACCACTACCATACACCTTCAACCCATCATGTCATATTTTTATCCTCAGCCTACACTTTTTTTTCCAGGGTGTAGTATTGGAAACATTGTTGATTAATCATAGAAACATTGCTTCTGGCATTACCTTAGAGATCACAGTTCAGGAATGAAGGTGGAAGGTGGTTCATTTTGTATATTTATGTCTGCAGAACAATACCATGGACTTTTCTCTCTAATTCGGTGGCAGTCAAAACAGTGATGTTTGGGTGAAACCAAAAAAGAAGGAAGATGAAGTTTAACCACCTTGGGTGTTAGAATCATAGAATCTAGTTATTATCCTGACATCATGCTGACTAGTAGGTACATGCACAAGTCAATAGAGTGCTTTTATCTAGCAGTATTAATGGCCATGTACTTAGAATAAAACTCTCAAGAGTGATGGGTGATGAGAATTGGAAAAGGAAATGGCATCGTTTATTATATTTTTTTAATTGCCGAATCTGATAGAGTTTGTAAAATGAAAAGATCCGTATTATCCATCTTTTGATCAGTCAATTATTTCTCGAGTTATGTGCGGTGAAAAACTGATGTTTTTAACCCTTTCGGAAAAGTGGGCGTGGTGTAACCTCTGACGTATATCGACTTCGTCCAATCACAACTGAGCCTGCCAAGCTACTCTGCCTTATTGCAGACCTGAGCCTGCCAACCCCTTTCAGGTAGACTCAACAAAAATTGCCAATATAAATCCATGAAGTTTGTAAGATAATTGATTTATCATTACAATAAGTATTTCATTTTTATTTATGAAGTAAGTATTAATTCCAAATGTTGATCATACAGCATGCGGCAGAATTACCTCCCTGATTTGAGAAAGCTGTTGCCAGGGGCTGAGTGTGGGTACTGTGGTGGTGCATGCACAGAAAGACAGCTCTGCTCATGTCATTTGCAATTCGTAGCATGTGTAGAAAGATAGCTCTGTGCATATGTCAGCACAATACCCCCTGGCGATGACTTTCTCAAATCAGGGGAGGTCATTGTGCCACACCTTGTGTAGGTGTGGTTTAGGAGGAAGGCGAAATCATTCTTGCTGTCCCTGGTTTGAAGGAAATAAAAAATTACAAATATGTAATGATGTAATAGATTGGCCTACATTGACAGCCTTTGCACAGATAGAGAGGGAGCTAGACCTAATACCAGCAGGCCAATATATTGGCTTGTTCATAGTAAATGGGTTAATTTTGAATGTACTCATCGTAGCTAATTTTTCTGAAGGGTAGCTGCAAGCTCCTCCCTTCATTTTAGTAAGCTGCTTTTACATCATTATCTTTGGTTTTTAAATCTGTCCTCTCATTTATAAGTGCTTCAGACCAGAAGGAAAGATATAAGGATGGGAGTGTAAGTGTAAGGAGGAAGAGTACGTTAGGCAAGGGCAGTACTGGCTTAAGAAAAAAAATTTAACCCAGGAAAGAGAGTATGCTGGTGCCCTACCCCCCATTTGCCATACCCTGATGTAACACATATTCACCAGTTAGTAGTAGTAAAAATTAAGTAGAAAAAAAGTAGTAAATTAGGTTGTCGAACATGATGTAAATTGACAATCCTTGAATAAGCTTTTTCCATTATATTCCAAAATATATTTTTTTTAACAACAGTTCTTATCTGTGGGTGAATTGAAAAATTCCTCATATTACTTCATAAACTAGCAGTGGGAGTGGGATAAAATGAACCTCAAAAGATGAACAAAGTTTATTAAGAAAGTATTCCTTCCTAAGGATGTTTCGGTGACATCAAGTGATAACAGAGACTGGAAGGCATCCTGACAGCTGGGAAAGCAATAGCTAGAAACAAATCACCATTGGATTTGATGCACAAAAATCAACAAACCTGAGTGCAGGAGGTGAATTATGTAAAGAAATTAAGTGACAAACTAGAGTAGAAATGAAAGAGGGAACATAGAGACAATTGAGAGGGAAATCAGAGCCTAAGAGATACTGCCATCACCTTTCAAATTTTTTCTTTGCATGTTTTCATTTTCACCTCTACAAAAACATTCTGACCCAATTAGGGAGAATCTCAGCTTAGTGGACAAGGTTCAAATGTAATCAGATGTATCACCTGAAGTGCAGTAAGAATGGTTGAATTTTATATCTCACATAAACAATTGTAGCATTTACACCATGTATTTTCTGCCTGTTGATAGTAATCAATTTTATACTACATCCTCCCCATATCTCCTCATCAGTGAACTTGCTGAGTAAACCAATTTGACACCTGCTGATAAATTCGCTGTGGATTGCACCTATTGTTATCATTCACATTCTTGTCTTACCCTCGATTGGAAACATTTGGTGCAGTTAGGCAAACCTGCTGGGCATGATGCTGCCACCCTGCAGTAAAATTAAAAAATCCTACCCATAGCAAATGTGTTGGAACAATCAACTAGGATAGCATCACCCTCAACATATTTAGAACGGGTTGGTGTAATTGATGAGGGTACAGCCTACCTGTAATTTTATTTAAATCCCAGCCAAACTCAAGTCCAGGGTGAGGTGTTCCTTTCCCCAAGTTACTTGTCATTCACGAGAAGTATCAATTAATGGTTCTAACCACTTATCAGCTGTAGCTGCATAAACAATGAAGAAATCATGAGCTAAAGTGATGGCTCAAGGAACATAACTTTGTGTAAATAAAATCAATTGCACTGTTCAAAACAATGCCACGAAGTGTATGGATAAGTATATTAGTTTTTCTTTACATGGATACAAAACTGCCAATACTTATTTCAAGTTTTCGAAATGAATGAATTTCGAAAATATCAAAAATTGAATATGAGAGTAGTAATTACAGTAAAACCTCTCTACAACGAACCCCCATACAGCGAAATTTTAAGGAAACCTCCCTATTTCGAAGTCATTGGCCCGGTCCCGGACCCTTCCAATGGACAATGCACGCAAAAAAACCTCACGGAACGAACCTCTCTAATTACGAAAACTCCGTACAACGAAGTCTGATAATGGGCCAAAACATGAAAAGTGCCCCTCTAGAACGAATTATTGAGAACAAACGCAGTATTTTGCATTTACAGGTAGTTTTTTCCATCGATATTTACGTAATAAGCAGGAAGTAGAACCGTAACGGAGTGTATCTCGTCTTAAGCGTTCTGCTCCGAGCTTCGAAGGGGTTCAAATCTGAGGCATGAAGGAAACTTGACGCTCTGGCTCGGTGAAGTCCATAGTCAACTCTGATGGTTTCCACTATAAGAAACGTGTAAGTGAAGCCAAAGCTCCGCTCCGTGTGGCTCTGTCTATTGCTCCGCTCCGACCTTTGTGCCGCTCCAAGCAGGAGCGCTTGGCAGTTTTGCGCTCCTCTCTGAACCGCCTAGGCAGTTTACAAGTCGAACTGGTTTGACAGAAAGTCCGCGGAGCAGCTCTTTTTAAATTAAATTCGATAATATCCCATTGAGCATCCCTTATCAGGGTGTTCACTGACTGGGAAAACCTGGAAAATCGGGAATTATTCGTGAATTTTCAATGCAGGGAAATGTTCGTGGATTATTCATGATTTTCTGGTCTGAGTCGGGAATTTTTAAAATTCTTAATTCAAGACAAAAAATCCTTATTTTAGAAATAGGATCAACAACAATGTCTTTAAGATACATATATATTATTTGATAACTGCACAAAATGTAATGGATTTGCCGTTGGTATGAATGAATAAATAAACGACGAAAAAGTAGTTAGGCTCAATGAATCTTCAGCGCTGTATGCATCGGAGACGTCAACTGGTCGAATGTCATCGAACAGATGCCTTCAGCGTCACGTCAAGTGTCCTTTGTTTTCACTCATTGCGCATATCGAAGGCAACTAGTCGAATATCTTCTAAATAGACTACGAAACACTGAAGACTTCAAGTCATTGAAGTGGAACATCCTGCAAGCCATTCAGCATCTGTGTGTTGCTTGGGATGGAGTAGAGAGAAGCGGGATCTCGAATTGTTTCAGGAGGCCAGGCTTTCCCGGAGAGATGGACGGCCAAGACGACCCACAGCCGGAGGAGAGGGAGGAATGGGGTGAAGTCTCTCAATTATTAAACATTGAAGGGGTATCTTTCGAAGAGTATGCGAGTATTGATAATGATATCGCTGTATTTGCCGACAATGAGGATCCCGAAATATTGGCGGAGACGCAGGATGTGAGCGATGAAGAGAGAGAAGAGCCCAGAAATGGCGTAGTGCGCCCCGGTTGGAAGGAAGTGGTGGACGCAATAGATGTTTTAGAGCGAGTTTTTTTAATGTCAGAAGGTGGAGTAGAGAATTTGAAAATTCTGCAGCAGGTTGAGCAAGCAGCCAGCAAAGAAATGAGACAGACTTTGGAAAACTATTTTCAATAGAATAATTTTGAATTAATATTACTTGAAAACAGCTACCGCTTCTTATTTATAAATAAAAAATTGCTTCAAACCTATGTAATTTTTCGAAATTTGTTTTAACTTCATGAAATATACTCATTTTCAAGCAATATGGAATGTTTCGGCTGAGGTAAGTCGCACGAGAGCTAACTGTATGTACGGTGAGGATGGTAGATGGTCCTGTATTAATATTTGTGAGGAGGTAAGTGAAGGAGAGATAAATCGAAAACCGGATTAGTTATTACAGGAATTATTGTACTTTTTCTGTCTGTGTGCCTAAGCAGTTGGGCTATTTGAAGAGCGGCATACCACTGGGCCACGATATATTGGAAACACATGAGCTTTCGGTTAGGGGTAAGGGGAGTCATTGAGGAGTGGAATGGGCGAGGGAGGTCTCCCCAGAGGAACGTGGGAAGGGGAGGGTAGATAACAGCAGCATTGTAGAGAAAGAGGCGAGTAAGGGCGTAGTTTTCTTTCTTTCGGAGGGGAAGGTTATTGAATAATAGGCATTTTGGTATGGAATGTTTGGGAGGGGTTAGTTGGCAATGCAGTCTTTCCTCTTACTCGTTTCAGTGCGTGCGCTAGGTTAGATTTCTTGCTGCGTCCAACTCAAAATGTCTCCATTCCAAATTGTTAGCATGCAATATTACTGGTGCAACTAGAGTTTTCAGAACAGCGATCTTCGCTCGTATACTTGGTTTAGAAAGAGGTCCCTCTAATGTCATAAAAGACGCGAAAAGAGTGGGCTCAGGTTCTTTTACGTGTTTTTATTCTCTTAATTGCTAACATAAGACATATTTAACTAATGTGATTCTGCTTTAGCGACCACTTATTCCAGTTTAATAGTTTTAGCCTGCAAATGGCACACATTTTAAAATGAGAGACGTTCTGCAAAGGACTGAAAAAGGACAAACCTGGTTTTAAATTTTCTTCAAGTATGAAGAGGTAATTACTGGATGAACGGCAACAAGGCGTGGATTCAAATATTACCTGGCGTAATCGAAGATGGTACTGCGTTTTGGCACCGAAGAATGGGTGTGCCAACAGAATACCGATCGTGTCCAGCTTCTATGAAGGCATGATCAATGCATTATCATCTGAGATAGGCATTGTGACCTCAGGGCATTGCCAACTGCCACGTTTTTCTCGTGGTACCTAACTCACCCCACCTAACTTCCATCGTTGTTTATCGATATCTAATATATACCGGTCTCGAACATAGATATTTAACTGTAAATCAATGGGATTTCAATTCCAACAATGCATTTTATTTCGTAAATCTAAAATCGCAATATATGGCCTCTCTCAAGCAAAATTGCTGCATAAAACTGCCAATTGATATTGACTTAAATTATTGCACTCCAAGAATAATATCGACTAGATACTCAGAAAAATTATGGAGTACTTTTAAAATACGTAATCCATAGGCATTAATTTTGGAATTCCTTTAATATCAGAACGTAACTAAAGTAAGCAATGAGGCGTAGAGCAGAATGGACGAGAAAAACAATAATTTCAATTAGAAATACGCAGATTGAAAATCACGAGGTGATAGCCACGGTATTTGATGGTAAATAATAACAACTGTTCATCATCGCTATAGGAAAGGTGAATAAAGCAAGGTTAAGAAATTTACACAACTTGCATCGCAAACATCACGGAACACTTGGGTGCCCCGGCACTGACGCAACCCACATATCACCTCCGTACACCGAAACCCCCTACAGCGAAGTCATGAATTTTTCGGTCACAACAAATTCGTTGAATGGAGGTTTTACTGTATACTGTTCATAAAATAGCTGTGTGTACTTGTAATAATAGATGACATGGTTGATAGGAGTTGAGGACCTCCAATTTCATGAGGGTGGTTTCTGAGAGGCCAAGGAGAAAAGTTCAAGAAATATGAGGGGGGAGGGGAAGTGGAACTCCTCTTTGTTACCAATTGCTAAGTTCACAATCCCTCCATTGTTGCCAAGTGCAAAAAAGAGGTGTTTTTGCAGGCTCCATTAGGATGGTGTGAATGATAAATTCCTTCACCTAATTTCTATTGTTTTAAAAATACAATTATATCCAGCAGCATGCCAAAGCTGCCAAGAAGTGAAAGATAGGCCCTAAAAACATGCATACAAAATCTTTTTTTAAGCCTGAGAATCTGGATGCTATTCCACTTCTATTGGACTAATACTTTTCATCTCTAATAAACTCAGTTTTCGAATGAAGAGAGGATTGAGGCCTTCATTTTCTGGAAAATAATGTGCATCCTGAGAACAAATTTAAAAAGTGGTATATATCTCCTTAGAACATGCATTCTACTAGTAAAGGCTATGTTTTTTCAGGTGTTATATTAAATAAGAAGTTTAGAAAGAAGCAACAAATGACATGAAGGCTCAATGGATAAAGCAATGGAAAACTGTTTGGAGGGTGCAGAGTTCAATCAGGGAGAACACATGGAATGAATTCTGCTAAACTTAATCTGTGCAGTTTCATGGATATCCATTCCTAATGGGACACCACAAGTGACCGAAGGCAAGGGACTCCGACCACTTTCCTGATGAGCAAATATTATGTGCCATGAGGCTTACTGAGTTCAATCTTCTCCCAGTGATGTGACATGTAGGTTGAAGATAAAGATTTCAGTTGAACAAGGCAACTGTGCCCCCACCACTTAAACTTACCTTGATTTAATTAGACTTTTTTAACCACATTGAGGTTATTGACAATTATGGAACAGGAAATTCAAAATTGTTGACTGATAGCCTTGCTATGGCCATACCAAATCATTACTAAAACCCATTTCCGCCCCTGTCCCATAGGTTTCATCACTTCATGATCAATTGACAAAGTCCCAGTATCTCGTCTTAAGCATTATTGGGCATACATGCGAAGGGACCCAGGATGTTTCAGAGATTGTGGTGATATAGAAGGAATCTAAGAGCTTTCACGCTTCAAGGTAATCGTGATATCCTTCTCTATCAGTTTCTCATCAAAAAAGAGTAAAATTTTTTTTATTAAAAAAAATTGCCATCTTGATTCTCCCTTGCGTTGCCATCCATGACAGACCACGAATGCTCAACATCTAGTACATTGAACTCAGGTAAATTGGCATGCAAATTAGGGATACTGGGTAGCATAGTGGTCTGCGCAGTGGCTTGGAAAGACAAAGGTCCGTGGTTCGATTCCTGGTCCAGGTGAAGTTGGAGTTGTCCATTGGAGTTGGAAGCATAGTTGGAAGTTGATTTTATCACATCCTCACCGTTAATTTTGGTTTTAGCAGCAAATGCCTTCAGCTGAAATCTTTAATACTGACATTTCCAAATATGCCTTTAAGGCTAGGATAGCATCACAAATCATTACAAAACCCATTACCGCCCCTGTCCCATAGGTTACATCACTTCATGAGCAATTGACAAAGTCCCAGTATCTCATCTCAAGCATTATTGGGCATACATGTGAAGGGACCCAGGATGTTTCAGAGATTGTGGTGTATAGAAGGACTCTAAAGCTTTCACGCTAAAAGGTAATCATGATATCCTTCTTTATCAGTTTCTCATCAAAAAAGATTAAATAAAAGAACTTCACTAATCATTCAACATACATTTATTTATTTTAAATCTAAAAAATATCACAGCTTTCATGTGAACAGTATATATTTCAAAAGATAAATGCCTTTTTTGTGAATACGATTAACAATGGTAACAGCCTTGAGTTCTTTTCTATACAACTTAATGAGCAATGTTAAAATTTCCAAGCCATAATCATAATTAAGGTATCGGCCAAAATTTCCAATTTCATTCCAATAAAAATACAATATTCCATTAATATCCATTATAATAATTATCTTTTTAGATTCTACACAATATTCTTTCTGACGCACATTTATTTAGCTTTCACCATTTAATAGGAAGCATAGTTGGAAGTTGATTTTATCACATCCTCACCGTTAATTTTGGTTATAGCAGCAAATGCCTTCAGCTGAAATCTTTAATACTGACATTTCCAAATATGCCTTTAAGGCTAGGATAGCATCACAAAAAATACGGACTTCGGATTTCCACAAATTGAGGGCACTGATGCATTTTTCATCACAAATATATCCACATCAACTTAGGTGATATGAATCAAGTAGTAAAATATATAAACATCAAACTCAAAGTTCAACTGACTGAATTAAATTCGATGTTAAACATAAGCCAATAAAATAATTAGAATCAGCATACCCTGTGCATAGGTCTAAACAAAAGAATATGTACAGCAGTACCTCCTTTTGTGAATAATCTTAGCCATAGTTTAACAATGAGTCTGGGATAACAAATGAACCTTTATTAGCCAGATACTAATTAAGAGAGTATTTAAACAAAGAACAGATTCCCAGTTATCACTTTCTATGACAAGCCATAAAAACAGTAATATCCACACGACAACACAAATATATTGGCCAATAAATAAGAATACATAGGATAACTTTTTTGTGAAGATTATCTTTAAAATCTCACAACCATCATGGAAAAAATAAGAAACTATAAACTTTTCAGGGAGGCTATGAATAAGTTTGCTTAAGAGATAGTATCAAAGCAAAGAAAAATAGTTCAACACTGTTTTAATATTGATTACTGGTATTTTTCAGCCTTGAGCATTTATAATCATCTCTTGTGATACAATTATTTGCATAAATACCATTTGTCATTCATAACCCATTTCAAACTGGGTCACCGTCTCCTGGCCAGAACAATCAACATCTTGGATTCACAGCACTGATTTTGTAGCAATTAAAGGTGTTTCCAGTCAAAGCACCTCAACCCATTTAATGCTAAATGACTGTGTTGTACATCTACCACTATGTTTTACCCTGTAAGCTGCAGCAAGTGTTTGTGGCAGGGAAAGACTAACAACAAAAATGCCAACAATTACGTGCCATAATAAAGCACTAATGTTTCCAGCTCCAGGTCACATACTCAGCTAACATTGGAGGCAAAAAGTTTCAAGTCAACCCGCAACAAGGCAAGATGTAATTAACCTCCAGGAAGAACTAGATGACAAGCTGCGTCAGGGTCAAGCTAGGGAAACAGGAATATGCCCTATAAGAAGAGAAATATACTCACAGTGCTTTGATGAACTTATCCGCCAAGTGACAATAAACTGCTCTGAGAGAGGTCTACTACTACTTCGAGTCCGGGATGAAACTCAAATGAAAATAGCTGCATATCAAGCACTCTATCAAAGCAGCATTGCTTTTGGAATGAGGAAAGCACTGCAGAGTACACAAGGTAGAGGGGACATGGAAGTTGAATTGGAAGAAATGAAGAAAGAAAGAGATTTGCTGGAAAAGCAGCTGTCAGATTTACGGGCTAAAGCAGAACAAGCTGAGAGAAGAGCAACAGAGCAACGGTTGGCAGAGGAAAAGAAAAATGCTGACGAGATTCTCTTCCTCAAAAAGACTAATCAACAACTAAAGGCTCAGCTTGAAGGGCTCATAGCACCGAAGAGGTAAATATGTATCATCAAGGGAAACTTATTTGCAGTCTGTATGCTGTGTATCACTAAAAATGACTGACTGACATCACAACGTTAACATAGACCAGCAAGGAAGAGGTGATATCAGGCTAGAATATCATGGCTAACACATTGAGAACCGTTCAGACCTATCAATCCAGATATCTTTGTTGATATTGGGCATGCACATTAAAATTTCACCATCTACCAATGGTACCCATTGATTGGTGGAATCTAGAATAAAATGAAAACCATACACATTCTCGAAATATGCCACAAGGAATGAAAAATGGATTGAGAGAGGATTTCAGATGCCCAAATAATTACTAATCTTTTACACATACATTCACTGACAAGAAACAGCTACAGAAGATGACACGGATAAACAATTACCTAGTGTATAAGGGGGAGATGTGTCGACCAATGGCTCAAGATGCAATAACCACCCATGAAAATCATAATGGCAATGAAAGGAGAAGCCTCATATGCAAATTTAAAACAGAGGTTTCTTTTAATGCCTAGTACAGAATATTTCACATTGATCTGATATTAAACAATGTTATGAAAAAATGTAAAACCTCTATTAAATAACACTCAAAAGCAGGGTTTCATGCCATTCACTCTTTTTTGGCTATTATTTCTGCCTCTCTCTTGTCATCCTCTGATAAGTCTTTATCATTCCACCCCCAAACCTCATGTGTTCCATCACCCGTCCTCTTCACTCGCCTTTCTATCAAGGATGTGGGCACAGTCTTGAGATCGTACGCCCACCCCAGCCATGCAAAGAAATCAATGAATGCTGTTGTCTTGTTGTTTCTGTAATTACCGAACTCGGCTGTTTTGTAGTCCCAAGGAAAGACATGATGGTAATCATGCCAGCCTTCTCCAGGGGCAACCATTGCAACTCCTGGATTTTGTGCAGGGTTTATAGTCCTAGAAAACAAAAGTTTCACTGTTAAATATTGAAGCAAAATGAGAAAAAAATGGTACAATTAAAAAGCATGATTACACAAGATGTCGAGTAACATAGACTACTTAAGATTTTTCTGTATTCTGTTTGCTTTCATTTCAGGCTAAGAAGTGCAACACATTGAATACACCTACCAAAGGAATTATTTCATTCATGGCTCATAAACCAAGACCCAAAAGAAATTTGAACCATGGCATTATTAACTACGTTTGTCTCCTCTTTAAAAGCACACAGAGCTTGAAGTACATTACGTAAGGCAATAATTACTTTGAGAGATGACAATTTTAACAGCATAGAAGATATTTTATGGATATCAATACAAGTTTAATAAATAAGAATATTATTTGTGGTGACTGAACAATGCAAGTTTATATTTGATCATATGACTCACACTGATATTCAATGCCTTCTTTTACAGAACTGTTCAAAGTAATATATAGGTCACCAATCCAAATTACAGAAGCCAACACACCCACACTCAATGGCTCTGAATTAAGCAGTGTAGTCTCCAAAATCACAAGTGATATCATATTGTGACAATTGTTAGTCAGTTCTTTTATTTCTGACTTCCAGGATATTTCAATCATTCATATCAGTAGGTTCCAAAATCACCTCTTCACCTACATTCTGATAAGGGAGCACCTTCTTGACCCTCAGGTTCTGTGCAGATGATAGCTATTCTCACACCAAGCAACTAAAAACTTATGTTCAAAATTACAGGATTTCTTGAAATTCAAGCAATTAACACACCTACACTGAATTGTAGGCCACTCGTCATTCATTTTCCAGGACTTCCACAGCATGGGTCTATCGATAGCTTTCCACTTCTATGGAAACATGCACGAAGTACCTTAAAAATGATTTGCATTTCATCTAAGTACATCAATACAGGAAGCTTTGTGAATCAACACTTGGACTGCAGATGGAAATAATCGAGGATAGGCGAGTTATATCTCAATTAATTTAGTATAACTTTTTCACAAGCTTTCACTAACTCATCCTCATTTAATACATATTATACAACATCTCACATTAAGAAGACCACTTTCACCAGGTAATACTATTTATCACTTCCTCGTGCAGTTAAAGCAATATATTCAGCCACTACTGTCTCCTTTTTACCTCAAATGACAATTACTTCAAGGAAGCTAATCTATAACAATAACTCAATAACATATTTAAAAAATTGAAAGGCCAAGCAAAATTCTCCAAAAATCAAACAGCAAAATGAATCTCTTCCCGGCTAACTTTAATCTGATTATGTTCCATTACCATCCCATCATTATGTACCACCTTCTTCCACATTATCACTCACAAGTTTACAGATTTGGAAATCATCCCTGATCGAAATACTGTTGCCAGTCTGAAATTTACCGAATAAGGTGACACTTTCAGTAAATTTCAGAATTCCACATAAATAAGGAATTAGCACTTTCCACAAATTAACTGCTGGGCACAACATTTTACAACATTGTATTATATGTGGGTTCAGCTGCTATATATTAACCACAGCAAGAGGGAGAAATCCAAACATAAGGTATCAATTCTAAGAAAGAATTGGTTTAAAATTGGTGCGAAGGTTTCGGCGGCGTCGTTCAGATGTTCTCTGCATCTCGGGTTCTGCATCTGCGTTTGTTGACTGGGGGTGACAACAGTTTTGCTAGCCGTCCTGCTAGCGTCTTCAGGTAGAATGTGAGGAAAGCTGTTTTTTCGCCGTCTTATATAGGGCTGGTAGAGTCCGTGCTGCGCTGTGATAGGCCGGGATGGACGATTCTTTTCCACGCAGTGTTTAGGGGATAGCCATCTTCTCTGTTGAAATTCGTGGGAGTTTTCCATATCTCTATTGCCTCTCTGATGAGCCTGGGATAATAGCGGCTCTCCTTGGCTATTATTGTCGCCTCCTCAAATTTAATCCCATGGCCAGGCTCGCTCCATGCATGTTCGGCAATGGCTGACAGTCGGAATTGCTTATTTTTGCTGGTGAAGTCTTCACGGGTTCTCCACCGGGTCAGGGAAACGGCTAAGGCCGACGTTTCGACGGCTAACACTGCCATCGTCCTCAGGGCGTTGAGTGTCAGGTCCAAGAAAAATGCCGGTATATATACTGTTCGCCTTGGCTCAGGTCACTCCTGATTGGCCCTTCTCTGGTCACACGGGAATTGCTCCGCAAGCTCGCTCCTGATTGGCTCTTTCCAATCCTCTCTCTCTCTTCTCGTATCTTCCGGATCACCGGCTTCCACACATTACTGAGGGCGTACCCTGTGTCGCGGTTAAAATTCTTCGCCTCTAACCTAATTTCAATTGCCTCCTTGGTTAAACGGTCCCAATAACCATAGGTTCTGCTAAGTAATTTACCGTCGTCGAAAGCAATCAGATGGTCCTTGTTGAGGCTATGCTTGGCGACGGCGGACTTCTCAGGATATCCCAATCTGATGCACCTCCGGTGCTCCTTGATGTGGGTTTCAATGGTGCGGCCCGTTTCTCCGATGTAGACCTACCCACACTCTCAGGGTATATGATAAATTCCCGGAGTTTTGAGGCCTAATCCGTCTTTGACCCTGACGAGTTGGTTCCTGAGCTTTCCCGGAGGTTTGTGGATAGTCTCAATATTTCTCTTTTTGAGAATACGTGAAATTTTCCCCGCAATGGTTGAGACATACGGGAGACATGCTCTGGCTAAGGGTTTTTCCCTCTCTTCGTCGGTCTTTTCCGGAGCCAATGTCCTTCTTCGGGGGCCTGTCTTTTTTCTAGATGGTGGGAGCCCAGAGTCCTTTTAAGGCCCAGTTCTATTTCCCTCTCCTGGTATCCATTTTGGCGGAATGTCTTGCGTAGGTGGTTGATTTCTTCATTAAGGCTATCCTCGTCCGCCACGGATAACGCCCTGTGGATGAGAGTAGACAGTACTGCACTCCGCTGGGAGGGATGGTGGTGGCTTTTTCCATTCAGATATAAATCCGTATGAGTCGGCTTCCGGTATACTCAGTGACCCAGCGATCCATCTTCCTTCCGGTATACTAGGATGTCAAGAAAGGGCAAGCAGTGGTTTTTCTCCATCTCCATGGTAAACTTGATGTTGTGATGCTGATTATTCATGTGGTCAAGGAACTCTTGAAGGGCTTCGACACCATGTGGCCATATGATGAACGTGTCATCCACATAGCGGTAGAAATATTTCGGCTTCCGATATGCTGAGGCGAGGGCCCTTTCCTCAAAATTTTCCATAAACAGGTTAGCTATGGCTGGTGAGAGAGGAGATCCCATAGCAACGCCTTCCGTTTGTTCGTAGAATTTCGAACTCGTCAGGGTCAAAGACGGATTAGGCCTCAAAACTCCGGGAATTTATCATATACCCCGCGAGTGTGGGGAGGTCTACATCGGAGAAACCGGCTGCACCATTGAAACCCGCATCAAGGAGCACCAGAGGTGCATCAGATTGGGATATCCTGAGAAGTCCGCCGTCGCCAAGCATAGCCTCAACAAGGACCATCTGATTGCTTTTGACGACGGTAAATTACTTAGCAGAACCTATGGTTATTGGGACCGTTTAACCAAGGAGGCAATTGAAATTAGGTTAGAGGCGAAGAATTTCAACTGCGACACAGGATACGCCCTCAGTAACGTGTGGAAGCCGGTGATCCGGAAGATACGAGAAGAGAGAGAGAGGATTGGAAAGAGCCAATCAGGAGCGAGCTTGCGGAGCAATTCCCGTGTGACCTGAGAAGAGCCAATCAGGAGTGACCTGAGCCAAGGCGAAGAGTATATATACCGGCATTTTTCTTGGACCTGACACTCAACGCCCTGAGGACGATGGCAGTGTTAGCCGTCGAAACGTTGGCCTTAGCCGTTTCCCTGACCCAGTGGAGAACCCGTGAAGACTTCACCAGCATTATACGCCGGGAAAAAACTAGATCCTACATTGCTTATTTTTGGTCGCCCTTTGGTGTTCTGTCATGCGTGTGCCCATGGCTCTGCATGTTTCGTCAATGTAAGAACGACCACAGGAGCATGGCACCTAGTCACCACGTCATGCTTCTTTAGGATTCTGGCGATCTTTTCTGAGGTTCCCGCGATGAACGGGATGGTGCAATGGGCTCTAGGTTTGGTGGTTTCCTCTTCAATTATGTTTTCTGCAGGTGGCTGGCTTAGTCTCTTCTCCACATTCGCGGTCCTTTTTAGGACCATATCATCAGTATAGCCATTCTTGCGTGGTGCTGAATTCAGGTGTTTCTTCTCAGTCTCTAAGGAGTCGGCATCGGATAGGCTGTATGCTCTGTGGATAAGAGTAGGCACTACTGAAGCCTTTTGACAGGGATGGTGATGTGAAGTGGCACTGAGATACCGGTCGGTGTGAGTTGGCTTCCTGTATACAGCATGCCCAAGATTCCCATTGCTTTTTCTGCTCACCATTACATCCAGGAAGGGCAGTTTGCCTTCCGTTTCACTCTCCATTGTGAATTGGATGGCTCGGTGCTGGGTGTTAAGGTGTTGGAGGAACTTCTTTAATTCCTTTTCGTCATGTGGCCAGATGACAAATGTGTCATCTATATATCTCAGCCATAATGTCGGTCTCTTAGCGTAGGAGTTTAAGACAATCTGCTCCAATTTCTCCATGAAGAGATTCGCCATCACCGGAGATAGAGGGGATCCCATTGCTGCTCCCTCCGTTTGCTCGTAGTAGCTACCATTCCAGAGGAAGAAAGAATATCGAAGGCAATACTCCACAAGCTCAGGGAAGTCCTCTGGGATACCCGAGGCGGTGAGTGTCCTGACGATCTCCACCGAATCCTGGATAGGAACATTCGTGAAAAGGGACACCACGTCGAAGCTCACCATGATGTCTTCTTTCTTAAGTGATATGTTCTTTAGGAGTTCGACGAAATGGGCGGAGTTCTTGACAGAAGAGGCCGTTTTTCCAACATAGGTTTGCAGCGACTGAGGAAGGTACTTGGCGAGGTGATATGTAGGGGCGTCAATCTGACTCACTATTGGCCTTAATGGCACACCCTCCTTGTGTACTTTTGGTAGGCCGTATAGTCTCAGATGTTTGGGCGCCGATGGTAGCAGTCGTCTTTGTTCCTCCTGCGGGATGGACGATCTCTTGATGATTGACCTGGTGTCCCGTCCTGCTTTGGCTGTTGGATTTGCTGCCAGTTTTTTATAGGTCGGTTCATCGAGGATATCTGACATGTTCTTATTGTATCCCTCTCTTGTGATCAGGACCGTAGAGTTTCCTTTATCTGCAGGTAGAATGAGGATGTTTTCATTCTCCCAGAGATTCTGCAGGGCATTCCTTTCCTGCATGGTGATGTTGGGCTTAGGTGGTCTAGCCCTCCAGAGAACACGTGACACATCTTCTCTTATTTCGTCGGCCGCTAATTTAAATATAAGCCCTACATAAAACGGCGAAAAAGCAGCTTTCCTCACCTTCGACCTGAAGATGCTAGCAGGACGGCTAGCGAAACTGTTGTCACCCCCAGTCAACAAACGCGGACGCAGAACCCGAGATGCAGAGAACACAAGAATTGGTATAGTTTTATATATGGCTGATAGGTGATTGAATAAACAATCCAATCAAACAAATCCTCTACACTGTCCCATACATTTCCATCTGGAACTATATTTATAACTTGGGTCCAACACTGACTAATCCACTTCTTTCATATGTACCTTCAGTTTATTCTTCCCTCAATTCCTCTCTCAAACAATACATCTCATTACCGATGACACATTGAGCAGCAATTTTAACATACACTTGATGAATTTCATAGAGAAAATTTTAAAATAATAAAACGACACTTAGCCAAACCATTTGACATTATAATGAATAAAAATTAATTTACTGGGGACCACAATATCCTCTTCTGCTTTTCGTAATTGATACTCATGAAGAAAGATTCTTGACATAAGGAGATAACACCCAGTCAAACATGACATTAAGTGGCGCACACACAGGATGAACACAGCATCACTGGCACTTGTCATCCTACACTATTGACACTAAAATTGACAGGTCAAAGTTAAGGATATTACTAAAAACAGTTTAATGGTGGACGCTGAAAGGTATTAAATTACACCGTACAGAAAAAAAATTTCATCATGAAAATGGGTGTCAAGGAATAGGAGCTATAAGCTGGCAACCAACACGACAAGTCATGCACTGTGCAGTAGAAGTCCCAAAAAATCTATTCAGCATCACACAAGTTCTGCACAACAAACGCTATGCACACGGTGAATAATCCTCACAACAAAATGTTTTACACCTCAAGGGTAACCCATGATGAATTAACAAAAAGAGTAAACTAGGACGCGAATGGGAATTTAAGATTAAACATATACTTGCTAACCAAAAGGAATACGAAACAACCAAGGACCACTATTTCTCGTCCATCTCCTAGGAGCTCTAATTCACAGCCTGTGGCTTCCATTTCGAGAAAAATTTAGCAATAGTTGATCATGTACCCTCGCTAAATTTGACATCTGCAGAAATAGATGAATGTGCGCCCTGACAACCTGATTCAGCCAACTGATGCACTTTATAATACAACATGACTTACCGAACCCTGCTAGTCGATACCGTGAATTATTTACCCTACACGGTTCCCACAGTCAATGTCAGAGTAAAACAACTAAGTGAAGACTATACTCCTTAAATTTCATGCAATATCTTTATCAAGCCTCCAATACAGGCCCGAGGACAATATATAATGTGTGCCAATGAATATGCCTTACGTTCCCGAGAGAAATTAAAACACATCGAAATTAATGCTGTCCACAGCAACAATTTTCCTAATTTCTATGTTATAACGAGCAAAAACCAAATGATAGCTACCCCTCCAAACACTTTAAAGATATACGGGTAAAAAAAAGCGCTAAAAAACAAAAATATACTAGCCTAATGAATAAATACACATCAAACACTTACGATAATATTTCGACTGGGGAACTACAGAATTTCACTCGTAGCGCCGTATTACATCAAAGCACTGACAGCAAGATGGGTCATCACTAAACACGCAAATGCACCGATAACAACAATCAACAGTTATTTAGCGATGCATCCATTGCTGTGTATTTCTATTGCAGGATCTATTAAGTAGGGAACCTACCTTAGTTTACAAGTTCGGTCAAATCAGCATTCTTCAATTTAAAAAGAATAACCGGATGAACGGGATGAACTATGATCATTCGCTTGGTTTTCAGAGTTTTTGCTGCATCAATACCCATTTCCTACAACATAAAAATACAACAATTGAAAATTCACATTGAACCACTGTCGGCATAGCATGCATATAAACAACGTGGTAAATGTGAGCGAGAGGGTTACATCGTTCAAAAATTTTTTTCACCCCCTTAAAATCAACGTTTTTCGACAAAATTTTAACGGAACAACCTGCTGGCTTGACAGTACATTTTCGCTAAACAATATTTAATGAAAGTGATAAACTCACGTTTTTCCAGTGTTTCAAACCCAAGAGGTGACTCTTCGCCGAGCCGCCATATTGAAAAACAAACGTGTTTCCGGGCGAGGTCACCAGGTGGCGAGTCGGACGATGAGTTTCGTTTCTGCTGTAGAGACGTGTTCTCAGCAATCCCCCCCCGACCCGCGGCCGTTTGAATCTCGCTGAAACGATGACATCTCGCTGGGATGGTGACACCGCGTAAAACCGCTAACGCATGAATCTTGCGGAAGCGATGTCTTCTCGCTGGGACGATGACACCACGTAAAGGGTTAATCACACGTCTCCACAACCAAGAAAAGGTTTTTAAAGAATCCGCCCCCCTGCCCCGCACTGCCCCCCTGACCCGCAACTCTGCCCCACTACGCCCCCGCCCACCTGCCCCGCTCTGCCCCCCTGCTCCCCCTGACCCGAAACTCTGCCCCACTACGACCCTACCCCCTGACCCCCACCCTGCCCCGCTCTGCCCCCCTGACCCTACCCTGCCCCTGCCCCCATGACCCGCCCCTGCCCCCATGACCCGCCCCTGACCCCCTGACCCGCTACTCTGCCCTACCCCACCCGCCCTCCTGCCCCGCACTGCCCCTCCTGCCCCGCACTGCCCCTCTGACCCGCCCCTGCCCCGCTAAGCCCCCTGACCCACCCCAAAATCCACTTTTGGCTATGATCGGTTTTCTCAACAACCAAGAAAGGGTTTCCAAACAATCCGCCCCCCGCTGAGCCCGGCCACCCCGCCCGCGGCCCGCCGCCCCCCTCGCCCCGCCCCCCCACGCCCCGGGCGCGGCGCCCGGGGCGTGGGGGGGCGGGGCGAGGGGGGCGGCGGGCCGCGGGCGGGGTGGCCGGGCTCAGCGGGGGGCGGATTGTTTGGAAACCCTTTCTTGGTTGTTGAGAAAACCGATCATACCTAAAATCAGAACATCACTTTCAAGGTATGATCACACGTCTCGTTACAGGTGTGGGTATAATAAGAATCAGCGAAAGCTCTCTCAGCAGTAACACACTTTTTTCGTTTTCGCTAACCAAGTTCCTGAAAAAGGATGCACAATTACAGCAGGAAATCGAGCTAAAAGGGTAAAATAGTACGGGTAAATGTGAGCGAGAGGGTTACATCGTTCAAAATTTTATCACGCGAAAACGATGAAAGAAACCGACTTCATTCCAACTGCGGAACCTAGAGGAAGGATGACAGTACATTGTAAAACAAATTTCACTGCTGGTCAAGCATTATTTCCGTAGATATAAGTCTTACAATTTCACCAAATTTCACCTCAAAATCGATGTTTTCGACGCCATCTTGGGCTTTTCCCGAGACTTCCGCTAGAGGGAATCAGCAACACTTCACCTCTTCTCTATATTCCTCCTTCCACCTGCGCAGTACCTACTGAGTGCCCGACACTTTTCGCGCCTCAACTTGTTCCCGTTTGAATTGAATCATTGCTCGTCTATCTTTGCAACCATGCGGACGACATGCCTTATGGAACTAGTTCCTACGGTGTTCTTGCTGCCGGTGGTGCATTGAACCCCCGCTGCTTTGCATTTCCTCGAAGAGCATGGGTGTTTATTACCATGCGATGGGCAGAAATGCCCTCGTTGTGGTAATGACCTCCAGTTCGACGCGAGGCACAGGTGGCGGTGTCTGAGGGTAAACCCCAGTCACCGGGGGAGGGTTGGACTGAGATGTACGTTCACTTTCTCCCGCTACAAGGGTAAGGCGTCATAATTACGTACCTTTTGACCTTTTCATCTCGATTTTATACTGTAATTGTGCTTTAATGACGTACTATGGTAAATGTGAGCGAGATGGTTACATCGTTCAAAATTTTATCACGCGAAAACGATCAAAGGAACCGACTTCATTCGAACTGCGGAACGTAGAGGAAGGATGACAGTACATTGTAAAATAAATTTCACTGCTGGTCAAGCATTATTTCCTTAGATATAAGACTTACAACTTCACCTAAAACCGTGTTTCCGACGCCATCTTGGGCTTTTCCCGAAACTTCCCCTAGAGGGAATCGGCAACCTCGGCAACACGGCAACACTTCTCCTCTACCTCCTTCCACCTGCGCAGTACCTACTGAGTGCCCGACATTTTTCCCGCCTCAACTTGTTCCCGTTTGAATGGAATCATTGTTCGTCTATCTTTGCAACCATGCGGACGACATGCCTTATGGAACTTGTTCCTACGGTGTTCTTGCTGCCGGTGGTACATTGAACACCCCCTGCCCTGCTTTGCATTTCCTCGAAGATCATGGGTGTTTATTACCATGCGATGGGCAGAAATGCCCTCGTTGTGGTAATGACCTCCAGTTCGACGCGAGGCACAGGTAGCGGTGTCTGAGGGTGAACCCCAGTCACCGGTGAGAGTTGGACTGAGATGTACATTCACTTTCTCCCGCTACAAGGGTAAGGCGTCATAATGACGCACTATTTGACCTTTTAATCTCCATTTTATACGGTAATTGTGCTTTAATGACGTACTATTTGACCCTTTTATCTCGATTTCCTGCTGTAATTGTGCATCCTTTTTCAGGAACTTGGTTAGCGAAAACCAAAAAAGTGTGTTACTGCTGAGAGAGCTTTCGCTGAGTCTTATTATACTCACACCTTTTTCACCCACACCTGTAACGAGACGTGTGATCATACCTACCGGCGCCCCCCTCGCTCCGCCCCGGGCGGACACTTAAAAAGTGAAACCAAATGGTCATTCTTCCTCATAAAAACTTGCAAAATCACATGACTGACAGTAAAGGAACTAAAGCCGTGGAAAATTTTCTTTAGTTCCAGTCATTTGGGCCTGGATGCATGTTATTGTGGCCTGAATCTGTCGAGGAGTGGGCTGTAGTCATCCAAGGTTGCATATTCCAAATGTATGATCCCTATATAGACATGAACGGCAATAAATTCTTGGGAAAGTGCTGTTTGGGTGTATGGGCTGTGGAACTTTCGAGGCACAGGGATGGATTTGAAACGGGTACGTTCCTTTAATTCAAATCGTGGCCCCCATTAAACTATTACCATGAAAGTTCCTCATGTCTGTTGTTGATGTGAAGATTTTAACCGATACCATGATGGAGATGAGATTATAAATTATGAACTAAAGAATGGATGCATAGGTACTAGGCATATAATTCTCTTTATGACTTACCGTACTCCATTTTATGCATGTGTTCCATATACTGTACTTGTAATGAGCAAGAAGTGTATATTTATGCCCAGTGCCATTATAGTTAAGAGGCTCATTACTTTGTGATGAATTGCATATGGCTATTTAAATGAGTGAATATAATCTAGTGTTATGGCACTCAAATAGGATTTTAATTAATTAACTATTGTCCCTTTAAGGAGCTAGGGCCAGAGTCTGCAGTCATGTGTCATGAGGGACTTAGTTGAATGGAAGGGCAATAGCTAAGATGATGTGTTATAGGGCTTTTATTTTCTCTGAACTCCTCCTTCTCTTCACTGCATAAAACAAGTAGAAATATGGAAAAACTAATGTACGTGGTAGAAGAAAATATGTAACCATATTTCATGGACACCACATCATCTCTCCCTGATGTTAGGGAGTAGACCTTTCATGGATGGCTTTTAGCTGCAGGAAATAGAAATTATCAGAAGTACCGAGTAGAAGTGGTCTTGGTGACCTCTGAATTATGATTTACAATAGATGCACAATCTCATCTAATAGCCTGCTTCGAAGCATATACAAAATGGCATGATGTCACCCCTATGATAAATGGTAATCAGGGGCACAACAGCACCCCAAAACGTTGGTGGGTGGGAGGGCAAACTCCTTGAAAAAATCTGTATAAGTGGGGGGGAAAGGAAAGTCTGCTAATCAAATTTCACTCAAACCGTTAAAAAACACTGAAATACTACTGCAACGAATAATAACAAATAGGCAGTACCAATGATACAGGAAATGTTTAATGAAAATCAACATACGAGACAGTCAAAATCAATGTAATGGTACATTATCATTAACTTTCAGTTATCCTTAGAAGGTTTAGGTAAATACCTATAAATTTCCTAGTTTACAGACATAGAATGAATAAAAACAAAAACATACGACCTAGTTGCTAGCATGAAAATGACGAACAAGTTACTGCATATAAATTATGTCATAACATTTTACCCACTGACATGAAGAAAATAAAATTTTAGCACTTGGATTGAAGTGATGATATAACTCAAACTCAGCATTCTTTGAAACGGACAATACAGCAGCACAAACACACAAACAAGCAATTGTTGTATGGACTGCAGAAAATGCTCATGGTGTATTCGCTTTCCGCTAATGAACTTCCTAATGAGAATGTCAAGATCAAGACTATCCACCTTTTCCTTGTAAAAGTGGAGCAGGCACAGAGACGTTAATCTCTCTTACCCCATAGAAGACCTCAAGTACATCTTCACCCTCTTTAGGACTGAAAACGACCTCTCAGCAGTAGCCGCAGAAGCCAGGATTAGTGACAGAAGGGTCACTGGGAACATTTTCTTAGGTCCCCCAGGAAGATCTTGCCATTGTGCCACAACATCTCTGAGGTGGGGCCGCATTGAAGAATCTCTAAAAGATTGAAGCCTCACCTGCAAGATCTTCCGGGATAAATCCATGCTTGTGAAGGATGCTAAACACCTGAGCATTCTTTTCTCATTCCTGTGCAGGAACCAAAGCAGTCAATTTCAGGGCCCCCAGATCAGTGGCTCCCTCCTGCAGCAATCAGGAATTTCCCTTACCAAAACTAACAGTACTTCACTCAAGATGGCTTTCATTTTTTATCTTTTGGTGAGGCATAGGTTGGGGAGATCCTCTTCATCATCGCATGACGGTTCTTATCATCAACTAAGTGTGCTTGTATCGTTCTTTGACATGGAAGAGTAATGTGTTCAAGGCCATACTTTTCTTGTTTGTCCTTCATTTCAGACCACAAGGAATCAAAATGAGCACTAGAATTCATCTCGAGAAGAGTTTCGACGATCAGCTCTGCAAATCTCCTAGCACCAGACAATGTTTGGCATGGTGCTTCGATGGCCAATGCTAACTTCTCAGAAGACCCAATCACTTCCCTGACAAAAAGTATCCCAAGAGAAACTCTTTTTTTACTGAGCTGGAAACAAAGCCCTTGGATATTGGCTGCTGCATCCACATTGGTGTGTGCTGTCTCATATAGTGCCTGAAGGAGTGCTGGATATGTTGCCAAGCACGTATTGATGGCTGACATCCTGACTGTCTCTCTCGTGGGACACAGTCTTGGAGCAATGTTGAGTAGGCCTTCCCCCTGTAGGATTAACGTATCTACAATGTTAGCGAACTCAGCTCTCCTCTTGCTTGCTGCAAGGAGCTTGACTGCATTTTGAATAAAGCTGCGGGAGTTACGCAACAGTGGGATTACCTTTATAGGATCTTGCATAGCTGAGTTGAGGCTATGATTTAAGCAATGTACATACAATACCAGAATCAGATAACAGCCCTAGGGGCTGTTGTTATCTGATTCTGGCTTGAACTCCCACGCGAAGTCCCTTCATATTAGAAGCACCGTCATAACATTGCCCTCTGACGTTCTTGAAAGTCAACCCTTTATCACTAAAAAAGCCCTTAATTAGAGCGGTCAGTTATTCACTATTGGTGCTGACAGTAATACCAAACCAAGGAAGGACTCATGGTCACAGAACATGTCATCAACATATCGGACACTGAAAGAAACTTGTTCTTTCTTTGATGCATCTATTGTTTCATCAATAGCAATTGAGAATTTTCTATTTCACACTTCCTTCAGGACACTCTCTAAACTTCATTAGCCATAAACACAAAAATTTCAATTTGAATAATCCATGATGTAAAGGGCTTTGATCCCTTCAGAAATTTCCGCAGCTCGAGAATATCATTGGCCGTTACATCAAGAAGTGCCATGAAGTTACCCTCAGCTTGAGCATGCCCTCAGATTGCCTGCCCCCCTTGCCTTATAGATCATATAAATGGGAAAATAAAAATTTGTTCAGCGATCTACATAAGCGAGCGGGGGAGGGGGTGGAAGTTTCATCTTCTCCACATAAAATTTTGCACAGCATTCAAAATCAGAGTGGAGTCACTGGGGATGAAAGCCCAAATAATTTTACAAATCGGGCAGAGGGAATTACAATTACAGAGGCAGAGATTACAAATAGGCCACATTGGTCTACTGAAATAGGAACTACCCTCCCCTCTAGTTTTATGGCTTGTTTTTATGATGGGCAACTGTCTGAAGCAAATATTCTTGACTACGTGAGATTAGCTTTACAAAATGTAAATAGTTGTTCAATTTAACTTTTAAACTTTTCATAACTTATTCATCATGAGACCCCTATACAGGTCCCCAGTATATACAGGATACCTGTATACATTTCCTAAGCATCATCATATATGATGGTACAATATTTATTAGCCTAGGTCACAGTCAGGTAGATTTGCAGTAAATACCTTTGCAGCTCATTAGAGAAAATGTTAATGGGTTCATCTCAATAGACTAAAAGTTTATGCAGAAAGAGCCCTGACACATACCTTGGGTGAGTAAGGAATCTCAGGATTAGATGGTGCAGACTTAAATTCTCTGCCCCTGGGCAGACAGAATGAATACCACTCTCCAGACACGTCCTGAATTTAGAATTTTTGGAGGAGATGATGACACCAATTTCTTCTCTGAAATGATTACTCTACTGCTTTGTTAAATGCCACTTCTATGTGAAGTAACTTTCTTATCAGATGGGTTGCTTACACAAAATATTCATTGCCAATGAGAATGTGATGTATTAAAAATACTGCATTATGATGAAAAATATTCACATAAACTTCTAATAGATATGATGGAAAATCAATCAAAAAGTAATTATTAAATGCATCATTATTCAAATGTTGATCAGAACTTGTGATATTACCAAATATATGAGAGTATCTTCTCTTTCTACAACTTTTGTGTAGCTTAAGATATTAGGACCTAATTAGGACCAGGTACATTTAAATGAGGAATTTCCCTGGCAAAAATAAGCTCCTTTGTAGTGGGTAGGTGGGGTGTACAGGGATGGTAGTATGCCATTAATTGTAGTTAGCTGCACTTTACCTGCTCTTTACATTTCATGTAGGTCAAAGGAGTGGTAATGTAGTGCCTGCCCTACACTCGCTGGTCCTTTCTCGGCTATGCCCCACTTACCCCACCGCCCTATCCACCCTAGAGTATAAGGAAGGTGTAGTGTTATGCATGCTGTACTCTTGCTTGACCTTTTATGGTTTACATCCCAATTACCTTCCCATTACATGCCCTGAAGGATATGAAAAGGTTAGGCATACTCTCCTACCTCTACATTTCTACTGCCTGTGTACCGGGTGCTCCAACCTACCATTGCTCAAATCACGTGAAAGGATATGGGAGTGGTAAGCTACCATTCACTCCAAGCATTGAGGTGAGGAGAGATGTTGGGCTACCCATTGCCTACCACTGATTGGGCATATTTAAGAGGCAGTGCATGAATGAAATAAAAGCAGATGCCATAAGTAGGAGGGATCTGTGCATTCACCACATGAAAATCCTGTAGAGAATTAACAGTGCACCACGTGTGCACATGTCGTTCTAGTTTGATTAGATACAAATCTTCCTACAGTGATTTACAGGATACTGTGGGAAGAAAGAAGGGAAAACGAGAGTAGCAGCAAATACAAAAAGTGATTTGCAAAGATTAGGTTTTGCAGAGAGATGTCTCTTAAATGAAAAATTGAAAGAACAAATATTTCAAGCTATTGTTGCCACAAGATTTCAACATCCAGATGCCCTATGCTTTGAAAACTGGCAAATTTTACCCAAATGATGAAGGAAAGCAATACTTTGGCTGCATGGCAGGTATGATTGCTTAATTATTTCATAATTGTGTGTACACTTGTTCAGGGTCACTGCATGGCAGGTGGCTGAGTAACTACAGTTTTTTGTGTAAGGAATAATATTTTGTTCACATTTTTGCATTTCTTACTGTATTATGTGGAATTTCTGCATCAAATTTTTACACAAGCAATCATTCAATTCTGCAAAATCTGTATCAAAATTTTTGTCAGTCGGGAGGTAACTACAATTTTTCACCTGCAATGTCCTCATCCTTACCCTGGAGATGAGGATCCACCTCATACTTCTTAAGAGCTTGATCGTGTTTTATGAAAATTCATTTTATTTCTGACATAACTGAGAAATTTATATCACTGTGCTGAATATCAAGTAAATATATTGGAGATGAAACAGGTTGAAAGGCTTACTGCCGTCTTACCATTCCCCTACACTTCTAGGGTAGGGGAATGGTAAGACTTTGCCTAGTGCCTAGTGCCTGCCTTATCAAGGCAGGCACTAGGCACTAGGCACTAGGCACCCTCCACTACCAATGCTCTACTCCTCAGGGAGAGCATAGCATACCCCTGTCCTACTCTTCCCCTATGCTACTTGGGCATGGGTGCTATGCTCCACCACCCATGCCTTACATCCGAGGGAGGTGTAGATAGGTGTCAGCGAGGTGTTTCCCTACAGTTGCTCTACCAGTCCCCTACCCTTGGATGTTCCAAATTACCATCCCACTACCCCTGCTCGTCTGTAAGATATGAGTACCACTACCATACACCTTCAACCCATCATGTCATTTTCTTATCCTCAGCCTATACTTTTTTTGCCAGGGTGTAGTATTGGAAACATTGTTGATTAAACATAGAAACATTGCTTCTGGCATTACCTAAGAGATCACAGTCCAGGAATGAAGGTGGAAGGTGGTTCATTTTGTATATTTATGTCTGCAGAACAATACCATGGACTTTTCTCTCTAATTCGGTGGCAGTCAATACAGTGATGTTTGGGTGAAACCAAAAAAGAAGGAAGATGAAGTTTATCCACCTTGGGTGTTAGAATCATGGAATCTAGTTATTATTTTGACATCATGCTGACTAGTAGGTACATGCACAAGACAATAGTGTGCTTTTATCTAGCAGTGTTAATGGCCATGTACTTAGAATAAAACTCTCAAGAGTGATGGGTGATGAGAATTGGAAAAGGGAATGGGGTTGTTTACCATATTCTTTTAATTGCCGAATCTGATAGAGTTTGTAAAATAATAAAAAGACCGGTATTTTTCCATCTTTTGATCTGTCAATTATTTCTTGAGTTATAAGCGGTGAAAAACTGATGTTTTTAACCCTTTCGGAAAAGTGGGCGTGGCTTAACCTCTGACTTATATCGACTCCGTTCAATCATAACTGAGCCTGCCAAGCTACTCTACTTTATTGCAATGAGGAGGACACAGCTGACTCTGCCAATAGAAGTAGCTGTGAGAGTATCTGTGCGAGCAGACCTTCCGAGAACCCCCCTTCACTCCCTTCCCTTTCCAGAAAGCAGTCAAGGACGGGAGGAAAATGACGTCAATATTATCACAGCAGCTTTTTTGGTGGACGTCACCTTTTGCTTATTTTAGGATTTATGAGTGAATGGTTGTGGTTAGAAGATTAATTTTTTCACTATAATTCATTTTTCATTTCCATCTAACGATTTCATGTATGAAATTGCGACTTCAGTTCTGAGCAAACCATTCTCCTTTCAGAGAAATTGACAATAAATATGGAAAAGGAATTCTCAGAAGTGGAAAAAGGAAAATGAGTGACCTGAAAGCAATTAATCAGCTTTTAATTTATATGTGTATTATGGTTCATTGAAGTGCAGAAATAATACTTGTTAACTGTAACTTGTTAACGGCCCAAGTTGACCTAACCCAAGCTAGGTCAGCTTGGATCATGAAGTACGAAGTTGTAGGAGAAAAGAGGGAAAATAGGAAATGGAAGCTAACCTCAAAGTTGCTATTGAAAATATATCTGAAATAATCACTTTGTAAGGGAATATGGGAGGTTGTGGTGGCCTAGTGGGCCTATTAGTTACTCTACTGACTGGAGGGTCCCAGGTTCAAATCCCGGGCAAGAGCCTTTCATGACACCCTCACCTGAAATCCTCAGGATTCGATTTTTTGCATGTCAGAACTTCATATATCATGGAATCTAGTTATCTATAGGAAATAGAGGTGGCCCAGGGAAAGGAACTGGCCCCCTATCCTGAACGTGTGAATTTCACACACCAATTGCTTAGAACAGGTTGAGCTCTATCCTCACCTATCAAAAACCAACCTTTGGGTTGAACACTACATGTGTGAAGGGAATATGACAGTAAGAGGTGTTTAAAGTGTTTTACCTCTGTGGATGAGGAAATAAGTTGCCAGAAGCCTGTGGAGAATGGTTGGGAAATGGAATTTATGTTGCATATGGCTCAAATTAGTATGATACAATGCAAACATAAAGTTCTTACGTAATAGGTAGCAACTTTTCTATTTAACTTGGTTAAATCTACTCTGTGAAATTCCTTCTCCACAGAACCAACAAAGGCGACTAAACAAAGACATCCAGGTCATATTCAGTACTTTTCCATAAGTGTTCTCATTACTTCTGTATTGACACACATCCCCATCCTTCTGCTTAATGTAAACTGGTCATCTCTTTGGAATTTGTTTACTATGTGTACCCTCCAATTGATAATTCTAAGGATTAGTTTGGTTGAAAAATTTAACTTAGTTCCATTATCCTTGTCTGCTTTCAGTTTTGGCTTCTTCAGGATTGGAATCGAAACCTACTTCATTAAAGCTTCTGGTCACACCCCTACTTCATATACATTTTATAAAAAAAAACAAAAAATTGCTTCTTTCTATTTACCTCAAAGTCTTCAACAATTCCCCTGGGGCATTATATCCTCTGCCAGCCTTGTTCATCTTCATTTCACGCAGAGCTTTTTCCATCTTGCTATATATTAATGCCAGTCTCATGTTGTCTCAATTGATACCACATTCACTGTATATTTATGACAACACATCTAATGTCGCTGATATATTGTTCTTTAACATATACTTGCCATCTTGTCTGAATTATTCAGGTTTCATTAGTAACTTTCGAATGTAGTCTCTTAGTGCTTGGATTATTTTTCCTGTTGTGTCTCATGATAACTCATTAGTTTTGCCATTCTCTCCCCTCATCTCTCTCATTTTGAAATTTCTATCAATTCCTTTCTCCTCCACTATGCTTCCTTTACTTCATTACCGTCTTGCTCGAGTTCAATTGATTCTCTATAGTTATCATTTTTTTTCTTGAATCATTTTCAACCATTCCCTTCACAAAAAATGTTTGCTTAATTCTCAAGGTGTGAACCATTCTGATTATTCTTTCTACTTCTTTTATTATCTTTCTCTTCAGATTTTCTCCAACATGATGAAATGTTCACATTAATTGCCATTTGAAAAAAAATTCACCTGGACTGGGAATCAAACCAAGGACCTTTGGCTTTTCAGGCCACTGCGCAGACCACTATGCTACCCAGGATCCTTATTTCGCATGGAAAATTTTTTTTATTAAAAAAAATTGCCATCTTGATTCTCCCTTGCATTGCCATCCTTGATGGACCACGAATGCTCAACATCTAGTACATTGAACTTAGGTAAATTGGCATGCAAATTAGGGATCCTGGGTAGCATAGTGGTCTGCGCAGTGGCTTGGAAAGACAAAGGTCCGTGGTTCGATTCTTGGTCCAGGTGAAATTGGAGTTGGAAGCATGGTTGGAAGTTGATTTTATCACATCCTCACCGTTAATTTTGGTTTTAGCAGCAAATGCCTTCAGCTGAAATCTTTAATACTGACATTTCCAAATATGCCTTTAAGGCTAGGATAGCATCACAAATCATTACAAAACCCATTACCGCCCCTGTCCCATAGGTTTCATCACTTCATGAGCAATTGACAAAGTCCCAGTACCTAATCTCAAGCATTATTGGGCATACATGTGAAGGGACCCAGGATGTTTCAGAGATCGTGGTGTATTGAAGGACTCTAAAGCTTTCACACTAAAAGGTAATCATGATATCCTTCTTTATCAGTTTCTCATCAAAAAAGATTAAATAAAAGAACTTCACTAATCATTCAACATACATTTATTTATTTTAAATCTAAAAAATATCACAGCTTTCATGTGAACAGTATATATTTCAAAAGATAAATGCCTTTTTTGTGAATAAGATAAACAATGGTAACAGCCGTGAGTTCTTTTCCATACAACTTAATGTGCAATGTTAAAATTTCCAAGCCATAATCATAATTAAAGTATCGGCCAAAATTTCCAATTTCATTCCAATAAAAATACAATATTCCATAAATATCCATTATAATGTTATCTTTTTAGATTTTACACAATATTCTTTCAGACGCACATTTATTTAGCTTACACCATTTAATAGGAAGCATAGTTGGAAGTTGATTTTATCACATCCTCACCGTTAATTTTGGTTTTAGCAGCAAATGCCTTCAGCTGAAATCTTTAATACTGACATTTCCAAATATGCCTTTAAGGCTAGGATAGCATCACAAAAAATACGGACTTCCGATTTCCACAAAATGAGGGCACTGATGCATTTTTCATCACAAATATATCCACATCAACATTAGTGATATGAATCAAGTAGTATGTTAAGCCTTCAAATACAGATTTTCAGGATAAGGTAATTTACTTATAGAAGATAACAGTCAACAAATTTAATTCCCAAATTCATTGAAAACTAGCAGATTTGGTCATTAAGAAATTCCTTCAATCACTTGAAAAAATCAACTTCCAAATGATGAACAGGAGCCCATATAAACATTGATATAAAGCATACTCTTGTGATGTATGACCAAATCAATATTAACACCATTTTATTACATAAATGCCTGGTGACCAATATGTAAATGCACTTCTAATTACCCACTTAAATAAATACAATTTACATTTCTCAGATAATGCTGCAGACTTCAACACACAGAGATTTATTCTATTAAAAAGCATCAGGCATATGGATCTATCAAAGATGACTAACCTCAATTTCAATGAGACACAAAAGTTTTAAGGGATAACACTTTCAAATATTTTTCATTGGAATTCAAAAAAAATTGAAGAGCTGTTTCCAAATTAGATCCATTGACCCCAGTGCACTGAGATCAATATTAAGATCACCATTAGTCAACTAATTGAGAAGAATCTGGTACGCATGAGGCGAAAAAAGGGAGAAATGAATTTATATATTTTCCCTTTTCACAAAAGGAGAAAAATATATAAACATCAAACTAAAGTTTAACTGACTGAATTAAATTCGATGTTTAACATATGCCAATAAAATAATTAGAAGCAGCATACCCTGTGCATAGGTCTAAACAAAAGATTATCTACAGCAGTACCTCCTTTTGTGAATAATCTTAGCCATAGTTTAAAAATGAGTCTGGCATAACAAATGAACCTTTATTAGCCAGATACTAATTAAGAGAGTATTTAAACAAAGAACAGATTCCCAGTTATCACTTTCTATGACATGCCATAAAAACAGTAATATCCACACGACAACACAAATATATTGGCCAATAAATAAGAATACATAGGATAACTTTTTTGTGAAGATTATCTTTAAAATCTCACAACCATCATGGAAAAAATAAGAAACTATAAACTTTTCAGGGAGGCTATAAATAAGTTAGCTTAAGAGATAGTATCAAAGCAAAGAAAAATAGTTCAACACTGTTTTAATATTGATTACTGGTATTTTTGAGCCTTGTGCATTTATAATCATCTCTTGTGATACAATTTTGCATAAATACCATTTGTCGTTCATAATCCATTTCAAACAGGGTCACCATCTCCTGGCCAGAACAATCAACATTTTGGATTCAACAGCACTGATTTTGTAGCAATTAAAGGTGTTTCCAGTCAAAGTACCTCAACCCATTTAATGCTAAATGACAGTGATGTACATCTACATCTATGTTTTACCCTGTAAGCTGCCGCAAGTGTGTGTGGCAGGGAAGGAGAAACAATGAAATATGCCAAAAATTAGGTGCCATAATAAAGCACTAATGTTTCCAGCTCCAGGTCACATACTCAGCTAACATTGGAGGCAAAAAGTTTCAAGTCAACCCGCAACAAGGCAAGATGTAATTAATATCCAGGAAGAACTTGATGACAAGCTGCGTCAGGGTCAAGCTAGGGAAACAGGAATATGCCCTATAAGAAGAGAAATATACTCACAGTGCTTTGACGAACTTATCCGCCAAGTGACAATAAACTGCTCTGAGAGAGGTCTACTACTACTTCGAGTCCGGGATGAAACTCAAATGACAATAGCTGCATATCAAGCACTCTATCAAAGCAGCATTGCTTTTGGAATGAGGAAAGCACTGCAGAGTACACAAGGTAGAGGGGACATGGAAGTTGAATTGGAAGAAATGAAGAAAGAAAGAGATTTGCTGGAAAAGCAGCTGTCAGATTTACGGGCTAAAGCAGAACAAGCTGAGAGAAGAGCAACAGAGCAACGGTTGGCAGAGGAAAAGAAAAATGCTGACGAGATTCTCTTCCTCAAAAAGACTAATCAACAACTAAAGGCTCAGCTTGAAGGGCTCATAGCACCGAAGAGGTAAATATGTATCATCAAGGGAAACTTATTTGCAGTCTGTATGCTGTGTATCACTAAAAATGACTGACTGACATTACAATGTTAACATAGACCAGCAAGGAAGAGGTGATAGCAGGCTAGAATATCACGGCTAACACATTGAGAACCGTTCAGACCCATCAATTCATGCCCGTCAAATCTAATTATATCATATGAATCAGCAATAGCATCAGTGATCATTCAACATCATTCATAATTCATAGATGCGAGTATGAAAATCTGAAAGAACTTCTGATCCTGATAGTCAAAGGAAACTAAAGAAAATATTTGAGTGTGTTTGAAATTATTGTAGCAGAAAATATGTAGGATGAAAAATTTGAAAGCTGCAGAGAATTCAGAGAAACAAAAATCACTCATGTGCCACTGAGCTTAGCAAATATTATTATATGAAAATGGAAGATTTTTATCATGAATAACTTAAAATTAAGGATATCCAATTGTAGGATATCATATTGAATTATTAAGAGGTTGATATTTTGGACAATATTTTACACATGTCCAAAATTGGTACAATATGTTATGCTACTTGGCTGATGGACATTTTGGCTCTCAAGGCTAAAGAAAATGATTTTTTGGGACTTGATACTAAACTTCTGAATGGAGTACAATAAATGAAGCTTTGGAATATAAATGATAATCATCATTTTACCTGAGTAAAGGTTAGTTGTGCCACTTTGCTACATCTTAGGTATCGTATATGTATTTCTCTTAGAATACTGCTTGTGCCTGGGTTAGCTGACCATATTCTTGGAATGGGCCATTTTATACCTATTTATGATGCAGCATGATGCACACTGCTCAACAATTTCCTCGCGGTAATATTTTTCAGAACCTGATACTTTGCCACAGGTCCACTATTCACCAGTATCTAATGCCATTTATAGTGCATTTCTTGAAAGCAATTTGAACAGTCCATTTCTGCTGGCTCACTGTGACAATTCCATCCTCAGCAGCCACGCTACTGTACTAATCATGGAGTCATCAACATTGGCCATTTAAATACTTCAAATTCATTGTTGTAAAGGTAGGTTTTAAATGGGATTTACGGAGAGAGACTATGGGAGGAATACTAAATCACCACACACCATTCTCTTTGACAGGGATGGGGAAAATATCGATTCACCATTTAAGACATATTGAGAGGATGCCCTGATTCTGGTCGCCAAATGTCCTCAGCAAGTGGGGTGTATGTCACATGCAGTATGCCTGTATTGTGGGAGTTGTACCTTGTATTTCTTTGCGCAAATTATGGTGGCAATCTTTTGGGCATGATAACCAAAAGCTTACTTATCATGACTAAGGGATAACCTGTAGTTTTACTGTGTAGTATCTGCCACAGTTAACCTGAATCATTAAGCCGGCACAAATATCACAGCAAGAATATAGTCTTGAGCTAGTAGAGATGGGAAAATGTACTATGGAGGTTATGAAGCTCACACTTTCTGGGTCAACTGACATTTTTGAGAATGGTTAGACTGTGAAGGCTCACTTAGCATAGTAGAAAATAACCCACAACCATGGTGGGAGATAGAACTTTCAAGTTGCTTAAAATTTTGTCACTACTTTACACAACATAATAGCAAAATATTCAAAGTTGTCAACTGCCGCTAGCCAGAGCCTTCATCCAAATGCATCATTCTCAGCAACAACGCCTGCTGAACATATTTCCTTAGGCTTATTGATGCTGAAGAATCAAAAAAGTTTTCAGAACAAAGCTAAACATGATTTGGCAAATAGTGAAATCATCAATACAGTTATAGTGTTTGTCCCATATCTATTCCCACATGATACCCGACTGGATTTTTAACATGAAAACATCATCATGATCGATAACTCTCAAAAGCACAGCAACAATAAAGGATTACCACTCCAACATTTAAGTTTTCATTAGTCTACAGCTTTCAACCTATGCTGAAAGTAACAAAACAATTTGGATTCTTAGCAGATATATGAAAGAGTCGAGTACCCCAACATGCCAACTCTATCAGAAAATATAGACGCACAAAAAGATGTGAAGATGGCAAACTTTATGAAAATAATGTCTCACTATAGCAGGGCCAAGCATCAATGAAATGAGGTGAGTGAGATATTTTCGTTAATATTGGGCATGCACATTAAAATTTCACCATCTACCAATGGTACCCTTTGATTGGTGGAATCTAGATTAAAATAAAAACCATACACATTCTCAAAAGATGCCACAAGGAATGAAAAATGGATTGAGAGAGGATTACAGATGCCCAAATAATTACTAATCTTTTACACGTACATTCACTGACAAGAAACAGCTACAGAAGATGACACGGATAAACAATTACCTAGTGTATAAGGGGGAGATGTATTGACCAAGGGCTCAAAATGCAATAACCACTCATGAAAATCAATATTGCAATGAAAGGAGAAGCCTCATATGCAAATTTAAAACAGAGGTTTCTTTTAATGCCTAGTACAGAATATTTCACATTGATCTGATATTAAACAATGTTATGAAAAAATGCAAAACCTCTATTAAATAACACTCAAAAGCAAGGTTTCATGCCATTCACTCTTTTTTGGCTAATATTTCTGCCTCTCTCTTGTCCTCCTCTGATAAGTCTTTATCATTCCATCCCCAAACCTCATGTGTTCCATCACCCGTCCTCTTCACTCGCCTTTCAATCAAGGATGTGGGCACAGTCTTGAGATCGTACGCCCACCCCAGCCATGCAAAGAAATCAATGAATGCTGTTGTCGTGTTGTTTCTGTAATTACCCAACTCGGCTGTTTTGTAGTCCCAAGGAAAGACATGATGGTAATTATGCCAGCCTTCTCCAAGGGCAACCATTGCAACTCCTGGATTTTGTGCAGGGTTTATAGTCCTAGAAAACAAAAGTTTCACTGTTAAATATTGAAGCAAAACGAGAAAAAAATGGTACAATTAAAAAGCATGATTACACAGCATGTCGAGTAACATAGACTACAAGATTTTTCTGTATTCTGTTTGCTTTCATTTCAGGCTAAGAAGCGCAACACATTGAATACACCTACCAAAGGAATTATTTCATTCATGGCTCATAAACCAAGACCCAAAAGAAATTTGAACCATGGGATTATTAACTACTTTTGTTTCCTCTTTAAAAGCTAACATAGAGCTGGAAGTATATTAGGTAGAGCAATTATTACTTTGAGAGATGTCAATTTTAACAACATAGAATATATTTAATGAATATCAATACTAGTTTAATAAATAAGAATATTATTTGTGGTGACTGAACAATGCAAGTTTATATTTGATCAAATGACTCACATTAATATTCAATGCCTTCTTTTACAGAACTGTTCAAAGTAATATATAGGTCACCAATCCAAATTACAGAAGCCGACAGACCCACACTCAATGGCTCATGAGGTCCACCATCTATCCAAAAATGCAAAATGATGTCCATGGAAGACACCCTGGCCTGTTATCATCCCTGCCATACGCTCTTGTGGCAGCTTTCAGAGAACAAAATAGATGTGGACGAAGGCAAGTAGATACGGCTTTATCTGATTTTATATATTATGGATTCTGGTTGTAACATTATTTTCAACTCGAGCCAGTTTTTCAAAAGCCAGTCAAATTCATTTTAGATTTTTAAAATGCTACACATAAAACGTTATCAGCATAACCAGCTATTAAAACAGCTATCAAAAAAGGTGTAGACCAAAGTTGCCATGCACAACTTTTTAAAAGGCCGAATACTTCATCTTCACGAGCTAAATAAAAATTATATCTGCAAATATATAGTAACCTAATACATAAGAGACTCCTATATGAAATTGTCTCAAATCCAGCCAAGCAACAACAATATGATACCAGACTATATTTTTCACTTACCGCATTGAGAAAAGCTCAATGCACTTCTAGCTTTATCATACAATGTTGAGGCATTCTCATTGTCTCATTGAATCAATCATGGAAACAACTTAAGGTACAACTTACTTGTCATATGGTTTGTTTCCCCAAAAGTGAGCAGCACTGTTGACCAGCCATGTTGCGTTCAAGGTGAATGCATACCGAAAGAGTGTTGCCACGAACCAAGAGCAAGTAAAGGTCTCACCCCAAAAGTACATGGGGACAAAAGTTGGCACCACGAAGCAAGCTAATATCATCAATGGAATGTAATACCTGAAATATATAGTTATTTTATGAAGAAACTCTACTAAGTAAAGACTAGGACAAGCTAATCTAAAATACAGCAGCATAAAAGATAGGCATTTACTTTTTCTGAAACATCAGTAGAGAGTCGGCTTCAAGGTCTGAGAGGTCGATTCCTTTCCCTTTCTCTTTAACACTGGGATGCTTCCGACAGAGCAACCATCCAATGTGTGAAAAGAAAAAACCTCTCTTGGCATTATGTGGATCAGCATCTGTCTCCGAGTACTTGTGGTGGACCCGATGGTCCCGAGACCATTCATAGGCAGAATTCTGAAGCAAAAATTTCACATGAAAATTCATTGCTTTTGTTTCTCCATGACAAGAAGAAACCAAATCATGACAAAAAAGAAAGAATGTATGCATTTTCATTGACAAAATTAAACTGGCTCACCTGAAATGCCAGGGTGTTCAAGACAATCAGGATTAGTCGTAAAGGCCACTTAGCTTTGTATGAGCGATGGGACCACAGGCGGTGAGCTCCAGCAGTAATGCCAAGGCCCCCACCTTGAAACAGAATAAATGCTGTGGGAGACAAAACAATATAAGCTGTTAAATACAAGTAAATTAGATGCAATAATAACATGAGCGTTTAATTGGCTCACAGAAATTCCAGTACAACGATTAAATGAACTAATACTCACCCCAAATCACAGTTAGTAACTTAGCTGAGGTAAGCATCAAATAGAAACCATATAAAGCTGCTATGTGAAGGTAAGCGAATAGAATGACATTGCGCCAAACAATTTGTGCCTTAAATTCATATTTTACGGGTTTGGTCTCTTTGTTTTCCGTTGTAGTAGTCTCCGTCAAATCTTCTTCAAATAAAACCCCAGTGGGGCTGGTAATATTCGGTGCCATGATCACTCTGAAAATTGTGACGAAATGAATTAAAGGATCTCATCACACAACTAAGATACGCATACGCATTGATTAGAAACATACTTATAAAATATTCATAACAAGTTTTTATTAAAAAACCAAGGCGTTTACTTTCGGTTTAGTCAATGCTGGAAGTAAATGTGTAGTTACGACTACCAACAACTTATAACGTAACAGAGGAATACCAGATCCGAGATTTTATATATAATTTTATTCATAATGGATACAAAAGAAAGGTATATACGGCATAAGGAAATAAATACACTGAAGATGGTGCACAAAATACTAATCACAACAAAGGGAGCCCATTAAACACGCGAAAACATTACACGCAAAACATAGTGCAAAAATTTACAATAACAAGTAATAATCTACGCGTAAGTATTTGTAATTAAGTAGCAGAAAATTCGCAAAGGAAAAATATGCTTACCATGTAAGTATATTTGCAGCAGAGAGTAAGTATAGCAGCTCGGTATAACCACGACCTTTTAAAATTGCACGAATTTTAAAACATTTGGTTTAACATTGCGATCGATAGCCGAATATTTCGAAGGAAGTTGTATTTTCAACCCTTGGGGATTTTAAGCGCATAATTGTTGAGTTCAATGCACGGGTTGCCGGCATCTCAGAAATTACATAACTGCCATAACAACCCCGTATTCCATACGGCGCTTCTGCTAGCAAAATAAAAACAATAGAGCAACTGACAGATGCATCCCGGAAAACAGCTGATTGGGTACGAATTGACAACGAAGTGTAAAGAAAAAAACCCTGCTATTCTGCTCATTCTGGAAGTACTTCGTAAATTGCCAAATGTGAGATCCAACCATAGCTTAGAATTATAAGTATTTTGGGGCACAATCGCAATGACAAGAGAATAATAACCACAGAGTTAAAATTATTTTATCTTAACAAGTCGTGTAAGCGCTGAGAACCTAACCGGCATAGGGTTAATATCATAGAAGCGCTAGTAATGAAAGCATGAATAGTCTTTAGACATAAATAAGAAACAGTGCAAAATGTACTAGTGCTGTTTCTTTAACGAGTAAAATATCTTTTTGCTCGGTAACAAAATTATCTACTTTGTTACCGTCGACCTTTCACTCCAGTGAATAGTCAATATAAATTAATCTTCTATTCCTTAAATAATTTACAACCTGCCTCATGCATGAAATAATTTGAATTGACAATAAAACACGATGACAAAAGTTAACTTAGGGTATTCAACTAATTAGGGTATTCAACAGGCTCGAAATATGCCTTCAATTAAGGACGAAGAAATAAATGCAGAAATTACCAACACCCACGCGTGGTTAATGCCAAAAATTACGATTTGCATTTTCTGACTCCTCGAAAGCACAAACAAATTTAAGTAAAAATTCATACTGAAATGTCAAACTTACCGATTTTTATGAAACCCGCTGAAATTTCCACAGGTGAACACTTATAAATCAGTAACAATTAAAACTACACACCAGCAGATTCACACCAATCACTTGAACACTGGAGCACTGTAATTCAGTGTTAACTGTATAGCCACCGTCCAAAATTTCGGCCGGAATCTCGTTATATGTCGTCAGTAGATAGTTTCAGTCAATGTTGATAGCTATGAGCGACGTAGAAACACAACTGATTAGCCCAAGAAGCTTCACAGATGATATCTTTGGTGCGACGGAGGGAATCAGAGACCTAAGCGGCGAAGGGTTCCGCTTATATTGGAGACCGGTGAAGATTTGATCCGCGCGGCTCACGTGTACATCGCCCGAGAGATCATGTGACCTCTTTGGTGGCGTGATGCCGTTTGCACCTCACCTCATTCGTGAAGAAACTCGCCAGTAGGGAGGTTCTCCGCGAACTTCAGCTCCTAAACTTGACGAATGATGAAACGGCTGTAGGGCATTTCATTTCCGCGCAGATTACGAATATTTTTCTACGATCATTATTTTTATTCAGCTTCACATTCGCGTGGGATATATGAAACGGATTCTTTATTTTTAATCGCTCTTTCCTTCAGGGTTTAGGAACTTTTTTTGGCTGAATATTAAACTCATAATAACTTCATACTAATCTCCAGCCTTGAGTACCGTTAGGTGTAAGGTGATTCCTAAGGAACCATTTCAAACCAGGAGAGGAGTTCGCAGGATTTTGATTTGGGCGTCCTCAACTGTTGGCGAACCAGAACAGGGAAGATTTATGAAAACTTTTTTAGCTTTACTCCGCCAAATTTTAACGAAGAAGGCGTATTACTGGGCCAATAACGACCTGAATTTGAATAATTAGCATGGATTTTTCAGCGTTATAAACCTACCGCCGCCCTTTTTTTTATTGAGCGTACGGATGCAGTTTTCTGAATGTCGATTACTTCCATTTTTAATCGCAGTTGGAAAACATATTCCTTCATTCTTAGCAGTATGTTTTAATAGGATCGAATTCTTGGATCAGGCCGCGTCAACTGCTGATGAAATATTTTCTTCCGATGTGCGTGGACTAGTCTTGCGTTACGATTTGACGTCACCACCGGGGCAAGGAAAGGAAACGATGCGGACCGTTTCATTGTGTTTGCTGTTATACGGCCCTGCAGTACAAAGGGGGACTGGGGCGTTATCGAGGCAAGGAAGAGTTGAGGTTTTGCTCTTCACCAGACGTCGTCATGCTTTGAGTTGATGGCTGGAGTGATGCTCTAAGAATTTCTGGTGTACAAATTATGTTAACTTAGTCATACTAGGATTAATTGGACGAAATTAAGGATTCATTCTTCTTGCCAACATTTCAGCAATACGTGACCCTTTTTTCACACTAAATGAAATCGGAGTGGAGGAGAGGTTCTTGAAGTTGGAAAACTACAGTATTAAATTGATTTGAACAATATCGCTTGAAGTTGTTCTCTAAGAATGGGATTCCTAAAGTCGAATACCTTAACATCCTATTACGTTTTCACACAGCAGTAAATCTTAAGAAAATCTATTAGATCGAAATTAGAGGGGATGCACATGAACTCGGAGTCGGCACAATGCTTACTTAGGCAGATTTGGAGCTTCGTTATGATGAATTAGTAATTATGAAGAGAAAATGACCGACTGTCAGTGCCATTTGGGCCATTATAGATTGTTGGGAATTTGGGTAGCTAGGATTATTTTCTGGGAACGTAGGACGGGTGGGGAGAAGTCCGGCATCGGCGTTCCTATTAGCGAGAAGCGCCTAGAAGCCATCGATTTGACGTCGCACCCGACGGACGGAGCAACTCCTAAGTGTGAAGTACTCCCCGTGCAGCACAAGCGCAGGGACCGGCGCGCCACAAGTGGTGATTTTTCATTGATACGCCGCGGCGTGTCAATGGAAAATCACCACTTCCGCGATTCGAACTAAGGCCGATTATATTGAGTGGTGGCTGGTGTACTGGCTTTACATCTCGAGGGCCCGAGTTCATATCCCATCAGGGCAAAGATTTTTCAATGTTAAATCCGTCTCCCTGGAGTACTGTGTGGAGAACATTTCAATTCAGCACTCTGTCATCGAATGGAATGTGAAATATTGGCACCTTTCATTAAGAGCAGGCGAAGGCTGATGCCAGGTTTCCCTCCACCATTTCTCAATTCACGAAACCCCTCCTATTCCCAGATACCCGCCTTGCTCAAGAGTAGAAAACTCGGCGGCCCATCGTACTTTGCATTTTGTCAATGGCAATCGTAACTTCTACTTTTCAATTTACCGAACGAAGGACATGGAACTACCGCGAAATATCATCCATATCTAGTGATCATATATTTACAGTTCGCTAAAGCTATATTGGAAGGGTTGAAATCTCACGTTCATTTATCATAGCATATGTTTGTCAGAAACAAATTCGTTGTTACTTTTACAGGGCGGAAATAGTATGGAAGGGTTTTATTTCACCACTATAAACATCAAATATCTAATGTTTTTTCTTGTGCAGTCTTGCAACCTTGAATTGAGGCTGGATATTTCGCAAATCTCCAGCCTCGGGGCGAATACAAATTTGCCCCGAAAGTTTTCCGAAAAACAAGCACGTAGTCTCATGTACACTGACAACAAACAATTTAAAATTGACCAAGGTCAATATGCCGTGACTGCAAAATGATGGATTTCTCTGGCACAACGCAAAGCCCAGAGAAGGGGTCCGTCCTCCGTTGGTTATAGCTCAATGATGAGAGCCTCAACCCGCGCGGGGTGGCAGGTGTGGGCTACTGCTTCGCGTGACGGAAACGGCACGCGTGCTGCTCGACAATACGGCTACCCCTGGGGCCCTTTTGTCTCTACCGAATCGGGCCCCGCGCGACCCAGCATGAGCTTGTGGGGGAGAGACAGACAGTGGTGGAGTGGATGACTAGCTAGACGGTTGGAAAGAGGGGGTCCAGATACCATTGAAGAACCATAGGTAAGGGGTGCGTCGGTGGTTGTGCTTGGTTTGGGTCTAGCGCAGTGGTACCCAAACTTTTGTTCGGAGGGCTAGAGTGCAAGTACCCCAGGGTATGCGTGCCAATTTGCTGCTAATTTATATCATTTATTTACATTTTTAAAAGAAATGTTTAAATAGTATCCTGGTCTACATTTGTATGCGTTGCGGAGAGCACTTGGATGACAGTTTATTTTCTCCCGATGTGCGGCGACTAGTCTTGCGTCCGTCAGATGGAACGCTCAACCGTGGATCCCCAGGCGCCTTTCGCTAAGAGAAGGCTTATGTCTACGCCAGGTTTCACTCCACGACTCCTCCATTTCTTGATAATTTCCTACCAAAATCCAACACAAAGATGCATCCTGGTGTTAAATGTAGTTATGGGGAAAATGCTCTTTAGAGGTTTCACCCAAATAACTCACCTATCGGTTATACCGATAGGCCTCACCGGTCGCGGAAGCCAGGCTGGTAAAACACTATTCTGACCACTGTAAGGAAACGGGTTCGCATCCCGCTCCGGGCATCGGTGTTGTGTTTTTCTCAAGTTTAAAGATTAGATTAGACAGTGCAATGTAGCCTTGGCAATCAGAGCACCTAAAAATTCAGTCCAAATATCATGGACTACCAATCGGCGGGCAAACGCTCAACCCTCAGAGATGCCGCGCGAACGATTCCGCGCACTTTAAACGAGTCAAGTGAGACAATCCGCATCTGGCTGCTTGCGTACCGTTCACAGGACTCAATTGCAACGCTTGGTAGGCTCGTTATTTACATATTTGAGAGGCGACCGAGAATCATATGCGGTTACATGAAGCGAGAACTCTTGTTACTGAACACAAGCTGACAAGGAGTACCTAGTAGCCACCTACGTGCTACCAATACCCATTAACTCCTCTGAGAGAACTTTTTAGGAGCTAGTCCCTTCGCGGGGCATTTCATATGTTACGTAACGCTGATTTTCCTCTTTTTAGACCCTATCTTACACCGATAAAGCTCTATGACTCCCTCCTATAGTACATAACGCTGCTTATGAACCCTCTAATTTGTTGAACGACGAAACAGACAATTATTAAACATTTTAAATTTAGTATTAGTAATATTATTTATTCCCTAATTATGATGCGAATCGTTATTATTTTTTGAACAAGAAATGAATAGACTGTTAAATTCATTTAATGATCCTCCCCATCAGTGGTGCATTTTACTGTTGCCCCCCCCTTTATCGTTTCATAATTTATGAACGGCGCCAAACGGTATGTATAAGACATTCTTAGACACCAGAGGGAGCGTGGGTTTCGCATATCTTCTATTTCTTTATCTTACCCTCGGTTGTTGTTTTTTATACCGTTGTATTAATAATTGGGAATCAAGTTGGTCAGGTGACTAGAGTACTGGCCTCCCATTCCGCAGGCCCGGGTCCGATTCCCGGCAGTGGCGGGTTTTCCGGTGGCTAACTGATCCCTACTTGAGTGCCTAGTGGATGTCATTTTAAGTTCAGTACTCCGTACGTCGGATGGGACGCTAACCCGTGGTCCCCTTGGCGCCTGTCGTTAAGAGTAGGTTGATGACGACGCCGGGTTTCTCACCTCCCTTCCTCCATTACCTTAAATGTTCCTACCGTAACCCAACTAGATTTAGATTTGTAAAGGGCCGGTATGATAACCTTATTAGCGTAACTAGTCTATTAAATGAATTAAATTGGGAATCATTGTCAGATCGCAGGTTGAAATTTAGACTTAATCTCTTAAATAAATTCCAAGACCATATTTTCAGTGATGATGCTAAAAATATTTTGCGGACCCCAACTTACTATGGTAGACTGGACCATAATCACGAAATTAGAGAAATAGATTGCCGAACTGACAGATTCAAATGTCCTTTTTTCCTCGTACTATTAGGGATATGAATAACGGTAAATATATCCAGTACGAGTGTAGCAATGGATAACATTGGTAGCTGCATGTTGGTATAAGGACTTAAAGCTAACCCAACTAACAGCATGTTTTTGCATGTATGCTTTGCTATTTTAATTTTTAATTACAAATTTTATGCATGATATGTAGTGCATGTTTGGTGAGAGTTCACCCCCTGCCACACACCTTTATGGTGGCTTGCAGGGTATTATGTAGATGTAGAACTACCCACCTATCCTAAAAATGACGTAAATGACCTCAGCTGCCGGTCGCCTCCACTGAATAACCAACCAACCAACTGTACTACTTTTGAAGTGTCAAGCAAGTTCTGCACTCCAAGGGTACAGCAGGGAGAGGGTTTCAATTAAGGATGGGATTGGAATGGGATACTGGGAGGGGGAGAAAAATGAGTCGGCTTCTCAGCTCACATCCTACCAAACCGACAGTGGATTTAGAATTCTCTCTGCGGTGGGGAACCAAATTCTTCTCTGAAGTATCTGCCATTGCCGGAATTTAGGCCCTGACCTTAGGGTCGGTCACCACTGACCATAGGATTTTAGGTCACCACACGTGGCCGATCCCCAGCTACCTGTTGTTAGATCGGGAACACCTGGAAACCTAAAGGTGGTAGGTTCGAGTCCCGCATCGGGTTTGATTCTGGCATTTATCGTAAGATCAGGCCCAGGGTAGAGGGTTCGATATAAAATTAGCCACTGGAGGAAATCAAATGTCACCTGCTCTAAGTTCGCATATTATACTACGTAGGGATCGGGTTGGTGAAACAGCTAGAATACTGGCATCCCACCCCGAGGGCCCGGGATCAGATGCTGTCAGTAGGATAGATTTTTTTATTGGTATACCAACAGTTGTGGGATACAGTCGGGTTGCACCAATTTGGCAAAACCGATAACTAGCAATTATTTTAGTATGGCAAACCAGTTGTTAAGATAGCACTAATTTAATATTTTCATTAATTCTTTGAAACACTTGTGATATAATAATTAGTTTTGAGTTCCTCTTACAGTGTTATTACTTGAGTGTTAAATACACGAAATATCCTACTACGTCCAAGTATATTGCTTAATTAAACAATGTTTATTAAACGGTCATCAGGGCAGAGAACCGGTTGGAAAAGTATTTGAATACCACCGCTGTATATCACTTCCCCACTTGAGTTATGCGTATAGACAAGTTCAGTGCACCGTCAGTGGGATGGGACGTAATACCGTGGACTCCTCGGCGACTTTCGTCAAGAGTAGAATAATGCCTTCGCTGGGTGTCCCTTCACCGCCTCTCCGTCTCCTGAAAAACCCTGCTGTACCCAAATAACACAACTATCCTAAAGGCACAAATGACCTTGGCCGCCTGCCCCGAAAATCTACTACCCTCTACAAAATGGCGGCATCGTGAGGGGTGGAGAGAGGAAGGAGGTCCGAGTGACGTCACACAAAGATACCCTCATCATCTAATGTATTTTCAAGTCTCTATCCGCGTTTAAAAGCGCTTCAGACCTTGAGGAAAGGTACAAGAGTGGGGATAGAAGTGCGAAGAGGAAGGCTGGAGAGAAACCCGGCGTCGACATTCACCTGATCTTAACAAAAGGCGCACAAGGGGACTACGATATAACGTTCCATCCGACGGACGGAATTCTGAACTCGAATGCCCTTCATAAAGCATTCAAGTACCAATTTTTTAACCCACTTCGATTGTAGGATTAAGCTCGATATAATATCAGACAATGGAGCAAACCAAATATTACGACCTACGGTACGTTCTCATGCAACAAAACGGCAGAGGTGGAGTTGGTGAAGTGGCTAGAATACTGGCTTCTCAGTTTTACCAATGAAAAATATCTTCCACTGCCGGGATCGGGGCCAGTGCTCCAACCAATACACCAACCCTACCCCCGCACGTCTCGAATTAATTTTTTCCTTTTAAATGTGAAAAATGTTCGGGGAGGCGCACGTGTGACGCGAGCATTTGTGGGGAAGGGTCGGGAGTTTTGGCACAAGGCTGGGGAGGGGGCCGGAGGAGACGCAATTGAGTGTCTCGCCGTTCGTGGTCCTCTCCAACGGCAAAGAGGGGCGAGGGAAACGTTTCATCGCGGGGACCATGGCGAGTTCATGCAAATTTGCTGGCTGGGCCTAACGCGGGGAGGGATGTGCTTTTCACGGTGCGGTAAAACGAACATCCCGGCCATATGTGTGATGCCCGCACTGTTCGTATATGGTCATAATTTCCAAAACTCAACCTCCCTTGCCCTTCCCAAACACAAATATGTAGTGCAAGATCCTCAGTGTTCAAAATCGTGGAAACCAGGATACATTGACGCACTCCATTCAAAAGCTTTTTTGTGAGTAATGTATTGACTGCAAACGAGAAGTCGTATATTGATTTTTTCATTCATTTCATAATTATTCATACATTGTATAATTGTATGGGTTTCATTTTGTTTCTATTATCTACTGTTTCCAGAATGAATAATTATTTAGGATTAGGTTTGTGGCTAGAGTACTCTGGGGGCCTGTGTTCGAACTCCAGCAGTTAATGAGAATTTACATCGGTATACCGATCCCTACCGATGCCTTGAGCTCTTTGTGGAGAGCTCTTTGAGTGCAGTATTCAATTTCTCGGACGGGACGTTAGGCCCATGTGCGCTTTTCGTTAAAAGAAAGCTTAATCTGACTCCAGTTTTCTAGTAGCGGTAGATATGGGTTTTAAGCGCTCTATCGGCCAAGGTTATTTTGCACAGTGTAACGTAATACCTTAATCCTGAGACAAACTTGAGACCTGAGACAAACCACAAGTCAACATATATCCTGTAGTCGGGATTCCAACTCGCGATCTTTGGTTTACTAGTCCGGCGCGTTATCGACCTAGCTACCGCAGCTGGCATCAGGATTCTCTTCACCCCTCCACAGTTCCTTGAAAACATCCTACCCCACCCAATTACCCACCTATATTTTATGGCAAAAATGAACGTTGTGTCGGACTCCTTACCCGATCAAGTAACAAATTCATTTCCATTTTTAAAACTGCCGGGAGTGTTTCCATTTGTTATCTATTAACAATTTTGCACGAGAAGGACGTAATCCTAAAGTTGCATTAACGTGGGAAATTCTCTGCTATAGTTATGTCGTTCGCGGTCAACTTAAGGCCATTGAGGCCTTTCAGTAAGGAGCTAACGGCCAATTCGACCTGTTGGTAGTTTAAGGATGGGAATGGTTAATAAACACTAATTTCTTGGCTATAAATTAACATAAAAATGTATATATTAATGGAATAAATCATGATGAAAAATTTTAGAATGCAAAATATGCAGTTTTTTATTATTCTGTGCTAACAACTTATGCTTTCTTTTACCATTCGGTCACTCGCGACCCTTTGGTTGGCGAACTTGAATCCCTCCAGTTCGGGGGAGAAAGCATTCTTCAAAGGGTTTCCGAGGAAATTCAGCTGTGGCATATGGGCTGAAAAATGTTATGCTTGCTACTTTCTGATAAGATTTTATGAGGCTCATCCAATAGTATAAAAGTAGGAAGGGCAGGTCGACTCTATCAAGAGTACGCCGCGACGACCGGAAGGTTATTCTAGAAGAAAGTTCTTTGATTTTGATTCTGTCTCGGTCACTGGCAGCTCGTTAGCTAGGAATAACCCCTCTTAGGCACTTCCCGGGTTAAAGTAATCGGATTACTGAGCGTACCTTCGTCCCAGTATTTTACAATTCATGACGATTTATCAGTGACTAGGTACTATCATTTATGCGCGGGAAAAATATGCTCAGAAACGATTTTAACTCAATATCCGAGGAGTCTTTATAGGAGCGTTATTATACGTAGTAAAATTCGTAAGATTATAGTCATTATTCAGAGTTTTCAACGCAAACTTTGAAGTACGACCCTGAATACTTTGGAAAGATAAATAAATACTAAGGCCAAGTTTTATATTAAGTATTATATAACTGGGCCTAAGTAATCTAACCCGAGTTTATGCGTGGATTAAGTGTGTAATATCAAATAGTGCTACACTTTGTTTTTACATAAATTATCGTTTCTACAGGTTAATGTGAGAATACTTTATACATCAATAAATTTTCATCCTGTCCAGTTATGTGCTTTGAAATTTTTTATGGTGATATTGTTACAATAATGCCAATCAGCGATATTGAAACGCTTATATTTTGGAAGGCTGAATGCATGAAAATATTTCTGGATAAATCTGGATAGATTCTCTTTGCTGGATAAATTTACGTGAAGCCTAAACGCTTCAGAGTTGTTTAATTCGTTCAATCAAGAAACTCTGTTAACATCTTATGCTGCTCACAGCCCTTCTTTAAAATATATTTCTCTGACACCTGAAATTATATTATCCTTATGCTACTGTTACCCTGTAGACGCGACCGGCAGCAGAAGAAATTTCATCTTCATCTACATAATGCTCTGCGAGCCAGGTTGTGTGATAGGGCCTTAAAGATTACCGTGCGTGCACTACTTACATGCAATTAAGAAGTAAATGTTATTACTTCATAGAAACGTCTTAGACACGCATTCACGAGTCTCGGTTGACTGAATAGTTAGAATCTACAGAGTAATGTAATAATTATTGATTAGTCAGGCATTTAATTCAATATTTAAATTTATATTTCCCAAGCATGCATGAGTTAATAATGTTAAAAAATACTTCATACACTACATACTAACAAATTTACTACCCTCACATACCACTTTACCTTCCTATACTTGGTCTACTGTGTTCTCTTGTGGCATGAGGGAAAAATGACATTTTAAATATAAAATTATTGCAATTTAGTTGGTATTTGAATAGAATTAGGATTTTCATAGGAAAGAGAGGAAGGACAGAGTAAAACTAGCGTTGGCATTAGCCTGCTCTAAACGAGATGCGCCAATAGTATGACGGTTAGCGTCCCATCCGTCGGACAGAGTATTGAACCTGAAGTCTCCGCATTGCAATCAAGTAGTGAATGGGATTCCACCCAGAAAATAAATGCCTCTCCCGGGACACGAAGCCGGGCTCTCTGGATAAGGAGCCGATTATCTAGCCACCCCGCCAACGCTATCCCTAAATTAGTCACACATTTCTTTAATCAACTCTCAGCAGTCGTGTCACGCGATTGAGATTCACCAGCGACTCGTGTGGCGGTTGGAAAACTTCAAATGAATGAGGCAATCCGCAAGGATTGAGTGTGTCGTCGAGGCATTTTATGTCCTCGTGCTGAGAGCGTGGTCACCCCAGTGTAATCTGTTGCTAGTCGCCGAGATGAGACGCGTGGAATTCGCGGAGCGCTGAAAACCGGAGAGGGGCATGAAGCTCTTTAGCAGCGGATTGAATGCCAACCAAAATTTCTTATCTCTCGTCCATTGCGGTGCGTTCTTATCTAATAGGAAGCCTCACGACGCCCAAATTCCCACTTCCTCCCGAGTCTTCTCCCGGCAGCAAGACTCGCAAATGTTATTCTTCGGGAAGAAAATTTACTTCCCGGGGATCCTGACTGGCTAAGAGCGGGACTGAATTCGATGATCAGGTGCCTGATTGTTGCCCTCGATCGGAGGTAGCCATCTTAGACGAGTGTGCGAATATATTTGGCATCAAAATCGCGGTCTGGTGCAGACAGCTGTGCTTCCCGTCAGGGGAGGGAGTGATGCGTGCGCCCTTTTGTGCCCCTCTCCAACGTGGAATCCGTATTGCAAATAATTTCTGCTTTTATTCTTGCTTTTGTAACTTGGGCCAAATCTTGGTGAATATTGTTCGACCATTAGAAAAAAGTACACCTATGTGATGGAGGGGGCAAATGTGGTGATCACTTTGGTGAAGTGGCTAGAGTACGGCCTCTTATCTTGAGGTGTCAGGTTTGAATCTTGGGCGTGGCAGATATTTTCCTTTGGTATACCGTAAAATACGTCCTTGCTTAAATGCTGTGTGTAGAGCAGTTTGAGTGCAGTCCTTCGTCTGTCGGATGGGACATTTAATTAGGGAACCGTGGCGCTTTTCGTTTAGTGAAATCGAACGCCGACGCCGGGTTTAACTCCACCCTTTCATTTCTGCCCCTACCCAATCACCCTCCTATTCTAAATGGCGCAAATGTCCTTAGTAATCGCTCACATTTTCAGAATAACTACTGGTATTACTGTAATGGAAGCGAGGCTCAGGCGATGAAACAAGAGTGGTCACTGTAACTTAGTCGGTAACGTGACGGCTTGGCAACCAAAGCGTCTACGGTTCAAATCCCACCTCTGTTACGGATGTCGCGTCTCTCTTAGGATTATAGTTAGTATTGCGTTGGGATATACTGTGCGATTCAGCCTCAGCAGTTGTAGTACCCAAAACCTAATTCTATTATCACTTTATCGCTATAGTCAATGTGTTATGTCTGCCCTAGTTTGAAGATTAAGTTATACAAGGTGATATAATTTAAGGCGTTAGAGCATCTTAAAATATAGACCTCTAACTGCTATATTTGTCGCCTCATACCTCCCTTGAGCGATCGATGATTTAGATTACTTTGGTGAATAACGGAACGTGCACAATTTCTAATACCTATATACTTACATTCGAATACAAAATATAGGTTGTGTTCACGCTTTGGACTAGTGGGGCCGTATTACGGCGGTTCATGAATTTCGCAATGCTCCCTCTTCGTCGCTTTCGAATTCAGCGCCCAAGTAGAGCAGTCCCCTTTTCTCCTCTTTTTTTGCGATGGGATCGGCTTAGTTTAGTCCCTGGTGTAGGTACTTACTGCTGCAGTCTCAACCCGAGGGTCCGAGTTCATGATGGGTTGGTAGCTCAGCGAGTAAAGCGTAGAGCTACCGATCGTAGGTTCCTCGTTCTAATCCGGAAGAAGGCTTTTGCACACTGACCAATGAAACTCAAGGTTGTTCAAGATCTTATGGGCGATATGTCTTTCTGGAAAGTCACAGGGGAACGCCCCCTGACCTGGCGCGTGTATTTCGCACGTCATCGGGCTCTTGGTGATCTCTACCGTCACAAACCAAACTGACCTTAGGGTTGATCGCTATGCTTACTTACTGGTCACGTCTCAAGGAACTAAAAAAAATGCTTTACAAAGGATGTATATGCCTTTGATAATCATATGCATTATTTCTGTTGTCAACATCCCTTTTTCTCAACTAATACAAAGCCTATAGCAATGAATATGCTAATAGTTGATAGGTATTTTTATCTATTTTCAGCATAGCACACTCAGTTTACGATAAAAAACATTGTTTTTTCATAATTCAAATTAAAAGAAAAATATTTTAGCACAAGAGCGTAACAAAAATAGAACGTTCCCATAGAGACGCTGAAAATACGCAACAAAGGTGTCAGAATTATTCTGGGCAGGAGACAGGCATGCTGCTTTTAATCGTGCCATTAAATAATAAGGGGTATCGTAAATTGTAAACACGTTCAAATTGAAAAACAAAAAACATCGCTCAGGTTTACTGATGATAAATAAATCCCGATGGGGGGAAATTTTTTCAGCTGGATCTCGGTCCTTGCTAGTATGCCGAGTGAGAAGTATTTTTCAAGTTCAACACTCCGTCCGTCAGATGTAACGTAAATCTGTGGATCCCTTGCCATCTTTCGATGGGGTAAGGCTGATTCCGACGCCGGGTTTCTCTCCCCCTTTCCCGCTTTCCATTCCAGTCCAACCCCAACTCCTCTCTTCCCTGTCTGAGATGCCTTTAAGCGCGGATCCAGAAACTCCACAATTATGTATCTATATCTACGGTTACTCCAAAAGCCACCTCGAAAGTGTGTGGCAAGGTATCAATAATCGCCATACACGCGTTAGGTACTTCAGATTAGGAGGAACAGCATCACTAATTTATAGGACTATGCCAGATATGCATCCACGAGGCACGTGAAGCTAAATTATTAGTATTTACAATTTAATTTAATAATAATGAATTTATTCAGCATTTTTGAAAATATGCATATATAAATCAAGCGTTACCTGGTGGAACTCCTCCATGATGAAGTTTCAGAGGATAAAAACCACTGCAATTTCACATTCTCAAGATTATTAAGATCACCGGCGTATTACGCCGGCATTCTTAATAACGCCGGGGTCCCGTTCCCGTCTCCGGGGAGAGAAACGTATGCTAGATGTGATCAGAAAAACAAGATTAGAGATAAAGACTGTCATACCGATAGATTTAAAATATCATTCTTCCCGTAAACCATAACAGAACATAATAGGCAATATAGTTACCGGATAGGTGGGTGAAATGTAAACAGAGCACAGGTGCTGTATTGTATCTAAAACATGTTCTCAACACTGCTAACTCCTGCGACATGCACTCTTGCATGCCTTGAGATATATCAATTAATGAATTCTCAAGGGCAAAAATACTCTGAAATTCTACCTTCACAACTTAATTAACACACTGGTTTCACTGCCGTGCATCACCATTAGGTGAACCTAGTGATGCTGCACGGCACGGCAGTGAAACCGTGGTCGTGTTAATGTATTTCTAAAGTCACCAACGCAGATCAGCTTCAACTTTACTTAAAAAGATTTAGTCTAAATCTTAACCCTTTAAATAATTGAAGCCACTATGCGCCACGGCATAGGCGCCCAGCCTCGCGGTTCTATTTTTTTTCGGCGGCATCGGGAACCACGGTGCTTGATCTTCTGGGAACTTTGTAGGCCGTGGACACCCATGTGGACGTTATGGTGGATGGAGAGCGTAGCGGAACATTTTAACCGAAGCATTAACCCCAATATGCTTAGATTGGCAGATATCCCTGGGATGCCCCGATGGCCTCCCTGTTAGATTCAAAATCAAGAGCGTATAATTGCAACCCAGAGCAGCTATATCCTGGTGTTGGCCTCAAGAAATTATCGGCCAACCGTTGAAGATCACTTCAAAAATGTTCTCAGGGTCCTTCAGCTACTATCAAAAATTTTATTTATTAGCATTAAAAACGTTTGCATACACCTCAAGAAAATAAAGGACTCACGCTCCGGGTTTAGTTGAATGATCATCAGCATCATGATGATGAGGTTAGCGAATAAAATTTTTGCTTGCGATCGTGTATCACAAAGTTAATTCCGAGGATATTTTTTTAATTTTTCATTTACAATGCAATTTTTACCGGTGGACTTCTTTAGTTAAATCCCTCATCACAAATAACCTTGTGTCTCCCCATTCTAGCATATTTATTATCAGCATTATGTACTAAATTATAGGTAAGTTATTTTACGCTTAGTTATCTTAATCTAAATTTGAGGTTTTCGATTTGCAGAAGTTCTGATTCTGTGAGAAGAGAATCATTTAAGGAAGACTGGAAGCGGGGGGGGGGGGTTTTGGAAAAAAAGTTTTAATGAAGCTGCGCTACTTGAAAGAAGCGCTCTGCATTTGGTATCAAAATATTCCATTTCTCTGCAGCACTTAGTATACCACGAAAGGTTGAGGCCAAGTTGCATAAATTCTGTTTAGTTTAACCATCAGTTTACTTAGATGCTAAGTTACCTTGTCGGTTCCCAATACTTTAGGTTACAAAAACTATGTTAGATGTGTGGATAGTTTACATAAATGTTCAATGTAGAGAATCGTATGCTCAGTCGTTTTTCTACCCCGAAAATAGTTAATAGGACATAAAAAACCGAGCCATAGTGTAGTAGAAATGGTTGGCCGTTGACGTTTGCCTACCTTAAAACCGAATAACACGCAAATTTATTACGATTCGCAGACTGTTGTACTCAGGTCAGCTGCATAAGCATAGCAACTCGAAGGTCACGGGTTAGGATTCTTACTTGATCATGAATTAAATGTTTTGCTGTTATCTTTTTCTTACGCTGCATGGCGTGATATAAACTCAGCCACTCAAGAATTTAAAACCGCAATCTACTGACACTTAATAACATCCTTTCACCGTATCTAGCCCGTCTTTACCTTGATCACACCATATACCACATGATAAACGAGAGGCAAAAACCGAAAATCCGACTGAAACCAGCACATTTCTGATTATAATCGCGGGATTTTCAATCGGTTGTTTAGTCTACCGAGGAGGTTCTAATCGGGGTTAAATATCACGATTGACCTGCTCCATATCTTAATGAGCAGTGCCCCGAAGAGATATTCGTTTTCAACGATGACTGGAAAGGTAGGAAAATTACTTTTCCAAAAATCACGATTCCTTCGCTAATGAATGCTTCGCAGAGGTAGTTGGTTTTTCTAATAAATGCAGAATATAATATTGGATAATGTAATACTATTAAAAATACTGCTGGATTAAAAAAAATAAATTGATGCTTATACGGAAACTTGGTCTGTTTGGTGATGGTAGAGCTCACCGAGTCCAACGGCGTGTGGAATTCACCATTCGTCCCATAATAGACTGTAAGACACCGCAAGGGTGTGTACAGGTGGAGCATTATAAGGCATGATTTTAAAATATGAGGTCAAATCCTATGTTAGTTGCTAGAGAACGGATTTTTTATTCGTCCAAAACATCCTAAGATGAAACATGAACCTCTCCGAAGAAATGAAGTATTTTCACATGCTCTACAATGGTGAAAGCTATCAACGTCTGAGTTGGGCATCACACACACACAAATATTCATGTAGTTTGTCAATTATACAAAGGAAGAAACAAATTTACTCTCAGTATCATGTACGCATACAAAATAAGTGAAAAATCTACAATCTATATCCTAATATCCCCCTGGTAGCTTCGTTGTAATCCTTTGATATAACTAATTGTGCGAGGAAAACTTTATTTTTAACCTCTCTGTTTCAACAAGAGTGATTCAGTATCACTTTGGTGTACTTTAAACATCGCAAACAAAGAAAGATATTTTTGCAGTTTTCCACTTATGAATCATAAGTGAATTCTTTCTCTATCTCTGTCTTACCTTCTATATCTCTATTTTTTCTTCAGGATCCAACCTGTCAAAGTATGTTGGAGTTTTTAGTCATCAGGGTGGGGGTGGGTCTTTTATCTGCGCCGTTACCCAGATACCCGTATACTGTTACCCAGAAAGATCTGGTGATCAGAAAATAACCTTGCTTGTGTTTGTCTGGATATTATGAAGGCCTCTCACGGGATTCCTACCCGGGACCTCTAGTAAGCAGACAAACACTACTCACAGGGGTACCACACTTGTTAACCATAATTTTGTGCACATACATTTATCTAGAACACGATCACGGAAAGAAAGTGTGGGTGATATTAAAAGATGTGATATGCATTTTTAATGATTACGTGTCACGATGTGGTATAAAGTTAGGCATGAATCTATCCTGTATCGACCACAGTATACCATAAAATGTGCATTAAATCTTTTCATTCACATCGTTGTTCCTCGTACATCCTCCTCAAACTTAATTCTTGATTTTCGGAGAACTGAAAGAGAACGAAACCCGGTCACACGAGTCCCGAAGCACAGATAGGTACGCAAGAACCATGGTTAAATAAATCTAAGGATTTAATTTCAGCCAATGTGAGAGAGGTAAACGACAGCTGAACTCATTTGAGCGAATCGATGGGCTGCACGGTACAAGTAGGCTTTGAAGGAAATGGAGGAAGGGTAGAAAGAAACCTGACGTCGGCATTAGCCCACTTTAACGACAGTGGTTAAGGAGTCCACCTTTCGACGTCACGACGGACCGAGTACGGGTCGTGAAACGCTCTTCTCTAAGCACTCAATTAAAGACCTAAATTCATTGAATGTTTTATGGTACTGCCGGGATTCAAACCATTTCCCTCGGGATGGGAGGTCAATACTCTAGCCGTAGAAAATAATCAGTTCACCAAGAACTTCGTCCGAGAGAAGAAATGCGCAAATTCTGACCGCTGCCTGCACGAATCTCTCCCCTTACCCGGCTAAATCAATCCCTCTGTGCAGTAAATCTGCACCAATTGCATTCCCGCAAGTAAAAACCCAAAAAGATTTCGTGACACTTACCAGTGTCTCCCTTGGTGCTCTCGCTTGGCGCACAATCGCCCTTCGTAGCGCTCAGGAACCTAAGGCGCACTACATTTCATCCCTCGTGCCGCTTAGTATATCCGGTGAGATGATGCAGGTGACACTCGTAATTTTTCTGCAGGGTTCAGCAGCATCAGGTGACTGATTGTCTCGAAATGCAAGTGATGTTTCTTCATTCGCTCCACGGAGCACCACGATTCCGCGTTTCCGTTTCTCTTGGCTCTCCGTTGGATTGGTTTGCTAATGCGGGAGGAAGAATGTCACCCCTAACCTTGCTCATCTGTGAAATGTTGATGTATTCCTTGCAGTAATCGGGTGTCTGATTGTCCGGTGGTTAGGCTGATGAGAGCTGGTGAGGCTGATGAGTCTGACCTTGGTGAGGGAAGAGAAGAAGCCTCCCGGCAGGGAAGGAAAAGTAGTTTAGAAAAAAATACTTCTACGTTCTCATGTGTTCTCCCGTCCACCAAAGAACTTGTTTGGGAGAGCAAAATACTTAGACTGTATGCAGTGGCTAGAAAAATTCAAGTAGTCATAGATTTGGGTTTTTGGGTGCTCCAACGGCTAGGTTTATATCGTACCGCCTAACCTAAAATCTTAATACCGTGACAAAGACCACATCCATGCCGCAGACGAGATACGAACCCGCGAACTTTAGTCTGCCAAGTCGGAACGTCACTCACCTGGCCACCATAGCCAAATGGTTAAATTCACATCATACTAGTTTTGGTAATAGTAGTAGTAAAACTAGGTTTTCAAATGCTCAAAATTCTTAGGTTAAATCGTTCTGTCTAGCCTAAAATAACCCTAAGAAGATGTTGTGTTCCTTTGATGAGCACAACGTTCATGCCCTAAGACAGGATAATCCTGTCTTCGGGAATTTTTACTTAAGCCAATTAGAAGTTCACCCTAATTCATCTATCCATGTCCTGGGCGAGATTCAAACCCGCATATTTTTAGGTTGCACAAGCTTTATCGACCTGGCTACCGTGACCGGCGCGACTCATGGGTCTGACGGGGCTGAAACGGCAGGTGTATTTCCAGCCGTAAATCATGCCAAACAGGAGCGATAAAGATAAGACTGTCGAACTTTCGTTATACTGCTCACACGCTTTTTCGGTTTCTCGCCAGATTATAAACATACTTGCTGGCGGAAGGAGAAAAGGAAGAGCAGATACCTCTCGGGGTGGAAAGGGAGACGACGACTGAGATTCGGGGTTGGAGGCCGACCCTCGGTCAATCTCATCTCATCTGTGTTTCCAAGCCTGTACCTGAATTTATAAACGCTTCGCACCAGGAGAAACGGTACTAGGATGGGAATGGAAGGGTAAGGAGGAAGGGTGGAGGGAAACTCGGCATTAGCATTAGCCTGCTATGAACGAAATACGTCAAGGGGTCCACGCTTTAACGTCCCATCCACCGGACGGAGTTCTGTACTTGAATACTTGTCGCAAAGCACTTAACTAGGGACGATTTTACCAATGAGAAACATCTTTCCGAACTCGGGCCTTCGAGATGAGAGATCAGTACTCTGATCACTACGTCAACCCAGCCCTTCTCTTCAGTCAATGCTAAAGCGTCCTTGACTATCACTCCAATCGGGCAGCTCCACCACGCTACGATGTGGAAATATGTATGAAGCATATTCATCGATTGATGATCTTATAAGAGGAAGACTATTGGCCTCCCACCCAGGGGCCCGGGGTTTGAATCCCGGCAGTGGAAGACATTTTGTTGGTAACCAGGCCCCTACTTGAGTGCTGTGTGGAGAACACTTCGAGTTCAGCACTCCTTCCGTCGGATGGGGCGTTAAGCCGTAGTCCACTTGGCGCCTTTCGTTAAGGGTAAGCTAATGCCGACGTCGGGTCCCACTCCAATTTTTCTTCTCCTTTCCCTTCCATTCCCAACGTTGTATATTTCCTCTTGGTCTGAGGCGCCTCTTAAGTATGGGGCCAGATTAAAAAAACTACAGATCTGTACAAGGCTTGTATCTATGCAAGTCTTGTAAAAATTAGGGTAGGTTATAGTGGAGTGTACCGAACTGATCTTTTTTCAATCCATTTATCCCTCGACTATATTCGCGATTGCTCTCTTCAAATTGGCGTATTTTCTACTCCTTTCCTTATAATCCATAATACTTTTTCTTTTCTTCCTCGTTTCAGAAGTTAGATAACGACCTTAAGCATTACTCTGTACCTAAGTACGTGTTCCGTCCACATCTGCCCTCTCTTTATTTCTCGCAGCAAGATTATTTCCTCCCAAGTCATGTTCAGCATCTCTTCATTAGTCTGCCATTACGTCAATCACATTACGAGAGCCTCCGCTCACCTTTTAACTTTTAGTCCTGGTTTTGTAATGTCAGGTCAAATATATTCGAAGTATGAAAACTGTCATAGAAAAGCTATGGTACAGTTAATAATCAGTGCCGTGCACACGTTATCTCATTTTTCCGAAATGAAAGATTTTCGCAGAAAAAAGTTTATAATATTATTAATATCATTACCACATTGTGATAACACCATCAGAGGCGTGATTATAACTGTTAAGTGCTAAGGGGTGAAACACGTGTTTACTATTGCTTGATAGATACCTAGGAGCAACTTCGCGACGTTGCTCCAAGCTAAGACGCTAAGCTAAGACACAAAGCTAAACCATGACTACGCGTCGTGGAAACGAAGAGCTTAGCTTAGCTTCTTGGGCGGTCCACACAGAGATAAGAATCATTAAAAAAAGTCGAAACATGAACAAAGAGCTCAAATGCAAACACTTCTCCCAGGAATAAGAGAAGTATGAAGAGAATTCCTAAGGTAGAAGGAAGAGCGGAGTGGCAGGAAAAATTAGGGTGAAAATTGCGAGTCTGCAGAGTAATAATAATAATAATGTTTATTATGTTCAAGGATTTACATCCCCTATGAACAGTAATAAATAAGAAATGTTACAATAGAGCTCACAGTGTGATATTATAACAAAAAAATTAAGGGTTCAATAGAATATTACAAAAAAAACATTGAATACTACGTGACATTTTGTTTGAAGTGTTACAATTTTGTATTTGGGTCAGCGGGAGAAAGACAACATAGGCATTGATAATAAACATAAGCTAAATAAAAGAAAATTGATTACTCAAAATACAGAACATCACTTGGTAGATAGAATAAAACAAGAGATTTTCCTTTGAATATTACAGACAAAGGGATTTTTCTTTCAGAAGTTTGAAGAATTTCCTCTTGAATATGTTCAAGGATGGAGTCGGAGATTCGGAGAGTAAGTGAGTGTAAGCAATGTATTACTCCTAAAAATGCAATAGTCCTACTTGAATTAATGATTACTTGTGTTCCCGGATCCAGAGCCTTTAAATATAGCTAGGTCCACTACACGCTGACCATACAGCCCATTATTTCCGGTTTCAATTCACACGTAGCCAAGGGCAAAGGGTATTTTGGCTCCAACTTTTAGCTTAGGAGATGGGATTGCGTTGGTGTGGTGACTAGAGTACTGGCCAACCATATAGAGGTGCCGGGTTCGAATCCTGGACGTGGCAGGGTTATCATTAATACTCCGTTCCCTACATGAGGATTATGTGTGAGGGCACTTAAAGTTCACTACTCCAGCCGTCGGGTGGCACGCTAAACTGTGAATCCCTTCACCTTATAATCATCGGGTAGGAACGTCGGAATTGAAAGGCATTGAAGAATCGACCAAAATTCGCGAGAGAAAACTATTGAATTCATTCTACATGCACTCTAAATCTGAGACACATAGCGACATTTTGCCGGGGATTGATAAAAATGGGCATTCAACGGTTTGTTTCTGCCTCAGCCTTGAGGAAATTTATTGTATGGAATTTTATGAAATGGTCACGACACTGTAACATTTCGCTCAATAATTTATTGTGCATTCAGCGATATGCTCCAAGTATGAGCACGTGAACAGCTCCCATAGGACTCTCAAAGGTCCAAGCGGAGAGTCATCGTCGAGAGGGAGGTCGCGGGACGGGAGTCCGGCCCCCGAAGCCGCCAAAAGGTCGCTCTGGATCACTCCTCACGCATTCTACTTCCGAATCCAAAGCGAAATGCCGGTTGTGTATCAATTTTACATCATTTACTTGAGAATCCGAGGATTGGTTAGGGAATAATTTGCTTTATTATGGGCCAGGTACTGGCTATATTGCAGTGAAACTGAATTATGTTACTTTTTCCTCTTAACCACAACTCACATACAAGTGTTGGCCGAAAACAGTTCCGATAACTAAAATATTTTTGGGTTAAAAAAACTTTGGGATTGATCAATGCTACATTTTATTGTGTATTTATATTAGAAGTAGACATGGGTTTTTATGGTAACGGCTAAGGTTGCATCGTAACGTCCAACCTAAGATCTGAATCCTTATACAAACATAACATCCATGCCCTTGGCGGGATTGGGCTGCCAGACTGACAGAAAAATTTAAACGATGTATTTTTCGCATACTTTAATGAATTACTAATCCTACCGATTTTGACACACTCGTGTCATTATCAAGGGTACTCTGACATTCTCACAGTGGCGAGTCCATATATATTCTCAAAGAGGGAGGAAGAAACTGCAGGAGTGGTCGGGGTAGCTTAGAGGGTATGATTAAGTGGGATAAGCAATGTGTTGAAGGTCAGGATGATGGTGGAATGCTTTTTAAAGACGGGATAGGTACATGATAAAATGGGGACAGATTGAACGGTACAATTTCATATAACAATTTCGGTACCTCATTCTTAGATGATAATATAATTTCAAATTTTTTTGAAACATCCAGCTTTGTACCTCTGTCATGAACATTTAAAATCTCTATTCTAAAATCAGACGTGATTAGAACCAGATAAATAGGATGCAAAGAATGACTTGTTTTCACCATGAGTAAAAAAATTTAATTGTTCCTTTGCTATAATGTTAAAACGTCTTCCCGTTTGTCCTATACGAAAACAATTGTAGTCCGGAGTACCACATCTTAACAAATACACTACACTTTTGTGTTAAGGATTAAAAACATCTTTAGAATTAAAAAGTAAATTTTCAATGGTCTTGAACAACAAGGCTTAAAATTTTCACTACGAAATATTCTATCAATACTATTGGACATGGAGTTGCTTATGAAAGGCACCTTCGTCCATTTCTTATCGGAGGGAAAAATTTGAGAAAGACCTGTGGATGATGAGATAGTCAACCTTCTTTTTAATCTCTTGTGCAGTTTGTCAATGAGGGAAGGCTCATAGCTGTCCCTGATCGCAAGGAGTTCAATAGTGTTCAATTCCTTGATAAAAATCTTCACTCGTCAGCGGAATAGAAGCGAAGCGATTTAAAAACGAATGAAAAGCTGCAACTTTGTGAGAATAGTGCTGGTTAGAGTCCTTGGGTATGATAGCATTGGAACAAGTACTTTTGCGGTAGGTAGAAAAATGGTGATTGCCGTCATTGATGGAAATAGTTTAATCTAAATAGTTTAAGTTACTAATGCCAATCTCCATCGTAAAATTAACAGCTTGATGTAAGAAATTGAGGAAGACTAAAATTTGATTCAGCTGTCTGAGATTCCCCGTCCATAAACATCGTCAAAGTATCTGTAGTAGTAAAAAATATTTTTGGGTTGCCAGGTCGGCGCCTTACTGACCTGGAACAACTACCAGCATTTAGTTTGTAGTTTCTGGTTAAATTGCGAAAGTTGGAGCAAGTATGTTTTTCGCTCATAGATTTTCTCATCTGCTTGCATTGTTCGCGATTTCTATGTCTCAAATTTGGAAGCACCTTGCTATCATGTGCTACTGGAATTCGATCGCATCGCACAGACATTGAACCATAAGGATGAATTTAGAATTAAAATCCTTAGACTGTTGGTGCAGGTCCGTATGCTGATGCTCTGTTGAAGGAGTTTGAAAGAAGTACGAGAGAAAAAAATTCAGAAGACTTTCACTGCGTTGCACTTGGAAAGGAGAACTGAATGACGGATTTAGCGGAAGAGAGGAGAGACTCGTGAATGAAATTGCCGACTCCAGGCGGCCATGAGTTGTGGCAATGTGAGAGAACCCTTATGAGGTGGAGAAAAATGCAAGGGCTCATGAAACGAGCGGAAGGAAGTGTATCTCTCGAAGATAATGGAACCAAGTCAAATGAGAATAAAAGAAGACCCGGGGAAGTCCTGAGATAGTAGATCTTGGGAAGCCTCGTGAGTAGAACTGTTACGATTTGTATTGAAAGATTGGAAACTGCAAAATAACGCAAATATTCGGGAAGATGCCTTCGAGTAATAGTAGTATTTGTTGTTATTCAAGGGAGGCGACCGACTGTTAAGGAATGCGACCGACAGTTGAGGTAATTTGCGCCATTTAAGTTAGGTGGCCAAATGTGTAGAGGTAGAAATATTTCAGGGGACGGAGGAAGGGTGGAGAGAAACCTGACATCGGCATGAGCCCGCTCTTAGCGAAAGGCGCTAAGAGGTTCACGTTTTAACATCCCATCTGACGGACGGAGTACTGAACTTGAAGTACTCTCCACACAGCACACAGGTAAAGTACACCAATGACAAAGCTCTACCACTGCCAGGATTCAAATCCGGACCCTCGGTATAGGAAGCCAGTACTCAAGCCACCACACCAACCCAATCCCCAAGAGGCCTTGGAAAGACAGAAAATGGGAAAGTAAACTAAAAAAAATGAGTCCTTGATTTATCACTTCAGAAAGTGATGCCGCAGAAGACCACGGTTAACGGGGAAGGAAATTAAACTTCCGCTACCCAGGCGATTTCTCAGGAATCTGTAACCGATGATACCCGAAGACATGGAAGAGTAATCTCAATAATACAGCATAAAGCCAATTGGAAAACATATAATTCCGGGCATAAGAAGGCAGAAAAATAATGAAGACTTATATCTTTAGGGAATTGGAAGAGGCACTCATAATGTGGTCGAAGAATCGCTCAATGTAAAGGGATATTCACGAGGAAGATGCAACTGTTTAAGTGAACAGACGTGCATTTCTCGAATTAGGAATTGGAATATTCGGAATATAAGGAAATAGGAGAGTGTTGCTATGAATTTAAGAAAAAGATCTTTGGAAAAACAGATAAGTTAATATTGACCTTCGATAGCTGCTGGTGGTATCGGCTTAAGATAAAAATAAAAGACGAAATTAGTAACAATATAGCTGAGAAAATGTCAGAGTAAGCAAATGCTGTTTAGAGTATCGTACCGAATATAACAATTATATGGACAGAATTCGCTTTGGAACTATTATACTTGTTATTATTAGGATACGTCTTATACCGATTTGGAAAAGTTTTGATGGAACATCTATCGTTTTCACTTTTTGGGTAACTCCATCTCTGTACCATTCCTTTCTTCAGATCAAAATATTGCCCATATCCATTTTTCCAATGTGAATTGTTCCTCTTTTCTTCTTTCGGCGTTTCTTACCTATTATTCTTCCTTCAATAGCGTCCTTCAATACACTATTTTATGGCGCCAAGTCACTTGATTCATCTACCGGCTCTGTTCCCTCCCTATTTCCACCAGAAAACTTCGTTCTTCCCCGTAATGCTCAACAATTCATCAATTTTAGCCCTGTCTGTCCTTCGTAGGACAGAAAAAATCACATAAAAAGGACGGACATTTAAGCCAAACAAAGGAAATAAGTAGGTCAAGCCAGGGGCGTAGCGAGGGGGTAGGGGGTTGGGGGTTAACCCAACCCCAGAGGAACTAAAAACTGCGGCGAACTTGCTAAAAATCACGCAGACTTAACATTTCTTTGTAACTGTAAATAAACAGACTTTTTTCCGTTTGAATAACTTATCTTTTTGTGCCTACCTGAGTACTTAATCAACACCTAGTCTTTGGGCATGATTAATTATACATGCATTCGTTTTCTCAGTGTGATAGAATTTTATTCCTTCAGGGTATGTTTGAAGCTCGTTTGCCACGATTATTATGAATCTTCTTGCACTATGATTTTCTTCCAATTTAAAATATAACACTCTTTTTTAAAGTACTATACTTTTGAGTTTTCTTAAATTTAAAAATAAAATACCACTTAAAAGTATTATTTTATTTTGAAATGTCAAAAGATCAATATTTAAGATATAAAAAGATTAATAATATTTTGGGATAAAATGTCCACTAAATACAAAATATATGTGCAATGCACATTTTAACCCAAGGTAGAGGTAGATCGCTTGTGCCTACCATCCATTCCAGGTGAACACCCCCCCTGAAAGATATTCCTGTCTGCGCTCCTGGGTCAAGTAGTGGGTAGTTTAACGATTTGTCGGAGAAAGTATTGGTAGATAAAAGTGCCAAGCGAGTCAGAGGTTAAGAGAAAGTACTCCCGAAGTAGCAGTAAATTGCCGTGCTTTAAAAAATTAAATAGCCGAATTTCTTCTTCTCATTCAAAGTACAGATGCGACTCAGAATGTATCATGTGAATAAACAGATGAAGTAGATGGAAGCATTCCATAGTCTCCTTTTAGATGTCTGTATTTACACTGCCCCGGTAAACATCTAAAAGTTTCCTTGTTGTGGCTACACTTTTCGATGGGTGCTGAATATTCATAATACACTCGGAAAACGTCTGCTGTGCAGGAACGATCGGAAGTCCTTGCTCAACGCTATTCTTTTCTGTTTCAGTTTGCAGTCTTCCACCGGCCGCAAGAGTATTTTCTTTGTATTTCCGCGTCGTGTAGACCTTCAAGCAGCGGAAACACGCGAGGTTGACGAGCATACGCTGTTAGTTAAGTAAACGTCAATTTCTGGTCTTCGTCACGACCAGTATTACACGAGAAGTAACGCAAGTGTCCAAGGATTAAATTGTCTTGAAATACAAACGCATTCTTGCGAAAAGGCTTGAATGCGAGAGGAAGCGGGTTTTTGCGGTGTTTCGATACTTGGCCTCTCACCCCGAAGGCCTGGGTTTGTCTTCCGGTAGTGGCAGAGATTACTATTTGCATACCTGCCCCTACTTGAATGCTACGTGGAGAGTATTTCAAGTTCAGTACTCCGTCCGTCGGAGAGGACGTTAAAAAGTGAGCCCTATGTATACCTTCGTCTCATGCTGACACCGGGTTTACCTCCAACTTTCCTCCGTTAGCAAACTCATCCTTCGATAATTACCTCATCTGTTGGTTGCATCCCCCGAATAACAAATATTTTTTAGATTCGAGAAATGGCGATGAGTGCTGAACTTTGTCTTTGGACTCTTTAGAATTTAAAATGGTTTTATTTAATTGACTCTATTTGAATAAATGGTGTTTTATTAAAGCATTAGTGACTTTAATTTGGGGTGACTAAGATTATAAAGTTTTCTCGTATTAGCTGATTACTGTCATGTGAATGGTCTAATTAACACTCTATTACCTCTACTACGGATTCCATGCACCAGTACAAGAGACTTATTTGGCTCTCGAGTATTTCATTCAAACAATTCAAGAGAATAGTCAGCGTGTGTGAGACGATTTAATGATTTTGATGGGAATCTACTGGGGACGAGAGGTGAATCTCCAAATTATGACCTTATCTTAGTTCTCAGGAAGAGGAATCCCGCGAGTCAATAGGACCTAGCTTATGAACCAAGGGAAGACTTTAATCAGAGAATCGAGCCACTTAAAGAGCGAATGGATTGGGAGGGGGGATCTACTTTGATGAAGAGATCAACGACTGGACAGACTGCAGAAAGATGACCTTTACGCAAATGAAGCGTGAGGTTCTTTGTTGTCATTTTGGATTGCGGCCGATTACTGCGATCATTTGCGCAGAGGAGTTCGGTGAATTCGATGAAGGCAGAAGACGTGGATGGAGCCGGAGTTAAGTATTTAAGAGGCGTGGAAGGATTTGATCGCAGGGCGAGAGGAGGTGATCGCAAAGAACAGTTAAGCTTCATTTAAACACTTATTGAGAGGGTAGAGCGGATAACAAGTTACTGACGAATTTGTGAAGCTGGAAATAAAATCGCAACTTCTGAATGCCTTATTCGAATAGGGAGTGCCATAATGTTTGTTAGAAAGTTGGTTTAAAAGAAATAGAGTATAGCAGTTCATGCAAGGGAAACTGAGGAATATATTTGTGTTAGACCTTAGAGAATTGATATCGAGTTGGTATGGCATCTATAATTCTCGATTTTACACCCCGAACGACCGGATTTGAATATCGGCTGTGAAAAAATATATTTTATACAGGAGAAAATCCTCTAATTTAGTTCTGTGTGGAAATTACGCCAAAGTCAGCATTCCGTACGCCAGATTGGACGTTGAACCGTGGACCCCTAGACGCCCCTCATAAAATGTAGTCTATTGTCAACTCTTCCCCTCGGAGGAGATAAAGAAATGAATAGTGTAGAAGTGATGGGTGGAACAGGAACTATGAACAGTTGGATGCTGAAGACCTTTATCGAAGGTAGAATTCTGGGTAAGCGAGAAAGAGGAAGAAAAGACAATTTGAGCGGTATAGAGACAAGAATGAAATGTGCTTATTAGAAGGGAAACACAACGTGGAAAAAGAGCCGCTTGAAAAAACTATGCTTGCCAAAAAGTAGAAGCCATTTTTTTATTGATAAAAAGTCCATTTATACCATCTCTAATTGATATAAATTCTAGGGACGAAGAAAATATTTTTTGAATACATTCGATGATGAAAGCCGGAACATGAACTCAAAATGTTATTCTCGTTTCACAATAGAATCTGGTGGCATGCTTCGAGGGGCTGATTTGGAGTGTCGAAGCAGCTTGTCCTCATATCCGATATGAACTACGCTGAGACGGCCATCTGATCGCTGCACACCCCAACGACAAGTCTGTTTTCCGGGTTGCCTGGCGCCAGTTCATGATACGACCTGCGCGGAAATTTCGGTGAGTAGTACACTATATCTGGTACTCATTAAGGTTCGAATTGCACCTCTAACGATTTCCATTTCTGCGTTCCTTGGCTCTCGTGGACAAACACCTCTGACTTTCATGAATTGCCTACTTGTGCGAAGGATCGCGTTGCCTATGTTTTCTACCATGCTAGGCAGGCCAGTTGGGTGGCCATATCTTCCTCGTAACTACAGGAATCTCCCATAATTGGCGGATATTGAAATCGCCTTTTCCGTCTCCGGGAGGCAGAAGTCTCCTGGAATTTAGTATCAGCGTATACGTTCCTTCATCCGTTGTGAGGAACTCCACCACTATTTCAATACGTTCCTTCATGAACCTCGTTGGCAGTAGGAAATTTAGTTTTGACATTAAATTTGGTCCTAATTTACTGATTTTTAATGCAAAGGTGGTTAATTTCTCGGCAAATTTCATATTCCTCACAATGAAAATGAGAACGTACCCACATACGAGTTCATTCATCAGTTTGTTACCAAAACCAAAATTTCTGGTAGCTGTTTGGAGAAATTCGAAGTACCCATAAAAATTTCAAAAACAACTAAGAGATTATTACTTAAGTTCGCAGGGGTATTAACCTTGTCAATGATTTATCTCCAACTTTACACTCCTGGAATCTCCCGGCAAGTTTTCCTACTAAATGAGAAATCTCCCGTAGTTAATCGCTCAGTCACCCTAGTCCGAACCTAGGTTGACTGACTATCCCGAATATTTGACTGATCAACTTGATTATTTAGTAATTAATATTCTCAGGCTTAGAAATTAAATTTTGATTAAAAATTTAATCAATGAATTTGGAACAATAAAATATTTGTTAACCTAACATACGCATTTCTCCTACCTTATATGAAGTTCCTCCTAGTGGCGTTGAATAATATTAATAATGTACTTGCTAACTTACTGGGAAAGACCTATAATTTGAGTTATTAATGCCAACTATTTTTCAGCCATATTTACGACTGATCAGTGTGAAAATCAAGTATAATTTTAAGAAAAGTGCTTGAAATTGAGGTAGGTAGGATCAGTTAGGGTATTTTGACAGCAAAGGTCATGCTGAACCACGCATGAGTTCTTTTATGTTGATGGAGCGTGAGTCTATATATCCCGGTGAAACAATGCTTGACTTGAGTTCGGGGTTGAATATGGATATAGCGTAAATCTGGAATAAGGAATAAACCTTTCGTTTGTATTATCTGTTTCCTCATGCACTGAATCCCGAGATAATAAACGCCAGCAATTTACCCAAAGGCTACGTGTTTGAATATCGCCCCAGGAATTGGTGTTGTTCTGAAATAAATAATACAGTCTTACACAAAAATTAAACTTTACTCACAGCTTACATTTCAGTTCAGCACCTGCATGATGCTATACCTTCATTTAAACTAGGTCGTGAGTAAAATTTTATTTATGTGGAAAATGCATTCTTTATTATTCAGAATAATACTCTAATTCCACAAAATTCCGCCGGAATCATGAACCTATTCCGCCGGTATGTGTTCATGATTCGGTGTTGTACTTGTCGTAGGATTTGACTTGGGATTTATTAGTTAATACGGTGTGAATTAATTTTACCAGCCGGTAGTGGTAGCATGGCAACCTTAAGGTCACGAGTTCGAATCCCGTCCAGGACATGGATGTTGTGCTTATCCTGGGATTAAGGTCCTAGTAGATGAAAGTGCAGTCCACAAATTAATAAATTTATTCCGACCCGAGTTTCGACTGCTCTGCAGTCATTACCTAGGTACAGAAAAGTAAACACTGCCCAGTATGTAATAAAATCCAAAGAGGGATAGATACATTTCAATTTTTATCACGTCAAGTTTTTCTAAACATTATATTGATCGGAACTATTCAAGTCCGACCTTCATTGTATTTGTGAATTTAGAGAAAGCTTTTGACAACGTTGATTGGAATTTAATGCTTGGAGTTCTGAAATGAATTGGAGTATCGTATGACCGGAGAATTAGCCACACTTTGTATAAAAACCAAGGAGCTGCGATAAAATCTGGACCCAGTTGTGAAGAAGCAAGAATAAGGGAAGGAGTGAGACAAGGCTGTGCACTGTCTCCCGTAATTTTTAATGTTTACATTGAGATAGCCATCGATGAAGTCAAGGAGAAGTGTTCTGGGGTGAACATCCACGGAGAAACCATCAGCATGCTTCGATTCGCTGATGATATAGCTCTCATAGCAGAGGCAGAGAAGGATCTGAATAAGATGCTAACAACCATGGAAAGGACAATGCCCAGATATCAGCTGATGATCAATAAGAAGAAGACTAAGATATTGGTGTGCAGCTAGGGAGAGGAGAGGCCAAAACCAACGTTATACTAGGAAAACAGAAACTGGAAGAGGTGAAAGAGTTCTGTTACGTGGGAAGCAGAGTAACCAGCGATGGGTGAAGTAAGAAAGAAATAGTCAGTAGAATAGCCCAGGCAAAGAGGGCATTATATCAAAAGAAGAATCTACTTACAGCTGGAAATACATGCGTAGAAATAAGGAAACAGTTCATCAGAACATACATCTGGAGCATGTTTCTTTAGGGCAGTGAGGCATGGACGATGACAGCAGCGGAGAAGAAAAGGGTGGAAGCATTCGAAATATGGTGCTACCGAAGAATGATGAAGATAAAATGGATCGACCGAGTGACAAATGAAGAAGTCCTAAGAAGAGTGGGAGAAAAGAGAAGCCTGCTGAGAACTCGAAGAAGAAGACGGGACAACATAATCGGCCATATCTTAAGACACGATGGCCTGATGAAAACAATCGTCGAAGGAAAAGTTAACGGGAAGTATGGAAAAGGCAGTCTCGTATGAGTTATATAGAACAGCTCGTAAAGGACGTGAAAGAGAGGAACTACGTTAATATGAAGATGTTGGCCGATAGAAGAATGGATTAGAGGGCTGCGTCAAACCAATACTAGGATTGTTGACCCATGATGGTGATGATGATGATGACTATTCGAGTGCTTTTCATCACAGAATTTGTCTGTTCAGCAAAGAAAGGAGCCAAACTGGACTGCCTTGAGCAATTCGAGATTGTAAAGACTTTATTCTCTCGAGACCGAGATTGTAATCAAGGAAGTCTTTTAAACGAGTGTATCTTCCCTTTTCCCTCCTCATTTTTATCAATTACTTTCCCTCCTCTCAACATAACCCAAACCTGACCTCTCGTTTCTGCCCTTCAGTTTCTTCCCTTTCCCACCATTAATGCCTTATGCCTTAGTAATTCACGCATGACGTTTCCTAAACTCACCAACCCCCCCCCTTCTTCTATTGTAACCCCTCACTCTCCCTGACGTTGAGTTTATATTTTCTCGCGATTAGTTTTCTGTGCCTAGATAATGACTGCTCAGTAGTCAAAATTCAGGCCGGAAATAATTTATTTATGTGTGAACTAAGTTTTTTCATCTTATTTTGAAATTCAGTTCCACCGAACAATGGCTAAGACTGTGAAGTATTTTTAGGATCTTAGTTTAGAGGGTGTGATATAATCTTAGCCGTTGGAGCACCTATAACCAGAGGCTACTACCACATCCCTCCGAGATACCCAAGCACGATGACGAATTTTGGGATGGTCAGGTAGCCCCAGTGGTTGTCAGTCAGCTGACCCGTACGTCAATGCAAACGCAGCATTGCACTTGTGCTCACTTCAAACTCAAACCTCCGTGCAGACCAGTCTCACTGCGGATGCACAAAATCTCGGTCGGCTTCTCGAGGACCGCAGCCACTCCGGCAGAGCGCGGTCTGCGGAAGTTCACGGAAGACGGGAAAGGTTCCCCTCCCACACCACTGTCGCCGGCGAGAAAGCAATGCTGTCGCTGAATGCGCTCGATGATGCCGCTCGGAGAGAGTCATTTCCTCCTCGGAGATGCAGGAGAAATTTCATTGCTTCATGACTTTCACTCCGCCTAGTAGAGAACTTTACTGCGTACTCTCGGTTGACGAGAGAAAAAAAATGGATCCAACTGTGCGACTACGGTGACGCGTGTATTACGTGGATTCCCCAGACGTCCGAGTAAACCAGGAGGCAGATACGGGAGGCGGCTAGCGCTTTGCTCTCGAGAGCACGTTTGCTGTTTGTTTTTGCCATTCGTGGAGATATGAAACCAATGAAAACTCCGTGCAAAACTTTAAGTTACTCTCCGCGTAAGTTTTTTCATTTGTCGTTTTATTAACATTGGCAAGCCTGAGCCAGCCAAGGGGAGAGGGAATACAGAAAGGAATCTCTAGCGATACATTTGAATTATTAGGAGTATTGTGCAAGGGTTAAGTGGAAGACGGAACTATTTAGTCTCACTATCGCCGCAAATAAAGGAAATATTGTTATGATCATGGTTTCCTGTCTATACTAGGAGGGTTTCCGCCAGAGGGCAGCAAAAGAAAGTCAGAGGGTGTCGCATTATAGTGAAAATAGCACTGCTTGTGGTGGTGTGTATGCTGGCGAAAGTTGCCCTAGGAAAGGTGACTAGGAAAATAGGGTGCCAGCATTAGGACTTTCCTTGAAAGAGAAGCTCTATGGTTTAGTGCGGTGCCTGACAAACGGGGTAATCAAAACGAATGGCTATCCACACGGCATCTAAGGTTGGGATTCCCCTGAAAATTCTTCCTTTCCATTTCCGAAGCTAGTTCATTAACGATTGCTTGACTCTGTTATCCCGTAGTTTTGTCACCTTATAAAAAGCCGAATAAATATTTTTGGGAAGCATATATAGCGTCAAATGAGAAAGTCACGTCTGCGACAACACAACACAGGATGGAAAAAAATCGCTTTGTTTTTAAGGTTAGATGTCGATGCGCATATATGTACTCAGCAGCCAATGGACAGACGACAGACCTCTCTGACCATGCATTTTAAATATGGTATTTCCTAAAGCTATCCATTGCCCTGCTAGCCGCAGTAAGGTTTTTGGCGAGGAAGTTTTGGTGACTAGTCGTTAAGAGTTGAGAGTTGGTTTGATGATGAGAGTTGATTGTTTTCATGACTTTCAAATGGTAAGCTGTGTCCAAGTGGTAGCATATAGAGGCGTATTTCATTCCCAAATATCGAATCTGAGAAGTGCATTAGGGCGGAGCGGTCTCTGAATTTTATTTTGTAACGTGAACGTTGGTGTGCTATCCTAGGAGCTTACACTTACGGGTGAAAGGGGAAAGGGTCGGTTACGATGCACCATCGACTGGGAGGGGGATCTGGCCTTTTGTTACGTTGGGTAACATGATATATAATAGATTCATTCTTTGTTTGGATAATTATCATGATGATCATCATCGTAAGATTGTAAACCAATAGCCATTGTGAGATTAGTTTGACGCAGCTCTCCACTCGGTTCTGAATCTCTGAATTCACAAATCTGAATAAAGATTCTTCGAAGGATACCTACTGCATTGAATACAGTGATTGCCTAAATAAGAAAAATTCTTCAGTCGCACCAATGGACACATGCGTAATGGAGTTATTCGCTAAGCAATCGGAAAACGGGAGTGAAAAATCGTAAAAGCATCACTTTTTCGGAATGGCCCTATCATCCACCATTTATGATTTCAACGTTCAAGAGTCCGACACCATTGAGGCTTTAACTTACGTGAAACGAACACCAGCTGCTCATCTTACTCCTCCGATATCCTCTCCACCGATGAACGTTTCTATCAGCTAGGTGACTATGTGGAGCCGTAGACCGACGTCAATAATAGGTCAAAATGTATTTTTTTATTTCAATGCTTCGCGTTCAAACCCCCTAAAAGCAACAGGGTAATACATAATGACGCATATGAACTTTTACATAATTGTATAGGACAGCATTAGTTACAAAATATAACAATAAATTAAACATTTAAATAAGAAACCAGTTGCCATTTTCAAGATAGCTAATTACATAACTTAAGTGCACACTTTTTACGTTTTAATTAATTTACCGCTATGGTCCTGCTAAGACACTCTTGGCTTATCAGCAGGTGCTATTTATACTTAATTAGTACAGTAGAGTAAAGAATTTATCAGTACTTATCTCTAACAACATTAATTATGTGCTCAGCAACCATTTCTTAGTCCTTCTCTTGACTACACTTAGAGATTTCATATTTTTTAAGTCATCACTCATTTTATTAAATACTTTTGGAGCATAAACACTTAGTTGCCGACTGCCCTTATGTGTATAATGTCTTGGAATTTCATATTTATTAACTTTTCTAAGTTAAGCGTTTTGATAGTACACTCATAGAAATAATTTTCAGTGATTAAAATATACTGTAATAACTTTTCAACTGGTAAAATGTTTAACTCTTAATACTTAACAAAACAGCTCAACCGAGTATCCGATGTCTATTTATGAGATTTTGAGCCTCAGAATCCGATTCGTCGGAAACGTGTAAGTCGGCAAAAATTCCCCGCTGCCTAGGTTGAAATCCGCATCAGCCACTTCCGTCCCTCGCAAAAGGGAGGTGTCCCGGGATGATATTACCCACCCACTTCGCGACAGCGTGAACCCGAACCTTCGTGTGCGTATCCCTCTTGATGGTGGGGAACTCTCAATATCTCAATTGGAAGAGAATATAAGGGCCCCTCGCTCTGGTGGTAGACTCGACCACCCACAAAAAACAAGGTTAATACGCACCAGGGCTGATTTGAATCCTCTCCTCTCCACTCTCTCCACAATTGGTGCCTATGTTTAAGTGAAGGATAAACGGCCACAGCGTTCAGCGGGAATATTGAATGTGCTTCGCAGTGCGTTATGAGATAGGGATGTTGTGGTGGCGAGAATACTGGCCTGTATAGGCCCAGGTTTGAATTCGGATTATGGAAAATTTTTCAATAAAGGGTGATTCCGGTCTTTATTTTGATGTAGTTTGGAGAGCACTTTTCTCAACCTTCTGATAGGACCTTTAACTGCAGACTCCCCAGTGTATCTTGTAAAGAGTAGGCTAATGCCATACACCCTCCCACCACCGCTCCTAGAAGTAGAGTAGTGGAATTATGTTTTAAGGCTCCATTTGTTAAAGATATATAGTGCCCTTTAGCCTCATGCCTCACTTTGTCTAGTTGAAAGAAAAACGCAATACCCAAGACAGGACTCGAACCCGCGTGACCTTTGGGTTGTCATGCGGGCGCGTTATCGATCTGGCCGTCGCGGTCAGCACCATTCTTCCGTTCCTTAAAAAAATGATAGTACCTTAATATCCACCAATAGGAGTTCTTCATGACGTGACCTTGGATATCGGTCTCCCTCCGTAATTGCATTCATGTCAAACACATTAAGTGATTCGCAAATGCACTGCTTAACGCTAAAGCCTACTCTTGGCTTCCTTTCCGCGTGAAGGGTGTATGTTAGATGAAAAATTCACTGCCGTATCTTTTAAAAATTGGTAGCCAAGTCGATAACATACAGGCATAGCAACCTGGTGAGGTTCGCGGATTCTAATCCTTCCTCGGGAACGAGGTTTGGGTTTGTCTTAGTTTTGAAAGCTTGTATTGGACGAGACAATAAATCTTTATCCGTTAGAGTGGCCGAAATATAAGTATTTTCGTACTTTCGCGTGGTGCCTGGTGCCTTGTTATAACCAACCGATTTTCAATGCGATTCTGTCAAGAACAGAGATACTTTGCGTCCTTGGGTCTATGTTCGCGAGTCTCTATATAGTGTCACCTCGCGGTATTCCGTTGTCACCTCACGGTATTCCGTTGTCACCAGTAAAATGAAGAAAAAAACATGACATAAATGTCATATGCGACTCGTTTTGAGTATTATGCATCATCATCAGGTGCAAAGTATAAGATGACTAGTGGTTAACTGGATTATCGGAAGGGAAGGAGAGAGCTCAGCGTGAAGAGACCAGAAAGAAATGTAACATTAGCCTCTGCCCTAGGAGTGAGCGAGGCGCTAGTTGCACCCTTCGCATGAGATTTGCTTTTTGAAACGGGCAAAATTGTACCGTTTCTATCGAGGCGCGCATCTTTGAGAGTCCCCGTGCATATTGAATTGATGTATCAGTTAAGGCTGTTGGAATTCATATTTTTGGAGTTTGCTCGGACTGCAGAGACTAATGGGTATTAGCATTATGTTTTTACGGTGACCCCTTTTAAAGTCTATGGTGTGAAGCACATTACCAAACCATTACATAAGTATTCAAAATATGTGAAACACGGGTCATGAAATTTTCCGTAGATGTCTTCAGCTCCGACAAAGTATAATGATACACGATAGATATGGGATTGTTGAACTGGTGAAATAGTTGGCGGGTGGAGTGTCTGGTTGACAACCAGGGGTTCCACGTTCAAATCCTCTGGTTGATCAAGTTCAAAAACACTTATTCTTCCTGGGATTCTTTTGCACTAATCCGAAATTAGTGAGGTTTAATGACTAAACCTAAATCACGCTCAGTAGGATACCCTTATTACCAGGAAATAATTTCTTTTATCGTTGACCGTGATAGTGGTTATTACGTTACAGGCGAATAAAGGTATTTGTTACATAATGGTATAATATTTTTCCCTTACAGAATATACGACCATAACCGTTCTTTACACTATTCTCCATCCTTTGACGATCTCTCACGCTAACTATTACTTGATAGACTTTTAAAAATCTTTAATGGTCACTAAACATATGGGTTTGGTGAGCAGCTGTTATTCGCCAAATTCAGCGCGTAAGCTTCCGTGCGAACAACGCTGACTTGGGGAATTGCAATTTTTATATTCGTGGGGGGAGCATAGGGAAATGATTGGAGAAGAATTACGTTAATATGAAGAGGTTGGCCGGTAAGGGAATCTAGTAGAGAGCTGCGTAAAACCAATGTAATGATTCTAGACTGATGATGATGACTCGTGAAATACCACTCACTGCCACAAAATATCAATATCACACAAAGGGTGAGTCATAATTCGCCGATGCTCGTGAATTCTCTTTTAGTAGGGAGGAAGTAGTTTTAAGGGTGACCAAATTCTTAGCATTCTTCAGTTTGGCTACAACTTTATCTGCCGAGTGCTGTCCTTCTCGGTTGCCGCCAGAAAAGGATGGAAAAGAATGCATACGCTTGCGATGCTAAGTTGGAATTTGTAGAAAATTACAGTTTTTCTATCTGTATTTTACCGGGAGAAAAATTGAATAGTTTCGCCGGAAAACGCTCTGGTAATACTGAAGCGGTGGAACTTGGAACAATAATTCAGACCACGGAATTTAACCACCGAATGTAGATAACCTCATACTTCCTAATGGGATTAAAATTATATTGCTCTAGTCGATGCCACCTCTTGAATTTTTTGACTTTAAGGTGTTTTGATACCTTTGAGTGGACTTGGCCTGGTGACAACAAGCATTCCTAATACCTAATGAAAATGAGCATGGCTAAAGATGCTGGGTTTCTGAAAATACTTATCCCCAAACAAGTATCTTGGATATCTTAATTGTGTGTTCAAAATCATCAGTGTTCCTCTGGCAACGGTTGGTTCTTGGGCAGTTTACTCCTGGTGAAGTCTTCACGGGTTCTCCACCGGGTCAGGGAAACGGCTAATGCCGACGTTTCCCTGACCTGGTAAAGAACCCGTGAAGACTTCACCAGCATTATAAAAAAACACCAGATCGTTCAGTTTACTCCCATTTCTCTCCATTCTTTCACCTAAGATTACTAATGTCCTACACAATACTTCTTGGACTATTCTAATCTCCAACCTCTCTCGTGCCGCAACCATAGTCCCGATTGCCTGTGTGACCCATTTATTCCCAAGTTTCCCTAACATTAATCCGAAATTATCTGACCATTGCAACTCATTTAATCTGACTTCCCACATCCCAAACGGGGCTCCATTTAGTAAAATTAAGCGAAAAGGAAAAACTGGAGAAAACAGCTTCTAATGAAATAAGTAGCCATAAGAATGTATTTATTTTCTCCCTATTTTACCTACAAATATATCCCTTGCCGTTCGCCGATTAATTCAATACTTAGCAAAGCGTTACTCGAATCTGCGACATTCGCGAAAGCACGCTGAAGTGTTGGCTGCAAATAAACATTGTTTATCCCATATGAACGCTAGAGACATTTCGCGTCTAGCTCCTTAGTTACTAAACCACGCCAATTGGCTACTCATCCATTGAGTAGAGGTAAGAAGAAATTTTCTGGGAACGGACGAAGGATGGAGAGAAACCTTTCGTCGGCATTAGCCTTCTATTAGCGGAAAACTCCAAGGGATTCACGATAAGTGATTATTCGGGGAAGGTGACTGAGAGCTTCATCTGCATCTATATAATACCCTGTTGGCAACCGCAAGGGTGTTTGGTAGGGGGTGACCCATCACCAGGCATGTCTTTGAAATGAGAGAGAACCGAATTTGCCCTTAATATCATGCAGGTATACAAAAATAGTAGTCATTCCATGGCACTCCTTACATGCAACTGATAGGCATAGTGCTACTTCTTCTCGGTAAATGCTGGATATGAATTCATGTGGCAAGTGGAATGTTAGATATAAATGACACAAAATGGTTAGTATATACAAGGTAATGAAATAATTATTGATCAAGAAGGTCAAATAAATCAATTTATTAACTTATATTTCCTAGATCATGCATTGACCTTGTCATATGCGCTATTTAGAAGAGGTGGGTATTTGGGAAGAGGTAGGTTTTTTTCCCAAAAACGGAGGAAGGATGGAGTTTGCTTTTGGCACTGGAATCCCGTGTAACATAATGGTCTGCGCATTTGCCTGAGAGGACAGAGGCCCGTGGCTCTATTCCCGGTGCAGGGAACCTTCCTTTGGCAATTTTCGGCATGCTTGCTCGCAGTGCATAACGGAAACATAAAATCCTTACGGTATTATTTGCTCTATAGTAATATGGTTTTCCAATTTTGTAACCTAACTCAGGATGCGTTCGACCGACCATCTTCTCAGCGAGAAGTTGCTCGAATTTTCTCGTGATTTCAACCCTTTCTTCGTACTTATGGTTGGCTCGCCTTCCAGTCACACTGCTCAGTCGTCCCTGCGCAAGATGAAAATATATTTCCATTTCCGCTTAGGTTGCATACAAACGCGACTCCTGCTATTTTAAGAAGTCGTTTCAGGCGTGACTTTGTGGAAGTTTTTAATATGCATAATGAAAGTAATACTCCACACTTATTTAATGATGGTCGACCCGGGTTTCGGCAACTCAGTGCCATTTTCAAGCGGTCGACCTTGAAAATGGCACTGAGTTGCCGAAACCCGGGTCGACCATCATTAAATTAGTGTGGAGTATTACCATTGAGTTTCATTATGCATCCTGCTATTTTTTTCCACACAATCTTTACTCCAGTCTTCTCGCATTTCAAGCGAGTCGGGGCGGGTAGGACGGCAACCGCCGTGAATTCGCTGCCTTGTTCTCTCTCCCGCGACAACGCACAAACCTCTCCTCGGTCACCTGTGCTTCCGATCCGTCTCCACGTCCTCCTCAACGTGAAACCAGCGCCCGCATCATAGAAGGGAAGAAAAGGCGGTGTGAGGACACGCTCGTGCCGGAAAAATTTGTGCCAAAACCAATGCAAGGACGTGCGTCAGAGAGAACGCTGAGTGCTCCCCTCCCGTCTATAAAAGGACATTGCTGCGCGTAATGCAACAAGAACGTGTAGACGCAGTTGTACGTCGAAGGCGACCGACAGATTTTGCCGGCTTTTGGCTCATTTGCACAATTTTGGATAGATGGATTGGTTAGGGGTAGAACTTTATCAAGGAGGGGAGGAAGATTGGACTGAATCCCGGCGTCGAAGTTAGCCTACTCCAAAAAAATTAAGCGAAGGGGTCGACGGTTTAACGTCCCATCCAGCGGACAGAGTACTGAACTTGACGTGCTCTCCACACAGGGCTCACATGGCGGCCGGTACACAAATAAAGAATCTCTGCCACTACCACCATTCAAACTTGAGCCCCCGGGGTAAAAAACAATACGGAAGCCACCACACCAATCAGATACCCATCAGAATGTATCAAATGGGTTAATTGTTTTATGCTGAGGAAAATGGTAAACTATTGCTTTGCGGGAATCGCAGTTATGCAGGCTTTGGCGTTGAGCAGGAATGGATTTGTCTTCAAGCCAGTTTGTTGGCAAACGAACATAAAAAAAACTAGATTACGATATGCTAATGAATACGTTACGAATGGAGGTTGGATTAAATTAATTCCTCTTAATACCGCGGACAGCGTGATACCTGGTGATACCCTAGGGAGTGGAGGGTTGAGCCATTGACCGTAGTTCCGGGGTTCGATAAATGCTTTTGGACATGTCTAGTTAAGCCCTAGCTTTTAGATTATTTACGTAACCAGAACTTTATGGGAAAAAATTTTACCCTGTCAGCCACCATAAGGGCGTGTGGCAGGGGGTGGTAGGTTAACGGCTGTGAAGTTGACTTTTAGCTGAAAAAAACACTTGAAAACAACGGTGTCATTCCTTGTCTTTTAAAAAGAATTATACTTTTTTGTTGCGTCATGCGTTATACGAGGAACAATACGGTAGGGGGTAAGTATTACTTCGTTGGTAGAGACAATGGGATGGGAGACCCATCAAATTCTAAGACAGCAAGCCAGACTGAGGCTTTTGCCTAGATAACAGCACAAACAAGTTCACCTCCAATACCGAGAGACTTACAAAGACCCCCACATTATTTTGGTAGACAGTACCACTCAGATAACATTACAGAAATATGCTGCATAGCAGATATGTTCAAATAATTGTTCTCTCCTCGAACAATTCGTAATAATAACAACATTAAGATCCTTCTCACGCCATGTTTCCTTCATAAAAATTCCCATTAACATAAAAAAGCAATTGTACGTTTACGTTAATAGCGTTACCACAGAACAAGCTAACAAACATGAGACTTGGGTGGTGGATTTTTGAGAATGCAAGCATGTCTGCGTAAACCTGTTATATATAACGCATGTTTGTACGACTTTTCATATGTTTCCAAGCATGTTGGATTGAAAGTGGAATTCGTAGTGTGTGTTCAACATGATATTAATACTAATTTCTCATTAGGTAAGTACGTATGAACTTTTGTGCATGTACGTAGTGATTATTTAGTTTTAACTTACCATCTAGGTGGCTTTCAAGGTAGACATTGCATTTAGATATTGTGTGTGGGAAAAACGAATTCTTGTATCTCTTGGCTCCGCCAGTTATTTCTCGTATGTCGCTTTTGTCTGACCTGCTGATGTAGTGTGGAGTGAAATACGTCTACAACAGCCAGTCACCCTCGAACTTGTGCAATTTCAGTTTTCATGTAATTGAAATCTTGTGACAACCTTCTAGTCTCTAAGGTAGATCTAAGGTAAGATCTTTGAGACCTCTAAGCCGAGTGTCCCATTTAGCACCAGGACTTAGTACTTGGTGAACTCCACACTCGCCAACCAGACCGTCTTTCAGGTTGAACTCTGGCTTTTTTGCATGCATAGGATTTAAGTATCTTTTTGTGCCCTCGTTCCCTTTACCTCCAGCGTAATATATCTGAGGGAGATATAGGGATCCCCTTTCCCGTTTGCAATCTGTTTTTTTTCGCGGAACTTCAACGCCACCCGCAAAAAATGAAAAATATGAGACCATGGAACGTTTCCGTTCCACGTGTGCATTCTTGGGGGCCACGCTTCGATGCTCCGACGTAGGTGAACAAAAACAGAGGTGTCGGACAAGGAGTCAATTGAAGATGCTGCAGGAACGGGTTTATTTCCATCACTTCATGCCAGTGAATATGCTTTTAGCCATTTGCTATTGCTAAATTTACGCTCAATATTCATACATGGCGTTTTAAATCTACATAATACCCTGCAAGCCACCGCGGGTGATTGGCAGGGTGGTGGACCATCACCAGGTATGCATTTTAAATTTTTTAAGAAGAATTAATTTACTCTTACTCTCATGCAGGAATGCCAAAAAATATCCATGCATGGAAAACTTACATAAAAATGAGTCGTATACTGCAACTACTATGTGGAAAATGTTTGATATACTTTCATGAGACACGTGCAAGGAAATTGCTAGTATACACAAAGTAATGTAAATATTATTGATTAGTCTGGAATTTTTACAATTATATTAATTGATTAATATTTCCATAATCATGGATTATATAGTAATTTTGAAACATGAACATGTTTCAAAAATATCTACAGGCCACTCTTCTGCATCGAAATTGCAATGCCCATGTTAATTTCCCCATGCCTCTTTGCTGAAATATTTTAATGAACCTAAACGTGCAAGCGTATACATTAAGGTATCACGGTCTTATTTTCATTCCAACCTGAGAAAATGCATCAAATATACGTTTACGTAATTACACACTGAAAACCTTTGGGGAAAATACCATTATTGTTGACTATCTTTATTTCCAACGATTATTATGTGGCTCTAGTCTCAGGCGAGACCAAAAAGGGCTCCTGGAAAGGAAACATAATTAACCAATAATACTAATAATAGTAACAAATAGTAATACCATAATCACTGATACTAATAAGAATAACAAATAATAATCTTGTAATCTTCTCTCTGGCTATAGCTTCTATGCCTAGTCAGCGTATTTAGCTCGGCACTTCGCCACTCTGCGGGTGTTATATTTACTCCTACCATGTCACTATGGCACTGACGAAACACCTGTGCTGCCCTATGCACCTGGGGAAATCGAGTCCGTCGTGGAGAACGGTAAACTTAAAATCGGGTGGAATTATTCTTTTTCCATCACCGGCGACGGCGACTAAGCCTCTTCCTCCTCAACCGAAGCGATATCTTTTTCCTCGACCACCTCTCCTGATCCACGTACATACGTAATTATTGAGTTTTAGGCGCCTGCCGGAACGAAAATGGACGTGAGGTAGGAGGAAAAACGGACCAAATATCAAGACCTGCTGTCTGAGTTTCGGCAGATGTACCCCTGACACCTTGTTAAATTAGTAGTCCTCATCATAGCTGTAGTCGGTGGAGGTAAGGGGTAACATTAAATGTATTCCGGCCTGCTTGGCACAGGCGGAATCGTTTATAGTACGCATGCAGAAGGCCATCACCTTGGGCTCCATCCGTCTGCTGCGTACGCACGATCCAAAACAGCGCAGCCACTCATCCTCGAGTCTCCGGCCATTATGACGGCAATGAAACCCGATGTTAGCCGCATACTTAGCGGTGGATGCTAAAAAAAGTGACGTAAGAGTAATCTTTTGTTGTTCATTCGGAAGAGTGAGTGAGATTCTCACTCTTCTCATCTACGAGAGGCCCCAGCCTTTGAGATTTGAGTGCCCATATCGATTGTTAGATGTTTATCAAACTAATTTTCGTATTCTTTGAAGATCTATACTTTTGTGATTGTGTATTTTTAATTGCACCCGCAAGACACTAATGATTTCGAATCGCCGTCGTTGACTTTCCACAAACTTTCGTGCAAGATATAATGGGTGAACATCGCACTCGTAGTCTTAAGTAGGAAGCGCAAAAGTCATGGGAGAATTCTGTATCTACATAATACCCTGTATACCACCATAAAGATGTGTGGCAGCGGGTGAATTCACACAAAACATGCATTACATATCATGTATAAAAAGTATTAGTTATAATATAGTAGTCTAAACTTCACAATTTAAAGAAGATGAAAATAGTAAAGAATTGGGTTGGTGTATTCAGTGAATATTAACATTCTCAGCTGCTTACATCTCTTATATTCTCATAATATGTTCTCGCACCCCTTCGGAATATATAATTTGATTACACATTAGGGAGAAGGAAAATTGGGCTCTCTGCACGATATCTTTTTAACATCACGTCTCGCACTTCCTGAAGTGAAGTCTCACGTACACAAGGGTGAGTGTACTCTAGGTTAAGAGCCTCTGGTACAGTGACTGAAGCACTGGCCTCTCTTCCCGATGGCTTGGGTTCAAATCCTGAAAGTTACTGATTATTACCAGGAGTGCTCCCTCTGTCGGATGAGAGTTTCTCTTCCTTACATCAGTGTGCAGCGTAGAGCAGCTAGGTTCGTTAAAAGGTGTTACGATAGGTTGAGTAGCGTTTCAGAATTAATAAAAGAATTAGGGTGGGAATCATTATCAGAGCGTAGATTAAAGTACAGATTGAATCTATTAGAGAAATTTCTATCGGATAGCTTTACTGAAGATGTTAGGCACATATTAAAGAAACCAGCGTATTATGCTAGATTCGACCAGATAAATAAGATTAGAGAGATAGATTGTCGTACCGATGGATTCAAAATGGCATTTTTCACCCGGACTATAAGAGAACAGAATAGGCAGCATAGGAAAGGGATAGGTAGGGGAAATATTTTAGAGTGTTCTGTAGTGCATGATGCATGTATTAACCCCTTAAATACTATAGATACTAACAATCAAGTTGCATGAGACATTATATTTGCCTGTTTGCATGTTAGTAGTGCATGCTTGGTGATCTTCACCCCCTGCCACACACCCTTGCGGTGGCTTGCAGGGTATCGTGTAGATGTAGATGTAGATCACTCCATAAAACCCTATTTACACGATTCATCTATCCTTCATAGCGAAGGATATTGACTTAGCTGTCCAGAGTTGTGATTAGGTTGTAACCAGCTCCACCTATAAGGTTATTTTTAACCGTCTAACCTAACCTAATCTCAGCCTTAACCTGATGCAAACTTGCCCGATAGTGGACTCGAACCCGCGATCTTAGGGTTGTTAAGCCGATTCGTTCCCAACCTGACTGCTGTGACCGGCATCGCATTCTCTCATGATAAAAACATCGTCATAGCCCATCCTTGCAATGATACAACTGCTCCATGAGAAAATGACATCATTACTGTGACGCTTCTCCGCCTTATTCCATTTACGTGGGAGTTGAATGTGGACTGACGCGTGGGCTCAACCCTCACAATTTATTGAGGGTTTCATTTACTTGATGGGGAAGTCACCTACCAATTGATGGAACATATCCGTGCATCAAAGTGGCTTTGATACCCCCAGCAGTGGTACGCAACCTTGAACTTAGTCTCAAATTGTGCCACTCATCGTGAACGAAGCCACGCACATTCCGGGCAGATGCTGGTCCTTCCGATACCTAGACCATGGGAACACGGTTGGTTTCGTGACCACACAGTTCAGTGTGGATGTGCAGATAGTCCCTAATGACTCTTGGATAGTCTCTAGGAAATTGGTTATATTCGATCGTCGATATGCCAAGCTCCACTTGAATTGATTTCATTCGATACGATCTCCATTCAATCGGTCTCTTAGTTTATTGGCAAGCTAATAAACTGCGGAGGCATATGGATGGCGATCGGATTTTTCTTATGCTTGTGGGCATTGAGATTAGTCTGGCGAGCCCGTCTTCTACTGAAATGGAACAAAGCGTAGTGTGTACCTGAATCCACCTGATTTCGAATATCACATGCTCAAGATTTCATGCACAGGATCACTCAACGCAAAAAATTTGGTTTCTGACTGCGGTGTGGACGAAACTCCACTGCATTAAGGTTTTTTCTTTTCGCTCTTCTTTTCATGTCTTGAAAAAGTTTTCTAATTTCATAATCCTTTCAAAATATTTTCATTTCATGAATACCATATTTCGGGTATAAAAATTGCTGAATATTTCCCTTTCCTTCCATTAGTTCTCTCTCTTTAATTTTTGAATGCCAGTTTTAGCTGGGCATTTATCTACGATATAAACTAAGCAGTTGGTTCACCCATAAAACCTAATCCTACCATGACCAAAACACAATGTTACCGCTACTACCACTAAACTCTGTACCCATAAACTTGACGAGTGTGTGACAATAAAAGACACAACTCTTCGAAATAACCCTTGATGTATCCTCTAGGATTTTAATAGGAACAAGTTCTCATGCGCTATTGCGGTTCAACAAGGATGAAGGGCGAGAAAATCATATGACAGAAGAACAGATCCTGTATGTACTTAATCACAACGCGCGATGGGAAACCGATTATAAGACTTTGAACTGCTACTGAATACTCTGAAAATATCCAGGGAGAAAAATCATTGAAAAAATGAGCTGTCTTCTTTACAGTCCATTTTTGCCTTGCGGGTGTCATCATGAATGGTATGATTAAGGAAGAAATGGGCTTTCGGTGAGAATCTCAGTGGTAGCGCATGGGAATAGTTTCTGCACATTTTTATCCAAATATTACAATAATTTAAAAATATTTTGCAGCTCAGTGAGTTGCTCGTGGTCCGTGATCTGATTCCCGGACTCTATTTCCTACGAAAAAGTCCTACGCACTCCATTGCCGTTCAGAGTGGAACGCAACATGAATCGATCTCTACGTTCGACATCCTGTACGGTACCTAAATCTAGGGATGCCGGCCGGTTTAATGGACCGATTCATTTTCGCGAGTCGCCTATCACTGAATGGAGGGTGTACTCTCCGTCAAGGGAGCAGTGTTTGTAAGCGAGAAGTTGAATCATCGCGGAGCAGCCTGGTCGTGAAATTACTTCCCACGCCATACCGTCGCAGCGCCTCGCGTGGAAGCGATAGGCTCTCTTATCGCCCGGGACCGTTTGTTTCATCATCATTGCGGTCCAGTCCTAAAATTGTTGAACTGAAGCCCGCATCTATCTTCTAGGATTCTACTAGGAACTAGTTCTTATGAACTAATGCAGTTCATCAAACTTGGTGTGAAACTCATATGAGAGAAAGATAGAACCTGGATGTACTCTTATAACGCGCGATGAGCTGCTGATTGCAATACTTACTCTGAAATGCTACACAGTGATTTGAAAATCGCCTTAGGGGAAAAAACCATTGAAAAGATGAACTTCATGGCTTCATTATAGTCCACTTTTGCCTTACGAGTGCCATCATGAATGGCACGCTTCCATTGAGGAAGAAGTAGGCTTTCGGAAGACGCTCGGTGATAGCGAATGAGAATAGTTACTATAATTTTTTTCTCAAAAAACTCCAGTCTTATATAGTAATAAAAGTCTCTCTTTTATTTTTAGACCTACATAATACCTTACAAGCCACCGCAGTGGTGTGAGACATGGAGTGAACCAGGCATGCATTTAAAATCAAAAGAAAAGTGGTCGGGTTGGTGTAGTAGGAGGACCCGGGTTCAAATGCCGGCAGTGGAAGATATTTTTCATTGGTAAACATGCCCCTACTTGAAGTGCTTTGTGTAGAGTATTCAAGTTCAGTGCTCCGCCCGTCAGATGGGACGTTAATCCGTGGCTCCTCCCCTTAGCGCCTTTCGTTAAGAGCAGGCTAGTGCCGACGCCGTATGTTTGTCCCCCTTTACTCTTCCATTCCCATGCTTGTACCTTTCCTCCCGATCTGAATCACCTGGAAGTGCGGGTACAGAATTGAAAATGAAGATGAAAAACAAAATAGTATTAAATTTATGCTTGCTTTAATTTAGAATGCAAAAATACCAGTAAAAAATTTACAATGCCTATTATAATATCCCCCCGGTATCTTCGTTGTATTCTGCCACTGTCCCTTACTGTGCGAGAAAAAATGAATTTTTGAACATCTCTTGCAAACTATTTATCTCTTTTATATTCATAATCTATCCATCTATTGAACGGAGATGAAAAAAATATATATTTGTAATATCTCCGGAGATTCTGTCCACTTTACTTTTACTAGAGAGTTATTCTGTTGAATATGATTCCCACCTTTATTCTCCTAATAATTTCGATACATTGCTAAACCTGTCGTAACACCTTTTAACATATCTGTATGCTCTTCGCTGCATTGTGTATAGTTCGGTGATTTCTTCTCCTCCTATTTTCTCCTCAACGATGTTCTCGATGAATCCATTATGTTTTAGGGTGTGTCCAATCTATCTGGTCCTTATCTTTTATGCTGTGATTCACTTAGTCTTACCTTCCTACCTCCTCTTTAAGCGTCTTGATTTTTCATTTCATCTGCCCATTTAATCTTCAGAATCATAATCCAAGAAAGGTTTCGAAGACTTCTATAAATTTCTGATCAGCTTCTCCGACTCTACATCTCTCTGACTTATAGAGACCCAACCATAATCCTTTGGCCGAGAGTGGCATTTATGAAGAGTTAGGAGCACCTTTTAATTTTCAACGCACTTAAATTACAAGTAGTACCTACTAGTTTCAGTGCATAGGCGTCACCTCCAGAAAGTAGTTGAACATGACACCTGTGCGCTGAACCTATTTATACCTATAATAAAAGAGTGAGGAACTACCTTACTTTCCTAATACTTCAATTTTCAATGTAGTCAATTGTGATACTCTTTTGTTTTCTCTTGTTGGTCTGCTCTTCCTGTGTCTAAATTGAATTTCCGACAGGTTCTCCTCGATTTTTTCCTCTCTTCTGCGCGTTCCTTACTGTGTTAACTACCATTGACAATGCCGTTGGTAAGTCTTGATGATTTGCATGTGGGATCTTTCCTCGGGACTTCCCATTGCGCACGCTCGAGGAACATCGCTAGTTGGACGCACACTCCATTTCCGAGGAGTTTTGTTTCCCGATGGGACCTCTGAACGAAGAAAAAACACTATTTTACGCACGTGATAGAATTAATCGGATGGTATTGCGTGAGCTTGTCATTGTCGTGCGCATTGAAAAGGTGAGTACGTCATGTTACAAAAGAAGAATAGCAACCGGGCCTTTTCGAATTGAAAAAAATCACTCAAAGTTATGGAATGATATTTTTTGTGGCTACAGTGTGTGTAGAGACCTCATTTAGACCATGCCGGCCATGGACCAGCCGTTCAACTCAAGTGTCGCTGGATCGGATCTCACCCAAGGCATGGATGGATGGTTCTAGGATGAAAATCTTAGGTTAGAGGGTGCGATGTAACCTGAGCAGTTTGAGCAGCTAAAACCCAAGACTCGGCCTCCTTTCGTCGACCACCTCAGCTAGGTCTGTTATGGGTCGACCTGTAAACCCAAATGTCACGAGTTTACAACCCACCATTGGCAAAGAATACATGTTTGTGTCGGGATTAAGTGTTTGATACGTTGATTGATGTAATCTCCACTGTTGAAGCACTTTAAAACCTGATTGCAACACGAGAATTGGGTTGATGTGGTGGCTAGAGTACTAGCCTCCCATCCCGAGGACTCGGGTTCAACTTACCGTGATGGCAGAGAATTTTCATTCGTATACCGGAGACCGGTGGGTGCTTGGTGCAGAGCACTTCGGGTTCAGTACTCCGTCCGTCGAATGGGACGTGAAACCATGAACCTCTTGGCACTTTTCGTAAATGCCGGCACTGGGTGTCTCTCCAACCTTCCTGCGTTCCCAGAAACATGCCTTCCCTCACCTAATAATCCGCGTATCCTAAATGGCGCAAATGATCAGAACTCTCGGTCGCGTCGCGCGAATAACTACTAGTGTAGGTTGCACCACTCCCAGTCGACCGACCTCTTCTATATAATCCTCGATAGCTCTTGATAACCTGACTCACAAGCCGAGATGCATTCCACGGGAAACGGTTAGTCAGATAGTCATTCTCTAATTTAGTGGACCCAAACTAAGCGTTGAAATGCACGCGATGCGGGAGACGGGGTGAGACATATGCCACTCGAAGCGGGGAGTTAAATCTCTCCACAAGATTGGCCTGCTATTATCTAGTTATTCCCAATGCCGCAGTGAACAATATACTGTCTCATTTAAAGCATAAATTTCGCCACCACGCAAGTATCATCAGTTATGGGCGTCGACCAAGGGTGCAACTCGTTTGCATTATAAGAAATGAGCAGGTTTGAATGTGAACCAAGAAGAATTTTAGAGAACGGAGGGGAAGGCGGAGAGAATTCTTTCGTCGGCCTTTGATTTTGAATCATGCCATGAAACTAAACTAATTTCTCTGTAATATTTTTAGTTGTAGTTATTTGGAGGCGGCTGATATCAGCTAAGGTCATCTGCACCATTTCAGATGGGTAGGTGATTGGGATGGAGGTGGCAATTTTTCCAGGTATGGAGGAAGCGAGGAGAGAAACCCGGCGTCGGCAGTAGTCCACTCATAACGATACATGGTTTAACGTCCCATCCGATGGACGCTGCGATGCCGACACTCGACTGAACTTGAAGTACTTTCCACATAGCTCCCAAATAGAAACCGGAATGCAAATGAAAAATCTCGGTCACTGCCGGGATTCGAACTCGGGTCTTCGAGATGGGTGGCCAGTACTCTGGCCCCTTCCAGTACTCATTAGCTTGATCCTTCTCTCATATTTGCGTTCCTCAATTTAGCAGTCAATTTCTCTTGATCAACGCCTTATGAAAGCCTATTTTTAATTGTCTTAACTATTTGATACTTACGAAAATCCGATTAGTGCTAGTATTTTTCCAGAAAATAATATATAACAAGGATAATCCGCCAACCAATTTAAATTTAGAGTAGTTTCGGAAATTACTGACGTTACTGCGGGAATATTTAGTTAATTCAACGGAATTGTAACTTCATTCGCCTTCTTCACGATTGATTAAGGTGGAAAATAAAATTATATACGGTTCAACTGATAAATTTATTCCATCGACCTAGGTTTATAAAGTCCTTGACAATGATCGCTCAGCTCATTCTCAAGAGTCAAGGTCATGGGCCATGGTCTATGCATAAATTAATTTGTGGAACCTTATGAAGTTTTATTTTCCACCTTAGTATGCGGTAACGGCAAATTAAGCCTGAAAGTTTATTATATATTTGCCATGGATTGGATTTCTATAAAAATATGATTATCAACTAATACAAATCCACAGATTGTTTTTAATTGGTTCGTGCATTGATTTCCAGTAGCACGAGTATTACTATCCAACAATTTTTTAAGCGGAATAAAGAAGGTGAAAAGAATTTATTTGGTTTGCTCAACGGTGAGCCATCGACCTTGACCATTCTCAACGAAAGTTTAACGTCCCATACCACGATTTGTGTTCTGGATGTGAAAGCCTATCATCGAAACTCTAACTATACATCGATAAACATACGGGAAATAAGCTATCAATGTCATTTTTACACTTATACGATGCGGGGTATATAAAATAATGAATTAATGGGAATGCCTGACTAAGCAATAAATTATTATACTACAATGTAAATACTAACATACTAACAATTCAATTACACGTGTCTCTGGAATACATATCTAACATTTTCCAATAAGTAGCAGTTATCAGTTGCTTGTATGTAGTGCATACACGGGCAAATATTTTTGCAAGCCTGCATTGTAGTAAGAGCATATTTAATTCTTTCTGATTTTAAATGCATTCCTGGTGATGGTTCTCTCTATGCTACACATCATTGAAGCGGCTTGTATTATATTGTGTAGGTGTGGATGAGATCGAAATTTCCTTCTTCACGAGTCCAGCTACTTGATCTGAGTCTGGGGTTCCACTCTTGTTTAATTGTCAGCTCCCGGTGGTGAATACTCTCCGGAATATCCGCAGAGACTTTTATGCGCGGATTTGTTTCGGTTTTGGCGTGAGAAGACGATTCACAAAGGTTTGGGCAAGAAGGAATGGTATGAAAATTCTGAAACCTAGGTAGAATAATCTAATCGGACACATCTTGAGACATGATGATGGACTCATGAAAACTGCCATTTGGAAAGAGAAATGGAACAAATGCGATGGATAACCTCGTTTAAGATAAGTGGAGCAAGTAGAGAGGGAGGAAAAGAGGATAATCAAGACAGTACGCTGAGATTTAAACTAAAAACTTTGTATATTCCAAACTTTATTTCAAAACACGACTGGTTTCAAATAAAGTGTGGAATAGACAAAGTATTTAATTTCATTGAAGATTAACTTGCACAAAGTTGAGCTTAAAACCATAGTTTACGGTACGTAGAGGCTACCGGATAAAAAATACATGAGAGTTGCGTCAAACCAATCCTCGGATATTTTACTGATAATAACGATGTATTCAGGGAAATAATTGAACAGCCGGCCTGGTTTTTATGTCCTCTCGTGGATGAATTCGTCATTTCATAATGGGCCATTGGTCTGATTTCCTGACGAGCACTTTGTCATTTGGTCCCCGAAAATCAAAACTTAATTTCGTTACGAGGTCCATGCTGCTTGTGGGGGCAGCAAAGTTTGAGTTCAAACAAACCAGTAGCGTTGGTTACATTGCATCGCCTCACCCATGCCTTATACAAACAAAGTCTCCATGCCTAAGGTGGGAATCGAACTCACAACCTCTTTGAATTGTCACGTTGGCGCACTGCCGTCCTGAAAACGGCGGCTGGTGGGGGGGCCAAGAGCACGTGACCGTTGGGTTGGCGCGAGTGTTCATTGCCCCCGTAGAATAATGATCTCCACAGTAATATCCTTTTTTTCACGTTCTAGGCTTCAAAACCTCCGGGTTCACGGCCCGTAGATTGGGTTAATAACCTGTTTTTTCCTTACATCTCCTCTTCTGCTGAACTTATTCCCGCTGAAAATGACGTCGTCAATTTTATGCTCGGCAGTTACCACATATCCATTTGATTTTGTATTACAAGAGGTAAAAAAGCTAAAGAGATCTTAAGTTCACATAACAGCGAATGCACAAGTGGAAAAACTTTTGAGTGATGATGGGTTTCATCGGTTATCAGATGCTGGCGAGGTATTAACAAGATGGAGTGAATAACGGATTTGGGACCATAAAGGCTTAGTACCTAGTAAGGGGGTCGAAGAAACAAAGCTTCATTACCTTGGTGCCCTCATTTCCATTTATTTTCTGTGCCAGCATTTTCACCATAGCCTAGTTGCAATAAGTTATCATAAAACCTATAAACCCGTTACCTACTTTTCGAGAGCGTGTTAGGGTAGTGGGTGAAGTTTTGTACTACTGGCCGGAAGTTTCCTGGTTCAAACCCGGGAACGGTCACTTTGAACACTCTCAAATAAACTCAGCAGTGTGATTTTCGAGGGTTCAAATCATTTTGGATATCCGCGGGCGGAAAAGGGATTGTAACCGCCACCTACCCATTTTGTACATACGCGATTAATCTTACATACCAAATCTTTACATTGCTTTTTCTCCTCGGGCCGGTTGGTGATACTTATTTTTGCTCTATTTCTCATTTTCCTCATTCTCAATTCCTCATTTTTCTTGTAACGAATCTTCAATAGTCTATTAAAAATATGCATAGTTGTGTGAGCTCCCTTATGCATTGCTTTTACCCGCCGTCTGTCATGGATCACTTTTAATGGAAAGAAATGGGTTCTTCTCTCAGAGCGAAGTTTGGAAATTCGGAAAATAGGAAGTGAAAGACATTCCGGGGTAGCTTGGAACTCTGTTGCCAAATGAATCACCGACTACAACCTGAGTAGTAGTTGGTTAGTTATTCGGGGAGGCTAACGAGTGCTTAGGTTATTTGTGCCATTTTAGGATAGGTTGGTGATTGGGTAGTGGAAGATATTTTCAGGGAACGGAAAAAGGGCGTAGAGAGACCCGGCATCGGCATTAGCCTGCTTTGGACAAAAGTTTCCATGGGGACAACGGTTTTCCTGTCCTATACGAGGGACGGTGTACTGAACTCAAAGAATATAGTGCTGTATTAAAAGTACTCTACACATAGTACTCATGTGGGGACCGATATATCACAGAAAAAATCCTTGCCACTGCCAGGATTCGAACTTGGGCCCTCGGAACCATCACGCGACCTCTGACAACTGACAAACACGTATTGAGAATGCGATTTTGGAACAGGAAAAACTCAGACATTCGATTGCTTAAAAGCTAGAGATATTGTGATGTAGTGACCTTTTCTTTCCAATAAAAACTTACTTTCTACGTTTTCAGACCCTCTCTATTACAGATTTCTCATTTATGCTTCTCTCTCTCGAGCATCTCCCACACAACAATCTCCCTCCCTCCTCTATGAACTACTGCTTAACAACATTTTTACAAAATAAACATTTAACAATCAGCAAAAAACATTTCAATTTTAATAACAACAAAAAACATAGTTCACTGTAATTCACCGAAAAAATACCAGCGACTCAACAAAAAACAACCAAGAAAACAAAGCCTTGAAAATTAAAACCAAACAAATAAATCCTTCTATTTAGGGCTTGGCACGACGTCGAATTATTTTTTGCCTAATCATATCCCCTTGAAGTTATATTCGATTGGGGCGAAACACACGAAAGTCGGCTTTCGCTGTTCCTACCGTAATGACTCGTGGCTATCCGTGGATTTCTTGGAAGTTCTAGGATACGATTGAAATGGTGCGATTAAAAATTGTCTAAATCACAGCACTTTAACTAGGCACCAATTCATATTGCATAAAAAAACAGTTTATTTCGTAAATCCCACTGATGAAATTTCTTCCGGTTCTGGTACTATCTGATATATGGCAAATAAAAAATGGCTTAGTAAATAGGATAGCCTGGTTGAAGATAACATTCTATCAGAAAACATTAACCAATAACTGGGAACTTAGGGTTGGTAACATTTGGTTACTTAATTGGGACAAACATCTGAAGCATGCTTCTTTATGGGAGTATGAATTGCGATAGGCGTGGAATCTTCTGAAATGTGCTTTTCCAGAAGAATGTTGAACATCACATGGATTTTCCTAGTAACTAACGAAACGGAGCTAAGAAAATTGGGGCAAGTAGAAATCTGATTATCAGAATAATTATTACAGGGAAAAAACATTCACCTGGACTATGACTCGAACCCGGAACCACATGATTTCCGGCTAGTCGCTTTAACCAAGTAGGGGTCAAAGTAAATGTTTTTTTCAGTGGAAATTTTACCATTGTGTATATCAGCGGGTAACTCTGTAAAGGTTTTTCGTGGCTGGTTGGCAACCATTGAATTCTCCCATGGTAAGCACCTTAGTGTTTACTGTTGGCTTTGTTCTCCTGTCTAATAAACTAATTAATATAATCTACATTAACATTTACATATTACCCCGCGAGCCACTACAAGTGTTTGTGGCGAGAGATTGGTAGGATACGAACCTTCGATTACCTATAGATTCTTATGCCCACAACTTTTTTTTTTAACTATCTGTTAAAATGGCGTCCCTCCACTTTTATTGTAGCCGAGAGGGATTTTTAAGCATTTCCGTCGGGGAGTAAATATCGTGTATCGTATTCAAATGGGCGAATATACCGGTGTAGTAGTATGTTTCCCTATAAATTTTAACTATTTCCTGAGCATATTCGATGCATATAAACCCTCTATCAGTCTTAGTCTGGCATTATATCTTCGTGTCTGAAAAATTTCCCCATCATAGATTCGGGATGTCTTCCGCATCTGATCATTTTCTCTGACGACAGTTACACCGGCGTTGTGACAGGCGTCTTCAGGTCAGAAGCCAATTAAGGCCTGAAGGTGCCTGATGCAACGCCGGCGAAATTGTCATCAGAGAAGATGAACTGACTCGGAGGACATCCCGGAAAGCCAGCTACTTCAACTTCACCACTTCACGCAAGCTTCCATCAAAACCTAATTATATTCTTCGTCACGCGTGGGACTCCATTCAGCACTCAGAACCAACTCCATGCGATGCGTGAGGGCCGAGAAAAATCTCCCAGCCTTCGTCCCTGAGCAAAACGGCTCTGTGTCGCGTCGCACAACATCCGCGAGCGGCTCCCCGCTCCTGTTAAAGCCGGGTAGGGAACAGTTCCCGGCGTCTCTCGAAAAAATTGTGGTGGCGGGGAGTATTCGCGGTTCCCGTTGACGGGACGCCGGCACCCCGTTCATGGAGAGAGCGAGTGTACCGACTCATTCCGAGGATGACAGGGTCGAAGAATAAAAACTAAAAAAAAATCATTCTCTTTTTGATCGCTGGGGGCCCGCCCGATCCCCGCAGCGGTTACTCAATTCATTGAACCCGCCATCCGGCTCCAAGTGCTCCCCTTACCCTGCCTCCCCCTTCCCTTGCCCACATCCCCCTTCCCTTTCCCCCCTCCCCCTCCCTTGTCCCCCACCCCCTTCCTCAGCGGTGGGATTTGCGAGCTGCGCAACAACCCCCAGCTCCCGGCTACGAGGAAATCCCCACCGTCTCTACTTGAAGAGCCCGAAAGAGGCGAACTTATATGTTCTCTGAGAATGAAGAGAGACTCCAGGCTGGTTTTTTTCCTACGCAATACGGCTCCCTCTTTTTCATTATTATGTTCCACCACTCTGAGCTATATTCTTTCAGCTAATTTCCCGTCGGAAATGATGAAGATGGAATATTTACACATGAAGTGAATGTGCATTGCATTACTTCAAAACTGAAATCCACTGCGAGCCTTATCTAAACTTGATTCCGAAACTCGCTTCCTTGCCAGATCTTTTAGTACCAACTTAAGCATTCATCAGCCATTATTATACTTAAGATTTTATCAGCCATCAGCCAAAATTCATTTTTGAATAAAAAATTAATGGCGATAAAAAATTTAAACATGTATTTTTGTATTCTATAAGTAACGGAAGCACCAGACTTTTCTCATGATCTTCATTAAGCTTCAGTGCGATTTATTGCATATTTCCTGTATCACATATCTAAGAATTAAGGACCTGATAGTCCATTGTCATAAAAATAGGTGACTTCAATTAGGCATGGTGACATATCTACGCTCATACGGTGAAAGTCTCCAGTATTTACTCCTCTGGTGACAAGTAATTTTTTTCGCCTTTTTGTGCACTTCTTTTGTTACAATTTATGATGGAGTGCAAGACATGATGTTTGTGTCTTCTGTTGTAGATAGTGTGGCTGGCCGAAGGCTCAACTAATAACCGTAGGGCAAGAATGTTAATCCTGCGCATCCTCTTGAACAAAACTGTGAACAAATTTGATCGGATCTTTCTGGGAACGCAAAGATGGGACATAAAAGTAAGACCGGTCTCTGTTACATTGATTCCATTCATGGTACCATATAGACTTTGGCCTCATTCGTAAACATGGGTGCATTTTGAAGGTGTTAGAATGGTAAACAGGCATGTTTAATCAATGTCACGCATTTTCCAGTAAATCTAAAATAGATGATATTTTCACATTGAGTCACATGGAGTCTCCACTGTCGCTGTCGTGACATGGAGAAAAAACATAAATATTAAAAATCATAGTAGTTATTTGAAGGGAGCCGATTAGCAGCTAAGGTCATTAGCTTCATTTTAGGATAGGTGTGTTATTGGTTAGAGGGAGTACTTTTTCAGGGAACGGAGGAAGGAACTGCACAGTTTCAGGCGTCACTTGGTGCAACTGCATGTTTACATAGAAATGAAATAAAAATACTCTGTATATTCCAAACTATTTTAATTTGCCGACCCGGGTTTCGTCTGCTCCGTAGACATCATCAGGGTAACAGGACAGAGAGTAGCAAGCTCTTATATACGTAAACTGTTTGGAGGGGGGGAGGTGGTATAGGAGGGTGGTATTGGGGGGGGGGGTGTTCAGGGAAAACTGGTGAGGAGACATAAGTTTTACGGTCAAGGACAGGATTCGTTGGAGGAAGGGAAGGCTATGGAACACAACGGTGAGTAAAACTGGGAAACAAATTCATTTAAAAGGTTTACGTTGAGGTCGTTTGATGCTTTCTTAATTTCCAATTGTTCGAGGAAATCTAGTTTCCCTCCTTTTTCTTCCGTGTGGAGTACTTCGGGGGTGAAGTCACTCTCGTGGTCGTTTTCGATTAGATGTTTGGCAAAGCTTGATCTTGTGTCTGCAGTTAACCAGCACCTCCTATGTTCTTTCACACGAGTATTTTGTCCAATATATTGCGATGAACAATTGGGAGTGTTGCACTTCAGTCTGTATACCCCGATTTGGTCACACTTGCTGAATTTGTCTTTGGAATTGAAAAGGATTTTTCCTATAGTTTTAGGGTTATAAAATGGCACATTAAATTTTTCTTTAGGAATGGCGTTCGCGACTTTGTAAGAAAGGTTACCAACAAATTGAATTTTACACCACCGTTTACATGGTTTGTCATGGTTATTAAAACATAAGGGAGTAATTAAAATGCATTGCCTTTTTCTTCCTGGCGCGGTGTAACATTTTATCAATTAGTTGTATATCATAGCCATTGTTTTTAGCAATATTTTTAATGGTGGATAACTCGGACTCAAATGTAGATTTAGATAGGAAAAATACTTTTCAATTCCAAAGACAAATTCAGCAAGTGTGACCAAAGCGGGGTATACAGACTGAAGTGCAACACTCCCAATTGTTCATCACAATATATTGGACAAAGTGGTCGGGCAATTAATACTCGTGTGAAAGAACATAGGAGGTGCTGGTTAACTGCAGACACAAGATCAAGCTTTGCCAAACATCTAATCGAAAACGACCACGAGAGTGACTTCACCCCTGAAGTACTCCACACGGAAGAAAAAGGAAGGAAACTAGATTTCCTCGAACAATTGGAAATTAAGAAAGCATCAAACGACCTCAACGTAAACTTTTTAAATGAATTTGTTTCCCAGTTTTACTCACCGTTGTGTTCCATAGCCTTCCCTACTTCCAAAGAATCCTGTCCTTGACCGTAAAAATTATGTCTCCTCACCAGTTTTCCCTTAACACCCTCCCCCCCCCATACCACCCTCCTATACCACCTCCCCCTCCAAACAGTTTACGTATATAAGAGCTTGCTACTCTCTGTCCTGTTACCCTGATAGTGTCTACGGAGTAGACGAAACCCGAGTCGGCAAATTAAAATAGTGTGGAATATACAGAGTATTTTTATTTCATTTCTACGTGAACGGAGGAAGGGTGGAAAGAAACCATGGCATCGGCATGGAACAAAAGGGGCGAAGGAGACCACGGTCTAACGTCTCATTCGGCAAATTGAGTACTGCACTCGAGGTATCCTCCTCTCAGTAATCTCTATCACTGCCGGGGTTTAAACCCGGACCCTCGTTATAGGAAGCCAGTGCCCTCACAACCACACCAACCCGATCCCCTCTTAAAAATCGTGATGTTTAACTTCAGGTGAACGTATAATAGAGTGCGGAGTTATTTGATATTCACTCGCCCAAAAAATATAAAAGGTAACTTCTCCGCTATATTTGCTGCTGTCAATCAACGACACGAGTACAATTGCATTGACCTCAAAATAAGCAAAGCGGTGAATCTTCCTCGCCAGGTTCTACTGGAAGAGTGAATCTTACTTTGAAATTGGCCTGGGGTTAAATTAATTCCTCACCCTCCAATGTTGATTTATTTACGCTCTTCACCAGCACTGCTGGAGGGAAATACGTGAGGTGAGCAGTTTGAAGTATAAGACGTGAAGCTGTTGACTTCTGGTGATGTTTTATTGATATTTAAACTGTCGTAGCAAAACATCTTATCGAGACATGCGATATTTTTTGGTCATATCTTTAACCATATATTTAACCTCTGGTCAAATTAGCTACCGGGTTGAGCCAAGTGATAATAACATATTCTACTCAATAACATAATCTCCTTTTTTGCTCTGATTAAGCTTCAGGGCATATCTTGGCAATACTACCCCGTGGACATACACTCGCGAAGCCTTCATTTTGATTTCTCAATAAAGGCATTCAAATTCGATGAGGAACTGTGCCCATTATCGCAATTCTCCTCTATTCCTTCTTGCTTCGTGATCTAGATTTAATCATAGCCTTCTGGTTTTTTGTGTAAACCGTAGATCGCCTTTTTGTCACTGCACAGCATTCCAATTTACTTCAGTATTTGAAGCACTGTATTTCAGTCAACGTTATTGAACAATATTTTAAAGTCCATGGGTGCAGTGAAAGTGGGCTTATTTTTCTCCATCCTTTTCTCTGTGGGTTACTTTAGGGCCAACATTGCTTCTCAGGTGCCCTTGTTTTACTTGAATTGGAACCTGTTTTCCATGAATTTTTTCTATTTTTCATTATATGTATTATTTTTATGAAAACCCAATTAAAATCTTCGCAGTATGTGTTTTCACGCTAATGAATCCAAAGTTTTAATTTTCACCACCTACTTCTATTGAGGTCTATTTATAGTGATGCTCTCTTGGTAGTACTTCGTTACCTCTCCAGTTGCTTATATCACTTACGTTTTTCTAAAGTCCTGCTGATGTTTTTCTACCGTCTTTTTGATAATTAGTTAACAGTTTCACATGTTTAATAATCGGATACAGTTCCTATCAAAACTCTTCTTCATTCTAGATAAAAGTAACGTAAATGGAAAATACATCGTAGCAACAAAAAAACTGCATAACATACTTTGAACGAAAATGACGTAGGAAGTAAACTCTGTCCATCCATAAAACCGAATACAGTTTCAAGGCAAGGGTGTTGTCTATCACCTACTATTTTTAAAATGTATGCAAACCAAGTTCCGAGAGAATGGCAGAACAAATGACTTGGACTGTTATTCTGAATCGGGGTCGCTATTTCACGATCGCGCTATTCCACAGGTCATTATAGCCCGGTAACCTGATGAATGGAGGTGGGCTATAAATCATCAGTCCTGAGTCGTAATAATTAAGCCCACTCCTTTCGGTATGAGACCGTAAAGATCAGAAACCAAAAATTCCGGCAGCCAATGCCAAGGAATGTTTACATTATTCTGGGACAGAATAATGTGAACAACCCACGTCTTTCACCATGGCCAGTGAACAACTGATATTAATGATTAACTGATGCATTTAATTATACATGTATAATTTATTTCCCTGCTGGGAAAATTCGCGTATTCATCCAGATTAACGTATCTTTAGATGAAACATGGTTGTCTTAAGTAACTTTCCTGATTACATTAACCTATGGCACTGCCAAACTCTCGTCGTAAAATTTTGTCCATGTTTGCACCTGTACTTTATTAATAACCTTTTAGCTACAAATAGGACATATAAACTTATTTAGGCGATTTTACGTTAAAAAATCGAGTCAAAGATTAGGTCTTTCATTGAAAAATGTATTCATTATTTATATTCATTTGGTGTTTATTAATATTTTTATGAATACGAGTTTGTTGATGAAGAATTGGCAATTCTTCAATCCGGGGTAAGCAACCACATTCATTATATTCATCTAATCATTACAAAAGTTAAGAAATGGAACTTATATTCTTTGCTTTTTTAGTCAAAGACAGTGAATGGTATTGATATGATGAACAATAAATATGTTTTGCAATGGAGGTTAGGATACTCGTACGAAAACGATATTTACCATTGTAAAATATCAAAAGTTTCATAGCTGTACAGTTTGCTCATTAATAGAATGGAAATCCGTGTGGTTTCTGTACCCTTCAGGATTATCGTTTGGGATCGCATAATTGCTATCCGGGTGAAATCTCTTGCACCGATAACAACGGGGAATCGTCGGACGGAACAAATGGAATAATAACAATGGGATTGTACACAAAAATAACATGGCTATTATATTGCTCAAATAGAACGAGGAAGGCAATCGCCTTAGTTCAAAAACGGTTTTCTCGAGGTACCTATGTTATTGGCATTTTTATCCGATCACTTAAGCAATTTGTAATTGCCGAGTGACACCTTTCACACATCTGCCTACCGACAGCTGGCTCACGTTCAGCAATAAGTCGTTTCTGTTCTTGGTTATTTCATCACGGGTATAGTATTGATTTCTAAACAAAAACAAATACTACAGCGATGGATAACGTATTACTGGATAGTGGGTCTGGATCGTTTTCTGACTTCTGGCATTGCATACTCAGTTTTCATGAAATCACTATTGTTTGTTTACAATTTAAGTCGAAATAAAAATCGTTTGACACAAGTGTAACTATAGGTATTAATATAATAATTATATTTAAGAACGCCTTCATAGAGGCGTAAACAAACAATAAAATGGAAAGGATTAATGTCGGCAGGAGTTTTATTGGTTTTCATCAGGCAAGGAAATAAATAACCAGCGGTGCTATAAACTGTAAATACGTTCACACTAATAAACTGCCTTTACTATAAGGTATATGATACATAAAACTTTCCCCCTGTCTGCTATTATGATCTATTAATGAGTATTTACGCATCATCAAGCCAGGACTTCATCTGAAGGATATCTCTCGCCGCAACTTTTAATCAAGCCACTTCACTACAAACATTTTCACTTCCTTCTACACACGGAAATTATTGATAAATCTCTCCTTCACCACTTCAAATGGATACATGCTATCATTCTGCTATTATTCTCGTTTATAAATGATGGTCAGTTTACGAAGGTATATGCGGTAATCGGTTTACAAAGGGGCGTGGGATGGAAGTCCGTGGGCAAACCTCCGGTAAGTTTATAAACAACACTTTCCAGTAATTTTTAACAAGATTTAACGCTTACCAAATGAAATGAAAATGCCTGACATTTTCCGATACAACAGTTCTGAGAAGTTGCAGAATATCAAGATTAGGAAGACTTACGAATGAAAGCACTAGGACAATGATGCAGTTGGAAAAAATCACGGAAGAAATAGATAAAAGACACTTGCAAAAATACTGGCATACAGAAATATTAAAACTAATTTATGAGAAAAATTCTAGTGGTAGAAAAGGGTTATGCAGTAATACCTCAAAGATATTTTATCCGTCATGTTCTTTAAAAAAATTTGAATGGATTACTCCGTCACGTTCATTTCACGCAATGTTCTCTCGCCATTTGGTGTAAATACCAGAATTTTAAAACATGATACCTAATTTTTACTTTTTACCGATTTAGGGATTACTGCAAAGCACCATTAGTCTCAACATAGTTTATAACATAATTATTCATTTATCAATCTCGTGTACTGAAGATTAGCGTGTGGATAAATTGACACTTGATATGAGGTCTTGATATTGAGGTACTTAATATTGAGGATACTGATATGAGGTCTCGGGTTCGAATCCGGCTTTCGAACGCGACCATTTCTCTGTGCCATTTCTGGGAAACCTTCGGCGACTCATAGAGAGGAAAGCTGGCCTCGATAGCCAGGTCGGTAACTCAATTACCGTATTTTAACTCATCAAGTTTATCCTTTTTTTGCTAAGTCACGATTCCTTCCATTTGTGCAATTTGGACTAGGAAAAAATAAATTGAACATATGACGAACGATCACAAGTGTACAATTAAAACTATAGGCACTCAAACACTCAATTCCTCCATTCACATATCTACGTTGCCGTTGGATGCCATTAGAAATGAAGATATAAGAGAGTATTGTTTGCCGGCCGTGGTAGCTAGGTCAGTGACGCGCTGGCCTGGTAACCCAAAGTTTGTGGTTTCACATCCCGCCCCGGGAATGGATGTGGGAGGGTACACCTTTCACATTCAGGGCAGGGGGGGGGGTTCCTTTCCCTGCGCCCCCTGCGATTTACTACGAAGTTCTGATACGCAGAAAATCGAATCGCGAGGATTTTAGGTGGGGGTGTCATAGGATTAGGTAGGATGGTGCGATATAAGCTAAGCCATTGGAGCAACTAAATACCTAAACCTACTATTTACTAGATCACCTGTATCTACTGTCTGCTCTACAAGCAAGCTCAAGGGTGTGTAGCAGGGTTTGAGGTATCACCAAACTTATACCACGTACATACACCAATTTCTCACATAAAAAAGTTGTGTTCAGCCCGAAGGTTGGTTTTTGATAGGTGAGGGTTGAGCTCACACATTAGGGTATGGGGGCCGGTTCCTTACCCTGGGCCACCTGCGATTTCCTACGAAGTTCTGACACACAGAAAATCGAACTGCGAGGATTTTAGGTGCGGGTGTCCAGAAAGTCTCTTGCCCGGGATTTGAACCCGGGACCTACCGGTCAGTAGCTCTGCCCACTAGGCCACCACGAAGGCAATGGCTTAGAATGTGGTGAGTTCTACCCTCAACTATGAAAAACCAACCTTTGGGTTGAACACAAGTTCTCATGTACTTACTTCCTCATGACAGATTAACTGTAATATAACTAGGGACATGCACTACAAATCCCAATATTCATCAAACATATGAGGAAACATTTGAGATATGATACAAACAAGCATTATAACTTTTAAGGACCCATTCAGACGTACTTAGCTTATTAAAAATCCTCTATCATGATCTTAATTTTATGTATTATTTTTGCTTAATTTGATTTGTGTAATGTGTACAATTATTGGAAAGGGAAATTTATTTTATGCTGACATGATGGTGAGAGATGATTTGAGGGACTACTATTACAGGGAGAGGCACCTACTCTTCTGCCCTGGTGAATGAATTTCACTCACCGCTGGCCTTCACGTTTCCCTCAGTAAATGCCGTCATCAGACCATTATTTCTCTAGACATGGCCGATTACTGAACATAACGTTGCTCGTCTTATTTTCAAAGTTTTCAATAGACTTCTCTTTTCTTCCACTCTCCTTGAAATTTCTTCGTTTTTCGATCAATCCTTTTATCTTCCGTATTATTCGGTAACACGACCTTTATGATCATTCCAGCCTAGACATCTTTACTGCTGTTATTGCCCACCCTCAATGCCATAAAGTAGCATGTTTAAGAAGTTAGTCCTAATGAAGTGTGTCCTTCCTTTCATGCTTTTATTCCTAAGTGTCCTTATTCTAACCATATTCCTTCTTGACGTTTTGTCATTTTGCATTTGCAATGCTTTTTAAGGCAGTTTTTCAATACTACTTACGATGGATAACTTCTATTAAAGCATACGGAGCTTAAACCAATCGAGAGGAAGTTGTTCGTGAAATGGATGAATTCTTGGCCGGCCTTCATTCGGTTTAGACTCTCCATCTTGTCCAACGTTTCGATGAAGTACTCACTCATTGTCTTCAATAATTTATTCATAAGATATGATGGGAAAGCGCCAGAAATTTCTTTGTTCGTGGAATGGTCAGCATTTTCTCCTTTACATTTTTAATGCTTGGCTACTTTGATAGCTAGAGCTTAGTTTGATTTTTAATTCCACCCTAACATCATTATTACGCTAATTTGCATTACAGCGCATTTATCAAGTTTATTCAACATATGCAAAATGGAGGTGGGGTGTAGTTGTGGAAAATATTTCCGCAAGGTATACAATGAAATGGTACTCAATACAGCAAAACCCTTCATTCTATTCTGGTTTTATCTTTTGTGTATCTTGAATTCCAATTGGTAGTTAAAACAGCGTATATCGTGTGGTTTATTTGTGAAATTATAAAATTGGGAAAGTGTGATAAAGTTGTGAAATTATGAATGGATGTTAAATTATAAATCGCATTCAGTTTTCATTTTTTCAAATTCCGAATAGTTTTTTTTTTAGGTTGCGAAATGATTTGGCTCAAAAGTATTATTTACAAATTTTCATTGGGAAACGCAAAAATTATAAGAGAGTGAAATGAGCTGGCATTAATTTTAATCCTTTCTCCTTTAATCCTTAATGTTTTCATCGGGCTGTAACTTCTGTGGCGGTGTAGCTCATATCACACAAAAAATACAGAAAAAATCATACCATGGCCGATATTTGAACCCGCAACCCCGAGATTAGGTAAGATTAATGACCAAATCATTAATCTTACCTGACCCATCGGAATAGAGGATTTATCTAGCCAATTTAGCTACCCTGTGTACACCGTTAGTAATGCTAAATACATTTTAGTACTTTTTGGGGAAACATGAGACAGGTAAAAAGTATAATTTTGTAAAAATCCTTGGGGGTATTAATTAATAGGAAAGAATAAGGGAAGGAATAGGATCCAACGACAGCGGTGATGGAGTGAATATAATGTAAAATCAAGAAGCGATCGTCAGGACGTTGACCAACGGGTAATTTTTCTCTCCCTGCCCCAATAGAATAAAAAAATCTTGAAGCTGTTCTCAAATTATATTTTAGGCAACAAATCTCTTGCGCGTTAAGCAAACATGATTTCTTGTAAAGCAGGTTTTCACACCTAGTTCAGATTATTTGTATCAGTACCTTATTTGCATGAGGTTTTGTAACGCGCAGTTGTGAGGTTGATATAGGTCCGGCTTAGCAATTCAATGAGTTTGCAGATTCATATTCCGCTTCGGATATGAACACGGTATTTGGTATTTTAAGGTTTAAGCCAAGGTTTAAATGAGTGTTAAAGATGCGATATAACCTTAGCTCTAGGAGTGCCTTAAGGGTTAATCCTGCGTCTGACTTTGAACGCTATTAAAGGCATTGAAAAGGCTTTCTTTTTAAAAATTAGTGAAACACATATCACATTTTTCTCTGTGGACTTCACCCAAAATCCATGTTGGAATGAAAAATTTAACCAAGGGTTTCGTCCTACTTAAATTTTTCTGACTTAAAGTTTTACTTTCAGAGATTCTCGTTCGTGCCTCGAGAGTTCAAGCCTTGCTACTTGCCTCTTGTCTCGCTTTAGGTTGTTTGGTTGGTTATTTAGGGGAGGCGACCGACAGCTCAGGTCATTTGCGCCATATAGGATAGGTGGGTAATTGGGTAATGGTAGGAGTTATTAGGGAATGGAGGAAGGGTGGAGAGAATCCCGGCGTCGGCATTAGCCTACTCTTAACGTAAGGCGCCAAGGGGACCACGGCTTAACGTCCCATCCGACGGACGGAGTACTGTACTTGAAATGCCCTCCACTAGGCACTCAAGTGGGGACCGGTCTTCCACAAAAAAATCCGCAACTGCCGGGAATCGAACCCGGGCCCTCGGGATGGGAGGCCAGTACTCAAGCCACCACACCAACCCGATCCCCTTGTCTCGCTTTACTTGCTCCAACTCTCCGCTAATGAATTTTACCTAGGAATCTCGAAAAAAATTGTCAAAATGAAGACAGATGGTGGAAAGCTTAGGGATGTCTAATCCTATTCTTTCCGCAGCTGTCGGTTTTGTTATCAGTATCTTGTGCAATTTTGTGCAACAATTTTGTTAAAAATAAAGCTATATTGCAACAAATTTAATGCCGAAATTCAAACTAAGGCCATTCAAATTGCAACTTCGCTTTGCAACTTGCAAATAGCAAATTCGATAATCAGATTTAATTTAGGTTTCTCTAACTTTTGTCGTGACTTTGATATAGTGGTATTTCATCTGTGATTTTAAGTGCGCCCCGCAGTTTAGGATCTACAGACCGGGAGAAAAGAAACAAAGATGGGAATGGAAGGATCAGGAACAATGGTGGAGAGAAAGCCATTTGCTTGCCCTTAACAAAAGGCGGCTTCGGGAGCACGGTTTAGCGTCCCATCTGACGGACAGAGTACTGTACTCAAAGTGCTCTCCACGCATCATGTTGGGGATAAGAGGCATAAAGGGGGTTTACGAATGCAATATATCTTCCATTGCCCGGATCCGAACCCGTGCCTTCGGAGTGGGAGGGCAGTACTATAACCATTATACTGCCTCACACTGGTATTAAATGGGTAGCCGGGTAGTGCACCTGTCTTGCGTGACGGAGGCGCCTTTGATTGGCGTCGCCAAAGCATAAGAGGCGGAGAGCAATAAAGGCGGAAAAGGAGATATTGGATGGTGCGCATGGCGGTCATCACAAAGGGCCATCATAGAATCTCATTCCGGTTCTGGCATCACCAGCAGGTTGAAAGTAATCGATATACACGGGATGACCTCGGCCATCGGTGCTTGACAAAATCCATTCTGTTCACAATTACTCGCACCTGGTTGTGGCTCGTGACCTTCGGATTTGGGTCACGGAATTTGTGCCCTCCTGCGGAACTCTTCATAAATAAGCATGGCGTTCATTCCAACTTAAAAGCCATGACGTGAAATCGATGCACGAAGTCAAAGGCAGAGGTGATACCAAAGGGATTAAACGGCTGTTGATGGGATTCCCTTCATATTGAACAGTAGTTTTTGCGGGTAAAAGGGTTTCATGAACAAGTAGACGAAGGAGTGGTTAGTGTCTCAGTGGCTTCAAATATTTATTCTTGTGAAGATTTTGACAACTAAGGCCATTTGCGCTGTCTAGGAAAGGTGAGCATTGGAGATGGGTAGATAACGAAAGCAGGGTGGAGAGAAACCCGGTATTGGCATTAGCATGCTGTAGACGAAAGGCGTTAAAGGGCTCACAAATTAATGTACCATCCATCGGACGGAGTGCAGAATGTGAGATGCTCGCCCCACGGCACTCAGGTAGGATCTGTAGAGAAAGTAGAGTTGTAGGAAAATCTGCCACTGCCAAATCCCGGACTCGAACCAGGGTTCTCGGGATGGGAAGCCAGTAATATAGCCCTCGCCCCGACCCTACCTCCCGACTACTACGTGCGAGGAATTTCACCCGTATGCTGCGGGATGATCGTTCATTGTAGCCTCACATGGTATTTATCATTGATATTTACCATGCATAATTTCACCAATCATTTTTTTCGTCCTTCTCTCCTTGTCTTTGTCTGAGTGTTTAATTTTTTTGTGGGGAATGATTAGGTTTATATGAACCAACTCCATCTTAACGGCTCGCCGTCGCCTCTGTGACCGTTCTCCAAAAAGGGCTCAATTTCGCATTTTTCAATTTCCATCGCCAACGAAAATTCTCGTGGTCAGCGATGTTAAGAGTGCCATTGGCCATTTATCCTTTGACTATGTGGTAGTAGTACGACAGGGCATATGTCGTATTCTGAGAAAAGCAGCTTCCTAACGACAAAGACACCACTTCGCCAAATAGGAGAGGGCGGCACTTAAACAGCTCAAAGAAAATGAGAACATCTCTATCCTACCATCACACTAGGGGAACGTGACTGTAATTTTAGACAATGAGGAATACTCAAGGAAGACAGAAGAGGTTATATGGACATTACCGGAAGAAAAAACGCGATTAAGCTTCCCATTTTATGAGAGGAGTGACCGAAACCACCAATATGTCGGACCCGGAGGAAGGAAAAAGAATGATGCTACAGGACCCAAAAACTCTTTTTATCTGCGAGTTTCCTTAAGGAGGCTCCACCGAATTATAAAGTAGATGTCATTTTTGTGACAATTATAGGTCACACAATTTTTTGGCTCTTCTATCGATTGGCAATAAAATAATGAGGCCTTTCGATCATACATTTGAAGGAAAAGGTCGTTGAAAATCAGCTATTTTATACGTAGTTATACGGTAGAGCATTGCTCTTGCAGTAAAATTTGCAGATTAATAATGCAAAGAGAAATGTCGTTTTGACGAAAAACTAATATGAGATGCACAATTTTATGTAGAATTTAGCATTGTAAAAAGTGCTCGCATTACCACATTTGTTTAATTGATATTAATAAATGTTTGCTCGAAAAAAAAGCAGAATAGCCTTAGTTACATGAAAGTAGCGCGACATTATGTTGTTATCATTGGCAGCGGTACTTGTGACGGAACGTGCTTACAAGCCTATTTACTAACTTAATTAAGGAATATACCTTACCAAGGTCCTTCTTATATTTTTTATGTATTTAAATGGTCATTGACATGGTGTGATTAATACCAATGCTTCAAAATGGTAGCAGCGTCATTGTTTCCAAACAGTATTAAAAATATCAACATTAGTAAAATTCAAAACAAAGAGTTGCATTTCCAAGTGAATAGTTTAAAACTAAGCAAGAAAATATTTAACCTATTTTAGAATACGCATTAGCAGGATTAAGCATGTATTTATTCTCACTTTATAAATTAAACATGGCAACAACAAGTCAGTCAAGTTCCGAAGTCAAAATAAGTTAAAAGAGCTAGTAAAAAATAGAATGTAACAACAACGGGCTATATAATAGCATACTCATACAATTACAATATGTGTTATCACCCTATAGATGATTTTCCATATAGGTGTTTTTCTAGACCGGTATTTATTCATTAAATAATACAGCTCTTTTACGGTATTTTGAATCGCGGAGTCACGGTGGAACCTCCTTAAGGTCATACGAAAGGCACTCCTCTGAGGCTAACGGTGGAGTTTACTCGGAACGGAAATCGCTCTTTTGTGCACGAAATCGTGAGATGGAAACGAAAAACTTTTAGTGAAAAAGATTATTCTTCCAACCAGAGCCATTCGCTTATAAATAAAAAATTAAAATAAGCAAAAGGGGAAGCCTATCGAACGAGCTGCGTTAAGGATATTTACGCCATCCACCCCACGCCCTTAACTGTTTTGAGGAAGAACGGGAGAGGAGCGAAGGTGGGGTGGGGAGATCTGCCTGAAGAAATCGTGTAGCATCCTGTAAATAACCCAAAACAACTGGACAGCAAAATATTTTCGTAAGCATTTTGATGTGACTAAAAGGGTGCTGAAGTTCATTTGCTTATTCACATATTACGATGTAGTCCAATATGCAATGTCTTACGAAATAATCCGAATGGAGTGTTACAACCACTTCCGTTGGCAGAGTCAGCTGTGTGTCCACCAATGTGATTGAGCGAAAGAGCTGCTCAGTCTCAGTTGTGATTGGACGAAGTGGAGAACGCACGAGTCCTTTGCGCGCTCACTTTTTCGAAAGGGTTAAAAACACAAATTTTTCGCTGCTTATGACTCGAGAACGACAACATGGATCGAAGAACGGTAACTTTTGGATCCTTTTATTTCACAAATTCCATCAGAATCGGCAATAAATAATGCATGGTAAGGGGATCAGGTTGGTGTGGTGGCTAGAGTACTGGCCTCCCATCCCGAGGACCCGGGTTCGACTCCTGGCAGTGGCGGATTTTTCAGTGGAAAACCGGTCCCCACTTGAGTGCCTAGTGGAGGGTATTTCAGGTTCAGTACTCCGTCTGTCGGATGGGACGTTAAGCCGTGGTCCCCTTGGCACCTTTCGTTAAGAGTAGGCTAATGCCGACGCCGGGTTTCTCTCCACCCTTCCTCCGTTCCCTGAAAACTCCTACCATTACCCAATTATCCACCTATCCTATATGGCGCAAATGATAGATAGATAGATAGATATTTAATGCTCAAAACTCAAACATAATTTGTACAATGAATAAATAATTGAGCTTTAGGTAGCTTACAAGGATCAACCTGAAAAAAGCTACCATCGGAAACTAAAGTGTTAGAATTTGAATGCTTAACATTCCAAAACAAGGCGTAATAATAATATAAAAAATAAGAAAATTTAACAAAATGTAACCAAAAGATATGGATAAATTGAGAACAAAAAATTAGCACAATATATACATATACACATACATATATATAGAACATTTAGGAAGATCAAAACGGTTATAATACAAGAATACAGAATATTCCAAAATAGAGTAAAAAAGGTTATAATACAAGAATACAGAATAATTCAAATCAGTAGATCAAAGTTGAGCAAAGCAAAATAGCTAATTAATAAGTATTCCACATTTTCGAAACTAAGGAGCCAATGTTTTAAATTATTAAGGAAGGTAGGTAAACTTGACTTTGTTTTAAGTGGGCGCGGAAGTTCGTTGAATGATTTAGGGCCAATATAAAGAAAACATCTTTTAAAAATCGAAATATTAGGCTTGGGTAAAGGAACTAAAAGCCTCCTATTTCCTCCTCCAATATGTGGTTTAAAAGTAAGTGCAGATATATCGCCACTTCTGACAAAGAAGATACGTAAAACTTTATATATATACAAATGTCTAACAGGGAGCAACCTTAGACCAAAAAATAGAGGAAAACTTGGATGGTGGCGTTTTTTCTTCGTGATGATTCTTATAATACTTTTTTGTAAGTTTAGCACCGGTCTAATTGCATTTTGATAGGCACCACCCCACACTGATATGCCATAATTAAGCTTTGAATTTACTAGAGCATTATAAAAAATCTTTAAATTATTCGTTTCACACTTGTTGCGGATAAAATAAAATTTTGCAGTTTGACATCGCAGATACTTTTTTATATTAAACAAATGGTGGTGCCATTTCAGTGTATGGTCCAAAATTACTCCAAGATAACCAAATGTATTAACTTTAAGCACTGGTACACAATTTTTACAGTTGGTTAAATCACAGTTAAAATCATGGAAAAGTAAATTCCATTCAATTGAATAGCGATTACAAATATCAAAACACAAGAATTTAGTTTTCTGTACATTCATGGATAATTTGTTATAGAAAAACCATAATCTTAAGTAATTTAAGTCATTTTGCATATCGTATCTAAGACATTCCCATGTCAAATTACTGTAACACAGTGCAAAATCATCCGCAAAGGCAGTAACCTGACCACGAAAATCGTGGCAGCAAAGGTCATTAATATATACCAAAAACAATACAGGGCCTAAGACTGAACCCTGAGGTACACCAGAGGTAATATATATAAAATCACTGTAATGATGATTAATCGAAACACATTGTGACCTGTTGGTCAGGTAACTTTTGAACCATTCATATGTTAAGCCCCGAACACCAACTGAAGACAATTTGAATAATAGAATGTCATGGTCCAGTGTATCGAAAGCTTTCGAGATATCAATAAAAAGACCAGATGTTCGTTTATTTTCATTGACAGATTTAAATACGCAACTCATAAAATTTTGAAGAGCGTCTTCAGTGCTTCTTCCAGATCTGAAACCAAACTGATTTCCACTAAGTAAATTATTTTTTTCCAAAAATTTAACCAATCTTAATTTAACAAGCTTCTCAAGAATTTTTGAAAATATGGACAAAAGTGAGATAGGTCTATAGTTCTTTATATCATGGCGTCCTCCTTTTTTAAAGAGAGGTTTAACAACAGCCTTTTTTAAAGCATCGGGGAAGATCCCTTTCATAAAACTTAAATTATAAAGATGGCAGAGAATGGGAGCGATGACATCAATAATTAGTTTCAGTAATGTAGTATTGAATCCATCTATTCCAGGTGCTTTTTTTGAAGGAAGAGATTTAACTATAGATACTATTTCATTCGGAGAGACAGGATCAAAAAACATAGAATTACCTATATTTACAGTGGAATAGATACTTCTTATAAATCGAGAAATGCCATCGCTATTTGACGTGCTTTCCTTGAACGAACTGGTGAAATACTCATTAAATTTATGAGCTAACTCAGCCTCTTTAGTAACCCAATTTCCATTTCCTTCCAAGGTAATTTTTAAGGAGGATTTTTAAACTCACCAGTTAACTCTCTAAAAATTTCCCATTGTTCCCTGGAGTTCCCAGAAGATAGTTGAAATTTTTGCGTATAATAATTATCAAATGCTGTCCTCAGTTTCTCTCTAAGATTATTTCTACATTTTTTAAAGGCATGTTCTAAGTTCTTGTTGTTTGGATTCTTTCTAAACTTTTTTAGCAAATAGTTTTTCCTATCAATGTGTTTTAGCAAATTAGACGATAACCATGGCTTTACCATATTTTTCCTATGATTTAACGCTACAGAGCACTTAGAGAAGGACAAGCATAGCATTAATTTACTTAGGAATGTATCATGGGCTAAAGAGACATCAGATTCATTTAAAACACAGTCCCAGTTTATCTCCGTAACATTGAGTTGAAAAATATTATAGTCAATTTTGTCTAATTCATTGCTAGTTTCCATGGGTATAGAACACATATCTTTACGAGCAAGAACAAGAGAAATCAAGCAATGATCGGTGATAGCTAGGTCATGTACTTCCGCCTTAATGTCAAGTAGAAATGAGTTGAAAAGCCTAACAAATAAGTGATCGATGCAGGTTGAAGAAACTCCAGTGACTCTCGTAGGAACTTCAATTAGACAGGACAAACCAAATGTGCTCATTAAATCCATGTACATATTGGAGCTAGTATTTGAGGTCAAAATATTAACATTCATATCTCCAATTAATATCAAGTTATTGTGAAGTGGAACTAAAATAGATTCAAGTTCTACGATGAATTGTTCAACGGGGAGATTAATATATCTATAGATACATAACAATTGAGTGTGAATTACATCACATTGTAGAGAAATGCATATAGAATCCGCAGTTAACATTGATACAGCGATTTGTTTACAGGGAATAGTATCGCTTACAAATACAATTATGCCTCGAGACCTACTCTCCTCGTGACACTGAGCATATGTTTGAAAACCAGAAAGCTGACCTCAGCTGTCGGTCGCCTCCCCTAAATAACTTAACCTAACCTAATGTATGGTAAACGATCCCATTGCCAGCACGGCTTACAGACTATCTACACGTCTGTAAAAATCTTAGAGCCCATGGAAAGGAGACAAAATCTCATGTGAGAAATTGTCACCATTTTCTGAAGATTATCAGATGTTAAAGTCAGCCAGGAGGACATCCAATTCAGCTTGGACGTAACCTCTCTTTTCACAAGTACACCCAGGTACGATAAGGCAGGTAAAATAATCAAAGAGAAGTTTGACAGGAACATCGGTATGCTGGCTGAAATGCACTTGACCAGCACCTTCTTCCGGTGGAGAAAAAAAGTTTTATTTTCTCCACCAAGTCTCGGGGGCAGCAATGGGGTCTCAAATGAAACCAGCGGTGAGCAATATTTACATGGAGAACCTTGAATAAAATCTCTTCAAAATTCAGGGAACAAACCTAAGATCTGGCTAAGATGTATTAACGACACAGTTATCATTTGGTCGCATGGTAGACAGAAGCTAGACAAATTTTATCACCACATGCATAGCATAGCCACCACACATCCAGTTCCTCAGGAAGTAGAAAAAGAAAGAAATCTCCCATTTCTAGCTGTCTTTGTCGAGGAAATAGGAGATTGAACCCATGCCAGGCCATGCAGTACCTTAATGGCATTGCACACCAGCATCTAGCTTAAATAAACAGTATTATGAATAACTTAATTCACGGTCCATCCGGATAAGTAACAAGACGATTTTCCTAACAGAAAAACAAGCATTGGAAGTCATTGACGCCAGAATGGATACAACGACGGAGATGTATCCCGATATTTAAAAAAATCATTAAGAACATTGACAACCCATCAGAAATGGAGGTTGTGCAAAATGGAGATAGAGACGTCGCCGCCCAGAAGGAAACTTTCCTACCCTACGTCAAGGGAACTACGGATGAAGTAGTAGACTGCGCAGATACGAAATCAAGACTATTTCGAAGCCACATTCACAATTAAAACATTTTATCAGAAGCGTGAAGAACAGAACTCCTCTGCAATTCGAAGGAGTGTACCAAATAATTTGGTTTTCTGACGAGTATTTCACCACCCCGCCACCAGGGCCGGTGAAATGATGACACAAAGAATGATTGGTGAATCAATAATGGTATCGAGACAAAATAAATGCAATTTTGTAGCATGTCTGTTATGTAATTCACAAAAAAAGGAATTATAGTAGTTGTAGAAATAAATTTCAAGGTGCAGCAACTGCCTAGGTTATATCGAAGTTTTGACTGCAACTTAATTGAAAAGCTGATTCTAAGAAAATCAAAACACTTATTTTCGTGAAGGGATTCAAACACACGACCTGTCTGTCTGTCTGTAGCGTAACTGACTTGGCGATCTCGGTCGGCTCACGAACAAGAGAAGGATCGTTGGCAGCGTTAAGCAATTAGCAAGAGGGGAAGAATTCAGAGACTGCTACACAGCGTTAAATGTGGGTAGGGGATAAACAAGGGGAAAAATCAGCGTTACGTAACGTATGGATGTACCCGGGTAAGAAGATGAGGATCATCGTCAGCGTTGCGTAATTTAGAAGGTTTTTTCACAGACTGTCACAGAGCGAGTCGAGAGGGGGATAGGGGGATAACGCTGATTTTCCAAAGGGGAAACTTAGCGTTACATAATATATTGATGTACCCTTCCCCGCTAGGGAGGAAAAATATTTTTTAAATACTGATATTCATACCGGATGAGCCCTTATTACCATATTCACCCGAGTCCGAACGAGCTAAGATACTACCGCTGCTGATAAGCTATAAGTGCCCCGAACTTGCAAGGCAAAACATATCGACTTCCACTTGTATGTTTTTGCTGGCCATTTTCTTGCTCAATGCCAAAAAAAATGAGAGTTGAAAACAACTAGCTAGTCATTCATATCTTCTTACTGTCATTGTGAGACTTTCAAGGATTTCAGAAGGATTTCTCATAACGCTTGTGCTTAGTGATCTTTTATTTCACTTCCTCTGATACCTCTGCAAAAGTACGCGTATACGCAGCTTCCATATAGTTCGATAAGCCTATACATCCGCTCACTGTTATCGAAATGGGCAGCATCTAGAGTGCTCTTGAGCCGTGACAGCAGCTTATTCATATCTGTCAACGGACAGAATAGATATATCATTGCTATTTAGGAATACACGGTAATAAATAGTGACGATAATGTGAGTGAATGAAGCGAATCAAAAAGAAAGTTCTACTTTGACCGGTGGTCGGGGGATCGGCTTCTGCGAACAGCTGGTTAAGTTTAAAGTCTCTTGGGTTCATTCCTTGCCCTCTCCGCGTGATGGCTAGTGGAGTGCTTTCCCGCGATTACATTAATTACAGAGTCCACAAGGGTTACTTAAGGAGTGTAAAATTTTTCAAGTGCTAATCTTCGTGAAGCAAGTAGTTTCAAAAAACTAGAAATAATTTAAAAATACCAGGAATTTGAAAAATTCTCCAGACTTGGAGCTCACAGTGCATAATAATGTACCTGTCAGTGCTCGCGAAAAATATACCTAATGTTGACATAAAGAGCCTTTTCAAATTTTCATATATATCGGAAACGTATGCCATGAAGGCTATCGTAGCATTCCCAGTTAATTCATATATCTATGAAATTTAGTGGTCATAGTCTATTTATTATGTGACATTTTAAAAAAATCCGCATAGAAAGTGATGGTTTCGGCGAAAATTGTAATTAACTTATCTTATGAGCCTTGTGTGTGATAAATAATTTATACAGCTGAGAATCCAAGGTTAGCCGAGCTTTTTCCAATGCACCAGTAATAAAAAGTGAACTAATTTAATTGATAAATGGTGAAAGATTGAGAGCTTGCGTAAAATAATTTAATCGTTCATCATTTTGGACCGTATCTAATAAATTTGGCCTCATGTATCTATTGCAATAAATGTAATCTATCATTATTGACAGTGAATATGTGTATGGGCCAATCATGCGTTGGTTACTAGCGTAAGTTTCAGTGCGATAATGCTTTAATGCGTGTGAATCCTTGATGAAGCCTGCTGTGGGAACCAAATCGGCAACACTCTGGTCTGCCAACCCTCAAGTCTCGGGTTTGAATCCTGACCAGGGCATGGATGCTATGTTCGTCTAAGAATTAAGATCTTAGGTTAGACGGAGCAATATAACTTTACAAGTTGGAGCTCCTAAAGCCTAAGATTTCTGCCACCAATTGACGAACATTTGATTTTCACAGGATTTTTTCATCATAATAATGAAATTAAAAATAACGCGAAAATGTTCAGGACCAATTACCACACGCCAATAATTGCCCTAATGTACGTTGCGGCGTTTAATTACCTCATTGGCATTTCCCTGAATATTATTGCACATTTCATATTCCAGATTTATATGCCCTAGTTCCCGCCAGATTTGTAGCTTTCTCCATAAAAATTGAAAGGCTTCTTCATCTCACGTTATTTCCTAGTTAAATTACGGCGAAACAATTATCACTGTGATCTCACTTGTTTTTGCCGATTGAATTAATTTTACATCAAAATTCATCCATTAGTAGCATTTCAAATCCAAGCTTATGGCATATTGATAAGGATTCGAATTTTATTTTTCATTTTCCGCGGTAAACATTGATCCAGTCACTTACCCCAAATGATGTGATTCAAATTAGGTTGGCATTGGGCTCGGGATGTAGTTCGGCGTACAGACTATTTGGGAAGGTTGGCAAGCATGGCGTAAAGCGTATAAAATCATGCTTTTTGAAAACAACAGAGCCACCCTTGGTGGTCTAAATCAGCTTAGAAAGTTTTTATTATTAAATTAGGGAAGTTATTAAATAACCACAATCTTTTCTTCGTTCCCCCCCACCATACCTCTCCGTGAAATTCTGGTGAATTATAAAACAGGTATTTTAAAAATTCCTTACTAATTTATCATTGTTATTATCTGTTCACACATTATCATGTGTATTTTCATAATTTTTTAATTAGGAACGAATTAATCATGGCTGTTTCACCCAACGGTACGGAAGGCTGGACATAGCGTTACCTAATCTGCAGACGGCCCTTATTAAGGGTAGACAGGGATACCAGGGATATCAGGGATTATATATTTTACTTATCTGGCTGACCAACCAATTTTTAAAAAATTTATAAAGGCGCCAGTATATTCAAAAATTAACGACGTATTTATTTTTATTCAACTCAACGGAATTGAGAATGATTAGAAAACTTACCAACCACTCGAGCTACATTAAAAGTATGGTGTACAAAAAGCAAAGCCGGTGACATGATTTGATTTTGAATGTGAATTCCAATTTCACTGGATAAAGATTTAACAGAATTCAACCATTGCAAAGTAAGGCACAGAAATAGAATTTCATCGCGTTTGAATTCAATTCTCTGAGAACCAACATGCGTATTTCAGCTTTGATTTTATGCGAGAAGATATTTTACTTGTTTCATATAAACTGAATCACTGTAAATGCTATTTAGGATCAACAGATTAATTATTTTGTTTAAAATTTGAGTCGAAAATAGCATTGAGAATTGGCGGGAATGTATTTTGTAAAGACATACACTTTACCGGAAATAGAGTTGAGGAGAATTTCCAAGTTACATGTCTAATTACATGATATAAGAACTTACTGATTACAGTAGGTGCTGGGTGTACAGTGTAAGAAAAATGTCTCATTAAGTGATATAAGGACTTACTGATTATAGCAGGTGCTTGGTGTACACAACTTTTGATCCACCAAAAGTAACACGATGAAATGAAATTTGTATCTAATTAAGATAGATAAGAACAATATTTCGTATTCACTAAATCTCTCGCCGAAAGCCAACTTCAGAGAAATTTTGTATGCAATCTTCTCTACATTTTCGATGGGATTCTTCCCAACTTCCCCTTCCATCAATTCCTCATCATCTTCGTCAATTGCCCACATGTCCTTCTTACCAGAGGGCACTCTTGGAATCTGGTGATAAAAAAATACTCATGTGCAACACCTTGAGAGAGGGAGAGATGAAAAAAGTCGGTGAATGCCCTGATGCATGGAAAAATGCGATGCCATTATTCTTAGGCTTCAGCACTTTTGAGTTACCGTGCCAGTAATTTAACCGGTGATACAATGGAATTAGTAGTCCAGCATCGCAGTGTTTGACAAAATGTATCGATTTACTCCATCATTTTTGAGAGAGAAATCTGCACGGTCACCATAAATTTATCGGCTAACAATCGATTTCAACGACTTCACGGCATTATTTTCCAGATGAAACTACCGCAACAGAAGGCAAACAAAGTGTTTATCGCACTTTGGAGATAACGTTGTGAAGCTGTTGAAATAGATTGTTCACAAATAAATGTGCGTAAATACTACCTGCGCTATGGATTACCCACAGGGTAACCACAGTACAGCGGGTTCACGCTTGCCGCAGATGCTCGTGAGCCATACAAAAACGACTGGCACTTCACGCTCCTCAAAAAACTTGCGAAGGGACGATCCTTCCCAAAGCGTTGTTGTGAATTATGTATTGTGGGTCTATACTTTTATTTAGTCACTTTTTAACATTTGTGTCGTCATCATCATTCAAAAAAAGACTTAATTATCAGAAATACTCAGAAAAGATTAGACTATCATAAGAGCGGAGACAATGATTGTGTGTTGCATATTTTTCCCAGAGTAAAGAAGACTAGACTCCCAGCTCCCTTTCAATAAATATCGTAGCAGTTGGCGCGAATTTAACGTTACGTAATTTAATAGACTCCTACTAATAATGATGAACGCCTCCTTTTCCCATAGGGAAACGCCTGACTCAATAGAAAAAATATGGGCGAGCTACTTTAAGCACCGAAGAAATATCGTCGAGTTGAGTGCGATTCGTCACTGCTGTGTTGGGCTCGCGTTCCGACTCGCCCCACCCCTTTCCCCTGTCGCATCCGTCATTCGCGAGCGCAGGCAGCCGAATTCGCGCGCTCAGAGACCGAGCAACTGCGCGCCGAGCGCTCAGCGTCCTCCTCGCGGTCCTGTGGACTCCGCGTTGGCCGAGTGAAAGGTTTGGTAACTGTCTTCTTGAGACAAGAAAAAGGCATCTTGGTCACGGTAGGGTGGCCGAGTGGGGAATGCGGAAGAGGCTGGCCTCATAGGGACACGGTTGCCAATCATCTAAACTTCAAACTACGTGGAGCGTCCTACGATACGGTTCCCTCCTGGGTCGTTGTAGTTTTCACCAAAGGGGTGCTAGGCATTTGGTGGTGCTCTTGATTAACTGCGTTAACTTCAGTGATCTCTTGTTATTGCATTCCTCAATTGCAATAGAGTCCACGCAGTAACAATAAGAATAGGTCCATACAGTTTCAATTTGGAAACAGCATGGTCCTCCATGGACCTGCCCCTATCCAAAGGTTATCGTTCATTGCCAATGCGTGTTTTTTCCTTTTCCAATATTGCCAATATTTATGTATTTCGACTTGATTAGATTAATTAAATACTTCGCATACGCTATTCAGGAATGTTTATTATGAAAAAATGACATTCCAAATAGGTACTCTATCTGAAGAATATATTCTATAGAATCAGTGAACTTTTAATCACTTGCAGTACCTACGATACATTAAATGGGTGCCATTTATCGTGGGTATCCATGCATCCTAGTTCTCGAACCTCACAGTTAAATGCTGATGATTTAATCCCAATAGTCACAGATCAGTGCTAATTTTAGATTAGAAACTTCTGCAATATGGTGTCTTTATCAGGGGCCATTGTCATGTAGTTAATTCCCATCAACTGGTCCTCGACGTACAGTTGGTTGGAGATAGTAAATTGACGTGTAGGATTCATGAACGGGCCCCTTGACTACAGTCTCTTTTTAAGAGGCAGTTAAGCGAATGCTGGGACAGTTGTGAGCTCGTCGCCCTCGCCACTTACGTGTGACGCCCCCAGTGAAGCGTGGAGCACGACTCCCGGAAAGCTGCGAAAATACCATCGAAAACGCGGATATCGAGGGGCTCAGTTTTCGCTCGTGTGGTGGAGGATTCCAATTCGATCAATCGCACCTCCGATCCGGGCGGCTACACGTTTGGTGTCCTCGAGTACACTAGGTATCATCTACCCACCCTCGTTTTCCACCGCCGACATATGCTTCTCGGCTTGGGGGGCGGAGACAACTGCTGGCCTCATCCACTCGGGTGACCTCGAACGGTCAGCATCTCTCGCTCCCTCTCCCGTTGAAATGTTTTCCGTGAGAGATGCGCGGCTCCTCTGAGAGGCCATTCTCTCCGTCTGTATTGCCCCACGACAGGGACATGCAAAGGAACTGGGGCGAGAAGTGTAGACAGGCGCCGGGTGCTAGCGTCAGTTCACCCTACGCTGAATGAGAAAACACCAGAGGATTCGAAATCATGGTTTAATTTGTGAGCGTTTTGTCGAATTTACATCGGGTCGGACCTATGCCGCACGTATTTTGGATGTTAATTTGAAAATTTAGGAGGGGATAGCTGTGGTACCGCGACGAATGAATGATGCATAATGCAGAGGTATCGATTCTTTTTAATATTGCTTTGATGGTATCACGGCTCCAAGCCACATCTATCAGAGATTTCTCTCATCTGTGGTTTTAAGTTTATCCTCACTCTTAAGGACATTTCAAATGGCGGTAGGAAAGGTAGTATACAAAAATGGGAATGGAAGGGTAAGGAGAAAGGGTTAAGAAAAACCGCAACCCGCTTTAGAGCATTATACTGCTCTTAATGAAAGACGCCAAGGGATGTTCGTCGGATGCGATGTTATGAAATGGTGGCTAGAGCCGTTTTAAAATACGGTAATGGAATAAGTGGGTAATGTGATGGTTAACATATTCAGGTAATTAATCTATAAAAGGTTTATAGTACAGAAACTGCACTTTAGCAGCAGTTGTTATTCAAAGGAGGCGACCGACACCTAAGGTCATTAGTGCCATCCAGGAGCAACATAATAAAGAGGCATCTACTATAGAGCAGATCAGGGCCGGATTTAGGACTATGCCACCTGTAGACGAAATCCATCCCCCCCCTTTTTTAGACTCATAGTTAATGGACTCATATGTTATACACATTATACATTCTTTTTATACAAGAAATGATAGATTCAGTTATTCAAAAAAATGTGCTGAAGAGTAAAACTAAAATCACACAAAAATAGTTAATTACTGGTTTATTTGTTGACATTTAAAAGATAAATGCTATACAGGTTACCATAATACAAACATGAATAACTGTACAAACACAGTATAGTTGGATGTTTGGGCTTAAGTACATTCTATACTTTCGTATATATTCAAAACAACATAGTTTTCTTACGAGATTTCGTAATGGCAAACTCGTTCATAATGTCCTCATATAAAAGTGTTTTTGTTGTATTTGCCTCAATACACAGTAAAGAAAGTGAGTTTAGCCTTCGTTCAGAAGTACTAGTTCGTAGGTAATTCTTAACTCTTCTAAGGCAGGAAAAACTACGTTCTCCAGCGCAATTCGTAGCAGGTATGCACAAACTTATCCTTAAAGCGATGTCCAAATGTGGGTACACATCTCCTAGGGAGTTAAATCTTAGAAACTTCAAAATTCTTGCAACGATTTTCCAGGTGGTTGATCAATTTCCACAGCACAGTGCTTTTGGAAGTGGATGAACTCTTCAGTAAAATCAGAATCCAAATCATTTGTATAGATGTTGTAAAGATTGGTCGCCTTCTTTCTCAGTTTCTCTTCCATGTCTCTCTGATCACCCTTGTTATCACACAACTGAGTTAAGAAGTAAAATCTATCTTGAAACACGTTATAGGCCACTTTTTTTTTCTTAAATTCACAAACGAAAGAGTCTATAAATGGTAAAAACGTATTTGTTTTAAGATCATCCTTGCCGGTAAAGTTTACTTCACCACTTCGGTCTTCGTCAGCCCAAACTTTTCTTTTTAGCTGTCTTTTTCACAAGATGTAGGTTTGGTTATATCCATAGCTAATTTCTCGAAGTAATCAAAATGGTTTCTCTGTTCCATGAAATAATCTTCAAGAGAACTATACAAATTTATCACCGATAAAACATCTACAGTTTCACTCTGCATGGCTTTGCTAACTTTATGAATTCTATGAAGTACGGTGCTCCAGAAACATACCATAAAAGCGGTTTCAAACCTTTCTAATCTTCGAAGAATTCCTTGGGATTAACATCTAGTCGTTGCTTTTTCTGACGAGTCATTGGAAATTTCTGTCAAAGCAATGTGTACTTCTTCCCAAGACTCTCGTTAACTTTGGCACGCATCATCTCTAGCTGACCATCGAGTAGGACACACTTTTAATTGCATTCCTCTGATATATCCATATCAGAGGAATATCCTCTGTATCCATAACGCTTTTTGAACATTCCCATCGCTCTGAAGAGAACGTAAAAAATACATATATTTCCTGAAGCAACATGACAAATTTGCACGCTTCTCCACAAGAATCTGCAGCAGACGATCCAACAAGGTTTAGGGAATGTACGGGATGAATAAAGCTAAAGGAGCTTTTTCCTTTATTTTTGCTTGTAGAACATTGTAAACACCGGTCATATTTGAAGCGTTATCAAACGATTGTCCTCTGCAATCATCAATGTTTATTTCCCATTTCCGAGCTCATTCATTACACTCTTGAACATTTCTTCTGATTTATGACCCGCTGATGGAATGAAAGTAGGAAATCTTTCACCTAGCGCACCGTCACTTGTAACGTATCTAACAGCAAGGACTAACTGGTCTACATGTGACATGTCTGGGGTCGAGTCTATGATGAGAGCAGTGTATTTAGATCGTTTCAACTCTTCACAAATTACTTGCCTAACATTTTGAGCCATTAACTCAATTACCTCTTCGCAAGTCTTGGTAGAGAGATAATTTGTATTGCCACTACCACAATTACCGTATTTTTCGATATGAGTTGCTAAGAATGGATCAAACTCGGATATCAGCTCTAAAGGCATTAAAAAATTTCCATTCCTATTCGAACCAATTACCTCATTGTCACCTCTCAAAGCGAGACCTCTTGATGTCAGGGCCTTAACGGCCGCTACAACTCTTGTTAAAACATTTCTCCAATAGTGTGTTTCTTTGTCTAGCTGTTGAGTAAGCATACTGTCAACACGGTTAAGAGAAATCCCTCTTGATTTTAGAGTAATTATTGCAAATTTGTGTATTGGTGAATTTTCGTGGCGACATGCCCGATATTCTCCAATTTTCCAGTCTTGGAAACCATCTTTATCATCAAATTGTGATCTTTCTTTGCTGTTAAACGCTAAACAAGGTCCACAAAAAACTGATCCCTTACTTTTCGAGAAAATCATCCATTTCCTTTCATGAACTTCTCCATTTTTTAACTTTCGTTAAAAGAGAGATTTAGTCAAATATCTCTTTTGATCTTTGTACTCTCTTAAGCTGTTAGTGACATCTAAATCTGTTTTGGTGAAAGCCATTTTTGCTATTAAATCTCTAGTAACATTGTTTAAGATCCACGAATCTGGATCCTTATCTAATTTGTTAACTAATATTTGCGAACTTACTTCTATTTCAGTAGGTTCTGGTAACTCAGCTATTTTGGAGCAGCTTGGTCCAGTGAAACATAGTCGTCCCCTACAGAATCATCACAAACATCAGCACTGCCACTAGCACTTTATGATTTCCCTTCTTTTTCATTATCATTCTTTTCCTCCACTGGCGAAACATTAGTTTTAAAAAACAAATCTAGTTTTTTTGTTTGTTTCAGAACACGTTCTTGTTGTTGAAGTATCAATTTTGATCGTTTTTTGTACTCAGCACCACTGAGTCTCTTTCTATTGTCACTCATAGTAGTATACTTTTATGAACTGTATCTTCTTTAATTGAATAATTTAAGCCAGTAATCACAACACAATCATAACTACACAGGAGCAGCAGACCACAAAAACATTACCGTTGTTCATCACCGATTGACACACTGTTTTACCGAAATGTAAACAAGAGAGGTTAGGAAGGTTTGTTATAACAGCGTATTGACACTGACTGGGCTTAAAGTGTTGTCAGATCGAATCACGGTGCTTGCGCCTTGCAGTGCTGTCAAACCAAATTACACTACATGAAAAATGTGCTACAATATTATGTGGAGTAAATTCGTATTATGCTATGAAAAGAATAAACAAATTTCCTTTCCGTAAATAAACTCGCTATATATCAAAGATACGTATAAAGAAGTTTCTGTTATTAAAATAATCGAAATGTATATTTTCAATTTTTAGTAAATAGCCAAAGTGCCGCCCCTTAAATTTTGCCGCTCTAGGCTGCAGCCTTTTCAGCCTATTTAGAAATCTGGCCCTGGAGCAGATTAATCCACGAGTTATTTTTTTCCCACGTGCTACTTACAGCCACAAGCAGATCGAAATGCCAGCATACCTAAGTATCTCCTTTTCCATGAATTTTCTTTCCTGTTTTCCTTTGCTTCAACTCTCGCTTTCGAACAGCTGTTGACCTACCTTCTCCTCATGGTGGGTAATGTGGGGATGTAGCTTACATTACCGACTGAAAGCCATGGGGAACAACACATGTTATTAAATTGATTCAGAAAAATAATTGATGGGTACCATATCACATAGTTCTCGTGAGAGGAAATTCGAGACTTTTCGATCGTTATCGTTCTGTTAGCTAATTATTTCTCTGCTGTTTTACGGTAATCTTTTTTGCCCTCATTTTATTAACAGTGAAAAAAACATTTTCCAGATAAATCTATCATTCACTCCTGGGAGAGGTGCGTTGCAGTGTGATGTTATTATCCGTACAAAACCGAATCAGGCGTCGTTATATGATTGATAACCTTTGTCCTTCGGATTCCGAAGTAGCATTAGAATTCCGATTCCAGGCCCTCCAACTGCTTTGATGATTTTGCACCGTCTGGCCTAACTTGAGGCAAAAACCACAATTGTTCCCTCAGTGGGAATCGAACCACCGACCCTTGAATTGTCAGACCATCGCGTTATGACTTGGCTATTGAGACTGGGTCGATCTAAGGTTTTTACTTGTAGTCAACTCCCATGTTTCTTATAAAATCCAAATATCAGTGTTTACATTGACGAAGAGCCAGTATGTCTCAACCTCGTTCAAAATAAGACTTTTTATTACTATATTTTATTTTGTATTACAGCTTGATACGTTAGAGATGGGACATTTCACCTCATTTACAATCAGTCCCTGAGGCAAGTAAAGGAGGTGGCCCTGATCTCTCTGTGTTAATCTCATTGCATGCCATATTTTGACATTAATTAGCAACGTTGTTTTCCAGCTTAAAGTTTCCTTCGCTGATGGTGACCTACCACCCCCTGCCAAACGCCTTTGCGGTGGCTCGTAATAATAATAATAAAGTGAATTGGGGGAAGTTCGTTCGTAGGGGAAAATGTACATGTAAATCCCTAAATTAGAGGCTCTTGCATGTGGCTCAGTGGCGTAAAGTTACTCGGCAGTGGGGTGACTTCATTCACTCTTCGAAGGGAGCCAATTCTTGGTCGAAATCGAGTTTGGTTATTTGCCACTGCCTCCGGTGGAGGGAACGACGAGTCTATTTTTTTGGGATACACACTTATTTGAATATTCGCCCCTTAGGAACAATAGGCATTTTTATATACCTTTTCTTCTAGCTCTTTTTCCATAGTAGTGTATGGTTTTATAGTCATGCTTTGGAAAAAGATATCAATATTTAGTGACGTGTAATAGAATGAAAACCTAATTCGATAGTGGTAGTAAGCGTAATTTAAATAATATCAACACATTAAAATCCCTCACTTTCGGTAATGTATGCAAAGAATTATTCCTAACGATTCGGCATCATTATTTCCCACAAGGGCAGACTTTTTTACAGAATTTTTTGGTATCAAGGGCATATTAATGAAATAGAAAGTAATTTTGGTTTATGCGGGATGATCTTTCTAGGAGTTAACACATATCGTGATATAATGGGTCAAGTTAATCGTAAACTGGGATTCACCTAAAGAGTACTGGGCAAATCTAACCATCCTGTACGAGAAATCAGCTACTTTTCCCTTTTTAGACATCATTTGGAATACGCTGCCTGCATATGGGATCCTTACGAAATAGGCCTAAATAATGACCTTGAACGTGTGCAGCGAAGAACAGCAAGAATTGTAAGGAGACAACATGATAACTACATTAGCGTAACCAGTCTATTAAATGAGGTATAATGGGAATCATTGTCACATCGTAGGTTGAAATTTAGACTTAATCCATTAAGTCTATATTCATAGTCATAAATGGATTAAGTCATTTTAATATTCATATTCCTATTCGTATCCCTTCACTGATGACGTTAAAAATATTTTGCTTACTCCAACTTATAATCGCAAAATTAGAGGAATTGATTGCCGAGCTGACAGATTCAAAATGTCCTTCTTTCCTCGTAAAATTAGAGATATGAATAGCAATAAATATATCCAATAGCATAAATACGAGTGCATCAATGGGCACCATAGGCAGTTGCATGTTGGTATGATTACTGTAAGGCAACCCAACTAAAAGCATGTTTTTGCAACTTGCTTTTCTATTTTTTTTAAATTATGAAGTTTAGACTAGAATATACATCTACACCCATTTAATACCCTGCAAGCCACCACAAATGTGTGTGGCAGGGGGTGAAATCACACCAAACATGCATTACATATCATGCATAAAAAGGATTATTAATAATATACTTACTAGTTTAAACTATAATTTTTAAAAAAGATAAAAAAAAGCAAAGCAAGCGTGAAATTTCATGTTGCCAATTGGGTTAGCTTAAATGCCTCATACCAACATGCAACTGCCTATGTTATCCATTGATACTTTCGTATATTGGATATATTTACCGCTATTCATGTCCCTAATTTTACGTAGAAAAAACTACATTTTGAATCTCTCAGTTTGGCAATCAATTTCTCTAATTTTGTGATTATGGTCCAGTCTAACATAGTAAATTGGGGTTCGCGAAATATATTTTGCGTCATCAGTGAAAATATTATCTTGGAATTTATTTCATATCTACGTGTACGCGATACCCTGCAAGCCACCGCGAGGGTGTGTAGCAGGGGGTGAATATCACCAAGAATGACATGCAAACAAGCTACTAAATGGAAGAAGAGATTAAGTCTAAATTTCAACCTACGATCTGACAATGATGACAGTATAATTACTAATCCTTTTGCATGATATTTAATGCACATTTAGTGTGAATTCACCCCTACTACACACCTGTATGGTGGCTTACAGGGTCTTTTGTAGATGTAGATTCTATTAGGCAAATGAGTGCTTGGGAATTCCCCGAAGGGGTGGTTCAAATCATTCCCGACAAAAAAACCGCCAACACAACACCAAGGCAAGAGAATACGATCTATAAGCGTAGCTAATATCATTGTGCATGCCCTTCCCGGGCACCGTCATTCTTGCTTCCCCTTCCTCCCCTTGGCTACTTGAGGCTCGACCAAGGGTCTTCATGAGTCGCGCGCTCGCGTTGTTTTTTTATTTGCACATCCGAAGGCTAAAACGTGACTGCCAATCTTCAAATTGTGTCCGGTGAAAAAATTAATAGTTTCTGGCGAGACGTGAGGGAACACATCTAACTATGGAGAAGGAAACAAGTTATCGTATTTGTCCACAGGTTTATTTAAAGTATCAAATTCACGACGCGTTTCGACACTGCCGTGGTCAGGCGTATGCAGCTGGAACAATAGTGCTCGGATATATATGCCCTCCGAGGAGGTAAATGCATGCATTTAACAATGACATTTTCCTCCACGGAGGGCATATATATCCGAGTACTATTGTTCCAGTTGCATACACTTGACGACGGCAGAGTGTCAAAACGCGTCGTGAATTTTGTATTTTATGCAAAACTGTGGAGAAATACGACAACTTGTTTCCTTCTCCATCGTACCCTGCACTTTAATTCAACAATCTTAATTGCAGGAATAGCTTATCAGGATGGTGCAGTGTGCTTCTGGTGTGCTTGCGTTATTGATAACGATAGCGACACCACGTGAGAAGGATCCAGTGTTCGCGCCCTCGATGCTCTCACGTGAGAGGAGGGATAAGAAGCCCTCGACGACCTCTGCGGAGGTCACCGAGCCTCTGAAGGCCTTCGACGGGACAACAGAATCCATCCAAACAGCGCGTTCTATCTCCTCTTGGTTGGGGCCGGCGACGGGTGCTCAGGGCCCCGGGCACCCGTCTAGGTCGACTGAACGCCCCAGGGGCCCCCAAACCGTGCCCGCTTACCGTTATGCTCCACTGCTGTCCCATCCCGTGGGCTTCGCGTGGATTCGCTCGGCATTGTCAGTGCTCAAGGGGGGGGGGGACCCTGCCCTTGCGCTTACCGCGGCCCGCGGCTTTCAAACACCCTTAATCGGCCCACACGATGTCATCACGTATGGCAGCAGTAGTTGAGGCCCGACAACTTGCCGTTATCCGCCGGAGAAGGCTGCGGGGGCGAGGGGAGGGCGGTGCTCAGCGATGCGGCCGCGAGGGGGGGAGGGCGGGGGAAGTGGCCGAGGAAGGGCGGCTTCGAGATCGAGGAAGAGAACGATTTGAGAAATTTATTTCCGAGGCTGAGCGGGGAGAAAGTTTGCAAGCGGGATGGAGAAATGGCTTGCCGCTTTCCGGCTTCGATATTCGCCATCCATTCCTAGTTCTCGCCCCGATTGCATCTCATCCTTGAGGTTGACATTTGCTTCGTTTCTTCCCTGCTTCCATCTTACTGCTCCGCTTCGGTCGCGCTATGAGACTAATGTATATGTTTTCTCCATGCTGATCATCACTGATCTTGATTCCGGAGCAGCACATATGAGATTATACCTCTATAATGGCTTGTGCTTTGTTCCTAATGTATGGAAATTGATTTTTGGCGTCCCAGTCCAATGATTAAAATAATACGTCACTTAATAATAGTAACAATCTCTTCGGAGACTCAGAGGGGATATAACTTTATAGGAACTACTAAAATAATAAAAATAATGCACTAATAACGATATAACTTGGCCTTTTATTCTTATCTTATACGCTATTTTGTTTTTTTGGTGCATATTCCATTGCAGCAGTTCCGGAGTTTCTGATATTTAAAAAATATTTTTTTGCCACTTCGTGTATTACATATTCAATTGGCTCTATATCAACCTGTTTGTAGATATCTTATACAGGTTTCCACGGTTCTATGTAGTTCATGAATCTATAATTGAAGAAAAATGTAGCTAATAGCGATCTAAAAAATATTTTCGAACAATATAAAATTTGTAAAGCAGCCGCAAAAACAGCCCTTAGAAATCATTTTGTCAATTCAAGAGAAAAGTACTTGGAGAACAACTAGAGGGAAATCCGAAAGCATTTTGGTCATATGTTAGGGAAGTACAGGGAACTAAAAAGTCAACGGTTCATTCCTTGAAAAACGATAGGGACGAAATAGCAACTTCCAGTTTAGATAAGGCTAATTTGTTGAATTATTTTTTCAGAGCGTTTTTAATCAATCTAAGCGTAGTTTGCACGAAACTATACCAGACCAATTTCAGCAACCAATGCCCCCGATCGATATGTCTTGTAGCGGAATCGTATCATTACTAAAACATTAGCCCGAACAAGTCCTCAGGTCCTGATGAGATTCCAACTCGTGCATATAAAGATTGGCCTCAACCTAGAGAGAGCCCATCACTGATACTGTTTCAGGATACTCTAAAAATGTTCAGTTGTTGAGTCGAAACTTCGTTTCTTTTTAATCTCTCACTTCAACCTACCCAGGAATATTTTCATACAAACAATGTGGTGCTGGGATAGTATATACCTGCAAGAAAAATACTAGGGGAAGCATACTATACCGATGTTAATGAGTCGTAATTTTTGAAAATGAAATCATCAATCAGTAGGGTATCATTTGAGGAAAGGGAGCATTTCGTGCCTAATACATGATCATAAAACAGCATTGAACGGCAACAAAAAAGTAATGGCGTTTTTGAAGTATCCATTATGTACTACAATGGGTTGATGCCTAACCTGATTCAGTACTTTATGTAGTAAGAGCATAGTAATTATATCGCTCACTCAGTGATTCAACCCGAAGGTTTGTTTTGATAGGTGAGGGTAGAGCTCACCCCGGACTGAACCGGAAGGAAAGCGTGTGAATTTCACGCATTCAGGGTAGGGTCCAATTCCTTTCCCTGGGCCACTTCGCACTCCGAGGATTTTTTCGATTTTTTCGGGGGCGTCACAAAGGCTTCACCCGGATTTGAACCCGGGACCCTTCGGTAGCCAAGTGCACTACCCACTAGGCTACCACACTTCCCTAGTAATTATATAACATACATTATATACTATTATAATCATGAATAGGGAAATATTTATATTCCATTAAGTATTAATGGCTATTCCATTCCAAATGGCTATTCCAAGTATTCAAATTAGTAATTGATGGCGTGGGTAGGTAACAAACACTAAGCCCAGCGGGTAGAGTGTTGGGCGGCTGACCGAAGTTTCCGGGCTTGAATCCGAAAGAGGCTTCTCGACTTGACCAGCCAAACTCAAGCTGTGTTTTTTCTGAATATCATATCTTTAGGATATACCGCAGATGGCACAGAGAAAGGAACTGCTCCCAACCCTAATGTGAGAATTTCACACCTCTTTGGGCTTAGTATTTGATCAGTACCATTGAGGCCAACCTTCGGGTTAAACACAACTAACATAAGTATAAAATAATCCAATTTTTTCCTTTCTACTCTCCACTTTATTTTATGACGTGATGCACGTACATACATAAGTTTTTAAAGCTCAGTATCATTCGAAAAACATATATTATTTTAAAATTTAGCTTTGGAAGTATTATAGGATCGGAAATGTGTCCTTCAAAATCCTGAAAGGTATTTTATCTCCAGGATTTAAAACGGACAGCAGAGATAATAGAGAGGACAAACGGGAGTGATGCAGATGCGGCTGCTGTGGAGGAGCATATAATCATCATGCTTACTCCCCCCAACACACAATGTGTTTAAGTGTTCCCTCCCTCGTCTTATTCTATGGGAATGAAATTTAGTACTTGGTGAAAAGAAGAAAGATGCAGGAAATATGACGGTGTGGTTAGACGCATATCGTTAAAAGCAGGCTGATGCCGACACAGGTTTCTTTCCACCCTTCCTTAGCTCCCTGAACTATTCTACGTCTAGCCAATTATCCACCAATCCTAAAACGGCAAAAACGACCTCAGCTGTCTGTTGATCCCCAAATAACTAATGGAAGCATTGCTTAATCACGGAGGAATAGCATAAATAATTTGTAGGGGAAGCTGCGGAGGAGCGTATACAGTTATCGGCCTTCGTAGTCAGGCCGGCGATGCGCTGGCCTGGTGACCCATAGGTTGTGGGTTCGAGTCCCGTTAAGGGAATGGATATTGAGTTCATCCTATAGTTAAGACTTAGATTAGACTGTTTAATGTACCCTTATCCTTGGAGCTCCTAAAACCAAGAATATTATTATTTCTGAAAACGTTCTTCAATGCGAAGCGCGTTAAAGTGAACCTCTTTATCACCTTATTGTATGGAAATAGTACTTCGGTATTTGAGGCAAAGCATAAAGATATGAGGGGAGCGTGCTTCATTGCTTTTGCCCGGCTCAGAACATAAATAGAATCGATGTAGGGAGAATGGATAGTGTGAGAGTAAGGCTCCTAGCGGAAAATCGGAGATTGTATGCGCGCGAGGAGTCTGAGGAGCAAGTGAGGATACATGAGCGGCGTAGGAACGAGATGGAGGTGAGACATGTATGCAAGAATAAAGGGAAGATTTGGGTGAAAGGGAACCACCTGCCCAACCACCAAATTCACCAACGATGAATAGGCTTTTTATGCCCTTCCCGAAAGGGAGCCGAGTGAAGGACGACGGGAAGAAAATTTTGACTGACACCGTAATTTGTTGAGGACCGTAATGGAAGGAACAGTGACGGAGAAGAATTGCGGAGGATGTCCAAGGATGAAATACGAGTGGTGTTTGACGGAAGCGCGAGGAACTCGAACGAAGTGATGACGTGGAGTAATGCTACAAACAATACAGGACGAATTACTTTTAACTGTGATGAGGAGACAGGTATATAGATATGCTCAGTTCCGTCCACTCCCATTTGATAGTCGTCTTCCGATAAAATTCGCGTGGAATGTAGCGACGGATCACAAAGGTGATCCGTTGTCAGTGAGTCATAGCAATAGCAGACAAGTTGACCTTGTAGAATGTTGACACGCTCAAAAATAAAATAAACTTGATTATATTCCGCACGATTATTATTAACATCAATGAAAATCGTGGAGAATATAACCGAGTTTATTTCATTTTTTGAGCTATTGTCTTTGAGTTCAGGGTGAGATTGTGCGAATTTTACATAGCTGTGTGAATGAATTTTATATCTTGGGGCACATGCCGTGCTAAAAAAATGATAAGCTAGTTAATTAAAATTCGTGGGGGGTGACCGACGACTTAGGCCATTTGCGCCATTTAGGAAAGGCTCATTGATTATGAATAAGAACATTTAATGGAACGGAGGAAGGGAGGAGCAAAATCCTGTGTCGGCATTAGGTTGCTGTTATCGAAAGGCTCCATTGGTTGGACGGATGGAGTTCTGAATTTGAAGTGTTTTCTTCGCAGCATTCAAGTAGGGACCGGTATAACAATGAAAAGTATCCGTTGCTGCCAATATTCGAACCTGGGCCCTTCGGAAGGCGAAGCCAGAACTCTAGCCACCCCACTCACCTCGATCTCCGCATTGCAATGCGATGGTTGCCGTTTAAAGGCGTTTGGCCCTCCCCGCTACTATGTGAGCTGCCATCTGGAAGGCGGATATTTAAAGAAACAAAAGTTTTACACTCCTTTGTTAGCTACCAGTCACTTTGATGGGGATTACGACGGAACATAGTTGCGTCATTTGGTAAGGTAACTGTAATAGTGCGTAACTTCTGGAAATGATGGTCATAAAACAGCCAGGTGGTGGCTCTGAGAGAAAGAGGCCATAATGATTTTGCAAGTCAGCGCTTGCATGAGTGGGAGAACAATGTAAACACTGGAGAAGGTTATTCTTATTCAGCACCTTGATTGACGTCTTTGAAACGGGACAGTCGACGTAACTTGATTCTTGTGGGGTCAGAAAACAGAATACGCGATCATTGGTGGTGAATGAATTACTAATATAATCTCCTAATTTCATCTCCTATATTTTTTTGTAAATAAAGTGAAAAATATTTGCCTTTCATTCGATTATTTCCTTATCGTCATCAGACTAAGTTTAGACCGTTTCTATAATTCCCTCACGCAACACCCAAAAAAGTTTTACGTTTTCATCCTGAAAAAGTAGTTCCTAGGTCCAAATTTATTTTGCCCATATGATGATGCTCGTGTAACCCAAGGGGATTGGGTTGGTGCGGTGGCTAGAGTTTTGACATCCAATCCCGAAGGCCTGGGTTCGAGTCCTGGCTCTACCTGATTTATTAGCGGTACATCGGCCCCTACTTTTCGTGTGTACGGTCTTGTGGTGAACACTTCGAGTGCAGCACTCCGTCCTTCGGATGGGATGCTAATTGGTGGACCTCTTGACGTCTTTCATTAAGAGTAGCCAAGTGTCGATGTCGGGTTTTTCTACACCCTTCCTCCGTTCTTGGAAAACCCTATCTCTAGTCGATAACCCACCTATCCTAAAATGGTGCAAATAAACTCAGCTGTTGATCTACTCGCCAAAATAACTACAACTACTACTTGTTACCCAAAACACTTCTCTAGGCTTGTGATACACAGGGCCTCATTTCCTAGGACCCTTCCCTCTTCATCTCACGGTCGTTAACTTGGATGTGCATATAGAAGCAGGAGGGATACAGGGGCAAAAATATGCTTATGATGTTGATGGGGTATTAGGCGAATAATTGCGTTGGCAAATTTGTGATGAAGGCGTTTCTTAGCAGAAACATGAAGAAAAGACTTGTCGAAAACTATAACCTGGAGCGAGGCGTTGCATAATTGTGGAACGTGTTCTTAGTGGAAACAGGATTAGTCTAAACTGAATAAATTCGAGATGGGTTGGTAAAGAATGGAGAGGAATATGAATGAGGAAGCGTTAAATATGGTAGGAGAGGGAAGGAGTTTGGTTGAAGAGATAAAAAGTACGCTACGACAGTGGGAGGGGGATTTTGAGGCATGTTGAAGAGGGTGTTAGAGGATAGAATATTAGGATGCGGGAGAGAGAGGAAGAGAATTGGTATTCTTGAAGTCATGAAGGTGGGCGGTGGAAATGATGATTGAAAGAGATATTTAATGTAGGAGTTTTGGGTGGGAGATAGTAGGCAGTGGTAACTCCACAATTCTTACATGTCTGGTAGAATACCAATAATGGTAATAATAGGGCGCTGCGCAACGTCATTACTCTATCTCTAGTTTACAAGTCTGTACCCGCACTTATAGGCTCTTCAGACCGGAAGGAGAGGTAAAAGGATAGAAATAGAAGGGTAATGAGGAAGGGAGGAGAGAAACCCGGCATCGGCGTCAGTCCACGGCTTAACGGACGGACGGAGTGCTCGAATGCAGTCCACAAAGTACTCAAATTACCAATGAAAAGTACCTGTCACTGCTGGGATTCGAACCCGGATCCACTGGAAGAGAGGCCATTACTGTAAACCCTACACCAGCCCCCGTCACTACTCTCCCGATCTGATCGAAGGGGGCCATTTGTTAGCCTCGCCTGAATGCATGATGACGAGTAATGTATAAGCGTCGGCTTTTCCGCATTTATATTGCTAAGCTGGTAAACTGAAGGGCACATAGGAATTTAAAATCACATTTTAGGTCTAGTGACTCAATTCGAGGGTGGAATTGAGATTTTTCCCACCGTAATGCGTATTTAATCTAATGCAATTTCACCTATGCATCTTAGGCGGCTCCTGACTACTATTTTGCTTAGTTAATGGCAAGACATTCTCACAAGTACAATGGAAGTATTTATTGCCCTAGCTTTTACCTTACCCTTTCAAGCTGCTCAAATTATTTTATATTTTCTGTCTCTTTCGCCTCACAACCACCCTCTGTATCCTTAAGCATCGGTGTACCTGTCAAAAACCCGTTTCCTTCTTATTGTTTTCCTCTCAGAATTCTCCCCAATTGCCTCTTCTCTCTATTAGCATTTCTCATTAACTCATCTCTATTCAACTCATGTATTCTATCCTAATCCACCCAAAAAGGCACTTGAATATATAAGAGCCAAGAAAGCCTAAAAAAGAGTCTAAAACATAGATTTTCTAATCTATAGATTTCTAAGTTCCGTGTCCGTGGCTTACCCTATTTACGTTACTATCTCTACTACACACCTGTTTTTATACTTGTTTTATTTGCGCATATTGCTAGTGCTTTTTTAATACATAATCGTTATCCCAATCAGAAATAATGGTTTCAATTTAAATCTAAGGTACTGATCATGGAGACCTGCCCTTCCTTTCTGCCTCATCTGGCTTTCACACTTGTTTAACATGGCGTTTGTAATTCATGAGAAACTCTTGAATTTACGCATTTTCATTTTATGACAGTTTTCTTCAACCGTTATTTCTCATTCTCCTGTCATTCAATCAGCAAAGGGTTAATATTATCGGTAAGAAGATGACTAAAGTTCGACTATTAGCAAATCCAACCCATTGTTTGAGCTCCCTTTATACCCCCATCAACTCGTCCAATGCATTACCTCCCGTGTGTCGATCCCGTCACAGCTCATTCCGTTGTTTTCATTGGTTGCCCTTTCACCGTAAGTGAAGGGTTCCTTAAGCATACCCTTTCGTTCTGCCTCATGTTATACTTGTTGGTAATCCCTTTTCATCTCTACAACATTTGATTGCTTTCTTAAAACTCATGAATCACAAATTTTTTTCCACTGTTAGATCGTAGTTTTCCGTGGCGTTCTGGATTCGTGGATCTCTCCATTTTTCGGGTTTGCGCCGGGTTGTTAGTCATGGTTGACGACAGTTTCGCCAGGATTCCACCAGGCGTCTTCAGGTTGAAGTGCCGATATCGGCATTTTGGCTGCGTTTATATAGCCCTCGTTCTCTCGCCGCTGCGCTGTGATTGGCCGGTTTTTTTCCACTGCATGTTATTAAAAAATCTAAATATTCCCCATCACAACCCGTCTGCATCGTTTCCATCCATGTATTCGACTGTCGAGATGGATAAGCTTAAAGGCATATCTATAGCTGACTTGTTTGCTATAGGAGGAGTGGTTTCATTTAAGTACAATTTGCTACCATTAATTACCATGAAGAGATATGCAAACCATTTTAGTTTTACCTCAATGATATTCCAGTAGGTAACCACTATCATCCATCGCCTCCAGCATTTGCCGTTTTCGCACGATTACAGCATCCTAAGTGTATGCATCTTCAGCAAGACCCCCGAGTTCGGTGTGTACAAGATAAACTTACGTTTGAGCGATTTGTTAATGCTGTAAAATTCTGTATTTAAGCTGAAGGCTGCACTATTTTGCATCTTTTTCGAACCCGAGCTCACCTGCGCCGTATAAAAATCGTTTCTAGCACTCACTATATCTATATCTACGACATACCCTGCAAGCCACCTCGAGGGTGTGTGGCAGGGGGTGCAATCACACGAGGAACAGTGACACAACAAACAAAAATGAACAATACAAAATAAACACAACACCTAGGAAATTAGGGAAAAAATGAAAAAAAACTACCAAATCCTAATCCTGGAATTGGGATTTGGTGGAGCATACCAGACACACTGCTTTCCCTATCGTAACACCCTTTTACATATCTCGATGCTCTTCGTTGTACTCGATGTACACACCCACGAATACCATGCATGCCTTGAAACCCGAAACCAATTTCATAGATACTCATGCATGCAAAAAAAGCAATGCATGCGAGTCACACCTTGATTTGAACATGCAGGGAAAAAAAATACTATCGACCTACTCTGAATATAACCTCTATAATTATTACCGATTTACGCGATGCCTAACGTTCTGATCTCGAATATTACGCGGAAAAATGACATTTTAAACCTGTCCGTCCTGCAATCTATCTCCTTAATTTTATTAGAATTATCGAGCCTACCACAATAAGTCGGAGCCAGTAATATATAATTAACGTCATTAATGAAATGTCCCTCCTTAAATTTTCCCAGAAGATTAAGTCTATAATTCAGCCTGCGTTGTGACAGCGATTCCCATCCCAATTCGGCTAACATACCAGACACACTGCTTTCCCTATCGTAACACCCTTTTACATATCTCGCTGCTCTTCGTTGTACTCGATCTAATTCGTAAATTAAGCCTGCTTCATAAGGGTCGCATATACTCGCAGCATATTCTAAGTGTGGTCTAACAATTGTAAAATAGCAACGTTCCTTCACCCTCTTCTCACTAGAGGGAGCCTACCTAGTAAAGTCGGAAAAATGTTCAACAGGGTGCATCATTCATAATTTATTAGCCCCGGTAATCGACTTAGTAATTAGTGGTTGGACCATCCCGAGGTCGCGGTCTATACCTATGCTTTCAGTTCTGTCCCGTGCTGAGTAGGTCAAGGACGTGGTTGCTGCGGGGCTAAAAAGTAAGGCTGGTGTCAGTGCGACGCCTTACTTAACCCGAGACGCTCGATTCTTGCGGTGGCATTACGGCTGCACAAGAAGTTTTATCCCTCCCCCTTCAAAGTCCTCCGTCCCCCTCCTTAGTCCTCGATTTCCACGCCAGGGAAAGGCACGAGCAAGAGGGCATAATCACTTCGGAATAGAGTTGTAAATCCAACCAATTCGTGGAAACTTCATGAAGCAGCATGCCAATACCGCGGTATTTTCACCTTGTCTAGTTTTAGAGGGTGTGATGCTTGAAGGCAACTAGATTATAACCGAATTTAATATCCATACTTCGGCCTGCAAGTGTTATGGAAAGAGAATACCTACAGGAAGTCTTTCTTTTCTTCATGTTAATGATGGTTACCATTGGCCACCGAAATATCAATCGATGTATGAGTTTTAAGCGATTTTCCCGTTGTTTTGTGCAGATCTCCTTTAGAAAATTTATGTAAGGCTTGGTAGCTAATGGCGGCTGCAATAATGGGGTCGGTGCTGGTACAAACCGACAGTCCAAAAGTCGCGAGTTCAGATCTCGCCTCGGTCACATGATATGTGTTTGTCTTAGGACTAAGCTAATGATAAAGCTTAGGATTTATCAAGGCTACACTGTGCGATGTAACCTTAACCTGAAATAAACCTAGCCCTTAGCCAGTTGATCTCATCGTCTTATGCTGGATATATGGGGAACAGGAAAATATCTTTAGATATAAAATTTTTGTGCCTTTTTAAGGGACCTATGACCTTAAAAGTCAGGTCGGTAACGAGTTGGCGTGGCAATCCAAACGTCGTGTCATCGAATCCTGCCGTAGGTATAGATGCTTCTTTCGAAGTATTTTGTTGAATTAGGTTTTAAGGTACTCCTACCGCTACGGTCCCATCACTCCGTCTAGCCTAGCTTAGTTATAATCTTAATGCTAAACCAAATGCAACATCCATGCCCGAGGCGGGAGTCGTATCTATTGGCCTTTCTGTTACCAAGTTGATGCGTTAGTCTCAAGGTTCAAATTTAGCTACATGCCACTCAGTAAAATCATTAGTAGTACCTAGAGACTGAGTTCTGCCCCTACTAGAGGTGTGGTACGTTTTCATGGTTGAGCGTAATTTATCTCGGGTTTGCTGATGCATCTTACACCTCATTTGTTCCTGGCACCTGAACAAACCATCGAATATCATCCGAAGATAAAAAGAAAGCCGTAATCTTAAGGGGCGGAGTAAAGGGGAGGTGGGGGAAATAACATGCTTGGAAAGGAAGAAGAGGGGGAAGAGGGATAGAGGAAGTACATACGGGATTAGGGAGTTCACAATTACTCGGCATTCGCACAAAATCAAGCATAAAAAGAAAAATAAATGAAATGAATGCACTCGCGAATTTATTCACTGGGGCTATAATTAATTAATCGTCACGCACACAAAATTGGGGGATACAAAGTAATACAAGGGAAGGGTGACTAACGCAACCACTCACTCACTTAAGCTTGAATACGAAATAGCCATATTCGTGAATCCAATCACACAAGCAATGTTTATTAAGATTTCTCCATCACCAGTCACACATCAAACAATATCAAAAGAGGGATATAAAAACATGCACTTTGGTTGGTAAATTCACAGTAAAGTCACCCTCGTAAATCCAATCACTCACACAAGAAGGGTTTACGAGGGGAAACGTGAGTGCATGATTGGGATTAATAAGTCCCTTCTGAACCCCGATTGTGTGCGTGTGTGAATGAGAATCACGAGAGTGACGAATGTCGAGTAATTTAGGGCCTCCTAACATCGAGATGTTTTGTGCTTGAAATAGAACTAGTAATTATTTTTATGCTTATCTCTGTGTATCTTCTCCCAGCAGGCCTTCAAGGCAATGATTATGTTGTATGCAGACCCAAGTGACACTAACCTTCAATGAGTGATTGAACGTTAGTATCACTTTTTTCTATCTATTTATATCATTATTTTACCCACAGTTTGATTTTGTGTGTTTGACGGGTCCTTGGTGATGGAGAAATCCTCGTTAACCTTGATTGTGAGTGTGACTGGATTCACGAGTGTGACTGTATTTCGTACAAAATCCCGGGTGAGTGATTGCATGAGTGATTTACCCTTCCATAAAATTACTAATTATCCAATTTTTTATGTGTGACGAGTAATTGATGATTGCAATAATAGGCCTTATGAGTGAATGTTCGAGTGTATTCTTTGTATTCATTTATTTCTCTTCTATGCTTGATTTTGTGCGAATGACGAGTGATTTAGAACTCCCTAGGATCGTATATACATTCTCCATCACACTTCCCCCTTCTTCCTTTCTAGGCACGCAATTTCCCTCACCTTAAGTTTATGGTTATGGGTAATTTCTTCTTTCCCATTGTGATAGCCGTAGACGCGTTTTCCTCATTGTTGTATCATCCGAAGTTCTGCGGTAGCTCATGAGAGTTCACTCTATGGCGTTACATACTGTAGGAAGTGGAATTCTAGGTTATGTAACGGGACTTTACTTCGTAGCTACTTCGATGCTGGAAAACCTCATGTTTCCGAAACTCTTCCTTTTTGGGGTAAGTCCTCTTGTAATTCATTGGCGCGGTAACTTTAGAAAAGCCTTCACACGTTAGTTTTTTAGAACCAAGTGAAGAGATACGGGAAGTGCGGGATTCAACGTAGGAGATATCTGAAAATAGATGTTTTGTTCTTGAAACAACAAGTATTTGTATGACTGTCTATGTGTATCTTCTCCCGGCAGAATGTCTTTAAGGCCATTTTACACGGTGAATTATCATGCGCATGAATTAATTAGCGAATGAATTTTTGTGATGACCTGAAATAATTTCCACTTAAGGGCGTTTTACAAGGAAAACGATCTTTCTAAGAAATTCTTTGGATTTTCTGCGCTAAAAGGAAACACAGCGGTAGGCCAATGGATATAATGTACAAATCAATCGGAAATGTCCGACCAATTCAGCTATGGTTTGTTTACACCGTTTGGTATACGTGATTAATGAAATAAATTATTGCGCATATATAGTAACTATAACATCTATGAAGCCTTGCAGAGAATGAGATTTAAGATAATCAGATGTGAAGTAGAACATTAATGATGGATCGGTATAATTTAATTTTCATACCCACTGTACAATTTTAATAATGGTGGCAGCCACAATTTAGTCAAAGAAAGCTAGAAGGAAACTGATGAGAGAGGGGAAATATAGGTCGAGGTATGCTAAGCTTGATTAAAATTAACTGTTAATAAACTGTGAGGCCTATCGTAATTTTTTGAGAAAGACGCTGGAGCAATTTCATACTATATCAGATCTCACCAGACATGATTATGAAAGATCTGACACAACGGTGAGAGGAGCAATTTCTGTGACAAGAGGTACATACCTTGTTCACCCTTTGATTTACATGTTGATCATTATATTGATATTTTAAAATTAGTTTCCGGCTAGCTGTCACACTAAGATTTTTAGAGACGGGTCATTTCGTATCCATGACCGTACTGTTCCCTGATTAATCAACAGGAAGTCATGAGGGTACAATAAGTTTAATTATGCTTGAAGTGTGCAGAAGTATCTATCAGAATAAAAATGTGAACTATTAAAAGGATAGATACGTTCTCTTTGCTTTAATTTTTCCCAGTTCGTGGTGGTTGTGATGACAAACAGCAGTAAAGTGAAATAATCATGAAGGCACGAGAGCCAATGGGTAATTGCCGTTGGAAATATTTTAATGCATTCTTTTCAGTTATAGTTTTCATGTTCTGATCTCATATTTTATTGCTCTATACTTGTCACAAGAATTATCAAAAGAATCGAATACGTACATAATATATTATAATAAACTCCGACTTCGCCCAACACGTGATTAATTGAAAAACTTCACAAGGGGCATGCCCATGTATTACCAATAAGAATTACCTAAGATTATATATACTCCATGGGCACGCCAATAGATTCGGACAAGCATGAAAAGTACAGCTAATTGGATTTCATCCCACACTTGTTTAATTTGAATCCTATTCTACCCGATCAAAAACAAAGACGGACGTGGAGCTCTCGTATCAAGCGATCATTCACGGTACCATGTGCTCAAAATTAGAACGTTATAATTTCGATCACATGATCAAGCGGATGAATTTTCATGCGAGGAATTTTCCGTTTCACACGACGCATGAACGTCATGCGTATCCTATCATTCGCATGATCATTCACCATGTAAAACGGCCTTTAGGCATGTAGAGATTTGAACTGACTACCAATCTCCCATATTTGGGGAATTTAGAAATAAAATAGTTATTATGTAGAGGATACGTAGCCGGAAACTGCATCATTAATGGATACAAAAGGAATCTATTTCTAAGATGCAAAGTGTTTGGTGGGAGTAAGTTAAGAATTAAATATTTTAATTCATTCGTTGGCTGTTTTCAGTGCTTTTTATTCTATCAGAGGTGAATTCAGTTTTGTGGCCCCTATTGGAGTATATTGAGTCGATGATAGATTTCAGTTTTAAAGTACTCGTAGTGCTAAGGTTATACCGTACGACGGAACATAATCTAATAATAAGCTTAATCACATGATGGACCCAATTGCCTAGTCCAAGTCGGAATTCGAACCTGTGATCTTTTGGTTGCCAGGCCAGCGTCTCATTGAGCTGATGCCCACACCGACAAGTTTATCGAAAATTAATTGCAACCACACATTGGCCAGTTTAAGTATTGGGAATATGTTGGTGATGTCTCGTTCCGTTGCTCAGGCCGCCTAAAAAAAAATTATCTACCCTCTTTCCTTGGCGACTGCAACTTTGAAGGCATAAGATGGGAAAAACTCCAAACCCGCGGACTTTGAACTCTTTAGCAAACTGCCCTCAAGTTCCTCGAAAAGACACAGGGCAGACTTTGGGTGCGAGGCTCCCCCGTGTCCGTTGGCAGGGGTTGTCGAGGGAGGCGAGTTCACTCACTACTATGGAGGTAACGACCGCTGGAATTTCCGGGGGGGCGGCAGAAGGGCCGCATGCAGACGGTCCCCCGGAGGCCAGTCGACCGATTTTATGGAGTGCGGCTCCTTCCGCCGAGTTGCCTGCGCAGTCACGTTCGGCAGCGAGCACTTGAGCAAAGCCAGTCATGACCTACGTCGGGTTTGTTCGTCGCTGACTTCTCTTACTAATTGTCATAATAATAATGTATTCATTTTCTAGCAAGGCTACTTAAGGAAAACGATACTGATACATAGTATAACTTACAGATTAGTCACTAGTTCAACAAAGAAATCAAATAAAACAATACGAATAATATCACCAGCGGAAAGATATACATTTTTTACCTGTACATTTAATCTCTTTTTCTATAGATAAAGGAAAGGAAATGCGGTATTGATATAGTTATTTTGATAGATAATCCCAGTATTCAGCTTTGAACACAAGTATGGATTGGGTGCACGTTAAACACATTGGTTAAGAAACCCTTAATTTTATGACATTTAAAACGATAGACTTTACATTACTCTATTGCGATACCTATGCAGTAATACTGCTCTTCCTATCTAATTTTTAACGAGCTGCCACTGGGCTGCATTTTAGGAATTTTATCCAGCAGGAAAGTTGCCTTATGGCTAAGAAAAAACCTAAAAAAAAACAATGCGAGTACATTGAGCGGTAGGCCTTTCAAGCGCTATACGCATCATTTAGAGTATCAGGAATGCTATTAGTATTATTAAAGAATACTATATTATGAGTAATTGTTTTTTTTTGTTTGTGTGTTTCAGCCTTTATTCAGAATTCTACATGGTAGTAGTTATTCCGGGGAGTCGCTCGACAGCTGAGGTCGTTTGCGCCATGTTGAATAGATGGATCTTTGGGAAGAGATAGACATTTTTCCGAGAACGAGGGAAGAAATGGGGAGAAACCCGGCGTCGGCATTAGCTTGCCCTTAACGAAAAGCGCCAAGCAGATAACGGTATAACGCCCCATCCGGCGGACGAAGTACTGCACATGAAGTGCACATTGCGTTTTATACGACCTCTTATGGAGACAGAATACGTATTAAAACAAATATCAATGAAATACATATTACCCAAATTTCATCGCAACAGCATCATATACTCTTCCTAAGGCTATTTAAGAGGGTTAGTGAAACATTTTATTACCGTGGGAAGTAATGTTACTACTAAAAGTAGGTCGAGTTTAACCGTTTTCAAACTACATATTTGGCGATTGTTGGCATGTTTGCGCACTTCCCTCTGTTTATTTTACGATAATTAAAAATGCTTTCCATTATTCATCTTACTACTCGCACTATTTACCGTGAGAAAAACAACTTCACCCATACGAGTGTCGTGAGTAGCAAGCCCGTAATTCCTGTACCAACCAAGATAGGCTTCTCAAATCGGCTGCGATGTGTCCTTCGGTGCATTTAACTTCTTTGGCTCACTGCCAGTTTCACTTTTCATTGGGCGTTGTTCTTCGCGGATGGATATCTATTTACAGACCCTTTCAACCCATTTTCTATTTTTCTTTCCTTAGTGATTCTGTCATTAACAACCCATTAATTTTCCCACCGTAGCTGCGGATAATTTTACGGCTTCCGTGGTGAGGGAGGGACTTACACTTGCAAGGGACGTGCATTGTTTTCACTCTCGCTTATACCGAAGGAGAAACCAGATTGTCAAAGTAGCATTTAGCACAAACTCTTTTCTCACGGTCCCTTGCTTTCCTCACGACTTCATGGCTTGTGGCCTAGCAGAATAAAGTTCGAAGCACATATTTTGACATGTGTGGATGGAACTGGTGAAGTGCGCTCTTGCCTGGGTGAATGGATTCGAAAGTCCTCTCGAAAATATTTTGAGTTATGCGTTGTAGTTAGCGATTATTGTAAGCGCAAAAAAGAGTGTCCTAAATTATAGTTTTATGTCGAAAATTGATCTATTCAAATGTCAAGAGGTGTGCCAGTCTTCTTTGAGAATGAAATTGATAAAAAGCAGTCACGGCGAATAATGATAGTTTAATATGCGAAGCTTACATTGTACACCACGAGTTTGTTTTGGGGCCATTTAATCTTGCCCAATATCTTAGCTTAAATGCTTTCGAAAAAAGGTATAGGTATGGGGTAAAAACGGGCCCTTATCAAAGTCATAAAAAGGGGGCTGCCTTACGACAGGAATCCGGTCGCTTTCTGGTTGGCTGCATGAGGACTGTACTTCAGGAGACGAATGTTCGTTAATGTAAGGTTATAACGAAAGATTAATAACCAGCGAAAGTTTGGTATATATTTACCAGGCCTTCTATAGTTATTTATCAGTCCAATACTGGATCGATAAAATTAGTGTACTGATTTTTCACCTCTACAATTAATTGAAATTAAAATATATTGCAGCAGAGTGTTTTGGTCATCAAAAGGCGAGGGATATTAATCAGTTTGCTTAAGTTGAATGCTACGAAGTACGCTTCGGCTGGAATATTCTCTGTATTGCGGTACGGCCTTCACTTTTTAGAGCTTTTGGTGGCCACATTTAGCCATTAAAAACGGCCCCTCTCGAAATGGTATATTTCAACTTGGGGCCTGTGTGTATATAACTTATGTATATAAAAGAAATATATGATAAGAGGTACACTTGGATGGCTGGAAACAGAAATGGCAGTTGGCGAAAATAAAGATAGCTTAAGTCCTGATGTATTATGTTGCGAAATGAAGAAATCGTCGCGTGAAATGAAAATGAGACAAACAGTAGGAATTGATAACATCCTAGTGGAACTACAGCACGCTACAATGGCCGCTTTTAGAGTAATGGACAGGAGGTTGGTGAAGAGGAACATTTAGTTCTTAGGGGATGATAACTTTGGTTTGAGACCGGGTAGACTTATACGTAGATAGCAACTCATAGCATCGCTTATAAGATATGCATTTCTTTGAACCCCTGAATTCGGTCTTCAATAGTTAATTTCTTTTTTGATAGCATTATGGGATGCTCTGACTCCGCGCATATTGCTACTAACGAGTTTGTAAAATACTCCAAAGAAAATGATATTAAGTAGAGATCGTACTGATTAAGTTTTCAAGTACTGATCTACTCAGACTAAAATTATGCATTGAAAATCCAATTGAATAGCCACATTGTTAAAATACCTTCGGATATCATAGACAAATATCACCTTCCAAGGTAAATAACGTCATGACATTCTCTCTCGAGACTTGCCACTAATCAAAATTCTGCTAATGTGCTTTGGAAATATATATGAGAAGCGAGTGCCATAAATTGTGGGATTATAACAAGGGTTTAATTGCAGGTTGCAAGTACGATATGCACTGACCAAGGATATTCACAACTAGCGGAGCTTAGTCCAGTTCTCGATATGCCGTGTATTACTCGTCTAACGTACCGAAAAATGCAACAATACGTCATCTCAGGAATACATGATACTGCGTGGGAGGTGATGAGGCGTGCCGGGAAGTAGGAATATGATCTCGCCGTACAGGCTGGAGACGTGGAAACCGGTGGTATACCCTTGATAGCAGTGGCTGCCAATGGGTCTTTAAGGAAAAGATCGTATCGGACTAACTACAACTCACTTTCCGTAGTGGTACGCGAAGATATTTCTACTTGCTTTTTTAATTGCAATAAAATAGCGGGCAAGCGGGGAGGCATTGAATTTAAACGGCGAGGAAAATATCAAAATCAATGCATTGCCTTTAAAAGACATTTCGGCAAAAAATAAGACCTTACCTATTATTTTTAAATATTTAAGGTACGATTTTACCTTATTGAAAAAGCATATTTCCAATTATATCAAAGCCCTTTTACATGTTATAGATAACGGCAGTGCGATACAGAGGGAGAGTATTGAAAAAATAGGAACTATATACAAATAGAGACTAAAGAAAAAAATGGAAAAATAAAAATAGGTTGCAGGCGTTCGAGATGTGGGGGTGGACAAAGAAGGAAAATGAGTTTTGGACGGAGAGAAACGCAAATGCAGGTGTTGGGAGGAAGAGAAGCTGATGGATGGGATCAGGGGCATGCAGAATAAGTGGCTTGAACAGGTAATCAGGGGCGATGGGTTGCTCAGAGTCGTGGTAGAGGGAATAATGTTTGGCAAGCGGGGCAGGGGAAGGATGAGAAAAGGTTTTATGGACGGGATGAAGAAGGGTAGGACAAACGCGGAGAGGGAGAAAGATCTTAAGGGGGTAGACGGATCGGTGATGGCTAAAACCTTGACGGCAACTGAGAGTTCGCGTTTGTTAAATGACGTAGTAAATCATTTGTTTGATTTGGCAATTATTGCTGAGTGGATAGGTTAGCATTGGATTACATACCGAAGCAACAATTAACCAGAGATCGTAAAACAGGGATGTGCCGATGACTGAGAGGAAATTGCGATGCTATGAATTCACTTTTTATTCTTAGTAAAGTGCTGATAACGATGTTTATGAAAATTGATACTAGTAATAAGAAATCTAAAAGCATTTGCGTCACCACCACTTCATAATTCTACTGGTACCTATTACAAGTCTTCGTAAAATATTAACCCTACAGTAATCGAATAAAAATTTTGGGTGGTGTTGTCGTTATATGTAGACTATTTTCTTCGGTTTTCATACCTGTCCAGAGTCATTTTTATGCCATTTCAACAAGCTGGGGGCCACTTCATTTCGCTGATTCCTAAAACGTCGAGGTCCATTCTTCGCATTTCTACCTTCAGGTTCTCCAGTCTTCCATAGGTCCGAAGCGATCTCACGTTCCATGTTCCTACCCTAAAAAGTGTATCACATTTGACTGATGTACTCTCTCGGGTAGTCCCCGCCCGGAGATCCGAATGGGGGACTATTTTACCTCCGGAATATTTTACTCGAGAGGGTTCCATTTGGAGTGGAAGCTACAGGATTATACATACAGGATCATTAAATGGTAATGCTGGGGTAGGGATCATACTCAGAAAGAGTGCCGGAATGCGTGTGAAGAGCTTCCTGCAGTACAATGAAAGGATAATAATATTGAAGATCGAGACCAAACCTGTAGATACCGCGGTGGTGCAGGTTTACATGCCGACGACGGACTATGAAGATGAAGAGGTGGAAGGCGTCTACGAAGATATCACGGAAGTTATAAAACAGGTAAACGGAGAAGAAACCTAATTATTTTAGGAGACTGGAACGCTATCGTCGGCGAAGGTCAAGATGGAAGAATAACTGGAAAATACGGATTGGTAAACCGAAACGAAAGAGGAGAAAGGCTGCTAGAGTTCTGCACTCAACACAAGTTAGTGGTTGCCAACACATTGTTTAAAAATCCCAACCGAAGAAGATACACATGGAAAATGCCAGGAGACAGAAGAAGATGGCAAATAGACTACATTTTAGTGAAGCAGAGATTTAGAAACCAAGTGAAGCTACCCTGGGGCAGACATTGACAGTGACCATAATTTAGTGATGATGAAATGCCATCTAAAATTAAAGAAATTGAAGAAAACAAAGAAGAATATATGGCAAGTAGAAAAACTAAAGGAGGCTCAACATCAGCTGGCATTTCCAAAAGGCAGTGGGAAACAACATAAGAGAGAACCTGAATGAAAAATCAGTGGAAGAGCGTTGGGAAAATATTAAATGTGGACTACAGGAAGCCGCAAAAGAAGTTCTTGGAAGAAGAAAAGTTGCCAAGAAGAAGCCATGGATCACGGAGGAAGTCTTAGAATTGATTGAAGAAAGAAGAAAGTACAATAATGTGAAAACTGAAGAAGGGCAGCTTTGCTACAAAAGAATAAGGAACGAAATAAGTCGCAAAGCAAGGAAAGCTAGAGGGATGTGGTTGAAAAATCTATACGAAGATGTACAAAGCAACCTTGCACTTGGAAAGGTGGAAGCGGCCTACAGCATAGTGAGGAACCACTTCAAGGAACGGAGCGCAAGATGCAATGCCATAAGGGACAAGAATGGAGAAATTTTGATTGAAAACGAGGACAAAGTGAAGAGATGGAAAGAATATCTGGAAGAGCTATACAATGGAAAAAATCTCAGCAAAAAAGCCATAGAAGAGGAAAGCGAAGTGCAAAAAGATGATATGGGGGCATCAATATTAAGATCGGAATTCGACGCTGCAGTAAGGGATCTTCGGATGAATAAGGCCTCAGGTATTGATGATGTCCCTGCAGAACTAATTAAAAATGCAGGAGAGAAGACATTAATTCATCTCTACAAAACCGTCTGCGACATGTATTCAACAGGAGAAATTCCAAGGGACTTCGAGAAAAACATCATCATTCCTATTCCCAAGAAGAAGAGAGCGGAGAAATGCGAAAAGTTTAGGGCTATAAGCCTGACGACAGATGCATTAAATATACTGACCAGGATCATCTACAGAAGAATAGAACGAAGAGCAGAGGAGTTCCTGGATGAAGATCAATTCGGATTCAGGAAAAGTAAGGGTACAAGGGAAGCAATATTGGCCCTTAGGCTACTCATAGAGAAGAGAATGGAGAAGAAAAAACCGACGTTCATTGCATTTGTGGACTTAGAGAAAGCGTTTGACAACGTGGATTGGGATTCAATGCTTGGAATTCTGAAGGGAATTGGAGTGTCCTACGATGACCGAAGAATTATAAACAGTCTGTACAAAAACCAAGTTGCTGGTATTAAATTTGGACCCAGTTGTGAAGAGGCAAGAATAAGGAAAGGAGTGAGACAAGGCTGCGCACTGTCTCCCGTAATTTTTAATGTTTACATCGAGAAAGCCATAAATGAAGTCAAGGAGAAGTGTTCTGGAGTGAAAATCCACGGAGAAACAATCAGTATGCTACGATTCGCTGATGACATAGCTCTCATAGCAGAGACAGAGAAGGAGCTGAATAAGATGCTAACAACCATGGAAAGGACTATGGCCAGATATCAGCTGAAGATAAATAAGAAGAAGACTAAGATATTGGTGTGCAGCAAGAAAGAAGAGGAGAAAACCAATGTCAAACTAGGAAAACAAAAACTTGAAGAGGTTAAAGAGTTCTGTTATCTAGGAAGCCGAGTAACCAACGATGGACGAAGCAAGAAAGAAATAGTGAGTAGAATATCCCAGGCAAAGAGGGCATTCTTTCAAAAGAAGAATATACTTACAGCAGGAAATACAAGCATAGAAGTAAGGAAACAGTTCATCAGAACATACATCTGGAGCATTTTTCTTTACGGCAGTGAATCATGGACGATGACAGCAGCGGAGAAGAAAAGGGTAGAAGCATTTGAAATGTGGTGCTAAAGAAGAATGCAGAAGATGAAATGGATCGACCGAGTAAGTAACGAGGAAGTGCTAAGAAGAGTAGGAGAAAAGAGAAGTCTGCTGACAACTCTAAAAAGAAGAAGGGAAAACTTAATCGGCCATACCTTGAGACACGATGGCCTGATGAAGACTGACGTCAAGGGAAAAGTGAACGGGAAGATTGGAAAAGGCAGGCCTCGTATGAGATACATGGAACAGGTTGTGAAGGATGTAAAAGAGAAGAATTACGTCACAATGAAAAGGTTGGCCGATAGAAGAATCGAGTGGAAAGCTGCGTCAAACCAATCCTAGGATTGTTGACCAATGATGATGATGATCAACACGCTGCACGGTAAAATACATGTTTTATGGCTTCGGGTTTCAAATTAATTGTCTAGTGATATCAGCAAAACACCAACCATTCTCATTGTCATTATACGGTGGCTACGGATACGGACGACACCTTTCTGTAAACACAAAGACAATTTTCGAGGATTCCAATATCTCTCCTTTCTCCTTTCGAAGACGAAAAGAATGAAACTATTCTTCTTCTCTATTGCAGAAGATGGCGACAGCAGTGTTGCACAGAAATTGGCTGCATCACTGCGATACGGAGTAAATCTACCCGTGGAATGCCCAAACCATCTGCTCCGCAATTACTGCAACAATCTTTGAGATATAGATTTTGGATGATGATTAATCGCGAGAAAGCTAAAATTATCATATTCTCGTGAAAAATGAAGACAAAACAAGAGTATACAAGGTTAAAACAGGTGGAACAGTTTTCTTACTTAAGTAGCATGCTGGACGAACGTAGGCACGGTAATAATTACTCTAATATAAGAACTAATTTGGCTAATATTGGGTTTGCCAACAGAAGCCATGACGGTAAACTTGAGAAGGGACGTAAAGAAAAGGTTATTAAATGTCTTGATAAAGCGCGCGGCTTTGAATGTACCTGAGATCTGGACACTAAGGAAAGATAGCGTGTAAGCTTAAAATTGTGAATAAGGAGGATAATGGAAAACTGCGATGGACGGATGGGCGTAAGGGGTGGCGGATTGTTGAAGTGTTGAGCAATGTTAAGGAGGAAAGGAAGGAGGAAATTAGAGGAGGCAGAGTAGGAGAATGGAACAGGAAAGATGGGATGCGGAAGTCCTTTACCCAAGTTGGAAGTATATGTAACCGAAGAAGAAAAAGAAAAGGTATTTGAGTGGTGCGAAGACCTGGGGGAAATATTCTGGTCGAAATAAATAAATAGCGGAAGGGAAGAAGCCGATAGGAAAAATCTTTGCAAAGAAAAGTGGGGGCACTCAATCATTAGACAACAATTCTAAGATTGGTTTGACGCTGCTCTCCACTCAATTCTTCCATCAGCTTACATCTTCATATTCCTTTAATTCTTCTCTTCTGCATCCTGAATTCTATCACTACTTGCCCCATTTATCTCATACGAGGCCTCCCTAGTCTATTCTTCCCGCTCACTTTTCCCTCGACGACTGCCTTCATCAGACCATCATATATAAATATATGGCAGATTAGGTGTTCGCGATTTCCTTTTAAAACTTTCATGACCTATTTTTCCTTCTCTTCTTAGTACTTCTTCGTTTTTCACCAGGTCGATCCATTTTATCTTCGTCATTCTTCTGCCGCACCACATTTTGACTCCTACCAGTTTGAACTTTTCTCTGGATTTTATCACCCATGCCTAACTGCCATACAAAATTATGCTCCAGATGCAAGTTCCAATTAAGTTTTCCCCTACTTTCCAGCATACACTTCAAGTTGAAAGGAGATTCTCCTTCCTGCAGAACACTCTATCCACCTGTGCTTTTCTTTTATTTCCTTCTTACTTCATCCATCGCTGGCCACTCGGTTTCTTTGATAGTAATACTCCTTTACCTATTCAAGCACCTTTTTCCAGAGTTTACGACTGGTATCCGTCTACTTTCATATCATTGCCTTAGTTTTATTTTTACAGACCTTCGATCTGTCTCTTAATCTCTCACTATCACCTATAAATCGCAGCATGCTTATATTTTCCACTCCTGAAGTTTACTCTTTGTCTTCTTTGGCGGCTTTTCGGTCGATGTAGACATGGAAAATCACGGGAAATACATACTTATCTCACTACTTTCGTTAAGTTCGCTTCTATTATTTTAGGTTCAGATTGGATCACGATCACCTGATGTTTGAATAAACTGGAGAACTTAATTGGATACACTGAGAAAATAATTTTTTTTATAAATATAAGTATTGGAATTGTATTTACGTAGTCAGAAGCTTTTTATAAATCCAAAAGCTCAACAAATGTAGGTTTGCTCTTCGTCAACCATTTCTTGAGAATATCGTGATAGGACCCATTTTCCTCCCCCTGCATCTTGCTTTTCCCGAAGGAAAATTTGTCTTATGTTCTTTCCCTCATTATTAGAAGACTACTATTCCATATTTATTCGTATTCTATGTGAGTTAGGGTTACTGATACTAGGTTTTCGTTATCGAAATCTGAGATGAAGTGGGGAATATGTCCTTTCGGTGTTCATTCACATATTTAGACGCGAGCTAAAATACTATCGGGCGCATCCACCATGGAAGGAAAGCATCTACAAGATCTTCACTCAATCAAGTTTTACAAAATAATCCTACCGGACGATATATCATCCTAAAACCTCTGTTTAAATGAAATTAATAGATGTAGGCGATACTTTGCGGAGCTGTGAAACATTTAACTTGGCGAAAAGAAATCAATCAGTACAACTTCCACAGGAATTTTTTGATACCCTAGCGATTTCAACGCGCAAGCGTTATTTTCAAGGGCTACTGGCCAGAATTAGAAAACATAGACTATGTGCATACTTCGTTGAGAAGGTGGGGGAACAGGACTCAAACAGTAGGGGTGGGGGTAGGTTGGAGTATAACGGAATAGTGACTTCAGGTGATGTCTGAATCTGCTACATTTCGAGAAATAATTGTATATATTTACTTCTCTTTGATTCGGTATCTTAAAAATTCTTCGTAGGTTCCAAATACTGAAGATTTTAGTGATCCAAGAAAGGCGTGTGAATAGGAGGAAAAATATTACTTTCCTTAAAAGAACAGGGCATCTCCCGAAATCTTTAAAATATTGCGTAATCAATTCCAATGCGACTTAATAAGCCCACTGTAATTTATATTATTTCCGTCGACATGAATGGCCATAGAGTGCATTGAAAACTGCCATACATGTCTTCTGGACAGAGAATTATGCCACGGACCATTTGATAGAGAGCTAAAGTATGTGATTGTATTACCGATCCAGAATATTTTTTCGCTCGTAATTATCTGCGCATTCGGAGTTTTTCCCTGGTTATATCATCTGCATGCATGCCTACAGACTATGGGATGGGAATGAAGAATATGGAATATGTGGTATACTAGTTTCACAAATAATACGCCGTTTTTATAATGACACTAATAGTCTTTTCACAATATTTAAAGCCGATCTGAGTCGTCACGTCCCCTTCCGTTCCTTAAAATAATTTCGAGATACCGAGTAGTTTAGGGCAGGGAATTCTCGATCTTAATTCCCGGTTTCTATCCTCAGGGAAACCAAAACCCATTAAGGTAAAAAGAGAGTCTTCTTCAATTTAAATTGCACACAGCCGTAGAGACGTTCTTTTCATTGTTCTCTTCATTGTTCACCAATTTTAGTTTTTTCGACTAGATGAGTTTAGTTTTTTCGACTTGCCGTGCGCATGTTGTTAAATATTTAAGTAGTACACGTTTTATGTATAGGTCGTGAGTTTATTCAACCGGCTCGCGTCCCGCAGGAGGTTAGTAATCTAGACCAGTGATGGGATGGTATGGTAATATGGTGGGAGTACTTGTTTCATATTTTGAGAACCCAATTTTGCAGCTCTGCATTGACCATCGTTTCAGTAAAAACCCGCCTCTTAAATGAAATGCGAAATACTTTGCAGTGGTCAGTGCTCCGTCCGTCGGATGGGACAGCAAAATCTGGATGCCATTGCGGTAATGGTTTTTCCTCCACGCCTCCTCTATTCCACATAACTCCGTTCCATACCTTACAGCCCACCCATCTTTAATAGCGCAAATAGCCTTCGCTCTCGATAGCTTCCCTGTTAAAGCGACTATTATGCAATTGCGTGGCGCTTTGAGCTGGCACACTGCAGTTTTCACGAATCGTGCGGCATTTTCTGGACTTATTTCAGCCCATGACTGAAATATTGGGTCTTCCCTTCATGAGCGAACGCTAAGTGGTTGAGCACTTAAGTTCTCGACTGTTCCTCGCGAGAAATTACATTCTGAATGAACAGCGACAGGACTTGTGCGGTTGATTGAGGTTGAGTGGAGCTAGGATGCGGGAGTTTATCGAGAGCCATTATCTGCGCCTCAACCACACAGCTTGGCTTTGATCGGCCCTCTCGACTCTGAAGTATCGTCCCGACAACCATAGCTGCGGATGCGAATTCCGCCTTGAACTTGTGGTTAAGATTACAATTGACTTTGGTTAAACGGGGTGGTATGCTTTAAAGCAGTGTGATTACCTTTAAACCCAATTTTACTACTACGCGTGCACGGCCCATCCCTGATGAGGGACTAATAATGCCGGAAATCACCCCGTACGACTTTTGTGTCAAATTTCTCTAATGGGTTATAACTTTATGTACACTGGAAAGAGTAGTTTTGGGTATAAGTGGGTTTTAGCTACTCCAATGCCTAAGGTTACAGTTCACCGTCGAACGAAAGTTTTTAACCCTAAGGTAAACAAAACACTTGCCATGGGCGGGGTTTGAACCTGCCAGGGTTGGTGTGCTACCAACCTGGCTACCACAGCCGGCCCCAGTAGAGTTTTCACTCTTTCGAAAGTTCTGTAGCATTGGGTAGGTTATTCGGCTTAATGATAATTATGAACTTTTTGTTGTAACCATAGTTAAAATATTTTGTAAGTATAATTCATTTTAGCATCGGATTCAGTCTTCACGCTGTCTACGACGAAGACCAAGTTGAAAAAAATAGTTAGTTGAACGGTAGCTTCGGTCGTAAATTATCACCGCTGGAGTCCAAATGGTCAGAAAGAACATAATATTTGCAATTAGTAAATAGGGAATTGTAAGAAATTTATTTTCATTTCTTTCAATGACTGTAAATATGCAAGTGAAAGTTGAGTTGATTTTGAAACGTATCTCACCTCTAAACCTTGGCAATGGAGCCAAAGCCTAAAAATATGTTCAAGGAAGATTTTGGAACTATTTATGCACCGACTCAACGAAGTGGCTTTCGAAATTCGTAATCCAGCTAAATCGAGAACCTTGAAATTTTAATGAAATTTCGGTCTCCTGTTAATCGAATGGTGAAATAAAATAGTCTACCTTCGGGAAATTAAATTAGACCATTCCCGAAATGCCATTTTCTGAGCCGCTATTGGGGTATTCACCTCTAGGTGACCTCAGTTACAAAATTTCTTTACTTTAAATCAGAGGATCATGTGGTATAAATTACCCGAGCACGGAAATTGAGAAAGCTGTATACAGTCGTAATATTGCGGTTTTTTTTTCGATAATTTTAAGCGTTAGCGTGGGCGCTACATTTACTACGTCAAACATTTTCTCAAACTATTTTTCTATCTGCCTTCTATTAATTTTTTGTAACGCACCCGTTCTACCCCAAAATTTTTTTACTTCCATAACAGACATAGACGTAATGCCATAGCGTGAGGAATTTTTTATTCAAGTGATCGCTGGGGATCGGTCCTAGCCGCTGCGAAAACCATATTGAACTTCAGTGTGTGAAAGGATCGGGCTGGTTATGGTGATTGGAGAACTGGGCCTCCATTTCTGAGGCCTTGGGTTCAATCCTGATGGTGGCAGAGATTTTTCATTGTTGTTGCCGTCCTCACTGGAATGCTGCGTGGTCAGTACTACGGTCACAGTACTCTGGCCGTCGGATTCGAAGTTAAACCGTCCCTAGGAAACTCATGGCCCCTTTCCTCTAGAGAAGTACTTCTCAACCGATATGTCACGACAAACCAGTGTGCTGCAAGGAATTTAACCGGTAAGCCCTGAGCGACGAGAAACCGGGCATTGGCATTAGCCTGCTCTTGACGAAAGGCGCCAAGGGGACCACGTCTTTACGTCCTTTCGACGGACGGTGTACTAAACTCGTAGCGCTCCCCACATAACACTTAGGTTGTGGCCGGTTCAACAATGTAAAATCTATACGGCTTTCGAGATTCAAGCCCGAGCCCTTCGGGATGGGAAGCCAGTACTCAGCCACTGCATCAACCTGACCCCAGGGGAAGGATTCACATTTCGGGCAACTCGGAGCAATGAGGCGAACGGTGGAGTGCAGTGCCGCCATTCTGAAGGTAGCAAAGGGAGCGAACGAACGAAAGCAACGAGGCGACGGGGGCGGGGGTGGGGGACGATGACGCGGTCTGCTTAATGTATTCAGAGTTGGCGGAGGCCAGGCGGGAACATTACTAAAATCTGGCGGCCGGAGAATCTGCCGTTGACGCAAAGGATTTTTAATGCGGAGTGACACGGGGAGGAAGGCGAGGTTTGAGAATGCAGATTGAGAGACCCGCGAAAGCGATGAGTCGTGACCTTTCTCCACCCTCTCCAGATAATTAATTATTGGGTGAATATCGTTAGCCCATCCGTTCCATTCGGAATTTCATGTACGAATTTTTTGTACTCAACTGGGCTTACTCTTGAAAGCCTTAGAAAGCATGCGCGAAAACATCTTTCGTAAGCTTTCTGCACGGCGTTTGCAGACACGACCGGTCAGTACTCTGTCCGTCGGATGGGATGTTAAACCTTGGTCCCCATGGCGCCTTTAGTGAAGGACGTGTTAAATCCGACGCTGGGTTTCACTCTATCCTTCCTCCTTTTCATATGAAAACTCTACCTCTAGCAAACTACACATTTAAATTGCATTTATATTAGATTTTAAACGTCATTTTTCCTGAGTACCAAACGTTAAGGTCTCTCTTCTCCCTTCCTCCGTTATAGAAAATTTTTACCAATGCCCTATTAGCAGCCTACTCTAATTAGTGCAAATGATAAGTTCTCGGTCTTCCAAGTAACGACAAATGTAATCTCTCCCTCCACCATCATGGATAATTGAATCTGGCTATTTTGCTAAATGGCCCTTTGGCTTCTTGCACGGAGTAGAGAAAACGGCAGCTGATGTACGGTAACATTATTTAAGACGCACAGTTCTTACATTTAGAAAACGACTGCGGAGAATCCGAGTAATTTGTAAAAGCAGTGAAATGAAATAATAATTATATTTGCAGGAAAATAGAGGGTGGAATGATGACGGATTTGAATTTTTCCCGACGAACGATACGAGTGAATTCTTCTCCGGATTCCCACTTCAGGTGCCGACGTTTCGGTGGCTGACTCCATTCCGTGATACTGGTGTTCATAACACGTAATAATAAATGATCATTAGGAAATTATTTACTAATTTACTAATTATGGTTTCAAGCCCTAGTTTTGTTAAGTTGTGGCGAGGAAAAATAGCATTCCTGATGACAGCTGATTCATCAATCGATAATGATTTCAGACTTTCTCGGTGAATTGAGTCGATGAACGTCTCTCGGGTTTCCATCCAGATTAGTGGCTCCGTGACCGACGCTTGGAAAGCTTACTCCGCTGTAATCGTCAGGGTAAATATTTCCCGAAAATCCGTTATAGAAACCAGAGACTTTTATCATTCCATGATACTTTTGTAATGTATTATATTAGTACAGTGGTCGTAATAAAATCACTTATCGGATGATGTATTTTGACCGCCATAATGAGGTATCTGTTTAAATGATAACGAGAGAAAGGAGAACATTTTCTAGTCATTATGTCAGAGAAGTTATTTAAGATTATTAGAATTGGGATTTTTACGAATCATATTTCCCAAGCCTGTCCCCTCAAGATTCCCATCGAGGTTTTGAAAAAAATACTGCAACGTTTATTTGGGGTTCTCACCCAAGGGTCGGGGTTTGAATCCCGGCAGTGGCAGATAGTTTTCTGAGTAAACCGGTCCCTACTTGAGTGACCTGTGGAGAGCATTCGAGTGCAGTACTCAGTCAGTTGGATGGTTAAGCTGAGGTTCTCTTGGCACCTTTTGTCAAGAGCTGTAAAATGTTAATGCCGATATTGATTCCCCTTAAACTTCCCCTTTCCATTCCCATCCTTGTATATTTTCCTCCCGGTTTGAAGTGCCTTATGTGAGGAGAGAGACCTGAAACTGCGATTGAGAAATAAATCAAGTGTCATGGACCTAAATTTTGGCAAATATTTTCCCTTCTCGAAACTAATAGTTATTACGCTAGGGGAAATGCTCGTTGAATAAGTTCGTTATTATTAACGTTTTCTCATTATGAAATAAGAAAGCGTTAAATAAGAAATCTTTTCTTCAGTGTAATTATTTTCCTCACATTATTTTACGTAAAGTCTCGCCAGCAACATTTTTCATGCGCTTGATTGCGTACACTTTTAATGTTTTCCCCGTCAATGAAGACGTTTTCCAATTACTGTTGATAAATAATGGAATTTATTTCCCCTCAGAAATCACAATTTCAATGATGCTTTGTGCTTTACCATTCATGCTCATTGCAAAATTGTTCATGAGCTTACTCTATCCTCTCTAACGGAAACTATATTTCGTTATTTAGTACTTTAAGTCACTACTCTTGCTTGATGATAATATGGTTTATTTGTATTTCCCTTCTTGTATCCTGCGTTAGGTACCTGAGTTTATTCTCGGCGAAAGTAAATTACGGAAAAAAGATACTATAAAGGAAGGTACACTTCCGTATGACTTTTTTAAAGACAGAAAAAAGATTATGCAGTGGATGCCTTGACGTCAATCGTTAAAAGTCGAGTTTCACGTCACCGATCCTCCGTTCTCTGAAACATTCCTACTGACACTCGTTATCCTTCTATCCTTAATGACACAAATGATCACAGCCGTCTGTCTTTTTCTTTGAACAATTTCTGGCTTCCCTCTTCGGACATTCCTTCCAATTCGGATGTCGTAGTGGACATACTTTCGTTTTCTCCGGCGCCATTCAAACTCGAGCGCTCGGGAAAAACTTATCACCCTTAGGACATAATTTTCCTTCAATGGAACTAACGTCAGCTTTTTATTGAACATTTATATTGTCCACTTAGTAGCAAGCTATTCAATAGATGGGGAAAATTTCACATAAGATAAAAGCATTCCTTGAATTGAAACAGTGGAATTGGAAGGTAGGTAACGATAACGAGACCGTTTCGGGCGATGGTACTTGAGTAAATTCCCAAAATGTTTGGCTATCTGGTCTCGCCAAGTCCATCAAAGGACGTATGTACTCTTCACTCTCGGCCACCATTCTGGCCGAATCCAGTTGGCATCACCCAACGAGATCGATTGGATAAGTCAAACACGATATCCGTCTCTGACCTTGGATATCAATGTGGGAAAATTTTCGTTGACATTCTGATTCAATCTTGCGATTTACTTTGAGTACTAGTCTCTATGGGATGTGGGCGACATTTGAGGTCTTTTGCGCGATTCAGATTAGGTGGATTTTGGGCTGTGGGAAACTGAAACGGTGATGGAGGAAGGTCGATGTGAATCTGGTTGGATGGGGGACTGATGGAGTACTTTATGTATGTACATACTACCTAAGCTCATCTCAAGTACGCACAAGGACTCCACAGAAAAATCTCCATTACTGCTACGATTCGAAACGCTCGGGGGGATCGGGTTGATGCTGTGGAGTATATTTTTATACTGGCCCTTAATGGAGTGCATTGTGGAGAGTACTTCAAGTCCAGTACTTCGTCCATCGGATGGGACGTTAAGCCGTGGTCCCCTTGGACTTTTCCTTAAGAGCAGGCTAATGCCAACGTTGGGTTTCTCTCCACCATTTCGCCTTGCCCAGAAATCTCCCACATTTACATAGTTACCCACCTATCATCTCTGTTGCAAATTTCCTCAGTTTTCGGTCACCTCCCCTAAATAACTAACTAACTAACCGAACCTTCGGTATGGAATCCAGTATGTACATACTCTAACCACCATATCAATCCGATCCCCGCTTCGCTCTGAGGTCATGTTTGATGCCACATCTTACAAGAGGAGTTGTTTATTATTAGGCTCTGTCCGTTGCTGACCGATAGATACCTCCACCTTTTACTCTCTTCCTTATTCCGCCTTACCCTAAATAATGGCCTTGCCTAAACATTGAGAATGACTCCCTCATAGTCATTATTACCTTTTGTATTGCTTCCGTGAGATTACTTTCGGATCCTATTATCTTCCCATTTGATCATTTCTGTTTTTATTTTGTTATCTGGCTACCAATTCTTTCGTTGGGTTTTACCCGTCTGACGCTGAGTCAACGATTTTTTCCTTCCGCTGTCCGCCTTGTCCTGAGACTGAACAAGGACAGTGAAGGTCGCGAGGACGCGCGCACTGTTTTGGCAACATCCAATCGGGGAATGTACCTCGCAAATTCACGAAATCAACCTCAACACCGGTGGCGCGAGGCGTTCTTGACAATAGTGCTCTGGCTATTAATGTGACAGTTCGATGCTGCCTGGTAGCCTGGCGATCGATCTGGAAGGTCATGTAGTCATATTCCTGCGATGCTGTTGGGAATGCCTGCATAAATTTCCTTCCTGAATTCCTGTGGTATTCTTGCATGACACCATGCACTCGAAATAGTTGATGGAGGACGCAAAGATAGGTAAAGTAGTGCTAAAGGGGAGATTACCTGGCGAACGAGGAAGAAGGAGGAAAACAATATGGTATTGTGGATTAAATCTTCATCTGCGTCCACAGACTACTCTAGATTAACCTCCTGATTAAATGACAGGAGGTTAAATGTTGTTTTTATTGCTGTTACTTCGGGTGGCGACCTACGGATTAGGTCACCTGCAACCCGATAGATGTTGGGGTACAGATAGGATTCTGATGGAAACGGAGAAAGTGTCGAGGAAAGCTATTGTCGGTGTTAGTCAACTCTAAACGAAAGGCCCAAATGAGGCAATATTTTAACGTCCCATCCGAAGGATGGAGCACTGCACTTGAGGCGCGAAGCAAACAACACTCAAATAGGAGCAGATATTCTGCTGAATAACCTCTGCCGCTGTCAGGCCCTGAACCCGGGCTCTCGGGATGGAAAAATAGAACTCGAGCTACCAACCCAATCCTCCGGGTGAGAATCGGCACCAAACAAGCAATAATAATTATTCACCACCGTATGAGAGAAACGAGATCCTTGTGAACGCTTCCACAGTGTAACGAACTAGAAGATACATCTCTTTCGGGTGTTCCACTGCGTTTGTCCACAATATAACTACACTTTTTCAGGCATTGCAGTCGGCATCTTCATGTCAGTGAAGACAGTGGGCAAAGGAGGAGGAACATCCGGAAGACCTGGTCCTTCATGAGAAACGAATCACTTAATCTTGCTCCCGAAACAGGCAGAAATATCATTATTTACTACGAAGGAACATAAATGTTACTAATGGTCAAGTATTTTTTTAATTGAATGCAAATTTTTCATTAGTCATGCTACGCTGCAGTAGCTGAGGTTTTTAATCAGATGCAGAATAAGCGTATGACATTAGCACTACATATCCTGTACGAGTCAGGCGAGGGATATGGAATTATGAGGGAAATGGACAGCTTCTATGGACTATACATAGACTTATCAATGTTCGTGGATTAAATATGGTGATGAATCGTGTACTAGATGCGCAGGTATGCAATCCAGCTTAGAGATATTTTTGGTTAATGGGGCTGTGTGGATGAGACAAATAAATTGTCCATCTTACCCCGAAATGTATTAATTTGGATTGGTGTCAATTGAGTTTATTTAGGAATTAACTTCGCACATCCACAGGTTAATTACGCAAAACTTGCAGATGATCACTAATTCAAATCTTTTCGGAATTAACATCGACAGTAATCATGAAGTCAAGTCTGATACTGTCTAATTTTTGCTGAACGAGTTTTACCTTAACGTTTCATCAGTCTTCCAAGTGTGTTTAAACTGTTAATACGCTTTTAAGTCAAGTGAAGATTGGTTTTAAGGATACTTTGGTGCTCTAATTAGGCTGAAAAATTCATTGGGATTATTCTTCATTTAAGAATTTTATATAATTTGCTTGATCTAATATGTGGGCGTTTTAAATATTGATGTTAGTATAATTGTCCGAAAGTTTCACTAATTAGAGGAGACGGGCCGAACTGTTGCCGTGCAAGTTCATTCCTGGGGATTTATTAGTTGTGTCGCCAGAGAAAAACTTCCAAGGGTTTTTAACTCATTCTCGTTCACTCCAGAAGGGAGGTGGGGAGGAGGTATCAGGGTCGAAATTAGCGGTAAAATTTGTTTTATTTTTAATCCACTTAGATTACATTCCGCGATTCAAAGACACCAGTTGACTCTCGTTCTCCAGAAAGATAAAGTTGATCAATGTGATAAGGAAATTAATGATATTTCAAAGTCGAAGAATTGAGTTCAAAGAAGGAAGGAATTTCTTGTGCCAATATCGTATATAAGCGTATCGCATCTAATCGTACCTATCCTATTTTACCTGTCTTATCATATATAATATCGTATCTATTGACGGAGTTTAAATTCCTCCACTACTCACTTTCGTTACTTAACGCTCGCTTACCCCTTAGGATAAAAAGCTACTACGGCGCCCCGTGGGCATCAGTTAGAACTTAAAACCAGTGAAATGATTAGCTAGCCTCCTTATAGGGAGGCTAACTTGTCTTACGAGTCCATGCCTTACATAAATGCATATACGGCGGGGGACTAAAATGTGCACCTATGTACACCTAATGTGAATGGCTGAATGGTGATCTGTGGCTCTTCCCACACTGGACTCGTTTATGGAGGCTTAAAGTATCGTTTAAACATGAAGTATGAACTACCGTTGTTGTTTTTATAACAGAGGCTAAGGTTACTTACGCAATCAAGATGGGATAGGATGGAAGAGAGAGAGGAATCTTTGCGGTGGAGGAGGGATCTAGAGAAACCCGGCGTCGGCATTATTCCACTCTGAACGGAATGCGCTTAGGGGTACATTGTTTAGGGTCCCATCGGACGGACGGAGTACTACACTGGAAGTAATTTCCACTCAGTTTTTAAGTATGAGCTCGTTAACCACTGAAAAATATGCATCTTCCACGGATTCCAACATGGATCCTCGGAATGGGAGGCCAGTAAACCAGCCGACTCCTTCTGAGTTATTGATTACTAATGCCTATCCAAATATGCCATTTCTAACCTCCTGGAAAGCAATAATATGGGTTCTTTGAAGTGCGGAACGAAATTCAAATTAAGTCACTGTAAAACTGGTCCTCTATGCTGAAATTCTATGCATACGCGCATTATGTATATATACCAACTATGATTTTGTACATATATGTACACATTAAGGGCAGCTTTGTAATTTTGGGAGACAAATGCAAGGCAAGTTTGAGCAAATATTTTTGCCAATATGCCAATGTATCATAAACTAGGCTCTTGGTAAAATTGCCTCTGCATGTAGATAACACATTTCACTTCCTTTGCATCGGAAAATTTTCCATTTAGGTTTTGCCGTTGTTGCGATAGGCGTTCAGAAGAGCCAAGAATTATTAAGTATCCACTCGCATTTTTCATCTGTGAACTGAAGAGGGGGAATTTACCCGATTTTATATTATTTTAAACTATTATATGCATTACAAGAAAGCGAGAAACGAGGAGTCTACCACGCCGCGAACATTGAACAAGTTACAAAAGGAGACTGCGGTGGCGTTTTCTGGCGCGGTGTTGAACACCCTTTAGTGACTATGAGATGCACTCCTAGACGCATCTCAGCCTCTGATCTTTTATTGCCAAGCTAAGTGAAACTCGTCTCTAAAGCATCGCTGAATGCTGCATTTCCATATTTATCCCATCTATCTCTTGACAGTCAGGGTAATTAAACCCTCGCTACGAGAGCACCCATTGCGTGAAGACATCATAGGCAACAAATTATGTCACGATATATAATACACTCTCTCTTATTCAAAGGAATATTTTTTTGCCTCAAATGAGTTGAATAGTTATAAAAAATATACTGAAAATGGTGCTATGAAATCAGCGTTGATGATTAATGTTTTTAGCTTAAGCACAAAAAAAAATTGGAAATATAGAGGCTAGTCATGCGCAGGAAACTGTCTTCACTAAGTCCTAACCCTTTTTTCCAGCATGTAGCGATCATAATACTCAAATATGTAAATTAACAATGACTGGTTAGCGGCTTAGGCAATTCAAGGACTTTCGCGGATGCTGCTGCTAAGCGATGCGAATCCATCTACTTGAAGCCCTTCCTGTGCTTTGTTCACTGACAACGCCATGCTGTGAGGCATGATCCCACTGAGGTTAACGAATTCCAGGAATGCAGAATGAATATTTGAATCAGGAAGTCATTTCTGATGCCTTAATCAAAACTGCTGACTTGAAATGCCATAATAATGCGTTGCCTTCACTTATTCGCTATCAGCCAGGAAAAGATAAATCTGGGTGCTTAATTTCATTTCTCCGAATATTCCCTTATCGGTAGGGCTTAAAAGGCAAAATGGGCAGTTTTTTATCAATCTTGCCCCAACAAAGACCTTTTATTATAATAATTATCTGATCGGCGTCAGATTATCTGGTTTCTTTATAATATCCATACCAAACGAGCAACTAACGAACTTCATCATCATCATGAATTAACTGTCTTAAGATTGGTTTGACACAGTTCATTACCATCAAAATTCAAGATGGCTTGAACGGCAGCTCTTGGTGGGATAGGCGCTAGAATGATTACAATACCGCTTCTCTATCTTCTACTCCCTTTTTGGGGTCAAAGAAAAAGATAAAATCCAGATGGATCATTCCATGTCAAATCGACCAGGTGATTGCCCTTAGGGTCACCGATTTTGACCAAATTTGGCATAATTGCTCCATTTGATAAGAAAAGGAAAACCCCAAAGCCATTTTGCAAAAAACATAACCGTTTACGAGAAATTGCAACGTTGCAAAATTCGAATTTTGCAAAAGTTACTACACATTTTACAATATATCTCCAAGACTATTAAAGATATATACGTGATTAGGGGCTTATTTTAAAGGTCATGAATTGACAAAATATAAAAAGGGATTATATTGTAAAATATAACCAATTTTATAAAGTTTGTAACAATTATAAATTTTCAAATCGACTTTGACGACGTACCTTTGCCTTCGATTTTGCTCATTTTGTTATATGTTGTTGATACAAACATCATCTACAAATAAAATATGTTTGTCACAGGTAATATTTCATTGAAGAAAGAAAAATATCTTGAGTGAAGGCGTAACGCCCGCCTGTCACCGCGGCCGACCGTATGGTACTCTGTTGTCTTCAAATCTCTGTAACTTTCTCATTCATCTTCTTCTCACCAATTTCAACCGTATGCCAACTCTTTTCCCGTGCATGTCGCTATTTGCTTCGCCCAGGTGAGACCACAGCCTTAGAATCTATGAAGAGCGATACCTGTGTAGCGGCCGGCCTCTGAGAACAATAGGAAAACCTTGTCTCTTCTTCGGCTTCCAATGCTACTTATTGTTTTTACTTTTTAAAAATTGATATTTACTTGATGTAAAGAATTTTTTTAATCAGTAGTAGATGTTTGATCCAACGATTTCAAAGTCTTATTCAAACTGCTTAATCATTTTTTTCCTGGATGTACCGACTCCCAGTTTTCTTCTCAAGATTTCATTAGTCCCGCTTTCTTTCGCGGCACTAATACATGCCTCTGACTGAGACCCTTAGTATTTCCTAAAGTAGCACCGTATGAAGGTGCAGCTGTACCATAAACGGTCCTCTGTTAGTTGGCCTCGGAGGCAAGCATGTTAATTTTTAACTCATGTACTATTACTGACCTAAGCCATCTTTTTCGACTTGATGACCTTTCCCACACCGACTTTACATGACGAAAAATGTTTCAAACAATGAACTCAGGAAAATATTTGTACCTTAACAACTCAGATTAATTTTCTAAAAATATTCTGCGGGGCTTTTCCTGAGAATATTATGTGAGTAGGATGGCATGAGTAGGTATATTGCTCGTATGCAAATTGTATATTACTTGGAAGTCAGAGACAACCTGAAATCATGTGAAATTGTCCTTGTGTTCGATTTTTCCGAGAAATTTTCTTTTCTGCACCAAGATACAGTAAAAGGTGTGCACTTGATTTACAGCCAGGCATCGATGCATTCGAATAATGTTGCAATAGAAATATGAACGATCAAGTGTGTGCCCCTCAGTGTGGTTATTATTTCAGACTGTCCGAAGAACAACGTCATATTTCAAAGCACGCTGCTCTATAGTGTAACAAATGTACTAAACCTACTCAAAAAATTTACTTTTTCAACGTTGCGGAGACCTAATACAAGAACCACTACAAAATGTTGAAATTGTTGCATCGCCAAGGTTTCGGAGTCGATGCTGAATGGCATTTAAATACCACATCTCAGGGAAAGAGTTCAAGTGACGGATTTAAAGGGACACTGAAGACAAGCCACACGTGCCAGTCTAAAGCTCAATTACAAGAAACAAATTCACTCGTGAGGAACTTTAAAAATGGGCCACATCGAACGTGAAAGGAATGTAACACTTAGGAAAACTCCGAGGTTGTAACCAACGATCGAGTGAAGTAGAAAAGAAGAGCCTGATGAGAAGATTCCGAGATACCCCTGCTATGGAGTGTATTTATACCTACCGTACGGCTATTCTACAATCGACGGAAGACTTGCTGTTGGAGTACCTTTCTCAGTAACCAGAAGAACAAAAATTTTCAAATGTGTGGCACGGATAGGATTAGGAGAGTTTTGAGGAGAATATGGGTTTTTGACGGTAAAGTAAGAAGGTTAGCGTATTTCCGATGCGAAATTGTATATTAAAACATTAATTTACAAGACTGTATTTTACTTTCATCTTTTAATTTTGCGGCAAGGAGGAAATCAACCCATTCTGCCAGCAACACGGCATCAGGTTAAACGGAGAGGACCTTGATTTTTTATATTTCCCTTCGATTTTTACTGCACGCATTATATTTGTAATTATTTACAACTTTCATAATATGAGAGATGCGTTAGCTATAACATAAATTGTGCATGAAGGGATTGCAAAAGATTAGGTCAAAAATTTCTTGTGCCAACTTTCTGATACTGTTCGAGTGAACTGTATATAAAGGTAAAATAAGGAATTTAAGGCTTTTGAATGCGAATGTTGTTTAAAGAAGTGAATAATTTTTATTTTAATTAATTAGGAGGGATAAAAATAATATTTTCGACTCATCTAAATATTAATTGCGAAACTAATTCCATTCTCTCACTTAACCTAATTTATTTTTTCACTGATTCAGGAGACTTACATCATTCGTATGTGTGAAGTCATGTTGAGAAAATGTTTAAAAAATGAGTTAAAAAGAGTGACCAATTTAATTAACAGGTACAAGAGAAAAATATGGGAGTTTAGGGTGTTGCCTTAGGCTATCGTATGCCAAGAGAAACAAAATATCCGTCTAGATGATATGGATAGCGCTCTGCCTTCCCAGTTGCTTTCCCTGTGAGTAAAATTCGAATGGGTGATGGTGAGCGACGGATTAGTGCACCCGTTTTCTTGAAAAAATAACTGAGAAGGAGGTTTCCAATAGCATGCTAAAAGAGAATGTGAGGAGTGTAGTATTGACAGCCGAAGACGGGACGAGCTTTGTGAATTGTTCTCCCATGCCAGATGCCGCTCTTCATATATTCTGAGGCTGTGGTCACACCTGGGTGAAGCAAATAGCGATATGCACGGGCAATGAGTTGGTATACGGTTAACATTTGGGAATACAGAGATCTGAAAACACCAGAGTACCATACGGTCGTCCGGTAGGCGGGCGCCGCGGTGACCAACGGGCGTCACGCCTTCGCTTAAAAATATTTTTCTTTCTTAAATGAAATATTACCTCTGGCAACATTTTTAATTTTTAGAGGAGGGTTGTATCTACTACATATAAAAAAATGAGCAAAATCGAGGGCAAAGGTATATCGTCGAAAATCGATTTGACACTTTAAAATTGTTATAAACTTTATAAAATTGTTTATATTTCACAATGTAATCAATTATTATATTTTTTCAATTCAAGGCCTTTAAAATAAGCGCTTAAGCATGTCTGTAGCTTAACTAGTCTCGAAGATATACCGTAAAATTTGTGGCAACTTTTGTAAAATTCGAATTATGCAGCGTTGCAATATTTCGGAAACGGTTACGTGTTTTGCAAAACGACTTTGAGGTATTCATTTTCTTATCAAATGGAGCCGTTATGCCAAATTTGGTCACAATCGGTGACCCTAAGGGACATTTTTGCCAATTTTCTGGTCGAATTGACGTGGAATGACACAGATATATTATTTAAATATCAGCATGTATGGTATATGGTGCAAATTAGAAAGGATTCCAGTAATTGCAATAAAATTATAAATATTGGATTAATATATGATACTACGTCTGATATTGTGGGGATATTTGTCATAGCATTAAGTTATAAAGATTCCACAAGTGCTCTGGATATATCAAACCAGTCTAAAGGTCAATCCAATGACAAAGACGACATCCAATATTTGAAATCTTTCACAGTATTTTCGTCACTTTATTTTCAGTACGAATGGAAATTTATCTGAATTGATTTGGAAGAATACATTGACTCAAAATTGGAATGAATTTCATGATATCTTTCAAGTTTTCTTCGATATAGGACTCAAATATGCTATACACGTCTCGTTTAAAATTTATCGACACTTATTTTATTAATTAGATGGTCTTAAACCACTTATCAAAGCACTATGCTATGTTATGTTGTTATTCAGAGGAGGCGACCGACAGCTGAGGTCATTTGCGCCAATTAGGACAGGTGAGTACTTGGCTAATAGAAGGAATTTTTAGGGAACGGAGGAAGAGTGGAGAGAAACCATGCGTCGGCATTAGCCAACCAAGAGGACCACGGCTTAACGTCCCATCCGACGGACGGAGTACCGAAATGCCCTCCACTAGGCACTCAATTAGGACCGGTTTTCCACTGAAAAAAATCCGCCATCCGGGAATCGAACCCGGAACCTAGGGATGGAAGGCCAGTACTATAGCCACCATACCAACCCGATCCCTGACAAGGTTCATATTTGACAAAATAGTATAAGAGATAGTAGTTAGATATAAATGTGGTTAGTCTTTTAATAAATTATCTATAATAAGCAGATTATAAAGGGGTTGCAAGCTGTAATTGAATCCCATCGCGAGTGTTAACAATTTGTTAGTAGAAGTCGAGGTAACGATACCTCAGTGCCACGAAGATTAGTCTGGATATTTGGAGTTCGCTGATTACTTGTCCTAATAGTATGTACAATTTAAAAATAAGGGTAGTGGGTCCAGCTCCTTTTCCTTTTTTTTGTGAATTCCCGTGAAAATGTAGTACACCGAAAATCATTAAGCTTGAACTAAACTACACTTAGATTCCTGATTACAATTTCGGATTTCGAAATTTCGATTCAAACCCTCCCGCATGTATCCTAACGTCCCTGGGATACACGCCGTATAAATTTCGTAATAATATATGAAGTTATTATCGTTGTTATCAGGAGAGTCAATCGAAAATTAATGCCATTTTCGCCATTAAGGACAGGTGGGATTTGGGAAGAGAAAGGTATTATAAAGGGAATGGTGGAAGGATGGAGGGTTATCCGGCGTCGGCATCAGCCCTCTCTTTACGAAAGGCGCAAAGGGGTCCGTGCTTTAACGTTCTATCCGACGGACGAAGTACTGAACTCCGAGTGCTCTCTACAATGAACCTCTGTGGCAATGAAAAATCTCTGCCACTATCGGGATTTAAACCCGGGCCGATCAATAGACGCCAAAGGGTCCTCTGCATTACGTCCCATTCAGTGGGTGGAGTGCTGAACTGAAAATTGTCTCCACATAGCTCTCGAGTAGAATCAGATGAATCAATCAATGAAAATTGTCTGTAACCGCCGGGATTCGTTCCAAAGGCTTCGGAATGAGTAGATGATACTCCTCACGAGCTCCCGTCCGCAGGTAAAACATCTGTCCACTAAGCTACCACGCCACCTTAACTCCTCATATCTCTGGGCCTCGCATTATCTGCAAGGACGCCTCAAGCTACGTGCTTGCTAGCTGGTTTCGCAGATCTTGGCCGCAAAGATTTTTCGGATGTTGACAAAATAGCGCGTCCGTCTCCGTGACCTTGGTTTTCCTCGCCCGGATTGAGTGCGCCTCAAGGGAGCGGAAGCAAAAGGATATTTGACTCAAAAGAGCAGGATCAGCAGAAAAATATCGGAAAGAAGGAATAATGCCACCTGAGAGATGAGAAGATGTTGAAGCCCGCCAGAAAATCACTTGGATACAATGCAAATGACTGCATTCAATCTGGCATTGAAATATTAGGAATCTCATTGAAGTTGGTTGTTTTTAGGACAGTTTCCGTTGAATCTACATTACAGTTGCTATTTTCGCAAAGGAAATAATTTTGGGACGTTGTAGCTATTTGAAAAAACAAGTAGCCGACCAGCTAGAAGATATTGCGGTTCCTAAATTCAAGAACAGCTCTGAAGAGTGGAAAAACCATGTAAAGCGCTGAGTTGTTTCACAAGGGAACGATTTTTAGACTATAGATTGAATATATGGTTTGTAAATAAGAGATTTTGCTCAATAAGTCTCATAGAAAATAAAATAGCAACCGAAATGTCAATTCGACCGTTAGGCACCCACAGAATGAGGGGTGAAACTATTTTCCTAAAAAAAACCAACGGGACGGATAACTCCCGGGACGATGATTCCCGGGAGTAATCAAAGAATAAAGCCTTCACTCATGCCTCAAGAGTACCAATGTGGTTATTCTTGACATTTCCTTTATGTAAAACGTTTTGGCAACGAAACATTAGGCCGATGGGAAGTGGTAGAAATGGTATAAAAAATCTTAGCTAAGGTGAATAGCACTTGGCGTATCTCTAGCAAATAGCCCCATCTAAAGTCTCTTGACTTCCTGATAAACTTTTATGAACAAATAAGGAACAAATATAAAGTAAAAATAAAACGCTAATGTGTACTTAAAAATGTGCTGTAAAATGCGTGGGGCAAACTCTTCCAGTGATAGAATATTAAACCAATTTGGAAAAATTAAAGAAAAGCCATAATTATTCAGTATTAAGAGTTAGGAAATTCAAACACGAATTTGGTAAATCAATTTAAATATATTTAAAGAAGTTCACTTGGATAGAAATAATAATGAGAGTTGTGGATAGAAATAATAATGAGGGCCAAATGGGAGTCAAGTGAAAATAAATCCATTGTATATATAAAAATGAATTTTCCGTAGGAAATATTTTTTTTTCAATTTTTCTATCTAATGTTCTTCTATAGTTGAAATGAAGATTTGTGTGTGTGTGTATTTACATATTTTACACACTCATATGTACGCGGCGATGAATCTTCTGAAGAAAGGACTATATTATCTTCTAAATCTAAATATCGAATTTGGAAATTAAACTTTTCCGAGCTTTCAAAATTAAACCTTCCCTATCTTACGAACTTCGTAGCAAGGCTCACTTGGCTCACCTTCAAGTGGTTCTCTACTAACATCCTTTGAAATATCAGCTCCATTAATATTTAGAAACAGCTTGTTTTTCCTTCTTGCAGAGGTGAAAGTGGTTCTTGAACGTGATATTATTTATGCTACCGCAAAACTTCATTCTTAAAGTTGATTTCATTTCCTTAACCACTGGATAGTATTACATTTTTAAGACACCAACAAAGGCATCCTCCATTTATCAAAAAAACAGCGACATACATTTTCTATCTCCTTATTTCAAATCTATTACGCATATGCGGGCTATTCCAACTTCACTAACTTTGTACATACATCCATTAGACCCACAGTTTAGAGCATTGGATCTGTTCATCGTGAAATAACTCGAATGCTGAACGAACCAATTGTCCTATTCGTCGCATTGGATGCACAGCATTGCTATCAGAGGCATGGGATGAGCTCACTGGATATACCTAATAACGCGTGAAAAATATAGATTCCGTATTAGGGCAAGATCTCCGCCACCGCCGGAATTGGAACTGGAGACTTCGGAACGAGAAGTTAGTTCACTAGCCGCTACACTAACCTGATGTCCACGTCTCACATGCTTATAATTCCCTTAAATTCCCTACATTTCCTTAAGATAATTCATATACCGTGATAATATGTATGGAGTTATGGAAATGGATTGCATTCGTGCAAAAAGCCAACTCAAAAGAAAATCCTTTCGATGCATTGTATTATACTCGTGAAATGTTCGGTAGGTGACGCATAAGGGCACCACAAAAATTTCTCAAACCCTAGCATAAATCTGGTTCCGTAGTTTAAGGGCAACACATTGCATAAGTTAATAGCAGAGTGACATATTTTATGGATCTCATGGAGTGAGGTCAACTGAATTCGACCAGAGCGCCCATCCCTCCACTCAAGTACCCCTAACGCCACCGCTGGCCTTAGTTGTCAGTCACCTCCCTACAGTGACAACCACTACTACTGAAGGCGAAGAAGGAAGTTGAAGGGGATCTGGTAGGTGCAGTGTTTAGAGTACTGACCTCCCATCCAGAAGGATAGGGGTCGAATCCCGGCGGAGACAGATTTATCGTCGGTAAACCTGTCCCTACTTGACCTGGTGGAGAGCCCTTCTAGTCCAGTACTTCGTCCGTCGAATGAAACGTTAACCCATGGACCCTTTGGCGTTTTAAATGCCAACGCCAAGTTTCTCTTCATCCTTTTTCCGTTCCTTAAAAAATTGCTAGCTTTACCATAATACTTACCCATTCTAAAAGGTGAAAATGACCTAGGCGGTCTATATGACCGTGGCTCTAAGTACGAAATTGGACTGAGGTAGGTGGCAATGGAAATTTTTCATAGGAATCACGATCCTTACTGGAGAGCAGTCTAGATAGCACCTTGAGTTTAGTAATTCATCTTTTGGAGAGTGTGATGTTGACATCTTCGACTCCTGCACGTCTTTCGTTAAGATTAATCTAATGCCGGCACCGGGCTCGCTCCATGAGCGTCCTCCATCACCCTTTTAATTTTCTTCACCCTAAAATCCACCTAATGTCACTCGCCCAAATGATTTCAGATGTTGATCACCTTCTAAAGACTACAACTCAAAGCTAAATGAATCGATGAAGCGATGAATCAGAATGCCAACATACGTTTTCACAAACCAAAATCCACGGTTAGAGACAGGTATTATCAGAAATTATCCTTCGGATCACGTGGGGGGTAGGCCAACTGGGTTCCGCGTGAATGGCAATCACCGGTGAAGAGTGCGTACGTCCTTTGATGGAAATGGGGTGAGCAGATAACGTAACATTTTGGGAATTTTGGGAAGTGCCGAAACGGCCTCGTAATTGCTTATCACATTCCCGTTGGACTGTTCCATTTCAACGATTGTGTTTATCTGATGAGAGATTTTTCTCCCTATCGATTGAATCACTTGAAACTTAACGGCATACAAAATAAACATTCATTAAAAAGTTTCATAAAATAAAAAGTATATTCTGGTCAAAGAAAATACAAGACCGATAAATGATACTGTACCTCATCAAAAACGCGTGAAATCTGTTCAACCAAAGATTAGAACATAAGATAGGAATAGAAATATTTGCCATTTTTCTCATATCCTTACATCATGATCATCATTAATCATCAATCCTCAGATTGGTTTGACGCAGCTCTCCACTGAGTTCTTCTATCGGCTGATCTCTTCATATTTACGTATTTCTTCTCTTTCACACCCTTCATCACTTGTTCCATGTATCTCACAAAAGGCCTTCCTTTGCCATTCTTCCGGTTCACTTGTCCTTCAACGATTGTCTTCTTCAGGCCACAATGTCTCATGATGTGGCCGATTAGATTGTCCCTTCTTCTTCTTAGGGTATTCAGAAGACTTCATTTTTCTCCCACTCTTCTTAAGGCTTCTTCGTTACTTACTCGGTCGATCTATTTAATCTTCATAATCTTCATCATTCTTCTGTAGCACCACACCTGTGGCATACATCTTCTACAATTATGTTCATCCCTGTTGCTTGAAGATATGGATTGCGGATTGTGAGAAAGAGTTTGCAGAATGAAATATTTGAGAGGTAGATTTTCGAACTCATGAACGTATAATGAATTTGGGATGAAAAACACACCACAGGAAATTATGTAACTACTTTTTTGTTTGAGGATCCATTCGTTTCGGGATTTCTTCCGCGTGTTTGTCCATTCTGGGGTGACAACAGTTTCGCAAACGTTTCAGTTCGCGTCTTCAAAGTGCTTTCCAAAGGGCTTAACTACGCCGTGGCTCCCAGGAGAATTCCCACAGAAGAGATCATTACAGGAGTGGAAGACGCCATCCGCAAGCTTAAAAGGCCAGAAGCAGACGAAATCAGGGAAGAAGTGGGACGCATCCTGCTCAAGGTGAAACCACCGAAGTCCAACCTAACCAGAGAAGAGAGGAGGGCGATCAAAGATGTAAGGGAAGCGGAAAATTTAGTTCTCCTTCCAGCTGACAAAGGCAATTCCACGGTCGTGTTAGCGAAAGAAGATTATTTGGGTAAAATTGCCAGCCATATTCAAGACGACGCCAATCTTGCGCTGAAATCAGACCCCACCGGAAGGATACAGCGAGAGACTAAGGCCATCCTCCAACAGTCTTCGATTCCACTCGAAGAACGTAGACGCCTCATCCAGCCTGCTCCAAAACCACCACGCCTATACGGTTTGCCAAAAATTCACAAGGAAGGCATCCCGCTCCACCCCATCGTTAGCGCCATCGACTCTCCAGCACATAAGCTGGTGAGATATTTAGCCAGATTGATGCAACCCTTTACCGGTAGGACATCCACCTACGTGAAAAACTCTTCGCATTTTATTGAAATCATCAAGGATTTGAGAGTTATCAGAGACGACCTACTTGTTAGCTTCGACGTAGAATCCTTATTTACCAATATACCTGTCAATGAAGCCATCGAGATTACCAGATCTCTCGTCGCAAAAGGACTGCCAGAGGATATCCTAAAAATGGTGAAATTCTGCCTTGACAACGCGTATTTTATTTGGAATGGAGTATTTCACCAACAAGTCAAAGGCGCGGCCTTGGGGTCCCCCCTATCAACGGTCATCGCCAATCTGTTTATGGAGGCATTTGAAGAGAAGGCTCTACGATCCCATGAGAAAAAACCTAACTTTACTTGAGATACGTGGATGACACATTTGTCATATGGCCACACGGACGAATTGAACTCGATGGATTCCTTAAACACCTCAACCAGCAGAGCGACACCATTAAATTTACGATGGAGGTTGAAGAAAACGGGAAACTTCCTTTCCTGGATGTGCGGGTAAAGAGGAATGACGACGGGACCCTAAGTCAGTCAATATTTCGGAAGAAAACGCACACCGATCGTTATTTGAACGCTGCCTCGCACCACCACCCTCGACAAAAGACGGCTGTTATCCATACTCTATTCAACCGAGCCCTTTCCATCTGCGACGATTCGTTTATTGGAAACGAAAAACAGCATCTTATAAAGGTTTTTCAAGACAATGGCTTCCACCGACACGCTATCCACTGAGTTGCCCAGAGAGAAGAAGATAAACAAGTTTTAGCCTTGAGCAGAATCGTCGAGACTGCTACTACGAGGAAAAAGAATGATACCACTTTCGCCGTGATACCATACGTTGGCGGAACCACGCAAAAAATATCTAGGGCTCTTGCTAAACATAACGTCCTGACCAGATACACCTGCGTCACTAAGACAAGGGACATTTTGTGCAGACCTTACGCCGATGGAAGAACAGAGCGGCATATACGAGGTCCGATAGGATTGTGGGAAGGCCTACATTGGGCAAACATCGAGAGCCTTAAAGACCCGTATTCAAGAACACAGGAGAACGACAAACAACAGTCAACCGCGCCTTTCAGCCATCGCGGAGCAATTTTGGGAAGGCCCGGCCCACAACATCAATTTTGACGGAGCCAAGCTGATCAAGACTGAGGAACTCTATTTCCCAAGGATCATACGCGAGTCGATCGAAACGGCCAAAAACCCCAACAATTTTAACAGAGAGGATAGCTATAAGCACTCCCATACTTGGAAGCGCCTAATTGAAAAAACTAGTCAAACGGCCAATGAAAATGCGCCCACTTGAACATCAGAGCGCAGAAGTAAATGGCATATAAGACGGTAAAAATCTGCTATGAAACACTTCAGACCTGAAGGCGCGAACTGAAACGTTTGCGAAACTTTTGGCACCCCAGAATGGACACACGTAGAAGAAATCCGGAAACGAATGGATCCTCAAACCAGACACTCCGCGGAAGCCTCAATAAGGAATACTTTTTTGTTGTATGAATACTTTAAATAATATTAATGCTTTACGGAATTCGCTTTTATAAAATTGTCTGCTGATTTGCTCATTCCAAGCAAAGAAAATTGAAGTTCTCTATGCTGGTGTTTCAGTAATGTAATACATGAATAAAATATTTACGCTAGCTGAAAAATAGGACAAAAATCCCGTCGCAATCCAAAAACTGGACTTATTTCCCTTTTGGTGGTATATATTAGTATTAAATATTAGTGGTTGGTGATTTTTTAATATGAAAATATACATTGAATTAGACCCTGCTTGCAGAAACTTATCAATATCATAATTTTAGATACTCATTCACCGATGAGTAAGAAATATTTGGAATAATTTGTCCTTCTTGATGGGCATAATAGCACATCGCTTATGATTAAAATACCTAGTTTGGTGTCTTTTTCATTCAAGCCGGGAGATTTTTTATCGGGAACAAGATATTCATAAAAAAACTGCAACCCGAAGGAAGGTTGGTTTTGATAGGTGAGGGTAGAGCTCACCCCGGACTAAGCCACAGGCGTGTGAAATTCACACATTCAGGGTAGGGGGGCCAGTTCCTTTCCCTGGGCCACCTCGCACTCCGAGGACGGATAGCCTCATCCAAAGGCTTCATCCGGATTTGAACCTGGGACCCTTCGATCAGTAGTCAAGCGCTCTACCCACTAGGCTACCACACTCCTTTCTTTATTATAATACCTAGATAAGGATTATGATCGCCTAATACTGGCGAAGTGTCTGTCGTTTTCGGGAATTATTTCAAGTAGATAGCTAAAATGATGGTGAACAATTACCTTCAGTTGTGGTTTTTGTTTATCACTTCCTTGAATAAGATGGTTTAAGGCTTTTGCTAATTACGCGTAAAACCACAATTTCTTTAAAAATTGGCTTATATATATAATATCTTTTAATTGCAAGAACACCACTTTCTTTGTGTAGTATCACTAGTTATTCTCTTTTGGGAAGACGAGTAAGGACTTTTATGCCAAAGAAAAAAAAATAATTCAGTTATCTCTTTTTCCTTCAAAATATCTTCAAACAGACGGACGACTTTATTAGTCTCTCTTCCACTCCCTCCTTTAGAGCTAGCAACCTTCTGTAACATGTTATAATGCGATGTGTACTTGAATTTATTTTCTTTTACGCGGTTTATATTAGGTTTTTGAATTAGGAAAATGGGCAAGTACAATCAAATCAGTTTTCGACCACAGAGACGAACTTATTCCCAGGTTTTCATGAACTCCAACCTTCACTCAACAATTGAAATTGTTGTATATCACTTATTATCATGCTGCTAATTTATTCTGTGGTAGTAATTGGCAGGAAATACCTTAATTCATATTTAATATTCCGTGCTCTGCATTATGTTCCCCATAAAAGCCAGGAAAGGAAGCCATATATCCTCCCCAATAATGAAACGTATTTTTTTATTTTGATTAGGATACAACATGAATGAGAAAAATAGTGCATTAATTTTAATGAGGTTTTTCTAAAAAAATCAGTTCTAGGAACGTAGATAAATATTTACCATTATAGTAGAAGATATATTTTCAAATTAATTATCGACCTTAGTTCTTAAATAATATGTATGAATAAAATATATATGCTAGTGTCTATGTCTTATCGTATTCAGAGGGCATAGAGCTGGGCTTAATTAAACTGAGTTCCTAGGCACAAATGAGTCTTGTCAAACTTGAACTGTGTTATTTCCTGGGAACCAAAACTTTCTGGGAGCCACAAGGAAATGGACTGTTCCCTTTACCCTAATTTTTATCGTTTGGCGCTGCGGTGAGCCTTAAAACACCAGACCATCCTTCCGATTTTAAAAAAGGTAGTTTAAAATCGTATAAAATATAGGGGAGGAGGCTTTCTTTAATAGTATAAGTCCAGATGTGTGCTTGTGGCGGGGCCGTGTGTTTTGGATTCTGTCCCGCCTTTGTTGGGAAAGAAATTTACCTGTGAGATCTATATCTTGAAGCATGTTTATTGAATTCCTTTTTAATTATTTTTGCAAGATTATTCCATTATTTTGTAGATTTTTTGTTGATTTATTTTGATTGACATCAGCACCATAAGCTGCAGATAATGTGCACTTGATGAATGTTGTGAAACCTTTATTTTCAATGACACATTTCTGCAGGTAGGGGAATTCGCTACAGAGGGGATTGTTTTAGTTTAACGAGTTAACTAAAGAGTTCTGAACTCTTTCTTTTCATTAGTTTTGCAATGTGGAATAATGGGATCGGAAAGGGTATGTTGTCAAGAAGTCATATACATCTGGATATAAAGGCTGGTAGGTTTGCAGCCACAATTAAAAAAATATTTACGCACTGTATCAGATATAAAAGACATACGTTAGTATCTTTTCTATTAAAGAAACAATAGGATCAAGATCAATGTCTTGGGGATCTATGGAATAGATGGCATTTTTCATGTTATATATTTTTTCTGGTCCAGTGAATTGTTCCGACTTCTTTAAACAATTTACCCAGCTCACAACGTGGTGTTGCATCACAAAGTATGAAGTATACAGGCCAAGGCATACGTAACAAAATCTTCGATATATTTGATCAGTCTTTTTACTTTTAAAAATCAATTTTCAATGAACAAAATTGAGCTAGTAGCAAAAGTTGTAAGCATTATAAGTGCAAATAAAGACAGTAAATATGACTGCAACGAGTGGTATTTTTTTATGGAGCTAGGTTGGATGTGAGAAATTAATTTCGCGCAAAAAAATGCTTTTCCTTCGACTTGCGTAGGTATTGACGAGACTTGATGGGAAATAGCGAAATATGCACGAAGAGCGCATATATGAGAATATTTATCATTACTGTTTCCATCTCTTCAACACAGGTTCAGATTAAAAAGATTTATTTGGCAATAATTTGGTCAAAGCCATAAAGCAATTACGAATACTACTTTTGAAGGTTTGTACTAGTCTTTAAAATGTCAATGATAATTTCTGTGGAGGATTTTTGCGGTATTCAAATGAACAAGACAGGATTTCGGGTATCCTCTGTGCCGCCATCAAGATGATTCCAACACGTAGGACACCCGATAACCTGCCTTGTTCGTTGATAACAATTCATCACGTATAAACTATCAAATATTACGCTTGTACGCATATGACTCTACAGGTATCCGCATTTTGAGAGCGGGAAGTTCGTAAGATACCTTTTCATGGCGTATGTCAATGTTAAGAAAGGACAAAACAAGCCAGGAAATAGTTACTCCCGACCTCATTTCAATTGGGTAACACAGCGTACAGCTGATTTCTGGAATCACAATAACGACATACAGGGCTCAAAGTTCGCGGGGATTCACCTAAGTTCCTTTTTTCAAGCATGAGGAGTCATTGAGTTCGTTTATATTTCCGTCTCGCTACGGAAGCAAAAGTCAATTGGCTGAGACACTTGAGAACTATCTCTGCGATCATAAAGGTGTGGGGTGAGCATCGAGGATATTTTATCACTATTGCTCAGTTGTAGATTTCAGATTAAACTGGTGACTTTTCTTTCTCAAGTGAAAAGTACTTGATACGAGTGTTATATAAGATACAAATCGATGTTGCTGATGTCTGTGCAGATGTTTATCATCTAAAGTGGGTATCGCTTGTCACGCAAGATTGGGCTCGGGAATTTCCTAAGAAACTGTCTCCTCTCATCGATGTTGTTCTGTTTCGTCCTAAGAATTCGATTATTAGCTGGACGCTGATTTATAATGCAGGGAATGTGTAGCAGCTATCGCCATAGGGGCCAATAAGATTCTCGACTAAACTTTACTCTAGCAGACTTTCTCAAACTTGGATTATAAGATTTTTTAATCAGCAAACATAGTTTAATGTGTGAAAATTGATGCCCAAGTATTTCAGGAAGAACTGAGAAGTCAATTGCAAATTTACAAATTTTTCAATTATGATTAGTCCAATTAGAGCATTAGAGTTGCCATACAGGACATATCTCTATTTTATTCTGTTTTTCTCACTTAAAATGCATATTTATCTACTCCAAATTCTATTGTACTTTGAGAAATATTGGTGAGGTTGCCGTAGAAATTTGAAAAATGTCCAATTTATAGGTTTCTCTTGGGTACCAAGTGTAACATCACCTCACCAGAGATTTAGGAGATTCACTATGGAGGCCTAAAACGCATAAATTTAAATGCTATTCATGCATAAGAATTGTAGACAAATTGACTCGTGAAATTACTACATCAGTATATACAAAATTTATAATTTTCACACTTTCTACCGGTAACCTCAACCGGTTTCAATGCTGTTGTGTCTCTCTCCAGAGGACATTGAATTAAAGAAGCAATAGAAAACTTACTAATTAGAAGCCTCGTGCAAATAATCTACAGCGTTTCTGAAGAGAGTAGAAGACAAATGTTTTCTTGGATAATAGAATGAATTTTTTTTTACCGACTATTATAAGCTACTAGAGATCGTGGGGGAATGAAGCGAATCTTACTCCATTCTTGAGGCACGCAACGGCATTTCTGGAAGCAAAAGGAAGATACGCTGAATGGGTTCCTCCGTGAGCTGAGCAAACAACGGGCCAGCATTTTGCGTTTACCTTTCTAAGTGATGTATGAGGAATGGGAATCCACTTAGTTGCGAGACAAGAGCCTCTTCAGAGGGTGTCAACGCTGACCTTCGTTGGGTCATGGAGTGCTTTGCCAAGGTCACATATGCATTGCTTTCCCGTTGGGACCTCCGAAAGCCACAGGTGGACTTGAAGGGACTCAGAAATTGAAAAGTATAACTGCAACTTTTTTACCGTCGAGTGCTTGTGTCTATCTGCATAAACTATCATGTGTCTACTTTATCTATTCCAGACTGAAGTGTTTTCTGTGCCCTGGTGATAAGATGATTTTACTAGAAATTTTTGAACATTAGTGCTGTGAATACTAGACAACATGAGTGAGCACTAATCTCAAAATATTGAGGGTTCACTTGGTAAATTTTTGCTTATCAAGAGTAACATATTAAACCTATTCACATCCTGAAATCTTATCTTCAAGGATATTGTGAAATAAATTACTCTCCGAGTAAAATGTACGCCAGAATAGTTTACTGCACCAACAAAATATCAATTCTACTGTTTTTGTAGGGTGTTAAAACTGCAAAACTGTCATTCCAGATTCTTTTAGCCCTCATAGTTTAATATGCCTTTTAGCAAAAGGCCACCGTTGGTGAACTTAGTGAGCCTTTGGTGACTTTGGTGAACTCTTCCATCATCACCTGTCTAAAGCCCGTTTCACACGATGCTTGACCCTGCACAAGACCTAGTGTGCTAGCCGCTACTTGATATTGAGGACGGAATCTAGGGTGATTGGACCCGTCTTGGGAGGTTACATACGATCATTGTGCTTGCTATGAAGCGGTTATTCCATTGGATTCCATACTAATTTAAAAAAGAGAGGTTCGCAAAGCGTCTGTAACGTGACTTCATTGGTCGATGTTACTGGTCTTACTGGGAGATACTAGAAATCTAGTACCGCATCAAGTATAAAATCCAGTAGTTCAGCGAGTATACTAGCGAGCATGCTTGCTAGCCAGCATACTGGTTCTATTCACACGGTACTGGAAAGCTAGCATACTTGCTAGTATACTCGACCTTGTGTTGGATCAAGTACCGTGTGAAACGGGCTTAACCGACCTTCAGGATGAAGCATTGGCGGGCAGCTTTCGCGCTTCCGTGCTGACGTAAACCTAAGCAAAAATAGCATTTCCTACTCCAAAGAATGGTTTTATAGGTAAGAATTGAGCTCATCCATCACACAAACAATGAGCACCAGCCATTAGAGCACTAAGGGAATAAATCACAGAACCTTTTCTTCGGAGCGCCCATGGTTTCTCGGAAGGACATGGTAAGCAGAAATGTCAGGATCCTCAGGCATACCGTTAGCCAGGGATAATTTGAAAGTGCCGAGAAAGGAATTTTCTCAATATGATTGTAGAACTCTGGGCTATTATTTTATTCGGAAACCTCAATACTCGATATTCAACTAACAAATATTAAAGTTTCAATGATTACTTGCTGATAATGCGTTCGCCTATCGAGAAGTTAGTAAAAACTTACTCTGAGTCACTCAAAACCAATCGTAATGGTATCAATTCTCGTGCCAATACTACGGGATGGAACTAGAGCTAAAAAATGCACCGTAAAGCACTTCTGGCAAAAAAGCTAACGACAACGGTAGCGACCTCAAAATTATAATGCTGGTTGAGTAGACGTAAGTGAAGTTCAACATCTGGGTATCATTCTTACTTCAAATCAATTGTGGGGGAATCGTATTCAAAATGTTTGTGGCACAATGCTGGAGAGACGAGGATTTATGAAAAGAATTGTGGGAGTGTTCAAGTGGAAAAATAAAATAAAGATGTTATTTTGCACTTGTAATGCCTCACCTGGAGTATATGAATCAAGAATTTGGGATCCAATGAATAAAGATTTAATTTGGGAACTGAACAGGATACAAAGGAATGCAGCACTTTTTGCAACAAACTTTTATGAACACACAGAAATTGTCACTCCGCTTTTGAAGAATATGGTTGGGAATTCTTAGAAAATAGAGAGTTGACGCAAGATTAAAAGTTGCTTTAAAAATTAAAATCACACGAATTCAAATTCGATCCTGCAGACGAATTTCTACCCGTCCACACTACATCAGCTGGGCAGGCGGAAGAGACTAATTAAGAGTGATCAAATGTCGGACCGTGCAATTCAAAATTACGTTTTCTCGAGCACAATACTCGACTACAACGCAAAAAGTATAATTCTTTCAAACACAGTGCACACTATACTTCATTATTAAGCCACTGCGGTGGCTTTCAGGGTAAAAATGTAGGTCCAGGCAAAGATGATTGAATACCTTTGAATCTTGGCTTTGATGTCGTGATAGTTGTGGGGTCCCAAGACTATGAAAAAAACAGTTATCACCAGGTCTCAAATTTCTTACGCACGCTGTGGTGTGAAATCTTTCAGAAGGCATAGTTAAACTCTTAAGCCCGATTCTTTGGTGTTTGGTCAACTATTTTTCAAGCTCAAATATGACTGTAGTTGGACTTTTTTTGGCTAATGAAAATTATATCAACTAGTTATTTGGCTGATCCACGTTTTCGAATACCTTCGAAGTACCTTAACGCCCACATTAATTAACGTTCAAGGTCAACCTGACATTATAAAACCCGGGATTAGTGCAGCCAAAAGTAATGCGATGGCGTAAAAATGAGAGAAGTTGATCAACATATGAAACAACAGGATATGAACAGTACAGAAAAGGAAAACCCGATTGAAAGTTGAATAGCTAGTTAGTAAATATGGCTATCATTTAAGAATTGTGATCTCTTTTATTTGTCGAAGTACAAGATGCATGTGATCCGTCTCCAGTGCGCTGCGCTCGCCTCTCGATGATTTCGTGCGAAGCGCTTTTCAAATCATACGCCCATCCGATCTTGGCGAAGAGATCGATGAAGGCCTTCGTGGCGTTGAGCGAAAAACTGCCGAATTCCGACGTCTTGTAGTCCCATGGGAACACGTGATGGTAGTTATGCCAGCCTTCCCCCATAGCCAGGAAAGACACGAGCCAATTCTGCGCAGGAAATATCCCCCTATGAGAGAGACAGCGTTATCAGTAACTTTGTTTACAGTCCAGGGAAGTTCATAGAACATGGGTATTGTCGTTGGGATCCGTTCGTAGGGAAATTTTAATCGGAGTTCTAATCACAAAAAAATCGATCCTACTGGAAGCAAAATAGCGAGCGAGTACATTACAATACTGTACTAGATTTAATACAATACTAGATTTGATTACATGCATGTAATATTTCAGACGGCTCTAAATATGCTATTCAGGGTTTACCTATTTGAAAAGGTGTTAGGCTAAAGAAATCTATTTAAGTGTCTCACTAAATGAAAATACGCCTATAAAATAATATCAGCTGTGAGGGGAGAAATTATTATGAGTATTTATGTATCAATTTTATTTATCATGTATTTATAATGCAATGGATATTTTGATTCACAATTATACACAGGTGAAAGTTATGGGTAATCATCTATAATTGTTCGTGCAAGTCGAGAAACCATCGATAAAACGCGTTGTGTGGCGTAAGATGCTCTATTCAGAGAACCAATATCTGCGAAAAGTTTTTGGCCATTGTGACCCTTGGCACACTGGGATTCGGGCTTCAACCAAAGGCGATCGAATATTATTAAAACATATAAATGAGAGAAAATTAAATCTCCAGATAATTGAGTATAATTTACGTCAAAAACATATGTACCAACTTGATGTTCGGATAGGTGCTGAGGAACTAATCAGCAGTTTATCTATCTATATCTAAGACATACCCTGCAAGCCACCTCGACGGTGTGTGGCAGGGGGTGCATCCACACCAGGAACAATGACACAACAAACAAAAAAGAACAACGCAAAACAAACGCTACACTTTGAAAAGTAATTGGGGGAAAAAGAAGAAAAACTACCAAATACCAATCATGTAGGACACACCCACGAATACCGTGCATGACTTGAAACCCAACACCAATTTCATAGATACTCATGCTTGCAAAAAAAGCAATGCATGCAAGTCACACCTGAGATTTGAACATGCAGGAAAAAAAATACTATCGACCTACTCTGAATATTAACTCTATAATTATTACCGATTTACGCGATGTCTAACGTTCTGATCTCGAATCGTACGTGGAAAAATAGACATTTTAAACCTGTCCATCCTGCAATCTATCTCCTTAATTTTATTAGAATTATCGAGCCTACCATAATAAGTCGGAGCCAGCAATATATAATTAATGTCATTAATAAAATGTCCCTCCTTAAATTTTCCCAGAAGATTAAGTTTATAATTCAGCCTGAGTTGTGACAGCGATTCCCATCCCAATTCGGCTAACATACCAGACACGCTGCTTTCCCTATCGTAACACCCTTTTACATATCTCGCTGCTCTTCTTTGTACTCGATCTAATTCGTAAATGAAGCCTGCTTAATGAGGGTCCCATATACTCGCATATACATTCTTTTTTCACTAAGTGTTTGTAAGTTTTATAATTTATAATGATACCGTGGCTCTGCATTCATCTTTTTTAATTTACTCAGTATATACATGTTAACTGCTGAGTGAATAATTTCTAGGAATATATGCCACAAGGTCTCAGTATCTTTCCTTAAACTAGCTTCTTGAATTTTGCTAAACGAATTCTGCAACTGTGTATTCATTCCATCGTAGTCAGCCCTATCGAACAAGTACATTTTTCTCTTGGATTTGTTATTTTTTCAGTTCTATAAGAAATATCGTAATCACAATATCATAATCACAAAATTAGAGAAATAGATTGCCGAACTGACAGATTCAAAATGTCCTTTTTTCCTCGTACTATTAGGGATATGAATAACGGTAAATATATCCAGTACGAGTGTAGCAATGGATAACATTGGTAGCTGCATGTTGGTATAAGGACTTATAGCTAACCCAACTAACGGCATGTTTTTGCATGTATGTTTTGGTATTTTTATCTTTTTTTAAATAGCGTAGTTTTGAACAGTACCTATACAAGTAATCCTTTTTTATGCATGATATGTAGTGCATGTTTGGTGAGAGTTCACACCCTGCCACGCACCTTTATTGTGGCTTGCAGGGTATTATGTAAATGTAGATAGATGAAAATGTTGCTTTTATAATTTTATGATCACTGATTCCCTCATCGGTACTTATATTTACAAGCTGTTGGGGTATATTTGTTGCGAGAAGATCGAGAGTATTTTTTTCTCTGGTTGGGGCCGTTACTAATCGATGAAGTGCATGAGAGGAAAAGGTGTGCAGAAGTGTCTCACAGAGCTCTTTGTCCTTCCCCCCGGTGATGAAGCTACACGTGTCCCAGTCTATGGATGGAAGATTGAAATCCCCCCCGATGATGATGTGAAGGTCATTTTTGTGTTGAATTAATTTCCTTATTTGATTTTCTAGTTCTAATATTGAATTTATACCCGAATCCGGTGGTCTATAATATGCACATAGGTAAACCTTTTTTTGCTCGAGGACCTTGTATGGAACACCAAACGCTTTCTATTTGACAATCAAATATAGACTCCCTTCTACTAGTAAGACAATCCTTCACGGCGATAAAAACTCCTCCTCCTGGTCTTCTGACTCTATTTTCTGAGCAGTGGTGCAAAAAATTCATTTTCTTTATTGTTACCGGCTGCATATGCCTACTGTGGCAATCATACACAGCCCCGAACTCTTCAATACTTACTTGTCATAAGGTTTAAAGCCCCAGAGGTGAGCTGCACTGTTGACACACCATGTAACATTGAGAGTTATAACGTAGCGCAGAGCTCCAATCATCAAGAAGGAATGGAACCATGGCTCACCCCAAAACATTGAAGGCACGGCCACGGGTATCAGGAAACAGAAGATAGTTTTAATGGGAATGAAGTACCTGGAAGAAAAGAAGATCTGTGCTAGAGCAGAGGCAGTGTTTTATATTGGTGTTTCATATCTCTTTCATCAGAGGGTTCAACGAAAAACCCTAAACTTCGATTAAGTTTCGAAGTACGCTTGTCTTTTGGATATCTGAAAATCGACATGTATCCTGCTTTTAAATGGATTCATAAATTGTTATCGAGAAGTCTATCCGTATTTAATGCTCTATGCTACTGGAGCCTCATCCTAGCCATGCTTCATAAGATCTAATTAAGTACATCTATTTATTACATCGTCCCTACGGCAAGAATATAACAATAAACGGTGGTGTGTAGTTGCAGATGTGAAGCTTACTATTCCTAGTTAACACTGAACGTCAACTCACTACTTCACTAGATGATTCCATGCTGAGGGACGTTCTCAGTGTTAGAACCTTTTGGAAAACTTTATGAGGTCCAGAGAGAGACTTCCACAGCCAACAGATTGAAATACACTTTAGCGCTACGTTCATGAAACTGATTGGACGGAATGCTGGTTTCTCATCTGAGCGTTAAAACTTTACAATTGAAATAAATGGCTGTTGGAACTAATTCTAAAAAGGTATGTGGGTAAGGTTGTGTAAAATGTAGGCATGGTTCCTTAGAGCGATCGCGTAGTGTAAACGAAAAGGAATCTGCGTCGGATCTGACAAATCCTTAGGTATTATGATTGCCATGGTCTTATAATGGAAATAGAAACATGCAGACATAAGAAATGAAAGCTAGGATATTATATTTTATCACTTTGCAGATATAACGATGTAATGAAAGAGCTCTTGTTCTTTCTATTTGTTAGGCCACCCCTCCATGGTGCTGCCATTAGGTGAGATCCCAATGAAATAAATTCGATGTCGGAATTCTATTGTGCTGCGGAGAGCAGCTAGGTTAGCAAAAATGTGCGATGATAAGTATAACAGCGTACATATTATTAAAAGAATTAGACTGGGAATCACTGTAGGATCTTAGTTTGAAGTTCAGGCTTGAACTGCCGAAAATGAAGGATCATTGAAATTGATTACTCTAAAATTATATTAAATATTCTATAAACGCCTCATGAAAGTATGTAAATGTTGAACATATCATACAACTTTTGCCAATAATGAAGTTTGCCCAAACGAAACTAATAATTATGGAATAGTGTAAATTTAATGTTGTAAATTTATTGGAATTTTAGAGAGAAAAAGAATATGCTTCTATGAATCAGCTGCCTGCAATTTTGATCCTCTCTCGTAATTTACAGGCATTGTTAAATGAAAACTACGTGAATTTGCACAAATGTTGGGCGAAGAATTTTTTCTTAAATTTCATTCAGGATGCAGTGTCGGCCGGGTATTTTACGAATGGATCCAATCATTGGTATTCGCACGACAGTTGAGCTTATTATTCCCGTTTTAAAGGTTTGATTGGCCTCAATGTATCGCAAACGGATGCGAAATGAACATGACTAAATGCATGCGAGTGTCTCGCGGAGAGCAAAATTAAATTGCAAATCTCTGGATTTAATTAATATCCTAGTCTTAGAAAAAGATAATTTGTGGAAATGATCAAATGCAGTGCAAGATTCAACTATTGTTACTATAAACAAAAAGTTATTTCTTTGAAAATTAGCATAGGAATATGCCTTGACCGGTAATCAATCCGTGGACCTTTAATTATACCTTCAAAAGGTTATATGAAATATTAATAAATTATTCCAACTTGTACATAGTTATATTATATGCATTAGTATGATCTCACACATACATTATCATATTTTGAAAATGAATGCATAAAAATTAATTTTTCTTGTTTTTAAATTGCTGTATAACATACTTACTATATACTGTAACTGATAAGTAGAATTAGCACCTTCTCTACCCGTCTTAAATTATTTATAATGGCAACCCCATATTATTATTATTACTTTTCCAAGTTAAAACCACGTACCTAGTTCTAAGGAGTCTAAATAGAATCACTTTTGGGATACAAAATGAAGGGTGCAGTGTCTATGCATTGTCCCGTTAAGGAGATCTGTGGTTCCATTCCCGACCAAATACAACTTTTTACTAATTTTCAATGGTTGTGAGGTGTTGCCTATAGCTTTCTGTGGAATTGCGGGGAATGCAACCGTTCGGGTTCTGCTGGTCGAATAGAACGGAAATTAGTATGCCCAAGCTGTTTGCATGTTATAAAGTAATCTCAGTATTGAATCCTTCTATCAGCAGTAGGACTTCGTTGTCCACTTGCCGCAGGCAATACGTTTTTGCTGACAAACCTCCATCCCATTCTGGTATTCATGAAAGACGGCCTTCATCAGGTGGTGATACCGAGTAAATTTTATATCACTTACTCGTTACGTATGTACTTTATATGGTCGGTAGCAGTCATTATAATTCCTCCCAGCGTGTTGGGATTCGCTCTTTTACTATTATTTTCAACACGTTCAGTGAGTTGTAGTGGCTATATTGTCGTTTTACATCATACAAGCGCATTATTTGTGTGTGCATTGAGATTATTTTGATAGGCTGACGCTAGTTACTTCTTAAATTTAGCCTTACGCAATAAATATTCTATTCTTTTTTTACGTATTCGTGTATATTGAAAATTATTGTCTTGTGATTTCAGTAACAGCGATTTCTTCGTTTACACTTCGATGTGTCAATCATCTTCGGAGCGATTCTTTCTCAAGAGATCCTTATTTGTATTCTCCTCTTTGGGCGTCATTTTTACTTTCTGACATCGTGAGTTTTTTCTGCGCATAATGCGTTGCCTCCCAGAATACGCTGTTACGTGTCCTTGATCTTGTAGGAAGAATAAGGGAAAAGATGTCCGTATTCAAGCATCACGAATCTTCCTCCACCGTGTTTTTTTAGTTGAACATTATGAGAGGAACTGATCCAAGAGGAGTTAACTCCGTTTTTCAATAAAGTGTAAAAAAGCGGCTTAGAACTTAGTTGGCAAAACGTAAAACCACCCAGTTGGTCACGTCCCATTTACGAACCGAATGAAAGACCCCCAAGTTGCCCTTGCTCTTTCTCCATCTCTTCATGTAATATCTGGATCATAGAAAAATGATAGGTTATTTCATTATGTTCAAAGAATGGCGATAATTTTCTCCATTCTCAGGATTTTATAACCATTTATTTCCCGTACGATGTCTTAATTTACATCTCATTACTTAAATCATGAATACCAAATCACTACTGAGCATAGATGACTAAATTCGGTTGATTTTCGTGTTGACTTTTTTCTCTACTGATCCCCGCTAGCCAAGATAGCCAGGTCGGTAAAGTGTCGAACTGGCAACTCAAATATCAACAGTTTGAATCCCACCTAGGGCATGGATGTTGTGTTTGTTTTCGGACAACCTCAAAATATCGATCTTGGGTTAGACAACGCGATGTATTCTGATGTTGGAGTACCTAAAGCCCAAGGCTACTATTACTCCTGTTAATCCCCTAACCCGTTCTTCTCCGTACACTCAGTGAGTAATCGTTGTGGAAATCGAACTACATTTTCCGGTGACATGCATTTATTCGTTCTCCGACCTCTCTATTCCGTAGAATCGTCTGTCCCATAGATATCCTCATCCTCCCAGCATCTAATCTTTGTTGAAATTGGACGTCATCTTTGAGCGACCCTGGGCAGGAAGTTTATTGCCCATCGAAGGAAAGGAATTGCATCAATCGTTCGATGAATCCCCCTGGTATCAACAGAATATGTATCATGTGCAATGCACATTGCTCAGTAACCAAACCACCAACCTTTGAGCCGCAAAGGAGATAAGGAACTCGCAGCTTTACTTCCCTGCAGCACAAATTCCTGTTCACGTGTTATGGCTGGCCAGGTATATTGCAACAGAACTCTAGTTAACTAGTAAATTGGGTAGTTTCCCATTTTTATTGTCTTGACCAACTGTTTATAACCCCTGGATTATGCATTTGAAACCGTTCGACGTTCAAATGACGTTTAGTAGTTGTCCTAAATAATTAAAACGTAAAATAATCTCAGCAGCGCGAAATGCAACGGCAAGCAATTGCATTCTGGTTAATTCGGTGTGTGACGTCACGGCGACAAACACTCCTTCCTCTCCCTGCCACTAGACGGTGCTGCGAACGCTGATTTAGACGATGCACTCCGTGAAAGCATATTAACGAGAAAACGAGGAACATTTATTCAATTAATTTATTGTTATTTATTATTTAACTACAATTCATTTTGACTGCAAAGAACATCCGGGATTCGCGGTAGCAGACGACTAATAGCAGCAAAGAGAAAATTTAGGAGTTAAGAACATCATTAATCCGCGTTAAACGAAGCCGACATTCTGAGCTTTAATAAATTTCAAAGGCAACTCTTAATATTTATTAAACAAAGCTTTAGGAACCTGAAATACCATTGTAAGTTCAGACGTCGACTATTCCTTATGCATCGTATTGCATATCATGCACTCTGTTACGTCATAAACATTCTGCCGAAGTCCTACCATTTCTGGGCTTTTTAAAATGAAATTGAAATTACATTTAATTTTCTTGTTAACTAAGATTTTTTAAACAAAATTAATTGAGTTTTTGAATATATTTATGGTGGGGCACGAATCGTAATTCATAAATTCTGTTTTCTTCAGTAAAGGATAATACCCTATTCTAGTGTGTGTCATACGGTTCAGCCAGAAGACTTGAATTATTACTTTCCACAGGTTTTCAATCAATCAAATAGGATTTGGGGAAAATAATTACTACATCGCCTATTTTTCGTGTGACGACTAAGAGGTGATTTATTTTTGAGTTGATGTGACGCATTGAGTACCAGCAAACACATTGTGATTTAAAGAGAATACTAAGAGTAATTAATAATTGCATTAACTAATTAGTAATTGTTATGAGATCTCTTCCCCAAGAAGTAATTTATTATGCTCCTTGATCAAACTCAGAGTGAATATGATTGGGACCGGATTGAATTGCGATTGGATCAGTAAATTTAACGGGGAAACGTTAGGTGTGGTGGATGAAACGCAGTCCTCCAAAACCGAGGGCCCGGATTTTGACTCCCGGTTGAGGCAGGTTCTTTAGTGATATATCCGTCCCCAATTAGGTTCTGAGTGGAGAGAGCCTCGAGTTGAGTACTTCGTCCGTCAGATGGGACGTTAAACCGTGAAATACTTGACGCCTTTCGTTAAAGCCCGTTTCACACGATACTTGATCTAGCGCAAAACCTAGTTTCTTGATATATAGGACGAAAATCTAGCATGATTGGAACCGTCTTAGGAGGTTTCACACGATTGTTGACCTTGTGCTTTCTTAGAAGCGATATTCCACACTAAATTAAAGAAAGAGAATATCGAACAGTATCTGTAGCGTGACGTGATTGGTTGACGGCCACTGGGTCCTACTGGGAGCTGGCAGCAAATTAGTATTGCATGAATTATGAGATGAAGGATGTGAAAGAGAAGAAATAGGTAAATATGAGGAGATTAGCCGATAGAAGAACTCAGTCGAGAGCTACGTCAAACCAATCTAAGGATTGATGACTAATGATGATGATGAATTATGAAATGAAGTAGCTTGGCGAGTATGATTGCGATCATGATTTTTAGCCAGTTCTGTTCATACGATACTGGAAATATAGCATACTAGCTGGACCTTTTGCTGGATCAAGTATCGTGTGAAACGGGCTTAAAGAGTTGGCTAATGCTATCGCCGGGTTTCACTCCTCTCTTCTTCCGTTCATTGAAAAGTTCCTGCCTATTGCCGATTACGCACCTATCGTAAATGACGCAAATGGCATTAGCTGTTGGTGGCCTTCCACCTCGAATATTCAATCGACAGTGACGCCGGCGAAGGATGCCGTGACGTAAGGGTCCACTCTGCACTGCCCTCCCGATCACGAGCCACCCAGCACTCAGGCGTGGAAATGTTCTCAAAACGGTCTGATGCGTTATCAGTTACTCGAGTGCTGGCGTTGACAAATCATCAGGTGAAAGAATTACTTGTCCACTATCATGAATGTTATGGAGTATCACACCTGTTATTCCTCTTAAGACCGTAGACCCATCAAAGGAAGAGCGACTTTCTTGCTGACGAATGGAATGACTCTCATCACATCGCTACTCTGTTTTCTTGATATTTTTGACATCGCAGAACTCCAAAACGGCATGATTTTCTTATTTTCTTGGAACATAATTACAACCGAATGAAGCTCGGTAGACCACAAAACGTGAGAAATATAAGTCGGTGAAACTCAAGGATTTGAAAACAAACACGAAACTATGCCAAAGGCCTCGTTAAATATAGGGATAAAAAGGTTTATTATAAGAATGTTCGGAACCAAATTGAAAACTCGCTTGCATGCTAATAGCTGGCAATGCAATCTACAGAGAACCGCCAAACGGGCGGATGCTGGAGAATGGGGACCGGCTTCAGAAAAGCGAGAGAATAAAACGATGTTTCTCCTTCGTTTTACGTTGCTTGCGTTGAAAAATCAAATTTGTATCAGAAGAGGGGTGAAGCAACACTGGGATCGAATTATTGTTATGGCTAGAGCGCCGGTTTCCCATCCCAAGGGTCTGGGTTTGAATTCCGGCTGAATATTTCATTAGCGTATCGGCCTCCCTTGAGGACTGTGTGGAAAACACTTAGAACACACACCTTCATGGTGGCTTGCTGGGTATTATGTAGATGCAGACTTCAAAACTGCGACTGTCGGATCGGACGTCAAACCGGAGACCGCTTTGCCCCTTTCGTTGAAGGGTAGGCTAGTACCGACGCCAGGTTTCTCCCCACACCTTTGTTCCCTGAAAAATTTCTAAACATACCAAATTTCCCACATTTTATAAATGGAAAAATGGCATTATCCGACGATAGCCTCCCCCTAATAACTACTTGCACTATCTTGAAACATTGCGGAGAATGTTTTCGGGTGAATCATGTTTCGGTCACCTGAGGTATTCTGCCTATTCTTACTTTAGCCCTGTTCATTCGGTTAAATTGGTGCCCAACTCGCCTAAAGTTTTGACTGACTACAAATAATCGAGCCAATACCTTCGATCAGCCGGAACTCTAACTGCAAAGAAGACTCTTTCCGTCACCATTTACTTCTAAATCCGGTTTACGCTTCTTGTGTGCCGATTCCCGGATAGAAACAGCGATGAATGACCATGGTGGACTTTCGTTGCGGAAGGGCTTCACCCTTCGTCCACTCCTTAAATACCTACCTCTTCTTAAAAGCCAATATGACCTTAGACAGCAGATAAAATAATTTGCATATTAATTCAAATCTATAGGCTATAAACGTGTTAAATTATTATTGCTCTCATTGGTGACTTTAATGAGGGTAGAGCAGAAATGTTGGCAGTCTGTCATCTCTTGTTTGCATCCTAAGATATCCATTGACATATCTGGGTACCCACACTTTTTCGAAAGTCACGGCCCTTGATGATGTATTGAGTGCATTTTTTTGTGAGCATTGTCCTTACACTTCTCTCCGCCATGGGTATTCGGCAATTGGTAGCCGTGATCCGCGCCAAAACATTCGTTATGTTGCACCTTCTGGCGGATATAGCATCCCGAGAGAGGGAACGTGAAGCAGTAAGAAGGCAAACGGAAAATTATAAAATCAGAATTGTTCTTAATTACTGTTATTCATTAACTCAATCTCATAAATGATATTTATATGATCACACACTTAATCAAAAAATTGATGCAATGTTGTATAGAAAAACGATCGCCCATCACCCATTCTAAGTGGCTTGCTGATTTTTATTATCCTGTTTTCAACCGCTTCAGCATCTTGTCGAGCCATGCATTTTCTTGTTTTTATATAATAATATAATAATTTTTAGTGGTGCAATTTATGTTGCGACCTACGAGTATGAAAGGCCGGCATGATTCTCGCGAGGCAGAAAAGAATGAGTACTCATACCTTTCGCTAGTAAATATATTTTAGTTTCCCATTTTACGTCCAGCACATGTGCTCGTAATACGTATTTTAATAACTCCCCAAACACCCTGAAATCAAACACCCTGACCCTCCCGAGATACTGTAGCACGGTGATTCTATGGTGGAAATTTAAAATGAATTATGGTGGTAGAATTCGTGGCGGTAGATTTTATGTGATCCAGCTCCTTGGGTTATATTAAATTGCCTTATCTAGTGTTGAACCTATCTATAACCGTAGACGAAAAAAGTCCACGCCCGAGGTGGGATTATAGCCGAACTCAGTTTGGTAATCTAGCCGGTACGTCATCTGCCAGGCCTGTAAATCATGCCCAGAAAAAATGTAAATGAGGATGTTCCCAAAGGATCAAGATGGTTTATCGCAGATGAATGATTAATTGTCTTCAGATTTATGACAGATTATATCGACAGTTTCGGCAATTATAGAAGTTTTGTTAAAGCCCTTTCACTGGGGAACCTAGCACCGTGCGTGGGTGAATATTTCTGTTTGAGTCAATGAAACGGAATCCACTCCGAGGAAGAACGCTCTCATCCTGCTATTGTTATTCGAGGTGGGCCACTGGCAGCTTAGGTAATTGGCACCATTTGGGGAGGATGTAACCATTGGATAGGGATAGAATTTACTTGGGAACGGAAGAAGGGTGAAGAGAATCCCTGGGTCGGCTTAATCTTCTCTTACTCCTGATGATAAGCGCCTAGGGGTCCACAGTTACGTCCCATCGGACGGACGAAGTACTGAACTCGAACTTCCTCAGCCCTCAAGTGGGGATCGGTACACCATTGGAAAATCTTTGCCACTGTTGGAATTCGAACCCCGTCCCTAGAGATGGGAGACCAGTACTCAAACTACCACACAAATCCAATCCATGAGAACACTCTTATGTTCCCTCATTTGGAGTGGGTAGTGTCTTTAAGAATAGGTGGATACTTGGGAAGAGGGAAGGATTTTGGGAGTGGGGGAGAGGTGGAGAGAAACCCGGCGTCGGCATCAGCCTACTCTTAACGAAATGAGCCAGGGGGTTAATGGTAAAACGACCTTTCCGACGGACGGAGTAGTAAACTCAATCTGCTCTCCACAGAGCGCTCAAGTGGGGACCGGTATACCAATGGAAAATCTCTGCCGCTGTCGGAATTCGAACTTCGTGCCCTCGGGATGGGAGGCCATTGATCTTTCACCGCAGCAGCCTGATTGCTAAGAACGCTCTCTTGTACTCACGTTTGCCCTCATTTATTGAGCAATAACGCTAATGAACTGGGACCCTTCATCTCATTAACGTCATCTACCTCGTAGCCATATTTTCTGACTTCCTCGGTCCCGAATCTAAAAAAAAGTGGCTGTTAACGTTTTTTGCCTCCTTCCGCTATTTTTCCTTCCATTCTTCAATCCTCGCTACGATAATCCCCCCAGAACCTCAAATGTGAGTCGTTTATCTTTACGTCCTTGCCTCTGAGTCCGACTTCTAGCTTGTGCGTAGAATTTTTATGCGTCAGAAGGTTATTGCCATATATTTTTTTTCGGCGTTCCCGTATCCATTCTGTTTCGAAAGATGGGAGGGCTAACGCAAGAAAAACTCGTGGCTGGAAAAAGACGCCAACGCTCTTTTTATGGCGTTCCAGTAAAATGACATGCTCATGAATGCAATGATGAGGATGCAACCGGCCATCAATGTGCTGCGTAGGTCGCCATAATAAAACTCAAGGATATCATACACTTAACAGCCCCTGATTTTTAGACATGGCACCTACTGTTATTGGTTTCATTATCATGCGTTTGCTGTCGGCACTTCAGTTGAGCGTGAAAGCACTATGAAAAGAAAAATACAATATAAAAATTCGTTTAAATTTGACCTGTATCACATTCACTTTATACAATATGGAAAAGTGCTTAAACCTGATGCACAAATTCAACAGATTATTTCTCTTAAAAAATCGTGCTAAAAATATAACCTACTAATTGTTTACCCATTGGGATGATTATGGGAATGGAAAACGGTTGGAGGTACCAGCTAATTCTAGTGCTTATAATGGCGATCTAATAAAAATTTATAACCTCACTTAATATCTTGTTTTGAGGATACTACTCGAAAACGTATTCATTTCTGAATTCATTGACGTTTAATGAAGTAAATTAAGCGCAAATCTATGAACGGGAGTTTGGCTCGTGGAATTCATTCATATAAAATTGCTCGCATCATAACCGCCAAGTTCTTTGGTTTTGATTCACATTGTTCCCGAACATAATGATATGGAGATAGAGAGATTGGAGCCGAATATGAAATTAGCAAATAAGCCATTTAATTTTATACGCATGCGCGCATACCAGATTCAATCACAGAAATAAAATGAAATGGATGCAATTTAGTGTTTTTATACTTGAACAGATAATTAATATACATCATGTGTGGAAGAAAAATCAAGCAATAACACGTATATATGTATCTTTTATATTTATTTCATTAGCGTGAAATCAAGATGAAAAACCTTTATAGTCTTTGCCCATCGAGTTAAATACTTCAAGTTACCTTGACTTTTAGGTATCGAAATGATTCTATTGGCCATAGTCGATGCCAAAAATGCTGTAGAAGCCAGTGACTCAAATCTAAAAAAAGAAATTTCATATTTCCTGATATTGTTAACAGCCCTCTCGGGATTCTGCTGTACCCATCCTCAACTTAGGCCAAATGCCTTAGTATCGGAGGCATCAAACACCTCCTCTCCCTGACCTCCACAAGTGGATTTCCGCCAGCCGCCCAGACAGTGCATGCATGCCCTCTTCTTCCTCGTGCCCTCGATCCTCACGAAGGACGAAATCCTCGCCGTGTTGGCGGTCGCCCTTGAACTTGAATCGCATTCGGTGAGTGGAAGTGACCATGCCTCGAGAAATGAGTCACAAATTTCTGTCCCGTATACCTTAGGGCTCTGGCTAACATGAACGCAGTCAGTCCACTTCAGAATGGGGTAAATGTACGGAAGGACGATAGATTAGATAAAAGGCTCATTTCTACGGATCAGCCACATCCTTGGCTCTTCATCCAGGGGAGACCTTTCATACCAACGAACAAGGGTCCACGTAGTTTTGGGTTATTCACAAAATACACGTGGATAACTCAACAACAAATTATCTACGAGATTATGCCAAGGCAATTTCAGGGAAAACCGCAGGTAAAAGTAATATTTTATCCCAAATTCAAAATACGAATCAAAGTACGATAGTCGCATTTTGAGTATAAATCTTTAAGGGGGCTCAACGAACACTTTATGGCTCTTTATATCCGAGGTGTTTGGAAAGATGTCTGGAACATTAGCTGAAAAAATAACGGGCTTTCCTTCTTGCTTGTGATTTGGCCGTTTGATTTCGAAGTGCTTGTGAAGAAAAAGTGATGAGTCATCTGAATCATTGACAGGAGCCAATCCAAGAATGGCTTCACCCTTGAAAAAGATCCCATGATTACCGTTGTGACCTGTACTTGAATGATGAAAGTTGATGGATCGTAAAAAGAATAATTAATCTCAGGAATGTGATAATATCTAAGAGAATGACATTCACTATTTTGAGACACCGTAGGTAATCGGCACAAACTGGATATTTCCTTCGTGCAAATGTTTTTGTGCCTGATTATTTGCCTTTCCAAAAGAAAATGGGGAAAGTTGAAAGACAGAGTACAGAGAAAGTATTGGAAATTAGGACGGTATTAACCCTGACATGAAACGAATTGGTAATCCACTTCAAAGTAAAACTGCACATTTTGAGTTTATTACATTGTGGGTGGATACTGAGCATTGTTATGTTAGATGATATGCTATAATCATGGAATACGGTGGAACGCGGAATATGACAAAAAGTGGACCTAAGAGAAAGGAGAATCTAAGAGGTGGTGAATACAGGAAGCAGTTCTGAAGGATGTGTGGATAGCCGAGAAAGATGGGAAATGGGAAAGGGGTTAGTTAAAGTTAAGCGGAAAGGAAGAAATGGCCTTTTAATATCCACACCAACAGATTAGTTAACTTCATCAAAGAAAATAAAATTCATCAATTGCAAATCGTGCCCCACAATAATGTATTCATTATCAGTAAATAATTTGGATTGAAAAAGCCCAATGTACTAGAAAATTAAATACTGATTTTAATTTTATTCCAAAAAGCTCAGAATGGCGGGACTTTGACAGCCTTGTTGCTGACGTAACAGGTACATAATTTATGTTGCGAGGCAGAGGGAATATTCGTCTCCTGGACTTAACATTGTATTTAGAGTCTCTGAGCTTTAGTAAATTTTTAGTTATAATCACCTATGAAAATTATCAATGCTCGGAAGTGCTCCTTCGTTAAGTATGATGTTAACAGCCGTTTGATAGGCTCCTACTCTTCCTGCACGTGGAATCCTCTGCTACTGCGATGCGGCATGTGAACTTGGCACAACCAAGGGGCAAGTTGACCCATGCTTAGCAAAATGAATACTAACAGTTTTAAAATAAATAATCTGAATAACTAGTCTTAAGCATGTAAATAACAGTAAAATATAATAGATTAATTGAATTAATGTCACTCATATACTTTTTAGTAATCTTTCACCTGCTTGTACCGTCCGATGAGAAGCGTCCGCAGCACCACCTAACGGCAGATATAGGAAAAATTGTAGGTACCTTTTACGTCACACGTATGTAATAGTTTGCCGTCGCGTTTTCGCACCGTTGAACATTTTTAGTTTTTAAATGACAAGGAAAACTACTTAACGGCATTTGAAAATCGAAAGACTTTTCAGATGTATTCCAGAGGTTGTAAACTTCTGATAAAGACAATAAAAAATACTCTATTCATAATACTTTTCAGTGAAATCGCAATACCAATTATAAGGCTGATGTTATTCATATAGAAAATATGAAAAATTCTTATAAGATTCCGAGGTTTGAGAATAACATAACACGAAGTGTTATTCGCTGTGAGCATTGTTTCCCTTAATTTTAAATTCACATTTTTACTATCAATTTGCTTGCTTACTTAATACTGCCTCGAGTGATTATAATCATCGTGCTCGGATTATGGGTAAGTCTCTTTCGATGGTCGCCTAGGAAAATGGTCGTGCCCGGGAGATAATGCCTCAAGTACCCTAGTAAATATTTTTCATGAAATATTAATACAATTTCCTGATTCTGAAAATCCATGGATTAGAAGAAAATATTGCACAAAAAATAAAAATGTTTTATTGCAGATTTGCGAGATACTAGACTTAAGATCCATATCAGAAATCATTCAGAAAAATAGGCGGGATAAAGATAATTAAGTCGTGAACTTAAACCAATGCAAAGGAAAGCTGCAGGTTTAGGAGCTGCTGAGAAAACAATTGTCAGAGCACCAAGTTATTCTGGATAAGATAGTTACCGTTATTTTATTACGGCTGTTGGCAAAACCACCGAGACGAATTAAGATGAAAATATACTTTGAAGGACCTTAATATGAGAAATCATTTTTATCACCTTCTATTTGAGATCACAACGATAGAGAATTCTCGAAACTTTGAGCCCAATCTAGTCATTCCAAGTTTCGAATACTACTTATGCTCATTCTCATTCATGCACTTCTCATAGTATTCCCGTCGGTAAATACCTCAACGGCTAGTTCCCTCATACCGCCTGCGATGCGTCTTTTGCGTGGCTTGCGGGGTGCGAGTCAGAGAAAGAACACTGTTGCAAATATCTGGTATCGATATGCACCGAACGTTCTGCTTATTTCCGTTTGGATTCTATTTCTGTAAGCTACGTGAGTACGCAAAAGTGACATTGCAAAATTCTAAACTCCAGAATTATCTTGACTAACTGCCAATTCAACAGTCATGGGAATCGAGTACGTTTGGTGGCTGGAGTACTAGGCCACCATCTTGAGGGACCTTGTTTGAATCTCGGCTTTAGCAGTTTTTTTCGTAGGTATACCGGTCCCTAATTGAGTGCTGTGTGGAGAGCACTTCAAGCTCAGCACTCCATCCGTCGGATGAGCCGTTAAACCGTGGACTCCTTGGTTAGAGTAGGCTGATTCCGGGAAAAACCGTGTCCGATTATTGCAATAGCAGACGCTCAATCTGGGTAAGGAGGTAGAGGCTGGACTTCTCGTCAATGGTTTCAAGTCTGTCCTCGCAGATACAGGCGCTTCGGAGCGGGTGGAAAGGCACAACGATGGGGATGGAGGGTGAGGAGAACGAGTGGAGATAAACTCGGTGCCGGCATCAGCCTGCTCTAGAAGTAAGGGCAGTCTGTCGGATTGGACGTTAAGCTGTGGTTACTAGTATCGTATTAAAATGTGATGATGAAATAGGCAAGAAATGGTGATGGTTATCAGATTCCAGATTCCATAAAAAGTTTAACAGCACAGCATCTGCAATGTAGAAGTTATTATTTGGAGGCGAACTTCAACTAAGGTCATTAGCGCCATTAAGAATTGGTGGGTGTTTGGGAGGAGAGGGGGATTTCGGTGGTGGAGGAAGGGTGGAGTAAAATGTGGCGTCGACATTCGCCTACTCTTAACAGAAGGTGCCAAGAGGACAACAGGTTAACGTCTCATCCGACGGACGGAGTACTGAACTCGAAGTGCTCTCCACAAAGAACTCTTGGACTCAAGTAGGGGGTGTTATACCGATGAAAAACATCTGCCACTGCTGAAATCCGAACCTGGGCCCTCGAGGAGGGAGATCAGTACTCTAACCACTACACCAAAGCTTGTCGTACTATTACTTCTCCTTCAGTACTCAAATTCATCGCGACGAGTACGAAGACACGCTAATTTGTCCATTGGCCTAAAGCTATTTCATGCACGATAAATACGAAGAAATACTCATTTTCACATGCCATTTATTTTTTGGTATCACTAGAAAACCTGTCGCAGTGCAGCATGCGCCGAGTGAACGCTCCTTATTTACAAGAGCTTTCATAAGGAAAGGACGATGGTTTCTTGGTCGAAGCTGTGATACCCGAAATCGTTAATGATAATATTATTTTCTTCAGCACGCTATTAATCCGTAATCATTGACGTCACCAAATCTGATCTTTACGCCATCGTCCTCTCATACATGAACGATTTCCTATTTTGACAACGCTGACTGGGAAAACTGCGTAGAAGCCGAGTTAGAGGCGGCCATATTGCATCGTTATCATATCATATATGACATCGTATTTGAACTTATTTACGCATTGTACAACGTAAGTAAGGTACGAGGTTTACAATTACAAGGAATTTATAATTTATTTTTGAGACGTTATTATTCTTTTCTCGGCCACTTGAATGAAATATCTTCTTCTGAGATTTTGTTGCTTGTGTTAATGTTGTTAAGCTCAATATATAGAATAACTGGTTCTTTAACCTATTATCTCAGTTTTTTATTCTATCATAATGTATATCTGGATTGTTATTCTCAAAATTACGAATAAAATATCTTGCGTAAATAAAACGTAATAACGCAGGAAATTATCATTTGTTTCTCTGTTATACAATTCCTTTTTATTACATATGTACATGTCTCTGAAATATATAACTTCGCACGAAAAATGTCCATAATTGCAGTAACAAAAGACCACCAATGTTTCGATGATTTCAATTTTCTAGGCTTCACCATGACAAATAATATTTTTGCGTTAACCGAAGGTAAATTATTCATGATTTAAATAATACACCTTCGTAAATTTGTAATTATATTATTGAATGTATGAATATTATATATGAATATGTATTAATATTATATATGAATGTATGAATATTATTGAATATTGTTATTGTATGATTATATGGTTTTGTATGTGTATATGCACGTACGTGCCTATGTTGTAGCAAGTATAGTTTACAGGTTCATTATTCATTTCACGATTAATACTGTTGTTTTTTGCTCTGTATTGTATTTAGCCCTGAAGATGCTTATTGCTTTATCGAAACGTTGGTAACGGAACTCCAAGCGTATGCTGAACAAAATTCAGATCAAATATGTTGACCTCATTCAGAGCTCATCAGATCTGCACCAACGTCTAGGAATCTGGGTTTCCGGATGCGCTATGGACTCTGACCGCTACTTGTTGGTGATTTTCCATAAATCGACGCGGAAAGAACCTGAATTGATATATACTTATGGAATCAAAGGTTAATTATAGATCCATGATTAGGGCATTTGCATCATGCACGGGTATGGGCATCGGTGGATGAATGGCTGTCTTTATCAGATGCAGTGCTTTTGATAACATACGCCCACTCGTTTGATTTAGCATATTGAAGTGGAAACATAGCTCTACTACCTCTACATATATGTTCCTTGATTGATATCTGTGGCAAAAATTAAATTTTAGCTCTATGCTCATTTCGTCCCAATCAAATACATCGTGAAAATGGATCTTTAACGTCGACACAGGACACTATGAACACTATGCGTTTGCACCTTTCGAATTCAGCCCCGCAGCCTACTTTCATTGGTGTAACGATGCTATAACGCATTTTTCCTGTCGAAAGCATGTGTAATATTCTTTAATTCCTTTTGAAAAAAATATAATTTTCAGTTTCTATTTCATGAATTAGCGATGATTCGTACTGTTATCAATAATTGTCGAATTAACTATCGAGTAGCCCATCTTTTAATGTTTGCTTAGGATTCCATTATCATCCAGTTCTTACCCTCCCAATAAAAATATCACAAAAAAGGGATCTTTTCAGACTTTTTCCCTATCGTGAATCGTGAAAAAGAGTATCTAGACAGTCAGTTTACGGTTTCTGGACAGATATAGGGCAGTCAAGTTTTCATGCGGCGCCGAGATTGCGCAGGACATGCTCGGTGATTATTATTTATCCCCTGCCACACACCCTAAAGGTGGCTTATATGGTTCTCAGTCGATATAGATGTGTCAAGAAGGTTAGAATGTAGTGGAAGATACATTGGCATAATAGTCTATGGGTAACAATGAGTGGGATTACTAGGTAGGAATTAGGCCCCAACTACTCCGTACATATATGCATTCCATTCCATGCAGCTCTAATGGAGACTGTATGTGTATAAAACGTAAATAACGAAGAAATATTCTCATCCCGAGAGCCCGGGTTCAATACCCGGCAGGGGCGGATTTTTCAGTGGCAAACCGGTCACTACTTGAGTGCCTAGTGGAGGGCATTTCAGGTTCAGTACTCCGTCCGTCGGATGGGACGTTAAGCCGTGGTCCCCTTGGCGCCTGTCGTTAAGAGTAGGCTAATTCCGACGCCGGGTTTCTCTCGACCCTTCCTCCATTCCCTTCAGTCCTACCATAACCCAGCTATCCACCTACCCTAAAATGGCGCAAATGACCTCAGCTGTCGGTCGCCTCCCCTGAATAACTAACTACCAAAGAAATCATTCCCAAATTTCGCCACAGCGGCGTCAGTTTCTTCCTAAAGCTGTTGAAGGGAGGTATCAATGCATTTGATTCCCCCATAAGTCGATTTTATTACTAAAATAGATTCTTAAACCTATTTAAACTACATATTTGGCCCTTGTTTGCGTGTACCCTTCTCCACTGTGTGTTGACCAATATTTAACATGCATTCGGGATCTTTTTCAGTGCATCAGATCGGGATCATTTTCAATTCATCTTAATTTTTCACTGCCTTAATTTTTTCCCTGTCAACCTCATCATATAATCACAACACAGATTTACAAGACAGAGTGAAAGGCAGTACATTTTACCGCGTACAAAAAACAACTTCACCCGTGAGTATCACGTAGCAAGCCCGCATGTCTGTGCTTGTCAATATGGCCACTGGATTCTTAAATCAGTTACGATGCCTCATCAATTTGATTCTAATCTCCTGAAGATATGTACAATTTTTTCACCCCAACCGATTACTACTCCTTATGATATATCACAACCTATACCCTACCTGGTGTAACTGAACATTAAGGGAGGGAATTTTAGAATATAAAAAAATTATTTACCTAACTACTACGAAGGTAATATATTACCGTATAACTTAGCTTTATTCAAAGCCTAATCCTAAGGCAGGAACAAAATTTATGCTTGAGGTGGGGTTCAAACCCGGGGCCATGGGTGTGTAAGGCCGCTGTGTTACTGACCTAAATGCTGTCGAGACCTAAATGAGTCGAGAGCTGCTGAGAACAAAACCGCCTCCTCCCGGATAAGAGCCCACGTCCTAAAAAATCACCCAGCGAAGGTATCCGATGTACATAGTAGCACTTCAGTCCTTTCCCACATGTTTTAGCACATTTCGCGGGGAAAGACCCATGAAATGCTTCAGATCACGCGACAGAATGCAGTAGTCCCGTCGTCGCCCAAAGGTCAGATATTTGCGTCCTTGGTACTATTCGTCATCAATTCAGCATCGCTGGGAGATCTTCCATGGAGAGCAAATTCTTGACCCCGTTGAACATGGTCATGAAATCGTTAAACCAACGCCATATCAGTGGCTTGGCGTTCATGTAAGCGATAGCCAATCGACACTTCGTTGATTTATGTGCCAACCAAATGCCATTCCTTGATTGCGTGTCCATATCTTGACTATACATGACGCAGGATGTGTGGAGAAAGTGATGCATTTTATTCCTAGACATAATCTCCGACTGCATCGCGGACCCACGAGCCCACTCTTTGCTTAGAATGAAATAAGATCGTGAGAAATAAAAAATCGTTCTTTAAGCCTCTAAACGGAGTGATCACCGACATAAGGTCATAATGAAACGATGATTGCCGCGGAAATTTCTATCGTTTCATTAAGCTTCACCGATGGGTCATAAGCTACCTATGCGTGAGGATTAAGAATTCAGATGACCATTGGCAATGGCCTGAGTAAAAATTGTTGAGCACCATTCAGGAAGTTTATCATGCGGCAAAAATGGCAACATAAGATATTCCACTCGACTTAAAATGGATCGATTTCCTATTAGTGCGGCGAAAAAAATATCAATAACGAGTGATCCACTTTTTTATGTTGAATTATCATTGCAGTATGGTGAATGTACATACATCTGATGCGTTTTAATAGTTATTTAGCTTTTAGAAATTGTGCGACGATGTCGGAAGTCGTATGAGCTACCAGCTACCAGAAAAGATCGAACTGGAAAGCGTATTTAGGAGTGGTGAAAATCATTTAAGTCCACTACGGAAGTTTCGGTTTCGAAAGCCTCTGATTGGCAATAATTATCCGAGGCTCAAATCACCGATGGTGATGCTGTTGGAGCCTATTTTATTTTCCAAGATGGTCACTAGAATGATGCTAACGCTTGAGATTCACACAAGTCACATACAACGGTAATAGCGAACTCCTACTAAGAGTACGAACGTGAGCTGCTACTGTTCCAAGACGAATGAACAACAATTTCGCCTTCACTAATGCCAGAGCGGCCGTTGCACAGTATTTTCATTTTCATATCATTTCTGGAGTGAATCAACACTCATTAACGCAGGCGAAAATGAGTGGCCGGCTAGATTTTTTTTCGCAGAAATTGTGATGTACGCAGACACCACGATTCACAAAGTGTTTCGAAAGGGAAATGTGTATTTCACGCTGGTCTAGTAGTTACAATGGGGTCCTGGGAAAAGAGTAAGCGGATTGTGTCGGTGACGATTCTCAAATTAGGGATCTTACTTTCTAACTCCATCATCATCACTAAGATTGGATTGATGCAGCTCAAATCTCCATTCTTGCATCGGCTCTCCTCTACATATTCACATAATTATTCTCTATGCGAGACCTTCCTTTACCAGTGCCACGTACTTTACCCCTCGAATGTCTTGTCAGGCCCTCATGTCTTAATATTCTTCCATTAAATATTGTCATCCATTTTGACATTCAGTATGATGCGCCGCGTCCTGTCTACTGATCCGTAAAACTTTCGCGGACGAAGTGAAGCATTGTGGTTTCTCAGTTTCATATAAGAAGCCTCCATATGACCACGAGTAAAATTACTTTGTAGTCCTTCGCATTAATGTTTCAATTGCATTTCCCCTGTACTCAGACTTTTAGGTTCCATTGTAAATGAATTATAAATGAATGAGACAACGGAGTATATTTTAGGCTTCACTTCGCGCAAGAATTGAATATGTTTATTAAGAATAGACAATCGTAATTTTCTACTGATAATTTATCGGTACGACGCGTTTTACCGTTTAAAGGCATCTTAAAGTAAAAAGGTGCAAAAAAATACTTCATCCGAAAGCGAAATTAATGGAGAATTGGTTCAGTTCGTCCGCAATGGTTTTACGGATCAGTAAACAGGATAATTAATTACGTTTCGCCCGAGACCGAGTGGCATTTTGCCCGGAGGTTAGTGTCTCATGAAGCTTTTAAAATATATTGCTCATTGCTTAAGTTTACACTGAGATAAGGTCAATTGTTAACGCCGGCAAGGTTCAATATATGTTCGAAAAGTATGGAATATCGCTGGTTTTAGTTAATAATGGAGTGACACTTCATTATAGCCTCATGATCAATTTGCTTTCTCCAATACTGAATTATAGCTTATGCGCTTTTTTCATGCAAGTGCTGAATATTTGTGTAAAATTTTCGTAGGTTATAGAGTGAAACGAAGGATATTTTTATAGGATAACTTTAGTTTTACTAGTAACTCCTAATCAAGTTATTACTTGATGACAAAGATTTACTTCGGTGGCACTTACTGATGTCTTACTGGTACGCCGGTGGGTATTTATTCAAATCCATATCATGAAAGTTAATCAGCAATGATACCGTCGCGGGTATCACAAAAATATCATGACTTCCTATGATTGTTCTAAACATATTAATTCGTTCTTGTGTGCATTATTGAAAGACATATAAAAGTATTACTTGACGATATTACAGAATTAAGCACTTTTCGTCATAGTAGTTCAGATATAGGTTGCTGGGACATTTTTAAATGCCAAACTCTGTTGCAAACGATCACAGACCGAAGTGACCGCAAAGAAAATGCTATAATTCTATTGGATCTTTGCGCAAACTGTGCACCACATCATCTGCAAGGGAATACTACTTTGAAGCAAATTAGTAAAGTCCAAAATTTAATTGTAATGGAAATTGACAATTCCATTACCCGTGAATCTCATGGACTGTCACTTCATCCTCTTCATCAAATGTATAGCACAGCTGATGTTCCTTATCATTTTACTTCATTCATTCTGTTTGCAAGTAGGTGAGACTGTTTAATCCACTTCTGAAGAGAGGATCAAAATTTTTGGCACATAATAATGCACATCCAAAAAATTATGCATTAAAAATCTGTACTGCACAACTTGGCTCATTGCATTCATTTCAAAATTCCACAATTATTTATGAATAACAAAACTTAATGTGATCTTTAGGATACCAACATTTGATAACTAGAGCACTATAAATAATTATTCCAGTTTACTGCATGAACTATATCCATCATCAGGTATCTGAGTATGTACAGTGTACTCAATGACCCAAACGTGCAGCATACTTATGGCGATTAGTTATACACTGTGTAGAGCAGAGTGAGACAGACAAGTCATCATTACCAAAAATCCTGTGGAAAATTATTGCTACCATTATCTTCAAGTTGAGAACAACCCCAGGGCAAAAGGAAAAGGTAAATACTTCAGTCAGTTTTATACACATAAGTCAGTTACAGATACATTAGAAGCAAATTAATTTCAGTCAACATAAACAAGAACCAGCAAAAAAAGTCAATAATATTCCTACTACATGCTTCCCTAGAAACACGAATATGAAATTTATATTCCCAAGATCCAAATGTGAGGCAATACGGCATGTCCACCCCTGTTTCCATAGAGGTGCCAGTTTTAGAGGGCAGGTGGGATAGTAGCTCTCGGACGAAACGCTACGCGGCCAGGTAGCCAACGGAACCCTAAGATGCCTGTTCATGGAATTCGGACGAAATGCTACGACACATTTGAGCAAGACAATGCTCAACCGTGCTTAACGGAAAGTTTAAGGAATAACATCGCCTTTATTTCCATGCTAGCATCACCTCTGTCATTTCAGGCTTGACTTCGTGGAAGAATTGAATATTCATAATAAAAATAGATTTTCTTCAGTAGTAAGTATATCTCTGTAATTTATTGTATATTTTTGTCCGGAAATGCCGTGAATTGGTAAAGTGCGTCGTATAAATAAATCTGTAAAAAAGTATGGTAATCTATTTTCAGTATGGATTTTGCATTTATCTTGGTTTTCTAACTTAATGGCTCATTTGATTTCTTATTTTCATGCAACAGAGTTTCCTTTCTTCAGTTTTCTCATTCTTCAATGTTTTTCTCTCTTCAATTAGGTAGTCATAAGACTTTTTACTGACAATGTTCCTTCTCCGAAGGGTTACTTTTGTGACTTTCCCATTTTTATATTTCACATCTCTCTTCCTCTGTGTTCGCAAATGTCCCTAGAAAGACCGATCTATGTCAGATATTTTTCAATATTATACTTGCTATATGTTCTCTGTGGTTTTATTCAATTTCTTGAGTTTCAGATGGAATTTCGTCATTGATAAGTTGTGCTCAATGTCGATATCTGTACCCCGGGTAGCTTTTTTAGTGCTTTCCCTGATTCCTGAATCTCTGCTTCATTAAAATGTATTGTTTTAAGTCGTCTTCTGCCTGCAGGCATTTTACAAATGTAACTTTTTTGTTTTGTTTTTAATACAATGGTATTGCCACTTCTAGCTTGTGTTTTTGAAAATTTCCAGTTAATTTCCCCTCTCATGAGTAGAAATTTACACTCAATTAAAGAAGGTGCCTGAAGGGTCTCTAATTGAGTGGCCCCTTTACGGGAAGAATTGGTTACTTGTTATACCGACGTTCACTTCCTAAGATAATAAAATAAATATAAGTTAGAAGCACGTAAACTGGATGGGAATTTACTCTTGATCACCTACATCTTGTCTCTCTAGATTTATACGGATAAAAGTTGCAGTTTAGGATTATAAAACTGGACGTTTGTTTCTCAAGATTGATGCTGACCCAAAATGATTTCACGATGTAAATTAATAGGGGAGAAATTTAAATAGCATTACTTGATATGTTATTCGTTTATCTGTTGGAGAGGCTTCTCGCAGCCGCCAAGGGAGCGTTCTTTCACGATGCCACTGTTACGACGATTGATGGGGCTCTTAAGAATCTTGAGGATAATAGTATAGGTTCAGAATTTATCAGAGCAGCACAAATAACGATTCGGAGTGCCGTACGAATGTAATCTTTTAGCCAGAGTAGTTCCTAGTTGAAGACTGACCTTAAACCTCCTAGTCTAACACCAATGGCTTCTCTCGAGGCTGTGGACATGCACGAAGTAGGTACTTAGGTACTCTCCTAGCATTCCCTCTCGTACAGGCTGCACGCTTCTCTTCCGGGTATGAGTTGTTGCTCATTCAAAAGAGATAAAGGCATCAATCAGCTGCGAATGATGGAAGATCTTTGGCTTTTGATGATAACGGTGACCCCTAATGGCTCGCAAATACAGAGTGGGTGCTAGCGAACTGCGGTATTATGTAGGGCATGTTTAAAATGCACTTCCATGTAGGCGCTGACCATAGAATTATTTACACCTACACAAATCCCTGCGAGCCACCGCGAGGGTACGTGGCAGGGGGTGAAGGTCACCAAATATGCACTGCTGACGTGCAACTACATTTGAGGTATAACGACACTAAGACTATCGCGCATTCGTCGTATCAGGCATCACATCATATTTTCGTTCGCCACAACGTGATGCTATTCATATTGCGGAGGTGAGTGTACAAAAAAGAATACCAACTAGTGCTAATGACACAAAAATTACTAGATTGGAGGTAGCATTGGAAGCACGCGACCCAGTTTCTTATGTATGAGTAAAAATGAGCTCATTTTTATGACTGCACATTAAAGCTGATGCATAGTATTTTGCGTGAAAAACTGTTAGTTCTATTATTACAGATTGTGGTGCTCTGCCGGCCTGAGTTCGGTTTCAAGGTTCCTTTTTCAATCGTTTTGCCACTATTACTCTCTACACATCTTCCTCTCCTAAACTTACTGTCCCCTTTTGTTCAGCATACTATCAAGTTTCCTCTTATCTCATTAAAAATACCTCTCATTTTCCCCCATCTTCTTTATCTCCCCATCTACATGACAGCCTTCATTATACTATTGCCTTTAACTGCTTGGCCCATCCATCTACTCTGTCTCCTCTTAGTTTCTTCCAGCGACATACATACGTCATCATTTGCCTCAATTTTCGTCCAGCATAATTTTTAGATTCTTCTCCAGATCCATGCCTCAAAGCCCTCCTCTCTTTCTCACCTTCCATTCCCAAGGTCTATGGTAAGAGTGCGCCAAATATATTCATTATCAGGTATTTGAGTACCCAATTACATGAATATCCGACGAATATATGAGTACGCTGATGAGTACATGGATACCTCGACGAGTGGATGAGTACGCGAATGAATACAAGGACGAATACCTAAGCGCCTCAGCGAATACTTGATACTTTATTAAATACTGGGAATTATTTCCTCCTTCTAAAATGTCTCCAAGTAATTGGATTTCTTCTTTGCTACATTACTCCTTAATACTTCCAAGGCATGCCTTTGGGCACCATTTATTGAATGACTTCCCCCATGTTTGACTCAATAAAAAATTAATCTTTCTGCATTCTTTTTCCGATTTAATTTCTTATTCATAATTACACAGCACCTCTTCTTGTTTGCGGCATTGGGTGAAAACTGTTTCCTGAAAAAATCTGGCCTTTGCTCCTAGATTTACTTGCACTTGCTACTCCGGCGCGGAAGAAACGATAGCGAATATAAGCATCTGCTCATGCGTAACGTCCTGCAAACCTCACAAAGAACACGGAAGAAAGAAGATTTCCGCATTTCGTGCCCATTTGGAAACGTCCTCGTATTTTCAGTTAAAGTGGTCAAATAGTCATCCCGAAAACTTCCCATTCATCTGGTTCCTTATGGATTCAAGGCTATAAGGCTAGCAATAGCCATGTGAAAATCCTGCGTACCCTTGCGGTGGAATGTAAACAGCAGTATACATCGAGGTGGGTATTCGGGCACTCGCCGGGGTATTCAGTCGGGTGCTGGCATTAGTAGTATTAGTAGGAGTATCCAACTAGGTATTCAAGTATTCGCTGAGGCGCTGAGGTAGTCGTCCTTGTATTCATTCACTCGCTGAGGTATTCATATACTCATCCAGGCACATGTGTATTCATTTGGGCGTTCAAATACCTATGAGTAAATACGTTTGGCGCACTCCTAGTCTATGGTACGTAACCATACAGCACCACGCTTGATTTTAATTTTTTTTCAAACATTCTTTTTTATATCTTTGCCAAGTATTATAATCATTATATCTACCCCATTAATAGATTGTATTACCCCTCATTCACGGGAGCGACTCTTTTAAAATTTGGGTATTATCTCCTCCATCTAAAATGCCGCCAAGTAACTGTATCACTTCTTTGTTCCATCGCTCCTTGATTTCTCCATTACCCACCGTCCCTATCGCTTTCCCATCATTTGAAAGTAAGTGGCTCCTCCTTACTTTCCTTTACTTTTTCGATTCCTGTTTCCTCACTCATAATTTATTCCCCAAATACGTGCCAACAAAACATTAAATGGCTTCTTTGTAGTGCCGAAATAAAACCGAAATTAAAATAAAAGCTCGTAAACATTATTTTAAATGGCTATGAATGTAAAGAGCCGCGTTAGAACATGAAAAAAATCCAGCTTATCAGTAATCTTCCAATAAAACTTGCGATAACCACATCAAGCTAACTAGTCCATAATTTTATGCTTGTGAGGAAGGGCGCTTGACTACGGTATGAACAAAAGCACGGGTTGGGCTGAAGTTCCAAGTGTTCAGTTATTCAATGTGGTAGAGAAAGTTTTCGGCCACATTCAAGACCCAAGGTCACGTCTTAATAATGACGGCAATGCATTTGACATTATTTGGCTTCTGGCTCTTTACTAACATTCGCTCTAAAAATATTTATTGGTATCTTAACATTCAATCATAGCCAAAACGAATTTCCCTCATATCTTTCGCTTTTAGTCCATCATCTCACAAGACGCCATAGGTGAAAGAAGGAAGAAATCTTCTACCTTGGAAAAGCCCTGAGAAGGCAACACATTTAGGTTCTACGTTTCGGAAATTTTACGCCTAAATTTATGGCTACGGGTAAAACAATTAGAGACGACCAAATAATGGGTCCATATGCACCATTAAAGGTTGCTGGAATCCGTAATTAAAGATTATTTGGAAACGGATATAGGTTGGAAGCAAACTCGACGTTTGTGTCAGCGTGCACCTAACAGATCGCGCCAGGGAACCTTAATGTCACAACAAGGGGAGGGATTACTACAACTTTATCTCATCTCCACTTCGTACCATAGTAGAGATAGTGATATCAGCACGCAATGATAAGCAACTACAGAAAGTATCAACTAGGAATGGTAAGCTATTACTGTAACCACCACACCAAGATGGTCATACAATTGATGGCAGATTGCTACTTTTGAACATAGTCGTGTGGAAGTGTGGCAATTTTCTTGAATAACTCTTGGACCATACTTTTTCTCATATACGATTTGTATTACCATCACACTTGGAGCAATCAGCTTTAAAACCGTAACTGATAAATCCTGTTTCATGAGGTGACGACAGAAACGCATTTTTACGCTCTTCGGAAACAAAAAGTATAATTTCTTACGAATCGACCTTTTGTCGCTTGAATACTTTTGCGTCGTTAGTAATCATGATTTCATGCATGATTTGATGGACTAAGACGTTGGAAAGGGCTGAGAATGTATGCATATAAACAGAATAGCTCTCTGTTACTCGGTGAATAGCTCTCTGGTACTCAACTGGATGACATTTTGAAGCATATTCAACGCTTCTATGGACGACTCATCCATCGTAATGAGTGACAAATATCACGAATAAAATTCTTGAAATTTCTCACATTTACGTACGTTTCGGAGAAGTGTTGATTTCACATAACCATCAACACTTACATGAATTGTATGCATGCCATGTTGAAGCCAAAATAGTCACCCTTAACAATGATGTAAAGCATCGGAAATTTGCAACGGCAGGCGATCGACAGCTTAGGTTATTTGCGCCATTACCCACCACAATAAGTGAAAAATTGGATAATGGCAGGACATATTCAGGGAGCGGAGGAAGGGTGGAGAGAAACGTGGGGTCAGAACTCGTTTACTCTCAGTGAAAGGCGCCAAGGGATCCACGGCATAACGTCCCATCTGAAGGACGGAGTACTGAACTCAATGTGCCCTCAACACAACACTCGAATGGGGACCGATATGCCAATGTAAGATCTGCCGCAGCTGATATTTGAACCCGGGAACCGTCGAGACTTGAACCACGGACTCTTGGTTTATATTAATAATCCCTAACTCTAACCAACCAACATTCTTAATAGTAAAAACGACCAAAGTTGTAGGTCACCTACCCAAAGAGATTCTACCACCTTGAACAGATTTGATAGAGACGCACCAAATGTGGAAATTATTGTATTACGATTTTGTATATTTATTTTCTCTATTAAATCATTTCAAGCGTGGAATACCACACATTTACCAAAAGAACGTTTGATTGACTACAACCGTTACTTGAATAGTTTATTGGTTTCTCGAAGCCAATGATGCATGTCACAATTTGAGCATGGAAAAAAAACCGTTGCTCTCTCATTTGTCACCCATTCAATGGAATCCATTTATTTCTCGGTTTCTGAGGCTAGTAGTTGTTTGATAAATCATTCCGTTTGAGAGACGGCAAAGATCCTCTGTCACCCTCGCCTAGCTATACATTCGCTTCATTTTCCTTTTTTCGTGGATGCTGAAGAATTGTTAGTAATTGTAATTTTTCAGTGTCGAACGGAAGCTCATATCATTCGTGGTATTCCGAAAAGGTGGGAAATGGGATTTGGAAAGGAACTTTTCAGGGAGCGGAGGAAGGGTGGACCTAAATCCGGCGTAGATATTAGGCCTCTCTCCAATTACATCTACATATTGGCCTACTAACCGCCACAAGTGTGTGGCAACGGTTGATTAGTTGATGTTTTTGGCAAAAAAGCCATTATCCGCACTCTGAAGGAAAGGCGACATTTTTTATCGCCCCATTCCACGGATGGAGTACTTCGCTCTCCACACAATGAAAAATTTATACCCCAACCGAAATTTGAACCTAGAACTGAGAAAAGCAGTGCCCTAAACACCGCACCAACCCGATCCGGATACTTAAGAGAATAATTTTATCTCATTGTGAGGAATTGGAAAATGCCTGAAAATGGGGAACTCAAAAGTTGATAAAGGATATTTTCTGAATCTGGGAAGGGGATTGAAAGACTTTCCTTTGCTTAACGCCATTTTCTTCGCTTTTATTTCAGGATTCCTGCCCACGCCGAAATGGACCACCTCCTGAGAGTGTGCATCTTTTTTATCGCCAACTCCTGTTCTACTAGTGCATTTCTCTGAACACCATGAAATAGTCAAATGGTGAGTTTCCTATCTTATATTCATCAATGTCATGGATGTTATTCCTTGATTGTTATTGCAACTACATGCGTGCTCACGACCCGTGAGCACCAATCACAGAGCTGGGCCAGGATGCGCAAAACTTGTAATAAGGTCTACCTAGTCAAAAAAGTTCTATATCACATGTTTGTAACATGTGGGTGTATATAAATAATCTATGTGATGAAATACAGACAAACTAAGAGGCATTTTTGAGAGAGGAATGAAATATATCTACTGAGTATTCTGCCAGACACAATAATGATGAGATGAGGGGAATCTTTACGGCATTTGTACAGTGATGCATGCTAAATTTTGTGGATAGGTAGGCATATAGAATCTGTACATTAGGGAATAATTTATCAGGTAAACGACTCAGGTTCGCGGAATTCTCAAGACGTGCTTAAACTGCCAAATGAGACAGATCATTTTCGATATATTTTTCAGACTCAGTCAACATTTCAGCCTTTGGAATAACAATGAATACCGTCAGATGTTGAACAGGATTTGTGGCTCTAAAAAGAATAACGTGACCACCTCTAACAGCTAACGCAGGTATTCGAGGTACTTATTCCAATTTGTTCTTCAAAACTACATAATACGAATAAAATGCTCTTTAATAGTTGACTTGGGTTATGATGGACCTAAATTTCCTTATTTGTCACCGTTTAATTCTCTATCCTGGGAAAGAATTCAAAGAGGGAAGTAGAATTCCCCTTCCGGAGGCATGCTGAATCCTATCTTTTAAGTTTCACATTGTTTGCCCATAATATATGGCGGAGTGATCGTCATATTTTAAATAAAGAGACCAACACCTATGTATTTTTCCACTTAAATTTATTTGGCACTGAATTGATATTTTAATTGGTAAACTCCATTTCAAACCATTATTTCAACCCAGTCTTTCGCGAGGCTAAATACATTTCTCAGGTTGGAGCTATTATAATAAGCACCAAAGCATCCATGCCTGAATACAATTTAGCTTTTTGCAATACGTCGAGCAATGGAAGGACACCCAACCCTAGACCAGAATTCCCCTCCCCTGGCCACTTAATCCTCCCTCTCTGACCCCTCTCCCCCGGGGAAATACTATTTAAACCCTTCTTCCGAGGTATATTGTACCTACTTGATGATGTCCATCCTCGACGAAACCCGGGTCGTATTTCAGACTCAGTCAATATTTCTGCCTTTGGAATGACAATGAATACCGTCAGATTTTGAACAGGATTTGTGGCTCTAAAAAGAATAACGTGACCACCTCTAACAGCTAACGCAGGTATTCAAGGCACTTATTCCAATTTGTTCTTCAAAACGACATAATACGAATAAAATGCTCTTTAATAACTGTACGAAGAGAGGTAGGCATTGTACCTCTCAGTCTCATTGATACAATGATATTGAGAAGTTAATTATTATGTAGTGGCGTTCAGTCGCTGAGGCAACTTGATCCATTAAAATACTTATATATGTACTTTTTTCTCTCGGATTTGAGCTTTAAGCCACCGAGTGCGTCCATCGGGTTGCAAAGGGTGAGTCGATCTGTAGATATAGAGTTTGAAGCTAAAAAAATAAGCATAGTGGGCACTAAACGCGGCCATTGGAGGTTTTATTGGTCTCTCTTTGGCTAAGGTAGGCTTTTCAAAGTATACAAATACCTATGAAGATACCATGATCTGATGACGGGAGTTCACCAACATTTACAAACCCATCACCCAAAGGAGAAGGCAGCAGCTCTTCTGCATATGGGTTGAAGGTGGAGAACACGGTAGTACATCGACAGTAATTTCATTACGGGCGGTAACATGTACTTTGACGGATAGAGGACAGCGATGACAACGGGAAATTACCACATTATAATCCAGAGGAGTAGCACCTGCTCCACTATTTTCCTTTGTTAAGACGTGATGGAACCCTCTCGAGAATAATATTCCAGGGATAAAATAGTCCCCCATTCGGATATGCGGGTGGGGACTTCTCGAGAGAGTATACCAGTCAAATGTGATAAAAAATTTAGGCAGGGACATGGAACGCTAGGTCACTTAGGACCTGTGGAAGAAAGTTGAAAGCGGGCAAAAGGAATCCGCTGAATAAGTTTTTGGGTGAAGAAATGCTATCAAGAAGAAGCCATGGATCGCGGAAGAAGCCTTAGACCTAATTGAAGGAAGAAGAAAGTACAAAAATGCGGAAGCGGTTCTATAATATTCTGCTACAAAAGAGTAAGGCATTTAATAAATCGTAAAGCAAGATAAAGAAGAAATGTGGATGGAAGATTTAACCGTAACTGCACAGCACGACTTTTCACTCGGAAACATGGAAGTAGCCAAAGAATGGCGAGGAACCACTTCAAGAGGCTCAAGTTGCGATGTCAAGACGGACAAGAAGAGTGACCTTTTTGATTGAAAATGGAGATGAAGTGGAGGGATGGAAGGAATACATGGAACAGTCGTACAATGTACAATGGATGAAATCTTACTGCGAAAGTGATTGGAAAGGTGGAAGGAAAACGTGCGGAAAACATGCAACGCCAGTAATCTCAGTTCGAAGTTAATCGGAGCGGAATATTACGTCGAGAAATATGATCTGGGGAAACTCAATCTTGAGATCAGGATTCTATGGAGCAATACCAGCGGATGAATAGTGATTCTGGAATTGATGATGCTTTTGACGAGCTACACAAAACTTTAGGAGAAGAGACGACCTAAATGTACAATTTATCTCCGACAGGTACTCAACAGGAGAGATACCCAAGGACTTCGAAAAGAACATCATAATACCTATTCCCATAAGAAAAGTGCTTACAATTGTGGAAAATTTAGAACTAGTCTCACGGCACATGCATCGAAGATATAGACAAGGATCATCTACAAAAGAATCGAAGGAAAAGCAGAGGATTTCCTGAATGAAGACCAATCTGGACTCAGGAAGAGAAAATGTATAAGAGAAGCAATATTGGCCCTTAGGCAATTAAATTTGTGGATTTGAAGAAGTCTTTTGACAACGTAGGTTAGAATTCAGTGCTTCGAATTCTGGAAGGACTTAGTATCCTATGAAATGGCAGACGAATCATCCACAGTTTATACAAAAACCAAGTAGCTGTGATTGTTTATAGGCCCATCAGCAAAGAAGGGGGAATAAAGAAAGAAATTAGACGAGGCTGTGCACTGTTGCCCGTAATTTTCAATGTTTACATCAAGAAAGACATCAATAAAGTTTGAGAGGTCTTCAGAAGGAAAAATCCCTGCCGATGACATAGCGGTCATGGCGGGGACATAAATAGGATTAATTGAAAGAATAAATTTCAGTAATGAAGAGCAATTTGGGTTCAGAAAAAAAAGAAAGAGTATAAGAGAGACAATTTTGGCACTTAGTCTACTTATAGGGATAAAGAATGGAAAAAAAATAACCCGACGTTAGTTGAAATTGTAGATTTAGACATAGAGTAAGTTATCAAATCAGGATTCAGCTGTAGAGAAGCAAGAATAAAGAAAGACTTGAGTTGTGCCCTGTCACCCGCTCTTTTCACTACCTACATCGAGAACTTCATCAAAGAAATCAAAGAGAAGGGGTCAGGGGTTTATATCCACGGGGAGAAAATCAGCATACTTCGATTAGCCGATGACATTGTTGTTACGGCAGTGACAGAAAGAGGTTTAGAGAATACTTAGGTAAACATGGATAAGACAATGGACCCTAATCATCTGAGGATCGATGAAAATAAAACTGCTGTAATGAAATGCAGTAGAAGAGAAGAAACCAAGACTAACGTTAAACTAGGAAACTTTATAGAGAAGGTGGTGCAACTTGATCGGCCATACCTTGAGACAAAACGGTCTGATGAAGATAAGAGGGAAAAGTGAATGGAAGAATGGAAAAGACATGCCTCGGATGGTATATATGGAGCAAGAAGTGAAGGGAGTGAAAGGCAAATATTATGTAAATATGAAGAACGTAGGTGATAGGAGAATCTAGTGAAGAGTTGCGTAAAACTTATCTTAGGATTGTTGACTTGTCTATACTGTACCCAGGGAGCCTTCACAAGGGTGCATAGCAGGTGGTTGTAATTTATCAACAGTGAAGATGACAACTACGCAAATATTTCTACAGGCGCGCTGTCAAAATTAATCGGCATTATGACTTAATCATCCATTTTAAAGTGAATTGAAGTATCGGGAAATATTCGAAGACAGGTGATCGTGTCTTTTTCTCTCCCTAAAGCGCAATTAAAAAATAACAATATGGCGAGTATACGCGATTTGTAGATCCTTTATTGGATTCCTGATTCCCTGGTATAAGAACTAAAGGGGTGAGATGGAAGAAGGAAAGAAAAATATAGGAATCCCGTTCCGAAGGTGTATAAAATACCAATAATTGGCGAGGAAAACATTAATGAATGAGTAGAATGAAGCTCAGGCTTCCATAAGTTATTCATAGAGAGGTAGCCTGCACATGAATGATTATTCCGCTTTCTACCTATATTTTTCTTTATCTATCTCACATGAAGTTGCATGCTGTCTGGTTCTTCTCGCTGCTCTTACGTTTGGAACACTGCCAATTCCATTCATTATTGGAGCTCTTGAACTTTCTTTTTTTCCTCACTTAGCAGTAATACGTCCGTCATTGGAGTGGACCCTCATGCTTTTCCCATCTTTGTCGTGCTTGATGAAAATGTACTAAATTAACCTGATTTTTTTCTATCTGTGGCAGGGCAGGCTACTTCATAGGGCCTCTTGTCGTCATCGCTGCTCTTTAGCATGTACATAGCTCAAATGGTGAAGGAGGCATACAGAAGATTGATGTGGATAAAAATTGGGAGAGGACTTGTTTAGATTGGTTTAATTAGCGTTAACGTATCATTGGCGTTTTCAGCAAAGGAATGAAGTCACGATGAGAAGAATTAAAATCCGTGTAAGACGGAAAAATGACAATTAGTCATTAGAAAACTAATGAAATTACCCTGAAAAAAAAACACTGAAATGTGAAAAAAAAATCTTGAGGGTATAAATTATTTGAATTGGATTTGGACTTGGATTAAATTGAGCAATTTGAGTACTCTGGTATCTGGATGATCTAGAGTATCTGGATGATTTTGGGCGTAAGATATAGTAAAATGGGAAAATCGCGCAAACAAAAGAGGTGTTTACCAACATGAGAGAGTACTTGCTATGAACTCGCACCTAGAGTAATGATGCTAAGAAGGCTTCGTAAGACGCTGACATGATGTGTTGCATTTCACGGCTCAGCGAGCGTCACCCTTGAGAGAGAGAGGATAAGAATAGACTGAGAGCTTGTGAAATGCCGGCGTGGTGAAAATAGAGAAAGTGCGTCGGACGAACATAGAAGATGAACGAACAGGGGAAGAGATACTGGCGGCAGATGCTAGGGAAAGAGAATGTGGATGAGATTAGCAATGAGGGGAGAGGGAATGCTGAAGGTGATTATCGGAAGTAAGGGAGGGAGATGGAGGAAAGGAGTGTGCAAGTTGAACGGGATGAAGAGAGGTATGAAAAAAGTCTCACTAGAAGACAAAAACGGTGTAGGAAACGTGACGCTCAGACAGTGTTAAATAAAGTATCAAGGAATCTGCCCTTAAAACACAGAACCGAAAGAGTCTGCTCAACTGTTTCAGCCTCAATCTTGTGGGAATTCATTTTATGGACATATTTCATTGCTGTAAAACTCCAGGAAAACTGAAGTACAGGAAGTTGACTCCTATGTGTTGAAAATTTCATGCCTAATAAGTCATTTTTCGGAATTATGTTGTGTTGAAATATTTCTCAAAATCGATATAATGCAGATACCAAAAATAAACTTTGTAATTTAGTTGGTTCGAATGGCTCTTTTCAAGCATAAACTTGTTTTTTAACAAAGGTATTTAACTTTCTCAGGGCTAATTGATATTATTCTTGCCATCCAACACGTTCAGAAATACTGATATTTACATTTATCTCATTTTTACACTTACTGAAATTTACTCCCTTCGAAACAGTTTAAAATTACTTCTGCTGGGTTTTAAAGGTTGCTGCGTCATTCACGTTATCTTTTTCTGAAGTCTGATGACGGATAGGGGAGTGAGTGTGGGATGGAACTTGTCGATGACGATGGCCAAACCCAAAGTCAATTCACATTTAGAGTGTTTTTCTCTGATTTTGGTGATGGCGTCATGTTAGTTCTCCAAAGAGGGAAGAGAGGACTTGAGAAAAGCCTTCATGTCGAACTTTCTTTAAATTTCAAACGACCCAAGTGTGTGTGAGAGACAATAAAGCATAGCTATCCTCGACAATTAGTAATCCAGAAAAATAACTCCCTCTGACATCTTCTCCCCTGAACATGACGAGAAGAAGCGTTAAATGAAAAATAACAAAAGACACCTATAGCGTCTCTTTCGAGGGATGGTTAGGTAGATTCCAGTCTTTTTGCTTCTCCCCGCGACACCCTGCTTCGGGAGGCAATGAAAACGTTTATATCTCAGTGAATGGAATACAATTCTCTGGATTGGGATACCGGTGCAATAAAAATTACTATCTCTCTGCGCGACATAATAAACAGCATTGCAGGACTAAAAAGAGAGTGAACTGTTGGGACCCTTCGCTCATTTAAAGATATGCATTACATATCGTTGGACTTTCAATGACTTTTTGTACCCATTACACTTCCACCTGTACTTCTGAAGTGATTAAGGATAGTTATCTTTTGTCTCACTTTACCTTTTCGCCTCGTCATATTCCATGCCCATCTTCATTTCGTCAAGAGCGTCAATCGTTTTTTTCCTCTTCCACGCTACCTGGGGAATTCCCTCTTCCATTCGAGGGTTAGGTAAAGGATTTTGCAAAATCTACCATACCAATTACATGGTAACCTTACGAATACACCAGAAGATAGATGAGTACACGATTACCTTGATAAGTACATTGCTCCATTAATGAGGACATATACTTTAGTACTTCGCTGAATACTTAGTTATTCCTGTCCTTTATAACAGGAAGGCATTCATGTTACACATCAGATGCTCGTGTATTCACCTGGTAGCCATGTATATCATTTGAGCACTGAATTACCCATGAATGAATACATATGGCGTACTGCTACTTCCAACGAGAAGGTTTTATGATGCCCTGTAAGCCATCCCTGATGATCTAGAGGAAGGATGTTCAAGGTTTTTACGGCAGTGGGCCGTTTTAAAAGGCGATGACAGGCTGTACTTTTTAAAAGATACATTAGATTTTTCATGAAATAATTTGGTTGAGTATGAGTAATAATTTTAAGTATATTCATTTTAATAAAGAAAGGCAACTGAATACATCAAAGCAAAAATAAAGGGCCAAATTAAACAATCATGCATGTCTTTCTACATTTAAGGTGAATAAAATAATGTGTTAATGCTTCTCTCTGGACCACATGCATTGCATTTCAGGATTTGGTTGAATATCCTGACATAAAGGATTATTTTAAAATTCTCCCTATCACCCTGGAAATATTTTCAGGGAAGAATATTCTAGTTTTCGTGTTTTCCATTGCGTTGGTATTTTTCGTCCAACGTTCTTAGTCTGACACCCATTTTATTTTTCAAGGGAAAACCAGTATAATTTTTTTGGCGGACATCAAATTCTCAGCAAGGGGTTTATTCCATAGAACACGAAAAATTTATTTCACCCATTCCGGTAACATGTTTTTCTCGGGTGTTTTGGCCAATAGATAAAGTCTTGCCTACCCCTGATGAGGGTAGTATAATGAGAAAAACTATGCACCTATCACTCCAATAAGTAAGACAATTAGTGTTAATGTAGTTGTTTGGCGGAAGCGACCTACAACTGCACCATTGGCGCCAGGGGGTGTAACTGGGTAAAGGTAGGAGTGTGCAGGGAATGAGGGAAGGTTAGAGAAAAACTCGACGTCGGCATTAGCTCTTAACGAAAAGCGCCAAGGGGACCACGGTTTACGTCCCATCCGACGAATAGAGAACTTGACTTGAAGAGGCAAGGCACTCAATTAGGGATCAGTATATCAATGATAAAAACTTATTGGCCGGGAACAGAACCCTAGCCCTCGAGAATGGATGCCAACACTCCATACACCACGCCAGATTAGTATGCAATATGAAATGATGAACTCGAAAAACAAGAAGTCATACGCCTCTAAACTAGAAGGTGACTTCTATCCACGGGCAATCATCCGTAAACGTATATACCTTTCAAAGGAGCATAAGAACGAGAGAATATAACAGGCAATAAAATTTCTTAGATCGCCGTCTGAGTTACAATTGATGAAGAAATGGGATTAGAAATGTCTTTTGATTTTTACGTGTAACCATATCCTGTTTTTATCCAATACGATCCCAAAAGAGTTTTTATGCATCACTAGAATCAACCAAAGCAAATTAAACAATTTAATTTTGGTCTAATCATAATAGATCTGGTCATATTTCGAAATTTTATTCCCTCTTCGGTTCTCAGTTTAATTACCACTAATTTCCTAGATCAGTACTTCATGCACGTGTAGGCATGGGACATTATTTGTCACTTTGTAATGGATGTATTCTTTTATATTTAGGTAATTAAAATGTATGACGGGGTCGGACTTAAAAATAAAATCCCTTGCGTATCTCATTGAGAGCCTTCTACTGAACTACTGGAGATAAGGAAATATTTTAGAGTCGGAACAGAAAGTTAATGGGGTCGTTTACCATATTTTTTTATTGCCGAATCTGATAGAGTTTGTAAAATAAAAGGACCCGTATTTTTCCGTTTTCTGATCCGACAATTATTTCCCAAGTTATAAGCGGCGAAAAACTGATGTTTTTAACCCTTTCGGAAAAGTGGGTGTGGTGCAACCATTGACGTATATCTACTTCGTCCAATCACAACTGAGCCCGCGAAGCTACTTCGCCTTATCGCGAAGGGGGGGACACAGCTGACTCGGCCAATGGGAGCGATTTCGACAGCATCTGTGCGAGCAGACCTTCCGAGAACCCCCCTCCACTCCCTTCCTCCTCCCCTGAAAGCAGTCAAGGACGGGAGGAAAATGACGTCAATGTTATCACAGCAGCATTTTCGGTGGGTGTCACCTTTTGCTTATTTTAATTTTTGATTTATGAGTGAATGGCTGTGGTTAGAAGATTAATTTTTTCTCTAAAATTCGTTTTTCGTTTCCATCTAACGATTTCTTGTACAAAATTGCGATTTCGGTTCCGAGTAAACGCCCCCATTGAGGACATGTGGATAAACAGCACGTCATCCGCGATCGGCGACTTTTAGGAAACCCTCTGCGCAAAATAAAATTACAATTAATAAAAAACGAATATAGCCCTGCTGAAATGTGAGCCAGAAATTAGCACGTGTAAAGGCTGAAAAAGATGGAAGGTTACCACAAAATAGTTCCATATACATTGTTGTGATTTATTTTATGTTTCTGTGCTTTTCGAGTTTGACGGCGTGAGTGACAAAACGCCAATGGAGTGTGCGCATATAGCCACAAGCAAGAACACTGTCACTTATTTCTTGACTCCACTCTCATACTATATGTACTTACGTTTGTCGTAAATATTAAGTCGCACAAATTATCATCTCACCTGCCGCCCCACCCTTCCGTGTGTTCCTGAATCGTTAACACGAGAGTCGGCTATCAGAACTTCGACACCATAAAATATGGTTGCAAAAAAAACTGGTATTTGTAATGCTTATCAGAAAAAACGGGCGTCTTCGTCGTGACATCACGTCTCCCATGATCCTTTGCTCCCTCACGTCACATTTTGGTGACCCATCGCCCTTAACGTCAGTTCTGACGTAATATATGGGCGATCTTGAAAGAGGGCGGCTGGTTGCTCTTCCATCCCTGCCCAAGTGCTCATGCTGCGGTTTCCTCTACAAATGCTCTCTTGGCATTGAAGACGTCTCCATACATATTCTATCCGTTTTTTGTGACGAAATCAGTTCATCGCCTTCTTGAACAGAGCCACATCGCCGTGCTTTAGTCCTATTGTTTTCGTTAAACATTGGAAAGATTTTAGCGTCCAAATAATTCTATAGTTTTTATGCAGGTAAATGAACTACTCGAGTAATGCGGAGTTTGATGTAGTGATGGTATGACTGAATAACTCCAAGTACAAACCCATGCCTTGTTGATATAGGACATAGGTTTCGGCAATTATGTGCTACTCTCCTGTGAATTCTGTGTATCCTGCGCACGGATCCTGGATCAGTATTTTAGGGATTAAATTTAACTGCACAAGTTCCACTGTCCACTTATGTTTATTGCACCATCTACACACACGTGTTTTAATACCTATGGCGTTATCATCAGGTCTGCTGATGATGACGCGTTACGCGTTGAAACACGTGTTCTGTGTGATACGAGGGGCGGGTAGTGTGAGTACTGGCCTCTCACCGTGAGAGCCAAGGTTCGAATCCCGACAGTGATATTTTTCATAGGTAATCCGGCTCCTACCTGAATGTTTTGTGAAGAACATTCGAGTACAGTACTACGTCCCATGGTCTAGATCAGACTAATGCCGACGCCGGGTTTCTCTCCCCCCTTCCTCCTTTCCCTTCCATTCTCAACCTTGTACCTTCCCTTAGGTTCTGAAGCGCCTAATAATGCGGAAACATACTCGAAAACACAGATGATGATATGAGATGGTACTTTAGGCATAAGTGGAAGGTACAACATGTGCTGTGTAATTTAACCCTTGATTAATACCCCTCATGTTATAGAAATGTGGCTGAGAATAGCAAAGTATCTGCGGTCGTGGCACAAGTATTTACGGGATCTCCGCGTTCGTCGGATTTCGTTTTATCGCGCGTCACGCAACGGAACAGATGTTGCGTTTCGGAGAAACTGCTCGGGGCCACACGCCGGTCGGTTATTGCCCCGCAACGCAATGTCGCTGCTGTCGCGGTCGCACGCCGGGATTGAGAGAATGGAGCGCCGCTCTGTGTCGGGGACTCGCAACATTTCGATGACCGACGTCGCGCTTCAGGAGGTCGCCGGCAGCGGCACAAAAGCAACAGCTTCATGAAATGTGTTTGAGGGGGCGAACAATGCTTCGTATATATTATAGGCGAAGAGTCATCGCTGTATTTTACTGTTCTTTCGCAAAGAGCCGAGGCGAAACAAAAAAATGGGCTTGGGCACGCGGTGTAACTGGTAAATTCGCATGAGTAGTGAATAATTGGGAACAATGGGATGCGCTGATGAGATTTAATTATTGAGTGACGGACGCACAAGGGGTTTATTGGTGGAAGGAGCGCCGGTCTGATTCGTTGTGGCGCAAACAGCAGCTAATCGGAAAAAAATAATATGTGCATAGAAAAGAAACAAGTCACCAAGAGGCAGATGTTAGCATTCAATCATTTATCGATGGGTGGTGGCTTGATATATTCATTTCAAATCTACATTTCCGTTTTGGTAACTAAGGACATGGAAAAGCTCTGAAGATACTTCAGTAGTTAATTGATCGAATTCAATAAAAAAATGTATGAACTACCGCAGCTGAAAGAAGAACAATTTTCACTCCATATAACAATTTGATACTATACAGAAGCATTAAAAAGCCTGTCGGACTCGAGTAGCACATTGCGGAATATAATTAAATCAGTGGCAAAGCGTGAGTTTTGAACTAGGGGAAGCGTCACCCTGTAAAATGTGCAACCTTGAAGACACTTTTTCATTTATATCCTCTTGCCTTTAGGCATACGAACTGTAAATAGAAACCGCCGTACTACTGTGTAGCTACGCTATATCAATTTTGACAGAAACCCTGAAAGTACGTATGAAATATGAATCCAATTAAAAAACGTACTCCAGCTATAAGAGGCCGTCCTCTCATTTCTTGTATCGAGGGTCTAGTCTTCGATTTTTTGCAAACATTTCTATCACGAAGCCAAAGAACGATGGCAGCCGGCTTAGTTCAACAAGCTACGCCTTTTCAATACTTAAATGAGCTAGATATGATATTCTCTCCTAGTCTAGGGTGTTTTGCAGGCATATCTTCATTACCCTCAACGCTGAGAAGGACCTTTCGGCAGATGAGCTAGACGCTGGGATGGGTGATTGTCATTTGAACAAGTTTCTATACCTACGGGTAAAATTCCTCTAATTCGGCTATTGTAGTATCAAGCTTCATTCTTTGTCCAAATGGAGAGTCATTCTGGTCAAAAGCAATTACATTTATCTTTCTCCAAGTATTATCAAAGTTTTTTTTTGAGTTTTGTCAGATAAATAGAAATTTTTTCTACCGAGAAAGCCTACCTTCCTACCTTCTACCATTCTTTTTTGAAGTATTTGAAACAACAAATCAGACTGAGGTAGTACATAAGAATAGAGTGAGAAAAAATTGAAAATTGAAATCTTTTAAAGTTGATGATAGGCCTCGCTGGATACACATTTCGTATGAGTCCCATCATGTGACATAATTTTCTGCAATTGAATATAATACATTGCGTTTTTTCACATCTGTATTCATCCACGGTCTCGATCAGCCAACTATTATAATTCCATATTGTCGGAGCTAATTTCAGATTTTTTTCTGTAGCTCTGCGTCTGGTGCTGCTGTGATTATAGTTGAGTTTAATAATATGTTCCACGGAAAAGGTAATGAAAATATTTTACACGGCTTAATAACTTTGAGAAATTGTGATGATACAAATTTAGTTTATGAGCATAACAGTGCACAAAAAATTCTTGAGGGCATTTTTCTCACTCGTCTGAAGGCCGCTGTGTTTGACACAACATAAACTATAAACTGCGCAATATATTTTTACATTTTAATTCCTGTAAATATCAAAAACATGCCAAGCCAAGGAACTTGCTCATTGGTTATTACTCAGAACTTTAAATAACGAAAATCTTTCCTCAATATTTCTACTATTCGTAAAAGAGCGCAATGTTGTGGATAACTGAGATTCGGTATCTGTCGTTTCATCTGGAATGTTTGCTACGAGATGGGCCAGAAAACTTCCTTTTTTATTTAGTCAATAATTAGCTCTAAAATGGACGATAACAGATCATTTTCAATATCACTCGACATTCCTGAAAAAAAAAACAGTGCAATTGTTGAGGTGATTTTTTGTTAACTATCAAAATCTCCAAGTTCTCGAAGAAACTCAATTTCATTTTCTCTATTTGATAAATATCTGTCTCGTTATGGCCTCGTAAAGCAAGATCTTGCTTTCTTGAAAAATATGCAACTCTGATCGAGTGACTAACTAGTCTTCTTTTTTTTCACGTTCTCGTTGTGTTTTGCTATATTCAGTGGGCATTTTCCCAAATCGCTTTCGCTGTTTCTTTTCTGTGACTTAAGAAAATTGATCAAATCCTCAAATCCAGTTTTACCCCAGGTATTTTTCCTCTTGGAAAACAAAATGCAAAGCCAACAGGATATTTTGTTCAAACTATTACACCCACATAGCCATGGTACGGAATCATAAAGCTTTTCATAGCAATGATGTTTGCTTATTTTACGTCTGTATGTTGCTGTATCCAAATGTATTATTGCCGTTTTCTTTCTCTTCTTTTTCGAAAATGAAGTGTTATCTTTCTCGATAACACTTCATTTTCTTATGAGAAAGTAAACTAAAATTACATCTAGCAAGTTTTGTTATGATACAGTCATCTCCGTTCACCTTCTGCTCGGGTGGGAAACGCCGCGGCCAAAGGTCTGAAACTTACGCGATATATCGTATTTTTGGACATTAGCGCCAGCAATTTCAGGCGCAAATGAAAAAATAAGTTAATTATGCAATAAAAATAAATTATAAACACTGAGCTTCTTGTTCTAAGGGCCCGGGTTTGAATACTGGCATTAACAGACTTTTTTGAGGATTTACATTTACCTCTAGCATCAGTTTGTAGAGAACTCGATGTAACTCTTGTCACACGGAGGAGGCGAACGACAGCAAATGCCATTTGCACCATTCTTAGATGAGCCGAGGCATGGAACGGATTAAGGATGAAGTTGATCCCGACGCTGTCATTATGAAAACACTCATCTCAATAATACTATTCATGAAAAGTACCAAGGTTTAGGGCCAAAGCGGTTTTAAGTCCCATCCGACGGACGAAGTAGTGAACTCGAAGTGCTCTCCCCACAGCACCCTTGTGGGAACTGATATAGCGCTGAAAAATCTATGCCAAAGCCATGATTTGAACCCAGTCCCTCGGGGCGGGAAGCCAGTACCCTAGCCACCAGATGTAACCTATCCCCGAGAGTACCTGAAGGGCAGTTCTCTGGCCGTTGGACAGTACGTTGGAAAATAAACCTCATGGGGCCCTTTTTTCCAGGCTAACCAATGCTGGCGATTAGTTTTTCTTAATGCTTCCTTGCTACCCATTATCCTAGGCATTCGAAACCAATTACCGATCAATGACTCAGCTAATGATCCAAGATTCTTATCTCTCCTGATCACAGAAAAAACATATTCGCAACAGCCAAAATGTCAAATTGAAGGACCGCGAACTGGCTGCGAGATCCTTACCGTAGTTACCCGCTTAAATTGTACAATAGCAGATGTTCCACAGAGAAAAATTTATTTGGCTTGACCGGGACTCAAACCCGGATCCCCTGATTTCCGCCTAGGTACTTTCCGAATTAAAATTCCACGGGGAAATATGACACCTCGGTAGCTTAATTGGCTATAGCACCTGGCCGGAAATCAAGAGATCCGGGTTCGTGTCCCGGTCTAGGTGAATGATATTTTTCTCTGTCGAACTTCTGCTATGAACCAAAATATCATTAATAAAGGCTTTTCCAGCTACTTGGCAATATTTTCGTCGATGCGCGACATGCCTTTTCAACAAGAACTTTAATGCATGAAATAAAAAAATGTCACCTGAAGATCATCAAAAACTATGATATTAGCATACAGTAGGGGAGAAGACTGATGGTAAACTAGGAAAACAAAGCTTGAGGAGGTAAAATAGCATTCTGTGAAGCCGAGTAACCAGCGTCGGGCGGAGCATGAAAGAAAGAGTAGAATAACCCAGGCGAAGAGAGAATTTAACCTAAAGAAAAATACACTTACACCTGGCGCGCAATGGAAGCGTGCATATAAGGAAACATTTTTTAGAGTATTCATCTGAGCATACTTCCTTATGGTAGTGAGGCTTGGACAGTAGCAGAAAGCAGGAAGAAGGCACGTAGCCAGAAATTTGCTTCGGGGGGGGGGGACTTCTTGCGTAACTTGAAATAAATCAGCCTTGCCCGTTCGGTGCCGACATGTTACAAATCTCTTCCCTTAATTTTCAGTGATTGGTATTTACTTTTACAGTGCCCATAATTAACTCTTCTCACCGGTAAAGTTCTCTGCTAAAATCAGAAAAACAAAATTATTGGGAAAAAATTTCAGGGGGGGGGGGGTTGAATCACCAGAAGACCTCCCCTGGCTACGTGCCTGCCAGGAAGCATTAGAAATGTGGTGCTACAGAAGAATGGTGATGATAAAAGGGATCGAACGAGTGAGAGAGGAATAGTACGAAGAAGTTTGTGAGAAAGAAGTCTGTTGAAAACTTTGAATAGAAGACGGTTCAACTTAATTGGCCATATCTTGAGATATATGACCACTTACGAGGACAATCGAGGGAAAAGTGAACGAGAATAATGGCTCAGGAAGGCCTCGTGAATGGAAAAAAACTATGGAGCAAGTAGTGAAGAGTGTGAAAGAGAATGAAATGAATATGAAGAAAAGAGAGAAGCTAACCGGAAATACGAGTGGAGTGCTTCTACGTCGAACTAATCTTAGGATCATTGACTGATGATGGTGTTTACGAAAAAATGTATGAAATGCATAAATCATGTTTTGATAACTGAGACAAGACACCTTTTACATATGAAAGGAAGTGTCTGAATGGGTTACCTATTACGAATTATCTGCTGAAGTATTCACATCCGAATCGATACGTAGAACTTTGCTCAATACCTATATCAACCATCCCAATGGGCACTGAGAAAATTTAATGGAGACGTCTCGTCACGATAATAATAATAATAATAATAAAAGAAATAAAAAAAATAAAATATCTACTCTCCGGCTGCAGCTTCTATGCGAAGAACGCATATATAAACCGGCACAACTCAGCTCTGCGGGTGTTGTATTACCATCTAAGACACCATTACGGCATAGACGCGAATCCGGTGCTGCCTTACGTCCCTGGAGATATCGAGTCCGTCGTGGAGAACGATAAGTGTAAGATCTGGTGGAATTATTCCTTCTCCACCTCCAGGCAATTGGAGGCGACGAAGCCTGATATCGTTCTCCTCGACAATCTCTCTCATGCCATGTTCGTGATCGAGTTTTCGGCACCGGCCGAAATGAACATGGCAGCGAAGGAGATTGAAAAAAGGACTAAATATCAAGATCTGCTGTGCGAACTCCGGCAAATGTACGCGGGCTACTCTGTGAAACTGGTAGTCCTCATCGTGGGCGTGCTTGGTGGTGTCAAGAGCTCACTGGTCGAAAATCTCAAGTGCATCCCAGCGTGCAGGGCGCGAGCGGATGCACTTGCAAGTGCAATACAGAAGGCTGTCCTTCTCGGGTCTCTCCGCCTGCTTCGTGCGCATGACCCTAATGCAGGGTAGCCACCTATCCACCGGTGGCGGACGTGGCTACCCCTAGGCACGACATCTCTGGAGTCCTTGGAGACTCGGAGGTGGATGTTACAAAAGTAACAATTAATAATAATAATTTCTGTAATGATCACAGGTGCCCCCAATTACGATCATTGTAATATATATGGACAACACATTTAAAAACACCCATGCCCTGGACAGTTGAGTTTTACCCAGGCGGGACTCGAACCCGCGACCTTCGGAATGGCAGGCGAGGACTTAACCCCGCCGCCACCGAGGATCGTCTGTTATGTTAAACATTTTTCAGCCGGCGAAATCGTTTACAGTTTAAAGTTACCTCCCGAAAATTTAAACATGCTGGTTAATCAATTCATTAACAGTGTGATGATCCGATCATATTACGTGATATTCTTTTAAAAGAGCGTTATTGACATTTCAGGGGCTGAACAACTAGCTGCGAAAAAATGAATCCACTTGTATGCATTATTCAGAACTTACTTCTGGAGAATATTTCTTTGTGGTAATGAGGCATGGGCGATGACAGCAGCACAGGAGTCAAGGGTAAAAGCATTCGAAATGTGGTGATACAGAAGTATGGTAATGAGTGACTAACGACGAAGTCCTAAGAGGAGTAGAATAAATGAGAAGCATTTTAAAAACCCTAGGAAGATAACGGGGCAACGTAATCGGCAATATCATGAGACATGATGACGTGATGAAGACGTTCGTCGAAGGATAATTGCGCGGGAAAAATGACAAAGTGAAACCTAGTATGAAATATTTAGAACAATTGATGAAGGATGTGAAAGAGAAGAAATGCGTAAATATGAAAAGATTAGCTGATAGAAGAATTCAGTGGGGAGCTGCGTCAAACCAGTCTACAGATTGTTGACTGATGATGATGATATGCACTATGACGAGATATATAAGTTTTGCTTATAAGCGAAGAATACAGGTCCCTGTGAATGCTTTATCATTCATCTATTGAATTACTTTAAACTTTCCTTACGAATCAATCTCATTCACACTATTGTAATTGAAACCTCAAATGTAGAATAATGACTATCCTTAGGAATCAGTTGTATTTGCAGCCTTTTCTCCCTAAGTCTTTGCGATTGGTATGACGAAAGATTATTATTGAAAGTATTAGAGTTTACCAGCAAGTTCTTTGATTTTTTAGCAACAAGATAAATTGCCATAATCAGCATTATCTAGAAATTTAGACTGGATGATTTAACCAGCAAAGACACGCACGAACGACGGAGAAAAGGGTACCGATCATTTCAAATTTCCATACATAAGCCACTTGCACAATATTGCCTTCCAGGTTTCTGTGCCAGACTCATTAGTTTTTTCTGCCCTCTTTATGCATGAACTAGTCTTTACCCAAGCAGACGTTTTCCTTCTCACCGAAGACTCATTCTATTTGGCCGTATTACCGTTGCGCTGATTTTAAACTCATTACCGCCCACTTACATACTTTTTAAGCATACGTTGGAGGATGACTGAGAATTCATTACTAAGATTATAGTATACCAATAAGCTTCCCTCTGCAATAAATTCTTATATCCTGAACCCAAGATACCCGAATCGCGGTCTCTAACTTTAAATAAGCGTAATGCCATTTATTATTTCAATGGAGTGCCCGCGTGCATTTTTATGTTTATCTTTCTCGTCTATATGAATTTACAGCCGTTAATTTTGTAAACGAAGCCCAATTTTCTTGTCAGTGCAAACTTATGTGCCATCGTGAGCAAAACGTCCAAATACCGAAACGTCTGCGTAAATTCCACTTCCCATGCGTCACCCATTCTATCACTTTGAAAATAATTTAGTTTATTCTTTAGCAATGTCTATTGCACCGATATTTTGTTTATGAATTCCTTTTGTGGCCATGCCTGGATATAATTGATATTTTAGACCTTTCAAAGGTTCTATTAAATTTAATTTTGTGAATGCATGCAAACTCGGTCGCATGAAACTTTGCAGCAAATAATTCACGGTGAACTTTCCTACCTGCAAATTACATGGTTTAAGATTTCCAACAGAATTAGGGCATTTAATATAAAACCGTGGACATAAACGTGGAAGGGACAATTTTATTAAATCATCCCATAATTTAATAGATCGAAATATATATTTATTTAACTTAAATTAGAATTGCATGCAGTTATAAAGGTTAAAAATGACGCAGATCAAGTTCTGATATCATAGGTTTTCACATGTGTAACTCAGGACTTGGATCGTGTTGAACAGAAACGTAAACACGTGGCTACTCCACAGATTGACAGCGTGGACATTGTGTAGAGCCTTGAGCTACTGACCTGGACTCGAATTTGTGAGAGGCCTCCCTGGACTCGTCCCACTAAACCCAAGACTATCTAGGTAGTACCAGATCTTTCTGGCTGCCGCAGGGGGTACAGAGAAAGGAAATCTGCCATTACCCTGATAAATTCTTGTTGGACTTAAAAGTTGTTGGGTTGATCAACCTTCTGGCAGGACTTAGTGATTAGTTTCCTCATGATGGGACTTTGTATTTATTAGCACTTTAGTGTCATTTATGGCCAACATTCAACTTGTTTCGTAACTGCATGCTTAGTGACTGTTGGCTTTATGTGAGTACTGTATTTAGTATATTTTTGCGTTTTCTATTTGATTGATAATTCATGCCTGGTGAGGGTTCACCCCCTGCCACACACCCTTGAATTGGTTGGTAGGGTAATGTATCGATGTAGAGGAATGGTTTCAGGACCATGGTTTCTACATGATACTGCATTATAAAGACAAATGAAGTGATGATGATTACGTCTTACATGGAAGAACGAGTATCGCAGTGGAATAACGACGAGTGTGAATTTAAACTTCCACTCTAAAGCAATGTAAAATACATAAAATGTGGTTACTTGGTGTGGAATGCGAGCATTGGATCCTCCGTGATGTCCGACATGTCGACTTTCTTGCCCTTGGCGAGGACGTCTGGGTGTTTCCGTTGCATCAACCAACCGACGTGGGCGAAGAAAAATCCCCGCTTGGCATTGTGGGGATCGGCGTCAGTCTCGCTGAATTTGTGATGCACTCGATGATCTCTCACCCAGTCGTAGACGGAGTTCTGGGAATACGAAATAAAAATTTCAATGGAACACACGAAAAAAAAATTCGCGAGGACATAGTGATGTCGGATTAGCTCATCTCGGACAAAAAAAGGCTCGCGGTGTAAAATGCAAGAGCTCAGCTAGCCCACGGATGAAATCCCCTGGAGGCGCTGCGATCGGCGAGAGCAAAAGGCCAAAGAGTCGTCCCTCCACGGGCCTCCACTTTGTTCCTCCGTTCTCGCAGGAGGTTCACGGCGTGATTGCGACGCTTTCTTCTGCGGAATCCTTTCCGAATCCAACCCCTTTCGGAACCCAACTCCCACTTCCTAGTGCCACGCACTGCATTGACAACAATCGCATAAACGCATAAGTCCTTCATCGGAGGAGAATTGAGTGTAGTAGGCCAAGGGAATGGAGCAACTCTCTTTTCTTTCGTCAATCGATTCGCTAATTAGGCATGAATAGGGATTACGCCTGCCGTTCACTTATATCACTTTACTGCGTCAAGGTTTTATGCTTGCATAAGGTCTAGTTTTCTCTCAATACGACAGAGTTACCTCACTGTTGGTATGAATTCATCTTTGTTGACGAAGACAGAGGCATGGAAATAATGTCGCCCTATAATCCATCTGCATTGAGAAATGAGGTGCTTTAACAAAGTAATCTTTTTATCTCCAGTTTTAAGATGCGGTTTACAAAACAGGGTGTTGATAAAAAAAACCATTTATACGAGACAAAGGACCATTTGCGGTTGGGGCACCTAATGCTCCAAGCGTGGTGTCAGTCCCCTCTGTAATTATGATGGAGTGATTTATTTCGTTTTTTGCACCCTAAGGAATTAATTTGTAGTTTGAGTATTTGCACAAAATTTCACATATTATTTTCTAATGGAGCTATTAACCCTGTTGCAATCGGATAGTTCATTTACAAATGAAAATTGGATGTAAGCAACACCTCTATAATTAATAAAATATAAATTTTACTTTCCTTAAAGTACCATTCAAATATATTGTCATCAATTTGTGGATAATAGGCTGTTAAAGGCATTGGCAGATCTGCTGGAAAAATAATGAAGCTTAAACTTCCAATAGTCTCAGAGGTGCCTCTCTGAAGCAACTCAATTACTTAAATGTTTGTTGTGTGTGGAATTCTTTAGTAAATCTTATGTTGGCGTGACCAAAACTGCAGTCACCGATTTTGTTGACCTCAATTTATCAAACTAGTAAGGATCATGCTTGTGTAAGTGGTCTTAAAAACTCAAGGGCATTTAAGATGGGAAATGATACGATTTAATTTTCATCCTTGTTGATGCATTACTTTTTACGTCATCCTTTAAATAAACTCATAAATCCACTCTGATGACTGGTACCTTATTCCCATGTGTTGATGAGTGCGTGAAATATCGTCATAAAGAATGCACATTTCTCTATGCCAAACTATTTTTTTGCCATCCAACAGATGTCTTCTACTACTGCATAACTTTTCATGCCACTCTTGGTCAAATATTTTTCAGTTTTGGCCCATAAGATTTTGACTTGAAGTGAAATTTTAATCAAATAAGAATCCAAAACTGGTACCTGGTACCTAATCCAACATCAGGTACCTGATGATGACGCCGATGCGTTGAAACTAGTTCTGCCAAATAAATTTAAATGAAAATATGCATAAGTGTTGGATCATTATTTGACCGTGAATTTCCACATACTTACGCCGCAAAGTATTGAATGGTATTTTAATGTTGAAAATACAGGTTTCTTGTCTTTATAACATTTCAGTGAAATTTAACAGGGTCCGTTATGTCAGAATAATGGTTTATTGGCCGTTTCAACAACACATTCCATTGCTAACCTATCTCCTACGATATAGATTTTAAAAACATCATGGAGATCGGGTAGATCCCAAAGTATTTAGAAGTTTTTCAGTGGTACATCGGCCCCTACTTGCCCGCTGACTGAGTGAAGATGACGTTAAATTCAATGATGAGTCTGCCAGATGAGACTTTAAACCGTGAACCCGTGGGAGTCTTCCGTCAACAGGAGGTTAATACCAATTATCTCCCCACCCTTCCTCCTTTCCTTAAAAAATGCCTTCACCTGTCCAGTTTCTCACCTATTCTAAATGGTTCAAATGATATTAGTTGTTGGTCGCTTTTTATTTGCTCCGGAACGATTCTGTTGATTCATATACCCCTGAAATCCCAGTAGGCATTAGCCTGTCATCAGGTTTCTCAGGGGCTGAACCACCAGAGTTGGCCTTACAACCATGCTCAAGGGAGAAAAACCCACCAAGGCGGGACTCGAACTCACGGCACCCGGATTAGCAGGCGAAAAATTTACCTCGCCGCCACCGGGCCTGTATTTTTAATGAGAACTTGTCTAAAGATCATTTATTACTTGGTATTTCTGGAAATCATTTCCTTAAAAATATAAAGAGTTACTATTTCAATTACTACGAATTGAAGGAGAGGAAACAAACTAAACGATTTTACGAAATGAATTACGTGGAGAGGTAGATACAGACGGAGAGAGATGGAGTAAAAGATATTATGCGGATATAGACGGACAGAATTCGGGAGATAGATAGTAAAACTCAGCAGTTCTAATTTTAATTTTTTTCAGGCATAATTAGGGACCGTAATACGTTAATTTCATGTATTAACATGAAATATTAGAGCATGATCTACCTCATGCATTATTTGGGAAATTTAAATTAATATACATATGTATGTACAGAAATATCTGACGAATCAATCACTATTTTATTTCTTTGCACTTACTAACAATTTAGTTACAGTGTGCCGTGAATGCACATATAACGAGCTTCCTTAAAGTAGTAGCATTATACCTCTCAGCTACATGTAAGTGGTACATAATAGGACTCGTATTTTTGCATGCCTGCATAATAATAAGCATAAGATTCATTCTCTTTGATTTAAAATGCTGCGTGGTGATGTTTCACCCCCTGCCCCACACCCTTGCGGTAGCTTACAGGGTGTTTTGTAGATGCATTGTCTTACCGCGCCTTAGCCAACAGGCCACCATAAGACACTTGACCTGGGATTATATATTGTGACCTATAGTTTGTTAAAAATTAATTTAACCGATTTATCCTTCTCCAGAATGCAGACGGTCTGCTAGAGTTGCTTAAACCTCGTCAAACCTCGGCTCAAGTGCTGGTCTAGAAGATGACGAAAACGATGAATGAAGGCTTGGGAGGAGAGCGATACGTTTGTGAGGACGGAGGCGAGGGCGAGAGACAACTGGGCACTAGGCCGAAGTGGTTGGGGAATTGGACACAACACGCTGACTAGTCTGAGGGGTGTGCGAAAAGGAAGGGTGTGTACTTATAGTGTACATAGTGTAGTGTGTAGTTCAAAAATCCTACAGAGGAATGGATGCATATTTTGTACCTAATAACTTGCCACACACCCTCGAGGTGACAGCCGTGTGCTCGGAAGATATAAATGAATATACAACATGGTACTAATGCACTCCCAGATGACCTATGGGTGCCTGATAGAAAGACTGCAAAGTAACGAAGAGGTTTAAACCCCCCAAAAAAATAAAGATTTTCCGGTCCGGTGCTTCAAATACTTAAGCTTGCAAGACGTTTTCCCTGTGGAGTTTTAGAGGCTTTTTAATAAACATGGTGTTGCCGTACTACCCTACATATTATGTCACAAAGCAGCCGTAATTGTACACACAGCGCCACCGTCCACGTGGTTGAAGCCAACTTTATAAACTAAGATGTTTACTTAATAGCCGATTCTAGGATTTCGAACTTGTCGCGAAAGCCTTAACGGAGCAACCTGCTGAAAATGTATAGTAGCTGAATTTCTACAGAGGAAATAATCATTCACCTCATACCGGTACCGGTTGTGCATTTTCAGCGAGGACCGCGGCAAGATAGCAATTCTTAAATCATCAACATCATTTGTGTTACCTTTTATCAACATCATTTGTGTTTTAAATTGTCATCGGGAAAGCGATGTGGAATGAAGGTCAGGGTGAAAACAGACGTGATCACGAATCAACTTTCATGTTGAATGAAATTTGAAAGTCGTAGTGCGTGTCCCGCATGATATCCACTGCAGTTTCTTATTACGTAGTATGTGTACATGTTAAAGAAAGTACATAGTGCATGTTTGGTGATAACTCGCCACACACCCCCGAGGTTACAGTTGAGAGCTCAGTGGATATAAATGAATATGCAACACAGTGCTAATGCACTTCCAGATTACCTGTGGGTGCCTGGTGGAAGGACGAGCGCAGAGTAACGAAAAAGTTTAAACAAGAAAATCCCTAAAAAATTCGCGCTGTTTTTTTTACATCTTTTCCCATTTTTAATAAACTTTCGTTGATCACACGCACCTCGAATTTCAAACACGATGAGTCAGGGATACCTAATACCCTGAAGAATACCATCACCATAGAATTTTTGTTTTCATCTACGCATATGCAGCACCATTACTTAGTATTCCTACGTAGTGATAAACCTGGGCTAGTTGTTAATGGAGAACGATGAAGATTAAATGGATTAACTAAGTGACTGACGAAGAAGGTCTTAAAAAAGTGGAATGGAAGACAAGTCTGATGAAAAATTTAAATAGTAGTTGATACAACCTAATCTTTTTGAGAATGCTTGTTGAATACAGCCATCGAGGGAAATGTGAACGGAAAGAATGGCAAAGGAAGACATCGTATGAGATATATCTGGGAAGTAGTGAAGGATGTAAAAGAGAATAATTATGTATGCATGCTGAGCCCTGCCGATAGAAGAATTGAGCAGAGATTTGCATCAAATCAGTCAGGATTGATGGCCTACGATGATGATGTTTCAAACATGCGCGTGATATGATTGGAGAAATTCAGAGGTATAAATTCCATCAGTGGGTTACGCATGAATTTGCACTCATTTGCACTTGCACTGCAGTATTTACCGAAGTAGGTATGCAACGGCATAGTTATTACATACTTGATTGCCATTTTACATCTACATCTACATCTACACGATACCCTGCAAGCCACCGCGAGGGTGTGTGGCAGGGGGTGAAGGTCACCAAGCATTCACTACTAGCATGCAAGCAAGCAACTAAAGGGTCTCATGCAACTAGATTGTTAGTATCTATAGTATTTGAGGGGTTAATACATGCATCATACACTACAGAATACTCTAAAATATTTCCCCTACCTATCCCTTTCCTATGCTGCCTATTCTGTTCTCTTATAGTACGGGGGAAAAATGCCATTTTGAATCTATCTGTACGACAATCTATCTCTCTAATCTTATTTATCTGGTCGAATCTAGCATAATACGCTGGTGTTTTCAATATGTGCCTAACATCTTCAGTAAAGCTATCCGATTGAAATTTCTGCAATAGATTAAATCTGAACTTTAATCTACGCTCTGATAATGATTCCCACCCTAATTCTTGTATTAATTCTGATACACTACTCAACCTATCGTAACACCTTTTGACGAACCTAGCTGCTCTACGCTGCACACTGTCTAGTTCTCTCATCAAACCTAATTCATTAGGATCCCATACACTGGCTGCATACTCAAGGTGGGGCCTAACTAGTGAAAAGTAGCATCGCTCTTTTGTCTTCTCATCACATTTCCCAAGTACTCTTTTTATAAATCCTAGCTTTCTCTTCGCTCGGCCGCATATTTCCCTTATGTGTCTTCCCCACGATAAATCTTTAGTGATTGTTACACCTAAATATCTTACGGTTTCAACGTTTTCGATCTTCGTGTTATTAATTCTATAGGATCGCTCTATCGAATTATTCCTCCTCCAAAAATTGATAGCTACACACTTTTTAAGGTTGAGTTCTAACTGCCATTTGTCGCACCACTCTTGAATTGCATCTAAATCCTTGCTAAGTGATTTCGTGTCCTCTTCGTTTGATATACCCCTGTACACCACCGCATCGTCTGCAAAAAGTCTAAGGTTACTACTAACTACGGTACCCAAATCGTTTATGTATAAAAGAAATAGAAGCGGACCTACTACGCTACCCTGGGGAACTCCCGATGTGACTTCGATTGTGTCCGACATGATACCATCTATGACAACCCTCTGCTCTCGCCCACTTAAGAATTCTTTTACCCAACATACAACGTCTTTATTTATACCAAAACTCTCTAACTTCAAGATTAATTTGTCATGAGGAACTTTATCGAAAGCCTTTTTAAAATCTAAAAATATCGCATCAACTTCAGTACTGCTTTCGCCGTGGACTAAAATATCGTGTACGAATAAAGCTAATTGTGTCTCGCAAGATCTACCTTTCCGGAACCCATGCTGGCTGTTTATGAGTAATCCCTGACTATCCAAATGCCCCATGATCGAACTGACTACTATGTGCTCAAATATCTTACAAGAGATTGACGTGAGTGAAATGGGTCTGTAGTTACTAGGTTCTTCCCTATCACCGCTTTTAAATATAGGTGTAATGTTAGCTACTTTCTAATCCTTGGGTACTGTGTGGTTCTTTAGTGTTTTATTGAATATTATTTCTAGATAGGGGGCTATTTCAGAAGCTAATGTTTCATAAACTCTGGAAGGAATTTGATCGGGACCTGGTGCTTTGTTTTTACTTATGCTTTTTAACTGCTGCTCTATTCCGCGACATGAAATGTTTATTTCGGGCATTTGCTCACTGAAAGTGTTCGGCGGTGGTTCCACTGCGTTTTGTGACGATGAGTTGAATACACTTTGGAAGAAGGTGTTTAAAGTGTTGGCTTTTTCTACACTGCTGGTGACTCTGATTCCTTTATCATTTTTAAGTGTGTGCACTGTGGACTTATTTCCCTGAAGCTCTCTCACATATGACCAAAACGCTTTAGGATTGCTATCTAAATATTCTCCTAACATCCTGCTCTTGAAATGTGATAACGCTTGCCGACATGATTTCCTTGCTAATGCTCTCGATTTTTTATAGTTTTGAACTAGCTCATTTTTTTCCTCTACCGATAGACCCCGTCTGGCATTTTTCATCTTAGCGTGGCATACCCTTTGTCGCTTTAGTGATTTCCTAACCTCCGCGTTATACCACCTTGGCTCTGTATTATCACTAATATATTTACTTGGTATGTATTTATGAACTGCGTTACGGGTGACCTCAAGAAATTCTCTCCACGAATCCTCTGTATTTAATCCTTTGCTTTGTTCGCTGAATACATTAAACGCTTTCCTTAATTCCTCTTTCATACCGTCGTAATTTGCCTTGCCAAATAAGTACACCCTCCTCCTTGGTTTATAATGTCTTTCAACGCCTACAATAATTTTCGCATGCACTATTTTATGGTCACTAATTCCTGTGTCTGTAACTGTATTTAGAACTCGCTCGGGTATATTTGTTGCTAATAAGTCTAGAATGTTGTTTCCCCTGGTCGGCTCTGTTACTAGCTGTTGTAAAGAATGTGTCGTAAAGGTGTTCAACAGTGATTCGCAATGTTCCTTATCCTTACCTCCTGCAATGAAACTACACGTATTCCAGTCTATCGAGGGGAGATTGAAATCTCCGCCTACTATTATTCCTCTATCATTCTTCCCAGAAAGTAATGTGCGTATCTCTGACTCTAGCTCTATTATAGAATTGACGTCTGCGTCCGGTGGCCTGTAATATGCACCTACATATATCTGTTTTGCGTTACTACTTTTACTTTTAACGGAACACCAAATACTTTCTACATTTCGCTCTGAAATAAGTTCTCTTCTACTGACATACGGGTTCTTCACAGCTATGAAAACTCCTCCTCCGTTTCTGCTTACTCTATCCTTTCTGTATACTGTAAAACACTTCGGAAATACTTCATGATCTGATATGTCCTTCGAAAGCCAGCTTTCTGTACCTACGATTATATCTGCATTAGTACTCTTAATGAGGTGGTGAAATTCTGCTACTTTATTTCTTATACTACGACAATTCACTACTATCACTGAAATTTTTTCTTCCAATCTGTTTCTCTCTTGGTGCTCCTTTCCAACTAAAATTTTCCTCGATAATTTTTTGACGGACAAACTATTTGGTCTACCTCTTACCTTTGATGAATTATCATGTTCGTTCTCTCCATGTGTTTTTCTCTGACCTTCTAAAACTACTCTGCATGTTCTGTCAAATTCTTGCACGATTTTTCCCCCGCGGATTGACCTGCACTCTGGGCTACCACCTGAGCTAAACCCTACGTGTATGCTCCAGTATCCTACTCGCTACCCTAAACGATGCCTCGTCCGTGTAGTGGACACCCGAGCGATTCAGGGGCACCCGACACGTTTCCAGCTCCGGCCCGAGGTCCAAAAACTCAGCTCCCTCGCTCCCACAGACTTCACGGAGTCTCCGGTTTATGCCTAAAACTCGGCTCCAAACCATCGACCCCCGATCCGTCCTAGGTACCAAGCTACATATAGTCAGCCTCATATCGATACCCAGACCTCCACGAACACGGTGGAACTCGTTGCATAGATCCCTTACGGAATCCATTACATCCTCGGACCCCCGTTTCGCGGCGTCGTTAGTGCCGACATGGGCGACTACGTGCAGCTTGGAGCAGTTAGTGGCACTGACCGTTGCTTTCAACGCCTACAATTATACTGAAATCCAAGCTACGTGTGCGTATATCTACCCTTTCGGGTTTCACGATTTGTGAATGCATCAGTTCATAAGTGCCATTTAGCCAAAGGTTAAAGTTTTGATGATAGAAATCTTGAGATAAATACTATAATAGTATTTTCTGAAAAATGCTTCACAAAGAAGTGAAATTTTATAAAAGGTCTAATTTTTTGACTCGTAATCGAACCCAGTTAAGAGTATTCATTCATGCGGCGGCATAAAGTATCCACTCTTATTACCTGGTTCAAATTCACCTTAATGTGCAGAAGCCCTTGAAAAGGTGTTTGATAATGACAGAAAAAGATTTGCTTCGAATGTTCTTTAAAATCTGTCTCCATTACGATATGATCTCTGTCGGAGGATGCGACGCTTAATTTATTTCTCATAATGTCTGCCAATCTCCTACACGCACTCCAATTTCATGTTAAAACTATTTTGCGCATTTCACATGTACCAATTTATTTTTAATTTGACCTGATAAAAAATGGCGCCTATGCTTAGTTGCGCTGCATACAATTATCCCTCAACGATAGTATCGCGGGTTTAATTCGTATGCTATCTCAGCTCCACTCCCTTGAAGAAGTGTTAATGCCCGTTTTATCAATTTTCGTTCAAATACTTTCATCGTATGTAGGCTGTTTCTTATTACCTTTTCTGCCGTTATCGCTTATATTAACTAAGACTTTTTTGCCTTTATAGACAGAACCCTTTCTGATCGCAACATAAACTTAGCGTACGCGTCAACGAATGGCTGACGCTAATCAGACCACATAAACGTAGGAACGCCAATGGTTATTACTGTGAGCTTAGTAAATTCTACCGGCTGCAGAATTAAAGTTTTATAATTTTTCATACTTAAAGCCATATGAGAAAGAATGTGTGGAATTTTGGTAACATTACCTGTCCAGCAATGGAATACAAAATGAGGAGCAGGAGCTGGAGCGGCCTCTTGGCCTTGTATGCGCGATGAGCCCAGAGTCGATGGGCACCCGCTGTGACGCCGAGACCGGAGAGGCAGCCCAAGGAGAAACCTGCAAAAGGAATCGGGAATCGGGTATGAACCATTTCTGAATGATGAGGGTACATCGATGGTGATTCGATGAGAAATCAGAGAACAAGAGAGAGTTGTTTTGAGTCTCTTTAAGTGATTATGTTTGAATACCTTTGAAACACAAGCTTAACGAATACAAACATGCAATTAATTTGGATGCCGGATTTTTTCTACAGTGATTTAGCATCCTTATCATCCATTACCTCCCTTGATTAGTTCCTTAATTCTTATGAATATTCCTTATAGTTTCTCTTGAAGTGTGATGTTCGATAGATATAAGATTTTATATTCTCGAGCACGCCCTTCAAGAACAAGAACATTTGACGAAAGAACTAACTCGGGCTTTTTAAATAATTTGTACCAGGTATATAATAAATTATTAGAAATATAAAACTAAATGGTGTTCAATTCAACATCAGGCACAGTTACAAACATGCCAAATTACCAACAATATTTTACAAATCAATATGGGTAAATAATAAGTTTATATGTTTTTTACATGCATGAGTGTATGCAAATATGAATAAAACAAAATCTGTTGATTAGTCTGAATAGGTACACGAGGCTCTTTGCGGAAGGAAAATTTGTAGAACTTTTATTGTTAATAATAATAATATTAACACGTCATTATAGGGGCTAGATTGAAGCAGAACTACCTATTACCATCTAATCACTCGTGAAAATATTTACTCACGAGGAATAATAATATAAAGAGAATTTCAACATGCAAGAATACAATTATTAGTACAAAATAGATAAATAAAATATATTTACATATGGGTCATTCCATGTCAAATCGACCAGGTGATTGCCCTTAGGGTCACCGATTTTGAACAAATTTATCAAAACGTCTTCATTTGATAAGAAAATGAAACCCCGAAGTAGTTTTCCAGAAAACGCAACCGTTTCCGAAATATGGCAACGTTGCAAAATTCGAAATTTGCAAAAGTTACTACGCATTTTACGGTATATCTCCGAGACTGTTTGAGCTACAGACGTGCTACAGCTCTTATGTTAAAGGCCTTAAATTTTAAAAATATAATGTATAAAGGCCTTCAATTTTAAAAATATAATAAGTATTTTATTGTGAAATATAAACATTTTTATAAAGCTTATAACAATTTTGAAGTTTAAAATTGATTCTTGAAAATGTACCTTTGCCTTAGATTTTGCTCATTTTTTATATGTTATAGACACAATCTTCCTCTAAAAATTAAAAAAGTTTGCCAGTGGTAATATTTCATTTAAGAAAGAAAAATATTTTTGAGTGTGGGCGGACGTCCGCCGGTCTTCGCGGCGCGGCGCCCGCCTACCGGCCGACGTTATGATACTCTGATGTTTTCAGATCTCTGTAACTATCTCATTTATCTTCTTCTCACCAAATTTTAACCATATACCAATTATTTGCCCGTGCATATCGCTATTGGCTTTGCCCGGGTGTGACCACAGCCTTAGCATCCATGAAGAGCGGCACCTGGCTTTATTGCGGTAGGCTTGAAGAACAATAGGCGAACCTTGTCTCGTCTTCTGCTTCCAATGCTTCTGATTGTTTACATTTTTTATTGATATTTACTTGATCTAAAGAATTTTCAGTGACAGCAGATGTTTGATCCAATGATTTCAAAGTCTTGTTCAAACTGCTTAATGATTTTTTCCCTGGATATACCGACTCCCAGTTTTCTTCTCTAGATTTCTTTAGTCCTGCTTTCTTTCACGGCACTACTACATGCCCCTTACTGAGACCCTTAAGATGTATTTGCTAAAGTAGCACCGCATGAAGGTGCAGCTGCGCCATAAAAGGTTCTCTGGTAGTTGTCCTCAGGGTCACACACTGAGTATTATTAACTAATAAGCTATTACTGATCTATTACCTAAGCCACCTTTTTCGCCTTGCTGAATTTTCCCACACCCACTTTACAAGATGAAAAATGCTTCAAACATTGAACTCAGGAACATTTCTGTACCTTAGAACTCAGATTAAGTTTCTAAAAATGTTATGCGGGGCTTTCCCTGAGAATATTATGTGAGTACGACTGCATGACTATATTGCTCGTATGCAAATTTTATATAACTTGGAAGTCACAGACAACCTGAAATCATGTGAAGTTTTCTTTGTGGCCTATTTTTCCGAAAAAATTTCTTTTCTGTACCAAGATTCAGTAAAAGATGTGCACTGGAGTAACTGCAAGGCTACGGTTCACTCGAGAACATGTTGCAATATAAATATGAACGATCAAGTGTGTGTCCCTCAGTGTGGTTATTATTTCAAACTATACGAAGCATAACGCTATATTTCTAAGGACGATGCTCTATAGTGTAACAAGTGTAGTAAAGCTACTCAAAAATTTTACTTTTTCAACGTTGCGGGGACTCAATATAAGAACCGCCACAAAATTTTGAAATTGTTGCATAGCCAAGATTTTGGAGTCGATGCAGAATGGCAATCCTATACCACATCTAAGGAAAAGATACAAGTGATGGATTTAAAGGGACACCGAAGACAAGCCCAGTTTGAAGCTAAATTATAAGAAACAAATTCAGACTCTTTATAAGCTTTACAAATGGGCCACATCGAACGTGAAAGGAGTTGAACACTTAGGAAAACTTCGAGTTTGTAACCAACGAGCAAGGGAAGGAGAAAAGAAGAGCCTGACGAGAAGCATTCGAGATACACCTACCGTAAAGTGTATTCATACCTACCGTATGGCTAACCACAATCGAAGGAAGACTTGCCGTTAAAGTATCTTTCTCAGTAATACGAAAACAAAATTTTCAATTTTTTGGTACAAATAGGATTAGGAGGGTTTGGGGGAGAACATGGGTTTTTGAAGGTAAAGTAGGAGGGTTAGCGTATTTCCGATGTGAAATTGTATATTGAAACATTAATTTACAAGATTGTATTTTACTTTCATTTAATTCTGCGGCAAGGAGGAAACCAACCTCAGAAATCTAATCTACAAGCACAGCAGTACGGCATCTGGTTAAACAGAGACGATATTGTTAAATATCCCTTCGATTTTCACTGCACGCATTATTATTGTAAAAATTTACAATTTTCATTAAATAAGGGATGCGTTGGCTGTAACATAAATTGTGCATGAAGGGTTCGCAATAGATTCCGTGAAAAAAATTTTATGCCATATTTCTGGTAATGTTAAAGTTGTAAGTATGTAAAGGTAAAACAAGGAATTTAAGGCTTTAGAATGCGAATGGTGTTTAAAGATGAGAATAATTTTTATGTTGCTTAAAAAGGAGGGATAAAATAATATTTCCAACTCATCCAAGCATTAAATGGGAAACTAATTCCATTGCCTCACCTAGCATAATTTATTTTTTCACTGATTTCGGAGACTTACGTCATTGGTATGTGTGAAGTCACTGTGGGAAAATGTTTGAAACATGAAGTAAAGGTGAACAATTTAATAATTTAAAAAGGTACGGGAGGAAAACAATGCGATGTCAGGGTGTTGTCTTATCCTGGGAGGCTATCGTATGCGAAGAGAAACGAAATATCCGTTTAGATAATATGGGTAGCGCTCTGCCTTCCCCGCAGTTTTCCCTTAGAGTTAAATTCGAATGGGAGATGGTGGGCGACGGAATAGCGCCCCCATTTCTTTGAAAAAAGAACTGAGAATGAGGTTTCGGAGAACATGCTAAAATAGTATGTGAGGAGAGTAGTACTGGAAGCCGAGAACGGGATAAGGTTTGCCAAATGTTCTCTGAGGCCAGGTGCCGCTCTTCATAGATTCTAAGGCTGTGGTCTCACCTGGGCGAAGCAAATAGCGATATGCCCGGGCAAAGAGTTGGTTTTCGGTTAAAATTTCGTGAGAAGAAGATGAATGAGAAAGTTACAGGGATCTGAAGACACCAGAGTACCATAACGTCGGCCGGTAGGCGGGCTCCGCACAGTGGTCCCAAATGGAAAAGCTGGCCAAAATTAATACCGTCGTTATATCAACGTACTTATTTCGTAAAATGGTTGTTTCCCAAGGCCTTTGACCTGAAAAATTCGATTTAAAAGTTATTTTTGTTGTATCTCTAAATGTTAACATTTTGAAGAGAGAACATTATTTAAACAATTTACACATATTCTACGGAAGTAATTATCTGGGTAAAAAGAAACCACAACCATTTAGATCCCATCACTCCCTAATATTTACGAAATAAATAAATGCATAATGCTTCAAAATCAATGTAACGCTTCGATCTTTGCTTCTGTCATTGACGGGAGTCCAACCCGCGACCTTCAGCTACCGGCTTGCGCGTTAGCCACCAATTTAATAAGATAATAAAATACTCTAATTTAGGCTGAAAAGGAATATATAACTCTGGAATAACTTGGACAAATATTAATTTTTTACGTTAGTATTTTTATTTTGGTATATTCATATTCATCTAATAAAAGTCTTCTTCCGTCATCACTGCATCGGAATCATTGTCATTCTGTGTTTCATCCAGGGCGAGAAGATTTTTAACTTCCCCTGGTAAGTTTACATAAGGTGTTTTCGGAACGCCTGATATTGTGGAAATTCACGGATCTGAGGTTAACAACAATCTCCGGAATAAATCTTCATTTGTTGCCAACCTCGAAAATTTGCGTGTGTGGTACTCCCGATATCTTCTCTTGTCTTTATTTCTTGCCTCCATGGCTTCTTCTGACAAGTGCCCAATTGGAATTAATGATTCCTTGGTAATTGCTGCTCCGTGGATCAGCAGCTAATGCACAGTAGGTGACATATAGTACCATGCCGGACATACAGATCTACTGTAGCTAAACATTATTCCTTAAATACATTGTCTTTGAGCCCGTAAACACTCAACAAAGCCTTTAAAATAACACACAAACGATGAATGAGTTCCTCATTTATTCCTGCAATGGAATGCATAGTTTAATAAGAAAAATTTGCTTAAAAAAGAACATCAATACCCAGTTTAAAAGGATATCAATACTGTTGATTAGTGAACAACAATTAAACGGCATCAATCCGAGGTATATGTCACGAAAACAAAATAGTAACCTATGATACACTTACCCATTATTTCTGATGACAACTTTTCATCCGCAAAAAAGCGCCTAGCCGTATTTCTATCATTTGTTGTCCCGGAGCCTTGCTTTGGGACGTCGATGGTAAGTCCCATTCTTGTTCTAAATAGACGATGAATTTCTCTTTTCCTTCCTTCCATCATTAGCTTGCTCCCATCACTACTTATAACCTAAAGATAATATGTTTTAAATATTTTAACTGCATATTTAATTTTTAACAATTAATGATGAAGAATTTTGAATAAATATTTGAATCACTCACCTTCCATCTTTTATTTTCCAAGCGGTAACTTATGTGCAAAGACACTCGAAGCATTTTCTGTAGCAATGAAGTGGGGATAATCCGAAAGAGTATGTGGTTTCGTCTACTGGTCTGCTTTTCACCAGCTCCAATTCGTTCATTTGGGATATTCTGGCACCACAAACATAGCATTTCATTGTGTTGGTATCTGTTAGAGCGTTACCCCCCTGTAGGACACATTAAAGTATTTGGAATTAATAATTGCAGCAAATTCCTTAAAAAAAATTCTTACCTTTTCTTTGATCATTGTGAGAATCATTTGAAATTTCACAGAAATTTTTCCAATAACAACTAGTTGAAGTGTGTTTATTTCCACTGATAAAATCTCTCCTCGTTTTCCGCAATGGATTTAGTTTCTTGCAGCAACTGAAAACGAATTGGCCGGCAAAAACGGGTCGACGAAGGTCGAGGATTTGACCATAAAATATGTTCTGCAAACAAAAGAAATTCCAGCAAATTTCCACAGCTTTCCACATTTATATAAGTTTACTACGATTGTAATTTGTAAATTATCTCTCTGTACTCCCCTGAGGCATTATCTATCAATCGTAGAGGCACCAGAAAACTTGCAAATAGACTTTCGTCTGCCCCTTCTCTCTTTTGTTTCTGCTTGTACTGGGAGCGTCCAGAACTCCCATCAAAGCCGTACTTGCAATATAAAGTGCATTAAAGTTCGCCCTCTCTCTTCTGCAGTGTTGACGCAAACAGTACAATACGTTTCGATGTATGAGTAAGGAGAGCTTGCAGACTGACTTCACACTTCTCAGTAATTTGATATCTTCCGGCCAGGCTGCATATTTAGCTTCTAGCACAGACTGGTAAAAAGGATACACGGTAGAACCATGTTTTATTGATGTCTTGCGGAGCAGCACGTACTGGAAATTAGTGAAATTTCCTGACACAATCATTGACACAGCTTCTTCGGGTGATAATGTATTTTGATGGATCTCCGTTGTTCTCCATGTGGACAGGACGCGTTTTGCTCTGGTTGGAGTGCTTGTGGTCACCTCCTTGATTGGCTTTGCAGCCGACTCATTGCCTTTGTTGCGATAGCTCATTGAAGCAGCGAAGGCGACGTGCTGGCTCTGAGTTCTTCCGTTCTTCTTCTCTTTGCTCTTTCACTGGACTCCTCAAATAATTTTTTTGGCCTTCCTATTTTAGCACACTCTGACGAAACTGCAAAATATTATTTTATTATTAACGAATGAAATATAAACGTCTTCTCAATTGATCATAATTGTAATAATGTATACTCACCGGGTGTGCTGGGAAGATATTTATATACAAATGAAGGAAGTTTTAACTCCAGCCGTAACCAGCTTCCGAACCTTCTCCTGAAAACTTTATCCGCACGCGAGCTTTGTGAAACTTTTCTAGATAATTAGGGAAAAACATTTTCTGCAGGAAGCGCATCAGAATATGTTTGGCTGCATCATCTCCGCTTAGATTCACTTTATCAATCAGTATTGTTAATTTGAAGATGACAAATATCTCTTTCGCTCTATAAATTTCTCATGCACCTCAAGGACGTGATATTTATGGATGCCATTACAACTCTTAATGCATTAACTTTTAGGGCTGAAACGAGAACGTTGAACCGAATATAAGAAAATGCTATAGATAATAAGTAAAAAATTAAGAATGATGAATTAAAATTGGTAGTGGAATTGAGAATAAACTTACCTATTTTGTTCTGGCGTATATTGATAGTTAGACGTCAGGCAGAGGTCAGACAGTGTTTCTTTCCTCTGGGAAGGATAAGTGTTTCTTTCCTCTGGGCTGAAAAAGCTTTCCTCTACTCGTAGCAGATCAGAACACACGCTTCTATGCAAGGCACTGAGTAAAAATGAGTTCTGGATTGCATTAAAAGTGTCAGTGCTTAAAACTACGGCAGAGTTTGTGGATGGTGACCGTTATCCTCGTTCCTTAGTATTCCAAGAAATCTTAACGCACATGTAGAAAGAGCCCTGCCCTGCGGCCTGAGTGCAATCCGTCCCATCCTCATTGGAGAGCACATGACTGGGTCTTTTCGGTTTGAAGGCAATAAAAGTGCAACCGAAAGCTACCCTTTTCAGCCTAAACATCTCTTTCTGGCGGCGCGGGAACAACAAAGGTATTTGGAAACATTGCTCCGTGGAAGGTCTTATCATATTTCCAGAAGCTAGTGGTAGACAGGCTGGTTCGGATGTCATAGAAATATTAAAATAAAGGAATACAAAGCAAAAAAATAATTGCTAAGTAAACATTTGTAACTTTTAGTTTGGATTATAAGTCGTAGCATGGTACAGGGTGCATTCCGAAAGTAATGCAATTGAATTTCCCGCGCAGCTCCTATTGGTCGGAGTGGGGTCGGACCACTTAGAGTAGGTGGGGGGTGGGCGAAGGGTGGGGGGGGGGGGGGGGGGGGGCAAAGGGGACGCTAAGCTTTGCCGCAAAACCGGTCTCAGTGCTCTCCAAGATGTGGAAGAGGCAGGACATCAGTTATTGGGCGCATCCAGGGGGAGTACTGTGCGATTGAGCGGTAGCGAACTTTCCGCTATATCTCAGCTGCTGCATCCCCCTGGATTGTGAGCGCTACGGTGGGAATTTGAATCTTCCTCTATTGCCGAGAGAGTTCGTTATTCGAAATTCAAAATGAAAATTACGAATTAAAGCAAGGTTGTTGGCATTAGGAAGAACTTCCGTTTACATTACTTCGACATAATAATAGTGATTACGTTTTTTTATAAACGAAATAAGATATAACGACAGTAAGCATAGGACAACAACAACAAATACAGCCAAGGTGGCGTCGCTTTCAATTTGATCGAAGGGGATAATTAATATTATTCTTCTGCGTATAGTGCTTTTTTGAGCATGTAGTTAATATTTTACGAACATCGCACAAGGCACACTTTTGGTTGCTTTAAGGCTATACTTTCCAAATTTAGACGCATATAAAAATAAAAATCGACTGAGCGCACTCCGTGGAATGTCAGTAGCCAGGCAAGTTGTCAGATTGAAAAAGAATTGTTTTCATTCGGTAAAGGTCAGGGTGAACAACGGCATTGAACGCATTTAGGTCCGATTTCATAATTTTCTTCTCTAACATTTTCTCGGTATGAGAGAAGTCACTGACTATTACTTATGCTGTCACTGTTCACCCAGCAATTGCTAACCGACCGATGTGCTTAACAAAATCTAAACTTTCGGCTACTTTGACGTTATTTTAGCATGAACACGAAAGTTATCGCATGATTCACCTCAACAATCTGACAACTCGAAAGTAAATTTTGAAAAGTCCAATTAATTCTCGGCCATTTCTAAAATGAAAATGGGATAGTAAAACTTTATAGCTGTCATAGTCTAGGGGTACTTCAGTGCTTAAAGGGCTAAGGTTATATAGCATCATATAAACTAAGATCATAATTGTAAGACCATGAGAAGCATTATTAAGCATTCAGGATCCACTAATGTGGTCCACTAACTTTCTTCCTATCTTTGAGTTTTTGCTCAGATGATATAAGACTTCCTTTCTTCACTGCAGATGTAACGCATGCATTCCATGAACTACCTTCAGTTTCACAATGCAGATGAGATATAAAATTTTTTGTAATAAGCATGATTGTCTCGAGTATAACCATGGTTATACCATAACCACAACAAGTGCACTTAAGGCATTTACATATATCACTTAATACCTATCTTGTTCATAGTTTGAAGTGAATATTTCTATCTAACATACCTATGTCTCTTCAGCATATACTTAGCTTTTCAAACATTCTTTTTAATACTGCTACAGCGTTGCCTTTCACCTTAAATTCTATTTATCTCATCAACATTTAAAGATGGCCCAGTTTTGAATCTTTCTTTTTCACATTCCGTTCTCTTTATATGCTTTTTATATTTCATCCTTATTAAATATACCACATACTTTCTTTCATAATCATTTTTTATGCTTGTGGTGGTGAGAGTATGCACCCATGTGTGCACACAGGCTTCTTTGTTTTCACCCATGCCCTTGCTTTCTGTTCTATACATGACCTACCCACTCTCCCATTCCACAGAAAAAGAACTAGAAATTATGTCAACAGGCGTACCTCATGACACAATTTAATGTTTTTTCAGACTTCTATTTTGGGTCTGAAAATATACCTCTTCCATCTTTCATAAACAATCTTGGTATGAAACTATCCTCTTTCCACCCACATCTTCTCCTTCCCAGGAATTATAATTGATTTCCCCATTCCAACGAAGTGAGATGGCTGATGAGCTGGCAAAGGCTCAATCCCGCCGCAGTCCAATTGTGGAACAATACCAAGTTTTAGACAGGCAAAACTACATATACTAGGAGAACCTAAATGCTTAAGCAGTCGACTTTCAAGATAATTGTGGTATATGCTGAAAGGAAAGTGAACGTGATTATTTAGACTACGTCATCACTGGTGATTAAACCTGGGTTTTTGAATACGATCCAGAAACAAAACGCCAAAGATCTGAGTGGCACGCCGACCAGTCCCCCAAGCACAAAAAGGCAAGAATGAGCAAATCAAAAGTGAAAACAATGCTCATTATCTTTTTCGACAGCAAAGGAGTGGTCCATAAGGAATTTGTTCCTCAAGGACGAAAAGGTAACACTGCCTACTGCGTGGATGTGCTGAAAGGACTCCGAAAAAGGGTCGTCAGGATGAGAGAAGACATCTCCACTACCTGGCAACTCCATCACGACAACGCACCTTGCCACAACGCGCTACGAGTCCGCGAGTTCCTGGCCAAACACCAGGTGCCAACGCTGCCCCACCCCCCCTATAGTTCTGACATCGCCCCAGCAGACTTCTTTTGTTCCCTCGGATTAAGGCAGCCCTGAGAGGAACCCGCTTTTCGTCCATAGAAGAAATCAAATCAGCCGTGACGAGGACCTTGCGAGAGGTCCCCGAAGACGCCTTCCAGGGCGCGTAGCGGTCACGGCAGAGTCGCTGGAAAAAATGTGTAGAGGCCCAAGGACAGTACTTTGAAGAATTTTAAGTGTTTGCGCAAATCTGTTTAATAAATTACATTAAAAAGTAATAATTACATTACTTTCGGAACGCACCCTGTATAAAATATATGCTTGCACTGCGCCTCATTAAAAAACAGGGACCTCATCGGTGATTTGAAGGAGAATAAAGAATACAGTTTAGCACAAAACGGTACAAATCATGTATGAAGATGCAAAATCTGCAACAATATGTAAGAGTAACTATCAATATCAACCCTTGGATAACTGCACAGCAGCTCGGCCGCCGCTGCCGCGGGCCGATGATGCGGAGCGGAGCATTGTACCGCTAAGCTTAAAACCTTTTGGAGGTCTAATAAGCAAGAATAAGCAAGATTTTTTTTCTTCACCATGTTGAATTGACTTTTCTGTTCAATTCCATGTGAAAATATCAGAGGAGCAAAGAGGAAGGAGCACAAAACGATAATGATGCATTTACTTTTAAAAAATCGCTAAAAATAAGTAAATATTTTAAAAAGTTTTAAATGGTTAACCAAATACTCAATGAGAACAAAATTGACGGTGATATTTTCTAGATGGTATGAAAACTCCGCAAAAAATTGGTGAAGGCCATTTATGTACTTAAAGCCTTATACTATCAAGGTGAATTTCACAAAAATTGACAAATTCAACGTCATAGACGTTTAGCCCTTGACTTACCCAACTTTTACGGGTGACACACATTACTGTGTGCAATAAGGAGACCCATTTAGTACCCTATATTGTAGGCCATATCCTCTACAATACGAAAACACCATTTAAAGTTTCCTAGTAAAAAGTCGAAATATTTACTTTTGGCCAGCTTTTCTCGATTTCGGACCACTCTGCGCCGCGGTGACCGGCGGGCGTCACGCCTACACTCCAAAATATTTTTCTTTCTTAAATGAAATATTTCCTCTGGCAAACTTTTTAAATATTTAGAGGAGGGTTGTGTCTACAGTACATAAAAAAATAAGCCAGCTCCAAGGCACAGGTACATCGTCAAAAATCGATTTGACACTTTAAAATTGCTATAAACTTTATAAAAATGTTTATATTTCACAATAAAAAAGTTATTGTATTTTTAAAATTCCCACCCTTTAAAATGTGATCTTTAGCACGTCCGTAACTCAAATAGTCTCGGAGATATACCGTAAAATGTGTAGTAACATTTGCAAATTTCGAATTTTGCAACGTTGCCATATTTCGGGAACGGTTGCGTTTTTTACAAAACGACTTCGGGGTTTTCATTTTCTTATCAAACGAAGACGTTTTGCCGAATTTGGTTAAAATCGGTGACCCTATAGGCATTCACCTGGTCGATTTGACATGGAATGACCCACATATTACCTGCACTTACAGATTATTATCTGCACTTATATACATTACTTGTAATGTATTCTATAAAGGCAATACTTTATTGTACATGTCAATTAAAAGTCTCCTTTACAACAAGTATAGTGCTTCCAAAATTATTTTGGCACTTTGGTTACCTGGAAATGATAAGTGTGAATCATTCACAATTGGTTGGGACCTCTGGGATCACAATGTAGGGTAAAAACTAGGAGAAGAGGTATCAACTAAGTAAAAAATCTGCTCCCTTAAGAAGTAAAATAATCATCCTTTGTTTTAACACTGTGCACTTTGTGCCACAATACGCATTCATGAACATGCTCAGGCCATAAATGTGGGTAGTCAATTCTAAACCATTTTTCAGATTAGTCTGGGGCTCCACAGGACTTGGTGTCCACAAAGAAATGCCCGTTTTATGTGAAACCTTGCTGTATATGACAGCACATGCTTCTGCCCCTGAGAAGAGGCTATACCACCTGATTGCCCTGATATTGGCCACTGACTGAAGAACTGCTCTCAACATGCTGCTAAATGTAAGTCCTTCTGATTAACAACCTTTCGCCAAAATTATACCCGGATATTGCATTGGAAATATAAGGGGTGGGGAAAGTAGTAAACCTAAGCTGAATCTTATTTGGGTCCCTCTACCTCTCTCTCAAGATTAAATTCTTTCTATCCTGCGTCCTTTTCTCTTATCCTTTACTCGCGCTATTCTAAGTTATCTAACTACTCTCTTCTAACCGATTCTAACCACTGCAACTATTCTAAATATTATTCTTTCATCTGCATCTACGAAAAAATAGTCTCTTACTTAAATAGTCGCTTAAATAGTCTCGAAGATATACCGTAAAATGTGTAGTAACTTTTGCCAAATTCGAATTTTGCAACGTTGCTATATTTCGGAAAGGTTGCGTTTTTTGTAAAACGACTTTGGGGTTTTCATTTTCTTATCAAATGGAGCCGTTTAGTCAAATTTGGTCAAAATCGGTGACCCTAAGGGTCTTTTTTGCCAATTTTCTGGTCGAATTGACGTGGAATGACCCGTATATATCAATATTAAGAATCAGGTCATGGTGTGTGCATTTATTTACAACTGTGAGAAAAACGTGAAAATTATTATGCTCACATACTTTGTGAAAAAATCCAGGGCAGGAAATCACTCACACAAGAAGGCGAGTGTGAAAAAACTGCGACATCTTGGGAAGGATAGTTTGGAAAGGAATGACACTCAACTAGATTTATTCCAAACGAAAGAATCATATTTTATTTCTATCAGAAATAAATAGAATTGGTGTGAGGTGTGTCGGATAGTGTGTAACAACCTTTTATTTTTAAATACACAACCTTTAATTTTTAACACAACCTTTAAGGGTGTGTGACACACAAGTTGTGTCGGATAGATTAAATATGAGGAAGTTAGCTCCAGTTTACACTGCCTTCTATACTCTCTGAAAAGTCTTGGTGAAATTCAAACAATCCCAGACCGTGGTGTTTCTTTCCCTGAACCGCCTGTAATATCTCTGTTTAGGTCATGTCAAGAACCTGATTAATATCACGGCAAGTTAGTTGCACAGCCTGGACCTAAAAATAAATATTTTTTGTGTGAATTTTCACTCAAATTCATTTGATATCGAAGTTAGTGTCTGTGCCCTGAAGTCACACCGGCGTCTATACAATCATCATCCAGAGCTCTACAGCCCTGTGTGAGCCTTGGCTTCCTCTATAATGTGCCTCCACTCCGATCTACTCCTTGCTGTCTCTCTCTGCATCTTAATCCTTTATTGCCATATCTGCAGCTATTTTATACGAAGTCTTTCTATCCTACTGGTCCTTTCCGTCTTGCTGTATAGAATTATTCTGCGTATTATTCTCTCCTCCATTTTCTTCAAATATCCCAGCCATGCCAGCCGCAATGTCTTGGAGAATCTAATTATATCTCCCCCTTTTAATATCTTATTTATTACCCAGTTCATTCTAATTTTCCACATCCCTCCTTCTTCAAATGGGCCATACATTCTCCTTATAATTTACCATTCACATATTCTGAGTTTGACTTTATTCTGCTATGATAAAACCCGCGTCTCTGAACTGTATGTTTATGCTTCCATTTTACTGGCTTTCTCTGAGTTTTGCACATTTTTAATTTGATTTTCCTTGACTTAAATGTTGATTTGAGGAGAGGCACACTTGAAAAATAGGCTTTGTTACCATGCATTACTCTTTGGCTGATCAGGTCAGCATAGCTGCTGAAGATATTTTGTAACAAGTTGACAAGGACTATAACCAACATAATATATTTTCGGTCAATAGGGTTTAAAATTTAGTAATCATATGAATTAAATTGAAAGTAGGCATTGATTCAGAAATTACCCTGGTTATTTTCATCAGTAGAAACCTTTATTGTAAAATACATGATTCCTGCAAAATGACGCACCCGAACAGTGTGTAGAGAAGTTACTGCAAAAATCAATAGTCGCACACATTTTAAGTTTCAGGTTTGACCGGAACGTATGCCATGCGTTTATTATTTCTTTTAACTACAAAGTTAATTACGAAGACAAAGGTTAATCGTATGAAAACGTTTAGAATGATTGGTGGCTAATCCTTTTCACATTAGGGAAGGATTAATATCAGGTGCAGAGCGAAATCTTACAAAAAATGTGCTCATATAGAGAAATACAACGTTTAGATTGACAGATATGACTTTTCCCAGCTAACTAAAAATACGAATCATTAATCAGGAAGAATTTTCTCGTTAATAATTGGAAGTCAAACCAGTATAGGGTTGGAAATGATATCTGCATTCTTCTTTGGTTCAATTGTTACTTCCATTAATAAATTAGGAATAATTACGAGGAAAGTTATCACTTTAAAGAAAATATGGTTACATGCATAGTGATTATATTTTTATATAAAGTAGAAAAAATGGACAACAGCGAATCTGCTGACACAGTAATCATAACAGCCAATTGATTCTTTCCGTTTCTGATTTCCATTCACTCTGCTATTACCTTATCCATCCAAGTAAAAACATTGAAACTCACCCCAAATTGTTGTCAGGATTTTGAAGTGATGGTAATGAATCCATAAACCATATACGGCTAATATGTGGAAGAATGTAATACCGATGGTGTTGACCCAAATTATTTTCCTCTGATAGGTGGTTTGAGGTTTGACCGTTTGAACATCACACTCGTCCATAGTCACTGTTTTGCTGAAATAGATAATAAATAAATAAAAACGTTAAGCTAGAAGAAAATATATTGTAAATCCAATTATAGCCCCATATATAGTCATTATTCATGCAGTCAATAAAGAAAGGGAGTCACGAAAGATCCTCCAAGAAGCGACTGATAGAGAAGTTAACCATATTCTTGTTGTCTTTGTCAGAAGTTCATGGCCCTGGAGTACATATTTGAAGCCAATAAATTTGAAAATAGCGGTAAATAATCCTCCTAATTAATTAGTAAGTCATATATTTCCACGGCTCAAAAACGGGATGGCAAAACGTTTGCATGCCAATAAATCCCTGTGTGACGTCATGAAGGTTCAATTTCCTCAATCTGCAGCATGGTGGTGCTGCTGATTTCGCTAAGCTTCAGGCGACGCATTCCGAAAAAAAATATTATTAAGTATCAGAGGAACATTTATTCAATAACACTATAATTATTTACTTAATTTGAATTATTTTTTAGTTTATTCATTTAACATCAGTTATTCATTTTACTACGCATGGTACAAACTTTCGTAGAGAAGAACAGCCACTTATAATAAAGTATTAATATAATAATTACCTCAGCATAGGGACTTTAAAATACAATTGTAAATTAAGGCGTTGAAAATTCACAATGCCCCATATGTAAACGACGTATCTGCGATGTTACCAACATGACAGCCACAGCCCTGCCATTTTTGTGTTTCTAATAGATAACTTTAACTTTTGATTTCGCTTTCAACTAATAATAATTAACCCAAATTATTTGTGCATTATGAATTCATTTATAGTGGGCCACGGATCGCATTTTCATTTTAGTCATGTAACAACAGTTACTCTTTTGAAAACGAATGTGAAAAACTTTCGTAGAGAAGGACAACCACATATAATAGGTTATAAATATATCAACTACCTCCATTTATGACTTTAAAATACAACTGTATATTCAGGCGTTGATAATTCATAATGCCTCTCTATGTAACTGACGTACCTGCGATGTTATCTACATGACTGACATAGGCCTACCATTTCTGGGTTTTTAAAAGTGAACTTTAAGTTTTGATTTTGCTATCAACTATTATTTCTTAACCCAAATTATTTTTGCAATAAGAATGCACGAACGGTAAACCAAAGATAGCAATCAATGAATTCTGTTCTATTTGCTTCCTGAAATGACTTAATCGCGCTGGATTGAAACTGGCATAAAAGAAACCAAATGTTTCTACGGTTCGAAAACGCGATGGATAATTAATCACATTCTAATTAATTACCTGTGTGACGTCTTGAAGGTTCGAATTTCTCTATTTGCTGCTAGGTGGTAATGCGGTTCTCGCCTATCTTCCGGCGACGCAGTCAGTTAAAAAAATATTAAGACGCATGAAAGGACCAATTCAATAACATTATTATTTTGTTTTATTTGAATTATGTTTCAGCATATTCATTTAATAAAAGTAATTATTTTTAATTCGCGTGGTACAAACTTTCGCAGATAGGAACAACCAGTTATAACAAAGTATTAACATGTTAACTTCTTCAGCTTAGGGAATTCAAAATACGATTGTGAATTCAGGCGTTGAAATTTCACTATACCTCGCAATGTATACGACGTACTTTCATTGTTACCAAGAGACTGCCACATCCCTGCCATTTTTGTCTTTCTAATAGATAACTTTAAATTTTGATTTCGCTTTAAACTAATTATTAAGCCAAATTATTTGTGCATTATGAATTCATTTATAGTGGGCAACGGACCGCAATCAATGAATTCGGTTTTATTTTCTGCAGGATATGCCTCATTAGAACTGGAATAAAAACTACAATAAAAGAGGTCTAATATTTCTACAGCTCGAAAAAGAGATGGCAAAATTATAGTGTGCCAATAAATCGCTGTGTGACGTCATAAATGTCCATTATCCTCTAACTATAGCTAGGTTGTGCTGCTGATTTCGCTAATCATAAGGCGGTGCACTCAGATTAAAAATATAAAGACGTATCAGAGAAACATTTATGCAATATAAATAAAAAATGCCTCGCAATGTAACCGACGCACCTGCAATGTTATCAACATATGAATTATATATCACATTATGAATGCATATCTGATGGGCCGAGGACCGAAATCAATGTATTCTGTTCAATTTGCTGCGGAAATGATTTATTCTCTCTGGAATAAAAACTGGAATAAAAGAAGTCAAATATTTCTACGGCTCTAAAACGCTATGGACAATATTACACATGCCAATAAACCCTGTGTGACGTCTTTAAGGTTAAATTTCCTCTATCTGCAGGTAGGTTGTGCCGCTGATTCCGCTTATCTTCAGGCAACGCACTCCGATAAAAACATATTAAGACTTATGAGTAGAACATTTATTCAACAACTCTATTATTATTTATTTAATTTAAATTATTTATCACTTTAATCATTTAACATCAGTTACTCATTTTAATGCGCATAGTAAAAATTTTCGTAGAGAAGAGCAGCCAAAAATTATAACGTATTAATATATTAACTACCTCAGCTAATGGACTTTAATATACAATTGCTTATACTCAGGCGTTGATAATAGGGATGGGTCGGTTCGGTTCTTCGGTTCTCGGTTCCACCGGTTCTTGAGCTTAGAACCGGAACCGGAACCGAGGCCAAAAATAATCGGTACCGAAATAATTGGCGCGAAAACCAGTTTGAAACCTGCTCACATTGTGAAGGTGGAGGCTTCACATTAAAACCTGGTGAAATAGTGTACTTAGATGCTTCAAAGTTGCCTCGAATTGTTCTAATTCAGACGTTAGAATGACTGTATGATTTATTTAATTACATCCAATTCTACTAAGTAATGAAATCCGCCGTAATAAGGATATTCTGATTGATAGGTATATGTTACGTCCACCTACTTTGGAGGTGCGAGTCCTCATATTATTTTCGTAAATTATATCGTAATATAGCATATATAACACAAAAATATAATGAGATAGATATTCTTTTTCAAGCAGTATGTCTCTGAAAATGATTATTGGTTATCTTATCTTACCACTAAGCAATGCAAAATAAGTGGTAAATTAAGAACCGGAACCGATAATCGGAAACGAGAACCGAAGTTAAGAACCGAACGGAACCGGAACCGAAAATAGTGGAACCGACTCCTCCCTAGTTGATAATTCAAAATGCCTTGCTATGTAAACGATGTACCTGCGATTTTATGAACATGACTGCGACAGCCCAGCCATTTCTGGATTTTTAAAAGTGAACTTTAACTTTTGATTCTGCTATCAATTATCATTTCTTAATAACCCAGATTATATGTGTATTATTAATGAATTTATGGTGGGCCACGGAGCGCAATCAATGACTTCTGTTGAATTTGCCATGGGAAATGCATTATTCGTAATGGAATAAAAGCTTCAAGAAGAGAAGTAAAAGATTTCTACGTCAAAATACGTTATGCTAATCCTATCGCATGGCATTACATCCCTTGGAGACTCAAATGTAAAATTTCCTCTATATTATGCTAGGTGGTAAGGCTGTTTTCGCTTATTTTCATGCGACGCACTTAGATGAAAAAATATTAAGACGTATCAAAGGAACATTTATTCAATAACATTATTATTTTTTATTTAATTATAATAATTTTTCAGTTTAATCATTTTACACAGTTATTCATTTTTCTACGCATGCTACAGTCTTCCGTTGAGAAGAAGAGGCAGTTATAATAAAGTATTAGTATATTAAATACCTTAGCTTAGGTATATTAAAATACAATTATATATTCAGTCGGTGATAATTCAGAATACCTCTCTATGCGTATCTGCGATGTTATCAACGTGACTGTCACAGCCCTGCCTTTTCTGGGGGTTTAATATTGGAGTTTGACTTTTTATTTTGCTACAACTGTCTTTTCTCAACCCAAATTATTTGTGCATTAGGAATGCATTTATGGTGGGCAACGGAACGCAATGAATGAATTCTATTCTATTTGCTGCGAGAAATGCCATATTCTAAATGGAATAAAAACTGGAATAAAAGAAGTTAAATATTTAAACGGCACGGATTCTCGATGGCTAAACTATTGCATGGTAATGCATCCCTGTGTGACGTCTTAAAGGTTCATTTTCCTCTATCAGTAGCTAAGTAGCGCTGCTGGTTTCCCTAAGCTTCAGGCGGCAAACTCAGATAAAATATATTAAGACTTATCAGTGGAACATTCTTTCATTAACTTTTGTTAATTTTTAATTTGAATTGCTTCAGTTTCTCCATTTAACAAAATTGTTCATTTTACTACGCTTGTTACCAACTTCCGTAAAGAAGAACAGCCAGTTACAACAAAGTATTAATATACTAACTACCTCAGCTGAAGTACTTTAAAATACAAATGTAAATTTAGGCGTTGATGGTTCATAATGCGATGCCATCTAAAAGACGTAACTGCGATGTTATATACATGACTGCCACAGCCCTGCCATTTCCGGTTTTTTGAAAGTGAACATTTAGATTTTATTTTACTATCAACTATCAATTTTTAATCCAAATTATTTTTTCATTATGAATGCATGTATGGTGGACTACGTATCGCATTGATTGAATTCTGTTCTATTTGCTGCGGGATATGCCTAATTTACTCTGGAATAAAAACGGGAATAAAAGAAGTCAAAATTTTCTACGGCTCGAAAACGCAATGGATAATCTATCACATGACAATAAATCCCTGTGTGAAGTATGAAAGGGATTATTTCCTCTGTTTGCAGCTACGTGGTGGTGCTGTATTAGCTTAGCTTCAGGCGACGTACTACCCTAAAAATGTTAAGACGTATCAGCGGAACATTTATTAAATAACTCTATTATTATTTATTTAATTTGAATTTTTTTCAGTTTAATCATGTAACAACGGTTACTCTTTTTAATACGAATGTTAAAAACTTTCGTAGAGAAGGATAGCCCAATACAATAGAGTATTAATATGTTAGTTACCACAATTTATTACATTAAAATACAATTTTATATTCAGGCGTTGATAATTCGTAGTGCCTCGCTATGTAAACAACGTACCTGCGATGTGATCTGCATGACTGCCATAACCCTACTATTTCTGGGTTTTTAAAAGTGCACTTTAATATTTGATTTATCTATCATATATCATTTCTTGACCCAAGTTTTTTTTGCATTATCAATGCATATATGATGTGCCGAGGATCACAATCAATGAATTCTGTTCAAAATGCTGCGGGAAATGATTTACTCGATCTGGAATAGAAACTGGAATAAAAGAAGTCAAATATTTCTACGGCTCTAAAACGCGATGGACAATCTTTCGCATGCCAATAAATCCCTGTGTTACGTCTTGAAGTTCCAATTTCCTCTATCTGCACGTAGGTGATGCCGCTGATTCCGCTTATCTTCAGGCGACGCACTCCGATAAAAAAAATATTAAGACGTATCAGTAGAACATTTATTCAACAACACTATTATTATTTATTTAATTTAAATTACTTTTCAGTTTAATCATTTAACATCAGCTACTCATTTTAATACGCATGGTAAAAATTTTCGTAGTGCAGAACAGCCAAAAATAATAAAGTATTAATATATTAATTACCTCAAATAATGGATTTGAATATAAAATTGTTTATGCTCAGGCGTTGATAATTCAGAATGCCGTGCTATGTAAACGCCGTACCTGCGATGTTATTAACATGACTGCCACAGCCCTGCTTTTTCTGGGGTTTTAAAATTGTACTTTAACTTTTGATTTTGATTTCAACTATCAATTATTGAACCAAGTTATTTGTACATTATCAATGCATTTATGGCGGGCAACGGATCGCAATCAATGAATTTTGTTCTATTTGCTGCGAGAAACGCCTTATTCGCACTTGAATAACTTAATTTTTGGTACCCGTTAAGCTAATGATCATATGAGCGACAGTTCTGTGCCCGAATAATAGATTGCTGTAATTTTTCTGAAACTTCTCTAAATGACAATGCGAAAAAGATCAATGATAATAATTCATCATAAGTCTCGTAGTTTCAAAGACTATTGGTGATAATAACTCGATGAGTTATGAAATAAAAATATTCACAAAAAGACGGAATGTGTGACGATAAGAAACCATCCTGTGAGATAAATGTCGGAATTTGACAACGATACTATCGTGCAAGTATATATCTTCAAATATCTCGGTATAAATATTGCAAGTTATGGCATGGCCACAGACCAGGTAAAACGTGAAGCGTTTGAAAGCTAATGATGTACCAAGGGTGTCGAATGATATTATTTGTATAAACGAAGCTTTATAGCGAGCTAGAGCAGGTAAGTCTGTCATGCGACCGATTCTTAAATGTGCTGCGGAGATACGGATAGGAACGAGGAAAACAACGTATCTTATAGAAACAGCTGAGGTGAGAACACCGAGGAGGAAATGAGGGAAGATTTATGAGGAATAGAATGCGTAGCAAACTTATAAGACAAAGCTTATATGTATTTTATAGAAGACGTCTACAGTGATATTGTGAACACAAGATTCTTTTACCTTAATACCACAGATTTCTTTTTAGTATCGTAGGCTTCCAAGATTTAGAACCCATGGTGCTCTTGGTTCATACCAGTTCTAATCATGTTTATTTAGTGCAAGGAATTTTGGTTACTTAGGAATGCATCACTTCTTTTTCTGATATCACTTAGTTGGACTTGGAAGTAACTTCAATATTTCACTTTACCGCTTGCTATACGTTATCTCTCCATTCCCGTAATTCAAAATACCTATTACTGTTTTTAATTTTGGAAGAGATGTCCGTTAGTTATGTCCATTTTTGTTATTAAGGAGAGTGGGTATTTTGGAAGAGTTAAGAGATTTTTAGGGAATGGAGAAAGGACGGAGAACCCAGCATCAGTTTTGGCTTGATCTCAACTAAAGGCGCATAGGGGTCCACGGTTTAACATTCCATACGACGGACGGAATACTGAACTTGAAGTGATCTCTAGATAGCACCCTAAGTAGGGACCAGATTAACAATGAAAACCCTCTTCCACAGCCGGGAATCGAACCTGGACCCTCGGAATGGGAGGATTTACTCTTGCAACCACACCAACGCTTCGTTGCGTTGTTTTCAAATATGGACTTCGAGACTGAACCTGATTGGCATGCTTTTCAGACCATTGCGCTACGGACATGAAGAAAGATTGAGCAAATAAGATTAAGCGAGATAACAAAAATGAACGGAGAAAATTTCAAGGTCAACAGTCCGTCCGGGACATGTTCACCAGGTGACCCTTAGGAGAAATTCCTTCAGACGAACTGGGCGGAATACGGACGTCGGGTCCTGAGTTCCCTGAAGTAATTCTAGCTATACATAAACTCCAATACAGGAATAAACTATCGGTCGCATCCCACAGCGATTAACAACGCCACATACTGAAAAATTATGTACTTGCAAAGAATCGTAAGGACTAGCTGAGAGGAAAAGAAAGCTGTAGGTAGGAGCTAGACGAAAACTTAGAAAAATATGATAAGGAGATGCGAAATACGGAGGGAAGTGAGCGGAAAAAGCTCGGGAAGTAAGTAAGATAGAAATTATTTTGGACTTGCAAAAAGAAGGAAAGTGCATGTGTAGTATTAGGAGGAATGATGGATGTGAAAAACTGATATTTTGTGTTTGTTGTATTCAGTTGTTTCGTAAACAGCCCGGTCTTTTCGTAGTTTTTTAGATGCAAACAAGAAAGGCAGACTGCTTTTAATATTAATTTCTTTTAAATGCATATTAGATCTTGTGTGGTGCAATAAGACATAAGCTGACGACGCACCCAAATTCTAAACCGTCAAAGAGTTTTTACTGAGATTGATACCGATTCATTGATGCACTTTTGTGCCTTAAGCTGGTAATATTTCGTCAGTGTTTAGTGTTATATTTTTATAAAATGCAAAATAGATCGTACGCGGTGCAATTAGGCATTAGCTGACGCACCAAAATTATAAACCGCCACTGACCAAAGATTGCTTTTACTCAGACTGATACCGATTCATTGATGCACTTGCGTGCCTTAATACATTTCGTGAGTATTCCATGTGAATGCATTTTTTACCCATCAATCACAGTATTGTATATGCTATTGAACCCGAACTAGCGTACGCCATCTCACTCACCCGTGATCTTATTAGGTTCAGCATCCGAACGGAATTCGGTGGAAGTAATTCGCTAATGCTGGCAGCAGTAGCAAGGTCGATAACTTGCCTTCCTGGTAACCTGAGAGTTGCGGATACAAATCACAGAAATGCATGTTATATTCGGGTTAAGCACTCTCGTTGGGTGGCACGATATAACCTCAGCCGTTGGAAAATCTAAAACACAAGTTCACTACCTAGTCCCTAATAGACGTAATTCATCAATGTCCTTCAATGTAATTCATCAATGTCCTTAAAATGTAAACGGGAATGTGCGTGTGGCCTTAAATAGATTCAATGCTATATGATTATCACTCCCTAATGTGGTGCGCTGGGGCAACTCAAGAAGAGCACCAAGGGCAATCTAAGCCCATGGACCTTCCTGGAACTTCTTTTGTTCAGTTGAATGGAGCGACTAATCAGCCGACAATTGGGTTAACCGGAATTGAAGCCGAGCCAAGACAGTCTTTCTCCGCTGATTAAGGCGGCGAAAAGGAAGTACGGAGCGCTATACAAGTCTTCCGAAATTCTATAGGGCAAGGATGGACGACAGCTGTTATTGGACTCAAGGGGTGGCCTTGATTATCACCGATCCACCAGCGGGTTACTTCGCCTCCGTGCTTTCTTTGGATCCGAAGTTGCGCTGCAAAAGTAGAATTACTCTCGCTCAACCCGCCGACCACCAGCCTGTCATTAGCTACTGATCAGCTGCGAACGCCTTAGCATTTCTGTACGTTTCGAGGAAGACATTACATTGCTGTTCAGGTGCTCATCATTGTTCTCCCTCATCCTTGATGAAGAAACGCCAAACCAAACAGATCCTAGAATTTTTTAACTTTCGTGTCCATGTATTTGTGGGAGTGGAAATGTATGTTTCGTGTTGACCCGTGATCAACAAATGATATAGGGTGAGAAATGATCAATTTTGAAGTAAGGGGACGTTTCATTGGTGACTTTCTCGTTTATGCTTCTTTGCGATTCATTGCTACTACTTACATGAATGCGGGTGACCTTGGTTGTCAATCGCCTCTTGTAACATTATCGCACGATAACTTACTCGTATAACTCTATACATTAGTATAAATCGGTTTTTAGGTGCTCAAATTGATTAAGTTCAAAATAAAGGCATATACAGCAATTGTTTTCGTGGCTGAAATTGACTCCGTGGCCTTCTGGTTGAAGGCCGGTACGTTACTGACCCTGTTATCGTGGTATTGTTTGTATAAACCATTCTTTCAGCCAAGATATGCGAAACTTGGCTGGCAGCGGTAGCAAGATTGTAGATATATTCCATTGGAAACCCAAAGATCGACTCCCACCTTGGATATGGGTGTTATGTAGTACAAGATAAGGATAAAGATAAGGACCTTAGGCTAGACTGTTGCGATAAAGCCGCCGCAGTTGGGACAACTAATAACAGTATTCTACTACGCATAAGAACTTCAAATGACGCAATGAAAAAATTATCCTGGCTCATTTCTATCTTTTTAATAGGAGAGATGAGGTGTAGAGCTGATTTGCATAAAAATACCAATCAGTCGAGTGGTAAATTCAAGTGAATCAACGAAGGCATTTGGAACTCAAATTTAGATATCGCCAGGCAAGTGAAAATATTGCAATATATCGCATCAGTAAATATATCGAACTGCCAAAAATTAAACAAATATTGTAAATCTATGCAATCACTAAGCCTAGTATAGCGCTGCTGTCACCTCACAGCCAACCAGCGATGAGGAATATGTAGTTAATAGGATATGATTATTTTGCTATTTTATCCATCTCAATTTTTATTCAAAAAGAAATATTTACCTTGCATTTGATATTATTGTATTTGCATGTGGATTCGACGATCTGTTCCGAGATTCAAACATTGGGAAAACAATTAGTGGCATACTGCATTGAATTTAGCGAAAACATAAGGTTAGCATAGATAACGATTTCATTATGAGCCCAGATTTCAGTTATATAAGGAGTGTGTTTCATCCTCTTCTTAGAATTCACGAAGCGTTGAAAAATACATTGTGCGGAAGCTGGGTGCAAGAGTGCATTGTAAGCCGACTCGACCGAGAACTTTTATTGTTCAACTTTCATAAGGATTCAGGGTGGTAAATTTCCATTGGGCAGCAATTAATATGAAGCATCTGTAATAAATAATTATGGTTTAATGAAGTGAGTGCCTTGTGTTTCTTCCGTTATTTTTGGATAGAATTGACGAATGACCTCGGTTTTGTGTACAGCCTGCTATTTTTTTGCTAGCGTTGGGTGTTGAATCTCCCCGATTCCACGTTATTTGCGAAATTCAGAAAGTAAAATGGTTAATGTGCGGCAGAAGACTTATACTTCTTCTTTTTGCTCCGATCCTATTTATACTCACTTATGCCTTTCATATCGAGAGCTTTATGACTGTTTCAGGGCTTATGCAAACCTAGAGTACATACGTTTCTATACTTCATAAGACCCCTCTTATGAACCAGTTAAAAATAACTATTTTGTGATTTGCTTTGAAGTTAATTTTAATTATTACTAGCACTTGTTGTATAGAATACTAGGTTCAGAGTTGAATACGTTTAAGTCAGTGTGTTGTGGTCATTTATTTCTGTATTTGTGGGCATTTTTATTTTACGTATAAGGACATATAATACGTATGAGGACGTATAAATATTTCCGCGACAGTAATCAGTATGTTTATTTATTTATATACAATTAATTATTCAGTAAGCTAGATTAGATTGACGTGCCTGGTTCTTTTGTGTATGAAACCGAAAAAAATTTGCGGCCTAGCGTATGGAATCGTTTACCGCGAGTCTTATGGCACTGTTGCTCGTCTGATATCGCTTCTAAATGCCCTTTAACTGACACAGGGAGGATGATAGAACAAAGTGAGGCACCAAGTAGATCAAGCGGCGACCCTTATGACCCTTAAAACAAAAGCTAATACTTCTACTTCTGCTCGACGAGGACTCCCATTCAAAATCGCCCTTTGTTGAATTAGTCATCTCAGGACTTGTTCAACACACGCAAACTCATAAAAAGGACCATATAATATCAATTTCTCAATCTCATGGCCATTTAGACGAAACAACGGGCATGGTTCTCATGACTCAAGGTCCCATTTTGCCCTCAAATTTGTGCTTATTTCGCATTTTGGTATTTAAGTGTGAGAAGCCGCGATTTTCATTACTCCACGACGCCACCCATGGGTCGTGACTCTTAGGAAGAGAGCCATGCAAACAATCACTTCGTATGGAGAAGTTTAGCCTTAGCATGAAACCACAAACATGTGCTTAATAAAACTCACTTCAAATGGTGTTACCGGGGGACGAGCCGTATTCACGAAGTCAAAGAATGTAGAGCCGTATTCACGAAGTCAAAGAAGAAGCTGTAGTATTCGCTTATAGGGCGCTTCGACTGTAAAATAATGTCGCCTATCCTAATCAAAGGCATTATTAACAATATGAGTTTAATGTAAACAATCAGAAAACTCATTCCCGAGACGAGACTCAAATCCGCTTACTTTAGATTGGCATGCCTGCACGTTACCGAATTGGCTACCGTGGATTGTGAATGCCGCTCTTTTCCCGACAAAATGTACTTAAAACTTGCATAAACATTGTATAAACCACCTGGGTATCATCAGATAAACTCTGGCATCTACAAACTTCGTGCTACTCCATTAATATTTTTTCCGAGGACGCAGTAGTGTACAGGGAAATTCAAAGCCCGAACGATAAAGAATTTTTAATTGATGACCTTGAAGCAATGGAGAACTGGTGTGATACATGGCGGTTGGAATTAAATTTGAAAAAAATGCATAGAAATGAATTTTTGGAAAGAGAAAAAATCTCCTCCTAATATTTACTACACTCAGCATAATAATACAATAAACATGGGATCTATAAAATATTTTGGAATAAGACTAATACATTTTATTTCGTGGGGTAAAAACCTACAGGAAATAATTAGTCAAGCTAATAGTAGACTGGGTTTTATCAAAAGAGAGCTGAGAAAATACGTTGATCATGCACGAGAAATTCGCTACTTTTCCCTGGTTAGACCTTATTTAGAATACTTTGCCTCTCCTTACGAAATAAGCTCAAGTAATAAATTGGAGCGTGCGCAGAGAAGATCGATATGATTTGTAAAGGGACGGTATGATAACTTTATTAGCGTAACCAGTCAATTGGAAGAACTAAAATGGGAATTATTATCAGACCGTAGGTTGAAATATAGACTTAAGCTCTTAAATGAATTCGAAGACAGTATTTTTACTGATGACGTTCAAAATATTTTGCGGACTCCGACTTACTATGATCGACTGGACCATGAGCAAAAAATTAGTGAAATTGTCGAAGCCGAGCCGACAGACTGAAAATGTTTAATTCCTCTTACGATATGAATTGTTTTGAATATAATCAGTAATATGAATTGTTTTGAATACAATCAGTAATATGAATTGTTTTGAATATAATCAGTAACATGAATTGTTTTGAATATAATCAGTAATATGAACATCAGAGCGTTTCATTAGAGATTATAGGTAGTTGCATGTTGGTACAAAGATTAAGCTAACCCAACTAACAAGATGTATATGCATACTTGCTTTGCTCTTTAAATTTTTAAAATTATTTTGTTTGGACTAAAATGTAGCTACTAATCCTCTTCAAACAGGATAGGTAGTGCATGTATTATGGACATTCACCCCATGCCACACACCTTTACAGTGGCTTGTAGGGTGTTGTGTAGGCTCATCCTCCGATCGAGAGAGGCCGAGCATGCGGGGTCCGGCAGAGGGGGCACGAGAGGAGGGACGATGGGTGACCTCGTGGGTGACGGAAGCCAGCGGAACATTTAGGGTGAGAAGTGGGGAGGGGGGAACTATTACTTTACCCACGCAGAACCCCACAAGCCGCAGAAGGATTGCGTGGCAGGATGTGTCATGTCGCCAGTAATTTAAGTTTCTTGTAAAACTGGAGCCAGGTCGGTGACGTTCAGGCCCAAAGGTCGCGGGTTTGAATCCTGGCCACGGTATGGATGTTGTTTGTCTAAAGATCAAGATCTCAGGTTAGACGGAGCGATAGAACCAAAAAAACCTAGTTGTTGGAGCATCTAAAAACCAAGACTACTACTCTTTGTGTAACTGTAATTTGTTAACAAGTTCAGTCGTAGAAAATTAATATTTATAACTCCGTAAATATCATAAGGGAAAAAAATCGAGTGAACACGTATTTGTAGGAATTCCACGTATCTTATTGGGAATGGTGAATCACCAAGAAGGGAAAAATTCAGGTATAGGAGCGCAGTTCCACTTTATCTCTTTACGTGTTTTTCGATGTTGCATTGCTTTTTACTGGATGCAGAACAGCTTAGGAAGCCAAATGAACGATGATGCGTCTTAATTTTTGGTTGTTGAAATAGGTAAGATACGCTAGGATTTGAAATATTAGTAAAAGATGTTCCTTACGGGCTACCTTGAATGAGCAGATAACGGCTGTTATTCCTACTCAGCTTGCTCATTACCTCTTTGAAGTTCTAGACTTGGTAGTGGTTATCACTATCATGACGGGATTTGTAAAAACACCTCGGTATATACATCACGGACTGTATTAACGATCAGATGAAGCCCATTATCTCTTTTGAACATCGACCTATGTCATTTTCAAAATCAGCAATGCGAGTCGGCCACACAAGGCATTAAAGTTCTTAAGCGTTTGAACAATGGATGTTGTGAGGATAGTATTTTGGTTCAGGTGCTATAGCTTTCCGGTATCTTGCATCAATATATTATTTTGTATGCCGTCTTAGAATGAAAAAAATATTCACGATTTTAATTTTTTCAATTTCGCGAATTAGGGTATCCACAATTAATAAGTACTTTGTATAAGTACTTATTATAATAAGTACTTTCGTATTTATTTCTTCACCGAAATTATATGCTAAAATGATTGGCACCTCGCTGCTCAAATTAAAAATAGTCCACGTTCCGTAATTATCAAACATGGACAGGATTTTTTTGTGAAATTTATGGTAAGGAAGGGAACGCGGCACTTAAAAATGTTTTAATTGCAAAAAATAACGGTGGGATTATTATCATATCGTTATGAGTGAAATTTTCATTGAGAAGACAAACCGGCACTATAATAACTTATGAATGTAATTCATTTGGTAGTGATTACTGTAATATCATCAATTAAAAATAATTTTCGAACCACATAAATATTAAGTTAATACCAAAGTTTGCAAGTTTCACCCGTGAAGCTACTGGTTTGAAGATTGTCCGGCCGCGTGAGGTAAATTATAAACGAGTGTATCCAAGATGATTATCGAAGTTTGGAGAAACTGAAACAAGACATAACTCATCCGCACGCATAGTTGAACAGTGAGGGAAAAAATACACTCACCGATTATTGGCCAAGGTATTTGAAGCAGGAGAACGGTCGTAGTAACATCCACCAGGGTAACGATTCAACTAGTTGGGCACAGTGACCATCTTGGTTACCGTCAGGGATGAACGGTGTGTCGAGAATACGCTGCGTTAACTACAAACTGTCTTCCGCTCTTCTTTTCTAGCAACTACTATTATTTGACATGGTATCACATTATGCAGAGCGAGGAGCTCGTGCGTTGGCGTCGCGGGGAATTAGTGCAGCGTTTGCTATGGAAGACCACACACTTTCGAGGATCTTTGCACCGTCTGCAAAATCCTTGGCTCCTTTACTACCTTACCTGCCTCACGCTCCTCGCGCCGTTCCTTTTGGTCTCGCATCCGATGGCCCGACGAATGGTGCGCTTTTGGTCTATTTCACGCAATTGGGTCATGGGAATCGGTGCCAAGGTTACCAGTCATCATGCTCTGCGTTCCCAGAATTGTAAATGATAAGTCCTCAAAGACGCCATGGGCCAAACACCGGTGGCATCGATTATGGTAGAGTTAGAGAGATGAGCAGTTTCATTGCAGAAACACCAATGGCCACAGAGGAGAAAAGAGTTGGTTATCCCTCTGGACTGGCATTACACTAAAGGTTAAAGGGAATGCGACAATGTCTTTGCAACCGAAAAAATAATTAATAGCAGATCGGGATGGTTAAATAACTGTAAGAACACAAGCGATTGGGAAAAATTTAAATGTGTTTTAATGGTTTATGGGTAAAAATTAATGTTCAGGTATGAAACGTAAATTATTGTCAACATTGAATTATTCACCATGTTTTATGCAGTCCAAGGATTGATTCGTATATAGAACTTGGTGGATTGTGCGTTTATGGCAAGGAGTTCTTTTCAAATTCTTTCCCTTGGCCCATAAACTAATTTAAAGGTCGCGGTGACTGTCTTCCCCCTTCCCGCACCCTCACGTGGGTAGCAATCGGCCGGGCGAAACGCAGTCGAATCGGATGCTCTGTGTCCCGCCGTTAACATATAATAATGCAATCAGTCGGAGGCTTTGGGTCACAAATATCACCGGTTAAAGTAGAGTATAGGTATGGTTATGGAAAAGAGGAAGCTCGTGGGGAATACACGAAGTTAATAAATAATAGACAAATAATATTTTGTTGGGAAGTAGCATGCTGCGAAACAATTTGGGATGAAATATGGTCGTTTAGCGAGGAATACGTGTAGTTTTTTCACTGTAAAATTAGTTTTTAATGTTCTCAACTGCTAAGGTTATCGTGATCCGAAGACAACCGTAAGAAAAACACGCCATCCATGTCCGAGACGGGATATATATCTGTGAACTTTTCGTTGCCCGTCCCGCGCGCAACTGACCCGGCTGGGGATCAGGTTGGTGTAGTCATTAGAATACTAGCCTCCCATCCCAAGGGTCTGGGTTCAAATCTTGACGATGGCAGCTTTTTTGTTTTTATGCCGGTACTCATTTGGATCCTGTGGAGGGCACTTCTACTTCAGTAACAACTGCGTCGGAGAGGGTGTTTAACCCTGAACGCCTTCTAAATGGCGTAAATTACCTATCTATCGCTGGTATCCGATAAATAACATCATCCATGTACTTGGGAGCTACGAAAATGTTAAAAGAATTTTTACTTAGTTGGTGAGGAATGAAATATGTTATGTGGGAAAATGTGTCTATTCTTAACAACTACTTCATTGCCTGTGAGGACGAGCGAATATTTTCAGGAACTATCCAAAATCTTTGAAGGAAGAAAAGAACAAAAAAATCGAAACAAAAACTAGCTTCAGTAATATTTGTTATTATCGCGGTTTTAAAACCCTCATTTGAATATCTAAGAATTCCAGCACTACCAATTTACTGCTCATCCTCTTACCCATACTAAATATTTTTTCTTTGACCCTTTTTCATTTCAAATATCGCTACATAATTCTCTGAAAGCCAATACAAGTGTGAGTGGCAAGGGTGGAACCATCACCAGGCACGCATTTAAATCAAAAAATAATTAAATTTACACTCATATGCAGGTATATGCATTACTTCAATGGAACTGAAAGAGGTACAATGCTATTACTTTATAGAAACATGTTAGATATACAGTCACGAGATACGTGTAACTAAATTACTAGTATTTACACTTACTGTAATTATTGTTGATTAGTCAGGCAGATTTTGATAAATATTAATTGAATTTCCTAAAATCTATAGATAAACCCATTTTTTAGGTTTCTTTCTGACTGCCATTTATTTCACTAAGTTTGAATTGCATCCAGATCCCTACTTAGTGATTTCCCAATTTCGTTATTTGAAATATTTCCTTCCTGACATAACTACGTCGTCGGCTCTTACTACTCTCTGCGTAACCCGTAAATTGATTGATTATAAAAGAAATAGAGGGGACATATTACACTTCCTTGGAGAACACCCGATGTGGTTTTGATTTTGTCGGACGTGATAGCATCTATGACAATCATTTGTTCACGCCCACGCAAGAAATCCTTAATCCAAAATATGGTTAAATATCGTGTACACATAAAGAAAATTGTATATCGAAAGATATACCTTTATGAAATCAATTCTGTCTCTTTGTGAGTAATCCCTGACTATCTGAATACCAAATGATCGAAATGACAAGCATGTGTTCAAATACATGGAAATTGATGAAAGAGAAAATGGTCTGTAGTCACTTGGTTGTTCCTTGTCACTGCTTTTAAATATAGTAAGCTAGTTTCCAATCTTTGAGTACTGTGTGATTTATAAGCGTTTTACTAAATATTATTTTTAAGTAGGGTGCTATTTTAGTTGCCAATGTTTTATTCAATCTGGCAGGAGTTTTATCGGTACCTGGTTATTTGTTTGGACTGATACGATTGAATTGATTTTCTTTTCCAAGACATGACATTATAATTTGAGAGATTTCTTGAGTATTCTTGAGTATCTGGCGGTGGTGCGTATTTATTGACTGAGCATTTGTAGAAAACGCTTTGGAAAATGGTATTTAAAGAATTGGCTTTTTCTAAGCTGATGTACCCCCTCATTTCTTTGTCGCTTTCACGTGTCTGCACTGTGGACCTACTTCCTTGAACCTCTGGCTTATAAGACCAAAATATTATAAGATTGCTATATATATATATATATTCGTTAAGCATCTTGCTCGTGAAAGATGCTAACGCTCGCTGACATGCTTTCTTTATTAATGCTCTACATTTTTATAATTTTGGACTCATTTCTTCCCTCAACCAATAAGCCCTATTCTGCGTTCTTTACCCTAGTGTGGCATAATCATTTTCGCATTAATGATTTCCCAACCTCCGCGCTATACCACCTTGACTCCGTATTTTCTCTTTTCAATTTACTTGGTATGCATTTCTTAACTTAATTCGCGCGTAATCTGAAGAAATACTTTCCACAAATATTCTGTATCTACCTTTGCTCAGTTAGCTAAAGAAATTAAATTCTTTAAAACTCCAATTTCATACATCGTAATTTGCCTTGCCAGACAATTAAATCCTTTTTAGTTTAGGACCTTTTGCGATACTTGTGGTGAATTTATTATTCACTTTTATGATCACTAATTCCACTATCTCTAAGTATACAAATATTTATAGCGTGTTTGGCTATATTTGATGCTAAAATTATCGAGACAAATAGAGTATTGTTTCCCCTAGTGAGTGATGCTACTAGCTGGTGTAAAGTTTCTTGGTCTTCTTTACATGTTTATTATATTTCATTGATACAGTTCCACATCCACGTAACAAAGCTCTACTCCCTCCCCCGTCTCCCTCATTCAAATGATGGTTCGTGGACTGCGGTGTGCCGCTTTAAAACATGGCGAGCGAATACAAAAGATCCACGAAGCTTTCGTCTCTCTCCTGACGTAATCGTTAAGTTATACATCAACCGAAGTTTGTCACGTTTCCATTCACGTCACAAAAGAATGCTGCTTCCGAAATAGGTGACGCAAAAGCCGGAAACATTGCACACTTGACTTTAATAGTCCAGGATACGCAGAGTATTATCACGTTGGGCGGCAAAGGCTGCTTAACGCTGTACCGTCGAAAAAGTGGCATGATGACCTGAAAGAAGCAACTGTGCAATTCGAATGTGAAAAAAAGCTTGGATTGGTGAATGGATTCAATTAAATTGGAGCACATGCACATGTTCTGGACATGAGTGGAACAAGCATAGGGGATGTGATGATGATGAGACTTGGTGTCAGTGACGGTGGCTTGGAGGAAAGGCTATGAGGTGACAAGAGCGGTGATTCGATACGAAATACATTTGAACCTGATCGCAGGAGCCGTCCTAAATCATGGGTTGTCAAAATGAAGAGGCGGAAGAGCCTCCCGTGCCTCATAACTACTTAACATTTGTTTCTGAGCCATAATTATATTTTTACAACGGAGGAATATGTGAAGTTATATAAATAAGTAATAGTTTGATTCGTATCAGCATTAAAAGGTTAAGAAATCAAGCAAAAAATTACTCATTTGTTTTGAATGCTCGATAGTAATCACTCGGTGGAAGCGAACTAAATGTTCCTTCATTGATAATTTATTTTAATTACTGCTAGCAATGAGTATGCATATTCTGAGAAAATATATGGTTTTTAATTAGTTCTCCTAAATTAAGGCACGACTCCAAGTTGGCATCAGTAAATTAAACCATTTCATTACCAAACGCTAATGCCTGTTTTAAACATGATATAAAAGAATATCAATAATATCAAATGGCGAAAAGGGCCAGGTTTATTTTCATTTTATTTAAAAGCCACGAGTCCGTATCCGAAGAGCCACCTGCGGCTCTTGAGCCTGCCCCCATCCTACATTTCCGAGTCCATATGAATGTTGGCATCCGAAGATGTCTGCGTGATCGTAGCATGCGATGCCTCATTTGATGGGGAGGCTGAGGATATGAAAAGTGAGTTTTGTGGGACACTTCGAGTAGCTTTGAATGGATGCGACCGTGATGGAATGATAGCAGTGTAGGAATAAATGAATGGCTGGACTGGTTTTGACTATGGATGCGTCTTTGTAAGTTACACTGAGTGACCCGCAAGAGAAGACAATGGATAAAGCTTCGTCTGCTAATTCACGTAAATTTTTTTGTATCGCACCAACGCATTACTGTAAGTGGTGTAGCATGCAAGAGAATAAGGTTATAGACACACACTACAGTTCCACACTAAACTTTAGTGTAGAATTGCTGTGTGCGTCTCTACTTTATTTCCTAGCATGGAAAATTTCCACAAAGTAAAGCAGAAAGCAGTTTCTTATGTTAGAGTATGGATGATTCATTGCTTACCAGTGGAGCGTTGGTGAAGGAAACAAAGCGAATAAGTGATACCGAATAATCAGTTTTTGCAGGTTGTGAGCAAATAACACTATACCATGAGCTCCATGTTACATCTTTTTGGGAAGTGAAATGCTAGAAAAGTAGATTAATTGAAGCCCATAGAGATGAAAAATGGGAAAAAGTACGGGAATGCACCATTGATATTCGATTGAGGATAAACATTCATCCAGGCTGAGGGAATTTAAGTGACAGAAGGCGGAAGTGTGAGCGACGCTTGAGAAAGCTTTCTGTGAAGATCGTCAAGCATGCTGAGAGTGCGCATGGTAAAGGAATTGTGTGGAGGATGAAAGGTGATACCTGGTGAAATGAAGACGCGAAAATTGCTGCGAGGGGAAAGAGATGGTTGCATGTGGTGGAAGGCGGCTCAGTGAGAGGAAGCGTACAAGAGACATTTAGTGCTGATGTAGTTTGAATGGAGTGAACGCAAAATACGCCGTGGAAGAAAGAGGGGAGTGAATCCATGGCACAACTTAGAAAAATATTGTGTGTCAGCGTAATAAGAAATTAATCTCAAAATAAATAAAGGTCCGGAAAACTAAGGGCAGAGAAGTGATCGCAATAATGTGCTGAAATCGTGAGTCTGTTTGGATGAATGCTTAGTTTGCTGCACAGATACTTCGAGATTCTTTCAAATTTAGACGCAGACGATGACACTAACACACACTAATCCATATAGTTATTCTCATTGTCTTTTTACGTTTTCACTAGTGCTAAAGGTCCATATTGATGTGCCTAAGAAGTTTTATTTGTCGATTTAGAGTAGTCACGTGAATCACTGGGTAATGAGCGAATACTCTATGGATACCAATACTACATTTGGTACCATTTTTAGAATATGCCATTATTTGGTGGTTATTAATTATTTTGAAGACTGTATGAAAATATTATCGTGGGAATAAATTAAACGTAAAGTAATAAAGAATACTACTCTTCTCACAACCCTTATTTTGCTGTTTTTTTGTAGCCAAAGTTGATTATGTAACTGTACAATATTCTCTTTGACTCAATATTTCCACTTATACTGATTCTGTATGAAAATATTATCGTGGGAATGAATATAACTTAAAGTAATAAAGAATACTACTCTTCTCACAACCCTTATTTTACTGTTGTTTTGTAGCCAAAGTTAATTATGGAACTTTGTGCAATATTCTCTTTAACTCACTATTTTCATTTATACTTTTTAGCTGAAATTTAGTATTTTCGTCATATTTTCGTTATCGTGTTCACTGTTTCCCAAATATTGGTCTTCTTTTTCGTATTTACCATCCCTAATATATTTTTGGCAACTTACGCGTCTTTTGATTTTTTCAGTATTCTGACCTTTACTACTCGATCTCCTTGCTTTTACCAATACTTTGCTCGATGGACTCTTGTTATTCATTCTCTCTTCAGTTAAAACCACCCCACAACTGCTCCTCTGACCTTCTTTTGCCCTCTAGACTTCAAGGTTGTAAATAATTATGGGGAATTAGTGGACCTATTGAACTCCGATAATGGACCCAATAGAGTGCATTGGCTGGATTTAATGACTGTTCTGCGGAAATTTGGAATAAATGAGAAGGTAGCGTTAGCATCTCAATCAAATGGTGAGAGGAGCAGATGAGGTATGTAAATGTGTTACTAAAGGGGCAAATGGATAACTGGGTAAAAAATGAGGATTCCTGATGCACGAAACTAGGCTGAAGATGTGAGGATTAACATTGGAAATAAAAATTCACTTTGTACGTTCCACACAAAGGTTTTTATTGGTCGACCATGGTTTCGACAATATATGTCATTATTACTATGATAATGACATATATTGTCGAAACCAATAAAACCTTTGTGTGGAACGTACAAAGTGAATTTTCATTTCCAATCGAGTGGTTCCACAATGTAAAGCCTCAAACTTTAAACTGTGAGGATTAATAGTTGCGTTAAGATATAGTTAGGTCGGCAGGTTACAGATTGCTTACGATGGGTCATTACAACCTGGGAATATCTAAAATCTGCCAGACTTAGTGGTATAATGATGGAGATACATTAATGTAAGCTATATCCCCAATTGAAGTTACCATTTTACTGTTTGTTCGACCCATATGATTTTTGTGAGCTCCACTCACAATGTGTTCAGTTGTCTAAAAATAGCTTGCGAGCCGCATTTTTTCTCTTAACTAAGGTTGACCTGAGGTAATCCTTACGCATATATTTTTCGTTGGCATAATAGCAAGCGGAAAAGGTTTAAGACTTTTATTTGGTCACACTTGAAGGTTTTGGTTTTTTGCCTCATTGTTCTTTTAACAAATATCCGTGCGTTTCACTTCAGTGAGTGCGATTTATGACTTTTACGTTAATGAAGTACTCGTATTATGTTAGTCATGCCTAGTATTTGGCTTCCAGTACCTTATTTTTTATTCCTCAGGACTGCAGTATCCCAACAGTATTTCGGTAGTGCTAAGAATCATTTGAACGAGACCTACATTCCATTGAATATAATTTAGATCCAACATAATTATTATTTTACTTCGCACTCTTCTCTTACATTCATTGCGCTACTCAATGTGATCCAATGATAAATATTCAATAACTGCTCTTGGAAAGTAGAAGTGGTAGCAGGTTTAAGTGATGTACCAACAACGAGTACATTAGCATCACAAAGCAAGTTGAAACGCGTTATACACTGGTCATTGAACCAGCTTATTTTAATAAAGCGATACGTGAGTTAACACGTCGGGGTAATCGCCGAAAATTGTCACGATCGCCCTCGATGCGATTGACCTTGCGGCGTTGAACCCGATATTTACTGTATTCTTTTAATAGGTGTTTAATGCTGACGGCGGAATCACGTTCATTATCGTAGGTCAAGGGCAGTCTGAGAAAAGAATTTGCTCTCACATGACTGAGAATAACACAACGTTATCTCATCTTTTCCTCCTCTCCGACAATAAAAACACCTCCGCGTTCCTTCCGAAAGTTATAACAAAACAAGAATTAGTATTATATGGCTAAAGAAAGAACAACAGGAAGGTTGGGGTGAGCACCATGGTTGAGTACTATGACCAATATTAAGCAAAAGGTGGGCAAGGGGAGGAAAACATATTGCATTAGAACGAGGGAATAACGGGTACGTCAACTTTTAACGAAATACTAGTCTACTTATAACGGGGTCCACGGTTAAACGTCTCATCAGACGGATGTAGTGCTGTACTCGACGCGCTCACAAAATACACAAATGAAAAATCTGCCACCGCCGGAATTAGAACCCGAAACCTCGGGGTAAGAAGCCAGGCCACACAATGGATGAGGAGGGCGAATAGAAGCATAATATGGTATGTGTGTTGCGCGTGGTTCAATGTGTGATGCATCTGTTAAGGGTTCTTGGCTCTACAAAGGCATGTTTTCTGTTCCCATGCATACATAATATAAAAAAATATCTCATTTGAATAAAGCATATTAGTAATATTTTCCTTGAGTCTAGATTTAGGTCCATGAATACGCATCATATCAAACGCTCCACACACCTTTTCCTTGATTCACCAGTAGTTACAACCACTTAGGTCATATGCGCCATGTAGGATAGGTGGGTAATTAAATATGGGTAGGAATTTTTTCAAGGAACGAAGGAAAAGAGAAACCTGGCGTTCGCATTAGTCTAATCTTGATGAAAGACTCCAAGGTGAACTCGTTTAACTTCCGTACGACGGACGGAGTACTGAACTCGAAGTGCTTCCACATGGCACCCGATTAGTGGGGACCTATATACTGATGAAAAATCTGTCACGGTAGGGACTCGAAACCGGGCTTTAGGGATGGGAAGCCAGTACTACAGCCACCAAACTAAGATTTCCTCTTCTCTAAAATAACTAATACTACTACTACTGTTGAACTAATGCAACATTTGCAAACTTCGTTTCTCCTATGACCACCTTCAAGTCTGCTTCCGAAATAATTTAACGCTCCCACCTTTTGTAGCCGATACCATCCCAATTATCAGCTCAAATTTGCCATGTTTTTCCTCAATAATTTCATTATTCTACCATTCTTGGATCGATTTTATCTGAAATCTCTCTCACTAGATATTCGAAGTATCTTACATCTAAAAATCGCATCGTTTGAAGTAACTTGCTTATTGGCTTATTGGCTCTTGGTCATGGGCAAATATTATCTACTTATCCGTACTAAAAAATACAAAACTTGTAATTTTCCACAGAAATTTCACATGGTACTACGCGTTTCACTGACTAGCGGCGTCACCACTACGTGAGTATTTACCTATATCTATGCTCTTGTGAAAAAAGTTTGTTCCTGATGATGCCACAAGTCGGTGAAACACGTTGTATCATATAAAATATCTGTGGAATGGTTCAAGTTTTTTATTTAAATATGGATATTAACCTCTTCCACGAAGTGAAGCTTGATGCAGTTGCGTGTATTATCTGATAAATTGGTATTTCTTCTCCTACGTTTATACCAACAACCTCCATTGATATCTAGCTCCTTCATCGCGCATTTCATTACTATAAATCCTCTTCCCTCTTGCGCCTGTAACTTTATTAAATCATATTCGTTTCTCTCAATCGAAATCTTCCTCGGTATCTAGGGCATTTAGGTCTGGGAAACATAAGTTTACGGGTACAAATCCTGTTTCGGGTACAGACGACATATTGTCATATGTTTCAGCTTACATTGGGAGCCATCTATAAATAACGAAACGCTAAAATAGGGGGAGAAGGAGTCATGCCAACTTTCATGAGCCCTTCGATAGGGATGATGGGGTGGTTCACCCTTCCGTTTCCCTGGGGAGAGAGATATATTATAAATGTTTTCTTTGTTCAAATAATAATGATATTGCACATTTATAATTTGTGGCAGTAATTTGGGGATATAATGATATTGAGAAATAACTGAAGTGAATAATGGCAGAATTACCAAAAGAAAAAAATCCACCTCAATCGGGATACGAACCTGATTAGGGGTCTGGGTTCGAGTCCCGGTCGAGGTGAATGTTTTCCTTATGGAAATTCTGCTGTTGTGCTTTTCAACATGTGTTCGCTACAGTATTCGCGGGTGGCTCGCAATCCTTGAATAAATGAAATATTCATAAATTACGTCTGTTTTATCAATTACGAAAAAGAGATGGTTCATTAGCAGCGTTATATAATCTAGCTACGCAGAGAGGGCGTTCTAATAAAATAAAAATGTATTTACATCTTCAAATACATGTGAGGAAGTAAGGAAACAGTTCATCACATCTGGACATACACCTAAAGCACTCTTCTTCATGACAGAGACAGCATGGACAATATCAGCAGCAAAGAATTAAAGACTATAAGCATTTTTGACGTGGTGCGACAACAGAAAGATGAAGATAAGGTCGACTGAGTGAAAAACGATGAAGTCCTAAGTAGTGTGGTAGAAAGGAGAAGTTTTGTAGAAACTTTATTAAGAAGGGACCACGTAATCGACCATATCTTGAAACATTATGGTCTAATGAAGACAATCATTGAGGGAAATGTAAAAGGAAAGAATGGTAAAGGAAGGCCATGGATGATACATATTAAGCGAGTGGTGAAGGATGTGAAAAATAAGAATTACGTAAATATGAAGATATGGTGTTATCGGCCGTGACATGGTGGAAACGAATCATTATAACATGAATGAATAAACTTGATTTTTCCACAATTTTATTCCCTTCCACTACCCAGGTGATGATGACTTAACCGTAAAAACCTGGGTAGTGGAAGGGGATAAAATTGTGGTAAAATCAAGTTTATTCATTTTTATTATAAATATGAAGAGGTTAGCTGGTAGGAGAATAGAGGGGAGAGGTGAATTATACCAATCTAAGGATTGTTAACTGATGGCGATGACATTATTTCGGGGCGTTGTTCTTAGAGTACGTAATGGGATGCTATAGGCGGGTTGGAAGAGTGGGAAAAGTGGAGAAACAGCGTTATGTTCAATATGGAAGACCCCTTGAGGGTAAAATAAGGCGGAGACAGTTGGAGAATTTGAGCTCATAATTTGACCTCTACTTCACATATGATATGAGAAATTGGTGGAGCACATTCATGATAAGGTGGTGTCACTTAAGTACTGACATGCTTTCTATTTGCATGTAATAAAACGTATGACGGGAGGAGAGAAAATTTTTGCAAATATTTGACATATCTGCAATGTCTCGAATAACTAAATGCCTATCTAGTATGAACACATTCATTTAATAAATCTAGCCGTTTACATCAGGTACAAAATTATACATACATAATATTCTTATTAGGTTATACAGTGAAGGAATTTCGCAATAAATGATGTTAACTGACATGAAAATGTGATGACTTAGAGTTAATTGCCTTCGGAAATTATTACGAACATATCGCTGGAGCAGTATTCCACTTATGAACGATGCTAATATTGACGGAGAGATAAATGGCTGCATTTCGTATTCGTCGGTCCATCTTGAGGTGGAAGGAGGAATTAGAGGAAGGGAATGGGAGAGTTTGGAGCACGCTTGACAAGGTCGGTATGGAAAAATGTGATGCCGTCCCTAAGCATGCCACAATCACACTTGGCAGCTATTGTGGTCGTGAAAGCAGTCGGAATGCGGACCGCAACCATTGAGAGCGGGGAAGACTGGAAGGCGGGAGTGTGGTGTGACAGAGGGTTAACGAAAGATTAATTGACTTGAGAGAATTGGCAATGGAACACTCCTACGAAGAGTAACCAAAGAACATTTGTGATTAAGACACGTTTCAAGCGTGCTGAACATGTTCAAAGATTTGAAGCCGTGCAGATGGCAAGATAATGCGAAATATTTCTTGAAATGTGATGCAAAAGGACAAAGAAAGGTAGCATTCGTGGATATAATGTGAGGGTCTGAGACGTATTAGTGATGATATTTGAAATTAATAGATATTTAGAGAAGAGATCTAAAAGGTGTAATCATGATGAATTTATTGGCCTTTCAGGAACTCTTATGCTGTTAGAAAAGAAAACGAAATAGCCTCCAGGGATCCTCAAATTGAGCACGAAAGAGTTTAACCTTCTATATTTCTTGAAGTAAACAAAATTTCAAATTGATGGGCAATAAGAATGTTATCGGTAACCCGCTCATTTGACATCCTCTACATCGTCCCCGGAGGATAAAAATGTGTGAGAAAATGCTTAAACTCTGCTCGATCCTTTTAAGGGAATTAAAGAAATTTACAAACAGGAGGTACGTAATTGTAAACCCATTATTGTTTGGAGGTAATGATAACTTTCAGAAGACACGTTGTCTCTGTATGTTCCTAAATCACTCAACCTAAATTGTGCAAAGAAAATCTAAAATATGACGATTAAAACTGAATTTATCTATAAATAGGAAAATATCTTGAATCTAGTAGCGTATGGCATCTGTATGGCTATAAAACCTTCAAGTGTTGCAAAACAACTGCAATGTCAGCATGCGTTTGTTTCATTGTCCTTCATGGCGATTCTACTTTTCCCCGTATCTGAAAAATTCTTATGTTATCAATCTATCCCCAAGTTGTACATTAATCGTATGTTTTTGTTTTTTAATTAGTCATACAGTTCTCTATGCATTTAATGATGAAATTTTTTCCTCTCTCTATCTCCCACCTTCCTCATAATTCCTCCTGAATTACAGCGATTTAAAGTTCTGTTTGCTTCTTCCTCTGCAATTGATATATCTTACACAAACTTCTCATTTTTTATATGCTGTATTAATAATTTGACCCGTAGAGAACCAGTGTTTTCAGCATCGTATGGGATGATGGCTCATCATTCAACTCCCGTATCACTTCTTTCATTTTTTTTTCATTTTGGCTCATCCGATAATCTTCGCCTCCCCACAGCCTCCTCAACTATTCTTGAAGAGTTGCACTCTTTACATGGCGCATGAATGTGGAAGTAGTACTCCGAGTCCATATCCTCTATGAGAGACCATGAATTCGCCACTATGCTCTATAATGTTTCTCTCGTGGGAATGCATTCCAGTTTGCATTTTCTTCAACCAGCTTGATATTTTTTTAAATTCTTTTGCAAGAACCCCACGCGAGCACACTACTACGAGAATTACTATTTATCATGAAAACGTGATTAATTCAATGAGATTTGTTTTGGAATAATAAGACATTGAAAATGAAATGCTTGCATTGGCTGAATTGGTTTTTTTAAGATGAATTTCTAGGGCATTTGTCGTGTTTTCATTTTATCCAGAATACTAAATTGTCTCGAACTACGAATGACGTCAGTATACAGCTGCAAATTTTTCTCACCGTATAAAATGTTACTTTCCTGTGCTAGTGAACTATAGACATGCCTTTTGTATGGTGTTGCTCATCACCTGAATAAGATTATTTTAATAGAGCACCAATAATGGGAATATTGAATAGATTACAACTACAAAGGTAACCATTATTTGAAAGTATGGTGTTATAATTTCAAATAGTAGTAGTAAGAATGATCATGGTCCGAAGATCACATATTTTATCAAAATTGTTGTGCTTGAAGAATGTCTTGAAAAAAAATGATCATAATAATTCACACTATCGAAATTTTATTCTTAGATTGAAAGTGACTGATAATCATGAAGCACTTACGTGTAACACTAAGCATCATATGATAGAGTAGTTACACGTTGTAGTTTGCATAGCATGTCTTAAAAAGCTATTTAAAAAAATAAAACTGTAAGCCTTGGAAAGCGCATATAATTCGTCAGTAACTATGAAGCTAGTGCGGGTTATATAGCGTAGTAATTATTTCGCGTATCTCTTCGTTGTTTTACTGCAACATATTGCTGTGTCATGAATGAATACAATGAGGGGCGTATAAACTTTCCATTTCTATCTCTTTTAAATTGTTACTCCCCGAAAACCCAAAGTGCACTACTACGACCAGGCACGTATCCGGGGGGGTCTGGGGCTTCAGCCCCCCAAATTGTGTCCTAATTATTTTGTTGTTCTGATTTTAACTTGGAATGATAATCCGAATATTACATTGCATATAATTTAAGTGTTAAGTGTCTTGAAACATGATCACTAGTTTGATGTATATGTGTGGTTAAATGGTTATTCTTTTCAATCTGATATATAGTATGTATGTGTTGAACTTCTGTTCTGGGGCCGGTCAAATTAACTGCTTCATAACAAGGCAATTGGTGCACTTAAACCAGTGGGGAGAAATAGGAATGGGCACTGTGAAAGTAATTACCAAACACTGAAAATTAATTGAAGAGATTTGTAACATGTCGGCACCGAACGGGCAAGGCTGATTTATTTCAAGTTACGCTACACTGGACTTACCCCCTCCCCCCAAGCAAATTTCTGGCTTTGTGCCTAACTACGAGGATGTTATACCCTTTATTGAGGGAGAAATGTGTGATCACTCTAACCGAACCGAGCCTGCCATTAAATCTTAGCCAATTAACGCCTACTGAGTATCCTTAAACTCACCTCGTGGGTGTATCTGTTAGAGTGAACACCAGGCATTTACTTCATTGACGGCACCAAAAATTTAAATACCAGCCAAAAAACGTCTATGGATGGGTTACCAATTAATGTACTTCGTTCACTAAGATATTTGAGTTTTGAACTGCATGAACTCTAGTGTTCTGTTGATGGCGGTTGGCAGTACTAGAAGCTTTCTGCTGATGCATGTGCTACGCCACATTTCCATTTGACAAGGAAATGAATAAATACTTAAAGAAGTCAAATTCAATTGAAATGCAACAAATAAGTCTTTCGAGAAGTTTCATTTTTCATTAAAATAGATATATACTGATGACGTCGGTCACAGAAATAGATCATGCAGCGTTATGGATATAACCTTAGGAGTCCTAGAGAAAACTTAAGGAAAATTAATTAAATTGATAAGCTTTTTCTGACTCTGAGTCGCTCTTGCATCCGTACTGCCTTTCAGTGAGTTAATTGCTTGTTTAAATTTGGCCTTGAGGTTTTCTTAAGTTTTCTTGCCATTGTTCAAATGGCCCTCATGGCTAGCTAGCCTGCTGCCGCCTCGTCTCCCATGGTACTTATCATCTGCCCATCTCAAAGTTGCTTCCCTATATTATTTCATAGTAATACATCCTAGTTCGTGATGTGGTCACTCACACTTCCACGATTTTCAGGATTTTCACACCTTCGGAAGATATTTGAAGATGGTCGAATTAGAGTGGATTGCCAAGACACACCCATTCGCGTGCTCAGACGAGAGAAAATGAAACGGAGAGAACCGAGGGGGAATAAAAAAGAACTCTTTGTTGCGCACATCCCTTCCTCCGACTTTCACCGAGCTCCACCCGTGATTTGCTGGTCACGTTGATCTTTGCCTGACGGAAACTGACGGCCATAGCTGCCGAAAAAACCTATCTGCATGTCAGTGCCATGAAGTGATTGAAGTGCGTTCATGTGTTTCTAAAAACTCGTCGGTGAATCACGTCTGATGGGTGTGGCGGAGGGCTCAAGTCAACGTGCAGGAATTTTCGCGAAAAAGAAACGCACTTTCTTACTCTATGTTTTTCTTTCAGTGGAGTTCGGTTGGAGTATCAAGGATCGTTATGCCTACACCTGCGAAGGCCTAGCATCTGAACTCGTGAAGAAAACCTCATGGTCGAAATCTGTGTCTACAGAGGTAACGCTGAGGGTGTTAAACAGATGGGCAAACACTACTACTAGCCAGTATTTAGTGTAGGAAACCCTCATATACTTTTTATTGCTCATTAATTTAAAATGAAAGGCATAATATGTACAAATTAGAGTTGGTTGATCCCAGAAAGGTGTTGTGATGTGAATACTATACTTGTTTGATCAAAGTCGTATGTCAACGTATCCTAAGATCGGAAAGAAACCGGAGAGCCCACATTGAGGATTTGGAATGTTCAATACTATATGAAATGTCTCTACGGATCATTTCCTGAAACTTCACGAGTAGTGCTCTCCTGCATTCTACAAAACAAGTTCCTTGAAATAACAAAACGATTTCCCCTGAATTTCGTGATTAATATGGCTAGGAAGGGCCCAGAATTTAACAACGTGACTTCTGAAGAAGTGCTCGAGAAATTCGATGATGAGGCTTTATAATACTTGACTTAATTTCTATACCACGCCAATTGCCGTGTGTTCTGTGAAGTGGACGCATATAATCAGATTTAAAATTATGCAATATTTATCTCTTGATGAAAATTCGTTAAATTTCATCTACTTCTATGTAGAGACATTGAAATAAAAAAGGAACTAATAGGAGGCAATGGTTTGTTAGCTAGGATTAAGAGTTAGGTGTTTATGCAACTAACATCTTACCCAGCACGCAACCACAACGGTGTGCAGGGGTGACTCAACACCAGGCTCTATTTCCTATCGTTATTGCTTACTGGTGTCAATTTACCTGTTTTTTATTGACGAGTTATGCTAGTTTCTCATCATCGTGAGTCAGCAATCCTAAAAGTGCTTTGACGCAGCTCTTCACTCATTTATTCTGTCAGTTAGTAGTGACGAAATGGAATTTTAAGCCCAAGAAACAATATAAACCTATGGAACACATATTGGGAAATTGATAATTGAAGGAAAATGAACATCGACTGGCCTTTCAGAAGACAGTGGAAAACCAGCTGGAAAAGTAGATACGTGACGGTGAAATCAATGGAAGAGAGATGGGAAAACATTAGAAATAGATTACGCGAAGGCCGAAGACAAAGTTCTAGGGTAAAAAAAGTTGTGAAAAAGAATCCAGGAATCACAGAAGAAATATTCGCACTAATGAAAGGGAAAATAAAATACAAAAATGCGAAAACTGAAGAAGGCAAATTCGGCTACAAAATAATAACGGAAATGGAAATGTGGATGAAGTATCTATGTGAAGATGTACAAAACAACTACACACATGAAATGATGGCAGTTGCGTCCTGGAAGGTTAAGTATCACTTCAAGGAACGGGGAAATACACCTTCTATTCCAGGGCTTACATCTGGAGCACGCTTCTTTATGGCAGTGCGGTATGGACGAAAATAGCAGCAGAGAAGGCTGGAAGTATTCGAAATATGGTGCCTCAGAAGAATGATGAACATGAAATAAATCGACCAAGTGACGAACGATGAAAGGAAAAAATTCCCCAAGAAGAATGGAAGGAAAGAGAACTCTTCTATAAATCTTAAAAATAAGACGGGAAAGCATAATCGGCCATATCTTGAGACGTGATGCCCCAATGAAGATAATCTTCCTGGAAAATGTGAATGGGGAGAATGTGAAATGTGAATGAAATACTTCGCAAGAGATAAGTGAAGCTGGTGGAGAAATTTGTGAAAGAGAGGAATTATGTAAATATAAAGAGGTTAGCCGATGGGAAAATTGAGTGGAGAGGGCGTTAAACTTAACTTAGCAGTATTGACCCATGATGATAAACTTTTTCTTAAGGTTCGTATTGACACCGATGGTCTGCCATCGGTATTTAGTGAGAAGGAATGCTTTGGGACACTTCTATTGATGATATATGTTTTACCCCTCTATAACCAACGAGATAACTCGAGACAATATCATCCCTTTAGCACTTTATCAAGGAGAAATTATGGCAAGGAAAATCATTAATCGGATGGTGCAATCTCTGCTTGCAAGAAACAAGAGGTAATGCTTTGATGTATTATAATGTGGTTCCTTAAGAGTAATTTTAATCAGTCCCTATTGTTCATCTATTTTGCAAGCTTAGGCAGAGAGAAAATTTTTAAATGCGATTTCCGCTCTTATTAAGCAAAAATTTTATTTGAATTCGTATGTGTATTAATTCAGCAATAAATTACGAAGATCCTCTTTCTTTGCCAGCGAACCATGTTAGTGACTCTCAGCGGGTGGGTAAATTTTAACCGGGCATTTATCGCACGTGAACCATCGTAAAGATCGCTTAGTGAAGATTGCTCTCCGGAAAATGTTCCTCTAAGGCTATCGGTTACATGTACCAAGTTATGTCGGTCTTTTTCTTTTAGGTTAGCTGCGAAAGACGAGAGGGTGCTTGACGAGCACATAGCCTTGGGCTATTAACGGAAGCATGCGAAGTTATTACGGGTCCTCTGGTACGACAACCTAAAAATACTATGGGAGTCTATGAAGGCACGACTCAGCAATGGCTACCGCTAACGAATGCACTGAAAATAACCCCGGGAGGGCAGTGACTTCATATGAGTGAAGGTGGATGCTACATTGGTAGCCTGGGTGAAGCTCCTTTAATCTCAGGCGTGGTAAAATTATATTACCGCCGAGTGTGAGTCCACAAATGAAAGGAATACGAATGAAGAGAACTTATTACCACCGGGGAATCAAGAGTGTATCAGTTTTATTCCTCGCGTTTTTAGTAGTAAATGTATGAAAAAAATCTGCACACTTATGAATCTTCGTCTTTTTCGAGAAAATGTACGCAAACATGGACTGGAATAGTTATTACGTGAAGCCACCCTAGCGTCTATTGTGAATGGTGAATGATTTACATGCAAAATAAAATATAATTACTTGTATGATACGTGGTTTCAATAGCAAGAATGCAAATACGAGAAAGTATGAAAACATCAACTGGAATAGTTATTACCCAAGGCTACACATGCGTCTGATAATGAAAGATTAATGAATCATATGCTAATTCAAGATATAGTTACTTCTATTGAATTTCGATTCAACAATAAGAACGCAATAATGACGAAAAAGCTGAGGCAAGCAAAGGTTACCTTTCAACGCCCATTAGACATAAGAGAATGGAAGAGCAGAAAATTTGCAATTGCACCACAAGTGGATTTGAAAAGATTTTGATGGCGTCCACTGGAAAAAAATACACCGCATCCTGAAGGGTGTTCTACAATGGAAAATGTGTGCGCCAGAGTCTAAATAACATGGTGTCATAAAATCTGGTTACAGCAATTTGCGATAATGGCATGGAGCATGAATAAGGGAAGACATTGAGATAGAAAGAGCTCTGTACGCTTTACGTCTATGTCTTCATATCGGAAAAAAGCAATTAAGGTAAGAAATGCATCCATGAATAAAAGGCTTTCCGATGATATACCTATTCGGGAAGAGACATAAGAAAATCGACGATAGACATGTCAACTTTAAGAAGATGCTGATATATCTTCTACGCTTTTTACATTTTCCATGTGGAAAACGTAAAAAGCGCAGAAGAAGAAAGATAAGAGCAGTAACATACAAAGGGAGGGGGAAAACGTTGAAGAAGCGAAAGACTTTTGCGTCTTGGTATTCAACTCAACTATCGATATAAGAAACAAGAGGTTAGTAGTCAGTGTAATGGCCCTGGTGAGTAGGATATTTAAACTGAAGCGACATAAGCATTTTTTATTTCAACTCTCACATAACCTTTATTTCAGTGAAGTATGGGCAAAACCCACAACAGAAAAGATAGGCTTGAAAGTATGAAATTTATTTTGATGATACATGAATATATCAAATTGATGGACCGAATGGATAGCGAAGAGATGCAAAGAAGAGGAGTGGAAAGAAACCCGAAATAATTAAGAAAAATGTAACAAAATTCACATTGGTTGTGCGTTTTTCTCGTTAAGACATGAATTATCTTTTAGTGGAAGCTGAATTCATTGACCTCATCAAATATGGGACAAACAAATCGAACAGATCTCAAAGCAAAAAAGTGTCATGCTGACAATCTTCGGTGGAAAATGGATGGGGAGAATAGCGAAGGAATATCTAGAGAGATCTATTCTCTGTCAATGAAGATACAATAGTCAAATTTCATATCTTATATTTTACAGACCGAGCCAGGTTTCGGCATGAAAATCATGCTAAAGATATGGATTTCATAACATTTCATGCCAAAACCTAGGTCGGTTTGTAAAATTAACAGTGTGGAAATTGACTATTGTATCTTTATTGATCATAGCTATAAATTATTTCCACAATGATACGGCGCTCTTTATCACGTTTGAGAGATGTACATGGTGCAAGTAATTAAGGATCCAGAACAGACGAAGTATGAAAATGTTGACAGTTTAGTTTAAAGAAGAATTAATAGTAGAAATTACTAAGATCGACTGAAGGATTGACGATAATGATTTGATATTAAATGGAATTAAATAAATTCAGCATTGAATTAAAGATCTTTTACATCATTTCTAGTATCGTGCACCAATTCATTTACATTAATACTTGCAATTGTTGATATAAGACCTTAATTTACTTTACGTTATTAAGAATTAGGTTTATTTCAATAATGATATCAAATCAGAGATTCTTAACCAACTCGAATACGTATTTAATAAGACATTTCATTAATTGGTCTGCCCACTGTTTATAGGGAAACAAAACATCTTGCCCGTGTGTAACTTGACTGGAAGGAGGCATTGGTGTTGATTCTTTGTAATTGTGTAAATTTATAAGAAAGGAAATAATTGTAAGCAATAGTGGACAAATTGCTTTCATCGTATCAATTCGTGTGCAAAGGAATTTAAGGCCTCTCTGCCGGGAAAAAATTCTGCCCTTATTCTCAATTTTACCTTACCCGGTTAAATGGTTCCGCCTATAAAGTTGCAGTAGTAGCTATTATTTGCAGCAGTTGCAGTAGTAGCTATGGGAGTGACCATCAGCTAAGGTAATTGGCGCTATTTAAGATTGGTTAGTAATGTAGGAGAGGTAGGATTATATACCTTTCTATGTGAATATTTGTCAAAAAGACAATCCCCCACCAAGTCAATGATGGCTTTCACAGTGGATATACCATTAGAAAGGAATTGTTTCTAAAAACGAGAACTGCAATTTATTCTAAATATTTTGCACTAATTTAGGAGCCCATATTGTAGTGACTAACGTAGGATTTGACCTCTTTATCTAAATAAATTTCAGGCGATGGTTGCCCCCTGCCACACACCCTTGCGGTGACTTGCAAAGTATTACGTATATGTAGATAGTGCTTGCGCAAGGAGGCAAGGACATTTTCTGGAGCTGGACTGAAGCGAAAAATCGATTCCTTGGCGAATGCAATAATTGATGATTATCGGCCTGATGCCACGCGCTGTCGTTTGGGTGGAGAAATGTCTCCGGGTGCACGGAGCGAGGTGATCTCAGAGTGTTAAGAGAGCGGCAAGGGTTGGAGGGGTCCACCACGTCTAGACACGCGCTTCCCAAGGCATCAGCTCGTGGACGCCACGTGGGCCGGACAGATGGTCCGTCCGCTAAATGCCGGAAGGTCGCCTCTAGCCTCGCGGGGGCGGAGGGGTTCACGACGGCCATGAGCTGCGGTGGAGCGGCAGCTCCAGCAGCGGCTGGCGCTCTCAAAGCGATCACGTCTATCCTTTTCAAAGCACTCATTGACTATGAGAAAGCGTGGTACCCCAGCGGGTAAAGTAATGGGCTGCTAACCGGAGGTTCCGTTCGAGGCCTGTGACTGCATCCAGCCAAACAAGAGCCATGTAATTTTCTAGGGAGTAGTCTGGGTTTTTAGGTAACAATCTGCAGTTTCTGGGAAACCGCAAGCGGCAAAGGAAAAGGAACTGACTCCTACCCCCTTACCTGCTGTGCGCATTTTACATGCCATTGTGCTTAGTATTTGGTGTGATCTATACCGTCGCAAACCCACGCATTTGATTCAACACAAAATTCAAATGACTATGAATGAACTGACAATGAAGTTAAGGGATGTATTATACGATAACCGACCTCACGTTCTTATTAATGAAGGCTTTCCTGTTGCATGGGGAAGCGACCGGCAGCTGAAGCTGTTGTGCCATTTAGGCGGATCATTTGATATGGGTTGGAGTTTTTTCAAGAAACGAAGGGGGTGGAGTGAAACGCTGCGTGGAAATTTGCCTGCTCTCAACGAAAGGCACCAAGGGGTCCATGGCTTAACGCCTCTTCTGTCGGACGGAGTACTGAACTCGAATCCAACAGTCAACAAGTGTGAACCACACGGCCCCCACGCGGGGATCGGAATTCCTATGGAAAAATCTGCCTCAGCCGAGAATGGAACCCGGGCCCCCGGATTGGGAAGCCAGCATTCCGTCCAACACACCAATCAGATCGCCGTCGAAGAAGGGTGAAGAGAAAATCGGCGTCGATGTGGCATTATCTTAAAGGAAGACGCCCAGGGATCCACGTTATTTGAAAGGGAAATGCTCTTCGAAAGGGAATAAAAGTAAACTTTTGTTTCGTATTATACGGAAATTATATTAAATACTGGCCTGATTCAGCATGTCAGTCTTTTTGACGCTAAAAATTTGATTTTGTGCTGTTGTTTATGTGACTCTTATCCAAGGACAGGGAGAGTGAATTGGGAAGGATCTGGGTGTGAATGCCGGTCATAGGGGAAGAACATCGCTTAACAAAAGGAGTTAGAGTTACAAGCATTTGGGAAAATTTTGCTTTTATTAGAAGAGGCGACCGATAACGATAGGTGGGTGGATGGGATGTACGGAGTAAAGGAAGGTTGAATGCAGCGCTCCAGTCGAATCCCCTGTCAACTCTCTTCGAACTTAGCTTTAACCGATTTAGGCTCAATGCAGTGGAGGAAACTCATACTCAATCTAATAACACTCGCACTTTTCCAACGACTTTTAATGCAACATGCGTTTCAACTCACTGAGTCATCTTCGATTACAAGACTTTGATGTTGTGCAGTTGGCATGGTTGTGATGTGGACACAGTTGATATCCCTGGGAGATAGTTTTTTTTGCGTGAGGTAGGGTATGAAGTGTGGACTAGGATAGCATGGTTGAAAATTTGTTGATAAGAGTGGCGAATTAAAAAAAATATTCAGCAAGATGGATTGCTTTACCAATCGGTTTAAATAGGGAAGAACGATACAAAGTATTGTTCTTCCCCTCCTGGGTATTGTTTTAAGATAAATCTGGTACAAGTCAAAGGTCTTGTACCTGAAGATGACTCTGTGTTTGAAATGTATAGTGCATTAAAAACTCTTTGGAATTATGCGAGTGTCGTTTTTTTTTGCATATTTTCCTAATTGCATAACTCTTCTCTTTTACTTTATTTACTACTTGCTCCATCTAATATGTAGCCTTCCTTTGCCATTTTTTGTCCTCTTTACCTTGGCGACAGTCACCATCTGATATAGACATATATCAAGATATAGGGTAATGGTATACAGGTGAGATCTGTGAAAACGGAGAAAGGGTGAAGATAGATCTGGGCCTCGATCATGGATCTTCATAAGGCGTGCGCTAGCGTTATCGTTATTTTTTGATTTAACTTATGTTAGAGAGAACGTGATCTCCGTTCTTCATTTTTCACACAGCTCTTCAAATCGCTTATCACAATCAGTAGAGCGAATTTTATAGACGTTTATTGTTAACCCTGCGCTACTCTAGGGGGTAAGCGTTTACGATAAAGATTGCAATAACGCGAAAGATGCATCCGTGATTACACACCTGCTGTCGTAATCAGCCTACAAGTGACAAGAAGTACCTTGGGTCTATAATTTGTCATCCCATGTGACGGACAGGACACAGAACACGAATTAATCTCTGCGTAGTAATCAAGTAGGGACTACTTAGCAAACTAGTGAAAATTTGACACTTCCGCTATTAAAACGGGAGCTCTTAGAATGAGAAACCTTTATCCCGGCCGTCACACCTACCTGATCTCCTTTGGGAAATCAGGAGAGGCCCGATTGAAGGTTCTAATGGTATGTAACTCACTACCATATTAATGGACCCAAAAATAGGTGGACATTTATTATCAAATAAGAAAGAACGAATCATCCAAGGTGAAGATTCTCCAGAAGATGCAAATGTAAAAGTAAAGTCATGCATCTGAGATTAGTTTAAAAATAAATAGATTTAACATTAGTAAATGCAGGTAAATTTGATATAATGTATTATTAGCTTATCGAGAGAGAAATGATCTGAATCATTAGGCATAAAAGACTACGGGACGTGCATGAAGCACTCGTCATTGATACCGATAGCAAAGCAGGGAAATTAACTTCAATAAGGTAGTGCGAACTGAATATATTCTTATGAAATTTCTCAGTAGCTAACGGGGGCATGAGTTAAGTTGTGTAGGAATGAGGTAGCATAATGTGGAACGACAGTTTTTTGAAGAATTTTTCATAAAACAAGAATCTTCATTTCTGAATATACCGGAATATAGAAGCATGTGTGAGCTGTCAAACCAGAAATTAGCTGCGTAGAGGTGGAAGGTTGTGCTAAGATACATAAAATAAAGGTTTCAAAAAGCGTGCAAGTAACACATCTATCTGAAATCATCTTCAATTTTTAAAAGCGGATCTCGAAATTCCATCATAGTCATAAAAATATCGTTGGAGAGCAATGCAAATTGAAATCAGAGCATACAAATCCTTGTGTCACGGATGTAGAGGAGGCATGCCAAGGGGTAGACTAATTTATGAAAACCCTACGAAAATTAGAAGCTCACCGGTGGAATTGATGACCTCTAAATGAACTTCGGAGCTCAAGCAAAGGTAGAAGAAGGGCCATGGCCATGGGCATAGATTTGTCTATCACTAACTACATTTTCTTGAATATATTACACCGAGGAAAGGAAAAGAGAATTGGTAGGTTACGAGAAGAAAATATCACTGTGCGGGGAGAAGATTGAGCAATCTCAGAAATAAAAAATCACTACCCTAAGTACTATTACAGGAGATTTCTAAAATTATTTATCTCACGGAAATGATTAAATAAACCTAGACTTCTAAATTTACATTTATAATTGAAAATTTTGGACCTTGTAATTTATTTCTTTGGTTATGGACCGAAGATTGGCTCTGGTTGCCCTCTCCTCTCCCATATCCATCATGGACCACAGGCGGGGGATCATGCGGAAATAAAATTTTATAGGGTGATCAAAATGGTTACCAATGAACTTTGAACTCAAGCTTGTGATATGGGGTGGTGAGAGTTCCCGAAGGTCACCTTCGTTTATTACGGACTCTAGTCTGTGGCATTCAACTCCTTCGCCCAACGAGAATCAGCCCAGGATATTTGGGTGATGGAATGAATGAGCAACAAATTAATGAGCTTAATGCCCAAATTTAAAACATCTAAATATATGATCAAGAGCATTAACTTTTGCACAGCATATATGAGGTGCAATGTAAAAATACTTATGGAGCAAAATATTAATTAAGGAAGGTTCATAGGTTTTCGCAGCGAGGATGATCTGCACAAGTCTCTTTTGGGAGCAGCTGCATGTAGTGCCTGGTCGTCCGAGCTTTCGCGGCCTTTGCAGGTTGCATCATCTGGGTGATTTAAAAATTCACGTCTCCTTCCCGGGCATTGATAGTAGAAGGGAGGTAGAAGGGACCCTCATTTCCTCCATCTCTGGCCGTGAGGATTGTTATTGTTACCAAGCATATCACCTAGGTGATCCGTTGGTTGCCTCGGGTTCGGTTGCCTTGTAGTGCTCCTTCCGGAATATTCTTCTGTAAACGGCACTGAATTGAACGGTTGCTTATTCTTAATCTTACGCGTTGTGAATTGTATTCTTTTGAGCATGAAATTTATTCGGAATCTTATACATTCCTCAAAACGTTTTGGTGCAGAGGGGAAAAAATGGATCTCTCCAAAACAGCGTCTTCCGAAAGAAAATACAAAACGTCCGGTGCCTCCACACAGCTTCCCACCACACCCATTCGAAAAGCAGCGCTGATTAAGATCTTGATGCGCAGAGCGAGAGTTGTTTGTGATGATTTCTCAATAAAGGGTAAAGAAACATCGCAATCGCCCCGGATAAGGAATGGCTTAACCAGTATTTAAATAAGAGCTTGCAGATTAGGCTTATATTTTTTACAACCTTACCAACCATGGTTTCAGCATATAGTGCCGTTATCAAGGTACAGATTTTCACAAAACTCCACCACATATACCCAGGAATGGAGGCACAGGGGTATTAGGTCAGATAGGAGGTTGAAGGGGGGGGGGGGGGGGGAGGAGAGAGGGGAGGTTAGTAAAACACAGAAAAGCCTTTGGTGGCGAAGGTCAGGGTCTGGCAGCATGTTCATGCGGTTGTCGGACGGAAGGGAGAACAAGGTTTAAAAGCGACGATCTAACATTAAAAACAACGTCATTACATAACTTAGCAGGGGTATGAGCGATTACACATTGCTCAAAGAAATCCAACTTAGCTCCTTTGTCAAAATGGTGTAAAACAGCCGCGTCAAAATCACTAAAATGATATTTCACACCATTTTGACCAACAAAATTTCTTTGAGCAATATGAAATTGTTCAAAGCACGGCTAAGTTATGTAATGACGTTGTTTTTAATGATAGGTCGTCGCTTCTCCCTTGCGTCCGGCAACCCCTTGACCATGCTGCCCGACCCTGACCTACACCACCAACGACTTTCCTGTTTCACTTCCCACTCCCCCCTATTTTCGCCATATCTCACCAATTCCCACGCGTAGGGCTGGGCGCTGCAGAAAATTCTCAACCGGTTCTCGGTTCTGAAAAAAAACAGTTTGCGATGGTGGTGCACCGGTTCAATAGATCGAACCGGTGTTTTCTACTGAACCGGTGTTTTCTCCTGAACCGGAGTTTTCTACTAAAAATGTGTTTTAGTCGAAACATTTTTTTATGAACCGTTTTCTCTACTGAACTTTTTTTTCCTCGTGAACTGCGTCCTCTGTCATCCAAAGGATTTTTTGCCTAAATGTTTATTTTACCTGTTTTAAGAAATGTTTTGTCCTCAAAAAAGATGTTTCTTAATAACGCTGCTACGCTTTCCTAAACTGAACTTCAAGAAGTGAGAATGTTTGCATGAGCCAATGGTTTTTATGCGAGGCCTGGGCGTACAGATACATCGCCTTTCGTAATTGTACGGCAATGAAATTAATATTATTGTTAAAGGAGTACATTGCAAAATTTCCACAGATATTACTTTGCACGACGCGTTTAAAACAATATTATCAAGTGCCTTGATCAGCCTTGTAGATAACGCTGTTGTATTAACAAAACGCGTCATGCTAAGTTACTAACTCATGTCTGGTGAATGAAAAGCTCTCTAGAGCCAGAGCGACTGGTGTCTGCATACAGACGAAATCCATCCAATTATGATGTGATTTAAGTGCTTCCAGGGAGTTGATATATCTGGAGAGGCTGATTGCTTTAATCTCGGCTCATAGTAATCTGCCTTTCTTAGTCATCATTATCTTGGCAATGATTTTGGGGCGAGGCTCTGACTATGACGCCTTTTTTCTTTGGAACATTGTTAAAAATTGGCAGCCCGCAAAACACTCGAAAATTTCTGGTGACATAGGGTGTCACATCAAATTTTGCCTTAGGTAACCGTATTTTCCTTAAATTTACAATTATTTAAAATATTATTCATTTAAAAATATCTCAACCATACTTGGAATAAGATAAGTCTTGGGAATAACTTACAATATTGAGCATTAATAATCAACGTCAAAGTGTTCAAATTTCGTTTGCATTAAGCGCGTCTTACAGTAATTCCCATCCCTGCATGCATTACGAACACGAATTTTGAGGCTGCAGTAAGCAGTTGCATCATCCTCTCATTTCTTGCGTGTGGCAGGGGTAGAAGGAATTTGAAACAATGCTCCTTCCTCCACGAAGTCTCCCGAAACCAATTGCATTGGTTTGATACAAATAGCTACTGCACTAACCTGAAGGATTATTTCCTCTTTCTTATACGTTGTAAACGTCAAAAAAAAATAACATGAAAAAATGCAATATCCTGTTGAGTTACGTATGTGGCAATGCTTTACGTGGGTGAGTGCTCGCTCTGCACTCTAGCGCCTGTAGCAGAAGACAGTCAGGCGAGCAACAGGAAAGGCACAGGAAAGTTCACATGCGTGGTCGCCAGCCAACCTGGCTGCGAGCAGAGACGGCGGCGTGAAAGCCGATCACCGAACGATCATCGGTGTTTCAGAACCGATTCCCCGATGCACTAGTTTTTTCCTACATCTGAACCGACACGATCTGTCGGTTCTGGAAAAACCGAACTGCTGAGCCAGTGCACCAGAAAACCGCCCAGCCCTACCCTCGCGCCTCCATTCCTGGCTTTATATGGTGGAGTTTTGTTAACATATTTATCTTGATAGTACTATGCGCTGAAACCATAGTCGGTTAAGTTGTTAAAATATATTGTATGGAAAGTTACAAGTGTTTTCAATTTGAACTGGACGTAAAGTACTTACAAATAGTTCAGTCTGATACCCTTTTATAAGTGCGATTTCCTCACTCGGTTTTTAATATGAAATTGCTTCGAGGATTTTCGTACCTCAGAAAAATTTGATCATATTTAATCATCGAGTTTTGCCGAGACATAATGCCTCCTGAACTTATCATCTTTAGCTAGTAATTTTTGAGCCTCTTTCATTTCGCCAAACCAAAACTCGACTTCGTAACTTTTGATCAACAGATTATGATTTGTCTTTTTCGAGGATTTCGTTCTCGACAACTTCTGCCCGAGTATTTCCGGCTACCACACGTTTGAGGTTCCATCAATTAGATTTCTCTAATTACGTCGTACTACTTATAGTCGCGTTGTAACCTTCACTTCCTTAAATTAAAGATGATTTTATTTTCTCACACGCTTTCTTCTCTGATCCGGCATCGCTAATGGATTGGATGCACATGAGAGTTGCCGGAGACAATGATTCGCTCGACCCCCCTGGTGCTGGTGATGCAGAATGATGGCGGATATTGGTGGCTGAAGAACCGATGAATACTCGAAGGCGGGAACGTTTCCATTATGCGGCAGACGGCGGCGTGCGATCGGGATCTAGCCCGTGCAGTTACCGATGTAACTATTGAAATGGCGTGGACTATGGCGATGTGATGGTTAACTGGGATATAATTGTACACGCAAATGGTTTAACGTACCTTGAATTAATGTTTATGAAAGATAACGTGTCGAACAAGGGGATTTGATTGGTGCGCAATTCTCGGGAACATATTACTGTTGTTTCGTGTGGTGTATTAAAACATGAGTGCCTGTAGAAGAGTGACTCCATATGAAAGCTACCCACCATCATACCGTGAGGAAGTGAATTGATTTTTCAGTGAAAACAAATAATTTTTTTGCACTCGAGAGGTGTTTTTGAAATAAAATACCAGAGTGAGCAATGCGCGGCTAACGAAAGAACGTGTAGCAAGCTTCTATCAAAATGAGCTTCTTTTGATTTTGCAATGCCGATAGAATGAATGAGCCTCGAATCACCCGAGTGGTGCGATTACCTATAATGTAACCAGTGACTGTTGTGGGAGGAAGGATTTATCTGAGAAAGGCCAAGTGGATCGGCTTGGTGTGGTGGCCCATGGATTCTTATCCCGAGTTCTAATAACGGCTGTGGTCGAGATTTTACGGTGGCACGACTTGAGTACTGAGTGGAGAGTATTTCGAACACAGTACTCCGACCGTTGGATGGGATGTTAAACTGCAGACCCCTTTGCGTATTTCGTTAATTGTGGGTTGATATCGACACTAAATTTCTCACCACTCCGTTTCTACAAATCCCACCTGCACGCATTCCAGCGGTAGAGATGTTTCATTGGCGTACCGGTCCCCGCTTCGAGTTCAGTACTCCGTCCGTCCGATGTTACGTTTAACTGTAGACCCCTTGGTGCCTCTTCCCTTAATTGTAGGCAAATACCGATGCTGGTTTTTCCTCCGGCCCTCCTCAATTCTCTCAAAAATTCCTGCCCCTGCCCAACCCTCAATCCACCAATCCGCAATTGTGTGAGTGACATTAGCTGTCGTTTGCCTCACCCGAACACTACTTGTACTCGTAATGCAGCAAACGACCTTACCTATCGGTCATCTTCTTTAATGAAAAATAGATGACGAGTGGATGTAGTGGATAAGATTCAGGCGAGGAGGATTGTCACGAGCCTCGGGAATAGAAGATCGTGCAGGAAGTAGCAGAGATGCTGTTTCCAAATGCCACGCAAAACACATTAAATGCATGAATGAGACCAGATGAGAAAGCCATACGAAGGTGTAGGGTACTTATCGTAGAAAAATATATTTCACACTAGACAGCTTCCCGAGCATAAACATCGACTATTTAATCTGTTTCACCACCAAATGTAAACGTAATGAAAAACGCGCGTTTTCGATACTAGTGTAAATAATCCATCGTACGCCGGATGAACAAGAACTTTCATACGTTGTGCAGTTAAGTCACATTCTGTCAAACGAAATGAATATTTGGCTAGGAACCTTTTCATTCATGTTTACTCTTGTTCTCGTTCAAATTTACCCATGGGAGAACATGAAGTTCACATTGTTTTAGTTAAGGTGCCGTTAGTACAATGTGCAATGCGACAGCGTCGTCTTTACCATAGAGCTTTACCATAAGCTCTATGGTCTTTACATACAATGCAACTGCGTCGTCTTCCTACTATCTCGCGATGGCTGAATCGACGGATATCCTTGCCTCTCACTTTGAACACTTTTGCACTTTCTTTTGGGAGACAGAATCCGCAAAACCGGAAGCTGAGACATTTCCGTCAAAATTCGCGTCAGCAATACGTAATTTGTAGTCCAAAGTTGCCCGCGGCTGGAGGGTTGGGGGCAGAAAAAGAAATCATATCATTAAACTGATGCATTAAAAGTATTTTTATGGCGATTTTCACGGCGATGTGTCGTTGTTCATTGAGATAATTTGTCCATACAAATCGAGATGCAGTCGGTTCGTCTTAAGTAACAACGCATGCTTTGTTTTACATACATTTATTTACAACTACAACCCGTATTATCTGTAAATAAAATAAATAAATAAATAAAATAAATAAATAAATAAATAAATAAATAAATAAATAAATAAATAAAATAAATAAAATAAATAAAATAAATAAATAAATAAATAAATAAATAAATAAATAAATAAAATAAATAAATAAATAAATAAATAAAATAAATAAATAAATAAAATAAATAAATAAATAAATAAAATAAATATAATGAATAAAATAAATAAAATAAATATAATTAATAAAATGAAGATATGAATAAAATGAATAAAATGAAGAAATGAATAAAATGAAGAAATGAATAAAATGAATAAAATGAATAAAATGAATAAAATAATTCAAATAAATGAAATGAATAAAATAAATAAAACAAATAAAATAAATAAAATAAACAAAATAAAAAATAAATAAAATAAATAAAATAAAAGAAAATGAATAAATAAATGAATAAATAAATTAAATAAATTAAATACATTAAATAAATCAAATAAATAAAATAAATCAAATAAATCCAATAAATCAAATAAATCAAATAAATCAAATAAATTAAATAAATTAAATAAATTATATAAATTATATAAATTAAATAAATTAAATAAATTAAGTACATTAAATACATTAAATAAATCAAATAAATTAAATAATGTTTGCCGATGTACATACCAGCAATTCCAATTTTTATAAATATTTAAACAGGTCTCATTGTGAACTATCTAAATGGATGGTTGAAATTCAATTAAAACAAAAATTACCAACAAAAACATAATATGTTTTAAATAGTTCACAAACCTTATGGTTAGCTGAATACGAGATTCAGACATTTAAATTAGGTTTACATTAGGTCTTCTGCAAACTTGGTGCTCTTAGGGAAATTTGGTCAACCGTGTCCGTCATTAGGACTTTATTATCATGCCTACATTAGGTCTATTCTTGGTCTACAGCAAACTTCAATCAGTGAAGCTATTGGTATACATTAAATAGACAAAATATAGACGTCTGGAATGTTTAGTTTGCTCCCAGGGTTATTTAGGCAAATAACAAGCCAGAGCCGCCAATCTGTCAGATATTTGAATAATATTGTTTGCTCTAAGCTTTACACATTTTGGTCTCTTCTCTACCCACATTCAAATTAATTTTTTCACAACACCAAAACATAGTAGATGCATCCAGCCTAATGGAACCTGTGACACCAATCCAAAATTCAATGTTGTCAAAATGTAGAAGCTGTAGATCATCGTGCGAAAAATTTTCAAAAACACTGCCATTCCTCTTCAGCTACTTTTCTATATAATGCCACTGTTCTGCCCAAATACTCCCCTCCTACACCCATTCAAAGGATTATGAGATGCAATGCTTTTTTAAATGCTGTGGCATGGGTCATGTCTGTCATGGCATGTCTGCAATAAAGCAACTTACTCTGAATCCTTCTTCCCCTTAAATTCTATTCCATCTTTTTCCAATCATTAGCATTTATCAGTAAAATATTTCAAAAACAGATTTGCATCAGCAGGCATTAATAAACCTTGGTAAATTACTATAATAAATAAGACTTTTACACTTAGACTGGTCTAAATATCCAAAATAGGCCCAAAAGCTAGGGATGAACTCTTTTCCATTGGAAGTCCATTAATGTTAACACTAAGAGTGAGTAATTTAGAACTGTTCAGGCCTACAATATACCTCTCTTGATAACAGGGTAAACTGAAACATAGTTACTAAGAATTTCAAACATTCCCTTGGATAGTCCAAAACAAAGCAAGGACCCTGCACAGCCTTGTTTCACCTCCAAGGAGAGCGGGGTATTCATTAAAGTGCAAGTTCTAAGACTTTTAAGTTCTAAGGAAAAAGGAGACTGGAATCATATGGTAGCAATATTTGTAGTAGAGCAGGCTCTGTTGGTGACATTGAATGTTGTAGCCTAAGATGTTTGTTGGAAGTTTGTGAGGTAGAGTTTCAGTATCAGATAAATCAGATGAATCAGAGGAATTGTCAGTGAAACTAGAATGTATTTCACAACTATAGTTGTGAAATACATTCTAGTTTATTATACCTATTTACATTTATTTATATTTATTTACCTATTATAATAGGTAAATCGTAAACATTTTGACTAGACAATTTGCAATCATCACGAAAAAGTACACTAAGCTCAAGAGACTCAATTTGCTCAGAATTTACCGATGTTTCATGACAAATTTTCTTTGCCTCATTAGCTGCTATGCCTAGCCACTATGCCACTAGCCTCCTATGCCAGGTACTAAATTCCTGCTCGTTGGTGATTCTTAATTTTTCTTGTCCCCCATTGTAATCCCTTCCAAATCTAAACCATTTGGCCATTGCAGACTCAATTTCACTTCCAAGTGCAGCTGTTAGTTTCCCAGTTGTACCTACTTTATTAATTTTGTAAGAGAAGTGCTTTAAAAATGTTTTCACTTAAAAAGGTTCAATTACATATTTATGCCCACCACTCAGGTTTTCCTAAGAAGTCTTACAATATTTACTTTAAGATACATTTTTTTAACACATTCAACCCAACGGATGCGAATGCGCATCAGAGGTGCGTTGCCAAGACACCGAAGGACGTGCATTCACGTCTGTTAATGACCTCTATGATGACCTCACTGAAGACGTCTCTGAAGACTTCTCTGAAAGACGCGAACTCATGTCTTTAATAAATTATCGAGTTTTGTTATTCAAAAAAATTTTTAACTAATTTTATAATTACATTTAATTGACTGGCCAAATTAATGTGGAGGAAAAACCTTTCCGTTTTTCATGATTGCACACTAGAAATATTCCGGGTTGAATGTGTTAAAGAAATATTTTACTTATTTTGAACTAAATTTGAAATGCATCATTTGGCAAATCACAAAAAAATCTTTAATGAGGCAAATTGCTAACATTCAACATTTTACCATATGATGATTCAAGGTACTCTACACCTTAATAGCAAACAGTGCCAACTATAAGAAGCAATGTAACTAATAGTTCAGTATAAGAGTAATTTAAATAAGTGAAATTACCGAAAATAATCTTGACCAAATTAAGATCCTTCAATGCAGTATTCTGGTATTTTATGCCCCAGTGGTTATGATGTCTTTGGAAAAAATTTTTCCCAAATAGTATTCCATTTGAAAAGGATTTTAACATTTTCCCACAATACTCTTCAGGTGCATTTTCCTATAAGTATCAAAATTACAGATGTTATAAATACATAATTAATTGATAGACACATTCAATTTTAACCTTCAACTCAAACTGTGGAGTTGTAGAACAACATGATAGATTAATATATGACGATAACATACTATCACTTAACTGATCAAGCCAGTGAAATCATCCACTAGACAAATAAGTATAGCCTATTTTTAATGAGCTTCATAATGCATAGAATAGAGTAGCTGTGATGAATTATTTAAATTGAACTGAATTACATAAAGGGTGCATTCCAATCAAAAGCAAATATGAAAGAAAGATTATAAGATATGATGAAGTTCAGATGATGCATAAAAAATTCATAAAAAATAAAAACACCTTAATTGCTGAACCCCATCCTCTAGAACTTCCTAGTGACTGAAACATCTCATCATAAATGAGCTTCACTCCAAAGGAAACCTAAACACAGAGGAAGGAAAAAAATGTTTGTAATCCTCTTAAGATTAACCAATTCATGCAAATTTTCTGGTCTCTATTTCACCTAATCCTCCTAATCCACCTAATCCAGTAGGCAACAAATCATTGACTGAAGGGCATGGTAGTTTTATACCTGCAGAAGGTGAAACTGCACTATCAATGGTCTCGTCACCAAGCCTGCTTAAAATCATGTCTCGAGTCTCTTCATAGTTGAAAGTCTTTGAGAGATTTCGGCCAACTTCTGGGATACATCCTTCTAAGATTTTCTTTACCTCAATTCACTACAAATAAAGCATAACTTTTAGGACTAAATTCTGTAGCAGTGAAATGTAAAATATTCTTACATTTCCTTAACAAAAGGCACAATGAAGCATAAAGGGGAACATATTATAGGAATAGCAATACTACTATTGAATAATATGGAATGAAGTTTTTCTGCAGCAAATGCCTCAACTACCTAAATTAAGATAATGTTTACTTATAGAGAATGCACATAAATATAGACATAATGAAAATATTTGGGTATTCACACTCATCTGGAATGCCGCAAATTATAAAAATTATATAAACACAAGTACTAAAGCATGGCTGATAGTATTTGCTGATACTCAGGTGATTCAAGCATACACTATTAACTTATTCCAAAACAGTGGTACTCCTTGAGAAAATATTCTCCAATCCACAATGCACGGCTGTCAAAAGAGAAATAGAGATTGTACTCACTGATGGCCATTCACAGGTGCTTGTGCTTGCACCATCATTACATGCAGAAATTGTTTTTTCATTAGTGTTGGTGGAATAGGTATGTGCAGAGCACTCACATCTTCATCTTCTTCACTGGATGAGTTGAGTAACCTTCAAGTTATCTTCCTTTTTCATTTTCTATTGACTGAATCATAATCACTTGTCAGATTCTGACAGCTTACTTCAGCTTTTGCCGTGCTGTATGGAGGTTTTCTAAAAGATAAAAATTGACATGAGGATGATCTACTGCACTTTAGGTAGGTATGAGGAAAAAAAAGCTTAGTGAAATTGAGAACTACGGAATTATGGGGAACACAAAATTTCAAATTTTGAAATAAGTTTGCTGAAAAAATAATTAAGATTGCTCCTACCACTGAATTGCTTATATGCCTACTTTGAAGTTTTGGCAGTGGGTACAACTATAAGAATTACAATTTAAGTGTATGCTAAAGTGACACAAGAATTAAAAATATGCAAATTAAAGGGGTAAAGTTACCCGTGGTGTAATAATTCCTGGTTATGGCAAAAAAAATAAAGAAATCTTTTAGCCTGCCGTACCCTTTTTCATGCCCCTTGGAGTGAGGTGCTGAGTGATGGCTCCTTAGGTCATAAGACCAGTTCCCTTGACCTGTGAGGTGTATGTGACGGAAGGCTATTGCAGGGGAGTGAGAGAGAGAGAGACTCAAATGGTATACTGAAAAGAAACAGACCCAAGTTGACTATAGAAATGCATGATTTTTTAATCTCTTAAAGATGCATGGCCCCAAGGATTTTTCATCGCTAAAAATGTGTTTTCCATATCTGGTGTTCGTGGAAAATGCAGAATAGTTTCAGGGCAAGAAACTGCTTCCAAATGCCCCTCAGTTCTGACCATGGCTTCTTAGAGTGCAGATGATATAGTGAGAGAAGTGGACAGAGATATTTCCCATAGTGATACAGTGCTGAGGATCTTCAGATGGATCAGAGGCATTGCTTGAATGTGCCAGTTCTGGTGATTGTGATATAGAAGAGGATGACACTCCCAGTGTCAGTGATGCGACAGGTGATAATTCACTTTATCCTAAATGGGAATATTCATTGCATTACGAAGTTCCATGTGCTTTTGTTGGAGGAAGGGGGCCAGAGCATGACTTACCAGTAGGACCAAATGAATTGGATTATTTGAAATGTATGTTAGGAGGTAAAGATTTTTTTCATAGAATAGTAGAAAATGTTAATGAATTGGCAGAATATCGCCAACAAAGAGCTGGAAAAACAGGTAGGCATTGAGTTGATGTTAAATATGAGGAAATTAGGGCATATTTGGATGTCTTGGTGTATATGAAGGCTTTTCATCTGTGAAGTGATGGCCACCATCTGGCATGACAGTTGAGACACATGTGTTCTATCAACAAACTGTGATCCCAACCTGAGTGTGATGGTTCCCAGGAAAACTGGGCTGGGCTTAGGAGAGCCTATTTATCTTTCTGAACATCTACTTTTTAAAAAATCTGAAATTTTACTCTGCTTATTTTTTTTACTGTAACTAAGAAGTAAATAATTTTCTGTTTTGAAACAATCAGTAAAGTAGATTGATTGTTCTCAATGGATAAAAAGTATGATTTCAATTTTTCAAGTCCAACCACAGCCTCCGAAAAGGTAGCCACTGTCGGTACTTCCTCATCCTCATTCTCACAGCAGTTGGAATGTGTTTCGTTTGATGCACCACACAATTCCCCTATTAAAACAATGCCACTGGTCTGCAGGTCATCATTACATTCAACAAAGTCACTGAACGATATTTCTGAATTCAAAGTTTGCCATTCATTATCATCCACAAAAGTTTGCAAATCACTTTCTGTGTCAGTGGCAAAACAATTTTTGATGGTTACACTACTCACACTTTCCCATGTGCTTTCAACAAAATGGATTGCCTGTAACAAATTTATTTTGGCTTGTTGCTGTCCACAATTTAGTGATACAATTGCCTTTCTCACCAATGCACTTCCGTAAAATTGCTCGAAAACTTTGATAAAACCCAAATCTAATGGTTGTAAAACACTCATGCAGTTAGCTGGAAAGTATTCCTCCCTTACGTTTCTCAAGAAATGTGTATCAGGAGAATGTGCAGCACATTGGTCGATAAAGAGGATAATTTTTCCATTGGCTGATCCCATTTTGGCATCAAGGGATTTCAAAAAGTTCTGGAATAAATCTGTGGTAATCCATGCCTTTCTGCTATTGAAATACCTGCATGGTAATGATCGCATATGCTTGAAGCATCTGGGTTTAGCAAATTTACCGATCACCACTGTTTGCAATTTTTCACTCCCATCATTATTGCAACAAAAAAGAACAGTCAACATCTCTTTGCTTAGTTTACCACCATGACACTTTTCACCTTTAAAAGCTACAGTTCTGTTTGGTAGAAGAGAATAGAAAATTCCAGTTTTGACAGCATTGAAAATTTCCTGGGCTCATAACCTTCAATTAATTTCCATAGCTCACTTTGCCAGGATTCCACAGTCTCTTCATTCACACTGCTGCTTTCACCACATACACTTTTGAAGACCAGTCCATGCCTAACTTTGAATCTGTTAAGCCATCCACTGGATCCAGTAAAATCGTCAATTCCAAGTCTTGTAGCTACTTTAAGGGCTTTTTCCTTAAGTTTAACACCATTTATGGGCAAATTGCTGGCTCGAGCTTGCTGAAACCAGGTTCTCCAGTTTCTCAAATGGGGACTTTTTTGAGTGCTTACGATGCTTATATAAAACACCCAATGCTGTGGATTCTCTTAAAATTGCTTCCCTTTTCATTATCATGTTGTTCAATGTTGTTACTGGCATGAGCAGCTTCTTCGCCAAGTCAATTCTCTATAAGTGAGGATTTTTATCCACCTCCTCAATAATTTTTTTCTTCTCTTCGAAGCTAAGAGATTTCCATTTTGAAGCCATCCCAAAATCAAAGCCAGCAGCCTGCTTAATGTTCGTATGTTCATTATACATTTATTCATTGTGCAAATACAAGTATCTTCAAGTGAAACCTTAGGACCACCGACCTATTGAAAACTAATGTTAGTGATAGTCATCACTGATGTATGGATAATCATTTGCATGAATCATCATGAATGAACCTTAATTCGGGTAAAAAACCTTGTGCTGGAAAATTTTTAACGACCTAGAATGTGAAGATGCTAAATTAGGACAATTTTTACATTGTTTTTTTAGGGAATGAATCGAGACCTCAAAAATAAATTTTAAATGCAGAACAACGTTAACACACTCAATGCTGGCCTATTTCATGAAAACTTATTCATGTGCAAAAGTTTTTTTTTTCTTTTATATGAATAAATACATTATTATAAATGCTTTAAACATAAAATTTTTGATATATAATAATGATTTTTTACTTAGCAACGAACATAACGGGACCTCATGCCTTGACGTCAAGGCATCCGCCTCCCAGAGTAACGAGGCATGCCTTGAATTCAAGGCATCCGCGTTTAGTGTGTTAAATACCAAGACATTAAATCCGGATATTTATTCTTATTCCGTGGCCAAACCCCATAGTCAGGTAAAACAAATTTAGGGTGGAGTTCATAGAGCTGATCAAAACAGGTCTTACTATGATTTTGGAAGGAAGACGAAGTGGTGGAAATATATTTTTAAGTAGGTACCACAGATGTCATTTAAGAAATGGAGGGCAGCCGTAAACCATAAACTATGAACCTGGAGGTATGTCTACCAGTTTTAATAATTTATTTTTAATAAAAAATCTGCTATAAATTTGATGAAAAGGTTTCAGAATTTATAGATTATATTTGGAGATGTTAACTTAGGAGCACTGCTGATGCCAGTTGGGAATTAATAGTCCCAATGCTGGGGATACTGGGTATTTAAATTCGGCGAGAAGGCAGAGAATGCCATGCCGCCCATTTCAGCCGAGTTAGGATGGAGAGGGTTAACACAGGCTAAAACTTCTTCAGTCAATTTAGTTCATTTGATATGATATGATTTAGCAAAGAAAACAGACATGACATGATTTGAGAATAAATTCTTGAAAAATGTCATTATAGATGTTCACTGCAATTTTATAAGACTCAAAGAGTTGCCCCTACTCTAAGAGCCTATGATCATATTGTCACATGAAGCAAACTCAACCAAGATATATGTTAACTTAAAATAGCATAACCACATTTTTGTCCATATTACCCAGCAAGCCACCACAAGAGTTAGTGGCAGGGGATCCACAATAGGATTTCTAATTTACCCCTGAATACTCTCCCATGACATGTATTTTCATTATGGTCAAGAATTAATAATAACACTAGAAAACAGCAGAAGAGCTACTGCAACAACAAAATCCTTAAAGCGAAAACATAGGCCTCCACAAATCCGCTTGGGTAAATAAAAGGTGACACACTTTCATGTGCCCACTTAAGAGCAACTGGATGAAATCCATCAGCATCACCCACACAGCACAGGATATTCCTTCCTATTCTTCACATGACCTAGCATTCTCTTTCTCATGGAAGATGCCAAGTACAAAAGGAAGGATTAATGGAAATGGAAAATCCTCCAAACATCTGGATTGGCCAAACCTGACTCCCTGAGCTTTTGGTGAGAGGAAGACCATCAATACTGCATTGAAACTTGATCTTCTCACATTCTAAAATTGCTGGGTTTTGCTCAGTGAGAAGACTCTGACTCTTCCTTATTCCAATGTGACAATACCCAAGCAGCATCATGATATCGGCCCAATATCATTTTTACACTGTCACATATCACTTATTGGTCAATCCGATACTGGCTACCGATATCAGCAAATGTCAAAAGTGATAATATTTGCCATTATAAAAATGACATTTGCTGACAATATTGGGCCGATATAAATTTGATTATAAAAATACATCTTTCACCACCACTATACAGTGGAATAAAAATGGTATTAGGCCAACGTATATTTGATATTACCATGGACTGATTTTTCATTAATATGATATTGGGATGATTTAATAAGTAAGATAGTCAAAATTTATCCTGGATAAGCATGTTAACCCATATATGGACAAGGTCATTATTACACTGAAAATTCAACTTTTTTCTTCATATTCCTTCTCAATATATGCCAGAAAAGAAAATATAACAAAACTGATGCCCTAAAAAATTTGTTTATGCAAAAAAAATAATGGTGCATTTTTGCACCTTTGGCAGTTTTAGAGTTCTTGGGTGCTGAGGTGATAGTAATATGATAATTTATTTTGCTATATTTATTTGCATTTATTGTCATAACTCGAGTAATTAAACGTTTTATAATAGTTAATATACTTGCTAAGAATGATTACAATAGTTTTGGAAAGCAAAGTGCTCATAACTGTGGCCTTTTTATGGGTGAAAATCAAGAAAATGGATGCATGGGTACGTTTTACGCATGTGAATATTGTGTGAGTTTTGCATTACCTGTACCTTCTCCTGGATTCAATTTCTCAATTAGATGACCTACTTTATCTTTTCTTACGTACAGGGGTAAGGTTAAATGCGAGAGCCTACCTATTTTTGGGTTGCATGACATTCCTGCTCCATGACCAACATTAGTTTATTACTTTTCATTTGGATCAGCGCAACTTATGATAAGTTTTTGACGTTCGGCATCCTTACTCCTTTCTCCTGTGTGTGTGATGGGTCACTGGCGAATGAGATTCCTCGTAAACCCTTATTGTGTGTGTGAATGTGATTCATGAGGGGGTACTCCTCTGTGATTGCACAAACCTGAGTGCGTGATTGAGGAGAAAGTCCCAGAACCCTGCATGCATGTGAATTCGTGAATGAGAATTACGAGGGTGACTCTGTGTATCGTATGCAAACCCACGTGAATGAATGGCTGTAAGTCATTTTTTTATTTTTTATTCAGCTCGGAAAGAAATTTTATTTTATTTAGTTTTCATTTTTATTCTATTCAACTTACTATCCCCACTTTCATTTTTATTTTGCGGGTATGATGGGCCACTGGCATTGGAGAAATACTCGTAAACCCTGCTTGTGTGTATGATTGAACTCACGAAGGTGACTGTATTTAGTATACAAACCTGAGTGATTGTATGAGTCACTATTCGTTTTTATGTTTACCTTGATTCTCGTAATTTTGAGTGTGATCATTGTTTGCAACAATATGAGTGAGTGTGCGACTATGTCATTTACTTCCATTAAAATTTTTTTGTTTGGGGATATTTTTCTTCATTTGTTATTTCCATACAGCTGTAGAGATGTTCTTTTCATTGTTCAATATACGATGTAAACTCAATTTGTGACATATTATTCCCTGTAGCTTTTCGGTATATTTTCCAGGAATTTGTACATACACTGGCCAATTGATAAAATTTACCAGGAATTTGACATACACTGGCCAATTGATAAAATTTACCAGGAATTTGTACATACACTGGACAATTGATAAATAAATAATGACCACCACCACTTCTTTCCCCTGATTTTACTCAGTGGTTTGCATTTGCATTGCCATGAAGGCCTACAACGAGGTATCCTACTTATCGTACTTCCCTATCACATGAGGCGGGAGGATAAAAGCCTCCTCTTTCGGCCAAATCTTTTTGCACTTCACCATGGAAAAACTGGAGTATTATTGCTTGCGACAATGACAGCTGTATTATAATTCCATTTCACAACAGACATTTAGATTCTGCATCATATACATGATCAAAACATTCACAAGGTTTTTTTCCGATGGTCTTTGAATCTTCTGGCAACCATAATCCAGTACTATTTCCCTGAACCGTGCTAGTTGCAAAAAATATCAGTTTTCCAAGATAGGCACAAAACAAGTAGAACAAAAAATGTATCAATAAAAATCGTTGATGCGACGGATCAGGAATAACTTTCAAGAAATCTGAAACAACCTGAGTTCCCAAACCTAACTGCAGCCGATCAGGGTTTGCCCTTGCCCCTCAATTTGGAAACACCTGGAAAAGGCACTCTTCGGAAGAGAAGAGACACCATAACTGACATCCTTATTTCTCCGGTTTATTCTTCAGGTTCTTTTCTCTTGCGGTTTCTGGAGAATGAAGATCCTTGTACATCTTCATTGTTATGAATGCACACACTCGTGCCGAACCACCACCACGAGCTCTCTGAAAAACCCACCCGGCATACGTCGGAAAGGGAGAGAATAGGGATGAAAATAAATTACATGACGGTGACATAGGTGTCGTTCTGCGTCTGATATTCCAGGAATAGGAGTGAATGAGGACTTCTGCGCGTGCTGAATTTACTAGATGGAGTTGGTCGAAGGAGTTACGCATCTTTCCTACATTCCCCCAAGATCACACCATTATACCCAGCTGCTTGGCAGAAGGAGTAGGTATCTTCCAAGCATAATATCAGGCAGCTCTGGTAAAAAAACTGCCATAAAGTGTGAGACAACTGCTTATGGTTTGATATTGATTTTTCATTAGATCATTTTGCTTCATCTATCAAAACCCATTGCAATTCTGTTGCATTAGAGGGTACTCTGAGAGTACTGTGTAAAAAAAATTATGTGTAAACCTATCATTGTCAGTTTAACTCTAACATTGTTTGCATTCTAAATAAACTAGATGCCTTTACACCATTACATAATGATATACACTGATATAAGACCACGGTTGCCAATCCTTCCTTCCAGAACCTGTCTGCTGTTGTACCCTGCTCTTGCCAAAGGTGCAGAAACGCAACATTATATTCAATAAACAATTTTTTTTATTCAATGACAAAATAAATGATAATATGAATCATTACGTGACGTGGGATTATGAGTACTCTATTTTGGCGACTTCACTTATTCATATGAATGCATTTTCATTTTTATAAAAAAAATTGTTTAATCACCCTTCATTGAACCTGAATTTAGGCAAACTTAAAAATCAATAACAAAGAGACATTAGCTAGAATCAAATATAAAACACCTTGAAAAATAAGTTTAGTACCTCATAAAAGAATATATAAAAGAAAAGTTGGAGAATTCTTCATAATGAATTTGTTATTAACTAAAACAAAAATGGTTCGTTTTCGCACCTTTGGCCGAAAATGGGTTAAAAATATTTATAATCAGGGATGGTCGTACAATAAAAATTCGACCGAAAAAGAAAAGGCTAGAGGGAATGGGTAATTATAAGCGTTTATAATAGTAATGAGATACCTAATTTACTCCTGACCCAACCTCCCTCCGTGAAAGATGAGTAACTTTAAGAGTTATCATTGTAATAAAATATTTCAAACTCATTTTCTGTTGAAGTTATTGGAGTTGTAATCCAATATGGGGGGGTTCACTTTCATTGCCATGCGAAAAATGCACCTGAACCAGGAATCGAACCACGGACCTTTGGCTTTCCGGATCACTGTGCAGACCACTACACTACCCAGTATCCTTAATTCACATGACAATTTTACCGAGGTTCAAGGTACTAGATGTTGAGCCCTCGCAATCCATCAAGGATGGCAACGCAAGGGAGAAAGGGCTTCAAAGAATCCACAACCCAAGGAGAGCCCCATCCAGTGCTAAATCCGTACTTGGCAGTAAATGTAGGATATTCTAAGCCTGCCATACGATGCGAACCGCAATTTGTAAGTAAACATCAAATCCTTAATTAATCATATTTCTTATTTTATATGTAGGCCTCCAAATGGTTTCTGATGTTCTGACCAATCACGAATTTTTGACTTTCTTCTCTCTGACGTCGGAGGAAAAAATGAGAATACTCAAAATTATAAACAGCGACCAGAAAAATACGATCATTTTTATGCCCTTTATTAGTCAGCTCAGCTGACATCATTTTTGCGTAAGAAAACGATATGTATTAAATATCAGTTTGAGATACAATCAGCGATATCAATTTTGCATTGGAGAAAGGTATCATTTACATGTCATTTTTATATCGGCATTATTAGCCAATGTTAAAACAACATTGGTGAAGTCAAAATGACTTTGGGCTTTGGGTATAACTGCCATACGATGCTACTTGTGTATATTCTACCCCTTATTTCCTGCACAGGAACAGTTCTTAGTGACATAAGTTTGGTCCTAGTGTCAGATGAAAAATGCTGAAAGCAGTGGTGTCCCTTCCGCAAATGCAGGATCTTGTTATTCTTGCTGACTGACACTCCTTCATTTATAGTTCTTTTAGCAAATTCTTTAAGAAAATCTACTTCATCCTCCTCAGAGTCATTCATTTCAGGCTATTCAGGAGGATATTAACGTGTGATCAATCTCATGAGCCACTATCCCAGATTCATCATGCACTATAGTTTTGGGGGGATTATTTGGTTTGTAAGTTTTAAATGTATTTCCTTGTTGCTGAGCTTTGACTTCTGGTTCAAACATATCTTCCCCAGCAACTACATTTTGACTTCTCGGTTAATAATATCAGGAATCTGACGTACCTTATGAGCTCTAATGTTATGCCTTTGTCTCGCTGTCAGATAAGGTAGAGGGTATTGCCTGTTATGTGATACCCTCTGGCTTTTAGTGAAGAATATTGCCAATAAGCAAGAAATTTAACCTTATGATTTTACCAAGGCTTATAATCTAGCCTTTTAAGTGAATACATTTCTGAATGACAATAGTTTGTGAAATGGACCTGATTGGTTCTTCCATGAGTATGACCTTGGGACCATGTGCTTGAGATTTTCTTAATAAGTACAAGCATACACAAATCACCATTTAAAAATGTTTTTGCCCAACTATTGAACCTACATTCACTTCGAAGTGGTCCAAAGTGGTTCAATGGGCACAAACCAAATGAAATGAATCAAACTTTTTTGCTTAAAATATTAGCGGCTTATTTAGCTATTAAAATATATCCTTTTTAAGCACGGTCAAAGAATATTCATACATAGGATAACAAAATGGTCATTTAATCTTATTTTGTGTTCTTTTAATGTTCTTTTTACATTTATTTTATTTTTATGTGTATTTAATGTTCTTAAAATATTTATTTGATGTTCTTTTTATATTTATTAATGACCTGTTAATTTATTGTCCTTAAAATGTTCATTTTATATCCTTTTCATGTCTGATTGTGTTCATTTGATTTTCTTTGAGAGACCTATATGTATTGATATTTTAATATCTAGCAAGAACTGATCAAATTTAATTTCAGAATCACAATGAAGCATGTATTTTATTCCATACCAACAGCCCTCATTTACTTGTTAAATAAAATGAAACAAAATTTTAATTTATGCTTATTGGCCAGGACAGTTCACAAAATATTGACAAGCCACTACAAACACAGTGGCCAGAATGAACAATGCTGTTGAGCTCAGAATTTCAAAAAAAAGTTCAGAAATATAATTATCTACATTAAAAAGCAAGATGATAAACTGAAAAAAAAACATAAATCTGCTCTCCATATATAACTATTTATTAGAATAAATAGGATTGAAGGGGTTGATGTAGAAGAGTTGATGGTTTTACCACACTTCAAATCAAAATGCTGAATACAGCAGACCTCGTTTATTAACGGATTCTATCGCTACAGAAGGAGAGACTGAACAATAGCGGAGGGTGGAGGGAGGCTCCTGTCAGGTTGTTGCATGATCACTCCTTTTTGTGGTCTCCCTTGTGTAGGTGACACTTTTTCTGGGGTGCTAGGGTCTCCTCTCCCTGTGTGTCCTGGCGGCCATGCCAGGGACCTTTGGGCTGCAATTTCAGCCAGGTGGTGGACCCAAGTGGTGGAACTTTGAACTCAGATATCAGCAACACTGATTATATACACGAATTAACTTTTAAGTGGTAAAAACACCATCAATATTCTTCCTATGTAACATAACAATGACATAAGCATAACAGGATTTCACATCAAGGGGGGTCACATAACATTCCAAGGTTTCAGCTTGGTGGTCACGCATAACCCAAGACATGCATTATCATCTCCATTATTAATCTCACAACCTCCATGAAAGGCTTCAATTGTATTTCCTACACCATTCTTCGTTTACGGACAGGGAGAGAGGAGTCAGGGAAGAAGGCTTGCAGGACACACAGCGATTATTCATATGGATATTGGATTGGTACACTGGCTGATATAGAAAGCGGGGCAGAAATGACATTTCAGGTGGAATATGATGTTGCTGAAGATACAAGTGGGAGATGGAAAGTGAGGGAGGGAGTTGGGAAGATGAGAAAGAGATGTGGGCAGTGTAGTGAGGATGGGGCATGTTTTGCATCTCACTCTTTGATGGTGTGAGAGGATTTGAGGAGACGTTGAGTGGTTTTAAAAATGCTGCCTGGGTTGGCTCGGCCATGGTGGGTTGGGCTGAGGTAACCATGACGTAGGAGACTTACATGTGGTTGAAAGGAATTCTTGTAGGGAGTCCGGGCAAATGCGGTGGCAACGAGTGGAGAGAGAGAAGGGAGTAGAGAATTTCGTATGTAAGGGATGGCAACTGCTCTAATGTAAATACTGAAGGTTTTTAGTGGGTTTCATGTGGACTGTGGTTTGGAATTTATGGTCAGAAAGGGAAATGTTAACATTGAGGAAAGAAATGATAGCAGTTGGCTGAGATGAATAAAACAGAGGAATAGGCGTGAAGTGGAGAAATGAAGTGTTGAGGGAATCACTGTTGTGCGGCCAGAGGAGAAAAATGTCATTTATGTATCTCAACTACAGTACGGGTTAAATTAGGTAGTGCAAAATAAAATTTTTTTCTGGGATGCCAAGATAAAGATTGGCATAAGAGGGGCTGAAACTACTTCCCATGGTGCAGCCTTTGGTTTGAAGGTAATGTTTATTGTTGAAAGAGAAGGCATTGTGGGTGAGGACAAAATGGATTGGTCCAGTGGGAAGTCAGTGCCAGGTGTGTGGGGTGTTGGGCATATGGATAGGTAATGGTGGAGAGCAGAAAGGCCTTCTGGGTGAGGGATGGAGTAGAGAGAGATGACATGAATGGTGGCCATAATGATGGATTGGTTGGGAAGAAGTGTGATGGAGGTGAATATGGCGGGGAAGTGATAGGTGTCTTGAACTTATTAGGGTAGGGAAATGATAAAAGGTTGGAGGTAGTGATCTATAAAGGCAGAAATGCATTCCGTAGGTGAATCTCAGGAGGAAACAACTGGGCAGCCAGGATTATTCTCTTGTATCCTGGACATAATGTCCGGAAACTTAACTGCCAACAGGGGTGTTGTAACTATTTTCGCTGTGAGGGGCCAACCTTGAAAAGGGCCTGGCTCTTAAGAAAAGAACCTATGAAAAGGGCCTGCATTTTTTTGTGGATAGGACGGGGTAGAGACTAGAACTCTGCTAAAAGTGCATATTAAGGTGGTAGAATATGCGTCAGATGGGAAAAGGCAAGCTGGAAACAAGTGAAATTTAATTTTTATTAATGAAGACTCATTTCTCAAGGGCCCGGGGCAAATGCTGGGGGGAGGGGGGGCCGAATGCCCCCTCTGCTCCCCCACTTCCGACGCCGCACAGTGGGCTGAATTTGAAAAATCAGGCCAAAAATCTCAGTAGTCATAATTATTGACAAATTAATGTAACTTTACACAGAACATCGAATTCAAAGATGCAAGGAAACTTATTTAGGGTGATCTAGAACATAATATTGTATAGGCGGGCAATCACAGCTAAAAATGGCGAAAAGTGATGCGGGATATATACAAGCCAGGGGCAAGGTGAAATTCTGTTGCGGGTATATCGACGGAAAGAAAAAATTCCTCTGATTGATAATAACATTTAAGCTAGTAAATAACTGAAAATAAAATAACTTAAGATTAAAAATTGCAATGGGGTCTTTAAACATGAAATTTTCATCATTAAAGTGTAATAATAAATAAAAATGCTATTAACAAATAATTTTTATTGTTCATTGCTTAGAAACAATGGTATACCATTGAATCTCCTATTCTGACTCAGAGGATGAAGAGTCTTCATATTCCATATTGTTTTCCTCTATCACAAGAAGATTTTTCACCACCTCCGGTAATTTTGTCACTTTACGTGGAAATCCCTAAGGAGAAGAAATATAAGGATCTGATGTCAGCAGAAGCCTATGGAAAAGGTCATGGTTTGTGGCTAACCTAGAGACTTTTCTGGTGTGTTTTTCTCGATATCTTCTCATATCTTTGTGCTGGGCTTCCAAGTCCTCTTCGAAAAGCTGCCCAATCGGAAGAATGGCATGTTTCATAATTCCCTGTCCACGTATCAAAACTTTATGGATAGTCGGTGGCATATAATACCATGGATAAAGGTTTTAATACAATTTAGCTATGTTAAGAAAATACTTTGAGAACACTGCACCATTTATTTGAAGCCTAGTAGATACCGCTCTCAAAATTATTTAGAAGCGGGTAGTGAGTTCCTCGGAAATTCCTAGAAAAGGATTTTATATGACACATAATTACGATAGTTGATTACTCATTTTTGTGAGTAACCAGCTGTCATCTTTCAAATCTGATTACTGCCACATTTGCTTGTAGCGAGAGTGACCAGAGCTTCCATCGAAACCCTATTTACATATCAATTTACACCTCGAAGCGAAAATTTCCATGCCTGATCCATCAATGCAAGAAATAATTCTTGCAGCTCTATGATAAAGCAGAGACTGTAATTCTACTTCACAATTTTCTTCTGAAATGATTATCCCTTCCGGATAAGCCACCTTTTTTTGCTGCTTTTACCCTTTTATAATTTGGATCGTGTGGATATATCGTGCCCATGAAATTCCGCAGTTTCCCGAATGAGGAGATATTGACTCGTCGTCAATTGTACAATCAGAGAAACAGCTTCCTCTTCCGAGAGCTCTTTTTGAAGTGTCTTTAGCGCTCCATTTAGTAAGCATTCGCTTTCCTCTTGTTGGTGTTGTAGTAGTCACCTCTTTCACAACCTTCGCTGTTGCATCGTCTCCTGCAGCGCGTAATTCCATGGAAGTCGCTATATACTTAACTCCTCTCATGAAGTGGAACTTCTCGATTTCACTACTTTTTTACGCTTAGACCTAGCACTTGCACTATCAAAATGCACTGACGGCCTTCCACGAGGTATTCTTTCTGTCAAGCCTAAAACAATGATAGACAAAGAAATAAATAATATTTCGTAACATAAGAAAATAAGGAATGAAATATTCAGCTACTTGCTTACGTCTTATCATTTTCCGCTTACATTAGCTCTCACCTGAAGCAGATGCACATGGGAGATATTTTAACACAGCGGCAGGAAGTCTTATCGGCTGTTTTAACCAAATTCTATTTTTCTTTACAAATCTACTGTTCAATCTGGAGCACTCAGCCCAATTTCGGAAATACTGATGAAAAAACACTTTTTGAATAAAGGTCGCAAGCAAAGTTTGTAATTTCCCATCTCCTTCCAAATTAAGTTTCTTGTGTAAAAACTCTAGCGCGAACGATTTTTTCTGCTCCATGGAGCACGCCATGATTTAAATAGTGTGCACTATGTAAATCTTTGCGAGTCACTTTCGTTGAATCCATAGCTGGGCAATGACACTGTGAACGTCCTCCGACACAAAACGCAGTTTGCAGAATGGTAACTTGCACGTGTTGAAAGTGAAAGAACAAATCTGGGTGCATAAGGGAGTAGCCGCCACGGACCAAGGGCATGGGGAGCGCGCGGACCGTTAGGTTTATTGCCCCCCGCACGCGGGTGCGGGATTAGACCCAAGGGTAAAAGCAGGGTACATGCCATGACAGCAGAGCAAAGAATAAGTGGTAAGTACAGTACATTCAAATGTTAGGGAAAATCCAGCCTCTCACACAGACTGCTACGCATTTAACGCTAAGTTCCTGAGTGCCTACCACATATGTGGCGCGTCAAGAGGCGCGAGACCCGCCCGACATCATTTTGCTTTACCACGAAAAAAAAGAAGGGGTGCAAGTTGGTGCAAGATATGTCTTTTCCGTCTGATAATATAGACTTCAATCCATCTCCTGGTGTTTATATCTCAGGACCGGCAAGCGGCGATAAGTACTTTTATCCTAGCAACAGGTAAAAAATGATCAAAAAAGAGTGATATTATGAATAAATAAAAAAATTATTATATAATAGAATTGACAGCAAAAAATTTATCTCTTTAATATCAAGAAGAATAATGCTATAAATATCTATTCTTAAAATTGTCTAATTCCTTATGATATCCCAATACCTGGGAAACAAACATTGAAATATTTCGTAAAAATCGCGCATTCTAGATTTCATAGATTTTTATTAATTTTTGGCGGGCTGTAATAATTTAATATATACTTTTGAAAAAAATATAAACTTCAGTTTTATATCACCTGGACCTTCTAAAATGTGGGTTTTTCATTCCCGGTTCTAAATAAAAAATTCGAAAATTCGACTTTTGGTCACCAATTTTCGATTTCATCCCGCTGTGCGCCGCTGACCGCCAAACTGACAGATCTTACTTTCCTTGTTCAATTAGGTACATGAATAGTTGTAAATATATTCAATAGTTTACATACAAGTGTTTCAATGCATAGAATAGGATATAGCTACTAAGCCTTGTAAAGCATGATATGTACTGATTGTTTGGTGTGAATTCCCCACCTGCCACACACCTTTATGGTGGCTTGCAGGGTATCAGTAGATGAATATTCTCTTTATGGATTTTTGGAAAGAGGTAAAAGTGAAGGGTGTGAGGATGTGGGGGAGAGAGGAGAGAAATGTCTTCCTGATTCATTCCTTCAAGTCTTCTGTATGGCCTCCTTAAAAAATATCAAACCTCTATCTCTTTCAACTTCACTAGGGTCTGTCCCTGCCGCTCAGTCTTTCCCCCCTCCCAAATATCCAACCCCCCTCCACCAATCCACCCCCGATCTCTCTGTGCTCTTGAACCTTCCTCTCCCGCCCCTGCCAGGTTTTCAGGTTTTTCCGGAGCGCATTCCACAAGACCACGACTTCCAATTGATATCTCTTCCTTCCTCAAAAACAGAGGCCCTGCAGAAGGCCTAAATCACGAAGATACTTCTCTCAAATACAGGTAAGGTCTAAGGTATGCAGTTTAAAGGATGAATGTGCGGGAGAGAGAGAGGAAAGTGTAGACACCTTGAAGCGATTGAGGGGAAAAGAATGGAAAGGAGAATGTTTTGGGACAGGGAGAGAGGGGTGTGGAGGGAACGGGTTGCAGAAAGGACGGTGGTTTTTTATTCGGATATTGAGGGGCGTGGTACGTTAGCGAATGTTAGAAGCGGGGCAGAAATTACATTAAAGGTGGTAAATGATATGTGGTGGAAATGTGTGCGGAAGATGGAAAGGGAGGGATAGAGTTGAGGAGTAGGAAGGGTGTGGGTGTTGATGCGCAAATGGAACATGTTTTACACCTGGCGCGATAGCAGGGAGGGGGGAGGCATTTTGAATGTAGGAGAGGAAGCATGGTAGTTTCTGTACAGTAAGTATTGTAGTACGTATGTTATTCGGTTTGTTATCAACGGCGGTTTTGAACCTTTGGTCGGATAGGGAAATGCTGACGCCGACCAATGTTATCTTAGAGGGTGGAAGTGGTGAAGGTGAAAGAAACTGGAGAAAGGACGAGAGAAGAAATGAACGAGTTGAGGGAATCGTCGCTTGCTCAGGGAAGGAAAATATCATATGTGTATCTTAACCATGGGAGAGGCTGAAGTAGGGGGATAGAAAAAATATTTTCAAGGAGGAGGAGATAGAAATTGTCATATGGGGGACTGAATCTACTTCCATTGGCGCAACACTTGGTCTGAAGATACCACTTTCTTTCGGATGGAAAGGCATTATGGGTGAGGATGAATTCGGAGAGGTTTAATTAATTAAGTGATCGGTGTGTGCGTTATGGGACGTTGTAAAAAATAATGCTTGAGGACGGAAACGTGAATAAAGAGGACATATGTATCTATGGTTGCTATAATAAAGGGTTGATCACGTGAAAAAGTACTGGAACTTTAGTTGGACAGGAAATGATAAGTGTCGTTGACGTGTGAGGGTAGGAACAGGACGAAAGGTGGGAGGCCATGATCCACAAAGGCAAATTAGTTCTGAGGGAGAGATACAGTGAAAAAATAGGGCGGCCAGGATTTGGTGAATTTTAGGCGATAAAAGTGTGGGGATTAAGGATGTGGGGGGATAGGAGAGAAACGTCTTTGGTAGATAAGTCTTCAGTAGGGAACATGATTTTAAGAACGAAAAAAATGTCGGCTTGGATCATCTGGAAAGAGCCTGGCGGAGGTGTCGAAAAGTTGCCAAAATGATTCTTTAAATTAGTATAATTTGTTGATGACTACAACAGTGGTGCCTTTGTCGGTTGAAGTGATTATTCCCATCATTTGTATTTTTTTTGCTGTATTTTAATTGACACAGTCACACCTGCGACCCGTGTGTGTGTGTAATTAGACATATAAAAATTCTTCGGAGATCACCCACGCTAATAATAATGAAGTAAATGCATATTTATCACAGACATGATAAGCACGAGGAAAGAGGTAAAAACTCTTAAAAAGTACAATTGCTAAATATTCATCTCAGTTTTCGGCGGTACAACTGATTTCATCAGAGAACAGAGGGCATCCTAGAGGATCGGGTTGGTGTGGTGGCTAGAGTACTGGCCTCCCATCCCGAGGGCCCGGGATCGATTCCCGGTAGTGGCGGATTTTTCAGTGGAAAACCGGTCCCCACTCGAGTGCCTACTGGAGGGCATTTCAAGTACAGTACTCTGAGGACGTTAAGCCGTGGTCCCCTTGGCGCCTTTCGTTAAAAGTAGGCTAATGCCGACGCCGGGTTTCTCTCCACCCTTCCTCCGTTCCCTAAAAACTCCTACCATTACCCAATTATCCACCTATTCTATATGGCGCAAATGACCTCAGCTGTCGGTCGCCTCCCCTAAATAACCCACCAACCAGAGGGCATCCTTTCAGAGAGAGATTTTTCACCGGCCTCAGGACTTGTTTCGACCGGAGTCCCTGTCACCGTCAGTGAGAGAAAAATGGGGTAAAGGAAAACGTGTGCTTCCGAGGGGATGGTTCGGGACTGCGGAGGAAACTAGTTCCGCCAGTCCAAGTTGTCCGAGGGGGCAACTCCGTTCGAGCCGGGAGGTTTAAACGCGCCCCGGAGCCAAACAAGACTTATCTGCGGTTGTCACCTCTACGTTTCACGCGGAAGAAGAAAGAAAATACAGGACTGAAACAGGAAAGCATTGGTCGAAGGATGATTGGTGAGTGACGGTATGCTTTGGAATCGGTAAACTGGAGAGAAGAATGTAATTGTTTGAGAATAGGTGAATATTAATGCGGAGGAATAGGTGGGTAGTGTATTAGCCAGCGTAGGATGGGCAGCGATCGCAATACTTAGTTAAATGTCGTGGCCTATAGCAACTTCCTCGCTAAAAGCACCATTCCCTTTACGCAATCCTTCTGTGATGAACTTTGTATAGACAATGTTTTCAATTCGGAGACGACAATGGCAAAGTCCTTAGCAACGCCCGGAAAAGAACCGGAAAAAACAGAATTTCAACGTAAATTACACATTGTCCAGAAACCTGGAGGACAGAGTCAATCGGTTAAGAGAATAAGAAAGTTTTAACTTTTTTCCATTAAATACAGAAAGAATGAAAGAAATCGATTAATATATAGTTATTTTGCTGAGCGTACCATATTTTACCATATTTGTGTGATAGGGCTATCTAAAAAATATTTGAGAATCAAAGTATTCACGTTGCATAGACAGCCAAACGTACACGAGAATTTTCTGCGGAACAACTGACGGTACTACATACAGAGGTAAGCAAAGCAACTTCACTGAACAAAGATCGTTGCATAGTAATAGACAGAGAATTTAAATCTAGCTTTATTGACTGGGAGACATATTTTTCTAACAGGAGGTGAAGATAACGAACTGTTTATCGGTGTTGTGTACAGTTACTCTTCTCTTCAGCAAGTAATGTCCTTGACCAGAGAAATAGAAATAATCCTTGTATAAACAACTTATTACTCCTGGTTGACAATTTTGCTATCGGTGATCTTAAGTTGATGTAAACTAGTATTTTCCTCGAGCAAAGACAAACTTTACAAGTCAAAAAATAAATGCTTATTTTGTTATTTTAAATGAAATTAATGGAAATGGAAACTTATTCTCGTAAGAGTGCATAAGAATCTATACAGGTAAATACTTCATGAAAATCGACATTTCGGCGTGGAATGTTTACATCCAATTCTTTTAGTCACTAAAGGAAACTTGTATGAGCAATGAGTCTTATACACCAGTCTTATCTCAAACTCGTATAGTTCTAATTATGATCACTAGAGACACATCTTCAGCCATGATTCAGAAAGTCCGAATTTACTTATAATGTTTTTGGTTTCTCACACTAATAAGCCTTTTTATTTTTCAGTTTGGAGGAGACTGGTTCAAGGCCACTACCACTGAAATCACATATGTGCAAGGATTGTGCGAGGAAGGCAGGATCCACTTGTGGCCAAATTTAACTCCCTGCGTAAAGTAAGTGCTTGACTGCGAGAATGTTATCTCCCCTCCACGAGTATGTTATCGAAGCAAGCAGTGACGGAAATCGTTCATATTTAATAGCATAGTTTTATATCTGGGAAACTTTACCCGGAGCCCCTGAGAGATATACTTGAGGATTCCTGCACAACAGAATTGTTGATGTAGCATGATTTTATTCAGCAGGAATCCTGTTTGAAGCAGTGGAACGATAGTGAAAATCTTGATATGATTCCATTGGAAGAATTTTAACGAGTGGTAGTGTTTTTGACTACCGCAATTTTGTGACTGAATCTGAGATTATCGTACTTATCACCCGTCATCAATCCTAACTTTGGATTGACGCAACTCTCCACTGGATTCTCCAATCAGCTAAATTCGTATTGATATTCTTTTACATCCTATAGAACTTGTTCTATATATCTCATGCGAGACCTGCCTTTTCCTTATATCCCGTTCACTTTTCCCTTTGCAATTGTCTTCATCGGCCCGTCGTGTATTAAGATATGGACGATTTAAATGTCTCGTCTCCTTTAGGTTTTGGTAGACTTTTCATTTCTCCCACTCTTCCAAAGACCACCTTGTAGCACGGTCGATCCAATTTCACTTAATGATTCTTCGTTAACGCCACATTTAAATACCTCCAGCCTTGACTACTCTGCTGCTGTCATCCCTTTCATTGAGAAGCATGCTACAATACATATTCTGATCAAATTTTTTCTTACTTCCACGTGGTATTTACAGCTGTAAGCAGAATATTTTGGAAAAATACCCTTTCACCTGCGCTCTTCTACTGACAATTCCTTTGCTTCGTTCATCGCTGGTTTCATGATGGTATCGCAGGTGTTTATATTATTCCAATCACTTGTAGAACTTTCGGAAAAATGTAAAATTTGCTATTGTCTGTCTCGAAGTTAGATGTAAATTGATGTCGTGGCGTGAAGTTGAATCTCCCTGAGTTGCCATTTAGTATGGCTGGGTCTGAAACTTAAAGCTATTTTAATAATCGTCAATAATTTTCTTGACGCAAGAATGGTGTGATGCTCGTAATTATTCTTTACCGATGAACTTGTATATTTTCGTATCTGTGAAGCATTTTCTAATCTCTTAAAGTTCAAATTGATTTTATAACATCAAATTTGTAATGTTGGATGAGTTTCTTGCATGTGCGACGATTCTCATTTTAATGAGAATGCTATAAATGATGCAATGCTATAAGAGACTAATTGTTGTCTCTTATAGCATTGCATTTTGCGCTCCGTTCTTTGAAGTTGTTTCTCACTATCCTATACATAGCTTCTACCTGTTCCAAGTGCAAGGTTGTTTTGAAAAACTTCGCATATTTTTCTTCATCCACATTTCTCTAGCTTTCCTGTCTTTGCAACTTATTTCGTTCCTTATTCTTGTGTAACAAAGTTGCCCTTCTTCCGTTTTCACCTTCCTGTACTTTTCTTCAATCAGGTCTAAGACTTCCTCCGTGATCCATGGCTTCTTCATGGCAACTCTTCTTCTTCCAAGAACTTCCTTTTCGGCTTCCTGTAGTTCGCATTTAATGTTTTCCCAACGCTCTTCCACTGATTTCCCATTCAGGTTCTCTCCTGTTTTTTCCCACTGCTTTTTGAAATGCCAGCTGATGTTGAGCCTCCTTAAGTTTTTCTACTTTCCATATATTCTTTTGTTTGCTTCAATTTCTTGAATTTTATGTGTCATTTCATCATCATTATATTATGGTCACTGTCGATTTCTGACCCAGGGTAGCTTTTGCAGTCCTTCACTTGGTTTCTAAATCTCTGCTTCACTAAAATGTATTCTATTTGAAATCTTTTGTCTCCATGCATTTTCCATTTGTATCTTCTTCGGTTGTCATTTACAAAATAACGTGTTGGCGACCAACTAGTTATGTTGTGTGCAGAACTCCATCAGTCTTTCTCCTCTTTCGTTTCGGTTTCCCAATCCGGATTTTCCAGTTATTCTTTCACCTTGGCCTTCGCCGACGATAGCGTTCAAGTCTCCTAAAATAATTAAGTATTCTTCTCCTTTAAATCGTCCATATCTTAATACACGACGGGCCGATGAAGACAATTGCAAAGGGAAAAGTGAACGGGATATAAGGAAAAGGCAGGTCTCGCATGAGATATATAGAACAAGTTCTATAGGATGTAAAAGAATATCAATACGAATTTAGCTGATTGGAGAATCCAGTGGAGAGTTGCGTCAATCCAAAGTTAGGATTGATGACGGGTGATAAGTACGATAATCTCAGATTCAGTCACAAAATTGCGGTAGTCAAAAACACTACCACTCGTTAAAATTCTTCCAATGGAATCATATCAAGATTTTCACTATCGTTCCACTGCTTCAAACAGGATTCCTGCTGAATAAAATCATGCTACATCAACAATTCTGTTGTGCAGGAATCCTCAAGTATATCTCTCAGGGGCTCCGGGTAAAGTTTCCCAGATATAAAACTATGCTATTAAATATGAACGATTTCCGTCACTGCTTGCTTCGATAACATACTCGTGGAGGGGAGATAACATTCTCGCAGTCAAGCACTTACTTTACGCAGGGAGTTAAATTTGGCCACAAGTGGATCCTGCCTTCCTCGCACAATCCTTGCACATATGTGATTTCAGTGGTAGTGGCCTTGAACCAGTCTCCTCCAAACTGAAAAATAAAAAGGCTTATTAGTGTGAGAAACCAAAAACATTATAAGTAAATTCGGACTTTCTGAATCATGGCTGAAGATGTGTCTCTAGTGATCATAATTAGAACTATACGAGTTTGAGATAAGACTGGTGTATAAGACTCATTGCTCATACAAGTTTCCTTTAGTGACTAAAAGAATTGGATGTAAACATTCCACGCCGAAATGTCGATTTTCATGAAGTATTTACCTGTATAGATTCTTATGCACTCTTACGAGAATAAGTTTCCATTTCCATTAATTTCATTTAAAATACACCCATCTTCCTTATCCACGTTCATCAATTTCATTTCTTTTTCATAACCTTCTGGCCTTCCAAAAACTATATAAGCGCTCATTTATCCATCCACCTCATGTTACTTCATTCGTATTGTTGCTTATGCTAGTTGCAAATTTGAACCTTCTTGAGTCTTCTTAAATGCAACTAGCGTCAAACCAAGTTCCGGTTACAAAAAATCTCTATAATCGTATGTTTATATTTCCACTAAAGAAATAATCCTAAACCAAAGAGAGTAGATGGAGAAACTGCTTTCTCTTGCCAATGTACTATGAAATTCAAAAGTTGGTCCCCACGGCGAGCGCGGCCGTCTCCATATTTTTCCAAAATCGAAATTTGCGTATTGTGTGCGTGTTCCATGCCTAGTCAATTTGACTTATAAAGCTTGTGAAACTTGACTTTGAAGAACCTTCCAAAATGTTCCCACAGTCTTCCACTCCCAAAACGGTTAACCAGCAAATGAACCCGTGAAGCCTTTGCAGGTTTAGCTGGGAGTTCCGTGTTCCAAAGGCGAGGAATTTAGCGAAACATTCACTGGGACATCATATGGTTATAGACTGCCGTCAAGTCGAGTACAATGCAAATAATAGTGGAGTCTACGCGTTGAAATGGCAGTAGTTAAATATTCCGCTGATGTAAAATACGTTATAAAACTGCCAATGCAAATAACATCTGCAGTCATTGATTGAAGTAGAGATCTTGAGATTAGTAAGTAGAGATCATAATTGTGTATCCTATTTTGTCCGTTTCAGTGGTGAAGAATTTCAAAAAAACTTATGCTAGGAATTAAAATTTTAAGCATTCCAAAGAAATTTAATCAAATTTGACAAACAAAGAATTATCGCAACTGTTTCTTGAAAGTTTAATCTCTAGTTAACACATATCTGTAATGATAATTGCCGAATTTTACTTGTCTGCCGATTATTAAGGTCAATCTGTGAGGATGTCCCTCCGATCTCAGAAATGACTCGTCCTATAGAGGTGCCATTAACTTTAGTGCTACAAAGAAATTAATGCATTGTGTTCATGAAATCCTGAACGTTCTGAAATAGCAATTGCTGTTATTACAAAGGTTAAAGTTCGATTCCTGGTAAAAATTATGAATTCACATTTGCTTAGGTGTAAAATTCGGCTTATGAATGTAGGAGAGCGAAAAACTTTTCTTTCCTTCAGTTTAATGCTTAAATGCCAATAGATCGTTGTGATATTTTTTTATTCAACGGGAAAGCCTTTAAAAGGAAAAAAATCATGAATATATAATCGCGTTGATGTATACTATAGGCTGTTTTCTGTGACGCCATTCATGTTAACCCATTTCCGCCCAAGCCATTAAAAAGTAACATTTTCAGTAATTTTTTCATACTAACTTGTTGATTTAGTGTGAAATATCATATCAGAAATGAGGGTGTCGTATCATTATCATATCATTAATTTCTAAATATTCTGAACTAAGGTTGCATCATTTTTGTGAAAAATCGTGCAAGACTGTTGGCGTGTGCATGACGTACAGTCTCAGTGGGCTTGGAACACGTAAGGAATACGTTAAGTTCGATTTCTGAAAAAAAAACGGAGACAGTCGCGCTCGCCATGTGGACCGACTTCTGAAAGTGGTGTACCCGACAAAATAATTTCGGTCATGCACTCATTCCGTAAAATGTTTTATCGGTAACTAGTTATGCAAGGGCAGTCAGTTGTAGAGAAGATACTATCACTCAGTCAGAATATGATCCAAATTGAGAAGAGCATCTGGGAAAATACTCGTGAGAGCGAAAAATAAATCGCATTAAGTTCGAAGTTAATGTTTAGTTAAGCAGTTTTTCCTGATATTGAGTAGGAAAGCGCCATATCCATTGGACACTGGCCAAAACTTTAGTGGTAATGGAATTAGAATGTATTTAATTTCACGACAGGCAATTTATTCATATTGTATCATAGCGCATTTTAATCCCAGTCACTTCCGGGAACATAAAATACGAAGTTTTTTTTATCAATGAGCGATTAGTATGATGTATCTTAGTACGATCGTGACTATTCCCTTCAAATAATGCTCATTTCAATTTCAATTGGCATTCTTCCAAGGTAAAAAATCCCAATTTTATTTCACATTTGGATGAAGTGGAATTGAGATGAAATCATTCGGCCTCCACTTCCATGAAGTCTTCCTCAAAATACAAAATGCTCGATTATCGTGTAAAACCTTTGAAATCTTTCCTTAGTTAAAATGTAGTCAGCTGATCCATCGCAATTACGTTCACCCTTGATTCACATCAGAACTCTTTCAATTCGGTCATTAGTTTAAGTTTGCGATTTAATAGGGTATCTTTTACCCAGAATCTTTCCGTTCCTATCTCTTATCTCCTTTATCCTTGTAAATTATGCACCACTGGGACTACATGAATTGGGAAGTGTCTTTGTGGTTGCAGAAGCAAGCTTTGTGTTTCTTTGTCCTCGTGTCAACGGTTCTCCCTGTATGGCCAATGTATGAAGCCCCGCAATCGTCACAGACGAGTTTATAAACTCCGCTCTCTTTCAAATTTTATTTTATTAAATCTCCTCCCTCGCCCCGACTTCCACCAGACCTGACCTCCGCCACTCCTAAAAACACCCTAATGCCCCATATAGTACAAACGGCTGCAAATTGGTCTATAGGCCGTTTAATATCCAGGAATTATCTCGCCTAAAAACCGTTCTTATACGTGCACAAATTTAATAAATCCAGTCTATATACGGTTGTATGGCCGCCCCAAACCGGATAATACTCTTCTATGGTCAAATCAGGTATTAAATGAAAAGAATTTTTAAAGTATTTATTACGTAATTTACCCAATTAATACGTAAGATAGGTAAAATGTATCCTGGATAAACATGTTAAAAATATTAATAACCAGGGACGGTAGTACTACAAAACTGCGATGGAAAAAGAAATGTCTAGATATATGTTCGAACTTTCAACGTTCATGTTGAGATCTGTGCACTTGACCCCTGACCCAACCCTCTTTCTTAGATGACGAGTAATTTTAAGCATCCAAATAAAAAAATACCTTCTTTACCCCTGGCCCAACTTCCAATGATGGAAGACGCGTAATTCTTAGCGTTACGATTTTAACTACATGTTTCAAACTTTTCTGTTGAAGTAATTGAATTTATAACCCCATAAGGGGGTTGATTCAAAAATCATTAATCAGGACTACCTGCCTACCAATTTTCGTCAGCATCCTAACATCAGACTAGCGTCAGCATCGGACACTCCCTAAGTAAATTTTTAAGCTCTTCTGAAAAAATATTTCCGTCGACATGAAAGTCAAGGAACTTTAATAATCTTATTAATCAGACATCTACAGAAGCCAATTTTATAATACCTACCTACAGAGAAAACTATATGTTTCTACAGAAAAATAAAATACGAATGAATAACTTGTTCATCGCCATTCGTAGGAGGGACATCCTCGACTAATGCTTAGGTATTAATACCTTCGAGAGACACTAAAAAATGACAATAAATGTTGCTTGTTTATTTTGTGTAGTTTAAAATTTCCGTTGTATTTGAACGAAGTGATATTATGTAACTGAAGTGTCTTGATTTCCGGGCCTTTTCCCTGAAGACGATGAGAGAGTCGGTCACGAAATGTCGGCGGAGATGTAGAGTCTAACCCGGATGAACACCCGAGAAGAGTTTACTTAGTTAATACGCCGGGAAAGCACAAGAACTATCTTCATGGAAGGTAATGTTTGTATTTAATTTTACTGCTTGAAAAAGAATGAAATGTGTTAATATATAAATAAAAAGGGAGGCGCGCGAGAAGTTGCTGAAAGAAGATCCAGGTTTTCTTGGCGTGGAGCGCAGTTTATGTTTATCTTATTTAAATTTTCCTGGAACTTGAGGCTGTAGAGTCGATTTTCAATAGAGTAAAACGTCTGCCAGCCTTGGAGCGATTTGATTTAAGGGTCGCCGAACGCAAACCCGCCTCTGACGGGATGGGAGAAGGGGGGGGAGCGGGAAGGGGAGGGGAAAGGGGGGGGGGGGGGGCTTGTGCTCGGAGGGCGAAAAGTGGGCTACGACTACTTTTCCTTCATTCTCTTCTCCCCCTCCTTCCATTCGCACTTCCCCTCCTTCCATTCTCACTTCCCCTCCAACCCCTCTTGTCGCGTATTCCACCCCCTTCAGTGACTCCGCGAGCGAATTAATTCTCTCTTCGCCCCTCAGCCCAGCTGGTTCTATAGCGTTCCTAACTCCGACGGCGGAGGTGATACCTCGGTGCTCAGCTGACTTCGTCGTCTGCTTACGATTGAAGCCATCGTGTCCCCAGAAACGGACACTCAAGAGTGAGGTCTGCATTCCAATAGTAGTCACGTAAGCGGATGAATTATTATTATTTGATTTTTTCGCATTCTGTCGTGATTGATCCTCGGAATTATTTTTTATTTTTCGGGAATTCTGATAGAAGCCCACGTGTTAGACGTTTGATGCTGCTTTTGCATTGCTAATGGTCCGAAAACAATTTTTCATTTTGAATTGTGTGGTTATTTCCCAATGGTCATGTGCACCGGAAATATTTAATGTTTAACTTATTAACTAAAACACAGTTTCGAAGCAGACAAGCCAGGTCAATAGTACATGCTATAGAAAGTATCTGCACTAAGGTCACTGAAGCTTTTGAAAAAGGAGACTACTCATTAATGGTAACATGTGATTTTAGTTATTCTTTTGGTCTGGTACCATATTTATCAGGAAGTGAGTTCACCGTGGGATCAGAGGTATGACCCTTAATACTTTATCCTGCTATTCATCAAATGGATACCAGCAAACATTATACAACAGGAAATTATCAAATAGAATGAAGTAAATGGTGTACCTCAAGGCTCTGTACTCAGACCTTTCTTATTCATAGGGTATATGAATGTTCTCCCCAATTAGTTGACAACAGCACCCATATTATAGTGAATGGCGAACAGCTAGTGATATGCTAAACAGAACTAGGTGGGTTGGCAATTAATTATTCTTAAATGAAAATAGACAATAAAATTTACTTTTGGACTCAAAGAAACACAAAAGAACATAAATACAGTTAAACTCTTGAGTTTTTACTTTGACCAAAGATTGACCACAGCTTTTCGTACTACATCCCGCTTATTCTTGGTCTGGCTCCGAATGCATATAGCTACTTATCAAACGTTGAAACAGTCTAAGAAAACCACTGTCAGTGTAAAAATCGCTTTCAGAATCGCCTTAATAGGACTTGGGAAAATTCATTTACAATTAATTCACGAACTAGCCGTCTATAGAAGTAACCTTTACATTTTTATTTTAATTATTGAAACTTCAGATTCAATAGCAGTACACGGCGTTGATAACATGCTGTGATAACTACACTAACCTCACAAATGAATGATGCACGGATCATTTACGTATATCTGATTAGCACCGAAGAATCTTTCACAACATCGACGTATAAAATAAGAGTAGTAATCTATAGCCGAATATTAAAATAAAGAAGCTCATCGTCTCCATAGGTATTTCACTATATTCGAAGAATATCAATCGATACGAGTGCGATAAATAGCAAGCGTCTCACTATAATACATGACTGATAATTATAATGCTGCACTATTAAATTCTAGCGAAGTTTCATACCATTTTTCTCCGATATTTAAACTTCTTGGGAAAACATTACACTTGAGACATGACGCCACGCGCAACCAGTACCACGCTCCCCTCGATATTATTGCTTTAGACCTCTCGCATTTATAATTATGAAATGCAGTTAATCCAAAGAGCAGCATAAATTTTTTTATTCCCAGTGAAAAATTATTCCCGATTAAGTCATATGATGACATGTGCACTGAAATCGCCAACACCGTCCGCGCAAGTATTATTTACATAATGTTGAACAATCTATGGTTGAGAGACCTTGCTACTTAATTAGTAATATAAAAATTCATAAATATTTCACTTACCTCTCCTGGACTGCGTCATCCGAAAAAAATTCTAGGAGAATCTCAATTTCTTCTTCCGCAAACGTTCTTCCCTTTTCCATCTCTCCCGCCTTTTGCTGTATCTTGGTGCCTTTTCGTGTGTCTCTTCTTAGTTCCTGTTTCCGGTTTTCACTGCGACTGCAGCGCCGATCATTGTAATCTGGCAGCGTTTGGAACTACGAATTACCCGCGTACAAACTTGCGTTCACACCAGGAAAAAGACCTACGCGCGTAAGGACGAATGTAAGGATCATTGTAGTCTGAACGGGGCAAAAGTGAAATAGAAAGTGAAATTGCCCGCGATCCCTCTAGCGGGGGTCTCGGGAACAGACCCAGATAGCGTCAAAAACACCGATTTGCACGCTGAAAACCGTCAAATTTTAAGTGTTATATCTCATTAAATAAATATTTTAGCGCATTGAACATTATTTTATTATAAAGAGTCATCCTTCCTTTATCGTATATTTTTGGAATAAAATCTATCATTGACGTAGTTTCTGCAGTAACATTTTTTAAAAAAGGGTCACCTTCATCCGAGCATTTACCAGAATTATAATCCTTGTCTGTTACAAAAAATCCCGACCACAAGGGTAACGAGTAAAGGGCAGCTCATCAGATGTTAATATTGAAATCAAGAAAGATGATATAAAACACCACCGAAGAACAAAAATTATGAGGAAAAAGCGCGGGTTGAGTCGCACAAAACATACCCTTTCTGAGTTCATGCTGGATCCTTGTTGGAAATCTTGGCCATCCTTAAGTCCCATCGCCGAATTGGCTGTTTGATGGAGATTTCGCAGATTCCCGACGATATGATTCCATACTCGACGATACTGCTACTAGCATTCCAACGATGACTTCCTCGGCGTCGGAAATTCAAGCGACGACTCCTCCAGTGACGCATTCCATCGTTGGGCTCTCCAGCGAAGGGCGTTCGATCGTGGAGTTATCCAGCGAAGAGTGTTCCCACGAAGGATTGTCCTAGGCTGCAGCAGTTGCAGGATTCGGCCGGATTTTCCCATGACAAGACCGACACAATACTCCACGAGATGTTAGGATGTCATTTAATCAATCATTGGACCTGCAAACTCAAACGGAACCCTTGTGAGATCAAAGAGTACTTATGGACAGCAATCAATAACCTGCATCCGCATATTCCTTAATTATAATTAATTTATCTACGACCCTAAGGTATTTACTAATGCTAATTAATGAAATCTGGGGACCCTGAAGAGGGGATTCAGGAACCGTTTAGCGTAAGAGATACTTAGGAGATAGGACCTGTTTTTATTCGGCATATATTTATATCTCTGCCTCTTCCTCTAAATTAGAAATAAGCGGTAATTTTCTAGATCTTGGCCGCACCTCCCCTCCTCGAAAAACCCCTAAAATCGCGATTTTTTTGGAGGGAAACCCGGTGCTCAAATGGGGAGAAATCGATGAAATTTTTAAAAAATATTAAGATCGTACTTACCAAAAATAACGTGATATAAATATCTGAGGTGGGAATGCGTAGGAATATATCAATGGTGAAGTACGGCGGCTGTTCACTACGTGGCAGCACCAGCTGGGCTTCAATGAAACTTCGCCATGTATGTACATACCTACTAGAGATGCTTTGTGCGTATATGTTGGATCGGGTGATTTGAAGAGAGGTGCCCTTGGCATATATCGGGGTCATTTGGAGGGGGAAGGGTCATTTCCCCAGGATAAGAGTAACATATTCGTGAATGGTATAGTGTAGAGAAGCTTTTTACGTGGAAAAATGCCTGCAATTCCCGTGCCGCCATCAATTGAAATAGGTGACTTATGAATACATCGGGGTCATTTTGAGGGGAAAGGGGTCATTTCCCCCGAATGAGAGTGACATATTTGTTTGATAGGTGAGACATCATCCTAAAAGGTTTACGAAGGACATGAATTATGTACTCGGTGCCAGGTTTCCCTCCTCAATCACTATTTTGATTATGTACTACCATTTGGAGGGAAGTGAATCGCGATCGCAGCGAGCGAAATATTCACCCTTTTCTGTGATCGCGAGCGTAGCGAGCGAAGTTTTTGAGGGAGACCAGTGCTAAAAGCACTTAATTCGGAATGTAAATGAGGGAAACCCGGTACTGATTGCTCTAAAATCGTCATTTTAGGCAGTCTCATTCAAGATGTGAAGCTCTCTTTAATGTGCGCCATCTGTGCGGCTGCGAGTATAATTAAATAACGCCTAGAATCAGTGGAAGACGACTCGAAATAGTCCATATAAGCATATTAATTTATAATGAAATGGGCAATATTTGAGCATTCTTCCATTGATAACATCTTTCAGCTGGGTATCATGTATTTTTCAATAACAACAGTTAGTTCTTAGTTCTTGTAGATTCCGTGCCGCCAAGATCAAGAATAATATCGAAATAAGCTGAACCAAAAGATGTTCACCTAAAAGAAGTAGCCGAAAACCTCGAAAGAGTCAGTCACGAGATGTTAACCCTCATGTAAAAAACATTACATTTCAATTATTCATTACTCGTTCAACCGCCGTACAACGTTTTAATTTACCATTCGAAAAAAGTCAAATGGTGCTACTTATTGCACTCTGAGAACTCGACCCCAATGCATATAGTCCGATGGAATGATGGTCGGCCTCGACTACGTGGAGGAGTTGGCATTAAACAAGGGCAACGTTCGTATCAAAGTATGTTTTATTTCAACACAGCCCGTGGCAGTTCACGTTAAAATAGAGCTTAACCCTCCCTACCTACCTGGGGTCTTTTTTGACCCCAGCTCACAGAAAAAGTTGAATAACTCATTAATTTTTACAGGTTTCATCGTCATATTTTAGGAATTCTCCGATAAAACACTTTTGTATCGACTCCATTTTTCATTTTTAAAATATTTCTGACAATAAGCCTTTAAAAAAATAATTTCTTGCTTGGGGTCAAGTTTGACCCCAGGTAGGGTATGTGGAACTAAAATATTCCAAATCGTATTTTAGTACAAGGAGATGAATTTTCATTTTCCTTTAGAAATAATTGAATAAATAATAGCTTTTGTCATGACTTTGTCATGAAAGGAAATAATATTAGCATTTTATGCGATGAAATGAGTAATGCACCGAGTGTTAAAATTATTAGAAGAGAAGAAATTGTTGAGCAATGGATGTATTTCCCTCGCATGTGACACCAAGATAGATATTCCGGTAATATACACAGTCGTATCAACATTACAACTTAGTGAATCAAATAGAGGCTTAGCTATTCAATTGCAAAATCTATCAGTCAGCAGTTTCCAAATGGGTGAACTTGGAGACTAACGCATAATAAGTCGATCACATTCACCTCACCCCATCACATATCAGAAGCTGAATATTGCTAAGTGATTGCTAGCGTACTATGATTTCAACTTGCTCTGCAACTTCTAATCCAACTATTATCTGCGGACAGCGGATTCGTCATCAACAGCGTGTTTTCTTTGTAATCAGCAACAGTCAACGTTTTTTGACTTCGTAATTTTTGTCCTCTGTAACGAGCTTAGCTGATATAGAGAGAATTAGTAACTTGTGGTTGCTCCTCCGACGATTTTTGAAGCCATCATTGCTCTCCAACTTCTAATCTAACTGTTATCTTCGCAGAGCTAATCAACAGAGTCATCAATGCTGTGCTTTCTTTGTAATCAGCAATAAGTCAGAAATAACAGTCACTGTTTTCTCCACTAATATTTTGAATTCGTAGTATTTGACCTCTGATAGGAGCTAGGCTTTTACGCTGAGAATCGTCACTCGTGGTCACTCCTCCGACGACTGTAGAAGTCACATCTTTCCTCGCTCAAGCGTACATCCCGCACTGGGGATCCCGATGGGGAATTATTGGCGGTCATACAAGAACAATAACTGATTATGGCAGCCTTTAGAGTCAAATTTGCTCCTGGATACCGCGAGAACGAAGCCGTTAACGATTTCTTAGAATAGAAAGATTAACGATGAAGAAAACATTCAAAATGATAGTGATGGAAGTAAAGCAGAGGCAGGCAACAGGGAGGTGGAAATAAGGGACCAGGAGGAGGACGAGCTTTATGAGGAAATCCTAGGTGTATGTATCAAAGAAGACGATCCACGGGGAGTGAGGAAGGAAAAATAAAATGGGATGCTATAGAACCAAAGTCGACTGGAAAAAATATTATCCAGTAATATCATCAGGTAGGACGCCGGTTTTTATGGTCTGCTAAACATAAGGCATTTGAAATTTGTTGCCCTGAAAAGAATAAACGGGAAGTGATTTTGTATTACAACTCTGCAAAATTCGGTGTGCATACTGTAGATCAAATTATTCTGTAAAAAGAGGGACTAGAAGATGGCCATTGGCTATTTTTTTTGATATCGTAGATCTTGCAGGTATAAATGCATACCACATGTATTCGAGAAAATACCCCTCTTTCCGCGGAAAAAAATTCTGGGCTGCGATTCCTTTTAGAATCAGCAAAAGAAATGTTAGCACCTGAAATTCATCAATGAGTAGGAAAAACCGGATGCCAAAAAAATAGATTTCGGACTGCGATCGAAATTGCTGGGATTGGCGGTATTCTGCTAATAAATGACAGAGAAATTGTGTCCAGAAAATGGGTGGCAGATGTTCCATTTGCCCTCGTAAGAGAGACAAACAACCAATAATCTTTCTAATGCTTGCAACAGATACGTGTACGGTGATCATGTTCAACAAAGAAGCGTCTGCAATGTGACATTAGTGGGTGTGTAGATGGAGATTTCAGATTAAAAATTTGACAATATTCTTTTGAGTCATGAAATTTTGTAATTGGTCATCACGTTTTGGCACTATGCTGCGAATGTTTAAATATTTTAAGTATTATATTGTATTCAGATAGTTAAACTATGTTTATAAATACGTATTTAGGTAAATTTAATCCTCACTATTCAAGACTATACTATGAGTGCCATCTAAAAAATTATAATATTTTTTTCTAAATTATGCAATGCATATTATACTGTAGTATTTTTCTGTTAATTTATCTGAAATGTATTTAATTAAAATACGAATTAATATGAGTCACTGGAATAATATTATCACTTAAAATAATTAAAATTCACGATGGGGTCAAAAAAGACCCCAAGTAGGGAGGACGTGATTTTTTTAGTAACAGGTAGCGAGGGTTAAGTTGACACTTTTGTCACTTTTGACCTAGTGTAGTCTTTACATTCCCGGGTTTAAACTTCCATCCTCCATTTTACAACTTTCCACTTAATCGGATGAATGGAACACTTGGTTTCAGCAGTCTTGCTCCAAAAATTCTAATAGGTCAAAAGCTATTCCTACCACTAACGGAACAAAAATTGCTGAACGGATTCAATACCAATAAAATAGATAAGTGGTGCACGTGAGGATGAATTAGCTCAAGACCCACAATTATCTCAATAACTTAACCAAATCAACGTTGCTATATACCGAGAATCTAGTTTCAAGAAAGCGAACAGCGGCTTCACGTACACCACGAGATCAACTCCGTCATTAAACATTTCCGGTGCACATGACCATTCGGAAATAACCACACAATTCAAAATGAAAAATTGTTTTCGGACCATTAGCAATGCAAAAGCAACATCAAACGTCTAACACGTGGGCTTCTATCAGAATTCCCGAAAAATAAAAAATAATTCCGAGGATCAATCACGACAGAATGCGAAATAATCAAATAATAATAATTCATCCGCTTACGTGACTACTATTGGAATGCAGACCTCACTCTTGAGTGTCCGTTTCTGGGGACACGATGGCTTCAGTCGTAAGTAGACGACGAAGTCAGCTGAGCACCGAGGTATCACCTCCGCCGTCGGAGTTAGGAACGCTATAGAACCAGCTGGGCTGAGGGGCGAAGAGAGAATTAATTCGCTCGCGGAGTCACTGAAGGGGGTGGAATACGCGACAAGAGGGGTTGGAGGGGAAGTGAGAATGGAAGGAGGGGAAGTGCGAATGGAAGGAGGGGGAGAAGAGAAAGAAGGAAAAGTAGTCGTAGCCCACTTTTCGCCCTCCGAGCACAAGCCCCCCCCCCCTTTCCCCTCCACTTCCCGCTCCCCCCCCTTCTCCCATCCCGTCAGAGGCGGGTTTGCGTTCGGCGACCCTTAAATCAAATCGCTCCAAGGCTGGCAGACGTTTTACTCTATTGAAAATCGACTCTACAGCCTCAAGTTCCAGGAAAATTTAAATAAGATAAACATAAACTGCGCTCCACGCCAAGAAAACCTGGATCTTCTTTCAGCAACTTCTCGCGCGCCTCCCTTTTTATTTATATATTAACTCATTTCATTCTTTTTCAAGCAGTAAAATTAAATACAAACATTACCTTCCATGAAGAAAGTTCTTGTGCTTTCCCGGCGTATTAACTAAGTTAACTCTTCTCGGGTGTTCATCCGGGTTAGACTCTCCATCTCCGCCGACATTTCGTGACCGACTCTCTCATCGTCTTCAGGGAAAAGGCCCGGAAATCAAGACACTTCAATTACATAATATCACTTCGTTCAAATACAACGGAAATTTTAAACTACACAAAATAAACAAGCAACATTTATTGTCATTTTTTAGTGTCTCTCGAAGGTATTAATACCTAAGCATTAGTCGAGGATGTCCCTCCTCATGGGGATCGGGTTGGTTTGGTGGCTAGAGCACCGGCCTCCCATACAGATGGCCCGGATTTGACTCCCGGCTGAGGAGGATTTTTCCAACTGGTCCTCTCTTGAGTGCATTATGGAGGGCATTTCAGGTTCAGCACTCCGTCCGTCGGATGGGACGTTAAGCCTTGGCTCTCTTGGCATATTTCGTTAAGAGTAGGCTAATGCCGACTCCGGATTTCTCTCCACCCTTCCTCCACTACCTCAAATATTCCTACCGTTACCCAAATACCCGCCTATCCTATATGGCGCAAAAGACAACAGCTTCCGGCCGCCTCCCCTGAATAACTAACTAGCTCCCTCCTCATCAACCACTGGCCGTGGTGGAATGGGACTATATATGACCCCTGGAGCTACAATGGTGAAATCAATGAAAATTTGGTCCACCCTCAGACCCAAGGGTCTCTTATAGGAACCCACTCTACTGAAATTTCCCGTGAGCGTAATAAACGAGAGCAACATATATATTTGAATCCTGGCAATTTTAATGCCAGTAGATAACCGCAAGAGGTCTTCATGTAACGAAACCTTGCGAGGAAAACGACTTAACAGAAACAGTAGCGGGAAAGAATAAACTAGAGCCGAGGGCAACTTTAATTAGCGGAATATGGTAACAGAACGATTTGTAGAGCAATGGGACTTATTGGGAATGATCTTCATCATGGGACGAAGCGGCCTCTGCAGTTGTCATCCGACAAACTCCTCGTGTGGGAAAATAAGCAATGGCAGCTGTGAGGAAGAAATCAGTATAGAGATGGCCAACGTTGAGAATTAGCAAAGGAAACGTAAGAACAATGTTAAGTGCAAAGAGACTAGAAAACGCAAAGCATGAAATGCCGAGGAGAAGTATCGATTAGGTGGAATTAACAACGAGTCATCGCGAGACATATCCTCGGGATCCAATTATTTTCTGAAATCATAAAGGGAATACGGGAAAACGCGGGAAGAAAGGCGAGGAGACACTTTTCCCGCATTTCCTCTAAAGCTTCAGAAAATAATTGCGTCATTTGGATCCCGAGCATATGTTTCCCGATGTCCTCTTGTAAGTGAAGTAATTTGGAAGGACCAAAGGGAAAGGAGTGGAAGTTGCAGAGTAAGAAATTAAGTTACTTTCAATAGTCGAGATGAAGAGGGTGGGCAGGATTAGCATTGAATGGAACATTTGGGAAAAGGGTAGTAAACGTGGAGCAGGTGAGTGATAGAATATTAATCCTCGAAATCAATGCTCAGCAGACGAGCCTAGTTGTCATTCGGGTTCATTTTCCTGCTGGGGAGATGTGATCAGCAGGAAGAAATAATTGGGAAAATTGATGGTAGGGTAAATCTAATTGAAAAAGAAAATGATGATCACAATAAAATTGATAGTATCGGCGGTAACTTGGTGGAAATTCATCTTTTACAAAGAAGAAAAAAACTGTATTTCCACATGAAAACATTTTAATAAAGACACGACCGGTTTCACCCGCTACGGCATCATCAGGTGAAACCAGTCGTGACTAGCGTGAAACCTAGATGGTGAAACCGGTCGTCTCTTTATTAAAGAGTTTTTATGTGGAAATACAGAGTTTTTTCTTCTTTGTGAATGATGATAATAAGTACATGTTGATTTACAAATACACTAGCTATATTCTCATTAATACAGAATCGTTGCACAAATAGTATTTCCTACCCCTACATGCCCTATTCTTCATTGATCGATCCGACAACCTGCTACTTTCGATGATGGCTGTTTAATGCTTTTTCGCTAGTAACTGAAAACTGGGAGGCCATATATATACAGCTGCTGGATGGAAGTAATTAGTTTGTATTGATTAATTTCACTAAAATATTGACACAGGAGTATTTTTCACCCTAAATTTATCATTTTCTGGATATGAATATACATAACTGACATTCTTTCAACTCCAGGAGAGATAAATAAGAGTTTCCCCGATAACGTGCTGATCCCCGTGTTCGTCGGATGAGCCGTGGGATGCTAGGTTTTACAAGTAGGAACCCTGACGTCAATACCACTGATATAATCTTTATGTGTTCACGAACTTTTCAGCCTAGTTCTTCATCCAGCTTGTTATTTCATTTATCTTTGCGTGATTAAGTTACTTTCAAAATAATGTTTTCAATAAACCCGCCTTGCTTCATCGTGGCTCGAATGATTTTTCTTGTAAGGTAAAGGTGAGCGGCAAGTAAGCCATGCGCGTTCAAGTGAGGGTAGTGCGTATGATATAACCAGGGAATGTAGATGGGAGTCACGCCTTCCCCTATTTTACCCTCCATTGAGTGTAAAAGAAGGGTAAAGGGCGGGTAGCTACACTCCACGGGGTGTACTACCATCCCTCTACACTCCACCTTCCCATCACGGAGTAGATTTTTTTGCCAGGGAATCAAGTCTGAAACCTGCCGTAATCTTGCAGAACCTTTAGCTATATAACGGAATTTAGTCGATGCAGTTACATTGGATGATTTAACAAGTGGGAATTCAACTATGGTGGTAATAAAATTAAATGCATCTGATAGTACTCGAATACTTAACTAGTCAACTACCGGCATATATTTTGCTGTCACCCTGGATATTTTCATTAAGGACAGTGGCCGTCTGGAGAATTCTTGGTTGAAATTCAGTGCAAATATAAGGAACCCTATAGTTGCACTTGCCTTAGGTCTTGCACTATTGCTACAAATAATTCCTAGTTGCAAGAGTCCCGCAGAAAAGTCGTCAAGGTTGACATCCTCCATGTAGTTCGAGTGCAACTAGTACCGAAGGTGACAATAATGGAAAACTTGCAGCCACGTTGCTTCTAGATAGCCAATCTTGGCAAGCAGTACGCTAAAATCAAGCAAACTTGCTGCAACCTTGCATGCTATGAGATGCTAATTAGATGACATCAAGGGGAGGAGAAAAACTAACAATGCAATTCCACAAAACTTTAATTCCAACACGAGCATGGTTTCGCTGCGGCGCCGCATCTTCAGGTGGTTATACAAAATACTGCATCAGCCTTATGTATGGCTGAAGTGGGGTGGGGGTGGGGGGGGGGCGGAGGAACGGGGTCGGAGGGCGGGGGAGAGAGAAAGTGACCAAGCATTGACCGGTCGGGTTAGCGTTGTGATGCCTCATGCAGAACGTTATGTAATTATTCGTGTAAGTTGGGTCGAAATTAAATCTAGACATATTAATGATGACGTTAAGGAAACAATGCACTTCCACAAAATATATTTATTTACTCACGACCATGGTTTCGATGCATAGCATCATCTTCAGGTGGTCTATGCATCGAAACCATGGTCGTGAGTAAATAAATATATTTTGTGGAAGTGCATTCTTTCCTTAACCTCATCATGAAGGAATTCCACGTAGTCAAGCCAGACACCGTCAACTTCTTTAGACATATTAACGTAAACAATACTCGTGGTTGGTCGGGGTAAATTGAGTTGAACATGTTCAACTCAAATTATCCCAACATTACACCAATTTAAAAATAAACTTTTAATAAAGATTTTGTGATCGAACACTTGAGTTACGATTGTCCATTATCTGAATACGAATGGCGATGAACAAGTTATTCATTCGTATTTTATTTTTCTGTAGAAACATATAGTTTTCTCTGTAGGTAGGTATTATAAAATTGGCTTCTGTAGATGTCTGATTAATAAGGTTATTATAGTTCCTTGAATTTCACGTCGACGGAAATATTTTTTCAGAAGAGCTTAAAAATTTACTTAGGGAGTGTCCGATGCTGACGCTAGTCTGATGTTAGGATGCTGACGAAAATTGGCAGGCAGGTAGTCCTGATTAATGATTTTCGAATCAACCCCCTTTTGGGGTTATAAATTCAATTACTTCAACAGAAAAGTTTGAAATATGTAGTTAAAATCGTAACGCTAAGAATTACGCGTCTTCCATCATTGGAAGTTGGGCCAGGGGTAAAGAAGGTATTTTTTATTTGGATGCTTAAAATTACTCGTCATATAAGAAAGAGGGTTGGGTCAGGGGTCAAGTGCACAGATCTCAATATGAACGTTGAAATTTCGAACATATATCTAGACATTTCTTTTTCCATCGCAGTTTTGTAGTACTACCGTCCCTGGTTATTAATATTTTTAACATGTTTATCCAGGATACATTTTACCTATCTTACGTATTAATTGGGTAAATTACGTAATAAATACTTTAAAAATTCTTTTCATTTAATACCTGATTTGACCATAGAAGAGTATTATCCGGTTTGGGGCGGCCATACAACCGTATATAGACTGGATTTATTAAATTTGTGCACGTATAAGAACGGTTTTTAGGCGAGATAATTCCTGGATATTAAACGACCTATAGACCAATTTGCAGCCGTTTGTGCTATATGGGGCATTAGGGTGTTTTTAGGGGTGGCGGAGGTCAGGTCTGGTGGAAGTCGGGGCGAGGGAGGAGATTTAATAAAATAAAATTTGAAAGAGAGCGGAGTTTATAAACTCGTCTGTGACGATTGCAGGGCTTCATACATTGGCCATACAGGGAGAACCATTGACACGAGGACAAAGAAACACAAAGCTTGCTTCTGCAACCACAAAGACACTTCCCAATTCACCAATCATTTATTACTCCACAAACACTGCAGTGATTTTACACCAGACATATTGCACGTTGAAAATAAGGGTCCCAAGTTGGATGGTCTCGAGGAAATAGAAATTTAAATCTGTGTAAATTCCAAATCTTGTGAGGTTTTGAATGAATTATTGTATCTGTTCCACTCCCCTTTCTTAAACCTCCCTTTCCCCCCGAGCTCCAACGCTTACCCCTCGGTCACTCCTTCCCCAGGCGGAACCCTAACCACCCCCGGGAAAACACACAAACTTACATCACCACCTCCACCCGACCTGTCATTCCTCGGTCAATTTCCCTCTCCCTCTTTGCGACTCCATTCCTCCCCCGCCCCAACCTGACCTCCGACACCACTGAAAACACCCTAATGCAACGCCACGCTCACCCGACCGGCCAATGCTTAGTCACTTCGTCTCTCCCCCACCTTCCGACCCCATTCCTCTCCCCACCCCTCTCGACTTCAACTATACATCAGGCTGATGCAGTATTTTGTGCAACCACCTGAAGATGCTGCGCCGCACAGTGGGACCAAATGCCTAATAGATGGCCAAAATTCCCTGAAATAAACTTTCAAATCTTGGTCTTTTATACACTGCATTGTCTTCTATGATAATGGCGCCACCAGGAAATGCAATTTACAGGTATATTAGTATGAAAATTCTCGCCAAATTCATTGTTGAAATGACTAGGGAGTAGCTGACTAGTGTGTGTAAACAAACCTGCAATTAGGTCTACTTTAAAGTTGAATTGTGATTAACCAATTCAATCAATTAAAAGGAAAACCTTCCTCATAGTAAGTAGGTATTATGCATACCAGAGAACATTTTATAAATTTTTTTTAACATTATCTTCATTTTTTACAGTAGGTAAGTATTTTTCAACTTTTTTCGCGAAATTTTTGAAGAAAAAACTCCAAAAGTTGTATTTCCAGGCATTTCATCACCAAATAAGTTACATGAATTTGTAGCCAAAGATCTAAGCTATCAATTGATGAAAAAATATGCTGTGGTTTAGCAGCACAAAATGATATTATTTAAGAAAATATGTGCATCACTTTAGCTATCACGTTGCGCGGGTTGCATATTACTTGTAATAGCCCTTTACATTTGTCCGCTCAGCAGTGTCAAATTTGTTCTATTTTTGGGGAGGTAATTAATGATTGTTAAATTTTTATTCTTGATGACTTGCACAATACACATTTTGTACATAGTATCGTGAAAAGCGTCTCATCAATCTAATGTTTATAGTGTGGTCCGTTGTAATGGTAGCATGATGCTAGATCTCTTTTTTGACGCATCAATTCAATCATTTTTGACATACATTTGAAGCTCAAAACCAGAACTCACTTGTTTTCTAAATATAAATTTGTGTGATCCAAACAATATTCCGTGAATTTGTCCTTTTCGCACCCAGACTTATGTCTCTTCATTTGGCGATTTTCTATTGCACTCCAAGACCGTAAAATAATTGCTCCTTCCTCTGTTGCTCTAATTTATTTTGGAGAGGTTTTGTTCTTATTTGTAGTCCATACTTATATGTCCGAAGTAATTGGATATTTTGCAGCAAGCATCTGCAATATTGACTGATTAATAGTCCAAGGTATAAGAAAACTTGACGATGTATTTTTTCACCCTTTTTATTGAGTAAAACCTTACCGGTTTCGACACTCTCGTGTTATTGTATCGAAACCGGTACGGTTTTACTCAATTACCGGTAGGGTTTTCTTACACCATGTCACTTTTTCACAAAGTATCGTCTGATTCCATTCAATTTCTTAATAGTCCAATTTCAACGAGGAAGTGCACAAGAAAGTATGCAGAAGTAATAGTGCACATATTGTGGTTGGATGCCAGTTGTTGTTAAGTACATTGAAAGTGCCTAAAATAAGACTTATTTTGAGAAAACATTTCCATTTTCCTGAATGAAAATGATGCACTTGCGAATTGTGGTGGACCTTCAAAATATACCTACAAATTCTGGGTTTTCTTCCACGACACAAGTGAGCTGCGCTATGGTCACTTCAACACTGAATTGTGGGCGTAGATTCATACTTACCTTCCTATAAAATGTATTTCCTCGCGGCGCAATCATCAGAAAAGACAGCATCGTATACGAAAGGACTAGATTGTAAGATAATTTGAGGTGTTTTTGACCACATCAGTTTCTTCATCATCATTCCTTTCACGGTTAAATCCTCTTCTATTTTGTTTTCCACTGCATTCTGGAAGGCCAGCCGTTGTTGAGGTTACCTCAGTTTCTCTACTTGCCAGGCATCATTGATTTCCTCAATTTCTTGAGTTTTAAGTGGCATTTCATCATCACTTATTTGTGGTCACTGTCGATATCTGCACCGGGGTAGTTTTTGTAGTCATTCACCTGGTTTCTAAACCTCTGATTCACCAAAATGTAGTCAATTTGAAATCTTCTTCTGTCTCCGAGCATTTTCAAGGTATCTCTTGTCCGTTGGTGGTTTCCAAACAATGTGTTCGTCACTATTAACTTGTGTTGTGTGCAGAATTCTGAGTCTTATTCCTCTCTCATTTCGATATCCCAAGCCATATTTTCCTGTTATTCTTCCATCTTTACCTTCGCCAGCGACAGCGTTCCAATCTCCTAAAATAATTAAGTTTTCTTCTCCCTTCACTTGCTTTATTACTTCCGCGATATCCTCATGGACGTCTTCCGCTCCTTCATCTTCGTAGTCCGACGTAGGCGTGTAAACTTTTACCACAATGGTATCTGTAGGCTTGGTCTCAATCTTCACCGTTATAATCCTCTCACTATACTGCAGGAAGCTCTTCACGCGCAGTCCTGCACTCTTCCTGAGTATTATGCCTACTCCAGCGTTACCATTTTTTGATCCACTGTGAATGATTCTCTAACTTCAACTCTAAAAGTCTCCTTCTTCGGGCCATCTCATTTCACTGATTCCTATAATATCGAGGCCCATTCTTCGCACTTCCACCTTAAGGCTCTCCAATCTCCCGCAGGTCCGAAGTGATCGCACGTTCCACGTTCCTACCCTAAAATGACTTTCACACTTGACTGATGTACTCTCTCGGGTAGTCCCCGCCCGGAGATCCGAATGGGCGACTATTTTACCTCCTAAATATTTTACTCGAGAGAATTCCGTCATGATAAGAAAGAAAGGAGTGGAGTAGCTGCGACTCCTCGGGATAATAATGTGGTGGTTTCCCCTTGCCTTCCACATCGCAGTACCACAGCCGTAAAAATAAATGTTACCACGCCTGTTGTGAAATGAGTGTCGCTGTACCGACAACTGTGGTCTCCACCTTCACTCATGTGAAGAAGAGCTGCTGCCCTCTCCTCCGGGTAGGGAAGCGTAATTGTTGGCGGCCTCCTTCGCCAAGTCACGGCATCTTCACATGTTTCTGTATCATTTAAAGGCCTATCTTACCCAACGACAGACCAATACCACCTCGGAGTGCCGCCGCTTTTTGTCCACGACTGCTTATTCGACGAGTAAACTCGCTTATCTCGCAGCTAACCTCTTTATCTAGAGGTCGACCCACCATCCGCAACCCGGTGGACGCACTCGGTGGTTTTAAGCTCAGCTCCGAGAAATAGCCCCCTATCTAGAAATAATATTCAAAAAAACACTAAAGAGCCACAGAGTACCAAAGGATTGGAAAGTATCTAAAATTACACCTATTTTTAAAAGCGGTGATAGGGAAGAACCTAGTAACTACAGACCCATCTCGCTCACGTCAATCTCTTGTAAGGTATTTGAGCACATTGTAGTCAGTTCATCTGCATGTACATCTATATAATGCCCTGCAAGCTACCATAAATGTGTATGGAAGGGGGTGATTTCTCACCAAACATGCACTACATATCATAAAGGACTAGTATTAATATACTAGTCAGAACTTCACAATTTAAAAAAGATAGAAATTTCAAAGCAAACATGCCTGTTAGTAGGGTTTGCTTTAAGTACTCATACCAGCATGCAGCTACCAATGCTATCCATTGCTACTCTCCGATAGGACATATTTACCGTTATTCGTATCTCTTGTGATTGTACGAGGGAAAAAGGACAATTTGAATCTGTCAATTCGGCAATCAATTTGTCTAATTTTATGATTATGGTCCAGTCTGCTATAGTAAGTTGGGATCGCAAAGTATTTTTAACGTCATCACTGAAAATATGATCTTGGAAGTTATTTAGGAGATTAAGTCTAAATTTAAACCTGCGATCTGACATTGATTCCCATTTTAATTCATTTAATAGACTGTTTACGCTAATATAATTATTTTATCGTCCCTTTACAAATCTTGCCGATCTTCGCTGAACACGTTTAGGTTCATTATTTAGACCCATAGGGATCCCATACCGCAGCAGTATATTCTAAATGAGGTCTAACAAGGGAAAAGTAGCTGATTTCTCGTACATGATCGTCACATTTACCTAATACACTTTTGATGAAAGCAGTTATGATGAACCAGTTCAATCATGGGGCATTTGTATAGTCTGGGATTGCTTGCCACATGAGAGGAACAGCCAACATGAGTTCCTGAAAGGTAGATCTTACGAGAGACAATTTGCTTTATTCTCACATGATATTTTATTCTATGGCGAAAGCAGTACCTACTGAAGTTGATGAGATATTTTTACAATTTAAAAAGGCATTTGAGAAAGTTCCTCCTGATAAATTAATCTTGAAGTAAGAGAGTTTTGGTATAAATAAAGACGTTGTATGTTGGGTAAAAGAATTCTTAAGTGGGCGACAGCAGAGGGTTGTTATAGATGTAATGATGTCAGACACAAAATAAAGTCACATCGGGAGTTCCCCAGAGTAGAGTAATAGGTCCGCTTTTATTTATTTTATGCATGAACGATTGAAGTACCGTAGATAATAGTAAGCTTAAAATGTTTGCAGACGATGCCGTAGTGTACAGGAGTGTATCAAAAGAAAAAGACAGGAAATCGCTTAGTAAGGATTTAAATTCAATTCAAGAGTGATGCGACATATGGCAGTTAGAACCAAACCTTAAAAAGTATGTAGCTATTAGTTTTTGGAAGTGGAATAATTCGTTCCAGCGATTCCATAAAATTTGTAACATGAAGATCAAAAACGTTGAATACAAAAGGTATTCCGGTGTAACAACCACTAAAGATTTATCGTGGGGAAGACACATCAGGGAAACATGCGGCCGAGCGAAGAGAAAGGTAGAATTTATAAAAAGAGTACATGGGAAATGTGATTAGAAGACAAAAAAGCGATGCTATTTTTCACTAGTTAGGTCCCACCTCGAGTATGTAGCCAGTGTATGGGATCCGACAGAATTAGGTTTGATAAGAGAACTATATGGTTTGCAGCGTAGAGCAGCAAGGTTCGTTAAAAGGTGTTACGATAGGTTGAGTAGTGTTTCAGAATTAATAAAAGAATTAGGGTGGGAATCATTATTAGAGCGTAGGTTAAAGTACAGATTAAATCTCTTACAGAAATTTCAATCGGATAGCTTTACTGAAGATGCTAGGCACATATTAATAACACCAGCGTATTATCCTAGATTCTACCATATAGATAAGATTAGAGAAATGGATTGTCGTACTGATAGATTCAACACGCCATTTTCCCCCCGACCTATAAGAGAACACATAGGCAACATAGCAAAGGGATAGGTAGGGGAAATATTTTAGAGTTGTCATTAGTGCATGATGCATTTATTAATCGCTTAAATGCTATATTTATCAAAAATCTAGTTGAATGAGACCCTATAGTTGCTTGTTTGCATGGTAATAGTGCATGCTTGGTGATCTTCACCCCCTGCCACAAACCCTCGCGGTGGCTTGCAGGATATCGTGTAGATGTGGATGAGATGAAGATATAGTTTCAAGTTTGTATAAGGTTCTTAAGCTAACCCAACTAACAGCATGATTTTTCATGCTTGCTTTTGCTAATTTTATCTTTCTCTTAATTGTAATATTTCAACTAGAATATATTTACTTATTCTTTTCATGCATGAAATGAAATGTATGTTTCGTATGAATTCACCCTTAGCCACACACCTTTATAGTGGCGTGCACGGTATTATGTAGATGTAGTGTTTAAACGGTGTAGTTGTTTTGCATGTCTGGATGGTTGTAAGTGTTCTTTCTAATTGATCAACATCTACTTAACACCCTGCAAGCCACAGAGAGGGTATGTGCCAGGGGGTGAAGATTACAACCATGCACTAATGAAATTCAACTAAGAGCTACAATGATACTACTACATCTACATAATACTCTGAAAGTCACCATAAAGATATGAGTTATAATTAATGCTACATCGGAACATTTTAGAATTTGGAACATATAAATCTCAGTCATAGGACAAGTAGATAGCCAGGATTTAGTGACCAATGTTCAGCATGGCTTCCGGAAGAGCAGATAATTTGAAACTCAAGTTACACTATATTCTGACGATATTTATGCTTCTAATGAAAATACCCTTCCAGTGGATGCTCTATTTCTATATTTAAAGAAAGCTTATGAAAAGGTGCCTCATGGCAAGTTATTTATGAAATTAAAATCAGATTAAAATTAAATGTAGTATTATATATCTTAATTGCGTGCAATAGTGCCTGTTTGGCGAACTTCACCCCTTGCCACGCACCCTCGTCGTGGCTTGCAGGGTATTGCGTGGATGTAGATGAAGAAATTCACACACTCATGGCGGCTCACGGGGTATTGCGTAGGTGTACAAGTGTGTGATCCAGTATCTTGATCACAACGAAGTGTGCTCCCTCATCCGTATAATTAGCTGATATTCATCTACATCTCTATGATTCTCTGCAGTCCACCATAAAAGTGAGTGGAGGGGGTGAATTTACAGTAAACAAGCATTATATATCATGTATGAAAACTATTAGTTATCATATTCTAGTTCTTATGCCAGCATTCAACTTATATTTATGCTATTGGATATATTTACAGATATTCATATCCCTAATTGTATAAAGAAAGAAGGACATTATAAATATGTCATTTCTTTAATCAATTTCTCTAGTCTTCTGATTATGGTCCAGTCTACCATAGTAAGTTGGAGTTTGAAAAATATTTTTAACGTTCTCAGTGAAAATAGTACCATGGAATCCATTTAAGAGATTAAGTCTAAATTTCAACCTACAGACCAATAATGATTCCCATTCTAGTACATCAAATAAGAAAGGGAAGTACAGGAACTAACAAACCAATTGATAATTCTTTGAAAAACGATAGGAGCGAAATAGTACCTTCCAGGGTAGATAAAGCTAATCTGTGGAATTCCATTTTACAGAGCTTTATTTATCAACATAGGGGAGGTTTGGGTGAAACTATACCAGACCTATTTTGGCAACCAATGCACCAGATGTATATTTTCATGTGTAATAAAATTAGAAATGAGATTGATGCTCAGCCGTTATAAAAATATTTACTTAGATGCGATTGACATTTGGTCTGTTAATTAGCAGCATTGATTAAATTTTAAAAGGTGCGCATTGTTGAACTCCTGGAAAAAAATAACTTTCCTCGATATACTTATTGAATCACACATTGGAAAATATTTAAGTATAATTTATGCAATATTTAAAAGTTTAAATATTAAATATGTAGGAGATATTTAGCAATTTAAATATTAAATATTAGAATTTTTATTCCACCAGAGACGTACACGATATTATAATCTCCGGTAAATCGATACTAACGTTGATGCTATCGTAATAGACTCATAAAAATGGCATACGAAAATCCATAGAGTAAACTAAAATCAATGATGGAAGGGTTTGAACTAATAATAAAGTTGCATGTACGATGAAGTAATTATTAGTTGGAGTGAATGGAATGTCGTTATAGATGGTAATTTGTCCGACAAAATCCAAGTTGCATCGGGAATTCCCCATGGAAGCGTAAAATGGTACCCTAATATTTCATTTGTAGATCAACGATGTGACAAAACTTAGTAAATAATATGTCTATATAGTAGCACGATATCAACCTAGTGTGGCTCGCCGGCCTCAGTGCGGTTTCCACTAAGATAAAGCTATGATCACACTGCGTCGAGTGTCGTATGCAGTTTCCTCTACCATAGTTACTGACATATGATCATTTCAACATAGTAATCATTCCCCAGCATGGCATGCCGGCCTCTGAGCAGTCCTTGCATTGTCTAAGATTTATCATTTCGTATCGAATACCATTAACAGTTTCTCTCCACTTAAGAGTAGTTCCCGAGACATAGCCTAGCTCTACGAATTGTATGTTCTTGGTATTTTTACGTCGTGTTACAATCATATTACCATTGTTCATATGTGCACTTTCACATGCGAGTGCACAAGACGTTTGTATTCTTTTCTGTATTACAAATGAAAAATAAAAATTTTCGAATTGCATATTCTTGGTATTTTGATGCAGTTTTAAGATCGCTTTACACGATACAATTTTTTGTACAAACTCTTGTATGAGGAAATCATACTGTGTAAAGCAACAAATTATACGAACGTTTGTGCGATTGTCTGAATGACTGAACGGGAAATAGAACCGGTTTAATTCCATTCAGACAAATATACAATTTCGCTCAGTTTAATACAAGCGTTTATACAAAAATTGTATCGTGTAAAACGGCCGTTACAATCTAATTAACAATGGCCTTACCGGCATCTTCGTATGCGCGCGCATATGACGTTTGTATTATTTTCTGTGTTACAATTATAATACATTGGTTTTAGAAATTTGTATATTCCTTGTATTTTTGATGCTGTAATACAAAATTATTACGACTTATTTGTATCAAATGCCCTGTGATATAATTGTATTACAAAAGTTCTTACGAAAACTATACATTTTGTAATTGTACATGGGATTTACAATTTGTATACCAGCGGCTGTGCTGTCTGGGAAAATGTAATCACTCAGGTGTCGAGTGACACTTGACACAGCCTAGCTAACTGCTTAGAGATTAATGTATAAAGCTAATTTGTCAAATAAACACTTTCATAAGAGGGGCATTGAATTTCATTTTGTAAGCTGTTCCCATTCTTAAATCTAGGGGAATTTAAAAATTCAATTCCAAGTGGGCTACTGGAATTCTCCCGTGTAATAAATGTTTTCCTTCCCATGTTTTTGAGTCCAAATTCCCGTTTTGTTAACATCCTTTTGTTTCATTGATGGTGTGAAATTTATATACAAATTCACGTTGTTTAAAATATTACTTACTGCACAGAAGCCATACATTTCATGTCACGCGTCATTATTAACTTGGATATGGATATTTCTCATACTCCCCAGTTGTTGATTTCTGCACTTCCGGTTACCAAGTGACCGTATACTAGTTGTCGCGTTTACGAAATAGTAAGTTACGAGGTGTCTGGCTATCAAATGTCGCGGTTACAAAATGTCGCGGTGACGAGATGTCCGTTTACCAGATGTCGGCTACCAGATGTCGGATACGAGATGTAAGTACGGTTACCACTTGACGTGGAACTTAGATTTCTAGTCACTGGAGGGAGTTACCAGTTGCTGGTGAAAATTGACCAGTAACAGATGGAATTCTCCATTTGCTGGAGTGAGCTGTGAGTAGGAACTGAGCAAAAACTGACCAATGCACCTCACCAGTCATTAAGAAGTGGTCACTGGTACTGGTGAAAGCTAACCAGCAACTGATTGATTTCACCAGTTGCTGGAGTATGTTTTTCAGTCGTTTGCAGAAACTGATCGATAACAGATGGACTCTACCAATCACTATAAAGAGTATTTACCAGTTACTGATGAAGAGTGATGAATAACTGATAGATTTCCCCAGTTAGTGGTGACAATTGACCAGTAACTGATGGAGTTCACCAGTTGCTGGGAATGTTTTTAAGTCATAAGGAAAACAGACCAATAACTGATGAAATTATTCTGTTTTAAAGAGTGTTCACCAGTTATTGGTGAAATTTGACCAGTAACTGATGGATTTCACCAGTACTTTTTCTTAAGTGTCTAGGCCTGGAAAACATCACAGAGAACCAAGCGAATGAAAAGATACAAATTGGTTAAAACAAGCCTGTCATAGGCATGGCAAAGTGGGAGGACCATTTTGTTGTTGATAACCTTTACTAGTGGGCAAAGTTTGCAAAACTTTTTTCAATGAAGTTTACAGTTGTACTGAGATGATTTATTTTTATCCACTCCCCTCTGTTAGCTAATGAGTTCGAAAGAAGTGTTTTCCATTTGAATGGTTACTAAAGCGATTTAACTTATGTTTTTTTTCTTTGCATCTCCAAGGATTTTTGTCTAACTATCATGGGAGGTAACTTAAAAAAGATCCCTTTTTGGAGGTTGATGTCATCGAGTAAAACTATTCTGTCACAGGTCACCAATATTTGCTATTTTTTCTTTTGCATTAAGTAGCATTATTTAATTATTCCACATCAAATGTTCAAGTAAGCTGTTCTGGTTGAGGTATTGAAATCTACAAATATTAAAAGAGGTTTGAAATAGAGCCATTTGAATGTTGCGGTAAAATAAAATTCAAGATTCCGGCAACGATGATAGTGTCATCGAGCAGTTGATTTATGTACTCTCAGGGGCATCGGAACTAGTTTTGCTGGGAGGGGTTTATCTTGAAAAGAAAAGCTCCTATGAAAAGGGCCCACATTTTTTTGCGGATAGGAGGGGGTAGAGACTAGAATCCCACTAAAAGTTCATAGGAAGGTGCATATCTTTATCTTTCCACTCACCTTATAAAATTACCCAAAATTAAGGGAAATTTCTCCATTTGTGCCTCTGGAGGTGATATTACTACTTACTGATGGGGACTTGCAAATTACAAAAATATGCATCAGAAGGGAAACGGCAATCTGGAAACAAGTGACATTTAATATTTATTAAGAAAGACTAATTTCTCAAGGGCCTGGGGCACATTCTGGGGCGGGGAGGGGTGGGGGCGAATGCCTCCCCTCCTCCCCACTTCCGATGCCACTGTGTACTCTGCTACAATTGTGACACCACGTATAGTGGATTTAGGAACTACTTCATGAACTTTTGCATGGGACAAGAGTCTAAATTTGAAGTGCAATTTAAATTCGGCACAGAAACTTCAAGTGCGTGCTTGAAAAATTAGAGATTTTGTATCACGTAACATATGAGAGAAATTAACTGTAAGTTCAGCGTAATGATTTTAACAACATCGTGACATTTAAGTTATACCTGGAAGCCTATTTCTTATTACAATTCCTTGATCATTCAATTCACTAGTCATTCCCGTGACAATGGGGGTGTAAACATAGCTCATAGCGAACTGCAATTCACTTCTTTTTATTAAAAAGCTGATCCAAAATCTGAGCGGATCTTGGATTTCAAAGCCCGTATTTTTTTAAATTTACTTTTATTGCACGTGCAAGAGCAAATGTGTGATTGCCTTTCTTAAAATGTTTTCTGTTTTATAACAGCAAGTCCTTAGATTGATTGCCATTGGCTTCTACAGGAAGTAGATCGGTAGATTTTTGATGGAGAGAATGTGGGTGCACTCTCGTTATTATTTAATTCGCTCCTGGTAAATAGTATGACTTTTTACATTGGATGTTCCACGGGTTTTCTTATCATACATAAAATATATTTGGAGCGGTTCAGTAGGAATTAATCATCATTATTTAGCATGTGTAATCTTCGTAATCACTCCATGTATAAATACTGTCATTAGCACTCGTGAATTACAAAAGTCCTCAGTTTGACACAGGAGGGAACATAAATGGTGGAATACAAGGTTTTTTCTTTACAACAACAGTTTGAGGTTATCAAGTAAAGATAGACTTGAGGTGAGATGTGATATGAATTTATCCCAAGGTATTTTTATGATTCCTGAGAAGATTTTCTGAAATTTGGACGGAATAGGATTAGTTCACTCGATATTGTTTAGGGATTTTTATTTTTTCTGCATGTTTTAGCTTTTTAATATAAATTCATTGTTTCTCACTACTAGACGCTGTATTTTGTGTGGTCTTGAGGTGGGGAGCTCTCATTGAACTTTGCTGAATATAACCACTTATAAATTATAATGATTTAATTAAAATGGCTTACTTATTGCGGTAAAAGGTGAGTCCTTTTAAAAATAATACAATCCATTTTTTTAAGTTAAGGACACCAATTATTTATTCCAAACTCCTTAGTGAAATACATTGTTTTTCCATATGCTCTTAAGTGAAAAAAATTAGTAAAATGATGAACACCACTTTTGTTGGTACAAAACTTCACTAAAATTCGATATTAGGGATTCACCCATCATACTATTCATTTGTTGTGAATATATCACTTTGCTGAACAGGTAAAAACAAGAAATACATCGGACACAATTTTTATAATTTCAAATAACTGTGTTAACATGCTTGGCTAAAGAGACGAATTAATGTGAGAGTTTTTGAGACCACATGGAATAACTTGAGGGATAGAATTCTTCTGAAAACTGTTTGCTTACTGTGTATTGATATTCTCTTTCATTATAAAATGTGATTTCTATGAAGTTTGGCTCAACCATATCAATTCGTGGTTAATAAATATAACAAAGTATACTTGACTATATGATACCTGCGGTTTCATCCACAAAAGGATATCATCAGGTGATTATATATAATAGGTACCTCAGCGTTATCTATATTCAAAGTAATTTGGTGGTGTGTGGGAAGGGGCCAAGGACTTCTGGAAAGGGGATATCACTCCAAGTCAATTCCAAGGAACCAGGGAGAGGTCAGAGAGGTTTTCAAATGAAGGGGGAAGGGGAAAGATATGGCTTTAACTTTTAAGTTGAATAGTGATTTCAAAGACGGAGAACGTCCAGAGTACAGAACCTCACCCAATTTTGACCACGAGCTTCATTTTTCAATATCTCCAGCTCTTCTAATAAGTCAAGCTTCTCGCCTTTCATCTCAATATGAAGTATCTCTGGGGTGAAATCACTCGTTTGATCCTTCTATTGTGTGTCTGGAAAAAAATGGCTGTGTGATGCTCTCCGTTACAAAAGAATATGTGTTCTTCAGCCCTAATTCTAGAGTTCCCTCCTATTTGACCATCTTATGTCATGCCACTACCATGGCTATTAGGTCCTTTGGCTGTAATTAGCATGTATTTTAGGTACTTGTTATCATAAAATGAAACTCAGTATTTGTTTTTGGAATGTCTTGTGTACTCTCTCCAATACCACTCCTAGATAGAGTTTGCACAACTTTCCTTGACTTGGATTTGAAATGTTACTTGTGTTTAATTTTCCTCCCTCACATGTAATGGGTCTTTTTACTTAAGATTTTGTCTATGGTTTCTCCTTTTATCAATATAGGCAATATACTTGATTTCTTCTAATTCTCTTCTGATATTGTCAATGGAAAGTGGATGCCTAAAATTCTGGTGACCATTGATATAAATTCTGAGATTTTCCATGACAAATGATGGTCGGAATTAAAATGACATTTCTTCTGTTGAATTTGATTCCAGGAATGTCAAGCTCATATTTGTCCCCATATGATAAGATAATGACTTCCAAGATTATAACTTTCCCCTCTGTTCACTTTTCTACAGCAAATTGAATAAGATTATATGATGAATTTAATTATCTTACAAAAACTATCTAGCTGAGGATCTGTTTCAGTCCATACAGCAACATAAGCATATTAGTGCTAGCACATGATGCTTTGCATCCTCCTTGAGTTGCACAGGAAGAGATCTCTCTCACTAGAAATTGTCCATCACTAGATACATTAGCAGAGGTACTATTGGAGAGCCCGTTGTTAATCCTTGGATGCGACTGTAATAGATACTCTCCGTATCCAAAATAAGATTATCGTGTTTTGGAGGCACGGAGATGTGGTGTTTGTGGTCACTTTATTAAGCCTTTTCCACTCGGGTGTCGAGTGATACTTTCACTTCATTTCAAATTAAGATTTCCTTCATTAGCAATGGCGGTGGGGGGAAAGGTGAGGTGGAGAGCTAATCTGAGTCTTCTGATGTGCTCTCTGGATCGCTAACCGCAGTTGATTGCGACATCACCAAATGATCAACACATCTACCAGCAGGATGGTAATGGGATTGCCAACGTAGTAGTTTTTGGCCATTATGCTCTTGAAGGCAAAGATACCAATGTGCACTGCCACCACTAGGAGACTGTACCACTGCAGATGCTTCCATGGAGGTTCCAATCCCACTACTGACCACTAAATTTGCAGCAATACTCAAAAGATGCTGCCCCGAAGTTACAGCTGAGGAAGTGCACTGCGAGGTACTATCCATGTCATATGCCATAGGGATGATAGATTGAGGAACCTCTGCAAAATAATGATTAGAATTAGCAAGTTAAAAATTCTTAAATTAAGGTAAAAATTCCTATCACTAAATCAAATCGACAGAGAGCACTATATTCATTTACAGTGTACATTCGTGTGGATTCAAACATGTAACTTACAAATATATTGCAGTCAAAGTTATAAATACCAGTACGTGTAATAATTTCCTTATTAATGAAAGATATTTATGCCTTTACCAAGCAACTGAAATTCAATAATTAATCAGTTTGAGGTGCTAAAATGAGCAATGAAATTGAACTTGTTGCACAACCTGTAGCTTGAACATTAAGATTACCTCTTACATAGATATGAAAATATGGTAAAGATGAATTGAACAAATTCTTAGGATATAGACACAAACGTAAACCCTAACTTCCACCGGGACAATCGGTGTTGAAAATCCCAAGTAAAAAGATAGGATGAAGGATAGTGAATTATTTGCATGGGATATCAACTGATGCTTGAAATTATGCGGACTGATCTTTAGAACGACCTATAGGATGGGAGTGAGAGTCTCTCGTCAACTTCAATTCATGGCCCTGGGTATTTTTCTGTAAGCCAGGAGCAAACTCCGTCCCACCACAAGGTGACCTCTCTCTCTCGGCATATGGAACAGAAAATAGGGTCTGTTCGTACCACTTTCTCTGTTCATGGCTACATCATAATGTGGATGTAGTGGAAGGCATCCATAAATTAATAATTTTAAGCACTCTATCATACAGCGCTTCAACACAGTACATGTTTCTACTCACAGATTAATTCCAATTACATAATTTCCATTTCATCTTTATCAGGTGCTAGTGTCTGGCACCTTTGGTCTCTGTCTCTATTTTTTGAAGAATACTTGATTTAATCCTGTAGCTAATACATACCATGCCCTATGATTATATAGTTCTTATACTTCTTATAGAAGCAGGAAAAATTCCTAAGATGAAATAGAGTAGAGAGGATCACGCCAGGGAGGTAACAGAATCGATGTTGAAAATTATACGTAAAAGGTAAGGATGTTGGATAGTGAATTATTTGCATGTATTATAAACCGATAATTGACATAATAGTGTCTGATCTTTATAATCACTTGCAGGATAGGAGGTAGAGTCTCTAGCCATCTGCATTTCATGGCCATGGGGACTTCGATGGACCTGGACCAAACTCAATCCCATCAAAAGAAGAGCTCACTCTCATCATTCCGAAAGGGAAGCAGGGTCTATTTCTACCAGTTTCTCTGTTCAAGGCTGTACTATATGCATCATAATGTGCTTGAATTAAGCTTGGGAGGCATCTAGAATGCTAGGGTACTCCTGAAACTTCCTCTTTAGCATCGGTGTTGGCAGAGTTAGTTGTGTGTTAGGTTTGCGATAAGGCGAAGTAGCTTCACTGGCTCGGTTGTGTTTGGACGAAGTCGATGACGTCTGAGGTTAACTCAGGCCCAATTTTCCGAAAGAGTTAAACACATATGTGTTTCGCCGCTTATAACTCGAAGAATAAATTATGGATGAAAAAATGGAAAAAAAGATTTCTTTTATTTAACAAACTCAGATTCGGCAATAAAAAATTGGTAATCGAACCATTTCCTAAGGTGAAATACAGGAGACAGGATTGCGTTAAGGAGGTAGCAGATTTGGTGTGGAATATTCTAGGTAAAAAGATATGAGGATGGAAAGGGAAATTTTTACATGGGATATCAACCGGTATTGATTAAATATGTTCTAATTTTTATAAATACCTTCAGGATATGGGGGAGAGTCTCTAGCCATCTGCATTTCAGGGCCGCGGGGATTTGGATGCAAGCCTGGACCACACTCTATCGTATCCAAAGTACACCCCTCTCTCTGCATTCCTGCAAGGAAGAAGGATCTATTTATACAAGTTTCTCTATCCATGGAAGCATTATAATGTGCCTGAGTTGTACCCTGGAGGAGTCCAGGATGTTGTGGTACATCTGATATTTCCTCCTCAGTGTAGGTGCCTGGTTAATTAATGAAGGTGTTTACTGGCCCCAGAAAACATATTATATAATAAATATTCCATATAAATATTAAATTCATAATAACAGTAAGAGGCGTCGGAAGTGGGGGGAAGGAGGGGCACATGAGCACATGAGAAATAACTATTCTTAATAAATAAAAATTAAATATCACTATCTCCTGCCTGCTTATACCCTTCTGACACATATTTTCCCAAGTTCAGATGCTGTGCTGGCGAAATACTTGTCTCTACCCCCTCTTTTACACAAAAAATATGGCCACTTTCCAGGGTGTCTACCCTTTTCTTAAGCACGGAGCCTTTCCCTCAGGAATTGAGCCATTTTAAATCTCCGCCCCTCCCTGAAAAATATTCCGTCGCCCCTGTAACTGTTAACAAACTTCAAAAACTGTCGTATGTTTGAATGCATAATTAAATATTCGGTGGAGTGATTTATCACAAAAGGAAGTCATTGGCTTTCACAGTGTAGTGAACGTAACATAACGACAGTGATTTATTTACATGGTATATCCACCGATGCATGAAATTATAGTGATTGATCTTTTTAATCACCTGTTGGATGGGGGTGATGGCATCTTGTGAACAGATTCTTATGGCCCTGGGGATATTGTCGTGCTTCAGGGCCGAACCACCTTCCCTCAAAAGAAGTCTCCTCTCTTGACATTTGGACAGGAGAATAGGGTCTATACCTACGATTTTGTCTGTTCATTGCCGCCCCATGCACCTCATAATGTGCCTGAGTTGTGTTTGGCAGGCGTCGAGAAGGTTGAGGCACTACTGCAATTCTATCCTCTGCATGTGTGCCTTGTTGATTGAGAAGGCCTTTTAATGGACCCAGAATAACATGTAACATAAGATCAATTGAAAGTTAACATTAAATTTACAAAAACAATACAATGAACCACCTGAAGCGTCATGTGGTTGAAGGTATCAATAAATTAATAATTCTATTCAGAATTTCATAGAGCATTGCACATAATATGTATGTCAACTCACACATTAATTTCAATTAATTAAAAATTCATCATTATCAGGTGCAAGACCCTGGCAAGCGATATAATAAATATATGGAATATTGCTGGAAGTTTTTCATTTATGAAAAATAAGAGTAAACATCCTCATTTTATTTTCCTATTTTAGGAAAATAATTTTTGGAAGAGCATGTGATTTTATGTCATAGTTAATAAAAAACATTTCCTTTGGGTAATTATTTTTTATACATCTTATGGACGCTGACAGAAAATCCATAGGTGAAAGACTGTAGAGAGGAATGATTCAGGGAGGCAGAAGAGTTGGTGTGAAAATTCTAGGTAAAAAGATTTAATGATAAATAGCAAATTCTTTGAATGAGATATCCACCGATAATTGAAAAAATAGTGTCTGATCTATTTAATCACCTGCAGGAAAAATGGGAGTGTCTCTTGCCATCTGACCGCGGGGATGAAAGACTGGACCGCACTCCGTCCGATCCAAATTACACCTCTCCCTCAGCATTCCATCAAGGACGCAGGATCTATTTAAAAAAGTTTCTCTATCCATGGCATCTCCATAAGGATTATATTGTGCCTGAGATGTACCCTGGAGGGGTCCAGAATATTGAGGTACATCTGATATACCCTCTTCAGTGTAGGCGCCTGGTAAATAAAAGAAGGGGTTTAAAGGCCCTAGATAACATGTTTTATAATAAATATTCCACATAAATATTAATTTCGTAATAACAGTGGAGCGACGTTGGTTTTGAGGGGTAGGAGGTGTTGATGCCTCCCCCCAGATTTTTCCCCAGACCACATGAGAACTGGGTAGTCTTCATTAATAACAATTAAATCTCAATTTTTCTAGCAAGCTTTTTCCCTTCTGACATATATTTTTCCAATTTTCAATTCTGTTATGGAAAAATACTTGTCTCTATTACCTATTATCCACCATAAATACGGCCACTTTCTAAGGCGTCTGGCCCGTTTCTTAATCACGGAGCCCTTCTCTTAGGAGATGGGCCTTTTTAAAGCTGCCTTCCCCCTTTAAAATGTTTCCGTCACCCCTGTAACTGTTAACAATCTTTACAAACTGTCCAATGTTTGAATGTATAATAATATATTCTGTGCAGTGATTTATCACAAATGTTAGTTATTGGCTTTCACAGTGTAGTGAACTTAAGATAAAAGACAATGAGTTATTTGCATTGTATATCCACTGTTTTGTGAAATATATTGATTAATCTTTTTTATCACCTGTAGGATGGGGGTGATGGTATCTTGTCAATATATTGTCATGTCCCTGGGGATATTGGCGTGTTCCAGGGCCTAATCCCCTTTCCTCAAAGGAAGTCTCCTCTCTTGACATTTGGACATGAGAATAGGGTCTATTCCTACGATATTCTCTGTTCATTGCCTCTTCATACCCCTCATAATAGGCCTGAGTTGAGTTTGGCAGGCGTCGATAATGTTGAGGTACTCCTGACGTTCTAGCCTCTGCGTTTGTGCCTTGTTGGTTGAGAAGGCATTTTAATGGTCCGAGATTAACATGTAACATAATATAAATTGTATATTAACATTAAATACACAAAACGAGTACAATTAACTACACCAAGCGTCATGCAGTAGAAGGTATCTATAAATTTATAATTTATTTCTCAATTCCACACATCACTGCAACATAATATATATTTCAACTCACAAATAAATTTCAATTAATTACAAATACATCATTATCAGGTGCAGGCCCCTGAAACCGTAAATGGGAACAAAATGGAATGATACAGAAAATTATTGATTTATTTATGTTAAGATTAAACAATTCTTATAATTTTTGCTTATTTTAAGAAAATCAATATTTAGAATAGTGTGTGATATGCTCTCATGGTTAAGAAAAACCATTTATTTAGGTATATATATTTTATACTTCTTATAGAAGCTGACTGTTTATCCTCAGGTGAAACAGTTATGGACTATTAATTCTTGGAGGCAGAAGAGTTGGTGTGAAAATTCGAGGTAAAAAGATTTAATGATAAATAGCAAATTATCTGAATGGGACATCCAATACATAACTGAAAAAATATTGTCTGATCTTTTTAATCACCTGCAGGAAAAATGGGAGTGTCTCTTGCCATCTGACCGCGGGGATGAAAGACTGGACCGCACTCTGTCCGATCCAAATTACACCACTCCCTCAGCATTCCATCAGGGAAGCAGGATCTAATTAAAAAAGTTTCTCTATCCATGACATCACCATAAGGATTATTTTGTGCCTGAGATGTACCCTGGAGGGGTCCAGAATATTGAAGTACATCTGATATACCCTCTTCAGTGTAGGCGCCTGGTAAATAAAAGAAGGGGTTTAAAGGCCCTAGATAACATGTTTTATAATAAATATTCCTAATAAATATTCCTAATAAATATTCCTAATAAATATTAATTTCATAATAACAGTGAAGCGACGTTGGTAGTGGGGGGTCAGGAGGGGTTAATGCCTCCCCTCAGATCTTTCCCCTGACCACATGAGAACTGGGTAGTCTTCATTAATAAAAATTATATATTAATTTTTTCTAGCCAGCTTTTTCCCTACTGACATATATTTTTCCAATTATCAATTCTGTTCTGGCAAAATACTTGTCTCTATTACTTATTATCCACAATAAATACGGCCACTTTCTAAGGCGTCGGGCCCGTTTCTTAACCACGGAGCCCTTCTCTTAGGAGATGGGCCTTTTTAAAGCTGCCTTCCCCCTTTAAAATGTTTCCGTCACCCCTGTAACTGTTAACAATCTTTACAAACTGTCCAATGTTTGAATGTATAATAATATATTCTGTGCAGTGATTTATCACAAATGTTAGTTATTGGCTTTCACAGTGTAGTGAACTTAAGATAAAAGACAATGAGTTATTTGCATTGTATATCCACTGTTTTGTGAAATATATTGATTAATCTTTTTTATCACCTGTAGGATGGGGGTGATGGTATCTTGTCAATATATTGTCATGTCCCTGGGGATATTGGCGTGTTCCAGGGCCTAATCCCCTTTCCTCAAAAGAAGTCACCTCTGTTGACATTTGGACAGGAATATAGGGTCTATTCCCACGATTTTCTCTGTTGATTTCCTCTTCATACCCCTCATAATAGGCCTGAGTTGAGTTTGGCAGGCGTCGATAAAGTTGAAGTGCTCCTGGCGTTCTATCCTCTGCGTTTGTGCCTTGTTGATTGAGAAGGCATTTTAATGGTCCGAGATTATCATGTAACATATTATAAATTGTATATTAACATTAAATTCAGGAAAAACCAGTACATTGGACTACAGTAAGGGTCATGTAGTAGGAGGTATCTATAAATTTATAATTTTTTTCTCAATTCCACACAGCACTGCAACATAATAGCTATTTGAACTCACACATTAATTTCAATAAATTACAAATTCATTATTATCACGTAAAGACCATGGCAACAGATACGATAAGTATATGGAATATTGCTGGAAGTATTTCATTTATGAATAATAAGAGTAAACATCCTCATATTATTTGCCTATTTTAGGAAAATAATGTTTAGAATAGTATGTGATTTTCTGCCATGGTTAATAAAAAACCTTTCCTTTGGGTTTAATACCCATTTTTTTTATAGAAGCAGACTGACTGATCTCAGGTGAAAGGGTGTAGAGAGGAATGATTAATGGAAGCAGAAGAGTTTGTTCGAAAATTCTCGGTTTAAAGATGCGTTGATTGATAGCATTTTCTTTGAATGAGATATCCACCGATAATTGAAAAAATAGTGTCTGATCTATTTAATCACCGGCAGGAAAAATGGGAGTGTCTCTTGCCATCTGACCGCGGGGATGAAAGACTGGACCGCACTCCGTCCGATCCAAATTACACCTCTCCCTCAGCATTCCATCAAGGACGCAGGATCTATTTAAAAAAGTTTCTCTATCCATGGCATCTCCATAAGGATTATATTGTGCCTGAGATGTACCCTGAAGGGGTCCAGAATATTGAGGTACATCTGATATACCCTCTTCAGTGTAGGCGCCTGGTAAATAAAAGAAGGGGTTTAAAGGCCCTAGATAACATGTTTTATAATAAATATTCCACATAAATATTAATTTCGTAATAACAGTGGAGCGACGTTGGTTTTGAGGGGTAGGAGGTGTTGATGCCTCCCCCCAGATTTTTCCCCAGAGCACATGAGAACTGGGTAGTCTTCATTAATAACAATTAAATATCAATTTTTCTAGCCAGCTTTTTCCCTTCTGACATATATTTTTCCAATTTTTAATTCTGTTATGGAAAAATACTTGTCTCTATTACTTATTATCCACAATAAATATGGCCACTTTCTAAGGCGTCGGGCCCGTTTCTTAACCACGGAGCCCTTCTCTTAGGAGATGGGCCTTTTTAAAGCTGTCTTCCCCCCTTAAAATGTTTCCGTCACCCCTGTAACTGTTAACGAACTTTACAAACTATCCAATGGTTGAGTGCATAATAATATATTCTGGGCAGCGATTTATCACAAAAGGAAGTTATTGGCTTTCACAGTGTAGTGAACTTAAGATAAAAGACAATGAGTTATTTGCATTGTATGTCCACTGTTTTGTGAAATATATTGATTGATCTTTTTTATCACCTGTAGGATGGGGGTGATGGTATCTTGTCAATATATTGTCATGTCCCTGGGGATATTGGCGTGTTCCAGGGCCCAATCTCATTTCCTCAGAAGAAGTCTCCTCTCTTGACATTTGGACATGAGAATAGGGTCTATTCCTACGATATTCTCTGTTCATTGCCTCTTCATACCTCTCATGATAGGCCTGAGTTAAGTTTTGCCGGCGTCGATAATGTTGAGGTACTCCTGACATTATATCCTCTGCGTTTGTTCCTTGTTGATTTAGAAGGCGTTATTATGATCCGAGAATAACATGTAACATAAGATAAATTATATAATTATATGAAATTCACAAAACCAGTACATTGGACTACACCCAGCGTCATGTAGTAGAGGGTATCTATAAATTTATAATTTTTTTCTCAATTCCATACAGCACTGCAACATAATAGCTATTTGAACTCACACATTAATTTCAATTAATTACAAATTCATCATTATCAGGTGCATGCCCCTGGCAACCGATAATGGTACCAAAATGGAATGATACAGAAAATTATAGATTTATTTATGATAAGAGTAAACAATTCTTATAATTTTTGTTTATTTTAAGAAAATCAAGTTTAGAATAATGTGTGATTTGCTGCCATGGTTAAGAAAAACCATTTACTTTGGTATATATATTTTATACCTCTTACTCTTATATATTTTATACCTCTCATACTGTTGATCCTCAGGTTAAATATATAATGGAAAGGATTGATTTAGGGAGGCAGGAGTTGTTGTGTGAAAATTGTAGGTAAAATTATATGATGATGGATAGCAAATTATTTTCATGGATATCCACTGATAATAAAAAAAGAAGATGGCATCTTGTGAACAGATTGTTATAGCCCTCGGGATATTGTCGTGTTTCAGGGCCGAACCACCTTCCCTCAAAAGAAGTCTCCTCTCTTGACATTAGGACAGGAGAATAGGGTCTATACCTACGATTTTGTCTGTTCATTGCCGCCCCATGCACCTCATAATGTGCCTGAGCTGTGTTTGGCAGGCTTCGAGAAGGTTGAGGCACTCCTGAAATTCTATCCTCTGCGTTTGTGCCTTGTTGATTGAGAAGGCCTTTTAATGGTCCCGGAATAACATGTAACATAAGATAATTGGAATGTTTATATTAAATTTACAAAAACAGTACAATGCACCACATGAACCCTTATGTAGTTGAAGGTATCCATAAATTGATAATTTTAAGCACAATTCCTCTCATCACTTCAACACACTACGCATTTCAACTCACAGATTTATTTCAATTATTTTCGAAATTAATCTTTATTAGGTGTTAGTCACTGGCAATTGATATTTTTTAGATATATGGAATGTATGTGATGGTATGAATTAATTCATAATAACAATAAAAAAATCGTTATTATATATGCTTTTTTTACGAAAAAAGTTTTTTTTGGATAAATATGTAATTTTCTGCCGTAATTAATATAAACCGTCTCCTATGATTATATAGTTCTTTACCTACTTATAGGAACCGACGGAAAATTCCTAAGGTGAGACTGAGTACAAAGAATTTATTCAGGGAGGTAGAATAGTTGGTGCTGAAATTCTAGGTAAAAAGATATGATGATGGATAGCAAATTATTTGAATGGAAATCAACCGAAAATTGAAATAATAGTGTCTCATCGTTCTAATCACCTACAGGATATGGGGGAATGTCTCTAATTATCTGCATTTCATGGCCCTGGGGATTTGGCAGTAAGCCTGGACGAAACTCCGTCCCATCCAGAGAGTACCTCTTTCTCAGCATTCCGACTGGGATGCAGGGTCTATTTATAACAGTTTCTTTGTTCATGGTTGCACCATACGCAGTATAATGTGCCTGAGTTTTGCTTGGTAGTGGTTGAATGTTGATGTAGTCCTGATAATTCCCCTTTGAATATCGGTGCCTGGTTAAAGGAGGAGGGCGTTTACAGGCCCCAGGGAACATGTAATTGAGTAATTATTGTATATAAGTATTTAATTCATGATAACAGTTAAGCGGCGTCAGAGGTGGGTGACAGGAGGAGCCTGTCCCCCACACCCAGAATTTTCCCTGGGCCCTTGAGGGATAGTAGTCTTCATTGATAAAAATAATATTTCACTCATTTTCAGCTTGTTTTTTCTCATCTTAACATATACTACCACCTTCATATGCTATTTTAGCGAAAGTCTAGTCTCTACCACCTCCTATCTGCAACTAATGTGGGTTTTTTCTAAGACGTCGCAGAGTGGGCTCAAATCGAATTTCGCTGGTGAAAATCCCTAATTGCTTTTTTTGAGTCAACGTCTTCAAACTTGGCACATATACACACAATTGATTGTTGATTTTTGAATGGCAAGTCATTTTTCGTAGGTATTATCCGTTACTTATATACCAGTGGTGTGCGGTGTCAATTATCCTCGGGTAACGCTCGCACATCAGGGAAGGTATATGCATCCCGCACGTCACTTGCGTAACCTCTATTAAAAACGGGATAACTATTACCGAGAATGTCATTCTATTTAAATTATTGAATTGTAAAGTAAATCTGGATAATTTTTTTGTTTAATCACATACGATGCACATAAATATCACTTTTCAGCACGTTCCTCAAATATATAAAATACGCATACGAAAATGTTTTATCATCGAAAACTTTTTTGTGTAATAACTATTGGCTATCTAACTAGAACCATTCCGAAAGAAAAACATGTCTGCGTTAAATATCTACTGATATATATTCCATGTATAGGAGATGTGCGTATTCGCTGATTTTTAAGAAACGGCTCACCTACCAGCACGTCCTCGGAATGCGATAGATAAAGGACACTGCTCTGGGTTCGAGACCTTATGAGTAATTTGATGTGTCATTCCCATACCTGGCCGTTATAAATACAAAATTCCATGAAGTAAATGAGTCGGTCAAATCCATCGTAATCAATATCTTGAAACATGATAATATGTTTAGAGAACGTTGAATGTTCACAAATTTATATTGGAAAGGTATGTCAAGAATATATACTCTTTAACTTAAGGTAAAATACGGGATGCAGAAAAGCATATACATTTAATGAAGATAAATAATAAGCGGTGTTATGAAATCGAATAAATTGCAGGAAATGCCGTCATAGATTTCCCGCAATGTATTCGATTGCTACTTCAGAGGGGTCAACCACTGATTTGTAAACAAATGCGAGAATATAAATAGGCAAAAGAGCATTCACCAGGCTTGTCCTCCTTACAGTGAAAGCTCCAATGAAAAGACATATCGATATGAATTGAAAATTCTTTCGATATGTATAAGTGAAATTACTTTTTGGGAGGCGACCGACCACAGCGCTCCCTCCCCCTGGATCTGCCCCTGTTCAGGCCGTCCAATTCCACAGACATGACTGCTGCCCCATCGTATGCCGGAGCAACGAGTTTTTCTTTCAGTCTATATAAATTAATTATATACATGGACAAATAGCACATTTGCAGACCCATCGGAACTCACTTCAGTGAACAAAATTAATCGTTGCTGCACTTCCGAGGCGTTATTGAGGAAATATCTTAGTGTTGTGGAAGGCTGGGATTTATGACTGATATCTGAAGTCTCGTATAGAAATAGCGCCACAAAAGTTGCGCTACCCATTTTATCTCTTATCTTATTTTCCAAAATTGTGCTAATAGGTATTATCAAGTCGTTTTAATGCGTTTCGTTCTTCCTCTGAAAAGGGTTGCATTCACGAGATGATGTCGTAAAGGTGGGTTATATTTACGGGTATGATTTAAATCGCAGAGTAAATACCCTTATACTGTGAATCTTCAACCTCACCTCCTCGAAATGAAAGCCATTGAAAGGCAAAAAGGCGCATGGTGTCGATTAATCTCGACATAACCGCTCTGTTCTAGGCCACTGTTTCATTATACCGCTGTAAACTTGCGAGGAAATGGGAATGAAGACGTGCTTCAATGCGGGTATTGCCGAATTGAGCTGACGATCGAATGTGTCCCTATGACCTTTCATGTTTCACCATGGCATTAGATATGATATTGAGTTTCTCATACATAGGAGGCATAGCCAAAAGAATCATTTCACGAGAGTAGAACTCCCAGTCAGCCAACGGGTTTTTACATACTACAGGTAAACGCAAAAATGTCGAAAGTAGGTACTCACGATTACGCTCTTTGTGTTTGCACTTTAAACTTGGTATTTCCAGTATTCCGAAATCGTAATTACTTCACTGTTTTGTATGTTTAATATTAAATTTGTGTTATTATTTTTGAAAACTACGCGAAACTTTCTGACATACTACGTTTCCCTATAAAATCTTCTTTTGAGTAGTTGAAATGAAGTAGTTAGGAAGAGTGTGTTTAAAAAAGCAAAGACAGTTTATTAAAATGAACATATTTGCAGTTATTATACCTCTTACTAGTTATTTATTTACTCGATAAAAAACACACGTCTCCTGCCGACAAAAACCCTCTTTTCCTTATTGCCTATTTAATATGTATCTTTATGAGGACTTCCTTTTTCTTTGCGATTTAACTGAAAAAATTTTTTAAACTCAAATATTAAACAATATGTTCTAACGCAAGCTTAATATGCTATGCCAGAAGTCATCAAAATATCCTATCCATTGATACCTTACTCAATGCTATAGACTTTGTAAGAGTCGAGAAAAATGGATTTTGATGTCAGAAATAATGCGCATGAATATTCATAAGCGCTTAGTGTCGTAGCCTACTGCTCCGTTTTTCCCATAATATGGCACACTAACTGGCGGCGCTAACGTCGCTGTCCTCCTCCACGGTCCGTCTATACCTATACAAGGTATATGTCCTCCTACAAGGTCCGTCCGATGTAGACGGATCTTGTCCTCCTCTACCTCCCGGCCGAGCCGCAGGCATTATCATTGAGTGCGAGAGACACGACCGTGCCCACAGCGAAAACTTGCGGCAATCTGGATGGCGCGACGCACTGCCATGCATTGAATGCGGCGTATAGCGTCAGAATAATCTCTCTTAACGAAAAATAACGAAGAAGACTCTATGTATGTTTGAGTGAAGACGATATGTATATTTTTTAATCGCTGCCTGGGCAAGCGCAGCTTACCTAGCTTACCCCAAATGCACGCCACTGTTAGATACAGAAGCTCAAACACGACGAAATTTCGAAAAAAGTGCCCGCTCTTATTTTGCTTCGAAAATCGAAAAAGGTGAGCAGATATAGGAGTAATTGAAGGATTTTCATGAAATGAAAAACATTTGCAATTGTGGACAGGGTACTTTGCCTATTCTATGCATAAGTTTCAGATATTTTTACTTATATTTTAGTGCTATTACGTCACAAAATGGCGGACCCTTTTTCAGACAAAATTTTGCATAAAGTAGACTATATAATCCTTATTAGGAAAATGGTCTCTGGGGTACTTCATCAGAGCATAACCTGAAGATATTTCTAGTTTCATCCGTAAAAATATTTGAAAAAGTTTTGCGACGCTGAGAATAAACTCGATTTTTCGAGTCGCGATCGATCGCGATCGCGAGTCGCGGCCACATTCCACGCAGCGGGACATGGAAATACCGAGACTCCGTCGGATTGTTCATGTTTTGTGGATATTAAATCCTCAAATTTAATTTTTTCAGTCTATGCATGATGTCACTGATTTCCAAAGATTCTATACTGATGATTTTGCGAGGATATTGGTTCGAGAGAATGGATCAGTGCACTCGTTACTGCGGTAAATTTGTTTTTATTTGGGTAATTTTTGGAATCATGCTGCAAATTATGAACATCTTTGAACTATTGAAAAAGAATGCGGGTTCTCGGGGTACTCTGTATTTTCTCCATAAAATGGAAATATTTGGAATTCCCTTCTTTCCCTTTACCCTCTATTCCTCCACCCCGAACTACATCCTACGCCTTTACTACCCGAGGAGGGTGGTATAAAACGGACACGTTTTATGACAAAGTGCAGTCTTAAAAAAAACATGCCTGCTTGACAAACAACAACTTTTTGTTGCTCCTTGTTTTCTGACTCTTTGATGGTCCAGAAATAGTATTAGTGGATACTCTCCTGCTAATAACTTGGAACTGACATTCTATGAAAGTGAATATTTAATTTTAAGGATTACCAAAAGGGAATCATTTTCACAATATCACTATTTATAACATCTTACAATGAAATTCAAGATTATGCTTAAAATTAGCATAATTTCATGAGTTTTTACAATTGGGAGAGCATCTCGTAAACTGCATGTCATGGCCACGGGGACTTCGTTGTAAGCCTGGACCAAACTCCGTCCCATCCAAAGAAGACCTCTCTCCCAAAATTCCGACAAGGAAGCAGGGTCTATTTCTAGCAGTTTCTCTTTTCATGGCTGCACCATACGCATCATAAAGTGCTTGAGTTAAGCTTGGGAGACGTCTAGAATTTTGAGGTACTCCTTATATTTCCTCTTCATTCTCGGTGCGTGGTTAAGAGAGGAAGGCGTTTACAGGCCCCAGAGAACATGTAATCAAATAAGTATTGCATATAAATATTGAATTTATGATATCTATTAAGCGGCGTCGGAAGTGGAGGGCAGAAGGGGCCGCTGGCACCCAAGCTCTTTTAGCGAATTTCTAGTCTCTACCCGCTCCCATCCGCAAAAATGCGGTCCCTTTTCTAAGACGTCGTGGCCTTCTTAGGTGCCGAGTACATTTCTTAGGAGCCGGGCCTTTTTTAAGTTGCCCTCCCTGAAAATAGTTCCGACGCCTCTGTAACTGTTAACAATCTTTACAAACTGTCCAATGTTTGAATGTATAATTAAAGGGTGTATAATAAAAGGGTGCAAAGACCCTTTAAGTGCCAAATATGGATTGTCAGTGGGAGATAAGAAATATATTGTAAATGTGAATTTATAGTTGTTAATACTTACCTTCATGGACATGCAAGGAAATAAATTAACCATTTTTCATTGAAAAGTAAACGAAATTCTATGGAGCCTCAGCATAATATCCGACAAGAATAATGATGAGTTAAACACTTTGTACATAGAATTTAACATTGTTAACCATGATACCAAAGGAAGCACATGGTGACATTTTGCATTTTAAAATTAAATCTTTCCGCCAAGAGCATTGACTCTAAGTCGGGGGCGGGGAGGGGAAGTCTGTAGCCGCGGAAGGGAATGGTGCGGGCCCTGCCCCGGCAGTCCGCGGTTCGGGTGTAGCACCCTGGGCAGTGGATCGCATTGCGAGGGACGTTATCTCAAAAACGCTTAGAGATAGGTCAAAACAAATGAAAATCTGGTCCCTATGGGCTTTACTTTCGCGTTTTAATAAAAATAGTGCTTTTACAACATATTTAGTTCCGAAGTACTTAGGGCTTTTGGGGCACGGGTTCCCGCTAGTTCAAAGCGACCAAATGTTAGAACGTAAATATAAACTTCATTTAGATCATTTTGAGCGAAGGAAAACATAACTTTTCTAAATTCTGAAAAATAAACGTTAACTTATTGAGCGGTGAATAAATTGTTAGAATACCCAGTAGCAATTGCTGTGCCGCGGCACGGCGACAGAGTGCCGGGAAGACAGCTAGGGGTACCGCGTGAGAGTATTACGGGAAAACGAGAAATGTTTAGCAAAACAAACATCTGAATTGGTTACTCTCACGCCTGAGTGTCGGAGAAAGTATTAGAAGAACTTGATTAAAACTAATATTGTAAAGCACCGATTATCTTCCGTGATGGGGAGGGACGCTCAATTTGGTGAATAGAAAATCCAAGACGGTAGTCCCTATGTTGTAACCTCAGTCATTTGCCACCAGCGTAAAAGGGTTGGAATCACTGGACAAACCTAATGTCCGGGGATAAAATCGACTTTTCACACAATTTCAAATGCTATTCTCAATATGAGATAATATTAAAATAAGTTTCATAACATTTTTTTATGAAATTATACATTTCCTAATAAAAGGTAGTGAGGTAGTTGGGCATGTTCTGGATGAGTTTCACTCCCTCTAACTAGACGGAAACCAAGCTGAAGTAGTGTTAGGCTAGAGTACTTGGTGTTTCAATCGATGAGATTGTCTCATTCAGTCTAAATTACGATTGTAATCCTAGGACAAACACGACGCCTACGCCCTGGGTGGGATTCGAACCCGCGAACTTTAGGCTGCCTGGTCAGTACGTGAGGAACGTGGCTACCACTGCCGGCATCCGGTTGAATACTGACTATTTTGATTGACTGTAGTTAAGGTACAAAAGTTCGCTTGCACTACCCCTGTATGTGCACTGACCGAGAAACTGATGAAAGGGGTGTCCATGTACATACAAGGAATGAATTATGATCACGGATAGCAGCTATAGGTGACACGTTCAACGCACTTAAAATGCATTTAACACTAGGAATATCGGACTTGTCGCCCCTCCTATAACTACCGAATGGACTCATTTTGACTCCTACCATATTATTGTTTATTTTTTGCAGTTTATATCTGCTTTTATTGATACATTGCTTTATTTTATCACTTTTGTTTATTATTGTAATCTTTCAAACGTGGTTTTAACAAAAAATTATGTATTTTTCAATGCCAGATCCGAAAGTATTGCTTTGACATTATTTTTTCTTACATGTTAGTATATTTAATAGCATTATCACAAATGAACTTGATAAAACAAATTTTACAACATTTTCTTATCATATTTGAATATTCAAACGTATTACGCAAGTTATATGGAAAGCAGTAAGATAATTGAACAATGGCGAGAAATAAGAGAATAGATAAGTATATGGAATAAAAAGATTTTGAGTACAATTGGCAAGCCACACATTTCTCTAAGGTGCTTCACAGGTTGTTCATTAACGGTGGTACATTGTCGACACGATGATTTTCGGCAGGTCATACAATTTCCGACTGAATAATTATTTTTGCATTTTCTTTTACCTGGCAAAATTTTGTTTGCGGAATACCGTCATTAGAATCTGCGGCATTGGACACGCCACGTTTTTGCCTAGATCTAACGTAAGGACCAGCCTACTCTGTAACGAGCTTTTTCAAAAACGTCTTGTGTGAAATGTTTTCGGAGGTAGTTTCCCTGTACACTATCCAAGCATTTATGCCTGCTAGGTTGAGAGTATTTTCTAACGACTGGATAGGCCATCGCTACCAGTTTCTTGTGGTATATTTACGCTGCATTTGGTCTCCGTATTTAATTACATTGTAAAACTTCACCGTTTTGGGAGTTCATTTAGCAGAATAAGAAACAAAGTAGACATCGGGATGGATGAATTGTTTGGTTCACCTTGATATACAGCAAGTGTGAAAATCTCAGGGGAGATTGCACCCCTGATGATGACGTGCTAACGTCAAAACCAGTTGAGTTAAAATAAATTGGTGGAATAAGTACAAAGTGAATTATTTCTCCCATCATGCCGTCATTCCACAAAGTAGAGCCTGCAACAGTTGAAGTTTTAGCTAAACGGCAATCAGCTAGACGTGAATTATCTTTTTCAACAAAAGGGAAGCCATTTGCAAGATATTTGCTATCCTTGTCAACAGCTAGCCAATATTTATGGCCTTACTTGTCCGGCTTAGAAGGAATGTACTGAGTGAAAGAGCATCTAGTTTTGCTGGAGAAAAGTTGTTCATCAGCCGTAATGTACGGACCAGGTTTGTAACAAACAATGCAATCATCAATGAATCTATCCCATACTATTGAAAAGAAAGCATACTTGTCAGTTTTTAGTCGCTGGGATCGATAAGACTTCTCATCAAATCTTAGATGATGCCAAATGTTTACAAAACGGTTCCCAGTCAGTCAGGACAAATGAAGGCCGTACTTCACTGGAGTTGTGCAGTCTACTCGAGAGTTCAAAAGGATTCACTAACGCAAATTAAGGGCAGCGCACGGTTGTCCTGTGTGGCGCGCGGCAGCCAGGGCCGAACATGCTTGGACAGTAACTTTATTTATTTCCACTGATTTATTTTCCTGGTACATCAATATATCAATGGAAGGAAAGAAAGTTCCTTTTTAACGTTTGAAAATCAACATCCAAGTAGTTGAGGCTAAAACAATGGAGCATGCTAGACAATATTGCGCTGCAGCGAGACTGATGGGCAACGTGAAGGGAGGGGGTAGGGAAGCAAGGCAGACAAGGCGGCTTCCAAGCACATGAATTTGAAGCCGTTTCATATGGATGACAAATTCACCACTTTATCGCAAGGTAAAATAATATCAGGACATTCACATGGTTTGCAGTTCCAAACACGGACCCGTGAAATTAGAAATGTCTTCAAAATCTCGCAAATAGTTTCCAAAAAGCGTAATAATTATAGATTTAAGCCAACAGTTGCTTTAAATTAATTATGAAAATAATAAAAAATAAAAACATGAACAAATATTACTATTTGCAGAAAAAACTAGCAAAATACAATAGGGAGTCAAAATGACTCTCTTTGGTAGTCAAAGGTAAATTTTGACAAAAGGGTACTATTTATTTTCAAATACTATTTTTATCGCCAAGCCTTCTTTTCTGTCAAAAATTAGTAAAAGTCACGGAATATCAAGCCGGAATTCGGAATATTTTACTCAGGGCAGAGAAATAAATATCACGAGGAGTCAAAATGACTCCATCGGTAGTTCTAGTGTTAAAGTAATTCAAAATCATCCAGAATGAAAAATGAGAAATGAGAACCCCAGAATTGGAAAAATTACAGAACTTTTCTAGTGTACTCACTAATTAGGTGCGCTCTTGTACGTTGAAATCTTCTCCTTCCGCAGAACGCAGGAATGCCGGTCAAAGCTTGGATTTCTCTGCCGAAGCGAACTGCCGAGTGAGCTCCAGAGGGGAGTTTTCACCGAAGCACAAGCTAAAAGGATATGACCGCAAAAACACCGGGGTGAGCTTTTATACACGCTCCAGAAACCAGTTTCGTCACCGTATGTCGCTTCACCAGCTTGGCGATCACCACTCTTTTTTAAAACAATTTTTTCTTGCTTTCCTGTTGCCCTTCATTGTGATGGCAACCAACGACCTACAGGATGTCGTGATCGTATGATAAACAAAAACAGTGAAATGATTCAGAGGTGTGGAAGAGACATCACTTAAAACAAGAATGACACGAAAAACTACTGTTTATTTGGTTCGCATTTATTATGATTCAACAATCTAGCTTGGAAATTGTGATTACATTTTATAAAAGTTGTTTTTTATAGCACAAATTAGACGTAAATTTGGTGACATGCACAAATCCAGGGTCACAGATACACGTGTCAACGTAGAATGGTAAGAACGCAGAATAATGGGAGAAACTGTTTGGTCGCCAGTAAAATTTGTTAAAATATTACTCAATATTTGGTGCACATACATGTAACAAAATTATTACGACTTTAACGAGTATAGGTGTGGGGTTAGTCGGTCTAATTAACCATTAGAGCTGTAATGCTTAGAGAAATAAAATTACTCCTAGAACCACTATTATTAAAACAAGGTGAAGGATATTTACATGGCCTGCTCCCAGAAAATACCCCAATTCATCGTAGTTATAGACTCCCGTCGTGTGCACTGAAAAGCCTACAGAGTTGTCCAGCGAACCTTTCCCCAGCCCTCTAATCAGATGCAAAACAACAGGGGAAAAACTAGAATTCCAAGGATACTTACACTGAAAACGGTGACAAGTCATCATGAACAGTGCTGTCAGAATTTTCTTGGGAATTTAAAAGAGCGAATCTTCCAGAATACGTTTGAGTAACCTCCACTCCAATTCATGCAGACCTTTGTTCTGTCTCATGCTCTTGCTAGTGACTATTTCAACCGGATTTACTGCTTCTATGTCATATTCCTTTGTGGATGGATTTCAATTGAGATCAATCAGTTTTAGTGTATTTTAGGACACTTTTGAAAGATAGCTTCAAAATAGAGGAGGAAATTAAGTGTGGGAAGCTGGAGTAATTACTCGAGGGGCAGGCGATCGACAGCTAACGTTGTTTGCAAAACTTTAGGATAGGAGGATATTTGTTGGAAAAATAAATTAGCATTTTCCAGAGTAGTATTTATTTCAACTACCGGTTTTGATGTCATCAAATCATTCTCAGGGTAAAAATACCTTGAAAATGACTCAAAGACGTTAAAATTACTCTTTAAAATAAAGATTAGTCTGGATTGTGAAAAGTTATTTCATCACTATCTTATGAGTTCAACACAGTTACATTACCATCCGTCCAAGTCATATTTCCGGGGTTTCAACCAGGACTCACGACTTGGGAAGTCGGTACCCTAGCCATCATTTCAACCGAATCCCCGGAGAGGGAGGGGAGAGGGAGTGAGAGACAAAGATTTGGATCGGGAGGGTGAGAATTGTAGCCTAGAGAGGAAGAAAATCTCTGTGAGATGATTAGGAGGAGGAGGGTGTAACAAGTTGAATGAGGGTCTATTACGTAAAAAAGAGCAGATATAGTGGTAATTGGGAAGTATAAAGCCCTCGTCCTACGATGAAATTTTCTTTTTATGTTGTGGGCCCTCTTTTGTAATCGCTCAATCAAGTTTTTTTGGAACGTCCTGTCTCACCAATACATTTGTTTCCACACAATCAGTAGGGAGTTTCGTACCATGAAATTTACACAGGGGTCCTGTCCTTCACTCTTGTGATCAAATGTTTTTTTTGTGAATGTTGCATTAAAATAGACTTAACTGCAGAGTACGTTTCCTATTTATCCGTCGTCCCCTTTATATAATGGAGAAAAGGCTTTCTTCTGGAGCGTTTCGATTTCTCCATTTGGCCCAACCACTGTTACCGATTGGTTGTTAGCGTTTTTTTTTCTCGATTTGTGTAAAATTTCAGGCGTAGCATCGTCGTTTAACACGAAAAAAATATTAGTGAGACAGGACGGTCAGTTTTCCTCCTCGCTATTTAGTCAAAAGGCCATGAAGTGTATTTAACAAGGTCAAAATATGATAATATTTTTGAACCTTAAATTTCATTGAAACTAATTTCATCCAAATGTTTTGTCAAACGTTAATGCTCTTTCCTACGACGCAATGCTTTTGTCCAAAATAGTAGAATCCATTAAAAACGAGAGTACGAAAATGGAAATGGGAGCCAATATTCAATATGAGGAATTCAAATTTATTGGGGAAAAATGTGGCATTGGTCATTTTACCTGTAGGGATCATGCATAAATTGATAGAAGAGGTAAAATGTGAGCATAATTTACTTCTCAGGAAATAAAGTTGACTCAAGATATTTTGTACTAGCAAAAAACCCGTATTTTATAACGTAACATAGGAAATTAGCTGATTTGCCTTGTACATGCCTTGTGGTGCTTCATCTCTTGCTATTTCCGTTACGGTAGCTTGAAAAGTATTATTTTATTATTATTAAAAGATACAAGATAGCACTAGTCCTTGGCTTATTATACGTACGACAGATTTCTGCCATCATCAGGTAGGGCAATAGGGGCACAGAGAGAGTCAGGGTGTGTGGGTTAATTGGTCAGGGTGTATTAGAGGCAAGTCATAGCAAGGACTAGGGAATGGAATGACGATGAGTGACTTTTGAAAATTTGTTCATTCAATAGATTGTTTTCCCCTGCTGCACAATTTGCAATTATTCAAGACTGTCCACTCTTTGACATTTCTTCTCCACGTGGGGGATCTCTGGGTCAAACGAACACTCGTGTTCCTCGTCCAAAAGGTGCTTGGCCACTAGCGAGGTCAAGTCCCCCTCTCTCAACACATGCTATATTCTGCAATACGAGTGGCAAAGCTCCTACCCGTTTGACCGATAAATATTTCCCACAATCACTGCACTTGAGTCCATACACTCCTGACCGGAGGGAGGGACCAAGCTTGTCCTTAAAAGATAAATTGGAGGTATGGGCTGGGGCCTTTCATGAGCCCCCCTGGCATTTAGAATTTATATCCATTGTGCCAACCCACATTTAACCTTCCCACCACTTGCAGACAGGGGACAAGAGCACCACGGTAGAGGTATGGAGGGGGGCCACCCATCCAACCTCCATCTGGGCCCAACGTTGCTCAACTTCGGTGATCTGACGGGAACCGGTGTATTAACGTGGCCAGGCCCTTGCCCAAGCCCAATATTCTCTGTACTGTGGTACAGCAGACCTTCTAATATCACCGGGCTGTAGAAGGAAATTTTTTATTTGTCTTTCGGGAGTGCTTTTTTCCGGCTTATGCGAAAGGTTGCAGAGAAACTGCAATTTGCACTACTTTCTAGGTTCAAATATAAGGTACTGAGAGTGCACACAAGTCTACAAAAATACTGCCATTTGGTGTTTTTTATGTAGAATATTGCTTTTCATTAGCTCATCGTAACCATTAGCCAAAGAAATTCGCTAAATTATCTTTAGTTCCTTAATGAATTCTTAAGGCTGTAGAGGTCTATGATGTAGTTAGTGAAAGGCTGCCAGGTTATGTGACGTTGGGCGAACTGACTCCATAGAGATGACCGCTTCGTTGTAGCACTCTTTTCTACACACTTCGAAACAGTGTTTTCCGTTAGTTATTGGTATTTCCAAGTCTAAAAATTTCAGGTATCCTCTCGTGTCTTTTTCTTACTTAAAATTGATGCATTGCTGTTATTTATTGAAAAGGTATGAAAAACATATAGCTGATGATTACTACATGACCAGATCACGTCATACACATACCTCTATTAATATGTCACATAATTTAAAACCTGATTTCCCGTACTAAACAGTTTATAATACTAATTTTCCATGTAAATCTTGACCAAAAACGGGGAAAGGGGAGAAACTGTAGCCAAATCTTTCGTTTGACGGTAAAAACTGCCATTAAAAAGGCAAGAGTTTGTATTGGTCCAGATTTCTTAAAGGTATTATATTTCCTCTACTCAGGCTAAATAAATAAATTTTGTTCTTTATTTTGCGCATACATTCATTTCTTCTTCGCTTATTAAGCATTATGTATCTTAAGTAATATTTCACGAATTCCAATCCCCTTGGTGATCGCAACACTCCAATCCAAAGATCTCCCATCAAATCTGTCTCCAAAAGGGAACAGCGATGCTCAGTTTTGGCATTCTCTGATTGGTTGGTTTTATACTTCTGGATGAGAATTTTGAGCATGTTTAATCTGTTCAATCCAAAATATTGGTACACACACTTTTGGACCTTATTCTATTACAATTCCGCCTTGTCACACGGTTCACATGAGGTGAATCCAATTTATTATAAAAACAGCTATCCAAATCTGATCGTTGGAATAGCTTTACGTGTCAGTCATTCACGTAATGCAAAATTTGGTGCGTAGACGACCACTGGGGAGGTACGCCGTTCTCCGTGGTGAAAATAACGAGATCGGCGTTGAGGGTAGGGGAGACTAGTCTTTCGTTTTCTTCGTGGAGGACAGAGGGAATCCTTTACGGCCTCATCTTTATTTTCATTTAGTTACCGAGTATGGGGTTCTGAGGCCCTTATTGTTTCTGAAATCTGTCGTCACGCTGGAGGAGCCATCACGTTTCGCGGTTTTATCATGTGACATTCCATCCCCCTTCACTCTACAATCGTTCGAAGACCGATACGCTTGATCTGAAAAATAATTTTGATTTTGTGATTGATAGTGGTTCGTCATGTCACAAGGTAGCTTAGAAACAACTGTTAAGTAATTCAGAGTCCAGTGTAGAGACAACCAGCAGCGCGAGACCCTGTCGAGAAAAATCATTCGTCGAGATTGCGTCCCAGGAATTTTTTTCCGTCCAGTTCGTCCCCCTGCCTGCCGAGAGCTGTTTTCCTTGCCCGTATATTTTTGATGGTCTGGATCATGGGTGGGTAAAGTAAACGAAAACGGAAGCTAAATTATTGTAATTTTATTTAGAATGTACTGATGAAAAGTACTCTTATATATTGGTATTCTATTCGCAAATCGGATTTTGAATTATTGATTCCGTCCAAAAAGCATGTGTATAGCAGAAAACTATTTATAAACAGGATATTAATGAATATTCTCAGAAAATATAATAATAATAATTTCTATAATGATCACAGGTGACCCCAATTACGATCATATAAAAACACCCATGCCCTGTCCCATGCCCTGGACAGTTGACTTTTACCCAGGTAGGACTCGAACCCGCGACCATCGGAATCGAAGGCGAGGACTTAACCCCGCCGCCACCTCAAGTAAGCTCAATCCTCTCACAAAACCACAAAGAAATATTTTGGAGTGATTTCTCATTTTAATAGAAAAATAGTTAATTCTATTTCTTGTAAAAATATTACCTTGCATATGCATTGTTTAAAAAAATATTCTGTGTCATGAAAAAATGTCAGTAATTGTAAGGGACAGATTTTTCTCTTCCGGTTTCATACTTATCCAAACCTTGGTTTGGATGGTTTATTTGTTTCTCTTTGGAAATTATGCATGGTTCATGTACTGGGGTACTTTAATAAACGTTAATGAGACTATTTCGTTATCACTTGAATTTAAAAAGCTTAATCAGCTCTGCAGCTCAAAGCACTTGGATTGTCATAACCGTCCCTACTAGAGTTCTCTGGGGAGAGCACTTAGAGTTCTGTACTTCGTTTGTCGGATGGAGGGTTAAACGGTGAATGCAGTAACGCTTGCAGCTGTTGCATGTCAGTATGTATAGTAAGTACCTTGGCAGTACATTGAAAATGCTCGTCTCTTTCAAATTTCCACTGACTTTCGACAACTTGCTTGGGGCAAATATGACCAACAGCGATCGAAATGAAAATTCACTCCTCGTTTTTCCTAAATCCACGGGATGTATGACCGAAGGTCAACCGTATCTAATTATGCAGCACATGTCTATTACATTTTTACAGTACTGAAATAAAAATTTGATAAAACTAATAAACCCTAGGCAATAAGCAATTCTTTAGGTATTCATGGTAGTATGATTTGTTTTTATAGGAATACTCTGAAATCAAGAATCACTCATGCGAAGCCAGAGTGGGTAAAAAAAAGTCTGGTATTAAAACCCACATATTGCCCTTTCTTCTTATTTAGTATCCTTTATTTTCACTTAAAGATACCTTAAACTAGAAGAATATTTCTTTATTTCGAGAAGTACTAACGTTTTTATAAGGGACTCGAAAAATCAGCATCGTAACAACGATATTTTTATTCGTCACAATTGCAGAGAGGAGGTGGTAATGATCTAGTGCGAATGGGGTCCGAAGAAAGAACGTCGCATTTTCTATGAATTAGAGAAATGTCAATGGAGATGAGCAAGATATACAACAGGTCGTTACGATAATCGTATTTATGTTGCCAGGTTAATATAAGGATCAGGAAAGAAATTACTATCGAATCTCACACTAAAATTTTAATTTGGCTCAATTTAAGCTAATTTTACAATAAGTAATTACCAGGAAATTTTAATAAAATGTAAAGCTGCGTTTTTCATCGAGGATGTTAGAAATATATTTAGAACGCTGCGTATAATGATGGATCCGATCACAAACTAAAGTTAAAGAGATAGATTGGTGGATTAAAATGCCATTTTTCCCGCGTACAATAGGAAAAACTAAGGAAATGGATATATACGAGAAATACTCTTACAGTATTCTGCCGTGAATGAAGTATTTTTTAACATTACTAACCCACATATGTTCAGGAAAAAGAAACTTAACAATAATTATTACATTTCCATCCATAGACTAACCATAGACTAACACGTGACTCCGGAAAGAATATCTAATACGTTTCAATAATTTAGTGGCATTGCAATTACTACTTAGTTGCATGTGACTCGTGCATATACGCTCTCTTTTCACCTCATGCCAAACCATCGTGGAGGGTTGTAAGGTGTTACGGAGATGTATACGACAGTAAAATTACAGCAAATATTTTCATAGCGTTACGCTGATGCAGGAAGTTTCAATTCCTCCGTGTTCTCGCCACGTTTGCTGACTTGCTGAGAGAGCAACTTTCGGACAGTTTTACGTTTAAGTCACTTCCACCGAAAGACGGCTGCTGGAATGGAACTGAAACCGTTGTCAGCTCAAGTCAACAAACGTTTCATAAACCCGATATAATCGATACTTTTTGCATTAGATGAAAGTAAAATTAGTCACTACGAAATTACCTATGCAGTCGCGTTAACATATTACATAGTTTACTTCTAATATTATCAATATTATTTGCGGTAACGGAGTAGAAAACGTAATGTTATTACGACTATTGAAAGACAAATAGTGGACAAACTGATCCGTATACGAATATAACCTTCTCAAAACTTACAAATCTCAAATTCAATTAATATCTATTTAATGCGAACTTTTCAAGGAATTTTATTCTCCGTATGGTCTGGTGTAAGAGGAAGGATTCTTTAAACCTGCTGTAATGGTTAAGGTTAATGTTTGTTCATAAAATGATGATGTTAATCCACATTAAAAAATAATAATTTGTCATCAGTGTAACACCTCCCGGATTTTATTGCTACAGACGTAGCAGATGGTCAAAGTACTGTGGAAAGGGAAGCACATAAATACAATGTATTCGCAGAGCCAATGAAATGCATAACTCAAATGGAATAGAATATTCAGCGTCAACGCCGAATATTTCGTCACTGAAAATTAAGGTTGTAATTAGGAAGAATTGCTAACAGCTATGAGAGTTTCTCCACGTGTCTCAATCTGACATGGCAGAAGAGAATATATTGACTGGCATAACGTTTTGTAAGCCAACGAATCATACCCTGTTTACTGGAGGGACGAAAAAACACTGAGTAGGGAAGAGTCGCACGTGTATGGAACGCAAAATGAGCGGGTAACTTTCCATGACGAAATGTCACCAATTGAGATTCCTTAATGAAAATAATGCCATCAATCTTATTTTTACAGTGGTTGGTCAACTTTAACTGTGCTTAACGTCTTCATTAATGAACGTGAGTTTATATTTTATATGCTCATCACTTTGTGCAATATTGACCCCGGGTTTGGGTGAGTAAATGAAATGAATTTGCATTTCTTATCCTGGCACGAAAATATTGTACAAATCATGGCAAAAACCGTGCCGTTGTAATGCATAACAGTACATTGTCAGAATACTTAATACTATCTACGTTCGAAATTACAACTATCGTCAGGAACACTGCACGTTGTTAGCGGTGAAAACCAGTAGTACACCATTTTGATTAATGTTGAGTCCTAACCAAGGTGTTTCATTCATCAAATACACAAGATTTCCAATAAGTCATGCATAAGAACGTAAGTCCCAATTCTGGAGTTTAACTTTTCCAAAAGCTCAATACCGCATAGTTTTCAAATTGAATCCAAATGTCATTTTTATATCGAGACCTTGCCAGCAACTGCCTGTCATTCACAAGACGAATTTTGTAATATCTACACTTCTGTGAATTCAGAAATAAATAATGTTCAATTTTTTAAGAATTAGAAAATGGATAGCGAAATGTGATTCGAATGACATTGACTGAGAAAGAGAGGGTACTCCACTGATTCAGTAATATGGCAACACATTTATTGCCCACAGTTAAAGAATTACTGCATCGTTTGAACGGAATTATGAAAGGAAATAATGAATTTTTTATGACATATTCTCAAAGAAAAACGGGAAAACCTTACAAATCAATGAAAGAGGCTGTTAGAGCACCACTCCTCCATGAATGTGCCTAAGATATGTTTTTTTCTTTAAAGTAATGTTACCCCGGAAACGTAAAAGAAAATGCAGCATTAATTAGGGCATTGATGTGTGAAATCCACAATTCAGGGTAAGGGAGGCAAATCCTTTCCCTGTGCCTCCAGTAATTTTCCAAAAATGTTACCCATAGTATTTTTCTGGTACCTATCTGCTGGCAGGCGAAATAAAACCTTTTCAAGGTATTTCATCCCATTATTTTATTTTACACAAAAGTGATAAAATGCCTAATTGCGGTTGAATTTTTACTTTACACGTAATACGACTGGAATTTCCAGTTAAATGTGAAATTTTCATGCCCGGAAAGGAGTACATGCCAATTGCGCCCTTCTCAAAAAGCCATTATTACATTAATTTGAAAAAAAATATATATGTATATATCAGATTATGTATATTTCATGGAAATCGATTCTCGCTCACTTCCTCGATTCGATTCATGCTGATTATTTTCTTCGGTGAATATGCGAAAAACATTAACCTTGCATTATGCTCTTTTAAACAGTAACTTAAAATACCTTAAATGAATAACCACTGAATTTAGATAAGATTACCACATTAGATTAGGAACCACATTATGAAAAGAATCGTCGTGAACATGCATCATTCAATGACGGATATCTGCGAGGATTCATTTTTTAATTTATGACCCCGACCATTATTTAGCACTAACTTCAGCACAAACACCGTACCCTCACCGTTTTCCGCGCTCTCAATCTCACTGAATATGCAGTGACGCCATTCCCAGATGAATAGCTATCTGTTTTTTATGACTTCGTTGGGTGGATGTTATCAGAGCGTTTTGATATGTTATCACAGGGTTACCATTCCGCTAATCCTGCTGTTTTATTTCTCCACTGGTGTGATTTGCAATTAAGAGCTGGCGAGCGATTGGTAAGCGGAGTACTTGCAATATTTGAAATGAATCCTACACGTGCCAGGCAAAAGCCACATTCTTTGTTAAGATTTCCTCCAAGTCGCATCTCTCAGTTGGGTGAGCAGTCGGCGTTACTGGCGCACATCGAGCTGTGGTATTTCACGAAAACAGCAATAGTTAGAAGCTACGTGCAGGTGCCCTTGATTCGCCAACATAAGGAACCGACTCATCGTAAAGTCCTCCTTGGTCATCAGGATCCTCAGTAATATCCTCAGGTGAGTACGACTATTTGCATTATTTCATTTCTATCTGTCATCTGGAGTGAAACTGGGTAGGTTTATGGCTTCGTATAGTTGCCGAAAATAGATATCCAAACAAGTGCAACGAGTGATGATAAGATCTCCACAGGGATAGGGAATATCATCAACCTTGAACGAGATAGTCAGATCGGCGGGTAGCACCGCTAATGTTTGTCGCGGCTAGTTCCCAATCCTCAAAGGCACGAAGAGGTCATGCGTTCCAGCAGTTGCATAGAGATACATGTCACCGATTTATTAGCCAGCATACTTGAATTTTTGTCAATGACGAACCTTGGCAACCAAACAACTTTGATCCGTTTGTGTGAATTTATCTGATCCATCTTAACATCTTCGTCCTCGTACTACTGCTCAAAATCTCTTTTCCACGCTAGAAGTTTTTTCCAGGAATGCCTCAAGATCTGAACTCTAGGTCCCAAAGTTCGAGATCCTAAGGTAGCCTGGTGGCACAAATAGCTAGAGGTCGCAAACGGCTTGTGTCGCACCGCTAAGTTAATCGGTAATTAATACGGAATAATGGTCGTTTTAAATTTCAAGATATTCGGGCGACATGTCTGAGGCAAGAATATGGAGAATCAGGATCAGTAGGGTAGTTTCCTATTGTTTTTTCATCCTCTTGATTGAAAGTTTAAAACCTCTGGAGTACGTATTTCAAGCCATTCGTTTTTTTAAATTACGTTAAGTAATTTTTCTCGTTAATTAAAAATTGAGAAACTCAACTGCGCGTAAACGCGAAGGAAAACTATTGCATACCAGTAAATGATCTACATCTACATCTACATCTACACGATACCCTGCAAGCCACCGCTAGGGTGTGTGGCAGGGGGTGAAGGTCACCAAGCATGCACTACTAACATGCAAGCAAGCAACTAAAGGGTCTCATGCAACTAGATTGTTGGTATCTATAGTATTTGAGGGGTTAATACATGCATCATGCACTACAGAATACTCTAAAATATTTCCCCTACCTATCCCTTTCCTATGCTGCCTATTCTGTTCTCTTATAGTACGGGAGAAAAATGCCATTTTGAATCTATCTGTACGACAATCTATCTCTCTAATCTTATTTATCTGGTCGAATCTAGCATAATACGCTGGTGTTATTAATATGTGCCCAACATCTTCAGTAAAGCTATCCGATTGAAATTTCTCTAATAGATTTAATCTGAACTTTAGCATACGCTCTGATAATGATTCCCACCCTAATTCTTTTATTAATTCTGATACACTACTCAATCTATCGTAACACCTTTTGACGAACCTTGCTGCTCTACGCTGCAAACCATCTAGTTCTCGAATCAAACCTAATTCATTAGGATCCCATTCACTGGCTGCATACTCAAGGTGGGGCCTAACTAGTGAAAAGTAGCATCGCTCTTTTGTCTTCTCATCACATTTCCCAAGTACTCTTTTTATAAATCCTAGCTTTCTCTTCGCTCGGCCGCATATTTCCCTTATGTGTCTTCCCCACGATAAATCTTTAGTGATTGTTACACCTAAATATCTTACGGTTTCAACGTTTTCGATCTTCGTGTTATTAATTCTATAGGATCGCTCTATCGAATTATTCCTCCTCCAAAAATTGATAGCTACACACTTTTTAAGGTTGAGTTCTAACTGCCATTTGTCGCACCACTCTTGAATTGCATCTAAATCCTTGCTAAGTGATTTCGTGTCCTCTTCGTTTGATATACCCCTGTACATTACCGCATCGTCTGCAAAAAGTCTAAGCTTACTACTAACTACGGTACCCAAATCGTTTATGTATAAAAGAAATAGAAGCGGACCTACTACGCTACCCTGGGGATCTCCCGATGTGACTTCGATTGTGTCCGACATGATACCATCTATGACAACCCTCTGCTCTCGCCCACTTAAGAATTCTTTTACCCAACATACAACGTCTTTATTTATACCAAAACTCTCTAACTTTAAGATTAATTTGTCATGAGGAACTTTATCGAAAGCCTTTTTAAAATCTAAAAATATCGCATCAACTTCAGTACTGCTTTCGCCGTGGACTAAAATATCGTGTACGAATAAAGTTAATTGTGTCTCGCAAGATCTACCTTTCCGGAACCCATGCTGGCTGTTTATGAGTAATCCCTGTTTATCCAAATGCCCCATGATCGAACTGACTACGATGTGCTCAAATATCTTACAAGAGATTGACGTGAGTGAAATGGGTCTGTAGTTACTAGGTTCTTCCCTATCACCGCTTTTAAATATAGGTGTAATGTTAGCTACTTTCCAATCCTTGGGTACTGTGTGGTTCTTTAGTGTTTTATTGAATATTATTTCTAGATAGGGGGCTATTTCAGAAGCTAATGTTTTATATACTCTGGAAGGAATTTGATCGGGACCTGGTGATTTGTTTTTACTTATGATTTTTAACTGCTGCTCTATTCCGCGACATGAAATGTTTATTTCGGGCATTTGCTCACTGAAAGTGTTCGGCGGTGGTTCCACTGCGTTTTGTGACGATGAGTTGAATACACTTTGGAAGAAGGTGTTTAAGGTATTGGCTTTTTCTACACTGCTAGTGACTCTGATTCCTTTATCATTTTTAAGTGTGTGCACTGTGGACTTATTTCCCTGAAGCTCTCTCACATATGACCAAAACGCTTTAGGATTGCTATCTAAATATTCTCCTAATATCTTGCTCTTGAAATGTGATAACGCTTGCCTACATGATTTCCTTGCTAATGCTCTCGATTTTTTATAGTTTTGAACTAGCTCATTTTTTTCCTCTACCGATAGACCCCGTCTGGTATTTGTCATCTTAGCGTGGCGTACCCTTTGTCGCTTTAGTGATTTCCTAACCTCCGCGTTATACCACCTTGGCTCTGTATGATCACTAATATATTTACTTGGTATGTATTTATGAACAGCGTTACGGGTGACCTCAAGAAATTCTCTCCACGAATCCTCTGTATTTAATCCTTTGCTTTGTTCGCTGAATACATTAAACGCTTCCGTTAATTCCTCTTTCATACCGTCGTAATTTGCCTTGCCAAATAAGTATACCCTCCTCCTTGGTTTATAATGTCTTTCAACGCCTACAATAAATTTCGCATGCACTATTTTATGGTCACTAATTCCTGTGTCTGTAACTGTATTTAGAACTCTCTCGGGTATATTTGTTGCTAATAAGTCTAGAATGTTGTTTCCCCTGGTCGGCTCTGTTACTAGCTGTTGTAAAGAATGTGTCGTAAAGGTGTTCAACAGTGATGCGCAATGTTCCTTATCCTTACCTCCTGTAATGAAACTACACGTATTCCAGTCTATCGAGGGGAGATTGAAATCTCCGCCTACTATTATTCCTCTATCATTCTTCCCAGAAAGTAATGTACGTATCTCTGACTCTAGCTCTATTATAGAATGGGGTCGTTTACCATATTTTTTTAATTGCCGAATCTGATAGAGTTTGTAAAATAAAAGGAACTGTATTTTTCCGTTTTCTGATCCGACAATTATTTCCCGAGTTATAAGCGGCGAAAAACTGATGTTTTTAACCCTTTCGGAAAAGTGGGTGTGGTGCAACCTCTGACGTACATCTACTTTGTCCAATCACAACTGAACCCGCGAAGCTACTTCGCCTTATCGCAAAGGGGGGGACACAGCTGACTCAGCCAATGGGAGCGATTTCGACAGCATCTGTGCGAGCAGACCATCCGAGAACCCCACTCCACTCCCTTCCCCCTCCCCTGAAAGCAGTCAAGGACGGGAGGAAAATGACGTCAATGTTATCACGGCAGCATTTTCGGTGGGCGTCACCTTTTGCTTATTTTAATTTTTGATTTATGAGTGAATGGTTATGGTTAGAAGATTAATTTTTTCACTAAAATTCTTTTTTCGTTTCCATCTAACGATTTCGTGTACAAAATTGCTATTTCGGTTCCGAGTAAACGCCCCCATTGACGTCTGCGTCCGGTGGCCTGTAATATGCACCTACATATATCTTTTTTGCGTTACTACTTTTACTTTTAACGGAACACCACATTTCGCACTTTCTACATTTCGCTCTGAAATAAGTTCTCTTGATGCGTGTGACTTGACACTAGTTCCTCTACCTGCCACTCGGTGGTTCTGCGAACGCTTCCAAGCAGACGGTGCCCTCCGTTCGAGCTCATTAATTATTATCGTATGTATATTTATTCGGTTAATTTATTATGATATAATTTTATTTCTTTTTAAAATTATAATTGCAGTTGATGCATTTTAAAAACAGTTAGTATTCATTTTACTAAGCATACCGTGAAGTTTACCCATCGCCGCTTAAACTTCACGCCATACTTTGCAGTAGCAATGGACTTCACGAGCAGGATGTCTAAGTGGAAGAAATACATAACTATCATTAGTAACTATATAATTAAATTCGTTTTTTTTGTTCGTGTTAGTAAATGGTCCAGGACTCAAGCTTGGATGAGGCAGTGTCGAGTGCTATGAATTCATCAAGATGGGCGATGACAATCGCTATGCTCTGGTGCGGAACCTGGCATCGAGTTTCCCTCAGTCACCAATGCGGCACCAATTGATAAGTTTCCGCGAGATACGCTTTGGAAACTCTCGAGACCTTCAGACGAAATAAGGTGATCGCCAAGAAGCCTCCTAAACAAGTTTTTCTCAATATGAGAACAGGTTTTGGCTCCCAGGTTCGCAGGAATAAATCAATAAACCCAAAACCATGCCTCTTCCGTTTTCAAAATTGGATTGTGGTCTACTGCAGCGGTGCTTTTTGTTGTAAGCGTACAGTCCGAAGTTTCACCCAGCATTCCTCCCAGCCTCTCGGAAACCAGTAACGCGATCACGAGGGATTATATCAAAGGGCTAGAGCGTATTTCTAAGAGTTTCAAAGATAACTTTTTTCAAATATAACTTTGACATATGATTTCATTTCGTCGATATTCGTCAACTATAAAATATGAAAAATGCATTTACGGGGTATCAGTATGATTAAATACTTGGCGGTGAAGAATTTGATTTAGTATTGAAGCTTCTTCACGGAGGATTATGGGTGTATTATTGCTGGTAAAAAAAAATATTCAAGAAATATCTCACGAGGTATCAAAGCCAAAATCATTGAATATCAGGTTCATACATGATCGTTGGTTAGGTTAACGTAGTACGATCAATTTAGATTAAATAATGATTGAAAAGTAATGCTTTAGCGATATTCCGCAGTTGTGACGAAATACTGTTTACGTGAAAGCTCTCTTTACTCAAATAATTTAAAACCAAAAAGGGTTTCTTTAATGACATTCCTAAATACTCATACTTAAATATTTTTTATTAAAGCCATTGTACAAGCAATTGTTCTGGAGGGGTTGTTTGTTTGCCTTCACCATTAATTTGTTGGGACCTACCACTGCTTCCCTTAATTGAATCATTTAGCTTCTCTCTTTATGTATGTTGTACAGAAAGAGGCAAATTGTAAGTGTGTGCCTTCGAAGAGAGAGAAGTGGAATGAAACTACTAGTGGACCAAAAGTGTAAAAATGCCAACTGCTAATCTGAGTTTTATTGTTTTGTTATTGGCGGAGTAGTGAATACGAATGGGTGATCCCAAGCAACGTGTGCCTAATCTTTTTCTCTCTGGTTAATGTTTTATAAAACATTAATGAACCAATCTCATACGCTTGTATTTTAACCGCTCATGACTCGCTCATATTTTATCCCCTTAGGGAACATTATATTTCATAATTTCATATTTCCTTCTCACGGAAAAACGGTACCTTACAGAGGAATTTACCACTCACCCTATTAACTTGGAACAATATGTTTCACACATTTCAGAAAAGCAATATTGATCTGATATATAATTTCTGGTGCTATCTGTGTTGTGATACTGTATTCATAATCGAATACTGGTCCCCTAACACCCCAGCTGCATACATTTGTGGTGGTACTTGGGCTAAGATATGGATTTCAATAGACAGATATGTAATACTGCAATAAATAAAATCTACAAATTTCAGCTCCCATCTTTTTATTTCCATTCTTCAAGTTAGCCAGGAGAATTAGTCCTTCCACCAACGAACCTACACCGAAAATTTACTATTCCATTCGGGAGCCCGAAGCAAGTGAATTATCGTTTAGATGCTCCTACATTCAGTTGCCTCATTTATAATTGAATTACTTCCCCCAGCCTTTATCACCCCGCAAAATCGTAACTCAGAGCAGGACTTATCGAAAAAAATTCAATTAAGAGTGTCATTCACGCGAAAAAAAATTTATTTCCGTGCAGAATTCATTTTTAATGAATATTGGACTAACAAAATAATCTGTAATGTAGTAATAAACGCAATATATGGATTCTTACAATGTTTGGTGAGGCTTCATCTCCTGCCACACACCCGTGCAGAAGCACTATCTGTGGTTTTCAAGTTTGTATCCGCATTTAAAGACGCTCCAGACCGGAAGGAAATGAAGACCGGAAGAAAGGTATAGGAATGGGAATCGTAGGACATGGAAGAAGGGAGGAGAGCAACCCGGTGTCAGCATTAACCTGCTCTTAGCGTTAGGCGCCAAGGGAGTCACGGTAATGTGACTCTACGGATGAAGAAGATGAGTACAGATTTCTCATCTTGTATTTTATTCAACTTTATTAATAAAATTGTTCATATTTCCAACTGTCTTGTTTCTCTCCATTTTCGCCGGTACCCTAAACTCTACCACACATACGAATGGAGTACTGACCTCGATCGCTCACCACGAAACTCAAGGTCCGCTAGCCAATGGAATTATCTTCCACTCTCAGTGTTTGAAACTGGACCCTATGTGTATGAGGCCAGTGTGCTTACCGATACCTCAACCTGAGGGTATTATGAGCATGTATTTTAAACTGTTCCCACCAGCAAGACCTAGGGTGGGAAGTTTCTAGTTATATTAGGAGCTGCACGTGGGTAGAGAGATTAGGGTATTTTCCTTCATCAGTGATAACTTCTTCATCGATTGCGATTCGCTCTTCACCATGGTATTCATGATAGTTGAATAATTTCGATTGCGATATCTCAGTTTGTGGGGAATTTTATTGCTAATTTGAAGTTGATTGGAACAAGCTCAGATATTGTGGGCCAGTGGAAGCCTTGTTGCTCACGTATCAGTTACATATTTTACATTTCGAGGCATAGTGAATATCCATTACCTTAAATTGTATTTCAGAGTCCCTTTGCTCTGGAAAACGTACCTTAACCCATTAACCGCCAAATAAAAAGTAAATGAGTTTTGTTTACAAAATATTTATTTTACTATCATAAACACACTAAATAAAGATAAAAGTGAGAAAAATAAATAAAAAACATATTTTATCCCCCCCAATGGGGGGTGTACTCGTTTGAGTACACCGGCCGGTTACATGTGAAAATTTTCGAAACACGGTTTTTCTACACATAAAGTTTTGAGACACTTTCTACATCGTCAGTGCCTTCTTGCATGACAGATAACGCACTGGAACTATTTCTACAGCTTTTGAGGATAATGCCCAACACTGTCTTGAGGCAAGCCTTGGATCAATGAAGACGATGATCGAGCTTTATGCTGAGTGTTTTGTCGTAAATAGTATCTCGCATGACTACGGCGGGATTGAAGTTGGTCCGCATTATCACAGTGACTCATAACATGCAAACTCCAGGCATTTGCAATAGCCATATCCATCATATAGGTAAACAAGACCCACCACCACTTTTTTCCGTGAATCGCAATTCCATACAATGAAATTGATAGGTCCAACTCGTCTACACCGCCCATGTTTTTACTGTAGTTTTATTGCTGCACGGATCACCATCGCTTTACAGCCCCATGTGGCTCATAGTGTCATAATTTGAAGCCATTGTGCAAACAATATTGTCTTTTCATCTAACTAATAGAATTTCGTTTTGCTTGTCGAACCTCTAATCATATGATGCTCGATTTTGTTTCTTCATTTCTTGCACGATATCCTAATGTCTTGAGCTCTACTAAAAGATTGTAACTAGTAAAAAACTTTGTGATTTTTCGGAAATATCTCTAGTTTATGAAGCAATGTTTTGACTGCTCTTGATCCTAAGGGGTCATTTGAAGCTTTATCTGTCTTTCCACAATAAAAATCAAAAGCGTAACAGTATCCAGAAGAACCTCCTGCCACTCAGTTTTTGTATCCGAACCGTACAGGTTTTCCTCGGATAAACTGCTTGACAGGACGGTGTCCATAATACTTGACCATTGATTCATCAATCGAAATATTTTCTTGTATCACACCCACCTGCAGAAATTTTCGCATTAGAATATTGGCTAATAGTCAAACTTTGAACATTTTGTCCCTGGAACTGCTTGCCTCGTCATTGCTCGCGATATGGAGATTCTTTTTTATGTCCTGGAATCTTTTTCTTGGCATAAACTTCCATACAGTTTCAACACCTGCATATTCATCCAATGACCAATGCAAATCTTCTCTAGGCAATTTATGGTATCCGGAAAATATCAACATACCTATAAGCTTTTTCAAGTCTAGAGAATCTAGCTGAAAAGCGTGTTATTGTTTTGATTTACAAAATTGTAAATAGTTAACTATCAGGCTAATGACTTCTTCATCAAATATTTTTTCGAATATTTGAACTGGTTGAGCTCTTTGAGTTAGTCTTTTACCAAACCATATCTATCTAACTCTACCGTTGTTTTTTGAGACATAGAAGAATATGCTGGAGAACACTTATGCCAAGCTGCATTTTGTTGCTGTTGACGAACTCGCTTTGCAGCCAACGGTTCGTCATCACTGCTATCATTTGCGTAACTTGGAACAGTATCTTCGTTATTCCTGAATACGTCAACAAAACCAGGTACATCCTGCGGCAAAGCAGTAGTAACCATATCTTCGTCGGCGCCCTCTTTTTCATTTGTCACCACGCTTGGTTCTGGTGGTATGATTACTAACTCATAATCAGTGGCGCTCTCACTATCATTCAAGATAGAAAATATAGCATCCTCTTAGCCTTTGAAGGCGTTAGAAACGTTGAACCGTTTTGAAGTCATTATTGGAAACCTAAAAAATAGAACGGACTATTCTTATACAAATATGGCCGCTGTACTCAACTGAGTACATCACTGTTTCAATGTGAATTACTTGGTAGATGTAAAATATAAAAAGCTCTATTATTAATTATTTTATATGTAACTATATTTCCTATAACGTAACATACAAAAAGTTTGATTTGAACGTGTTTACATGGTTAAAATTATTGGAATGATGTGCTTACCTGTCTAAATGTTTTCACTGTCGAGCTAGAATCGACGTGTTGATAATAATTTCCAATGTACCCACATAAACTGTTATTATTTTATTACACTTAGGCTTCCTTACAAAATTAGTGGTAAATAACAACTACAGCAACTAAAGCCTAATGGTTACCCTCAATTGTTTTGCCGTACTCACTTGAGTACAGCAGCGCCAAATGGGTTAATATGAAACTTCTTAAATCTTGGAAAGTCACTAAATGTGATATTAATAGTCGTTTTCTAAGCTCCTACGCCCCCTTCTCGTAGTTTTTTCACGGTTTTACTTCTGTTAGGCGAATCATGATGTGTACTTGCCTACAGTTGTGGAAAAATACTTGACATCATTTTTAAATTGAAATCAAATACGTACTCCAATGGTTATAAAATTTTTAATCTAGAAAATAAAGAAAAGGAAACTGCCCAATTGCCCTCGTATGAGTAAAACAGCTGGTATGATTATTAGCTGGAGGATAATAGAGTTGACGTTCAAATAACAATGAGACTTCGAGTTTTCAAGAAATCGAGCTAAGAGTTTTATTATGAGCATATTATAACTAACGGGTCAGACTAAACCTAAAACTGCCCTAGACACTTTAGAAATTATAAGGACACAACAGTTATCGTTTGAGTACTAAGTGCCAAACTGCATATCGCCACCCAGTTCCGAGCATGCGGCGGGGAGAAATATGGGTTTGAGGTCGCTCTTTTGAATATTCAAAGTTTGCAAATTAGTAGCAAACATTTTCACCACATTTATCCTCTCATATGAATAATCGCATTTTTACACAGAGATAATAAACCATTTACCTTCAAACTGATTCTAACTTAGATTCCTCGATTGCGATGCGATATAATCAAAGCCCTTTCAACACCTAAAGCCTAAGTCTACCCCTACAACTTTTACACAATCCAACTCTACTACGAAACTCCCTACTTTTTCTTTTTACAGTATCCCACTAGCGTGATGGCGGAATTATAAGGCCACCAGCATCCGACTACGTATTGCTGGTATTCAGCTGACTATTGCTATATATCAGTGGAAATGGAATCATTTAAAATTTGCCATACCAATTGCGAATGGAACACGAGAAAAATCAGTTTTCACGAGAAGATGTAAATACGCCGATCGGAAAAGCTAGAATGAAGTAGGAAATGCAATTATATAAAGATAGAAATATAAATTAAAGAAATCCATTGAGGAGTTAAGACACTACAACAAAACCTACACTAACCGGAAGAAGACTATGATCAATCAAATAATCACAGGAAGCCACCGACACTACTCGGACCAAATCCATCCCTCCCCTGGTCATAGCTTTAAACGAGAGGCCGCAATCACTCATCGGAGAAGAATTTTCTGCGTGGGCAGAATTCTGCGCTCGCATATTCGCTGGGCGACAAGGGAGCGAGGGAGAGGCGTCGGGGTGATTGGGCAGTGATGGACTGTGGAGCGCCGAGATAACGCGGCGTGTGAAAGACTGGGGCCCTTGGCCTGGGTGGGAGGCTACGGAAGGGGAAGGGGCCGGAGATAAGGCGCCTCGGAGCCGTCACTTGCACACGGGGAGACGTCCGAAGATTCCCCCCTGCTGATGGCGTGTTTTTGTGGGGTGGGTGTTAGGATTGGAGGAGGGGCGACGAACACTCGGATCTCCTCCGCTGTCGGCCCTTTCATGAGGGGAGAAGCTTTGTCCTAGGGAAAGTTGTAGGCCCCTTACCCGGCGCGCGGCGCTGCTCACCAAGCTGCCGACTTCCGCCGTCTGTTCAACCAGGACCCAGACCATCTTCTCGCGCCCTCTTCCCGCGGCCCTGCTGACAATCTCCACACTTGAAGTAGCTTCCGACCGGGAAGAATGTGTAGTTCAAGGTCGGGGATGGAAACGAAAGGGGGAAGGGTGGGGCGTTGGCCTTGGCCTGCTATTGACGAGGCTACAACAGGACCACAGCTGTAAGTTCATAGCTTACCGAGGAAATAAATACACCTGCTACTGCTGAGAATCTAGCCAGGGCTCTAGGCTCAGAGGAGAGTACTCTAGGCACTACGCCTTAATGACCTCCCTCGTTCCCCACCCCCCAGTCTAGCTGTGCTTACCCCTTCCCTCGGTCCCCATGTGCAGCGGGCCAGCCACTGCTGTGTTCCAAATCCATACATAATGGATACGCACCATACAGAAATATTTTGCGTCAGTCAGGATAAGTGGGCAATTGGGAAGGGGTTGGAGTTTTTTGGGATCAGACTAAAGATGGGACGATACCAGGCGTTGGCATTGATTTGCTCTATAAGGTAGCCGAGTAGTCTGCAGTTTAACGTCCCATTCGACGGACGAATTTTTGAAATCGAAGTGCCCTTCTCTTGGCTGTTAAGTAGGGAAAACTATTCGGCTGAAAAATCTCAAATACTGCCGAAATTGGAACCCAGGACCTTCAGGTGGGGAGATGGCACAGTAGCCACCGTACGAACCTGATCTTCATGCATAATTTTTCCCTACAGATTTGCTAGGGTTGATAAGCATAATTTCTGATAAATAAACTGATAGAATCATGCTGTTTTCATGAATTCCCTAATGTTATGAAGGAAGAAAAACTTGATAATTTGAAATTGATCAAGTTGACGTTGAAAATGATGGTGATTTGTTGACACCTTCACCGGTGGTAAAAATACATTGTGTACACTATACCATTTCAAGTTTTCCTTTGTTTATCATATTCTGATAATTACTCCTCTCGAGCAGTACTTCGCTGCTACAGGACGAAGGACTTTTAACTGTTGTAAATAATAATAGCCTGGTTTCACTCAAATTTTAAAGCTGAAGCAAATACTAAATATATGCAATAAATTGGAAACAAATAAACTCACCAATGAATTAACAAATATCTCCAAGTATATCTCTTCATTCATTCATGAATATCGATAAGAGATAATATGTAGAGCATCTAATAAATATTCATAGTATTATTAATCCTCGGACTACCAAGCTCTAAAAAAAATCCATCTCTACAAAGTGTAACAAATTACGGAACAGACCAATTTTAACATGGTTATTTGATGATTACCATCTTGTATTTTAAATTTAGTAATCAATTGTTGGTACATGTCACGAAGAATATTGTTAACTAAAGTACCATAAAAACGCAACATTTATTTAACAGCCATTTTTCAGTGCAATTAAGGATAGTTTTTAATATCTATAAATAATTTAATTACTCATATTATAGAAGAAACTGTTTCCGGGGTAACTTGGTGGAATTTTTTCATAATGGAGAAGAAAAAAAAATAACGATGCAATACCACAAAACTTTTTTATTTTGACACGACCATGGTTTCGCTGCGGCGCAGTATCATCAGGTGGGTATACAAACACTGCATCAGCCTTAAGTTAGTTAAGCACTAACTTATATCACCACCCACACCCGACCTGTCAATCCTCGGTCACTTTCCCTTTCCCACCCTCTCTGCAACTTCATTTCTCCCTCACCCCGACTTCCACCAGACCTGACCTCCGCCACCCCTGAAAACACCCTAATGCATCATCACGCTCACCCGACCGGCCAATCCGTGGTGGTCACTTCCTCTCTCCCCCCCCCCCCCCCCCACTCCGACCCCGTTCCTCCCCCCACCACCGACTTTCACCATACATAAGGCTGATGCAGTGTTTGTGTACCCACCTGATGATGCTGCACCGCAGCGAAACCATGGTCGTGTCAAAATAAAAAAGTTTTGTGGAATTGCATCGTTATTTCTTCTCTTCTCTACTCGTATTATGTTTTCGACTAAATTTTTTTACTGTGATGAATTAAGTAGAATGGCTTTCACTTATTGCCTATCCTTACTGTTGTATCCTATTCACACTTACAGGCATCACATATTTATCCTGCCTCCAATTTCGAAGACTGGTCCCTAGGACTATGCGATATGCTCTCTTGAATATTTCACGGCGATCTTAACGTGATATCGCAAGAGTCGCCAATATATTGAATTTCCGATCTAAATTGGTAATATTGTAGACTAAGGCCTTAACATCGCGTGAAACGGTATACCGATTGACATCGTGATATCGGTTGACATCGAGTATACTTATACTCGATAGTCAATACGTATCGGTAAATATCGTTTATTGGTTGATATCAGGATAGCGAGTGATTTCGCATAATGTTACACTACAGGTGGTATCGCGCACTTTCAGACACGTTATTGCGCATGGCATAATGCATCGTATGTAATTCATATGCTATGACTACCATCGCTTGATACGAGATGAAAATCAACTGGGTTGCCCGTCAATGTATGCAATACTGTTCACAACGCCGGGAAAAGCTCAATAGACCTTACTCTCTGCTCCTGCTAGCAACGTAATTCTCAATGTCTTTTTTATCTCCTTTTCTTCCTTCTTATTGCCTTTAATGTGTCATAATTTTCTGAAAGACTTTAGTTTTAGCTTTGTCTTATGTCTTGAAAGCATCCTAGTCCATCTCTACTCCATGAACTTCGTAACCACACTCCTTACCCCATTACCTTAATTACCCTTTCTCTAAGGCTTTCTCTTCTTCCTAATCCGCCATATACTCCTCTCCTTTCGAGGCAAAGGCCCAGCGCTGGCGGCATTGCCACTCAACCCTCATCCAATATGATCATTCTGAGTTCGTTTAACCCCATTCTCACCAATTTTCCTTCGGTTACCTGCTCAGAGAAAAATCCTGCGATAAATTTAATCCGTTCTACTTTCTTCTAGCGATCCTGTCTACTATGTTTCACTTAAGAGATTTCCCCGCGCTTCTCAGAAAGTTACCTAAAACTATACGCTATTTCAATCTCACACTCATGAGATATTCTAACCTACTGAAGCATAACCTTGAAGCCATCTAATTTTGAAGAATTAATAGCAAATGTCAAATTTTAATGCGTTTTAAACAATTTCCGTTTTGAATAGGCTAAAGATGTTTTTGGTTGAAACTTTCGCGGGTCATTATAGACTTATATATTTGTCGTTTGAGTGTACCCCACCAGGTGTGGTATCTGACGTTTCGTGGCCGTTGCTGGTCACTTTATCAAAGGATATGAGGTATCTGTCCAGTTGGTGGAGTTTATACTGTGGTTTCATGGAGGGAAAAGGATGGGAAGGGGAGGAGTGGTAGAAGTGGTCATAGCATTTTAATTAAGGTTCTAAGCAGGGTCCCACGTGTGGCTGATTCGGAGGCCACAGTCCCTTTTGTAATTCTGCTTGCATTTTCTTATTTCCAAAGCTTCGCGGATAAGCCGGGGCTTGAAGTTTTTCACTTTCGCGATTAACTTTGTTTGTTTGAGGTCAATTGTGAGTCCCGAGGCTGCATGTTCCGCTACTGATAATTTTAAGGGTTGCCCCAGTCGAATAGTTCTGGTGTTCTTCTAAGCGGGTTTTAACGGGGCGTCCGGTTTCGCCGATATATTTCTTCTCACAAGTTTGGCATGGTATCTCATACACTCCTTCCACTTGAAATGGTGTTGCGTCCTTCACACTCCTCAGCCAGTTTCTAATTTTTAAATGTGACTTGAAGAAGAATACAATGTGCAATGGACATCAACATCTTTTAATAAGTTTTAAAATACGACTATTTTTGCTAATAAGCGTACAAAATAAGTTTAATCAGTTATGGGTGACATCAATTCACCTTCTTAAAGAAAACTGAAGCATTTTAATAAGTACAGGTAATGCATTTAATTTAATGTTGTCATTTTTTTAAGATTTGTATAATTTTTTGCTAGGTATATTGCAAAATATTCTCTTTGTTACGACATTACCGTCCTAGAGAGACATATAACGGCCTAGTTCATACAAAATGTTTTGTTTCTTGGGTATCACTTTCAAACTTGCCCGTGCATCATTCATGATTAGAATATTCTCCCACGCCGTGAAGCATTAGACATTGGTCCGGGGGCGTAGGCACTATTTTAGCTAGTGGAGGGGGGGAGGGGCTTGAAAAGAGCGCGGCTCCTCAGAAAAGGGCCCGGATTTTTTCTCTGCCTCAGAAAAAGGCTCCTCAGAAAAGGGCCCGGATTTTTTTTCGGATAGGAGGGGATAGAGACTAGAATTTCGATAAATGAGTGTATGAAGGTTTGAGAATATGCGTTAGAAGTGAAAATACTAGCTGAAAATAAGTAAAATTTTATATTTATAAATGAAGACTACTCATTTCTCAAGGGCCCGGAACAAATTCCGAAGCCGCTGCTTTTGATGGACGGATATCCCGGCTCGTTACACATTTCTAATACTCAACATTATAAACCAAGCACCGGACGTGTATACAGTATCCGTTTCGAATCATTATCCTAATATTGACTTCAAATATTGAATTTAAAAAAATTAAATGAAGAAAAGGGATGTAGGGTATACAATGCGATTAAGGGTCGCAATTCGGAGTACTTGTCTCGAGTTTATTACTATATTGCTTGGACAATCTTGGGTGACCCATTTGTTGCCAAACCTACGAGTGTTTTTAATTTTCAAAAGGGGTTTCTAGCTAATTATTAAGATACTGCACGCTCTCAGTTAAGTTTCAACAGGCACCTATTTCACCTACTATTCAAAAATGAAAATCAATGACACGTAGGCCACGCTAACTTCAAACAGATAGTTTCAGGCATGTTTTCATGGACATTTTAATTCATATTGAACGTAAAAATACTTGGTTATTCCACACAAATGTATTGTTGAATACGACCAGGGTTTAGACGTGGAACGTCATCATCAGGTGAGTAAAGTATATACATCTAGAATTATGTATACAATCCATTGTTTGGTGGGTTGTCGTGAGGAAAAAATGGAAAAGAATATTGGGTTGGGAATAAGCCCTTGAGGAAGGACGTAAGGTAGGGAGGGGAAGGATATAGTGAGGATGATACCCCATACGTGAGCATATATTTGAAAAATATGGCAAGGTCAAGAATTGGGGAGTGGGAGGCGTACAAAAATTCATTTAAAATGTCATCACCATAACGGACACTTTTCAAATCTCTAGTAATTCTAAGGAATAAATTCTTGTGCCTTTCTTTTCAAAATGCAAAATGTTCGGAAAAAAATCACTCTTATATCCATTTCTATCAAAGTTTTTGTGAAAATAGAAGCCAAATTTTTGTTCTTATTACCGGCTTGACGTTTTCTCATTCGCTCTTGAAATAGTCTTCCCGTCTGTACAATATTCACAGCTTTACATTCACATTGTAATTAATACACCACTTTTTCTAATTTGGGCAGTCTTTTGTCTGCGAGATTAGGTTCCTGAGGCTGGTTTAGTTGTAAAAGGCAACTTTGATTATTTTCTTTCGCAATATGTTTACAAATTATGTGAGCTATATCTCCTAGGTAAAGCATTCGTCGCCATTTGGCTGTAGTATCCTGAGTGGGCTGGTCAATGTAAATTAGTTTGACAGACTACTTTGAAATTTTATTTTAAAGCAGTTTTTCGATCAACTGGGATTGGTAACTACTGATACTTCGTTTATTTTCTGCAGTTCTTTTTAAATGTCATGCACAGAAATTGGGATGCTTACCAAACGTTGAACAATGGAGTGAAAGGTGCCAAAATTTGCCTAAACAATGCCTATAATTTAAATTAATGACTTAACCTGTGAAAAAGTGTTTTATAAATGTGGAAAATTCAAGTTTATTACTATAAATAATATTGACCTTTTATTATATTTAAATCCAGAAAGTTCAGGAAACTATTTTTTTCTTTTTCGTGCGTGAACTTAATGTGGCCATTTAAAGAATTTATATGGGTTAGAAACAAATCCAGTTGCCTCATTGAACGTAACTAAGCACAATATATGCCATCCTCATTACTGTACCAACAAAAAACATTTTTGAATAAGGGATGCCGATGAGAAAAGGGCTTTTTCACAAAGTCCATATAAATTCTACTAACAGAGGAGGAAGAGGAAAAGCCCATGCCAAAATTTTATTTTCTGGGTCACTGGGGTGATTGTCTAAATAGGTTTGTACAAAATATTTATTTAACATTGAAAATAAATTTTGGAAAAGACAAGGCTTTCGCTCTGAACAGAGTTTGCTGATGATATTACGCTGATGGTACACACTTCTTCACGAGGAAGACTTCCGCTAAATCCAGTGTTTCTAACGTAAATGTACCATCTACATCAGTGTTTGAACAACAAACATCAAAAGTACCATGAAACGCTTCATGTAGCGTTATCATATAGTACCCAGAAATAGAGGTGAATGATGTACTTTACCCGTGATATAGGTTTATCGTCTAAATATGTATTAATAATAGTCATGTAGCGAACAATGTGTTTCCAATTAATTACCTTGATCGGGTAGCAGGGTGGTAAATGAGTTTTTAAATCAGCAAGGAGGGTGCGGGTTCGTTTTCCTCTCCACAAATGGGTATCCTATTAGTATAAGGGTTCATCACATACAAATGGTATGAATTAACATTTGCACTCAGAACATTCGAGGTGGTACTCTTCTAGCGCTACTGCATTTTTGTCTGGCTAAGAGGTGGGAATTTCTTCCTGAAGGCAGGCAACACCAACGGCTTTTATGTAATGTGGGTTGCATTACGACACCACAAGGCTGACATATTCTGTTGTGATTATGCAGTGCCTCATTGATCGTTTCATTTTTGAACTCTAATATTTTACATTTTTGTTTCTTCCATGTTGATTAAATTTGACATTAACTTTGAAAAAGGTTGCATGTTTTGCTGACTTCAAACAACATTTTGAATATTAGACCTTTTGACCCCAGAATGGGGAATCAAACCCTAATCCAAATTTTGTCTAAAGACGTTACAATTTAAAAAATCAAGACACCAAAAACTGTAAAATTTGGTTTTTTGAGCACGAGTAACATTAAATGAAGCGCTTTTTTTAGAAAAAAACAACCGTGACCCCAGAAAGGGCACAGTCATGGTCACTGGGGTGATTAAAAGCGAATTGGGGAAACAAACGTGCTAGATGATAGGTTTCTACGATTCGTAAAGTCAATGGTAAGGTCCCTAGATTTCAATTGTCATTTTTTGACCTTCAAGGGTTGCTTGTGGGTCAAAAACCATGAGGTTTAGGCAAGGGAATCTGGGAAAAAGTGTCGTATCATGTTCTTTAATGGATTCTTAAATTATGGAAATATCCCAAGATTCTTCCTGGAATTAACTAATCTCCAATATTTACGTGTGGTCAAAGGTTATGAAGTTTACGCAAGCAAATGTTGACAAAAAAACGTGTCGTATGATAGGTTCAATTGATTGGCAAGGTGATGCACTAAGATTCAAAGTCCCTGGCATTCTCTGACCTCCAAGGGTTACGAATTGGCCAAAGTTCATAACGTTTAAGCAAGTAAATTGGGGCAACAAACGTGTCGTATCATAGGTTGAAATAGTTGATCAAGTTGATTGTAAAGTTTCTAAGTCTATGTTATCATCTATTGACCCCCAAGGGTTATGCAGGGGTCGATGGTCTCGAGGTCAAAGCAAACAAATTGGAAAAAACAGTTTTATCATAATTTTCGATGGTTTCAATGTCACTGGTAATGTTTTAAGATCTCTCCTTTCATTATCTGACATCCAACAACTACGCAGGAGTCAAAGCCAAAGTAAGCAATCAAAGTAAGGAAATCGGGACAAAAGGATACCAATTGTTAGCCTTTTCCCGGGTTTCACAGATTACGCTGGAGTCATGTTTATCAACCTCACCCTTCACCTCCATTTCTCTGAGACTTTTGTTCAGAGTTATTATCCATTTAAAATATCTTGGTGACTGAGAGGTCGTCTCCAATTTGTGTGGCTTGGCGCCACACAGAAGAGCTCGGAGTTCTTCGAAAGTTCCCGCTAATTGGGGGTGGGTACTGTCTTCAAAAAGGGCACCTCGAACTCGACATTTCCGTGTTTAATATCACTAAATTCTGAAGCCGAAAAATCTGGGAGACCCACAGTAAGTGACTGCCTATGATGACGTTTCAACCATCGTCAAAATGTGTTCTGGTCGGCCCCGCCTATCTCTGAGAGCATTTGTATTTCCAAGATCCTAAGCCAGGCCTAATACCTTCATTCCGCGGCCTGCTACCTACTAGTTAGAACGTTAGGTGGCGGGAGTAAAGTTAAAATAGGCGATAGATACCTGGCCTCTTCGCTCACCCCTATAAGTATAAAGCCTGCCTCTCAGCACTAAAAACATTAAATATGGAGTACAGACACGGTTGTGAGATTCAGTGGGAGAGCATAATTCCTTAGATCATGGCCAAAACAATCGAAATTCTCATATTGAATGGAAAGTTAGTCTCCGTAAAGATTCGAAAAATATTTTGAAACACAGTGAGTGCCTCCAATACACGCAAGATACATGCGTAATATTTGGATGCATGAGAATACCAGGAGAGTTCTGGAGAAAGTACTGTTGATTTGACAACAATTTAAACCTATGATAAAACTCATTGCCCCGCAGTCTACAATCAACTTCTATGTTATAAGTATAAAAAGTCATTTGCTTCTGCAAGCATGAATATTTTTAATTTATACTTAGAAGGATTTTTGGAGTAAACTGTATGAAAAGCAACGTGCTCTGAAAGGCTCCAGTTTTTGGTCCAATGTTAGAAATTCACCTGGTCTAATCAATGCAAGAAAATTAAATGTTTGCAGTTTCATATAACATTTTCAAGTACAGATCTTACGGGCGCTAACTTGTCCAACTATCTTCTTTTGTGCATCGTGTTTTAGCCGTCAAATCTAATACATGACGATAAAAAAGAATCTTTATGCGACATAGCAGTACTAAATATTTCTAGGCCTGTTCCATCAGCCGTCCATAAACCATGGAAGTCAGTGTGATGAGGTTATATTTATTCCATTTAGATATAAATTACCTATTAAGGCTTTTCACTCAATTTCGTGACATTTATTTTCCTAGAAAATGTCAGAATAGAATGTTTCTGCTGAATTTTCTGATTAGTGTAGTACACTATCATTTCAATAAATTTTGAGTCACTGATTTTTCAATAGGCTGAAAACATTTCTCTCACACCCTGACCCCTCATCTTTGCGCTGGAGAACGTTTTTACTGAGTTACATGTGACCGTTCTGCTAAAGTTATTATTGAAAGGTTTCTTGTTCCATAAAGTGCCCTTATCTCTCCCAACGTAAAAATTACCAACATCGTCGTCAGAATGATCAGGCTGTTCCGATAACGCCTGCAGTTCAGATTCTGAGCTGTGCTATGTTTTAAAATGTTGTTCATAAGAAAAATACTCCTCCTATTATTCAGACAGCAACCCGCATAACCGGAATTCCTATCGACCAATGAGAATGCACCGGGGTCGTACAAGGGAGTTACATAAGTCATTATCATCATCATCGGTCAACATTCCAAGGCTTGGTTTAACACAGCCGTCAACTCGATTTTTTTATCGGCCAACCTCTTCATATTGAGCTCCTCTCTTATACATCCTTCACAACTTGCTCCATGTACCTCATACGAGGCCTGTCTTTTCCCTTTTTCCCGTTCACGTTTCCCTCCAGGATTGTCTTAATCACGCTATAGTGTCTTAAGATGTGCTCTATTAAATTGTCCCGTCTTCTTTTTAAGGTTTTCAGTAGGGATCTCTTCTCTCCCATTTTTCTTAAGGCTTCTTAGTTTGTCATTCGATCGATCCATCTTATCTTCATCATTCTTCGGTAGCACCACATTTCAAATGCTTCCAACCTGGACCGCTGTGCTGCTGTTACTGTCCATGATTTGCTGCCATATAGTAGAATGCTCCAGATGTTTGTTCTAATGAAATGTTTCCTCACCTCAACGCTTGTTTTAGCAGCTGTAAGCAGAATCTTCTTATGTTAAAATGCTCTTTTTGCTTGGGAAATTCTACCGGCAATTTCTCTTTTACTTAGTCCATCGCTGGTTACGCTGCTTCCCAGGTAACAGAACTCTTCCACATGCTCGATTTTTTGTTTTGCTAGTTTAACATTGGTCCTGGCCTCCTTTCTCCTACTGCATACCAATACCTTAGTTTTCTTTTTAATGATCTTCAGATGATATCTGGTCTTTGTTCTTTCCATATTTGCTAGCATCTTCTTTAAGTCTCCGTCTGTTTCTGCCATGACCGCTATGTCATCGGCGAATCGTAGCATGCTGATTTTCTTCCCGTGGATATTCACTCCCGGAGACTTTTTTTTGATTTCATGGATGACTTTCTTGATGTAGACATTGAATAATACGGGAGGCAGTGCACATCCTTGCCTCACTCCTTTCTTTATGCTTGCTTTTGTACTGCTGAGTCCTGATTTGATTATGGCACCTGGTTTTTATACAAGCTGTGGATAACTCTTCGGTCATTGTATGACACTCTCATTTCTTTCAGACCCTTTTGCACCATGTTAAATCCACTTTATCAAATGTCTTTTCCAAATCTATAAATGCAACAAACGTCGGTGGATTTTTCTCTATTCTCTTCTCTATAAGTAGTCTGAGGGCCAAAATCACTTCTCTTGTGCCCTTGTTTTTTCTGAACCCGAATTGATTCTTATCCAGGAACTCCTCAACTTTTCGTTCTATTCTTCTATAGATGACTCTCGTCAATATTTTGGAGGCATGTGTCGTCAAGCTTATGGTCCAAAAATGTTCACAGTGTTCAGCCCTATTCTTTTTGGCAATAGGGATGATGATGTTCTTATCAAAGTCCGTGGGTAACGGAAAAAAAATTAAGCAGGGAACCCTCGTCACCAAAAGAATATAAGTAGGCTGTCGAAGCGAGGATGATATGCTTTAATCATTGCTGCGAGCATCTGCGCCAGGCGCCTTGTAGACCAAGCTTTCGCGGTCTTTCCAGGTCGCATCATCAGAGTCGCTTCAGGTTGACCTGGAAAGGCCGCGAAAGCTTAGTCTACAAGACGGCACACGCAGCTGCTCCCGATAGTGACTGATGCAGGCACTGGTGACCTGAAGACGCAGACTGCAACTCCGGCGAAATCATTGTCCAAGAAGCATGAATCTACAAGGCAGAAATGCAAGAAGACTAAAATCTTCAACTATAACTCACTGCGAAAGCCTTGATATGGAATTTCCTATTCTTTGTCGTTTCTCTCATGAATTTGAAAATCTTTAGTACGTCATATCTATGAATGGGTGATGAGTGTGGCAGATCAATGTTTCATTGCCTCCAACGCCTTTCCCTACATGTAAGAGAATAGTTACTCAACCTTTTTAAATGCAATGATTAATACATAATATTAGATTGTTATGAGTTCAAAATAGTGAATTATTCTTTCACAATTGAATCGTTCCTTACATTGAATTATTGAATTGTTGTCATTTTTAAAATGTTAGGTGATGTTTAAAAAACTTAGGGAAGTAGTTCATTGATTCTAAATGAATTCATTTCACTTCATGGTCACTGTTGCTCTACTCACACATTAAATTTACAGAATGTTTCCCCAAAGGAATGAAGTGATGTGTTTCCTTTGCGAAACATAACGTTTGGTTAATATATAGGTATAATTTGAAGAAAGGTATTTTCCTAGTCTAATTTCTAGTTATTTATTTGTAAAGACCAAATAATGGTCAGCGGTTATGAACATCTCGAGATCTCGAGAACAAGTTAAATACATGAATATGTAACATGCGGATAGAAATATAACTACACTGTGAATACGATTTGAGAGGTGGAAATATGAATGATATTTCTTGCTTCCAGACTAAGGAGCCGCCTCCTCAACCGTGTTAAGGGAGTTTCTACTACCTAATATTTATCATGGATGTTTATCGACCTACACGCCAAGGAAATCTTTCAAAACTATATAGATTAAATTTCAATATAGGTACAATAGAAATGCTTTCTTTAAGGAAATACCACTTCCATGCGCAAAAGAAATTTTGAACAGAAAATCTGTGGACTGTCCACCAGACCTGGTTAATGCACCGTATCTAATTTATTTATCACATTGCTTATGTTCAAATATCGACCGGTGTAATTCAGGTCCCCATTTGGTTGAAATTATACTTAGGTTATTCGCAGGTTATTTTTAGGTGAATGATGTACCGGTCCGACAACCCTAAGGTCGTGGGTCGAAATCCGTCTCTCAGGGCACAGATGTATTTTTTACTTAGCATGATATTTCGATTTTGTGGTATGATATAACCTAAAGAGAGCAGAACACATAGAAACAACATACTAATAATAGACTTGGGGATTCCAACTTGGTATATAGATACTCGTTTTGTAATAGCCTTCCCATCTTTGTGAGAAATATTTTATTTTAATTTATTTTTCTTAAGAAGAAGGCATAACACTCAGGAAACCTTCCTCACTACCATAGTTGGGATTAAATATTAAAAAAATTAACGATTAATATTAATCGTTAAAAATATTGTCAACTATTTCAATTAATCGTTAATTTTTAGAAGAGTTAAATTTCAATCGTTAAAATTATGCATCAACTGATGCAAAAATAATTTCAGTTAATTTTTTTCATTATTTTTTGGAAAATGTCGACCTGTTCAAATTTAGGTGCAAAGCTTGCCCAACAGACAAATGGGAAAATAAAACGGTATCCAAGAATGAAAGGGTAGTTGTGTAAGAATGCAATGAATAGACCAAGATGAATAGATCCTAACAAAATCGGGGTTGAGGGTAGCGACCGCCAAAGTTTAGGAACGCACCCTCATCAAGAAAATAAGAAACCACACCAAGAAAATGTGCTGGAGGCCTCGTGTGCCATACTCGGCGACATCATGTCCTCAATACTACATAGTTAAAGCCGAGAAAGAAGGGTCGCCTATGTAGTAATTTGTAGTTTTCTTATAATTGTATTTTCTTAAGAATTCGTACAGTCACGTTCACGATACAGGAACTCAATGAACATAAATATATATATATATACACATTATTACGCCACCATAACTTGGATAAACTTCTTCAACAATCTCAGTTTCACTATCATTTTCTTCTGAATTTTCATTCTTACTCTCATTCCAGAGTTCTACATAATTTTCCCCATCACATTTAGTCTTATTTTCATTAAATATAATATCACTGATATGTCCAAGTCTCCTGTGCCATAAATCATCAGAAATAGTAGCATTTTAACACTGACCAGTTAGATTCAACTCTAATATATACAAACTTCCATCCCTTGTACGAACTCTTACAACTCTATTATGTTTCTAACTAACAATTGTAAATTCATCATCATCAATGAATATTTTATTATCGTTGTCTTCAAGTTTAGAAATAGAAAGCAAATTGCAATTCAATTGGCCAACCATCAAAACATCCAAGAAATTAATGTTTATAACCTCACCATTTACTAGTTTGGAATCAAGAATGACACATATTTTTTCAGCAATTATAAAATCTTTGGTTCTAGCAATTAGTATTTTACGGGTTATTCAAGAATTATAATATTACTAGTTATCTGTTTTCACCAAATGTTCAGATGCACCAAAGTCCATAACCAAGTCATCTTTGGATGTATTCTTGCTATCAGCTTTAACCTCAATATAACATGCTTCAACCTCAGTTACAAAATTATAAGTTACTTTTTCACCATTTAATTCATTAGTTTGGTAATTTGAATTAATATTGGCTCTCGTATTTGTAAGATGAGCTTGATGATTACCATTATTATTTTTATTATTCACACCACCTCGGCCTCGATAGTTGTTTGAATTCCGATCCTGATGGCCACCGCCGCACTGCTAATTCCCACGGCCTCCCCGAGAGGGACCGCATCCTTCGCGTCTACCACTTCCTCGATACTGTTGATAGGCACCACCTCCCGGTCAGAAGCAGTCCGAAAAATTGTGCCCAACAATTCCACAATTATTGCATGGAAATCGGAAAAAAATTAGTGAAATCGTACCTCCTCTTCCTCTGAACCCAGCAAATGCCGTTGGATGGAAATTCACATCTTTCAGTCTCTTCATTTTGCCATGGCCTTGCTCATATTTTTGTTTGATGTCTCACTTTTTCCATTGTTAAATCTTGAATTGCAGCAACAGTTGGTGATGAAGTTACCACACTATCATATTCACTTGGAATAGTAATGAGGAAATGAATAATCCGTTGCCTTAGATCATACTTTGTTCCCGCTTCATTAAGTTCACGAACAGTCTTATCAAATTCTGTACGAAATTTCTCAAACGTATTTTGGTTAGGCAAATATCTTAGATTTTGAAATTTCTTTGTGAGACTAATTACGCTCGCCATAGCGGTTTTCTCGTATCTTTTTTTCAGAGCAATCCACATTTCGTGAGCAAGGGAGAAACCTTTAAATATTTCCAACAGATCTATTTGGATTCCTTCAGCGATATATCTCTTCGTTCTCTTATTATCTCTCTCATATTCTTACAATTTCACTTCTCTTGATTTCATTGCTGCTGCGGTTTCACCCTCTGGGGCAGTTGAGTAATTTGCTATTATTTCTGAATAAGGCTTCTCTATTATATACTTTACGTTCTTTTCGTCCAGTATTATTTCCAATAAGAATTTCCAATTATCGCAATTCTTCCCATCAAATTGTTGCATCTTAAATTTGTCTTCTTCTTCTATTTTAATGCTTCCGGTTAAAACGAATAATTTATGCTCACTTTCTTCAATATTCCACAAAACGCGCAAGATACCGCGGCCAGGCACTGGCCACATAAAACCACATAAAATCCACATAAAACTTTTTTTATTCTGTAACGTGACTGGGCCCATAATCTGTTGTAATTTGTGGTTTTCTTATTATTATATTTTATTAAGTATTCGTACAGTCACGTTCACGATACAAGATCTCAATCAACATAAACATATATACATTATTACGTCACCATAACTTGGTTACCTATACACATAATGATTCATATTTCTTTGTTTATGTGCATATTAGAAATTGATCAGTCTAACAGCCTAAAAACCTCTGACGGATAAAGATAAAGAAAGTTTCATTCAAATTAACGTATCTGTTACAATGCGCCAATCTACGTATGCCTTATTTGGTGACATCTCGTCGTCAATACATCAGCCCCCAGTGAATCGCGAAAGAGGCACACACCCAGCATCTACTGTAACTCTATGTGACTAAGCCGTTTCCACTGCAATTTTACAATTTTGAATGAATATTTCACATCGCCATGTGGGGATCGATATCAAAAACGAACGTTAAATTACTTTCTTCCACTCAGAAGAATCTTTTGTGGCAAATTACAGGCGCGTAACGGTTCGTTAGATATTCTTATATTCACGACAACTCAAAAATCTCGGCATTGGAGGTCCACCTCAGAAAAGTTGCCGAATCCTTTCAGCAGAAACTAGGGTACCTGACCACAAACATTCTAGATACTAAATGGAATTACAACGAAAATCCCCACTTCAAATATTTCAAAAGAAATGGATACGGATGGAAGAAACTGAAATGACAGGTTTCAGTGTTAGCTTTGTTTATCAAAACAAAAGACCATCAAGGCTTCAATCACAACAGCATCTAATTTGCCAAAGAAACTGAAACAGTAATTTTTAAGGTAAAAGTTTTTTCTAACTTTAACTTTAATCAGTTAATTTTTTTGGTAACTTTCCCAACTATGCTCACTACGATGTTTGACATAAACATTTTAACTTCCAGCCCACAATGGATAGACCAAACACAAGCACTGTACTTATTGCCTCTCCCTTCTTACTCTATGATCATCCAACATTACGACTTTTCTTATTTCTTTGAAATTGCTGGCTGATTTCTCTTCTCCTTTAATGTACATTGTTCCCTTCCCTTCCTGTAATTCCTCAGTACCCTTAGAATCCTGTTCTTTATTTTGCATTCTCAAACGCAGTCTTCCAATTATTCCATTTAATTTCGGTGACTGTCGTATTATATTTAAAAACCCCAGTCGCTTTCTGTCAATGAACTTAATTCTTATTATCTTCAAACCATCATTTTCAAGTAATTGGCTTTAAGAAAACTTTAGTCTCTGATATCCACAGGAAAGCTTCAATCTCAACTAATTCTCTTTTCGCAAAAATATAATGTACAGAGTCCTTCATCTCACCTCAAAGAAGTTTTAAGTTATTTGAGGTTCCAGGGATGGAGATGAAAAGTGGCGTAAATAAAATCTTTTAAATTACTAACCAGCAGTAACATGAGAAGCACGATTGTAAATGAAATAAATCGGAAGGAATTTAATCACTAATCATTGAAAACACAAAAACGTATCTGTAAAAGGGCTAATTTTCCGTATCCAATATAAGCACACCCACACCAACTGTAATTGCAATTTATCACTGTAAATCCTGTTTTATGAGAAGGATGCCTCACAATAATACAAATATATTGAAAACAGAATGAACAACACCCATCTCTCGAAGTAAATTTATTCCAAATCCACTCATCTTTACTTGCTGTAGAATACAATCGCACTCCACCCTATTCTACCATTCTTTTATCCTACACCTCAGTCATTCAACCCCAGTGCAAGTCTACACCTCTATGTATACAATTAAAACCCTCATACTGGCACTCCTACCCACATTCTTGCATCCCCCACTTCCTCAACCAACGCTGAACCCAACCCATTCCTAGCTCTTAAATCTTCTTAAGCCTTGCTATTTTATCCATACAATAGTTCCCCCTTCAATAACCTCTTTTTCCTCCAAATAAGGGAATTTGCGGTGGAAAGTAGGTTTAGTTCTTCTTATTCTAAGCTTTCCCTCAAACTCCTGGAAAATCTTTTTAACCAGAATGCTACCTCAATCCCTTGCTCGGATATCTGTGAATAAATGATATCTTTCCCCTTTTGCCCAAATATATCTATCCCTTAAATTAAACCCTCTCACTTAATATCCAGTTTACTTCACCTTCACTGCCTTTCTCTCACACATCACACATTCTTTATGCCATTCAATTCTTTTTCAGACAGAATTCAACACCTATGTCCATAGCAAGCGTACGAGTACTACAGTCACTAGAATAGCTACCATTCACACTACATCAAGTGGTCCCACCTCTAACCTTTCTATCCAAACTACCGTACTTGAAATACGCAAAACTCCCTAAGTAGACTCAAATCCAATCCAGAATCTCCTTCGAGGAACTAATTTCCTTGACAAAAATTATTAAAAGCCCTACTCTTCTTCCCTTAACAAAAACGAACGTTTTCTGCACAGGTTACTTTCCTGGCATTCAGTCCCTCTGGAACTTCCTCAGAGACTTTTACCTACCTCCTTTTACAGCGTAACCACCAACAGTTTCCCTAAAAGTTTATATTTTACCTTCAGAGGCCTCTAAAACCTCCCTAACGTTCCTAAAATTACCAACCCCCTACCCAAGTCTTATCCCTTTTCTCAAGAATTCTCCTTCCCCCGAAATCGCACCAGATTCAAAAGATAAATAATGATGTTGACTTAAATCGCCATCCAACTTCCTTATAACACCAATAACGCAGGAGAAAAACACTGACCAAAGGTATAGCTGATTAAAAGGCAATGTGACGAAACAGAAATACTGCAGGCAGAGGAAAAAATAAGCGATATTTACTCAACGATATCCCAGAGCTATGGATGGAAAATGGCAAATGTTACGAAGAATTTTATACTCGAGCAACCTTTAAGCATCACAGAATATGCCGCTATGTACAAAGGAGATAATAATGCAGTTAATGAATGAATGGGTGCAAAATGGCTGTAGCCGTCTATGCACCTCGAAAAAAATACTACCATATGAATGAATGGGGAAATGCAGTTTATGAGGAAAAGGCGAATGGCTGTGATCGCAGGCCATCAAGATTGAGAACCGAAGTAAAAAACCATGTTAAAAGAGTGATCTGGGTTTAAAAATTGTACACGGTGAGAGAGAAAGAGAGAGAGAGAAGGTAAAGTGGGATATAACAAATGCCATCTTTATTTGATAAGGAATATCTTGAAGACGAAGACAAAATTTTTTATAGTTGAAGAAAATGTATGATTTAAGTACCGGGAATATTTACTCTCACCATTTGTTAACTGTAAACTCATTTTGCTACAAAAAATAGCTATAAAAAATGGATATGCTGTATAATACTAAAAATAAGCTCTAAAACTGATAAATATCATCGATGAAATGAAATGCGATTGAACATGCTAGTATCCATTGAAATAAAGTATTCCGCTTCGGCTTTTTCGCACATCCGGCAACTTATATACTTTGTCAGCAGTAGTTCCCATTATTTTCTAGGATTTCGCATGCATTACTATTCCCAAGATACAGGAAAATTTTCATGAAGAATTAAAGAATATTTACTGGTTTGGGCGATAGTTATTACGTAAATCAAAAGGGGGGATACCGTTAAAGTTTCTGTAGAAAGATACACAATGAATTCATTCTTTGCATAGCGATGATGGACATTAAAAGTAGTTAAAAATTATTTGTATTAAAAAATAAATAAGGCATTTGGTGTTAATTAAATTTTCTAAAGCAAAATGTGCCATGTTAAATTTTTAAGGAGGTCATAAGCTAGAGCGGTAGAGAAATTTATCAACCTGTGTAGCATGTTGGATAAAATGTTGACTGACAGCATTGAAGTTAGATGAGTTTACTTTGCAAAAGAAGAATTAATTCGTTGAATATGTGACGAGACTGAGAAACTGCAAGTGATTTTATCTCAACGTTTAAAATGATATACCAGAGCTATGAATGAAAAATTACGAAGTATATCAGCCTTGAAGCCACCTTTAAGCATCAGAAAACATGCCACCCAGGTGATTGTTACCGCACAAACAATTGTTGGAAATTCTCATCATAGGTGGCAAGGTTTGAGAACCAGGAGTACGGCAACCTTTAAATTTTCAAACGCTCTTTGCCATTCGAAAAAGATTCCATTGAAAAACTCTACCCAATAAACTGTATGGAATGACAAAGTTTCCTTACGCCCTTACGGACAAAGACACGCCCTGTGGTGGGTGATTCTGAAAAGTCTAATTTGAGATTTCAACGTCACAACTACACCTTTATTAGGAGACAGCGTCATAGTTCGTAGTACAATCTGTGCTCTCTTGATGATGCCACGGTCGTCCAAATCCTGGCGACGGAGTCGGATCATTTTCATTCATAAATCGCGTGTCCAGCGTCGTACCCTTTTTTCTAGCCAGTAGGTGGTTGAGTCGATGCGGACTGCTGCCATAGTAGCGGATGACGTTTTTTTATCTTTTTCGTGAGAAATAGAGAGTGAGAACACATGTAATTAGAGCTAATGATTAATCATTTCATGCCTTCATTTCCTTACCTCTTATGCAGATAGTAATATTTAAAACCATTTGTCCATGTTTTTGAAGTCTTTACATTCAATGTTTTGGCTTATTTTTAATATAGAATAATAATATGTTAAGTCGAAGAGACGATGGTATTTTATTTGTGAAAACACCTATGCTATTCTTCTAACAATAACACAGAGAATTTCTAAGTTATTGAGGAGATATGCTATCATTTAAGAAATCACTTTGGTTGAGAGAACATCATTGGTATGCCTTGCTGCATATGCGTCTAATTAATTGAGTGAAATGTTGAAAATATCTTTTCGATTGTTGCAGTTGTCATTACAATCGAATAGTGGATCCTAATGAATGAATGAAAGTAGATTTAAAAATTGTTTTATAACATAGCCATAAGGTAAATAAATATACTTCATTAGGTTCTGTGTGACCTGCTTTGATGCTCAAGCCAGAAAGCAGTGGGGAGTGATTGAATCCTTTGTCTCAGCCATACTAGCGTCTGCAGGGCTGTACATGATGAACATTCTGATATTGTATGAATAGCCATACGTCTTCGGATTAGAAGTGGCGTGGGACATTTTACAGATACTCTATTTATTATCTGCTAAAATATATTACAATCTATTCCAAAGCAAACTACTATTTTCATAGGAGTAAAGGCGGACAAAGGAATGTCTTCGCGAAGATAATATGATTCAATCAACAGAAAAATATCATAGCAGAAGCCATCGAACAAATCCAATTGATAAAATAAAAAAATATCGATTCAAGTCTAAATGTGTAATGATGTAATCCGTTTCACTTTTCAAATGCATCATTATCTATAAGAAGACTGCATTTATTTCATACCAATGTATTTTGCTACAATTTAAATACATTAAAAAACCGATGCATCGATTGCATATATCATCATTAACAATAATGATTGTTTCATTATTATTACCCACCTCTCCTGAACCTTCCATTGCAATATTGGCGCGAAGAAATCTGCTCGGAGACCGTCAGTCAACTGTTTTACGTCATCTCGTAGCACTACCCTGGTGAACGATGTGTCATGAATCGTTCACCTCGGTGAGCGACAGCTCTCCAAGATATGAGTCATTTCTTTCGCCTTTGCAGATTCACGTCCCTGTACTCAGTGCGAGAAAGGAATCGCTCTTGTGTCTACTGCTGCCCCATTCCTCGTCGCGTCCAGCGTCGGGACTCTTTGCCAGATGGCCACGCTCTTGTCCCTCCGCCCACATGCCTTAGTGTGAAGTTAGTTGCTGAATAGATAAGACAGGGTCGGAGCCGTTGACTGGCCGAGGAGAGAGATAAGCGCACTGCGAGAGATCTTATGAAGATTTCTTCAGTTCAACGCTCACGCTTCATCAACGGTGAGTTATCCACATTTCTGCTAGTTTTCCTACACCAACGCTGTTCCGAGGAGATGAAAAACTCCAATGGTCAAGTGTTTTATCCGAGGTTTAATTTGATAGAGATATGTGTAAAAACTAGAGTTTTATATTTTCCTTTACGTGAAAAACGCTAGATTTTAGAAAAGATCTCTCGTTTATTGGATCGTTTTGCTTAGGATATAATAAAATACTTTACAGTAACATTTTCTGAGCGTGAACCTTCGGTGGGATCAAAATTTTGCATTGGCTAGGACGTTTTCCTGGAGCACACTCCAGCGGTTTGTTTTCGAAGGGAAGGCTGACGTTGTTGCACGTTCATCTGCAAACCAAAGTATGACGAATGGACGATAGCTCCAATGCATTCTATTAAGAATTAAATTTGCGTCATAAATCGTGGCTGAAAAATTAGTGCACGCATTGAATTGGATAGCCGAAGATCCGTTACATGATCTCATCTCATGATATTACTTCCGAGAACAGGTTGCTCTAAACTTCTCAATGTCAAATTGCGATGACGTCTTCGGAAACTCATGGAAACAGCAGTTTTCCAATGTAAAACGAATGCACAAAACGTCAGCTGCAGCTTGCGAAGTATTCTAGGATGGATATGGGTTAGAATACAATATGTATTGATGTCCACTAATAAAAACTCTTAGTCACTTCCACAGAATCCTGTGGAAGTGACTAAGAGTTTTTATTAGTTGACATCATGACAACCTTCCACCACGTCAATGCTTCGGACTTTGACTTTATTACAATATGGATTGTGACAAACTTACGCAATATTCTTTAAATTCTATCATGAATTCATAATGCTGAGATTAATAGCTAATTTTCGTTGAAGTCGAAGGTAACTGCTATTAATGAAAATGTGCCATGGTTTGAATATTAATCTAGATTCCACTAGTTTGCTTCCAACTATATCCTTCTGTTTAAATAATTTAATTAAGTGCGGTAATAGCGGTGGAATAATCTTGGATTAATTCTTGGATAATGAGATGGATGAATGAGAATAACATTTAATAGACCTGCTACCGATCCTTCCGATACCGTGAATTATAGAGAATTTCAAGTATTTTATTATCCACCTAACACAGTACTACCATTAAAAAGCTACTTACTACACTAAATACTAATAAAAGAAAAACTATATTAATAAATGTTTAGACCAATCATTAAAAATATCTTCAATCATACAATCCAGGGAAATTGAAACAATTGATTCAATTTCTGGCCCTGGAGTAAGTAGTTTTCACCGCGAATATGACATAAAAGTAACAATTGATGAGAAAATGATATTAAATAATATTATTAATTACAAAACTGGCAAAAATATTAAAAACTGGCTTGTTAGGGCTGTGCCTTTCGGGAGTCAAGATGGCATGTTGAATGGAAAAACGAATAGAAATGCTGATGTTTTTTTTAGTTTTTCCGAAATCTATTTATTAGATATTCCGTAATATTATATCAGTTTATTTAAATTTTTAGGCATTTAGGGGACATTCCAATTTCCAATGAAAATCTTTGTATCGTGATACCTGGAGGTTCATTAAAATGTGAAAATGAACGTAGATGATTATTTCAAACAAGACGTAATTTTCAGCTGTGACCACTTTCGAACGTGTGTTCGGTTGTACACGTGCACATCAACCAAAAAATAATGTTATCAGAATAAAATATTTAAAATTGTATAATGGAAATTATATTGACACAAAATTTAAAAAACATTTCCGTTTTTCATTGGGAACCGCAACCTACAACTGAGATCATTTGCGCTATATAGGTTGATAAATGGGTAGAGGTAGGTTTTCTTCATGGAATAACTCAAGTGTGGAGAGAAACCAGACTTTAGTATTAGCCTACTCTTAATGAAACGCGAAAAGGAATCCATGGATTAACGTCCCATTCGGCAGACGGAAGTTTGAACTCTCCACGCACCACCAAAAAGGGGATCGGTATACCGACGCAAATTCTGCCTCAGCCGGGATTCGCACCCGGGTCCTCTAGATGTGAGGATGGATTATGATATTCTACTAATTGTAGAATATTAAGTTTATTTTCCTCGTTTAAATGCAAAAACTGCCCTTACAAAATTTTATTAAACTTTACATTTATAGTAGTATAGAGATGCACAGGGACTGGTAGAGCTAGTTATTAGCTGTAATTAGTTAATAGAGCTAATAAGAATTAGTTAGTCGATAATTATACATATTGCCGTCTAGACAATTGCAGAGTTAGAAGTTAAGGTGTTACAAATGCTAATATTTATCATTTACCGTCTCATCTAAATTAATCCTAAGGTAAGTAAAAATATTGTCCGAGATGGGACTTGGACTTAGAATAGTTATACTATCAGGCCAAAATCAGTGTAATTTTCAATTTCTTCATTTTTGTAAGAAATTAGTTCAAAAAGCGGAATTGTAATGCTTCCTAATCTTATGTTACTAAACATTCGCTCTCGGGGACAACCTCCATGATAAATCTTCAGAAGACACCTTCCAAGAGGATTGGTTAGATTTCGACGCCGAGGAGAATGAGATAACTTCCGAAGCGGTAGGGAACATTCATAGAAGAGGATCTGGCGTGAGGGAAGAGGTAGAACCTCGAAAAGGAAATGGAAGGAGGGGGGAGGGAGTTATGGGTGGCGAGCGTTCCAGACACCGAGGGCCTCCATGGCCTTGAAGCAGAAAATGGCACCGCGGAGTGGGGAGGGGAAGAGGACTTTAGGACTTAAGACTGCGCGCTAGCTGGACGAGAAGATGAGAAATAAAAATGAGGTCACATCAAAATGAGGCGAAAAGAAATCACATCCTGACTAGGGTGAGATGATTGTTTCTATCACACCCTCGAGCCGATTCTTGAAAACGCGGACCGAAGATTCAACTATTCAAAAAATAGTAGTTTGTGTGTGTAGAATCCATTCTTATCGTCATGTAGCTTCGTAAGAGTTGATTTATGGAATTATGACGTGTATTTGCAGGGAATATTCGTATTATTTGCAATAAGTTGCAATGGTAACTGTTGCCTCGTAAATGGTAAAGTTGCCTTGTAATTATTGGAGGTGGTAGCTTAGTGAGTAGAGTACTGATTTACTGACTGGAGGGTCCCGGGTTCAAATCCCGGGCAAGAGCCTTTCTGGACACCCCCATCTGAAATCCTATCACTTAAATCACTGGGTTGAATCACCTAGAAAAAAAAATTGGTTTTGAATTCATATCAGTCGGTAGAAGTTAAATTTAAGAAGACCAGCTGTAAAATCTAACTTCTGAATTCTTCATTCAATTGGCTTCCACCGCGATGGATGAGTTTTTTGATGAGAGTTTTATAATAATTTCATCTGGTGTATTCAGTTTCTAAATCTAAAGACGCAACATGGAGACACGGCAAAACTGTGATGCCTTCGATACCTCAATCTGAAGGCGTCTGATATATTTACTGCAAAACTGTGTTGTCCTTAAGAGCTCGATTTGAAGATGCCTCACGGAATTCCTGTGAAAAGGCCAAGAAGAAAACTTAAATATCGTGACAAGCCTGATAAATTTCAGATTTTAAACCTTCCAATTTATTGGAGACGTTTGTATTAACTTCGACTCCAACGTATCAAAGCCGTGGAAACCTGAAAGTGAAATTAGAAGCTCTTCAGGTTAGCGATGACGTTCGAAATGATTCAGTAGCAGCCAGGTATTTCGCTTATCTGGACAAGAAAACAACATTAAATAGATCTGTGCAAGGATTTAAATTCGTCCCATATGCTATTTCGTGGCTACCATCCAAGGGAATAAAATTCGGCACACTCTCATAAGCATTAATATGAGTCATTCCATGGATTTTATAAAAGATTGGTTACTTCTTGGCTCACGACACTCATGCATCCAGAAACTGATATTCCGTGCGTGATTCAAAAAATATAGGTCATCTACAACTTCCTTCATCCATACCAAATGGCACTCGGAGCCGTCGCCTGGAATCGATATGGAGATTATTCTTCGGAAACATGCATAGGATAAAAAAGGGTGTTTATAAAAATGACTGACTGGCTCAAACTTACCACTGGTAGGGAGACTTGAGCGTCCGCTTTGGAAAGGAAGAGCAAACAGGAAAGCGAGGCGTGGAGTATATTTTCGTGTCGAGGGCTAAATGGGGACCTCCACATTCGATGCCGAATAAAATGGCTCACACTCTCAGACCGCTCTGCGAGAGGCACATTTTTCTAACTTGAGAAACGCTTTGAGCATTGAACATTATCCTAACAGATTCATATGCTACGGCCACTTAAAAGTCAGACTCATAGTCGGGAATTGGTATCCAAGGGTCTGAGCTATTCGAAACAAAATATTCAAATAACGAATATAAATTAAAAAATCTCCAATGGCCGTAAACATTGGAAAAACTCATAGCGATATGCAACTATAGATTGCTGCGATGGTTTGCGGGAGGGTCGATTCCACAGCAGGGACCAACTACAGCCTCTCAGCCAGAAACCCTTCTGTGGTGGTTAACGGGAATGTTACTTCCTCCCCAGTGACATAGACACACTCAACCCAATTGGGATAATTAACAGGGCACAGTGCATGTTTAGTGATATTTCACCCCCTGCCACATACCCTCGCGATGGCTCGTAGGGTCTTACGTATATGTATATTACTCTTAATGAAAGTAAAAGTTTTAACGAAAACAACTAATTAAAGATTTCAATGGAATGGTATCAGAGTTTCATTCATCTTTTTCCGTGGATATGCACTTTAACTATTACGTACACGCCAGATGCTGGGGTTCACTGATTATGGAAATAAGAAGACACAAATAAACTTCATAATTCTCTTCGAAAACATTCCAACTCATCCAAAAGTACTTGACTCCGCTTTTAATATCAAATCTGCGCAATATTTTAGAGATTTTGTGTACCTAAATGCTCGCAAATATTCTTCCTCAACCTTCACCACGCCTTTTGGGGAAATTGTTTCCCACAGCAGGTCACAGACATGAAGAGGATAGTTGTCGATTTACAGTCGCTACGCCTTATTTTATACCCGTCTATTGCCTATGGTATCCTGGGTAACGTGGTGGTCTGCGCACTGAACCGATACGGGACCTAAAGACTCTTGCTTTGACTCCTGGTCCATGGAATCTTTATCCTAGCGTATATTTGATTAGCTAAAACACTATATTTCCTCCTTTGAACCTTATTTTTCAGGTGCCTTACATACGGTTCGCAGTTGTTTTACATAAGGCATGTTTGGTGATTATTTTATTGAATGGTGTACACCATCGAGGTGATTTCAAGGTTACCACGTCAATGTGCTGTAAATAAGTATTAACATACTACTCTAAAACGAAAAATACGGATATATACCTATATATGTATACACATGCAGTTTTGGAATTGAAAAGCACGGCAACTGCCCGTTTAGAGGGTAGATTTTATTAGGAAATTATCTCACTGCACCCTAATTGGTTTTGACCCTACTCTCTCTTTCTACTATCTCCTTGGGGAAATTGATGTCTCCGGGATTGCCAAGTAGTGGGACGCGATGATCATCAGACGGATGAGCTACCCATGATTCATCTCCAATTCGTTCAACGTTTAGGAAATTGAGTACATCATACAAGGTCTGGTTTTCTTGATTCTCTTTACTTTCGTATTGTGACGAATGAAGGAAGATTACTAATGCCTACCCCGTATCAACCGCCCGGACCAAAATGCCAGTGGGTAAAAAGTGAGGTGAGGACAGACGAGGGAGATTATCACATTCAACATTTTCATCTAGAGTTGAACTTCTGAATAAATACCTTCTGAATCTGGATTTGAATAGCACTTGGCGCAGATTGATAAATTGAATTCAGTGATTCGTTTTGTAATAATACGTCAAAATTTCAGCTTAAAATGAAACGTTTGCAAAAGAATTAAGCATGATCTAGCCGTCGTAAATTCCATACATCCCATGAATTGGTATTATGGTTACTTTTACAAGATTCCAGAGGCCCGAGATGAATTCGATTCCAGATTGGCGGTGTAAAATAGAATCCCCAGGAGCAGCGGGAGCATCAGGAAGTGTCTGAAAAAATGTCAATATAAACATGTTACAAGTACGTTCCGAGTGGGATATATTCGTATAACAATATACAATGAGGGACTCTAAATTATTGGCACATATATATTAACACAGCCATAGTGTTATTCTCAAGTGTAATACTTGTAACACACTTCGTATCATATGAAGACAAAAGACTACTCTACGAAAACTTAAAAATTTTCACATGTTTTCATAATGCGGTAAAACTGATATAAAGGCAGGGAGAATATATAATACTCGAGACTGCTGAAATATTAGAAGAAGAATGAAATTTAAGAGTGATTATCCAAGACATGGTAACGGATACGTACGTGATTTCCAAGGAATCACTCATCGCTGTAGCAGAGCAGTAATCGCAGCTGAGAGAAAAAATATAAAGAAGCGTCGCTTTATATGATATTACATTAAATAAGCTGTCTCTGCCAGGAGAATTTATATAGCAAATAAATACAACTATGAAATGGTCATTAAAAGACACAATAAAAAGGAGCATATAGGTTTTAAAAACCGTATATTTTTCCAACATCATAACATACAAAGAACCACTATGAACACTGTACATATAAGGTGAAGATTATACCATTGATGGTGATTAAATATAATAATTCAAGGTTAGAATGCAGACAATAGATTATCTCTCTACATACAAAACAATATAAACAACTACAAATCCCAATTAAAATAATGAACGGTAAAATAATTATTTAGTATAAATAAATGGTTAAATGATGTTGTGCAAATTGAATGATAAAGCAGAAAATCATAGGAATTCTAATCTCTAGTTGGAAGCTTTCTTCTGATGGTAAATCAATATTTTAAAATCCGCAGCAACGTATAAACACATGTTGAAAGCTAACAAATAGAAGGAAATGAAACACGTCCTATGGAATAATTAGATAATAGGACCCGCTGATCTGTACAATTAAGGCTCTCCTTAAGGTCACTCCTAACAGTAGACTGTCAAAATAGTAAGCATTGTTTCCCAAGCATGCTTCATCGTATGTTAGCAATGCATCACTCGCAGAAGCATTCTTGGTGATGACGTATTCATTCTCATGAGGTGAATGAGGTAATTTTGGTTTCTTGCTTTCATCCTAGTTTAAAATTACAGAGAGTTCCAGATTATACTTCGAAATCTGAACGGGAACGCATCACAATCCCTTCAATTATCCATTGAGCCATACATTGCTAGTACGTTTAATGACAGATGACTAAATAATGATAACCTGTGGCATTACGATGGTGGAGAGGATGATGACTTTGATGTGCTTTGGATTACTAAAGAAAGAAAGCTACAGTCCTAACTTAAGTTAGATATAATTAGCTATTTTGACAAAAAACAGATTTTTCAAGTTTGCAAAACTATCCTAATATTAAGAAAATGTTTACCAGATTTAATACAAGCCTGTGATCATCTTCACCAATGGAGAGACTATTTTTATTTAATGGCTTTATGCATCCATCACACTTTCTGGCGATATCAGTTCAACCTGTAATTCTCAATCGTAACAATATACTCGTAGATAACGACAATTGGTAAGTTTTAATATTAAAAATGTAAAAAATTAGCTAAAGTTTATTTCTAATTTTCTCATGTTATGTTTATAGGTAGGTCCTTACAGGTACTGTTTGAATTCGCAAGCAAAATTGCAAAGTTAAAGTGCTCTTTATTTAACTTCAAAGGTATTTTATAATTTAAAAAGTGATTCAAATACAACTTTGTATTCCAAATACTTTCAGAAAAGTATAAAGTAGCTTTGGATTTCAAATGCATTTCATATAGTATCTGGTATTTCAAATACTCCTCGGCCTGTTTTTGTACAACCCTCACTGTAAGCCTCGGTGCCATTATTCCACGAGGGAAAGTAGGGAGGGAGGGAGGAGAGCCAGCGATGGGAAGATAAAAAGCTGCCGAGGTAGCTTGAGGGGGAGGGCGCCCCACCGAAGGAGCTCAGGGGAAGAGATACAGCCTGCAATCAGCTCGTGTCCCTCTAATCTGTTAATTGGTACTTCATGCATAATATCCCTCGGATCTGAATTCCAAGAATTTCGGTCAAAGCGTTAGAGATAAGACTATCTAGAATATTCGATTAATATTATATCACACTAACGAGTTTTAATCCGATTAAGGACGGTATAGCGGGGATTTCCCCCCTCTGCATTGCATTGCATTTGCCGAACGATTTCTTTCTTCATACAAGTACGTTTCCTAACTCTCTTCAGTCTTTCTTTAATGCTACTTAATGTTACTTACTTCTCCTATCCTACCAAACACTGCACCGCTAATAATCTCCTCAATGAAAGTATTGCTCTTCTGTACTTGTTCCACTCATGGTACTGTGCCTTCCCTTTTCCAACAACCGCTTTTTTCTCTAGCACTGTAGTAAACACAGTGAATATAATTTAATGCACATGATGAAACAATATTAACGAGAAGACTGTCGAAGAGTCTTTGAGTTGAGGAAAGTTTTATTTCCTGGTCTTCTTCGCGTCTACCCATCTTCGTGGACGATATTTCGCTTCTTCGCTACGCTGGCTTCGGTACTTCAGCGGATCGCAAAAATGCAGCTGGAACGGGAACGAAATATTTTCGAGGCGAATCGATCAAGACCAAAGGAAAGGAAACCCAGAAATCAAGAGGAAAAATAGTTCAAGGGTTTCAGTTGCCGTATCTGGGATTTAAATCATTTGCAGTGTTAGATTTCGTGGTTGGGTGAGCTAATGTGTTTTCCGTTATGAATTATTGGTATTATTACCATCATATAATTTCAGACTATAGTTACCACGGAACATATTAAGGAAGTTTGAAGTAAATAAGAATTTATATTTAGTATCTGCCAGTTGATTAGCCTAAAAACATATTTTTAGTGGTGCTATTCGATGAAATAAGGAGTAAAACTATATTCTTGATGTACGAATGAAACCACTCTTTAGGGAATAAATTTATTATTAGTGAGTTCAACCATCATTAAATATATAACTCATGTCAAACAATTAGTATTTATCATAATTTAATTATATCAATGTTATATTTTAATCCACACCTATTTATACACAGTAGTTGCTCTCTACCTTATCGATTGTGGGCATGAATATGAAATCCATTCAATAATTCAAATTATTAATTATTGCGTCCTAAAATGAGTTTCGTTAAATAATTTTAAATTGTACGACGCCGTATGACATTGTCTGTCTCCCTTGGGACAATTTTATTTCCTGCGAATTTCTCTGATCCCCATGCCTCCTGGATACTGTCTTCTTTCAACGATCATCCATGTTTTAGTGGAATAAAACACAATTCTGAACACGAGGTTCTGTTTCTGCTTAAAAAGATCATTTGAAGGTATTTTAACAGCTTATGATTGCTATTGGAACTACCCAGTTGGTGAGCACACTGCTATAACCCTAAATTTCCCTCAAATTGGTCAGGGAATATCCCGTGTTTGTTCAATCTAAGCAACTAACTAAATGCTGTAATATAAACTACTTGAGTTGAACGCTCTTTTTCTTAACCTAAAATCCTTTTTCGTAATAACCTGGTTACTCCAGTATTTTAGTGAATAATCTAATGCTATGTATATTGTTTTGATTCTTATGTGTATTTATCTTACGATAGTTGCAGACCCTTAGATGACTACAAATCTATATTAGGTAGAAAAGAGAACATGATTAAAATATAGAACATTTTCATTTCTTCTTACCTCGGGTATAAATAAATTACTTGCTTAGAGCTAATGGAAAATTTATGAAATTAACTCACAAATATTAGATACTATTACTTTTATCATAAAAACAAAGGATAGAAATAAAGATAAAATTAATTTGTTGTACTTAAATTTCTCTCTCCCATCAGTTTTACAGCTTGGATGGTGTGCTCTAATTTTTTGAGGGATTCGTTTAAATAAATAAACGTTGCTTACATATAATAGTTGTCGTATTTATTGTGCATTTTTTGTTCAAACAAGGTGGCGAGCATAAGTATTTAAGAAGTATCGGGCTCGTTTCATGTTCTGAGGACGAATACGAATTTTATATCAGCCTTAGCGTTCAGCTCAAGCACGATTTCTCGAGCTCAATTAGCAAATCGCAAACATACTAGGTGCCCTCTTTATGCTTCAAATAAAGATTGAACTGAAATCAAGGAGGTTGTATGAGTACTGAGTACCTTGCACGTAGCATACCCTTCAAGACGCTCGTAAAAAACATTCGTTTTGCCTGATGATTAATATTAACAAAAGTTAGTTAAAAAACCAATAGTTTTAAGTTGGTGAAAAGGAGCCCCACCAATCTGTCAGCAAAAACCAAGTGGCCGAATAGTTTTGTAATTTACTTCGCATATAAAATTTAAATTACTACCTGCAAACTAGTATTGTTTCTGAGAATGAAACACAGATGAGCTTTTACTGGACCTTAACTTGCAAACTGTTAACGAGGGACTGTTTCTTACATGAGGCACTCAGAGACATGATATCTAGTCAAGTACTCTTTTATTCCCGTAATTATAAATATTGACAAATCCTCCTCAGATACCTATTGCTAGGTGACACTACAACATTATACTAAGCAAATTAAATATAGAGCTGCAACTATACACTGATTGGAAATAAAAAAATTTTGAATAACGTTGAGCCAAGCCATAAAAAATATTTTCTGAGATGAAGTGACTTCCAAAGGCTCTTTTTATAGTCGTTCCTATGTCTCGCCTCGAGTAAGTAGGGACGGTTTTCAAGCTGTTATAAGAACATAAAAACAAGTATAACATACAAACTTGGGGGATGGATTGGCGGGGTAGAGTTTAATCCAGAGGACATGGGTTTGAATACTGTGGCAGACATTTTTATTATTACCCCGGTTCCCACTTGGGTGCTTTGTGGAGAGCACTACACGTACAGCACTCTGTCCGTCGCATGGGACGTTAAACCGTGGGCCCTTGATGCCTTTGTTAAGAGTATGCCGACTCCAAAGTCAAGATCCACTCTTCTCATCTTACGTTTCATGAAAGATTCCTACCTATATCTAACAACCATTCGAAACAAAATAGCGCATACTCTTAGTTGCCAGTCTTTCCCCGAATAACTGCGACTATATCAGAATTACCTCAAATCTTAGAGGCATATATGACAATATGTCCTAAAAATAAAATTAAACGCAGATATTGCACTCTTTGCTTTGACACTCTATGTTCACATATTTAACCGCTCAGAGAGGGTAGCTTTTCCTTGGGATGAAATGTACTTTATCATTAACGTCGGCCGCAATCTGCCTAAAAGCGATAGTATCTGAATAATTCTAATCGACATATATAAAAGTAACTGTCAAAAATAGCGAATAGCAGATGCAATTGCATGAATGCCCGCAGTACTAAAATAGAGAGTAATTTCTCGTTAGAGTTAGGATAGAATATAATGCTGGATAACCTCTGATGGTGTTGTTATAATCAGTAGCCACCCCGAAATGTATTATGTAGGGGGCCAGTCATCTGTTCGATCTTTTGAAATGTGTTACCAAAATGTTATTTTAATCAGCATATTTTCAATGTTACAGTAGACCATATTAGTTATTACATGTATTCATCCGATAATATACCAGATTTACAAAAAAATAGTCATAAATTTTAGTCCTATGCTAAGTTAGTTATGTGTCACATCATAGATTACTTTCTTTTATCATAGAACTTCTATCATAGAACTTTCTTTTATCTTAGATCTAGTCATAATCGAATAAAATGACGCAGCAAATTATACCTATTTTTCCCAATTGTTGCTACCATGAAACTGTAATTTGATGGTTAAAGGTTAATTTGGGTTTTGTGGAGAGCTAAAGTGGGGGGAGGGTCGGGGCCCTCCCTTAGGTGCACCACTGGTTGTAAGTACATAGAAGCAGTCAGGTTGGTAATAAAAGTTGTGAAAAAGTGCAAATTAGTTTTCACATAGTCACACTGGCATTTGATAATTGAAATTCCTATGAATATGGATTTTGTCAATCTATGGCTGCCAAAAAAGGGGTTAAGATCAAACATATTGAAGTCATACACATTCATGACAATATATCCTCCGATAACCATTGCCGGAAAACCACATTTAGAGTTAGCCTGTGCCAAGGATACAATTCCTCTTGAAGAGATTACTATTATAAACGTTATTTTAAAACTCGATTTCAGAAGTAATTTCGTTAGAATTTCCGTTATGTTTTAACCAGTATAATGATTCATAATAACCTCTTCGAAATAAAGACCTGATTATATTCGCATATTTTAATTTGTTTACTTATTGCCAATCTTCCACTTTCCAGGTATTTGAAATTTGGTGGCTTCTCATCCTGAGTCCTGCGACGATTGGACGTCGTGCTGGAAGCGTCATTGGGCCAAGAAGTGCCTAAATCTCGTAAGATTGCTTTTCACTTTTTTATGCTTTTTTGTATAGAACCGGTTTGCTTGGCTTATTCCTATTCTTCCACGGTTTGCATGCTTAGAGATATGGGTAGTTCATTTTATATCTGGTATCTATTATTAGAGCCTATGATGCATATGAACTTCAATGTTTCGAGAGAGATGTAAATGGAATAGAATCATGTTGATTTAAAAATTAAAACTTACGTTCAAAACACCTACTGCCGTTATGCGGTTTCATCAACTTTGGTTCAAAATTTCGCAACTCGCCGTAGAATTAAAATTATAAACTTCAGCTGTTGCTGAAGGTTACCGTACTTAAGCTTCGGCTTGTTCTCAATATTATTAAAAATGTGGACTGGAATGGATTAATTTTCCCAGCCAAGTACCTTTCTATTATGCCACAGTAATTATCTTATTTATAGATGATTTATATTTTCTATTGCGTTGGGTTTATCCACCACACGGAAATTCGACGTATTGACGTCCGTAGAATGCGTTGAAGCCACCTGCCATTGGGATTAAACTTGAGTTCGTCTGGAGCACCTAAAGTGATATAGCGACTGATATGTTGTGATTTAAAAGTTGCGGTACCCATTTTTTCTTGTGCTAAAGAGTTCCTGAGTATAACATAAAATACACATGTAAATGATTAATTCCTGAATAGTACTAATTTCAAGTACGGTATACGGCATAATATAGAAAAGATGTCTCAATGAAAGAGTGAGTATCCACATTACATTTAACTCACTTGCATTTGTTTTTACTCTGCATAATGACATTATGTTCATTCCTTTAATTTATTTGTACTGACTTTTCAAAGAAAAGGAATCTCCGAAAGGCAAGGGTAAAGGCATGAAGAAAAGAAAAGTGGACTCAATCACCGAATTCTAAGAATTGCTTCCAACTTTTGTGCGGATTATACGAACAGAACAGGGAAGTTGGGAAGGAGGTATCCCTTCCATTTTGCACACGTACTCTTCCCATTACAAAAGGTTTCTAGGCCAAGAGAATCGATAAACAATACTTTTTTCCAATGTAACACTACGTAGATGTATTTACTGAAATAATTATTGCACCAATTGTTTCTTTTTTCGTTAAAGACATGAGTTTAAAATAGCATATTGAATTAGGAGGAGGAAAAATGGTTAGATATGTTGATTTGGGGAATAGAACTGGATGTTATGACAACTCCCAATCAAATGATGCGTGTTTCACGATAGGTACGGGAATAAATGAACACTGAATAATGCCATGTAGATATTTTCTAATCGACTCATTATCAAATGAAGAAAGGGCTAATTTACTTCTCATTGGAATTCAGATATTGGAAGATCTAGGTGTGGCTGCGGTAGTATTCGATGATCTGCTAGTGGCCACAGCCTTAGGAGCAGATGGGTTGACCCTAATAATTTGGAGTTTTCTTTCAACATCCAAGTAGATTAGGTCAGTGGTAGTAGAACTATTGATATATGCCATATGATAAAGCTCGTGAGTAATATTTTAGGTGAGAAAATGGAAATTAATACGAAATTTATATTTTATAAATATGAAAATGAAAAGGTGAAATGCATTAAATCCATTGAAGGAAAGATACAGAGTTTTTGGGATACCTAACATGATATGATGGAAAGAGATGGATTAACGCCGACTCACTTCGATTCCTGGCTAAGGCTTATCCTTACTACTGACAATTTGGTAGCGTTATTAATGTTAAAGGAAAAATTAAACGCAATACACGCTCAAGTATCTCACATTAAAATGCACGCTGACGCATCTATTGTAAAATAGAAATTTGCTGGTTAGAGGATAAACGCGTCCACATTTTGTAGGAAATTTATACCCTGTAATACTCTTGAGTATTTTTAGTGGTGATATTCTAAAAGAAATAGAACATGATTTCCCACAATTATTTTAATATACGTATGTTGAATAAGTTTCACCTCGTTTGAATAATGGAACTTTTTAACATTATAATGAAATTATAGCACTTTATGCATCAGAAGATAAAGGATAAGAAGCGTTAATGATGATGCAAGGAAACATTTATGAAGCTTATTGACACAAGGTTGAAAGAACGATGGTAAAATTAAGCAGAATGTTGGTTCAATAACAAAGAGGGTATATATTCCAGAAAGCGGTTGAGTGGCTCGGTGTCCCATGATTGTTCATATTTGTGTAAACTTAGTAACCATTATGAAAGCGTTATAGGTATATAATATAGGCATGAAATATAGAAATAGATTTTTCACTATGATGCCAAATCCTACCGTATTCTATTTATATTCCACACTGATTTGAACCAATATTATGAAAATTGTTTTCCGAAATATATATATTTTTGTCAACATTAAGACTATCAATTAAACAACATGACGAATCAAGAAATGTACCAGTAGTAGTCTTAGTGACCAATGGACCCAATGGACACAACCGCTGGTAACTTGTTTGAAAATTTATAATACACCACCCAGCATGTTTTCCGAAATTCAGTATTCTCTCCACAAGCGGGTAAATCGGGTTGGTGTTGTGGCTGAAGAACTGGCTTTCCATCACGACCGCCCAGAATCAAATCCTGACGGTGGCAGATATGATTTCATTGGTATACCAGTCCCTACTTAAGTGCGGTGTAGAGTTCTAATGAAGTGAAATACACCTTTCGGTAAGAGCCATAAAGCCTTTTGTCGTTTTTTCCTCCACCCTTCCTCCGTTCCCTGAAAAATAATTCCTCTCCCCAAATCCTCCCCTATTGTGCAAAATGATGCCAGTGACCTCAGCTGTCGGTCGCCTCCCCAGAATAGCTACCAGATACTTCCCGCCAGCAACTCGGGGTCAGCGCACGGTGTACGGGCACGCACTCGGCCACTTCCTGAGCTCAGGACTCGCCGTGAGAAAGAGAAGAGAGGCATCTGCCCCTCCCCTTCTCGAGCGGCGGTACTCTTTGCCAGATGGCCACGCTCTTCTCCTTCCGCCCGCTAACCATTCAGCGAGATAACTTCCTGCCCTATCACTTTGCCACTCATTAGAAAGTGACCAGCGAAGTGATTGACGGGTCGAGGAGAGAAAAACTGCAAGAGATCTTAAGAAGATTTTGACCATTCGACGATCGTGCTTGATCACCGGTGAGATATTTACACTTATGGTTTCCCCACACAACCGCTGTTCCAAGGAGATCAAATTGTCCATTGGTGTCCATTTATATCAAGATTAAATATATTACAACAGCATCACAGCCAGAGTTTTATATTCTCGTTTGCGATAAAAACGTTAGCTATTCAAAATATCTCTCGTTGCATTGTAACTAGGATTTTGAGTTATAATTTAAGATTATAAGATTTATACTTAGGATTTTTAATAAGTAGAATCAAATAATTTTATCTATATTATCCCAGGATAAATATTTGGTGAAACAATTTTTTTGTTGCTCTCACATTCTTTAGCGTTTTTCCGTAACTTGCGTGAAAGAATGTAACGTGTGTTTACGAAGAGGAAAATAATACTGCCGCAAGTTTGGTCACCAACGATTCCCTTGCTAGTACTCCCTGACACATGAATTCACCCATTTGCATTGGGGAATATGTTGCCGTTTTATCTGTATCTTTCTTGGAAACCACTTCTCCACATGCTACTCGATCCACAGACGGAGCGTGAATTTATGCATGCGGGACTGGCCTGGCTACCGCGGTTGATCACTACACCCTTCATGTATTTCCTATTAATCCTACCTACACCCCACCTATTCGTCTGCTCTAAGCTGTCGGTCGTCTGCACTAATAACTACTACTATGCCCTACAAATTACTTTCGTGTTGTTGTTCTCAAGTGAGATGACGAACAGATAATTTGGTTTGGGTAGGGTACGTGGTTATTTGAAAATTGACCAGAATTCAGGGAGTGGAGTAGAAGGGAGAGAAATACGGCGTCCGATCTTAAAAAAATGGTTTCCAAATACTCTTCCACTCAAATAGGAAGCGAAATAACCGAGTTTTGTTCATTATTGTCTACAATACGTGAAAATGAATAAAATGAAAAATTCACAAGAATTTCACTTATTTTCCGATGATGCTGCAGTGTACCGTAACGGGAAAATCCGTGACGACGATGATGGGTGTTAGAAACGTTCCTTGAAGTAATTAATCAAGGAATTGGGTTGGTGTTTGGCTAGAGTACTGGCCTCCCATTCCGAGGGCCCGGGTTCGATTCCCGGCAGTGGCGGATTTTTCAGTGGAAAACCGGTCCCCACTTGAGTGCGTAGTGGAGAGCATTTCAAGTTCAGTACTCCATCCGTCGGTTGGGACGTTAAGCCAGGGTCCCCTTGGAACCTTTCATTAATAGTAGGCTAATGCCGACGCCGGGTTTCTCTCCACCCTTCCTCCGTTTCCTCTATACTCCTACCATTACCCAATTACCCACCTATCCAATTGGCGCAAATCACCTCAGCTGTCAGTTGCCTCCACTGAATAACCAACCAACCAACGAAATTAATGATTGGCGTGTTACTTGTCCCCTTAAGTTACTCGCCGTATGTATTCAGTGGGAGCGACCGACGGCAAAGGCCAAATACACCATTTAATATTGGTGGATGAGGAAGGGTAAAGAAAGGATTTTTTCAAGGAATGGAGGAAGAGGAAGTGAAACCGACTCGCTGCATATGGCACCAAGGGGCTAACAACATTTCGCCAACTCCGACCCTCTACTGTAGGTTGGCCCATGAACATAAAATTAGGTAAATAGATTGATATCCGAAAGATTTCAAAATGTCTTCCTTTTTTCGTACTATTAGGGATATATAGCAGAAAATATGTTCAATAGTATATGTACAAGTGTATTAATGGATGCAATTATTTGTTGCATGTTGGTGTAATGAATTTCAGGTAACTGAATTAACAGCTGTGTCACAGCTGTGTCAGCAGTTAACATATTTTAAATGCGTTATATAGTTAATGTTTGGCGTGAAGTCACCCCCTGCCCTAATCGGTGGCTTTCAAGGCTATTCGGAAGATGTAGATGAAGCGGTCCACTTTTTAACCTACCATCTGGCGGACGGAGTACTGCAAACAAATAACCCTTAACACATCACTTAAGAGGGGCTCGGTTTGCCAACGAAAAAGTTTTAGCATTACGGGGATCCGAGCCTGGGCCAACGGGATGAGGAACTTGCCACTGTACCGATTTTATCCCCAAATTACCGTCGTTCTGTTTGGATACCCATGCGCTTGTAATTAACTGAAATGCGTAAGTTTTACGCACCCAAATGCAATTGAGTTCACGTTCAATCTCCTAGCAACGTCACCACCAGATTTGCCTTGGAAGATATTTGGAGAAAAATATGAAGGCAAGACTTTTATTTGGAAAATTTTGATATACTGCAGCCCCTGTATCTAACTATTGGGCAGGAAACAGTGCAAAAAACGAACATTCCCTAATCACCCATATTTTGTGAGAAACCGAGCGAAGGGTCTAGTGCATATCCCATAACAAAAAGGCAGTATCGATATCTGTCTATACCTTTTTTCGATTTCCTACCACCGTGCTCCAGGGGGAATGAGCATGCGACAACTCCCGGGCGGAGGAAAGTCCCCGTTTGGAGGATGGAAAGAGATAAACTTATTATATTATATTAGCGTAACCAGTCTATTAAATGAATTGAAATGGGAATCATTGTCAGATCGCAGGTTGAAATTTAGACTTAATCTCTTCCACAAATTCCAGGGCAATATTTTCAGTGATAATGTTAAAAATATTTTACGAACCCCAACTTACTATGGCAGACTGGACCATAATCATAAAGTTAGAGAAATTGATTGCCGAACTGACCGATTCAAAATGTCCTTTTTCCCTCGCACAATTAGAGATATGAATAACGGTAAATATGTCCTATCGGAGAGTAGCAATGAATAGCATTGGTAGCTGCATGTTGGTATGAGTACTTAAAGCTAACCCTACTAACAGAATGTTTTTGCATGTTTTCTTTGCAATTTCTATCTTTTTTTAAATAGTGTAGTTCTGACTACTATATTAATACTATTCCTTTTTTATGCATGATATGTAGTGCATGTTTGGTGAGAAATCACCCCCTGCCACACACCCTTGTGGTGGCTTGCAGGGTATTATGTAGATGTAGATGTAGATAAAGGCGCGAAGGAAAATGCGAATGGCGAGAGAGGGAAAGAGGAAGGGAGGGATGAGAGGCTTCGAACGCTGCTGAAACGGATGGATTCCTCGACCTTGAGACGGGCAAGCGCTTCCGCCCTGCAGAGAAGCGGGTTACTCCGCCCCTTCCCCCTGAGTCACTAGGGGGAAGGGGCGGGGGAACTGGCGCGGAATGTAGGGGAGGGGGCCTTGACCAGAACTGACGACCATGGTGCAGTGGTATCAGCACTGGCCTCCCACCTCAAGGGCCCGGGGTTCGAATCCCAGTGTGGGAAGATATTTTTCACTGTCCCTCCTTCAGTGCTGTACGTAGAGCACTTCGATTTCAGTGCACCGCCCGTAGGATGGGATGCTAAGTCGTGGTCTCCTTCGCGACTTTCTGCATCTGCATTTTACTCTCATGTGAGTGTGGCAAGGAGTCTGGATCAGGTCACCGGTCCTGATGCTGAGTTTTAGGTGAAAACAGTTTTGAAAACAAAATTTTTCCAAACACCGAGTGACGCTTTCTATACGATCACAGGAGTTTGTCGCAAAACGTGCTACTCTCTTTTGGCTCTTATTCAGTTCTTAAATTTACATTACATTACATCTACATCTACATAATACCCTGCAAGCCACCACAAGGGTGTGTGGCAGGGGGTGATTGCTCACCAAACATGCACTACATATCATGCATAAAAAAGGAATAGTATTAATATAGTAGTCAGAACTACGATATTTAAAAAAGATAGAAATTGCAAAGCAAACATGCAAAAACATTCTGTTAGTAGGGTTAGCTTTAAGTACTCATACCAACATGCAGCTACCAATGATATTCATTGCTACTCTCCGATAGGACATATTTACCGTTATTCATATCTCTAATTGTACGAGGGAAAAAGGACATTTTGAATCGATCAGTTCGACAATCAATTTCTCTAATTTTATGATTATGGTCCAGTATGCCATAGTAAGTTGGGGTTCGTAAAATATTTTTAACATCATCACTGAAAATATTGCCTTGGAATTTGTTTGAGAGATTAAGTCTATATTTCAACCTGCGATCTGGCAATGATTCACATTTCAATTCATTTAATAGACTGTCTACGCTAATATAATTATCGTATCGTCTCTTTACAAATCTTGCCGATCTTTGCTGCACACGTTCATGTTCATTACTTAGACCGATTTCGTAGGGATCCCATACACTGGCAGCATATTCCAAATGAAGTCTAACAAGGGAAAAGTAGCTGATTTCTAACTACTTCTAATTACTTTACATTACAAACGGTATAGCCCAGCCAGGACTCAAGTAAGCACCGGTCTGTCAGTGATACAGGAGTAATGGATTAATTAGGAAATTTTGCCAGTATAATATTATGAGCATTTGGATCTTACATTATTTGAGTAATAGATTTGGACCTAGAGATTCATGGACAGCCATTTCTATTTCGCACAACACACAATTTATTTAAAACTTTGCAAAAAATGTAATTAAATATACAATCTTAAGCTTCTGTTGTCCAAATGCTAGCCAACTAAAGTGACCTTATTCCATATACCATACCAATTGACGGTACAAATAGCTAATTACCTGATAATTAGATTCTTAAAAAAACTCCAATCGATGAGTTTGTCTTATTACGTTACCTCAAAATTATTTGTGCGATGAACCATGATGCGTTACATTCATCCCCAAGGTGGTTTCAAAGAAATTTTTACCGCCACGCTGGTGTGTTTCTTATTTATTTTTATTAATTATTAGCAATTTTAGCAAAGATTGCCATAGTTAATAAAATCTCCGCCTTTTTTAGGGTAATCGGTGACAATGATGATAGGCCGTCATGAGTAGATTACCTAAAAGATAGCTAATTTACTTGCTAATGGGAATTCTGAATTTAATTTGAAGGAATACGATGGCTGAAGGCTGAAAAAGACAAGCATACTATCTCAACTTCCCCTTGAATTACAATTGCTTGCCACTTAAAAGTTAGTGCCTTGTACTATTGTATAAAGATTGTAAATTATTTCTACAAAAAAAGAGCAAAGTAATCGATTGTCGAACGACGGAATCATGTCCCTATATAATCAATTCAAAGATCAGAATATATGTCTTGGAATTGAACAAATAGGCACATATATAGGATATGTATATCTTAGCTGTGGGGTACTTTAAAAATAAAAATTTAAAGTTTATAACGCATATATTTCCTTCGTTCTAAATACCAAACGAACATCATGCCGGATGTAAGCAAATGCCTGAACCTAAAACAAAGTTGTATTTTTTGTAATTTATAGTAATTTAATATAATATACCTAACTTGTGACTGATATAATGTTATGTCCACAGTTACATGATATTTTTGGCATCATGTATGGATGCATATAGCACTTATTTTGAGATTATTCACTCCCTACCACTCACACTCGAGGAAGCCGCTTATTCCTTTTTTCACGTGCTCCAGCTGTGCAGGTTAAAACCAATCGGGAGACTTCCCGAAGTATGTATATTTGATGGCTTTATTATTCTTTCAAGGAACTCTGTACCGTCAGTTGTTTTGACAACACTCCGTAACCAGGATTTCTTTACAAGTTTAATTGACTTGTTGCATGATGGTTGCTAATTTCGGGGCTGCTTTGTAGTTATCAGGTGGTAGCATTTGTTTGGGAGAGGTGACCTACAGCTAATGTCATTTATGCCAATTAGCATATGCTAGACGCATACATTTTTCTGGGAACGGAGGAAGAGCGGAGAAATACCCGGTGTAGGCATTGGCCTACTCTTATAACGCCACCAAGAGATTAATGTTTTTAGGATCCCATTCGACTGAAGGTGTACTGAGGTACCATCCACGTTGCACCCAAATTGTAAGCGGTACAACAATGAAAAACCTGCCGTACACTGTACATAAATACCGGCTATCGGGATGGGAAACCACCACACCTACGCGATTAACAGGCCGAGAAAACCTATATTGGATAAACGGGGACAGCGATGGTTTTTGAATCAACAAGAAGTTCTATGAAATTAATCAATTCCGAATCGTTGAAATAACAAACGTGGAACATGCGTGGTTGGAGCCGACAGAACAAAATATATTCGGCGTACAATCCTGAGGAAAAATCTGTGCGTCAGCATTCACAAGATAGGCTTGGAAATAATGAACAATGTAGCAAATTACAATCAGATACTCTTTCGCATCGTATTCTAAGAGATTTATTTAGAAAGGAGTAATTCGACCCCAATGAGAATCAATCATTCAGGACGCGAGAAGTAAATTAAAGAGGAATCCAAGAGACAATGGACGAGACAGAGCTTTTCGGATTCATAGTGAAGTCATGCCAAGGAGATATCACATTGTTTCGCACAATTTTTTCTCAGACATACGCAACATCCATACCCGAATGGTGCTCGAGCCAACGACCTTTGTTATGCAACCAATGTCAAATCATGAGTATTTGACGGACAAAGAAACCTAATTGTGGATGATGACCTCAGTTTTGTCATCCAGCGCGGCATCTTGACCGATACCGAGACCGAAGACGATTGGGACGAGAGGAAGAAGAGAGATACCGATACTTGCCTACCGCGGCCAAATATTAGAATGCTTATTTGAACGTATGGACATAATTTTAACCCGTTGACCAGTACAATGCCAATATGACTAGAATACCCGGTCTCAAATAATGCATTGCAGGGCGATAGTACACTTGTAGCGTAGTGTGTAGCATTACGTTTGTTTACTGTACACAAATATTTGCGTGTTTCTAAAAGGGAATATGTCACTAATGAGGAGCACAATTATCAGTTAACGAAAGAGTCACCGCTGAAAAGACGCTTTAAAACTCAAAGATAATACTTCTAAAATACATGCGATTGGACACAAGAATGGTTTCTTGGTGTGTTTTTTATAAATTTAAAAAAATCAGTCCCGGTAATATAAATATGGAATAACAAAATCAATTCTAGAATGGAATTATCCCAGAAAGAAAAATTGTGCTAGACATAACGAAACAGCGAAACGAACATCTTTTCGGTACGAGACGAGAGGAATTTTTCGAGACGAAAGACTTTTCGGGACGATACGATACGAAATGTCAGTAAGATACATCACTTATGAGTGTCACCATGAAAGGTGATTGAAAATCTGCCCCTTCAACCACTGTTCCTTTACTCGGCTCCTAATCTCAATTAGGTTTTTCAGTTATTCCTAGGCATATTACTCTTACGCTCTCACACAGCGTTTCCTCCTTTCCTTTACTACCTCGGTCAAATTTACTTAATGCCTCCTTCAAAGGAATTAGCTAGCAATTAGGTATTATGATTTTCGAATTCACATTCCATACGGCATCTTACCCTCACTGTATAGTTCCTCTTCACAGTAAGTAATCATCAACTGTGAATTGCACAAGAGAAAAAATTACTTCCTGCTTTGAAATTGTTCTACAACCAGATCATGTGTCTTTGCGTGCACGGCTTACCTCTAGCAGACACGAAATAGCATGTATATTCACCTGGGAACAGTTCTTGGTAAAATAAGCGTTTCGCTATCCAGTCAGTGTTCAGATTACGAAGTATATTCGATTATTCCTTTCGGAAGACAAACACTTCCTTGCGGAAAACTCTTATTGTGTCAAAGCTTGCGCCATTTAATAAGATTTTATTTTTAGAGAACAAAAGGCTTTAAATGTACCAAACAATGAAATGATTACATTTGATTCCGTCACTCTCCAGAGCGTCATTTATTTGCGGATTCCAAGCAATATTATAAAAAAGTTTTAAATGTTTTTTCAAACGTCTATTGTGCCTTAGCAGTACTGAGAAAATAAATTTAGACCACACAGGAAGCTCGGAAGAATAGTACTTAAAACACAGCGACACATTCCTAACCAACGTCTGTTATCAGTTTATGGTTGCGCGCACGTAGCTATATGCACGCATTGTTTTCGTTATCTATTTGTAAACCCGCGAAGAGTCAGACTAACGTGAATCCTTCCTGTTAGGATTGCTGGTAGAGGGATGCAGGTGAACATTCTGGATTGGTTGAAGGATATCACATGACCCGGGTGCAAGTCGAAGAAAAGACTCAGTCTTCGTTTAAGCTCTGTCCTGATCACATCTATAAGTATCGTGAGCTTACCCTCACCAGACAACCGTGGTAAACGAGGCAGTTGAAGCTTGGAGCAGCCTAGCGGGAAACAGGACACAGCCCTATTTCAACCATTCCTGTCGAGAGCAGAACCGTCGTCTATACTTTCGCAAAGTATGTAAAATATTTATCTCCATACAGTTAATGATAGTGACCATATCATTGTCTTTTTACCATCTATTTCTATATTTCTAATATTTCATTTGTTATTATTCTCCCTAACCGTTTCTGGTAGTGCTATTTCATCGATAATGAGAAACTAAGTCATATGCTTTTATTTTAATTTCTTGTAGCGTTGTATGTACATCTTCAATGCATAGCGTGTGACAGCTAAGTGCATTAAGACTCTACCGTAGAGTAAACTTGTTTTGTCTGGGCTATTGAGTGGAAAAGCAGTAAGTGAAGATCCCTTGTCCTATTCAGTTCACCACTGCTATGTAGTATCGTTGTTACGTACGCAAAAATTCATTTTATAAATGGTATTTGAAACAGGATTAGTGCGTAATTTATCTCTCAATGCTCATTTATTCAGGCAGAAATATGCACATGCACTGTTCCGTAGCTAGCACGCATAGCCTTTGGCTCGAAACATTTTAACCGTTGAAAATCCAACGCATAGCGTACTGCCTTGGGAAAACCAGCAGCTCTTCGGATACCCACTACGCCGCGTCATTGGGTCTATTCTGCACAAGTGTGAGATTCCTGGGAGTGGTCTCACTGGCATTTGTCCTCTGAAATATACAGTGAAATATAAAAATCTTAAATACCGTGGTTAAATATAAGGTACACCCTGATGTCCATGCCTTCTTAGTGTGGAAATTTATCCGTAGCGGTGTGTTGTAAGTGTTTTACTAAGCAAAATGAGGATTCTGAAATGCAATGAGTTAAGTGGTAGCTCGAACTGAACGTAAAATAAATGCGATCTGGCAATTATTCTCTACCAAAGAGCACTCTTCCTGATATGAAGTTAAATGTCTCACTTACGAACAAGTGTATTCCCTGGTGGAGGTAACGTTTGGAAATTGTTGGCTAAACAATCCGTCGTGTCGATTAGGATTCGTAATGAGGGTAATTTATATTTTACCAATGAAGCATGCTCTGAATATTACTTTTGCCTAAACCAATACAATTGTTAAGACTTCTGTGATTTCTATGAGAGCACAGTAAGGGATACCCTGCATAGTTCCCCTTCTTTGTTTCAACTTACCTCACACCCCTCCATCGCTCCACTTCCACAGCCACTCACCCCCTCCTTCCCGTAACCCCCCTCCCTCCATAACCACCCCCCACCATCACCCCCTTCCTCTAGCCCCTCCTCCTCCCTCCAGCCCCTCACCCTACCCTCCGTCACCTCCCTCCTCTGTCAACCTACTCACTTATAAAGAAATTATATTCAAGGATGAATCAAATCAAGTTTGCGATAGAAGGGGAAGAATAGGAAATTGTTGTTAGGTGATTAGAGTCACATGACGCAGACGCATACAATGTGAATGACTTACACCTTTCACTCACAAATGTAGTCACCATAAAATAGAGAAATTATAGCATCATTTTTTTATAATAAACTCTGAACTTTTCATCCATATAGGCGTATCTCAATTGATGATCTGCAGAAATATATGTAGCTTTACAATGACTACACATATTTTAACAATTCAATTTACATCCGCTTTAGAGTAATATGATTCGTTTTTTACGCACACGGAGATATTAATGTGAACAACGTGAATGCACAATTGACACGCAATGCGTCATTCCACCATTACAAGTGGAAAAGCAAGGAGTTTTCAATTAATTGAGGTCTTAGGAAGTTCGCGTTTCCTTGAATCGCTATCTGAAAGTGCTTCGACTAATATCTGGGCCATTGAAGCTTGCCTTGAACAGAAACAAAGCTCATTCGACGGCACTGACGCCATGTCATCAAGAAAGGGCGTACACGTTCATGTCCGAGAGGCATTGTTGTTGGCCGGCGATAAGTCTCGGTGCCATTCATTCTCGAGGGGGAAGTGGGAGGGCAGGCTAAGTGAGGGAAAGATAAGAAAAGGCTGGCAGCCAGAGGAGGGGATAGAGTGGGAGGCGCGACGTTGAAGGCGCTCAGGGGAAGAGACATGTACGAGGCCGCCAAAGGCTCGTGTCGCACATCAAAGTCAATCGGTAATTAATACGTAATAATAGTGTTTTAAAATTCCAAGATATTCGGGAGACACGCCTGAGGAAAAAATATGGAGAATCAGGATTAATTAGTAGGGTAGTTTCCTATTATATTTTTACTGTCTAAATCGAAAGCTTCTTAACTATGGAGTACTCCTTTTAAGCCGTTCAATTTTTAAATTACTTAGAGTATTTTTCCTCACTAATTAAAAAGTGAAAAAATCAACGGCGCGGAAACGTGACGGCAAACAATTGTATGCTGGTAAATGATACGTGTGACGTGACACTATTTCCTCTACCTGCCAATAGGTGGTGCTGCGGACGCTTACAAGCAGACGCTGCACTCTGTTAGAGCTTATTAACTAGTATCGGAACCATATTTATGCAGTTAAATCATGATGATTGACTTTTCTTAGTATATTTAAAATTATTTATTCAGTGGTTTCATTTAAAAACAGTTTCCATTTTACTACGCATACCGTGAAGTTGACTAATCGCCGCGAGAAATTCACGCCATTCTTCGCAGTAGCAGAGGCCTCCACGAGCAGGGTGCCCTGAAGGGTTGTGTTTGAAACCTTCGAGATTATCTCGAATAGGTAACCAAGGATTCACGTGGTAAAAAGACGACTAGTTTGCAAATTTAAACGTGTTTGATCACTCGTAATAATCTCAATCACTGGTCTTTTCTTGAGTTTTTCACATCCGTGGGCTCTACACTCAAATGATATCGTAAAAACTCATGTAAAAACCAATGATTGAAATTATTACGAGTGATTCAAATACACGAAATTTTCGAACCATTCTTGTTTGTACCACGTGACTCCTTGGGTACTTATTAGAGTTCATCCCGACGGTTTCCAACACAACCCCCCTGGAGGCTATAAAACGACTATTAATACCATGTTTAACGGAAGAGACTTACCGAACTTTGATTTTTTACATAGACTATTATCAATACATATATTATCACTAGAGCTAAGGGGCTCTGGAATACAATGGTAAGTTCAGGAGACGAATATTTCCCATCCCTCGGAACGTAAACTAATTACCTGTTACGTCAGCAAGAAGGCAGCGCATCCCACCATTACTCAGCTTTTCAAATGAACTTAAAATCAACATTTAATTCTCTAGCAAACTGGAATTTTTCTATGCAAACTTTTTGCGTAAAATAAATAAGGTAGGGCACGAATAGCAATTAATGAATTCTATTTTGATTGAAGAAAACTACCCTATTTTTTGTGGAATACAACATTTTGTAGTTTTCCCCGTGTTAAGGCACATGTAGATGTGGTATCACTATCTTCGTTGTATAGCCCTGTTCAAACTGCTTCGTCTCTTTAGATCACTTGATTCACTTCAGCTGGCTCCTTGAATCTCTTTAGGCTTTATTTAATCTATGTTTTTTGCATCCATCTCCTCCTCGCATGCCTAGATTTGCTCATTCAATAATAGTCTCAGGTACTATACGGTTCTTTATTTTTTTCACTCGACTAATTGCACCTCTTGATTTAAATGTAGGCGTGTGTGAGATTCCATTTCTGCCACACACCTTATCGGTGGTTCTCACTACATGATAGAGCTGTTAACGTACTCCGCGCTCTCCTTATTTCCACCATCAGCTTTCTTCTCTCTCCTTAAATAGTCTACACTTAATCACCCGCTTAATAGCATCAGTATAATTTTTCAATTCCACGTCTACTTTTGGAATTCTTCTATTCTGGTGACTAGTCTGCGTTTAGAGTCCGTGCCGAATAGTTCATAGAGCTTTCGAAAAAAAAGCGATTCTAAATTATGAAGCTGATTTAATAATAATAACATTATTTGATACAATAATTAAATCACTACGATACATCGATTATGAATGCCACCATGAAAGGTGTTATATATACTCAACGTACTGATTTAATCACTACTTATATACGACTATCATTATAATAGACAACATTGGACACCTTTCACAGTTTATTCTCATATTACATCGCTCACTGCCTCATGCACACAAGTTGCCCATCGATTCCGTAGCTGTAATTTCTCCGGTTGAAAATCGGCCCCTTCCACCACCGTTCTTTTACTCGGCTCCTTATCCCACCGAGATTTTTTTTTCGCTTCACGATTCTTGGCATTATTAGCTGCACTCCCAGCTTTTCGGCAGTGGTTTTGGCCTCACAAGATATCTCTGTAAAGGACTCATCACAGCTTTTTCTACTGTCCTTCAAAGATGTCAGAGTATCTTGTACAGCATTAAAAGCCTTGTTTAGGTCTACGGTTGGCATTTGCAGTAACTTACTCAGAGGAAGCGTTCTTTTCAAAATGTCAATCAAACACAGGAAAAAATAAAAACTGTGTAAGTCACTGAGTTAATGTATAGTGCAGCCTTTTTGGCCGATTCACACTCCTTCCATTCACTCATATCTGTGAATTCATCTACTATTTCCGGTAAGGCAAAGTAAAATAAAATTACGGCATCATGCCTTTCCACCCATTGAGTCTCACAAAGACTAACAAGCTGACCTCCTAAGAATGAATTCATAATGGCATTTCTTTTGAATGACTGATTGAAAAACTAAATAACTTCCTTAATTATTCCAACAGCATTTTTGATGGTTTGGATTTTGGTTGACTTCGAAAGAGAATTATACAAGGCATGGTTGTAGCATGGTAGCCGTTTTGTATTGACCACCTCTCTTTGGATCTCTGTGATACTACCGACTTCTTCCGAAGTCAAAACAGATGCTTCATCTGTACCTATTCCTATACAGAGACTCAAATCTAAATCCAGTTCTTTCACATTTTCTAAAACTATTTTACCAAGAGTCTTCCCGGTAAGATTTGTTTCCGTCTTTTCTGTCAATCGCACATCAGTCATATCTGCAGCAGACTTATATGCATCAATGAATGTAATGAAATCTTCCCTTATAGTTTCTTTGCACAGATACCTTACAATTAAGGCAATTTGTTCTTTGCGAGACAGATCAGGTGTTTCGTCGAACAATATTGACCAATATTTAGCTTCATGAATTCGTTTTAGGATTTATTCCCTAATTTCTTCCCCACAACTTTCTATCAATAAATTTTGAGTAGTTTTACTAATATAGGTAGCACATGAATATGCACTTTTTAGGTGTTCCTCAAGTATTTTGTCACCTGCATCTACCCTGAACTGCAACAGGGGTTTGAAATTACCTTGGTTTACAGCAGAGGCCACAGGATTAATTATCACTATGACCCCTTAGAGGGATGTTCTGACGTCCAAGCAAGATAATGGTTTTAATAATAGGCCTCAGCCTTTCACGATTTTCGGTAACTTGACGAAGATGTTCAGTGCATACTTGATTGACTACCTCTTTGTTTTTTTCCCGTTTTTGTGGATTGCCCCCTGTGCTCCCCCCCCTGGTTCCGCCACTGACTTTCACCACCTCTCTTCTCTCGAGCAGCCAAAATGCAGGAGATATTTCGATTTGGCATTGATCGGCAGAATCTCGGATCGATTAAATCGGGAAGCAAATATTATATGTAAATATTTGTTTCTACAATGTTTTTTTCACTATTCTTCGCCTTTGCGAATTCTATTAACTTTTTACCCGTTTCGATCACACTGCGTATATGCAGGAATCTCTGTGAGGTACGTGAAGCTGGGCTTGGATCTGAAAGTTATAATTTTGTTTCCGGATAATTTTAGTTCGATGGTCCTTCATCCAAAAATTAACTTTTCCTTCATTGATATACTACTTCATTCATTCCTACTACAGTCATCACTGCAGACGATGGTGGGCATTTAATCTCCTCAATTCCTTGATCCCCAGGTATTGCACCAGGAGTTATTCCCAGAGAAGGATATTATTTGTCGATTAACAGTCCACATGGGTCGATGGAATTACTCTCGCCGTTTCCAATGTCTCACGAGATTTTTCCTCTTTCACCTTCCCATACTCTAAGTTAGGAAATTTTAAACTCCATAACAAAATAGATTTAATCACATTTCAGCAGCTAGTATGAGGAGGAATTTTACGCAAGCGTCCAAAGTTCGAGGTTGTAAGCATTTTTCGTCGCATCGCAACCAAGTCAACGTTTTCTCAATTTCTTAATTGTTTACCCCTTTATTTCGTCGTTTCGTTCTCATCCTTTTTATGAGATTCCATGAATAATTGACGATCATTTTTTAAGTCCTCCAATAGTAGACCTTCCGGAATAGGGGTGGTAATCGGAATCTGGTTTTTTTCCTAGTTGTTTCTTCTCGAACCTGGAGCAGCTTTCCTTCGAATAAAAGTGGAGATTGTTGGCTTCCGTCCTCTTTGTAGAGCCTCTTTGCAGTGGTGCACTAGATTAACATCACAAATGTTTCTATAGCATATTTCCCAAATCGAAGCTGACCACGGCCCTGCATATCTTCCTTCCTTTATATGAACCCGTAAGAGCTAAATTTTGCTCCCTTTCCACCTATGCATTTTTCTGTAACGGCAATTTAATGTCCAACAGGATTATTGTTCCCGTAGAAAAAAGGCTTCGGCTATGATGACTAATGATCTGTAAAATACTTTTAATTTTTCATGAACCCTGAATTATTTCCGTGCCAGCATCTCACCTTTCTACTTCGCAGCTGGTATTTCCCATCCTTCGCCTAACTTATCGTGGTATTATTTACAAGTTTTTCTGGCATGAGGAGAATATCCATGGCAGAAAATATATAATTTAGTTGGGAGTAACAACTGCCTGCAAACATCTCACCAGACATTCCAGCAAAGTTAATGCCAATCATCATCATCATTAGTCAACAATCCTAGGGCTGGTTTGAGGGAGATCTCCACTCGATTCCTCTATCGGCCAACCTTTTCGTTGTGACGTAATTCTTCTCTTTTACATCCTTCACAACCTGTTCCATGTATCTCATACGAGACCTGCCTTTTCCAATCTTCCCGTTCACTTTTCCCTCGGCGATAGTCTTTATAGGCCATCGTGTCTCAAGATATGGCCGATTAAGTTTTCCCTTCTTCTATTTAGAGTTGTCAGCAGACTTCCCTTTTCTCCTACTCTTCTTAGTACTTCCTTGTTACTTACTCGGTCGATCCATTTAGTCTTCAGCATTCTTCTGTTGCACCACATTTAAAATGCTTTTACCCTTTTCTTCTCCGCTGCTGTCATCGTCCATGCTTCACTCCCGTAAAGAAACATGCTCCATATGTATGTTCTGATGAAATGTTTCCTTACTTCTACACTTGTATTTCCAGCTGTAAGTAGATTCTTCTTTTGATAGAATGCACTCTTTGCCTGGGCTATTCTACTCACTATTTCTTACTTGCTTCGTCCATCGTTGGTTACTCGGCGTTCTGGGTAACAGAACCTCTCCAACTTTTTTTTCCTAGTTTGACATTGGTTTTGGCCTCTTCTTTCTTGCTGCACACCAATATCTTATTCTTCTTCTTATTTATCTTCAGCTGATATCTGGCCATTGTCCTTTCCATGGTTACTAGAGTCTTGTTTAGATCCCTATTTGTCTCTGCTATGAGTGTTAAGTCATCAGCGAATTGCAGCATGCTTATTTTTCCTGCGGATAGTCACTCTTGAAGACTTCTCTTTGATGTCATTGATGGCTCTCACGATGTAAACTTTAAAAATTACCGGAGACAGTGCACAGCCTTGTCTTACTCCTTTCCTTATTCTTGCCTCTTCACAGCTAGATCCAGATTTAATCTTAGCTACTTGATATTTGTACGTACTGTATATAATTCTTCGTTCATTGTAGGACACTCCAATTCCCTTCAAAATTTCAAGCATTAAATTCCAATCCAAGTTGTCAAAAGCCTTCTCTAAATCCCCAAATGCAATGAAGGTCGATTTGTTATTCTCCATTCTCTTCTCTATGAGCAACCTAAGGGCCAATATTTCTTCCCTTGTACCCTTACTTTTCCTGAATCCGAATTGATCTTCATCCAGGAAATCCTCTGCCTTTCGTTATATTATTTTGTAGATGATCCTTGTCAGTATCTTCGATGCATGTGTCGTCAGGTTTAGTCCTAAAAGTTTCACATTTCTCTGCTCTCTTCTTCTTAGAAATAGGAATGATGATGTTTTTCTCGATGTTCCTTGCAGTTTTTCCTCTTGAGTACATATCACAGATGGTTTTGTAAAGATAAGTTAATGTCTTCTCTAAAGCATTTTTCATTAGTTCTGCAGGAACATCATCAAAACCAGAAGCTTTATGCATCCGAAGGTCCCTTACTGCAGCGTCTAATTCCAAACTTAATAAAGATGCCCCTATATCATCCTTTTCCACTTCGCTTTCCTCTTCAATAGCTTTTGTGCTGAGATTTTTTCCATTGTATAACTCTTTTAGATATTCTTTCCATCTCTTCACTTTGTCCTCATTTTCAATAAAAATTTCTCCATTCTTGTCTCTTATGGTATTATATCTTGTGCTCCGTTCCTTAAAGTGGTTCCTCACTATCCTGTAGGCAGCTTCCACCATTCCAAGTGAAAGGTTGTTTTCTACATCTTCGAAGATTTTTCAACCACATCTCTCTAGCATTCCTTGATTTGCGACTTATTTCGTTCCTTATTCTTTTGTAGCAAAGCTGCTCTTCTTCAGTTTTCACATTGTTGTCCATTAATTAATGCCAATACTATAGGCAATACTGTCTAATGGCCATATATTGCATTACCCATTGACATTGATCAACTGGTACTTAACGCTTCAACTCGTTTTCAAACCCATAAACGCTCTCCCGCAAGTATCATTCACAGTAAATTGGTCTTAAAGGAAAATGATCAATGGATTTTAATTGCTTTAAATATAATGCAAATGCACGATTCTTCAACCAGACACAGGGAAAGCTATGGGTTCTCGTGCAGTTATGCTTTTTTCGAATGAACGATCGAACGATGAAGGTCTGAGTTTTTGGGTTTGTTGGTTAATGCGTACCAGTTTATATCATGTGAAAAAGATCTCTTTCATCACTACTATTGGAGCCTCTTTCATTTAAAACTGTGAACTAATATGCAAAAATAAGTATTGACTATGAAAATTAGAAAAATACGGTAATTTTGTTCAAAATTGTGATAAACCCTCCTTATGAAAGATTCGTTTTTTACTTTCCGTACAAAGCATCGAGTCCCATAGGTTTAATAATCTATATCTTCAATAAAACCACCTTGTTTTATACACCGGACTTCGGAACTTTTAAGAATAAATTAAATTTAAATTACAGGTAATATGCGAAAACATTTTTGGCACATGTGACAATATAAACATGAACATTTTCAGTCATTCTTCTTATTTCTATAAAATTTGCTACCTACGGTTGAAGATATCATTCCCTAAACACAATGAACATGACTTTTTCTACCCCGCTATTAGATATTCCTAACATTTGCCATTTCCTTCCTCACCCAAGCTTCTCACCCCTCCTTCGTTTTCTAATTCGCAGAAAATTTCAATTTTCTACTTCTTTGTCTCTTTTTGACGTTGTTCAGCAGAAAGCATTTAAATGACACCAGGCAATGTTATGGCAAGGTAATAATGCTGTTGAAAGTACTGAATTCCTCTGGGTGGAAAAATTTTTCAAATTACGACCAACGTGAGCGTTCGGAATAGATGGGTGGTGACTCAAGCAGCTCGCTAGCTGCGCCTATCAACAAGTAACCTACTCCAAAGAGTATGTAACTAACAGATTCTTCCCAATAACCCCCATCTCGTCCCCTAGGTGAGCCTAGAAGACTCATATATGAGATTGTTCGGTTTTTAAGAGCGCTAGCGACTGGAAAAAAGAAAGAGTGGGGGGCTGTCGTAGACGTCCAATACTGCGTTATTATTGAATCTCTGAAAACTAATGTTTTTCCCTAAAATAAACATGTAGGTATTTGATAAAATTTCACATTGGCAGTTGGTAAGTCGTTGACAGAAAATTAATTTTAGGGTGACCCAACCATGAAAGCAGTTCTTTGAATTGGCATTCAAAAAACAGGAGGACTAATTCGATTAAAAAATTATTATTAATATTCGCACATTCGCGACTTAGTATTCTTGGAAGTAGCACCACTCTGAATAAACACGCCACCTCGAGCGATTCTGCGAATCTTGGTAGGCCTCCTGGAATGGGCGACTGCAATTCTGTACAGTTCCCTCGTCACGGCCTGTTGTACTGCCTGGATCGTGCAATGGCGATGTCTTTTCATCACCAACTAGAGGGGGTGGAAGACGAAGAAGTCTGGCGATGTGACATCAGGGCTGTAGGGCAGCTTGGGTAGCGCTGTCACCTAATGTTAGGACAGGAACTATCCTATGATAAGCGCGGTGTTAGTTGGCGCATTGTCGCAGTAGAACTTCCGAAATTGGCTATGTGTGGGTGGACGGTTCGTTTTCAGTTGCTCTAGGACCGTCATGTTGAAAATCAAATTTACGGTCTGTTCAGCTGCCACTAACTCTTTGTGGATCACCTCTTTTGAATCTAAGAGGACAATGAATATGGATTACATCTTTGTCATGCTCAAGTTTGCTCTCTTTCTTCTCGACGCAAATTGTGCCACTCGAAAACTTTCGATCTCTGCATGGCACCATCTCTATAAGCTTCCTGGATCATGTAAAAAGCGTCACCTACGGGTTTAATGAGTTTCACGAAAAATGCAATGGTTTAACGTTGCATGAGTAAACGGCACATGTTAAAGCGTGATGATGTCGCCTGATAGCCGTTCACCTGACGCGTTATCTACAATCCGCAAAGAGTTGAAGCCAACTGCCACCGATTTCTCTGACTGCTCTCAACACCACGCCTGCTCATAGAAACTCCCCTTTATTTCTTGTTTTTGCCGTGAAAAATTCATTCTGACTACTTTTGGCTCAAACCCTGGAGCCTGTGGGCCAACATCCTTTCTCTTGTACCCGTGCTTTTTCCGAATGCGCATTGGTCGTCATCAAGGAATCCTTCTGCTCTTTGTTCCATTTTCTTTAGATGACCTTCGTCTTAATATTCGCAGCATATGTTGTAAGGTTTACGGTCCTTAAAATTTCAGTTTTCAGTTAGCTTCTTGTTTTAGAATAGGGATAATGATATTCTTCTCGAAATCGGTGGAACATTTCTCCTGTACTGCACTTGTCGGCGATAGTTATACAGCCGGTTCGATGTCTTCTCTTATGAAGTTTTAATTAGCTCCGCAGAATATATATCAATTACAAAAACCTAATTTATACTGAAGTCTCTAACTGCTGCGTCAAATTCTGATCTTGAGATTGAGCCTCCCATTTCATTCTTTTCTTTTATTACTTATCTAGCAATAATATTCAATAAAACACTAAATAACCACAGAGTACTGAAGGATTGGAAAGTATTTTTAAAATATTTTGAAAAGCGGTGATAGGGATGATCCTAGTAAATATATACCCATTTCACTCACATCAATCTCTTGTAAGGTATTTGAGCACACTGTAGTCAGTTCAATCATGGGGCATTTTGATAGCAAGAGATTCCTCATAAACAGCCAATATGGGTTCCGGAAAGGTAGATCTTGCGAGACACAATTACCTTTATCAGTACACGATACTTTGGTCTACGATGAAAACAGTACTGAAGTTGACGCGATATTTTTAGATTTTAAAAAATGCAATCGATAAAGTTCCACATGGTAAATTAATCTTGAATTTAAAGAGTTTTGATATAAATAAAGACGCTGTATGCAAAGAACGTTGTATGTAAATATGTATGTGAAAGTATGTAAAAGAATTCTTAAATGGGCGAGAGCAGAGTGTTGTCATAGATGGTATCATGTCGGACACAATCAAAGTCACATCGTGAGTTCCCAACGGAAGTGTAGTAGGTCCACTTCTATTTCTTTTATACATAAAGAATTTGAGTACCGTTGTTAGTTTATGCTTAGACTTTTTGAAGACGATGCTGTAGTGAATAGGGGTATATAAAAAGAAGAAGACAGGAAATCGTTTAGCAAGGATTAAGATGCAATTCAAGAGTGGTGCGACAAACTGCAGTTAGAACTTAACCTTAAAAAGGGTGTAGCGATCAATTTCTGGAGGAGTGATTCGATTCAGCGATCCTATAAAATTAGTAACACGAAGATCGAAAGCGTACAAACAATAAGGTATTTAAGAGTAACAATCGGTAATATTTATCGTGGAGAAGACACATCCGGCAAATATGTGGCCGAGCGAAGAGAAAGCTAGGATTTATAAAAAGAGTACTTGGGAAATGTGATGAGAAGACAAAAGAGCGATGCTACTTTTCACTAGTTAGGCCCCACCTTGAGTATACAGCTAGTGTATGGGATCCTAATGAATCAGATTTGATCAGAGAACTAGACAGTGTGCAGCGTAGAGCAGCTAGGTTTGTTAAAAGGTGTTAGGATAGGTTGAGTAGTGTTTCAGAATTCATAAAAGAATTAGGGGTGGAATCATTATGACTCGCGGCTGAGCTTAATGCCACTGAGTGCGTCCACCGGGTTGAAGATGGTGGTTCGACCTCTAGATATAGAGGTTAGCTGCGAGATAAGCGAGTTTACTCGTCAAATAAGCAGTCGTGGACAAAAAGCGACGGCATTCCGAGGGGGTATTGGTCTATCCCTGGGTAAGGTAGGCCTTTAAATAATAATGAACCTGTGTAGATGCCGTGACTTGGCGACGAAGGCCGTCAGCAATTACGCTTCCCATCACCCGGAGGAAAGGGCAGCAGTTCTTCCTCACATGAGTGAAGGTGGAGACCACAGTAGTCGGTACAGCGACACTCATTTCACTACAGGCGTGGTAACATTTACCTTAACGGCTGTAGTACTGCGATGTGGAAGGCAAAGGAAAAACTACCACATTACTATCCCGAGGAGACGTAGCTACTCGTTCTTTCCTTTATTATAAAGACGTGATGGCACCCGGTTCGAGTAAAATATTCCGGAGATAAAATAGTCCCCCCTTCGGATCTCCGGGCGGGGACTACCCGAGAGAGTACATCAGTCAAGTGTGATAGTCATTTTAGGGTAGGAACGTAGAACGTGCGATCACTTCAGACCTGCGTAAGACTGGAGAACCTGAAGGTGTAAATGCGGAGAATGGACCTCGATGTATTACGAATCAGTGAAATAAGATGGCCCGAAGAAGGAGACTTTTGGAGTGGATGTTATAGAATTAGACACACCGGAAACTGTGAAAGAAGAAAACAGTAAAGAACATTTGGCAAGTAGAAAAACTGAAGGAGACTCGACATCAATTGGTAACGCTGGAGTAGACATAATGCTTAGGAAGAGTGCAGGACTGCATATGAAGAGCTTCCTTCAGTACAGTGATTGGATTATAATAGTATAAATTGAAACTAAGCCTACAGATACCATTGTGGTGCAAGTTTACATGCCTACGTTGGACTACAAAGATGAAGAAGTGGAAGACGTCTCCGAAGATATCACTGAAGTGATGAAACAGGTAAGAGGAGAAGAAAACCTAATTATTTTGGCAGGCTGGAACGCAGTCGTCAGCGAAGGTCCAGATGGAAGAATAACTGGAAAATCCGGATTGGGAAACCGAAATGAAAGAGGAGAAAAACTGATGGAGTTCTGCACACAACATAAGTCAGTGGTTACAACACATTGTTTAAAAATTACAAGCGAAGAAAATACACGTGATAGATGCCAGGAGACGGAGGAAGATTTCAAATAGACAACATTTCAGTGAAGCAGAGGTTCAGGAATCAGGTGAAGGACTGAAAAACCTACCCAGGTGCAGACATCGACAGCGATCATAATTTAGTGATGATGAAATGCCACCTAAAATTCAAGAAATTGAAGAAAACAGTAAAGAACATTTGGCAAGTCGAATAACTGAAGGAGACTCAACATCAGCTGGCATTTCGGAAAGCAGTAGAAAACAACATAGGAGAGGACCTGACTGAGAAACAAGTAGAAGAGCGTTAGAAAAACATTAAATGTAGACTACAGGAAGCCACAAAAGAAGTTCTTGGAAGAAGAAAAGTTGTTAAGAAGAATCCATGGATAACAAAAGAAGTCTCAATGCTGACTGAAGAAAAAAAAACACAAGAAGGCGAAAACTAAAGAAGGTCAGCTTTGCTACAAAAGAATAAGGAACGATTGAGACTGGAATTCGACGCAGCAGCAAGGGACCTACGGATGAATAAGGCTTCTGGAATTGATGATATACCCGCAGAACTGATAAGGATTGCGGAAGAGAGGACATTGGCTCATCTTTACAAGGCCATCTGCGACATGTGCTCGACAGGAGAAATACCCAGGGACTTCGAAAAAACATCATCAATCCTATTCCCGAAAAGAAGAGAACGGAGAAATGCAAAAATATTAGGACTATAAGCCTGACGACACATGCATCGAAGATATTGACAAGGATAATCTACAGAAGAATCGAACGAAAAGCAGGGGAGTTCCCGGATGAAGATCAAATCGGATTCAGGAAAAGTAAGGGTACAAGAGAAGCAAAACTGGCCCTTAGGCTGCAGATAGAGAAGAGAATGGAGAAGAACAATCCGATCTTCATTGCATTTATGGATTTAGAGAAGGATTTTGACAACGTGGATTCGAATTTAATGCTTGGAATTCTGAAAGGAATTGGAGTGTCGTACAATGACCGGAGAACTATCCACAATTTGTATAAAAAAAGAGTAGCTGTGATTAAATCTGGACCCAGCTATGAAGAAACAAGAAAAGAGAAAGAAGTGAGACAAGGATGTGCACTGTCTCCCGTAAATTTTACATCATAATGTTTACATCGAGAGAGCCATCAATGAAGTCAAGGAGAAGTAATCTGGAGTGAACATCAACGGAGAAACAATCAGGATGCTACGATTCACTGATGATATGGCTCTCATAGTAGGGTCAGAGAAGGAGCTGAATAAGATGCTAACAACCTTGGAAAGGACAATGGCCAGCCATCGGCTGAAGATCAATAAGAAGAAAACTAAGATATTGGTTTGCAGCAAGAGAGAGGACGCCAAAAGAGTGGGAGAAAAGAGAAGTCGGCTGAATACTATAAAAAGAAGACGGGATAACTTAATCGGCCAAATCTAAAGACACGATGGCGTGATGAAGATTATTGTCGAAGGAAAAGTGAACGGAAAAATGGAAAAGGCAGGCCTCGTATGAGTTACATAGAACAAGTCGTAAACGACGTGAGAGAGAGAAAGTACGTTAATATGAAGAGGTTGGCCGATAGAAGAATCGAGTGGAGGGCTGCGTTAAACCAATCCTAGGATTGTTGACCATTAATGATGATGATGAATCATTATAAGAGCGTAGGTAAATGTACAGATTAAATCTTTAGAGAAATTTCAATCGGTTAGTTTTACTGAAGATGTTAGGCACATATTAAAAACACCAGCGTATTATGCTAGATTCGACCAGATGAATAAGATTAGAGAGATAAATTGTCGTACTGATAGATTCAAAATGGCATTTTCCCCCGTACTATAAGAGAACAGAATAGGCAGCATAGCAATGGGATAGGTAGGGGAAATGTTTTAGAGTAGTCTGTTGTGCATGATGCATGTATTCATCAACATCTATACGATACCCTGCAATCCACCATGAGGGTGTGTTGCAGGGGGTGAAGATTACTATGCATGCACTATTGACATGCAAACAAGCAACTATAGGGTCTCATGAAACTAGATTGTTAGTATCTATAGTATACATGCATCATGCACTACAGACTAATATATCGTGTACGAATAAAGGTAATTGAGTCTCGCAAATTTTACCTTTCAAGAACCCATGTTGGCTGTTTATGGGCAATCCCTGACGATACAAATGATCGAACTGTCTAAAATATGCGCAAATACCTTACAAGAGATTGACGTGGATGAAATGAGTCTGTAGTTACTTGGTTCTTCTCTATCACCGCTTTTGAAAAGAGGTGTAATGTTAGCTACTTTCCAATCCTTGGGTACTGTGTGGTTCTTTAGTGTTTTATTGAATATTATTTCAAGATAAGGGGCTATTTCAGAACCTAATGTTTTATATACTCTGGAAGGAATTTGATTGGGACCTGGTGATTTGTTTTTACTAATGATTTTTAACTGCTGCTCTATTCCGCGACATGAAATGTTTATTTCGGGCATTTGCTCACTGAAAGTGTTCGGCGGTGGTTCCACTGCGTTGTGTGACGATGAGTTGAATACGCTTAGGAGGAAGGTGTTTAAAGTATTGCCTTTTTCTACACTGCTGGTGACACTAATTCCTTTATTGTTTTTAAGTGTGTGCACTGTGGACCTATTACCCTGAAGCTCTCTCACATTTAACCAAAACACTTTAGGATTGCTATCTATATATTCTCCTAACATCTTGCTCTTGAAATGTGATAACGCCTTCCGACATGATTTCCGTGCTAATGCTCTCGATTTTTTATAGTTTTGAACTAACTCATTTTTTCCCCTACCGATAGACCCCGTTCCGTATTTTTCATCCTAGTGTGGCATACTCTGTGTCGCTTTATTGATTTCCTAACCTTCAAGTTATACCACCTTGGCTCTGTGTTATCACTTATGAATTTATTTGGTGTGTATTTATTACCTGCTTTACGGGTGACCTCAAGAAATTCTCTCCACGAATCCTCTGTATCTAATTCATTGCTTTGTTCGATAAATACATTTAGCGATTCCCTCAATTTCTCTTCCATACCGTCGTAATTAGCCTTGTCAAATATGTTAACATGAAATGAAGTGAGAATTCGAATCCCTGCATTACCTTTGACATCCAAGAAGTTTAGCTTTCTAGCCTTCTCTTTTTCACACGTGAAAACTATATTGTTGCACAGCGAGTTCAAAGTCTTTAGGAAATTATCAAGTTACCTTTCCGTGCCTGTCCATATGGCAAAAACATCGTCAACGTAGCGGAACCAACTACGAATATTTTTGGTGATCTCTATTACAAAACATTTTCTGCTCATCTCCATTGTGAAGTAGAAGGTAGTTCATGAAATGCATTAATTCTGCAGTGAAGAGGGGAATTCTAATATCATCTGAGCAAAAACTCAATGATAGGAAGAAATTTAACCTCATTATTGGACCCTGAGTGCTCTATAATAATGCTTCTCAAGGTCTTACAATTATGATCTTAATTTATATGATGTATGCAACCTTAGCCCTCGGAGCACTGAAGTACCCAATACTGCGACAGCTATAATGTTTTACCATCCCATTTTCATTCTAGAAATAGCCCAGATTAAGAACATTTCAAAATTTACTTTCGAGGTGTCAGATTGTTGAGGTGAATCATGCTATAACTTTCGTGTTCATGCTTAAATAACGGCGAAGTAGTCGAGAGTTCAGATTTCGTAAAGCACATCGGTGGGTCGCTGGGTATGAGTAGTGACAGCATAAGTTCGGTTTTCGGTCACCATCAGTGACTGCTCTCATACCGAGAAAATGTTACAGAAGAATACTATGAAATCGCGCCGAAATCGCTCAACGCCGATGTTCACCCTGATCTTTACCGAATGAAAACATTTTTATTCAATCGGTCAATTTGCCTGGCTACTGACATTCCACGGAGTGTGCTCAGTTGATTTGTATTTTTATGTGTCTCTAAATTTGGAAAGTATTGCCTGAAAGCAACCGAAAGTGTGTCTTTTGCGATGCTCGAACAAAATATTAACTATATGCTCAAAAAAGCTCAATACGCAGAAAAATAATATTAATGATCCCCTTCGATCAAATTAAAAATCACATCATCTTGGCTGTATTTTTGACCTATGCTTACTGTCGTTGTATCTTATTTCGTTTATAAAATTGCCTTAATTCCGATATTCATGTCGAAGGAATATAAACTGGCGTTGTTCCTTATGCCAAACCGTGCCAACAACCTTGCTTTAATTTGTCATTTTCATTATAATTATCGAAGAACGTGCTCTCCCGCCAATAGAGGAAGATTCAAATATCGATGTAGCTCTCACCATCCAGGGTGAGTTCAGCAGCTGAGATACAGCGGAAAGTTCACTACCGCTCAATCACTCCAATCACTCCCTCTGGATGCACCCTATATATATATATATATATATATATATATATATATATATATATATATATATATATATGAGACAATATGAATAGACAATATATAATTTTCATTTAAATGGTCTAAGGTTAGCTCTTAGTCCTATGGGAGTGAATCTTGGTGGGGTGAAAACTGGGGGTCGTTATTCGTCGCCCTTGGTGAAGTACAGCTCTCCATATGAGTCGAATTTCTTTAGACTTTACAGAATCACCCCCAGATCACTGGTCCTCCCTTACCAATCCTAACTTGGAGAACATGGAACAGAAATTTGCTGCACTTGAAAATATACATCGAAATCTTCCAACAGTGCGATCGAAGGTGAGGTCATACGGACAGATACGTCTCAATTTTGTTGACCAACAGCCATTATGATATTTCCCCTTGACCGGTGCATTCTGTTACACCTCTTTCATTAAAAACGGAAATAAAACCCCATTTTAAACCAGTTATCCTTTCCTGACCCTTATCTTATGAGAATTAGCTTTCCCTTGAAAAAAATGCTATTCCAAAATTACCGTTTCAGCATCAAGACACGATAAAGACATATGAAAATGTGTTTTCTGGATGCAAGTAGCTCTATTAAACAGCAAATGCATCAGTATAGAATTGGACAAAAAGAAAACTACCGAGCCACCGGGAAGAGAGAAATCATCTGCGCTAAGAAATATGCAATAACATCCCTACATTACTAAACTGAGAGGAGTGGGGGATTAAGGAGGAATAAATAGGAACATAAAGCATAAAGCATTTGACTAGCACGCTAAAAGATTAGATTCATTATCCATGAAAAGCACTACTAATCAAACTAATAATTTTCCAAAACCATGTTTATCCAGGTGTGATTGTTATAAATGACTACTTACCAAAAATGATTAATCCAAAAAAAATCCAAAAATGTTTTTTCAATGCATAGCATGTATGGAATCCAATAGCAATTGCTTTAAACAAAAGATATTTTGATAACCATCTTACGATGTCATAAAGGTATTCCCTAAAACCAGCATATTTTAAAATTTCAATCAAATCAAAATCAATTAGAAAACAGTATTTTAAAATTTCAATCAAATCAAAATCAATTAGAAGGTCATAAGAACTACAATTTTTCCCAAACGAATTTTCACCATGGCCAATGTCATTTATCTGCTACTTCCAGGTTCTTCAGGCACATTAAGGATGAATATAATTGTTGGTGAATTGCAGCCATATATCCATCGGCCTAACCAGTGAAAGGAGCATTCTATACAGTAGTGATATAAAAGGTTAAAAAAATGAATTTTCATCATGGGCAGAAAGATTTAAATCCTTTACCTGTGAGAGAAAACACTTTTGAAATTACGAGTGAACAACCACACAATGTTGCAACTTCAGCAGATAACCTCCTAAACGAAAATGGGGACATGCATACCGAAGATGCATGTCTTGGGATAAACCATCATGGAGCAATGCAAAGTCGCCATTCTACGGGACCTGGAAATGTCACAGAAAATATAGATGAGGGAAGCAGTACACCCTCACAGGATATGAGAATTCATAGCAATTCTTACAGAGCCACGAGGAGTATTTACCAACCAGTGATACCAGGAAGCACGGAAACACTGGAAATAAGGATTCACAGAAATCCAGTCCACCAGTTGTGTAGAACTCAAAAACGTAAGCCGAAAGGAGATATTTCAAACAAGCAGAACATGCAGCAGAGAGACGTCAATTGGCCCAATAAATGGAGTAAAAAATTAACACCCTTAGAGTTAAGTTATGGTGAAGTTTCAGGGGTTAATTATAGCCCAATAATACAAGAACAAAGTTATCCACATGCAACTCATAATAATGAAAAATCTTCACTGGGTGTAGGGATACACAGCACTCCAACCCAACAGATGAGTAGCCCTGCAGTACCTAACCTGGAAAAAAATATTTCTGCCAACCAAAGCCTACAGCAGAATAATGTAGAAAGGCCTGATAACAGCACCTATGAATGTTTACCCTTGGAGTTAAGACTTGGCGAAGTTTCAGGGAGTTATTCTCGCCCAGAGATACCAGAACAAAGTATTCCAAATGCATCTCAGAGTAATGGAGAACCCTCACTGAATATGACGATTCACAGTACTCTAGCACACAACTCGACTGGAACTGCACTACCTAACTGGAGAGGAAACCATTTAATCATGCAGAGCCTGCAGCAGAATAATGTCATGCGCCCAAATAGAGAGACTAGTGAATGCGTGTTGGTAGCGGTAAGCCCTGATGAACCCACAGGGAGTAATCTACCAGACTTTCAAGGGAACAATTTAACCTATGATGGAAAAGTGAGTAGTGTAAACTCACATAATATAAGATTGCGGAGTTCTCAAGCCCACCAGTTGAATGGAAGTTCAGTACGTAACCAGAAAAGACGGATTTCTACCAACCGACACCTGCAGCAGAATAATGTGGAATGGCCTGCTAACGGGACTAATGAATGTCACCCCTTGGGGTCCAGCAAGGGTGAAGCCTCAGCAATTAACTATTGCCCAATGACGCAGGAGAACAGTGCTAAGAAACCAAAGACACCAAGAAACAATCCTGACAATGCAGCTCATGGGATTGGAGTATCATCACCAAATATCAACGTTTATAGCACTCCTTTAGACCAGATAAGTGTTACTTTGCCAATGAACTTAAGAATAAGGGAATCAAATGAACAACAAGTGCAGCAGAATAATGTTGAATGTACCAATGGAAGGACGAACGAAATGATACCTAAAGGGTTAAGTTTTGGACAAGTTTCAGGGTTTTATTATCCCCCAGAGGCACCAGAAAAAAGTATTCCAAATGCATCTCAGAGTAATGAAGAACCCTCACTGAATATGACGATTCACAGCACTCCAGCACACAACTCGACTGGAACTGCACTACCTAACTGGAGAGGAAACCATTTAATCATGCAGAGCCTGCAGCAGAATAATGTCATGCGCCCAAATAGAGAGACTAGTGAATGCGTGTTGGTAGCGGTAAGCCCTGATGAACCCACATGGAGTAATCTACCAGAATTTCAAGGAAACAATTTAACCTATGATGGAAAAGTGAGTAGTGTAAACTCACATAATATAAGATTGCGGAGTTCTCAAGCCCACCAGTTGAATGGAAGTTCAGTACGTAACCAGAAAAGACGGATTTCTACCAACCGACACCTGCAGCAGAATAATGTGGAATGGCCAGCTAACCGGACTAATGAATGTCACCCCTTGGGGTCCAGCAAGGGTGAAGCCTCAGCAATTAATTATTGCCCAATGACGCAGGAGAACAGTGCTAAGAAACCAAAGACACCAAGAAACAATCCTGACAATGCAGCTCATGGGATTGGAGTATCATCACCAAATATCAACGTTTATAGCACTCCTTTAGACCAGATAAGTGTTACCTTGCCAATGAACTTAAGAATAAGGGAATCAAATGAACAACAAGTGCAGCAGAATAATGTTGAATGTACCAATGGAAGGACGAACGAAATGATACCTAAAGGGTTAAGTTTTGGACAAGTTTCAGGGTTTTATTATCCCCCAGAGGCACCAGAAAAAAGTATTCCAAATGCATCTCAGAGTAATGGAGAACCCTCACTGAATATGACGATTCACAGCACTCCAGCACACAACTCGACTGGAACTGCACTACCTAACTGGAGAGGAAACCATTTAATCATGCAGAGCCTGCAGCAGAATAATGTCATGCGCCCTAATAGAGTGACTAGTGAATGCGTGTTGGTAGCGGTAAGCCCTGATGAACCCACAGGGAGTAATCTACCAGACTTTCAAGGGAACAATTTAACCTATGATGGAAAAGTGAGTAGTGTAAACTCACATAATATAAGATTGCGGAGTTCTCAAGCCCACCAGTTGAATGGAAGTTCAGTACGTAACCAGAAAAGACGGATTTCAACCAACCGACACCTGCAGCAGACTAATGTGGAATGGCCTGCTAACCGGACTAATGAATGTCACCCCTTGGGGTCCAGCAAGGGTGAAGCCTCAGCAATTAGTTATTGCCCAATGACGCAGGAGAACAGTGCTAAGAAACCAATGACACCAAGAAACAATCCTGACAATGCAGCTCATGGGATTGGAGTATCATCACCAAATATCAACATTTATAGCACTCCTTTAGACCAGATAAGTGTTACTTTGCCAATGAACTTAAGAAGAAGGGAATCAAATGAACAACAAGTGCAGCACAATAATGTTGAATGTACCAATGGAAGGACGAACGAAATGATACCTAAAGGGTTAAGTTTTGGACAAGTTTCAGGGTTTTATTATCCCCCAGAGGAACCAGAAAAAAGTATTCCAAATGCATCTCAGAGTAATGGAGAACCCTCACTGAATATGACGATTCACAGCACTCCAGCACACAACTCGACTGGAACTGCACTACCTAACTGGAGAGGAAACCATTTAATCATGCAGAGCCTGCAGCAGAATAATGTCATGCGCCCAAATAGAGAGACTAGTGAATGCGTGTTGGTAGCGGTAAGCCCTGATGAACCCACAGGGAGTAATCTACCAGACTTTCAAGGGAACAATTTAACCTATGATGGAAAAGTGAGTAGTGTAAACTCACATAATAATAGATTGCGGAGTTCTCAAGCCCACCAGTTGAAGGGAAGTTCAGTACGTAACCAGAAAAGACGGATTTCTACCAACCGACACCTGCAGCAGAATAATGTGGAATGGCCTGCTAACGGGACTAATGAATGTCACCCCTTGGGGTCCAGCAAGGGTGAAGCCTCAGCAATTAATTATTGCCCAATGACGCAGGAGAACAGTGCTAAGAAACCAAAGACACCAAGAAACAATCCTGACAATGCAGCTCATGGGATTGGAGTATCATCACCAAATATCAACATTTATAGCACTCCTTTAGACCAGATAAGTGTTACTTTGCCAATGAACTTAAGAAGAAGGGAATCAAATGAACAACAAGTGCAGCAGAATAATGTTGAATGTACCAATGGAAGGACGAACGAAATGATACCTAAAGGGTTAAGTTTTGGACAAGTTTCAGGGTTTTATTATCCCCCAGAGGCACCAGAAAAAAGTATTCCAAATGCATCTCAGAGTAATGAAGAACCCTCACTGAATATGACGATTCACAGCACTCCAGCACACAACTCGACTGGAACTGCACTACCTAACTGGAGAGGAAACCATTTAATCATGCAGAGCCTGCAGCAGAATAATGTCATGCGCCCAAATAGAGAGACTAGTGAATGCGTGTTGGTAGCGGTAAGCCCTGATGAACCCACAGGGAGTAATCTACCAGACTTTCAAGGGAACAATTTAACCTATGATGGAAAAGTGAGTAGTGTAAACTCACATAATATAAGATTGCGGAGTTCTCAAGCCCACCAGTTGAATGGAAGTTCAGTACGTAACCAGAAAAGACGGATTTCTACCAACCGACACCTGCAGCAGAATAATGTGGAATGGCCTGCTAACCGGACTTATGAATGTCACCCCTTGGGGTCCAGCAAGGGTGAAGCCTCAGCAATTAATTATTGCCCAATGACGCAGGAGAACAGTGCTAAGAAACCATTGACACCAAGAAACAATCCTGACAATGCAGCTCATGGGATTGGAGTATCATCACCAAATATCAACATTTATAGCACTCCTTTAGACCAGATAAGTGTTACTTTGCCAATGAACTTAAGAATAAGGGAATCAAATGAACAACAAGTGCAGCAAAATAATGTAGAATGGCCTGATAACAACGTCTATGAAGGCTTACCCTTGGAGTTAAGACTTGGCGAAGCTTCAGTGAGTTATTCTCGCCCAGAGATACCAGAACAAATTATTCCAAATGCATCCCATAGGAATGGAGAACCCTCACTGAATATGAGGATTCACAGCACTCTATCAGACAACTCGACTGGAACTACACTACCTAACTGGAAAGGAAACCATTTAATCATGCAAAGCCTGCAGCAGAATAACGTAGAATGGCCTGATAACAGGACTAATGAATGTTTACCCTTGGGGTCCAGCATTGGTGAAGTCTCAGGGATTAATTATCGCCCAATGACACTAGATCAGAGTTTTTCAAACGTATATCATAAACATGATGATATATCACTGGATATGGGGATTCACAGAACCCCAACAGACCACTTAATTGTAACTCCACTATCTAATCGGGAAGGAAACAGTTTAACCATGCAGAACATGCAACAGAATAATGTCATATGCCAAAATGTTATAAATGAAGGGGATACAATTCAGGGGACCAACATACCCAATATTAAAACTGACAACACTCCAGCACACCTGATGAGTGGTTATCAACACAGGAAGCAGATAGAAAAATATGCTGCTGAGCAATCAAAGATTGAAAAGAGTCTTCGTTCACCCAATACTGAGAAAAAATTAAGGATACCATGTGGGAGAAGTGGTGAAGGTATAATAGGGTGTAATTCATCAATAACACCGGAAAGTAGCTCCTCAAACACACCTCAAGAAAGAAACATATCCCTTGTAAAGAATGACAGCACTTCAGAATCACCTAGATCTAAATATCCTTTTAAAAAAAGATTTGGTAAATATCTTACTGAGCAATCTTTGGCTGAGGATAAACTTCATTTACCCAATATTGGGGTGAATGAAAGAATGATATTGATGAAAAACCCTGATGGATCTCTGGATGCAAAGAAACTAATGACACCAAGAAGCCAAGCTACCCATGCATCTCATGGGAATGGAATATATTCACCAAATATGAGCATTCACAGCACACCAGATGAGTGTTAATTAGCCACTGAACTTGATGATTAAGGACTCCAATGAACAACATAAGGAGCGGAATAAAGTTGAATGTCCGAATGAAAGGATAAATGAATTAAAACCCTTAGAATTAAGTATTGGTGAAGTCTCCGGGATTAATTATCACCCAATGATACCAGAACAAAGTTTTCCAAATGCAACCCACAGTAATGGTGGAGCCTCACTGGATATGAGGATATCCAGCACTCCAATGCACCAGATGAGTGACAACCCAAATCCTAACAATTGAGAAATACATGCAGCAGAATAATCATGGATTGCCCAATACAGGTTCCATTAAATGCAATTCCATTGAGAGAAACCCTGATGGAGCCACAGGGAGTATTCAACTAGTGATCCCAGGAAGTAGCTTCTTAATTACACCTCTTGATACCTATACATCCCTTATCAACATGAGTCCTGACAGCTCACAAGCACTCTGCAAATCCAGTGGAAATCCAACAAGTAACCAAAATGGAAAAAATCCTATAAGCCACCCCTTGGAGGAGATGAATGACAGTCAGCCCAACTCAGGTAGTAATGCCTCAAGTTCAATATATCCTGTATCTGCTGGTAACACATGGCGAAATAATAATGCAGGATATAACCCTGATTTAACTCGTTTTCAACCTGCTGAGGGAGAAGAGCTCCAGAAAGAGGAGGTATATTTTTCAAGTGGATGTGGCACATCAGATACCAGAACAAAGTTTTCCAAATGCAACCCACAGTGAACCCAACCCACCCAACACACAACCTAAAGTGACCTGCCTCATAAGGTGAACCAGCATAAGGCTACGAAGTAACTTCCTTCACAATCATCTTCTAGGACATTCCAGTAGCCATCATTGTTTCCCATATTCCATAATATTACTGGAGGAACATCTCAAAAGTTGATGGGTGGTCCTCCCCTTAATGTAGTTGAGGGTTCACAACTGCAATAGAATGCTGATTATCTATCAAATGTGACTGTGCAAAAGCAGCCAGACTCAAAACTAAGCCTACCAACTCATTCGACAACTTCTGGACCAGGAAATTATTATGCTAATAATTCTAAAGGTTAAAATAATCGAGTGATGATTCATGTAATGATTTGGGTGTCACTCCATGGGTTAAGTCACTCTATATATGGCAATTACTATCTCAACGAATGACAATAAGTCAGATAAGTTGAACATTGTCAAATAGATAGCACCACCATACATATTAGTAGATAAGGTCAAGATTGAAAAAAATTTTATTCTCCATTCTTGTAATACATAGTAATACAGAAATTATCTTTGGCCCCATTTTCTGGTTCCTGGGTTTTTCTTATTATATTTTAAGTAAATGATAATTTAAAAAAATATATCGAATGGAGAAATCTCACAAGAACAAAACTAGGGAATTGGTCTTTAAAATACATAATAGTAATTTTTTTAAAAATATTTAAAAAGAAGTGATTATTTGTATAACCCCTTAAGCGACATTTTTTCTGATAATAATTCTAAAATTAAAGGGTTTATTCAATTTTAGAATTGTAGAAATTATATGTATGGAATTATGCATTTTTGGGAGAAAAACCTACTACCAATTATCAGGAACAAATTGTAGACGTTTATAAATTCTGGTAGACAAATTCAAAGTGAAAAATGTTCTTCTTAATGTGAAAAACTGATTAGCCTTTGCAATTAATAAGTGGTAAATAAAAATGCATAGTTTAGCAAATAATCCTCGTGATAAATTTTTAACCCTCTCAGTGAATTGGTTTGATGTTTGAACAGTCAATATTTGCCTGTAAAGCTAAAAATTGGTGTTAATGTAAGGGTTTATTACATATGTATATTAGGGTATCTAATATTGATGTTATGAGTGCCAATGGTGTGAACCATGTCAATCAAAAATGTCCTGGTGACTTCCTTATCTACAAGAGTTAAAACCTGGTTGAATCAAATATTTAAAGAAAAATTACACTGTACGAGCATATTTTATTGAATTAAGGGCAATATAAGATGAAAGGAGGATTGAAGCCTGTTTATTTGCTCAAGTAAAAAAAGAAATTTTAACCAATAGAGACTCTAACATGTACTTTTACCTACTTATAGCTATCCAATGGTAATTTTATCAGTTTAAAATTATGGTATATGTCAAGTGTTCATGTTAATTTATAATATGGTCAAGGGTCAAAACCTTTTTATAACTTATAAATGAATTTTAGATAAGAACAGACCTAAATATTTTATTTGAGATTTTTAGAACATGTCCTTTGATAAGCATTTTTGTGTCTTTTATTACATCCCTTACAAGTTAATAACCAATTAAGCACAAAATTAGGCATTTTAGTTTTAACTCTGATGTAATATTGAGGAGGAGTTCTGTTAAGATTCGATGGAAATACATGTTCATTCATTCTATTGTTATATTTCGTTTCACCCTGTTAAACATTCATTGAAAGCGTAATTTGTATAATTTGTACCACTCTTTTTAACTCTATATCATAAAATTTTTTATACGTATAGATGTAGTAAGTATATCTATATTTGATTAAATGTATCAATCCTACTGCTCTGGTTGATTTATTAAATTTAAAAGTATAAAGTCAATATACCAGATATTTGTTAAAAAGTGATGTCAAATTGTTCTTATGGAATTATCAAACTTTGTTATATTGTAACATAAAATTTTAGGAAATTAAAAGCTTTATACTAATGAAGGCATTTCATTAATAATACTTATTTTATTTACCTTGATTTTGAGATATTTAAACCCTGGTATTTTACATGTTTAAACACTTTAAAACATTTTCTGCGAGTCAATATAATATTTATTTTTTTCCCTTCAACAATGTTTTAAGAAAAAATAATATTTTTATCAAAACCTATATATATCAGCACGCTGAGAATTTTAAGGAAAATACAAGAGACAAATATATCTACACCTTGAGCATCTATAAGTTAATTCAAATAAACCTCAAATGCTATAAGATATGCAATCATACCAAATGTATAATACGATCCAATTTCAAGTTAAGGAGTGGTGGTAATAAGAAATTGAATACACCTAGTACAGTGAAATCATTAATCTATGTCTGAATCCCAGTGTTGTACGGAATTTGAACTTTGTATTTATCTTGTTGCCAAAAGCAGGAAAACAAGATAACATTGGCATTATAGGAACATTGTTTATATGATTTTGCTTAAGTACTTATAAGCTCAATGGTGGAGGGCTCATGACAATTACCAACCACTTTTCATCTGCTTGTATATCTATAGAGTACTTTGAAAGCCACCTCAAGGTTGTCTGAAGCTGGTGTCGGATGTGATACCATAAAAAGTTTCCAAGTAATTTAACAATGAAAAATATCTTTCACTGCCAAAAGCCAAACCTGGGTGCAACACGGTGAGACGTCAGTATTCTGACCACCACACCAATCTAGCCACTTATATCACCAAGATAAAACTGAAGAGCTTGGTAGTAAGACAGAGAGGATCAATATTTCATTTTTCTGTACACAAGCACAGAGAATGATAAATAACAGTGAAAATGCCTGTGGAAATCTGAATAAGCACAGTAAATGTTGATGCAAAAATCAGAGTTTAGGAAAGGGAATGAAATATATAATGGTCATTCCATGTCAATTCGACCAGGTGATTGCTCTTAGGGTATCAGATTTGATAAAACTTGGAAAAAAAATTTTCATTCAGTAGGAAAATAAAAATCCCAAAGCTATTTTGCAAAACATCCAACTATTTACGAGAAATTGCAAATTGAGATTTGATAGAAAGATTGCAAAATGCGAATTCTGCAAATATGAAATCACATTTTACGGTATATCTCAGAGAATATTAAAGCTACAGACGTAAGAAATGACTTATTTTAAAGGTCTTTAATAAGAAAAATATGATAATACATAACATAATTAACTATAAACAACTTTATTCAGTTTATAGCAGTTTTAAACTTTCAAATAGATGTTTGTTGATGTACCTTTACCCTCGATTTCGCTCATTTTTTATATGTTGAACTAAGTAAGTAATATTTTAAACAGAGCTAAATATTAAGTTCGAAGCCAATGCCGTTCCCTCCCATATCATTATCTATTTGTTCTCAGATTTTGAAGACTGACATCCTTCATATGTTAGAAGTATTCTTGGAGAAAATATTCCAAAAATATATGGTTAACAAGAGGTAAACGAGTTAATTAACGAGAACGAAAGGAAAAGTAAGGAATGACAGGGTGTTCATAGGACCATGCGAAGAGGCACAAAATATTCGTTTATTTATGACAGCGATAGTGATAGATATGTAGCGCTCTGCCTTCCCCGTTGTTTGCCCTGAAAGTAAAATATGAATCTTGACCATTTAATTCCTCATCCAGCCTCTCTTTCACATCTTATTATAACACTACTATCACCTTCCTAAATATCCACTTCTTTCTCGAAAAATTGCACCGCACATTAAACGTTCAATCTTATTCTCCCACTCCACCCGAGGACACCGTTTAGGCAAAAATGCTTCTTCCCTCCAACAATATACGGACAGCATACGTCTTTCCCTCGGGAACCCCGAGAAACCGCTCGATAACAAAATCCTCCCACCTACTGCTAAATTAACGCCCCCCTCCCAAGTCATACTCCTCGCATACACTTAATCTATTCAAAACTTACTTTCCCGTCACCCACAGAATCAGAAAGATCCTCAACGACTTGTTTCTTATTATAAAGAATAACGCTTTTACTTGGCACTTTTTATTTCTATATTTCAAGGTCTAATACCTTTATTTATTTCAGAACTTACTAAGTTAACAGTCAGTTTTGTTATGCTAATTGATTTTGGGTTAAAACTTCATCATTTCATGTCATCGTCAGTACTATTTGCACCGGAGACTAAAATATCGTGAATAAATTGGTGTGGTCGCACAAGGGTCACTTTTACTTCTTCACTTACTAGTTCTTTTTCTCCGAAAACAGTATCACCTTTTTCATCGAATTCCTTATTGCCAAACCTTTTAGTCTAATCTTTGGTCATTAAGCAACTTATCGGTTTACAACTCCAATGGAATGAGTGGGTAGGGGAAGTGAAAGTGACTGTTGAGCAACCGAACCATTGTTCTGCAGGATTTTCACATACATATTCCATAGTTCTCCACATACATAACTCAATATTATAACAGATGTTGTAAAGTTCGAAACTGTATTGGAATTATCTTGTACCCCCGCAACGGCGCTCGTTATCTATAATTTATGTCTGAAGGTGGTTACACAAAAGGAATGACTTTATTAATAGGATTTATATGCGTAAGAGTTGTGCCTACCCACATCTACACCCACGTCTGCATAATATCCTGCAAGCCACCACAAAAGTGTGGATGGTGGTGAATTCACACCAAAAACATGCATACCATACAAAAATTGGATTAGTAGCTATATTCAAGTATAAACATAAAGATTTACAACAAGATTAAAATACTAAAGCAAGTATGAAAAATCATTCGGTCAATACGTTTACCTTATACTTACTATACCATCATGCTAACCTATATACCTACTATACCTATGCTAACCATGGATACAACTGTATATATGTATGAATGATATATGATATATGCATCATTAAATCTATGTTTTCAGTGTGATATTTTACTATTTCCTAACTTAGTAGGCTTCTCCAATTAACTTGCATGTATTTTGGGTTGCCGAGCTCCAAGAAAAATATGTCCAAAGAATTAACCTACTAATGTTACAAAAATTTTGTTTGTTCACAATCTTAAGCGCCCTTTGCCTGTAATATTAAGTCGACGCCTTACAGTACAATCAAACGTTCCGTGAGAGTGTCTAAAGAAGTCCGTGAGTAGTAGCATTGGGTGTCCGTCTGCGTTAACCCATTTAATTTTCTATGTCTCTACCAGTGATTCTATTTTTCCCTTTCAGTTATGTATTTCATGGTTAAAGAAAGTACATTCGTTACCTAATGCTAGCTTTTTACTTAGTTGACTCATTGCCATCAGAAAATTTTAATTTAATCATCGCAAATAGGAACGACGGTACTCAATCGCACAGAAGATATCCAATATTTTGAGTGCAATTCGTTTATTTCGCCAATCAAAGTGCATTAATTTTCTTCTGATCCCTAAACGAATTACCAGCATTTTTGTCACGGTCATCTGAACCAGTTTTATCAATGTTTTCGGAATTTTTAGAAACCTTTGCAATGCAATGAATGCTATATTGTAATACAAAATATAAATAAATTAGTGGGTTGGGTGGGGGCCTTCTGGAGCCCCCTGGCACTTAGACCACTTTTGATCCATTGCGCCAGTCCACATTTATTCTTCCCACCACTCTCACACAGTGGACAAGAGCACCGCGCTAGAGGTATGGAGGAGGATCACCCATCCAACCTCAGTTCGGGACAAACGTTGCATAACTTCGGTAATCTCACGGGAACCGGTGTGCCAACTAGGTTAGGCCCTTTCCTATGCTATATTATAACAAAATTTAGCATATAACAAAATATTGATGTTTAAAATGATTTCAGAATATTTTTCTGTTGAAGTGTAATAATTTCTGTTACATTTCAAAATAAAGCTCTGGGTTACTAGTTGCGAATCCATTCCCTGCAAGATGATGAAGTATTGGGAGTCCGAGAATAATGGTTAAACCAGAGCTGGCAAATTGCCTAAATCTGGAAAGCCAGAAAAAGAAGTAGAATTTTACCAACACTGATTAAACGTTTCGCTACATATTAATGTGGCACCAGTACCTTTGCTTTCTTTTCATTTAAAATGTTGCTGATCCATAGATAGTCTCCAAAAATGAAGAGGTAATATAATTTATTGTGGTTCGTAGTGCTGTTTTAAATATTTTTAAGTCGCTTGCATAGTGCTTCAGGGAAATAAAGGTAAAAATGATTAATTATATTTTTATAATATATTGATGCTTTTTTGCGTAACTTGTGGAAGTGGTTGCATTTTGTTTTTTCCCGGCTTTTTATGATTATGTATAGCAATTGGTATTTTGATTTCCTATTTTTTCCAATAATTTATATTCCTAGTATTGACGTGGCATAATAAAACCTGTCCATACTCTGTACCAAACTGTAACAACCTGCACCTGTACGCAACATGTACGTGATGAACACAATGTACCTGAAATCAGTACACTATAATGTTCCATCACATACGATGTTCCACGAGTGGTCATCATTAGCGTACCAGTATTTCACAGAAGTTGTAAACATCTATTTTTGCCAGGGAACCTTAAAGTTCGCTCACATGCATATTTTATTCCAATTATCGTGAGTTTTCGGGAGTTTAAAGGCTTTCTTAATATATTTTTAGTGATTTTTTTTACTTTGAATGCAAACCAAATCCAATATCCAAATGCAAAAAATATCTGAAATATTTCAAAAGAGTACACTTCATAATGGCCACCGAAGGTAGAAGAAGTAGGTTAGAATGTACTGCAGGAGGCCTTGGCATGCTATGGGTAACAATAAAGTCAGAATGTGGTTGCTTGGGAAAGATAAGTCACCACCTGCTTCGTACAAAACATCGAGTTTTATACGAAGGCCTCCTATGGAGACTGCATGTGTAACAAAACATAAATAATAATGTAATCAAACCCAAAATCATCGCAGTGGATTTATTTTATTGTAAATGAAATCTATTTAGGGAGGGTAAGGATGCATGTCACTATCCTCGGATCCTTAATTTATTGCAAAAAAAAAAGTTTAAAATTAGCATTTTTTTTGTATTTTTGGCGATTTTCGGCGTCTTTGCTCTCATTCCTCTGCCTTTTTGACGAATTTTAAAAATGTATTCCATCATTCATCATGCTATTTGGATTTTTATCGTGTGCAAGAACAGCTTTATCTGTACGAGTATCGCGAATAGCATGCCCATATGTTGTGCCTACCAAGATGGCCATTGGCTTCTCCAATCAGCTGCAATGCCTTCTCCAGCATATAATAACCTCCTTGTGGAAGATCGCTTCTAAATGAGGCCTAAAAATATATATTCTTCAATATGTTTAAAAAGTAATTTATTTGAGACACTCGGAAACACTAAACAGTAAAAATAATATTTAAAAATTGAACCATTCACGAGCGTTTGTAGAGGTTAGAAATGATTACAAGCTGGAAAATAAGATTTTGAGCGATAAATCCTGTTTAACCAGAATATTAGAGTACAATGTCCGTTCATAATCTTAAATGCATGAAAAAATATATTTTGCCTCACACATATGTGACGCTGCAGAATATTCTCTCCATTTAAATTCACATTTATCTGGATGGTTTTGGTCACAACAACTGCAATGAACGATAAAAAATAAGACCACTACCATTTCAATCCCCCCACACCTTGCAATTCTCGTAATATACAAATATAAAATGCCAAACGCGTAACATGAGATTTCTTATTAATACCGTGAATAGCAAAGTTTATCTGGTAGTGATACAATTGGCGTAATAGTTTTCAATGCTAATGACGAGTATGTACGTAAAATACGTAAAATGTTCCCCATGTTTCACGCGATGTTCTCTTTGTCATAGGATTAAATTGAAGTCTGATTCTAAGACAAAACCTCAGCCTCCTGTCACTAGGATAGCTGTGAAGCACAAAAACAGTTTCCACAAGACACTCGTTTCCATGCAATCCCGTCGATGAAATATTATTAAACACATTTCTAATTTATAACCCATTAATATTTCATATTTTTACCTTTTTCTAGGTGGAAAATACCCTCTATTATTAAAAGCTACAATAAATTCAACTAGTTGTACAATTCTACGAGCTCAACCACTTCTAGTCATATGGAGATTGGTGCTGCCCTACAATAAAAAGGTAAGGTATTCTCATGATAAAGTTTACCTTAATGGTTACCTTTACCATACATTTAAAACCACACAAACGTCTGATCATTAATTTTAAAATAGCTTCTTATAGTAAGTAAGTGGCAATTATTTGGCAAAACAATATATTAATTTAATGAGATATGGTGGAGAATAATAGGAAGCGCATCACTAATAGGGCATTTTACCCGATTCAGCCAATATTCAAACGAGAGAAGATTTATCACGAGGAACCAGCATGGATAAACGTGACTTCGGTGATAAGTACGAGGAATTCATCAGGGAGGACGCTAACAAACGCTACCGCCTGGTACGGATGCTTGCGGCAATTTACCCTCGGCCGCCTAAACGATCCTGGAACAGGTTACCAAAACATACGTCGAGGAACGCGGTAAACAGTAAAAGAGCCCATGCTCTCCCTGATCCAACTTATATTCACATTAGTGTTATGTTCTCAGGGAATGAGTCAGACAGCCAGATGAAATATATCGTGACCTACTGTGATGGTCGCATCTATAAAGTCAAACGTCGTCCTACGGCTTCAGAAAACCGCCCTTCGACAAGAATAGGTTTGAGATCACGAGGAAAAGGCCATGGTATAAGTCCTGGCCACAGCCGAGCAGTATGCCTCCAGAAGAAGAGTTCCTGCTTCCGGGTTCCTGCAATCCCACATGGAAAAAAATCCATCCTCCTGCAGTAAATTTCACTAAAGGAGCTTACAGTAGACCATATATTATCGCGACAAGATTGGTAAAGAAGACGTGACCTGTAAGAGAATTTTTCAACAGTCCAAAAGAATTTCAACCTTACTTGGACGCCTCCAACCCATGGACGAAGGGAAAAAACAGTATTGCTATACGACTGTGAGTTTCTCCCCTTACTGGAGGCATTCACCCTCGGTATAGATTGGCAAATTCGTCTCACTGCATTGGTGAATCCGTATATTAATTTCATTAGCATTCACTCGCATGTTTGCTGAGCTGAAACCAAGTAGTATTGAAATTATTGAGTTTTGTTAAATTAAAATATATAAGCTGTACTAGAGTATAATTTATCTGTTTAAATCCTGAAATGGACCTATATAGAGTTTTTGTTACTGGACAAGAATATAATAAAAATGATTCATGATATTTGTATATTGAACTTATATTTTAGTGTTTTTTGTGGCTTTAATATCGCAAATGTGAAAAACTGTGAACCCAGTCATAAACTTTTGCAGTTTTTAACTGTTTCAAAACTGAACCGACTTGAAAAATAATATGTTGAGTTCTGATGATCACATTGCAAATATCCTAATATGCACTTTTAAAATAATGATTCACTGGTAGAATTCATGGGTTTATGTGGTTTTTGGACATAAGCTTATATCATATCCAATGATATGCTATGGATTCATGAGATTATGTGAAGAATTTTACCCTTCCATCGTATATGTAAATTACTGAGGGAATTTCGGTCAAACAAAATTTTCTCACTTCACAAATTGCTTGTCAAGGTTGTGTTTACTATCCAATTGGTCCTATGGATATCCCCTTTTCTTTTAACTTATTGTCCGAATAATTTTTTATAAATGTATTTCAATTAAATTATGACTATGGTATAAAATAATTAATGCCAGTTTCCAAAAAATGAAATGTTACCTCACTATGATACCATTAGTAGATAAGATGAATATTTAAAAATGGGTTATTTACAAAGCTAAAGTTGGTGCTGAAAGGGTCTCATAGCAGTGGAAAATTGCTTTACAATACATAGGTATATACAATTCAATAATCTGCCCTAACATAGATTTTTAAGAAAATTGAATGATTCTTTAACAGAAAGTAGCTCAAAGTAATTTTGAACTATGTAGGTATCTATTAAATTCTGAGTTATTTTCTTTATTGGCTTTTGATCTTTTCTGGCATGATTTACTTCTGTATTCATCTAGTTCGATGGAATATGAAAAGTTATAACCATCCATACGGACACATGAGAGGAAATTATAGATTTGAGAGTGATTATTTGGAATTGATGTACAGTTGGAATATGGATGCATATGTTTATTTAATTTCTTTGTCATCCATGTCACAAATTCAATAGAATTTTTATATCATAGGATACTATACAAGAGGAAAAAGGATCTCTTAATTTCAAAACGTAGAAACATATGGAGCGAGACTGAGCACAGTCAGCCAAGCAGCATATGTTCTTCAATGAGTGTACAGAGCGTAGGTATTTAATACATTGAAGCAGTCGTCACATGGATTTAAACTCGTGACATAGCCCAGTCATGGAAGCGAAGTAGAAAGAAATCAATGTATACCACTGGAGATCTCAGCCAAACTAGGTAACCAGGCCAGCAGTAGGTAAGTTATGGTTAATAGGACACTACTATAGTCTTGGTGTAGTAGCAGCAACAAAAAATCAGCATATAATATCAAGAATACAGGTTCATATACAGATTTACGATACTGCTGTGAATATGCAACACATACTGGTTACATTTTTTCTTCAATTTAGGTGCTACGAGATGAAAAACATTCTGGGCAGGTGGAAGAGGGGGCCGGATTGTGGCCTCAACCTGCCCAGGTAAAATAAAGCGCAAGACAAGACAAGAGTGATTTTTTCGAATTAGCCAAAATAGTTTGGTAGAATTGGAGTAAAATCGGTCTAATAGTACCTATGAAATATTTTCGCCAGGATATCTCTGAGACATCTATAAATTTAGGTATTGGTTAACCCAAAACACAGGTTGGCATTGATTGACAGAACGTTGAATGTTGGCTAAACCTCGGCAATTTTACATTGGCAAATTAGTCCCAATATTTGGAAGCTATCTTGGTGAATTGAGCTCCTAAAATCATATGGAACTAATAATTATTGGCTTTTTAACAAATTTGAAGATAAGGAAGAGTAAATATAATTTCGTTTATATGAAGTAAATAAAGAAAAAGGCACTGTAAATAATTATGAATGGTAAACAAAAAGTCTACTCATAAAAATTCAAACAAATTATTTATATTGTATAGTTACTTCCTAAAAAAAGACAGAGGCAATAAAAAAAATATTATGCATGACATTTTAAACAATTAATGGACTATTCTACAACAAGACATTATTTTTTAAAACATTTTAGTGTGGTGGTGATTGGAGATTGAGATGGAAACAATGGAAAGGCAAGTATTAGTATGACCAATGATTTTTTGAAAATAACAGTCAACATATGCAAAGAAATAAGTCAAGACGACTATTATCGAATGGATATTTGATTGAATATACCTAAAATGAAGGAAAAATCAGATGAATACACTTAAATTATACATTCATCTGGCATATAAGATTGTATTAAGGTACTTAAATTTGATACTCTAATTATAACCTGATTATCTTTAGGCGAATCGCTAATTTTGTGGACCAACTCAAGTAGAATTCACAATAAATCAATAGGTAATCCTTATCCAAATTGTCCAAAATATAGCAAAAATATTACATGCAATGCCAAAAAAAACTTTTCATGTATGGAATTTTCAGTCTATCTGATGGTATAAATTTCCTATTTTGATTTCCAATAGTGATTTTTCAAATTCTTTTGAATTTTGAATTTTGGGAAATTTGAATTTGATTTTTTTAATTTCGAGAAATGGTTACACCCGATAAACAATCGGACGGATCGAGTACTAGAAGTGGTTTCCATATAACACTCTAATAGGGACTGGTACACCAAGGAAAAATCTGCTTTTGTCGGAATTCATACCCTCGATCTCTGTATGTGAGGAAAGTACTTTAAGTACCATACAAAACCAATCCCACGTGAAAAAGGCCAAAGAATGACAGTTTATTTCACACTTTTACTCCCATTAAAGATCAGCTTCGTCCTCTTTAATACAAGTTCGCATGATTTCCTACCGCTTTCCGTCTGTTTATAAGCATTATCTTGCAGGTAATTAACTAGATCACTACAAAAGAAGCTCAAAATCGTTCCCGACGACAATTTTGAAGCGTGTAATTCACGGTATCCGGACTTACCCACATTAAAAACATAAACAAGCAAAACTACCAATTATTATCGATGGATCATAAAAATTATTTGCTAATCCTTATTTCAGAACGGAAGAAAAATTTCCTCCACGATTCGATCTTCCCAGATACACCGATCAGATAACTTATCAAATCAACTTTAAATTTTCATTTTTTCATTCCCATAATTAGAAAGAAATCTTCTTATCATCTCATCTAAATATGAAGAAATTAGCCAATTAAGTGGAGAGCTGCAACAATCTTATCTCAGGATTGCTGACAAATGATGATGATCATTATAAATTATTCCAAAGCACAAACACTTAACGTTGGTAACAGGATGAAACAACCAAATTTCATTCTATTTTCCACCTCTATTAAGAAGAGGCCATTGAAAAATATATATGTATAGTTTTACAGGTCAAATATTAAACAAAAATTATGATCCTTTAGAGTTCATGTGTGATGTGCTGCTCCAAGTTCATTTGCAACACAAACGTAATTCTCGTTAGGTTTTTGTGCTTCTTTTAGGGAGATGACCTCTTATCTGAAGTCATAGGCTTCATGGAGTCTAAAGAGATGGTGGAATAATATTTGGTACTTTCTGGAAAATAAGATCAAGTGTAGGGATATCTATCATCAGCATTAGCCGAAAAGTGCCAAGAGGCCCAAGTGGGTTACCGTCTCTTCTGACGGACGGTTTACTGAATTATAATTGCCCTCCAAAGTAGGTAGCGATGTTTCACTGGACATCATTTCCATTACCAGAGTTTAAACCCATTTCCTAGTAAGCCCTTATCATCTCAACCAAAACACCAAACAGATACCATCCCTCCTCAACATGATCCGGTACTGTCCCCTTATTCTCTTGTCTTTTGAAATTTTTATGTTATGAATTGCGATTAAGAATGATTTTAGGAACATTAAAGGCTAAATCATAGCTTATTTTCTTTCCTGGTTTTATTCAGTTTCCGGGAAAGATTATAACCGTAAGAAAGTATTCTATATTTTACTTAACAAATGAGGAGTTATGAAGCATAAAAGCTGTTTTAATTGCTTAATTGGATTATCTGTATTTCACTAATGCTGCATTCTGAATCAGCATTTTGGCTAACAATAGATTATATAACTAGCATTTTACTACACACCACCTAGGGGTAGAAAAAATCCCTGAAAAATTTAAAATAGGAGTCAGACCAGCGCACTCTACTTGAATTTAAAAATGAAAATGTAGTTACTTTTATTTGATTTCCTTCAAGATTCCAAGTTCTCGAGTCTATAAGGTTAGCAATAACCATGTGAGAACCAAGCGTACCTTTGCGGTCAAATGAAAACAGCGGTATTCATTGAGGTGGCTAGTCGGATACTCACCGGGGTATCCTATCGGGTGCTCAACCACTCGTAGAGGTATTCATATACTTATTCGGGTTCTGGCCAATGACAATTCAGATCATCATTCAAATAATTGATAAACGTGGAAATGTTTTGTGTGTGTAATGAGAGTGCAGTGATTGACTTTCGATGATATTTGAACGAACCTTTTGGAAAAATATAGTTTAAATTTTTAGAAGTGTTGTTTTTTTAAAGTTAGCTGGTTGTTGTACACCCAGAAGAACCATTTAAAATAAAATGTTATAAAAAAATCAAACTTGATCGCTGCTTTTTATTCACATGCCAGGATAGTTTGATATTGGTGATTATCTCACTGGCTGTTCTGGAGATTATGCCTCAGTATTGGAATCTTATGTGTTTAAATGTCATGAGTGAATGCAATGATTGAAAATGGAAATAGCGTCAATAAATGAAATTTATTTTATTAACAAAAAGTCGTTTTTGTTTACAATCGTCTTAACTCACATAAATGTGTCATTGAAGTAGTGAATTCGCTATGTGACATCAATAAGCGGCAGACGTGCACGAATTTAGCACGGTCTAAGTCTGTGTATTGTTATCGTGTGCTAAATTATGCCGAATCAAATTACGTGATCTGCTCTATCCGATCCGAGGTCGGCTAGTTCCTCAACTTTTTCAGTGATTATTCTGCAAAGTAATATGTCCTTAATTTGCTGTTAATTGTTTGACATGGATCCTGCCGGTCTAACTGGATATATGATGAACAGAATAATATGTGATTAGAGTACTATGCACGTGACATGTAATATTAAATAATTCTCTTTGTGCAGTGTGGGGAGTTATATTCACGTTTTATGTTGTCGTTATTTTAAAGTTATCCCAAAACGGTTTGCTCTAAACGTAAAACAAATGTTCGGATGGTTGGACATTATAAAGTGTTTCAACCCGCATTCGTTTGAAGGTTAAACTAGCGTGATTCTAACGTTATTTCATTGGTGGGGTATGAATTTCTTGCTAAGTAAACAATTTGTGGTCTTTTAGAGCTCATTCCTTTTACTTTTTCTTCTCAGCAAGGAGAGATCTTCTAGGTTATCATCCCAGATATTATCTGCATGCATGAGGTTGAACCCTTCCAATTGCTTAAACTTATTGGCAGATGAGAGTCTCATTAGAGTAGAAGGTCAATGCTTTCTCAGAAATGACTCTGGCTTCCATATACATATGGTCCTCAGAGATGTAGATGACCAAGGTTTTGCAGGAAATGTCATAAGATTTTCCTTTGACTTTAGTTTGGTTCCAGACACACTAACTTGTGGACTAGGTATTACAATAACTATGCAATTCGTGTAGTCTGACAAATTACTGACAAGTTGTTGGATGACATGGATCTTTGAAGATCAGAATGGAATTCATGCCAGAGGGAATAGCTAAATGGTAAATGCAGGATACTTCTTTAGAAATTTCTTATGAATAGTGCTAATTATAGCAAGTCTAAAAGTTCATCTTTAGATAAAGATACTTCAAGGTGCACATAAAAATGCTTTTAAGAACCCTCCCAATTAACCTTCCGTATTGGCCTATATTGGCCTAATGTGGTCAGCTACTAGGGCTGTTGTCTGGAAGTCTAATCAACATTCCCATGTCCAATCAGTACTTCACTCAAGAGCTTGGGCCATCTAGTTAATAGTGAGGAACAATGGCTACAGTGATAAACTCATTGACACCGTGCTGACTAAAAAAAAGTCAAAAACAGGCGGTAAACCTCAACATCTCCATCACTCCACAGCCTAATTCAAACCAGTGAACCCGAAAAATGGTGCAAATTCCCTTCATAAAATATCTGTCGTATAGGATTGCAAACTAAATCCATAAAGAAAAGTTCAGAGTTTCCTTCTACACCCCTACCACACTATCCAAAATTCTATGCCAAAACAAAGATTAATTTGTAAAAAAAAAGACTGAGTGGTGTGCATAAAGTCACATGCTAGTGCTAAGCTCAATATATAGGTCAGATGGGTAGAAATTTCTGAGCAAAATTCAGTTAGCACAAAAAGGGCATTGTACAATAATCATCCAAGCTGGCAAAACATATTACAGAGAGTGGTATCAACCCAGATTTCATTACCAAAGTTCTACATATGCAAGTTAAAAGGTAGAAATTACATGCCCTAGAAAATTGGAAACAATCCAATGAAGAATTTCAAATATTACCCTACAGAACGACCATCAGTGCACCTCAAATTCCCCATTCTTTTCCTCAATTTTCAATAATGTGCCCCCACAGTCCAATATGCTACCTCACCCCTACCTCCAACACCATCCACCACCTCGTGCACCCTCTGCCCACCTCAAGAAAAACTGTTTCTTGAGTTGTCCATGCTCGCAAATCCACGCAGGTTACCAGCCTAGAGGACACTATCCCTCCACCACCAACATTAATTGAGGACCGATGGAAACAACACTCCGAATGTAGATCTGAGAAAAGAGAGAGAGGCTGCCAGAATTATACCTTACATACTTTTTGTTCCACCATAGTTTATTATTTCTTGTATAAAGTGGTTAACCCTGATGTAGCCCACTACTTCCTTGCCTTCAACCACCCCCTCCCGGTCACCTCCTCCCTCTGTTTTTCTTCTCTATTTTTCCCATTCAGCACCCCTTTCCCCTACCAACTCAAATCAAGGATATGTTGATGTTTCCTAACACAATGTGTTACATGAAGATGATGTATCGACATTAAAGCCATGGTTGAAGTAAAATTTGATTTTGAAGAAAATTACACAAGTATTTCTTTGGTATGTTATAACTCAACTCGATTTCGAGAAAATCCTCTGATTTTACGAATCCTCCAGATTTTTTCACCACATGCTTTATTGAGTTAGGTTATCAATGAATCCTTTCTCTTCGTGGATTCATTCCAAAATTATTGCGTGCTTATGTATTACAACTGGTTGAAGCACCTAGTCTGAAAATCAAGGGGGATCAGGGTTGGAAACCTGGTCATGGTAATTGATTTTTTCCCTGTCGATACTTAGGCATGCTGCATATTAGTGTGTAACTCTGTTACGGTTTTCCAGGGTTGGTTCACAATCCGTTGATTCGACTAGCAGTATGCTTATTTGAAGAGAACAATAAATGAAAGAAGGTATTCTTCAAAAATCATCCCAGAATTGAAGTAAAGCAGAGCAGTATTCCATCGGAACTTACCCAAAACAGTAGGAAAAGAAAAAAATAATGACAAAACCACAGCCAAATTCATATTAACATGCTCATTTTACAGAGTTCTTCTAATGTCTATAAAAATTCACTCATGGTGCAAATCCAGTAAATTCCTCCTTTTACTGCTATGATGTGACATTACGACATTCTGAAATTTATTTTTACCTTACTCAGGTTTCCTACACCATTTTGTGTCACCACACTGCTTATGAGGGCAAAACCATTTGATTACTTTTGAGTCTCAGCAACAACAGCTTTGCACATCCATTTGGACAAGGTAATTCTGAATTTTTTATTTAACTGAAGCCAAAAATTAGAGCTTGAAAAAACTTTGATGGGTCGCTTATCATTTAATTGCAGTTAGTGCATGCTTTCCTTCCATTCCGTATGTATCCTAGCTGATAACATTTATCTATGTTAAAAAGTGCAGGAATATTGATTGGAGTCTTCCGCTGAGCACAGCTTCCTGGAGTCTGTAGATCGACCACATCTGGGAGGAGCAGGTCCAGAAACCAAAGGGACTGGGTGGGGGGTAAAGACTTTTTGGATTCCTACTACCACAGTGAAAGTTAAAGTCCCATAACTCGAGTTCTGGGGAGTGAATAATAGTGGGTCCACTTTGAGAGTGGATGCTCAGCCATTGAAGAACATAGTTGGTCGACCAGGCAGTTAGAAACTGTGACTTATTCCTTACAGGGAAACCAGCACCGCAGCCTATTCTTGACTCGAAGATGGCAGGGGCAAAAGAAAGAACTGAAAACTCCCAAGGAGGAGAACTTGAAAGAACCACCTGTGAGACATATGAGCACCCCAATGAGAATGTGGTCCCAACAACCTATGCCCCAACTGCAGATGTAGCCCCAGATATGCCAATATCATCTGATGAACTCAGTTCCCTATCTTCAGAAGCAAGTAAAACGGAATATGAAGAATGTCCAAAACTAATCGAAAATATTTCTAGCCTGAGAAATATCACAGGAACAAATAAGGACAATGCAGTTGATGTAAGAGGCATGTTGCCCTCTATATGGCACACTGATGAAGCTCAAGGCCCTACTACCCTTTCCATGTTGAACGAGTCACAGAAGTTGACTCCCAGAAGAGCTGATGAAACTCCCGAGGCATCATATATGACTCCATCCAAAGACATGCCAAGGGGAATGCAACCAGCTTCCCACCCTGAGCGTCTTTCTCAGGGCGCAAGGAAAAAGAGTGTTCATAAACAATTGTTTCTCTCGTCCTCCTCTGATTCAGAAGAGAAAGAAAAACGAATGTTTGTCCACAAAGGCAAAGGAAAAAAATCCAGCAGTAGTAGTGCAGGGGCTAAGCCAAAGGATTTTCCTGGTAAAACAGGAGGGGAACAGCAAGATACTGAGAAAAAGAGTTCCCAGAAAGAGACAGATGAACAGACAGATTCACAGGTATCACCACTTCCAGGTAAATCTGCAGAACCTCAAGCTAAAACAGGAGACAATGGAACAACCTCCTATGAAGCCCCAAAAAACAAGATACAATTCACGGGAAAATCCGGTATCAAGCCGAGGAAGAAAATAACAAGTCGCCGAAGAAGAGTTTCAACAGAATCAGATAGTTCTGAGCAATACAGGTAAACACATAATTAACCTGGTGGGCCTACAAAACCAATGGTGCATTGCTTACTCATGAGATAATGATGATAGAGGGTTAACTTTTCCTAATACTCAAAGCTTATTTTACCAAACAATATATTGGATATTCTCTTAAACATAACCAAAACTAACAGAAGGGAAAATTTTCTTAAGCATAAGCATAACAGTAAACACAAATTTGACATCAGAATAAGATTAGTTTTGTTCAAGACATTGCAGTGTGGCTTGTATTCAAAGCCTATAAGAGGCCATTATCAATGAAGAGAATGAACTAAAAATGGACAATGTCCTTAACCTCTTGTATAGCTCAGATCACTCCTGTGGCATTTAAACTGTAATCCTTAAATCTTTGCCAGAATATATATCTGTATTTTTTGCTGGAAATCCCTCACTATGACCACGCTTGTGAATCCAAATATTTTCTTTTAGCTCCACCATGTATTCAGATTGTTGCATTTGTAGCCCATGTAGTCATTATCATAAGATATATATAGGAAATAATTAAGGTATTTATATTATTTTAAATTCACAGCAATTTTTCTTTTGTCATTATACTTTTTGTCTTAAATGAAGCTCAAGTGGTAGTCTTAACCATAACCATTTGAAACTTATGTGAAATTCTAAGCCCTCATACCATATTTACTTGTGTAAGCTGCGCCCCCGTGTATCCGGCGCACCCCTATTTTCGGGCAGGCTCGTGAGTAAAAAATTTATTTCTATAAAAAAAATATTTTTTTTGCCCTTGAGTCTCCATCATTTTGTTAAAACATGAATGCATGTTCTTTGATAGAAACGCTGTGCCTAAATTACGAGTACATATTTCTCATTACTTGATTAAAATACGTGTAAATATCGTCACAATCGTCATTGCGTCGTGCATCCATGCACGGTCTCTTTTACTGTGCATCCTTTTCTCGTAGCACCTCACAGTATCACAGTTACATACGATCACATCATCCAAATTTAAAAATTGCATTTGTTCAAAATAACACCCAATTGAAATAATTGCAGAAATATATAAAATTTCTACCCGTGATTACTCTATCATTACGGAAATCTGTTGGCATACAACAGATAAAAGCAGAATGCAATCCGTACCTGATAGCGGTGGTCAGGTCTGCGTTATGTGCAGTAGCTGAGGACTGGGACGATTTAACAACACCGGAAAGTCTTGGGAACACACGGAAATAACTAAGTTCAATCTAATAACAACTATAATTCTTATAAAACTAAATAAAAACACATTCGCAGAAATAGAATCATAAATTACTAATCAATTTTCATAACAGTTCTCATTTTTAGTTTTCAACACAGCTAGATTCAGATACAGCATGTTTCTCTCCAGTTTTTTGATTTCCTATTTTATTGGCATTGCTTATAATATGCAGTTTTGTACTCACAGGAAACGATCGTAATTTCACATCATAATTGATTTTTAGGTTGATCATTGCAAATTATTTTAAAATGCTAAATGATTCATTCGAAATAGTTTTCTACTCGCACACGCGGAGCGGATAGCACGGATAGTAAGAAAGTATAATGTTTGAGCATACAGCGGCGTAGGAAGTGGAGGGTAGGGGAGCATTTGGCTCCCCCAGAATTTGCCTCGGGCCCTTGATAAATGAGTCTTCATTAATAAAAATTTAATTTCAATTGTTTCCAGCTTGCATTTTCCCTTCTGACGCATATTCTACCACATTCATATGAAATTTTAGCGGAATTCTAGTCTCTACCCCCTCATTTCCGAAAAAAATGCAGGCCCTTTTTTTAAGAGCCGGGCTTTTTAAAGGTTGGCTCCTCCCCGAGAAAATAGTTCCGGCGCCCCTGTGTGCATACGACGTTTACCACTGTGTAACAAATTCTTTGTCGTGTTTTTGCAATGTAGCTTTACTTTGCATGCAACAGGAGCTATCTATTGCAAAAAAATATTGCTACAGATACGTGATACTGAAACAAACTCCGCTTACTATCTTGAAAAGACGTAAAAGACACCACCCCCCTTGCGGCAGCTTACAGGTTTCAATTTAGATTTAAATACATATCAATGCTACAATGTGTTGTCCTACGTGCGATCTATACACAATAAATCTATTGCTTTGTCAAGTGGTGTCTCTGATCTAGCGTTTCTTCAAGTACCGTTGTACGCTCAGACTTTTTTAAACGCGGATTTTTATTACTGATTACTTCAAAATTTCAGAATTTTTTACCACGTACGATTAACTAATAAACCATACTTACCAATTAACGTCAATATATTCTCAAAATGTGAAACTTAGGAGGAAAAAACAACAGGAATTTAGGAAAAATGGTGCACGGCTTAGACGAAAATCTGGAGGATTCGTATAAGCCACGCACCCCCATTTTTTCACTGGCGTTTCGGGAAATAAGGTGCGTGGCTTACACGAGTGAGTACATTAAGAAGCAACATTTTTACAAATTTTCCTTGTTCATCCCTGGAAAACTGGATTGTCACAGTTTGACAAGAAGTAAGTTACTTATACTAGTTGTATACAAGTGGAGCATCCGCCTCGTTTTGCTAGGTGTATTATTTGGCGAAGGAATTGGATTGCCCTGGAAGATGATAACTGATACATCTTGGTGTAACGACTAGAAGATTAACCATCTCTCCTCAGCTCTTGGACACAACATTTCCTCTTCTTTCTCTCAGGGCTATAGAACTTTGTGACTATATCTTGTCAATGCAAACACTTTCAAGGGTCACCTCCCTATTGCAAAGTACAAAATTGAATGGCACCCTGGTGAAAATGAATCGTTCATTGAAGTGTTCAGGAGCTATCCATAAACTGTGCGCACACGGCATACATTTCTAGGCTGCTCAGGAGACCTGCAGGAACTGCGCACACAACTCCAGCGAGAAATCCATGAATGGCTTGGGAACGGAATACCTCATGAACTGCTGCTGCACAGTTGGAGATGAACTCCTCTTGAACAGCAATTGAATGGAACATTTAATTAATGAAGCTATGGACTGGGTATTAATTAATCAAAATAATCCACAGCCCACAACTCGTGATTAGTTTGGATTCCTATATGAAAAAAATATGAGCACACAGGACAGAATTGATAAAAATTATAGATTCACGTGTAATATTTGTAATTTATGACTCACATAAATAGTGAAATTGACTTAATATTTGGCTTTCTATCTATAACTAGTCCTTATGGGACAACTGCCCCATTATTCCAGTTATTCCTTATTTTGCTCTAAGGTGCACACATTACCCAACTAGGGGACCTAGGTAAAAATATTCGGCCTGTGACTGATCTGGAGCTGGTCTGCAACTGCTCCTATACTGCGTTGCGGCTAACCATTCTCCAGCCTTCCCGATCATTCCTTGTCTCACCACGTGTAGTGCGTCGTCTTCTGTCAGGCGTTACATTTCCGAGTATTCTCTCAGCTCCTGAAGGTACCTCATGGGTCTCGAGATCGGTCTTCCATCGAATGTTGGTGTCTTCATCTGCACAGCCCCAGCCGCTGTTGGTATTACGGTTAGTCGAGCGCAATCCTCCTTAATACGCCTCGTGATGTCCCGTATTACGCCCTCGTCGAGATCGGCCCCTCTGCTGGCGGATTGTTGATTTATTCTCGCCGCCATATGCTTCATCTGCTCCACGTTTTCTTCTATCTTCTTCTTAATTTCCTTTATAGCGCTTTTCAGGATACTGTGCCTCGAGTCTAGCTCCTCTAACTTATCGGCAGTGTTGCCAAACCTTGCTCCTACTTCAGCGATCACCTCTCTCACCTGGTCGCATATTCCCTTTATTTTCCTCTCCTGTTCAGCGATTCTCCCGCTAAACTCTCACTGGAACGCCATCAGGCCCTCTAGTATTTCCTCCTTTAAATTCTTTAACCTCTCCCCTAACTTCCTGTCTCTTTCTTCAATGAGGAATGCGCAATATTGAAAAACTTTGAATATAAATTAGTGGGTCTGAAATTGAAATATGGGCGTTCTAATTATGAAAAATCGATACAATGGAACAATCCGCGTCACCATCAGTACAGTTTGGCTGCCTGGGCTTAAAAAATATACATAAATGTTTCTACGTGCGATCTAGCTTCTATGTGAGTACGTTACAAAGGTGATGTTGAATTTGAGTTGAGAACATTCAGGCTTTCCAAGGCCATGCCACCTCACCACCTACCAAGTGGACTTTGCGTCCCATTTTCCAAAAAAGAAATCAGTATGGTATTTCTTTTCGGCAGTACGAATACGGTGGTGCACTTGATTGCGAATCACATGGTATTCCTCGTGGAGATGAGAGAGAAGAGTTTATCGGAAATTTTGACGAATGCGATCCATAAATAAGATTGAATTCCGGTTATGGGAGGTTAACCATAGGGCTGGATGGCGGTAGGACTTAATTGCTGTTCTTGGTGCCGGAGTATCGAGCAATTCATGACTATGGTGTTTAAAATTCTCACTATATCGTCTACTAGATTTTTGTTGAAAAATTCGCTTTGGCAAATTTCCAAAAGTACAAAAATTATTCAAATAGTTCAAAAATACAAAAGAACATTTCATTAGGCTTACACTCACGTAATTTAAATATATATTTGATATTAAATGGGTCACGTACCGGCAAGAAGGACATAGGATGACAATGAAAAAGGCAGAATAACACAGAGTAAGAGGGTAAAATAGAGAAGAGTAACAAGAAAAATAGGCCACGAAACAAAGAAAATGACCATTAGAAGTTATGATCAAAACATTTAGAATATTTATCGTTTGCATTTCTGAAAAAGGGATTGAGGTCTGCAAAACTTTAATGTGAACTAGGCGTCGGTACATATAAAGTACTGTACAATGCTGTGAATAATCATGGGGCCTGTTAAAAGACGTAATAATCAATTTGGACTGGAGATATTTTTTTAAAAAAGCAACAAAAACACCAAGCTTTGAAAATCAGTGCACATCAAATTTACTCGCCACAGCTTGTATAGTACGTATAACTAATTTAACTACTGAATTCTTAGGTGCTAACGATTTTTTCACTGAAACTTAGTTCCAATCAAGTATCGAGCAAGTTCCTCATCTAATTAAACTTAGAATACATTTTTCTAAATCACGTGATTTTTGGCATTTATATTAACATATGTTATTAAAATGCCACGATAAAAACATATAAAGTTTTTGGGTACAATCTCACACCAAAAAGAAGAAAAAGTTATTAGCTTTATGATGCTTTAAAAGAAATTTCTGCGTTCGTACAAAATGGTTCAAATATATTAACAATGTCTGATTTAACACTAATAAAGTGACTAATACTGCTAGAATAGGGGTGTTTACTGGGATCAAAAATTTCCATTTTGTACACGAAATTGCTAGATGGAAACGAAAAATCAATTTCGATGAAAAAATTAATCTTTTAACTGCAGCCATTCACTCAAAAATCAAAAAATAAAATAAGCAACAGGTGTCGCCCTCCGAACGAGCTGCGTTAAGGATTACTACGTCATCTATCTACATCCCGCCCTTGACTGTTTGGAGGGAAAGGGAGGGGAGTGGAGGTGTCGGCGGCAGGTCTGCTCGCACAGATCATGTCGCAACCACTTCCATTGGCAGAGTTAACTGTGTGTCCCCCATTGTAATTGGGAAAATGAGCCTCGCTGTCAGAGAATCACAGTTGTATACATTGTGGTCAGTACTGTTTACAGTATTTACACGTAGATTTGGCAACTGAGAGAAGTATAACCTTGCGTGAAGACACGTTCGGTGAAGGCTGAGAAGGACATCGTCCAATAGATGCATCTTCCAAGTGAGAGAATTATTTCTACAGAAAATCCATGAAATCCGTAACTGAAGGCATATCTTCATTCAAAAGTTTCGTATCCTCAAAACATTTCCTCATTTCATAATTCAAACTTTCGAATTACATGTGAGAGCAAGAGTGAACTTTCATTTGTTGCGACGGACGTGGAGTTGACAAAGTGCAGGCGTTGATATAACGTACTCCTGAATAATTACTAGCTTAAAAATGAAAATTAGAGAGATATGTAGTAGAACGAGGAGGCTGAAAATATAATTAATATAATTTCCTTCAAACAAAAAGGAATGATAAAATATATAACTGAACTTTTTATGAAGACGATTAATCATATTATAATTGAATTTTTACGCTTATTATACATGACCGTGAGTGTTTGTTTACATATTAAATGGAAATGTGAAGCTACTTTGTTTCCGAAATGAATTTAATTATCTTTCTAATCAAACCTGTAATATTGCTACTAAAAATAGGCATTTGTGTGATTGGTTTGGTATTTTTGGTTTGGAGTGATGCCGTGGTACATTTCTTTGTGGTGGGATGGTTGGCAATAGGTAAAAGAAGAACTAGTGGAACCATTCGGATGACCATGCTAAAGCAATAAGATAAATGAAACACCTTCTTATCTCGTGACCCCTCGGATCGACCATATTATACAGTCTTGAATCTGATACGCCTGTCGCGTAAGTTACTAAATTGATAACCTAGGGAATACAAAAAATAATTTTAAGGTGTCATTGAAAATAGGTCACGACATGTACATAGAAAATCACGAGATTTACGCCTCAATAGATCAAGGAAATATGCATCATTAACGGCAGGTGATTAAATTGGCAGAAGTAGAAGTTTTACAAGAATAGAAGGATGGTGGAATGATAAATGTATTAGCCTACTTTTAAAGAAAAAAGCCAAAGAATCCCAGGTTCGACGTCCCATTCAACGGGCGGTTTGCTGAAGTCTCCCTACCCAGTACTAAGTAAGATCCAGTTTAGCAATGAAATGTTTCTACTACTCTATCACACCAGAATTCAAATCCGGGCTTTCGCAATAAGTGGGTGCCTCTTACCACCATACCAACTCGAAGCCTTCATTCACCCAAATAGAGGCCACAGGTAGTGGTTCATGAAAAAGTTAGCGTACGCACCAAACTTTCCTAAAATAAATGATTTTTCGTGCGTCACGCTGCTTCTTATTACTCTTTTCTTTCTAGAATTGAAGGACCAGAGGAAGCGAGTAGCTCCAGCCGGTCTAACAAACCAGCCTTCGCCTGCCCCTGAAACTCATCAAATACACCAATTGCCATCCCCACAGCACAGGAAATATGCGTTGAACCAGATTCAACGTTGGTTCCCCGGGAAAGACAGAATATCAGCCTATAGCATGAAAAACGAGGATGAAAAATGAGGATTCAAAACCCTATTTCCCCCAAGCTCCAGAAAATAAGGAAATTTCTTCATCGCCATCATTCTCCGATGGCTCTTCCCTCGACCAGAAAATGATTACTTCAAATGAGACTACGGCCACGGAATCCAGTTCTTCGTCAAGAAGCAGCATACACTTAAGCGACTGGCGGGATGAGATAAGCCAAGATTTAGATCACTCACCAACGGGATCGTATTCAGATTTTGCAGAGAAAGCAAGCTTTTGTTCCACTCCTGAGCGCCCAATAACTCCTGGATGGTATTTGGACCTAGACTCACAAAGACTGCCCAAATCTTTAGCAGAAACTCTAGATGAGAATATGATGTATTTTTTTGGAATGCCTCAGCAAGAAACTTCCAGTATCCTCAATGAATTCCTAGTTAACTCCCTTTCCCCCGCTCTTCGCTTGCCAAGTTTAGTTGACGTGGTAGAGCCTAGCACCACACCACGGCAATCATGCACCGAAGTCCCTTGCGGAAGATAACTCATGAATGTTCGTTTTCCATGCAATTGGAAACCAGCAGTAAGGATTGCAGCCACCAGTTGAATACTGTCCGTCTGACAAACAAGGTACAGGGATTAAATACTGCGACTGATTCATCAACAACGCCTGAGAAAGGGGACATAAGGCAACAGTAAATGTTTGGCATGCTTTTCTCAGAGGCAGCCGGCTGCACCAGCTGGGATGATGTTGGCCCTCCATCCACGCCTGAGAGACCCATCACCCCGGGGAGGGATTTGTTTTTTGAGCCAGAGTCAATTATGAGTCCCGCTGGAAGCGACTCAAGTGCCAAACTTGCACCTGAAGCGAATCCCGAGAATATGTAGCTTTCCGTTTTCCTTCCTGGCCGTAGTGATTAGAGTGAATAGTATTTTAGAACTATTCACTCTCAGATGCGATACATGATGGTAAGGTGGAGGTTATGGCACACAAATCTAGTGGTAATATTCTAAGTGCATTCAATACCTAATTACACTTCCATTTTGTTATTTTATAAAATAGGAAATAACAATGAGAAATAACCCCAAAACTACCGCTGCTCTCTTTGCGTACAATGAAAAGTCTACAGAATAATCCAGTAATCCTTTTCCCAGCTCGTTTACCAGATGAAAAACAACAGCTAAAAAACTAGACAACCCTAGGGGACTTACAAAGGAAACCGTGAGTCATTATTCACAGTGCTGTGAAAAATATAGTGAAGATAAAAAAGAGTCAATATACCCCGATACGGTCGAGTAACTCCCACCCTCACTCATGCAGACCTTTATAATCTATTGCATGGCGTTGCTTGTGACTATTTCAACCGTATTTACTTCATATTTGTCATATTTTCTCCTATGCGGTTGAATGGTATTTGGGACTGATTAGTTTTTGTCAATTTGAGGACACTTCAGGAAGCTACCTGCACAATGTTTGTTTTTTGAGCCAGAGTCAACTGCAAGACACATAAGATGTGACCTGATTGCTTAACCCACAACTGAAGCAAGTCATGAGACCATGCAGCTTCAAATTTTCCGCAATAAAATTTTAAATATGATATTATATCGGTTGCTCATTATGCATTGTTCGGTCATTTTATGACCAACATATAAAATTTTACACCACTTTTATTTAATTTTCCACTATTTCCACAAAGGTAGTAATGGCAGGCTTCCGTTTCTCTATTTCTTTTCAAGTAGCGGTCACGTATTCTCCAAGACAAAGTAGCACATGAGTGAATTGAAGCAAGCGAATTTCTGAGTTCCCTTCAGAAGATGTCTTAAAGATTGAAAAACATTGCATGGCAATTGAACTAATTAATATTAAATTCCACAAAATGAGTCAAATTAAAGAAACGGCAATAACCTCATCACCACGCATCCATTCAACTTACTTCAGGATCCAAATTTGGGAAATGAAATCATCAGGATGTTTTTGAATATCTCTCTAGTTTCGCCTTAGTTGAAAATAAATCACTGCGTCCCTCGCATCTTTACCACTCTTTGGTTTTCGAGGTAAGTAAATTATAGCCATGCGTATATCTTTTATGCAAAGCATCTTTCACAGTTCCGTAGCACTACTAATACGAAATTACCACACCTCGCGCTAAATTAATGCCACTGATTTCCTTCTACACAACTATACGAATTCGTATTTTTTCTTATCCATGGAACTTCTAGCAGGTTGATGATATTCCTTCCATCGGATTGAAAATGTATGTGATACCTGAATAATATTTTAGAATTATTCACTCTCAGATGCGATATATGATGACAAGGTGGAGGTTATTGCAAAAAAATCTAGTGGTAACATTCTGAGTGCAATCAATACCTAATTCCATTTTGTTATTTTATGAAATGAGAAATAACAAAAGTCATGTGAGGGAATCGCCCCGCCATCTTTCTTACAGCATAGCACTCGTTACGTTAAATATCAAATTTTAACCAAAAAGCTTTCATTTTACCACATGATTAGCTCTTTTTCCTGTTTTCTCAAAAAAGGGCGGCACAGGTATTTGTGTCTCCGGCGAGATGAAAGAAACTGGCTTAACTTTTATAGCTGTGGAAAGTAACCTGAATGCTCCCCAACATATGGATACAATATTATTTATAACAGCTAAGGACTATCTCGAAATATGGCAATCTCGATTTCAGAAAAAAAACAACAACGAGGTCGATTTCCTAATAGAATTATATTGGTATTATCACCAATTTCCACATTCCATATTAGTTTTCAGACTTTTGACCTTTTAGACTTCAGACTTTTCAGACTAATATTCCATATTAGTTTTCAGACTTACAATACTATGAATAGAAAAAAGTTATGCATTTTCATGCCAAAGCCATTGGAATACAAATCTTAAATGGAATGGAATATTCGTATCAAAACCGAATATTTCGTCACTGAAAATTAGGGTTCTCATAATGAAGCATTGCTAATAGCTATGAGCTTTTATCCACGTGCCTCTATCTGAAGTGGACGTAGAAAATATACCTACTGCCGGGAATAACGTTTTTACATAAACGAATCAACATCCCATTTATGGAGAGACAAAAAAATCACTGATTTGAGAAATGTTTTACGTGAATTGACGTAAAATGTGCTGAGAACTTTGCATGACAAAATGTCACCAATTTAAATTTATTCATGGAATTAATATATCCAATGGGAGGAGATACCCTTTACAGAGGGAGGAAATATTTTCCAGAGTTCGAACTTGGAAGAAATATCTCGGAGAAATAACTCGGGCCTTTAAGAGAGGAAGTGAAAAGTCTAGCGACAACATCAACTCTATTTCTGTAAATACCATCAATTATCTTTCTCCAATGCTTAGTCAACTTAATCTATGGTTAACAATAAAGGTATTCATTAATAAGCGTGAATTCATATTTTATAATTCTCATCAATTATTGTCATACTTTTCCCGATTGTGGATAACCAAATGATATGAATACGCTTTTCTTATCCTAGTGCAAAAATATTGTACAAATTGCGAAAAAAAAAGTGCCGTTGCAATGGATAACATTACATTGCAAGAATACTAAATAGTAGCTACGGTCGAAATTACAACTATTGTCTGCTACATTCATTGTACATGCCATTGGTGGTGAATCCTATAGTACCTACACCGTTTTTATCAATGGTGGAACTTAACCAGTTATCTGGTGTTCAATTTATCAAATACACAGAGGTTCCACCAAGTTATGCATAAGAAAGCTAGTCCCAATTTTAGTTTCACTTTTCTACTGCTTATTTTTCAAATTCACTCCAAGCCTCCGTGTAACAAACTAGTTATCAGTTTGGCATGGAGCCTTTTCCAGCAACGCACTGTTATCCACAATACGAATTTTATAATACCAACAATACTGCGTATTTAGAAATAAAGAACAAGCACGCTTTTGATGATTAAAAAATGGGTAAAAGAATGTGCTTCGAACAACACTCTCTGAGAAAAAAAGGGCACCCAAATGATTCAGTACAATGACATGGAAAGCAGAACTCATTTATTGCCCTCACATATAAAAAAAAGTAAATCAATGCATCGATTGAACGGAATATTGAGAAGAAGTATTTCTTTATGACATATTCTCAAAGAAAAACGGGAAACCTAGAAAATCAACGAAAGAGCATGTTAAAGCATCACACCACCACCAATGTGCCTAAGATATGCCAGTTTTTTGTAGAAGAATGTTTCCTCGGAAATGTAAAGGGAAAAGCGTATTATTTAAACCATTGGTGTGTGAAATTCACACTTTAGGGCAAGGGAGGCATAGCTCTTTTCCATGTGACTCCAGAAATTTTCCAGAAATGATACCCACAGTAGCTTTCTAGTACCTATCAGCTTGCAGTGAAAATAGAACCATTCCAAGGTATTTTACCCCGTAATATTATCTTAAACAAAAGCGGTAGAATTTCAAATTGTGATTGAATTTTTAGTTTGCACCTAATAAGCCCAGAATATTCAATTAAATGTGATATGTGTAATATTCTCACCGAAAAAGGAGTACATGGAAATTCCCCCCTTCCAAAAAAATAATTGACTAAATTCATTGGCAAAATCGTCTTCTAATTGAGCATATAGCTGGATGTGCTTTCCTTAGGTGGGAAAAGGCTACTAGTAGATTATCAATCAATGTGTTGTAAATCGATTCCTGCTCACTTTCTCGATTTGATTGTAGCTGAATATATTCCTCGGTGAACAAACGAAATATCTTAAGTTTGCTTTATGCTATACTAAAACTAAAAGGATGGGAGGGTAGGGTGTTCCAAAATACCAAAAGTATCTGGGAGTCGAATAAGTAATTTAAAACTGCATTACCACCCATACAGTAAGATTGAACCCTAAATCTGGGCTCTGTCGGATAATATTTACCTGTAGACCACGGGACTTGAAATTTGAGAAAAACGTCTAAAATAGTGTAAAAGTAGACAGCCCTACGTAATATCGCCACAAAAACGGAAAACTCGATATTTTCTGAGTCTCCAGTATATCCATATGTGCTTCTAACGATGTTTAACGTTAGAAGCACATATAACCAACCTTTGACCTTTCGTGACCTCAAATTGGGGTCAAAATATGTAGGTTGCCGGACTGGCAACCCTAGGATCGTGGGTACGAATCCGACCTTGGGCATGGATGCTTTTATCGCCTTTTTTCAAAATCTTAGATTACATTGGCGTTTGAGCACCAAAAATATAGGTCTGCTACAACTCCTACCCCAAGAGCTCGGGTTCGAGTCATGGTAGCGAAAGATATTTTTGTGGATTCCTGTTTCCTACGTGACTACCGTGTGCAAAGCACTTCAAGTTCAAAGCATCATCTATCAGATGGGATACTAAACCATGGACCTCTAGCCGCGTTTTGCTAAGAGCAGGCTCTTACCGTCACCGGGTTTCTCCTAATTGAAACCCTGCCACTATACAATGACCCGCGAATTCTAAAATGGAAAATTGACCCCAGGTGTCGGTCCTCTCCTCCAATAACAACCAGTTAGGAGACATCACAGTTGAGGTGGTGAAGGTGAATATGTCGCGACTCAAAACCTAGGATGGTGACTTCTGAAATTCTCTCTCGATATGCGTGAGTTATGTAAAGGGTAAACACCTCCACCGCACGCCCACTAAGACATGTGGCGATCGCATCTTCCAAGGTTGGCTAGCAGACCCTACGGATTTCCATGTAAGTGACGCGAGATTATGCAGCATGCAATTTTTCAGTCGACACTTGATTCAGCTTTTCTTTCTCTCCGGGCCTCACGTATTCGGCAATCTGGTTCCCTTAGACGAAACCGGTGTGGTACCAATTAATGAACCGAAGGTTAAACTGCATTTCTAGCAAAAGTAAATAGCAAGAACATGCATATGCCGGCAAGGAAGCTATGTACTATGAAAAAAATCGCTCATGGACGTTACGCCGCTGTTGAACAAAAGAATCATAGAATTGGTTATTTCAGGGAAGCGACCGACAGCTGAAGTCGGTAGACTACATAGAATAGGTATTTGTTGAAGGTATGGATTTTCATGGAATGTAGGAGGGGTGGAGAGAACTCCGACGTCAGCATTAACGTATCCTTAAGGAAGGACGTCAAAGGGTCCACAGTTCATTGTTCCATCCGACGGAGAGAGTGCTGCACTCGAAGTACTCCATAAGACACTCGATCGTGGTCCAGCAAGCCGCTGAACAAAATCTCGCATTGACAGGATTCAACCCCGGGTCTTCCGAATAGTAAGCTCTACTCACAACACCAGGTCAAACTACACCTGTCCTTTATTTTCATGATGTCCATTTAATTACGATATTCATTGCATAATCACTCCACCTGTATGCTACTACGCATGCACTAGATATCATTTACGGATTCCTTCTATTCCCCAGGCCACAATAGTCATTGAACCTTGAAATTATTTTCGAGCGTTACATTCTCCGAAGGATTTACTTCGTATCGGATATATGCGGTTGCTACACGGTATCCGGTAACGACGGTATCCATATTTAATATAGCGTTGATGTAACAGACTAGATCCTATTCTCTTAAACCTTCAATCACCTAGAATCTAGAAGGGTGTTTGAAAGAGTCACTCGAAGAATTCAAATCTCACGAATGCGAATCCGATACTGCACTGCAGACCGCAGATACATTACTGCAGGCACATTTCTACTCCCACACTACATCAGCATGGTAGATTGACGCAAAAAACTAAGTTAAACCAAAAGTACGGCTGAGCGTTCGAGAAATTAGTTTTCCCCACTCAAAAACACGTGATTACTATTGAAACAGAGTGGCTCGCAGGGTGAAATGTGAAAGCAATGATCAAGTTTAGATTTCAACGATATCCTCGTCTTTATTAAATACAGGGAAACAACCATGACGCGATATTATATTGCTTGAGAAATTCAGACCATGAATTTCACAGGCTCATCGTCATTAGTCATCAATCGTCAGCTTGGTTTGACGCTGCTCTTCCCTGAGTTATTCTATTGGCTAATCTCTAAAGCAAGCAAATGTAGTAGAACGTAATACTAATGGTTTAGAGTGAATACTAGAGCCAGAAGACATCAAAACTTTTAAAATACGAGTGAAAAATTGAAGAGTAAACACGTGAATGCCACTGATTTGGGTAGAAGGAACACCATTTAAAACTGCCAATTACGTGAAAACATGAATATTTTCTGAATAGGAATGATATGAAATATAACAATTAGCATATGAATAAAAAGCGACTGTGTAGGAATTATTATCGGAATGGCTAAACAGAACCGTCACTTATCATATAAATAAAAAAACAATTTTTCTGGAATATATCCATCTACACAATCGACGCGCAGTTTTTAATGCTGGGAACGGGTTGGTCTGGTGGCTAGAGTACTGTCCTCCCATCCCGTGGGCCCGGGTTAGATGTCTGCAGTGGCGGATCATTCATGGCAAACCGGTCCCTACTTGAGAGCCTAGTGGAGGGTATTTCATGTTCAGTACTCCGTCCGTCGGATGGGGCGTTAAGGCGGTGTCCCCTTGGCGCTGGTCGTTAAGAGTAGGCTAATGCCGACGCCGGGTTTTTCTCCTCCCATCCTCCAATTCCTGAAATGTTCCTGCCATTATCTAATCACCCACCTACCCTAAATGACTTAAACGGGGGAGGGGGGTGGAGCATGGGTTCGGGACCGAGGGGGGGGGGGGTCGAAGGATAAGGGGTAGGGTGTGGCGCAAATCGCCGTATAGCGCGATCAGCGCCCATTTCCTCTATTTCCGCTAAACATCGTTTCGCAGGTGGTGATATGAGCTTCTAACGATAGACATATTGACTGGATACTCCAAGCAAATCGAGTTTTCCATTTTTGTGGTGATATTACGTAGGGCCGTCTACTTTTACACTATATCAGTCGTTTTTCTCTAATTTCAAGTCCCGTGGTTGACAGGTAAATATTATCCGACGGAGCCCAGATTTGGTGTGCGATCTTAATTTATGGATGGTAACGCAATGGTAAATTATTTATTCGACTCCCAGATACTTTTGGTGTTTTGGAGTACATTAACGGGAGGGGTCTTTGACCCATTTTTGAAATTCAACTGAACTTTTCTCCATGTAAAATATTTTTAATTTATCTGAAACTATTTTACTTCATTCATTATGGTCTGAAATTTAATAAAAAGGCATTACAATTACTATAACATCCTACCTCAATTTTTTACAAGAGGTTATACCGATTAGGACGGCTGAGGGCCATTTGGCCAATAACTTGTTTTCGTAGATTATCTTCATATTCTTCTTACTCTATCCCCACAGTCTTGTATGAAGATCCCTTTTCTCATCGGTAAGGTGGCCCAGTGGGTTAGAGCTTGAGTTATTAACCAATGGGTACCCGGTTCGATCCCGGGTGACGCTTCCGAACAAGCACCGAAAAATCCTAGATGATTGATTTTCTCTGTTTCAGGTCTTTTTTGGAAACCGCAAGCGGTACAGGGGAAATAAATTTCCTCGTGTATGAATTTCACTTTCCGACGATATTTTTATGCAGGTAATTTTCTTATGATGCAAATCTTATATTTTTATCGTACCTCAGAAACCACATGAATTTCCTTGAATGTGTATCTTTATTCAGGAATTTTTTAGAGGGATTTGAGAAATGATACAAGAAATATAATGGATCGTCGACCCTTAATCCTCTTTTTCGAATGACTGTTTTTTTCCTGGCCGGTTTGCATATGCACTCGATTGCTCTTTTTCCCGGATGTTCGCCCCTCCGCCGTGTGTCTGGGACACAACCTCAGTTGTTTCTACCATATAGTACCAAGTCCTATACTGTATGGCAAAATGAATATTCAAGATCCGTTGATATTGAGCGTGCTCAGCTCGTTGGTGAGTGACAGTATTGTAAAATATATTGTGGATAATGGGAAGTTTCATAATCACGAATGGTTTTTGTCTAGAGAGGACCTTATAATTATCGCACTGACTTGCAAAGGTCGTCTTCGGACAGCAGAATTTGCCTAAAAAGATGTTGGATGTAACCCGAGGCCAAATAAATTCTCTAGCGCAATGCCTTGGGAACGATTTTTGAATATAATGAAACATTTACGATTCGAGTCAAGGGCGACTCGTTGTCGGCTGCTAAGAGCAGACGAATATTGTTTGGCTTCTGCACCTTGGAACAAGTTTGTTACAAATTTCGAGCCGGCTTGAGGTCTCTGGACATTGAGACCAAAATCCAAACTGAGTGACTTTTTCTGCACCATATCTGTTTGGGAAACCACAAGCAGCGCAGTGAAAGTAAATTCCCCCCTTCCCAACTACCCTACGAATTTCACATTCCAATGGTATTTTTGCATGAGTAATTTTCTTACTATGCAAATATTATATTTTTATCGTACTTCCAAAATCATATTCAACTCCCATGGATATATATCTTTATCCAGGTACACCTTTTTCGAATCTGTATTTGTTCCTGCCCGGATTTCAAACTCACTCGACCTTACTCTTTAGTGCGGCCCTCCGCCGCATGAATGGGACTCACTGTCAGTAGTTTGTACCATTTACTTCCAAGGTCCATACCGCATGCCAAAACGAATATTCAAGAGGCGGCGATATTGAGAATGTTCCACTTGTCGGTGAGTGACGGTACTGTAAACTGTACTGTGGAGCATAGGGAGTTTCATAATCATAATTGGAGTTTGTCGAAAGAGGACGCTCTTATAATTATCGCACCCATACATGGATGTGGCATCTGGGGACAGCGGCGTTTGCCCAACAAACAGTTGGAATAAAACCTGGGGCTAAATATATTCTCTAGCGCAACGCCTTGAGATCGATTCTTGTATATAATGAAACATTCACGATTCAAATAGAAAAGTACTCGTAGTTTAGTGCTAAAAAAGGTGAATATTTTGGCCTCTGCAACTTATAAAAATTTTCTTGCAAACCGTCAGGCTGCTCCATGGAATTGCAGGTGCCTTTTTATGCAGTATACGCGGAACAAACCAGACAATTTCACATGGAGGTGGCCTATCCATGTTATTTCAATGAACTGGATCTAACCTCGATTAATAGCTCAGTTCTCCAGAAGTAAACAAAAAATTCTAAACTGAATCATGAAAAGATCACCAAACAATTATTTGAAAAGGGGTGAGGAATCTTTTGCGACACAACCTCCACCATCATGCACCAATGAAACAGGCAAAATTCATCAGACACCACTTTCACGTCCATATAAAGAGAACAAAAGAAAGTAAGGTGCCAAAAATCTCCAAATTGTCTAAACCATTGCTTCCCATGTTGTTTTCAATGCAATAAATATTTCGTGGAATGTGGGCCAAAAGGAAAACCATGTACCTAAAATGTGATGATAAGTAATATTTTTATATTTTGATACCATTGAATCCTAAACCATCACAATATTCTCATTATTTTTTCCAGTAAAATGTAAATAACTATAAATACTTGCAAGAGCGTGATTAAATTGAATATGAACATGAAACCATTGAAGCCTGAAGACCATTGACTATAAATTACATAATGATTTAAATAAGTGATAATTTTGAATTTATAACCATCGGAATACCTTATTAAATCCTTAAATATTAATAATATTATTCGGTAAAACAAAGTTGGGGTCAAATGACCCCTTGCCGTGTTTTAGGTAGAGCGAAACTCCCCTCCTCCTAGTGTTAAACAGCAACCTAAATTACATCGCATGAATATCCACTAACTTTAGATGAGAATTATTCCAGTACCATTATTCGCAATATCGCCATCACGCTTTCACATCTCGTTTTGCAAAAGAATGGATGGTAAAATAGAGGCAGGGTTATGCAATTAAATATAGGTATTAGTAGTTCAGGGGAAAAGACGACTAAGGTCATTTACGCCATTTTAAGATAGGTGAGCGATTGAGTAAAAGAAACTGTTTTTTAGGGAGTTAAAGAGGGGTGGAGAGAAACATATCGATAACATTAGCCTACCATGTGGAATACATACCATGTGGCATAGCAGAGTTAATTCTTCCATCCCGGACATAAGTGTATTCCACCAAGTGAGGCCAGAAACCATGTTCAACTTTAGCCTACTTTTAACGAAAGATGCCGATGGGGCCAAGGTTTAACGTCCCACACGATGGACGGAGTACTCTTTGTAGTGCTCTACACTCAGTACCTTAAAGGGGCCGGAATACCGATGAAAGCTCGACAACATTGAAACAGCCGGCATTGGAACCTGGATCCACGGGACGAGTGACTCCACTCTCGCTAGCAAACTAACCCAATCACCGGAATGCAATTGATAATGGTTTTGGAAGCACATTATGAAAAGAAGAGCATTGAACATTCCCCATTCAATGACGGATTTCTGCGAAGATTTATATTTTATTTTATGACCCCGACCATTACTAATCCCTAACCTCAGCACAAACGCTATATCCCTCAGTTTCCTCCAATGTCAACCTCACCACAGATGCTGTGACGCAAACCTCAATTCAATACATAGCTACCTTTTTATATTGACTTTGAGCGCCGGATTTCATGTGTGCATTGTTTTGACCAGTTTCTAAGAGTTAGCGGAACATAACCAGCTGCTTTGTCTTTTACTTGGCGTGGTGTGCCATTGAGAGCTGGCGATCGATTGGTGAGCGGAGTACTTGCAGTATTTCTAACAAATCCCACACATTCCAGGGAAAAGTCACATTCATCGCTGAGATTTCCTCCGAGTCGCATCACTCAGTTGGGCGAGCAGTCATCGTTGCCAGCGCACATTGAGCCGTGGTATATCCGGAAAACAGTAAGAGTTAGCAGCTAAGAACCGGTGCCCTTGATTCGCTGTCAAATAGAAGTAGCTCATCGCAACGTTCTCCTTTGGTCAGCAGCATCCTCAGTAAAATCTTCAGGTTAGTACGACAATTTGCCTTGTTTAAGTTTTTGTTGCCTTGTTTAACTGTCATCTGCAGTGAAACTGGGATATTTATGCTATCCACCAGTTTCATGCTAATTAGCATTCGTAATAATGACTAAAAATGCAAACATGAGCATAGAGGGATGATTCGACCTCCAGAGAGGTAGAGAAAATCATCGACCTTGAGATCATGCGGGTAACTCCAATAAGGTTTGTCGTGGCTAGTTTCCAATTATTGAAAGCACGAAGAGGTCATGGGTTTCAGCAGTTGCATAGAGATACATGTCACCGATATATTAGAATGTACATTTGATATTTTGTCTGTATGAGGATACGTGGAAGCCAAATAGCGGTGATCCGATCATATGGATTTCACTTCATCTTATTATCTTTATCTTCGTACTCATTCTTGTCTCCACGCTCAAAGTGTTTTCCGGGAGCCACTGGAGTCCTGAACCCTAGGTCCCAAAGCTACAAATCCTTAGGTAGCCTTGTCGTACTAATAGGTAGTGATAGAGGGAAGTATAGTTTTTCTTCCTTCATCACATTGATTGAGAAATATTAGCTTCACTCTCATTCAATCGGCGTGCCCTGCCTAAATGGTTTTTGAATGTCATATATCTCCATTATTCCTTGGCGCACTTGGGACCTACTGCTTTATATAGGCACTTAATAATCGAGCATTATGTGCATCCAATCATCTATCAATAGCAGCACCTCATCAGATTATGAACAAAGGGAAGCAAAGGAATCTATTTGGGGCATCGGGAATTTGGTGTCAGCAGTATTAATTAGTTTTCAACCTCGAGGGTTCGAGCCCAGGAAATGATCTAGTTTTTTTGTACCATTACCTACTTGAGTTCGTTGTAAATAACTCTTCTGGTGAAGTACTCCGTCCGTCGGATAGGGCGTTAAACCGTGGATCCATTGGCTCTTTTCGTCTGGGGAGGCTAATACCGACACTGGAGTTCTCTTCACTCTTTCACCGTTCCCCAATAGCTTCTAACTGTACCGTATATTGACTTATTAGATAATTGGGCGTCAACTTAACCCATTACTGCCCAAAAGAAAAAATTCCCGATTTTTGCGTTCAAATTTCGTTTGTGGGCGCCTTTCTGACCCATGTTAGCATGGAATAATTTTTTTTCCAGTTTAGTAAATGTTTTGACATTTTTTTCGACCGTATGATAAATCATACGCTGGGCACTAAGGGGCAAAAATTTCATATTCTTACCAGATGTGTTTAATTTCTTAGAAAGGCAGATTACCCTCAAATTATGCATGGTTATAATAATAATCGGTATCAGTGTCAATAATGGGACATCATGTTTGACCTATTGTTTGATGCAAAACAATTTGAAAAAATCACTTCCACAAAAATTCATAAAAAATATCCAGTTAAAATACACACAAGGGGGCATATTTATTTCTATGACGTTCTACATTAATTTGTCCACAATAAGCTACCGTTTCAAATGAAATTGTGCGAAGCACTTCTTCAGATGTAGGCCGACATTACACTTTATGCAATTTGGCACATTTTCCACATAGTCCACAGTGGCATGAGTTGATTCTTCGTCGACTAGGTGGTCACCACCATCATATAGTATTTCATTGGCAACTTGAAATAAAACCGGAGACTAGGCACCACACTTCCAGAGAAAAATAGAATAAATGCCTTAAATATTGCCGAAATACAGGAAATGTTGTACTTACTAAACATGTTTGTTATGGGCGTACCCTTATATGTATGTCAGCCTCAGCACCTGTAAGTAGTGCCAGGACGATGCGCCTCACAAATTCTAAAGATGTTATATTCTTTTCCACCACACGATAGAGAAACCATATATTCACTACGGCAGCATTCAGGCAGAATCTGATGAGAGCCCTGTACCATTTTTTGCTTATTATTCTTATTCGATGTGCTGCTCTCAGCTGATCAAAAAGGTCTACTCCTCCCTATGTGTATTGTACTCCTGGATCAAAGTAGGTTGAGGCACTGATTTGAAATTTTTCCCTTTCTGCCACACCAACAGCTCTGTCCTCCTAGAACTTCCTGGCACATTATATTTGTTGCCACAGTAACTTGATTATTGTCGCTCCATCTGATTAACGTTAGTTGATTTGCCTCATATTGTATGGCATGAAAGGACCCCCTAGTTTCTTTCTTCAAATCTCATAATGAAGATTTTTCTATGCGGTCTGATCTAATGGTTCCAACACATTTGAAATCTTTACTGGACAAGGATTCCAGTTGTTTCAAAGAGATGAAGTAATTATATACGAACACTGTGCTTTGATCTGGAAGAAATCTATTGCACACTCTCTCCTCCACCGACAAGCCGAGTGTTGTGCCTGACGTTCGATCCAGTAGCTCCAAATATGGTTCAAATTTTAGGAGATATCCCTTCGACGTGTTGAGGCACCCAATCTTGAACCCATAACGTATGGGCTTCCCGCGTATGAACTGATTTGCCAAGTGATGACCATAATAGGGCTCCATGGCTTCATAAAAGGAAAACTTATCGCCAAATGGAGTAGCAAGTTCTTGAAACTTTTTGTTTAGGTGCTCTATAATGGGGCATACTTTGTAAAGTTTGTCACTACGGTCACAACTTGAGTTGTCATTTAGGTGAAAAAATCTGTGAATCTGCTCAAATCTATTTTTTGGCATACAAGAAGAAACGACGGAATTGTGAGTACCAGCTCGCATTTCCCAGAACATGCGCATGTGCGGGTTGGGAATGTGCCCAGAGAGCAACAAAATACCTATATATTTTTCAATGTCGTAAGGGAAACAGTGTATTTTGTGGCCCTTGCGCATGGCATAAGTCATTGTTTCTTTGCATATTTTTTAAATTATTTCGTCATCAACTATTAGCCGAAAGATATCAGTAGGGCTATAGATTTTATTACGCCACTATTCGATGCAGTTGGGCTCTCTAACCTCACTCCGACGGAATTTAAGTGCTTTGTCTAAATTTATGTTTCTCCATGTTCTCACTTTTTTCTTGTTAGCCACTGAATTTTCCATTTTTGGGCGCTTGCAAGGTCTCGAAGTAGTATTTGATGGAATATCAGTAACAGAGTCATCATCGGTTTCTTGCACGACATCTAGGTTGTTGCACTCCCATACATTATACTTATTTTTAACACCTTTCCCCTCTAAGGCTTGTCGAAGAACTCCCTTTCCTAGTCCTCTGTTGGTAGCTAAATTGCCTTCGCAGTCACTTCCTGCATCATCTTGGTCACTGTCGACACCATCTGGATCAGCAGATATAACCAAGTCCAGCTCATCTGCTGATTCAATGCATGTTGTGAGGTATTCATCGTCCTCTGAAGTCTCTAAAATATTGAGAATTGCCTCCCCGTCCGTACCTGGGTTGACCTGAAAAAAGGGTACTTTAGACCTCCGAATGCCCAGCGTATGATATTTCATACGTCAATCAATATTCATCCACTGTGACCAAAACTTTACATGATAACAACTGACGTGGAGTGATTATCATAGTTTAAATATTATCTACTCAGGAAAAACAAGGAATGAACTATTAGTGATTAAAACAGATAAAAACAGTCATATGAACTTACCTCCGTTCCATTTCCTCTGCTCTGAAAACATGCACTGACTTCCGTGGTGGCTGGGAGGCAGAAGGGCTAACAAAATGAAACAAAAGTTGCCCTTCCCTAATTCCCTCAACTGTCTGGAACCCAAATTAAATATTGACAAACGAATTTTGTACATCCCAGAACATAGAGAGGACTATTATTGTGACATTGTTTTGAGCATGATATATCATACGCTGGGCAGTAATGGGTTAAGAGAACAAATGCCATTTAGAAACACATTGGAGAAATCACAGAAGTAGCAAACAGTATATGAGGATTCACTTAAATTTTTCTAGCTAAACGCGAAGAGAAAGTACAAGGAAAATGCTTCTTGTTACTTGTCAGGCCTAATAGGGTCCGTGCATGAATTTTTTATTTCAAAGTTAATACTCAATTTTCTCAATTACATAAATGGTTATAGATTTCGGAATTGATGTTTATTACATTGAAAAATGAGCTAACATTCATTATTTTAAACTTTAAAAATGAGATTCCACGCTCTTCCGAAAATCATGAGGAATCAATATATATTGAATCTGTAACTGCGTGACGTCAGAGTTCTGGTACCTGTTTGCTGCGAGTCTAATCTGAATAAGTCTCTATGGCCTCAACAGTGCAATTTTGGTTAAATCATTGCAAGTTTTTTTACATTAACCATCCCTGGACCTGTATTTCTGTCTTAAGGCGTGTTATTGTGGTGCGTTCTTCGAATTTATTTGTTCTTTGGCTTAGTAGGCGTGTTTTTTGCATTGATTTTGATCCTTGCCATCGACTCTTCGAAATTTGGACGTGTGATTTTGGCGTGTTAATTGCATTTTGAAATTTGCAAACATACTCAGCGTGTGAAGTTTTTTGGTAATGAAACAGGAGGTGACTTTATTAATACAGCGTGAAGAACATGACGGACGAAGGCTTCGTCAAGGCGCAGTCTGATGATTTGCCAGCTGTTGACGCCACCATAAGAGTTCAGGGAAAAGTTTCCTTGGTTTTCACCCTGTGACTCTTTAGGACCAATATCACAATCCTGCAAAAAAATACAGTAAACAACATGGGCTCTTTATAGTTTCTGACATAATGAATGAAGACTATGTAGTGATTTAGCATAGCAGAGAGCATTTACAGATAGGTATTTTTAAATCAATAGAACTTTTTAAAAACAAAGGGATACATATGATCCTCCTGGTGGCTTTAAAATGGTTGCTGTTTAAGTTTTTATCATATCAAATGTAGGAATGGGCTAACATATGCATGAGAAATAAAGTTATTAGTTCTTAGATATATAGGCTCTAATACATGCTCATGTAGGAGTCATGTTGCTACATATGAGCGTGGGGATTCTCCTATTTGGATGATGTATAGGCCTACACTTTTCTGCCTTCATGAACATATTTAGGTGCCAGCAAGGTTCAATGAGTGCACGTATTGCCCCACCTCACTTCGAAAAGGATTTGAGTTACATGGGTAACCTTGAGTCTAGTGTCACATGCATCAAAAATACTTACGCGAATAATAAGACGAAGGATGGAAAGGAAAATTAAAGATAACCTTTCAGAAAACCAATTTGGATTAAGGGAGAACAGAGAAAACAGGGAAGCAATACTCTGCCTGAGAGTCATAGTACAGAAATCAATGCATGTGAACCACGGACTTAGAATAATAATAGAATAATAATAGAACAATAGATGTGTACAAACCACTATGTGTGGCGTTCGTGGACTTAGAGAAAACCTTCGACAATGTTGAGTGGAACAAGATGAAAAATATAATTGAAAAGCATTGTATACAATATAAGCAATATTACATTATTTAAGAATGAGTTGGTAAAACAATAATATTACGGAATACACTTCAGTAATCCGTTACTTTAAAACGTAACATTTTTTGAACATAATATAGAATAAATCACATAAATCAAGAACTACATACGGCATGAGCTTTTTAAGAAGGTATCTAAATTTACCTACTAAGTTTGTTATCTCACCACATCATTTGTCTGAAAACAGCCATGTTCAGTCATACGTTATTAAAAATCATTCATTGAATAGAAACCGCTCAAGTGTAATACATTTGAGTAATGTAAACTTACTTAGAAATGATCCTCGCAACAGAAGCTCACAGATTTACCGGAGAGAAGAGAACTTATTTCAGAGCGAAATGTAGAAAGTATTTGGTGTTCCGTTAAAAGTAAAAGTAGTAACGCAAAAAAGATATATGTAGGTGCATATTACAGGCCACCGGACGCAGACGTCAATTCTATAATAGAGCTAGAGTCAGAGATACGTACATTACTTTCTGGGAAGAATGATAGAGGAATAATAGTAGGCGGAGATTTCAATCTCCCCTCGATAGACTGGAATACGTGTAGTTTCATAACAGGAGGTAAGGATAAGGAACATTGCGAATCACTGTTGAACACCTTTACGACACATTCTTTACAACAGCTAGTAACAGAGCCGACCAGGGGAAACAACATTCTAGACTTATTAGCAACAAATATACCCGAGAGAGTTCTAAATACAGTTACAGACAAAGGAATTAGTGACCATAAAATAGTGCATGCGAAATTTATTGTAGGCGTTGAAAGACATAATAAACCAAGGAGGAGGGTATACTTATTTGGCAAGGCAAATTACGATGGTATGAAAGAGGAATTAAGGGAAGCGTTTAATGTATTCAGCGAACAAAGCAAAGGATTAAATACAGAGGATTCGTGGAGAGAATTTCTTGAGGTCACCCGTAACGCTGTTCATAAATACATACCAAGTAAATATATTAGTGATAATACAGAGCCAAGGTGGTATAACGCGGAGGTTAGGAAATCACTAAAGCGACAAAGGGTATGCCACGCTAAGATGAAAAATACCAGACGGGGTCTATCGGTAGAGGAAAAAAATGAGCTAGTTCAAAACTATAAAAAATCGAGAGCATTAGCAAGGAAATCATGTAGGCAAGCGTTATCACATTTCAAGAGCAAGATGTTAGGAGAATATTTAGATAGCAATCCTAAATCGTTTTGGTCATATGTGAGAGAGCTTCAGGGAAATAAGTCCACAGTGCACACACTTAAAAATGGTAAAGGAATCAGAGTCACCAGCAGTGTAGAAAAAGCCAACACTTTAAACACCTTATTCCAAAGTGTATTCAACTCATCGTCACAAAACGCAGTGGAACCACCGCCGAACACTTTCAGTGAGCAAATGCCCGAAATAAACATTTCATGTCGCGGAATAGAGCAGCAGTTAAAAAGCATAAGTAAAAACAAATCACCAGGTCCCGATCAAATTCCTTCCAGAGTATATAAAACACTAGCTTCTGAAATAGCCCCCTATCTAGAAATAACATTCAATAAAACACTAAAGAACCACACAGTACCCAAGGATTGGAAAGTAGCTAACATTACACCTATATTTAAAAGCGGTGATAGGGAAGAACCTAGTAACTACAGACCCATTTCACTCACGTCAATCTCTTGTAAGATATTTGAGCACATAGTAGTCAGTTCGATCATGGGGCATTTGGATAGTCAGGGATTACTCATAAACAGCCAGCATGGGTTCCGGAAAGGTAGATCTTGCGAGACACAATTAGCTTTATTCGTACACGATATTTTAGTCCACGGCGAAAGCAGTACTGAAGTTGATGCGATATTTTTAGATTTTAAAAAGGCTTTCGATAAAGTTCCTCATGACAAATTAATCTTGAAGTTAGAGAGTTTTGGTATAAATAAAAACGTTGTATGTTGGTTAAAAGAATTCTTAAGTGGGCGAGAGCAGAGGGTTGTCATAGATGGTATCATGTCGGACACAATCGAAGTCACATCGGGAGTTCCCCAGGGTAGCGTAGTAGTTCCGCTTCTATTTCTTTTATACATAAACGATTTGGGTACCGTAGTTAGTAGTAAGCTTAGACTTTTTGCAGACGATGCGGTGGTGTACAGGGGTATATCAAACGAAGAGGACACGAAATCACTTAGCAAGGATTTAGATGCAATTCAAGAGTGGTGCGACAAATGGCAGTTAGAACTCAACCTTAAAAAGTGTGTAGCTATCAATTTTTGGAGGAGGAATAATTCGATAGAGCGATCCTATAGAATTAATAACACGAAGATCGAAAACTGTTGAAACCGTAAGATATTTAGGTGTAACAATCACTAAAGATTTATCGTGGGGAAGACACATAAGGGAAATATGCGGCCGAGCGAAGAGAAAGCTAGGATTTATAAAAAGAGTACTTGGGAAATGTGATGAGAAGACAAAAGAGCGATGTTACTTTTCACTAGTTAGGCCCCACCTTGAGTATGCAGCCAGTGTATGGGATCCTAATGAATTAGGTTTGATGAGAGAACTAGACAGTGTGCAGCGTAGAGCAGCTAGGTTCGTCAAAAGGTGTTACGATAGGTTGAGTAGTGTATCAGAATTAATACAAGAATTAGGGTGGGAATCATTATCAGAGCGTAGATTAAAGTTCAGATTAAATCTATTGCAGAAATTTCAATCGGATAGCTTTACTGAAGATGTTAGGCACATATTAAAAACACCAGCGTATTATGCTAGTTTCGACCAGATAAATAAGATTAGAGAGATAGATTGTCGTACAGATAGATTCAAAATGGCATTTTTCCCCCGAACTATAAGAGAACAGAATAGGCAGCATAGGAAAGGGATAGGTAGGGGAAATATTTTAGAGTATTCTGTAGTGCATGATGCATGTATTAACCCCTCAAATACTATAGATACTAACAATCTAGTTGCATGAGACCCTTTAGTTGCTTGCTTGCATGCTAGTAGTGCATGCTTGGTGACCTTCACCCCCTGCCACACACCCTCGCGGTGGCTTGCAGGGTATCGTGTAGATGTAGATGTAGATGAGAGTGGCTTCTCTCTTCTTGCTGCTAAGCACCATTTCTTTCACATTCCAGGACCTTTGGGCACATTAAAAAAAACTTTTTCTGGTGTTCTAAATACAGTATTAGTACATTTCAGCACGAAGCAAAATTTATACCGTTCAACCTTTCTAGGCTTACTTCCCTCCATCTTTCCGATCTTTCCTGGCGTCCCAACACAAGAGTTCTGTGTATTCCAGGCGAAGTAACAGAACACTGACGTCACAGCTCGTTGTCTATCAATATGGCGGCAAACGTTAGGAATTTAAAACGTGCTATTTTTCGGCTGGAATATTATATAACTAATCGTTACCGGAGAATTATGAACATATAATTTTTATGAATAGTTTTAATCGTGTATTCAGGCAAACCAATAAAAAATTCTCACGCACGGACCCTATTCAAAATATGTCTCTAGCATATGGTACCCCTAAGAGGAAGGTATGATCAAGAAACTAGAACGTGTGCGAAAGAGATCAGCAGTATTTTTAACATAATGATGATGGTCATATATGATTTGGTGTTTTCCCGGCTTATTAGCTGAGGGAAGGATTCTCTGGTCTTCCACCAATAGCTCCATGTCTACCGTGTTTTCGGAAAACGACTCATTCTCTAAACTCAGGTCTATCTCAGATGGAGCAGAGGCTGCATAACCTGTCGTTTTCCGAAATGTTGGCCTATATATATAATTAATGTTTTCAGAAAATCACGCATTAGCAATTTATAACTCTCTTTTTAACAAGTATCCATCATCTACTTGAACAAGTATCTTACAAGTATTGGTTTCCAATGAGAAAACTCTCTAGCAAAATAACATATAATTACTTTTCAAGTATCAACTAGTCAACATGGTGGATAATAAATTTGGGATAATAAATAAATATTAACTAAGTACTGGAGCAGGACTTAATATCTATGTTTAGACATAATAATGATATCATTAAACTACTTCTTTACGTCAAACGCTAAACTTAATCTACCATGAATTTTAGCTAATCTTTGAATTATATTTAAATAAATATATGTTCGAAATGTCCACAATAATTACACACGTGTAAACTGGACCACAAACTTCTGCCAGATCAAAGAACTAAAAATTACAGTACTGACATAGATAACTCATATTCATTCATTATTTATCGTTGCCAAATACCTCTCCGGCGTGAAAACGGGCTTTGTGGAGCCCCCACCCAACCCCTTGCGTCTCTGCACTATTCAGAGTTGCCTGAGTGGAAATGATCTACATAGTAGTAATGTTGTTTACCACCTTCAATGTAGTCTCTGCCCCGATTTCTATATTGGCCAATGCACCACACCCCTTAATATTCGCATGAATAATCACCGCGCTTCTTGCAATCCCTCCTCTCCGCACTTCTCTCTCCCTGTCCCCAAACATGTCTCTGAACATGATTCTTCGTTCAACTCGTGTTTCAAAGTTTCAATTCTTTCCTCTCTCCCTCCTACAGATCCACCCGTTAAATTGCACACTATTGAGCTAACATGCATCTATCTTTTAGATGCATGTAAATATCCTGGAATCAATGCGATGCATTAACCCTCCCCCACCCTTCCCCCCACCCTCTCCCCCATCCTCTCCCCTACCCTCACGAGCACCCTCTCCCCCAAGCCATCCTTTTCCCTCTCTCCTTCCAACCGTCCGTCTCCTCACTTGTATTCCTCTTCTTGTTGAGGAAGGTGTCTGTGACCACCGAAATATTCTACTATACGTGTGAGTGTTCTTTTTCTGTGTCTCTATGTTTTATTTTCACACCTGTGATGTTGTTTATTTTCCACGATTGTGGCTTCTCCCAAGACTTGTATATATATATATATATATATATATATTTATTTATATATATTTTTTAAATATATATAAATATATATATTCTATATATATATATATATTCTATATATATATATATATATTCTATATATATATATATATATATATACATATATATATATATACATATATACATACATATATATATATATATATATTTAAATATATATATATATATAGAATAAATAAATAATACGATTATAGATACATTTCCTTACAACGATGGGCTGAATCTTTTTTATTTTAGTTGGCATCTGAATAGATATACTAAGAGTTTAAGTTAAACCAACGTACCAATCTGATATTCCTTATTGAACAGCTGCTGAGATATCTAGTGCTGCGGAAAAGGAGAAATTGTTGGAGTAAATGAAAGCACAAACAGATGAAATATATATTAAATGTTTTCAGCAAATCACGCATTAGAAATTATAACTCTCTTTAACAAGTATCCATCACCTACTTGAAAAAGTATATATCATAAACGAGTATTGGTTTTCCACTGGGAAAAATGTCTAGCAAAATTAAATATAATTACTTTTCAAGTATCAACTAATCAACATGGTGGATAACAAATTAGAGTACTTAGCGTAAGAAAGATATATATAACTAATGAAAATTCTTTCCTCTTTCGGCGTACTTCGTAAAGGGCCCAGGCTTCAAACATGGATGAAAGCAGTGGCGATTGTTGTGATTTCAACAAGATGGACGATGACAGTCGTTATGCTCTGGTACGGCGCCTTGCAGCGAGTGTCCCTCGGCCACCAATGCGGCCCATTGAAAAGTGTCTGCAAGATACATCGTCTTTGAAGCCATTGTGGGCCTTAGTCTCTCAAAGGTGGATCTGGGAGAGAAAGTCTACAGAGAGCTCAAAATCTCCCAACCGGCCTCACCTCGGGGACCATGTCCAGTCACAAGCACCACCGATTAGTCAGCACCAAAACCAAAATCCCCCACCCGACAGCACCGAACACTTGGATATTCTTGAGACCTCAAAACGGGGGAAAGCGAAGGCCAAGAAGCCTCCAAAACCATTTTTGCTCAAGATGAGAACAAGATTTGGCTGCAAGGTTCCCAGCAATAAAAAATCAAAGGCCAAGTCACGCCTCTTCCTTTATAGAAAAAGGCTTGTGAGCTACTACAGAAGTATTTTTTGTTGTAAGCGTTCAGTCCAAAGTATCACCCAACATTTCGTCCAGCCTACTGCAAGACAATAACGCAATCATGAGGGCTTACATTAAAAGTTAGAGCGTACGAGATTCAAAGATGTTTTTTAAATAAATGTTGAACTATGATCTCATTCCTACGGCATAGTACTTAATCGTACAATATGTAATAAGATTATTGTACGATTAAGTACAATATGTACATATACAATATGTAATAAGATTATTGTACGATTAAGTACAAGGTGATGAAGAATATGATTTAGTCTTGAGCTTCTTCAAGTAGTATAGTAGGTGTACTGCTGGTAAAAAAATTATTCAAGCTCATTATCTCACGAGATATGTAGATATAACTATCGAAGTGTAAATTATTGAATATCAGTTCCGCACTATATAGTTGGTTTGCTTTACGGAGTATGAATATTGTCATATAATACTGGAATAAAAAGCATTAACAAATTTCAGCTTCCATCTTTTTATTTCCATTCTTCAAATTTGTCTGGAGAGTTAGTCACCCACCCACAAACCTACACCAAAAAATTACTCTTCCATGGGAGAACCCGAAGCAAAACAATTATCGTCTAGATGCTCCTTTAAGCAGTTGCCTCATTTATAATTAACTTAGTGCCCCTAACCTTTATCACCCTCCGAAATCTAAGTCAGAGCACCACTAATAACCTACAGAAATAAAATGTATTAAAGAGTGTCATGCACGTGCAATAAGCTTACTTCCTCGCTGAATTAATTTTTGATGAATTTTTCTGGAAAAAAAGAATTCGTAGTATAGTAATAAATACAATATATTGATTATTGATTTAAATGATTATTGGTGATGGATTGTCTCCTGCCACACACCCGTGCGTAAGCACTATCTGTGGTTTTCAAGTATGTGCGCGCAGACGCTCAAGGTTGGAAGGAAAGTAATAAGAAATCTTTGTCACTTCCACAGGATTTTATTTAACATTCCAACATACAACAAGTATGTTGTAAGGAAAGGTACAAGTATGGAAGTGGTTAGACATGGACGAAAAGTGCCAGGTGGCCCACAGTTAGACATCCCATTCAGCGGACATAGTACTGATCTCAAACGCTCTCCACAAAACTCACGGTCGGTTTTCCAATGAAAAATATCTCATATCTCTGGGATTTGAACCTGGACCCTATGGGTGAGCGGCTAATGCTCTTAACGATACGTCAACCCGAGGGTATTATGTGGATGCATTTTTAACCGTGTCTGTTCCTACCACCAGGATCTAGGGCGACAAGGGCGCTAGTTATAATATAAGCTGCACGAGAGTACACGAGAGAACTACATTTTCGTATGGGAAAGAATTGCATTGCGTTCAAAGTAAGGAGAATCGGGAGACTTTGACGACCGCCCGGTGCATAGAGAGAAACGTGGCAAAGGTGACTTGGCTGACCTGGTTGTCTTTATCTACGGAGTGAACCGCAAACAGCCTGAAGGGTGTGTGCCAAGAGGTGAATAGTTAAAGTCAAAGTTGATAAATGATAAGAGAATAGGGAATTTTCCTTCATCAAAGAAAACGGAATTAAGTAATTGCGATATGTACAAACCTTAGAATAAAGAAATGTATTATAGGCTAATAATGTGAATGGAGGAAACTCAGTTTACGGAAAAATAACTGTTAATTTTAAGTTGATTGGAAACAGCTCCAATATTGCGGGACAATGGGAACGTTGTTGCTCTCGTCACATGTACATATTTTTCACTTCTAGGCATAGGAAATATCCATCAAATTACCTTACAATTGTGTATCAGAGTCCCTATTCTCTGGAAAATGAGCCTTAAAACCTATAAAAATTTTTACAGCTCGGAACGAACCTATAAAAATTTTTACAGCTCGGAAAGTCGCTGAATATGGTTTTTATTACTGTTTTATAAGCACCTACACTTTCTGATCGTGGAGTCCCCTGCAAAAGTGGAGTATATTGCGAACTTGTCCCACAGTTGTGAACAAATATTTAACTTCATTTAAATCCAATGGCTTCATATACGTACTCCATTGGTTATAAAATTTTGACCTAGGCAAGAAAGAAAAAGGTAAGTACCCTATTGTCAAATTTTTTTTGTCAACGAGTAAAAAAGTTGGTAAGTAGATTTGCCGGGATAAAATTATATGATGAGAATTATTTGAGTAGAAACATTTAATTATAACTGCGGCCGATAGTTAAAAAAAAGAAAATATGGCAGTTAAGAAAAGAAATCATAAAGTTGTGCATTGCTAAAAGTTTTCTTAAACTTTTCCTGGAGATTATATTGACGAAACTTTTCAATCCGGCAGTTAACTTGTCAGCCTCCTACAAGCCTTGAATCGGAGAGTTGTAGGTCTCATTGAATGCAAAGAGAAAAAGGAAACATTAATTTTTAATTAGCATTAAATCCCCACACTAATCTCTTTAACGATGCACATGGAGAGACATCCAAATATTTTCCCCTGCTGTAGGCGCGCTCTTGTGGGGTGGGTGTTAGGATTGGAGGAGGGGCGACGACCACCCGGCGCTCTCCTCCGCTGCCGGCCCTTGCATGAGGGGGGAAGATTTGTCCTAGGGATAGTAGTAGGCCCCTTACCCGGCGTTGCTCACCAAGCTGCCAATGTCCGCCGTCTGCTCAGCGAGAATCCTGGAAATCTTCTCGCGCCCTCTCCCCGTGGCTTTCCTGACTAACTCCACAATTGAAGGCGCTTCTGACTGGGAATAATATGTAGTTCAAGGCCAGCGAAGGGGAAGGGTGGAGAGACATCTGGCCTTGGCCTATTATTGACGACACGCCACAACAGGACTAAATACAGCTTTTAAGTTCATAGATTACTGATAAAATATATCTGCTACTGCCAGGAATATAACCAGGGCTGTCGGAATACGAGGCCAGAGGATACGCACCATATGGAAATATTTTGTTCCAGCCAGAATAGGTGGATTATTTGGGATGGAGTTGGGTTTTTTTGGGAAGACACAAGTGCATTTCACTTGGCACTCAAGTAGGGACAAGTATTTAGCTGAGATATTGCGAACACTGCCGAAATTCAAACCCAGGAAATTCAGGTGTAAAGATAGAACTGTAGCCACCACACAAGCCCAATCTCAATATATAATTTCGCTCAGCTGATTTGCTAGACGGTTAAAAATAATTTTTCATAATTTAAAACAGATAGGATCAGGCTTTATTTTGTGAAAATCCTTTACGGTATAAAGGAAAAATCCTGAAATAGCACAGTCCACACAATTAATCACTACTGACCACTGACCTACCGGTTGACTAGGCAAGGTTACTACCCTTGACCAAGGTCCTCAATACAATTGAAACTAACAAAGTTGACCTCAAAAATAACGACCTTAAAAACGACCCGTTGGCACCTTAGTCAGCGGTAGTAATAAGTTGTGTGGACAATAGTATTTCAAGTTTTTCTTTCTTTATAACATTCTTATAATTATTCCTCTTGTTTTTTTCATCGCTGCAACAGGAACAAGTATTTTTATAACCGTTGTAAGTAACTGTTATCTGTTTTAATCAATTTCTGGAGTGTAAAGTAAATACCAAAATATAATTCAATAATTTTGAAACATCAATTCGACGATTAAGTTGGCATGACAATGAGGAGAGGTGAGTATCAAAAACGCTGTTTTTTTAAGTAGAACGCTGTGAAAACCCTTATTCATATCTATAAAAAGATACACCTCCTGCTATTGCCCTCAACCAAGTCGAACAGCAACGTTAAGTAAACCTCTTTAAGAGATCAGAGTGTTTTTCTCTCGGTCGAACGTGTAGTAGGATCAGAATATTACCAACAAAACGTTTTCCAACAGCCTGTACGACGGATTTATTCGCGTTCTTGACTTCATTCTCTATATCATGGGAGATTTTAGAAAAATTATGTAGACTTAGTGAGGAGCAAGACCACGTCTTGAGGGAAGTCATGACTAATATTTTTAGAAGTGGTGAATACGTTCCCAAAGATGTCATAAACACCTCTTAAATACTTCTTCAATTGCTTATCCATAACAGCAATAGCGTGAAAAACGGCTTAAGAAAAAAGTATTTGAAGGTGTATTACCTTTGGAAGGACTATTCCCAGACCTAGACCATGAGTGACCTCACTGCAGCACGCCAAACAGCGAAATCCTACGGGAACTAATTCAGATCGGAGAACGAATCCCGGAACTATAGTCTGCGCATTTTTATTTGGTAGTGACACTATGAAAATTGATGACGACACATCAGTTTTCCGGCAAAGAGAGAAACTAAAAATCAGAATCTGCTATAGTGTTATTACACGTCTTCAGTTGGTGCTACTTTCTAATCTATTGGCACACCAAATCACCTAAGTGAAATAGAATCTCTTTGCAAGCCTATAATTAAAAAATAAATTTAGTCATCCCTTAATATTTGCATACTTCTTGCTGGCCGTTCGATCATGAACAGTCCGAGGTTGGTAGAATTATGGATGGAATGAAAACAAAATTAATGAATGGAAATGCATTTCATGTCCTCTTTCTCTGTGGACAATTAGGAACAATATTTTCACGGACTGCTAGACATATCAATGTCACAAAGCAGCTGTAGTCGTGCGCATGGCGCCACCGACCACGAGGTTAAAGCGGACGCTGAAACACTACTGTGCTGACGAAGGCATGTTAGCTTAACTAGTAGAGCACCTGGCCGGAGATCCGGGCGTCCGCGATCGAGTCCCGGTCAAGGTCAATGATTTTTCCTCTGTGGAATATTTGCTATTGTGCAATTTCAGCGGATAATGCCGCTAAAGTTTTCACGGCTAGTTCGTGATCTTGGAATTCGCTATAAAAAATACCAAAAATTAACTTCATACCAGTTACCCTGAACTGAATCAAAATTACAAAATCCTGGATACTTCGATGTCATTTTTTGAGAATTTATTCTGATGAGAACACAAAATTAGAGAGCAAGTCAAGAACTCTTGATTCTGCTTAACTCTTAGAAAACAAATATTTACTACCTATGTTCACACCCTTTATTACTCAAATCAGACAGCGGAGAAGCAAAAGATGACAACGGCACTCGTAGTATTGCTCGTGAATGCTAAGCTTAATAGAAAAAATGGATAAAAATGAATTACACACAACAGCAATGATCAGCACTCGTTTAGAATTTTCTTTCCGAATTCGTCATCACAGACACTGTCAAGGGTGCTAAATACCTTGATAAAACCCACTACACCATAAAAACGTTTTGCATTACATTTCCTTCAGTTTATTCACTGAACTTGAACTTTTTAGTTAGCTATAATCTCTTCAACGTTCCATGAACAATGACTTAAATAACTCATGGTGAAAACGCTTTAATAATTTTAAGGCCATTTTGACGCCTTGAATTCCTCACAAAAAATCACATGAAACTAACGGAAAATATCTTCACTTCCATTAAATTATTCGTGTGGGGTATTTATATATTGAAAAATAAACGTTGATAATTATCCACATAACATCAGTCAATTAATCTCCAAAGTGTACGAGAGAATACGGAAGAGAAAGAATCCAAAACATGTAGGAACTCAGTGGATTTCCGTCACTGCCAAGTTATAATGCACAGGCAACATTCAGTCAATGAACTACAGGTGGTGCTCCCCCTGAGGGAGCTGATGTTACTGTCGTCACAGAAATTAAGTAGCGGTACTGTCGGTACAGAAATTAGGTTCTCTCGAGCTTGGATACAAATAACAAAGTAACAAAAAGGCCTGCAGAAAAAGTAACCAAACCCACATGTTTATTATTTAATTCTGCGTTATTTGATGGTAGGCGAAATTTTTTGAGACACATTTTAATTTTTCTGCAACGGGAGTAACGTAAAAAGTGCCGGTTTCTTACAGTTGTCCAGCAAAGCACTGAATTTGATGATTGGTAACACAACAACAACTAATTCAATTACAACCAAAGCTTGACAGTTATTTGAAATATATGTGTTTCATGCTGACTATAAGTTACAAGTTCGTATTGGTAACAGAAAACAGTTATTATCAATCATATAAAAAGTTAGAACCACACAAATGGAGCGTCTTAGAACTTCGTTCATGATGGTTTTGTAATACGCATATGCTAATCGTTTCTAATATGTAATTTACCCATCCATATATTTACACTGAACATATACATACATACATATATATATATATATAGGTATACCATTATTTATGCTGATTGGTTTTTCACCTGATGAAAGGAGCTCAGCCGGAAAGCGGACAGGGTGGGCAATTTGGTGCAGTGTGGTCACGTTAATCCTCTCCTGGCCGACAGCGATCAGCGCCGGAATTTCCAGTGCGGCTTTAGTTGGCAGTGACCAGTTGGCCATATTGATGATTATACAATGATTTTTCGCCACTGAGAGAAGCTGCAAATCACACACCTTGCCAAGTTTTTCCCAACTTGCAAGATGGGGAACAATTAACTATCGCAAAAGTGAATTACTCTGCGGGAACTTCAAGTCCTTTGACAGGGAATTCTTCTCTTTGGATTTGAAATGTATTATAAATGGTTTGCAGTGCAAGATTTAAAAGACAATGGTAAATATTAATGTAATTGTCTTAAAAGTTGGAGGAATACGTACCAAGTACTCAGCTACATGCTCTTATTACCTAAACCTTAAGCCCACTCCCTTATTATTCTCTGTAGCTATATTAATAATGATGCTATCTCTTTACAAATAGTTATACGCAAGAAGAAGCGACGGCAAGTTTATCGAGGAAAGGAATTAGCAGATCAAAGCCATTATCCTATGAAAATCACGATCACAAGTTTGTTGGAATTTTAAAACTGACTTGAGGGAGTTGACACTAAAAAAAAACATAGTTCAAACCCTGATCCCTCTAAACAAAAAAATACCAATGGCATTAAAAATCAACAAATTTATTGAAATAAATGTGTTGAACAATAAGGCAATTTCTTGTTTCACTAACATCCTTCTCTTAACCTTGGATAAGTTTCGGCATCATTTTTATACCTTACTCACAAAGCTGCTTCTAATTTTAAATTAGTTTGCTCAGAAAATTTACGCTGAAATATAGCCATCGCTTCTAATTCGTAACAACACTTTACTAGAAATTTACGCTCATCCTCAATGAATTTTACCAATTATGGACATCAAACACAGAATCTCCTTATTTATTATCACATGTATTCGATATTACTTATGACGCAATATCATTTTACTTCGAAAATAAAGGTAATGCTTCCACAAAATTGCCGAATCATTTACATCATAGCTACAATGAAAATTTGATTGACACGATAAATATTCTTTCAACTGTACTTACCTCACGGAAGACACAATGGTTTATGCTTTTTCACTTATAATAGAGTGCACGACGGTTTGTCTCTGTCTTTGTAACTTTAGCTGTACGAGCTGCACTTCAAGATACTTAAATAGTTTAAATATAACGAGATATGCCTGTTGGTATTCCGAGCATGAATTCGCACGTCACCGAAACAGTTTTTATCTACTGCCACTAAATCCTAACAAATCCACTTTCTACCATTTATCCCACAATAAATTAACATCACACACCGTAATTACACCTTATTTGTCTTTGGAAAATAACAAAATATGAGATCATGTCACGAGCCTATGCGTCTGCTTACACATTAAAATTGATGCATTCAAATTTGAACATCAATAAATGCTTGAATTAGAGAGTACGGAAAGTGAAAGTACGAAAATACCCAAATGCTTGCTTATAAATGCTAACATCAACGGAATGCTTCGTGCAAAAGGAAAAAGCACACCACAATAGAGCACAGTCATACTAGGCCATTTTTGTACGATTTTTGGCACTAAAGGCACTGCTAAGGCAACAATGTACCTCGGTTTAACTCACTCAACCATATTAACTTTATTGCATGACACCATTTCACTTGTTTTACTGAAATTGAATTTTTTAGCTAGTTGTTTTCACTTCGATTCCCCATGAGCGGTGACTTGCACAACTCATGGTGAAAACCCTTTATTAAATAAGAGATTGAGAACGCCTTGAATATCTGATATATAATTCGCGGGAAACAGAAAATACCTAAACTTCCAATGAAATATGGAGGTGAAATATTTAATAAACGAAAAGCTTACACACCGGAAAACGTCAGTCAATTGTTCACCAAAGAGTGCGAGGATAAACGAAGAAGAGAGCAAACAAAATAATCTGACAAATCAACGGTGTGATGTCAACGCCAAGACATAATGCATAGACTATAAAGGTCAGTGGTTCCATATGAAAATGTAAACGCATTCTCATCCACTTTGGAGTGTGGAGCTAGTCAGAAAATAACAGACATAGCCACCTTTGGCAAGCCCTTCGAGAAACTGAGCACTAGCATCTTTAAACAGGGCCTGTAAGTTGCAGTGTTAACAAGTGTTTATGCTCTCAAGACTACCAAATACTAAACGCGGGCAGATTTACAGCAGAAGCTATCGATTTACGTCGAAAGTGGCCAGATAGTACGGAGCTTTACTCAAAAGATGTCGTTAGGGTCGCATAAAATTCGCACGGTACTCCCCCTTTCAGTTGAAACTATTTTTCTCACTTGGGGTTATCTTTCCTTAGCACTTTAACAATAGTTTATCCTGATGTCGATTTCCTGCTACTTAACGTCTTTTCACTCATTACATCGCCAGCAATTACACTCCTCTCCGATCAGTTTAAGCAGGCATTGAATTCTCCGTTGAGGAGAAATCGTGAAGAATGAACTGAAATATTTTCGACAAAATACTACCAAGACGTGAACTACCGAGCATACAACGGATTAGAAAAACGAAACATGCACTTTATGGTTTATTATAAAATTAATAATACAATACGCAAATTTCCTGTCCTTAGTCTTGGCATGCAAGCATGGCATTGTTATTACTCTCAACAAAATGATTCATCACCCACGGGGTAAGAAATACCATCAGACAGCATTATGTATATTGAGGAATAACAGTATTCAAAATACTCAAAATGTTGACGAAAATCAGAATTTCGAAGCAAAGATGCCCCAAGACGTTTTACAAGATTTCGCACTTCCATACGGCAAAGAATTTAACTTTTATGAATTTAAGATTTACTCATCATACAAGAAGGCGTTATACAAATAATTTTCAGTCGCCTTATAGCTAAATAAATCACTTAACCGCTCCCGGAAAATTGTCTTAACCAACTATAACCACGATGGCAAAAGTTTGCCAAGTGAATATAGTCAAGTGATATTTACAACCGAGAGAGAGACGAGGGAGGTAAAGTGATATTCCCCTCCCATGAATACTTCCTCTACCGTTACCGTTAAAAAATCGTTACAGCGATGTTAGGCGCTAGCTATTATTACAATGTCAATCTGGCGCCCAGTCATGTGAGACACCTATCTGCAACCTTTTAAAATAACTAAATCTGGTGAACTCACCCCGGAACATAATAAGCATTCAGTCGTTATAATATTCAATCAACTAACAGCGGTGCCACAACTGAGGAAGCTTGGAACTAAGTAATACCGCCGAAATATTCGGTCAGAAACTATTCAGTCAGTAAACTAAAAGTGGCGCTTCCTGTTGGTGAAAATTAGTAGTTTCTTCGTAGGTCAACTATTCTTCTAACATGTTCCTCCTGTCGGTTACACTTGGTAAATTCTTCGTCGGTGAAGTATTCTCCTAAGATGGTGCATAATGTAAGCGAGTTCAAGTGAACTCACTGCCAGAGCTTAACTTGCGAAAATATAAAGCACATAGTATTTCTAGATGATAAATTAGGCAGAAATTGCAGTTTCAGTACAAACAGAATTAATTTTATTTTTTATTATTAATTTGATTTACTGTTTGAGATATTTTCTTTGGAATCATTCGTGTTCGAACTATCCATCTCTTCTCCAAGCCTCTACAAACTTGATAAATGTGATACATCTCCCGTTACTTCTGTTTTTGCACTCGTTGTCGTGTACCTTGAAGGAACTTTTTCGGTCCCCTTCGTTATGTTGCCTGCTCAGTTCATAGATCCCGTGTACTTTACATCATCGGTCATCACAAAATCTTTTCACTCACCTTTGATTTATATTTCAAACTTGCTCATGCAACATACAAGATTGAAATATTCTACCATTCCTTTAATAATTAAATGTTACAAGATAATCCACTTGTTTAGGTGTTTTATGGATGCATATATCGACTCGTAACATAGTTTTAATATTCAACGATTTAAACCAAGTATTGGTTCAAATATTTGGTCCAACAATGAAAATAAAATACTCTTAATCAATGTGCATAGTTTTTGTTTTTCGAACGAAAAAACTTCCACTTCAATCCGTCCGGTGCCTTTGGAGATTACTTCATATTAAGGAACCAATCTAGAGCTCTGCAAAACAATATACGCACATACAACTGCCTTCCACGACCCACGCTTTTTTCATTTTTCTCTGCACCACAAAATGCTAAAAATCAAAAACTACTAACAAATCATATAAACAGAGAAAACAATCTCCACGTACCAAACTTCACTCTTTCAGCTCAAACTTGTGAGAGAACAAAACAAAACGGATACAGAATGACTAAGTCACTCGCTACAAAATTATTATATATATAGATACTAAAAACATAGTCACCCGAGAATTTCTTCACGCCTGCCGCACACCTTCGCGGTGGCTGGCAGGGTATCGTGTACATGTAGATGTAGATGTAAGTAACAAATAAGGCATCTTCCAGCCAATAACCTGAATGTATTTCAAGCACTCAAAAGTTCAAACGTATTAAACTGCTTTAACATGTTAAAACATATTTCAACTGCTTGCAGAGCATTATTCCATCAAGATTTCCCTCTATCAACGCCCTAAGCTGTTTACAAACACCGCGTATTAACCTCCTGGAAATGAAACGTTGCCAAGTGTAAGCGGCATTTTTCTGAAGGATGCATGAAAAATGTTCATTTTCATCGAAGAACGTCAATCAAAAGACGCTCGTAATTCTCTTAGAACGTGTGATACAATGGTGGTAATAAATTTTTACCCATTTAAATAGTTAATAACTTTTAACATCGTAGTGGACGCGGTCAGTTTTGTCCGCATGGCCCCATGCCGTGAGAGTCCGGTCGCTAATGAGGGTCGCAGCCGAGCGGGTGAACGGATTAGATCGATCGCGTTCTGAGACCCTTGTCAATGACCGTCTACCTGCTCTGCCCCCAGAAAACTACTATGAACCAGCTTACGTTTATTCCATGATATGGTTTTGGTATTATCACAAGAATATAACTGCACATCATAGTTACAGTGAAACGCATACAAGAAATTCGAGATAAATACGAATAATTATTTATTATATGCAGATTGATTATCGATAAAAATATGTTAACAAGGCTATTTAATGAAATAAGGAATAAAACTCTGTCCTAGATAAACGAATGAAACCACTACTTAGAGAATAAAGTTATCACTATTGAGTGTGACATTCATCAAAAATGTGCGCCATGACCAATTTTATTAGTGACGAATATTAGTGACCATGACCAATAATTTATTAGTAAGGCCTCTAATGAATGTCATCAATTTATTTAAATTCTTTTACTACATAATTCTATTACCTCATAGGACACTTTGGCTTGTATTCCTTAGGGACAATTTTATTTCTTGCTACTTTCTCTCCTTCCCCATGCCTCTTGCCCCTTGTATGTCCTCTTTCATCGACTGTCCAGTATTTAGTGGCATATAGCACAATTCTGAACACAAGGTTCAGATCCTTGTGTAAGCATCCGCTGGTTGTCTTACTTGAAGATGCTGGTCTTTCGGGATTTCCTCCGCGTTGGTACCAGAAATTATAGACCAACGCGGAGAAAATCCCGAAAGACCAGCATCTACAAGGTTCAGATCATGCTTAAAAATACCTTATAAGTTTTAACTGCTGATGATGGCCGTTGAAATCCCTTTTGTGAACATATCGGCATGAGCCTATATTATCCTTCAAATTCGAATGGAATGGATTTTCCGTGTTTGTTCGATCTACCAAAGTAATTGACTGCAATATAATGAGTTCATCTCTCTTGCTATTACATGGAGATGCTTTGTTGTAATGACCAGAGTGCTGTAGCACTTTGATGACTAGTTTACTGCTATGCATATTGTCTATTCTGATTTTGTATTAACTAAACATGTTTGTACTAGGCACATAAGAGAAGATGATTGCATATAAAATATAAAAATTAGTTATTACCACGGATATAAATTAGGTACTGACAAGGTAATAGAAAATTTAAGAACCTTAAATACAAATAACAAATATACCATTGCTTTTAGCGAAAAAACATGAGAATGGAAATAAACATGAAATTAATTCCTTTCCCTTAACTTCCTCTCAGTCATCAGGTGTTATAACTTGGATGGTGTGCTCAAATTTTGGGGTGATTCATGATATCAATTTCGTGTATATTGTGCAGCTTATGACCAACATCGGGTTGCGAGCTTCTAAATGATTATCCAAGAAGATGCGGGCTTGTTTTCGGTTCCGAGGATGAATTTTCTATTTTCGTTACTATTCAGCTCAAGTACGATTTCATTAGCTCAATTTGTAAATTCAAAATCCACTAAGTGCCCTCTTCATGGTTCAAATACAAGATGGACTCAAATCCTGGTGGTTATATGAGTACTAAGCATCTTGCACATATCATACCCCGCAAGATGTTCGTAAAAATATACGTGTTTTACCTGAAGGATACTTTACACCAGCCTTAATAAAAACCAATAATTTTAAAGTAGTAAAAGGAATTCCACCAATTTGCCAAGAATACTTATAATTTTACAATAAACACAGCAAATAATTTTTAATTACTACCTGAAAACTAGTATTTGTTCAGAGAAGGAAACACTGATGAGCTTTTAAGGCGTTATGGTATGGTCGGCCGCGGGCAGTTTTGGGCCAACGTCTCTTCGTTCTGTTCGTGTTCATGATATATAAACTCAACTACGGGATAACTATTAAAGATAGAGACTTGCGGTTTCCCTTTATTTGATTCAGAAGATGTAATTTAAGATAACAATTGGAAAGAAAAAGTTTTATTTCTCTAGGTTAGCGAGAAAATCAAGCTAAACTTAGGTTTATTAAACCTTGATTGGAAGACAGAAATTCAAAAACCAGAAAAAATCAAAATGTGGTGGCATCTTTCTTCTACAAGTACGTTTCAGCACATAGCTCAGTATTAGTTTCCGAAGCCGCTATCATTAAAGCAGTGGACCCCTGCACGCTGAAAATCGTATTCGTTTCGGTGGCTGCGGAGTTCAACCGGGCCGCTACTAGCCATTCTCTCATTCCATTCTCCCCAAAGTCACTCGTAAGCGTCACTGGTCACACTTGGGTCACCCTTTCCTCCTTCCTTCCCACCTACTCGTCCCTTGCAGGTGTCTCTCAGCGAAAAGGCCGGGAGTGTGTGATTACACACTGAGTTCTTCTGAGAATTGACTGAGGAAGACAGCGCTCTATGATCGAACTCTCACATTTTTGAAGTTTTCCTTCCAGGGGTTTTATAACCCTCCGAATTCATTTTTAAAGTTTTGCAAAACTTGTATTGTTGAGAGAAAGAATACATAAGAAGTGAAATAATGATAATAACGCTTCGTTTGCGCTCCCGGCACTTATTAATACCCATTAGGAGCTTCTTTAAATTAATACTATTAAATTATAACTAATATTAATAATTATAATTTAATTTTCACATAATTAGTGATCATACTCTCTATATCTATTATTCCTCAGGGAAAAAAGTCACCATATATTCCACCTCTCATTTTTACCACTTACAGCATATGATTACCAACTTGGTCCTCCGTGGTTTAACATAAGGAACACCATTTACATAAAAAATTACCGATATAAATTTGGATTTTACTTACAAAACCTTTCTCCTTTATAGTATGCTCGAAATTAAGAAGAGTTAACGGATTCAAAAAGATACTGCATATGAAACCAGTTAATAACCTAGCCCGAATTTGAACTGAAAAACCTTCAACTGTATCTGACAAATTAGCAGGCGGGGACAAAAATTTTATCCTAATAAATACGTCATAAACTATTTAAATAGTTCTTATTTGGCGTTATGCAATATTCTTGTGTGAAAAAACTCTTATTGTGAAATGAGCAGATGATATCTAAATAAATATGATCGATATTAATCACTTCTCGTGTTCTCTTGAAACCATCACTAAATTTTCACTCGAGACGTTTCCTCGTGAATGTTATTTTTTTATTTCATTGCGAACAACCACGAAGTATGTATATAAATAACTTTGTAAAAAATGGGAACACCAATATATTGTTCCACAGCCACATCAGACATGAACCAGATGAAAGATTGTACCATAATAAATCTAATCCTGAAAAAGTTATATATAGTTGCCTGTTTCAAATCATGTAAACTTCCATTGAATATTCCGTTACCCAATCGTAAATGAAAAGTAAAAAATTAGAAAAATTTTGAAATGAATTTGAAACAGAATTAAATTTCTTGTTTTTTTTTAACATCCATCTTCACAACCAATGGAATGGTTAAAGTTGGCTATCCTAACAATTCATGCTGAGGATAGGCCTGCAAAAGGAGATTTGATGCTCTTGAAGCAATATCACAGCAGATTCGTGAAGCAAAATTGGCCATTTTGTTAGACATGGACAGTTTGGGGAGGGTAAGCAGATGCAAGGAGGTTAAAAGGTACTGGAGGTGGCTTTTCAGCTGATTCCCGAGGCAAGAGTGACCACTGTCAATTGGCACAAACATGTGGAATCTATACTTGCACTCTTAACGGACGACTTTGTTGATGCACGCGGTGAAACTAGGAGTAGTAGATAGAATTCGGAGTAAAAATTCGTGAAAATAATAGAAAAAGTGACAAACCATGCAAACGTACGTAATTCCAGGAGGTTTATTTTGTTCCAGCTGTTAAGGAAAGAATTATATTCTAAAGGAATAAAATACATTTATACTTTCCTAAGTTTTTCTTAACAAAGACTACTGACGCCGCTAAATGTATGTCAGACACGATACTATTGATGGGTTATATTAGCTATAATTAGATAGAGGAGGCAACCGACAGCTATAATCATTTACGTAATTTAGAAAACGTTAGAAATTGCGTACAGAGAGGAATATTTCATGGAACGGAAGATGGTTGAAGAACACCCGGAGCTAGCCTTCTCAAAAAGAAAGGTGACGAGTGACACACGTTGTAGAGTTCCATCACACAGACGAAGTAAGGAACTTGTAGATCTCTCTATACAGCACTAATTAGGGACTGAAAAACGGTTTATCAGCAATCCCTAACCATCCAAATGCCCCATAATGGAACTGACTACAATGAGCTGAAATGCCTTACAAAAGTTTGACGTCAGTGAGATGGGTCTGTAGTTATTAGGTTCACCCAATCACTGCTTTTAAAAATAGGTGTAATGTTAGCTACTTTCTAATCCTTGGGTACTATGTGGCTCTTTAGAGTTTTATTGAATATTATTTCTAGATAGGGGGCTATTTCAGAAGCTAATGTTTTATACAGAGTGTCCCATTGATCGTGTGTCATTTCTGACCTGTAATTTTAGACACTTCCTTTCGAGCCACATGGATGAAATTTGGTACCTGGCTAGAAAAAGGATGTAAGTTTTGTTGAGTGTAAACAAAATATTAAAAATATGATCTTTTGACCCCAGAAATAGGGTCCAACCAAAAATCCAAATTTTGCCTTATGGGCTTTCAATGTTAAAATATTCGAAGTACAAAAAAAACATAATTATTTAGCGAAGCTTTCGACTAATAGGTTTTTGGACACGAAGAACACGATGGAAGAACTATTGAGGTCGAAAATTGCAACCGTGACCCCTGAAAGGTCACAGTCCAGGTCACAGGGGTTACAAAAAATGAATCACCGCTTCAAACCTGTCGAATCATAGGTTTAAAAAGGTGCCAAGGTTGATTTTAAGGTCTTCAGATCTCTCATTTCATCCCTTGACCTTCAAGGGTTACTCAAGGGTCAAAGGTCACAGTGGTTACAAGAGGTGAAATGATGATACAAAAATGTCGAATCATAGGTTTCAAAAGATGCCAAGGTCGATTTTAAGGTCATCAGATCCCTCTTTTTATCCCTTGACCTTCAAGGATTACTCAGGGGTCAAAGGTCAAAGAGTGACAAAAGGTGAAATTATGCTAAAACATATAGAATCATAGGTTTCAAAAGGTGCCAATGTCGATGGAAAGGCCATCAGAACCCTCTATTCACCCCTTGACCTTCAAGGGTTACTCAGGGGTCAAAGGTCACATGTGTTACAAAAATTGAAATGAGGCTAAAAACGTATCGAATGATAGGTTTCAATAGGTGCCAATGTCGATGGAAAGGTCATCAGATCCCTCTCTTTATCCCTTGACCTTTAAGGGTTACTCAGGGGTCAAAGGTGACAAGGGTGACAAAAAGTGAAATGAGGCTATAAACGTATCAAATCATAGGTTTCAAAGAGTGTTCAATGCGATGGTAAAGTCCCTCCAGGAATTATCTGTCATTGAAGTGTTGGGAATGGATAAAAGGTCACTACGTGTATCCTCGAATTAGGGCAACAGACGCGTCGAATTCTAGCTTCGAAAGGGTGAAGAGTTAAATGAAGTACCTTGGTCCTGTTTGTTGTCTCCTGACCTCAAAGGGCTACACTGAGATTATTGGTCACAGATGTTAAATATTGCAAGACGGGGAACATAATAAGAATGAGATTATTTAGGCTGTCAAAGTCAATGTTAAGGTACTCAGATCCCAACTGCCATCCCTTTAACCCTTTTGGTCATATGGTAGTCCTTGATTTCGAGTTTATTAATCAATGAAAAAATTCAATTGTAATTTCAATTTAATTACTGTTATTCAGTTAAAAATACTTTCTCATATGTTTTATCTAAAAAGTATTTTAATTATCCAAAATTCAATCAATATTAAAATTTAAAATGAAAATATCGAAGCGGTAAAAATGAAAATTAATTCTTATTCTTTCTACGTACCCGATATTCCATGCCAGGCAAAATTTAATTCGCGCAATAAGAGCGTGTGTGAATCTGTGTTCCAGCATATTCGGAGATATGGACTCTGCACCCGTTGTAATTTCTTTCTTTATTTCTTCGATTCCCGAAAATGCTTTTATCGCTACACCTGGTGGCCTTTGACCCCTACCCAACCGTTCCAGGTCAGACATATCCTTGTGGGATTTTACCATCGTATTAGGCACTATTAAAAAAATGCTTCGTTGTAGCCCCGATTCGAAATTTGACACTCCAGTGACCTTTGACTCCTGAGTCACCCTTGAAGATCAAGAGAAGAAAAAAGGGATCAGAAGACCTTACGATCGACCTTGGCACCTTTTTAAACATATGATTCGATACGTTTATAGCCTCATTTCAATTTTTGTCACCCTTGTGACCTTTGACCCTTGAGTAACCCTTGAAGGTCAAGGGGTAAACAGAGGGATCTGATGACCTTTACATCGATATTGGCACCTTTTGAAACCTATGATTCAATATGCTTTTAGCATAATTTCAATTTTTGTCACCCTTGTGACCTTTGACCCCTGAGTAACCCTTAAAGGTCAAGGGGTGAATAGAGGGATCTGATGACCTGAAAATCGACATTGGCACCTTTTGAAACCTATGATTCGATACGTTTTTGGCATAATTTCACCTTTTGTCACTCTTTGACCTTTGACCCATGAGTAACCCTTGAAGGTGAAGGGATGAAATGAGAGATCTGAAGACCTTAAAATCGACCATGGCATCTTCTTAAACCTATGATTCCACATTTTTGAAGCATCATTTCACCTTTTGTAACCACTGTGACCTTTGACCCCTAAGTAACCCTTGAAGGTCAAGGGATGAAATGAGAGATCTGAAGACCTTAAAATCAACCTTGGCACCTTTTTAAACCTATGATTCGACAGGTTTGAAGCGGTGATTCATTTTTTGTAACCCCTGTGACCTGGACTGTGACCTTTCAGGGGTCACGGTTGCAATTTTCGACCTCAATAGTTCTTCCATCGTGTTCTTCGTGTCCAAAAACCTATTAGTCGAAAGTTTCGCTAAATAATTATGTTTTTTTTGTACTTCGAATATTTTAACATTGAAAGCCCATAAGGCAAAATTTGGATTTTTGGTTGGACCCTATTTCTGGGGTCAAAAGGTCATATTTTTAATATTTTGTTTACACTCAACAAAACTTACATCCTTTTTCTAGCCAGGTACCAAATTTCATCCATGTGGCTCGAAAGGAAGTGTCTAAAATTACAGGTCAGAAATGACACACGATCAATGGGACACTCTGTATACTCTAGATGAAAATTGATCGGGACCTGGTAATTTGTTTTCACTGATGTTTTTTAACTGATGCTCTATTCCACGACATGAAATTTTTATTTCGGGAATTTGTTCCCCTAAAGTGCTCGGCGATGGTTCCACTACGTTGCGTGACGAGTTCAATACCCTTTGGAAGAAGGTGTTTAAAGAATAGACTATTTCTACACTGCTGGTGACTCTAATTCCTTTATCGCTTTTAAGTATGTGCACTGTGATTTATTTCCCTGAAGCTCTCCCACATATGACCAAAACGCTTTAGGATAGCTATCTAAGTATTCTACAAACATCTTGCTCTTGAAATCCGATAACGCTTGCCTACATGATTTCCTTGCTAATTCTCTCGATTTTTTTTTATTTTTGGACAACTCATCTTTTTCCTCTACCAATAGACCCTGTCCTGCATTCTTCATCCTAGCGTGGCATACCCTTTGTCACTTTAGTGATTTCCTTACCTCCGCGTTATACCACCTTGGCTCTGTATTATGACTTATGGATTTACTTTGAATGTATTTGTTAACTGCATTACGGGTGACCTCAATAAATTTTCTTCACAAATCCTCTGTATTTAATTCTTTGCTTTGTTCGCTAAATACATTAGACGATTCCCTTAATTCCTCTTTCATACCATCGTGATTAGCCTTGACAAATAAGTGAACCCTCCTTGGTTTATAATGTGATTCAACGCCTGCAATAAATTTCGCATGAACAATTTGATGATCACTAATTCCTGTGCCTGTAACTATATTTATAACTTTTTCGGGAGTATTTGTTGCTAATAACTCTATAATGTTTTTTCCTCAGGTCGGTTCTGTTCCTAGGTGTTGTAAAGAATGTATCGTAAAGGTACAAACAGTGATTCGCAGAGTTCCTCAGCTTTGCCTCCTGTTATATAACCTCACTTATTCCAGTCTATCGAAGGAAGATTGAAATCTCCACCTAATATTATTCCCTGTCATTATTTGAAGAAAGCAATTCCCCTATCTCCGACTCTAGTGCAAACTGTTAGTTAAGCAAACGGTCCTTAGTTTTTTAATACTACTTTTTAGAGAGTAGCATAATCATAGAAGGGAGAAGAGTGGCTGCTGAGCACTTTGCCGATACCCTACTCTCGGAAAAAATTCCGATACGTTTGGAAGTCGGTCGACTTATTTTTTCACCTACAGAAACATTCCGGACACGTTTTGTGACAGCTACAACAGTAAGCAGGTGCTGACAATAGAAGCAAGCCTGATCACAACAGAAAAAACTTGAGTCATGCGGGACTTGAACCACGGATCTCCAAATTAGCTGTTCTGTGTGCTATTTGAAGCAAGGTTTGACTTTACGCAGGCTCTCCATTTCTTCACATTTCTACCATCTGCTATCTAATAGTATATTGGAGAAAAATGGGTATAGCAGTAATGATGTCAGAAGGAACATCGTATTGGCCAGATAAGATTTTACTCGTTCACGTGAACTATTGACAGGAGCAATAATTAGGGAAGTAAAGAAGATACTAGTGAAAAGTTTGATGTGAAGCATGGCACCACATGACGCTTAAAAATAGGCTTTATGGAAAAAAGATGAAAATATACTCAGGGCTTTTGAGATGTGGATGTGGAGAAGGATGGAGAAATAAGAGTGGGTCGAAAGGAGGACGAGTGAAGAAGTACTAGAATACGTAATATTTGAGTACAGGGTGATTATATTTCCCTGCGTTTTACGACACACAGTTCTCAAGTAAGGACTGCCGGGACTCGAACCTGAATATGAAAATATTCAGGTTGCAAAAAAATGCCGGGGCCTACGAATACGAAAACGTACCTATAATTTTGACCAATTTATCTACGAGTCTTTAAGACGTTCAACGGATTCCTAATAATCTCCTTAATATTTTTTTACTAAGTTAGTTTGTTTTGACATTAAAACTAGCGTATACTACGGTAGGAATTGCCCTTGAGTATTCATTCTAATAAATAACCAGACGAGTACGCGAGTGCGAGAACAGTGTGTGATTTGAAAGAAATTATAAATATTTCCCCAATGAATTTTCTCCACATATTACCTACTTAAGATTGAAACCTAACACTTATATTCCGAATTACGTTAAATGCGTCTTCCCTATTCTTATTGTATACTCAGCTGTACATCAGCTATACGCCATACATGTATTAGCTGTAGCATAAATATTTTTTCCATTTAATATACGAGCGCATTTCTCGACTTCATCGCGCAATCAAATAAAATTCACCGATAATTAAAAAATACCATCGATCGTCAACAAATACGTTAATTTTGATAACAATAATCATCTACTCGTCTATCATAAATATTGTAAGATCAGATTATATCCTACGATGAAATAAGGCAATAACTGAGTATTTTTGGAACGTTTTAGAAATTCATAGACTAGGAAATATCGACGGTTTTTTGACAACTTTTACTTCGAACTGCGTTTAGATTTAGTCACTCTCTCAAAAATCGTGGTCACGGAAACCTACGCGACCCATCTTCAAGGGAGTCACTCCAAGCAGCAATCGAAAAGAAGGCATTTTTTCGGGAGGTCTCAATCCTTGGAACCGACTAATTGCCACAGGGCACCCTTTAGGATCCCTCCCCGTCAAATGCAAAAATTACTATCATAGCCCAAATGGTGGACCCATAATGTCTCACCCCAAACCATGGCAAGGGGCTCTCTTATGAGGGCAGTGCCCCGGTCTAGCGGGTCCTTCATGTCCAGGGCATTTAAAGGGACAGAGCGAACTGTTGTCAAATCTCATTTAACTCGGGACTTAGAAAAAATCGGCCTCCGAAGTGGTGACAGTATATTTTGGACGGGTCCCCTCCACTCCTGCCGGCCTCGGTGGCAGCGGGGTAAACCCATCGCCTACAAAGCTTGAGGTCGCGGTTTTTTTCCAGCAGGTGAATTGGAATGTATAGTTAGTTATGCAATTAAATGTATATACATACATACATACATAAAATAAAATCTCGTCCATTTCATCCCTTCGTCCGCTGCAAAAACTTATTTCTACCTAATTATCCGGCTCGTAAATAACCTCTGGTGTTGGTCACTTCCTCTTATATCAATATTTAACTAGTAAAAGATTAGTACTGCGTAATTGGAGAGCAGCGTGGTTAGGAGTTCGATCACTAGTTACTTCAATGGAATCTTTGACTTCACGATCAACGTAATCACATGTGTGTTAATTTTTATCGTATCGATAAGATTATGGAAATAAGAAGAGTAATCGATAGTTGAACGGAGGAAAAAAAGGTTTTTCAACCCATGATCAATTCAAAGATGAGAATATGAGTCTTGGGTTTGTAAAAATATGTATATAATTAGGAACGTCGGTCTAGACTTTTAAAAGGAATTTTAACTTTACAAAGCAAACACTAAGCTTAAAATACCAAACAAAATAAACATCATGCTGGATGCAAGCAAATGCTTGAGCCTAAAACAAAGTAAGTTTTCTCGTAAATATAATAGTATGTATCTAATGTTTGATTAACCTAATTGTTTTGTGCACATTCACATAACATTTTTTATATCATGTATGGATGTATAAAGCACTGTATGGATGTGTCGTTATTCACTCCTTACATTACACACCCATAGCAACAGTTTTTTTCCATTTCTCAAAGTGCTTCATCTGTGAAGGTTAAAACTACTCGAGAGACTCCCCGATGTACATTTAATTGATGGCTTTTTTCTTCTTAGGAACTACATAACGTTAGTCTTTTTGCAAAACCCTGTAACCAGAGTTTCTTTTCAGGTTTAATAGACTTCGGTTGCATTTTGACTGCTATTTTCGTGATTGCTATGTAGTAAACAGGTAGAAGTAATTATTCGGGAGAGGCGACCTGTCTATGTCATTTGTGCCCTGTTACAGATACGGAATAAGAGTGGAGAAATACTCGTGGTTGGCATTGGCTAACTCTTAAAAATTCAACAAGGGGTTAATGTTTTTAACGTCCCATTCGACGGGAAGTGCGCCCTTCCATATTGCACCCACATTTGATTGTAAAATTATGCATTTGCGTAGGAAGCTTAGTTCTAGTCTATTAAAAAGGAATTTGAATACGTCGGTACACTTGTGGAAAAGCTATCATGTACTAAGGTCAAATCCGGATTATCGGGATAAAAACCACCACACCTCAAAGAACCTCAGTCCTTAAAAACCTAAATCAGATGAACAGGGATAGCGATGGTTTAGGAATCCACCAGAAGACCACTAAAATAAATCAACTCCGAATCGGTGAACTCACAATTTTAGAACACGCGTGGTTAAAACTAGAACAACAGAAACAATTCAGTCGTACAATCCTGCTGGTGAGGAATAATTGGTGTTTCTGTCACTCATAAGATGAGCATTGAAATAACGAACAATCTACCAGGTTTCAATCAGTTACTCTTTCGCCTCACCTTCGGTAAGTGTAATTTGACGTCAATGAGAATCGACGCGGGATTTCCATTCATGAAAATTCTTGCCCGCGACCTTTTTTATGCAACCAGTGTGAAAATAATTTAAGTAGTTGAGGAAGAGAGAAACGTAATTGATGATGACGTTAAGGTTGAAAGTCCAGCGTGACTGGCTTCACAGACACTGAAGCGGATAGGGACAAGAAGAAGTGGACCGATACCTGACTAACACGGCCGAATATATGAATGCGTATTTGAACATGTGGACATTGTGGCAACCTGTGGACCACCAGGTGATATAATCCAAGCCTGACCTTAATAGTCGGTCTAAATATATGCATTGTAGTGCGGTAGTGGGAAAAATTGCGTGTAGCATTATATTTACTTGACATCTACAAAGGTGTATATATATGACCGGTGTATAACATGCGAATTATGAAATGGTTAACCTCTTCACTGACCTGGCATGGGTAAGAAAAACTGGCACTGGCTGGTACGTGGGTTGACGAGATCGTCTGCCATATTCCCTCATCCTCGCCGAATATCACCAAACGCCGTTGCCCGGAAGAGAACGCTTTGCTCAGGTGAAATTCCTCCGAAACACAACGTGGAGTGGACGGAGGATAGGACAGTTATGGACCGCTGACTACTGACCTCCGATAGGAAGGAAAGAGCGTGCATAATGAAAGTGAGGATACCCGTTTGAGGAGGGGAGAGTACGAAATGCATAGTTGAAATGCCGCGCAGAGGGTTGAATGAGGATCTCCACGTTTGACACGGAATAAAATGCCTCACTATACAAATTCCACCCGTGAAATCACATTCTTCTGCACCTGTGAAATCCCAAGAGTTAAGTAAAAAGCCTTGGTGTCGTGCAAAATATTTTACAAAACTGACGAAATTTTTCAGTCCTTCAACAGTCTCTACGGAGTCTAAACACACACGTTATGTGATTTTTCAAAGTCACTATCTAGAATTCAAACTCAAGATGCCGTAGGTACATACATCAGCGTAAACGAGCTAATAATAATGCGGTGAAGAAATGCTTCTACCCTTCTGTTAAAAAATATTTCCCTCATTGCTGTGTTGGCAGCCTGATACTTTTAAAATAAGGGCGTAGAACGATTAGTGAAAAGACGAAAAAATAGTCCCAGAGACGAAGAATCTCTCGGAACGGAACGGGATGAAAAATATGGGACGAAGAGGTGCTGTGACGAGACGAGACTAAATTTTCAGGACAAAAAAATGTCGGAATGGGACATGAAAAAAATCATGGGACAATGACATTATGTAAAATGGGGTGTCGGTCGTATTTTAAGCACTACCCAATTATCCATCCATCCTAACAGCCTCAAATGACCTCATATTTTAGTCGACTGTCCTAAATAAATAACTAACCTTCAGTCGTCTATATACGCGGCAATTGAAGGCCCGATGATTCTAGGTATCGATATCATGTGTGTATATTTATACAAAACGAATTATAGACCAAATCTAATGCGTGAAGTTTCATCATTGAAATGACAACCGGAAAATATACTGCGACCAAGGATGCCATGGAGTTGTGAGGGTGTGAAAAAGAGGTATCGAAAGGCAAATAAAGGCAATGTCACCCACTGCCCACGTAGGTGTGCCGCGTATGTCACCTACCGTGGCGTGTCACGTTGAAACGATTCAAAAGGATGGCTATAAAATCATATTTCTCCATGCTGGTAAATCAACACCCGTGATCCAAAAACTATTCTCCTGGCAGTTTCATTCCACAGGACTCGACGGTACCTCCTCCCCAAAGCGCTCACCTCCATATCCGTCCAAGGTACAACGAACAAAGCACAAGCTTTGTTGAACGAAAGTTATCTCCTCGCTGATAAATAAACTTGAAAACAGATGCTTTAAAACCAGAGGCTGCTCTGTAACACTTAGTCAAACGGTGAGGCCTCTACATTTTGCTGTGGCAATTTCCTCACACCATGAAGTTAATCTCCATGGCTAAATAAGTGTCTATAATTCAATATATCAATGAATTGAAGATGTAGAGGTTATCTCATAGATATTCGGGCACTACAAAACAATGGATTTTTGGCACAATAGCAAAATAATGTGACAATGTTGAGGCATAATTATATCCAGATAATATAAGATTTGATTGCGTCCATTTAATACTTTTTGGATGACTCAAGTATTGGCAATAATAATTCTCTGTAATCAGCATTGGCAATGTCATTGTTTTCGTTGTTATTATATAAATCAGGTGACCAACAACTGTGGCTAATTGCGCCAGATAGGATAGGAGGGTAATTGGGTACAGTTACGAGTGCAGAGTGAAAGGGTGGAGAAAAGAGTCGGCATTATGAATAGAATAAACTTGGTTATATTGAACAACATTTTCTAAACCGACGGTGTTCGGCCATCTCCGGTCATCCTTAGGGGGTTAAACAGGTAAAAGACGCATTAACTGCCATGCGAAAAACTTTCACCTGGACCGGAAATCGAACCACGACCTTTAGCTTTCTGTATTAGTCGAGCGTTGCAAGAGGACTAGGAACACAATTTTGTCGGAATTGGGAAGGAGGCTTATGAAGAAAGTGGGGGGCAAATCGACGAACGCGGTAGAGGGGGACGAGGTGAGGCACGGTTTTAAGCTGATGGCAACTTGGTCCAGGGGCTAGAGATGTGGGGGAGCAGCAGATTTGGAATAGCATCGCGGGAGTGGGAAAGGAATGGCTCAGGGGTGGTTAATTCACGGCCTCTCCACATTGCTCAAGCCTAGAAAGCTTTCTCCAATCGTGGTTCTTGTAATAATATTAGGTGACTAATACAAAGCCTATTTCCTTTCATCATGACTACGTTTCACCAAGCCCCCGCGAGGGCTCAACATCTAGTACCTTGAACCTCGGTAAAATTACCATGCGAATTAGGGATCCTGGGTAGTGTAGTGGTCTGCTCAGTGGCCCAGAAAGCCAATGGTCCGTGGTTTGATTCCCGGTCCAGTTGAATTTTTTCACATGGCAATTAATGTTAACTTCACCGCCGTTCACGCGGCAGGATTGAATTATCCTACAGGCCAAAGACGAGCTAAGAGAGGGGGGAGGGAGAATGAGGCGGTCTGGTAAGGAAGATGAGCAAACGACTGGTTGACGAGGAGTCAAGCAGCTATGCGAGTGTTGGTGGTGGAATAGGACCTAAGTAGAATGAGGAGAGGTTGGAGGGAATAGGTATTTTAAAATATCATTCTTATATACAAGAAAATATGAAAGAATTTCAAAATTTTCCATGAAATCAAGTTTCCTCTCCTTATCACAAACATGTAAAATCTTTGGCATAAAATCTGAGGAGTGATGATTTTCGATTAAAATGTGTGGCAAGCACTGACTTATTATTACTCTTTACAAAAGAATTAAAATATTCGGATTTACTTATGCTTACTTTCCGACCAGTTTGTCCGACATAAAATATTACAGCCAGGGGTATTAAAATAAAAGTAAAAGGGGTAGGGGAAATTAAAAATTTAGGAAAGACATTCAACATAAAAATAAATCATCATATCTTTTATTCTCTATTAATATTCCTTACTTTTCTCCCTCCTTCCCGGTCACTCGCGCCAGTCAGGTAGCGCCCAATTAGGTGGCGAAGACTTCCATCTTGCACCTCCGGGAAACATTTCCGCGCTGCTCCTGTTGCGATAATATAAATGAATAAAAAATTATCATTGTGACTTCCCTTTAGCTAATCAACTTATTTTAATTAGAAAATATAATTACTTATCAATTTGATTGGCCCATTAAAATATTAAAAATTGTTTGAACTTTCAAAGTAGGTTTCACATTATCCCACTACTTATGTAGTGCAAGTGCAAAATTGTGGCAAATTAGCAAAGGATGCTGGATGCAGAGAATTGTTTTTCAAAGAACATTGTGAGCAATGAGCATTTACAATATTTTTTGAGGAAGAATGAATAATAATGATAATACAAAATTCAATAATCTAGTAAAGCTACTCAAAATGTGTATGTAATGACAAAGTAAGAACAGAAAATTGTCCTTCAGACCACTAATATCAGCTAACTAACTTCAGACCACTGGGAACTTCCTCTTCACTCTCCTTGGTCAGAAAGCGGTAGGGCCGCTTTATACTCCTTCTGTCTTTCTCCGGTTCCGTATCCAAAATGCTGGACGTATACTCAGCTCTTGCGGCTTTCTTCTTAGCACTGCTAAAAGTATCTATGAATAGGTAAATAACATGATATATAATTAATATAATATACATATATTCACAAACACAACAACTACAATTTTTAGCATTTGGGCAAATAACTTTAAGGTCCAAGTAGCCACAAAAATTTATCAATTTAAAGACAGTAAACAAAGGAGGAAACAGCAAAATTCTTTCGATATTTTCCCCCTTTTAAGATGGATATCATTGCTGGATGGATGGATATCATCGCCTGGAGATCAACTATTCAATTTAAAGCTGTATATTTAAGATTTTGAGAAACATCCCTCAAGTGAAGAGTAACTACTATACTATTCATTGCATGTCATGACGTATGACCCAGCCAGTATGACGTATGAGCAATAATTGTATGCAATAGAAAGAAAACGTCGTTACCAGATTGGGCAGTAACCCTTTTCATCGGGCACACTTTGCAGTGATCCTCAGGTAGAGCAGTGGACATGATGGCTTTCTCCACCTTCCTCAAGCTTATCTTCGTGGGCCAAAGCACCTTCTTACCACACTTAGCAACCCAGTTACTTGGGAAGACTTCCACAGTGTTGTCATCAAATTCTCACACCAACAATCTTTTCCCGGCCATTATCCAGTAAAAATAACCGAATAAAGCACTTCACTATGACCTCAGAGTATGGAATTTCCGACTCACTGCTGCTCAAACCCAATACTTTAAAAATATTTAACAATGAGGAATTACAAGGATAAGTGAAATAGTCTTCATTATATTTGAAATAGCACCCATAAAACTTTAAACAGTTCTTGTCCACTTCCCCATCACTTCCCAACTCCTTGCGAATTCCACTAATCTTAAAAAGTTTCCTATCTCCTACCATCAGAAAAGAGTCCTTAGTGCCCTTACAAGACAACTTGATGCCTTTGATAACAATTTCAGAGAGCTCTCCCTCTGATGCATCCCTTGCTTTTCTTGTGAAGATCTCTCTTTGTGTTCTTGCCAAGTAGGTAACGAATTAACTTCTGCAAGCCTCCTAGTCATTTGTTCCAAAGGATTCCTAGGAGTGTGGATCATCCTTTTCAATTTCCCTAAATAGTTCTCAAAAGGGAAGCAGCTGAAGGAATCTAGGGGGGCCCGAAGAGACTTTACATCACTTGCTATATGTATTAAGCTACGGACATTATACACTAATGTATCTGAGCCATAATGCTCTCCCATTGCTGAAACAAATTACTTCAGAAGTCCACCAGCATACTCACACAATGGAAGAGCCATCTTTGGTGAGCACAGAATCCTCACTGAAACGTGCAACATTAGGGAATGCTTTATAGATGTGCTGGCAAAACATTTCTAAGAGCAACTGGTCTGGAATATAATAAAAAAGTCCTAAACTCAGTGGCCTTCCAACGTTCAATTGTATCCAGTCCTCAGGGAAGCCTGTTGAACTCCGATGGTGTCCACTTTGCCAGGGAGCAATATCGATACGAAATTGCCACTCGGCATCTAGGCCCTAGTCTCACTCTGTTGGGACCACTGACCCAGAGGCACAGCAATGTTCTCATCACCCCTAGACATATAAGATGCATATAATCTAGGGGAACCGAGATACCAATCCCAAAAATTGAATAGCTGCTAATGGGGATTGTCCGGTGTGGTGAGCTTCATAGACACCAATCCTGAAGGAATCATCACTCCTAAAAAGTTTCATCACCACTGATGAACACCATTCTGTTTCATTTCATTTCACCTACAGAAACACAACGCTCACAACCATGATAGCCAGTGTGACCCTTGGTGCACTTTAAATAAGATCTTGCAAGAGCATCACAAATGAATACATAGAGAGTCACGTCATGCACCTCGCCTCCAATATTAATCCCAGATAAGAGAACACCTTGGAGTTCCGCAATAAAATGTTTCAAAAACACTGAGGGACTCGATGGTTTGACTTCTCTTCATACAGGGGCACTAAAAAAGGGTCACGATCATATCCAACAACTTTGCACAAAATGGGCCAAAACTGGTGCGATTAGCCGTTAAACAGCGGCAAACCGTCCACATTGAAGGACAGTTTGAAGCACATCTTATGGGGAAACTTCATGCCATTTCTTGCAAAGAAATTGACCCGCCCATTCTCTAACCCATAATAGCAGTAGTTCCCCACTCCCTTGCAGTTGTCTATAGTGTTACGGGCTACGTTTACATGTAAGGCATTGGATTTCAGCAATGTTCTAGAATCTTGGGGAAGAAGAATGCTGAATATTTTCATAGCAAGTAGTTCGTCTAAGGCCTTATGACTAATATTATTCCTAGCAGCCCAATGTGCTAATTCATGCTGAGGGCTTGAAGCTATGATGTCATCGCTATCATTGTAATTAGCATTATCATGGCTGTCTCTAGTTTTACCACTGGCCATATCACATTCAGATGAATGGCCATCACTGTCTGATGAGCTGGGACTATCGCAAATATCAAAGGACTCCCTCCTATAAATAGTATGACTACATTCTGAATGAGGGATAAGGCAGGACTCGTCAGCCTCGTATCTCCGCATTGCTTTCTTAACTGCACGACACTTCGCAACCCTTTCATATGCAGACATGGTGATTAAGTGGCTCCTTTAACACACCGTGAAAAAAATGATGAGAGCCAAAACAAACCTCTAGAAGGAAAAATGAAATTTTTAGTACGATTACCCCACGAAAAATGGATCAGGGATATGGATCAGGGAACATCAATATTATTTCGTTAATTAATAATAATGATCAGGGATATGGGATCTTTAATACAGGGAGTATTTGGCTTGAATGCATAACATGTTTTAAATGAATGGAGAGGTATTGGTATAAAGATTTAATTAACATATAAAGGGGGCACAAATTAAGCCAAACTAACAAATATAATAAATATTATTGGATCCCTTAGCAGCAGAAATTTGAATACTCCACTGTTATCAATAACGTACTACGATAATTCTTAAGGCCATTCTACAATGGGCGTAAGCCGTAAGAGCTGTCGTAAGGGCTGTCGTAAGACGAAAGGAGCTGTCGTAATGGACATGGCCAAGTCCCATCTCTACGTCTTACGTCTTATGGCTGGCCAATCAGAGCGCCTCATTACTACTGCCGGTGTCATTCACGGGTTATTGCTTTTGTGGAAGTTTTTTTGACTTAGGGAAGAATTGCGGACGAATTTGAAATACTCTTTGTTCGTGAACTTGAAAGATGGCGAGTTTAGACGAGCTTATCATTAACTAATGCCTCATTGAATAATATTTGGATTGTTTCATCCCACATTCTAACTCGATCTTTATTATATGAACCAGTTTATTGGTTTATTTGGATGATTAGTGATCATGTAAGTTTTAAATGGCATATTCTGATCGACACCCACCAATATCGTCCAAAATGTCAAAAACTCAGTGGCTTGGTCAGTTGTAATTCTATGATAAGATGAAAGGCTACACTGTAAGAAATAATGTAAATCAAAGATTGTTTTGCTGTCAACCTTCCTGGTTCATTCATTTATTCATGGCATAGGTTATGGGCACCATGGACTGTTCTCATGGTGCCTGAAAAGTAGGATGGACCCAACACCTTCTCCCAGTCTTACGTATATTCGATTGATGGACATGCAAAGCTGTTACTACACCTGCCCCCATTACGATAATGAAAGTTAACACAACGGCGGCAATCTCTGCGGTCATTTTCGAATACTTTATCACAACAGTATATTTGCGACAGTGTTCTCTATGCTACGCCAGAAAAAATCGACACTCATTTGTCTTCAATATCCATGTATATACGACAGGAGTGCTTCCGAATGGACCGTGATCGATGTCGATATTTTTACGGCATACGTCAGCATTAGAAATTGCCTGTCGTAAGGAAATTCTTACGTGTTAAGTGCTACGGCTTACGTCTTACGGCTTACGTGTAGAATGGGCTTTACGTAGAACTAGTTACAGAACATTAGGACATCAATACTAATACACGTCTTTCACCAAGGTTGTATTCCGATTTCGGCCCTAGGTCGGCCCAGCATCGTCATAAGTCGGCTGTAGTGTTGGTACGGAACGCTGTAAACCGATGTCGGCCCAATGTCTGTCCGATGCCGTATATGCTTGCCGACATTGCCGACATGAAAACAATGTCGGGCCGACGTTTGCTGCTACTCGGTGAAGTGGCAGGAACACAAAGGTATTTCAGTGCGTATCTTTGAAGTGAAGCAAACTCATGGCAATTCACCCACATAAAAAATATTGGTGCAATAAGTACGATAGAAATAATTCTCCATCAATTGGTAATAGGTTATTAGTATAAAAGAGCTCACCTTCCAAAAGAGTAGAGGGTCACCGTTGGTGTTAAGTCGTTCGAGATACTGTCTCAATAAAATTATTGTGTCAATAGTCTTGCTTCGTTGTTTTCTGTTACTATTTTTTTAATAAGGCAAATTGAATACTGCTAACTGTAATGTCAGTGGAATTTCCTCCTAATAGTGATGTTTCAATTATTAGTTCCTTAATGGGTTCAGTTGAAGACAGGACATGACTGGGTAGTTCATTATGCAAAATTGATACTGCCGCCTTATATTTATAAACTCAGCGGTCCTTCTTTAGCCTTGGGTCAAGGTCAACTCGTTCTCTCTACATAAGGAAACCGTCTAACTCTAACTCCTTCAATTAACAAATTCAATAACTCCTTACCCATCCGATACACATCCGTTTTCACACATATTCGCGTTAACTTCGAGTAAATGTCAAAAACTACAGGAATAATTAATGACACTGTGATATAAGTATCCCCAGATAATGTTTGTGTGGCCTCTTCAAAGGGATTAAGAATTTCAACAACTTCATTAAAACTGTAATATCATCTGCAGTGAGCGCTGGTGGAGCCTTCGTAGTCTTTGATAGAGCCACTGTAAGAGTACCGTGGACCTCTAGCAATCGTTGGATCATATACAATAAACTATTCCCCTAGTAGCACGAAATGGATTATATCTAGATTTAATACGTATCATGCAATACACTGTATACGTATTATATCTGTATAAAATTCATGCAAATGTCCTCTACCATGCAGATAATATCTGGATATTATATATATTATATCTGCTGGCATAATATGGATTTTATATAGATTAATTATGTATACCATGTAAGGTTAGATTATGGGGATATTGTTATTATTCATTTCCATGCAACTTTTCAATTTCAATGCCTTTACACTATGATTACAATAGCCATATTGTTTTCAGTTATTCCTTATGAATGAACAACACATATTTACCACCAGTGTGAACAAAATGTTAACATAGCTTCCATTTGCTGCAATGTTAACTAGTTATGTCTAAAAGAAACTAATGTTTATTTTATCTGCCACGCTTAGACAGCTCTTAATAACATAATATACCTACTCTTGGCCCAACCACTCATGAGTTTCTTTGCACTGCGGGAGATCTTAATTTCTATTAGTCATTAACAATTTACAACTCTGACAATTTGAGGCCATCCTTAACTATAACTTTGAATGAGAGTCAATGACATCCAAATGCCAGAAATTCACCCCTGATACAAATAAGATCACTTGAGAATACAACCTTAACAGTGTTTACCACGATCGACATTCCTTCCCTTATGGAAATTTCAGATCAGGTCTGATCTGGAAATGAGTTGATCTAAATCCTTATCTGGAAATTCCAGATCAGGTCTGATCTGAAAATTCCAGATCAGATCTGATCTAGCAATCTTGATCAGGATTTAAATTTATTTTAGGTCAATAAATACTCCAAAAACATACTGAAGGTGAAATTAATACTACCTCTTTGATGTTAAAAATAACATTTTATTGGCCACTAAAATACTTAAAAAAGAGCAATTATGAAAATATAATAGACATCAATTTACACTCGCATATTACATTGAAAGCCCTTTTCTTGTCCACATATGGAACCGCTGCTCCATTTTATATTTTCCAAGTCTTTAAAAGGAACGCCTTTCCACTAATAATGCCCGAGAACATCTGTAGAAATAAAAAAAGTATCTGATTACCATAATATAGAAAGCACTTCAGTAAAACCTATTAATTCTTTTTATCTTGGGGTATAAGAATTTATGGCATTTATAGACTATTGCAATGCTTTTGCCTGGGTTATATTACTTAATAGTAATGTGTATTACTTACATACAAGTTATAAAGTCCAGGAATCTACAAACATTGCGTTTCATAAGTAATCTCGAGACTTTTCTTAGTATTGCCAGAATTATGAATCATAAAATTGGGCCAACAAGTCCAAAAATATCAAGATTTCAGGAATACCCAAGCAGCATCGGATGTCAGTTTTATATCACTTCGATGTCTATTTGATATCACCAATGTCAGTTTTAGATCGGGCGAGTTTGCCGACATAAAACTGACATATATTTGATATCTTTTCACAGCGTAAAAGTGATATCGTTGGACGTATCTGAAAGTGATATAAAATAGATATAGTGGTCTGATGTAAAAATGATATCAGTGGAGCGGACGAATAAAGGATATAAAAATGACATCAGGCCTATAGAAAACACTGGGATACTTTTCTTCCTGAATGACTCTTCCCAAGTAGCAAAAAAATATGGAAAAATGATTTTAAAATATTATGAAATCATTTTAAAATAAAAAAGTCATAAGATAGCACAATTCATGAGTTATTCATAATTTTAAAATAATGTATTAAGTACTGCTCTTTTAACGTTCTGTATCATTCTTTCATTTTGTTGAAAACATGTATAGGAATTCTAACAGACATTTAAATGCATAAAAAGGTGTTGCAAGCATTTTAAATTATGATGAAATCATTTTAAAATAATATTAAAATAATGTTAATTTCTATTAGGACAGGAGGTCGGTGTGAGTGAAAGTGAGCGTGCCACTGATCTCTCTAAGGCCAGGAAGATCGGTGTGAGTAGAAGTACACCTGAATTGTGGTTTTAAACGCGATTCTCGATCTGGGAAACCGATTGAACATGAGTCCACGGATGATTTTTTTCAGACCCTCGTAGCCGGTATCGGACTTGAGATTTTTCCGGCGAGCGTACCACTGATTTCTCTAAGGCCAGGAGGATCGGTGTGAGTGGAAGTACACCTGAATTGTGGTTTTAAACGTGATTCTCGATCTGGGAAAGCGATTGAACATGAGTCCACGGATGATTTTTTTCAGACCCTCGTAGCCGGTATCGGACTTGAGATTTTTCCGGCGAGCGTACCACTGATTTCTCTAAGGCCAGGAGGATCGGTGTGAGTGAAAGTACACCTGTTCACCTCCTTGATAATCATTAAAAAAATTCAGTACGGACAGACAATTCAATTCCAATGAAACTTAAAACCATTGCTATGTTAACAATGTTAATACGGGAAATAAAATTCTTCATTAATGATACTTTTAATTCTATATATTTTCTCATGTTTAATTTTATTTTCATCCTTCCCATCAGTAATAAGAATAGTTTTCCAGACACCATATACCTACATCCCCCATGTATGAGTAGTTTTGATTTGTTTCTACTCCCGCCGATTCCATTCAAATAATCGATTATACAAAAGTTTCATGTTCACTGTCGACATTTCCGACGAGCATGTTCTGCTATCGATGCCATAATCGAAAGAATCGGAAGCGTATAATCGATTATGACGAAGAATCGATTATTTTTTCCCATCACGCCATCACTAGCGCGTCATAGATTTAACCACGTTTTTGGCTCTTCGACGGTAGACTGGCACGTGCTTAGAAGCTTAGTTGTCGCCTTGTGTCCTGCCTTAATTGTGCTATCCAGCCTTTTCAAATTTCGTACAACACCGTGAGATAACGTCTCACTCACGAGGGGAGAGAGATTTTGATCATCTTTTCGAGCAGGAGCTGCAATCTTCTGATCCCAAGGTAAGCTATGTTTTACTCTGAAAACTTGATCGCTGGCCTTACGTGATCGATTGCCTATCTTGAATTTTCATGTATTTCAATCTCAATGTCCCTCATTTTATTTATTTTTCATTATTATTGTTGTGTAAAAGAAGGATATAGGTTCTTATTATTTATATAGTGGACATGACCCATGAATGTTATTCTTTCAATCTTGTTATTTATAAGTGTTTTATCAATTGCTGAAATACGTTAGGAATAATTGTCAAGCAAGCTATTATCATTGAATATTTTAGTTTTTCGTTCATTATCACGTAAAAATATATTGGACGAAGGAGGAAGCAGGCCGACGTATTAAAATTTAGTATTTAAAGCATGTATATAAGTTGCCATGTGCCTTCATAGATTAGCCATTTGAAAGGATGAAAAGGGTCTTAATAACGCAAAATAACTCTACTGAAGTATTTTACGTGAATCGCAATTTTGATATCGCTACAAATATTTCTATTCTCGAAAATTTGCATTTGAGCTGAATTGCCTTCGACAAATTCTTTTTGATATCCTCGCTGGCTGTGATATTAATTTTCAGACCCTTATTTAATATGATATTGTAGAGAAGTAAACTGGCTTACGGTTTTTGCCTCGTCTTATTCGAATCTTCATATTTCTCAATGTTCACTGTATATGGTTTATTTTTTTGTGTGTATATAATTGTCTTGGGAGTAAAGGATATACCCAGCTAGCACAGGGGATATCGTTTCCCAGATATGAAGGGGATATATAACGGAAAAGGTGCTCTTCGGATTTCAGGGACGGATATCACGGAGAAAACATGTCAGCGACTTATCCGCGATCATAATAATGGATCCACTCGGGAGAATAGAAGTAGTTAAATATTAATATTGTAATTTAATCAATTGATTAAATTACACTGTTAATTATTTAGCGAGAGATTACTCTCAGGAAGGACTAAATTCTTTCTGGTGTATTATATCTAATGGGGGCTTGAGCTACACGGTAGCAGACATTTGGCGAAATGTAGCTCGCTCTCTCGGCCAATTCCGGAAAAACATGCGAAAAAATGAAACTCTTGCGCCATGTGAAAATCGCCATCTTTGGAGCCCGTCTTACTTTGGTAATAAATCTGCGCTCGCTTCCTTGCTTTGCTCATTTCATTATTCCTGCTGCAATGGTAAATATTCAAATGCCGAGAAGAATCCAACAACCTAGTTCAACGAATATACATCGCAACCAGCTTCTTGTACGAGACAATAAGATAAGGTAACATTCATTTTGCTTTTTTAAAATTTTTAGTAATTGTCATTTAATTTTTGTATCTGCCGGTGTATCGCTATTTTGTACTAGTACCTATCTTTTTGACCATATTATTACAAAATGGAAAACAATTGTTAATTTAAAGGTAATAATCTTTAATATTACGACGTGGCTTGAATTAACTTAGGTGCGAAATGATATTATTGACACAGTTTTCTGTTTGGCAACTCATGTTCAGCCCCATGTATTCTGGATAATATTATCATATGTGGCATACAATTGGGTAATCGTTATGATTTGTTAACTGGTGCTTTGGGGAATGAACATTTATGGCGTTATCGGTGATCATTAATGGTCGTGCCTAATACATTTCTTATGAGTAGTGAGTGACATCGGATAAATACATACACACGACGGTGGTTATATATGTAAGGGATTCATTCACCTAAATAAGAAGATAACAGTTTTGCTGTGTATATTAATTAGCTGTTAATTTTTAACCGTTGTCTATTGATGTTTCATTGACTTATCATTTTGTGAAAAAATTTTCCCGACAATATTTCACTTTTACTATCAAAATATTGCACAAAAGTCAGTTATTAGGGCGTAAACATTTAGAATAAGTAATTGGAAGGCAACGATAAGCTAATGTAATGGCATTGTGGTTATCCTATTAATTTAGTGGGCGATTCGTTTTTTAAAAGTTCCTTTTACCTTAGACATCATTAAATTTATTTTTGTAGTGTTTTTATTTGGAAAATTGTGGTTTATTTAGAGTTCCACAAATGGGTGGTTTGTTTTCAATAGAATATGGTGAATTAAGGGGGCTCTCTAGCTGAGGCCACTCTCATATGTAACGGCTTTTCTATTGTAGTTCTGCGATTCCCCGCATAGGTGGCGGGATTAAAAAGTGGAAAGGGAAGGCCCTCTCCCCCCCCTTCACCCCCTCCTCTAGATGTAACATGATAGCTTGCCGAGCATCGCTCGCCTCCCTCTAAGTGGTTTGTTTTGATGAGTGACCGGAAGTTGCGATATTTCCCCCTCGGTCAACCCAGATGTCTCAACCCGACCTTTTCTTATTTCTGACCTGATGACGGGGTCTCAAATCTTCCAGTACAGTTTCTGGGCATCGTTTTCACTTTTGATAATGGAAGAATTATTCCTCCCGACTTGCACTTGCAATGATGTTGTGTTTAGACCCCCTCCCTCCCCAATTGGCAAGTGAAAGTCCCTATTTATCGGTTCTCGCAGGGCACAAGCCGGAACGCTTGGAATCGGAAGAAGAGAGGGGAAAGAGGAAGAAGGGGGGGGGGAGGAAGGTTTGCCTGCGGAAAGGCAAAAAGCGAAATTTAATACTTTTGATTAGCAGTCATAGCTGATAAGCGAGAGGCAAGGATGATGGTGAGGGAAATCCTCATCCTACACAAGTCTTGTGGGTATTATCCTTCTTCGGACCGGGAACAGTGCTGCTAAATTAAAATTTTCAGTCTAGAAAAGAAATTTTAGAAATTGTTACAAAAATCTATGGCTGCATATTCCCGAAATCGACAAGTTTTTTTTTCAACCCCTTGGAGAATACACATTCGCTCTCCTTAGCGGCAGGCGTGGCCGTTATGAATTTTATGCAGCCATTGTCATTCTAGCAGATAACCTAAAATCTTGTAGGTACCTATGCCCCTGTCTGGTTGAATTTATTTGAGATTGCCACTAACTAACCGCGGTATTACCCGTAAAGCGACAACGGCAAGGTAGAAGCGCGACTATGCCGCAGAGGAAATATCGTTCGCCTTTATCGGGAATCAAACCCAGATATCTCTAGATTTTTGCTTGCTCGTCTATATTTTACGCCCATTATCAAATTCATCTTTGTCTAACCTCATGAAACTCCGAGTTAGAATATGCACAACAGATGTAGGATGAAAAGTGGAAAATTTCTGGCATAATTAAAAAGAATAGTTCCAACAAAAAATGACAAAAATCTTTCATTGGGCTATTGGTTTCAGTGTAGGCCGTTCTATGAAATTCCCCCAAAATAAGCCAAGTCAAAAATACAATATACTCTTCAAACACGGATTATCTAAAGAATGTTTACATATTTTAGAAATGCAGCGTGAAATTGAACAGCAAATGTCAACAAACAGCTTTAAAAATATCACACTGCTTTGAAAAACAAGGGAAGCACACGGATTTGCATAATATATTTGTTATATTAGTAATACATGAAAACATAATAAGAGAAAACAATTCGCATGCTATTAAAATTTTGGGAGAACTTGATCCTGCGTTAGTATTTATAAAAGGATAAGGAACATGAATAAACAAAGTCAAGGAAAAATGATGAAAGCACTTCAAATAAGGTTGAAATCCACACTCTCAGAAGATGATTAGGTTTCAAAGGGAAATGGAATGGTTTTTCAATGAGTGTCAGGGTAAGTATTATTCTCCCACGTCACCATCAAACTCTCGTTCAACAGCTTTTAAATGTGATGTAGAATTTCTGGCAAAAGGCTGTCCTTGTAAAATTTTTAAAATGTATCCTACATATATTTTGACCAGAAGTCATAATCTCTGTCAATCGCAAAACTGCCATACCTAACTGGCTCCATAAAATAAGGTGGCAGTATTTCTTCTCCGTGATATGGAGTTGACCTTGGATCTAGTAAAAATAATCACTCTTTACTTTCAGAGCAGCTTCGCCGTCTATAATCTCACAAGATGCTAATTTCTTTTGAGAGACAGCATGCGTCGGATGCGCATCCATGCATACGTATGGACATTTCACCTCGACTATTCCATCGACATCTGACAGGACGCCATCTGGCGTTGCTGCTATGTAAGAGGTCCTCCTATCGACAAACGTCCCGATGGGTTAACCGTATTGCCCCTGAATCTCTCGTACTCCGCTATCGCCAATGCCTCACCCGCAATTCCATAGTCGGTGGCTTTATTTCCGCGAAAAGATGGGTAGAGTAAAGACTGAACAGTCTTCTCCCGAGAGGTTCCTGCTCTTAATTTACAAACTCGAGCAAGGGTAGAGGCGGTGAGCCTTTTTCTCCGCTAAACATGCCATGTTTGACAGAGGCGTTGAGTTTTGGTAGATGCTTCCAGTTGTCTTGTTTGTCCTCGCCTAATTTCAGGGAATTTAGGAAATCATATCTCACAGTTAAGTCGATTTCAAACTCCTTCTCGATATTTTGTGGGCCATGCAGGCCATAATACTGGGCAGGATGTTCCAATTGTCCTTTACATTCAAGACGTCGCTTTGCTGGCATCTCTGCCTTTTTTCGCATCTCTGCCTTTTTTCGGAGCCCAGTTTGAATATTTTCGTAACAAATCCTGGACTCTTATTTGTGATGCTGCTGTGTATCAACGTATGAACATCTGGTCCTGCATTGAAGGCTGAAGCGGCCACTTCACACCTAGTTTGATATGACCCCCGCTTCAACGTGTGCAGCGAAGATCGGCAAGATTTGTAAAGGGACGATACGATAATTATATTAGCGTAACCAGTCTATTAAATGAATTGAAATGGGAATCATTGCCAGATCGCAGGTTGAAATTTAGACTTAATCTCTTAAACAAATTCCAAGGCAATATTTTCAGTGATGATGTTAAAAATATTTTCCGAACCCCAACTTACTATGGCAGACTGGACCATAATCATTAAATTAGAGAAATTGATTGCCGAACTGACCGATTCAAAATGCCCTTTTTACCTCGTACAATTAGAGATACGAATAACGGTAAATATGTCCTATCGGAGAGTAGCAATGAATAGCGTTGGTAGCTGCATGTTGGTATGAGTACTTAAAGCTAACCCTACTAACAGAATTCCGTTGTTTCAGGCGTGACTTCATGGAATTTGCTTAGCATATTGAATGAGAAGCAGTAACTTTGTAATTCCACATGTATTTATTGCAAACGACCTAGGTTTCGACGTAGCACGTCATCATGAGGTGACAACACCTGATTACAAAGCTACAGCTTCTCATTCAATTACTAACAGAATGTTTTTGCATGTTTGCTTTGCAATTTCTATCTTTTTTAAATAGTGTAGTTCTGACTACTATATTAATACTATTCCTTTTTTATGCATGATATGTTGTGTATGTTTGGTGAGAAATGACCCCCTGCCACACACCCTTGTGGTGGTTTGCAGGGTATTATGTAGATGTAGATGAAAGCGAAATTTACTCTTTTCCCTCCTACATATTTTGCCACACATGAGTTGAAGGATTCTGCTTGATTGTTGGTTACGTCCAGGATAAAGCTGGGAGTGTGTTTGGCCCAGGAGTTTATCTACTGACATGATATCGTCCCATACCCCAAAGTTCATCAACAGAGGCACACGGTTCTCCTCATGAGGCTTTGGTCCACGACAAAAGTACGCCGCACATTTGCCATGATCCTCGAAAACAAGCCGGGGGCCATTCATAATGTCTTTCTGTAGCTCCTTGGGGTCAGCAGTTAACGTACTCTTTCTAAATTTTATGGCAGAAGGTACCGCATTCCTTAACCGATGTAAGTTGTCTCCAATATTTTTCCTAATAGTTACTGGTGCATGGCATTTCCAGTTATTCGTTTTCCTTACTACATCTCTGATGCGGTTGCAGTATTTCGAAGCAAATGGTTCGAGCATTCCACCTTTAGAACAGGAAGGTCTACACCGTATGGCAACACAAGTCTTTGCATGATGCTAGTATCTCCATCGCCTTAAAAAATTATTGAATTTAGTGGAGCATACAGATAGTTGTCTTCTTGAAAACTTGACACATACTAGAGTACATCTAACCTATGAGTGTATTGCACTTAAAATTATACATTTTAACACTGTTTTGAAGCTTTCTACTATGGTATCTGCTTCCATTGCCGTATAAGAAGAACTCCAGTTCTTAAAACATGTGTGAGGCCTTTCATTATTCGTAGGGTCATTTGAACTTGCTTGCGTACATACTGCAGTACTTATTTCTTACTCCAATAAATGTTACTTTTTTAGTTATAAATCCCACAATGTAAGCCTGAAAATGTGTTTGCATTAATAGCGACCGATTTGGCGTCCATGAACAATATACGTACCACTCCTGACAAAGAGTTAGGTATACCTATATATAGTTTGTGCGGTATGATCTTTTTCCCATGATCCGTCACACACCACCGTTATCAAAGGTGTACCATCTTAATCCACTTCCCCTGCTTTGATCGCAAATTCACTTTCATCCATAGCCGCTTTCTTCATCTCCTCCCAAGCAACATCATGTATGGCAGGAGCGATGTCGACTTGCTTATTCGGGAATGTTTGGCTGGCCATGTGCGGAACGTTCAAAATTGTACTCATTTCCGCCATTCGGGCGTAACCTAGCCCTATACATATCATATTGGAGACCGGTAATTCAGTTGGGTAATTTTTTATAGCTGAAAATGTTAAAATAATGACCCGATGAATTTTCTTTATGAATCACGTGCTCTTCACTGAAATAAATGATACGTGTGATAAACGTGATAAGTAACCATGCCGTTTCCAATCCATTTCTCGTGGAGAATCTTTATTTAATACGTGTAGTAATAACATTTCCACATATTCGCGAATTTGCCATAGAAAACTTATGAGCCGTCATCGAAATATGCTTTCCAATGTCCACGAGACGGCCAGAAAGAACTCCGCTCGTCGTCGACTCAGCTGGGGGGGTGTTATCTATGAAGAGGTAACCTGACACCTCTCTAGAGCCTTCGCGCTCTCTCACAGACCTAACACATCTGGAGTTTCGTAAACAAGAGGGGTGGAACGCCTTAGGGAAGGAGTGGGGGTAGACCGCTAAGGCAGAAATCTTCGGTCGGAACTTCAGCGCACAACGAGTTTAAAAACGCAAAACATACTCCACAGGGTTTACTATTATGACCTAGCTATAGAAATAGCATCAAAAGTTGTTGTTTGAATGTGTAGATGAAGGATCAAGCTTTCTCTAGAGTGGAAGCAAAATCCTCTGATCGTATTCTAGGCTTCGCAAATAGCGACTAAAAAGGGACAAAAATGGAAAGTTTGGCAATTTTTTATAAACTAACAAATAAACCAATAAAAAATCCATTCCATTTACGCAAAAAAGCAATTCTTTTGCTACAATGGGAAAATTTTTCAAAATACCAGCAGCTACGATAAAGTCGTAGTCGCGTTCATCTTAAGCATCTGCAACGGGCTTTTAGAGGCCGCTAGGGAGCACCCTTAATATTCGAAAATTACGTGTCTATCCTTCATTTTTAAACAGTTAAGTAACTGAAGATTCTTTTATTTACCAAGGTGCAGTGAAGACCAATGCATCCCAGCTTTACCTCATCACAGCTAATCGGAGTTTAGGAGAGGAGTTATGGTTGGCGATGTTGAGGGGAGAATCCAGGAAAAAAAACTACTACCTATAAAAATGTCTTTCTCAAGTTCTTGAATAAATGTTTTCACCTATATCTCCTTGTTATTATCCACTCTGTTTTTTCCAGGGTATGGTGCACCTTTATATTATTACAGGGACTTCTCGATATGCTCATCAAAATTGTAGTTCAATTGGTATTCCTTTGGTGGGTGGTTGTTTTCGCAGTAGTATTTCTTAAATGAGTTGTTACTTATTTGATATTTTTTGGTAATGGGGTTTTTAGTAGGAATTTAAGAGTTTTGTCTGCATCAAATATATCGAGTAGAAGCCGTATATCGCATATTACTAGTGCGATATCACAGTCGATAGGTGTTCGATACAATTGCTCCGGGAATATGATCGATATATATCGTTTTCGTCGATCATTTGTTGTTCTGGTTTTCACCGCTAGGCGGCGCTTATACCATACTACGGAAACCATATCCCTTCAAAGGCGGAAACTCATCCCATATTTTTCCGTTGGTTTTCCCCTTCATATCCGGATATCTTTTCCCTTGCCGGATATGATATCCCTCGAATACTTGGATAGTATTACGAAATGGATGGGATATATATCCCCTTGTGCTAGCGTATTGTTTGTTTACATTAGCAGTTGAAAGTTTTTCTATCAGTTCGGAGAAGTGTACCGTCAGTAGTTGAAAAATGTGGCGAAATAATGTTGAGGAAGCGATTATTATTAAATATTTTAGTTTCTTTATCACGTTAGAGTATATTTGTTCGGAGAAGCACCCAGGCCGATTTCCGTGCTGTGTAGCTAGGTGGTGTGCTGGGCTCTTGATTGATTATTTTTTCCTTTGGAAGCTTCTACAAATGGTCTGTTTCAATAAGGTTTAATACTTCAACGACTGTTATGTGATAAACACTAGGAAAAATTTTCAACTTGAGTTCGGCATGAATCCTGAGTGATTATGGCAACATTTTTGAAGACTTTCCTTCCGTGATACATCAATCTTGATACCTAGGTATTCGTGTAGGTTGTGAAATTAATTTCCTGGCCCTCGATTAATCTGATATATTGCACAAAATATATTCGGAGAACATATTTTTGTATCTGAATTGAACCTTAATGTTTTTAATTCTTGCATTATATTCCCACATAGCATGCAAGATTTCAGCAAGTTTGGTTGAGGCTGGCATATGGCTTGCCAAGATTGGCAATCTAGATGCAAGCTTGCTGCAATTTTACCAATATTGACACGTTCCGTGCAAGTTACGCTCAATTTGCATGAAGTGTGCCAACCTTGGCAACTTTGCTGCAGGACTCTGGCAACATTGGTAGCAATAGTGCAAGGCCCAAGGCAATTGCAACTATACGGTTCCTACTAAGGGAGGAGTAGAGTTACCTTTGCTTGAACGCGCACGGCTTATTTCCCGTGGAATAAAAACAATTCGAGCTAAATTGAAGAAGAGCGAGTTAATAGGAAAATTTTGCGCGAAATTAACTTAAGCATGCGTGACGATAAATTAACTGACAAAGAAGAACAAGTTTGTAAAGTCGTGAATACAGATTAATTGTGAATACAGTTTGATTGAGTACAGAAAACAGTGGTATTGACGTCAGGGTTTCTACCAAGGATCCCGCGGCCCGTCGGATGAAGATGGCGATTGCCATATTACTGAGGAAACTCTTATTTATCTCTCCTGGAGTTGAAAGAATATCCGTTATGCATATTCATAACGGTCATGCTTACTTTTAGCCACAAAATGGTCATTGGGGAAATGTTTTAATGATTCAAATATCCGTGTCCATATGTTGTAAAGTTAGTTATCACTAACGAATTCATGCAAGCCAGCAGCTGTATATACACGGCCTCCCAACAGTCATTTGTTACCGAAGAAGCGCTAGATAGCCATCGTGATTTGCATTTCGTTAGATCGTTTAGGGTAAGGTAATAGGACACGTAGGTCAAGTATGTATTGCTAAGAATTATATCTTTCGCGTTTACAAATGCGGGAAAGTGATTTTCTTTTTAAATTTTGAAACTATAGGGGTACTCATGCAAGTAGTGATTTTTTTTGAAATACCTAACTAATTTGTTTCGCTATGAACATTGTTACAGCTCCTTTGCACAATTGCATTCCATAGGCAATGTTTTAGTGTGTGGTTCATGAATGCTTTCCTACCCTCGGCGTACCCTCTATTTTTGCCAGGGTTGAAACTTGCACAGGACTTGTGTGAAGCTTGCACAGGACTTGCGTGAAGCTTGCATGAAACTTGCTGCAAGCTTGCAGTGCAACCTTGCAGCAAGCTTGTAACAGGTGCAGTAGTCAGATTGCAGCAAGCTTGCTGCAAGCTTTAACCTTGCCGATGCAAGCTTGCTGCAAGGTTGCTATCTTGCAATGACAAGCTTGCTGCAAGGTTGCAGCAAGCTTGCTTTGCCATGTGGGTTGTTAACTTATGATTAGCTATTGCCTTATGAGTGAAGGATATATTCTTTGTGGATAGGTAATATAAATAGTGAATAAAGAACAACTTTTCAAACCATGGTTTGAAGAGTTCCACTATTTCCACTATACTTCACTGGATTATTCCATTAGTTCAGTGAGTGTTAATTTAATCGCTGAAATAGGTTGCGATCAGTTACCCTGCCAGCGATAATCATTAAATAGTTCTTTCCTTGTCACGCTAGAATATATTTTTGCAAAGAAGCAAGCAGTACGATCTTTTATTTTGTTGTCATGTGCCTTAGTCATAACCCACATGGCAAAGCCTTGGGCCTTGCACTATTGCTACCAATGTTGCCCGAGTCCTGCAGCAAAGTTGCCAAGGTTGGCACACTTCATGCAAATTGAGCGTAACTTGCACGGAACGTGTCAATATTGGCAAAATTGCAGCAAGCTTGCATCTAGATTGCCAATCTTGGCAAGCCACATGCCAGCCTCAACCAAACTTGCTGAAATCTTGCATGCTATGTGGGAAGTACTTAGATTTTCCCCGGAGGTAGGTTTAACTATTTGCCTTGAAGGTGTCATGTAGAACTAGTATATTAATCATAAAATCGTCAAGAGGCATTTCAAAAGTTATGAATTCTTATCTGTATATTAATCAACAGGTTATCATGTCCAATTATGGGAGAGTCTCTAAGTGTAGAGCCATTAAGAAGGACCTACGTACTAGTCTGTAAAAAAAAGCAAGACACCCGAGTTTGAGGAGCTCTATCGTCTAAACGAAGCGATCAATTTCAATGCAACAAAAAGCATACGAGAGAGAGTTTATTTCTACGTTGGATCATTTACTTCAAAAAATCTTCGGCTCCAAAGTATTTCCTGTACTTAATTTTTTCTCAAAAAAGTACCCGTTTTTTGCGCGTAAAATCAAGTTGCCCAACTTTGAGCGCTTGGTATTCCCGTAGTTTTTGTTCCAAGAACTTGCGATTTTGATATAAGGAAGCCAGATCTATTAGTAACAGTTTGCAGAAAAGAAATTGTTTATACCACTAAAATTGATGGATGTGTTGTAAATAACGCAAACCTCTGCTAACTTCGAAACCAATTGGTCAATTGAAAATTGATTGGTACTGTTGTATGCCGTAGAATGTAAGTAATGCAGGTACGTAGGGCATACACGTTAAATGCCAGCAGTATATTAAATATCGTTTGATAATTATTTTTGTTTGTAGCTTTTTCTCTGCCTAGCAAGGCAGGCCAAAACAAAGCAACAGAAAAGAGAAAGTCTCTCGAAGCCGTGCGCAGTTGCTACATCGTGCATCGTGACGCACAGTACCCTGGCAGTTTATGAATCATCCACAGGTTGCTTCAAAACGTTTGCTTTCAGGCATGATTAGACTATTGTAAGTGCAGATTTCTTCGGTGCACCATGCGTCCAAGAACGGGTTTTCGGAGACGGAAGTCCAAATGGTTTTGAGTGCCATTTGCTTTTTTCGCTGCGAAGCAGAAAAAAGTATGGACAAACGTTATCCCGTGTATCAAACTGTATCTGATTGCCTTGGTATCAGTTTGACATCGGTGAAAAGAGTCGCCCCCAAACAAAAGGATTGTGACAAGGAGAATTCCAGTAGTGACAATCCTACGGCACAGAAGAGGCTTCGTGTGTTGGGAAGGCCGAAGATCTTCATCGACGATTCAAATAGTTACTGGCAATTATCTTCCGAAAGAAAACGCAATTAGGGCTTAGAAGTTACGCCGCAGAAAAGCATGTTTATGAAAGCTCACCCCAACCTAACATCCTTAAGTTTACCTGAAGGGAGCAACACATACTTTTACTGTACGTGCCGGTCATTTAAAGGAAGCGCGCTGACTGCCGAGTCGGTGGCAACCACGCGTCTCTTTTCTCCTCCCTCTCCTACGACGGAGCTGCCGGTACGCGGGTAGAAACATCAAGATAAATAATAAGCGATATTGTCCTTATTAGTGATATTTAATGTAAATGTTATTAGTACCAGCATTGCATTCATCGTACAGCATACAACAGTACCAATCAATTTCCAATTGACCCATTGGTTTCGAAGTTAGCAGAGGTTTGCGTTGTTTACAACAAATCCATCAATTCTAGTGGTATAAACAATTTCTTTTCTGCAAACTGTTACTGATAGAACTGGCTTCCTTATATCAAAATCGCAAGTTCTTGGAACAAAAACTACGGGAATACCAAGCGCTCAAAGTTGGGCAACTTGATTTTACGCGCAAAAAACGGGTACTTTTTTGAGAAAAAATTAAGTACAGGAAATACTATGGAGCCGAAGATTTTTTGAAGTAAATGATCCAACGTAGAAATAAACTCTCTCTCGTATGCTTTTTGTTGCATTGAAATTGATCGCTTCGTTTAGACGATAGAGCTCCTCAAACTCGGGTGTCTTGCTTTTTTTTTACAGACAGTAGGTATCTTAGTGCAGAGGGCATTTCTTTCTCTCCTGTCTCAACGGTAGCTGTAGAAAATGAATTGTCTGATGGCAGTGTAGAGGGAATGGATTTTTCTAGCTCAGAAGAGAGTGATGATGAGTTAAGTGTGCAAGACACCGTTTCTTCCTTTACCAGTCTTGAGAGTGAAAATGATGAAAATGAAACAGTAGAGCGAGGAAGTGCAGTGGATATGGGAGACTTGCAGTCAAAATTGGCTGCTTGGGCCTTGAAGCACGACATAACCCATGCAGCATTAAATGATTTACTGTTGCTGGATGCCTTTAACACACCCTTACCTAAGGATGCTAGGACATTGCTTCAAACTAACACTGTTAGCCATAGTTTACGCTACGACTCAATGCAAGGTTCCAGTAAGGAAGGGAGGTATTGTTACTATGGTTTAGGAAATGGCCTCATGATGATATTTATGAAGAATGATTTCAAGTTTGAGGAGGAGACTTGCATACGATTATCGTTTAATATTGATGGTATGTCCCTGTTCAAAAGCTCCTCAAAACAGTTATGACCTATACTGTGCAAGGTTGTGGATTACAACTGTGATCCCTTTGTTGTCGCTCTGTTCTGTGGGAATTCCAAACCCCAATCAGCATCCACATTCCTGCAGGACTTGATTCAAGAACTTACAGATCTCTTGGATGAAGGATTTCAGTTTGAAGGCAAGAGGCATAGTGTGCAAATATATGCTATAGTATGTGATGCTCCTGCCAGAGCTTTTATAAAGTGTGTGAAAAGCCATACAGGGTTTTATGGATGTAAGCGGTGCTCCCAAAAGGGGAAGCAGGTGAATTACCGGATGGTGTTTCCTGAGACTGATGTTCAATTAAGAACCAATGAATCTTTTCTGCTTTTGGTGGACAAAAACCACCACAATGCAGAATCACCTCTGGCACGTATTGTTTCATTAGGTCTAGTCTCCCAATTCCCCCTGGACTACATGCACCTAGTGTGTTTGGGTGTCACTCGACGTCTCATAGCGCATTGGACAAAAGGTTCAAATAAAACAAGAATTGGTCCTGCAGGGAAAAGTACAATATCAGCAAGGCTCTCTCATTTGGCCAGTAACACTCCTTCTGAAATTTCTCGGAGGCCAAGGGGTTTAGATGCCATTGATCGCTGGAAAGCAACTGAGTATAGAACCTTCCTTCTTAATTCGGGGCCTGTTGTTTTGCAGAAGGTACTACCAAAGGAACTCTATGATCATTTTTTGATCCTCCATGTTCCAATTAGGCTGCTTTGCTCCAAGGAAACTGCAATTTCCCATTGCAAATATGCAAGAGAGTTGCTGAAGTCATTTGTCACATACATGCCCAGTTTTTATGGTGCTGATTCTCCAGTGTACAACATCCATAACCTTCTGCACATAGCTGATGACGTGGAAGTACTCAGAGGCCCTCTGGATGACTGCAGTTGTTTCCCTTTTGAAAACTATTTGAGGAGATTGAAGAAGATGGTCAGAACCCCTAACAATCCCCTGGCACAAGTTTCTAGGAGACTAATGGAGTCAAGTTCTATTAAAGTTCCTGACAAAGGTCGCATCCAAATCTTTGGGGCAACTGTTAATAATACAGTGAGAGAAGTGCGTGTGGACAATTGGAGGTATTCAAGTGTGAAGGAGAAGGATTCTTTTGTTTACTTAAAAGATGGTAGAATTATAATAATAGACTCAATACTGAGAGACTTTGTGGGTGAAGAAGAGATCCATGAAAATATGTTTTCTTTTAAAGGGTATGCCTTGAAACAGTGTAATGACTATTATAATTATCCTTGTCCATCTTCAAAAATGAACATTTTAAGGCTGGAGATGTGTGTAAGAAATTGGTGCAATTTAAATACTCAGATATAAAAACAAAATGTTTTGCTATCCCGGAAAAGGGTAGCTATGTAGTGTTCCCTCTTCTCCATTCATGATTGAGATTTTCACCATCTTGTAGTTCCTGGGTAGAAATACATTTACCAGAAATGGAAAAGAAGTTTACTGTGGTCGAGTTCCGGGATGAAATGGTGGAGGTTATTCCCAGTCATTGGCTCACGGCGGATAAAACCCATGTTCTTTGGCCATCCACATTATCAAGGAAAGGGCTGGAAAAAGCCATCATGGGATGTGTGCCGACTGAGGAGGACTGGGCTCAATGGCCAGTGAAAAGAATATTTGCCACTAGTTGTAAGATATACAATCTGCTCTCTGCTGTTTCTCTGCTGTTCAAATTTCCTTAGTGCCAGTTCGATTTATGCTATTGTGTAATTCTTTTCTAGGTTCTTTCCAGAGGGCAACAAAGAAGGCCAGTGCTGCTCTGTACACATCAAATGTATCCGATTCTACGGATGTGGATACTACAGGAAAGAGACTTGCCAAGCGCCCAGCAAGATACTACCTTAGTGACGAAGATTTAAGAGAAGCTTCAGTTAATGAAGGAGAACCATCTGAGCATGCAACCATGCTCAGACCTGAGGTACCTCTATTTCCACGCTGCAATAAAGAAGTACAGCCTATTAAAGAAAAGAGTGGACGACAAAGTCCACTCTTTTAAGACTCAAGTAAGTCCAACAGTTTTTAAGTGAAACTTAGTTATTATTGGAATCTATGATTCATTAACCATTTATTATTTATATTCTTGCTGGTATGTTGGTATAGTATGTGAGCAGTTTGGACTGACTTAAATTTGTTTTTCTCATTGGCTTTATTTTTACATCAGTCAGTAGTATGAAATTAACTGACATTTATCAGCTTAATTCCTTTGTGTAAATTGTTCCACTTCGTATTTCAGATTCTGATACCCAGATCTTAAAAAGCTTAGCCAAATTAACGTATGAGGTTCAGCATTTGAGGCAAGAGGTTCTTGGGCTGAGAAATAATAATAGATGTGTGTGCAGTACCCCAGCTCCAAAATTGAAGACCATTTTACCTCTTTCAAGTGAAGAGGAAGTATATATAGTGCCTGTGGGAAGAAGGGGAAGAAGAGTCTTGTGGCACTTCCCATATATAACGCAATTGCATGTGAGTATATTGCACAAGATTCCCCTTTTACTTTCCCACCACTTTATTAAAATTTGTTGAGTATTAAGACTTTTTTCATTCATACCATTTTTGGATATTATCATATGTTTTTAACTGTTCTTGTATGACATAAACCCATTTATGCCTAGTGTTCCATTTGTGGAACACCTGTCATGACATACTTCCCAGTCGGCACAAAAAATACGGCCAATAAATGGCCGAGGTTTGGTTCGCTTGTGGTAGTTATGGCTATGGCTCGCCGCATTGTGGCCTTGTTGTGGCCCACGTCCGGTTTGCCACAATGCAGCTGGCCTAAGCACCTAGGCAGGTGCTACACCCCTAAATTGTAATGTTTTTCCTGCATATATGATAATAATTACTCTTTTTATTAAGAGAGGAAAATATATTGCATTAATAATGGGCTGCAGTTTGTCACTCTGTTTATCAGTAATCCCTTTTTGGAACACTTGGCAAATCCCCTACCACTGAAAATAGTATGACTTTCCTTTTGATTCTTCAGTTTAATTCATTGTAAGGAAGGAGTCTCAAAAGCCCAACTTTAAATAAAATAGCTTGTTTCTAAAAAAGTGGCTTCTTAACATTGTGTATGGCATACCAGTGGATTAATCTGTTCAGTTCTGGAGCACCCCATATGAAAAAAATAACCAGTGAGAAATAAATAGTTATTTCTGTCAATTCTTGTTTGATTGTGCAGTTTCAGCTATCATGTTTGGCATTTGCAGCAAATTAAAAAAATCCTTGAGCATAACTGGGCTATTTATTTTATTGTTAGTGTTATTTCAAATTTTCTCCCTGTGGCATTGTAGGTTTTCCAAAATGTTTCTACATACATCTATTTAATATAGTAGCTCTATAACCTGGATGAGTGTAATTGATCTAGTATTATAACCTTCATGTCCATTATGTAGTCAATCAAGCTAATTCTCGCTGTGTCTCCTCTTTTCACCTCTTTGTAAACACTCTTGCTAGTCCATACTCATTGATCTATATCTTCCTACCAGGTGCAGTGAGGAAAAATGTTCCTGGAGCCACAGACAGCGACATTAGGGCCAAGGTCAGCCGGTACCCAGGTAGAACACCAAAGTCACAATGACGTCATCTTGACATCATAGTGATGTACCTCACGTCATGGGACCTGATAATGACCTCTGTGTGACGAAGCACTCCAGGTGACGTCAAATGATGTCAAGATGACGTCAAGAAATGTTTAGTCCTATGTAGTGATTCTGCAAACCTTCAAGAAATATCGTGGTCGGCTTTTCTATGGATTTTCGCTTTTCGTGATCAGAGACCTAGGTAACACAGGAAGTCGCATGAACTTCAGGCAGAGTAATTTGAATTTAAAGAAGTTGAAGGATTTGAAATTGTGTGCTTCTCGCGCCGCGGCGCTCAACTGTTCGTGTCAGCCAGTATACTTTTCACATTTCTCTTTCAGAATTTATTGGTTTCATTCTCTATTAAAATTAATCTATTTTTGAAACAAAATTATTGTTGTAGGAAACGTGAGGCTCTGCCTACAGTGTTTCGATACCAAAACTTAATAACATTTAATGACTCTGTTTGTACTTGTCGCCTCTTGAATTCTACGATCAGACACGTCGGGCGAGACCGGAGGAACTTATGAAGATCTGTTAGTGAGGAAAGTGTTCACGAATGTTTGCGAAATTTCACGCTGTTCCCTGTTTCGCCTCAAGATGGCAAGCAACACAAAAAGTATAACTTCTCTTTTCTCGTTACTGGGAAGTCGTCATGTTGATCAAGGTAATCCTATTCATTCGCCTGCCGGCGCTGACAATTGTATTTTTCGATTAGTCTGATTGATTCTTTATGGTTGTTCCCCTTAGCGCTCCGTTTTGTTTTAAGGTTTTTCTGACCGAATTGTTGCTGGTCTGGTGTGTTGATATTTGAAATTGTCATTGTGTTTAGTTCACTCTATTTGCTGAAGATTAATTCAATAGTTCTTGAATTCGTGATGGTCACTTACTCATCTCAGTAGTAATTAAAGATTCACCTTAGAATATAATATGTCAAATTTTGAACTTTTTATGTTCCAATTACAATATGCGAGTTATCACATTGTATGTAGTGTAATGGTTCAACGGCCCGCCCGGATGAAATTTTTTTTGGGCCGAAAGTAACATGTACTAAAAATAAAAAAAAATCTTCGCGAATCCTTCGCGAAGGGGTTCCCGACCCTGTGCAATTCCCTTTCTTTTACGCGCTCCCTGGCTTTACCGCCGGGGCGAAACGTATGAAGGGTATGGAAGGAATGTGGTGGGGATCGGGGTGATAGGGAGCCTCGCCTCCCGACCCGCGGAAGAAGACGACGCACACACCTTTTCATTCATCAACACACACCACCATTGGCCTCACGGCGACGACCGCGTCCTGGAGCTCTCCGGTCGTCCGCGAACACCCTCCTCACCCTGTCCGGCCCGGTGACGGCGCAAGCCTCGCCCGTGGCTCACTTTTTGGTAATCTCCTCAACTCGTCCGCCCTGGCGACAGGCACAACTTCGCCCGTGGCTCACTTTTTGGGGAATCTCCTCAACTCGTCCGCCCTTGCGACGGGCACAACTTCGCCCGTGGCTCACTTTTTGGGGAATCTCCTCAACTCGTCCGCCCTTGCGACGGGCACAACTTCGCCCGTGGCTCACTTTTTGGGGAATCTCCTCAACTCGTCCGCCCTTGCGACGGGCACAACTTCGCCCGTGGCTCACTTTTTGGGGAATCTCCTCAACTCGTCCGCCCTTGCGACGGGCACAACTTCGCCCGTGGCTCACTTTTTGGGGAATCTCCTCTCGGGCGTTGCTGCTGCCGGCTTTTATATCCCCGGGGATGACGATGGGGTGGGGGAGGGTTCTCGAGGTGGGTGGGGGTTGCACTGGGGTTATAGGCCACCGTGGCCACAGGCCCATATCACCTCACTTGATTTTGGTGACTCATTCACTCCCGCTTTCACTCAGTCTCACCCTCCTCCACGGGTCGAGTCTAGAGGGGGTGGGGTGAGGGTGTGAAGGGGGGGGGGGAGGAATGCGGTCGGGCCAGGGAGCATTGTGTAATGGTCGTACCATTACAGTAGCGATGTCTCATTGCCGACTATATGGTCAAAAATTCTATCGGACTGCAGCACAAGATAGCATTTATACGATATTTATTGTGATAGTTTTTGAAGGGCTTGTGTTCAAGTATGCTTTCCTGTCTGTGTAGGTTGATAGGCGGAATAGGAGAAGAGCAGTAGCCATGGTTGAGGACAGGTTGACTGGAGGCAAGGAGGAGTCTGATTCATCCTCCAGTTCATCAGCCTCTGGTGATGAAATCAGTTCTGTTGATGTGACAATGGAATCAGTTCTGATGATGTGACAATGGAATCAGTTCTGATGATGTGACAATGGAATCAGTTCTGATGATGTGATAATGGAATCAGTTCTGATGATGTGACAATGGAATCAGTTCTGATGATGTGACAATGGAATCAGTTCTGATGATGTGACAATGGAATCAGTTCTGATGATGTGACAATGGAATCAGTTCTGATGATGTGACAATGGAATCAGTTCTGATGATGTGATAATGGAATCAGTTCTGATGATGTGACAATGGAATCAGTTCTGATGATGTGACAATGGAATCAGTTCTGATGATGTGACAATGGAATCGATCAGAGTTCAGATGGCAGTGGGAATGGTTTTTCTTTGAAGAGTGCTAATAGTAATGTGATATGCAAAATATTTGATATTTTTTGTTTTGTACGTGAGATGTTCAATAAACCTTTCACGTTGATTTCATTGTTTTATCAAATCCCGCCGTAATTTTGAACATAAATTTAAGTGCATTTTGGGTACTATTGAAGGAGGTCATTTCCAGATCAAGATGAGGTCAAAATGACTCAAGAGGGACGTCCCGCACAGCGTTGTTTATGACGTCATTTTCTGGTCAAGATGACGTCAAAATGACTCACGGAGGATGTCCCCGCTGTTGCCCATTTTGACGTCACCGTGACTTTTGGCCCGTGACCTGATCATGACGTCAAAATGACGTCAATGTGACTTTCGTGTTCTACCTGGGTATCTTGCCTGCGCAAACGATCGTCAAGGGGGGAGGAAGGAAAGAGATTAAAGCAAGATGTGCTGATTAGTAGGATGAGGTTTACCTTGCTACCAATCATTTATATTGGTATCATGGATTCAGTAATCCATTGTAAATAATTAATTTCGAGTGTGAAATAAAGCCTGTTTTGCTATTCATTTGTGATCAAATTCTTTTCAATTATTTGATTAATCCAAAAAGACTCCTTCCACTTAGCTCTAATGGTATTGAAACTCATGACTGGAAAATGTATTAGGCTCTTTGAAATTGCATAGTTTAGGATTATATAAAATGCTTCTCATTTGATCTGTTTGCTAAAGAGTTAAATTTTGTGTGCACCTAAGTCATAACATCTCTAGTCAGTTCAATTGTGCTATAGCTATCAACATTCTATTGTGCTCATGATCTTAAGTGTGTAATCATCCTTGCATTGGTAGACTGAAATAAGCCTTTCTACTCTGACTTGAAAATTCCATTACTCCTTTCACCTATTGTTTAAAATATCAATTTTAAATTTTAGAGGATAAATGTTTTTATAGCAATTTGTTACCTTATGTTTTTCTACCCTTGGCATTAGTTACCGTTTCATTTTTGGACCAGTACCAAATTCAGCAAACCACTTATACAATTTCAAAATAACGAATATATTTTGTCAAAGGCAGAGTATTGCCATAAATGTGTCCCTACCCACATAGCAGGAATTACGTCTCGGATACATCTCTGAGACATCTCGAATATCACATGTGATGTCTCAGAGATGTTCTTGAGACCTACGGAGACATCTCTGAGACTTCTCCGAGATGTCACTATGTCCAAAAGAATGGTCTCTGAGATGTCTCATGAGACATCTCAGGAAAGTCTCAGAGATATCTCATGAGACATTCGAGATGTATCTGAGACACCTCTGAGATGTCCCAGAGACATGCTCCATGTATGAGATTTTACTCTCAGGTACGTCTCTGAGATGTCTCGAATATCTCGTGTAATGATCCATAGACATTCGCCAACCTTTGGAGATGTATAAATATCACATATATCATACATACTTCACAAGATATTCACAGATACTACTGTAACATTATTGAAGTTTATGGACACTTAACAGCATATTCAAATGTTTACACTGTAGTTATATAATACCTCACAAACCACCTCACTTCTCTTGAGTGGTGCGTATTAAAAAATTGACAAACTGGAATAAAGGGGAAATTATTCAAGGGAGGATGAATATAAATAAGAACTTCAAATTGAAACACTCAAAATTTGACCATTTCAACTGAATCACTCATGTCAATTAGGCCAATAAATACTTTTAAAATGTTATACTGATTGTGAAATGAATACTACCTCTTTGATGTTAAAAATAATATTTTATTGGCCAATAAAATATTTGAAATTAAGACAAATTGGGAAAATATAATATACATCAATTTACACTCGCATATTCCAACGATAGCCATTTTCTTGCCCAGATATGCACCGCTGCTCCATTTTGTATTTTCCAAGTCTTTAAAAGGCACGTATTCCCACAAATAATGCCCAAGAACATGAGAATTAAAAAAAAAGTATCTGATATTTATAGTATAGAAAGCACTTATGTAAAACCTATCAAATCTTTATATCTTGGGGTATAAGTATTTATGGCAATTATAGACTGTAATGCTTTTGCCTGGGTAATATTACTTTAATAGTAATGTGTATTACGTAAGTAGATACTATAAGTTACAAAGGTCCAAGGATCTACAAACATTGCATTTCATGAGTAATCCCAAGAGTTTCCTTATTATTGCCATATTTATGAATCACAAAATTAGGCCAACAAGTTCCGAGATAAATTTATTGGAGATGTATAAATATTTCCGGAATAACTTCTTACCCACATTAATGATATCCACTCAACAAGAATGTGCTATGTTCAGGTTCGTCCATAAATATCCACTTTAGTGCAATTACAATAGTTTATTTCTGTGCTGTCTCTCAGTTCACTGCACCATGTTGTTTTCTTTCACGCTGAAAAGCATAAAAGTTATGTTAACAAGTAGATCAAAATACCATTAATGTAATTAAACCGATCATTAATGCAATTATATCAGGAATCAAACCGATTCAAAGGGTTGCTTGCCTCAAAAGGCTCTTTTGCAATTGATCCGAATGGAAACACAAAGCCTCTTAATTCTATGCACCGGGAAAACATCAACTTTTTCTTCTTACCGATTAGCTTGCACATATTCACGATTATAAAGTAACGTAATATCGTGCACTGTTTTTGCTAGTTTGGCTACCAAATGCAGCACGTCGCGAATGCTTGAAAAACATTTTAAGCGTAAAAGGAGTTCATTAAGCAAATTTATTAATAAGAGAATGAATGAAACTTACCAATTGATGCTCCGATAATAGCGGTGCGGTGTATATATCACTGATTGACGATTCAACCGATGACTTCCATCAGAGTAAAATACTAATAATACTATTATTATTAATAATACAATTATCACCAACCACATGACCACGGGGGTTCAGCAGGGGCGGGGCGATCTTTGACTGCGTTTGCTGCGCCACCTCAATATGTGACCCGGTACTACTTTTTTATTTTTTACATTTTTTACGTTTTCGGCGCGGGCGTACGGATTTAAAAACACCAGTCATAACGGTCATCACCTGGCGCGCATCGTGTTCATAAGTGGACGCCGTTATCGTTGTGATCATTGTGATTGAAGAGACGCTGTTGTGTTTGCAATAGATTGTTTACCTTGGGAGGATTTGTTTGACAACTATTTAGACATTGACTGGTGAGTTTATTCACTCCTTTATTATTAGATACTATTATTTTAGAGCAGTTGTTCTAAACGTAGTTAACGCAGTCCGTGAAAGTTAGTGAATGCACGGCCTACTTCTGTACACAAATAGGAGGCTATTTTTGAAATAATTTTGCTTCAATCTCAATAGGTATTCATATGTTAATTATTTAACAAGTATTTAGTTTAGTGCAATCTTATGACAGTGGGTATTGCTTACTCTTTCCGGAATTTTTCCAACCTCGACCTGGAGGACCTTATTGTTGCAATTCTTATTTGGCAATGAAAATTAGAGTTGGCATGACGCACACATCTGTTTAATAATGTCCGTATTTCACAACTATGTATAGGTAGATGTGAGCTTAAGGGTCACGAACTTCGAATATTTATCATGCATCAAACTCACCCTTGTTACGATTAAATTGTTTCAACCGAAAGTGCCGGAACTGCTCTCTAGTATTCACAAAACATTGGTAGTCTTATATAGGTGGACTCGCACATTAATAAACTCCTGTACTGGGTAACATCGGTCATTTATGTCTATGGAAAATACGGAATCCTCCACTGTCTCCTTTCCCCTGATGCGAGACTTGTGGCAGAGATGACAGTCACTCTCATTCACAGCATTTTTCACTATGTAGTGCCTTACACACAGCATGGAGATCCCCAATCTTCAAGTCATGCCACATTAAGTTTCTAGTGCATGATTCCATGGCTTGTGTGGTAGTGTCAGTGCTACAACCTGGCTGATTCACTGAGATCGATCCTCCTTGAAAGAATGACTCTAGATTAGTCAGTAGTTCACGATAATCATTCATGCAGTTGCCTTTGCTGTCATTGGAGAGCATGCCATTCATCACCAAAGTCTTGAAAGTCTGAATGAATTGCCTGCTGTTAGTAGTGTGGTTTGATCCACAGTTCTGCCGGACGACATTAAATAAATTTTCCAAAGGGCCCTGATTTAATTTTTTCCATTGAGATGCCAAAACCCCTTTATCCCTCAACTCTCCCCAAAGCATTTAAATGCTTTGATGGTAGCTAGCCAACCGTTTTTTTAGGGCGAATTCACTTCCTTTGCTTCTTCTAAAATCTTCCATGACTTAACTTTGAGATAAATGCCATTCTCCAATGTCTTTGTGCTCATTCTTATGTGTTTTTGCACTCGTCATTGTGTTATGCTTTATTGCCAATTTCGTTATTTTGTCAGTAACGGTGGACATATATTAATCCATCTATGTTTTAGTGACAATGTAGGTACATACCTACTGTTCTGAATATTGTGTACTTTTTCTTGTTAATATTTTTAACCCTTAGAGAGAAATTATTTTCTGATAATTTGGTGATTCTGTTTTTGATTTCAGTCAATTTTGTTAAGTTAAATATTCTGTCCAAGTCCCTGTTGTATGATAGATTGTAAGTTGTATGCACTCTTTTCTTTTTTTATTCATTTTCAAAAGTTGAATAATATTCTGTTTCCTGACCTGGGCTTGGGCTACTGCATTCTGCAAGTGTCTATTCCCTGTTTCCAATTATTTTTCCTTTAACCCTGTTTATGTCACTGATGTGCCTCAATGTATGTGTGCATTAATGTTGTGAATGAAATAATTTTATGTTCTTTGTGTGCCTCTCCTGCTTACTGCTAATTAAGAGCTTTACTTTGCTTGAACTTTCTTCTCTGCAGATCATGATCCTATTATTGAGAACAATATTTTGTCTTGATTGTAAACCTGTGTGTGAGATCCTAATTTGTGTCTGTTGTTTTCAAGTAGTGTACCAATGCTACTGAAGTCACTCATGCGACTTTATTCTGTGCTCTCATAGATTCTATGGTGATTGTATATGTGCATCTGCTCATTAATGGCTTGGTTTTGGCTTTTGTTGCCGTATAATCATCCATAACTTCAGTACTACATTTATTATTTAATGAGAGTTATGTATTAAAATCTTGGACATTACATCATAGTACTTTGGGCTGAAACGAGAAGTTTTATAATGTACTTGATTTTTACACTGCCTATTTCAAACCAGTGTTTATTGATATTATAAAATGTGGGGTGTTCTTTTAGTACTTATGACCCCAACTTGGGCTTGTTGCCTATTCTGATGTGGGAGAATCACTGCTTGACAAACCCACTCCACTGATTACCATGTGATCATTCACTGAAGCTGTAAAGTGTTGGGACTTTCAAAGCTGTGTACCACTTAAACCTATTCTCCTAATAACATTTATAACATTTCCATTGTGCGGTGGACCTTTATACCTGTATGTGTGCATCTGTGCTGGAGTGTACAAAGTTACAGGGCCTTCAATGCCTACATCATCAATACTGTGGAAGTTTTTCCTGGATTAATAGCCATTTACCCATTTTTGTGTAAATCTATTGGCCTGATGGTTTTAATGACATATTCATTAAGCTTTGGAATACATATTTGCGTGTGCATCAATGTTGGTATTTGTATTTATGAGAGATCCCAAAAATTGACATGTTACAGGGCAGTGAATAATGGACAATTGGAAATGATGTGCCAATTATTTGTGGGTTTAATGGTTGTTTGCTATATATCATGTAATTTGATGGCATAGGATTGGTGATGTGGATCAGTGATGTGGATCAGTGGGCTATTCAGAAGTCTTTTGTGAGGGACGTTTAATTGATGACTTTTTATGTCTCATTTTTTGAACTAGTTATATCGGACTGTTTGTATATTTGCATTATGCCTTGATACTTGATATGATTGAAGATAAGATTGTGAGTCAAAAAGTGAAATTCATCATGCCTCTCCATATTTCTGTTTAGTTTTTGTCGTTACTATGAATGATAATTTAAAAAAACTATTGTGCTGATAAATATTCATAGAATTCAGCATTTATACATTACATTTAAATGTCTCACATATGGCTATCATTCATTGTTTGTAATTATGTAATGCTATTGTCACTACTATTTGCTGCATTATTGAGTGTGTGAAGCTTATACACATTTCAATTATGGCAATCGGTGTTGTTCAGTGAACAGACAAATCAGCCTTTTGTAATAGAAACAATTACCCTGATGAAAATAAAGTTTACAGTTAAGCTTAAGCTAATCAATTGTTAGATATGTGCAGGAAATCTGAATATGTGTGACAAAAGTGTTATTTGGAACACGTATAAAGTGTGAAGAATTAAGTGTGCCAAAAGTGGGATTTGGCAAAAAATGTAAGAGGAGTGCGCAGAAAAGTGTAATTTGGAACACATGAAGTGTGAAGAAAGTGCCAAAAGTGGGATTTGGCAAAAAATGTAAGAGGACTGTGGTGGAGAAAGTGCACAGTTTTGCACACTTAAATTTCACCATGTTGGTGTACTTTTTTTGCTTATCACGTGTTAAATACTGGTAGTTCAATTTCGAATTTTAATGTTATGTCAAGGATATTTTCAATGAAAAAGATCCACTGCTGTAATTGTAACCTCCATTTGGCAGCTACAGCCAAATAAAAGATTTTTGTGTGCATATCTACCTTTCCTTTGAGTATACATTCCTATCGATCTATTTTCAGAGTTATTGCCGCTTCATAAATGGCTGGTTATGACTGCGATTGTCTGCACGAAGGTTATGCATAAATATCGAGTGTAAAGTAAAGCAGTCTTGGAATAGGAAGTTGTGCAAACCTCATTTACCGCGAGGATTGAGTGAATTGCCTGAATAGCCATTTCATATCTACCCGTGTGCATGCGAAATCGGCCAATTGTGCTTGAAATGTTGCATTACTTGTCTAATTTTTCTTTTTTCCTATTCCGGAATGCTTTCCTTCGCGCCGAAGTTTGAAAAGTTGAGTAAAAAAGAGAAAAGGTGAATACTATAGAGAAGAAAGAATTATGAAAAGTACAAGTACTGACATCTAACGGTGATTTTGATGAACTACCTGCGCTCCAATGCTGAAATTGCCTTTAAACCTCTACTAGTTCGGGGGAACAAATTTAGGGTTGCTAGTTGTCTCTACTAGGTTGAGTTTCACCTCTCAACCCAACATAGGCGATCTTTTTACTATGGGAGATGACGCGCCCTGCACATGACCGTCGCCGTTCACGCCGTTCAATGTGAAATAATGCGTCAATTGATGTTCCGTTGTTTCCCAGAATTCAACTCTAAAGTACATGCTTCGAATTTCAAAAGCAGAAAAGGGTTGCATTTATCGGAAAATCTTTAACATGGCATTAGTATACTTTACAGCAATGTTTTTAATACCAGGAAGGGGAGAATAATTATAATGGTGGAGTAAAGATTTCTTAAGGTCGCTTTACAAGATAAAATTTCTTGTACAAATGCTTGTATAAACTGAATGAAATTGTATGTTTGTCTGAATGGAATTAGAACAGGTTATATTTTCCATTCAGACATTTGCACAAGCGTTCACACAATTTGGAAATATTTGGAAAAAAATTTCACTCTATATTTTCTTTTTGATCTACTTGTCACAATGCTCCTATTCACTTGGTGAAAAATCCCCAAGTCTTGAACGGTTATCGTTTGATAAAACTAGCATGACACCAGCGTTAACTTTTACCATTATTATCTTCAGAATTGCTCCGAAAAATAGGTAAGGAAGGGGTACGCGGCATTTAAATTATGTGAAGAATTATTTTCGAACGTCTCACGATTACCTCTCTGAGACGTCTCTGAGACGTTCGCGATGTTCGAGATATTCGAGACTACAGTGAGACGTCTCCGAGACATTCATTGCTATGTGGGTATGTACTAGGAAGTACATAAATATTATTCATCTGATATTGTGTAGCCACTGGTCTTTACTAAACTTACCATCAACATCATTCCTAATTCCTAAAGGATATAATTTTTAAATCGAATATATATCAATAGGACATCAGAAACAAATCTCATTTTTATGTCATGTTATAGTCGGGAAAGATATCCTTTTTACCTCGAATATATATCAATATGACATCGGCAACAAATCTCATTTTTATGTCATGTTATAGTCGGGAAAGATATCCTTTTTACCTCAGATTTATATCGATTTGACATCGGCAGAAGATGTCACTTTTATATCGACAAATGTTATCATGTTTGACCAATAACCGACATCGGCAGCTGATATCGTTTGTCTAATAAGTGATTAGAAATGATGTAAAAATGACATCGGACCGATATTAGCATGCTGCTTGGGTAACTACTTACCCACAATGATATCCAAGATTTACAATCAGTAATTATTTCTTCTTCACTCCCACCAACAAAGTGATATGTACAGGTTCATCCCTAAATATCCTCTTTAGTATGATTGCAATACTTTATTTTGGTAGTGTCGCTCACTTTACTGCACAATGTTGTTTTCTTTCACGCTGCAAAGCATAAAAGTTATGTTAATAAGTAGATCAAAATATCATTCACGTAAAGAGTAATGCCCATTCTACAATGGACGTAAGCCGTAAGACGTAAGCCGTAGCACTTAAGACGTAAGGATTTCCATACGACAGGCAATCTCCAATGCTGACGTATGCCGTAAAAATATCGACATCGATCACGGTGCATTCGGAAGCACTCCGGTCGTATATACATGGATATTGAAGACAAATGAGTGTCGACTTTTTCTGGCGTAGAATAGAGAACACTGTCAACAAATATACGATTACTTAATTATTGAAGACAAGCATTTGCAATGCTAACAGGGCTGTCTGGGATGTGATCAGAACTGAAACAAATCAATGCTGTTCGGTCTGAAATGACCAAATAAACTCAGAGCAAAGATCATTATGGGCTTCAATGAACTTATTAGTCCGCTGTCTAACTATTGATTTCTATATAAATAACGGTCAAGAAAGTTAACAGCGAGACAATCTTTGATTTACATTATTTATTTCAGTGTACCCTTTCATCTTATCATAGAATTACAACTGTCCATTCCACTGAGTTTTTGACATTTTGGACGATATTGGTGGGTGTCGATCAGTATATGCCATTTAAAACTTACAAGACCACTAATCATCCAAATAAACAAAGAAACTGGTTCATACAATAAAGATTTAGTTAGAATGTGGGATGAAACAATCCAAATATTATACAATGAGGCATCAGTTAATGATAGGCTCGTCTAAACTCGCCATCTTTCAAATTCACGACCAAAGAGTATTTCAAATACGTCCGCAATTCTTCCCCAAGTCAAAAAAACTTCCATAAAAGCAATAACCCGTGACTGACACTGGCAGTAGTAATGAGGCGCTCTGATTGGCCTCCGGTTGGACGTAAGACGTAGAGATGGGACTTGGCCATGTCCCTTACGACAGCTCCTTACGTCTTAAGACAGCCCTTACGACAGCTCTTACGGCTTACGCCCATTGTAGAATGGCCTTTAATGTTGCAAACTTAAGCAGTTTCTGACTAATTAAAGAATAACTCTGGAATCAAACCGAATGAAAGGGTTGCTTGCATCAAAAGGCTCTATAGAAATTAACCCGATTGGAAGCCCAAAACCTCTTTCATTCTATGAACCGGGAAAACACCAAATCGCTTATACATATTCACGATTATAAAGTAACACAATATCATGCACTGTTTTACAAGTACGGCTACTAAATTCAACACATTGCGATTGCTTGAAATACACTTTCATTGTGAAAGGAGTTGTCATCAACGTTATTCAGCAAGTACATTAATTAATAAGAGAATGAATGAAACTTACCTTACTAATTGATGCTCCGAGAATAGCGGTGTAATTAACGCTGATTTACGATTCAACCGACGCCTTCCATCGGAGTAAAATACTAATATAATTAATAATACAATTATCACCAATTATGCGACGGTCACACGCCGTTGAATGTGAAACATGCGTCAATTGACGTTCCGTTGTTTCTCAGCATTCAACTTTGGGCGCGGTCCGAAATTCACTGCGTACTGTCGTCAATCGGAACAAATACAAGCGTTTGTACAAGAAATAGTACAAAAAAATGTACCGTGTACAATGGCCTTGGGCCATCCATTACATTTTAACTATTATTATAATATACATTTGTTACACTTTCGCCCGAAACAGGCGGGATCCTTCTGGCACAGTTCCCGGAGAGAAACTTCCTTCAGTGTGTATGCATTATTCATCAAAAATATTCATTCCTTATGAAGACATTGAATAAATACATGTTTTTTGTGGACTATGGTGAAATATTTCTTCATAGTCTACAAGCAGGTCAAAAGTGAATAGACAACATTATACACTGGTATTATTGTCATCTGGCCAAAATATCCAAGAAAACCAAGGTTGAATTCCCAAATATTAATTCAAAGAGTTATCTTTACCCCTAAGCACACTATTGGAGATCTCACCGATCCTCATATCAGACCTGAAGTGGTTCAGATCAGACCTGATCAGGTTCAATCAGACCTGATCTGGATCAGATCAGACTTGATCTGAAATTTCCATAAGGGTTGGGCACATTTTTCATTAATTCGTGGCCATCATGATGCCAGTACATATAGTCTTGAGTAAAACTTTTAACAAAATATTTTTTTCCTCAAATTGCAACAATCCATAAAAAAGCAGAGAGATTTTGAAATATATGATAAATATATATATAAAACAGATGTGCATATCTGTATACGATATATATCAGAATCTCAAAAATATACTTATAATATCATTTTGGTGTGATAAGGGATCATTAAATGCATATTAAATATGTATAAAATGCAGATTTGTGAATCTGTACACAGATATATTTCGAAATCCTAAAAATATACAGATATAATCCTTTTTGTGCTACTAGGGTCCATCTAGTTGGAGCCTATTGTATCAACTTAAGTTCAGGTTTATTCATTTCACGCTGCTCTTTCTTTAGATTTTCGCAGGCAATATTGCTATGTTTCACATGCGTAACGATATCTTTACACTTTTTCAAGATAGTGGAAAAGTTACGCTGCTTCAAAGCATCTTGAACTACAAGATTAAGGGAATGTGCTAAGTACGGTTGATGTATAATATTCAAAGCATCACAATTAAACGCTTTTACAATGTTAGGTGCAATGTGTGTAACGACACATACCACTTACTTCTTGAGATCGTACTAAAATAACACATCACTAACAGCTAAAGCTAAATTTTCGGCTGTATGACGTACAACAAAGTGTTTTGTGGACAAAACAGCACTTCGGAATTCGTATTCTTAATAAAAGTGGCAGGTGACTGTAAGATAGCTATCACTTGCCCTGGAAGTCCAAAGACCACATGTTACACTTACATACTCCACTTCTCTCACAGCCCATCTCAAAGACCATGAAGTAATTGCGTGTGTAATAAGGAATAACACTTAGCAATTTCCCCAGGGGTATGCATACTCCACTTTTTATAACTTAATTTTTAATTCTGATTTTGCCTCAAAGTAAAAGTTGAGGAGATAACGATTTCGCAACGTCCTTTTGCTGGGTAAACTGTACTTAGGATCTAACAATTTTACAAACCTTGTAAATCATTTGTCCTCGACAATTTGAAAAGGCTGAAAATCAGTAGCACTCATATATACTAAAGCTTTGTCCAGTTCTTTTTTACTTGAACTGTTAACGTCATAAGAGTTTTGACGGCTAAAATACTCTGGAAGAGAGCTTGTTGACGCCAATGATGAGCTCTGAATACTGAACTTATCAGAATCACTCAGATGTCCAAGTTCGTAATTTTCTAACGTATTCTGCTAAAACAAATTACTATGTGCTCTTTTAACATGATCAGACAAGTTACTAGTATTCACACTTGTTTAACCCGCGATGGCACGCGTGGGCGGGGATTCCCCGCCCGATCGCAAAAAAAATTCTTACTCTGCACACTCCGGCCTCCTCTGTTCGATACTTCTTCTAATCTATTATTTCTGAGCACTTTTCACGTTATAGTCAATAAATACGAATAAGAATCTATGCGTCAAATTATATTTCGTAATGGTCGAATCCCCGCCGGCGCGTGCTACCGCGTTACAGTGTCTGCTGGCGAAGTTTTTGAGACTTGACTTGATCAATCTCGCAGTTTACATTGCTATTTCGCTACATTTTTCCCCGTTACATTGTCATAGGAGTAGGTGGGTGAGTAGAACAATTGGTTTCGATCCTAGGGTACATCTTTTCTCAGGTTCAGTCCGTAAAGAACTGGTGAGTGAAGCATACGCTAGTTCCATTTGGTGATCGCTACCTTGTATTCAACGCCCATTACCAGTGCACCTTGCGAAAGTAAGAACTGTAAGTAACTATAAATTTATATCTGTAATGCTGGTGATTGTCTCAGCTATAGTATCATTTCAAATGAGATATATTCATAAATTTGCCAAAAGTAGCTCTCTTTTTTTTTCAATAAGTGACCAAAAAGCCGAGCATACATTTCCTGACCATGAGTGAGGCTGAGAGTCATAACATATTGAAAATGCTTGGCAGTGAGAGTGAAGGGGAATACGCAGATATGAGTGAGATTGACGATGAAGAATGCGACAACACTATTTACCGTTCGAGCCACGACTCATTTTCTTATGACAGTGAAAATTAGGAATCGCCCGCAACAAGAGCTTCTTCCTTCGTCGGAAAAAACGGAGTGACAGAGTGGTCTGATGTGAAGCCAAAAATAAGATCCAGAATTGAGAGATGCAATTTGCTGAAACGTCTACCTGGACCTCTGGGTAACGCATAAAATGTATCAGATATTTTGGGTCCTTGGAAATTTTTTTTTCCAGAATATATATTATCAGATATTGTATCCTTCACAAACGCAAAAATTCGAGGTATGTAGGGTAGTTTTCTGCGTCAAAGAGATGCGAGGGAAACGGACCTAATTGAACAGAAGGCCCTTTTGGAATTTCCTGAACGTAGCTGGGGTGCAATAATCGAATCATAAAAATGTTTTTGAATTGAAATTGAAATTTTTGAACAGGAACTGGATATTTTAGACTTGTAATGGGTATAAATAAGTTCAAATTTTCGCTAATAACTTTGAGATTTGATAAAATTCACGAAAGAAACGAATTGAAGAAAAAAGACAAATTTTTCCCAATTAGAGACATTCTAGAAACTTTTGTAAGCAATAGGGTAGTTTCCTTCATCAAAGAAAACGGACTTCATTAATTGCGATTTGTGCCCTGCCATAAATGTATTTAATTTATGCAAAAAGTTTGTATTGAGAAATCCCAGTTCACTAGAGAATTAAATGTTAATTTTAAGGCCATTTGAAAAGGCTCTGAAATGGCGGGGTGCGCTGCCTTCATGCTGACGTAACAGGAAGGTAGTTTACGTTGCGAAGCATAGGAAAATTCGTCTCCTGAACTTACCGTTGTATTTCAGGGCCCCTCAGCTCTAGTGAATATTTATTAGTATTAACCTGTAAAAACTATCAATGTTGGAAAAGAATTCTCAGTTAAACATGGTATTATTAGTCATTTTATAGGCTCAAGGACGTCCTGCTCGCCGTGTCTTCTGCTACGTCGAAGCATGGCGTGAAGGTCGTGCGGCGATAGGCGAACTACATGATATGCTTGTGAAAGGAATACTAGCTGATTTTAAATGAATCAACTGCATAAGTAATGTTAAATAAATAAATAAAAGTTAATTCTAATTAATTAACGGAATAAATATGCCTCCAATACTTGTTCATAAGCTTTAACGGAGTGCGGCGTCTATTTGGAAGTAGAGGCACTGTATTGGTTAAACTTAACATAAACTTTCGATCAAGAAAATAAAAAAATAATAGGAAACTACCCTATTGCTGGGTTGATTTCAGTTTGAATGAAGTAGTTACAGTAGATGAGATGCTTCCACAATAATTTCGGGGTAGATGCAGTTTCCGTGTTTATGTGCCGAACAAGCCGTCTAAGTACGGGATCAAAATATTTGCCTGTTGTGATGTAAAAACATTTCACACCGGTAATATGGAAGTATACGTTGGAAAACAAAATCAGGCTCCAGATAAAATTGATTACAAGCCAGATTCAGTGGTAAAAAGACTGGTTCAATACATGTATAACACTGGAAGAAATGTCACCCTTGATAACTGGTTCATGTCCTTCACGTTAGCACTTGATCTTCTAAAAAATGGTCTTAAAACAGTAGGAATGATAAGAAAAAAATCAGGATGAGATTCCACCCATTTTTATCACTAAGTCGAAAGATAGAGTTTTTGGAAATAACATTTTTGGTTTTCAATAGAAATGATGCTTGTGTCATGCAAACCTAAAGCTAACAATGTTGTATTGCTCGTACCATCAACGCATCGAAATGGCATTGTGGATCCTCAAGCGAATACACCTGAAATTGTTTTGTATTACAACTCCACAAAAGGTGGTGTAGGCGTTTCAGTTCGTTTATAGTCCACTTGTAGCATCTCTCGCATATCATGCCGATGACCGCTAAAACTTTTTTTTTGCCTTGTTGAAAATTGGCGCGATCATTTTCATTTACAGATCAAACTCAGGTAAATCTGTTCGTCGTAGGGAGTATTTGACTAATCTGGTAAAACTATTGACTAGAGATTACATGCTGAGAAGGGAGAAACAGCAAAATATGCAATTATCTCAGCGACTCCGGGTGCGGGAAATATGGGTATACCCGAGAGTGGCTATAAGAGATCAAGATTAAATAGAAACATTAATGAGATTTAAGACGCAAGAAAACGTTAGAAACGAAGACTGTACATAAACTTCGCACGCAGTTAAAGAGGTTAAGTTTTTTTTGTAACTGACTATAGGTAACTATCGATAGTGGCGGTACAACTATCGATAGTGGCGGTACAACTATCGATAGTGGCGGTACAACTATCGATAGTTTTCCGCCCCTAATGCTCACTCCTTCCTCTCCGAGTTCCCGCTCACTATCGTGACTGTGAGAGACTAGAAAAAAATAAGGAGTTGCTAGCAATTTTCTCAGAGAGAATTTAGATGTTGAGGTAAGTTTTGTTTTTACTCCTTTTATGCTTTTGCCAACTCATCGAATAATGTCATTATCAGATGGCAGGGGGTTAGATGGCAGGAAGGAGAGTTTTGTTCCAATCTCGCGACAATAAAGACCTTTTTTATCATTCTTATAATATTATATTTATTATATTCTACAATATATATTAAAATAATAAAAATAATTATTACTATTATCAATTTGATCGGCTCCACAATATAGCTGTCGTTTGAAAATATCCGTTTTGCATTGTCAACGATTAGCACAACTGCGAAGACAGTAAAATTATGTGCTACAGGTATCACATGCTTTTCTTGTGCTGAAATTTCATCTATTTTCTATTTACATAGAAAATCCTCAAATAATCCATGAAATCTACAACGCTGGTAATGTAGAAATAAAGTTGAATAGCTTCATCTTTGCATTACAGCTGTGTATCACAATGATGCATGGGAACTATTTCTTTCCAAAGGCGCCATGAATGCACCAATATAAGAGGATGAGAGAACTGACATGATAATTACCTGTTAGGGCTACAAAATGCTGTTGGAAGGAATAGAAGCCACACTGATATTTGACAGATGTTTCCATTGCATGATTAAAGCTGTATTTCATTTACAACTTAATCTGTAAGAAACATCATTGATCATCATCTGGGTATGTTTCAGGGTTATTCCATGTCAAATCATCCAGAGCATTTTCAAAATGACAACCACCTGCATGGATTTCTTTATTTTAGGCACTAGCTACAATCACCAATTTAATAACCCATGTAAAATAATTCCGCTCTCACCATTATGTTTTTAAAGATACGAGGGGTCAAAGTTGGCCTCCAGTGAGATATATGGAACAAGTGATGAAGGGTGGGAAAGAGAAGAAATATGTAAATATGAAGAGATTAGCCAATAGAAGGACTCAGCGGAGAGCTGTTTCAAACCAATCTGAGGATTGATGACCAATGATGATGACCATAAGGGTTAGGAGAAGAATAAGCCAAACTAAGAGGGTACTGGTATTAGTTTTCATGTACTCACAATTGCTAATATTCCACAATGCCTGACCTAACAACTAAAACCTAGTCCTGATACCACATTAATTATCATTTCAGAATTCAAATAGGCAATCTTTCGAGGCCTAGACATGTTCTCAATCCTCTGAGCACAGTCACATTAAGGTTAGATATCATTCAAAATTAAAATATCACTACCCGCTAAGCTCAAAGACAATGCGTTGAGAATTCAGGGAATGGCGAGAAAGAATTTTAATGTTATTTGTGTGTTTTGTCTGAAGCTATGACACTCAAAAAGCAGAAGAGGATACTCCATGGACTAGACATTGGTATAAAACTACACAGTATTTTTCATCTTGAGGAGCTCTTGCATAAGTGCTATCATTCATATACTTAGCATATGAAAGACTATGTTGAATATGAGAATCTCTCTAGGAATGCAGATGGTTTGAGCATAGGATTAGTGTTAAATCTTGGGTCATTGGAGAGTTCCCATGTTGAGTGATCTGAATACTTTCCTTGGGAAAACATTACTTTGATTAATTTAATAATGTAAAAATAGTCGTAAAGAATTAATGCTAAATAATTTGTGAAAATTGTGTAAAAAATTCCTAAGTTAGTCTTTGGCATAGCATTAAAGAAAAATGTATCAATTTTGTAATGAAGAGACATGAAAGGAGAGGATTCTGTTAGTCCATAAGATAATGTGTAAGATATTTATTGATTGCCAGAAGAAGACAATACTTATTATGCCAATGCTCCTGAATTGTTATATTCAGGATATATACAGGACCTCTGGTTTTACAAATAAGCACTACATGGCATCAGTTACTCTGTTAAACACAATTGTCAAGAACCAAAAGAGAATATCGAAATTAATTGATACGAGTGGTTCCAAGCATTGTTGCAATACTGACCTAAAATCTTTGTGTACTAAATATAATATATTAACTGTGGATAAAATGTATAATGGCTTATTATTATAGACAACTATTTCAAAAAAGAGCATAAAATACCATGAAACAATACACATTGTATGGATAAACGTAACAGTCCTTTGTTAGAACGGTATTTTTACAACAATATGTATGGTAAAAGGTTGCTTAAGTATGTTGTACCTCATGCTTTTTATTGTACGCCAAAGACTACATAATCTAAAATCCTTGGCCGAAATTAAAAGAAAAGTGAATCAATGGTTAATTAGCAAAATTGTGGATATGAAATACCTTATAACAACCTGATATTTATAAGTTATAATAAATTTTCCTATTTAGATTTTAATATTCCTTATAAACTTAAATCTGATATTATTATCATTGAATTATATTTATGAAATTAAAAATATAATGTAATATAAATGTAATGTGAACATTATACCAGTAGGGTTAATTTTATTTAGACTATTAAATGTTATGCTTGTAATATGCCACTATGCAACATAATAATGGAACCTTCTGACAAGCCTTATGGCTTAGAAGGACTAAGTTTTTAATGCCAATAAAGGCATGCATTCATTCAAAGATAATGTCCTGTGTCCTGATTACTTCACCCCTCCAATCCTTACAGATTTCATGGGAAACCCTTAGTATACCTTGGTTCTAAGCTGTAGTCAAGGACCCAAGCAATAGTTGTGCTCAGATTGTAATGATCACACAATTGGAAATGACCATAACCATTCGGTTATTTGAAACTGACTTCACCCAAAGAAATCAACGTATTTAGGTATCAGCAGGTTTCATATACTGCTGCTGCACAGAATGGTTCACAAAGGTTGTGGGAATGTTTGGGATGGTTCTGGAATGTTTTCACAATGCTTCACTGAATATGTCAATTTACGATTATATCGATGAGTCTAATATTAACTGCATTTAATATCATAAAACATTATTTAGATTGATTCAATAAACTATTTTTATCAATTGCAAATTAGTTGCAACATAATGCTTTTGCTACCCAAGTACAGAATTGCAATGCTTTTGAAATATGTTTACAATCTATGGTTCACAATGGGTACAGGAATGCTCAGAATGGTTCTGCATGTTTTATCAACATATTTTTCCAATGATATCAAATGATTAAATTAATGAGTGTATTGCTAAATAGTGACAATATCATAAAAATTATACTTAGTATACTTAGTAACCCCAATATAATCGTAATTAGACATAAATTTAGCAGTTAGCATAAATACTTTAGGATTATATTTTCATTATTCAATTAATCAAAGTAACATTTTCCTGAGGTAAATGTTCAGATCACTCATCTTTAACATGGTCTTCAAATGCTGTTTATATCAATGATAGCACTTTATGCAAGAGATTCTCGAGATGAAAAATACTGTGTAGTCCTATACCAATCTCTAGTCCATGGAGTATCAATTCCTTACTCTTCTGTTTTTTGATAGACATAGCCTCAGAAAAAACTAATTACCCACATAATATTAAAATTCATTCTTGCCATTCCCTGAATTCTCACTGCATTGTCCTTGAGCTTAGTGGGTAGTGATATTTAAATTTTGAATGAATTCTAAGATGATGCGACTGTGTACAGAGGATTGAGAACATGACTGGGCTTTGAAAGTTTGCCTGTTTGAATTCTGAAATGGAAATGGATGTGGTATTAGCACAGGTCAGACATTGTGGAACATTAATATTTATGTGTACCTACTTGAAAACTAATATCAGTACCAGGAGTTTGGCTTATTCTTCTCCTAACCCTTATGGTCATCAATCCTCAGATTGGTTTGATGCAGCTCTCAGCTGTGTTCTTCTATTGGCTAATCTATTCAAATTTACATATTTATTCTCTTTCACAACCTTCATTACTTGTTCCACATATGTCACATTAGGCCTTCCTTTGTCATTCTTCCCATCTACTTGCCCCGCAATCCTCAAACCTTCATCGTGCCTTCATGTCTCATGCTGTGACATAATAAGTTGTTCAAACCTTATGGTGCTATCCAGTTAATCTAATGCACTCAGAGTAATGACGAGAAATGGCTGCAAGATAATTTGAAAAATCAATGTACATTTGGCTTGAAAAAACTAATTCTTTTTATCAGTCACATTAAAGAAAAATATTTTAAACTTTTAATAACATACCCCAGGATATTTTCTTATTAGAGAAATTTTATATCTGGATTTTCAACATACTTTTTATTTGGATTCCATATTTGAACCTACAATTTCATAAAAACACTTGCTAATTTCTGCACATAAAATGTTATTAGAGATGGCTGAAAATGGTCTATTTTGCATATCCCATACCGAATGATACTTCTCCCAAGACAGGCAGACATTGCTACTTCCTCTATGACCATGCATTTCAGTATTTTAGCCTAATTTTGTAGCAGTATTTATGAGTGGTAGGAAAATCACCACAAAGGTCATCTGAGCATCTAAGGATTTTGTAGACTGTGTTAGCCGGGATATTTTTAGGTTATGGACAAAGGGTGTATATAAATGTGGCATTGGAATAACCCTGCTGTTGATGAAATATGCAAATGTGACCACTGACTTACCTTCTGTCTGACAAATGGAGTACCATACTTGAAGCATTTACCACACAGCACCCTTGTAGGGGCCAATATACGAATGGAAAATCAATAATGCCACCACGATTTACCACCAGACCCTTGGGGTAAGGCCCCGTTTCCACTACTGACATTCTACCACGGTTATTTCAGCCCTAATAACCTACCTGCGTTCCAGCTAGCTACAATGTTACCCTTGTAATCACTGCTTTCGTCACATAGCGGTTACCAGTATTCCAGTTCAAAAGAAAATGGACGATCGTTATAGAAATGCGCAAAGATGGTAGGATGGTAGCACATAGAAGTGTGTAAGCACTTGAAGTTTTATTCAAGAATCTATATTGATTGTTATAATCAAATGTCGTCGGGCTTATCGCGTACGCCTAAGGATCAAGTCCGTCTGCTCGTGAGCAAAGTTTTTGCAATTCTTTTCTTCGGTCATTGCTGGGAAAATATAATTAAATTATGTAAACCATAGGTAATAACAACTCTGGAGCATCATTGAGCATGGACAAAAATCAAGTATTAAGCCAATCAAAGACACCACACCAACTACGTTTTCCTAGATGCACACGCCGCGATCCTTCACCGCTATCCGTGATTCAACTGTTTTCCCATAATTCTTACCAGGATTTTGACTAACTTGCGTTCCAATTACAAAAAAGACAAGACGGTAACCACTATTCCCAGATCTAACAAGGGTATCTCAATGCTAGTAGGACTATCTACCATGGTAGGTGTTTTCGAGCATTTCCATTACTAGCATTGCGCGGGTAGAGAGTTACCGTCGTAGAAATGTCAGTAGTGGAAACGGGGCCTAAGGGGTATTCGTTCTACCCATAGCACCGACGTGCTCTTACAATATCTTCCCCTTGTAAACTCTCATATTTCAATTATTTATTATCAATATTCTGACATTACTTAAATGTTTAAAAACCTTTATTTTCTCTCTTCAGGATTAAAAACTATGGATGTGTTCTTATTTATTTTGATTTTATTTTCTTCAATTGCACACTTTATTTTATCCAATGAGGACTCTGGATAATCTCCATTTTTGGTTTTCATATCAGAGCAACCTGAAAGAGGAGTCCGTTGAATTCTTCACCATTTTCCTTAATTCAAGCTCCATTATCACCATTATTGAAAGGAACCATAGGGATATCACATCTGTGGCTAATTGCTTTGATATCTACTGATCATGGTTGATCAAAGACCTCCTATGCTCCTCCATGTTGGTGATGAAATTTCTCACTGTTTGGCCATTAACATTAATCATAGGACCCACATTTAACTTTTAAATGTTGGCTTAGAGGGGTTTATTGCATTTATCCTTAATCAGACTAAGGAGGTTACCATAATTGGGTACTAATAAAATGGTACTTTAACTTTATCTCATGGTAAGCATGTGGTTAATTTTTTGACAGTTACCAATATGCTTCAATTTGACCCACTTCCTTCCATGCTGGTATCTTTTATATGGCTAACTTTAGGAGTTTTATATAAAGAAACCTGTCTATAGTTTTTTTAAGTATGGCCATTTGTTTATTGTTTAGAGTAAGTACTTCATATCAAGCCATACCTACTTCTTTTGTGGTGCTTACTCAAAGTTGAAGGCACTCTCAGAAAGAGGGAAATTTATAGGGCCGGAGTAAGGGGCACCTAGCTTATGGGAAGCTGAGTTTACATCATATATTAAGTATGGTTTTCTACATGCAGTAAAGTAATGCCTGGAGTCCTTATTAATAGAAAAAATTAAATCTAAAAAGTTCACTTTCTTCTCTGATTCTCTTTCCATGGTCAAATAAATATTGGGACGTTGACATTTAAAGAGTTTCAGGAAGCAAACGAGCTGTCTGTCATTTCCTGCCATGAAATAAATAATATTATATACATTCATGCTCCAATTATATGCATTTGTTAAAAGATAATGACTAGGATTCAGTGGGGTAGTTTTAATAATTCATAGGTATATAGGTTATTAGAGGTGAGAGATGGTTTTCTTTCGAGTACATCAATTTTTTGAAAAACTTGCCATTGAATAAAAAGTAATTAATAAGTATGCAAAGTTTCAGAAAAAAATGATTATCTTATTTAACAAAGAACTGTCAACAGAATCTCTATATAACTATTTTTCTCTGCAGGGAATCAAGATAATAAGATTTTTAAATTGAAATAGAAGAGAAATATCTGGAAATAAAATGGATATCCCAACTATAAAGGAAGCATCAATAGAATCTGTAAGTACATTCTATAAAATAACTATGTTTTATCTGCAATGAATCAAGTAATATGATGCAAAGATTGAAATACAAGAGTATGTATATTAAACGAGAGGTTCCCGAAACGATTATCATAATAAAGGCTTTCAGGCATTTCTCACATTATTACATCTTTAAGTGACAACAGTTTCTCCAACCATACTGCTGGTATATTACGGTCTGAAGATGCCAGTAGCATGATTGAAGCAACTGCTGGTGCTAAAAAACACCACAATGGGAGGCAATGCCCAAATGTCATCATTAACAAGAGTTTGTAATTGAGTGTTAGTTGAAGATAATGAAGATGCTTTGATAATTTAATGGCATTAATGATTCTTTGTTTGTATAAAGGGTGAGAGTATGATATTCAATTTGGAGGCTAATTTGTACAGGGGATAACCAATGCTCTAGAGAACTGGGCAAACAGATGTCCTCCCCTGATAGGTCTTAGGCAAACCATAACAGAAACCTAGACGTGGGGTTTATTACAGAGTATCACAAATGAGTTATAACAACACACTGTGTCAACACATATTCAAATTTTACAATATAATCAGATTTCTTTGAGATTAGCAAACTGGACTTTCAATATCATTAAATATTCATCCTTAATATTCTGCTTCATAGAATTCAAGGCATAAATATTCAGATGGCTCACTTTGGATAGGATGCAACAGGCCCACGTTATCCAATTGAGAGGTAAAGATATTGCAGAAGATTGTAAAATGCCAGAATGTTCACTGTTGATGGCTAACTCAAAGCCTGCACGAAATATTTAAATAGGAGCTGAGAAACAAAATATGTTGGAAAAAAATCGAATCCCTTATGAAGAAGATAAGTCTTTTAGTCATCCAAGGAAGTGTTCATTAGCATGCAAGTTCATTAGCATGGAACTTGCATTTGCAAAAACTGGTGTGAGGCTTATGTCAGCTTTCATGTTCACACTGCAAATGGTGACATTTTTTTAAATTTACGATGGACCTTTTTTTGTGGTGATAATACTCTTGCCAACATTCATATTTTTTGTGGAATTTCACTGAAAAGTCATAGTAGAGGTTAGCCTGGTATGTCATGCTAGAATTCCTACATTCGCTAGAATTCACTATACATAGCCTGAAATTCTTCCATAGAAATGGAACAATTTCAGGCTATGTATAGCGGAAGGAGCTCATTACACAGCCCTCATATTTTTCCAAAAAGTTCTTGAATGAACTAAGTGATTCAATATCCATGGTCTTCCTCAGCTGCAAGTTGAAGTTTTCCAAGGAAGGCGTCACACTTATATTTAGAGTAGAGTGGACTAGAAAGAGGAAGGGTGAGTTATGGCAATGTAGTGGTGGATTAAATGTGGCATAGGGTACTGCCTGCCTTCTAATTTGACTGCCAACTCCATCGCACCTACACATCCATCACAAGGCCATCACTATCGTCTAAGGGCTTTCGCACCCATTGTCCCCTTACTCAGGTTGGTCTCATTATTTGCTAGAAACTCGTTGCTCCAATATACTTACCATTTCCTCTCTCCCCTCCATATTTAGTGCATTAACCTCATAGAAATGGAGACTGCATATGTTCACCAACCTTAGTCATTCACGTGGTGGGGAGGGCAGATATATCTGCCAATTTTACATGCAAACTATTGCATGTCCCCCACTGTGATAGTGGAGAGTAACATTAATCCCCACTAAAAGAGATAACATTTACTCCTACCAATCCCCTCTCCTCACAGCATCAGTGGGGAATTTTCCATAAAAAAATTTTATCTTGTAACTGAGGATGGCACTGTGAGTTGAATCATTTGGTACATTACATAACTCAGCATAAAATTGCGTGTGTTAGGTGATTTATTATTGCAATGCTTATGCAAATGAGTTTCTTTCACAGATCACATTTTGTTAGGATAGAAAAGCACCTTTGAAAGTAAACTGCAATTCCTAGATTGGTAAATGCAGTTGGATCACCTGTTATGTAAGTTAAATGCTGCTAGTGATTTTTGTACAATGATAGTAATACTTATTATAAGGGGTCAGAAGCAGACTGCCATCCCCCTCAAGGCATCCCTGGTAGTGGTTATTCCAACTAATGGTGACTGTACGATACTTGAGTTGGGCAAACTTGCCGACTCACGGATACATTTTAGTTCTGAAAAATTCAGAGAAAATCAATATATTGGACCCTACAAAAGGTGTTTGGGTGTTTAATGAATTTTTTTCCAGAGCTGAATGCTACAAGATGGCCACCTGATGATGTATCGTAGGTTATTCAATAACATGGTAGCAGATAGATCCTGTAATGGATAGTAATATTATCTACCATGATTGAATTCCATATAAAGAAAATTTCAGATATTATAAGTAAGCTTTACCTGTTGTGCACTCCAGTTATTTGGTGTACATAAAAATGCTCTGTGAAATTTAATTAGGGTAGAACTATTTTCAGGGATTATATAATTATACATATGACTTATAGACTATAGTCTATAAGTCATATGATGTAGACGGATTGCTCCTACTGGATATTGCAGGTGATGGATTCTGTTCTAAAAAAGATAAATAAATGTTTTGTGTTTAATTTTATCTTATGTGAGTAAGGTGGCAACTATTTCTGCAATAATGGCAATATTAACAGTGGAAAACTTCAGTAGATAGAGTAATTTTTTGACAACCTTTAGCCATTTCTGGCACCGGAATTGGTTTTTTCATTGATTTGCTACCATTTAGTTTTGAGAAACCTTCGATTAAGCTTCAGTCAGTCCGTAAGGGTTAACTTATTAATGCCATTTTGCTTGTTCACCTAATCTTCCTCAAAAATACTGGCCTAGGAGTCATCCTAATTCATCTTCACAATGGAATGCATTTACTATGTCATATTACCACCAACAATTTGCCTCTATTCCCAAAAATTGTCTACCTGTCATACTGTGAGATTTTAAATTAAGATTTAACAACTTATACCATCATTATCATCAGTCAATCCTGAGATTGGTTTGATGATGCTCTTCACTCAATTCTATTATCAGCTAACCTCTTCATATATATTTATTTCTTCTTTTTCACATCCGTTATCACTTATTCTACATATCTATCTCAAATGAGACCTTCCTCTGCCATTCTTCTCACTGACTTACATGATTGTCTTCTTTAGGCCACAAATATCCATGATGTGACTTATTATGTTGTCACGTCTTCTACTTAGTGCTTTCAGAAGATTTCTCTTTTCTCCCACTCTTCTGAAGACTTCCTTGTTACTCACTCAATCGATCTACTTAATCTTCATCATTCTTCTATAGCATTACAGTCAGGGTAGGACACGAATCACCTAGTATTGATTTGAGTCACGAATCATGAATATCGAAGGAAATTAGATTCGAAGCACGAATCACGATTCACTGCTGTAAATTTGATTCAAATCTCGAATCATGAATCATGTGATTTTTCCTTTAAATATGATTCGTGCAGTTCACGAATCACAAATCATAGAATTATTGCAGAATGATAATACCACTAAGTAATGGTCACATTCTGAACATTTCTCCCATAATTGGGAACCTATACCAATCTTTTCGCCGGTTAATTAACACTTGTGTAGATACATTGTGGATTAACTGAATATCATAAATTACCAGTTCTGTGTACAAGCCTTCAAGCCACCATAAAGGTGTGTGGCAGGGGGTGAATTCTCACCAAACATGCACTACATATCATGAATGAAAAAGGAGTAGTAATAGTATACTAGTCTAAACCTCACTATTAAAAAAAAAATATATTAAAGTAAACATGCAAAAACATGCTGTTAGTTGGGTTACCTTCAAGTTCTTATACCAACATGCAGCTACCTATGATATAAATTGATTCACTCGTATTGGACATATTTACAGCTATTCATATCCCTAATTGTACGAGGAAAAAAGGACATTTAGAATCTGTCATTTCGGCAATCAATTTCTCTAACTTTGTGATTATGGTCAGGTCTACCATAGTAAGTTGGGGTTTGCAAAATATTTTTAACATCATCACTGAAAATATTATCTTGGAATTTATTAAGGGGAAGAACTCTACATTTCAACCTGCGGTCAGATGATGATTCCCACTTTAATTCATTTAATAGACTGGTTACGCTAAAATAGTTATCGTACCATCCTTTTACAAATCTTGCTGATGTTCGCTGCACACGTTCAAGTTCATTTTTTAGACCGATTTCGTCATCATCATCATTGGTCAACAATCCTAGGATTGGTTTAAAGCAGCTTTCCACTCGATTCTTCTATCAGCCAACCTTTTCATTGTGACGGAATTCTTCTCTTTTACATCCTTCACAACCTGTTCCATGTATCTCAAGGCTTGCCTTTTACAATCTTCCCGTTCACTTTTCCCTTGACGATAGTCTTCATCAGGCCATCAAGTCTCACGATATGGCCGATTAAGTTGTCCCTTCTTCTTTTTTGAGTTTTCAGCAGACCTCTCTTTTCTCCTACTCTTCTTAGGACTTCCTCGTTACTTACTCGGTCAATCCATTTAATCTTCAGCATTCTTCTGTAGCACCACATTTCGAATGCATCCACCCTTTTCTTCTCCGCTGCTGTCATCGTCCATGATTCACTGCCGTAAAGAAAAATGCTCCAGATGTATGTTCTGATGAACTGTTTCTTTACTTCTACGCTTGTTTTTCCAGCTGTAAGGAGATTCTTCTTTTGATAGAATGCCCTCTTTGCCTGGGCTATTCTACTCACTATTTCTTTCTTGCTTCGTCCATCGTAGGTTACTCGGCTCCCTAGGTAACAGAACTCTTTCACCTCTTCAAGTTTTTGTTTTCCTAGTTTGGCATTGGTTTTCGCCTCTTCTTTCTTGCTGCACGACAATATCTCAGTCTTCTTCTTATTTATTTTCAGCTGATATCTGGCCATTGTCCTTTCCATGGTTACTAGAATCTTGTTCAGATCCCTCTCTGTGTCTGCTATTAGTGCTATGTCATCAGCGAATCGCAGCATGATTATTTTTTCTCCATGGATAGTCACTCCAGAAGACTTTTCTTTGATTTCATTGATGGCTCTCTCGATGTAAAAATTAAAAATGACGGGAGACAGTGCATATCCTTGTCTCACTCCTTTCCTTATTCTTGCCTCTTCACAGCTGGGTCCCGATTTAATCACAGGCACTTGGTTTTTATACAGACTATGGATAATTCTTCGGTCATTGTAGGACACTCCATTTCCCTTCAGAATTCCAAGCATTAAATCCCAATCCACGTTGTCAAAAGCCTTCTCTAAATCCACAAATGCAATTAACGTCGGCTTTTTCTTCTCCATTCTCTTCTCTATGAGTAGTCTAAGGGCCAATATTGCTTCCCTTGTACCCCAACTTTTTACCCTAGCTTTTGCAGTCCTTCACGTGGTTTCTATATCTCTGCTTCACTAAAATGTAGTCTATTTGACATCTTCTTCTGTCTCCTGGCATTTTCCATGTGTATCTTCTTCAGTTGTGATTTTTAAACAATGTGTTGGCTACCACTAACTTATGCTGTGTGCAGAACTCCATCAGTCTTTCTCCTCTTTCGTTTCGGATTCCTAATCCGTAGTTTCCAGTTATTCTTCCATTTTGACCTTCGCTGACGATAGCGTTCCAGTCTCCTAAAATAATTAGGTTTTCTTCTTAGATATCTTCGTAGACGTCTTCCACTTCTTCATCTTCATAGTCCGTCGTATGCATGTAAACCTGCACCACTCCGGTATCTACAGGTTTGGTTTCGATCTTCACCATTATTATCTTTCTTTGTACTGCAGGAAGCCCTTTACACGCATTCCTCCTTCACTCATGTGAAAAAGAGGTGCTGCCCTCTTCTCTGGGTGATGAGAAGCGTAATTATTAGCGGCTTCTCGTTGCCAAGTCATGGCATCTTCACAGGTTCGGTATTATTTAGAGACCTACCTTACCCAGGGATAGACCAATACCCCCTCAGAATGCTGTCGCTTTTTGTCCACCACTGCTTATTCGATGAGTAAACTCGCTTATCTTGCAGCTAACCTCTATATCTAGAGGTCGACCCACCATCCGCAACCTGGTGGATGCACTCGGTGGCTTTTAGGTCAGCCGCGAGACCGATTTTGTAGGGATCATATACACTGGCAGCATATTCCAAATGAGGTATAATAAGGGAAAAGTAGCTGATTTTTCGTACATGATCGTCACATTTATCCAGTACTCTTTTGATGAATCCCTGTTTATGATTAGCTTGACCCATTATTTCACATATGTGTTTACCCCAGGAAAGATCATGTGATAGTCTTATTCCAAGATATTTAATGGATTCCACGTTTGCTAATTCATTATTATTTAATTTGAAGTGCTGGAGGGGAACAATTCTTTTTCCAAAAATTCATTACCACGCACTTTTTTAAATGTATTTCTAACTGCCATGTATCACACCATTTTTCAATTTTTTGTTGGTCATCATCAAGGAGTCTACATGTAAAAAATGTAATATTTGTGGTCATCATTTAAATGTAGGACATTTCATTGCTATTTTTTCAAAACAATTTAAAGTCACATTTGAACAAATCTGTAATATAGTGTAAAATATATTATTGAAGTTTGCATTAACCATATTGTTCCACTTCTGACGTATACTTACACAGTAACTGTCGGTGAAAGACTGATGTACGTTTCTAGCAGTGAAATCAGTGATATTAATTCATGATTCATCAGTGAATCGTGAGCTGCATCACAAAAGTTCGGCTCACGAATCACCTCAACTAAAAAAAAAGAGTCGACTCACGGATCAGAATCATTAAAAAAAAATGATCCGAAGCACGAATCACAAATCACAATTTGTGATTCGTGAATCATGATTCGTGATTCATGAAGGCGAATCATGCCCATCCCTGATTACAGTAGGTAAGCTTCCACCCTTGACTTCTTGGCAGCAGCAACCCAAATGCAAGTCTAATATTCTTTTCCTTGCTACCACACCTGTTTTTCCAGCTATAAGTAGATATTTATTTTGATAGCATGTATCCTTCCCCTGGGCTTTTCAAATCACCTTTCCTTTCTTGTTTCATCCATCATTTACTTGACTTCCCAGGTAAAAGTACTCTTTCACCTTCTCAATTTTTTATTTCAAAATTTAGCATTGGTCTTAGCACATTCTCTCCTACTGCTGACTAATATACTTGTTTCATTCTTATTGATCTTAAGCTGATATATGGCCATTGTTTTACCATGGTTACTGGGAACTTCTTCAAAACCATTTCTGTCTCTGGTCTGCCTGCAATATTATCAGAAAATCATTGCATGCTAATTTTTCCCTGTAGATATTCATTCCTGAGCCATTCTCTTTTATTGCATTCATTGCTTTCTTGATATAAACTATAAAAGTCATAGGAGGCAGTGCACAACCTTTTCTTACTCCTTTCTTTAGTTTTGTTTCTTCACTACTCGATCCAGATTCAATCGTAGAGTCTTAGTTTTTATAAAGATTGTGTGCAAGTTTGCAGTATTCGTATAACACTCCAATTTTTTTCAAAGTTGCAAGCATTTAATTCCAATCCACATTGTCAAAAGCCTCCTCTAAAGCTACAAAATCAGTAAATGTAAGTTTGTTCTTCTCTATAAGCAGCATCCATCAAATTCTCTGTTACACTTGCTTATCTTGAATCAGAATTGGTCTTCATCCAGGGAATTCCTCTGCTTTCCTTTCTGTTTTCCTGAAAAGGATCCTTGTCAATATCTTGGATACATGTGCTGTAACACCAATGGTTCTAAAATCGTTACAGTTCTTGGCTCTCTTCTTATTGGGAATGGGAATGATGATATTCTTGGCAAAGCCCCTTGGTATCTCTCCTGTTGAGCACATTACACAAATAGTTTTGTAAAGATTGGTTGATTTTTTCTCTTCTGCAGTTTTAATCAGCTCTTCAGAAATAACTTCCATTCCAGAGGCCTTACTCAGCCACAGGTCTCCTCCTGCTGCATCAAATTCCAATCTTAAGATTGAGGCTCCCATACCATCCTTTTCGATTCTACTTTCCACTTTCATTACTTTCTTACTGATATTATTTCCGTTGCATTACTCTTCTAGATTTTCTTTCCATTTATTGCCTTTGACTTAGTTTTTAATAATAATTTCTCCCTTCTTGTCCCTTGTGGCACTGCATCCAGCACTCCGGTCCTAGAAATGGTCCCATACTCAATCATGTAGGCAATTTCAACATTTCCAAGCGCAAAGCGGTTTTGTACATCTTTGAAAAGATCTTTCACCCACATTTCTTCGCCTTTCCGCATTTTGAGACTTATTTTGTTCCTTATTCTTTTGTACAAAATTGGGTTTCTTCAGTTTTCTCATTCTTGTACTTTTATCTTTATTTAATGAGGTCTAAGTGTTTTAGCTATGCAGTATTCATAAATAAAATACGGATATTCTTTGGAATACGTCTATTCACGAATGCGGCATAGCAATTACAACCGGAAGTACATAATACAGTAGACTTACAAAAAAAGTATACTATTTCAAACACACTCCACTGGGGGGTATATGGTGGAATTATTTAACATGATTAGATTACTTATATACAACACACTCCCATAATCTAATATTGGCATTAGTTAAGAAATTAAAATACGGCATTTATCAGAGCATTCCAAGCCCCTGAGCACAAAAATATGTTATGGCCTATGAAGTCCCTTTATCATAACGTCAGCTATCATCTCGCTAATGGGAAGATACATTAAATTAAGCGTCCCATGTCATATCACCTCCCTCACAAAATGATGCCTCACATCAATGTGCATAGTACGGTAGTGAAAAACCGGATTGAAGGCAATCTTTGGGCATTTTGATTGCCGTTGTCAATATTTATGGCCAAACATTTACCCTGCAGTTCCCCAATCAGTCCCTTTAGGTATACTGTCTCCTTTGCGGCATCAGATATGGATGCTGCAAAGCCTGCATGGATGGCCATGCACTCAGCCTTGGTGCTCGAGAGAGCGACAGTCCACTGCTTTTTACACTCCCACGAAACAGCAGCTAAGGCATATTAAAAGCATATCCTGTATATGATATTCGATCACTTACATCACCCGCCCAGTCCGAATTAACATACACAACTATTTCACTTTTACTTTGCTGGAAAACCAAACCAAGATCAACTCTCCCTTTCAAGTATCGCAATGCCCCTTGACATATTCCCATTGTTCTTTACCGTGGGAGACATTAATTATACTCAAAAAATTCACAATGGCCATATATCAGCTTAAGATCAATAAGAATGAAACAAGTATATTAGTGAGCAGTAGGATAGAATGTGCTAAGACCAATGTTAAATTTAGAAAGAAAAAATTGAGAAGGTGAAAGAGTACTGTTACCTGGGAAGTCAACTAAATGATGGATGAAACAAGAAAGGAAAGGTGATTTGAATAGCATAGGGGAAGGATACATGCTATCAAAATAAATATCTACTTATAGCTGGAAAAACAGGTGTGGTAGCAAGGAAAAGAATATTATACTTGCATTTGGGTTGCTGCTGCCAAGAAGTCAAGGGTGGAAGCTTACGTACTGTAATGCTACAGAAGAATGATGAAGATTAAGTAGATCGATTGAGTGAGTAACAAGGAAGTCTTCAGAAGAGTGGGAGAAAAGAGAAATCTTCTGAAAGCACTAAGTAGAAGACGTGAAAACATAATCAGCCACATCGTGGAACATTGTGGCCTAAAGAAGACAATCATGTAAGTCAGTGAAAAGAATGGCAGAGGAAGGTCTCATTTGAGATAGATTGTGTTGTGTTCCACGGTGCCGCGGAAATTACAGGAACGGGGCTAAAGTGTCCGTTTTAAACATTCCAACGGAAGAGGACCTCCGAGCAAAATGGATACGCTCCATCAAAAGGGAGAAATTTGGGCCCTCCAAGAGAAGCAAGGTATGTGCTTGAGTTATTATCCCCACTAACGTATTATCATTTAAGTTATTATTCCTATTTTTTGTATTTGTAACTAGAAATTGGCTTAATTCTGAAAATTCGCTGCGTATTGGTAGCAATACTTGAGTTCATAAGTGTTGATGCCGATTAAACTCTCCTGTTTATTCTATGCTTATTATAAACCGTAATTTGTCGCGGTAAAAAGTATGGCTATTTACGCGGTGGGATATTGAAGTCATGGAATACTTTCAGACAAGCTAATTAATTTAGTAAGAAGGGTCTAAAAGGCATATGCCCAATAATATTATGCAATTAATGGCTACTATTGTCATTTTGAAATCTTCCGAATATTTTTTCTCCCCGAAGAAGCATTGCTATCATAACGCAGGTTAATTTTTTGGCTTAACCTCTTGAGTAAACTCAAAGCCAATTTGTTTACATCTACATCTACGCGATACCCTGCAAGCCATCGCGAGGGTGTGGCAGGGGTTATGTTTAGTGACGACGTTAGATATATTTTAAGGACCCCTGCATATTATGCTAGGTTTGATCAGATAAACAAGATTAGAGAAATAGAATGCTGTACCGATAGATTCAAACTGTAATTTTTCCCAAGTAGATTAGAGAACACAATAGGTAGCATAGCAAAGGGATAGGTAGGTAAAAAATTGTTGGAGTAGTCTGTAGTGCATGAAGAATGTTTAATAATTTAGTTTGCTTGGGAAATGAAGAAAAATACCTATATATTGAGACAACTTTTCTGGCAAGTAACCACTTCGTCACTAAGTTGACAGTAACCATCTAGTTGCACGTGAATCTTATACCTAGCATTTTTCCATGCAATAGTAGGTATCACTGTAGCTCTTAGTAGCAAGTAAGTAGCGCACATTTGGTGAGCTTCACCCCCTGCCACGCACCCTCGCGGTGGCTCGCAGGGTATTAAGTAAATGTAGATTAGATCAAATGTAGGCATTTCATTTCAGATGAACAGACTGATTATGAAGTACTTTCCCATGGAAAATAAAATATGCGTAGCTCACCTTCGCTGGCTTAAATTTTGAGTGGGATTGAGGGTATCTCTTTGTAAATATGCTTGCTCACAAATATACTTGTTCTCTAATGCAATCAACAGTTTCTTTATAATTATGAAATGGTGAATTAAAATACATCTTTCTGCTGAAGACTGCCCACCCAAAAACATAAGTCGACTTATGATCTCACGTGAGGAAAACATTCGCGAAATAATTGGTCGAGCGAAATGTAAATTGGGATTTGTTAAAAGGGTACTAGGTTAGTGCGAATCGACGACGTTGCAATGTCACACACCTTTTAGATGGCTTGCGGACTATTATCTCCACTTTGATGTAGATAATTTTTAGCAGTAAACCCTTGCGAACTATGTAGACTGTGTAAATTTCATGACCAAGAGTTGGAAGGAAATCATCTCTAGACTTTGAAGACTAGCCAAACTATTTCACCCAGCTCTGATATTAGTTTGAATTTAATTCACTGAATTGAAAGAGAATAATTCATATTCGCGTATCATAAATAGGGGGAATAATAGATAAATTGCATTGGTATTCTGTATTAATATTACTGAAACTTTCCTCTTTAAGGTCTGTGAAGATCATTTTGACCCGCATGATATCTTGCGAGTTGTGGAGGAATACGAAGAGAAGACAAGAAAAATACTGTGTTCTCCACTGAAATGGCCAAGGCTGAGATGAGGAACTGTTCCATCCCTGTCCAACATATATGTTATTGAATAACCTACGATACATCATCAGGTGGCCATCTTGTAGCATTCAGCTCTGGAAAAAAATTCATTAAACACCCAAACACCTTTTGTAGGGTCCAATATATTGATTTTCTCTGAATTTTTCAGAACTACAATGTATCCGTGAGTCGGCAAGTTTGCCCAACTCAAGTATCTTACAGTCACCATTAGTTGGAATAACCACTACCAGGGATGCCTTGAGGGGGATGGCATTCTGCTTCTGACCCCTTATAACAAGTATTGCTATCATTGTACAAAAATCACTAGCAGCATTTAACTTACATAACAGGTGATCCAACTGCATTTACCAATCTAGGAATTGCAGTTTACTTTCAAAGGTGCTTTTCTATTCTAACAAAATGTGATCTGTGAAAGAAATTCATTTGCATAAGCATTGCAATAATAAATCACCTTACACACGCAATTTTATGCTGAGTTATGTAATGTACCAAATGATTCAACTCACAGTGCCATCCTCAGTTACAAGATAAAATTTTTTTATGGAAAATTCCCCACTGATGCTGTGAGGAGAGGGGATAGGTAGGAGTAAATGTTATCTCTTTTAGTGGGGATTAATGTTACTCTCCACTATCACAGTGGGGGACATACAATAGTTTGCATGTAAAATTGGCAGATATATCCGCCCTCCCCACCACGTGAATGACTAAGGTTGGTGAACATATGCACTCTCCATTTCTATGAGGTTAAGGTACTAAATGTGAAGAGATTCTTTTTTCCATGGTTACTGGGATCTTCTTCAAAACCACTTCTGTCTCTGGTATGACTGCATTGTTATCAGAAAATCACTGCATGCTAATTTTTCCTTGTAGATATTCATTCCAGAGCCATTCTCTTTTATTGCATTCATTGCTTTCTTGATATAAACTATAAAAGTCATAGGAGGCAGTGCACAACTTTTCTTGCTCCTTTCTTTAGTTTTGCTTCTTCACTACTCGGTCCAGATTCAATCGTAGAGTCTTAGTTTTTATAAAGATTGTGTGCAAGTCTTCAGTATTCGTATAACACTCCAATTTTTTTCAAAGTTGCAAACATTTAATTCCAATCCACATTGTCAAAAGCCTCCTCTAAAGCCACAAAATCAGTATATGTCAGTTTGTTCTTCTCTAACTCTTCTTTATATATAAGCAGCATCCATCAAATTCTCTGTTACACTTGCTTATCTTGAATCAGAATTGGTCTTCATCCAGGGAATTCCTCTGCTTTCCTTTCTGTTTTCCTGAAAAGGATCCTTGTCAATATCTTGGATACATGTGCTGTAACACCAATGGTTCTAAATTCGTCACAGTTCTTGGCTCTCTTCTTATTGGGAATGGAAATGATGATGTTCTTCGCAAAGTCCCTTGGTATCTCTCCTGTTGAGCACATTACACAAATAGTTTTGTAAAGATTGGTTGATTTTTTCCTTCTGCAGTTTTAATCAGCTCTTCAGAATTATCTTCCATTCCAGAGGCCTTACTCAGCCACAGGTCTCCTCCTGCTGCATCAAATTCCAATCTTAAGATTGCGGCTCCCATACCACCCTTTTCGATTCTACTTTCCACTTTCACTACTTTCTTACTGTTATTATTTCCGTTGCATTACTCTTCTAGATTTTCTTTCCATTTATTGCCTTTGCCTTAGTTTATAATAATAAGAAATGGTCCCATACTCAATCATGCAGGCAATTTCCACATTTCCAAGTGCAAAGCGGTTTTGTACATCTTTGAAAAGATCTTTCACCCACATTTCTTCGCCTTTCCGCATTTTGAGACTTATTTTGTTCCTTATTCTTTTGTACAAAATTGGGTTTCTTCAGTTTTCTCATTCTTGTACTTTTATCTTTATTTAATGAGGTCTAAGTGTTTTAGCTATGCAGTATTCATAAATAAAATACGGATATTCTTTGGAATACGTCTATTCACGAATGCGGCATAGCAACAACAACCGGAAGTACATAAAACTGTAGACTTACCAAAAAAAGTATACTATTTCAAACACACTCCACTGGGGGGTATATGGTGGAATTATTTAACATGATTAGATTACTTATATACAACACACTCCCATTATCTAATATTGGCATTAGTTAAGAAATTAAAATACGGCATTTATCAGAGCATTCCAAGCCCCTGAGCACAAAAATATGTTATGGCCTATGAAGTCCCTTTATCATAACGTCAGCTATCATCTCGCTAATGGGAAGATACATTAAATTAAGCGTCCCATGTCATATCACCTCCCTCACAAAATGATGCCTCACATCAATGTGCATAGTACGGTAGTGAAAAACCGGATTGAAGGCAATCTTTGGGCATTTTGATTGCCGTTGTCAATATTTATGGCCAAACATTTACCCTGCAGTTCCCCAATCAGTCCCTTTAGGTGTACTGTCTCCTTTGCGGCATCAGATATGGATGCTGCAAAGCCTGCATGGATGGCCATGCACTCAGCCTTGGTGTTCGAGAGAGCGACAGTCCGCTGCTTTTTACACTCCCACGAAACAGCAGCTAAGGCATATTAAAAGCATATCCTGTATATGATATTCGATCACTTACATCACCCGCCCAGTCCGAATTAACATACACAACTATTTCACTTTTACTTTGCTGGAAAACCAAACCAAGATCAACTCTCCCTTTCAAGTATCGCAATGCCCCTTGACATATTCCCATTGTTCTTTACCGTGGGAGACATTAAATATACTCAAAAAATTCTCGGCAAACGTTATATCAGGTCATCACACCACACCACATCGCGAGGCCTGCATATTTTCAGTGGATTATCAATTTCAAAAAGTCTACGCACCTTTACTCTTAACAGTATGCAACAAAAATATGCACCTTTGCCTTCGCATCAGGTGTTCTACGGTTTTCACGAGACTCATGAGCATAAGCTTACAACAAAAATCGTTAAGGTGTGTAAAAACTAACATTTCCCCAGACCAGTTTTCCTCCGTAGTCATATTAAGGACAACCTTGTGAGGAGATCTATGTTTGAGGCATACAGCTGTGTTTGCAGCCTCAACCCACAATCTTTTATTGTATTTTGCCTCTTGCATTACGCATATTTTTCCATGATTTTTCTAGTCTCCCTTTTAGCCACTCCGTTCTGTTGTAGATTGTAAGGGATAGTGAGCTGATGTTTAATCCCATTTAAACTCAAAAACTTCTTAAAGTCATTGCTCACGTGCTCAGAACCATTGTTAGTGCGAGTACACTTAATTTTAAATTTGGTTTAATTTTCAACAAACATCTTAAATTACTCAAATGTTTTCTAAACAAGACCATGAGAACAAGAAAAAATGCAAATATTTTCCTGCTGTAATCATCAACGAAGGTGAGCATATGGTTGACTCCACTCCACGAAGATACTTGTATGGGAGTACATAAATCGGAATGAATCAATTCAAGCCTCTTGCTTGCTCTTTTCCTCTTTGACATATAAATCGAGGACATACATTACATCAGAAATAGTTGTGAAATTATTCTTGCACTACAGTTTGACATTAACATCACCAATACCATTGGCAGGAACTTTATCGTCATTGGCCACATTCACTACAACATTAATGTTGCCTTTAACATTATGAAGCCAGTCTTTTTCTTTACGTCATGTGCGTGGTGGCGCCTGAATTAACATACCATTCCGAACTCTTTGTACTAACCCCAAGAGCAAAGAACAATGTTCAGTCCTTCACATTTGGTTCAGGCCACGACGACTCAGGCGTAAACTTCACTTCTGCGTTGGTTCTCTTCGGGCAAGGTGGCTTCACATGCCCAACCTCACCTCAGCTTCAGCACTTCACTACCTTAGGCTTTGGTTTTTAACTAGCCCTGGACAATAGAGTAGAGTGACTATTTCGCCACTCAGTACTCCACTTGTCATGTTGAAGCAACTTTGACCTCCAGAAATCACTAGATATTTCGGCCTCTGACCTTTCCAGAGCCATCACCATCGGCTCATACTCATCTGTGAGCCCCGGCAACATTATTGCACTAAGGAACTCGTCGTCCACAGCCTTGTACACGACAGCAAGCTTCTGGGATAGGGACATCACTTCGTTGACGTAGTCCTCCATTGAATTGAAGTTTTGCAACTTCACAGAGCACAATGACCGCAACAATCGCCGACCTCGATTAAGGCCCTTGTCCTCCAATGCTGCCCACAAGCTATCCCATTCCTCTAAGGACGTTTTTGTCGATGTCACATGAGAGAGGGCACACGGCTTGATCATCAGGCAGATTTTACCGTGAGCCTTCTGATCTCGCCGCGCTCTAATTTGTGGGGTGGTCTTGTCGTCCGCTTCGTACCCTTCAATAGAAGACCATAGGTTTTCGTGTACAAGGTACAGCTTCATCGCGAATGTCCAGTTGCTATAATTTTCACGGCCTCCAAATTTTCCTACAGCCGGCAAACCACCACGCGCGCCGTGTGACTCGGCCATTGCGTATTTAATCACGCAATATAACGACGATCACACAACGGAGCAATACCAGCTATAAATACTTAAGCCGTAGAATAAATATTTATCATCCTGGGCCCATAATCTTTTGGAGTTATGAAGGATTCAAAAATAAAATTTGGATATACACGTCTATTTACGAAAGTGGTAGATCAAAAAAAACCGGAAGTAGACATACAAGCATCAGTATAATTCAAATGCGCTCCAGCAGGAGGAATATGGTGGAATATTTAAACAACATTAGATTACTTATATGCAACACTAAGACTTCCTCTGTGAGGCATATTTACCATCAATGCTTCACATTTAGAACCTCCGGTTCCCACATAAGCATAATTATAATGTTGAGGTTCAATATTTTTTCCAAATAATATCAATAAAACGTCGTTGGTATTCCGAAGGCAGTTAATAAAGAGTGTGAAAGGGATTTAAGTTTTTAACTAAAGGGGATCGGCCAACATGGAATTGTGTTCTTTCGGATTTAGAATTTCTACACTGAATAGTATGCATTTGTCATGTTGATGTAAGGCACTAATATTTCCTCGAAAAACGGAGTCTTTGTTTTGAAAGAAGTGGCAAATTATGCTTTATGCTTTACCTTGTGGCCTTATGATTTACCTTTATGCTTCCTATCAAAATATTCTCAACTAGAAGGGTGTATCAATGAATCATGCTGCCTCCATGACCAAGAGTATTTTTCTTGGATTACAGAAGTCCCACTCAATACAAGTATTTTGAGATTAATAGTATAATACTGTTTTTGTACTCTCCATAGATATCATGTTATGAGATAGATAGATAGTATGAGATAGATAGATAGTTATGAGATAGATATGAGATAGTCATAGATATCATGTTATGCTTAAGGTCTATTCTACCAGCTGGTTTATCGCTAGAAAAATGGGATGGCCATTTAGGCTAATTCGACTTTGTTTTTGCCATTTTTCAGCGTTGGAAATCCAATGCTCACATTATTTGAGTTTTAATCATTTTAAACTTATGATCTAATCAATTTAGACTTCTAAGATCTTATTATTCTACCCAATATACTAATATATTTGACAAAACTGAATTAAGTATTGATTTAGTGTTCACATATCCTTCTAATAGCCCCAAATATGCCAATTTGGGTCGAAAAAGTTTTCCCATTCGTCACCATTAATTTCATGCATATTTTCTGTACTGCTACTGATATTTGTCCATAGTCTGCATAACAATCATGTAACTAGTAGGGTTTCGATTTATTTGGTTATAATTTCTGTATGTACTATGCTTAAGAACCAAAATAAGATTTTGTGGGAGAGCAATAAATTCTGACTTTGTGTTTAGATATTATGTAAATATCCACAGTCAACATTAACGGACACATTAGCATAGACGATAAAAAATTGAAGGAACTAAAGAAAGCTATGAGTATCTAATGGCAAGATGAAAAATTGAGGTAGACACTATACTACCAATGAAGTGAGCTTGTGGGTAGTGAGAGAATTTTGAAGATATTAATACCGATGCGAGCAGTATACTTTTGAAGTAGAAATTAAATGTAGGGGACGGAAAGGAGGGAGGAGGTTGGTTTTTGTGGAGTGAGAAGGAAGGGGGTCTGTCATGGTCGGTAGGTCTAAATTTGACATTAAATAATGTACTGTTGATGATATCTGGTTTGTTCTTCAATTTTCTACCCTTATTTAAATGTATGTGTGAGTTTTTGTAGGTATCTGCTGTAAAGGTTTCCGTTTCCTTTATTAAACTTAAATCATCTATCGTGATGGGGTGGCATGTTTCGTAAATGTGTTTAGCAACCGTCTTTTAATCTCCAAGTCAACCTCAATCATTAGTGGGGTGCTCAAACAGGCTGCCTAAGCGTGTCATTCATAACCACAGTGTTCATCACTCTATCTCTGAGAGCATATTTTCGATTGAGAAATCATTATTCTCTTTTTTACCCATTCCAGCGTATGCGCAGACAACCATCCCTCCCCTCTTTCAATGAATCACGTGTTGTCTCACCCGTCCTCCATTCCTTTCGCTATCTTCCTTTGAACGATAAAAAGTGATGCATCATCAGTTGGATTTCCTAGCTCATGTGTTCAAATTATCTCTCCCCATGGCGAACGCTTTCACGTTTAAAATTTTTTTCGCGTACAATCCCCACGATAACTAGTGACGCCTCATAAATTGGATTTCCTTGCTCGTTTTCTCAACTTTACTTTTTCCACGAGGTATAGCTGGAATTTACCTTTTCCTTAATCTTCAATGGCAGGTGATTAATTCATCTCCTTGGTATATATAAGAGTTTTTGCTACTTCCTAAGCATAACCGAATGGTGTCTCCCCTCTGTGGGGCATACGAAATTTTCTTGGTGACGATCGTGGATGATGGTTTCTGTGGGGAGCCTTTGACAGTTTGCCAAGAATGTGTTCGCGTACGCTTGCTGACGGTCGTAGGTGTCGAGGTTCGACACTATTGTGTGGACGAGATGGTGTTTCATGTAATTCCAAGGCAACATGATCTATGCCTTCAGGAGATGGTCATCCGCACTGGGCCGCACAAGACTTGCCGGCAGTGTGTAAGTATTGTCCGGTGTGGATAGTTTGAAGGCGGGTTACATCATGCCATAGTAGTGACACCATCTTCGGCAGAAACATCATTTTTGATCTCGTCACCATCCCTCTTGCATCCTCCTCCGGCCAATGAACCAACATCCCTGCCTCCATTGCTCCGCTCCTGTCTTCTTCACCCCAACCTACTTTGCAATAGCCTTCTACTTCACCCCAGTCTACTCTTTTTTCACAGGATATAAACGAGAAACTGGATTTACTGATGACGGCTGTGAGGTACACCGAAAAATTGGTGAGGGAAGTAAGGACGATTGATGCGCTACTAGCCAAGGAGAAACAAAAGAGGGACAACGAAGAAGGAAAGGATAAGGAGGGACACCACTCAAGTGAAAAAGTAGGATTAAAAAATGATTCCTCTCCAGAGGTCATCGTCATCGAGGACGATGACACTGATACAAGTGTAGAGGATAAAGATGAAAACACCACCATCGTCATCAGTGACGATGAGGAAGACACATTCGAAGAGGCTGATGACATCCCCACTATTACCCTGTATGATGACAGCGATGACAACATCATCACAACGGATTAAGTATAGGACTCTAAAGATAGGAGGAGGAGGAGAAAGACGACCAATTTTTCAAAACCTGGAAAGCCAGAAAAGAAGTAGAATTTTAGCAAGAAGGATTATACGTTTCGCTATATATTTATGTGGTACCAGTAATATTTCCTTTCTGTTCATTTAAAATGTCGAAAATGAAGAGGAAGTACAATTCATTATGCTTCGTTGAACTGTTTTAAATATTTTTTAAAGTCTTTTGTATAGTGCTTCACGTAAATAAAGTTAATAATGATTAATTATATTTTTATAATATATTGATGCTTTCTTGCGTAACTTGGGGAAGCGGTTGGATTTTGTTTTTTCCCGGTTTTCTATGATTATGTATAGCAATGGGTATTTTGATTTCCTATTTTTTCCAATAATTTATATTCCTAGTTTTGACGTCGCATGATATAGCCTGTCCATACTCTGTACCAAACTGTAACAACCTGCACCTGTACATAGTATGTCAGTGATGAACACAATGTACTTGAAATCGGTACACCATAATGTTCCATAACATACTATGTTCCACGAGTGGTCATCATTAGCGTACCAGTATTTTACAAAAGCTGTAAACATCGATTTTTGCCAGGGAACCTTAAAATTCGCTCACATGCATATTTTCTTCAACTTATCGTGAGTATTCGGGAGTTTAAAGGCTTCTTTAATATAGTTTAGTGATTTTTTGTTTTTGAATGCAAACCAAATTCAATATCCAAATGCAAAAACTACCGAAAATATTTCAAATGTTTACCATTCATAATGACCACCGATGGCTAGTAGTTAGAATGTACTGCAGGAGGCCTTGGCATATGGGTAACAATGAAGTCAGAATGTGGTTGCTTGGGAACGATAAGTCCCCACCTACTTCGTACAAAACATCGAGTTTTATACGAATGCCTCCTATGGAGACTGCATGTGTAACAAAGCATAAATAAAAATGTAATCAAATCCAAAATCATCGCAGTGGCTCTATTTTATTTTAAATTAAAGCTATTTTAGGGAGGGTAAGGATGCATTTCACTATCCTCGGATCCTTAATTTATTACAAAAAATTGTTTGAAATTAACCTTTGCGTAATGCATATTTGGCGATTTTCGGCGTCTTTGCTCTCATTCCTCTGCCTTTTTGACGAATTTTAAAAATGCATTCCATTATTCATCATGCTATTTAGATTTTTACCGCGTGTAAGAAAAGCTCTATCTGTACGAGTATCGCGAGTAGCACGCCCATATGTCGTGCCAACCAAGATGGCCATTGGCTTCTCCAATCAGTTGCAATGCCTCCTCCAGCACATTCTAACCTCCTTGTGGCAGACCTCTTCTAAATGAGACCTAAAAATATATTTTCTCCAAAATGTTTACAAACCATTTGATTTGAGACACTCGAACACACTATACAGTAAAAATAATATTTAAAAATGGAAACATTCACGAGTGTTTGTAGGGTTAGCAATGATTACAAGCTGGAAAATAAGATTTTGAGAGATAATCCTGTTTAATGAGAATATTAGAGTACAAAGTCCGGTCATAATCTTAAATGCATGAAAAAATATGTTTTGCCTCACACATATAAGCTGGAGAATATTCTCTCCACTCAAATTCACATTTATCTGGATGGTTTTGGTCACAACAACTGCAATGAAGGACAAAAAATAAGACCACCACCATTTCAATCCCTCCGCACCTTGCAATCCTCGTAATATTTAAATATAAAATACCGAACGCTAAACGTGAGATTTCTTATTAATGCCGTGAATAACCAAGTTTAGCTGGTAGCGATACCATTGGCGTAATTGTTCTGAATGCTAATGACGAGTATGCACGTAACATGTTCCCCAAGTTTCACGTGATGTGCTGTTTGTCAAAGGATTAAATGCAAGCCTGATTCTATGACGAAACGTCAGCCTACTGCCACTAGGATAGCTGTGAAACACATAAACCGTTTCCACAAGACACTCGTTTCCATGCAATCCCGTCTATGAAATATTAATAAACACAGTTCTAAATTATAACCCATTAGTATTTCATATTTTTACCTTTTTCTAGGTGGAAAATACCCTCTATTATTCTAAGCTAGAATAAATTCAACTAGTTGTACAATTTTACGAGCTCAATTACTTCTAGTCATATGGAGATTGGTGCTGTCCTACAATAAAAAGGTAAGATATTCTCATGATAAAGTTTATCTTAAGGGTTACCTTTACCATACATTTAAAACCATACAAACGTCTGATCATTAATTTTAAAATAGCTTCTTACAGTAAATAAGTGGCAATTCTTTGGCAAAACAATAAATTAATTAAATGAGATATGGTAGTGGTGGGGAGGAATAGGACGTGAGTCACTAATATGGAAGTTCACCCGATTCAGCCAATATTCAAACGAGAGAAGTTTTCATCACGAGGGACCAGCATGGATACAAGTGACTGCGGTGATAAGTACGAGGAATTCATCAAGGAGGACACTAACAAACGGGCCTGGTACGGAGGCATGCGGTAATTCACCCTTGGCCGCGTAAACGATCCTGGAATAGGATCCCAAAACATACGTCGAGGAACGCGGTAAACGGGAAAAGAGTCCATGCTCTCCCTGATCCAACTTATATTCACATTAGTGTTATGTTCTCAGGGAATGAGTCAGACAGCCAGGTGAAATATATCGTGGCCTACTGTGATGGTCGCATCTATAAAGTCAAACGTCGTCCTACGGCTTTAGAAAACCGCCCTTCGACAAGCATAGGTTTGAGCTCATGTGGAAAAGGCCATGGTATAAGTCCTGGCCACAGCCGAGCAGTATGCCTCCAGAAGAAGAGTTCCTGCTTCCGCGTGCCTGCAATCCCACATGGAAAAAACTCCATCCTCCCGCAGTAAATTTCACTAAAGGAGCTTGCAGTAGACCATATATTATCACAACAAGATCGGTAAAGAAGACGTGACCTGTAAGAGAATTTTTCAACAGTCCAAAAGGATTTCAACCTCCTTACACAGACACCTCCAACCCATGGATGAAGGGAAAAAAACAGTATTGCTATACGACTGTGAGTTTCTCCCCTTACTGGAGGCATTCACCCTCGGTATAGATTGGCAAATTCCTCTCCCTGCATTGGTGAATCCGTATATTAATTTCGTTAGCATTCAGTCGTACGTTCGCTAAGCTGAAACCAAGTAGCATTGATATTATTGAGTTTGGTTAAATTTAAATATATAAGCTGTACTACAGAATAATTTCTCCGTAAAATCCTGAAATGGACCTATATAGAGTTTTTGTTACCGAACAAGAATATAATAAAAATGTTTAATGATATTTGTATTTTTAACTTATATTTTAGTTAAACAATGTTGCAAATGTGAACCCAGTCATAAATATTTGCAGTTATAACTGTTTCAAAACGGAACCGACTATAAGCTGTACTAGAGAATAATTTATCTGTTTAAATCCTGAAATAGACCAATATAGAGTTTTTGTTACTGGACAAGAATATAATAAAAATGTTTGATGATATTTGTATATTGAGATTATATTTAGGTTAAATAATGTTGTAAATGTAAAAAACTGTTAACGCAGTCATAAACGATTGCAGTTTTTAACTGTTTCAAAACTGAACCGACTTGAAAAAAAGTATGTTGAGTTCTGATGATCACGTTGCAAATGTCCTAATATGCACTTTTAAAATAATGGTTCACTGATATTATTCGTGGGTTTATTTGGTTTTTGGACATAAGTTTATATAATATTCAATGATATGCTATGGATTCATGGCATTATGTGAAGAATTATACCCTCCAATCGTATATGTAAATTACTGAGGGAATTCTGGTCAAACAAAATGTTCCCATTACAAATTGCTTGTCAAGTTTGTGTTTACTATCCTATTGGTCCCATGGAAATCCCCTTTTCTTTTAACTTATTATCCGCATTATTTTTTCATAAATATTTTTCAATTATATTATGGCTATGGTATAAAATAATCATTACCATTTTCCAAAAAATGAAATATTATATCACTATGATACCATTAGTAGATAGGATGTATATTTAAAAAGCTAAGGCTTGCGCTGAAAGGGTCCCATAGTAGTGGAAAATTGCTTTACAATACACATATACAATTCAATAATCTGTCCCAACACAGGTTTTTAAGGAAATTAAATGCTTCTTTGACAGAAAGTAGCTCAAAGTAATTTTGAACTCTGTAGGTATGAATTAAATTCTGAGTTATTTTCATTTTTGGATTTCGATCTTTTCTGACATGATTTACTTCTGTATTCATCTACTTTGAAGTAACATAAAAAGTTATAACTATCCATATGGAAACATGAGAGGAAAATAGAGATTTGAGAGTGGTTATTGGAGATAGAGAGAGAGAGAGAGAGGGAGAGAGAGAGAGAGAGAGAGAGAGAGAGAGAGAGAGAGAGAGAGAGAGAGAGAGAGATATTGGAATTGATGTACTGTTATAATATGGATATATTTGTTAATTTAATTTCTTTGTCATCTATGTCACAAATTCGAAAGAATTTTTGTATCATAGGATACAATAAGAGGAAAAAGGAGCTCTTAATTTGAAAACGTAGAAACATATGGAGCTAGACTGAGCACAGTCAGCCAAGCACCATATGTTCCTCAATGAGTGTAAAGAGCATGGGTGTTTTATGCATTGAAGCAGTCGTCACATGGATTTAAATTCCTGCCATAGCCAGTCATGGAAGCAAAGTAGAAAGAAATAAATGTATACCACTGGGTTTATCAGCCAAACTAGGTAACCAGGCCAACAGTAGGTAAGTCATGGTTAATAGGACACTACCATAGAAGTCTTGCTATAGCAACAGCAACAAAAAATCAGCATATAATATCAAGAATACAAAATGGCGTACACGTGCATGTACAGCTTTACGATACTGCTGATGGTAAGGAAGAAAATATCTCTGATACAGATTTTGATTGAGAGTAGGTTTCATTCGTGTACAACGCCTGTATTTTTGCAGGTAGCCACAGCAGAGCCAATATTGGTCCAAAATTGGCCCAACGTTGGCTATGAGTTACAAATTTTGGGCCCACGTGAGGCCAACATTTTCTATATTGGCATACATTTAGTGAGTTATATAACGATAACAATTTTAAAGTTAACAGTATTTGGATAGGTTAAAAAGATTTTGTTTGTTCGTATTAGTACCTGGAGGTTTGAGAAATATGACTTGTTTAATCATATATAAAGTGAATATGCAACACCTACTGTATACATTTTTTCTTCAATTTAGGTGTTATGAGATGAAAGACATTCAAGAGTGATTTTTTCGTATTAGCCAGAATAGCCAATTGACCCAATTGTTGGCCTTCACCTAGTCTCATATTGATTCTCATTCCTTCATCCGGGGGTATCTCCACGTTCATTAACTGCCTGAATTGTGTGTTCATCGTCTGTCTTTCTTCTAATTCCTGATCCCTGATGAAGGTTGTCCATCGCTAGTAGGAGATTCACTTTCTTGTTTCAGATAGTTACTTCCCAAAACCAGTCCCTGCAACAGCCTCAAACGATAAATCACAATGAAAATGCTTCGTTTGTCATCACACAATCAGAAGGGGGAATGAATGGAAGGATATGGGGTTGATGTGCATTGAATGTAACAAACCACTTTGTCTACATCCATATTTAGAGGAATATAAAAAGGTTTTTAAGGTAAGGCATAATAAAAACTGATTTCCATGAAGAGTCAGATAAATAGGCATCATTGGAATTTCTAGGAAACACTAGATTATTTTTCATATAAAATAAAAATGAGCAATAGTAATCTTGAGAACTCAAGTAGGGTGGCTTCCAGAGAAAGGATTACAAATATATGATCAACATAATTACAAGGAAAACACATAAAATAAAGTCGAAAGACGAAGCTCCAATTTTGTGGAAGGATACCATTGCGGCAATAAAATGTCATAGTGACTTCCACACTTTTATTAAGGATTGTAGACCGGTTTCGGCAGTTACGCCATCATCACGTACAATGCGTTCGGACAGAACACAAACAGTATATATACAGATCTTGATCAGGGGGGGGATATGGGAGGGAAAGATAGGGAGGGGTGGGTGGGGGGGTTAGGGAAATTAAGGGAAACCGTCATGGGTTTGAGGTCGAGTCGTTATGCAGGACGGAGGGGGGGGGGGGGGGGTTGTTAGAGACAAACGTAACAAGGGCGATGGGTTAGGGAAGGTGAGGTCATTTAACACATTGTCCGGGTTTTTGCAGAGGCCAATCTCCCGTTGCTCAAGTGCATTCATCTTCCGTCCTTTTGCGCACTTGTGGAGTATAGTCGGTGGCCCGTTTCCAATAAGTGTGAAGCGAAAGCCGATGATGGGTCCTTGTTGTGGAAACACGCCTTATGTTCTTTCATTCTCACTGCAACGCTGCGTCCGGTTTGTCCGATATAAAAACCCTGGCAACCCTGGCATTCCAATTTATAGACTCCACTCATTAAGAATGGATCTATTGCGTCCTTGGAATTAATTAACATTTTCCCCAAAGTGTTGTTGTTATAAAAACATACATTAAAATTATTTTTTGGAATGGTGTTAGCGACTAAGTGGGAGAGTTCACCAATAAAGGGTATTTTAAACCACTTCTTATTTTCCGGTTGGACTGGCAGCAAGGAGCAGGTGTCAGAAATAGCCGAACGTTTTAGTTTTTTGTTTAAAATTTTATTGACTACTGTGTCCTCATATCCGTTGTTGTGAGCGATTTTTCTAACTGTCCCCAATTCCCGTTGAAAATTGGTGGTCGATAACGGGATATTCACCAATCGGTGGATCATCGCGTGAAAAAAGGCGTGCTTATGGGAGTGGGAGTGGCATGAGTGGGCTGGTATAACTGCATCCGAATGAGTAGGTTTTCTGTAAATGGCAAACTCCGGTTAGTTATTCTTGATCGAGATAGTTAGGTCGAGGAAGTTGGTGGACCCTCCTCCGACTTCCAACGTTAACTTGATCCTGTCGTGAAGTCCGTTTAAAAAGCTTAAAAAACAATTTAATTGTCGCATGCTGCCCGTCCATATACATAAAATGTCATCTACATATCAAAAAAGAATTTTAATGTATATTTTTATAACAACAACGCTTTGGGGAAACTGTTAACTAATTCTTTGTGTTAATTAAATTTTAAGGACGCAATAGATCCCATCTTGAGGAGTGGAGTCTATAAATTGGAATGCCAGGGTTGCCAGGGTTTTTATATCGGACAAACCGGACGCAGCGTAGCAGTGAGAATGAAAGAACATAAGGCGTGTTTCCACAACAAGGACCCATCATCGGCTTTCGCTTCACACTTATTGGAAACGGGCCACCGACTATACTCCACAAGTGCGCAAAAGGACGGAAGATGAATGCACTTGAGCAACGGGAGATTGGCCTCTGCAAAAACCCGGACAATGTGTTAAATGACCTCACCTTCCCTAACCCATCGCCCTTGTTACGTTTGTCTCTAACAACCCCCCCCCCCCCCCTCCGTCCTGCATAACGACTCGACCTCAAACCCATGACGGTTTCCCTTAATTTCCCTAACCCCCCCACCCACCCCTCCCTATCTTTCCCTCCCATATCCCCCCCCCTGATCAAGATCTGTATATATACTGTTTGTGTTCTGTCCGAACGCATTGTACGTGATGATGGCGTAACTGCCGAAACCGGTCTACAATCCTTAATAAAAGTGTGGAAGTCACTAAGACATTTTATTGCCGCAACACATAAAACTTTTATCTATCCATTCATTTACTATAAAATACTTTTATAACATTTCAATTCATTAAAAAAGTGTTCATACATTTGAAGTGATGAAACTCGCTGCTCGGGAATTTAAATGTCATCCTCTTCTCTTAAGGATAAAATTTTCACTCTTCTTTCCTATCACTCTTATTGTAACAACACAATTTGTTATAATATTTTTTGGCAGATGGTGTGCTATCACTATTATTAGGGCAATCTTCTGTCATGTTAGTAAGATGAAAGCATTTTTTCAGGTTAATCCTTGTATTACTATAGGTGGAGAGAGATGCTCCTATTTTGATAAAAATTCTTCTTAACAGAATCATATCAACTAATGTTGTTATCTTCAAACGTTCTCGATATTATTACTGTTAATAATAAAATTAATGAAGCTATAGCTGGTGTAAAAAATATTTTATTGCAGCCTCATTCTCATATGGGTTTTTAGTTGGGGATAGTATTGTTTAAATTGGAAGGGAATAGTTTAGTTTATTTTGGTTTTCAAAAACCAGGACTTTCAGCTATATATTAATAATTTGCTGTGTAATAGTTATAAAACTTGAAGATTGCATCCAATGGAACATTAAACGACTCTGAGAAACTGCTCCATGTGTGTACGCGCAATGCAATGGTTACATTTTCACTAAGCTCTTATCTCTAGGATAGCAATGACTTCCCTCCTTCAATTATAATTTTAACCCTTCATAACAACACTAATCTTCGTAATACACCTCATACACGCTCATAAAAGTAACGAATATAACACATCCAAGAATGCTGGGCGATTCGAATAAACTGGGCCTCCGTCCTCTTACCGCAGAGATTCAGCAAAGCTGAATTTTTGCGGCAGCCGCTAGCCGTTTGAGCGCTATCCAGCGACGCTCAACGGTCTGACGTCATTATTTCCAAAGGCGTGCTCTCACTGGCTGATTACTGCCGCTGGGGCTCTGCCGCCGAGCTAAAGCTCCCCATGAGCAATGTTTGCAAAACTTAATATAAGCGGGACTATTTAGAATAGCGATTGCTTAATATTTCCACACCCGGACCTGCCAAACTCAATTTATGAAATACTTGAACAACGAAACGTTCATATTTCCCAACGAACAGCCGTAAGTTAGTGATTGTAATCAAGAAGAAAGCCTTAAGTAAACCATTTTCCAGATTATATTAGTATGCTGCTTGCTGAAATCACTGTCCACACAGCTCAAGAATGTGCTTAGCATATTCCTGCCCAGACAGCATACAAGTTTGCAGCAAGTTTTTACTTTGCTTGATTTTCACTTGCTTGACTTTCCTTGTTCTGATAGTGAGCTGCGAATTTTCTGCAAGTCACCACCCAGCCAGCACAGTCCTCACTGCATCTATATGCGAAAATGATGCAACGGGATGCAATGTTTGACAGGATGCGCTGGCTGCACACGATTTTTCAAAATCTCGACGTCCTACGTTCCACTTCAAGAGTTCCCCGAAGATAGTGAATTTTTTTCCAATGAAAATTTCTGGTGTGTAAAAGAGAAGTGCGACAGAAGGAAACTTTGGATTCAACGTCTCAGGATTAGGAAACATGTTTCGAAAAGCATGGTTCCATGCTCAAAGCATTTTATTCGAAACGACAACATTCTTCACCGGGGTATGGAGTCAGGGCCGCAGAGGAAAAAATGTTTGAGGATATTGCTTTAATGGATATGTCAGAGTCATTTTCTTGCCATGTCATGGTTGATAAAAGATTTTTTAATGAACAATATATGTGAAGGAAATGGTAGGAGTCATTTATCCGCCATTTCTGAACAAAAGGCAGTTCAGATAGGAAGAAATCGAGATTTTTGCATATGTATCACTTCCTGCTGTGGCACTGCCATATGTTAATGTTTTCAATTACAGACCTGTACCAGGTATATTGCTGATGGGTGAGGGACTAATCAATTTAAATGCATGGTGACAATGCTTCTCAATAAGGCAAATATGTGGCATATTGATAGAGCTCACATTCTGTGTCGGTCAACTAGAATTACTCTTCTTAATGACTTATCAACATTGAAGCAAACTATTAGGAGTATTTAAGGCTCAAACTTTTAAATTTGAATGAGAAAGGAAAAGAGATAGAAATACATGTTCCTCCGGTGAAACATTTTCCCTCTATGTTAAGATTGAACTCTTTATTTTTGTCCAAAATTGTGCCCTGCATTAAGGCTATCATTAAATAACTTTGAGCATCTGCAATGTCTTTTTGGTCATCGTGCACTTCCGGAACTCTGAAAATTGAACTCAAGACATGGAAGTTCAAGTAATTCTTTGCTTTATGCAATTAATGATTGGGTTAAATCGATAGATTGGGATTTAACTTGGTAAAAATTCATGTTGAATGAAGAGGTACAACTTATATAAATTTTCACAGAATTCATTTAACTTGTGCGACGCGTTTCGATGCTAAGACGTCATTCTTAATCACAAAGTATTTCGCAGGACAATCCGGATACAAAGAAACTTGGGCCGAGGATGATGGGAGAGGGCAAGAAGGAGAGTGCTGCTCGAAGTGCAACAGTTCCACAGCTGAGCATTCGGTCTTTTGCTTCAAAGGTCACTTTCTCTTATATTACACACAATACGTTATTACCACTACTTGGATTCAGTCAGAAATGTATCAATTATAAGCAGATCTTATGACATACCAATGCAGTTTTTGCCAGTGAATTTCATGATAAATGAATGTCAAGTGCTTTAGGAAAAGCTTAAATAGAAGTCAATAGCAAGATTTGCGTTGCCTAATGCCCTAGTCAAAACATAAACAGTAGAATATGTGTATTTGTATCTTGTGAAAGCAAACATTTTTTAGGGCTGAATGAGCATCTTTCGAAAAAGCACAATGACACCACCATGCTAAATTGTACTATAATCCCAGTAAAGATCCATCTCTGTGAACTCATGTACTGATGTGATATTCATTCAAATTCTATGTGGTCAGAGAATCTTTAATTTATTATACAAGAAGAGATCTCCTCATTGGCATTTTGGTTTTTATTTCGTCTAATGAAGTTCATTTGCCTTCAATATTCCTATTACATTATTAATAGTTGAACCCAAGACGATAGAAAACAGGAATTACCCTAGGCCGGGATGCATCAGGTAAAAAATGAGCCATGACTTCCGTGGGAGAGCTTTAGCAGAGAGACTGGCTGGAGACCCCCCTTGAAGAAGATGAAAAAGTCGCATAGGATAAAACTAGTGTAATCGAAGAGGCGTTCCCAGAGTATTACATCAGGAAATAAAACTAGCTAGTTCTTTTCCACAAATAGTAGTCATGTATTGTACAATATTTATCACAGATGATAATGATAAAGATAAAAATATAATAGACATTTACTCAAATGGGCAATATGAAATATCACAACATTAAAACATTCAGGAAACGTCTGCATTCCGGTGGTAGTGATTATTGAATTTGTACAAGTACTCAGTATTAGACTGCATGTATTTGAACACAAAGTAATGAGTAGACTGCAATGTTCACCACATTTGTCTTGTGAAGAGTGGAAAATATTTTTTTAATTACACATAAAATGTATCAGCAAAAGAAGAAAGTGGAAATGTTTAAGTCCTTCAATGTGCCATGCGTATCAACCTTAAAAATGTTACATGATGAAAAGGTTGAAGCTTTCTCCGAGTTAAACCTGCATTGAGGACTGTTTAATGATTTTTCTTATTGTTCTATTGATATTCAGTTTGGGTTCAAAAGTCTCATGATAGATTAAATATAACATGCTGACCTACTTACATTCACCTAAAGCCATTTAAAATGCATCAGGTATGATGAAAAGACACCTATGAGTTCTGAAAAAGAACATATCACACGACAAAACAAAGTGAGTCAAAATTTATTGATTTATCATCCCACAGTAAACAATTTACATCCATTATCTGCTAACGCTTTTGGAACATATTCCACAGAAACTTAGGTGTGACAAAAAATGATTGCACCAAAAAAATTAATGAGAGCCTAGAAATATATTATTACTGAAAATGGTTTACTAAACTGAAAATATTACTAAAACTGAATATCATTGCAGGAATGACCAATGGCTACCATTATAAATAATCCCCCAAGGAAAAGATGATGCCCTCTTTTCTGTTTAAGGTTTCAGCTAGTTTCAAGAGCTAGGTCACCATAAAACAGGAGTGACATGTAGTATTCACCGAAATAAAATATTCTCAAAAAGATTAATAGACCCCCCCCATTGCCAATAGTACCTAATTTTTTTAACCAAACTGTGGTCAGCAAGAAATGATTAGGTTTTCTTCTCAACATGTAACAGGAGAAGAAGACATAATTATTTTAGGAGATTAGAGCACAGTCATCGGTAAAGGTCAAGATGGAAGAATAACTGAAATATGGTTTGGGTACCTGAAATGAAAAAGGAGAAAAACTACTGGAGTTCTGCACACAGCATAATTTAGTGGTTACCAAAAAATTGTTTAAAAACCCCATCCGACGAAGATAAACATGGAAAACGCCATGAGACAGAGGCATATTTCAAAAAAGACTAAATTTTAGGGAAGCAGAGATTTAGGAACCAGGTGTACGACTGCATAAGCTACCCTGGGTCAAACATCGAGAGTGGCCATAATTATGTGATGATGAAATGCCATCTAAAATTCAATAAATTGGAAAAAACAGGGAAGAGCACATGGTCATTAGAAAAACTGAAGGAGAATCAGAATCAGCAGGCATTTAAAAATTTTAGGACTATCAAGTTAGATTTAGGAAAGTTGAGGGTACAAGAGTAGCAATACTGTCCCTAAGTCTGCTCGTAGAGAAGAGAATGGAGCAGAAAAAACCGACGTGCATTCTATTTGTGGATTTATAGAAGGCTTTTAACAATATGGAATTGGAATTCAGGGCTTGGAATTCTGAAAGGAATTTGAGTGTCCTACAATGATCGAAGAATTATCCACAGTTTACATGAAAACCAAGTAGCTGTGGATAAACCTGGACCCAGCTGTGAAGATGTAAGAATAAGGAAAGAAATAAAGAGTGAGACAAGGCTGTGCACTGTCTCCCATAATTTTTATTGTACACATCGAGAGAGCAATCAATGCAATTAAAGAGAACTCTCCGCGGTGTATATCCATGGAGAAAAAATTAGCATGATGCGATTCGATGAAGACATAGTCAGTAGAATAGCCCAGGCAAAGAGAGCATTCTAACAAAAGAACAATCTACTTACATCCGGAAATACAAGCGTAGAAATAAGGAAACAATCCATCAGAACATACATCTGGAGCATGTTTTTTATGGCAGTGAGGCATGGACACTGACGCTGCTGTCAGTGTCCATGCCTGGAGAAGGGTGGAAGCATTCGAAATGTGGTGCTTTAGGAAAATGATGAATATTAAATGCTAGACTAATAAAAATGCTAATTAATACACAGAGTAAGTAACGAGTAAGTCGAAGGAAAAGTGGGAGAAAAGAGGTCTTCTAGGTAACCTAAGAAGAAGACAACACAACTTAATCGGCCAAATCATTAGACATAATGGTCTGATGAAGACAATCGTTGAAGGACAAGTGAACGGGAGGAATGGCAAAGGAAGGCCTCGTGTGAGTTATATGGAACAAGTGATGAGGGATGTGAAAGGGAAAAAATACGTAAATATGAAGAGATTAGCCAATAGAAGGACTCAGTGGAGAGCTACGTCAAACCAATCTGAGTATTAATGACTAACGATGAGGTGGTCAACTAAACACATGAGCTAGGTGATTAATGGACCAAAATTTTCACTGCAGTCTGGAATGAAAACATTGCATAAAATTAATGAGACATTCAGATAATCACTTCAAAAGTTCACTGCAGTGATGAGCATTGACTCAACTTCAGTCTTAATTTTTACGATTCCCTGATAGGCACCCTATTAAATCGCTTACGTCGAAAAGGAGCCATTATGGATTCCACGGCTCTTTCCACGATCCCTTTTAAAATACCTATTCCCTCCAACCTCTCCCCATTCTACTCAGGTCCTATTCCACCACCACTTGCATAGCTGCTCTTGACCCCTCGTCAACCAGTCGTTTGCTCACCTTCCTTTCATGACCGCCTCATTCTCCCTCCCCCCTCTCTTAGCTTTTGCCCGTAGGATATTTCAATCCTGCCGCGTGAACGGCGGTGAAGTTAACATTAATTGCCATGTGAAAAAATTCACTTGGACCGGGAATCAAACCACGGACCATTGGCTTTCTGGGCCACTGAGCACACTGCTACACTACCCAGGATCCCTAATTCTCATGGTAATTTTACCGAGGTTCAAGGTACTAAATGTTGAGCCCTCGCGGGGGCTCAACATCTAGTATCTTGCAATGCGAATTCGGGATCCTGGGTAGCGTAGTGGTTTACGTAGTCGTCCGGAAAGCTAAAGGTCGTGGTTCGATTCCCGGTCCTGGTGAAAGTTTTTCGCATGGCACTTAATGCGTCTTTTACCTGTTTAACCCCATAAGGATGACCTTAGAAGGCCGAACACCGTCAGCTTAAAAATGTTGTTCAATATAACCAAGTTTATTCTATTCATAATGCCGACTCTTTTCTCCACCCTTTCACTCTGCACTCGTAACTGTACCCAATTACCCTCCTATCCTATCTGGTGCAATTGGCCACAGTTGTTGGTCACCTGATTCATATAATAACAACGAAAAAAATGACATTGCCAATGCTGATTACAGAGAATTATTATTGCCAATACTTGAGTCATTCAAAAGGTATTAAATGGACGCAATCAAATCTTATATTATCTGGATATAATTATGCCTCAACATTGTCACATTATTTTGCTATTGTGCCAAAAATCCATTGTTTTGTAGTGCCCGAATACCTATGAGATAACCTCTACATCTTCAATTCATTTATATATTGAATTATAGACGCTTATTTAGCCATGGAGATTAACTTCATGGTGTGAGGAAATTGCCACAGCAAAATGTAGAGGCCTCACCGTTTGACTATGGCCCGTATCGTAAAAACTTCCTCTAGGCTGACCTCTACCTCTATGACGTCAGGAGCGGGCGAATTGGTATCCTAAATCAGACCTCTACCTCAAAATCGTCACCTCTACCTCTAAATCCGACCTTATACTTAGAGGTTGGTTAGAAGTAACCTCAAAGCGTAGAGGACTGGGTAAAGGTGACAGTGCGAGCGTGAAATGATGGCTGAATTGATGAATTTTTATGAAAAGAACAACTTGGATGAGTTTCTTCATCACTTTGAGGATAATGAGGTCTTTTTATATGTACCACGCATAAGACTTCACGACAGGGATAACCCTCTAGAATTTTATGCGGACGATGAAGTTTTCGCTAGGTATAGGTTCCATAAAGCGATAATAACAGACGTATTATTGCTTATGCTACGGCCAGAAAACGTGGACATGCGAGGCCTTCCTGTCCCGAGAATAATAAAGTTATTGGCTGTATTAAGGTTTTACGCCACTGGAAGTTTTCAAGTAAGTGGGACTTTATTGAAAACGACTTATACAGCGGTAATGTAGAGCTCAATGCTAGTGAATACATTGCATGGTTATAGTTAACGTGCAATTAACGTTTGCACGTTAATTCTAATCATACATAGTTATATATCCAGTAACTTCGACAAAAAAAGTTTGAAATATTTTATTGCCAATATAAAGCTAATAATTAGCAATGTCTCAACAGTGCAGATTGGGATAGGGGTAAAGTACTCGCATCACAATGAGGACGTCTCTGGTTCGAGACTCTCCGGCATTAGTTTTTTTTCATCGCAGTTTCGTTGTACGACTATCCCTGGTTTTACATATTTTTCATGTGTTTACCCGGGATGCATTTTAACTATTTTACGTACTTCTTACGTAATTTGCTAAAATTACGTAATTAGTACGTAAAATAGTCAATTACGTTATTTACCTAAATCACGTAATTAGTACGTGGCGGAAATACGTCCGCACGCCGTGTCGTTTTTTGTGTACGAAATTAACGGAAGAGCATGAAGTGTGATCGTGATTTTTAATTTCCGTATCTTTGGCAACGCAGTCCCGACGTACGTACAACATTTTTTCTAATTTGTCTGGTGCCGTGATTTTCCAGCGCTGTGCTTTTTTGGAAAAACTAATCGCAAGAGAAAAAAGAACTTTGAGAAAAAGAAAAAAGAGATTTGACATTGTGATGCGAGTACTTTACCCCCAACCCAAACTGCACTGTTTAAACATTGCTAATTATTAGCTTTATATTGGCAATAAAATATTTCAAACTTGTTTTTTGTCGAAGTTACTCATGGATATATAACCCTATATGTGGGGTGATTCGTAAATAAATAATCAAGCACTACCTGCCTGGCAAATTTCGTCAAAATTCTAGACCCGAAACTCGGACACTCAATAAATATCACACTGTAAAGATAACAACATTATAGCGATTCAAATGAAAAGTTACGTCTGGCTCATAGATTTGAAATGCATTCACAAGTACTCCTATACCTTCGCCTCTTGCTTTAGATTGTCTCCGGCGATTTTCATAGATTGGCGCAATCTACAATGTTCAGATTGGTAAAGGTATGCGATTGTATTGTTATTCACATAAGTGAAAAAATTGATCCGTCGCGTTTTTACATTTACCACTAATTTGGAACGCAGTATCCGGCAAGCTTTGTAATTTATTTACCTTTCAGAGTATTTAACACACATACAGATAAAGTCCTCGTCAGAGAGACAAAATTAGTTGACTTTTGAAGGTGCACAGGTGATTTAATGAATAATTATGTGTAATATGCTACAACAGTACAAGGCACAGTACTTCTGCACAAACAGGCAACATACACACAATTTACTGTCAATGTAAGTCATACACGATGGTACTGATAATTTGGGACATATGCTCTTCAGGTTATTAACACACAACTAGCCAGGCAACTGCCAGAAATTGTGAGGATCCCACAGACAGCGAGACATTTGCGTGACTTCGAGCGTCTGTCTCCACTGCGCATTGCTTTACAGAATACGCTTCGAAAAAATCACCATAGAATACTACTAGAAGACTGTCAACTACGCAAGCAGAAACTTTCTCTTGAAAAATGCGTCACTTCCGCCGGCTCTAACCTCTCCTCCTAGAAGCCGAGAGGGAGGAGACTTTTAACATACGAATAGATAGAGGGACCTCCTTCGCTAGCAAGGTCAACCTCACAGTAGGCCAGCCTGTGGCTCTACGTAGAGGGGACTTTTACGATACGGGCCCAAGTGTTACAGAGCGGCCTCTGGTTTTAAAGCATCTGTTTGCAAGTTTATTTATCAGCGAGGAGATAACTTTCGTTCAACATAGCTTGTGCTTTGTTCATTGGACCTTGGACGGATATGGAGGTGAGCGCTTTGGGGAGGAGGTACCGTCGAGGCCTGTGGAATGGAACTGCCAGGAGAATAGTATTTGGATCACGGGTGTTGATTTGCCAGCATGGAGAAATATGATTTTATAGCCATCCTTTTGAGTCGTTTCAATATTTGCATTAAATTAACTAACTTCCTATATTTAGATTAAAAAAATGTCTCCATTTGACTCTCGCGAGGCTTCAGGGCTTACGAGGCCTCCGGAGACCGCCGGATACGCCATATGGTAAATACGGCCCTGCATGAGGAACTTCGGGATCAATGATGAAATTTAAAAATTCTCTTAAACATTTCACGGTAGTATTTTGCATTCCATTATTATTTTCAATTATGATGCACGCGTTTTTTGTGACGCTTGTCTACATCCTCAAAACACCCTGAAAGCCACCATTAAGGTGGCAGGGGTGAATTCTTACCCTTCAGGCACTACATATCAAGCATTAAAAGGTTAAAGTCGAAAGACGAAGCTCCAATTTTGTGGAAGGATACCATTGCGGCAATAAAATGTCTTAGTGACTTCATCCACAAGAAAATCACTAAACTCTGCCAGTCTAAGGAAAACCACCTTACACCCAGTGCCCCCCCACCCGCCCTTAGCTTCCACCCCCGTGTTGTGAATTTGTCCACGCATAGGTTCCCGGAAGCACAAGTGCAAATGTTCAACAATGGTCTAAATTACTCACCTAGACCCCCCTTATCACCAAAACTTTTAAGTGACTTTGTGACCAATTGTGAAGCGTCCCTGTGGAATGATCCTCCAAGCCTCAAATACGCGGTTTCCTCCGTCGTCCAGAAGTATACATCGGAAGGGGGGAAAAAACAGACATGTGATAGGCCCCACAGTTCCACCTGGAAAGTGATTAAGAACATCAGGGAGACGGCGCTACGGGAGAACCTCATCATCACCCGGAGTGATAAAGGGAATAGCTTTGTCATTCTAAACCACCCCGATTATGTCCAAAATGCCATAACTTTATTAGTGACAACAGGTGTGAAAAACTGTTAAGAGATCCCACACACATATACCAAAAACAAATGAAAGACACACTAAAAAGCTGTCAGTTCCTCATTACAGAGAAAGAAAAACTACCTCTCATTAATATGAACCCCCTTCCACCCAGATTTTATGGCTTAGTAAAAACTCATAGACCCAACGATCCAATCAGACCCGTGGTATCGCAAATCTCCTCACCGACGCATAAGTTAGCTCATAAGTTTAACAACATCTACCGTGATTTGTCGTCTTATTCCCCCAGGTTTGGAATAAAAAATTCGATTGAACTGGCCCGAACTCTTAAACCCTTGGTCTTCCCAGCAAACTCAAAATTGGTGTCATTCGATGTGGCCAACCTATTCACATGTGTTCCGGTCGACGAAGCTCTCAAAGTGGCGGAGAGATATTTGGACACGTCAGAGGCGGCCACCGAACTTTTAAAACTATTCAAGTTGTGCACGGGACAGAATTATTTCTCGTTCGAACACCAATTTTACCGTCAGAAGGAGGGATTAGCCATGGGCAGCCCCCTCTCAGCCCCTTCTAGCAGACTTGTTCATTGACAACTGGGAAAACATGCTTTTTAAATCTGACAACGCATTACTGCATAATGTTTTACATTGGTATAGATATGTAGATGACATTTTATGTATATGGACGGGGAGCATGCGACAATTAAATTGTTTTTTAAGCTTTTTAAACGGACTTCACGACAGGATCAAGTTAACGTTGGAAATGGGAGGAGGGTCCATCTACTTCCTCGACCTAACTATCTCGATCAAGAATAACAAACCGGAGTTTGCCATTTACAGAAAACCTACTCATTCGGATGCAGTTATACCAGCCCACTCATGCCCCTCCCACTCCCATAAGCACGCCTTTTTTCATTCGATGATCCACCGATTGGTGAATATCCCGTTATCGACCACCAATTTTCAACGCGAATTGGGGACCATTAGAAAAATCGCTCACAACAATGGATATGAGGACACTGTAGTCAATAAAATTTTAACCAAAAAACTAAAACGTGCGGCTATTTCTGACACCTGCTCCTTGCTGCCAGTCCAACCGGAAAATAAGAAGTGGTTTAAAATACCCTTTATTGGTGAACTCTCCCACTTAGTCGCTAACACCATTCCAAAAAATAATTTTAATGTATGTTTTTATAACAACAACACTTTGGGGAAAATGTTAATTAATTCCAAGGACGCAATAGATCCCATCTTGAGGAGTGGAGTCTATAAATTGGAATGCCAGGGTTGCCAGGGTTTTTATATCGGACAAACCGGACGCAGCGTTGCAGTGAGAATGAAAGAACATAAGGCGTGTTTCCACAACAAGGACCCATCATCGGCTTTCGCTTCACACTTATTGGAAACGGGCCACCGACTATACTCCACAAGTGCGCAAAAGGACGGAAGATGAATGCACTTGAGCAACGGGAGATTGGCCTCTGCAAAAACCCGGACAATGCGTTAAATGACCTCACCTTCCCTAACCCATCGCCCTTGTTACGTTTGTCTCTAACAACCCCCCCCCCCCCTCCGTCCTGCATAACGACTCGACCTCAAACCCATGACGGTTTCCCTTAATTTCCCTAACCCCCCACCCACCCCTCCCTATCTTTCCCTCCCATATCCCCCCCCCCCTGATCAATATCTGTATATATACTGGCTGTGTTCTGTCCGAATGCATTGTACGTGATGATGGCGTAACTGCCGAAACCGGTCTACAATCCTTAATAAAAGTGTGGAAGTCACTAAGACATTTTATTGCCACATTAAAAGGTTAGTTTAAAATTACTAATACTAAATATACTAAAGGAGTTATGTGACTTACGTAATTACTACCAGCAGATTTTATTGAATAATATTATTATACCTGTAAATTAAGTAGCAAATTATTAAGTTAATTTGTCGGGCTTATCTTCAATCACCATGGTTTGCGAACGACAAATAGATTGAAGAATCATTTTGTGCACAATCCAGTGGAACGAGATATACGGGATGTAATTGAAGCGTTCGACGTAGAGATTCCTAACATACGTTCATGCAGGTGTACCTAACGTTGTTGCTACGAATCTTCTTCTGCACATATTTCTTTCACGGAAGTGACTGAGTCAGTGTTTCGCAGTATTTCGACCAGTATATTGCAGTTTCTGTTTCGATTCTCACAAACCGTGCTTAAATGTTTAAGATATGGTCAAAGCTGACAGAGGGCGCTAATTCGGATGCTGGTTTGCATGACGCGCCTCCTCCACTGCGCAATATGTAACTTTGAAGATTTTACTGGTGCGAGTGAACTACAAAATGTCATGGATATCATTTTTGCAAGTTTTTTCTCTTGAGAAATATGAAACGCTAATTCAGGAAGCAAATTATTGTAACTTTCCATTTTTATAGCGCGCATCCGTACACCATATCGAATGATAAAACGGTTTCGCATAAAAAAATAACGATAACGCAATTTCTTTCATAACGGAGTTCTGTGAACGACCCTAGATATATAACCTATGCAATTTACTGACATTATAAATGGAAAATTACAAATTTCAGAAAACGCACTGAATTAAAAGGTGTATTCGAAAACTAAGGACCGTTTGCACTAGAGTCAGAGACAAGGGAATTGCTTTCTTCGAACAATGATAGGGGAATAATAGTAGGTGGAGACTACAATCTTCCTTCGATAGACTGGAATACGTGAGGTTATATAACAGGAGGTAAAGCTGAGGAACTCTGCGAATCACTGTTTGTGCCTTTACGACACATTCTTTATAACAACTAATAACAGAACCGACCTGGGGAAACAACATTATAGACTTATTAGCAACAAATACACCCGAAAAAGTTCTAAATATAGTTTTAGGCACAGGAATTAGTGATCATCAAATAGTTCATTCGAAATTTATTGCAGGCGTTGAATCACATTATAAACCAAGGAGGGTAGGTATACTTATTTGACGAGGCTAATCACGATGGTATGAAAGAGGAATTAAGGGAATCGTCTATTATATTTAGCGAACAAAGCAAAGAATTAGATACAGAGGAATCGTGAAGAAAATTTATTGAGGTCACCCATAATGCAGCCAACAAATACATACAAAGTAAATTCATAAGTGATAATACAGAGCCAACCTGGTGTAAGTCGGAGGTTAGGATATCATTTAAGTGACAAAGGTTATGCCACGCTAGGGTGAAGAATGCAGGACAGGGTCTATCGGTAGAGGAAAAAGATGAGTTAGTCCAAAACTATAAACAATCGAGAGCATTAACAAGGAAATCATGTAGGCAAGCGTTATCGCATTTCAAGAGCAAGATGTTTGTAGAATACTTAGATAGCTATCCTAAAGCGTTTTGGTCATATGTAGGAGAGCTTCAGGAAATAGATCCACCGTGCACATACTTAAAAGCAATAAAGGAATTAGAGTCACCAGTAGTGTAGAAATAGCCTATTCTTTAAACACCTCCTTCCAAAGCGTTTTGAACTCATCGTCACGCAACACAGTGGAACCATCGCCGAACACTTTCAGTGAACAAATTCTCGAAATAAAAATTTCATGTCGTGGAATAGAGTAGCAGTTAAATACAAATTACCAGGTCCCGATCAATTTTCATCCAGAGTATATAAAACATTAGCTTCTGAAATAGCCCCTTATCTAGAAATAATATTCAATAAACCTCTAAAGAGCCACACAGTACCCAAGGATTAGAAAGTAGCTAACATTACACCTATTTTTAAAAGCAGTGATAGGGAAGAACCTGGTAACTACAGACCCATCTCTCTCACGTCAAACTTTTGTAAGGCATTTGAGCACATTGTAGTGAGTTTAATTATGGGACATTTGGATAGTCAGAGATTGCTCATAAAGAGTTTTCCAGTCCCTACTTTTTGCTGTATAGAGAGATCTACAAGTTCTCTACTTCGTCTGTGTGATGGAGCTCTACACCGTGTGTCCCTCGTCGCATTTCTTTTGGAGAAGGCTAGCACCGGGTGTTCTTCACCCATCTTCCGTTCCATGAAATATTCCTCTCTGTACGCAATTTCTCACGTATTCTGAATTACGCAAATGATTATAGCTGTCGGGTGCCTCCTCTAAATAATTATAACTGATATTACCCATCAATAGTATCGTGTCCGAAATACATTTTAGCGGCGTCAGTCGTCTTTTTTAAGAAAAACTTAGGAAAGTATAAAGGTCTTTTATTCCATTAGAATGTAATTCTTTCCTTAACAGCTGGTACAAATTCAACCTCCTGGAATTACATACGTTAGCCTGGTTTGTCACTTTTTCTATTATTTTCACGAGTTTTTACTCCGAATTCTATCTACTACTCCTAGTTTCACCACGTGCATCAACTAAGTCATCCGTGAAAAGGGCAAGTTAAGATTCAACATGTTTGTGACAATCGGAAATGGTCACCCTTGCCTCGGGAATCAGCTGCAAAGCCACTTCCAGTACCTTCTAACCTCTTTGCATCTGCTTACATTCCCCAAACTGTCCATGCCTAACAAAATGACCAATCTTGCTTCACGAATCTGCTGTGATATTGATTCATGTGCATCAAATCTCCTTTTATAGGCCTATCTTCTGCATGAATTGTTAGGATAGCCAACTTTAACCATTCCATTGGTTGTGAGAATGTTTGTTAAGAAAAGACAAAAAAATTATTTCTGTTTCAAATTCATTTCAAAATTTTTATAATTTTGTACTTTTTATTTACGACTGAGTAACGGAATATTTCATGGAATTGAATGATTTGAAACAGGCAACTATATATCTTGTTCAGGATTAGATTTCTTATGGTATAATCTTTCATTTGGTTCATGTCTGATGTAACTGTGGAACAATAAATATGTACTACTTAAATTTTCGGGAAGGGAATACGATTGCAGATTGTTAGACAAAACATCGAAAATAGGTGTTGCCATTTTTTTTACAAAGTTATTTATATACATACTTTGTGGCTGTTCTCAATGAACTAAAAAAATCACATTCACTAGGGAAAGTCTCGAATGAAAAATTAGTGATGATTTCAAGAGAACACGATATGTGATTAATATCAATCTTAGTTATTTAGATAGCCTCTGCTCATTTCACAATAGGAATATTGCATAACGCCAAAAAAGAACTATTTATATGGTTGATTACGTATTTATGACGACAAAATTTTTATTTCCTCCCGCCATTGTGTCAGATACAGTTGAAGGTTGTTTAGTTCAAATTCGGGCTAGGTTATTAACTGGTTTCATATGCAGTAACTTTTGGAATCCATTAACCCTTCTTAATTTCGTGCATACTTTGAAGGAGAAAGGTTTTGGAAGTAAAATTCAAATTTATATTGGTAATGTTTAATGTAAATGGTGTTTCTTATGTTAAACCACGGAGGACCAAGTTGGTAATCATATGCTGTAAGTGGTAAAAATGAAAGGTGGAATATATGGTGACTTTTTTCCCTGAGGAAGAATTGATGTAGAGAATATGATCACCAATTAGGTGAAAAATAAATTATAATTATTAATGTTAGTATTAATTTAATAGTATTAATTATAATAAATAATAATAGTATTAATTTAAAGACATCTCCTAATGGGTATTAATAATTGCCGGGAGCGCAAAGGAAGCGTTATTATCATTATTTCACTTCTTATGTATTCCTCTCAACAATATGTTTTTGCAAAACTTTAAAAATGAATTTGGAGGGTTATAAACCCCTGGAAGCAAAACTTCAAAAATGTGAGAGTTCGACCATAGAGCGTTGTCTTACACAGCCATTTCTCAGAAGAACTCAGTGTGTAATCACACACTCCCGGCCTTTTCGCTGAGAGACACCTGCAAGGGACGAGTAGGTGGGAAGGAAGGAGGGAAGGGTGACCCAATGTTGCCGCTGACGAGTGACATTGGGGAGAATGGAATGAGAGAATGGCTCGTAGCGGTCCGGTTGACCTCCGCAGCCACCGAAATGATTAAGATTTTCGGCGTGCAGGGGTCCCCCGCTTTAATGATAGCGGCTTCGGAAACTAATACAGACCTATCTGCTGAAACGTACTCGTAGAAGAAATATGCCGCTACATTTTGATTTTTTCCGATTTTTGAATTTCTGAATTATAAGCAAGTTTTAATAAACTTAAATTCAGCTTGATTTTCTCGCTAACCTAGAGAAATAAAATTTTTTCTTTCCAATTGTTATCTTAAATGACATCTTCTGAATCAAATAAAGGGAAACCGCAAGTCTATACCTTTAATAGTTATCCCGTAGTTGAGTTTATATATCATGAACACGAACAGAACGAAGAATCGTTGGCCCAAAACTGCCCGCGGCCGACCATACCATAACGCCTTAACAGCTCATCAGTGTTTCCTTCTCTGAACAAATACTAGTTTTCAGGTAGTAATTAAAAATTATTTGCTGTGTTTATTGTAAAATTATAAGTATTCTTGGCAAATTAGTGGAATTCCTTTTACTACTTTAAAATTATTGGTTTTTATTAAGGCTGGTGTAAAGTATCCTTCAGGTAAAACACGTATATTTTTACGAACATCTTGCGGGGTATGATATGTGCAAGATGCTTAGTACTCATATAACCACCAGGATTTGAGTCCATCTTGTGTTTGAACCATGGAGAGGGCACTTAGTGGATTTTGGATTTACAAATTGAGCTAATGAAATCGTACTTGAGCTTAATAGTAACGAAAATAGAAAATTCATCCTCGGAACCGAAAACAAGCCCGCATCTTCTTGGGTGATCATATACAAGCTCGCAACCCAATGTTCGTCATAAGCTGCACAATATACACGAAATTGATATCATGAATCACCCCAAAATTTGAGCACACCATCCAAGTTATAACACCTGATGACTGAGAGGAAGTTAAGGAAAAGGAATTAATTTCATGTTTATTTCCATTCTCATGTTTTCTCGCTAAAATCAATGGTATATTTGTTATTTGTATTTAAGGTTCTTAAATTTTCCATAAGCTCTTACCTTGTTAGTACCTAATTTATATCCGTGGTAATAACTAATGGTAATATTTTATATGCAATCAACTTCTCTTATGTACCTAGTACAAACATGGTTAGTTAATACAAAATCAGAATCGAGACAATATGCATAGCAGTAAACTAGTCATCAAAGTGCTTCAGCACTCAGGTCATTACAACAAGGCATCTCTGTGTAATAGCAAGAGAGATTAACTCATATGACTGCAGTTCGATCTACTTTGGTAGATCGAACAAACACAGAAAATCCATTCCATTCGAATTTGAAGGATAATATAGGCTCATGCCGATATGTTCACAAAAGGGATTTCTACGGCCATCATCAGCAGTTAAAACACATAAGGTATTTTTAAGCAAAATCTGAACCTTGTAGATGCTGGTCTTTCGGCATTTCCTTCGCGTTGGTCCATAATTCCTGGGACCAACGCGGAGGAAATCCCGAAACACCAGCATCTTCAAGTAAGACAACCCGCGGAAGCCTACACAAGGATCTGAACCTTGTGTTCAGAATTGTGCTATATGCCACTAAATAATGGACAGTCGATGAAAGAGGACATACGAGGTCTGTTCAAAAAATACGCGGACTGACGTCATAAAACAAAATGTACTTTATTGAGGTGTTACATGTCTAGGTTCCCTTCAAAGTAATCTCTTCCCCAACGTACACACTAATCCCAATGATGTTACCACTTGTATAAATAGTCCCGGTACGCTTCTTTTGCAATGTCTTTCAGCTCCTTCGTCGCATTTGCCTTAATCTCGGGAATGGTCCCAAAATTTTTTCCTTTCAAGGGTCTTTAGACTTTGGGGGACAAGAAAAATTCACAAGGAACAAGGACAGTTCAGTAGAGGGGTGGAGAATCCTGTTATGATCCTTTACAAGAAGTTTTCATCTTCGTCTGAACGATCAAGCAGTTTCTGACAAACCTGGACACGATTGGCTTTTTGGTCGTCATGCGTGGTAAAAATTTCGCAGTGCACCTTCAATGTTGCGGCCAAAATCTTGTTACAAGATCCAACTGATATTTCTCACTCTTCATCAAGATCCCTGACGGTCAGATGTCAACTTATCCGCACCAAGGTGTTGAATTTGTCGACATGTGGGTCGTCATTTGACTTGGAAGAACGTCCAGGACACTCATCGTCTTCGATCGACTGTCGACCACCCTTAAAACGTTCATGCTACTTGAAACATGCCGTAAGCTTCATAAAAATATCACCGTAAGCCGTGTTGAGCATAGAAAATGTTTAAGTCGCAGACTTTCCAAGTTTAGCACAAAATTTCGCAGCAAGTCTTTGCTCCTTCAGGTTATTCACTCTGAAATCCGACAAACGAAACAATCGCGCTGCACTAAAAACCGCGGTGCTAATCAACAAATGAAGATATCTCCAATCAGGAAACGGCGCTATTATGACCTGATCTGTACAAATCTAGTGACATCAAGTGGATTTCCCTGGAACCAACTGGAGCCGGGAAATTCAAACAGTCCGCGTATTTTTTGAACAGACGTCTTACTGGAGGCATGGGGAACGAGAGAAAGTAGCAAGAAATAAAATTGTCCCTAAGGAATACAAGCCACAGTATCCTACCGAGGTAATAGAATTATCTAGTAAAAGAATTTAAATAAATTGATGACATTCATTAGAGGCCTTACTAATAAATTATTGGTCATGGTCACTAATATTGGTCACTGATAAAATTGGTCATGACGCACATTTTTGATGATGGTCACACTCAATAGTCATAACTTTATTCTCTAAGTAGTGGTTTCATTCGTTTATCTAGGACAGGGTTTTATTACTTATTTCATTAAATAGCCTTGTTAATATATTTTTTATCGATAATCAATCCGCATACAATAAATAATTATTAGTATTTCTCTCGAATGTCTTGTATGCGTTTCACTGTAACTATGATGTGCAGTTATATTCTTGTGATAATACCAAAACCATATCATGGAATAAACGTAAGCTGGTTCATAGTAGTTTTCTGGGGGCAGAGCAGGTAGACGGTCATTGACAAGGGTCTCAGAACGCGATCGATCTAATCCGTTCACCCGCTCGGCTGCGACCCTCATTAGCGACCGGACTCTCACGGCATGGGGCCATGCGGACAAAACTGACCGCGTCCACTACGATGTTAAAAGTTATTAACTATTTAAATGGATAAAAATTTATTACCGCCATTGAATCACACGTTCCAAGAGAATTACGAGCGTCTTTTGATCGACGTTCTTCGATGAAAATGAACATTTTTCATGCATCCTTCAGAAAAATGCCGCTTACACTTGGCAACGTTTCATTTCCAGGAGGTTAATACGCAGTGTTTGTAAACAGCTTAGGGCGTTGATAGAGGGAAATCTTGATGGAATAATGCTCTACAAGCAGTTGAAATATGTTTTAACATGTTAAAGCAGTTTAATACGTTTGAACTTTTGAGTGCTTGAAATACATTCAGGTTATTGGCTGGAAGATGCCTTATTTGTTACTTACATCTACATGTACACGATGGCCTGCCAGCCACCGCGAAGGTGTGCGGCTGGCGTGAAGAAATTCTCGGGTAACTATGTTTTTAGTATCTATATATATAATAATTTTGTAGCGAGTGACTCAGTCATTCTGTATACGTTTTGTTTTGTTCTCTCACAAGTTTGAGCTAAAAGAGTGAAGTTTGGTACGTGGAGATTGTTTTCTCTGTTTATATGATTTGGTAGTAGTTTTGGATTTTTAGCATTTTGTGGTGCAGAGAAAAATGAAAAAAAACGTGGGTCGTGGAAGGCAGTTGTATGTACGTATATTGTTTTGCAGAGCTCGAGATTGGTTCCTTAATTTGAAGTATTCTCCGAAGGCACCGGACGGATTGAAGTGGAAGTTTTTCCGTTCGAAAAACAAAAACTATGCACATTGATTAAGAGTATTTTATTTTCATCGTTGGACCAAAAAGTGTGAAAATTTAAGCATTAAAAAATTGTTTTCCCTATATTTTAACATGGGAAACAAGTTCCTATGCAATGTTGTTTACGTTGCTAAGTAAATATGTTTACGTTTTTGGCAAGGGGACGAAAATTGTAATGAAGAAGTTGAAAAAGTGGAATTAGTTTCATTAATCAAATTTGTCAGTGTGGATATGTTAATAAACTTTTTCGATGTGTAGATAAAGAAATAATACAAGGTAGATGTGAGCTTAAGTGTCATGAACATCTAATATTTATCCTGCAAACCCTGTGTACATAACTGCTTTTTTAAAATTGTTTTATCTAAAGAAAGGTTGAGATTTATAATGACATGACTTACATCGCTTCAGTACCATTATTTCATGAGATATAACACCCCGAAAATCACCATTTTTCACGTGAAAATCAATGTTTTCACGTGAAAATCGATGATCGCCATCTTGGGTTTTTCCCGAGACCACCACTAGAGGGGTTCCGGAACATTTTACCTCTTCCCTATGTCCTGTGGACATCTGCATTCTGGAGCGATATTGGAATGTGTCATTATTGAATTGTTGATCGAGTCATTGTCGCTCTGATGCCTCTGGACCGTACGGACTTCATGGCTTGCCGTTCCTGTTCTTTCGGAGTGCTTTCCGCTACCACTACCATCGACTCTCACGATTCTGCATTGCGTTTCCTCGAGGAACATGGGTGTGTATTACCAACCGATGGGCAGAAGTGCCCTCGATGCGGTTATATTGTCCATTTCGTCGTGGAAAGACATAGGTGGTGATGTATGCGGTACCGGGGGAAGGATGGAGTGAATATACGTACACCGTATCCCGCTACAAGGGTAGGGCCTTCTACTTACATACTATTGACCTATTTTCCGATCACTCTTCCGTCGACACTCGGCATATCTCCTTTCAGAGGCTCTCGGAGTCCGCTATGGCTTTGGCTCGATGGAAAAGGATTGATAAAACGGCCATCCTCTGGGAGGGGTGGTGAGGGCTGCCACCATTTAAGTAGAGGTCCGTATTCGTGGGCTTGCGGTAAACGCTGTGTCCAAGTTGGCCGTCTTTCTTCCGATTAACCAGGATGTCGAGGGTACGTGGGAGAGGTGTACGTGGGAGAGACGGGAAGGACTACCTCGACCCGAACGAAAGAGCACTCGAAGAACTACAGACTCTGCCAACCCGAGAAGTCCGCGGTCGCTGAGCACAGCATCCACCTGGGCCATGCCATACCATGGGACGACGTAAAAGTCCTAAGTCGAGAGAAGAGGTACTGAGAGAGATTAACAAAGGAACCCATCGAGATCCGGCTAGCAAATACGACCTTCAACCGAGACACAGGACGGATTGAAGTGGAAGGAAGACTCTCTTAGTAACACCTGGAAACCCGCAGTGAGAAGAATCCGATTGGCTAGGGAAATGAAGAAACCTCTTGACCAATCGGAAGACACCTGACGCCCCGGCCAAGGATATAAATATTTGGCAGTTTTCGACATGCGACATCAGCCCTGAAAATGGAGAACGACTCAGTCTCCGAAACGTCGGCAGTAATGGAGCAGCTCACCCGGTGGAAGACAGACTTCACCACAGCTATTCGCCAGGAGAATCTCAAATATTTTTCCATCAACGTAATGACCTGCGAGCCACCGCGAGGGTATGTGGCTATCAGTAAACATGCAATGCCCTCATGCACTGCTTATATGCAACTAAGAGATATAACTCTACTACTACTAATATTACAACGGGTATTCAAAAGATTTAATCCCTTTTTTACATAGCTAGACTAGTCCAAGGGTTCAGGAATGAAATCAACGTGCAGTTTAAAACAAGAGGTAGCGTCTTTTATTTACATGGTAGCATCTTTATACAAACTGTTCTTTCAGCTCAAAATCCTCAAAAGTGGCTTCTGGAATTAGAAATCCTCTTTAGCGTGGTAGAATCAGCATTGACCAGGAATGCCAAAGTCCCGTGTTTCTAGTTACGGTCCGATAATACTACTTCCTTTTTCCGTTTTCAACACATTTGCTGGACGTGAATAAAAGCCATTGTAAAATTTTATTAATAGGCCCCAGATGTATGCATACAATTATTGCTGATTTATGAAAGTTTTTAGTTTTCACTAATATCATTGATTCTCTTTTTTGGGGCAAAGAACTTGTGCCGCAGTTTGAGCATTTATTTTCGAGTAACTTAGAACCTTGTATACCGATATCAAACTGTGAGCCTTTAAGAGGTTGTAGTATATGACTCTTCTTCTGTAAGGATGGTCTTAAGAGCATAAAGGGTTTGTCGAATCAGTATAATATGCGTAATTCGACCCTAGGACTTAAGTTTGTGGGTCTCGAAGTGGGCGGTCTGAGCGCCTGAGCCATTTTATTCGGCATTGAATGTGGGGGTCCCCATTCAACCCTCGACACAAATATGTCGTCCATTCCTCGCTCTCCTGTTTGCTCTCCATTTCCAAAGCGTACGCCCTGGTCTCCATAGCAGTGGTCAGTTTGAGCCATTCCGTTGCTTTCTTTACCTACTTTTAAGCTTTTTTAGGCCCCTACGAATGTTTTCGACGAATATCCTCCACATAAAGCTTTCGACTCCAGGCAACAGCGCCGAGTGCTATTTGGTGTGGTTCAAGGAAGATTACCTCCTTTCTTTAACCCCCGCATTGAGCAGTACTTTCTGGAATAATAAGTGTCATGTCTAAACAGATAAAAATTCTTTTATGTAACCCAAAGAATCACTAATATTTTTGCTTATGAGAGTGTGGCGTATTACTTTCCAAAGCTATTGCTAAGATATAGCACTTAGAAAGATTTTTTAATGCATGCACTGATCTATTTAATGATGTATTTATGTTCAAATGAGCGAAATACTTGGGCGCTACTATCACAATTCGAACGTCATAGCAAAGCTTAACAGCCTCATATGGTAATTGCAGCTGTCCGCGACTTTGATTCGATGAAGGTTAAATTAAAAAGAACCTTTCTATTAAATTAGAAGATTTAAAATCTTAAACTTGTCTGGTTTCTGTAACAAAAGTTGAGATTTTCTTGATATTTTCACTGGCATTGGGTCGTTTGGCATATTTTTTTTAGTTGCCGGCTCTGATAAGAGTTTGTAAAATAAAAAGAACGGTATTTTTCCTTTTTTTGATCCGTCAATTATTTCTCTAGTTATAAGCGGCGAAAAACTTATGTTTTTAACCCTATCAGATAAGTGAGCCTGGTGCAACTGCCGATGTCATTGATTATGTCCAATCATAACTGAGTCCGCGAAGCTACTTCGCCTTATCACAATGCGGGGGGGGGGGCATAGCTGACTCTGCCAATAGGAGTGGATGCGACAGGATCTCTGCAAGTAGACCGTCCGAGAATCCCGCTCCACTCCCTTTCCATTAAAAGCAGTCAAGGACGGGAGGAAAATGACGTACATGATATAAAAGCAGCTTCTTCGGTGGGTGTCACCTTTTGCTTATTTTAATTTTTTATTTATGACAGAATGGTTGTTGTTACAAGATTAATTATTCTCTAAAATTCGTTTTTCGTTTCCATCTAACGATATCGTGTACAAAATTGCATTTTGGTTCCAAGTAAACGCCCCCATTCCATGCGGAATCTTCAGATTGAGATTCTCAAGGACACCACAATGTTGCCGTAATACGATGTTGCGCCTCTAGTATTAGATCCTGAAGAATCCTGATGATAATCATGCAAAACTGTCATAAAAATAACTCATAAGTTACCATTGCTGCGGAATCCAACAGAATGAGGAGTATAAAGCTTAAATGTTACTGTAAAAGGTTCTTAAATTTATCTCCTACGGACTGATAGCAATTCCAAACCCATGTCTTTCAACAATCTCTAGATAATAATACAGTTGTCATTATGACGAATAACGAATAACACAGATGTTCTCTGCAAATAAACGTACTGAATCCATGATCGAATCGTACGAAGCTAACATAAGATACTAGTGGACTTTTTCCCAGCAACTTCTTTTTTTGTAAAGTTGTATCCTCGGTCCGTGTTTTTAAGAGTTGTTTCGTGGTACGGTAGAAACAATCATTTTACCCGAGTGGGGAAGTGATTTCTTTTTGTCTCATTTCGATGTGACGCCGTTTTCCTTGCTCATATGCTCGTCCAGCTAGCGCGCTCCAAAGTCCTCTCACCTCCCCCTGCACCTCCAAGGTGCCCGTCTCTGCTTCAAGGCTTCAACACTCGGCTCCCATCACACCCGCCCTCCTCCTTCCATTTCCTCTTTGCGCCTTTTTCTCTTCCCTCCCGCCATATCCTCTACTGTGAATGTTCACTACCCCTCCCGGCAGTTATCTTATTCTCCCTGGAGCCAAAATCTAAACGATCCTATTGGAAGATGTCATTTGACGATTAGCCAAGAAAGATGTCCCTGATGACGAGTGCTTGATAAAATCAGATTCGTAAGATTGAAAATTCCGCTATTTCAACTAATTTCTAACTTGCACGAATCAAGTATAAATACGTACGATTTCGCCTGTTAAGCTAAAGATCGTAAGTTCATATCCCACCTCCTGCAGTATTTTCGATTGACTTAGCTTAGGATTTATGTTGATAAGACGATGAATGATAAATATTAGCAGTGGTAACACCTTAACTCCTATTTCTTCGATCACCAAGGCGACAATATGTTTTTAATCATTAAACAACTAATTGTAATAAGAATTATTAACAAATTACAGCTATAAGCTAGTGACAGTCTCTGCGCAGCTCTCTACTACTAGACATCTAAAAGTTAATACATTTTTCTTTACGCTGTTTTTGAATTTTAACTAGGAAAATAAACTGAATACTCTACAATCGAGAACCCGGGCTCTCAGATCCCGAGCACCTGGGTGTGAATCCCGGCAGAGACCAGTTTCGTCGATACACCGGTCCTTTTTTTTGGTGGTGTGTGGAGAGCGCTTCGAGTTTAGTACCCCGTTCGCCGAATGGGACGTAACACCGTAGATCCGTTTTCGCGTTCCTAGTACTCTAATCCCAAGGTCAGGTCCCTCTTCACCCTTCATTTATTCAAAAAAAATTTGCTCTTCCTTTTTATCGATCAAAATGGCGCCAAGGACCTCAGTTTTCGGTCGCCTCCCCCGATGAACAACATATATGTTTCATAATTTTGTGTCAACAGAATTGGGTTCATATCATTTCATGTATTTACTATGGGAACATTTTTAGTGTACCTTCACGGGTACAATCGAGCAGACGCTCAAAATTGGTAAATACTCAAATTTTATTTCTAATTTAAAAATAATCATCAACCTTTATTTTCAGGTTTTAATGAAACTCGACGTACACGTTAGTGAAGATTTCCTTGGAAATAGGAATCCGTCACCTCAATGATTAAGCGTTTAAATAAACTGCTACTATACTTATAGTCTGAAGCTATTTTTTGAGAGATGTGCGCTTAATAATGCATTAAAGGATATCCGAGTGTAAGGCAGGACAATTTGCACCTAAAGCATACTCTTGCCTGTTCAGCTTATGAGTACTGTGGCGGATTATAGCCGAGTCATACGGGGGGAAGGGGAGCAAAGGTGGGGGAAAAGGGGGTGTTTGCTGGAGAGGTGAAGTTGGAGGGGTATCGAAAGGATGAGGAGCGGAGGGGAGGGCAGATTGGTTATCGTACGCTAGCGACTGCATGGGACATGCCTCGTGTGCTTGTGCAAAGGGGGAAGGGGGGGTGGAACGGTCGAAAACTTTGCAGTTCCGGTTGTCGCGTGGAGAAGACGTGTAAAATGGCGTATGAGCCCGGTTGCACGATAAATCCCTACGTTGTGGTGAGGATTTCTCTCGCAGGCAGTTTACTGAGGGTCTTGGTTCGGAGCCATTGCACCGTGCGGAAGTACTTTCCGCGGAATGGTCGTACCATCCCAATAACTGTCTTAAACGTTCTAAGGTCAGGGGGCTTGCGGAGCGTAAGAGGTCCTGAATCAGTATTGGGAACTGCCGAATTAGGGCAGTGATAAGATCGGGATCCTCCAAGCTAAATCCACTAAGTCTGGCTAAGGCAATCTTTCTTGTTAGAAAATCTTTCATTGTCCCATGAGTGGGACGGTGATACCTACCCGTCGTGATTTTCAACTTGTAACTATATCGTATTTCATAGTCCCAATAATTTTCCAAAAATTTTTCCTTGAATTGAGGATAAGAGGGAGTTGGATCTAAGGTATCACACCACATTTTCGCTCTGCCTTCAAGTGAATACATGGCTAGTCGTGATCGCTGTTTTAACGGGGTGTAGGTGAAAACGGAATAATCCTCTAAATCTTTAGTAAATCCTAATGGGTGTTCGGAAGGTTCATCTCTGAAAATAGGCTTCGCTACTGGTATGGGAAGGGCAGTATTAGTGGGATTAACGGGATATTCTGCACTTAAATGATCAATTCGAGCATTTAATCGGGTTACTTCCTGTTCTATTCCTGGTAATTCCTGTCTTACTTCGGTCACCGCGCGTTCTACGTCATCCTGGACTCCTGTTCGGATATTGGCTATGTCATCCTGGCATTGAGTGATGCCGTTTTGACACGAACGTAACTCGGTTTGCACTCGATTTTTTAACTTCTTCGATCTCGGCTGATTTACCGCGGGATACCACCTCAAGCTTGCCGGAAAAGTTGCCCTTTATTTCCTATAATTCACGTTTCGACACCGCTCGTGCTTCCGCGAGTTCTAGGCTAAGGGCTTAGAATCTGGCGTTCGTCTCTTGACAGGCGCGCGTAATTTCCTGATGGGACCCTCGAAGATTATCTAATTTTGTGAAGGTTTTATCTAATTTAGCGTCAGTTTTCCGCTGAAAATCACGCGTTGCTTCCAACTGACCTAACTGATTTTGGGACATCTGTTGTATAAGTGCAAATAAGCTATCGAACTTATCTCCGGTCGTTGTGGGTGTTGACTGCTCATCTACAGGGGCTTGTATGGCGACAGACGAGTCACCTGTCGTTCCACGTGCGTCTGCTACGGACGTGGTCGGCTCTTGTAGGGACAGCATTCCCAATTCCCTAGCTATCGCTTTAGTTGGAGTCAGCTTTTCTTCCTCGCTGTCATCTGATTGTGAATGTATTTGAATGTCACGGTAGCGCGCAAAAGCGGACTCCCGATCGTTAATCTTCCCATGCTTGTCCATCTAACTAGTGATTAAGGTATGCTCGGACTAATTTTAGGCAACAAAAAAAAATTTAAATTACTTTAAACGCGTTAGTGCCCCTGCTAGTTTCAAAGAAGATAGTAACCGAAAAATCGGGCGTCGAATGCGTGCCAAATACGTATGACTGGGATACTCGATGCTCGCGTAAAATTGGTCTAAAAACACGTGTGATCGTGCCCTATACGTTGGGGCCAAATATATGATGGGCGACTTTCACACGAGATCTCAGGGCGGGGCGATGTAGGGAAACAAGCGGGTTGAATAGGATTAACGACTCGGTGGTAGGGAATGAGGAAACCTGTCTTCACAAATGCAAAATACTGACACATTTACAATTAAATGAGCAAGGTTTATTTCACTTGAGGTTAGTAGGGGTGGCAAATTTACTAACAAAAAAAAACTTAACACTAAATGAATACATGACTGTTAAAAAACACTAAGAAAAAAACAAGTCATCAATAAAAAAAATAAATTTCACTCGCAATAAACATAATAACACTCTCAACGGGGGCGGCACGAAAGTTCAGTCTTTCTTAGTTGCTCTGCCAGAGTTGATTCGATTGTAGGGAATAAGGGGGGGGAGACTCGGGGGGATTCGTCGGAGGAAGTAACACCTCCGGTCTTACTTTATTGTCGACACGTTAGTGCTGCTGGCTCAGGGCTTCGTGGCTGAGAAGACTTGCATTTGGTAGGCCGATATCTTGGCCTGCCTCCTTCGGCGATCCTTGGCAGCCCAGATTTTAGGCTCGTGTATGAGCGGAAGACCCGGCCGCTTATCACCCTTCTGCTGGGCGACTGTCTGCTCGGACCCGTACTTCGATCTGGCTCGGGGTTCCACCCGACGCCTTCTGGGGTCAACTGCTTGTGTCACCGCCAGGATCTAGCTCGCTTCAGCCACCGCCAAGCTCCAGCTCGCTTCAGCCACCGCCAAGCTCCAGCTCGCTTCAGCCACCGCCAAGCTCCCGCTTGCTTCAGCCACCGCCAAGCTCCCGCTTGCTTCTCTCGCTTTTTGCCACCGTCCAGTCGTGGGAAGGGGGAGGGGGGAGGGGGGGGGAGGGGGGGAGGGGGAGAGGGGGGGAGGGGGGGGAGAACACGTGGTTTTCTCACGGCGCCACCTATTTTACATTAGTATTTTGGCACTTCAGTGCCACCTATATCACTTGTACGTCATCTTCGCGCAGTTGGCGCGCACCTTTGAAACACATAACACTTCGACACTTACAGTCAATGAAAACAAATAATGAACAACTTAAAAAAAATAGAAAATGCGGGAGAGAAAACTCCGTTCTCTTTCAAATGGAAATAAACCTTCACTTAAATAAATATGAAAACAACAACGCTGGCAAGCGCTGCTGCCACAGTACGTATAGAAAAGGAACTCCAATACGCTTACAAATTGGTATAAATATTCCCTCCTCAGGAAACAATCATAATATAATCAAAACCAAATAATTAAAAATGAAATAAATAAAAGATGAAGAGATAAAGAAACAGAATTGCAGAAAATATAAAGAGGTTTTGAAAACACTAATATAAAAACGTAGTGCATTTCTAGACATATTTCCATTCAACATGCCTCAAACATTCCTCAAAGTCCCATTCAAAAGTCCTCAAAATCACGGTTCGAAAACTCCCTAACGTTTTATTTTATCGCTAATTCATCTACCATATTGTCCGAGAATTGGTCGCAAATCGTCTTATCTCATACAATAAAATTATTGAAGCAGAAGGATAGAATCAAAAACAAAGTACTTGAATTCGGATGAATATTCGAACCCTTGTTCATTTTCTGTTGATAGCAATTAACCCTTGACTTAAACGAAATTAAGGAATCATTCGGAATATATGAAGCATGTTAGCATTTTTTGCGTCCTTTGATCGTAGATTATTTTTAAAAGGAAATATCTGTCAACTCAAATATCTCTCCAAAAATGAGTCTTGAATGTAAATTAAAGAGTATTTCGTAATGTTGTCGTAATTCATTTTCTATTCGAACACGTATTCATTGCTAAATATTCCAATGCTGCAGTTTGTGATTTCTTCTGATTCCAACATATGGTTTCACAAAGTCCAGAACTTCACGCTGCCGTTGATTCATCTCCGGAATATTCCAACATTTGCCAAGTAGACCTGTGCATTCAAAATGTAAGCAGTTATCAAATCGGCGATCACCCAAATTTTAATCTCATAACGTTCTGGTTTGGATTATATATACAACCGGAAGGGGCATTCACCACGAAATGTTGCTACTGGTTCGTTTATTGTTATGTGTATAGGTATGTGGAGGAAAGTTTTTCACGCAAGGGAACGTGAACATATCCAACACAGCCCTAATAACCTCCAATTTGTCGCATGAATTTTCCATTCTTTGTGTTTGATTGGAATTATCGTCAAACTGTATGAATCTAAGAATGGTCTTCACCCTTTCTCTTGACATTACGGCACTAAAGAAAGGAATTTGAAAAGCTGATCGCTCAGTCCGCAGATCACTTAGCGTGTTTTTACACCCATGAACTTTTCCGGCAGCAATGTTCATGCCAAAAAACAAGTAACTTTTTGGGTCACGCTTTGCCACTCCACTTCACTGTTAGCGTGATCTTTATTGAATTTTTCGTACTCTACCAGCTTCTCTGTTTGTCCCAACACACACAATTTCTGATAAGTATATCTGGTGCCTGAAACATAAAAAAATGCATGCTTCAAACTCTCAATTCCCGAACTGCAATGAGTCAACCCAGGTTTTCTATTGACAATGTTGCTTACCATTGTGCGGCCAACGTGATACGGTTTTCTGTTATATTTCAATCATGACATTGCTGCGAAAAAATCTTCCTCAGCTTCTAAAATTCTTTCCTCGTCTTCTGATTCAGATTCACAATCAAATTCATTGCATGATTCTTCCTAATCTTCCATAGCATCTTCCTCTTCATTTTCTGAGGCACTTTCAAATCCAGGTTCATTCCTGTCATATTCACTCAAATCTGCGTTGCTGCATTCATGACGATGTGGCACATTGAAAAGTATATCGCAATAAATGAATTTATCCATGAGAAACTATTTTCGTGTTATCGTCATTTCATCATCATCATTTCGTCTCATCATCTTGCAACAACGAACGTAAAAATAGTTGTCAGCGTAGCTAAAGCAAAGCAAATTTTTCTTTTCGAGATTACCATTAGCATTACAAAGATCTGCATGAAATTAATAACTTTTCGCGCAAACGTAAGAGCTCAAAATACAGCAAGGAAAGCTCTTCACAGAAAAAAAATTGAAAATATGTTTGAGCCGCAGGAGCCCAAGAGGGGTAGTCTAACTACCCCAAGAGTTTAATACAAAATATTGATATTAATATTGATATTGATAATAATGTATTATAGTATTAGAAACTAGTATCTTGGACCGCTTTTATTTTCTAAATCATCATGCTGAGCTTGAACGGGAAACACCGTCAGCAATCCCTTGGAAAGAAAACGTATGGTGTATGGTCATAAGAAATGCTGAAGCCTAGTGACTGCAAAAAAACTGATCCCAATAAAGATCACGCTGAGAGAATATTGCTGAAAATTATTTAATATTATCCTACTCATAATGGTGGAATGCAAGGATAACACTTTTCTAAAATCTAGTGTTTTTCACCCAAAGGAAAATATAATCTCTAGTTGTTACACATGGCTCTATTAAAATAAATCTAGATTTAAACAGTTTGCCAATAGACGTTTTGATCTTCATGGAACAGCGTTGATGTGAGAATATCAGCAGAAATGTGGATATCTCACCTGTGTTCCAGAACGAGCGTTGAATTGTCGAAATCTTCGTAAGATCTCTCGCAGTGCGGATATTTCTCTCCTCGGCCAGTCAACTACTCCGCTGGTGAATTTCTAAGGCAACTTGGAGTTTACTTCCTTCACAGTAAGGCATGTGGGTGGAGGGACAAGAGCGTGGTCACCTGGCAAATAGTATCGCCACTCAAGGGGAGTAGGAATAGGGCAGCAGTAGACACAAGAACGATTCTTTTCTAGCACTGAGTCCAGGGGGGTGATTCTGTAAAGGCGAAAGAGCTGTGGCTCACCGGGGTGTCACATTGTTCACCACCGTAGTATACGAGATGACGTAAAACAGTTGACTGACGTCTGTCGAGCAGATTCCTTCGCACATATAATTCATATATTCCACACATAATACACGGAGTCTGAAGAGGTATGTAATAGTCATGAAATAATCATCATTTACTGTTTTTAATGATGCACGTAATCATTGTATCCGTTTTAAATTGTTATGTAATAGCAATATAACATGTAACAATACCAATACTCCATAGGTATTTTTTGCTGTATGATGGGTTTGCAGTTTGTACACGGTGAAAGTGAACATGTCCCGTGTTTTTATCATAAATTTACATCAACAATAAAACCTTAATTTTTATAACACTTTAAGATTTTTCTTGTTAAAATAAGACGATCTTTTTTACTCTTCGTGTATCTCATATTGCCTTCCCTGTCTTACTATGTAAAATGATTGGGCCCAGATCACCTTTTTTTACATCACTTGTCACTTCCATTCTCAAGATAGTGGACCTGTGATTAAAATCATATACTTTTTTCTCATAAACTATATTTCTCCTATTCCATCATTAACTGTACTATTATCTTCTATGTACGTGCGGCATATTCTGTGATGCTTAAAGGTGGCTGAAGATAGATAGTAGACTTCGAAAAACGTGCCATTTTTCATTTATACCTCTGGTGTATCGTTCTAAACATTTTTATAAACTATCGCTTAATTCTTATTCTCTCTGCAGTATTCCCATCTCGTTACATTGCTTTTCATTCATAACTCATTTGACCAGTTATTTCTCTCCTATGTTATTATGGCGATAATAGGAGTTAGCTGACAATGTGAGTCGAAAGTACCACTCAGATTAAATTGGTATTAGTGGAAAGGTGAGTAGTAAGAAAATAAAGAAAACGGGGAAGAATAATGTTAAGCTATTTTGATTTGATATGAATATTCTATCAATCTTACCAACCTGATTCTGGAGTAGAAAATGATAGAAAGGATGAAAGAGAATAGAGGAGACTGGGGCACAGTGGGACAGTTTTAGTATTTACTTTTTATTTCCAACAGAATTATTGGTGAATGGTAAAGTTTGGTAACATTGCTTGAATGGCGTATTCTTAAACGTATAAAAAATTCAGCAAGTAATTACAAAGTAAGCATGAAATGAAATTTGAGCGTGTCTCAGTTACGGAGATTGAAAGTTAGAAGCACCGGGGCAGTGAGTCGGCGTCCCACTGTGCCCCAATTTGAGGTGTCCCACTGTACCCCGTATGTCCTGAAAGGTTATACTTGTCAGCAAAAATTTTACACATGTTACTTTCGTAAATTATATTTAGAAAAAGATTACAAAGTCTCAAAATAATGTATTCGCGATATCTTTTCTTATAAAGCTGGCTATAAGTAGGAGAATTGCATAAATATTCACAACATGGAAGTTACGAAAAATATTGCAAAAAACATGTTTTGTAACACTTACGCGAAGCTACATAAGATTATAAACCAAGATTTTTGTACATTGTTTCTCGTGATATGACTTCCTTATTTTAAATACATTTGCTCTTTGGCCAAGTAAATTGTTTAAATAAATCAATTGTCCCACTGTACCCCGTGTCCCACTGTGCCCCATTCTCCCCTACATTAGTAAATTTTTGGAAAGAAATTGGATGATGAGAATGAGACATCCTTTACATCTCACGCAATTTTCGGGGAAGTATAGTGCTTGGGTTAAGACATAAGATTCAGATATGGAGTTGGTGATTTTCAAAACGTCAGGGAAATTTTAGGGGCGCTTGACGATAAATTACACGCATTTCGAGAAACTATTATTAGTTAGATTTTATTGGAATGTACGTAAAGGTCTTTGAGTGTGTTCTAGACGGACTCTATTCGAGGCAAGTAGCCTGTGCAGAAAAAGATTGATTTGGTCAGGGAATGGACAGTAAGGTTTTAACAATATTTGTCATGGAAGGCTCTGGGTAGTTTTTCGGAGGGCAGTGAGGGTTAGATTCGAGTTTGCTAAGGGGGTTTGAGTTATTTCAGGTTCGACGGTTTGGATATAAGTGTTAGAGAAGGAACCATTTGGTGTAGTACGAATGGTAGCTATTTTAGTGGTTGTGAGTACCCTTGTTATGGACAGAGATCTTGAATTAGTTCTTAAGATAATGATTACCTGGCGTTAAGAAAGGTAAAAGATCCTGCATAGAAAGCATAATGAAACGCGAGGAAATAATTTAAGGATTATGTACATCGTAGGGTCAAAGAAGAAAGATATTAGTAATGCATATGAATCAGAGCAAGGAATTGAGGTAGCAACCTAGTAAAAAGTATTGTCCAGAGGTCGAGGAAACAATACGCATAAGAATAGTTAAACCTACTTCGCACCGCAGTCCCTTACTTGAGGGTAAATGAGATTATTGAAGGGGCAAATTTTATGGATAAAATAGACAAGGCTTAAGTAGTATTCAGAAGTAGGAATGACTGGGTTTAGGAAATCGGGTATACAAGGGAAACTCAGTAAGAGGAACTCGGGTGTATGAGTAGGGGTCAAGGCTGGCACTGAGGTTGAATGACTGAGTGTTGGATGAAAGAAGGGTGGAGTAGAGTGGAGTGTGATTGTATGTTGTGGCAAGTAAAGGTGAATGAGATTGGAAAATATATACTTCCAGAAAGGGGTGTTGTTTATTCTATGTTCAATGCATTAGTATTGCCTTGAGATATCCTTTTCATTGTACAGGATTTACAGTGAGAAATAGTACTTAACATTGATGTACACAGTGTGCTTATTTTAAAGAAGGAAAATTAGTCCCTTTTCTTAGACTTTTCCTGGGTTTCGAAGATTTGTGATTAAACTTCTTCCCGTATATTTCATTCACACACATGTATCTCACGTTTGCTGCTGGGTAGAAATTTGACAAGATTTTATTTACGCCACTTTCCTTCTCAATCTGGAAGCTGCGAGTGTGCGGGAAGGGTAGGGAACCGTATTTAGTAGGGAACGGTGTATTATGGTAAAGCAGGTAAGAGACCCTTTATATTTGACGTCATATTTTTCTTTTGTGTGCCTAAAGAGATTGCGACAAATATCCGATAAAATGAAAAAAAATATGTGAAAAATTGTAACTATATTTATTGGAACAGGTAGTGTTATGGTGAGGGGAAGCAAGTGAATGGACTTGCCAAACTTCCGCAGATAAAATATTTTACATAATATGACTGTTTGTTGATTAGTTTATGGTTTACTATCCACTAAAATTATACCGTATGCCATATACGTAATTAATAGCTTTACATTATTCAGGTTAATAACTTTTGAAATCTAAGGCTGATCCTCCCATATTTTTCGTAACGAATAAGAAAAAAACTCATTACGTGAAATAGTGCAAATACTTGGGTATCCTGGAAAGTAACTGTAATAGCGTTTTAAATGCAGGCGGATTTAGTTTTGATAGATATATGCATAACTAGCTTCAAATTCTGAGCTCCGATGCGGAAAGCGTATTAAAAAAAATGAAAAATACTACTTTTCCTCAATAAACGACATCAATTTCTTCATTTTTTCATCTTAACGCGAGTAGTTGCCATTTCATAGTACATGCATGTATAGATACAACAGAATTGGTCCTGCGGTATCGTGTCGCAACCCACATAACAATTTTGAGGCAATGCATGCCCCGCAGGATGTAGCTTAACATCTCTTTGCCATTTAAAATACAGCAGCGGTAGAGCAGTGGCTCCTCCAATGTTCCCACTGCAACTGTTAATACATACCATTTGTCTACGCTGAATTATATTACTAATAGGATACACATTTGTGAAAAGGAAAACTATCTGCCACCCTGCCACCTGAACAGGGTAATTTATTGGAAACACTATGCTCGCTATATGTGTATAGTTAACATGCATTTGGATGATAAAGCTATCTCAATGATAAAGTACACCATTCATTAATATGTATGGGTCTAATTTTTCACGCTACAACAAGTGATTCATTTAACTTACTTTCATCTATTAAACTAGTAAGAGGAGTGCGTGACAAACGTGTCAATGATTTTCATTTTTGAAAATTGAGTAAAAGACAGTAAAATACCCAATAAAACATTACCAAGTGAGAGCGTGCATCTGTAAACAGATTTAGATCAAAACCCTTTATATTAATTTTAAATACCCTCGTAGGTAGACACACTGCTATCCAATTGGGCCACCCAAAATGTCCCAAGAAATTGGGTATTTAACTCCAGACGAGGTCTCCGAATGGCGACTCTCAACCACACTGCAAATCCTACTTTCCTTTGGTTCTTGGAAATCGTATTTGAAGCCAGACTTTAAGAGTGTATCACTTATGATCGCTATTAATTTAAATTTCATGTCAAAGAATGAAAACTAATTCTCTATTCACGTCCGGCGCTTGGTTTAAATCGTTGAATATTAAAACTGTGTCACGAGCCGATATATGCATCCATAAAACACCTAAACAAGTGAAATATCTTGTAACATTTAATTATTAAAGGAATGGTAAAATATTTCAATCATGTATGTTGCATGAGCAAGTTTGAAATATAAATCGAAGGTGAAGTGAAAAGATTTTGTGATGACCGATGATGTAAATTACACGGGATCTATGTAATGAGCAGGCAACATAACGAAGGAGACCGAAAAAGTTCCTTCAAGGTACACGACAACGAGTGCAAAAACAGAAGTAACGGGAGATGTATCACATTTATCAAGTTTGTAGAGGCTTGAAGAAGAGATGGATAGTTCGAACACGAATGATTCCAAAGAAAATATCTGAAACAGTAAATCAAATTAATAATCAAAAATAAAATTAATTCTGTTTGTTCTGAAACTGCAACTTCTGCCTAATTTATCATCTAGAAATACTATGTGCTTTATATTTTCGCAAGTTAAGCTCTGGCAGTGAGTTCACTTGAACTCGCTTACATGATGCACCATCTTAGGAGAATACTTCACCGACGAAGAATTTACCAAGTGTAACCGACAGGAGGAACATGTTAGAAAAATAGTTTACCTACGAATAAACTACCAATTTTCACCAATAGGAAGCGCCACTTTTAGTTTACTGACTGAATAGTTTCTAACCGAATATTTCGCCGGTATTACTTAGTTCCAAGCTTTCTCAGTTGTGGCACCACTGTTAATTGATTGAATATTATAACGACTGAATGATTATTACGTTCCGGGGTGAGTTCACCAGATTTAGTTATTTTAAAAGGTTGCAGATAGGTGTCTCACATGACTGGGCGCCAGATTGACATTGTAATAATAGCTAGCACCTAACATCGCTGTAACGATTTTTTAACGGTAACGGTAGAGGATGTATTCGTGGGAGGGGAATATCACTTTACCTCCCTCGTCTCTCTCTCGGTTGTAAATATCACTTGCCTATATTCACTTGGCCAACTTTTGCCATCGTGGTTATAGTTGGTTAAGACAATTTTCCGGGAGCGGTTAAGGGATTTATTTAGCTCTAAGGCGACTGAAAATTATTTGTATAACGCCTTCTTGTAAGATGAGTAAATCTTAAATTCATAAAAGTTAAATTCTTTGCCGTATGGAAGTGCGAAATCTTGTAAAACGTCTTGGGGCATCTTTGCTTCGAAATTCTGATTTTCGTCAACATTTTGAGTATTTTGAATACTGTTATTCCTCAATATACATAATGCTGTCTGATGGTATTTCTTACCCCGTGGGTGATGAATCATTTTGTTGAGAGTAATAACAATGCCATGCTTGCATGCCAAGACTAAGGACAGGAAATTTGCGTATTGTATTATTAATTTTATAATAAACCATAAAGTGCATGTTTCGTTTTTCTAATCCGTTATATGCTCGGTAGTTCACGTCTTGGTAGTATTTTGTCGAAAATATTTCAGTTCATTTTTCACGATTTCTCCTCAACGGAGAATTCAATGCCTGCTTAAACTGATTGGAGAGTAGTGTAATTGCTGGCGATGTTATGAGTGAAAAGACGTTAAGTAGCAGGAAATCGACATCTGGATAAACTATTGTTAAAGTGCTAAGGAAATATAACCCCAAGTGAGAAAATTAGTTTCAAGTGAAAGGGGGAGTGCCGCGCGAATTTCATGCGACCCTAACGACATCTTTTGAGTAAAGCTCCGTACTATCTGGCCACTTTCGGCGTAAATCGATAACTTCTGCTGTAAATCTGCCCGCGTTTAGTATTTGGTAGTCTTGAGAGCATAAACACGTGTTAACACAGCACCTTACAGGCCCTGTTTACAGATGCTAGTGCTCAGTTTCTCGAAGGGCTTGCCAAAGGTGGCTATGTCTGTTATTTTCTGACTAGCTCCACACTCCAAAGTAGATGAGAATGCGTTTACATTTTCATATGGAACCACTGACCTTTATAGTCTATGCATTATGTCTTGACGTTGACATCACACCGTTGATTTGTCAGATTATTTTGCTTGCTCTCTTCTTCGTTTATCCTCGCACTCTTTGGTGAACAATTGACTGACGTTTTCCGGTGTGTAAGCTTTAAATATTTCACCTCCATATTTCTTTGGAAGTTTAGGTATTTTCTTTTTCCCGCGAATTATACATCAGATATTCAAGGCGTTCTCAATCTCTTATTTAATAAAGGGTTTTCACCATGAGTTGTGCAAGTCACCGCTCATGGGACATCGAAGTGAACACAACTAGCTAAAAAATTCAATTTCAGTGAAATAAGTGAAATGGTGTCATGCAATAAAGTTAATATGGTTGAGTGAGTTAAACCGAGGTACATTGTTGCCTTGGCAGTGGCTTTAGTGCCAAAATTCATCCAAAAATGGCCTAGTAAGACTGTGCTCTATTGTGGTGTGCTTTTTCCTTTTGCACGAAGCATTCCGTAGATGTTAGCATTTATAAGCAAACATTTGGGTATTTTCGTACTTTCACTTTCCGTACTCTCTAATTCAAGCATTTATTGATGTTCAAATTTGAATGCAACAATTTTAATGTGTAAGCAGACGCATAGGCTCGTGACGTGATCTCACATTTTGTTATTTTCCAAAGACAAATAAGGTGTAATTAAGTAAACTTTTAGCATTGCACAACTTTATGATTTCTTTTCTTAACTGCCATATTTTCTTTTTTTTTTAACTATCGGCCGCAGTTGTAATTAAATGTTTCTACTCAAATAATTCTCATCATATAATTTTATCCCGGCAAATCTACTTACCAACTGTTTTACTCGTTGACAAAAAAAAGTTGACAATAGGGTACTTACCTTTTTCTTTCTTGCCTTGATCAAAATTTTATAACCAATGAAGTACGTATTTGAAGCCATTGGATTTAAAATGAAGTTAAATATTTACTCACAACTGTGGGACAATTTCACGTTATACTTCACTTTTGCAGGGGACTCCACGATCAGAAAGTGTAGGTGCTTATAAAACAGTAATAAAAACCATATTCAGCGCCTTTCCGAGCTGTAAACATTTTCATAGGTGATTATTAAGGCTCGTTTTCCAGAGAATAGGGACTCTGATACACAATTGTAAGGTAATTTGTTGGATATTTCCTATGCCTAGAATTAAAAATATGTACATATGACGAGAGCAACAACGCTCCCCTTGTCCCGCAATATTGGAACTTTTTCCAATCAACTTAAAATGAACAGTATATTTTTCCGTAAACTGAGTTTTCTCCATCCAAATTATTCGCCTATATTACATATATTTATTCTAAGGTATGTACGTATCGCAATTATTTAATTCCGTATTCTTTGATGAAGGAGAATTCCCTATTCTCTTATCATTTATCAACTTTGACTTTAACTATTCACCTCTTGGTACACACCCTTCAGGCTGTTTGCGGTTCACTCCGTAGATAAAGACAACCAGGTCAGCCAAGTCACCTTTGCCGCGTTTCTCTCTATGCACCGGGCGGTCGTCAAAGTCTCCCGATTCTCCTTACTTTAAACGCAATGCAATTCTTTCCCATACGAAAATGCAGTTCTCTCGTGTACTCTCGTGCAGCTTATATTATAACTAGCGCCCTTGTCGCCCTAGATCCTGGTGGTAGGAACAGACACGGTTAAAAATGCATCCACATAATACCCTCGGGTTGACGTATCGTTAAGAGCATTAGCCGCTCACCCATAGGGTCCAGGTTCAAATCCCAGAGATATGAGATATTTTTCATCGGCGTGAGTTTTGTGGAGAGCGTTTGAGGTCAGTACTATGTCCGCCGAATGGGATGTCTAACTGTGGGCCACCTGGCACTTTTCGTCCATGTCTTACCACTCCCATACTTGTACCTTTCCTTCCGAACTTGAGCGTTTGCGGGCATATACTTGAAAACCACAGATATTGCTTCCGCACGGGTGTGTGGCAGGATACCATCCATCACCAATAATCATTTAAATCAATAATCAATATATTGTATTTATTACTATACTACGAATTCTTTTTTTTTCCAGAAAAAGTCATCATAAATTATTCAGCGAGGAAGTAAGTTTATTGCACGTGCATGACACACTTTAATACATTTTTTTTCTGTAGGTTATTAGTGGTGCTCTGACTTAGATTTCGGAGGGTGATAAAGATTAGGGGCACTAGGTTAATTATAAATGAGGCAACTGCTTAAAGGAGCATCTAGACGATGATTGTTTTGCTTCGGGTTCTCCCATTGAAGAGTAATTTTTTGGTGTAGGTTTGTGGGTGGGTGACTAACTCTTCAGACAAATTTGAAGAATGGAAATAAAAAGATGGAAGATGAATTATTTTAACGCTTTTTATTCCAGTATTATATGACAATATTTATACTCCGTAAACCAAACCAACTATCGTGTGCGGAACTGATATTCAATAATTTTTACTTCGATAGTTATATCTACATATCTCGTGAGATAATGAGCTTGAATATTTTTTTTGCCAGCAGTACACCCACTATCTTTCTTAAAGAAGATCAAGACTAAATCATATTCTTCATCGCCTTGTACTTAATCGTACAATAATCTTATTACATATTGTACGATTAAGAACTATGCCGTAGGAATGAGATCATATATCAAAATTTATTTAAAAAACATCTTTGAATCTCGTACGCTCTAACTTTTGATGTAAGCCCTCATGATTTCGTGTTTGGCTTGCCGTAGGCTGGACGGAATGTTTGGTGATACTTTGGACTGAACGCTTACAACAAAAAATACTTCTGTAGTAGCTCACAAGCCTTTTTCTATAAAGGAAGAGGCGTGACTTGGCCTTTGACTTTTTATTCCTGGGAACCTTGCAGCCAAATCTTGTTCTCGTCTTGAGCAAAAATGGTTTTGGAGGCTTCTTGGCCTTCGCTTTCCCCCGTTTTGAGGTCTCCAGAATATCCATGTGTTCGGTGCTGTCGGGTGGGGGATTTTGGCTTTGGTGCTGACTAATCGGTGGTGCTTGTGACTGGACATGGTCCCCGAGGTGAGGCCGATTGGGAGATTCTGAGCTCTCTGTAGACTTTCTCTCCCAGACCCACCTTTGAGGGACTAAGACCCACAATGGCTTCATAAACGATGTTTCTTGCAGACACTTTTCAATGGGCCGCATTGGTGGCCGAGGGACACTCGCTGCAAGGCGCCGTACCAGAGCATAACGACTGTCATCGTCCATCTTGTTGAAATCACAAAAATCGCCACTGCTTTCATCCATGTTTGAAGCCTGGGTCCTTTACGAAGCACGCCGAAAGAGGAAAGAATTTTCGTTAGTTATATATATATATATATATATAACTAATAACCCAATATCCTATATATACTAAATTTATTATCCACCATGTTGACTAGTTGATACTTGAAAAGTATTTATATTTTATTTTGCTAGAGATTTTTCTCATTGGAAACCAATACTTGTAAGATACTTGTTCAAGTAGATGATGGATACTTGTTAAAAAGAGTGTTATAAATTGCTAATGCGTGATTTTCTGAAAACATTAATTATATATATAGGCCAACATTTCGGAAAACGACAGGTTATGCAGCCTCAGCACCATCTGAGATAGACCTGAGTTTAGAGTCGTTTTCCTAAAACACGGTAGACATAAAGCTATTGGTGGAAGACCAGAGAATCCTTCCCTAAGCTAATAAGCCGGGAAAACACCAAATCATATATGACCATCATCATAATGTTAATAATACTGCTGATCTCTTTCGCACACGTTCTAATTTCTTGATCATACCTTCCTTTAAGGGGTCCCATATGCTAGCTGACAAGTGACAAGAAACATTTTCCTTGTACTTTCTCTTCGCATTTAGCTAGAAAAATTTCAGTGAATCCTCATATACTGTTTGCTACTTCTGTGATTTCTCCAATGTGTTTCTAAATGGCATGTGTTCTCTTAAGCTGACGCCTAATTATCTAATAAGTCAATATACGGTACAGTTAGAAGCTATTGGGGAACGGTGAAAGAGTGGAGAGAACTCCAGTGTCGGTATTAGCCTCCCCAGACGAAAAGAGCCAATGGATCCACGGTTTAACGCCCTATCCGACGGACGGAGTACTTCACTAGAAGAGTTATTTACAACGAACTCAAGTAGGTAATGGTACTAAAAATCTGGATCATTTCCTGGGCTCGAACACTCGAGGTTGAAAACTAATGCTGCTGACACCACATTCCCGATGCCCCAAATAGATTCCTTTGCTTCCCTTTGTTCATAATCTGATGAGGTGCATGATTGATAGATGATTGGATGCACATAGTACTCGATTATTAAGTGCCTATGTAAAGCAGTAGGTCCCAAGTGCGCCAAGGAATAATGGAGATATATGACATTCAAAAACCATTTAGGCAGGGCACGCCGATTGAATGAGAGTGAAGCTAATATTTCTCAATCAATGTGATGAAGGAAGAAAAAATATACTTCCCTCTATCACTACCTATCAGTACTACAAGGCTACCTAAGGATTTGGAGCTTTGGGACATAGGGTTCAGGACTCCAGTGGCTCCCGGAAAACACTTTGAGCGTGGAGACAAGAATGAGTACGAAGATAAAGATAATAAGATGAAGTGAAATCCATATGATCGGATCACCGCTATTTGGCTTCCACGTATCCTCATACAGACAAAATATCAAATGTGCATTCTAATATATCGGTGACATGTATCTCTATGCAACTGCTGAAACCCATGACCTCTTCGTGCTTTCAATAATTGGAAACTAGCCACGACAAACCTTAATGGAGTTACCGACCTCTCTGGAGGTCGAATCATCCCTCTATCCTCATGTTTGCAAACCTATTTTTAATCATTATTACGAATGCCAATTAGCATGAAACTGGTGGATAGCATAAATATCCCAGTTTCACTTTAGATGACAGTTTAAACTTAATAAGGTAAATTGTCGTACTAACCTGAAGATTTTACTGAGAATGCTGCTGACCAAAGGAAAACGTTGCGATGAGCTACTCCTATGTGACAGCGAATCAAGGGCACCGGTTCTTAGCTGCTAACTCTTACTGTTTTCCGGATATACCACGGCTCAATGTGCGCTGGCAACGATGACTGCTCGCCCAACTGAGTGATGCGACTCGGAGGAAATCTCAGCGATGAATGTGACTTTTCCCTGGAATGTGTGGGATTTGTTAGAAATACTGCAAGTACTCCGCTCACCAATCGATCGCCAGCTCTCAATGGCACACCACGCCAAGTACAAGACAAAGCAGCTGGTTATGTTCCGCTAACTCTTAGAAACTGGTCAAAACAATGCACAAATGAAATCCGGCGCTCAAAGTCAATATAAAAAGGTAGCTATGTATTGAATTGAGGTTTGAGTCACAGCATCTGCGGTGAGGTTGACATTGGAGGAAACGGAGGGATATAGCGTTTGTGCTGAGGTTAGGGATTAGTAATGGTCGGGGTCATAAAATAAATTATAAATCTTCGCAGAAATCCGTCATTGAATGGGGAATGTTCAATGCTCTTCTTTTCATAATGTGCTTCCAAAACCATTATCAATTGCATTCCGGTGATTGGGTTAGTTTGCTAGCGAGAGTAGAGTCACTCGTCCCGTGGATCCAGGTTCCAATGCCGGCTGTTTCAATGCTGGCGAGCTTTCATCGATATTCCGGCCCCTTTAAGGTACTGAGTGTAGAGCACTACAAAGGGTACTCCGTCCATCGTGTGGGACGTTAAACCTTGGCCCCATCGGCATCTTTCGTTAAAAGTAGGCTAGAGTTGAAGATGGTTTCTGGCCTCACTTGGTGGAATACACTTATGTCCGGGATGGAAGAATTAACTTTACTATGCCACATGGTATGCATTCCACATGGTAGGCTAATGTTATCGATATGTTTCTCTCCACCCCTCCTTAACACGTTCAACCCGACGGACGCGAATGCGCGTCCGAGGTGCGTTGCCAAGACACCGAAGGACGCACATTCGCGTCTGTTAATGACCTCTATGATGACCTCACTGAAGACCACTCTGAAGACTTCTCTGAAGGACGCGAACTCATGTCTTTAATAAATTATCGAGTTCTGTTATAAAAAATTGTTTTAACTAATTTTAAAATTACATTTAATTGGCTGGCCAAATTAATGTGGAGGAAAAACCTTTCCGTTTTTCACGATTGCACACTAGAAATATTCCGGGTTGAATGTGTTAACTCCCAAAAAAAAACTGTTTCTTTTACTCAATCGCTCACCTATCTTAAAATGGCGTAAATGATCTTAGTCGTCTTTTCCCACGAACTACTAATACCTATATTTAATTGCATAACCCTGCCTCTTTTTTACCATCCCATTCTTTTGCAAAACGAGATGCGAAAGTGTGATGGCGATATTGCGAATAATGGTACTGGAATAATTCTTATCTAAAGTTAGTGGATATTCATGCGATGTAATTTAGGTTGCTGTTTAACACTAGGAGGACGGGAGTTTCGCTCTACCTAGAAGGACGGCAAGGGGTTATTTGACCCCAACTTCGTTTTACCGAATAATATTATTAAGATTTAAGGATTTAATAAGGTATTCCGTCGGTTATAAATTCAAACTTATCACTTATGTACATCATAATGTACTTTATAGTCAATTGTCTTCAGGCCTCAATGGTTTCATGTTCATAGTAAATTTAATCACGCTCTTGCAAGTATTTATAGTTATTTACATTTTACTGGAAAAATTATTGAGAATATTGTGATGGTTTAGGATTCAATGGTATCAAAATATAAAAATATTACTTATCATCACATTTTAGGTACATGGTTTTCCTTTTGGCACACATTCCATGAAATATTTATTGCATTGAAAAAAACATGGGAAGCAATGGTTTTGACAATTTGGAGATTTTTGGCACCTTACTTTCTTTTGTTCTCTTTATATGGATAGGCCACTTCCATGTGAAATTGTCTGGTTTGTTCCGCGTATACTGCATAAAAGGGCACCTGCAATTCCATGGAGCAGCCTGACGGTTTGCAAGAAAATTTTTATAAATTGCAGAGGCCAAAATATTCACCTGCTTTTAGCACTAAACTACGAGTCCTTTTCTATTTGAATCGTGAATGTTTCGTTATATTCAAGAATCGATCTCAAGGCATTGCACTAGAGAATATATGTAGCCCCAGGTTTTATTCCAACTGTTTGTTGGGCAAACGCCGCTGTCCCGAGATGCGACATCCATACCCTGCTGAAAAATTCCGTACACATTTTCTACGGAACGTAAGGAATTCTACAGAGTTTCTGTAGAAACCTTTCCCTTTCTACGGAGTTCTACAGAACAAATTCTACGGAACAGAGGGACTTCTGTAGAAAGTTGTGAGGTCTACGGAATTCTACGGAAAATTTTGCGAGGCGAGTTCAAAGTTCCGTACACTGCCCGAGTATTCCGTAGGAAGCCCGAGATGCCTCTACAGAATATCATCCCGGCATCCCTTTCGGCCATATCCTTAAGGAATAAGCAGACATTTCAGAAAAGTACGATATGGAGATCAGAGACGTTAAGTTCCGGGACATTTACGCCCGTGATATGATAAAATAGATATATGAAACCGCATATGACACTTAACTAAAAATAATAAAATCAATTATGAAATAGAACGTAACTTTAAAGTTGAAGTACTAACGGCGTTAAAATGACCAATAATCATGATTTTCATGAAAACCAATTTTGTGACACGATATGGGAACGGGTATTAAATTAAAATATGTTGTTAAATATATCTACCGTTTTCTCTGTAATCACCTTTTTCTTGCATTTACGCGGAATATAAACTGTACGACTTCATTACAGAGAGATATCCTTTTACGACCGCTGACTTTGTCTTTGAATGTTTTCATGAGCGCAGCGTAAACAATATAAATTGATGTAGGATGGCGATAATTCATTAAAATTTTAGCGTGTAAATGTATTTGACAAATTTATTCAATCCAATAGAATGTAGCGTTTACTTAAGCATTTGCTGTTATAGCATTTTATAGATATCTATAGATATGTTTACAAAATATGATGATGAGCAAAGAGATCAAAATCAATCATATTGATTCAATTAATTGTTCAATTGTGCAAAATACAATTGCATTATTATGTTTTGCCTCCTTTGTTGTATTACTTGTTAAATACCACTTCGCTGAAACATATATTATTATTTAAATTCTATTCTTCATGACGACATATGAAAATAAGTTCATGTAAAATACTGTTGGCATCTTTGCTTTTTCAATAGACATATGACTCTGCAAAAGTTATGATTGAAAATGAAGCTTTGATGCTTTAAAATGATAGATAGCATTGATGACTTTAATAATGGGACATCTAGAAGAGTGGGCTTAATTATATGAAACTGATCATGTTTTTCTGCATCTCAGGATCCTGAGTTTATAATTGCTATGGCTATGTGAGGGATTTGTGTCATGTTGTAGTGCATCCTGGTGCAATGATACTTATGTCAATCATTCACTCCAAGCCTATTATCTTCAGAAGAATGGCATTTTTGACCACCCTTACAATGAAAATATTTATAAGTATAGGTTATGTTCATATATGATAAGATTATAATCTTTTCATGTATACAAAACCCAGTCAACTATATATGTATATATATCAATCGTGTTGTAGATTACATACATCTAGATGCATGGCTCAGTGGTTAAGGAAGATTAAGTAAGTAGGTTTGATAGAAAATGGAAATAATACTTGGCAAATGTGTGTGATGATACTACGTGAAGAGTTAATAGAGTGTGATGAGCAGCCTTGATATTTTTTAACTTAAGGAAAAACTATATTCCTTTGGAACTCCTCAGAGGAGTATTCTTATAGGAGCTTCAAAAGAATGTGCAGTGTAGTTTTTTTCCTTCCATGATTTCTTGCACTCCCTATATGCATACCTATGGCAGCACTCAATGGATTAACTGCAGTTACCTTCATCCAGACATTTTCCTTTTTTCACTTCTATAGTGACTGATCTCATCAACCTGTAGATTTAGTTAAATACTGGGAGGATTTTTACATGCATGTTATACACATTATTCACTGAAAAGCATGTTTATGACCACATTAGCAGGAAATTTGTGTGTTGCATCATGCATCGAATTACTCCCGTTATATATCATAATGCATCAAAATCTATGTTTGAATTGAATTTCTATATTTCATTGTTTTAAAGTACCTAGGTGTAGTATTTTACTATATGCAAGTCATTAGCATGATGTTGACATGGAGGCTGTCTTAGCCATTAGGCATATATTTTTAAATTGAGCTGGTGCTTCATCAAAAATACATTTTCCATCAACCTCAACAATGTTAGTTGTAGTCATTTTCATTCAGATTTCAGAATTTTAGCTTTTCATAGCTGTAACAGGTGAAACATCAGCTCTGATTAGTGGCGGGTAAACAGTTAGGGTAATCCTGAAGCTTGACCTCTTCTGTAACACTCTTTACAATCAGCAACAGCAGTTATAAATGGTTATGAGGCTACACAGGGGCCATGAAACTCATGCTTCATTAGAGTTACATGAGACAGACCACTGCATTTGATGATAGCATAACATTGAATTCCATTTCCAGCACAAAACATACAAGAGGATGATAGGATCTGGTCATTAAAATAATGAAAGAATTCTATTTCACATGGAAGATGGACACTTAAATTCTTAGCTACTATTTTTAAGAAATCCTGAGGTTTGTATAATGAAAAGCAGGAGGCAATTCATTTTTTCATTTCCTGTAGCAAATTATTTGCAACTTTGTTAAGCTTGCAACACCTGGCGATAAGCCACATTTCTTGAAATGGATATACTATTATTCCTTAAGATTTCAAGAAAGAAATGTAAAGATTATTTTCTATAGCTTAATTGGTGACTTCTTAGCCCTGCTTTCCTAAGACATTCCACACATCAGGTTTTGGTTTTAGGGTGCTTTTACATCTAAGATCATTTATGCACCATCAAAATATTCTTGTATGGAATAAATCCATAATGACTGGTATTTTTTAACTTAGGCATGTCCATATGTTGGGCTGTCTCATGTAACTTATCATTTTAAATATTATTTTGAGATTTAGGAAGCCTATGAAAACTTATGTCCATTTTAAATCTATTTATTGTACCAAACTGGTGCACATCAGACCTTATAATTAAATTTAGGATATCCTTCATGTGGATCTTGATCAACACTTGAAATACATTTTCACCATATATTTTCATAATACCACTTATGATAAAAAGTGGTTGACAGTGACATATTTTTTAAATTAAAACCTCTTGAGTTGCCTCATAGATCAAGGCCATACAATATGTGAGAATGATAATATGCATGGTATGCATCATATAAGTAATTATTTGGTCTCAGTGGCTTAATTTTCCTCATAAGCTGCAATGATTTAGGCAGCTTTTTACAGACACCAATGTTAAGTTCATTCCAAGTTAACTCATGGCCAATGAAAACCCTAATAATTTTACAGGCTCATTCATTTTAGGGTACATTGAGCGAAATACAAATAAGATTTTGATTCCCCAATGTGTTATTTGAGGAGAACCAGTTTTGAGGGGGAAAAAGAGATTATGTCCAGAATGCAGTATCAGCAAAAACTGTTTCGTATACATGACACACACTACTCAGTAGTAGTGGGTATATCCATTGTTATGAAGTACCTGAGCTCTATCAAATTGAATTTGGGTTCAGTAGCTGATGATGACCAGAAAAACTGATTGGCATGTGCAGCATATCTCTCAAACTTTCTAAGACTTCATACATCCTGTTGCCGACCCCTAGCTGCAATTCTAATTAAAGCTATAGCTAGCATATTCACAAATTGTGCTGAAAATAAGCATGAATTTAATTTGCTGTGAAACAAAACGTACTTATATAGAAGTATTCTTATTGACCACTTTATTTATGTAGTAATAGTAATGTGTTTACATAAAGGTTTGTAACAAGATATTAATATTGTTCTGTAAACTTTTTTTTCTTTCTGTTCTATTCTAAGTCTGTTCAAAAGTAATTGAAATTTAAAAACTGACATTGTGTACTAAATAGCCCTGAAGAAGCCGAAATAAAGAGGCGAAACATTGGGACAAATTGGTGTTTATAAAAAAAATGGCCAAACAACTCCATATAAACACATTTCTATTGCTACAAAACGTACTAAAATATCATTTAGTTTCTTCTAATCTTTTTAGTTTCAACTAATCATCTATAGTATATCGGTAAAATGACCACATTGCTAATAATTATAACATTAATGTTTTCAATTTGTCTTATTTGTTGGCATTTAAAATTGTTTGGAATGAGATCCTCATGACTCCCCCCACCTGCCCAAAAGTACTTGAAACCCCTTCTTGAAAAACTAAGCCTTATAAAATATGGATATAAAACAAAAAACAAGTATCAAAATATTTTAAAATAGGAATTACTACATAGTTAGAAAAAAAATTATTAAATACACGAGAATATAATTTGAATAGCGATTTTAATTTGACTCCGGATAACACCGGATGTTGGCATGAAGCGTCCATCTTAGTTTTTTTGTGATCTGTGTCAAGAAGACTCTCCTTGACGTGTGTACGTCGTTTATGTTTTTACTTTTCGACGTGCACCAATTCGAGGAGTTTTGTTTGTTAATGCGTGTTGAGTGAAAAACCGTGAAAGAATGAAAAGAAATTATTGGTTAAAATACGTCAATAGGCAAGTGGGCTGCGGCCACGGTAAGGATACCGAATACCTCGAAAACAAAAGTGAGGATTGATCCAGTTTTTTGGCTTTCGCTAAGTCACGACGACGCGAAAGGAACGGATACATTTTGTGATTTGAAAATCATCATTCCAGGAGGTAAGTTTTGAACTGAAATCTAATACTATCTACTATCATTAAGGAGAAAATGTCCACTTATGACATCGTTGAAAATGTCATTTATGTTAGGGTATGTGTTCTTAATGGTTCCGTTTTCTTCGTAGATGGGACCATTGTCATTATTCCTTCTCGCGAGGTTCTGGGACTACGACCAATAGGTTTTGTTATCCCCTGGACATACAGCGCTGGAGACAAGGTGAGTTTATTTTTTCTGTAAACTTTAAGTTGAGCGCTTTTTATATTTATACATAGTAATGATAGTGTGCCACTTACTGACGGAAGGCCGTTGAAATATACTGTAAAGGAGTTACTGAAAATTAATTGAAGTGAACTGGTCCAGCTTTAAATAATAATTGATTGAAATATGACATGTTGTTATGACAAATTTTAAGTCTTCTGATTGTTCTTCTTTCAGGCCTTTCTGTGGATGAACTACGGAGAATATGGCTGAAGAACTTATTTATAATTAATATATACAGTGCAACTCCTCAAGGAAATGTAAAATTAATGACAGATAATAAATACAGAGGTAAATAGATGAGCGTTTAATTTATTAATTCTATTCTTTTTATATAACTTATGTACTATCAGCCCAAATATCACCCGGAATTATGCTAGGAATGAGTGATTTAGAAAGCTGAGCAAAATAGTGTAAACAATTGCCAATGTACCTTTAGGAATGCATAAAATACGTTGTAGAATATCTATAGATTGCTCTAAGGAATCTGTACAGAAAGCTAGGGAATATCTACGGAACGCCTTAAGGAATCTGTACAGAACGCTAGGGAATATCTACGGAACGCTGTAAGGAATCTGTACAGAACGCTAGGGTATCTCTACGGAACGCTGTAAGGAATCTGTACAGAAAGCTAGGGAACTTCTGTAGAACGTTCTACGGAATTCCTTAAAAAAGTGTTTCAATACTTTAAGGAATTTCTGTAGAATGGCCTAAGGAAATCTTTTAAGGAACTTCTACGGAATTTTTCAGCAGGGTATATGAGTGCGATAATTATAAGAGCGTCCTCTTTCGACGAACTCCAATTATGATTATGAAACTTCCTATGCTCCACAGTACAGTTTACAGTACCGTCACTCACCGACAAGTGGAACATTCTCAATATCGCCGCCTCTTGAATATTCGTTTTGGCATGCGGTATGGACCTTGGAAGTAAATGGTACAAACTACTGACAGTGAGTCCCATTCATGCGGCGGAGGGCCGCACAAAAGAGTAAGGTCGAGTGAGTTTGAAATCCGGGCAGGAACAAATACAGATTCGAAAAAGGTGTACCTGGATAAAGATATATATCCATGGGAGTTGAATATGATTTTGGAAGTACGATAAAAATATAATATTTGCATAGTAAGAAAATTACCCATGCAAAAATACCATTGGAATGTGAAATTCGTAGGGTAGGTGGGAAGGGGGGAATTTACTTTCACTGCGCTGCTTGTGGTTTCCCAAACAGATATGGTGCAGAAAAAGTCACTCAGTTTGGATTTTGGTCTCGATGTCCAGAGGCATCAAGCCGGCTCGAAATTTGTAACAAACTTGTTCCAAGGTGCAGAAGCCAAACAATATTCGTCTGCTCTTAGCAGCCGACTACGAGTCGCCCTTGACTCGAACCGTAAATGTTTCATTATATTCAAGAATCGTTCCCAAGGCATTGCGCTAGAGAATTTATTTGGCCTCAGGTTACATCCAACATCTTTTTAGGTAAATTCTGCTGTCCGAAGACGACCCTTGCATGTCAGTGTGATAATTATAAGATGGTCCTCTCTAGACAAAAACCATTCGTGATTATGAAACTTCCCATTCTCCACAATATATTTTACAATACTGTCACTAACCAACGAGCTGAGTACGCTCAATATCAACGGATCTTGAATATTCATTTTGCCATATGGTAAAGGACTTGGTACTAAATGGCAGAAACAACCGAGGTTGTGTCCCAGACACATGGCGGAGGGGCGAACACCCGGGAAAAAGAGCAATCGAGTGCATATGCAAACCGGCCAGGAAAAAACAGTAATTCGAAAAAGAGGATTAGGGGTCGACGATCCATTATATTTCTTGTATCATTTCTCAAATCCCTCTAAAAAAATTCCTGGATAAAGATACACATTCATGGAAATTCATGTGATTTCTGAGGTACGATAAAAATATAAGATTTGCATCATAATAAAATTACCTGTATAAAAATATCATCGGAAAGTGAAATTCATACACGAGGAAATGTATATTCCCTGTACCGCTTGCGATTTCCAAAAAAGACCTGGAACAGAGAAAATCATTCAGTTAGGATTTTGCTGTGCTTGTTCGGAAGCGTCACCCGGGATCGAACCGGGTACCCATCTGCTTATAACTCAAGCTCTAACCCACTGGGCCACCTCACCGATGAGTAAATGGATCTTCATACTAGACTGTGGGAATAGTGTAACAAGAATATGAAGATAATCTACGAAAACAAGTTATTGTCCAAATGGCCCTCAGCCGTCCTAATAGGTATAACCTCTTGTCAAAAATTAAGGTAAAATGTTATAGTAATTGTAATGCTGTTTTATTAAATTTCAGACCATAATGAATGAAGTAAAAGAGTTTCAGATACATTAAAAATATTTTACATGGAGAAAAGTTAAGTTGAATTTCAAAAATGGGTCAAATGACCCCTCCCGTTAATGTACTCCAAAACACCAAAAGTATCTGGGAGTCGAATAAATAGTTTACCGTTGAGTTACCATCCATAAAGTAAGATCGCACACCAAATCTGGGCTCCGTCGTATAAATTTTCCCTTTCGACCACGGGACTTGAAATTAGAGAAAAACGACTGATATAGTGTAAAAGTAGACAGTTCTACGTAATATCGCCACAAAAACGGAACACTCAATTTGCTTGGAGTATCCAGTCAATATGTCTATCGTTAGAAGCTCATATCACCACCTGCGAAACGATGTTTAGCGGAAATAGAGGAAATGGGCGCTGATCGCGCTATACGGCGATTTGCGCCACACCCTACCCCTTATCCTTCGACGCCCCCCTCGACCCCGAAGCCATGCTCCACCCCCTCCCCCGTTTAAGTCATTTAGGGTAGGTGGGTGATTAGATAATGGCAGGAACATTTCAGGAATTGGAGGATGGGAGGAGAAAATCCCGGCGTCGGCATTAGCCTACTCTTAACGACAAGCGCCAAGGGGACACCGCCTTAACGCCCCATCCGACGGACGGAGTACTGAACATGAAATACCCTCCACTAGGCTCTCAAGTAGGGACCGGTTTGCCATGAATGATCCGCCACTGCAGACAATCTAACCCGGGCACACGGGATGGGAGGACTCTAGCCACCAAACCAACCCGTTCCCAGCCTTAAAAACTGCGCGTCGATTGTGTAGATGGATATATTCCAGAAACATTGTTTTTTAATTATATGATAGCAGACGGCTCTGTTTAGCCATTCCGGTAATAATTCCTACGCAGCCGCTTCTTATTCATTTGCTAATTGCTATATTTCATATCATTCCTATTCAGAAAATATTCATGTTTTCACGTAATTGGTAGTTTGAAATGGTGTTCCTCCTACCCAAATCAGTGGCATTCACGTGTTTACTCTTCAGTTTTTCACTCGTATTTTAAAAGTTTTGATGTCTTCTGGCTCTAGTATTCACTCAAAACCATTAGGATTACGTTCTACTACATTTGCTTGCTTTAGAGATTAGCCAATAGAATAACTCAGTGGAGAGCTGCGTCAAACCAAGCTGACGATTGATGACTAATGATGATGAGCCTGTGAAATTCATGGTCTGAATTTCTCAATCAATATAATATCGCGTCATGGTTGTTTTCCTGTATGTAACAAAGACGAGGATATCGTTGAAATCTAAACTTGATCATTGCTTTCACATTTCACCCTGCGAGCCACTCTGTTTCAATTGTAATCACGTTTATTTGAGTGGGGAAAACTAATTTCTCTAACGCTCAGCCGTACTTTTGGTTTAACTTAGTTTGTTGCGTCTATCTACATGCTGATGTAGTGTGGGAGTAGAAATGTGCCTGCAGTAATGTATCTGCGGTCTGCAGTGCAGTATCGGATTCGAATTCGTGAGATTTGAATTCTTCGAGTGAATCTTTCAAACACCCTTCTAGATTCTAGGTGATTGAAGGTTTATGAGAATAGGATCTAGTCTGTTACATCAACGCTATATTAAATATGGATACCGTCGTTACTGAATACCGTGTGGCAACCGCATATATCCGATACGAAGTAAATCCTTCAGAGAATGTAACGCTCGAAAAATAATTTCAAGGTTCAATGACTTTTGTGGCCTGGGGAATAGAGGGGATCCGTAAATGATGCCTAGTGCTCGCGTAGTAGCATACAGGTGGAGTGATTATGCAATGAATATCGTAATCAAATGGACATCATGAAAATAAAGGACAGGTGTAGTTTGCTCTGGTGTTGTGAGTAGAGCTTACTATTCCGAAGACCCGGGGTGAATCCTGTCAATGCGAGATTTTGTTCAGCGGCTTGCTGGACCACGATCGAGTGTCTTATGGAGCACTTGGAGTGCAGCACTCTCTCCGTCGGATGGAACAATGAACTGTGGACCCTTTGACGTCCTTCCTTAAGGATAGGTTAATGCTGACGTCGGGTTTCTCTCCACCCCTCCTACATTCCATGAAAATCCATACCTTCAACAAATACCTATGCTATGTAGTGTATCGACTTCAGCTGTCGGTCGCTTCCCTGAAATAACCAATTCTATGATTCTTTTGTTCAACAGTGGCGTAACGTGCATGTGCGATTTTGTTCATAGAACATAGCTTCTTTGCCGGCATATGCATGTTCTTGCTAGTTACTTTTGCTAGAAATGCAGTTTAACCTTCGGTTAAGAAATTGGTACCACACCGGTTTCGTCTAAGGGAACCAGATTGCCGAATGCGTGAGGCTCGGAGAGAAAGAAAAGCAAAATCAAGTGTTGATTGGAAAATTGCATGCGGCATTATATCGCGTCACTTACATGGAAATACGTAGGGTCTGCTTGCCATCCTTGAAAGACGCGATCGCCACATGTCTTAGTGGGTGTGCGGTGGAGGTGTGTACCCTTTACATAACTCACGCATATCGAAGGAGAATTGCAGAAGTCACCAGCCTAGGTTTAGAGTCGCGACATATTCACCTTCACCACCTCAACTGTGATGTCTCCTAACTGGTTGTTATTGGCGGAGAGGACCGACACCTGGGGTCAATTTTCCATTTTAGAATTGGTGGGTCATTGCATAGTGGTAGGGTTTCAATTAGGAGAAACCCGGTGACGGTAAGAGCCTTCTGTTAACAAAACGCGACAAGAGGTCCATGGTTTAGTATCCCATCTGATAGATGATGCTTTGAACTTGGAGTGCTTTGCACACGGTAGTCACGTAGGAAACAGGAAACTGCAGAAATATCTTTCGCTACCAAGACTCGAACCCTAGCTCTTGGGATAGGAGCTGTAGCAGACTTAAATTTTGGTGCTCAAACGCCTAATGTTAAATTAAACCATGTAATCTAAGATTTTGAAAAAAAGACGATCAAAGCATCCATGCCCGAGGTCGGATTCGTACCCACGATACTCGGGTTGCCAGTCTGGCAACCCTAGGATCCCACTCTGAGGTTTGACCCCACTTAGAGGTCACGAAAGGTCAAAGGTTGGTCATATGTGTTTCTAACGATACACATCGTTTGAAACACATATGGATACACTGGAGACTCCGAAAATATCGAGTTTTCCGTTTTTGTGGCGATATTACGTAGGGCTGTCTACTTTTACACTATTTTAGTCGTTTTTCTCAAATTTCAAGTCCCATAGTCGACTGGTAAATATTATGCGACAGAGCCCAGATTAAGTGTTCAATCTTACTATATGGGTGGTAATGCAGTTGTAAATTACTTATTCGACTCCCAGATACTTTTGGTATTTTGGAACTCCCTACCCCCCCATCCTTCTAGTTTTAATATAGCATAAAGCAAACTTAAGATATTTCGTTTGTTCACCGAGGAATATATTCAGCTACAATCGAATCGAAAAAGTGAGCGGGAATCGATTTCCAAGACATTGACTGATAATCTACTAGTCGCCTTTTCCCACCTAAGGAAAGAACATCCAGCTATATGCTTAATTAGAAGACGATTTTTCCAATTAATTTAGTCAATTATTTTTTAGAAGGGGGAAATTTCCATGTACTCCTTTTTCGGTGAGAATATTACACATATCACATTTAATTGAATATTCTGGGCTTATTAGGTGTAAACTAAAAATTCAATCACAATTTGAAATTCTACCGCTTTTCTTTAAGATAATATTACGGGGTAAAATACCTTGAAATGGTTCTATTTTCACTGCAAGCTGATAGGTACTAGAAGGCTACTGTGGGTATCATTTCTGGAAAATTTCTGGAGTCACAGGGAAAAGAGCTATGCCTCCCTTGCCCTGAAGTGTGAATTTCATATACCAATGGTTTAAATAATACGCTTTTCTCTTTACATTTCCAAGGAAACATTCTTCTTAAAAAAAATGGCATATCTTAGGCACATTCGTGGTGGTGTGATGCTTTAACATGCTCTTTCGTTGATTTGCTAGGTTTCCCGTTTTTCTTTGAGAATATGTCATAAAGAAATACTTCTTCTCAATATTCCGTTTAAACGATGCATTGATTCTCTACCTTTGTTTATATGTGAGGGCAATAAATGAGTTCTGCTTTCAATGTCATTGTACTGAATCATTTGAGTGCCTTGTTTTTCTCAGGGAGTGTCGTTCGAAGCACATTCTTTTACCCATTTTTTAATCATCAAAAGCGTGGTTGTTCTTTATTTCTAAATACGCGGTATTGTTGGTATTATAAAATTCGTATTGTGGATAACAGTTCGTTGCTGGAAAAGGCTCCATACCAAACTGGTAACTAGTTTGTTACACGGAGGCTTGGAGTAAAATTTGAAAAATAAGCAGTAGAAAAGTGAAACTAAAATTGGGACTAGCTTTCTTATGCATAACTTGCTGGAACCTCCGTGTATTTGATAAATTGAACACCAGATAATTGGTTAAAATCCACCATTGATAAAAACGTTGTAGGTACTATAGGATTCACCACCTATGGCATGTGCAATGAATGTAGCAGACAATAGTTGTAATTTCGACCGTAGCTACTATTTAGTATTCTTGCAATGTACTGTTATCCATTGCAATGGCACTGTTTTTTTCGCAATTTGTACAATATTTTTGCACTAGGATAAGAAAAGCGAATTCATATCATTTACTTATCCACAATCGGGAAAAGTATGACAGTAATTGATGAGAATTATAAAATATGAATTCACGTTTATTAATAAATACCTTTATTGTTAACCATAGATTAAGTTGACCAAGCATTGGAGAAAGATGATTGATGGTATTTACAGAAATTGAGTTGATGCTGTCGCTAGACTTTTCACTTCCTCTCTTAAAAGCCCGAGTTATTTCTCCGAGATATTTCTTCCAAGTGCGAACTCTGGAAAATATTTCCTCCGTCTGTAAAAGGTATCTCCTCCCGTTGGATATATTAAATCCATGAATAAATTTAAATTGGTGACATTTCGTCATGCAAAGTTCTCAGCACATTTTACGTTCAATTCACATAAAACATTTCCCATATCAGTGACTTTTTGTCTCTCCATAAATGGGATGTTGATTTGTTTATGTAAAAACGTTATTCCCGGCAGTAGGTATATTTTCTACGTCCATTTCAAATTGAGGCACGTGGATAAAAGCTCATAGCTATAAGCAAAGCTTCATTATGAGAACCCTAATTTTCAGTGAAGAAATATTCGGTTTTGATACGAATATTCCATTCCATTTAAGATATGTATTCCAATGGCTTTGGCATGAAAATGCATAACTTTTTTCTAATCATAGTATTGTAAGTCTGAAAACTAATATGGAATATTAGTCTGAAAAGTCTGAAGTCTAAAAGGTCAACAGTCTGAAAACTATTATGGAATGTGGAAATTGGTGATAATACCAATATAATTCTATTAGGAAATCGACCTCGTTGTTGTTTTTTTTCTGAAATTGAGATATTTGAGCCATATTTCGAGATAGTCCTTAGCTGTTATAAAAAATATTGTATCCATATGTTGGGGAGCATTCAGGTTACTTTCTACAGCTATAAAAGTTAAGCCAGTTTCCTTCATCACGCCGGAGACACAAATACCTGTGTCGCCCTCTTTGAGAAAACAGAAAAAAGAGCTACTCATGTGGTAAAATGAAAGCTTTTTGATTAAAATTTGATATTTAATGTAACGAGTGCTATGCTGTAAGAAAGATGGCGGGGCGATTCCCTCACATGACTTTTGTTATTTCTCATTTCATAATATAACAAACTGGAATTAGGTATTGATTGCACTTAGAAAGTTACCACTAGATTTTTTGCAATAACCTCCACCTTGTCATCATATATCGCATCTGAGAGTGAATAATTCTAAAATATTATTCAGGTATCACATACATTTTCAATCCGATGGAAGGAATATCATGAACCTGCTAGAAGTTCCATGGATAAGAAAAAATACGAATTCGTATAGATGTGTAGAAGGAAATCAGTGGCATTAATTTAGCGCGAGGTGCGGTAATTTCGTATTAGTAGTGCTACGGAACTGAGAAAGATGCTTTGCATAAAAGATATACGCATGGCTATAATTTACTTACCTCGAACACCAAAGAGTGGTAAAGATGCGAGGGACGCAGTGATTTATTTTCAACTAAGGCGAAATTAGAGAGATATTCAAAAACATCCTGATGATTCCATTTCCCAAATTTGGATCCTGAAGTAAGTTGACTGGACGCGTGGTGATTAGGTTATTGCCGTTTCTTTAATTTGACTCATTTTATGGAATTTAATATTAATTAGTTCAATTACCGTGCAATGTTTTTCAATATCTAAGGCATCTAAGGGAACTCAGAACTCCGCTTGCTTCAATTCACTCATGTGCTACATTGGCCTGGAGAATACGTGACCGCTACTTGAAAAGAAATAGAGAAACGGAAGCCTGCCATTACTACCTTTGTGGAAATAGTGGAAAATGAAATAAAAGTGGTGTAAAATTTTATATGTTGGTCATAAAATGACCGAACAATACCTAATGAGCAACCGATATAATATTATATTTAAATTTTATTGCGGAAAATTTGAAGCTGCATGGTCTCAGGACTTGCTTCAGGTGTGGGTTTAGCAATCAGGTCACATCTTATGTGTCTTGCAGTTGACTCTGGCTCAAAAAACAAACATTGTGCAGGTAGCTTCCTGAAGTATCCTCAAATTGACAAAAATTAATCAGTCCCAAATACTATTAAACCGCATAGGAGAAAATATGACAAATATGAAGTAAATACGGTTGAAATAGTCACAAGCAACGCCATGGAATAGATTATGAAGGTCTGCATGAGTGAGGGTGGGAGTTACTCGACCGTATCGGGGTATATTGACTCTTTTTTATCTTCACTATATTTTTCACAGCACTGTGAATGATGACTCACTGTTTCCTTTGTAAGTCCCCTAGGGTTGTATAGTTTTTTAGCTGTTGTTTTTCATCTGGTAAACGAGCTGGGAAAAGGATTACTGGATTATTCTGTAGACTTTTCATTGTACGCAAAGAGAGCAGCGGTAGTTTTGGGGTTATTTCTCATTGTTATTTCTCATTTTATAAAATAACAAAATGGAAGTGTAATTAGGTATTGAATGCACTTAAAATGTTACCACTAGATTTTTGTGCCATAACCTCCACCTTGCCATCATGTATCGCATCTGAGAGTGAATAGTTCTAAAATACTATTGACTCTCATCACTACGGCCAGGAAGGAAAACGGAAAGCTACATATTCTCGGGATTCGCTTCAGGTGCGGGTTTGGCACTTGAGTCGCTTCCAGCGGGACTCACAATTGACTCTGGCTCAAAACACAAATCCTCCCCGGGGTGATGGGTCTCTCAGGCGTGGATGGAGGGCCGTCATCATCCCAGCTGGTGCAGCCGGCTGCCTCTGAGAAAAGCATGCCAAACATATAATGTTTCCTTATGTACCCTTTCTCAGGCGTTGTTGATGAATCAGTCGCAGTATTTAATCCCTGTACCTTGTTTGTCAGACGGACAGTATTCAACTGATGGCTGCAATCCTTACTGCTGGTTTCCAATTGCATGGAAGACGAATATTCATGAGTTATCTTCCCGCAAGGGACTTCGGTGCATGATTGCCGTGGTGTGGTGCTAGGCTCTACCACGTCAACTAAACTTGGCAAGCGAAGAGCGGGGGAAAGGGAGTTAACTAGGAATTCATTGAGGATACTGGAAGTTTCTTGCTGAGGCATTCCAAAAAAATACATCATATTCTCATCTAGAGTTTCTGCTAAAGATTTGGGCATTCTTTGTGCGTCTAGGTCCAAATACCATCCAGGAGTTATTGGGCGCTCAGGAGTGGAACAAAAGCTTGCTTTCTCTGCAAAATCTGAATACGATCCCGTTGGTGAGTGACCTAAATCTTGGCTTATCTCATCCCGCCAGTCGCTTAAGTGTATGCTGCTCCTTGACGAAGAACTGGATTCCGTGGCCGTAGTCTCATTTGAAGTAATCATTTTCTGGTCGAGGGAAGAGCCATCGGAGAGTGATGGCGATGAAGAAATTTCCTTATTTTCTGGAGCTTGGGGGAAATAGGGTTTTGAATCCTCATTTTTCATCCTCGTTTTTCATGCCTTAGGCTGATATTCTCTCTTTTCCGGGGAACCAACGTTGAATCTGGTTCAACGCATATTTCCTGTGCTGTGGGGATGGCACTTGGTGTATTTGATGAGTTTTCAGGGGCAGGCGAAGGCTGGTTTGTTAGACCGGCTGGAGCTACTCGCTTCCTCTGGTCCTTCAATTCTAGAAAGAAAAGAGTAATAAGAAGCAGCGTGACGCACGAAAAATCATTTATTTTAGGAAAGTTTGGTGCGTACGCTAACTTTTTCATGATCCACTACCTGTGGCCTCTATTTGGGTGAATAAAGGCGTCGAGTTGGTATGGTGGTAAGAGGTAAGAGGCACCCACTCATTGCGAAAGCCCGGATTTGAATTCTGGTGTGATAGAGTGGTAGAAGTATTTCATTGCTAAACTGGATCTTACTTAGTACTTGGTAGGGAGACTTCAGCAAAACGCCCGTTGGATGGGACGTCGAACCTGGGATTCTTTGGCTTTTTTCTTTAAAAATAAGCTAATACATTTATCATTCCACCATCCTTCTATTCTTGTAAAACTTCTACTTCTGCCAATTTAATCACCTGTCCTTAATGATTCATATTTCCTTGATCTATTGAGGCGTCAATCTCGTGATTTTCTATTTAAATGTCGTGACCTATTTTCAATGACACCTTAAAATTATTTTTTGTATTCCCTAGGTTATCAATTTAGTAACTTACGCGACAGGCGTATCAGATTCAAGACTGTATAATATGGTCGATCCGAGGGGTCACGAGATAAGAAGGTGTTTCATTTATCTTATTGCTTTAGCATGGTCATCCGAATGGTTCCGCTAGTTCTTCTTTTACCTATTGCCAACCATCCCACCACAAAGAAATGCACCATGGCATCACTCCAAACCAAGAATACCAAACCAATCACACAAATGCCTATTTTTAGTAGCAATATTACAGGTTTGATTAGAAAGCTAAATAAATTCATTTCGGAAACAAAGTAGCTTCACATTTACATTTAATATGTAAACAAACACTCACGGTCATGTATAATAAGCGTAAAAATTCAATTTTGTTATGAATAATCGTCTTCATAAAAAGATCAATTACATTTTTTATCATTCCTTTTTGTTTGAAGGAAATTATATTAATTATATTTCAGCCTCCTCGCTGTACTACATATCTCTCTAATTTTTATTTTTAAGTTAGTAATTATTCAGGAGTACGTTATATCAACGCCTGCACTTTGTCAACTCCACGTCCGTCGTAAAAAATGAAAGTTCACTCTTGCTCTCACATGTAATCCGAAAGTTTGACTTATGAAATGAGGAAATGTTTTGAGGATACGAAACTTTTGAATTAAGATATGCCTTCAGTTACGGATTTCATGGATTTTCTGTAGAAATAATTCTCTCACTTGGAAGATGCATCTATTGGACGATATCCTTCTCAGCCCACACCGAACGTGTCTTCACGCAAGGTTATACTTCTCTCAGTTGCCAAATCTACGTGTAAATACTGTAAACAGTACTGACCACAATGTATACAACTGTGATTCGCTGACAGCGAGGCTTCTTTTCCCAATTACAATGGGGGACACACAGTTAACTCTGCCAATGGAAGTGGTTGCGACATGATCTGTGCGAGCAGACCTGCCGCCGACACCTCCACTCCCCTCCATTTCCCTCCAAACAGTCAAGGGCGGGATGTAGATGACGTAGTAATCCTTAACGCAGCTCGTTCGGAGGGCGACACCTTTTGCTTATTTTATTTTTTGATTTTTGAGTAAATGGCTGCAGTTAAAAGATTAATTTTTTCATCGAAATTGATTTTTCGTTTCCATCTAGCAATTTCGTGTACAAAATGGAAATTTTTGATCCCAGTAAACACCCCTATTCTAGCAGTAATACTCACCTTTTTAGTGTTAAATCAGACATTATTAATATATTTGAACCATTTTTGTACGAACGCAGAAATTTCTTTTAAAGCATCATAAAGCTAATAACTTTTTCTTCATTTTGGTGTGAGATTGTACCCAAAAACTTTATATGTTTTTATCGTGGCATTTTAATAACATATGTTAATATAAATGCCAAAAATCACGTGATTTAGAAAAATGTATTCTAAGTTTAATTGGATGACGAACTTGCTCGATACTTGATTGGAACTAAGTTTCAGTGAAAAAATCATTAGCTCTTTCACCTAAGAATTCAGTAGTTAAATTAGTTATACGTACTATACAAGCTATGGTGAGTAATTTTGATGTGCACTGAGTTTCAAAACTTGGTGTTTTTGTTGCTTTTTTTTAAATATCTCCAGTCCAGATTGATTATTACGTCTTTTAACAGGCCCCATGATTAATCACAGCATTGTACAGTACTTTATATATACCGACGCCTAGTTCACTTTAAAGTTTTGCAGACCTCAAGCCCTTTTTCAGAAATGCAAACGATAAATATTCTAAATGTTTTGATCATAACTTCGAATGGTCATTTCTTTGTTTCGTGGCCTATTTTTCTTGTTACTCTTCTCTATTTTACCCTCTTACTCTGTGTTATTCTGCCTTTTTCAATCCCATCCTATGTCCTTCTTGCCGGTACGTGACCCATTTAATATCAAATATATATTAAAATTACGTGACTGTAAGCCTAATGAAATGTTCTTTTGTATGTTTGAACTATTTGAATAATTTTTGAACTTTTGGAAATTTACCAAAGCGAATTTTTCAACAAAAATCTAGTAGACGATATAGTGAGCATTTTAAACACCATAGTCATGAATTGCTCGATACTCCGGCACCAAGAACAGCAATTATGTCCTACCGCCATCCAGCCCTATGGTTAACCTCCCATAACCGGAATTCAATCTCATTTATGGATCGCATTCGTCAAAATTTCCGATAAACTCTTCTCTCTCATCTCCACGAGGAATACCAAGTGATTCGCAATCAAGTGCACCACCGTCTTCGTACTGCCGAAAATAAATACCATACTGATTGCTTTTTTGGAAAATGGGACGCAAAGTCCACTTTGTAGGAGGTGAGGTGGCATGGCCTTGGAAAGCCTAAATGCTCTCAACTCAAATTCAACATCACCTTTGTAACGTACTCACATAGAAGCTAGATCGCAAGTAGAAACATTTATGTATATTTTTTAAGCCCAGGCAGCCAAATTGTACAGATGGTGACGCGAATTGTTCCATTGTATCGATTTTTCATAATTAGAACGCCCATATTTCAATTTCAGACCCACTAATTTATATTCAAAGTTTTTCAATATTGCGCATTCCTCATTGAAGAAAGAACAAGAAGAAAGAGACAGGAAGTTAGGTGAGAGGTTAAAGAATTTAAAGGAGGAAATACTAGAGGGCCTGATGGCGTTCTAGCGAGAGTTTAGCGGGAGAATCGCTGAACAGGAGAGGAAAATAAAGGGAATATGCGACCAGGTGAGAGAGGTGATCGCTGAAGTCGGGGCAAGGTTTGGCGACACTGCCGATAAGTTAGAGGAGCTAGATTCGAGGCACGGTATCCTGAAAAGCGCTATAAAGGAAATTAAGAAGAAGATAGAAGAAAAAGAGGAGCAGATGAAGCATATGGCGGCGAGAATAAATCAACAATCCGCCAGCAGAGGGGCCGATCTCGACGAGGGCGTAATACGGGACATCACGAAGCGTATTAAGGAGGATTGCGCTCGGCTAACCGTAGTACCAACAGCGGCTGGGGCTGTGCAGATGAAGACACCAACATTCGATGGAAGACCGAACTTGAGACCCATGAGGTACCTTCAGGAGCTGAGAGAATACTCGGAAATGTACCGCCTGACAGAAGACGACGCACTACACGTGGTGAGACAAGGAATGATCGGGAAGGCTGGAGAATGGTTAGCCGCGACACAGTATTTGTATAAAGACCTCACAACATTCCAGACGATATGCCAGAAGCAGTATTGGGGGGAAGAGCGACATATGGGAGTAAGAAGAGCCCATGACACAGGGAGATTTCAGAGCAGCGCAAATTAAACTCGCGTGGAGTACGAAACCGCTAGGAGAAGCACAGCCAAGGAACTAACACCGCCGATCGAGGATAGAAACCTGATTTGCCTTTTTGGCAACATTTCGGGGTGGAAGTAAATGTGATGGAAGTAAATAAATGGGAATGATAGCGCACAAAGTAAACACGCTCCCGGAGTTCTTGACATTACTCGATAGTCACGACGGTATTCGTCGAGAAGAGTGTCATTTTCTGGCAGCCGGACAAGGAAGGTCGGAGAACCAACACCCCAGGACCACTGAAGGACGTCCATGGACCAGACGAGCATCCGATAATGATTATCGGCGTAATGACTATGGAAGATGGGAATCGAACAGACAGCGCACGAGAGACTGGCAACCATACCAGGGTAATTTGGTGGAAAGGTACCATCGAACTTTGAAAAATTTACTTAGGATATTTGGCCTCCAGAGATATAACGCTTGGGTGAAATGGTTAGCTGTCGCTGAAGCTTGCATGAACGACACCCACGACACGACAACGGGAGTGACATCGATGGAGGCACATACCGGCCGAATGCCAGAAAGAGCTTGGGACGAATTGCTAGCGTTAGAATCTTGTGAGTCAAATGCGGACTATGAGGCTAAATTCGGTAGTGCGGCAACTCCTATGATCAAAATGCTTGAAAATTTTCCACCATTGATAAAGAACTTATCGTATTAGTTGTATTTTGAAAATCTCTTTACGGGGATCAACCTTCTTCAGCATCTAAAACAAAGGGGACTGGGTGGCACGGGCACAGTGCGCGAGAATAGGATTCCGAAAAATAGCCATCTCACGCCTTCACTGTCTATGAAAAAAATGTCCCGAGGAAGCATGGAAAGTAAAGTATCATGTGATGGTATACGCTTGATTCGTTGGATGGATAATTCATTGGTTGCAGTGGCACCAACTACTTATGGGGCAAATCCAGTCTCACCGGTAGGACGGTATTGTCTATCGAAATGGAAACGAGTAGCTATTCCCAGACCATATGCGATTAGCCAGTATAATAAGCACATGGGAGACACTGATCGTACAGATGAAAATGTAGGAAATTACCGCATCGGTTTCCGGAGTAAGAAATGGTGGTGGCCACTGTTTACCTGGTTGATCGATACAGCGATTCATAATGCGTGGATTCTTATGAGAAAAGCAAGGGAAATCTATACCACAATTACAATTTAGAAGGCGGTTTGTATTGAACTATCTTATTCGTTACGGGTCTATTCCAAGGGGGCCAGGAAGACCACCAATGAGGCAAAGGAGCATAAATAGCCAGGTTAGTGACACTGCCCGCAAAGATGGCTACAATCATTTCGTAGCAAGTATTGCGGAAAAAAAGACAAGGTGTGGAATGTGTGGAGCTAAATCTAGATATGAGTGCACAAAGTGCAATGTGGGTTGCTGCATTGCCTGTTTTATCAAGTTCCATACATCATAAAGATTTAAACCATAATTCATAAAGAATTCCATGAATCATAAAGATTTCATACAATTTACACCCTAACGCTTTGAAAAATTAAATCACATTGTTTCAACTGAATAAGAATTATCCTAATTGTAAAGAGTTATGTTTCTGAGAATATATATCTTTTTCATTTCCTGTATATCCATTTTCAGGATGAAAAATATATATACATAATCTCTGTCTTTGCCTTTTATTTGCATAATACGTTAAAAATAACTTGAACAGTAATTTTATTTTGAAATAAACTGCAGGGAAGTATAAAGGAGCAGATAACTTTGAATTACAACATACACCCTACAAGCTCCTAGCATACCATATATGGTGCACCATATATCTCAGAAATTATAATGAATGTTGCTATGTTATTTTAGATTATGAATTAGAAGAAGGTAATAAGACAAAATATTTATTATAAAGCATATCAGAAAAAATATTAATACAGGCGTTAAAGGATTAATTTGAATATCCATGGTTGGAGGTGTCATGGAAATACATTTATAGGTATTGTTTGGTTGGTTATTCAGGGGAGGCGAACGAAATTTGAGGTCATTTGCATGGCAGCTGAGGAAAAATGCTGTGGTCGGCTTATACCCTGGAAAACAAAGTTTGATTCCAGCTGGATTTTCTTTTGGAGTCATCATTGTTTTAGGAAATGTTTGTTCTGTAATGAATAATTTAAGCTATACCATGATGCAATCAGCAAAATGTTTACTAATAAAAAGTCACTGAGGAGTCAAGATGTTCATCAATGTATATAGGTATATCAATTGTATGGAATTAAGGACATGCAATGGATCCTCATGTGTTTTGTGGGTGAAGCTTAGTTAATTTACAATTTAGCCAACAAAATATTTTAGATGAACAAATTCATCATATAAATCAAAATATCATGACCTTCAAAGAATAGGATATAATTTGTAATATGGAGAATTTTAAATGATTGTTGTTCATATTGTTCCTGTATAGTAGCATTATGAACACACCAAAACGCTTCCTACACATTACCTATATACTTCCTTCACACTTCCTGCATTCTTCCCTCACGCTTCTTGCATGCATCCCTCACAATTCCTGCACGCTTTCCTCACACTCTCTGCACGCTTCCTGCTCAGGGTATTTCCACCAGGGTGGTGGCACAATCAGTGTATAAACAATAAAATTTATTTCTCTGTTAGAATATAAACATTAGTGAATAATTATTCATGCTTGAAACATGATCAAAGTCTTTTATATCCCCCACTGGGAGTATGCTCAAAGATGTTCCTTTAGAATTCCCTGTGATCACATATGTGAGATCTAGTCTGATGAGTGTTGTGGATTGGGTAGGAGAAATAAGTAGGTAAGTGTTTATCTTTAATTTGACTGTATTAACTACAATTGAAGATACACTCACTCACGTGCCAGGGAAACGTGCGTCCGAAATCCCAGAAGGTTTTATGCCAACTGACTCCCGGAGTTGGGGTGCCCAAAGATGACGTCAAAACAAGAGAGTGATGAAACTTGCAGCAGCAGACAATGCGATAAGGAAACATGATAACAAATAACAACTAATACACGACAATGTGGGTGCCACGTAAAAAAAATTCCATGTAGACATGGTAGTTTTGCTGTTGTCACCTCCTGTTATTGACCTTTATTCAGTAAAACTGCTATTATTTATGCCCGCCATTTGTAGTGCTGCCCCACCAGGCTTCCGGCATTTGGTGTTTACGTATCTTAGTCAAAACTATCTGATTCCACAAGAAGTCTTACTTATTAAACCATTTTAAACTATTAAAATTATAGATAATGACCTGTTGGTTTTAACGATTCCTTAATGTTTAAAAAAATTCTAATTACATAAATGGGACTTTATTCTTTATAAAGCAAACTATATGCAAAAAGGAGAGTGAGTCTAGCTGATGAAAGTAGAGCATACCATTTACTGTGGTCAATAGGAATTTCAAGAATCTGGGTAGGAAACAGTTCCTTCCCCTTTGTCACTTGTGGCTAATTGCTCCCAAATGATCTGGAAAACAGGAAATGAATTAGCATGGGATTCACGGAACATATAGTAGGACCTCACTCTAAAATCTATCCAAAAGCTCTGGACAAATACCGAAATTTCTATTAGCAGTAAAATAAAATATATTTATTCTTATCTTTGCAAGGATGTAAAAAAAATATGGGATATACCTATGCTCAAAGTCACTTTTTGGCCTAGCATAGTTAAAACAAGAGGTAAATTTCGCATTAAAATCTGCCATACACATCCTCTGCATAGCTGCCCTGGTAAAAATGCCATTCGTGCCTTTCAAGAACAGTTCAAGAAGTGTGAAATGAACTGTTTGGCAAACATTGCCTAAGCATTAAGGAATGGTTGAGGACCATTCACAAACTGCATTTTGGCCCAATTAAGCATTATGAACTATTCACATCAGGCTGTTCAGGAAGCATTCTCAAACCATTCTTCTGCTCATTTGGATTTCCCCAAGGTACCTGGTTAGTGGGACCTTGCAAATCATTATGATCACTGATTTTCCTAACCACTACTTCATCATGATATCAATAAATTATAAAATGAAGAAATGTAGGCTTGTGAATTCTTAAACAGTGTTTGTCCTAGTATCTCATGTATCCTTTAAGAAATATATATTAATTAAAAAAGTTATATGACATGATCAATAATTATCACATTACTATGAATATTCTAACGAATTAGATATATAAATCTCATAAATACATATCTAACATTTGCCAAAAAGTACCTGAATTGTACCGCGAATTAAACATTAGAGTACCATATCTTACCTGCATTAAAGTGGAGGACGCACTGACACTTTGTGCATTCCTGCATAATAATAAGTTTTACAGCTTATATCACTTTCCATTTAAAAGACATACCTGACATGCAACAAATTGCTAGGCTTGACTTCGTGGAACCACATATTGATAATGTAAATAAATTCACTTTGTTAAATTCCACAGAAATCTGTGGAGTTTTAAAAAGTGAATTTATTTACATTAACGACACACTGGCAATGGTTCACCCCCTCATATGTGGTAGCTTGCAGTGCATTATGTAGATGTATGATGATCCCTCGTGGGACTACAGATGTATGGGACTAACTTCATCAGAAGTAATTCACTCTAAAATAACCCTTAGTACATGATCACTTAGAACACTCAAATTGAAAAAAAATAAATACATAACTGTAGCCTAAAAATAATGGAAAAATCACTGTAGCCAATTAAAAGCTTCTTCACCAATTTGGAATGTTTTAGAATGTTGGTGTAACGAATTTCCCCATTGCTCTTTATACCTGAGGTAAGAACGATGAATGCAAAATTCACGTCATCATACTTTTGTTCAAGTAATATAATAAACTCCAACTTACCCAGAGCTATTTGCCCAAGATTTCTAGGAAAGCCTTCATTCCTCTCAGTAAGTTAAATTCTTCCTCAGCTATAGCCATGAGCATCCTCCCATATGTTGCTAGAACCTCTCCCTTGAATTCAAATTTTTGCATTTCTTTAGATTTAAAAGCAAATGACCCAAGCTATATTTATCAAAGAACCTTGCAACAAAGTAAAATTATTATATGCAGCCAAGAGTACATGATCCATTTTCCTTGTTAATTCAACAGTTTAATATCACATGGTAATATCATTTTGTGCACTGCTTATCATAGCTAGATAAATCATTAGATATTTTCTAGACTGTTTAGATATTTGAAATATCTATAGAAATTGAGGATATGCTGTAAATATTTAGTGATAGTGGGCAACTAGTTTACCTTACACTCAACCTGAGAGAGAGAGAGGCAAACCATGATTGTATTTGCCATCTAATTACTTCCAAAGTTTGAGCTTACTTCTGCCCAGTTTCATATGCACTTGCAATATGGTAGGAGAAGGAACACCAAACAAAGGATTTGAAAAGAGTTTTCCCATCTTAGTGATGTTGCCAAATGGTGTCTCTGTATCATATGTGCTGTATCATATGCAGAGATCCCTCTGGAATGCAATGAATTCCAGAGGGATGCATGCAACAGGCAAATAAAGGACAACCATGAGGGTCACTTCTTCTCCATCTCCCAAACCAAGCCTGGCTGCATTGTTCACAAAATATTTATATGAAAACACATGAATTACAACATACATTTTGCATCTTACTGCATGGAATTCATTTTCTTCATTTCGAAGAGAAAATATTTAAAACTCGGGTATCTATACTTTTTTCACCAACCAGAATCGAGACCATCAAATGCAGCGGCACAGTCACTGGCCATTAAAATTATACTTATTTTCCGACCAGATTAAATCCTGTATATTACAGCGCATTTTGAAACCGGAATCTAGTTCAGTTCCAGACAATCCCTCCACCTCATGGAAATCCATACAAGTTCAGTCTAATTACAGACCACTTACAGTTCCGAAATTAGCATTTCTGAGCAGTTGCAGACCAGCTCCAGATCAGTCACAGGCCGAATATTTTTACCTAGGTCCCCTAGTTGGGTAATGTGTGCACCTTAGAGCAAAATAAGGAATAACTGGAATAATGGGGCAGTTGTCCCATAAGGACTAGTTATAGATAGAAAGCCAAATATTAAGTCAATTTCACTATTTATGTGAGTCATAAATTACAAATATTATACGTGAATCTATAATTTTTATCAATTCTGTCCTGTGTGTTCGTAATTTTTTCATATAGGAATGCCTACTGTTCATGAGTTGTGGATTATTGTGTGTGGATTATTTTGATTAATTAATACCCAGCCCATAACTTAATTAATTAAATGTTCCATTCAATTGCTGTTCAAGAGGAATTCATCTCCAACTGTACAGCAGCAGTTCATGAGGTATTCCGTTCCCAAGCCATTCATGGATTTCTCGCTGGAGTTGTGTGCGCAGTTCCTGCAGGTCTCCTGAGCAGCCTAGAAATTTATGCCGTGTGCGCACAGTTTGTGGATAGTTCCTGAATACTTCAATGAACGATTAATTTTCACCAGGGTGCCATTCAATTTTGTACTTTGCAATGGGGAGGTGACCCTTGAAAGTGTTTGGATTGACAAGATATAGTCACAAAGTTCTATAGCCCTGAGAGAAAGAAAAGGAAATGTTGTGTCCAAGAGCTGAGGAGAGATGGTTCTTATTCTAGTCGTTACACCATGATGTATCAGTTATCATCTTCCAGGGCATTCCAATTCCTTCGCCAAATAATACACCTAGCAAAACGAGGTGCTCCACTTGTATACCACTAGTATAAGTAACTTACTTCTTGTCAAAATGTGACAATCCAGTTTTCCAGGGATAAACAAGGAAAATTTGTAAAGATGTTGCTTCTTAAAATATTTACTCGTGTAAGCCACGCACCTTATTTCCCGAAACTCCAATGAAAAAATGGGGGTGCGCGGCGTATACGAATCCTCCAGATTTTCGTCTAAGACGTGCACCATTTTTCCTAAATTCCTGTTGTTTTTTCCTCCTAAGTTTCACATTTTGAGAATATATTGACGTTAATTGGTAAGTATGGTTTAGTAGTTAATCGTACGTGATAAAAAGCTCTGAAATTGTGAAGTAATCAGTATTAAAAATCCGTGTTTAAAAAAGTCTGATCGTACAAGGGTACTTGAAGAAACGCTAGATCAGAGACACCACTTGACAAAGCAATAGATTTATTGTGTATAAATCGCACGTAGGACAACACATTGTAGCACTGATATGTATTTAAATCTATATTGTAACCTGTAAGCTTCCGCAAGGGGAGTGGTGCCTTTACGTCTTTTTAAAATAGTAAGCGGAGTTAGTTTCGGTATCACGTATATGTAGCAACATTTTTTTGCAATAGATAGCTCCTGTTGCATACACAGTAAAGCTACATTGCAAAGACACGACTTGTTACACAGTGGTAAGCGTCGTATGCACACAGGGGCGTTGGAACTATTTTTGCAGGGAGGAGCCAACCCTGAAAAGGCCCCCCCGGCTCTTAAGAAAAGGCTCATATGAAAAAGGCCTGCTTTTTTTTTCGAATATGAGGGGGTAGAGACTAGAATTCCGCTAAAAGTGCATATGAAGGTGGTAGAATATGCGTCAGAAGGGAAAAAGCAAGCTGGAAACAATTGAAATTAAATTTTTATTAATGAAGACTCATTTATCAAGGGCCCGGGGCAAATTCTGGGGGGGCAAAATGCCCCCCTACCCTCCACTTCCTACGCCGCTGTATGCTCAGACATTATACCTTCTTACTATCCGTGCTATCCGCTCCGTGTGTGAGAGTAGTAAACTAGTTCGAATAAATCATTTAACATTTTACAATAATTTGCAATGATCACCCTAAAAATGAATTATGATATGAAATTACGATCGTTTCCTGTGAGTACAAAACTGCATATTATAAGCAATGCCAATAAAATAGGAAATCAAAAAGCAGGGAAATATGGTGTATCTGAATCTAGCATTGTTGAAAATTAAAAATGAGAACTGTTATGATATGAAAATTGATTAGTAATTTATGATTCTCTTTCTGCGAATGTGTTTTTCTTTAGTTTTATAAAAATTATAGTTGTTATTACATTGAGCTTAGTTATTTCCGTGTGTTGTCAAGACTTTCCGGTGTTGTTAAATCGTCCCAGTCTACAGCTACTGTACAGAGCGCAGACCTGACCATCGCTATCAGGTACGGATTGCATTCTGCTGTTATCTGTTGTATGCCAACAGATTTCCGTAATGATAGAGTAATCACGGGTAGAAATTTTATATATTTCTGCAATTATTTCAATTGGATGTTATTTGAACAGATGCAATTTTTAAAGCTGGATGATGTGATCGTATGTAACTGTGATACTGTGAGGTGCTACGAGAAAAGGATGCACAGTAAAAGAGGCCGTGCATGGATGCACGATGCAATGACGATTGTGACGATATTTACACGTAATTTAATGAAGTAATGAGAAATATGTACTCGTAATTTAGGCACAGAATTTCTATCAAAGAACATGCATTCATGTTTTAACAAAATGATGGAGACTCAAGGGCAAAAAAAAATTTTTTTTTTATAGAAATAAATGTTTTCCTCACGAGCCTGCCCGAAAATAGGGGTGTGCCGGAAACACGAGGGCGCAGCTTACACAAGTAAATATGGTATGAGGGCTTAGAACTTCACATAAGTTTCAAATGGTTATGATTAAGACTACCACTTGAGCTTCATTTAAGACAAAAAGTATAATGACAAAAGAAAAATTGCTGTGAATTTAAAATAATATAAATACCTTAATTATATCCTATATAATTAAGGTATTTATATTAATTCCTTAATAATATCCTTTAATTCCTTAATAATTCCTTAATAACATCCTACTTTTCACTAAACCAGTGCAATGAATATTTTACTAGTGTCACCACTGGAGATCTGAATGAACCACTGTATCATATTACTGACATAGATCCTTTAGTCCCATACAATGACAACAACTTCTACTTTAAGCATATTACTCCTGATATCTAGACCAGGACCCTACACTGCTGCAAATCGCACTCGGTGGAAATCGACGAAATATCTATTGACTTTTTTATTCAGGCTGGAGATGTCTTGGTACCCATTATCCTTGAAATCTTCAATCACTCCTTATTCGGATCTATCTATCCATCAGTATGGAAGTCAGCAATAGTACTACCGATTAAAAAATCGAGAAATCCTACTTCACCATCCGATTATCGCCCCATTTCTCTACTTTGCACATTGTCCAAAGTTCTGGAGAAACTTGTTCACCAGCAGGTCAGTGATTTCCTTGTAAAAATTCATAAATTGGACCCTTACCAGTCAGGATTTCGAAAGAACTTCTGTACTCAATCCGCCCTTCTCAAGATTACTGACGACATTCGTCTGGCTATTGATAGAAAAATGGTAACCATTCTGGTTCTCTTTGACTTTAGCAAAGCTTTCGACAGAGTTAACCATGCCAATCTCCTTAAAAAATTGAAGGGCCTGAACTTCTCTGCCTCCGTTTTAAGCTGGTTCCATTCTTATCTAACGGACCGCCAACAGGCAGTCAAGGACTCCGTCGGAAATTTGTCTTCATGGTTACCAATTACACATAGTGTTCCACAGGGGTCTGTTCTCGGTCCACTTTTCTTTGCAATTTACATTTTGGACCTTCCAAAAGCCTTAAAATATTGTCAGTATATGTTATATGCAGACGACCTACAAATTTACATTCAATGTCGCCTGCAAGACCTTCACGATGGTATAAAGAAAATCCAACGTGATGCTGAAGCTGTTTCCTCATGGGTCAAAAACAACCAATTAATACTTTACAATACTAAAACTAAAGCCATAATTATTGGTAACTCTAAGTTAATTAATAAAATTAACTACGACATCATTACCCGCTTGGAGATCGACAATGTCACCGTTCTCTTCTCCAACGTAGTTAGAAATCTGGGAATTTTAATGAATAATAATTTAACCTGGAATAATCAAATCAACCAAATTTCCAATAAGGTGAACGGTATTCTTTATCAACTTAAAACCCAGAAATTCGTCTTACCGACTCATACTAGGAAGCTGCTTGTTATAACTCTAGTATTTCCCCATTTAGATTACTGTTCTCTAATTTTTGGTGACCTATCAGAAGAGATTAATGACAAGCTACAAAGGATTCAAAATTCATGCATCAGATTCATTTTTAACCTTCGATATGATGAACATGTTTCTTCGTATAGGGAAAAACTATCTTGGCTAACTGTCAAGGGTAGGCGTCATTACTTGCTAAGAGTCTTCATGTTCTCCTTATTTTCCGTTACAGAACCTAAATATTTGATGGACATGTTCATACACCAACCTCAGCCCCGTAATATGAATACAAGGAGTGAAGCATCTGATTTATATTGCCCCGCCCATAGAACCACCGAATACCACAACTCTTTCCTAGTCAAATCCACAAAATTATGGAATTCTCTCCCCATAGACCTAAAGAACAGTAAAAACAGGCAGTCATTCAAAACGGAACTTTATTCTTACCTTTCACATATAGACATAAATCTCTAATTCGTATTGTTATATCTATATCACCATCCGTTTCCCAATTTGTTCTTGTGCAATTTTCATTGCAATGTCTTTTATTGTTAGTTTTTTTTCTCGTTATTTTGGTGATATATGCATAATAATTTTTGTATTATCTTTGTATTGACATGTTTTCAAATACGTTTGCACTCATTGTTTATGTTTCATAATATGTTGGTTGTTTAAGCTCACCACAACTGTCATTGAGATTGTAATATTGGTGCTCTTAGGGGTATTGTACCTAGAGCTAGTAAATATTTATTTATTTATTTATTATATATCTTATGATAATGACTACATGGGCTACAAATTCTACAATCTAAATACATGGTGGAGCTAAAAGAAAATATTTGGATTCACAAGCGTGGTCATAGTGAGGGATTTCCAGCAAAAAATACAGATATATATTCTGGAAAAGATTTAAGGATTACAGTTTAAATGTCACAGGAGTGATCTGCGCTATACTATAGGTTAAGGACATTGTCCAATTTTTAGTTCATTCCCTTCATTGATAATGGCCTCTTATAGGCTTTGAATACAAGCCACACTGCAATGTGTTGAACAAAACTAATCTTATTCTGATGTCGAATTTGTGTTTACTGTTATGCTTATGCTTAAGAAAATTGTCCCTTCTGTTAGTTTTGGTTATGTATAAGAGAATATCCAATATATTGTTTGGTAAAATAAGCTATGAGTATTAGGAAAAGTTAACCCTCTACCATCATTATCTCATGAGTAAGCAATGCACCATTGGTTTTGTAGGCCCACCAGGTTAATTATGTGTTTACCTGTCTTGCTCAGAACTATCTGATTCTGTTGAAACTCTTCTTCGGCGACTTGTTATTTTCTTCCTCGGCTTGATACCGGATTTTCCCGTGAATTGAATCTTGTTTTTTGGGGCTTCATAGGAGGTTGTTCCATTGTCTCCTGTTGTGGCTTGAGGTTCTGCAGATTTACCTGGAAGTGGTGATACCTGTGAATCTGTCTGTTCATCTGTCTGTTCATCTGTCTCTTTCTGGGAACTTTTTTTCTCAGTATCTTGCTGTTCCCTTCCTGTTTTATCAGGAAAATCCTTTGGCTTAGCCCCTTTACTACTACTGCAGGATTTTTTTTCTTTGTCTTTGTGGACAAACATTCGTTTTTCTTTCTCTTCTGAATCAGAGGTGGACGAGAGAAACAATTGTTTATGAAAACTCTTTCTCCTTGCGCCCTGAGAAAGACGCTCAGAGTGGGAAGCTGGTTGCTTTCCCCTTGGCATGTCTTTGGATGTAGTCATATATGATGCCTCGGGAGTTTCATCAGCTCTTCTGGGAGTCAACTTCTGTGACTCGTTCAACATGGAAAGGGTAGTAGGGCCTTGAGCTTCATCAGTGTGCCATATAGAGGACACCATGCCTCTTACATCAACTGCATTGTCCTTATTTGTTCCTGTGATATTTCTCAGGCTAGAAACATTTTCGATTAGTTTTGGACACTCTTCATACTCCATTTTACTTGCTTCTGATGATAGGGAACTGAGTTCATCAGATGATATTGGCATATCTGTGGCTACATCTGCAGTTGGCGCATAGGTTGTTGGGACCAGATCCTCATTGGGGTGCTCATATGTCTCACTGGTGGTTCTTTCAAGTTCTTCTCCTCGGGAGTTTTCAGTTCTTTCTTTTGCCCCTGCCATCTTCGAGTCAAGAATAGGCTGTGGTGCTGGTCTCCCTGTAAGGAATAAGTCACAGTTTCTAACTGCCTGGTCGACCAACTATGTTCTTCAATGGCTGAGCATCCACTCTCAAAGTGGACCCACTATTATTCACTCCCCAGAACTCGAGTTATGGGACTTTAACTTTCACTGTGGTAGTAGGAATCCAAAAAGTCTTTACCCCCCACCCAGTCCCTTTGGTTTCGGGACCTGCTCCTCCCAGATGTGGTCGATCTACAGACTCCAGGAAGCTGTGCTCGGCGGAAGACTCCAATCAATATTCCTGCACTTTTTAACATAGATAAATGTTATCAGCTAGGATACATACGGAATGGAAGGAAAGCATGCACAAACTGCAATTGAATGGTAAGCGACCCATCAAAGTTTTTTCATGCTCTAATTTTTGGCTTAAGTTAAATAAAAAATTCAGAATTACCTTGTCCAAATGGATGTGCAAAGCTGTTGTTGCTGAGACTCAAAAGTAATCAAATGGTTTTGCCCTCATAAGCAGTGTGGTGACACAAAAGGGTGTAGTAAACCTGAGTAAGGTAAAAATAAATTTCAGAATGTCGTAATGTCACATCATAGCAGTAAAAGGAGGAATTTACAGGATTTGCACCATGAGTGAATTTTTAGAAACATTAGAAGAACTATGCATAATGAGCATATTAATATGAATTTGGCTGCGGTTTTGTCATTATTTTTTTCTTTTCCTACTGTTTTGGGTAAGTTCCGATGGAATACTGCTCTGCTTTACTTCAATTCTGGAATGATTTTTGAAGAATACCTTCTTTCATTTATTGTTCTCTTCAGATAAGCATACTGCTAGTAAAATCAACGGATTGTGAACCAACCCTGGAAAACCGTAACAGAGTTACACACTAATATGCAGCATGCCTAAGTGTCGACAGGGAAAAAATCAATTACCATGACCAGGTTTCCAACCCTGATCCCCCTTGATTTTCGGACTAGGTGCTTCAACCAGTTGTAATACATAAGCACGCAATAATTTTGGAATGAATCCACAAAGAGAAAGGATTCATTGATAACCTAACTCACTAAAGCATGTGGTGAAAAAATCTGAAGGATTTGTAAAATCAGAGGATTTTCACGAAATCGAGTTGAGTTATAACATACCAAAGAAATATTTGTGTAATTTTCTACAAAATCAAATTTTACTTCAACCATGGCTTTAATGTTGATACATCATCTTCAGGTAACAAATTTCATTAGGAAACATCAATGTATCCTTGATTTTGAGTTGGGAGGGGAAAAGGGGAGCTGAATGGGAAAAATAGAGAAGAAAAACAGAGGGAGCAGGTTACCGTGAGGGGGTGGTGGAAGGCAAGGAAGTAGTGGGCTATATCAGGGTTAACCACTTTATACAAGAAATACAAAACTGTGGTAGAACAAAAAGTATGTAAGGTATAATTCTGGCAGCCTCTCTCTCTTTTCTCAGATCTACATTCGGAGTGTTGTTTCCATCGGTCCTCAATTAATGTTGGTGGTGGAGGGATAGTGTCCTCTAGGCTGGTAACCTGCGTGGATTAGCGAGCATGGACAACTCACGGAACGGTTTTTCTTGAGGTGGGCAGAGGGTGTACGAGGTGGTGGATGGTGTTGGAGGTAGGGGTGAGGTAGCATATTGGACTGTGGGGGCACATTATTGAAAATTGAGGAAAAGAATGGGGAATTCGAGGTGCACTGATGGTCGTTCTGTAGGGAAATGTTTGAATTTCATCATTGGATTGTTTCCAATTGTTCTAGGGCATGTAATTTCTTCCTTTTAACTTGCATATATAGAACTTTGGCAATGAAATCTGGGTTGTTACCACTCTCTATAATATGTTTTGCTAGCATGGATGACTTTTGTATAATGCCCTTTCTGTGCTAACTGAATTTTGCTCAGAAATATCTACCCATCTGACCTATATATTGAGCTTAGCACTAGCATGTGACTTTATGCACACCACTCAGTCTTTCTTTTACAAAGTAATATTTATTTTGGCATAGAATTTTGGATAGTGTGGTAGGGGTGTAGAAGAAAACTCTGAACTTTTCTTTATGGATTTCGTTTGCAATCCTATACGACAGATATTTTATGAAGGGAATTCGCACCATTTTTCGGGTTCACTGGTTTGAATTAGGCTGTGGAGTGATGGAGATGTTGAGGTTCACCACCTGTTTTTGACTTTTTTTAGTCAGCACGGTGTCAATAAGTTTATCACTGTAGCCATTGTTCCTCACTATTAACTAGATGGTCCAAGCTGTTGAGTGAAGTACTGATTGGACATGGGAATGTTGATTAGACTTCCGGACAACAGCCCAAGTAGCTGACCACATTAGGCCAATATAGGCCAATACGGAAGGTTAATTGGGAGGGTTCTTAAAAGCATTTTTATGTGCACCTTGGAGTATCTATATCTAAAGATGAACTTTTAGACTTGCTATAATTAGCACTATTCATAAGAAATTTCTAAAGAAGTATCCTGCATTTACCATTTAGCTATTCCCTCTGGCATGAATTCCATTCTGAACTTCAAAGATCCATGTCATCCAACAACTTGTCAGAAATTTGTCAGACTACATGAATTGCATAGTTATTATAATACCTAGTCCACAAATTAGTGTGTCTGGAACCAAACTAAAGACAAAGGAAAATCTTATGACATTTCTTGCAAAACCTTGGTCATCTACATCTCTGAGGACCATATGTATATGGAAGCCAGAGTCAATGCTGAGAAAGCATTGACCTTCTACTCTAATGAGACTCTCATCTGCCAAAAGGTTTAAGCAATAGGTAGGGTTCAACCTCATGCATGCAGATAATATCTGGGATGATAACCTAAATTTTCTCTCCTTGCTGAGAAGAAAAATAAAAGGAATGAGCTCTAAAGGACCACAAATTGTTTACTTAGCAAAAAATTCATACCCCACCAATGAAAAAACGTTAGAATCACGCTAGTTTAACCTTCAAACGAATGCGGATTGAAACATTTTATAATGTCCAACCATCCGAACATTTGTTTAACGTTAAGAGCAAACCGTTGGGGGATAACTTTAAAATAACGACAACATAAAACGTGAATATATCTCCTACCACTGCACAAAGGGAATTATTTAATATTATATGTCACGTGCATAGTACTCTAATCACATATTATTCTGTTCATCATATATCCAGTTAGACCGGCAGGATCCATGTCAAACAATTAACAGCAAACTAAGGGCATATTTCTTTGCAGAATAAGCACTGAAAAAGTTAAGGAACTAGCCGACCTCGGATCGGATAGAGCAGATCACGTAATTTGATTCGGCATAATTTGGCACACGATAACTATACACAGACTTAGACCGTGCTACATTCGTGCACGTCTACCGCTTATTGATGTCACATGGTGAATTCACAACTTCAATGACACATTTATGCGAGTTAAGACGATTTTAAACAAAAACAACTGTTTGTTAATAAAATAAATTTCATTTATTGACGCTATTTCCATTTTCAATCATTGCATTCACTCATGACATTGTAACACATAAGATTCCAATACTGAGGCATAATCTCCAGAACAGCCAGTGCGATAATCACCAATATCAAACTATCCTGGCATGTGAATAAAAAGTAGCGATCAAGTTTGATTTTTCCATAACATTTTATTTTAAATGGTTCAAATGGGTGTACAACAACCAGCTAACTGAAAAAAACAACACTTGAAAAAATTTAAACTATATTTTTCCAAAAGGTTCGTTCAAATATCATCGAAAGTCAATCACTGCACTCTCATTACACACACAAAACATTTCCACGTTTATCAATTATTTGAATGATGATCTGAATTGTCATTGGCCAGAACCCGAATAAGTATATGAATACCTCTACGAGTGGTTGAGCACCCGATAGAATACCCCGGTGAGTATCCGACTAGCCACCTCAATGAATACCGCTGTTTTTATTCGACCGCAAAGGTACTCTTGGTTCTCACATGGTCATTGCTAACCTTATAGGCTCGAGAACTTGGAACCTTGAAGGAAATCAAATAAAAGTAACTAGATCTTCATTTTTAAATTAAAGTAGAGTGATTCCTATTTTAAATTTTACTGGGATTTTTTCTACCCCTACGTGGTGTAGTAAAATGTTAGTTATATAATCTGTTGTTAGCCGAAATGCTGATTCAGAATGCAGCATTAGTGAAATACAGATAATTCAATTAAGCAATTGAAACAGCTTTTATGCTTCATAACTCCTCATTTGTTAAGTAAAATATAGAATACTTTCTTACGGTTATAGTCTTTCACGGAAACTGAATAAAAACGGGAAAGAAAATAAGCTATGATTTAGCCTTTAATGTTCCTAAAATCATTCTTAATCGCAATTCATAACATAAAAATTTCAAATAGACAAGAGAATAAGGGGACAGTATCGGATCATATTGAGGAGGGATGGTATCTGTTTGGTGTTTTGGTTTAGATGATAAGGGCTTACTACCCCTAGGAAATGGGTTTAAACTCTGGTAATGGAAATTATGTCCAGTGAAACATCGCTACCTACTTTGGTATAGTTTGGACGGCAATTATAATTCAGTAAACCATCCGTCGGAAGAGACGGTAACCCACTTGGGCCTCTTGGCACTTTTCGGCTAATGCTGATGATAGATATCTCTCCACTCGACCTTTTTTTCCAGAAAGTACCAAATATTATTCCACCATCTATTTAGACTCCATGAAGCCTATGACTTCAGATAAGAGGTCACCTCCCTAAAATAAGCACAAAAACCTAACGAGAATTACGTTTGTGTTGCAAATGAACTTGGAGCAGCACATCACACATGAACTCTAAAGGAACATAATTTTTGTTTAATATTTGCCCTGTAAAACTATACATAAATATTTTTCAATGGCCTCTTTTTAATAGAGGTGGAAAATAGAATGAAATTTAGTTGTTTCATCCTGTTAACAACGTTAAGTGTTTGTGCTTTGGAATAATTTATAATGATCATCATCATTTGTCAGCAATCCTGAGATAAGGTTGTTGCAGCTCTCCACTTAATCGGCTAATTTCTTCATGTTAAGATGAGATGATAAGAAGATTTCTTTCTAATTATGGGAATGAAAAAATGAAAATTTAAAGTTGATTTGATAAGTTATCTGATCGGTGAATCTGGGAAGATCGAATCATGGAGGAAATTTTTCTTCCAGTTCTGAAATAAGGATTAGCAAATAATTTTTATGATCCATCAATAATGTTTGGCAGTTTTGGTTGTGTATGTTTTTAATGTGGGTAAGTCCCTTGGATACCGTGGATGACATGCTTCAAAGTTGTCGTCGGGAACGATTTTGAGCTTATTTTGTAGTGAACTAGTTAATTGCCTGCAAGATAATGCTTCTAAACAGACTGAAAGTGGTAGGAAATCATGCGAACTTGTATTAAAGAGAACGAAGCTGATCTCTAATCGGAGTAAAAGTGTGAAATAAACTGTCATTCTTTGGCCTTTTTCACGTGGGATTGGTTTGGTGTGGTGCTTAAAGTACTTGCCTCACATACAGAGATCAAGGGTATGAATTCTAACAAAAGCAGATTTTTCCTGGGTTTCCTAGTCCATATTTTAGTGCTATATGGAAACCACTTCTAGTGCTCGATCCGTCCGATTGTTTATCGTGTGTAACCATATCTCGAAATTAAAAAAATCAAATTCAAATTTCCCAAAATTTAAAATTCAAAAAAATTTTGAAAAAGCACTATGGGAAATCAAAATAGGAAATTTATATCATCAGAGAGACTCTAAATTCAATACATGGAAAGTTTTTTTTTGGCATTGCATGTAATATTTTTTGCTATATTTTGGACAAGGATTATCTATTGATTCATTGTGAATTCTACTTGAGTTGGTCCACAAAATTAGCGATTCGCCTAAAGATAATCAGGTTATAATTAGAGTATCAAATTTAAGTACCTTAATACAATCTTATATGCCAGATGAATGTATAATTTAGGTGTATTCATCTGATTTTTCCTTCATTTTAGGTGTATTCAATCAAATATCCATTCGATAATAGTCGTCTTGACTTATTTATTTGCATATGTTGAATGTTATTTTCAAAAAATCATTGGTCATACTAATACTTGCCTTTCCATTGTTTCCATCTCAATCCCCAATCACCGAGGCACTAAAATGTTTAAAAAATAATGTCTTGTTGTAGAATAGTCCATGAATCGTTTTAAATTTCATATATAATATATATTTTTTATTGCCTCTGTCTTGTTTTTAGGAAGTAACTATACAATATAAATAATTTTTTGAATTTTTATGAGCAGACTTTTTGTTTACCATACATAAATATTTACAGTGCCTTTTCCTTATTTACTTCATATAAACGAAATTATATTTACTCTTCCTTATCTTCAAATTTGTTAAAAAGCCAATAATTATTAGTTCCATATATTTTTAGTCGCTCAATTCACCAAGATAGCTTCCAAATATTGGGACTAAATTGCCAATGTAAAATTGCCGAGGTTTAGCCAACATTCAACGTTCTGTCAATCAATGCCAACCTGTGTTTTGGGTTTACCAATACCTAAATTTATAGATGTCTCAGAGATATCCTGGCGAAAATATTTCATAGGTACTATTAGACTGATTTTACTCCGATTCTCCCAAACTATTTTGGCTAGTACGAAAAAATCACTCTTGAATGTCTTTCATCTCGTAACACCTAAATTGAAGAAAAGATGTAACCAGCATGTGTTTCATATTCACAGCAGTATCGTAAATCTTTATAAGAACCTGTACGCCAGTTTTGTATTTTTGATATTATATGCTGATTTTTTGTTGCTGCTGCTACATCAAGACTATGGTAGTGTCCTATTAACCATAACTTACCTATTGCTGGCCTAGTTTTGCCGTTACCTAGTTTGGCTGAGATCTCCAGTGGTATACATTGATTTCTTTCTACTTCGCTTCCATGACTGGGCTATGGCATGAATTTAAATCCATGTGACGACTGCTTCAATGTATTAAATACCTACACTCTGTACACTCATTGAGGAACATATGCTGCTTGGCTGACTGTGCTCAGTCTCGCTCCATATGTTTCTACGTTTTGAAATTAAGAGCTCCTTTTTCATCTTGTATAGTATCTTATGATATAAAAATTCTATTGAATTTGTGACATAGATGACAAAGAAATTAAATAAACCAATGCATCCATATTCCAACTGTACATCAATTCCAAATAACCACTCTCAGATCTCTAATTTACTCTCATGTTTCCGTATGGATGGTTATAACTTTTTATGTTCCATTGAACTAGATAAATACAGAAGTAAATCATGCCAGAGAAGATCAAAAGCCAATAAAGAAAATAACTCAGAATTTAATAGATACCTACATAGTTCAAAATTACTTTGAGCTAATTTCTGTTAAAGAATCTTTCAATTTTCTTAAAAATCTGTGTTGGGGCAGATTATTGAATTGCATGTATTTATGTATTGTAAAGCAATTTTCCACTGCTATGAGACCCTTTCAGCACCAACTTTAGCTTTGTAAATAACCCATTTTTAAATATTCATCTTATCTACTAATGGTATCATAGTGATGTAAAATTTCATTTTTTGGAAATTGGCAATAATTATTTTATACCATAGTCATAATTTAATTGAAATACATTTATGAAAAAATAATTTGGACAATAAGTTAAAAGAAAAAGGGATATCCATAGGACCAATAGGATAGTAAACACAACCTTGACAAGCAATTTGTGAAGTAAAAAATTTTGTTTGACCGAAATTCCCTCAGTAATTTACATATACGATGGAAGGGTATAATTCTTCACATAATTCCATGAATCCATAACATATCATTATATATGATATAAGCTTATGTCCAAAAACCACATAAACCCATGAATTCTACCAGTGAACCATTATTTTAAAAGTGCATATTAGGACATTTGCAACGTGATCATCAGAACTCAACATACTTTTTTTCAAGTCGGTTCAGTTTTGAAACAGTTAAAAACTGCAATCGTTTATGACTGCGTTAACAGTTTTTAACATTTGCAACATTATTTAACCTAAATATAATCTCAATATACAAATATCATCAAACATTTTTATTATATTCTTGTCCAGTAACAAAAACTCTATGTTGGTCTATTTCAGGATTTAAACAGATAAATTATTCTCTAGTACAGCTTATATATTTAAATTTAACAAAACTTAATAATATCAATACTACTTGGTTTCAGCTCAGCAAACATGCGAGTGAATGCTAATGAAATTAATATACGGATTCACCAATGCAGTGAGACGAATTTGCCAATCTATACCGAGGGTGGATGCCTCCAGCAAGGGGAGAAACTCACAGTCGTACTGTAATGCTGTTTTTTCCCTTCATCGATGGGTTTGAGGCGTCCGTGTAAGGTTGAAATTCTTTTGGATTGTTGAAAAATTCTCTTACAGGTCACGTCTTCTTTACCAATCTTGTCGCGATAACATATGGTCTACTGTAAGCTCATTTAGTGAAATTTACTGCAGGAGGATGGAGTTTTTTCCATGTGGGATTGCAGGCACGCGGAAGCAGGAACTCTTCTTCTGGGGGCATACTGCTCGGCTGTGGCCAGGACTTATACTATGTCCTTTTCCTCGTGATCTCAAATCTATTCTTGTCGAAGGGCGGTTTTCTGAAGCCGTAGGACGACGTTTGACTTTATAGATGCGACCATCACAGTAGGTCACGATATATTTCACCTGGATGTCTGACTCATTCCCTGAGAACATAACACTAATATGAATATAAGTTGGATCAGGGAGAGCATGGGCTCTTTTACTGTTTACCGCGTTCCTCGACGTATGTTTTGGGAACCTGTTCCAGGATCGTTTAGGCGGCCGAGGGTAAATTGCCGCAAGCATCCGTACCAGGCGGTAGCGTTTGTTAGCGTCCTCCCTGATGAATTCCTCGTACTTATCAGCGAAGTCACTTTTATCCATGCTGGTTCCTCGTGATAAATCTTCTCTCGTTTGAATATTGGCTGAATCGGGTAAAATGCCCTATTAGTGATGCGCTTCCTATTATTCTCCACCATATCTCATGAAATTAATATATTGTTTTGCCAAATAATTGCCACTTACTTACTATAAGAAGCTATTTTAAAATTAATGATCAGACGTTTGTGTGGTTTTAAATGTATGGTAAAGGTAACCATTAAGGTAAACTTTATCATGAGAATATCTTACCTTTTTATTGTAGGGCAGCACCAATCTCCATATGACTAGAAGTGGTTGAGCTCGTAGAATTGTACAACTAGTTGAATTTATTGTAGCTTTTAATAATAGAGGGTATTTTCCACCTAGAAAAAGGTAAAAGTATGAAATATTAATGGGTTATAATTTAGAAATGTGTTTAATAATATTTCATCGACGGGATCGCAGGGAAACGAGTGTCTTGTGGAAACTGTTTTTGTGCTTCACAGCTATCCTAGTGGCAGTAGGCTGACGTTTTGTCTTAGAATTAGACTTTAATTTAATCCTATGACAAAGAGCACATCACGTGAAACATGGGGATCATTTTACGTGCATACTCGTCATTAGCATTGAAAACTATTACGCCAATTGTATCACTACCAGATAAACTTGGCTATTCACGGTATTAATAAGAAAGCTCATGTTACGCGTTTGGCATTTTATATTCGTATATTACGAGAATTTCAAGGTGCGGGGGGATTGAAATGGTAGTGGTCATATTTTTTATCGTTCATTGCAGTTGTTGTGACCAAAACCATCCAGATAAGTGTGAATTTGAATGGAGAGAATATTCTCCAGCTTATATATGTGAGGCAAAATATATTTTTTCATGCATTTAAGATTATGAACGGACATTGTACTCTAATATTCTGGTTAAACAGGATTTATCGCTCAAAATCTTATTTTCCAGCTTGTAACCATTGCCAACCTCTACAAACACTCGTGAATGGTTCAATTTTTAAATATTATTATTACTGTTTAGTGTTTTCGAGTGTCTCAAATAAAAGAGTTTTAAAACATATAGAAGAATATATATTTTTAGGCCTCATTTAGAAGCTATCTTCCACAAGGAGGTTATAATGTGCTGGAGAAGGCATTGCAGCTGATCGGAGAAGCTAATGGCCATCTTGGTAGGCACAACATATGGGCATGCTATTCGCAATACTCGTACAGATAAAGCTGTTCTTGCACGCGATAAAAATCCAAATATCATGGTTAATAATGGAATGAATTTTTAAAATTCGTCAAAAAGGCAGAGGAATGAGAGCAAAGATGCCGAAAATCGCCAAATATGAAAAAATGATAATTTTAAACCATTTTGTTTTGCAATAATTTAAGGATCCGAGGATAGTGACATACATCCTTACCCTCCCTAAAATTGCTTTCATTTACAATAAAATAAAGCCACTGCGATGATTTTGGGTTTGATTACATTATTAATTATATTTTGTTACACATGCAGTCTCCATAGGAGGCCTTCGTATAAAACTCGATGTTTTGTACGAAGCTGGTGGTGACTTATCTTTCCCAAGCAACCACATTCTGACTATTGTTACCCATAGCATCCCAAGGCCTCCTGCAGTACATTCTAACCTACTTCTTCTGCCATCGGTGGCCATTATGAAGTGTACTCTTTTGAAATAATTCAGATATTTTTTGCATTTGGATATTGGATTTGGTTTGCATTAAAAGTAAAAAAAATCACTAAAAATGTATTAAGGAAGCCTTTAAACTCCTGAAAACTCACAATAAGTTGAATAAAACATGCATGTGAGTGAATTTTAAGGTTCCCTGGCAAAAATAGATGTTTACAGCTTTTGTGAAACACTGATACGCTAATGATGACCACTCGTGGAACATAGTATGTGACTGAACATTATAGTGTACTGATTTCAGGTACATTGTGTTCATCACGTACATATTGTGTACAGGTGCAGGTTGTTACAGTTTGGTACAGAGTATGGACAGGTTTTATTATGCCACGTCAAAACTAGGAATATAAATTATTGGAAAAATAGGAAATCAAAATACCCATTGCTATATATAATCATAAAAAGCCGGGAAAACACAAAATCCATCCACTTCCACAAGTTACGCAAGAAAGCATCAATATATTATAAAAATATAATTAATCATTATTACCTTTATTTACCTGAAGCACTATGCAAGCGACTTAAAAATATTTAAAACAGCACTACGACACACAATGAATTATATTACCTCTTCATTTTCGGAGACTATCTATGGATCAGCAACATTTTAAATGAAAAGAAAGCATAGGTACTGGTGCCACATTAATATGTAGCGAAACGTTTAGTCCGTGTTGCTAAAATCTACTTCTTTTTCTGGCTTTCCAGGTTTAGGCAATTTACCTGCTCTGGTTTAACCATTGTTCTCGGACTCCCAACACTTAATCATCTTGCAGGGAATGGATTCGCAACTAGTAACCCAGAGCTTTATTTTGAAATGTAACAGAAATAATTACACTTCAACAGAAAAATATTCTGAAATTATTTTAAACAGCAATATTCTGTTATATGCTAAATTTTGAAATAATATAGCATAGGAAAGGGCCTAGCCACGTTGGCACACCGGTTCCCGTGAGATTACCGAAGTTATGCAACGTTTGTCCCGAACTGAGGTTGGATGGGTGATCCTCCTCCATGCCTCTAGCGCGGTGCTCTTGTCCACTGTGTGAGAGTGGTGGGAAGGATAAATGTGGATTGGCGCAATGGATCAAGAGTGGTCTAAGTGTCAGGGGGCTACAGAAGGCCCCCACCCAACCCACTAATTTATTTATATTTTGTATTACAATATAGCATTCATTGAATTGCAAAGGTTTCTAAAAATTCCGAAAACATTGATAAAACTGGTTCAGATGCCCGTGACAAAAACGCTGGCATTTAGTTTAGGGATCAGAAGAAAATTAATGCACTTTGATTGGCGAAATAAACGAATTGCACTCAGAATATTGGATATATTCTGTGCGATTGAGTACCGTCGTTCCTATTTACGATGATTGAGTTAAAATTTTCTGATGGCAATAAGTCAACTAAGTAAATAGCTAGCATTAGGTAACGAATGAATTTTCTTTAACCTTGAAATGCATAACTGAAAGGGAGAAATAGAATCACTGGTAGAGACATAGAAAATTAAATGGGTTAACGCAGACGGACACCCAATGCTACTACTCACGGACTTCTTTAGACACTCTCACGGAACGTTTGATTATACTGTAAGGCGTCAACTGAATATTACAGGCAAAGGGCGCATAAGATTGCGAACAAACAAAATTTTTGTAACACTAGTAGGTAAATTCTTTGGACATATTTTTCTTGGAGCTCGGCAACCCACAATACGGGCAAGTTGATTGGAGAAGCCTACTAAGATAGGAAATTGTAATATATCACACTGAAAACATAGATTTAATGACGCATATATCATATATCATTCATACATATAGTTATATATACAGTTCTATCGATGGTTAGCATAGGTAGCTGCATGATGGTATAGTAAGTATAAGGTAAACGTATTAACCGAATGATTTTTAATACATGCTTTAGTATTTTAATCTTGTTGTAAATCTTTATGTTTATACTTGAATATAGCTACTAATCCTATTTTTGTATGGTATGCATGTTTTTGGTGTGAATTCACCACCTGCCACACCTTTATGATGGCTTGCAGGGAATATGCAGACGTGGGTGTAGATGTGAGTAGGCACAACTTACGCATATAAATCCTATTAATAACGTCATTCCGTGTGTGTAACCGCCTTCACCCATAAATTAGGGATAAAGAGCGCCATTGCGGTGGTACAAGATTATTCTAATGCAGTTTCGAACATTAGAACAACTGCAATAATAGTGAGTGATTCATGTGGAGAACACTGAAAATCCTGCAGAGCAATGGTTCGGTCGCTCAACGATCACTTTCACTTCCCCTACCCACTCATTCCATTGGAGTTATAAACCGATAAGTTGCTTAATGACCAAAGATTAGACTAAAAGGTTCGGCGAGAAAGAATTCGACGAAAAAGGTGATGCTGGTTTCGGGGAAAAAGAACTAGTAAGTGAAGAAGTAAAAGTGACCCTTGTGCGACCATTCCAATTTGATTTTTATTCTGATCCAAGAAATATTGGCCCTTAGGTTGCTCATTCAGAAGAGAATGGAGAAGAACAAACCGACCTTCATTGCATTTGTGGATTTAGAGAAGGATTTTGACAACTTGGATTTGAATTTACTGCTTGGAATTCTGAAGGGAATTGGAGTGTCCTACAATGAACGAAGAATTATATACAGTACGTACAAAAATCAAGTAGCTAAGATTAAATCTGGACCCAGCTGTGAAGAGGCAAGGATAAGGAACAGAGTAAGACAAGGCTGTGCACTGTCTCCCGTAATTTGTAATGTTTACATCGAGAGAGCCATCAATGAAATCAAAGAGAAGTCTTCAAGAGTGAGAATCCACGCGAAAAATAAGCATGCTGCAATTCACTGATGACATAAAACTCATAGTAGAGACAAATAGGGATCTGAACAAGACTCTAGTAACCATGGAAAGGACAATGGCCAGATATCAGCTGAAGATAAATATGAAAAAGACTAAAATATTGGTGTGCATCATGAAAGAAGAGGCCAAAACCAATGTCAAACTAGGAATAAAAAGTTGCAGAGGTTCTGTTACCCAGAACGCCGAGTAACCAACGATGGACGAAGCAAGAAAGAAATAGTGAGTAGAATAGCCCAGGCAAAGAGTGCATTCTATCAAAAGAAGAATCTACTTACAGTTAGAAATACAAGTGTAGAAGTAAGGAAACAGTTCATCAGAACATACATATGGAGCATGTTTCTTTACGGGAGTGAAGCATGGACGATGACAGCAGCGGAGAAGAAAAGGGTAGAAGCATTTTAAATGTGGTGCAACAGAAGAATGCTGAAGACTAAATGGATCGACCGAGTAAGTAACGAGGAAGTGCTAAGAAGAGTAAGAGAAAAGGGAAGTCTGCTGACAACTTTAAAAAGAAGAAGGGGAAACTTAATCGGCCATATCTTGAGACACCTTGAACAATCTCCACTTTTATTCGAAGGAGAGCTGCTCCAGGTTCGAGAAGAAACAACTAGGAAAAAAACCAGATTCCGATTACCGCCCCTATTCCGGAAGGTTTAATATTGGAGGACTTAAAAAATGATCGTCAATTATTCATGGAATCTCACAAAAAGGATGAGAACGAAACGACGAAATAAAGGGGTAAACAATTAAGAAATTGAGAAAACGTTGACTTGGTTGCGATGCGACGCAAAATGCTTACAACCTCGAACTTTGGACGCTTGCGTAAAATTCTCCCTCATACTAGCTGCTGAAATGTGATTAAATCTATTTTCTTCTGGAGTTTAAAATTTCCTAACTTAGAGTATGGAAAGCAGAAAGAGGAAAAATCTCGTGAGACATTGGAAACGGCGAGAAGTAATTCCATCGACCCCTGTGGACTGTTAATCGACAAATAATATCCTTCTCTGGGAATAACTCCTGGCGCCATACCTGGGGATCAAGGAATTGAGGAGATTAAATGCCCACCATCGTCTGCAGAGATGACTGTAGTATAAGAGATCAATGAAGGAAAAGTTAATTTTTGCATGAAGGACCATCGAACTAAAATTATCCGGAAACAAAATTATAACTTTCAGATCTAAGCCCAGCTTCACGTACCTCACAGAGATTCCTGCATATACGCAGTGTGATCGAAACGGGTAAAAAGTTAATAGAATTCGCAAAGGCGAAGAATAGTGAAAAAACATTGTAGAAACAAATATTTACATATAATATTTGCTTCCCGATTTAATCGATCCGAGATTCTTCCGATTAATGCCAAATTGAAATATCTCCTGCATTTTGGCTGCTCGAGAGAAGAGAGGTGGTGAAAGTCAGTGGCGGATCCAGGGGGGGGGGCACAGGGGGCAATTGCCCCCCCCCCCCTCTTCCCGAGAAATAAAACAAAGAGATAGTCAATCAAGTATGTGCTGAACATCTTCGTCAAGTTACCGAAAATCGTGAAAGGCTGAGGCCTATTATTAAAACCATTATCTTGCTTGGACGTCAGAACATCCCTCTAAGGGGTCATAGGGATCATTTATCCTGTGGCCTCTGCTGTAAACCAAGGTAATTTCATACCCCTGTTGCAGTTTAGGGTAGATGCAGGTGACAAAATACTTGAGGAACACCTAAAAAGTGCATATTCATGTGCTACCTATATTAGTAAAACTACTTAAAATTTATTGATAGAAAGTTGTGGGGAAGAAATTAGGGAATAAATCCTAAAACGAATTCAAGACGCTAAATATTGGTCAATATTGTTCGACAAAACACCTGATCTGTCTCGCAAAGAACTAATTGCCTTAATTGGTAAGGTATCTGTACAAAGAAACTATAAGGGAAGATTTCATGACATTCATTGATGCATATAAGTCTGCTGCAGATATGACTGATGTGCGATTGACAGAAAAAACGGAAGAAAAACTTACTGGGAAAACTCTTGCTAAATAGTTTTAGAAAATGTGAAAGAGATGGATGTAGATTTGAGTCTCTATATAGGACTAGGTAGAGATGGAGCATCTGTTTTGACTTCGGAAGAAGTCGGTAGTATCACAGAGATCCAAAGATAGGTGGTCAATACAAAACGGCTACCATGCTACAACCATGCCTTGTATAATTCTCTTTCAAAGTCAACCAAAATCCAAACCATCAAAAATGCTGTTGGAATAATTAAAGAAATTTTTCGTTCTTCAATCAGTCATCCAAAAGAAATGCCACTATGAATTCATTCTTAGGAGGTCAGCTTGTTAGTCTTTGTGAGACTCGATGGGTGGAAAGGCATGATGCCGTAATTTTATTTTACTTTGCCTTACCGGAAATAGTAGATGAATTCACAGATATGAGTGAATGGAAGGAGTCTGAATCGGCCAACAAGGCTGCACTATTCATTAACTCAGTGACTTACACAGTTTTTATTTTTTCCTGTGTTTGATTGACATTTTGAAAAGAACGCTTCTTCTTTCGAAGTCAACCAAAATCCAAACCATCAAAAAAGCTGTTAGAATAATTAAGGAAGTTATTTAGTTTTTCAATCAGTCATCCAAAAGAAATGCCATTATGAATTCATTCTTAGGAGGTCAGCTTGTTAGTCTTTGTGAGACTCAATGGGTGGAAAGGCATGATGCCGTAATTTTATTTTACTTTGCCTTACCGGAAATAGTAGATGAATTCACAGATATGAGTGAATGGAAGGAGTGTGAATCGGCCAAAAAGGCTGCACTATACATTAACTCAGTGACTTACACAGTTTTTATTTTTTCCTGTGTTTGATTGACATTTTGAAAAGAACGCTTCCTCTGAGTAAGTTACTGCAAATGCCAGCCGTAGACCTAAACAAGGCTTTTAATGCTGTACAAGATACTCTGACATCTTTGAAGGACAGTAGAAAAAACTGTGATGAGTCCTTTACAGAGATATGTTGTGAGGCCAAAACCACTGCCGAAAAGCTGGGAGTACAGCTAGTAATGCCAAGAATCGTGAAGAAGTAACGTCACAGAGAAAGCCATGACGCTGACACAATTGTAGACTACTACAGAAGATCCATGTACAATCCACTTCTGGACAATGTCATTGTTGATCTTCAGACACGGTTTTCCCAAGACACCTTAAGGTGTTTTGATCTAAATACATTGTTGCCTGTGTGCATTCTGAACTCAAACACCACTGCTGCAAATGAACAAGTAAATGTCAAAGATAGGCTTCAGAAAGTTGTTAGGAACTTCAAACATCTTCTACCTCTTCAATCTGTAGCTGTAATCGATGGGTAAATAAATATTTAGAAAACAAATTGGTTGAGAGAGAAAGAGGAAGGAAAGAAAATTCCGGTCACTGTAAGTGGTTGAAGAGCTGTGATGAAGATATATTTCCCACCGTAAGAAATTTATGGAAAATTCTTATCACACTGCCAATCAGTGTTGCAAGTGCTGAAAGGTCATTAAGCAGCCTTAATATTGTTAAATCATGGGTATGGACCCGAAAGGTTGAGAAAAAATTGAATGGCTTATGTCTTTTATTTATCCACCATGATATTGATATAAATGATGACAAGGTACTCACACGTTACGATAAAGGAAGCAAAAGAAGAATACAGTTACAAGTAATTATTTAGAATGCATGTATTTTTTAAAAGAGTTGTAATTAAATTTCTGAATACTAATTATTTTGTGCTTTTACTTTCTTAGTCTTTCTTGAATTTGGGCAAAATTATAAATTATCGTTGTAGGATAGGTTTATTACTTATATCAGAACCTTTGCCCTAAGTTCTTATTAACTACAAAGTGTTCTCATAATCATGTTATTTTTCTTTTTAGTTAGTATCACAAAGCATTAAGCTCAACTTACGAAAATTCAAACTACTTTACTGTCGATGACAATACCTTTTTAAGTATTTCAGAGTAGCGTAAAACAGTGTAGTAGTTTGGTTATATTAAATACCAATAGGCTAAGATTTTCAGGAAAGAAATCAAAATGTCTCCGAATGAAGGTAAACCAAAGTTTTTCTGCCTTAGTCATAAGGCAATAGTCAAACAATATAAAAATTTAAAATGTGAAAATATGCAGGAAAACTTGCATGAAAATTCACCATTCTTTTTTTCATATTTTTACAATTTTCTGAGTGAGAACTCTCCCCCCCCCTCCATTAGGTGATATTCCATACCACCAATACGTCATATGGCATATTAGCAGATATTGCGTCCCCCCCCCCCCCCCCCCCCCCCCCCCCGAGATATGGGCCTGGATCCGCCATTGGTGAAAGTAAACGTAAGGAAAAAGGAAGAACTTGACATGGGATAAGCAAACACACAATATCATCAAAATGGAGATGATTTATTTCTCGTTTTCCTTTTCTTTTTCCTCCCATGTTGGGGTAGAATACTGCCCAGGTAGTACCATGGACGTTAGAGGTGAGTGGTTTCAAGTTCTCGCGTGCCACCAAGGTAACGCTATCAAGGTATTCAGAAAACGCTATACCACCTGAACTTGCCTTCGATAGCTTCGGTTGAATAGTTACGATTACATTGACTTTGTAGCGCTTATTGCAAATATAATTATCAACGATAGACATGTCAAAACTTAGTAACATGAGCTTTTCTCCACCTTTCCTCCGTTCCCTGAAATAATCCCGCCTCTACCTAATCACCTACATATCGAAATGGCTTTACCTGTTGGAAGCCTGCCCCGAATAACCGCTACTAACTATGAATTAGAGTTCAGTATGTGTGAGGAGGACATAAGAGTGTTAGAGGCAATCAGGAGGTGGGATGGATGAAACAGGTACTTAGAAGCAATGGCATTCTTACGGTCATTATTGAGAGTAAAACCCTGAGAATGGGAAGAGGATGCAGAAATAGATAATATATAGTAGGCACATAATCAGCAATATTAAAGGGATATGTACTATACTGATTTAAAGAGGGATTAGAGTTAGGAAATTTTCCTCTAAGGTAGACGAATAAAATGCATAGAGGAGCAGGAAGTATCTATCAAAACCTGCTTTAACCGGTAGAAGACTATGAATAAAATCAATGTTACACGCCTAAGCTATTGCAGCTTGATTATTAACGGAGGTTATTGATTAAGATTTGTATTCTTTCCCGGCGGGTAGTCTGGTGGTAGCCATGTCGAGCTATGTTCTGGGTTAGGCTTCCCATTGCCGAATTTTCGAGGATCAAGCCACTCTTCTTCCTCATGGCTAAAATGATAATAATACCTTAATAATAATGCAACCTTTCCAAGCATAAGGAATATGCATTTTTTAAATTGTATTACATGGAGGTTTAAATTGGGCAACAGGCCAGTAATTAGGATAGTCTTAACTGAGAATTGCTTCCACACTATAGGGTCGAAGATACCTGACACCCATTTACACTATAATTAACATGGATTAGACACACAATCACAATCACAATCAAAAGATCATCACGTAAGAATTTGCTAAACTAGTGGCCAGTAGGAAAGAAATTGATTCTTGAAAACTGAGTGAAACTGGATGAAATTCACTTTTAACTCAGACGTGGATAAGCCATTTTCTTTCGAAAGGTATGGAAATCATGGAAATCCTAACCCAGTAAATATCTATTTGTCATTATCACCATTAGGGATCAGCAAGCTCACAGCTAACCAGAATTAGTTGAGTACATCATCAGACACGTTGCAGGAACACATTCACATATATTACACGAACATATCTGGTTACAATAGCATTTTATATCTAATATTGTTCGTCGAAAGAAATAGATACATTTTAAAATCCATCTGCACGGCATCTCGTCTATCTCCCTGCCTATCCCCTGAAATAATCCGTCGTTAGACGCGTTTGTTGTCAATATATTTATATCGTCATCGAGATACCGGTCGCCTTCAAATATAATTGAAAATATAGTCTAATTTTTAACAGATGTTATGACGTTTTGACTTATTAAAGTAACAGTTCAAGAATTTCGTCCTTCTTTCCTGTACGCATTCAAAAATTATAATGAAGCCACCCTCACACGAATCCTGTACGCTAGAAACGTATTCTGAATGAGGTGTGACGAGGGAAAAGTAGCATTTTTCTTTCACTCCCTCAATATACATGTATTTACTTAGAAACCTTTATGACTGGGGTGGGCAAACATTTGAGACGAAAAGACCAAACATTTGGCTAACGACAATTCAAAAACTACTCAACTGCCATGAATTAAATTTTATAAAATAGGAAAATCTACACAATAATAAAAACAAAAATAATGTTATTTTAATTTAAAATGAAAATCTTTTGCACAAATATTGTTCTTATTTTTATTAACACTAGAATTCCTGCGCATTCTTATTGACCGCAATTCAAGGATTGCGAACTATCCGCGAATACCTTAGCAGAGTCACCCACTGAAAATGCGCAATAGGTGAATTTGCACTACATAAAAAAGTCTCGGTAGCTCGAACAGAAAGGAAGTGCTTTGTGAAAGTCCCCAAATGCGGTGTGCGAACTTCTACCGTTGAGAAAGACCTCGATCACCGGGAAGGGGAGGCCAACTCGTTGAGGATTTTCTGCGCAGACCCTTGACGCAGGTGTGTTCAAATGTTCATAACTTTATTTTGGTCAGGTTGTGTTCAGATAAAGGCATCAATGTTTATCATAGGAATACTGATCAGCTGACTTGAATTGAAATTACCCATATATCATATAAATGATGACTTCCTTCATGCATATGGGGAAATTTTCGTATTTAGAGCCAACATGGCAAAAATAGAAACTACAATAACCTCTGGAATTACTTTTCAAATGCTTTAAAGTGCTGCAGGGCTTTCATTTGCACTCAAATTTTTTGGGTGTGCATTAAAAGCTACAATTATCAGCTGAGCGATTGATCATGTGAAAATTTTGATTTCCCTCGTAATGAATAGGTCTTGATCACATTAACTTGGGGTTCTTCCGTGCGATAACTATCCAAATTGTGGGCTAGTCACTTGAAAGTGGGCTGACTTGGGATTTTGTTCACATTGAAGTTTCCCCCGAGATTCATCGGGTGTCGCTGTATCATTGTTTTTTTTAAATCACTTCGAGCTGCTTTGAGCATACGTCACATTCCGCATGCGGAAGGCGAAAAATATTAAAAAATTCTAACAGAACCATCCACCCCCTTTTTTCCGCACCCTCTCTCTAGTGATTGGCTAGGTGCTGTTTAAATTTTCATTTTTATCTCGGTTCCTCTGGTCCGTTCCAATATTAGTACAAGTTGATTGGATAGACGCCTTTCCGCCTTCCGCACGCATTCCGCACCCATGTGAACTCGTCTTGATGTAAACACATCCTTTGGGCCGTTTTAGGGGAGTGTGAGGTAACCCATACAAAGACCCATTATAACCTGACACGGACAATCTCAACCGTCCGACCGGTAGAGGAAATGGCAGTGACTTGTGATCCAAAATCTAAGAGAAACCTAATTGACTCCAGTTGACCTGCGGCATTTCGTAAGCGCACAACTGCTGTTCCTAGTACAACCATCGGCGAAGTCTCACACTCGACACAAGAAGTGAGAGCGGTATCTGGAGTACCCGACGACCTTGAGTCCGGCAGTGAAGAGGTTACGCTGGGAATGACTGACTCCGCGGAAGTACGAATGACTTGACTCTTAGCATTATAATTAGAGAAATGAAGAGTCGAATAATGAAATCATCTAAAACTCACAGAGTTAATCCTTTTGTAAAAACACATTGTGGCCTTATGGCTTTAAACAATTAAGGCTCAATTTTTTGAGCGTACAAAATCCGTTTGCTATTTAACATCCATCGCCAAATACTTAGAGCATTGAAATAGCGGATGATAAGCAGTGCACATAGTGCAACGTACATCGTGAGATAAATTGCTGAAGGGAGTGCTGTTTACTGTAAAATCCAGAGAACTCAGATTGCTACCAGAGTTCTCTATCTATGACGGCCATTAAAAAAAATTAGCATTCTACCATGTTTTGTTGAGAAGTGTCCGGAGTTCCTAGCGTTCCTTCGAGAGTACGGTTGCATTTATTTGTAGGTAACGCATTAAAATACTTTGCAAACCTATCATTTGACAAGCGTTTGGCCTCGATTCACTTTTTGTCACACTTGTGACTTTGAAAGTGCCTTTTCAGGGGTGACGGCTGTTTTCTTTTCGAAATAGATGGTGGTTTCATCGTATTCCTTGTGCTAAAAAAACTTGAGATAAATATTTTTGCAAATACATCCTGACTGATCTGCATTTAGATTGTATTACATTGAAACTCCATAAGGCAGGCTCGGTTCATAAGGTCAAATATCTGAAATTTTGTTTGCAATCAACAAAGCATACAATTTTTTTCTATGATTTTACGAAATTTCATCTACGTGACACTGATTAGTATTCATATTGAAGTTCAAGAATGACATGACAGGGGAAAAATTTGTGTAAGTAAACCCTCACATAGCGCTGCTCCGCAAGACACGATTTCGTTAAGACGCGGCCATAGAAATGTAACCAATTTAACAAGACGCGATCTTTGTTTTCGGTAAGACGCGGTTTCAGATGTCTGGATCGGAGCAAACCTGAGAATCAGGCTTCCATGCCTTGGTTCAAGGATTAGGAGTAATATTCTTAGTAGTGGACCTGTCAAATCAAACCACATTGTGGGTAAAGAACGTCATAAATTATGACATTTAATTCGCATTCATCATTTCATTATGATGCATGGAACTTTCAGTAACTGATTGATGAAAATAAACGCAAAATTAAAATTTTAGGAAAACTAAAATCAGGCCAAAACACCTCATCCCTACGGATAAAACACGGGATAAACGAGTAAACATACGTATTATACGAATAAATGAAGAAGAAAAAGAGCTTAATTTAGTGCAGAAACTTCTGGTGGCGAGAAAAAAAAGGATTTCCAAAATAAAGGTAAATTGGGTATGGTGGAAATACGGTACGCTGTTTGTGAATATGGATATTTGTGACAAATGTTTCATGAAAAATTTCTGTGACCAAAATAAAATAATGCTTAGGCTGAGTTCAGCAGCAATGCGTGTTAAGGCAATGGTTTAACATAACAGCGCATAATTTGGATTCTTCTACCAGTGCAACTATTAATGCAAGTTTTGAATTGTTTAAGAAGCTTATAAGACGATACAATAACAGTTACATGATGTGAGGGCAGCATGGGAAAAGTGCATCTGCTAATCTACAAAAAGCCCAAATTTTTATTTCAGAATTTTCTGCCATGATTGATGAAAGGGGTTATATGCCTTAACGACTTTGAACGTCAATGAGACAGCCTTGTTCTGGAAAAAGATGGCAAGGATAAGCTATATTTCAGGGTATGAACTATGAGCACTTGGATTTAAGGCCACTAAGCATCGCCTTACACTGTTTTTTCTAATATCTCAGGTGGCTTAAATTGTAGGCCGATACTTGCTAGTGCTTAAAATTCTTGAGTTTTAAGGGTAGAAATCTAAGTGAACCTACTTGTGCATTGGAAATGAAATCAAAAGGCGTGGGTGAACGCAGCTTTGTGTACAGAGTGGTTCAAATTTTGCTTCTTTCCGAGATTTAAAAAGAACAACTTGAATTTTAAGGCCCTGCTAACACTTGATAATACCCCTGGACATCCAGTTATTCTGCAATATACTGGTGGAAACATTGAGTACTCTTTCCCCTCTAAGTACGACATCCATTGACAACCACTGGATCAAGGAATTAAAAAAAAACCTTCATATCCTCCCACACTCGGCGCACTTTCGCGAGACGTTTGCAGGCGTTTGAGGTTAACCCCTTTCCTTGATCATGATTTTTTGGCCTTCATTCAAAATCATAGATGCAACTAACATCATATTGGATTCATGGAATGAAGTGAAGGAGTCAACATTGAATACTTGCTGGAAAAGCCTTTGTTCAGAAGTGGTGAATAATTTCCTCGAGTATTCTGCACTAGAAGAAAAAATTACCGAGATCGTACCTGTCAATAGCTAACTGTGGACAAGGATTTGATGGCAAGAAGGAGAAAGAGGTAGATGAATTATAAAAATCATATCACATGGAGGTGACGGAATCTGCAGCTATTTCGGTCAGTAAACTGTTTCTGACAGTCACTCTGTGGACGTTCTTTGCTGGTCCTACGATTTCCTCAATGATCTTCTTGCTGTTCTCTGACCATACTGATATCACTGAGCGATGTAACACGCCAAGCCCTTATCACCGATTTGTTCTCTTTACTTTACAAAAAGAATAGTATTCAACGACACCCCATATTTGAGATGATAAATTTATATAATATTAACGCCAACTCTTTTCTAATAAAGAATATATAAATTTGAAACTTAGTAGTATGCATGGAAAGCATGACCTGATATTTGTCAAAATATGATTGTAATTCAACAACTTTTGGTAAAGTTGCATATCATCGTCGTTGGTGATTTTTTGAACACTGCCAAAACCGGCTCTTTATACATTACACTCGTATAAAACATTAAATTTATCCTCAAAAATTAAAGTTTACCTTCACAAAGGCATAAGTAACTGAGAAAAATCAAGGTGTGATAAGTGTGTCTTTTAGCCTTCCTGTTATTTTGTGAGCAATGTCTAAACTCGTGTGCACATAATTTATACGGCAACGGTAGCTGGTAGCCCTCAGGGTGATAGAAAGATATTACGTATATGCATATCACCTTGGTTAGCACGTAGGTTTTAAATTATATGGGTACTAGGAAATACAATTCTTCCTAAATGAGACATTTGACGTCGTTCAATACAGTGGCAATTTCAGAGAGAGCGCTGTTTTTGTGAACATAATTGCCAAATCGCTTTTCCTTTACGTTAAAATCGAGCTGCCGCTAGGCATATTGCATACCGGTAGCCTCTAGATACTCTATAAACCCTAGTACCTCACCGCAACAGGATTTTTCACACTAAGAAGGCATCGACATCAGGTAGTACATAAGTCTTAAACGCGGTAATTTAGATTTTTTAATGCAGTATGCATGTATAAGTGGGCAAAAGTTAGTGACACGTAGCCTACCCAGAATTTGAGGTATTGCACAGGAACCAACGAAAGAGGCTGCAAAGCGAGTATCCAAAAAGGTACTAGGTTTGCTAAGGGACTACGCAAAGCGTTTTTGATGCCCAATGTATTTTCTGACTATGATAATGCAAACATACTAAATGGCACCATGTGTAAGGATATTTATGCCCGAGAATATGTTGCCAGTCAAAAAGCTGTATGTGCTAACTAAGGAAAGAGACATCACCGTGGATAAGTAAGCATTTGCAGGCATACATCCACAAATCCATCTACATCTACATGATACCCTGCAAGCCACCGCGAGGGTGTGTGGCAGGGGGTCCTGCTACCGCTATGCGATGAGGAGTTAAATACATAAATTCAAATTATTACATTTATAACGTAAGACTAGGTTTCCCAATGTCGATTATATAGCACCGTCAGAACCGGTTAAAGAGGAAAATGGTAAATGTCATGTGAGAAATGGTGAAATAGAATCGTAAAACGAGTCAGGTTATTTATGCCGATATAACTCGAGAAACTTCGCCTTGTTTTATGTTGCTTGAGATTGTTTGCACCGTACAGAGTTAGGTGGAAAGATACAGTAACGCAATATAGTTTCCGCGATCAATAATTTAAAAAAGTGAAATATTTTACATACTTTGTGACAGTATTGACGAGGGTGCTTCTCTCAACGGGAAAGGTTGAAAAAGGGCTGTGTCCCGTTTCTCGCTAGGCACACGGTAGCTTTTAGCTCCAACTGCTAGGTTTTCCACGGCTGCTTGGTGAGCACACAAGCACACAATACTTTCAGTAGTGACCAGGACGGAAATTCAGTGACGACTGAGTCTTTTCTTCGACTATCGACAGGCTCGAATGATCTCTTTGAAACAATGCTGAATGTTCGTCAGCATCCCTCTGTGAGAATTCATTCCAGTAGGAAGCACGTTTCCCTGATACTTCGTGGGTTTCCAAAGAGACAACAATAATGACGTTTACGTAACCATTAACCGAGGACGGGCGTTGTTTAAGAAATGTGAGTCTGAATTTTAAGAAATGTCTCTGCTGAGAGGCAGCTGGTCTAAATTTATCTCCTCATACCGCGGAGTTAATAACGGACGTTGAAAAAATATTTGAAAACTATTTTTTTAATATTCCAGCCTGCAAATAATTGAGTCACTGACGCAAGATAATATTGACGATAAAAATTTTATTTGTTTGTACTACAAATTACTGTACTCTATGAAAATTCATATTAAATGTCGCCAGCTTTGACTCAATGAGACCTTTTTCCAAGGAAATGTTTGTTTTTGGAAATGAATTTGTATAGTCTTCATGGTCACAACACTGACTGGACTGAGAAACTTGTATTGCACCAAGTTGCTGTTTCTGAATAAATAATTATGATACTTCGTATCTGCTAGTGGTCAACCGTGAAAGCAAAATCGCTTTATCCTGTTGTAGAACCACTTTAAATGATAAATTAACTGTATTTTTTCCCACATGCGATTCATAATTGATTATTATTTTTTGTGTAAAAAGAGGAACTTCACAGTGGGGGTGCTTGCAATCCGTATAGAATCTAAATTCGACAATAATAATACCTAATTGTTAGCTAAATTGCGATGAAGGAGGAATTATATACATTTGACCGAGGGAGTAAAGGAAAGGAGGACACGCTGTGTAAGAGCGAAATTAGTATGCCCAGGAATAACTGAAAAATCTCGGTGGGATAAGGAGCCGAGTAAAAGAACAGTGGTGAAAGGGGCCAATTTTCAACCGGAGAAATTACAGCTACGAAATCGATGGGCAACTTGTGTGCATGAGGCATTGAGCGATGTAATATGAGAATAAACTGTAAAAGGTGTCCAATGCTGTCTATTATAATGATAGCCGTATATAAGTAGTGATTAAATCAGTACGTAGAGCATATATAACACCTTTCATGGTGGAATTCATAATTGAAGTATCGTAGTGATTTAATTATTGTATCAAACAATGTTATTATTATTAAATCAGCTTCATAATATAGATTCACCTTTTATTCGAAAGCTCTATGAAATATTCGGCATGGACTCTAAACGCAGACTAGTCACAAGAATAGAAGAATTCTAAAAGTAGACATGGAATTCAAAAAAATTATACTGATTCTTATAAGCGGGCGATTAAGTGTAGACTATTTAAGGAGAGAGAAGAAAGCTGATGGTGGAAATAAGGAGACCGCGGAGTACGTTAACAGCTTTATCATGTAGTGAGAACCACCGATAAGGTGTGTGGCAGAAATGGAATCTCACACACGCCTACATTTAAATCAAGAGGTCCAATCCTTTATTAATTATACCATACTGCCCAAAATTTCTTCATTTAAATGAAATACGCCTAAAATACTAGTCGAGTGCAAAAAATAAAGAACCGTATAGTACCTGAGGCTTTTATTCAATGAGCAAATCTAGGCATGCGAGGAGGAGATGGATGCAAAAAACACAGATTAAATAAAGCCTGAAGAGATTCAAGGAGCCAGCTGAAATGAATGAGGTGATCTAAAGAGAAGAAGCAGTTTGAAAAATGCTATACAACGAAGATTCCCGTAACCCGGCGAAAAATACAAGATGTTGTATTCCACAAAAAATAGGGTAGTTTTCTTCAAGCAAAATAGAATTCATTAATTGCTATTCATGCCCTACCTTATTTATTTTACGCAAAAAGTTTGGATAGAAAAATCCCAGTTTGCTAGAGAATTAAATGTTGATTTTAAGTTCATTTGAAAAGCTGAGTAATGGTAGGATGCGCTGCCTTCTTGCTGACGTAACAGGTAATTAGTTTACGTTCCGAGGGATGGGAAATATTCGTCTCCTGAACTTACCATTGTATTCCAGAACCCCTTAGCTCTAGTGATAATATATGTATTGATAATAGTCTATGAAAAAATCAAAGTACGGTAAGTCTCCTCCGTTAAACATGGTATTAATAGTCGTTTAATATGCTCCAGGGGGGTTGTGTTGGAAACCGTCGGGGTGAACTCGAATAAGTAACCAAGGAGTCACGTGGTACAAACAAGAATGGTTCGAAAATTTCGTGTATTTGAATCACTCGTAAAAATTTCAATCATTGGTTTTTACTTGAGTTTTTACTATATATTTTGAGTGTAGAGCCCACGGATGTGAAAAACTCAAGTAAAGACCAGTGATTGAGATTATTACGAGTGATCAAACACGCTTAAATTTGCAAACTAGTCGTCTTTTTACCACGTGAATCCTTGGTTACCTATTCGAGATAATCTCGAAGGTTTCAAACACAACCCTTCAGGGCACCCTGCTCGTGGAGGCCTCTGCTACTGCGAAGAATGGCGTGAATTTCTCGCGGCGATGAGTCAACTTCACGGTATGCGTAGTAAAATGGAAACTAACTGTTTTTAAATGAAACCACTGAATAAATAATTTTAAATATACTAAGAAAAGTTAATCATCATGATTTAACTGCATAAATATGCCTCCGATACTAGTTAATAAGCTCTAACAGAGTGCAGCGTCTGCTTGTAAGCGTCCGCAGCACCACCTATTGGCAGGTAGAGGAAATAGTGTCACGTCACACGCATCATTTACCGGCATACAATTGTTTGCCATCACGTTCCCGCGCTGTTGATTTTTTCACTTTTTAATTAGTGAGGAAAAATACTCTAAGTAATTTAAAAATTGAACGGCTTAAAAGAAGTACTCCATAGTTAAGAAGCTTTCGATTAAGGCAATAAAAATATAATAGGAAACTACCCTACTAATTAATCCTGATTCTCCATATTTTTGCCTCAGGCGTGTCTCCCGAATATCCCGGTCGGTCGGTCGGTCGCCTTTTACTTAATCAAATTTACTCGATCAAATTTACTTAATGCCTCCTTCAAAGGAATTTGGTATGTCTCCTTCAAAGGAATTAGCTAGCAATTAGGTATTATGATTTTCGAATTCACATTCCATACGGCATCTTACCCTCACTGTATAGTTCCTCTTCTTCACACAGTAAGTAATCATCAACTGTGAATTGCACAAGAGAAAAAATTACTTCCTGCTTTGAAATTGTTCTACAACCAGATCATGTGTCTTTGCGTGCACAGCTTATCAATAGCAGACAAGAAATAGCATGTATATTCACCTGGGAACAGTTCTTGGTAAAATAAGCGTTTCGCTATCCAGTCAGTGTTCAGATTACGAAGTATATTCGATTATTCCTTTCGGAAGACAAACACTTCCTTGCGTAAAACTCTTATTGTGTCAAAGCTTGCGCCATTTAATAACTTTTCATTTTTAGAGAACAGAAGGCTTTAAAGGTACCAAACAATGAAATGCTTATCTTTGATTCCGTCACTCTCCAGAGCGTCATTTATTTGCGGATTCCAAGCAATAGTGTAAAGAAAAGTTTTAAATGTCTTTTCCAACGTCTGTTGTGCCTTAGCAATACTGAGAAAATAAATTTAGACCACACAGGAAGCTCGGAAGAATAGTACTTAAAACACAGCGACACATTCTTAAACAACGTCTGTTATCGGTTTATGGTTGCGCGCACGTAGCTATATGCACGCATTGTTTTCGTTATCTCTTTGTAAACTCGCGAAGAGTCAGACTAACGTGAATCCTCCCTGTTAGGATTGCTGGTAGAGGGATGCAGGAGAACGTTCTAGATTGGTTGAAGGATATCACATGACCCGGGCGCAAGTCGAAGAAAAGACTCAGTCATCGTTTAAGTTCTGTCCTGATCACATCTCAAAGTATCGTGAGCTTACCATCACCAGACAGCCGTGGTAAACCAGGCAGTTGGAGCTTGGAGCAGCCTTGCGGGGAACAGGACACAGCCCTATTTCAACCATTCCTGTCGAGAGCAGAACACTCGTCTATACTTTCGCAAAGTATGTAAAATATTTATCTCCATACATTTATTGATAGTGACCATATCATTGTCTTTTTACCATCTATTTCTATATTTCTAATATTTCATTTGTTATTATTCTCCCTAACCGTCTCTGGTAGTGCTATTTCATCGATAATGAGAAACTAAGTCATACGCTATTATTTTAATTTCTTGTAGCGTTGTATGTATATCTTCAACGCATTACATAACACATAACGCATTAAAATTGAACGGCTTAAAAGAAGTACCCCATAGTTAAGAAGCTTTCGATTAAGAGAATAAAAATATAATAGGAAACTACCCTACTAATGAATCCTGATTCTCCATATTTTTGCCTCAGGCGTGTCTCCCGAATATCTTGGAATTTTAAACCACCATTATCACGTATTAATTACCAATTGACTTAGCTGCGCGACACGAGCCTTTGGCGGCCTCGTACATGTCTCTTCCCCTGAGCGCCTTCAATGTGACGCCTCCCACTCTATCCCCTCCTCTGTCTGCCAGCCTTTTCTTATCTTCCCCTCACTTAGCCTGCCCTCCCACTTCACCCTCGAGAATGAATGGCACCGAGACTTGTCGTCGGCCAACAACAATGCCTCTCGGACATGAACGTGTACGCCCTTTCTTGACGACATGGCGTCAGTGCCGTCGAATGTGCTTTGTTTCTGTTCAAGGCACGCTTCAATGGCCCAGATAGTAGTCGAAACACTTTCAGATAGCGATTCAAGAAAACGCGAACTTCCTATGACCTCAATTAATTGAAAACTCCTCGCTTTTCCACTTGTGATGGTGGAATGACGCATTGCGTGTCGATTGTGTATTCACGTTGTTCACAGTAATATCTCCGTGTGCGTCAAAAACGAATCATATTACTCCAAAGCGGATGTAAATTGAATTGTTAAAATATGTGTAGTCATTGTGAAGCTACATATATTTCTACAGACCATCAATTGAGATACGCCTATATGGATGAAAAGTTCAGAGTTTATTATAAACAAAAATGATGCTATAGTTTCTCTATGTTATGGTGACTACATTTGTGAGTGAAAGGTGTTAGTCATTCATATTGTATGCGTCTGCGTCATGTGACTCTAATCATCTAACAACAATTTCCTATTCTTCCCCTTCTATCGCAAATTTGATTTGATTCATCCTTGAATATAATTTCTTTATAAGGGAGTAGGTTGACAGGGGAGGGAGGTGACGGAGGGTGGACGGGGGTTTGGAGGGTAGGATGAGGGGATGGAGGGAGGAGGGGGGGCTAGAGGAAGGGGGTGATGGTGGGGGGCGGTTATGGAGGGATGGGGGTTACGGGAAGGAGGGGGTGAGTGGCTGTGGAAGGGGAGCGATGGAGGGTTGTGAGGTAAGTTGAAACAAAGAAGGGGAACTATGCAGGGTATCCCTTACTGTGCTCTCATAGAAATCACAGAAGTCTTAACAATTGTATTGGTTTAGGCAAAAAGTAATATTCAGAGCATGCTTCATTGGTAAAATATAAATTACCCTCATTACGAATCCTAATCGACACGATGGATTGTTTAGCCAACAATTTCCAAACGTTACCTCCACCAGGGAATACCCTTGTTCCTATGTGAGACATTTAACTTCATATCAGGAAGAGTGCTCTTTTGTAGAAAATAATTGCCAGATCGCATTTATTTCACGTTCAATTCAAGACCGGGATATTCGAGAGACACGCCTGAGGCAAAAATATGGAGAATCAGGATTAATTAGTAAGGTAGTTTCCTATTATATTTTTATTGTCTTAATCGAAAGCTTCTTAACTATGGAGTACTTCTTTTAAGCCGTTCAATTTTTAGCATACAGTTTTCAGTCAGCTCCCACAAATAATAGGAACGAAGACAATGATATTGCGAAGGATTAATTATTGCGTGATATTATTACCATCACTTAGAGTCAGTTAAGTGGTGTTAGAAAGCAGATGAATATTAAAATATTCAAATTCGTTCTAGCAATTCGTAGATTGACGGATGTAAATGGATCTGAACATGGCCAAAACATTGATTCACTAATATATAAACACTTATCAAAGTATAGAGATTAATTTCTTGGTATGAACAAATTGTCACCATAAAATATAAAAGCCCTCGGATCGACACGTATTACCGTTGATTCGAGCGGCCTCCGGTTCTTAAAGCATCTGTTCGAAATTTTATTTATCTACGTCTACGTCTTCATAATACCGTGCAAGCCACCAGAAAGGTGTGTGGCAGAGGGTGAATTCTCACCAAACATGCACTACATGTCATGCATAAAAAAGGATTACTATTTATATAAGTACTGTTGAAAACTACACTGTTTAAAAAAAGTTAAAAATAGCAAAGCAAACTTACAAAACATGCTGTTAGTTGGGCTAGCTTTAAGTCCTTATACCAACATGTAGCTACCAATGTTATTCATTGCTACACTCATACTGGATATATTTACATCATACACTACAGACTACTCTAAAATATTTCCCTTACTTATCCCTTTGCTATGCTACCCATTCTGTTCTCTTACAGTACGGGGGAAAAATACCATTTTGAATCTTCAAGTACCACAATCTGTCTCTCTAAGTTTATTTATCTTGTCGAATGTAGCATAATACGCTGGTATTTTTAATATGGGCCTAACATCTTCAGCAAAGCAATCCGATTGAAATTTCTCCAATAGAATTAATCAGTACTTTAACCTACGCTCTGATAATGATTCCCACCCTAATTATTTTATTAATTCTGAAACACTACTCAACCTATCGTAACACCTTTTAGCGAACCTAGCTGATCTACATCTACATCAAGTGAGTAGATTTATCAGTGAGGAGAGACTTTTCGTCCAACCGTTTACTAGCTTATGCCTTATTGGGTAGGTGGTTAGGTATTATGTATGTATATATGGTGCTTCGACAACTATAGGTCATTTCGCACCTTCGCCGCCATGTTCTTGTTAGTTATTTGGGTAACAGGATACGGTTTCCCTCAGGGGACACTGCATTATGCCATCGCAATCATACACCTGGTATTATATGGCTGAAAATTTATAGGCCTCTTTTAAAAACTTTGTAACTACAGAAACTTTGTCGGGGTCGTCACCAAGAATATCCCTCAGCTCATCATTTATGTTATACTTCATGCGTGCATTTTCATATGCTTTACATTCAAGTAGGAGGTGTTTTACTGAGGCCGGACATCTGCACTCATTATGCCTTTGTCCATTGGACCCTGGATAGATTGGTGGGTGGGTGCTTAGGGGAGGAGGTGGCGGCAAGGACTGCGGATTGGAACTGGCGATTGGGTTTTCTATGTAATGCAGGTGTCCATTTACTAATACGGAGACTAGTGATTTTATAGTCATCATTTTGAGTCGCTTGAATGTTTGCAAAGATGTCGCGCCACTGTAGGGGGCAGACACAAATGCCATTTCATTCGTTTTATTTTAAGCATCAAATATGGTCTTTAATTTTTCTTGTATATCAACGTGTAACACATCATTATGTGGTTACATCTAGTTTCTTTAAAGCCTCTATAATTTACACAGACAAAGAGGATACCTTGGTAGCTTAACTGGTAGAGATCCTGGCCGAGGGTTCGAGTCGCGGTCAAGGCGAATGATTTTTTCTCTGTGGATTATCTAGCTATTGTGCTTCTTGTATAAACATACACAAATGGTCGAGATGCGCAGTCTAATTTATCGTTACAAGCGTTATCAGCGCAGCCCTTCGAGGCTGGAAATTTGTGCTTCTACCCCGAGCCTTCACCTGCCCCATATTTTGGACGACCTTAAGTGTCAAGAAGATTAATGCTTACGGCTATGCTTCTTCCATTTTTCCACCGTTTCATCATTTCAATAAAATGGTTGCAAATGAAATGAGTTCTTATGAAAACATTTATGATAAGAATTGATTTTATTATTTATGACTCAAATGACTATGCTCATTGGGCCCGAAAACTTTGATTGCCCTGAAATTCCCAGGATCACTCCTACATATAACCCCATTAAGAAATTCTTATCAACCTAGTTTCCTGGTTCAGCCCTTTCGCGAATATGTTTCTCTAGAAATGTCTCGAGCGATCACGAGGAAATAGTCCATCATGCGTTACAAATGGTATTAAAATTCTTATAATTGATCACTTTGTTCGATTAAATGTCTCTTTTTTCTAAAGTTTATCGTCGTTCATCGTATTTCTTCAAATCAAATTCAGAATTCCCATTAGCAAGTAAATTAGCTATCTTTTAGGTAATCTACTCATGACGGCCTATCATCATTGTCACCGATTACCCTAAAAAAGGCGGCGATTTTTTTTAAACTATGGCAATATTTGCTAACATTGCTAATAATTAATAAAAATAAATAAGAAACACGCCAGCGTGGCGGTAAAAATTTCTTTGAAACCACCTTGGGGATGAATGCAACGCATCATGGTTCATCGCACAAATAATTTTGAGGTAATGAAATAAGACAAACTCATCGATTGGAGTTTTTTTAAGAATCTAATTATCAGGTAATTAGCTATTTGTACCGTCAATTGGTATGGTATATGGAATAAGGTCACTTTAGTTGGCTAGCGTTTGGACAACAGAAGCTTAAGATTGTATATTTAATTACATTTTTTGCAAAGTTTTAAATAAATTGTGTGTTGTGCGAATTAGAAATGGCTGTCCATGAATCTCTAGGTCCAAATCTGTTACTCAAATAATGTAAGATCCAAATGCTCATAATATTATACTGGCAATATTTCCTAATTAATCCATTACTCCTGTATCACTGACAAACCGGTCCTTACTTGAGTCCTAGCTGGGCTATACCGTTTGTAATGTAAAGTAATTAGAAGTAGTTAGAAATCAGCTACTTTTCCCTTGTTAGACCTCATTTGGAATATGCTGCCAGTGTATGGGATCCCTACGAAATCGGTCTAAGTAATGAACTTGAACGTGTGCAGCAAAGATCGGCAAGATTTGTAAAGGGACGATACGATAATTATATTAGCGTAACCAGTCTATTAAATGAATTGAAATGGGAATCATTGCCAGATAGCAGGTTGAAATATAGACTTAATCTCTCAAACCAATTCCAAGGCAATATTTTCAGTGATGATATTAAAAATATTTTACGAACCCCAAATTACTATGGCAGACTGGACCATAATCATAAAATTAGAGAAATTGATTGCGTAACTGATCGATTCAAAATGTCCTTTTTCCCTCGCACAATTAGAGATACGAATAACGGTAAATATGTCCTATCGGAGAGTAGCAATGAATATCATTGGTAGCTGCATGTTGGTATGAGTACTTAAAGCTAACCTTACAAACAGAATGTTTTTGCATGTTTGCTTTGCAATTTCTATCTTTTTTAAATAGCATAGTTCTGACTCCTATATTAATACTATTCCTTTTTTATGCATGATATGTAGTTCATATTTGGTGAGAAATCACCCCCTGCCACACACCCTTGTGGTGGCTTGCAGGGTATTATGTAGATGTAGATGTAATGTAATGTAAATTTAAGAACTGAATAAGAGCCAAAAGAGAGTAGCACGTTTTGCGACAAACTCCTGTGATCGTATAGAAAGCGTCACTCGGTGTTTGGAAAAACTTTGTTTTCTAAACTGTTTTCACCTAAAATTCAGCATCAGGACCGGTGACCTGATCCAGACTCCTTGCCACTCTCACATGAGGGTAAAATGCAGATGCAGAAAGTCGCGAAGGAGACCACGACTTAGCATCCCATCCTACGGGCGGTGCACTGAAATCGAAGTGCTCTCCGTACAGCACTGAAGGAGGGAGAGTGAAAAATATCTTCCCACACTGGGATTCGAACTCGGGGCCCTTGAGGTGGGAGGCCAGTGCTGATACCACTGCACCATGGTCGTCAGTTCTGGTCAAGGCCCCCTCCCCCACATTCCGCGCCAGTTCCCCCGCCCCTTCCCCCTATTGACTCAGGGGGAAGGGGCGGAGTAACCCGCTTCTCTGCAGGGCGGAAGCGCTTGCCCGTCTCAAGGTCGAGGAATCCATCCGTTTCGGCAGCGTTCGAAGCCTCTCATCCCTCCCTTCCTCTTTCCCACTCTCCCCATTCGCCTTTTCCTTCGCGCCTTTATCTCTTTCCATCCTCCAAACGGGGACTTTCCTCCGCCCGGGAGTTGTCGCATGCTCATTCCCCCTGGAGCACGGTGGTAGGATATCGAAAAAAGTTATCGACAGAATTCGATACTGCCTTTTTGTTATGGGATATGCACTAGACCCTTCGCTCGGTTTCTCACAAAAGATGTGCGATTTGGGAATGTTTCGTTTTTTGCACTGTTTCCCGCCCAATAGGTAGATACAGGGGCTGCAGTATATCAAAATTTTCCAAACAAAAGTCTTGCCTTCATATTTTTCTCCGAATATCTTCCAAGGCAAATCTAGTGGTGACGTTGCTAGGAGATTGAACGTGAGCTCATTTGCATTTGGGTGCTTAAAACTTACGCATTTCAGTTCAGTACAAGTGCATGGGTATCCAAACAGAACGACGGTAATTTGGGGATAAAATCGGTACAGTGGCAAGTTCCTCATCCCGTTGGCCCAGGCTCGGATCCCCGTAATGCTAAAACTTTTTCGTTGGCAAACTGAGCCCCTCTTAAGTGATGTGTTAAGGATAATTTGTTTGCAGTACTCCGTCAGCCAGATGGTAGGTTAAAAAGTGGACCGCTTCATCTACATCTTCCGAATAACCTTGAAAGCCACCGTATAGGGCAGGGGGTGACTTCACGCCAAACATTAACTATATTACGCATTTAAAATATGTTAACACCTGACACAGCTGTTAACTCATTTACCTGAAATTCATTACACCAACATGCATCCATTGCATCCATTAATACACTTGTACATATACTATTGAAAATATTTACTGCTATATATCCCTAATGGTACGAAAAAAGGAAGACATTTTGAAATCTTTCGGATATCAATCTATTTACCTAATTTTATGTTCATGGGCCAAACTACTGTAGAGGGTCGGAGTTGGCAAAATGTTTTTAGCCCTTTGGTGCCATATGCAGCTGGTCGGTTTCACTTCCTCTTCCTCCATTCCTTGAAAAAAATCCTTTCTCTACACTTCCTCATCCACCAATATTAAATAGTGTACTTGGCCTTTGCCGTCGGTCGCTTCCACTGAATACATACGGCGGATAACTTAAGGGGACAAGTAACACGCCAATCATTAATTTCGTTGGTTGGTTGGTTATTCAGCGGAGGCAACTGACAGCTGAGGTGATTTGCGCCAATTGGATAGGTGGGTAATTGGGTAATGGTGGGAGTATTGAGGAAACGGAGGAAGGGTGGAGAGAAACCCGGCGTCGGCATTAGCCTACTTATAATGAAAGGTTCCAAGGGGACCCTGGCTTAACGTCCCAACCGACGGATGGAGTACTGAACTTGAAATGCCCTCCACTACGCACTCAAGTGGGGACCGGTTTTCCACTGAAAAATCCGCCACTGCCGGGAATCGAACCCGGGCCCTCGGAATGGGAGGCCAGAACTCTAGCCAAACACCAACCCAATTCCTTGATTAATTACTTCAAGGAACGTTGCTAACACCCATCATCGTCGTTACGGATTTTCCCGTTACGGTACACTGCAGCATCATCGGAAAATAAGTGAAATTCTTGTGAATTTTTCATTTTATTCATTTTCACGTATTGTAGACAATAATGAACAAAACTCGGTTATTTCGCTTCCTATTTGAGTGGAAAAGTTTTTGGGAACCATTTTTTTAAGATCTGATGCCGTAGTTCTCTCCCTTCTACTCCACTCCCTGAATTCTGGTCAATTTTTAAATAACCACGTACCCTACCCAAACAAAATTATCTGTTCGTCATCTCACTTGAGAACAACAACACGAAAGTAATTTGTAGGGCATAGTAGTAGTTATTAGTGCAGACGACCGACAGCTTAGAGCAGACGAATAGGTGGGGTGTAGGTAGGATTTATAGGAAATACATGAAGGGTGTAGTGATCAACCGCGGTAGCCAGGCCAGTCCCGCATGCATAAATTCACGCTCCGTCTGTGGATCGAGTAGCATGTGGAGAAGTGGTTTCCAAGAAAGATACAGATAAAACGGCAACATATTCCCCAATGCAAATGGGTGAATTCATGTGTCAGGGAGTACTAGCAAGGGAATCGTTGGTGACCAAACTTGCGGCAGTATTATTTTCCTCATCGTAAACACACGTTATATTCTTTCACGCAAGTTACGGAAAAACGCTAAAGAATGTGAGATCAACAAAAAATTGTTTCACCAAATATTTATTCTGGGATAATATAGATAAAACTTTTTGATTCTACTTATTAAAAATCCTAAGTATAAATCTTATAATCTTAAATTATAACTAAAAATCCTAGTTACAATGCAACGAGAGATATTTTGAATAGCTAACGTTTTTATCGCAAACGAGAATATAAAACTCTGGCTGTGATGCTGTTGTAACATATTAAATCTTGATGTAAATGGACACCAATGGACAATTTGATCTCCTTGGAACAGCGGTAGTGTGGGGAAACCATAAGTGTGAATATCTCACCGGTGATCAAGCACGATCGTAGAATGGTCAAAATCTTCTTAAGATCTCTTGCAGTGTTTCTCTCCTCGAACCGTCAATCACTTCGCTGGTCACTTTCTAATGAGTGGCAAAGTGATAGGGCGGGAAGTTATCTCGCTGAATGGTTAGCGGGCGGAAGGAGAAGAGCGTGGCCATCTGGCAAAAAGTACCACCACTCGAGAAGGGGAGGGGCAGATGCCTCTCTTCTCTTTCTCACGGCAAGTCCAGAGCTCAGGAAGTGGCCCAGTGCGTGCCCGTGCACCGTGCGCTGACCCCGAGTTGCTGGCGGGAAGTATCTGGTGGCTATTCAGGGGAGACAGCTGAGGTCACTGGCATCATTTTGCACCATAGGGAGGATTTGGGGAGAGGAATTATTTTTCAGGGAACGGAGGAAGGGTGGAGGAAAAAACAACAAAAGGCTTTATGGCTCTTACCGAAAGGTGTATTTCACTTCATTAGAACTCACTTACACCGCACTTAAGTAGGGACTGGTATACCAATAAAATCATATCTGCCACCGTCAGGATTCGATTCTGGGCGGTCGTGATGGAAAGCCAGTTCTTCAGCCACAACACCAACCCGATTTACCCGGTTGTGGAGAGAATACTGAATTTCGGAAAACATGCTGGGTGGTGTATTATAAATTTTCAAACAAGTGACCAGCGAATGTGTCCATTTGGTCCATTGGTTACTAAGACTGGTATATTTCTTGGTTCGTCATGTTGTTTAATTGATAGCCTTAATGTGGACAAAAATATATATATTTCGGAAAACAATTTTCATAATGTTGGTTCAAAGCAGTGTGGAATATAAATAGAATACGGTAGGATTTGGCATCATAGAGAAAAATCTATTTCTACATTTTATGCCCATATTATATACCTATAACGCTTTCATAATGGTTACTAAGTTTACACAAGTATGATTCAATCATGGGACACCGAGCCACTCAACCGCTTTCTGGAATATATACCCTCTTTGTTATTGAACCAACATTCTGCTTAATTTTACCATCGTTCTTTCAACCTTGTGTCAATAAGCTTCATAAATGTTTCCTTACATCATCATTAACGCTTCTTATCCTTTATCATCTGATGCATAAAGCGCTATAATTTCATTATAATGTTAAAAAGTGCCATTATTCAAACGAGGTGAAACTTATTCAACATATATTAAAATAATTGTGGAAATCATGTTCTATTTCTTTTCGAATATCACCACTAAAGAATACTCAAGAGTATTACAGGGTATAAATTTTCTACAAAATGTGGACGCACTTTATTTATCCTCTAACCAGCAAATTTCTATTTTACAATAGATGAGTAAGCGTGCATTTTAATGTGAGATACTTGTGCGTTTATTGCGTTTAATTTTTCCTTTAACATTAATAACGCTACCAAATTGTCAGTAGTAAGGATAAGCCTTAACCTGGAATCGAGATGAGTCGGCGTGAATCCATCTCTTTCCATCATGTCATGTTAGGTATCCCAAAAACTCTGTATCTTTCCTTCCATGGATTGAATGCATTTCACCTTTTCATTTTCATATTTATAAAATATAAATTTCGTATTAATTTCCATTTTCTCACCTAAAATATTACTCACGAGCTTTATCATGCATATATCTATAGTTCTACTACCACTGACCTAATCTACTTGGATGTTGAAAGAAAACTCCAAATTATTAGGGTCAACCCATCTGCTCCTAAGGCTGTGGCCACTCGCAGAGTTTCTGTGCACTGGAGAGTTTCTCCTCATCTAGCTGCCCACGGTAGATGGGGCAGCGATTGGCTGCTGGCGTCCAATCCCGTAAACCGGTTCTTAGCTCAGTGCGCGCCGCGTACGAACCCTCAAAGCAGCGATCCTAAAGAATCGGCGAAAACGAACGCAATGTCTCGCCGACGCGACCGCCTTTTGCATAGAAATACTCTGGACAAGAAACTACTATACATATCGAGCCAAACCTTTCAGTGATTGCAATATTCATCGCTACGCGTTTATAAAATAATGCCCATCGGCACAGGTCGCTTTAATTCCACGATAAATGAACAAAACGTAAAACCTCCTCACCAACGTTTTCCATGATGCAAATACAATTATCAGAACAACGAATATTTTTATCACTGGGAAAGATATTTGAATTTATTGTTCTATGCATGGGTCTGAGAATAAAGCCTGTTACTTGAAACATAGTTACAACTTGAAAAACCTTATGGCAATTTAGTTTTATTTGTATGAAACCGGCAACGTACCTCTTACTTTTTGGTGGTCCATGTGTTAGTGAGTTTATCTTGCGCCCTTGGTCTGGGAATCCAGGACCTCGCAGATCCGACTCTTGGATTTCTTTAATCTTCATCACTTGAGGATTCAATACCAAGGGGAATAATTACATGGGGAACTTCGTTGCCGACACATTCTTTCCGGTAATCTTCTTCCTGGATTTTCTCTGCATGATCAACACACTTTTTCCAGTCTTCCTTCGTTACAAATGCAAGAGCTTCGTGCGTTTAACGCTCCACATCAACAATTTTGAAGGTTGAGTTCCTCTCTGCAAATTACCTCTTCACTTGTGCCCATATTAATTCAATGGGATTATATTTGCAGTGGTAAGGAGGCAGTCGGACTACCAAATGGCCCGTTGAAAGGGCTTAATTATCCAACTCGTATGACGTAGTGATATTATTTCTCAACACGAATTCTTTCACTTTTTTGAGCTATTCTTTCACGGTGCTATTATCACTGAAAGGTTCATTATGATATTGCAGCCAGGACTGAATTTCCATCTTCCGGCTGGATGTGTTGGGGATTTTTAGGGAGCTCCCGGCATATTCATACCTTTCCTTTCACTGTCATACGCGGATGTCCCAGGATGTTGTTGCTCAAGGTTCCAAGAGATCTGTTATCTGCAGTCTAATGAGTTTTTCCCAGAATCTAAATTCTTAGAGCTGCATGCGATTAAGGAACGAAAGTGCTATTTAGAATCCGTTGTTTTGGCTATGAAACGATGGATCCAAAGAGGTTCTATGGCATTTATTTCCGTTCCACAAGCCCGTGGTGGAACAACTATGTAGGTACGCATTAGTGATGAAACCAATAAAGCTTTGCCGAATACTGATAATGCATGAAAATATGTCATATAGAGTAAGCATAAGGAGATTTATTAGAATGAGTATATTTGCGTATTATAAACTAAATTATTTTTAGAACTGTGTAGGATTTGGAAATGAGTTATTTTTAAGTGTATAGGTATGATTAAACTGAGCATATTTCCGATGGAAGGATTATCTTAAAGCCAAATAAAAAAAAATAAAATCTCCGAAACAGTTTTTCGACTACCTATGGCAGTCATCTAAAATTGGAATTTGGTGTCAGCTTGACAAGAGCCAGGCTTAAGATAATGGTTTAGGGTAATAATTTCCTCGGAAACTCAATTTGCAGTTCACTTTAAAGTATCTTATATTTCGATTGATAGGCTTTCTTTCATGAATTGAATATGGTACGATAAATTCTTATCCTATTCTAGTGAAAAAAGTATTCGTTGTACTGATAATTGTATTTGCATCATGGAAAACGTTGGTGAGGAGGTTTTACGTTTTGTTCATTTATCGTGGAATTAAAGCGACCTGTGCCGATGGGCATTATTTTATAAACGCGTAGCGATGAATATTGCAATCACTGAAAGGTTTGGCTCGATATGTATAGTAGTTTCTTGTCCAGAGTATTTCTATGCAAAAGGCGGTCGCGTCGGCGAGACATTGCGTTCGTTTTCGCCGATTCTTTAGGATCGCTGCTTTGAGGGTTCGTACGCGGCGCGCACTGAGCTAAGAACCGGTTTACGGGATTGGACGCCAGCAGCCAATCGCTGCCCATCTACCGTGGGCAGCTAGGTGAGGAGAAACTCTCTAGTGCACAGAAACTCTGCGACCAGTACTACCGCAGCCACACCTAGATCTTCCAATATCTGAATTCCAATGAGAAGTAAATTAGCTCTTTCTTCATTTGATAATGAGTCGATTAGAAAATATCTACATGGCATTATTCAGTGTTTATTTATTCCTTTACCTATCATGAAACACGCATCATTTGTTTGGGAGTTGTCATAACATCCAGTTCCATTCCCCAAATCAACATATCTAACCATTTTTCCTCCTCCTAATTCAATATGCGTTTTTAAACTCATGTCTTTAACGAAAAAACAAACAATTGGTGCAATAATTATTTCAGTAAATACATCTACGTAGTGTTCCATTGGAAAAAAGTATTGTTTATCGATTCTCTTGGCCTAGAAACCTTTTGTAATGGGAAGAGTACGTGTGCAAAATGGAAGGGATACCTCCTTCCCAACTTCCCTGTTCTGTTCGTATAATCTGCACAAAAGTTGGAAGCAATCTTTAGAATTCGGTGATTGAGTCCACTTTTCTTTTCTTCATGCCTTTACTCTCGCCTTTCGGAGATTCTTTTTCTTTGAAAAGTCAGTACAAATAAATTAAAGGAATGAACATAATGTCATTATGCAGCGTAAAAACAGATGCAAATGAGTTAAATGTAATGTGGATACTCACACTTTCATTGAGACATCTTTTCTGTATTATGCCGTATACCGTACTTGAAATTAATACTATTCAGGAATTAATCATTTTCATGTGTATTTTATGTTATACTCAGGAACTCTTTAGCACAAGAAGAAATGGGTACCGCAACTTTTAAATCACAACATATCAGTCGCTGTATCACTTGAGGTGTTCCAGACGAACTCAAGTTTAATCCCAATGGCAGGTGACTTCAACGCATTCTACGGACGTCAATACAGGTTTCCGTGTTGTGGAATAAACCCAAGGCAATAGTAAATATATATCATCCATAAATAAGATAATTACTGTGGCATAATAGAAAGGTACTTGGCTGGGAAAATTAATCCATTCCAGTCCACATTTTTAGTAATATTGAGAACAAGCCGGAGCATAAGTACGGTATTCTTCAGCAACAGTTGAAGTTTATAATTTTACTTCTGCGGCGAGTTGCGAAATTCTGAACCAAAGTTGATGAAACCGCATAATGGCAGTAGGTGTTTTGAACGTAAGTTTTAATTAATAAATCAACATGATTCTATTCCATTTACATCTCTCTCAAAATATTGAAGTTCATATGCATCATAGGCTCTAATAAAAGGTACCAGATATAAAATTAATTACTCATATTTGTAAGCATGCAAACCGTGGAAGAATAGGAATAAGCCAAGCAAACCGGTTCTATACAAAAAGGCATAAAAAAGTGAAAAGCAGTCTTACGAGATTTGGGCACTTCTTGGCCCAATGACGCTTCGAGCACGACGTCCAATCGTCGCAGGACTCAGGATGAGAAGCCACCAAATTCCAAAGGCCTGGAAAGTGGATGATTGACAATAAGTAAACAAATTAAAATATGCGAATATAATCAGGTCTTTATTTGGAAGAGGTTATTATGAATCATAATCCTGGTTAAAACATAAATATTCCGGAAATCCTAACGAAATTACTTTTGAAATCGAGTTTTAAAAGAAAGTTTTTTAATAGTAATCTCTTCTAGAGGAATTGTGTCCTTGGCACAGGCTAACTCTAAATGTGGTTTTCCGGCAATGGTTATCAAAGGATATATTGTCATGAATATGTATGAATTCAATATGATTCATCTTAACTCCTTTTTTTGCAGCCATAGATTGACAAAATCCATATTCACAGGAATTTCAATTATCAAATGCCAGTGTGACTATGAGAAAACTAATTTGCACTTTTTCACAACTTTTATTACCAACCTGACTGCTTCTATATACTTACAACCAGTGGTGCACCTAAGAGAGGGCCCCGACCTTCCCCCCCCCCTTTAGCTCTCCACAAAACCCAAATTAACCTTTAACCATCAAATTACAGTTTCATGGTAGCAACAATTGGGAAAAATAGGAATAACTTCCTGCGTCATTTTATTCGATTATGACTAGACCTAAGATAAAAGAAAGGATTTTTTATCTATGATGTGACACATAACTAACTTAGCATAGGACTAAAATTTATGACTATTTTTTTGTAAATCTGGTATACTATCGGATGAATACATGTAATAACTAATATGGTCTACTGAAACATTCAAAATATGCTGATTAAAATAACATTTTGGTAACACTTTTTAAAAGATCGGACAGATGTCTGGCCCCCTACATAATACATTTCGGGTGGCTACTGATTATAACATCACCATCAGAGTTTATCCAGCATTATATTCTATTCTAACTCTAAGGAGAAATTACTCTCTATTTTAGTACTGCGGGCATTCATGCATATGCATCTGCTATTCGCTATTTTTGACAGTTGCCTTTATATGTGTCGATTAGAATTATTCAGATACTATCGCTTTTAGGTAGATTGCGGCCGATGTTTATGATAAAGTACATTTCATCCCAAGGAAAAGCTACCCTCTCTGAGCGGTTAAATATGTGAACATACAGTGTCAAAGCAAAGAGTGCAATATCTGCATTTAATTTTACATTCAGGACATATTGTCATATATGCCTCTCAGATTCTGAGGTAATTCTGATATAGTCGCAGTTATTCGGGGAAACGACTGGCAACTAAGAGTATGCGCTATTTTGATTCGAATGGTTGTTAAGTGTAATTAGGAATCTTTCATGAAACGTAAGATAAGAAGATGGAACTCGACTTTGGAGTCGGCATACTCTAAAAAAGGCATCAAGGGCCCACGGTTTAACGTCCCATGCGACGGACAGAGCGCTGTACATGTAGTGCTCTCCACAAAGCACCCAAGTGGGAACCGGGGTAATAATAAAAATGTCTGCCACAGCCACAGTATTCAAACCCATGTCCTCTGGATTAATCGCTACCCCGCCAATACATCCCCCAAGTTTGTATGTTATACTTGTTTTTATGTTCTTATAACAGCTTGAAAACCGTCCCTACTTACTCGAGGCGGGACATAGGAACGACTATAAAAAGAGCCATTGGAAGTCACTTCATCTCAGAAAATATTTTTTATGGCCGGGCTCAACGTTATTCAAATTTTTTTTATTTCCAATCAGTGTATAGTTGCAGCTCTATATTTAATTTGCTTGGTATAATGTTGTAGTGTCACCTAGCAATAGGTATCTGAGGAGGATTTGTCAATATTTATAATTACGGGAATAAAAGAGTACTTGACTAGATATCATGTCTCTATCTGAGTGCCTCATGTAAGAAACAGTCCCTCGTTAACAGTTTGCAAGTACAGGTTCAGTAAAAGCTCATCTGTGTTTCATTCTCAGAAACAATACTAGTTTGCAGGTAGTAATTTAAATTTTATATGCGAATTAAATTACAAAACTATTCGGCCACTTGGTTTTTGCTGACAGATTGGTCACCAACTTAAAACTATTGGTTTTTAACTAACTTTTGTTAATATTATGCATCAGGCAAAACGAATGTTTTTACGAGCGTCTTGAAGGGTATGCTACGTGCAAGGTACTCAGTACTCATACAGCCTCGTTGATTTGAGTTCAACCTTTACTTGAAGCATAAAGAGGGCACCTAGTAAGTTTGCGATTTGCTAATTGAGCTCGAGAAATCGTGCTTGAGCTGAACGCTAAGGCTGATATAAAATTCGCATTCGTCCTCAGAACATGAAACGAGCCCGATACTTCTTAAATACATATGCTCGCCACCTTGTCTGAACAAAAAATGCACAATAATTTCGACAACTATTATATGTAAGTAACGTTTATTTATTTTAACGAATCCCTCAAAAAATCAGATCACACCATCCAAGCTGTAAAAATGATGGGAGAGAGAAATTACAACAAAAAAAATACAACAAAAAAAATTTATTTTTATTTCTATTTCTATTCTATGTTTTTACGATAAAAGTAATAGTATCTAATATTTTGAGTTAATTTCATAAATTTTCCATTAGCTCTGAGCAAGTAATTAATTTATACCCGAGGTAAGAAGAAATGAAAATGTTCTATATTTTAATCATATTCTCTTTTCTACGTAATATAGATTTGTAGTCATCTAAGGGTCGGCAACTATCATAAGATAAATACACATAAGAATCAAAACAATATACATAGCATTAGATTATTCACTAAAATACTGGAGTAACCAGGTTATTACGAAAAAGGATTTTAGGTTAAGAAAAAGAGCGTTCAACTCAAGTAGTTTATATTACAGCATTTAGTTAGTTGCTTAGACTGAACAAACACGGGATATTCCCTGACCAATTTGAGGGAAATTTAGGGTTATAGCAGTGTGCTCACCAACTGGGTAGTTCCAATAGCAATCATAAGCTGTTAAAATACCTTCAAATGATCTTTTTAAGCAGAAACAGAACCTCGTGTTCAGAATTGTGTTTTATTCCACTAAAACATGGATGATCGTTGAAGGAAGACAGTATCCAGGAGGCATGGGGATCAGAGAAATTCGCAGGAAATAAAATTGTCCCAAGGGAGACAGGCAATGTCATACGGTGTCGTACAATTTAAAATTATTTAACGAAACTCATTTTAGGCCACAATAATTAATAATTTGAATTATTTAATGGATTTCATATTCATACGCACAATCGATAAGTTAGAGAGCAACTACTGTGCATAAATAAGTGTAGATTAAAAATATATCATTGATATAATTAAATTATTATAAATGCTTATTTTTTGACATGGCTTATATATTTAATGATGGTTGAACTCACTAATAATAAATTTATTCCCTAAAGAGTGGTTTTATTCGTACATTAAGGATACTTTTTAGTTTTAGTCCTTATTTCATCGAATAGCATCACTAAAAATATGTTTTTAGGCTAATCAACCGGCAGATACGAAATATAAATTCTTATTTACTTAAAACTTCCTTAATATGTTCCGTGGTAACTATGATCTGAAATTATATGATGGTAATAATACCAATAATTCATAACGGAAAACACATTAGCTCACCCAACCACGAAATCTAACACTACAAATGATTAAAATCCCAGATACGGCAACTGAAACACTTGAACTATTGTTCCTCTTGATTTCTGGGTTTCCTTTCCTTGGGCCTTCATCCATTCGCCTCGAAAATATTTCGTTCCCGTTCCAGCTGGATTTTTGCTATCCGCTGAAGTACCGAAGCCATCGTAGCGAAGAAGCGAAATATCGTCCACGAAGATGGGTAGACGCGAAGAAGACCAGGAAATAAATCTCTCCTCAACTCAAAGTCTCTTCGACAGCCTTCTCGTTAATATTGTTTCATCATGTGCATTAAATTATATTTTTTGTGTTTACTACAGTACTAGAGAAAAAAAGCGGTTGTTGGAGAAGGGAAGGCGCAGTACGATGAGTGGAACAAGTACCGAAGAGCAATACTTTCATTGAGGAGATTATTAGCGGTGCAGTGTTTGGTAGGATAGGAGAAGTAAGTAACATTAAGTAGCATTAAAGAAAGACTGAAGTGAGTTAGGAAACGTGCTTGTATGAAGAAAGAAATCGTTCGGCAAATGCAATGCAATGCAGAGGGGGGAAATCCCCGCTATAAATTCCTTAATCGGATGAAAACTCATTAGTGTGATGTAATATTAATCGAATATTGTAGATAGTCTTATCTCTAGCATGATGACCGAAATTCATGGAATTCAGATCCGAGGGATATTATGCATGGAGTACCAATTACCAGATTAGAGGAACACGAGCTGATTGCAGGCTGTATCTCTTCCCCTGAGCTCCTTCGGTGGGGCGCCCTCCCCCTCAAGCTACCTCAGCATCTTTTTATCTTCCCATCGCTGGCTCTCCTCCCTCCCTCCCCTCTTCCCCTCGTGGAAGAATGGCACCGAGGCTTACAGTGAGGGTTGTACAAAAACAGGCCGAGGAGTATTTGAAATACAAGATACTATATCAAGTGCATTTGAAATCCAAACCTACATTATACTTTTCTGAAAGTATTTGGAATACAAAGTTGTATTTGAATCACTTTTTAAATTATAAATACCTTTGAAGTTAAATAAAGAGCACTTTAAATTTGCAATTTTGCTTGCGAATTCAAACAGTACCTGTAAGGACCTATCTATAAACATAACATGAGAAAGCCTCTGACGACGATGGATTCCGCTGCGAAAACCTACGTTCCATATAACATGAGAAAATTAGAAAAAAACTTTAGCTAATTTTTTACATTTTTAATATTAAAACTTACCAATTGTCGTTATCTACAAGTGAATTGTTACGATTGAGAATTACAAGTTGAACAGATATCGCCACACAGTGTGATGGATGCATAAAGCCATCAAATGAAAATAGTCTCTCCATTGGTGAAGATGATCATAGGCTTGTATTAAATCTGGCAAAAATTTTCTTAATATTAGGATAGTTTTGCAAACTTGAAAAATCTGTTTGTGTTCAAAATAGCTAATTATATCTAACTTAAGTTAGGACTGTAGCTTTCTTTCTTTAGTAATCCAAAGCACATCAAAGTCATCATCCTCTCCACCATCGTAATGCCACAGGTTATCATTATTTAGTCATCTGTCATTAAACGTACTAGCAATGTATGGCTAAATGGATAATTGAAGGGATTGTGATGCGTTCCCGTTCAGATTTCGAAGTATAATCTGGAAGTCTCTGTAATTTTAAACTAGGATGAAAGCAAGAAACCAAAATTACCTCATTCACCTTATGAGAATGAATACGTCATCACCAATAATGCTTCGGCGAATGATGCATTGCTAACATACGATGAAGCATGCTTGGGAAAGAATGCTTACTATTTTGACAGTCTACTGTTAGGAGTGACCTTAAGAAGAGCCTTAATTGTACAGGTCAGCGGGACCTATTGTCTAATTATTCCATTGGTCGTGTTTCAGTTCCTTCTATTTGTTAGCTTTCAACAAGTGTTTATACGTTGCTGCGGATTTTGAAATATTGATTTGCCATCAGAAGAAAGCTTACAACTAGAGATTAGAATTCCTAAGATTTTCTGCTTTATCATTCAATTTGCACAACATAATTTAACAATTTATTTATACTAAATAATTGTTTTACCGTTCATTATTTTAATTGGGATTTGTAGTTGTTTATATTGTTTTGTATGTAGAGAGATAATCTATTGTCTGCATTCTAACCTTGAATTCTTATATTTAATCGCAACCTATGGAATAATCTTCACCTCGTATGTACAGTGTTCATAGTGGTTCTTTGTATGTTATGATGTTGGAAAAATATATGGTTTTTAAACCTATGTGCCCCTTTTTATTGTGTCTTTTAATGACCATTTCATAGTTGTATTTATTTGCTTTATAAAGTCTCCTGGCAGAGACAGCTTATTTAATGTAATATCATAAAAAGCGACGCTTCTTTATATTTTTTCTCTCAGCTGCGATTACTGCTCTGCTACAGCGATGAGTGATTCCTTGGAAATCACGTACGTATCCGTTACCATGTCTTGGATAATCCCTCTTAAATTTCATTCTTCTTTTTATATTTCAGCAATCTCGAGTATAATATATTCTCCCTAACTTTATATCAGTTTTACCGCATTATGAAAACATGTGAAAATTTTAAGTTTTCGTAGTCTTTTGTCTTCACATGATACGAAGTGTGTTACAAGTATTACACTTGAGAATAACACTATGGATGTGTTAATATATATGTGCCAATAATTTAGAGTCCCTCAGTGTATATTGTTATACGAATGTATCCCACTATGTACGTACTTGTAACATGTTTATATTTACATTTTTTCAGACAGTTCCCGTTGCTCCCGCTGCTCCTGGGGAATATATTTTACACCACCAATCTGGAATCGAATTCATCTCGGGCCTCTGGAATCTTGTAAATGTAAGCATAACATCAATTCATGGGATGCATGGAATTTACGACGGCTTGATCATGCTTAATTCTTTTGCAAATTTTTCATTTTAAGATGAAATTTTGACGTATTATTACAAAACGAATCACTGAATTCAATTTATCAATCTGCGCCAAGTGCTATTCAAATCCAGATTCGGAAGGTATTTATTCAAAAGTTCAACTCTTGATGAAAATGTTGAATGTGATAATCTCCCTCGCCTGTCCTCACCTCACTTTTTACCCACTGGCATTTTGGTCCGGGCGGTTTTTTCGGCGTAGGCATTAGTAATCTTCCTTCATTCGTCACAATACGAAAGTAAAGAGAATCAAGAAAATCAGACCTTGTATGATGTACTCAATTTCCTAAACGTTGACGAATTGGAGATGAATCATGGGTAGCTCATCCGTCTGATGATCATCGCGTCCCACTACTTGGCAATCCCGGAGACGTATCAATTTCACCAAGGAGATAGTAGAAAGATAGAGTAGTGTCAAAACCAATTAGGGTGCAGTGAGATAATTTCCTAATAAAATCTATCTTCTGAATGGGCAGTAGCCGTGCCTTTCAATTCCAAAACTGCATGTGTATACATATATAGGTATATATCCGTATTTTTCGTTTTAGAGTAGTATGTTAATACTTATTTACAGCACATTGACGTGGTACCTTTGAAATCACCTCGATGGTGTACACCATTCAACAAAATAATCACCAAACATGCCTTATGTAAAACAACTGCGAACCGTATGTAAGGCACCTGAAAAATAAGGTTCAAAGGAGGAAATATAGTGTTTTAGCTAATCAAATATACGCTAGGATAAAGATTCCATGGACCAGGAATCAAAGCAAGAGTCTTTAGGTCCCGTATCGGTCCAGTGCGCAGACCACCACGTTACCCAGGATACCATAGGCAATAGACGGGTATAAAATAAGGCGTAGCGACTGTAAATCGACAACTATCCTCTTCATGTCTGTGACCTGCTGTGGGAAACAATTTCCCCAAAAGGCGTGGTGAAGGTTGAGGAAGAATATTTGCGAGCATTTAGGTACACAAAATCTCTAAAATATTGCGCAGAATTGATATTAAAAGCGGAGTCAAGTACTTTGGATGAGTTGGAATGTTTTCAAAGAGAATGATAAAGTTTATTTGTGTCTTCTTATTTCCATAATCATTGAACCCCAGCATCTGGCGTGTACGTAATAATTAAAGTGCATATCCACGGAAAAAGAGGAATGAAACGCTGATACCATTCCATTGAAATCTTTAATTAGTTGTTTTCGTTAAACTTTTACTTTCATTAGGAGTAATATACATATACGTAAGACCCTACGAGCCACCACGAGGGTATGTGGCAGGGGGTGAAATATCACTATACATGTACTGTGCCCTGTGAATTATCCCAATTGGGTTGAGTGTGTCTGTGTCACTGGGGAGGAAGTAACATTCCCGTTAACCACCACAGAAGGGTTTCTGGCTGAGAGGCTGTAGTTGGTCCCTGCTGTGGAATCGACCCTCCCGCAAACCATCGCAGCAATCTATAGTTGCATATCGCTATGAGTTTTTCCAATGTTTACGGCCATTGGAGATTTTTTAATTTATATTCGTTATTTGAATATTTTGTTTCGAATAGCTCAGACCCTTGGATACCATTTCCCGACTATGAGTCTGACCTTTAAGTGGCCGTAGCATATGAATCTGTTAAGTTAATGTTCAATGCTCAAAGCGTTTCTCAAGTTAGAAAAATGTGCCTCTCGCAGAGCGGTCAGAGAGTGTGAGCCATTTTATTCGGCATCGAATGTGGAGGTCCCCATTTAGCCCTCGACACGAAAATATACTCCATACATCGCTTTCCTGTTTGCTCTCCCTTTCCAAAGCGGACTCTCAAGTCTCCCTACCAGTGGTAAGTTTGAGCCAGTCAGTCATTTTTATAAACACCCTTTTTTATCCTATGCATGTTTCCGACGAATAATCTCCATATCGATTCCAGGCGACGGCTCCGAGTGCCATTTGGTATGGATGAAGGAAGTTGTAGATGACCTATATTTTTTTAATTACGCACGGAATATCAGTTTCTAAATGCATGAGTGTCGTGAGCGAAGAGGTAACCACTCTTTTATAAAATCCATAGAATGACTCATATTAATGCTTATGAGAGTGTGCCGAATTTTATTCTCTTGGATGATAGCCACGAAATAGCATATGGGACGAATTTAAATCCTTGCACAGATCTATTTAATGTTGTTTTCTTGTCCAGATAAGCGTAATACCTGGCTGCTACTGAGTCATTTCAAACGTCATCGCTAACCTGAAGAGCTTCTAATTTCACTTTCAGGTTTACAAGGCTTTGATACGTTGGAGTCGAAGTTAATACAAACGTCTCCAATAAATTGGAAGGTTTAAAATCTGAAACTTATCAGGCTTGTCACGATATTTAAGTTTTCTTCTTGGCCTTTTCACCGGAATTCCGTGAGGGATCTTCAAATCGAGCTCGTGAGGACAACACAGTTTTGCAGTAAATATATCAGACGCCTTCAGATTGAGGTATCGAAGGCATCACAGTTTTGCCGTGTCTCCATGTTGCGTCTTTAGTTTTAGAAACTGAATACACCAGATGAAATTATTATAAAACTTTCATCAATAAACTCATCCATCGCAGTGGAAGCCAATGGAATGAAGAATTTAGAAGTTAGATTTTACTGCAGGGCTACTTAAATTTAACTTCTACCGACTGATATGAATTCAAAACCAATTTTTTTTCAAAGTGATTCAACCCAGTGATTCTAGTGATAGGATTTCAGATGGGGGTGTCCAGAAAGGCTCTTGCCCGGGATTTGAACCCGGGACCCTCCAGTTAGTAAATCAGTGCTCTACTCACTAGGCCACCACCTCCAATAATTACAAGGCAACTTTACCATTTACGAGGCAACAGTTACCATTACAACTTATTGCAAATAATACGAATATTCCCTGCAAATACACGTCATAATTCCATAAATCAACTATTACGGAGCTACCTGACGATAAGAATGGATTCTACACACACCAAATACTATTGTTTGAATAGTTGAATCTTCGGTCCGCGTTTTCAAGGATTGGTTCGAGGGTGTGATAGAAACAATCATCTCACCCGAGTCAGGATGTGATTTCTTTTCGCCTCATTTTGATGTGACCTCAATTTTATTTCTCATCTGCTCGTCCATCTAGCGCGCAGTCCTAAGTCCTAAAGTCCTCTTCCCCTCCCCACTCCGCGGTGCCATTTTCTGCTTCAAGGCCATGGAGGCCCTCGGTGTCTGGAACGCTCGGCACCCATAACTCCCTCCCCCCTCCTTCCATTTCCTTTTCGAGGTTCTACCTCTTCCCTCACGCCAGATCCTCTTCTATGAATGTTCCCTACCGCTTCGGAAGTTATCTCATTCTCCCCGGCGTCGAAATCTAACCAATCCTCTTTGAAGGTGTCTTTTGAAGATTTATCATGGAGGTTGTCCCCGAGAGCGAATGCTTAGTAATATAAGATTAGGAAGCATAACAATTCCGCTTTTTGAACTAATTTCTAACAAAAATGAAGAAATTGAAAATTATACTGATTTTGGCCTGATAGTATAACTATTCTAAGTTCAAGTCCCATCTCGGACAATATTTTTACTTACCTTAGGATTAATTTAGATGAGACGGTTAATGATAAATATTGGCATTTGTAACACCTTAACTTCTAACTCTGCAATTGTCTAGACGGCAATATGTATAATTATCGACTATTGACTAACTAATTCTTATTAGCTCTATTAACTAATTACAGCTAATAACTAGCTCTACCAGTCCCTGTGCAGCTCTGTACTACTATAAATGTAAAGTTTAATAAAATTTTGTTAGGGCTGTTTTTGCATTTAAACGAGGAAAATAAAATTAATATTCTACAATTAGTAGAATATTATAATCCATCCTCACATCTCGAGGGCCCGGGTGCGAATCCCGGCTGAGGCAGAATTTACGCCGGTATACCGATCCCCTTTTTGGTGGTGCGTGGAGAGTTCAAACTTCCGTCTGCCGAATGGGAAGTTAATCCATGGATTCCTTTTCGCGTTTCATTAAGAGTAGGCTAATACTAAAGTCTGGTTTCTCTCCACACTTGAGTTATTCCATGAAGAAAACCTACCTCTGCCCATTTATCAACCTATATAGCGCAAATGATCTCAGTTGTAGGTTGCGGTTCCCAATGAAAAACGGAAATGTTTTTTAAATTTTGTGACAATATAATTTCCATCATACAATTTTGAATATTTTATTCTGAAAACATTATTTTTTGGTTGATGTCCACGTGTACAACCGAACACACGTTCGAAAGTTGTCACAGCTGAAAATTCACGTCTTTTTTGAAATAATCATCTACGTTTATTGTCACATTTTAAAGAAACACCAGGTATCACGATACAAAGATTTTCATTGGAAATTGGAATGTCCCCTAAATGCCTAAAAATTTAAATAAACTGATATAATATTACGGAATATCTAATAAATATATTTCGGGGAAACGAAAAAAAACATCAGCATTTCTATTCGTTTTTCCATTCAACATGCCATCTTGACTCCCGAAAGGCACAGCCCTAACAAGCCAGTTTTTAATATTTTTGCCAGTTTTGTAATTAATAATATCATTGAATGTCATTTTCTCATCAATTATTACTTTTATGTGATATCCGCGGTGAAAACTACTTACTCCAGGGCCAGAAATTGAATCAATTGTTTCAATTTCCCTGGATTGTATGTTTGAAGATATTTTTAATGATTGGTCTAAACATTTATTAATATAGTTTTTATTTTAATAGTATTTAATGTATTTCGTAGCTTTTTAATAGTAGTGCTGTGTTAGGTAGATAATTAAATACTTGAAATTCTCTATAATTCACGGTATTGGAAGGATCGGTAGCAGGTCTATTGAATGTTATTCTCATTCATCCATCTCATTATCCAAGAATTAATCGAAGATTATTCCACCGCATTTACCTCACTTACTTAAATTATTTAAACAGAAGGATAAATTCAGAAGCAAACTAGTGGAATCCAGATTAATATTCAAACCGTGGCACATTTTCATTAATAGCAGTTACCTTCGACTTCGACGAAAATTAGCTATTAATCTCAGCATTATGAACGCATGATAGCAATTTGTGCGTCTTAAGGAAATCGATTAGTGGTAAAAGGAAAAAATCCAATAGCATCGCATAGCTCCCCAAGAAAGAAAGTCTTGAATTTAAAGAATATTGCGTAAGTTTGTCACAATCCATATTGTAATAAAGTCAAAGTCCGAAGCATTGACGTGGTGGAAGGTTGTCCTGACCTTCAATCCTGTCCACAGGATTCTGTGGAAGTGACTAAGAGTTTTTATTAGTTGACATCAATCCATATTGTATTCTAACCCATATGCATCCTAGAATACTTCGCAAGCTGCAGCTGACGTTTTGTGCATTCGTTTTACATTGGAAAACTGCTGTTTCCATGAGTTTCCGAAGACGTCATCGCAATTTGACATTGATAAATTTAGAGCAACCTGTTCTCGGAAGTAATATCATGAGATGAGATCATGTAACGTTTCTTCGGCTATCCAATTCAATGCGTGCACTAATTTTTCAGCCACGATTTATGACGCAAATTTAATTCTTAATAGAATGCATTGGAGCTATCGTCCATTCGTCATACGACTCATCTCATATAATTACATGTAAATTTTTCCAGAAAGCATCCAAATGGGCGCGTGGCCGGGAGTGGTAGGTGATAAACAGTGAATTTTAATTGTTGCTGAAAATTACCTTTGCTAATTAATTATGAAGTATGGTGAGTATGTGTTTAAAAAATATCCGTTTTTGCATTTTAGGCATGTATTTTGTGCGTGGAAGTGTTTTTATTGCTTGATCCGACTGATGATCTATCTTAATTTGTCGCTCCTTTCTGTCCTGTTGGTGTCGTGTGGGGTTAGAAATATATCGGAAGTATCAAATTTGAAGTCATGTGATTTGAATTTGTCAAGTAGCTTCAATCTTGTGATAAGTCTACCGCCCTATAGGGTTTCCCAACCAAGCTACTCCTATAGCCGAGAGACACTTTCTGTACATAAGAATTTGCTACAAAAAACGCGATGCTACTCTGTATAACTATTCAATTACCGAATCAAATATTTAGTCATTAGATGCTTGATGTATACTACGGGTAAGGCCTCGCGAGTACAAATAATATTTTTATTTTCTTTCACACTTGAACACTTTCTCAATTCGTTGCATAATTCCCAGACTCTTCAGCACGGTACCAAAAAAAATCGAATATGATTCTTTCGTCACTGATTTGAGATAAATGTGAAGCCCAGTTATTTCACTCCACCTGCCACACTTACGTACACTCCTCCATTCTTATAGCTTTAAGGCTTTTTCTAGCTTAGAGAAGAGAGTGTGTCCACCAAGTGCCACCGGAGTTGAGGTAGAAACACTTCTGATCCGAATTCAATTACTGCCTTGTACACGATGAACAAGTTGTGTCATAGCATGTGCTCTATAGGGTGTAATATTTATTTTTATGTACTATTACAAACCTAGGCTTCTCATATTCCACCTTTTATTAGGAAATAGCTACGTCCATATCCTAAGGGCTTTCCAATTATTCCTATGCATGATTTCCACATTTGTTGAAAACACTAATCAGCCCATCATAGTTGTGTAATTTGGCTTATTGAATTTGATAACTTAAACATGAAGTTATTATAGATCTCGTTTATTTCCCATAAGTACAATTTGTCATTTTGCAATTAGACTTGAGAATTTTTGAAAATTCAAATAATTTTAATTAGCTAATGGTTACCTCTACGCTTCCATTTCTATTATGAATTTGATTATAAGGTAATTTTGATCACGTTCGGCAATCATAAATGTTTCAGTCACCTTTACACTCAATTGATAACAAAAAAATAATTCAGGCCAAAGTTTGTAGTTGTATGGTTCAACTATTACCCTCCTTTCTAAAAACTCATAATATGCAATGTTTTTTCCAGCTGCAAGAAATCTTTTAACTTAATATTGAGGAATTATAATAAAATATACGCATAAACATAAATCTTCAAGGAATAAAACTGGATATCAATGAATAAAGGGATAGGTTTGAGTCAAGTAGGGAATTGTTGGAGGCTAGACCACAATGCAAAAGAGGACGGGGTGGTACAAATACGAGGCTACGGATGATATTCGTTGTCAAACATAAAAAATGCAAAATTTGATGGTAAAAGTATTTTTTCCCTGTGTCAATGTCTATTTAAAGATTATTTCTGACATAAATTAAAAAGGACCAATTTATTTTCTGCCACAGGCAAAAGGTTTTAAATTTTTCTTCTTCTGTGAATTTATTTATTGAATAGACCGTCATAAGAAATAAAATGTTCTCTATAAACATGTTAAAAATATTTTTCCCGTGCGACGTGGGCAGAAATCTGGATACTTTCTGTGGATAGGTGACGATTTTACGTCCTGCGAAACGGTCTACTCCCGTATTACCACCCAATGCACTGCAAATGACACACGAGAACTCCTACAGACCGAATGGCGAGCGAGGAAAGTTGAGCTGCTAGTCAGGCACACCCCCCCAGCTAGTGAGCATCTCCACCCGCGTTCACAGATCGTGGAAACAGTCACGCGCTAGAAGATTCATTTATCAAAGAAATGGTGCTCTAAACTCCCATTGAGTGATTTTCAAGAGAGACCTGAGTGATATCATGCTCACAATTAAAACTTGAAGGAATCAAAGGCGACCGAAGGAGATATTTGGAGAAAAAAGGTTTACAGATGAACGTGCAACAACGTCAGCCTTCCCTTCGAAAACAAACCGCTTGAGTGTGCTCCTGGGAAATGTCCTAGCCAATGCAAAAATTTGATCCCACCGAAGGTTCACGCTCAAAAAATGTTACTGTAAAGTATTTTATTATATCCTGAGCAAAATGATCCAATAAACGACAAATCGTTTCTAAAATCTTGCGTTTTTCACGCAAAGAAAAATATAAAACTCTAGTTTTTACACATATCTCTATCAAATTAAATCTCGGATTAAACACTTGACCAATGGAGTTTAACGTTAGGGAGGTTTTGGGGCGTCTGAAGGTAAAATATAAAATTTTAGGGAAACTGTTGGTGGTTAGGCTGTAAAAGGAGGTAGGAAAAAGTCTTTGAGGAAGTTCCAGAGGGACTGAATGCCAGGAAAGTAACCTGTGCAGAAAACGTTCGTTTTTGTTAAGGGAAGAAGAGTAGGGCTTTTAATAATTTTTGTCAAGGAAATTAGTTCCTCGAAGGAGATTCTGGATTGGATTTGAGTCTACTTAGGGAGTTTTGCGTATTTCAAGTACGGTAGTTTGGATAGAAAGGTTAGAGGTGGGACCACTTGATGTAGTGTGAATGGTAGCTATTCTAGTGACTGTAGTACTCGTACGCTTGCTATGGACATAGGTGTTGAATTCTGTCTGAAAAAGAATTGAATGGCATAAAGAATGTGCGATGTGTGAGAGGAAGGCAGTGAAGGTGAAGTAAACTGGATATTAAGTGAGAGGGTTTAATTTAAGGGATAGATATATTTGGGCAAAAGGGGAAAGATATCATTTATTCACAGATATCCGAGCAAGGGATTGAGGTAGCAATCTGGTTAAAAAGATTTTCCAGGAGTTTGAGGGAAAGCTTAGGATAAGAAGAACTAAACCTACTTTCCACCGCAAATTCCCTTATTTGGAGGAAAAAGAGGTTATTGAAGGGCTTAAGAAGAATTAAGAGCTGGGAATAAGTTTGGTTGAGCGTTGGTTGAGGAAGTGGGGGATGCAAGAATATGGGTAGGAGTGCCAGTATGAGGGTTTTAATTGTATAAATAGAGGTGTAGACTTGCACTGGGGTTGAATGACTGAGGTGTAGGATAAAAGAATGGTAGAATAGGGTGGAGTGCGATTGTATTCTACAGCAAGTAAAGATGAGTGGATTTGGAATATATTTACTTCGAAAGATGGGTGTTGTTCATTGTTTTCAATATATTTGTATTATTGCGAGGCATCCTTCTCATAAAACAGGATTGACAGTTATAAATTGCAGTTACAGTTGGTGTGGGTGTGCTTATATTGGATACGGAAAATTAGCCCTTTTACAGATATTTTTCTGTGTTCTCAAAGATTTGTGATTAAATTCCTTCCCATTTATCTCATTTACAATCGTGCATCTCATGTTACTGCTGGTTAGTAATTTAAAAGATTTTATTTACGCCACTTTTTATCTACATCCCTGGAACCTCAAATAACTTAAAACTTCTTTGAGGTGAGATGAAGGACTCTGTACATTATATTTTTGCGAAAAGAGAATTAGTTGAGATTGAAGCCTTGATAGTTTTTTGTTTTGATAAACAAAGCAAGCACTGAAACCTGTCATTGCAGTTTCTTCCATCCGTATCCATTTGTTTTGAAATATTTGAAGTGGGGATTTTCGTTGTAATTCCATTTAGTATCTAGAATGTTTGTGGTCAGGTACCCTAGTTTCTGCTGGAAGGATTCAACAACTTTTCTGAGGTGGACCTCCAATGCCGAGATTTTTGAGTTGTCGTGAATATAAGAATATCTAACGAACCATTACGCGCCGTATAATTTGCCACAAAAGATTCTTCTGAGTGGAAGAAAGTACTTTAAGGTTCGTTTTTGATATCGATCCCCACATGGCGATGTGAAATATTCATTCACAATTGTAAAATTGCAGTCGAAACGGCTTAGTTACATAGAGTTACAGTATATGCTGGGTGTGTGCCTCTTTCGCGATTCACTGGGGGCTGATGTATTGAAGACGAGATGTCACCGAGTAAGGCATACGTAGATTGGCGCATTGTAATTGATACGTTAATTTGAATGAAACCTTCTTTATTGTTATTCGTCATAGGTTTTTAGGCTGTTAGACTGATAAATTTCTAATATGCGCAAAAACAAAGAAATATGAATCATTATGTGTATAGGTGTGATAGGTAAGTGACGTAATAATGTATGTATGTTTATGTTGATTGAGATCTTGTATCGTGAACGTGACTGTACGAATACTTATGAAAATATAATAATAAGAAAACCTCGAATTACAACAGGTTATGGGCCCATTCACGTTACAGAAGAAGAAAATTTTTATGTGGATCTGCTTAACTCAGTGCCTGGTCGCGGTATCTTGCGCGTTTTGTGGAATATTGAAGAAAGTGAGCATAAATTATTCGGTTTAACCGGAAGCATTAAAATGGAAGAAGAATACAAATTTAAGATGCAACAATTTGATAGGGAGAATTGCGATAATTGGAAATTCTTATTGGAAATAATACTGGACGAAAAGAACGTAAAGTATATAATAGAGAAGCCTTATTCAGAAATAATAGCGAATTACTCAACTGCCCCAGAGGGTGAAACCGCAGCAGCAAAGAAATCAAGAGAAGTGAAATTGGAAGAATATGAGAGAGATAAGCGCACCATTCAATGTTTCTCGTGCTCAAAAAACCAAATGTTAGAGTTTTTTGGGGTATATTTTGTTTAAACTGAAACGTCTTTAGACAATATTTGGATTAGGGTTTGATTCCCCATTCTGGGGTCAAAAGGTCTAATATTCAAAATGTCGTTTGAAGTCAGCAAAATATACAACCTTTTTCAAAGTTAATGTCAAATTTAATCAACTTGGAAGAAGCAAAAATGTAAAATATTAGAGCTCAAAAATGAAACGATCAATGAGGCACTGCATAATCACAACAGAATCTGTCAGCCTCTTGGTGTCGTAATGCAACCCACATTGCATACAAGATTTAGGTGTTGCCTACCTTCAGGAAGAAATTCTCACCTCTTAGCTAGACAAAAATGCAGTAGCGCTATAAGAGTACCACCTCGAATGTTCTAAGTGCAAATGTTAATTCATGCCATTTGTATGTTCTGAACCCTTATTATAGGACTTTGTTTTTAGGATTATAGGATACCCATTTGTGTAGAGGAAAACGAACCCGCACCCTCCTTGCTGATTTAAAAACCCATTTACCACCCTGCTACCCGATCAGGGTAATTTATTGGAAACATATTGTTCGCTACATGACTATTATTATTACATACTTAGACGATAAGTCTATCTCACGGGTAAAGTACATCATTTCCTGCTATTTCTGGGTACTATATGATAACGCTTCATAAGGCGTTTCATGGTACTTAAATGTTTGAAACACTGGATTTAGCGGAAGTCTTCCTCGTGAAGAAGTGTGTACCATCAGCGGAATATCATCAGCAACTCCTATCAGAGCGAAAGCCTTGTCTTTTCCAAAATTTATTTTCAATGTTAACACTAGAACCGCGGCAATTCGGTTATCCCTAAAACCGCGGTCGGGTCACTTTTGACCCACCTTCCTTTTTTGTGATTAATTGGTAAATGATAAAGAAAAAAGTGAATTCTGAGTTTTTAGCCATGTAAATATGCAAGGTTTTTATATGAAAAACAGCAGTGAAATAGATTTATTACGTTAAATTATTGCTGAAAAGACAATAAAATATCATAAAACATTTTGATTACGCTTATAAACATGCAGTGCGTGTCCTTAGGTACTGATTAATGTCACATGCCGAACACGCATAATAATGTCATGATGTGCATTTTCTACTAATTGCTTTCTTACATGAATTACACTTCACAAAAGCTTTGTTTCCTGTGCAATTACCCTGACATAGAGTGCGTTTTCCTTGTTCTCAGGAACTTCATTTGGGAGAGCTTCGCAGGCATTTTTACTTAGGGTTGTTGTGTAATTTACAGCGAGCTCTTCCGCGATCTGTAGAAGAAATTCTCTCCGTTTCATTTTCTTCTCATTCAGAGAATTGTACAATGCACAAGTATTTATTCCTGCCAAATCAAGCAAGTTATAAATCACGTGATTTGGCCAACGTCTGGATGGTGCCTTGATGGAACATTTGCGAGCCATTTGATCCACTACTTGCACTCCATATTTGGAGCTATTATAAAATGTTACAGAGTTTGGCTTCTTTCTGCTACTAATCTCAGTTTTGACATCAGGATGCATACTGCTTAGAAGGAGAGCATTTTTTTTCATTTTTTCCTGATAAATTGTCAAAGAGATATCACCATTCTTCACTAACATTGTGCTGTATAATTTACGTTTCGCCTTCTTGATGCCTAGAGATATTTTCCCTGCGAGATCTGTTTATGGTACCAACAATACTCGCAACATTTTCCTTCAAAGATTCACAGAGAGACAAGGAGGTGTAAAAATTGTCACATGTGACATTCCTCCCCTAATTAAAAAAAGGTTCCATCAATTCTTCACAATAAAGTCACCAAGGCGCTCATCCTTGGGTATATTGTCTTCTCTTCCGAGGTATTGGAAAGCATCCACATCACATTTGGACTCTGTGTCTACGTCCATCCAATGCTTCTACCCGTACTTATCTGGTTTTGAGGTATCTGGTAACTGAGTAAATCTGAATTGGCATTTCGATGGGAAAGGTTGCTCATCAATGGTTATATATGAGCCTGGAATATAGCTATACTGTGTTTTTGCAATAGTCTTACCAAATCTCCGATACCATTGCGAATTTGCCTTCTTTCAGTCTTTTTGACCCTGCGGATTTAATGTCAAACTTCAAGAAATCCATTATTTCTCCGAATCTATCACGAGCCATCGTTGTCGTCAAAAGAATTTCCCCACTTCGCAGACCTAAGTGATTTTAGTTCTAAACCCTTAGATCCAAAGGCCCCACCGGCGTAAAGTACAGATAGAAAAGCTTCCAACTCTTCAATTTTCAAAATACAATCATCTGACCGAGATACACGATGTGCCTCAGTCTCGGTACATAACACAATATGTTCCAACGTATTATCAGTGATCATAAGTCACTAAGCACTGACGCAAGTTTCATTCACATAACGTTTTGCAAGCGGCGTGGGGCCAGCGCGATCTCTGAAAACATTATGATACTCACGCCTACCACCTGAAGCATGGTCTACTATCCCAACTCGCTAGGTCGTGCCATCTGAGGATACGATCTCTGCACCTGCAAACAGCTGAAATAGGCTACCAACACGGGTCCTTCCTCGTTTCGCTGGTGGTGCGTAATGTCAACTTGCGTGATACCTGGATTACTCGCGGCGGCCTCTAGTCCTGGTGAGTGAGCCAACCTACGCCCCCGGTTACGACCTCGTCCACGATTCCGAGTATGCCCTGGCCATACACGACTTGGTAATAATTATGGCCACACACGACTTGGTTGGTAGATAATAATCATTGTTAAAAGAAATGGTAATAATAGCACAAGGCGTTGGAACAGAAATGCAATCAAAATTTTCTAAGCACAAATATAATTACCACCGTGGTAAATAAATAAATGAGAATTGTTTTACGAACATTGTAATGTATGAATTATACAAAATATTTACAAGTACTTTCATGCTCCACTGGGATTATTAGGAACTGAAAGTGGTGTAGGATCATCTTCTGATGATGACTCTGAAGATGAGAATTGTTGCGATTCATCGTCAGACGAAAAAACAAACGGCTCGCCCTCAGATTCGTTCTCCGAAATGTCGTTTAGGCTTTCAGCAACATCCTTCGATGTCTATGTCCGGCCGTAATCAAAGACGCGCTCTCACACTATATTCATCAGGAAAAACTGCACTACTGACACCATATTACTCCGGTCAAGCAGCGACCAAGAGGCGTGCCACTAGCGAAAGGGATTGAATTCATGGAAAGCAACTAAAACGCATAATTTCACACCCTTTTATCTTCCGACCAGGCGTCAACAACTAAGTGTCTTTTTCCAGGTAATACATCACATTTACCTTCAGAGATTAGACTTGGCTAACATTTTCTGGATTGGATCCTGTCCTCCCTCCCCCTACTTCCCCTCACCCCTCCCCAGGTATAAGTAGGGGGCAGCTAGTCGCCGAGCAGGCCGAAATCAGAATACCATTGAATCAGAAACAAAAAAAACAAAAATACGCAAATTAACCCATATAAAACTTAAGTACTCTCAGTGAGTCAAAACTGACCCAACCGCGATTTAAGGTAAATCTTAATTTATTTCAGAGTGTTTTTCCCCTAGAGATGTAGAATTGCTTAGAGTAATTAAACACACTTATTGATGAAAAGTCAAAGAATATTAGCCCTTTCAATGCGAATCAAAAGGAGTGGGAAAAGAAAAAAATTGCAAATGGGTCAAAAATGACCCAGCCGCGGTTCTAGTGTTTAATAAATATTTTGTACAAGCCAATGGCCTAGGCATGGGATTTTCCTCTTCCACCTCTGTTAGTAGAATTTATATGGACTATGTGAAAAAGCCCTTTTCTCATCGGCATCCCTTATTCAAAAATTTTTTTGTTGGTACAGTAATGAGGATGACATATATTGTGCTTGGTTACGTTCAATGAGGAAACTGGATTTGTTTCTAACCCATATAAATTCTTTAAATGGACACATTAAGTTCACGCACGAAAAAAAAATAAATCGTTTCCTGAACTTTCTGGATTTAAATATAATAAAGGTTCAACATTATTGATAATAATAAACTCGAATTTTCCACATTTATAAAATACTTTTTCATAGGTTAAGTCAATAATTTTAATTATAGACATTGTTTAGGAAAAATTCACCTGCTTTTCACTCTATCGTTCAACGTTGGGTAAGCATCCCAATTTATGCGCATGACGTTTAAAAATAACTGCAGAAAATAAAGAAAGTATCAGTTAACAATAGTTACGAATCCCAGTTGATCGAAAAACTGCTTTAAAATAAAATTTCAAAGTTGGCTGTCAAACTAACTTACAGTAACCAGCCCACTCAGGATACTACAGCCAAATGGCGACGAATGCTTTACCTAGGAGATGTACCTCACATAATTTGTAAACATATGGCCGAAAGAAAATAATCAAAGTTGCCTTTTACCACTAAACCAGCCTCAGGAACCTAATCTCGCAGACAAAAGACAAAGTGCCCAAATTAGAAAAAGTGGTGTATTAATTACAATGTGAATGCAAAGCTGTGAATATTGAACAGACGGGAAGACTATTTCAAGAGCGAATGAGAAAACGTCAAGCCGGTAGTAAAAACAAAAATTTGGCTTCTATTTTCACATAAACTTTGATAGAATATGGATAAAAGAGTGATTTTTTCCGAACATTTTGCATTTTGAAAAGAAAGGAATAGAATTTATGCCTTAGAATTACTAGAGAGCTGAAAAGTGTCCGTTATGGTGATGACATTGTTAATGAATTTTTGTACGCCTCCCACTCCCCAATTCTTGACCTTCCCATATTTTTCAAATATATGCTCACGTATTGGGTATCATCCTCACTTTATCCTTCCCCTCTCTTCCTTACGTCCTTCCTCAAGGGTTTATTCCCAACCCAATATTCTTTCCCATTTTTTCCTCACGACAACTCACCAAACAATGGATTGTATACATAATTCTAGATGTATGTACTTTACTCACCTGATGATGACGTTCCACGTCTAAACCCTGGTCGTATTCAACAATAAATTTGTGTGGAATAACCAAGTATTTTTACGTTCAATATGAATTACAATTTACATGAAGACATGCCTGAAACTATCAGTTTGAAGTTAGCGTGGCCTACGTGTCATTGATTTGCATTTTTGAAAAGTAAGTGAAAAAGGTGCCTGTTGAAACCTAACTGAGAGCGTGCAGTATCTTAATAATTAGCTAGAAACCCCTTTTGAAAATTAAAAACACTCGTAGGTTTGGCAACAAATGGGTCACCCAAGATGTCCAAGCAAAGATGTCATTTATAAATATAAAATTTTACTTGTTTTCAGCTAGCATTTTCACTTCTGACGCATATTCTCAAACCTTCATACGCTCATTTAACGAAATTTTAGTCTCTTTCCCCTCCTATCCGAAAACAATCCGGGCCCTTTTCTGAAGAGCCTTTTTCTGAAGCTGAGAAAAAATCCGGGCCCTTTTCTGAGGAGCCGCGCCCTTTTCAAGCCCCCCCCCCCTCCACTAGCTAAAAAGTGCCTACGCCCCTGATCCAATGTCGAATGCTTCATGGCGTGGGAGAATATTCTAATCGTGAATGATGCATGGGCAAGTTTTAAAGTGATACCCAAGAGACAAAACATTTTGTATGAACGAGGCCGTTACATGTCTCTCTAGGACGGTACTGGCGTAACAAGGAGAATATTTTGCAAAATACCTTGCCAAAAATTATACAAATCTTAAAAAAATGACAACATTAATTAAATGCATTACCTATACTTATCAAAATGCTTCAGTTTTCTTTAAGAAGGTGAATTGATGTCACCCATTTCTGATTAAACTTATTTTGTAAGCTTAAAAGGAGAAATAGTCGCATTTTAAAAGTTTTTAAAAGATGTTGATGTCCATTGCACATTGTATTCTTCTTCAAGTCACATTTAAAAATTAGAAACTAGCTGAGGAGTGTGAAGGACGCAAAACCATTTCAAGTGAAAGGAGTGTATGAGATATAATGCCAAACTTGTTAGAAGAAATATATCGGCGAAACCGGACGCTCCGTTAAAACCCGCTTAGAATAACACCAGAACTATTCGACTGGGGCAACCCTTAAAATTAGCAGTAGCGGATCATGCAGCCTTGGGACTCATAATTGACCTCAAACTAACAAAGATAATCCCGAGAGTGAAAAACTTCAAGCCCCGGCTCATCCGCGAAGCTTTGAAAATAATAAAATGCAAGCAAATTACAATAGGGACTGTGGCCTCCCAATCAGCCACACGTGGGACCCTGCTTAGAACCTTAATTAAAATGCTATGACACCTTCTTCCACTCCTCCCCTTCCCATCCTTTTCCCTCCATGAAACCACAGTATAAACTCCACAAACTCGACAGATACCTCACTCCCTCTGATAAAGTGACCAGCAACGGCCACGAAACGTCAAGTATCACACCTGGTGGGGTACACTCGAACGACAAATATATAAATTTAACATGACCCGCGAAATTTTCAACCAAAAACATCTTTAGCCTATTCAAAACGGAAATTCATTAAAACGCATTAAAATTTTACATTTGTTATTAGTTCTTCAAAAATAGATGGCTTCAAGGATATGCTTCAGTAGGTTAACAACTCTCATGAGTGTGAGATTGAAATAGCGTACAGTTTTAGGTAACTTTCTGAGAAGCGTGGGGAAATCTCTTAAGTGAAATATAGTAGACAGGATCGCTGGAAGGAAGTAGAACGAATTAAATTTATCGCAGGATTTTTCTCTGAGCAGGTAACCGAAGGAAAATTGGTGAGAATGGGGTTAAACGAACTCAGAATGAGCATATTGGATGAGGGTTGAGTGGCAATGCCGCCAGCGCTGGGCCTTTGCTTCGAAAGGAGAGGAGCATATGGCGGATTAGGAAGAAGAGAAAGCCTTAGAGAAAGGGTAATTAAGGTAATTGGGTAAGGAGTGTGGTTACGAAGTTCATGGGGTAGAGATGGAGGAGGAAGCTTTCAAGACATAAGGCAAAGCTAAAACTAAAGTCTTTCAGAAAATTATGACACATTAAAGGCAATAATAAGGAAGAAAAGGAGATAAAAAAGACATTGAGAATTATGTTGCTAGCAGGATCAGGGAGTAAGGTCTATTGAGCTTCTCCCGGCGTTGTGAGCAGTATTGCAGACGGCCAACCCAGTTGATTTCCATCTCGTATTAAGCGATGGTAATCATAGCATATGAGTTATATACGATGCATTATGCCATGCGCAATAGCGTGTCTGAAAGTGCGCGATACCACCTGTAATGCAACATTATGCGAAATCACTCGCTATCCTGATATCAACCAATAAACGATATTTACCGATACGTATCGACTATTGAGTATACTTATACTCGATATCAACCGATATCGCAAGGTAAATCGGAATACGGTTACACGCGATGTAAGGCTTTAGTCTACAATATTACCAATTTAGATCGGAAATTCAATATATTGGCGACTCTTGCAATATCACGTTGAGAGCGTCGTGAAATATTCAAGAGAGCATATCGCACAGTCCTAGGAACCAGTGTTCGAAATTGGAGGCAGGATAAAGAGGTGATGCCTGTAAGTGTGAATAGGATAGTAAAAAAATTTAATCGAAAGCATAATACGAGTAGAGAAGAGAAAAAATATCGATTCAATTCCACAAAACTTTTTTATTTTGACACGACCATGGTTTCGCTGCGACGCAGCATCATCAGGTGGGTATAAAAACACTGCATCAGCCTTATGTATGGTGAAAGTCGGTGGTGGGCGGAGGAACGGGGTCGGAGTGCGGGGAGGGGGGGGGGGGCAAGAGAGGAAGTGACCACCACGGATTGGCCGGTCGGGTGTGCGTGTTGATGCATTAGGGTGTTTTCAGGGGTTGCGGAGGTCAGGTCTAGTGTAAGTCGGGGTGAGGGAGGAATGGAGTCGCAGAGAGGGTGGGAAAGGGAAAGTGACCGAGGATTGACAGGTCGAGTGAGGGTGGTGATATAAGTTAGTGCTTAACTAACTTAAGGCTGATGCAGTTTTTGTATACCCACCTGATGATGCTGCACCGCAGTGAAACCATGGTCGTGTCAAAATAAAAAAGTTTTGTGGAATTGCATCTTTATTTTTTCTCTTCTCCATTATGGAAAAATTCCACCAAGTTACCCCGGAAACAGTTTCTTCTATAATATGAGTAATTAAATTATTTATAGATATTAAAAATTATCCTTAATTGCACTGAAAAATGGCTGTTAAATAAATGTTGTGTTTTTATGGTACTTTAGTTAACAGTATTCTTCGTGACATGTACCAGCAATTGATAACTAAATCTAAAATATAAGATGTTAATCATCAAATAATCATGTTAAAATTGGTCTGTTCCGTAATTTGTTACACTTTGTAGAGATGGATTTTATCAGAGCTTGGTAGTCTGAGGATTAATAATACTACGAATATTTATTAGATGCTCTACATATTATCTCTTATTGATATTCATGAATGAATGAAGAGTTATACTTGGAGATATTTGTTAATTCATCGGTGAGTTTATTTGTCTCCAATTTATTGCATATATTTACTATTTGCTTGAGCTTTAAAATTTGAGCGTAACCAGGCTATTATTATTTACAACAGTTAAAAGTCCTTCGTCCTGTAGCAGCGAAGTACTGCTCGAGAGGAGTAATTATCAGAATATGATAAACAAAGGAAAACTTGAAATGGTATAGTGTACACAATGTATCTTTACCACCGGTGAAGGTGTCAACAAAACACCATCATTTTCAACGTCAACTTGATCAATTTCAAATTATCAAGTTTTTCTTCCTTCATAACATTAGGGAATTCATGAAAACAGCCCGATTCTATCAGTTTAATTTATCAGAAATTATGCTTATCAACCCTAGCAAATCTGTAGGGAAACATTATGCATGAAGATCAGGTTCGTACGGTGGCTACTGTGCCATCTCCCCACCTGAAGGTCCTGGGTTCCAATATCGGCAGTATTTCAGATTTTTCAGCTGAATAGTTGTCCCTACTTAACGGCCAAGAGAAGAGCACTTCGATTTCAAAAATTCGTCCGTCGAATGGGACGTTAAACTGCAGACTACTCGGCTACCTTCTAGAGCAAATCAATGCCAACGCCTGGTATCGTCCCAACTTTAGTCTGATCCCAAAAAACTCCAACCCCTTCCCAATTGCCCACTTATCCTGACTGACGCAAAATATTTCTGTATGGTCGGTATCCATTATGTATGGATTTGGAACACAGCAGTGGCTGGCCCGCTGCACATGGGGACCGAGGGAAGGGGTAAGCACAGCTAGACTGGGGGGTGGGGAACGAGGGAGGTCATTAAGGCGTAGTGCCTAGAGTGCTCTCCTCTGAGCCTAGAGCCCTGGCTAGATTCTCAGCAGTAGCAGGTGTATTTATTTCCTCGGTAAGCTATGAACTTACAGCTGTGGTCCTGTTGTAGCCTCGTCAATAGCAGGCCAAGGCCAACGCTCCACCCTTCCCCCTTTCGTTTCCATCCCCGACCTTGAACTACACATTCTTCCCGGTCGGAATCTACTTCAAGTGTGGAGATTGTCAGCAGGGCCGCGGGAAGAGGGCGCGAGAAGATGGTCTGGGTCCTGGTTGAACAGACGGCGGAAGTCGGCAGCTTGGTGAGCAGCGCCGCGCGCCGGGTAAGGGGCCTACAACTTTCCCGAGGACAAAGCTTCTCCCCTCATGAAAGGGCCGACAGCGGAGGAGAGATCCGGGTGTTCGTCGCCCCTCCTCCAATCCTAACACCCACCCCACAAAAAAGCGCCATCAGCAGGGGGGAATCTTCGGACGTCTCCCCGTGTGCAAGTGACGGCTCCGAGGCGCCTTATCTCCGGCCCCTTCCCCTTCCGTAGCCTCCCACCCAGGCCAAGGGCCCCAGTCTTTCACACGCCGCGTTATCTCGGCACTCCACAGTCCATCACTGCCCAATCACCCCCGCGCCTCTCCCTCGCTCCCTTGTCGCCCAGCAAATATGAGAGCGCAGAATTCTGCCCACGCAGAAAATTCTTCTCCGATGAGTGATTGCGGCCTCTCGTTTAAAGCAATGACCAGGGTAGGGATGGATTTGGCCCGAGTAGTGTCGATGGCTTCCTGTGATTATTTGATTGATCATAGTCTTCTTCCGGTTAGTGTAGGTTTTGTTGTAGTGTCTTAACTCCTCAATGGATTTCTTTAATTTATATTTCTATATTTATATAATCGCATTTCCTACTTCATTCTAGCTTTTCCGATCGGCGTATTTACATCTTCTCGTGAAAACTGATTTTTCTCGTGTTCCATTCGCAATTGGTACTGCAAATTTGAAATGATTCCATTTCCACTGATATATAGCAATAGTCAGCTGAATACCAGCATTACGTAGTCGGAGGCTGGTGGCCTTATAATGGGGGCGTTTACTCGGAACCGAAATTGCAATTTTGTACACGAAATCGTTAGATGGAAACGAAAATTGAATTTCAGTGAAAAAATCAATCTTCTAACCAAAACCATTCACTCATAAATCAAAAATTAAAATAAGCAAAAGGTGACGCCCACCGAAAAAGCTGCTTTGATAACATTGACGTCATTTTCCTCCCATCCTTGACTGCTTTTAGGGAAGGAGAAGGGAGTGGAGGGGGATTCTCGGAAGGTCTGCTCGCACATATGCTGTCGTAATCGCTCCCATTGGCCGAGCCAGCTGTGTTCCTTCCATTGCGATAAGCCAAAGTAGCTTCGCGGGCTCAGTTATGATTGGACGAAGTCGATATACGTCAGAGGTTGCATCACGCCCACTTTTCCGAAAGGGTTAAAAACATCAGTTTTTCGCCGCTTATAATTCGGGAAATAATTGACGGATCAAAAAATGGAAAAATACGGGTCTCTTTATTTTACAAACTCTATCAGATTCGGCAATAAAAAAAATATGGTAAACGACCCCATTCCGCCATCACCATAGTGGGGTACTGTAAAAAGAAAAAGTAGAGAGTTTCGTAGTAGAGTTGGATTGCGTAAATAGTTGTAGGGGTAGACTTAGGCTTTAGGTGTTGAAAGGGCTTTGATTATATCGCATCGCAATCGAGGAATCTAAGTTAGAATCAGTTTGAAGGTAAATGGTTTATTATCTCTGTGTAAAAATACGATTTTTCATATGAGAGAATAAATCTGGTGAAAATGTTTGCTACTAATTTGCAAACTTTGAATATTCAAAAGAGCGACCTTTTAGCTCGATTTCTTGAAAACTCTGCGTCTCATTGTTATTTGAACGTCAACTCTATTATCCTCCAGCTAATAATCACACCAACTGTTTTATTCATACGAGGGCAATTGGATAGTTTCCTTTTCTTTATTTTCTAGATTAAAAATTTTATAACCATTGAAGTACGTATTTGATTTCAATTTAAATATGATGTCAAGTATTTTTCCACAACTGTAGGCAAGTACACATCATGCTTCGCCTAACAGAAGTAAAACCGTGAGAAAACTACGTAGGAGCTTAGAAAACGACTATTAATATCATATTTAGTGACTTTCCAAGATTTGAGAAGTTTCATATTAAGGTACGTTTTCCAGAGCAAAGGGACTCTGAAATACAATTTAAGGTGATGGATATTCACTATGCCTCGAAATGTAAAATATGTAACTGATACATGAGCAACAAGGCTTCCACTGGCCCACAATATCTGAGCTTGTTCCAATAAACTTCAAATTAGCAATAAATTTTCCCATAAACTGAGATATCTCAATCGAAATTATTCAACTATCATGAATATCATGGTGAGGAGCGAATCGCAATCGATGAAGTTATCACTGATGAAGGAAAATACCCTACTCTCTCTACCCATACCGTCTTTGTCTTTTACTATTCAGTTCTTGACAAATATCCTTCGGGTTTTTTGCGGCGTACTCTGTAGTTAAAGACAACTAGGTAAGCCAAGTTCCCTTTGGCGCGCTGCTCTCTATACCGGACAGTCGTCAACGTCTCCCGATTCTCCTCACTGAAACGCAACGCATTTATTCCCCATCAGAAAAGCTCGTGTACTCACGTGCAGCTCCTAATATAACTAGAAACTTCCCACCCTAGGTGTTGCTGGTGGGAACAGTTTAAAATACATTCACATAATACCCTCAGGTTGAGGTATCGGTAAGCACACTGGCCTCATACACATAGGGTCCAGTTTCAAACACTGAGAGTGGAAGATAATTCCATTGGCTAGCGGACCTTGAGTTTCGTGGTGAGCGATCGAGGTCAGTACTCCATTCGTATGTGTGGTAGAGGTTAGGGTACCGGCGAAAATGGAGAGAAACAAGACAGTTGGAAATATGAACAATTTTATTAATTTAGTTGAATAAAATACAAGATGAGAAATCTCTACTCATCTTCTTCATCCGTAGAGCCACATTACCATGACTCCCTTGGCGCCTAACGCTAACCTCTTCCATGTCCTACGATTCCCATTCCTGTACCTTTCTTCCGGTCTTAATTTCCTTCCGGTCTGGAGCGTCTTTAAATGCGGATACAAACTTGAAAACCACAGATAGTGCTTCTGCACGGGTGTGTGGCAGGAGATGAAGCATCACCAAACAATGCAAGAATCCATATATTGCGTTTATTACTACATTACAGATTATTTTGTTAGTCCAATATTCATTAAAAATGAATTCTGCACAGAAATAATTTTTTTCGCGTGAATGACACTCTTAATTGAATTTTGTTCGATGAGTCCTGCTCTGAGTTACGATTTTGCAGGGTGATAAAGGCTGGTGGAAGTAACTCAATTATGTCTGAATGTAGGAGCATCTAAACGATAATTCACTTGCTTCGGGCTCCCGAATGGAATAGTAAATTTTCGGTGTAGGTTCGTAGTGGAGGGACTAATTCTCCTGGCTAACTTGAAGAATGGAAATAAAAAGATGGGAGCTGAAATTTGTGGATTTTATTTATTGCAGTATTACATATCTGTCTATAGAAATCCATATCTTAGCCCAAGTACCACCACAAATGAATGCAGCTGGGGTGTTAGGGCACTAGTATTCGATTATGAATACAGTATCACAACACAGATAGCACGAGAAATTATATATCAGATCAATATTGCTTTTCTGAGATGTGTGAAATATATTGTTCCAAGTTAATAGGGTGAGTGGTAAACTCCTCTGTAAGGTACCGTTTTTCCGTGTGAAGGAAAGATGAAATTATGAAATATAATGTTCCCTAAGGGGATAAAATGTAAAATGTTAACGCATTTCCCAGGTTATAGGTTTCAGAACACGACTTCAATGGTCATGAGCGGTTAAAATACAAGCGTATGAGATTGGTTCATTAATTTTTTATAAAACATTAACCAGAGAGACAAAGATTAGGTACACGTTGCTTGGGATCACCCATTCGTATTCACTACTCCGCCAATAACAAAACAATAAAACTCAGATTAGCAGTTCACATTTGTACACTTTTGGTCCCCTAGTAGTTTCATTCCACTTCTCTCTCTTCGAAGGTACACACTTACAATTTGCCTCCTTCTACACAGCATACATAAAGAGAGAAGCTAAATGATTCAATTAAGGGAAGCAGTGGTAGGTCCCAACAAATTAATGGTGAAGGCAAACAAACAACCTCTCCAGAACAATTGCTTGTACAATGGCTTTAATAAAAAATATTAATTATGAGTATTTAGGAATGTCATTAAAGAAACCCTTTTTGGTTTGAAATTATTTGAGTAAAGAGAGCTTTCACGTAAACAGTATTTCGTTACAACTGCGGAATATCGCAATAGCATGACTTTTCAATCATTATTTAATCTAAATTGATCGTACTACGTTAACCTAACCAACGATCATGTATGAACCTGATATTCAATGATATTGGCTTCAATACCTCGTGAGATAATTCTTGAATATTTTTTTTTACCAGCAATAATACACCCATAATCCTCCGTGAAGAAGCTTCAATACTAAATCATATTCTTCACCGCCAAGTATTTAATCATACTGATACCCCGTGAATGCATTTTTCATATTTTATAGATGGCGAATATCGAAGAAATCAAATCATATGTCAAAGTTATATTTGAAAAAGCTATCTTTGAAACTCGTACAAATACGCTCTAGCCCTTTGATATAATCCCTCGTGATCGCGTTACTGGTTTCCGAGAGGCTGGGAGGAATGCTGGGTGAAACTTCGGACTGTACGCTTACAACAAAAAGCACCGCTGCAGTAGACCACAATCCAATTTTGAAAACGGAAGAGGCATGGTTTTGGGTTTATTGTTTTATTCCTGAGAACCTGGGAGCCAAAACAAGTTCTCATATTGAGCAAAACTTGTTTAGGAGGCTTCTAGGCGATCACCTTATTTCGTCTGAATGTCTCAAGGGTTTCCAAAGCTTATCTCGCGGAAACTTATCAATTGGTGCCGCATTGTTGACTGAGAGAAACTCGATGCCAGGTTCCGCACCAGAGCATAGCAATTGTCATCGCCCATCTTGATGAATTCTTAGCACTCGACACTGCCTCATCCAAGCTTGAGTCCTGGACCATTTACGAACACCAAAAAAGAAAAACGAATTTAATTATATAGTTACTAATGATAGTAATGTATTTCTTCCACTTAGACATCCTGCTCGTGAAGTCCATTGCTACTGCGAAGTATGGCGTGAAGTTTACGCGGCGATGGGTAAACTTCACGGTATGCTTAGTAAAATGAATACTAAGTGTTTTTAAAATGCATCAACTGCAATTATAATTTAAAAAAGAAATAAAATTTTATCATAATAAATTAACCGAATAAATACACATACGATAATAATTAATGAGCTCCAACGGAGGGCACCGTCTGCTTGGAAGCGTTCGCAGCACCATCGAGTGGCAGGTAGAGGAAATAGTGTCAAGTCACACGCATCACTTACCGGTATGTAATAGTTTTCCTTCGCGTTTACGGGCCGTTGAGTTTCTCAATTTTTATATACGAGAAAAATTACTTAACGTAATTTAAAAAAACGAATGGCCTGAAATACGTACTCCAGAGGTTATAAACTTTCAATCAAGAGGATGAAAAAACAATAGGAAACTACCCTACTGATCCTGATTCTCCATATTCTTGCCTCAGACATGTCGCCCGAATATCTTGAAATTTAAAACGACCATTATTCCGTATTAATTACCGATTAACTTAGCGGTGCGACACAAGCCGTTTGCGACCTCTAGCTATTTGTGCCACTAGGCCACCTTAAGATCTCGAACTTTGGGACCTAGAGTTCAGAACTTGAGGGGTTCCTGGAAAAAACTTCTAGCGTGGAAAAGAGAATTTGAACAGTAGTACGAGGATGAAGATGTTAAGATGGGTCAGATAAATTCACACAAACGGATCAAAGTTGTTTGGTTGCCAAGGTTCGTCATAGACAAAAATTCAAATGTGCTGGCTAATAAATCGGTGACATGTATCTCTATGCAACTGCTGGAACGCATGACCTCTTCGTGCCTTTGAGGATTGGGAACTAGCCGCGACAAACATTAGCGGTGCTACCCGCTGATCTGACTATCTCGTTCAAGGTTGATTATATTCTCTATCCCTGTGGAGATCTTATCATCACTCGTTGCACTTGTTTGGATATCTATTTTCGGCAACTATACGAAGCCATAAACCTTCCCAGTTTCACTCCAGATGACAGATAGAAATGAAATAATGCAAATAGTCGTACTCACCTGAGGATATTACTGAGGATCCTGATGACCAAGGAGGACTTTACGATGAGTCGGTTCCTTATGTTGGCGAATCAAGGGCACCTGCACGTAGATTGTAACTCTTGCTGTTTTCGTGAAATACCACAGCTCGATGTGCGCCAGTAACGCCGACTGCTCACCCAACTGAGAGATGCGACTTGGAGGAAATCTTAACAAAGAATGTGGCTTTTGTCTAGCACGTGTAGGATTCATTTCAAATATTGCAAGTACTCCGCTTACCAATCGCTTGCCAGCTCTTAATTGCAAACCACACCAGGGGAGAAATAAAGCAGCAGGTTTAGCGGAATGGTAGCCCTGTGATAACATGTCAAAAGAATGCTCTGATAACATCCACCCGACGAAGTCATAAAAAAACAGATAGCTATTCATCTGGGAATGGCGTCACTGCATATTCAGTGAGATTGAGAGCGTGGAAAACGGTGAGGGTACGGTGTTTGTGCTGAAGTTAGTGCTAAATAATGGTCGGGGTCATAAATAAAAAAAATTAATCTCGCAGATATCCGTCATTGAATAATGCATGTTCACGACGATTCTTTTCATAATGTGGTTTCTAATCTAATGTGGTAATCTTATCTAAATTGTCATAATGTGGTAATCTTATCTAAATTCTGTGGTTATTCATATAAGGTATTTTAAGTTGTTGTTTAAAAGAGCATAATACAAGCTTAATGTTTTTCGCATATTCACCGAAGAAAATAATCAGCATGAATCGAGTCGAGAAAGTGAGCGAGAATCGATTTCCACGAACTATACATAATCTAATAGTCTCTTTTTCCTAACTAAGGAAAAAAACATCCAACAGTAGTACGAAAAATCAAGAGGCAGATGATTTTTCAAATTAATGTAATAATGGCTTTTTGAGAAGAGCGCAATTGGCATGTACTCCTTTCCGGGCATGAAAATTTCACATTTAACTGGAAATTCCAGTCGTATAACGTGTAAAGTAAAAATTCGATCGCAAATAGACATTTTATTACTTTTATGTAAAATAAAATAATGGGATGAAATACCTTGAAAAGGTTTTATTTCGCCTGCCAGCAGATAGGTACCAGAAAACTACTATGGGTAACATTTTTGGAAAATTACTGGAGGCACAGGGAAAGGATTTGCCTCCCTTACCCTGAAGTGTGGATTTCACACATCAATGCCCTAATTAATGCTGCATTTTCTTTTACGTTTCCGGGGTAACATTATTTTAAAGAAAAAAACATATCTTAGGCACATTCATGGAGATGTGGTGCTCTAACAGCCTCTTTCATTGATCTGTTAGGTTTTCCCGTTTTTCTTTGAGAATATGTCATAAAACATTCATTATTTCCTTTCATAATTCCATTCAAACGATGCAGTAATTCTTTAACTGTGGGCTATATATGAGGGCAATAAATGTGTTGCCATATTACTGAATCAGTGGAGTACCCTCTCTTTCTCAGTCAATGTCATTCGAAGCACATTCCGCTACCCTTTTCTAATTCTTAAAAACATGAACATTATTTATTTCTGAATTCACAGAAGTGTAGATATTACAAAATTCGTCTTGTGAATGACAGGCAGTTGCTGGCAAGGTCTCGATATAAAAATGATATTTGGATTCAATTAGAAAACTATACGGTAATGAGCTTTTAGAAAAATTAAACTCCAGAATTGGGACTAACGTTCTTATGCATGACTTATTGGAAATCTTGTGATTTGATGAATGAAACGCCTTGGTTAGGACTCAACATTAATCAAAATGGTGTACTAGTGGTTTTCACCGCTCAAAACGTGCAGTGTTCCTGACGATATTTGTAATTTCGAACGTAGATAATATTAAGTATTCTTGCAATGCACTGTTATGTATTACAACGGCACGGTTTTTGTCATGATTTGTACAATATTTTCGTGCCAGGATAAGAAATGCAAATTCATTTCATTTCGTCACCCAAACCCGGGGTCAATATTGCACAAAGTGATGAGCATATAAAATATAAATTCACGTTCATTAATGAAGACGTTAAGCACAGTTAAAGTTGACCAACCACTGGAAAAATAAGATTGATGGCATTATTTTCATTAAGGAATCTCAATTGGTGACATTTCGTCATGGAAAGTTACCCGCTCATTTTGCGTTCCATACACGTGCGACTCTTCCCTACTCAGTGTTTTTTCGTCCCTCCAGTAAACAGGGTATGATTCGTTGGCTTACAAAACGTTATGCCAGTCAATATATTCTCTTCTGCCATGTCAGATTGAGACACGTGGAGAAACTCTCATAGCTGTTAGCAATTCTTCCTAATGACAACCTTAATTTTCAGTGACGAAATATTCGGCGTTGACGCTGAATATTCTATTCCATTTGAGTTATGCATTTCAATGGCTCTGCGAATACATTGTATTTATGTGCTTCCCTTTCCACAGTACTTTGACCATCTGCTACGTCTGTAGCAATAAAATCCGCGAGGTGTTACACTGATGGCAAATTATTATTTTTTAATGTGGATTAACATCATCATTTTATGAACAAACATTGACCTTAACCATTACAGCAGGTTTAAAGAATCCTTCCTCTTACACCAGACCATACGGAGAATAAAATTCCTTGAAAAGTTCGCATTAAATATATATTAATTGAATTTGAGATTTGTAAGTTTTGAGAAGGTTATATTCGTATACGGATCAGTTTGTCCACTATTTGTCTTTCAATAGTCGTAATAACATTACGTTTTCTACTCCGTTACCGCAAATAATATTGATAATATTAGAAGTAAACTATGTAATATGTTAACGCGACTGCATAGGTAATTTTGTAGTGACTAATTTTACTTTCATCTAATGCAAAAAGTATCGATTATATCGGGTTTATGAAACGTTTGTTGACTTGAGCTGACAACGATTTCAGTTCCATTCCAGCAGCCGTCTTTCGGTGGAAGTGACTTAAACGTAAAACTGTCCGAAAGTTGCTCTCTCAGCAAGTCAGCAAACGTGGCGAGAACACGGAGGAATTGAAACTTCCTGCATCAGCGTAACGCTATGAAAATATTTGCTGTAATTTTACTGTCGTATACATCTCCGTAACACCTTACAACCCTCCACGATGGTTTGGCATGAGGTGAAAAGAGAGCGTATATGCACGAGTCACATGCAACTAAGTAGTAATTGCAATGCCACTAAATTATTGAAACGTATTAGATATTCTTTCCGGAGTCACGTGTATTTATATGGTTAGTCTATGCATGGAAATGTAATAATTATTGTTAAGTTTCTTTTTCCTGAACATATGTGGGTTAGTAATGTTAAAAAATACTTCATTCACGGCAGAATACTGTAAGAGTATTTCTCGTATATATCCATTTCCTTAGTTTTTCCTATTGTACGCGGGAAAAATGGCATTTTAATCCACCAATCTATCTCTTTAACTTTAGTTTGTGATCGGATCCATCATTATACGCAGCGTTCTAAATGTATTTCTAACATCCTCGATGAAAAACGTAGCTTTACATTTTATTAAAATTTCCTGGTAGTTACTTATTGTAAAATTAGCTTAAATTGAGCCAAATTAAAATTTTAGTGTGAGATTCGATAGTAATTTCTTTCCTGATCCTTATATTAACCTGGCAACATAAATACGATTATCGTAACGACCTGTTGTATATCTTGCTCATCTCCATTGACATTTCTCTAATTCATAGAAAATACGACGTTCTTTCTTCGGACCCCATTCGCACTAGATCATTACCACCTCCTCTCTGCAATTGTGACGAATAAAAATTTCGTTGTTACGATGCTGATTTTTCGAGTCCCTTATAAAAACGTTAGTACTTCTCTAAATAAAGAAATATTCTTCTAGTTTAATGTATCTTTAAGTGAAAATAAAGGATACTAAATAAGAAGAAAGGGCAATATGTGGGTTTTAATACCAGACTTTTTTTTACCCACTCTGGCTTCGCATGAGTGATTCGTGATTTCAGAGCATTCCTATAAAAACAAATCATACTACCATGAATACCTAAAGAATTGCTTATTGCCTAGGGTTTATTAGTTTTATCAAATTTTTATTTCAGTACAGTAAAAATGTAATAGACATGTGCTGCATAATTAGATACGGTTGACCTTCGGTCATACATCCCGTGGATTTAGGAAAAACGAGGAGTGAATTTTCATTTCGATCGCTGTTGGTCATATTTGCCCCAAGCAAGTTGTCAAAAGTCAGTGGAAATTTGAAAGAGACGAGCATTTTCAATGTACTGCCAAGGTACTTACTATACATACTGACATGCAACAGCTGCAAGCGTCACTGCATTAACCGTTTAACCCTCCATCCGACAAACGAAGTACAGAACTCTAAGTGCTCTCCCCAGAGAACTCTAGTAGGGACGGGTATGACAATCCAAGTGCTTTGAGCTGCAGAGCTGATTAAGCTTTTTAAATTCAAGTGATAACGAAATAGTCTCATTAACGTTTATAAAAGTACCCCAGTACATGAACCATGCATAATTTCCAAAGAGAAACAAATAAACCATCCAAACCAAGGTTTGGATAAGTATGAAACCGGAAGAGAAAAATCTGTCCCTTACAATTACTGACATTATTTTCATGACACAGAATATTTTTTTAAACAATGCATATGCAAGGTAATATTTTTACAAGAAATAGAATTAACTATTTTTCTATTAAAATGAGAAATCACTCCAAAATATTTCTTTGTGGTTTTGTGAGAGGATTGAGCTTACTTGAGGTGGCGGCGGGGTTAAGTCCTCGCCTTCGATTCCGATGGTCGCGGGTTCGAGTCCTACCTGGGTAAAAGTCAACTGTCCAGGGCATGGGACAGGGCATGGGTGTTTTTATATGATCATAATTGGGGTCACCTGTGATCATTATAGAAATTATTATTATTATATTTTCTGAGAATATTCATTAATATCCTGTTTATAAATGGTTTTCTGCTATACACATGCTTTTTGGACGGAATCAATAATTTAAAATCCGATTTGCGAATAGAATACCAATATATAAGAGTACTTTTCATCAGTACTATCTAAATAAAATTACAATAATTTAGCTTCCGTTTTCGTTTACTTTACCCACCCATGATCCAGACCATCAAAAATATACGGGCAAGGAAAACAGCTCTCGGCAGGCAGGGGGACGAACTCGACGGAAAAAAATTCCTGGGACGCAATCTCGACGAATGATTTTTCTCGACAGGGTCTCGCGCTGCTGGTTGTCTCTACACTGGACTCTGAATTACTTAACAGTTGTTTCTAAGCTACCATGTGACATGAGGAACCACTATCAATCACAAAATCAAAATTATTTTTCAGATCAAGCGTATCGGTCTTCGAACGATTGTAGAGCGAAGGGGGATGGAATGTCACATGATAAAACCGCGAAACGTGATGGCTCCTCCAGCGTGACGACAGATTTCAGAAGCAATAAGGGCCTCAGAACCCCATACTCGGTAACTAAATGAAAATAAAGATGAGGCCGTAAAGGATTCCCTCTGTCCTCCACGAAGAAAACGAAAGACTAGTCTCCCCTACCCTCAACGCCGATCTCGTTATCTTCACCACGGAGAACGGCGTACCTCCCCAGTGGTCGTCTACGCACCAAATTTTGCATTACGTGAATGACTGACACGTAAAGCTATTCCAACGATCAGATTTGGATAGCTGTTTTTATAAAAAATTGGATTCACCTCATGTGAACCGTGTGACAAGGCGGAATTGTAATAGAATAAGGTCCAAAAGTGTGTGTACCAATATTTTGGATTGAACAGATTAAACATGCTCAAAATTCTCATCCAGAAGTATAAAACCAACCAATCAGAGAATGCCAAAACTGAGCATCGCTGTTCCCTTTTGGAGACAGATTTGATGGGAGATCTTTGGATTGGAGTGTTGCGATAACCTAGGGGATTGAAATTCGTGAAATATTAGTTAAGATACATAATGCTTAATAAGCGAAGAAGAAATGAATGTATGCGCAAAATAAATAACAAAATTTATTTATTTAGCCTGAGTAGAGGAAATATAATACCTTTAAGAAATCTGGACCAATAAAAACTCTTGCCTTTTTAATGGCAGTTTTTACCATCAAACGAAAGATTTGGCTACAGTTTCTCCCCTTTCCCCGTTTTTGGTCAAGATTTACATGGAAAATTAGTAATATACACTGCTTAGTACGGGAAATCAGGTTTTAAATTATGTGACATATTAATAGAGGTATGTGTATGACGTGATCTAATGCTGGTCATGTAGTAATCATCAGCTAGATGTTTTTCATACCTTTTCAATAAATAACAGCAATGCATCAATTTTAAGTAAGAAAAAGACACGAGAGGATACCTGAAATTTTTAGACTTGGAAATACCAATAACTAACGGAAAACACTGTTTCGAAGTGTGTAGAAAAGAGTTCTACAACGAAGCGGTCATCTCTATGGAGTCAGTTCGCCCAACGTCACATAACCTGGCAGCCTTTCACTAACTACATCATAGACCTCTACAGCCTTAAGAATTCGTTAAGGAACTAAAGATAATTTAGCGAATTTCTTTGGCTAATGGTTACGATGAGCTAATGAATAGCAATATTCTACATAAAAAACACCAAATGGCAGTATTTTTGTAGACTTGTGTGCACTCTCAGTACCTTATATTTGAACCTAGAAAGTAGTGCAAATTGCAGTTTCTCTGCAACCTTTCGCATAAGCCGGAAAAAAGCACTCCCGACAGACAAATAAAAAATTTCCTTCTACAGCCCGGTGATATTAGAAGGTCTGCTGTACCACAGTACAGAGAATATTGGGCTTGGGCAAGGGCCTGGCCACGTTAATACACCGGTTCCCGTCAGATCACCGAAGTTGAGCAACGTTGGGCCCAGATGGAGGTTGGATGGGTGGCCCCCCTCCATACCTCTACCGTGGTGCTCTTGTCCCCTGTCTGCAAGTGGTGGGAAGGTTAAATGTGGGTTGGCACAATGGATATAAATTCTAATTGCCAGGGGGGCTCATGAAAGGCCCCAGCCCATACCTCCAATTTACCTTTTAAGGACAAGCTTGGTCCCTCCCTCCGGTCAGGAGTGAATGGACTCAAGTGCAGTGATTGTGGGAAATATTTATCGGTCAAACGGGTAGGAGCTTTGCCACTCGTATTGCAGAATATAGCATGTGTTGAGAGAGGGGGACTTGACCTCGCTAGTGGCCAAGCACCTTTTGGACGAGGAACGCGAGTGTTCGTTTGACCCAGAGATCCCCCACCTGGAGAAGAAAGGTCATAGAGTGGACAGTCTTGAATAATTGGAAATTGTGCAGCAGGGGAAAACAATCTATTGAATGAACAAATTTTCAAAAGTCACACATCGTCATTCCATTCCCTAGTCCTTGCTATGACTTGCCTCTAATACACCCTGATCAATTAACCCACACACCCTGACTCTCTCTGTGCCCCTATTGCCCTACCTGATGATGGCAGAAATCTGTCGTACGTATAATAAGCCAAGGACTAGTGCTGTCTTGTATCTTTTAATAATAATAAAATAATACTCTTCAAGCTACCGTAACGGAAATAGCAAGAGATGAAGCACCACAAGGCATGTACTTAAAATCAGCTAATTTCCTATGTTACGTTATAAAATACGGGTTTTTTGCTAGCACAAAATATCTTGAGTCAACTTTATTTCCTGAGAAGTAAATTATGCTCACATTTTACCTCTTCTATCAATTTATGCATGATCCCTACAGGTAAAATGACCAATGCCACATTTTTCCCCAATAAATTTGAATTCCTCATATTGAATATTGGCTCCCATTTCCATTTTCGTACTCTCGTTTTTAATGGATTCTACTATTTTGGACAAAAGCATTGCGTCGTAGGAAAGAGCATTAACGTTTGACAAAACATTTGGATGAAATTAGTTTCAATGAAATTTAAGGTTCAAAAATATTATCATATTTTGACCTTGTTAAATACACTTCATGGCCTTTTGACTAAATAGCGAGGAGGAAAACTGACCGTCCTGTCTCACTAATATTTTTTTCGTGTTAAACGACGATGCTACGCCTGAAATTTTACACAAATCGAGAAAAAAAAACGCTAACAACCAATCGGTAACAGTGGTTGGGCCAAATGGAGAAATCGAAACGCTCCAGAAGAAAGCCTTTTCTCCATTACATAAAGGGGACGACGGATAAATAGGAAACGTACTCTGCAGTTAAGTCTATTTTAATGCAACATTCACAAAAAAAAATTTGATCACAAGAGTGAAGGACAGGACCCCTGTGTAAATTTCATGGTACGAAACTCCCTACTGATTGTGTGGAAACAAATGTATTGGTGAGACAGGACGTTCCAAAAAAACTTGATTGAGCGATTACAAAAGAGGGCCCACAACATGAAAAGAAAATTTCATCGTAGGACGAGGGCTTTATACTTCCCAATTACCACTATATCTGCTCTTTTTTACGTAATAGACCCTCATTCAACTTGTTACACCCTCCTCCTCCTAATCATCTCACAGAGATTTTCTTCCTCTCTAGGCTACAATTCTCACCCTCCCGATCCAAATCTTTGTCTCTCACTCCCTCTACCCTCCCTCTCCGGGGATTCGGTTGAAATGATGGCTAGGGTACCGACTTCCCAAGTCGTGAGTCCTGGTTGAAACCCCGGAAATATGACTTGGACGGATGGTAATGTAACTGTGTTGAACTCATAAGATAGCGATGAAATAACTTTTCACAATCCAGACTGATCTTTATTTTAAAGAGTAATTTTAACGTCTTTGAGTCCTTTTCAAGGTATTTTTACCCTGAGAATGATTTAATGACATCAAAACCGGTAGTTGAAATAAATACTACTCTGGAAAATGCTAATTTATTTTTCCAACAAATATCCTCCTATCCTAAAGTTTTGCAAACAATGTTAGCTGTCGATCGCCTGCCCCTCGAGTAATTACTCCAGCTTCCCACACTTAATTTCCTTCTCTATTTTGAAGCTATCTTTCAAAAGTGTCCTAAAATACACTAAAACTGATTGATCTCAATTGAAATCCATCCACAAAGGAATATGACATAGAAGCAGTAAATCCGGTTGAAATAGTCACTAGCAAGAGCATGAAACAGAACAAAGGTCTGCATGAATTGGAGTGGAGGTTACTCGAACGTATTCTGGAAGATTCGCTCTTTTAAATTCCCAAGAAAATTCTGACAGCACTGTTCATGATGACTTGTCACCGTTTTCAGTGTAAGTATCCTTGGAATTCTAGTTTTGCCCCTGTTGTTTTGCATCTGATTATAGGGCTGGGGAAAGGTTCGCTGGACAACTCTGTAGGCTTTTTAGTGCACACGACAGGAGTCGTGTGCACTGAATAGTCGGTATGATTTCACAATGATGTTGGTAATGCTTTCACAATTGCTTTGATTCAGAGTCTCATTCTTTCTTGTGCACTCATTTGGGCTTCTTTTTTCCAAAGAGCAAACCTTCTTGGTTAAATTCACAGAAAGGAAGACATTTTTATAACTACGATGAATTTGGATATTTTCTGGGAGCAGGCCATGCACCATGAAGGTGTGATCCTTCACCTTGTTTTAATAATAGTGGTTCTAGGAGTAATTTTATTTCTCTAAGCATTACAGCTCTAATGGTTAATTAGACCGACTAACCCCACACCTATACTCGTTAAAGTCGTATTAATTTTGTTACATGTATGTGCACCAAATATTGAGTAATATTTTAACAAATTTTACTGGCGACCAAACAGTTTCTCCCATTATTCTGCGTTCTTACTATTCTGCGTTGACACGTGTATCTGTGACCCTGGATATGTGCATGTCACCAAATTCACGTCTAATTTGTGCTACAAAAAACATCTTTTGTGAAATGTAATCACAATTTCCAAACTAGATTGTTGAATCATAATAAATGCGAACCAAATAAACAGTAGTTTTTTGTGACATTCTTGTTTTAAGTGATGTCTCTTCCACACCTCTGAATCATTTCACTGTTTTTGTTTATCATACGATCACAACATCCTGTAGGTCGTTGGTTGCCATCACAATGAAGGGCAACAGGAAAGCAAGAAAAAATTGTTTTAAAAAACAGTGGTGATCGCCAAGCTGGTGAAGCGACATACGGTGACGAAACTGGTTTCTGGAGCGTGTATAAAAGCCCACCCCGGTGTTTTTGCGGTCATATCCTTTTAGCTTGTGCTTCGGTGAAAACTCCTCTCTGGAGCTCACTCGGCAGTTCGCTTCGTCAGAGAAATCCAAGCTTTGACCGGCACTCCTGCGTTCTGCGGAAGGAGAATATTTCAACGTACAAGTGCGCACCTAATTAGTGAGTACACTAGAAAAGTTCTGTAATTTTTCCAATTCTGGGGTTCTCATTTCTCATTTTTCATTCTGGAATATTTTGAATTACTTTAACACTAGAACTACCGATGGAGTCATTTTGACTCCTCGTGATATTTATTTCTCTGCCCTGACTAAAATATTCCGAATTCCGGCTTGATATTCCGTGACTTTTATTAATTTTGACAGAAAAGAAGGCTTGGCGATAAAAATAGTATTTGAAAATAAATAGTACCCTTCTGTCAAAATTCACCTTTGACTACCAAAGAGAGTCATTTTGACTCCCTATTGTATTTTGCTAGTTTTTTCTGCAAATAGTAATATTTGTTCATGTTTTTATTTTTTATTATTTTCATAATTAATTTAAAGCAACTGTTGGCTTAAATCTATAATTATTACGCTTTTTGGAAACCATTTGCGAGATTTTGAAGACATTTCTAATTTCACGGGTCCGTGTTTGGAACTGCAAACCATGTGAATGTCCTGATATTATTTTACCTTGCGATAAAGTGGTGAATTTGTCATCCATATGAAACGGCTTCAAATTCATGTGTTTGGAAGCCGCCTTGTCTGCCTCGCTTCCCTACCCCCTCCCTTCACGTTGCCCGTCAGTCTCGCTGCAGCGCAATATTGTCTAGCATGCTCCATTGTTTTAGCCTCAACTACTTGGATGTTGATTTTCAAGCGTTAAAAAGGAACTTTCTTTCCTTCCATTGATATATTGATGTACCAGGAAAATAAATCAGTGGAAATAAACAAAGTTACTGTCCAAGCATGTTCGGCCCTGGCTGCCGCGCGCCACACAGGACAACCGTGCGCTGCCCTTAATTTGCGTTAGTGAATCCTTTTGAACTCTCGAGTAGACTGCACAACTCCAATGAAGTACGGCCTTCATTTGTTCTGACTGACTGGGAACCGTTTTGTAAACATTTGGCATCATCTAAGATTTGATGAGAAGTCTTATCGATCCCAGCGACTAAAAACTGACAAGTATGCTTTCTTTTCAATAGTATGGGATAGATTCATTGATGATTGCATTGTTTGTTACAAACCTGGTCCGTACATTACGGCTGATGAACAACTTTTCTCCAGCAAAACTAGATGCTCTTTCACTCAGTACATTCCTTCTAAGCCGGACAAGTAAGGCCATAAATATAGGCCAGCTGTTGACAAGGATAGCAAATATCTTGCAAATGGCTTCCCTTTTGTTGAAAAAGATAATTCACGTCTAGCTGATTGCCGCTTAGCTAAAACTTCAACTGTTGCAGGCTCTACTTTGTGGAATGACGGCATGATGGGAGAAATAATTCACTTTGTACTTATTCCACTACTTTATTTAAACTCAACTGGTTTTGACGTTAGCACGTCATCATCAGGGGTGCAATCTCCCCTGAGATTTTCACACTTGCTGTATATCAAGGTAAACCAAACAATTCATCCATCCCGATGTCTACTTTGTTTCTTATTCTGCTAAATGAACTCCCAAAACGGTGAAGTTTTACAATGTAATTAAATACGGAGACCAAATGCAGCGTAAATATACCACAAGAAACTGGTAGCGATGGCCTATCCACTCTTTAGAAAATACTCTCAACCTAGCAGGCATAAATGCTTGGATAGTGTACAGGGAAACTACCTCCGAAAACATTTCACACAAGGCGTTTTTGAAAAAGCTCGTTACAGAGTAGGCTGGTCCTTACGTTAGATCTAGGCAAAAACGTGGCGTGTCCAATGCCGCAGATTCTAATGACGGTATTCCGCAAACAAAATTTTGCCAGGTAAAAGAAAATGCAAAAATAATTATTCAGTCGGAAATTGTATGACCTGCCGAAAATCATCGTGTCGACAATGTACCACCGTTAATGAACAACCTGTGAAGCACCTTAGAGAAATGTGTGGCTTGCCAATTGTACTCAAAATCTTTTTATTCCATATACTTATCTATTCTCTTATTTCTCGCCATTGTTCAATTATCTTACTGCTTTCCATATAACTTGCGTAATACGTTTGAATATTCAAATATGATAAGAAAATGTTGTAAAATTTGTTTTATCAAGTTCATTTGTGATAATGCTATTAAATATACTAACATCTAAGAAAAAATAATGTCAAAGCAATACTTTCGGATCTGGCATTGAAAAATACATAATTTTTTGTTAAAACCACGTTTGAAAGATTACAATAATAAACAAAAGTGATAAAATAAAGCAATGTATCAATAAAAGCAGATATAAACTGCAAAAAATAAACAATAATATGGTAGGAGTCAAAATGAGTCCATTCGGTAGTTATAGGAGGGGCGACAAGTCCGATATTCCTAGTGTTAAATGCATTTTAAGTGCGTTGAACGTGTCACCTATAGCTGCTATCCGTGATCATAATTCATTCCTTGTATGTACATGGACACCCCTTTCATCAGTTTCTCGGTCAGTGCACATACAGGGGTAGTGCAAGCGAACTTTTGTACCTTAACTACAGTCAATCAAAATAGTCAGTATTCAACCGGATGCCGGCAGTGGTAGCCACGTTGCTCACGTACTGACCAGGCAGCCTAAAGTTCGCGGGTTCGAATCCCACCCAGGGCGTAGGCGTCGTGTTTGTCCTAGGATTACAATCATAATTTAGACTGAATGAGACAATCTCATCGATTGAAACACCAAGTACTCTAGCCTAACACTACTTCAGCTTGGTTTCCGTCTAGTTAGAGGGAGTGAAACTCATCCAGAACATGCCCAACTACCTCACTACCTTTTATTAGGAAATGTATAATTTCATAAAAAAATGTTATGAAACTTATTTTAATATTATCTCATATTGAGAATAGCATTTGAAATTGTGTGAAAAGTCGATTTGATCCCCGGACATTAGGTTTGTCCAGTGATTCCAACCCTTTTACGCTGATGGCAAATGACTGAGGTTACAACATAGGGACTACCGTCTTGGATTTTCTATTCACCAAATTGAGCGTCCCTCCCCATCACGGAAGATAATCGGTGCTTTACAATATTAGTTTTAATCAAGTTCTTCTAATACTTTCTCCGACACTCAGGCGTGAGAGTAACCAATTCAGATGTTGGTTTTGCTAAACATTTCTCGTTTTCCCGTAATACTCTCACGCGGTACCCCTAGCTGTCTTCCCGGCACTCTGTCGCCGTGCCGCGGCACAGCAATTGCTACTGGGTATTCTAACAATTTATTCACCGCTCAATAAGTTAACGTTTATTTTTCAGAATTTAGAAAAGTTATGTTTTCCTTCGCTCAAAATGATCTAAATGAAGTTTATATTTACGTTCTAACATTTGGTCGCTTTGAACTAGCGGGAACCCGTGCCCCAAAAGCCCTAAGTACTTCGGAACTAAATATGTTGTAAAAGCACTATTTTTATTAAAACGCGAAAGTAAAGGCCATAGGGACCAGATTTTCATTTGTTTTGACCTATCCGTAAGCGTTTTTGAGATAACGTCCCTCGCAATGCGATCCACTGCCCAGGGTGCTACACCCGAACCGCAGACTGCCGGGGCAGGGCCCGTACCATTCCCTTCCGCGGCTACAGACTTCCCCTCCCCGCCCCCGACTTAGAGTCAATGCTCTTGGCGGAAAGATTTAATTTTAAAATGCAAAATGTCACCATGTGCTTCCTTTGGTATTATGGTTAACAATGTTAAATTCTATGTACAAAGTGTTTAACTCATCATTATTCTTGTCGGATATTATGCTGAGGCTCCATAGAATTTCGTTTACTTTTCAATGAAAAATGGTTAATTTATTTCCTTGCATGTCCATGAAGGTAAGTATTAAAACTATAAATTCACATTTACAATATATTTCTTATCTCCCACTGACAATCCATATTTGGCACTTAAAGGGTCTTTGCACCCTTTTATTATACACCCTTTAATTATACATTCAAACATTGGACAGTTTGTAAAGATTGTTAACAGATACAGAGGCGTCGGAACTATTTTCAGGGAGGGCAACTTAAAAAAGGCCCGGCTCCTAAGAAATGTACTCGGCACCTAAGAAGGCCACGACGTCTTAGAAAAGGGACCGCATTTTTGCGGATGGGAGCGGGTAGAGACTAGAAATTCGCTAAAAGAGCTTGGGTGCCAGCGGCCCCTTCTGCCCTCCACTTCCGACGCCGCTTAATAGATATCATAAATTCAATATTTATATGCAATACTTATTTGATTACAAGTTCTCTGAGGCCTGTAAACGCCTTCCTTTCTTAACCAGGCACCGAGAATGAAGAAGAAATATCAGGAGTACCTCAAAATTCTAGACGTCTCCCAAGCTTAACTCAAGCACATTATGATGCGTATGGTGCAGCCATGAAAAGAGAAACTGCTAGAAATAGACCCTGCTTCCTTGTCGGAATTTTGGGAGAGAGGTCTTCTTTGGATGGGACGGAGTTTGGTCCAGGCTTACAACAAAGTCCCCGTGGCCATGACATGCAGTTTACGAGATGCTCTCCCAATTGTAAAAACTCATGAAATTATGCTAATTTTAAGCAGAATCTTGAATTTCATTGTAAGATGTTATAAATAGTGATATTGTGAAAATGATTCCCTTTTGATAATCCTTAAAATTAAATATTCACTTTCATAGAATGTCAGTTCCAAGTTATTAGCAGGAGAGTATCCACTAATACTATTTCTGGACCATCAAAGAGTCAGATAACAAGGAGCAACAAAAAGTTGTTGTTTGTCAAGCAGGCATATTTTTTTTAAGACTGCACTTTGTCCTAAAACGTTCCGTTTTGTACCACCCTCCTCGGGTAGTAAAGGCGTAGGATGTAGTTCGGGGTGGAGGAATAGAGGGTAAAGGGAAAGAAGGGAATTCCAAATATTTCCATTTTATGGAGAAAATACAGAGTACCCCGAGAACCCGCATTCTTTTTCAATAGTTCAAAGATGTTCATAATTTGCAGCATGATTCCAAAAATTACCCAAATAAAAACAAATTTACCGCAGTAACGAGTGCACTGATCCATTCTCTCGAACCAATATCCTCGCAAAATCATCAGTATAGAATCTTTGGAAATCAGTGACAGCATGCATAGACTGAAAAAATTAAATTTGAGGATTTAATATCCACAAAACATGAACAATCCGACGGAGTCTCGGTATTTCCATGTCCCGCTGCGTGGAACGTGGCCGCGACTCGCGATCGCGATCGATCGCGACTCGAAAAATCGAGTTTATTCTCAGCGTCGCAAAACTTTTTCAAATATTTTTACGGATGAAACTAGAAATATCTTCCGGTTATGCTCTGATGAAGTACCCCAGAGACCATTTTCCTAATAAGGATTATAATGTCCACTTTATGTAAAATTTTGTCTGAAAAAGGGTCCGCCATTTTGTGACGTAATAGCACTAAAATATAAGCAAAAATATCTGAAACTTATGCATAGAATAGGCAAAGTACCCTGTCCACAATTGCAAATGTTTTTCATTTCATGAAAATCCTTCAATTACTCCTATATCTGCTCACCTTTTTCGATTTTCGAAGCAAAATAAGAGCGGGCACTTTTTTCGAAATTTGGTCGTGTTTGAGCTTCTGTATCTAACAGTGGCGTGCATTTGGGGTAAGCTAGGTAAGCTGCGCTTGCCCAGGCAGCGATGAAAAAATATACATATCGTCTTCACTCAAACATACATAGAGTCTTCTTCGTTATTTTTCGTTAAGAGAGATTATTCTGACGCTATACGCCGCATTCAATGCATGGCAGTGCGTCGCGCCATCCAGATTGCCGCAAGTTGCCGTGGGCACGGTCGTCTACAGTGGGCCGAGGCCATGGCCATCTCAGCGGACGGAGATCCCCAAGCACTCTCTCTGTCTCTCTCTCGCTGTCTCTCGCACTCAATGATAATGCCTGTTGCTCGGCCGGGAGGTAGAGGAGGACAAGATCCGTCTACATCGGACGGGCCTTGTAGGGGGACATATACCTTGAATAGGTATAGACGAACCGTGAAGGAGGACAGCGACGCTAGCGCCGCCAATTAGTGTGCCATATTATGGGAAAAACGGAGCGGTAGGCTACGACACTAAGCGCTTATGAATATTCATGCACATTATTTCTGACCTCAAAATCAATTTTTATCGACTAATACAAAGCCTATAGCGTTGAGTAAGGTATCAATGGATAGGATTTTTTTGATGAATTCTGGCATAGCATATTAAGCTTGCGTTAGAACGTATTGTTTATTATTTGAGTTTAAAAAATCTTTTCAGTGAAAGCGCAAAGAAAAAGGAAGTCCTCATAGAGATACATTTTAAATAGACAATAAGGAAAAGAGGGTTATTGTCGGCAGGAGACGTGTGTTTTTTATCGTGTAAATAAATAACTAATAAGAGTTATTGTTAACTGCCATATGCCAATATGTTCATATTTAACTGTCTTAGCTTTTTATACACACTTTTCCGAACTACTTCATTTCAACTACCCAAAAGAAGATTTTATAGGGAAAGGTAGTATGTCAGAAAGTTTCGCGTGGTTTTCAAAAATAATAACACAAATTTAATATTAAACATACAAAACAGTGAAGTAATTACGATTTCGGAATACTGGAAATACCAAGTTTAAAGTGCAAACACAAAGAGCGTAATCGTGAGTACTTTCGACATTTTTGCGTTTACCTGTATGTAAAAACCCGTTGGCTGACTGGGAGTTCTACTCTCGTGAAATGATTCTTTTGGCTATGCCTCCTATGTATGACAAAGTCAAAAGCATATCTAATGCCATGGTGAAACATGAAAGGTCATAGGGATACATTCGATCGTCAGCTCAATTCGGCAATACCCGCATTGAAGCAAGTCTTCATTTCCGTTTCCTCGCAAGTTTACAGCGGTATAATGAAACAGTGGCCTAGAACAGAGTGGTCATGTCGAGATTAATCGACACCATGCGTCTTTTTGCCATTCAATGGCTTTCATTTCGAGGAGGTGAGGTTGAAGATTCGCCGTATAAGGGTATTTACTCGGCGATTTAAATCATATCCGTAAATATGATCGACCTTTACGACATCATCTCGTGAATACAACCCTTTTCAGAGGAAGAACGAAACGCATTAAAAACGACTTGATAATACCTATAAGTACAATGTTGGAAAATAAGATAAGAGATAAAATGGGTAGCGCAACTTTTGTGGCGCTATTTCTATACGAGACTTCAGATATCAGTAATAAATCCCAGCCATCCACAACACTAAGATATTTCCTCGATAACGCCTCGGAAGTGCAGCAACGATTAATTTTGTTCACTGAAGTGAGTGCCGATGGGTCTGCAAATGTGTTATTTGTTCATGTATATAATTAATTTTTATAGACTGAAAGAAAAACTCGTTGCTCCGGCATACGATGGGGCAGCAGTCATGGCTGTGGAATTGGACGGCCTGAACAGGGGCAGATCCAGGGGGAGGGAGCGCTGTGGTCGGTCGCCTCCCAAAAAGTAATTTCACTTATACATATCGAAAGAATTTTCAATTCATATCGAAATGTCTTTTCATTGGAGCTTTCACTGTAAGGAGGACAAGCCTGGTGAATGCTCTTTTGCCTATTTATATTCTCGCATTTGTTTACAAATCAGTGGTTGACCCCTCTGAAGTAGCAATCGAATACATTGAGGGAAATCTATAACGGCATTTCCTGCAATTTATCCGATTTCATAACACCGCTTATTATTTATCTTCATAAAATGTATATGCTTTTCTGCATCCCGTATTTTACCTTAAGTTAAAGAGTATATATTCTTGACATACCTTTCCAATATAAATGTGTGAACATTCAACGTTCTCTAAACATATTATCATGTTTCAAGATATTGATTACGATGGATTTGACCGACTCATTTACTTCATTGAATTTTGTATTTATAACGGCCAGATATGGGAATGACACATTAAATTACTCATAAGGTCTCGAACCCAGAGCAGTGTCCTTTATCTATCGCATTCCGAGGACGTGCTGGTAGGTGAGCCGTTTCTTAAAAATCAGCGAATACGCACATCACCTACACATGGAATATATATCACTAGATATTTAACGCAGACATGTTTTTCTTTCGGAATGGTTCAAGTTAGATAGCCAATAGTTATTACACAAGAAAGTTTTCGCTGATAAAACATTTTCGGTATGCGTATTTTATATATTTGAGGAACTTGCTGAAAAGTGATATTTATGTGCATCGTATGTGATTAAACAAAAAAAATTATCCAGATTTTATTTACAATTCAATAATTTAAATAGAATTACATTCTCGGTAATAGTTATCCCGTTTTTAATTGAGGTTACGCAAGTTACGTGCGGGATGCGTATAACTTCCCTGATGTGCGAGCGTTACCCGAGGACAATTGACACCGCATACCATTGGTATATAAGTAACGGATAATAGCTACAAAAAATGACTTACCATTCAAAAATCAACAATCAATTGTGTGTATATGTGCCAAGTTTGAAGACGTTGACTCAAAAAAAGCAATTAGGGATTTTCACCAGCGAAATTCGATATGAGCCCACTCTGCGACGTCTTAGAAAAAAACCCAAATTTTTTGCAGATAGGAGGTGGTAGAGACTAGACTTTCGCTAAAATAGCATATGAAGGTGGTAGTATGTTAAGATGAGAAAAAACAAGCAAAAAATGAGTGAAATATTATTTTTATCAATGAAGACTACTATCCCTCAAGGGCCCAGGGAAAATTCTGGGTGTGGGGGACAGGCTCCTCCTGTCACCCACCTCTGACGCCGCTTAACTGTTATCATGAATTAAATACTTATATGCAATAATTACTCAATTACATGTTCCCTGGGGCCTGTAAACGCCCTCCTCCTTTAACCAGGCACCGATATTCAAAGGGGAAATATCAGGACTACATCAACATTCAACCACTCCCAAGTAAAACTCAGGCACATTATACTGCGTATGGTGCAACCATGAACAAAGAAACTGTTATAAATAGACCCTGCATCCCAGTCGGAATGCTGAGAAAGAGGTACTCTCTGGATGGGACGGAGTTTCGTCCAGGCTTACTGCCAAATCCCCAGGGCCATGAAATGCAGATAATTAGAGACATTCCCCCATATCCTGTAGGTGATTAGAACGATGAGACACTATTATTTCAATTTTCGGTTGATTTCCATTCAAATAATTTTCTATCCATCATCATATCTTTTTACCTAGAATTTCAGCACCAACTATCCTACCACCCTGAATAAATTCTTTATACTTAGTCTCACCTTAGGAATTTTCCGTCGGTTCCTATAAGTAGATAAAGAACTATATAATCATAGGAGACGGTTTATATTAATTACGGCAGCAAATCACATATTTATCCAAAAAAACTTTTTTCGTAAAAAAAAGCATATATAATAACTATTTTTTTATTGTTATTATGAATAAATTCATACCATCCCATACATTCCATATATCTAAAAAATATCAATTGCCAGTGATTAGCACCTAATAAAGATTAATTTCGAAAATAATTGAAATAAATATGTGAGTTGAAATGCGTAGTGTGTTGAAGTGATGAGAGGAATTGTGCTTAAAATTATCAATTTATGGATACCTTCAACTACATAAGGGTTCATGTGGTGCATTGTACTGGTTTGTAAATTTAATGTTAACTTTCAAATTATCTTATGTTACATGTTATTCCGGGACCATTAAGGCCTTCTCAATCCACAAAGCACAAACGCAGAGGATAGAATTTCAGGAGTGCCTCAACCCTCTCGAAGCCTGCCAAACACAACTCAGGCACATTATGAGGTGCATGGGGCGGCAATGAACAGACATAATCGTAGGTATAGACCCTATTCTCCTGTCCAAATGTCAAAAGAGGAGACTTCTTTTGAGGGAAGGTCGTTGGGCCCTGAAACACGACAATATCCCCAGGGCCATAACAATCTGTTCACATGATGCCATCTACTTTTTTATTATCAATGGATATCCATCAAAATAATTTGCTATCCATCATCATATAATTTTACCTACAATTTTCACACAACAACTCCTGCCTCCCTAAATCAATCCTCTCTATTATATTTCACCTGAGGATCAACAGTCTGCTTCTATAAGAAGTATAAAATATATATACCAAAGTAAATGATTTTTCTTAACCATGGCAGCAAATCACACATTATTCAAAAAATGATTTTCTTAAAATAAGTAAAATTTATAAGAATTGTTTACTCTTAACATAAATAAATCTATAATTTTCTGTATCATTCCATTTTGTTCCCATTATCGGTTGCCAGGGGCATGCACCTGATAATGATGAATTTGTAATTGATTGAAATTAATTTGTGAGTTTAAATAGCTTTATGTTGCAGTTCTGTTTGGAATTGAGAAAAAAATTATAAATTTATAGATACCCTCTACTACATGACGCTTGGTGTAGTCCAATGTACTGGTTTTGTGAATTTAATGTTAATATATAATTTATCTTATGTTACATGTTATTCTTGGACCATAATAACGCCTTCTAAATCAACAAGGCACAAACGCAGAGGATATAATGTCAGGAATACCTCAACATTATCGACGCCGGCCAAACTCAACTGAAGCCTATCATGAGGGGTATGAAGAGGCAATGAACAGAGAAATTCGTAGGAATATACCCTATTCTCCTGTCCAAATGTCAAGAGAGGAGACTTCTTTTGAGGGAATGGGATTGGGCCCTGGAACACGCCAATATCCCCAGGGCCATGACAATATATTGGCAAGATACCATCACCCTCATCCCACAGGTGATAAAATTATCAGTCACTATATTACAGGAATCAGTGGATATACAATGCAAATAACACATTGTCTTTTATCTTACGTATACTACACTGTGAAAGCCAATAACTTCCTTTTGTGATAAATCACTCCACAGAATATATTATTATACATTCAAACATTGGACAGTTTGTAAAGGTTGTTAACAGTTACAGGGGTGACGGAAATATTTTAAGGGGGGAAGACAGCTTTAAAAAGGCCCATCTCCTAAGAGAAGGGCTCCGTGGTTAAGAAACGGGCCCGACGCCTTAGAAAGTGGCCGTATTTATTGTGGATAATAAGTAATAGAGACAAGTATTTTGCCAGAACAGAATTGAAAATTGGAAAAATATATGTCAGAAGGGGAAAAGCTGGCTAGAAAAATTGATATTTAATTGTTATTAATGAAGACTACCCAGTTTTCATGCGGTCTGGGGAAAAACCTGGGGGTAGGCATCAACCCCTCCTGCCCCCCATAACCAACGTCGGTTCACTGTTATTATGAAATTAATATTTATGTGGAATATTTATTATAAAACATGTTATCTAGGGCCTTTAATCGCCATCTTTTATTTACCAGGCGCCTACACTGAAGAGGGTATATCAGATGTACCTCAATATTCTGGACCCCACCAGGGTACACCTCAGGCACATTATAATCCTTATGGTGCTGTCATGGATAGAGAAACTTATATAAATAGATCCTGCGTCCCTGATGGAATGCTGAGGGAGAGGTGTAATTTGGATCGGACAGAGTGCGGTCCAGTCTTTCATCCCCGCGGTCAGATGGCAAGAGACACTCCCACCTCTCATGCAGGTGATTAAATAGATCAGACACTATTTTTTCAATTATCGGTGGATATCTCATTCAAAGAAAATGCTATTAATCAACGCATCTTTATGCCTTGAATTTTCGAACCAACTCTTCTGCTTCCATTACTTATTCCTCTCAACACCGTTTCACCCGAGGATCAATCAGTCTGCTTCTCTAAAAAACATAAACTAAATACCCACCCAAAGGAAAGGTTTTTTATTAATCATGGCTGCAAATCAGATACTATTCTAAAAATTATTTTCCTAAAATAGGCAAATAATATGAGGATGTTTACTCTTATTATTCATAAATGAAATATTTCCAGCAATATTCCGCATAATTATCGTATCGGTTGCCATGGTCTTTACGTGATAATAATGAATTTGTAATCAATTGAAATTAATGTATGAGTTCAAATAGCTATTATGTTGCAGTGCTGTGTGGAATTGATAAAAAAATTATTAATTTTGTTGATACCTTCAACTACATACCGCTTGGTATGCTTTGTTAGTCTCTGTTAGTCTCGTTTGTTAGTCCACTGTGCTGGTTTTTTCTGAATTTAATGTTAATATGTAATTTATATTATTTTACATGTTATTCTCGGACCATTAAAATCCTTTTCAATCAACAAGGCACAAACGCAGAGGAAAGAATGCAAGGAGTACCTCAACATTATCGACAACTGCCAAACTCAACTCAGTCCTATTATGAGGGGTATGAAGAGGCAATGAACAGAGAAATTCGTAGGAATATACCCTATTCTCCTGTCCAAATGTCAAGAGAGGAGACTTCTTTTGAGGAAAGGGGATTAGGCCCTGGAACACGCCAATATCCCCAGGGCCATGACATTATATTGACAAGATACCATCATCCCCATCCCACAGGTGATAAAAAAGATCAATCACTACATTTCATAAATTAGTGGATATACAATGCAAATGCCTCATTGTCTTTTATCTTACATTCACTACGATGTGAAAGCCAATAACTTACTTTTGTGATAAATCACTGCACAGAATATATTATCATATAATTCAAACATTGGACAGTTTGTAAAGTTTGTTAACAGTTACAGGGGTGACGGAAACATTTTAAGGGGGGAAGGCAGCTTTAAAAAGGCCCATCTCCTAAGAGAAGGGCTCCGTGGTTAAGAAACGAACCCGACGCCTTAGAAAGTGGCCGTATTTATTTTGGTTAATAGGTAATAGAGACAAGTATTTTGCCAGTAGAAAATTGAAAATTGGAAAATTGTTTGTCAGTAGGGAAAAAGCTGGCTAGAAAAATTGATATTTAATTGTTATTAATGAAGACTACATAGTTCTCATGTAGTTCGGGGAAAAATGTGGGTAGAGGCATCAACCCCTCCTACCCCCCCACTACTTACGACTATTCACTGTTATTTTTAATTTAATATTTATGTGGAATATTTATTAAAAAACATGTAATCTATGGCCTTTAAACGCCTTCTTTTATTTACCAGGCGCCTACACTGAAGAGGGTATATCAGATGTACCTCAATATTCTGGACCCCTCCAAGGTACACCTCAGGCACATTATAATCCTTATGGTGCTGTCATGGATAGAGAAACTTTTATAAATAGATCCTGCGTCCCTGATGGAATGCTGAGGGAGAGGTGTAATTTGGATCGGACGGAGTGCGGTCCAGTCTTTCATCCCCGCGGTCAGATGGCAAGAGACACTCCCATCTTTCCTGCAGGTCATTAAAGAGATCAGACAATATTTTTTCAGTTATATATTGGATATCACATTCAAATAATTTGCTATTTATCATTAAATCTTTTTTCCTCGAATTTTCACACCAACTCTTCTGCCTCCATGAATTAATAATCTAGAAACTGTTTCACCAGAGGATAAACAGCCTGCTTCTATAAGAAGTATAAAATATATATACCAAAGTAAATGGTATTTCTTAACCATGGCAGCGAATCACACACTATTCTAAAAAATGATTTTCTTAAAATAAACAAATATTATAAGAATTGTTTACTCTTAACCTAAATAAATCTATAATTTTCTGTATCATTCCATTTTGTTCCCATTATCGGTTGTCAGGGGCTTGCACCTGATAATGATGAATTTGTAATTATTTGAAATTTATGTTTGAGTTGAAATATATATTATTTTGTAGTGATGTGTGGAATTGAGAAAAAAATTATAAATTTATAGATACCCTCTACTGCATGACGCTTGGTGTAGTCCAATGTAATGGTTTTGTGAATTTAATGTTAATACATAATTTATCTTATGTTACATGTTATTCTCGGACCATAATAACGCCTTCTAAATCAACAAGGCACAAACGCAGAGGATATAATGTCAGGAGTACCTCAACATTATCAACGACTGCCAAACTCAACTCAGGCCTATTATGAGGGGTATGAAGAGGCAATGAACAGAGAATATCGTAGGAATAGACCCTATTCTCCTGTCCAAATGTCAAGAGAGGAGACTTCTTTTGAGGAAAGGGGATTAGGCCCTGGAACACGCCAATATCCCCAGGGCAATGACAATATATTGACAAGATACCATCAGCCCCATCCTACAGGTGATAAAAAAGATCAATCACTATATTTCATAAATCAGTGGATAAACAATACAAATACCTCATTGTCCTTTATCTTACATTCACTACAATGTGAAAGCCAATAACTTCCTCTTGTGATAAAACACTCCACAGAATATATTATTATACATTCAAACATTGGACAGTTTGTAAAGTTTGTTAACAGTTACAGGGGCGACGGAAACATTTTAAGGGGGGAAGGCAGCTTTAAAAAGGCCCATCTCCTAAGAGAAAGGCTCCGTGGTTAAGAAACGAACCCGACGCCTTAGAAAGTGGCCGTATTTATTGTGGATAATAAGTAATAGAGACAAGTATTTTGCCAGAACAGATTTGAAAATTGGAAAAATATATGTCAGAAGGGAAAAAGCCTGCTAGAAAAATTGATATTTAATTGTTATTAATGAAGACTACATAGTTCTCATGTAGTTCGGGGAAAAATGTGGGTAGAGGCATCAACCCCTCCTACCCCCCACTACTTACGACTATTCACTGTTATTTTTAATTTAATATTTATGTGGAATATTTATTAAAAAACATGTAATCTATGGCCTTTAAACGCCTTCTTTTATTTACCAGGCGCCTACACTGAAGAGGGTATATCAGATGTACCTCAATATTTTGGACCCCTCCAGGGTACATCTCAGGGACATTATAATCCTCATGGTGCTGCCATGGATAGAGAAACTTTTATAAATAGATCCTGCTTACCTGATGGAATGCTGAGGGAGAGGTGTACTTTGGAAGGGACGGTGTATGGTCCAGGAATGCAACCCTGTAGCCAGATGGCAAGAGACTCTCCCATCTTTCCTGCAGGTGATTAAAAAGATCAGACAATATTTTTTCAATTATCGGTGGATATCTCATACTAAGAATTTGCTATCAATCAACACATCTTTTTTCCTAGAATTTTCACACCAACTCTGCTGCCTCCCTGAATCATTCCTCTCTACACTTTTTCACCTATGGATTTTTTGTCAGCGTCTATCAGATGTATAAAAAATAATTACCCAAAGGAAATGGTTTTTATTAACTATGACATAAAATCACATGCTCTTCCAAAAATTATTTTCCTAAAATAGGAAAATAATATGAGGATATTTACTCTTATTTTTCATAAATGAAATACTTCCACCAATTTTCCATATATTTACCATATCGCTTGCCAAGGTCTTGCACCTGATAATGATGAATTTTTAATTAATGGAAATTAATGTGTGAGTTGAAATACATATTATGTTGCAATGCTCTATGAAATTGTGAATAGAATTATTAATTCATTGATACCTTCAACCACATGAGGCTTCAGGTGTTTCATTGTATTGTTTTTGTAAATTTAATGTTAACTTTCAATTGATCTTATGTTACATGTTATTCTGGGTCCATTAAAAGGCCTTCTCAACCAACAAGGCACACATGCAGAGGATAGAATTGCAGTAGTGCCTCAACGTTTTCGACGCCTGCCAAACACAACTCAGGCACATTATGAGGTGCATGGGGCGGCAATGAACAGACAAAATCGTAGGTATAGACCCTATTCTCCTGTCCAAATGTCAAGAGAGGAGACTTCTTTTGGAGGAAGGTGCTTCGGCCCTGAAACACGACAACATCCCCAGGGCGATAACAATCTGTTCACAAGATGCCATCACCCCCATCCAACAGGTGATTAAAAAGATCAATCACTATAATTTCATGCATCGGTGGATATACCATGTAAATAAATCACTGTCCGTTATGTTACGTTCACTACACTGTGAAAGCCAATGACTTCCTTTTGTGATAAATCACTCCACCGAATATTTAATTATGCATTCAAACATACGACAGTTTTTGAAGTTTGTTAACAGTTACAGGGGCGACGGAATATTTTTCAGGGAGGGGCGGAGATTTAAAATGGCTCAATTCCTGAGGGAAAGGCTCCGTGCTTAAGAAAAGGGTCGACACCTTAGAAAGTGGCCATATTTTTTGTGTAAAAGAGGGGGTAGAGACAAGTATTTCGCATGCGCAGCATCTGAACTTGGGAAAATATGTGTCAGAAGGGTAAAAGTAGGCAGGAAATAGTGATATTTAATTTTTATTTATTAAGAATACTCATTTCTCATGTGCTCATGTGCCCCTCCTTGCCCCCCCTTCCGACGCCTCTTACTGTTATTATGAATTTAATATTTATATGGAATATTTATTATATAATATGTTTTCTGGGCCAGTTAACACCTTCATTAATTAACCAGGCACCTACACTGAGGAGGAAATATCAGATGTACCACAACATCCTGGACTCCTCCAGGGTACAACTCAGGCACATTATAATGCTTCCATGGATAGAGAAACTTGTATAAATAGATCCTTCTTCCTTACAGGAATGCAGAGAGAGGGGTGTACTTTGGATACGATAGAGTGTGGTCCAGGCTTGCATCCAAATCCCCGCGGCCCTGAAATGCAGATGGCTATAGACTCTCCCCCATATCCTGCAGGTATTTATACAAATTAGGACATATTTAATCAATACCGGTTGATATCCCATGTAAAAATTTCCCTTTTCATCCTCATATCTTTTTACCTAGAATATTCCACACCAAATCTGCTACCTCCTTAACGCAATCCTGTCTCCTGTATTTCACCTTAGGAAATGGTTCGATTGCCATTTTTTTATTGCCGAATCTGAGTTTGTTAAATAAAAGAAACCTTTTTTTCCATTTTTTCATCCATAATTGATTCTTCGAGTCATAAGCGGCGAAACACATATATGTTTAACTCTTTCGGAAAATTGGGCCTGAGTTAACCTCTGACGTCATTGACTTCGTCCAAACACAACCGAGCCAGTGAAGCTAAGCTACTTCGCCTTATCGCAAACCTAACACACAACTAACTCTGCCAACACCGATGCTAAAGAGGAAGTTTCAGGAGTACCCTAACATTCTAGATGCCTCCCAAGCTTAATTCAAGCACATTATGATGCATATAGTACAGCCTTGAACAGAGAAACTGGTATAAATAGACCCTGCTTCCCTTTCGGAATGATGAGAGTGAGCTCTTCTTTTGATGGGATTGAGTTTGGTCCAGGTCCATCGAAGTCCCCATGGCCATGAAATGCAGATGGCTAGAGACTCTACCTCCTATCCTGCAAGTGATTAGAAAGATCAGACACTATTATTTCAATTGTCGGTTTATAATACATGCAAATAATTCACTATCCAACATCCTTACCTTTTATCTATAATTTTCAACATCGATTCTGTTACCTCCCTGGCGTGATCCTCTCTACTCTATTTCATCTTAGGAATTTTTCCTGCTTCTATAAGAAGTATAAGAACTATATAATTATAGGGCATGGTTTGTATTAGCTACAGGATTAAATCAAGTATTCTTCAAAAAATAGAGGCAGAGACCAAAGGTGCCAGACACTAGCACCTGATAAAGATGAAATGGATATTATGTAATTGGAATTAATCTGTGAGTAGAAACATGTACTGTGTTGAAGCGCTGTGTGATAGAGTGCTTAAAATTATTAATTTATGGATACCTTCCACTACATCCACATTATGATGTAGCCATGAACAGAGAAAGTGGTACGAACAGACCCTATTTTCACCTTGTGGTGGGACGGAGTTTGCTCCTGGCGTACAGAAAAATACCCAGGGCCATGAATTGAAGTTGACGAGAGACTTTCACTCCCATCCTATAGGTCATTATAAAGATCAGTCCGCATAATTTCAAGCATCAGTTAATATCCCATGCAAATAATTCACTATCCTTCATCCTATCTTTTTACTTGGGATTTTCAACACCGATTGTCCCGGTGGAAGTTAGGGTTTACGTTTGTGTCTATATCCTAAGAATTTGTTCAATTCATCTCTACCATCTTTTCATATCTATGTGAGAGATAATCTTAATGCTCAAGCTACAGGTTGTGCAATAAGTTCAATTTCATTCCTCATTTTAGCACCTCAAACTGATTAATTATTGAATTTCAGTTGCTTGGTAAAGGCATAAATATCTTTCATTAATAAGGAAATTTTTGCACGTACTGGTAGCTATAACTTTGACTGCAATATATTTGTAAGTTACATGTTTGAATCCTCACGAATGTACACTGTAAATGAATATAGTGCTCTCTGTCGATTTGATTTAGTGATAGGAATTGTTACCTTAATTTAAGAATTTTTAACTTGCTTATTCTAATCATTATTTTGCAGAGGTTCCTCGATCTATCATCCCTATGGCATATGACATGGATAGTACCTCGCAGTGCACTTCCTCAGCTGTAACTTCGGGGCAGCATCTTTTGAGTATTGCTGCAAATTTAGTGGTCAGTAGTGGGATTGGAACCTCCATGGAAGCATCTGCAGTGGTACAGTCTCCTAGTGGTGGCAGTGCACATTGGTATCTTTGCCTTCAAGAGCATAATGGCCAAAAACTACTACGTTGGCAATCCCATTACCATCATGCTGGTAGATGTGTTGATCATTTGATGATGTTGCAATCAACTGCGGTTAGCGATCCAGAGAGCACATCAGAAGACTCAGATTAGCTCTCCACCTCACCTCTCCCCCCACCGCCATTGCTAATGAAGGAAATCTTAATTTGAAATGAAGTGAAAGTATCACTCGACACCTGAGTGGAAAAGGCTTAATAAAGTGACCACAAACACCACATCTCCGTGCCTCCAAAACACGATAATCTTATTTTGGATATGGGGAGTATCTATTACAGTTGCATCCAAGGATTAACAACGGGCTCCCCACTAGTACCTCTGCTTATGTGTCTAGTGATGGACAATTTCTATTGAGAGAGATCTCTTCCTGTGAAACTCAAGGAGGATGCAAAGCATCATGTGCTAGCACTAATATGCTTATGTTGCTGTATGGACTGAAACAGATCCTCAGCTAGATAGTTTTTGTAAGATAATTAAATTCATCATATAATCTTATTCAATTTGCAGTAGAAAAGTGAACAGAGGGGAAAGTTCTAATCTTGGAAGTCATTATCTTATCATATGGGGACAAATATGAGCTTGACATTCCTGGGATCAAATTCAACAGAACAAATGTCATTTTAATTCCGACCATCATTTGTCATGGAAAATCTCAGAATTTATATCAATGGTCACCAGACTTTTAGGCATCCCACTTTCCATTGACAATATCAGAAGAGAATTAGAAGAAATCAAGTATATTGCCTATATTGATAAAAGGAGAAACCATAGACAAAATCTTAAGTAAAAAGACCCATTACATGTGAGGGAGGAAAATTAAACACAAGTAACATTTCAAATCCAAGTCAAGGAAAGTTGTGCAAACTCTATCTAGGAGTGGTATTGGAGAGAGTAGACAAGACATTCAAAAAACAAATACTGAGTTTCATTTTATGATGACAAGTACCTAAAATACATGCTAATTACAACCGAAGGACCTAATAGCCATGGTAGTGGCATGACATAAGATGGTCAAATAGGAGGGAACTCTAGAATTAGGGCTGAAGAACACAAATTCTTTTGTAACGAAGAGCATCGCACAGCCATTTTTTGCCAAACACACAATAGGAGGACCAAACGAGTTATTTCAATCAAAAGATACTTCATATTGAGATGAAAGGCGAGAAGCTTGACTTATTAGAAGAGCTGGAGATATAGAAAAATGAAGCTTGTGGTCAAAATTGGGTGAAGTTTTGTATTCTGGACGTTCTCCATCTTTGAAATCACTATGCAACTTAAAAATTAAAGCCATATCTTTCCCCTTCCCCCTTCATTTGAAAACCTCTCTCCCTGGTTCCTTGGAATTGACTTGGAGTGATATCCCCTTTCCAGAAGTCTTTGGCTCCTTCCCACACGCCACCAAATTACTTTGAATATAGAAAACGCTGAGGTACCTATTATAAATAATCACCTGATGATATCCTTTTGTAGATGAAAACCCAGGTATCATATAGTCAAGTATACTTTGTTATATTTATTAACCACGAATTGATATGGTTGAGCCAAACTTCATAGAAATCACATTTTATATTGAAAGAGAATATCAATACGCAGTAAGGAGACAGTTTCAGAAGATTTCTATCCCTCAAGTTATTCCATGTGGTTTCAAAAACTCTCGCATTAATTCGTCTCTTTAGCCAAGAATAACACAGTTATTTGAAATTATAAAATTGTGTCCGATGTATTTCTTGTTTTTACCTGTTCAGCAAAGTGATATATTCACAACAAATGAATAATATTATGGGTGAATCCCTAATATCGAATTTTTAGTGAAGTTTTGTACAAAAAAAGTGGTTTTCAACATTTTACTAATTTTTTCACTTAAGAGCATATGGAAAAACAGTGTATTTCACTAAGGAGTTTGGAATAAATAATTGGTGTCATTAACTTAAAAAAATGGATTGTATCATTTTTAAAAGGACTCACCTTTTACCGCAATAAGTAAGCCATTTCAATTAAATCATTTTAATTTATAAGTGGTAATATTCAGCAAAGTTCAATGAGAGCTCCCCTCCTCAAGACCACACAAAATACAGTCTTGTAGCGAGAAACAATGAATTTATATTAAAAAGCTAAAACATGCAGAAAAAATAAAATCCCTAAACAATATCGAGTGAACTAATCCTATTCCATCAAAATTTCAGAAAATCTTCTCAGGAATCATAAAAATACCTTGGGATAAATTCATATCACATCTCACCTCAAGTCTATCTTTACTTGATAACCTCAAACTGTTGTTGTAAAGAAAAAACCTTGTATACCACCATTTATGTTCCGTCCTGTGTCAAACTGAGGACTTTTGTAATTCACGAGTGCTAATGACAGTATTTATACATGGAGTGATTACGAAGATTACACATGCTAAATTATGATGATTTATTCTTACTGAACCGCTCCAAATATATTTTATGTATGATAAGAAAACCCGTGGATCATCCAATGTAAAAAATCATTATATTAACCAGGAGCGAGTTAAATAATAACGAGAGTGCACCCACATTCTCTCCATCAAAAATCTACCGATCTACTTCCTGTAGAAGCCTATGGCAATCAATCTAAGGACTTGCTGTTATAAAACAGAAAACATTTTAAGAAAGGCAATCACACATTTGCTCTTGCACTTGCAATAAAAGTATTTTCAAAATAAATACGGGCTTTGAAATCCAAGATCCGCTCAGATTTTTTATCAGCTTTTTAATAAAAAGAAGTAAATTTCAGTTCCCTATGAGCTATGTTTACACCCCCGTTGTCACGGGAATGACTAGTGAATTGAATGATCAAGGAATTGTAATAAGAAATAGGCTTCCAGGTATAACTTAAAGGTCACGATGTTGTTAAAATCATTACGCTGAACTTACAGTTAATTTCTCTCATATGTTACGTGATACAAAATCTCTAATTTTTCAAGCACGCCCTTGAAGTTTCTGTGCCGAATTTAAATTGCACTTCAAATTTAGACTCTTGTCCCATGCAAAAGTTCATGAAGTACTTCCTCAATCATACTTTCTTTTACCGAGCATACAAATAACATGCTCGGTGACATCTATTTGATGTCACAATTGTAACAGAGTACACAGTGGCATCGGAAATGGGGAGGAGGGGAGGCATTTGCCCCACCCCTCCCCCCCCAGAATTTGCCCCAGGCCCTTGAGAAATTAGTCTTTCTTAATAAATATTAAATGTCACTTGTTTCCAGCTTGCCGTTTCCCTTCTGATGCATATTTTTGTAATTTACAAGTCCCTATCAGTAAGTAGTAATATCACCTCCAGAGGCACAAATGGAGAAATTGCCCTTAATTTTGGGTGATTTTATAAGGTGAGTGGAAAGATAAAGATATGCACCTTCCTATGAACTTTTAGTGGGATTCTAGTCTCTACCCCCTCCTATCCGCAAAAAAATGTGGGCCCTTTTCATAGCAGCTTTACTTTTCAAGATTGGCCCCTCCCAGCAAAAATAGTTCCGATGCCCCTGAGAGTACATAAATCAACTGCTCGATGACACTATCATCGTTGCGGGAATCTTGAATTTTATTTTACCGCAACGTTCAAATGGCTCTATTTCAAACCTCTTTTAATATTTGTAGATTTCAATACCTCAACCAGAACAGCTTACTTGAGCATTTGATGTGGAATAAATAAATAATGCTACTTAATGCATAAGAAAAAATAGCAAATATTGGTGACCTGTGACAGAATAGTTTTACTCGGTGACATCAACCTCCAAAAAAGGGATCTTTTTTAAGTTACCTCCCATGATAGTTAGACAAAAATCCTTGGAGATGCAAAGAAAAAAAACATAAGTTAAATCGCTTTAGTAACCATTCAAATGGAAAACACTTCTTTCGAATAACATCAATGGAGGCAGGCGATACTTGGTGGAATTTAGTTGCACTGAACATGTTAAGGAAATAAACTTTGTACAATTCCACAAAATTATTTAATATGCCGATCAATTTCGACGTCTGAGCGTCAGTATATTGTCTGTAACTGTATATTTGTCTTAATGGAATTAAATCCGTTCTATTTCCCGTTCAGTCATTCAGACAATCGCACAAACGTTCGTATAATTTGTTGCTTTACACATTACGATTTCCTCATACTTGAGTTTGTACAAAAAATTGTATCGTGTAAAGCGATCTTAAAACAGCATCAAAATACCAAGAATATACAATTCGAAAATATTTATATTTCATTTGTAATACAGAAAAGAATACAAACGTCTTGTGCACTCGCATGCGAAAGTGCACATATGGACAATGGTGATATGATTGTAACACGACGTAAAAATATCAAGAACATACAATTCGTAGAGCCAATGTATTTCGTTTGCATTACAGAAAATAATACAAAAGTATTGTAGGCGCGCATGCAAATTTGCATGCGCGCATGGAAAAACCTGAGAACCGTAACCCTAAGAAAAAACCCTAAGAAAAAAATACTATAGAACTATAGATAGTGATTATAGAATTCCTATAATCTCTATAGAAATTTCTATGATCACTATAGGGTATAGTTCTATAGTCCTGTAATCACTATTGGGTATAGTTCTATAGTCGCATAATGAATATAGGGTATATAGTCCTATAGTCCTATAATCACTATAGGATACAGTTCTATAGTTCTGTAAGCACTATAGGAATTCTTATTTAAGTTTCTTTAAATACTATGGGTATAAGTTCTTTACCCACCGGAGGATCGGAAAGAGAGAAAGTACATCTGAAATGTGGTTTGAAACGCGATTCACCATCTTTAACAGTGATTGAACATTGATCCACGGATCGGATGATTTTTCTCAGTTCCTCGTAGACGGTATCGGACTTAGAGAAAATACTGGTCGCGACGGCGCACTATGCCGGTATTATGACTATGTTGAATCGGCTATATCTCGGGAACTTTTCCGAGTGGAGACTAAGTACTAAGGGTATTCGACGTGGAATGACAAACCTTAGACACTTCAAGGACTGAAGTGAGGCCGGCGAGCCGCACTGGGCCGGTATTACTACTATGTTGAATCGGGTATTTTTCGGGAACAATTCTGAGTGGAGACAAACTGCTAACGGTATTCCAGCGAAATGATAAACCTTGTACACTCCAAGGACTGCAGTGAGGCCGGCGGGCCGCCCTCGGCCTTTATTACTACTCTGTTGAAACGGCTATGTCTCGGGAACTACTCTTAAGTGTAGAGAAAGTGTTAATGGTATTCGATACAAAATGATAAATCTTAGACATTGCAAGGACTACTCAGAGGCCGGCATGCCATGCTGGGGAATGATTACTATGTTGAAATGATCATATGTCAGTAACTATGGTAGACGAAACTGCATACGACACTCGACGCAGTGTGATCATAGCTTTATCTTAGTGGAAACCGCACTAAGGCCGGCGAGCCACACTAGGTTGATATCGTGCTACTATATAGATATATTATTTACTAAGTTTTGTCACATCGTTGATCTACAAATGAAATATTAGTGTACCATTTTACGCTTCCATGGGGAATTCCCGAAGCAACTTTGATTTTGTCGGACAAAATACCATCTGTAACGACATTCCATTCACTCCAACTAATAATTCCTTGATCGTACATGCAACGTTATTATTAGTTCAAACCATTCAATCATCACCAAACGATAACATTAACGTTAGTATTGATTTACCAGAGATTTTAATAACGTGTACGTCTCTGGTGGAATAAAAATTCTAATATTTAATATTTAAATTGCTAAATATCTCCTACATATTTAATATTTAAACTTCTAAATATTGCATAAATTCTACTTTAGATATTTTCCAATGTGTGATTCAATAATTATATCGAGGAAAGTTATTTTTTTCCAAGAGTTCAACATTGCGCACTTATTAAAATTTAATCAATGCTGCTAATTAACAGACCTAATGTCATTCGTATTTAGACTTAATCTCTTAAATGGATTCCATGGTACTATTTTCACTGAGAATGTTAAAAATATTTTTCAAACTCCAACTTACTATGGTAGACTGGACCATAATCAGAATACTAGAGAAATTGATTAACGAACCGACATATTTATAATGTCCTTCTTTCTTTATACAATTAGGGATATGAATATCTGTAAATATATCCAATAGCATAAATATAAGTTGAATGTTGGCATAGGGACTAGAATATAATAACTGATAGTTTTCATACATGATATATAATGCTTGTTTACTGTGAATTCACCCCCTCCACTCACTTTTATGGTGGACTGCAGAGAATCATGGAGATGTAGATGAATATCAGCTAATTATACGGATGAGGGAGCACACTTCGATGTGATCAAGATACTGGATCACACAATTGTACACCTACGCAATACCCCGTGAGCAGCCGTGAGTGTGTGAATTTCTTCATCTACATCCACGCAATACCCTGCAAGCCACCACGAGGGTGCGTGGCAGGGGGTGAAGTTCGCCAAACAGGCACTATTGCACGCAATTAAGATATATAATATTACATTTAATTTTAATCTGATTTTAATTTCATAAATAACTTGCCATGAGGCACCATGTCATAAGCTTTATTTAAATAGAGAAATATGGCATCTACTGGAAGGGTATTTTAATTAGAAGCATAAAATATCGTCAGAATATAGTGCAACTTGAGTTTCAAATCATCTGCTCTTCCGGAAGTCATGCTGAACATTGGTCACTAAATCCTAGCTATCTACTTGTTCTATGACTGAGATTTATATCTTCCAAATTCTAAAATGTTCCGTAAATGTAGCATTAATTATAACTCATATCTTTATGGTGACTTTCAGAGTATTATGTATATGTAGTAGTATCATAGTAGCTCTTAGTTGAATTTCATTAGTGCATGGTTGTAATCTTCACCCCCTGGCACATACTCTCTCGGTGGCTTGCAGGGTATTAAGTAGATGTTGATCAATTAGAAAGAACACTTACAACCATCCAGACATGCAAAACAACTACACCGTTTAAACACTACATCTACATAATACCGTGCACGCCACTATAAGTGTGTGTGGCTAAGGGTGAATTCATACGAAACATACATTTCATTTCATGCATGAAAAGAATAAGTAAATATATTCTAGTTGAAATATAACAATTAAGAGAAAGATAAAATTAGCAAAGCAAGCATGAAAAATCAATCTGTTAGCTGGGTTAGCTTAAGGTCCTTATGCAAACTTGAAACTATATCTTAATCTCATCCACATCTACACGATATCCTGCAAGCCACCGCGAAGGTTTGTGGCAGGGGCTGAAGATCACCAAGCATGCACTATTACCATACAAACAAGCAACTATAGGGTCTCATGCAACTATAATTTTGATAAATATAGCATTTAAGCGATTAATAAATGCATCATGCACTAATGACAACTCTAAAATATTTCCCCTACCTATCCTTTTTCTATGTTGTCTATTGTGCTCTCTTATAGTTCGGTGGGAAAATGATGTGTTGAATCTATCAGTACGACAATCTATTTCTCAAAGCTTATATATATGATCGAATCTAGGATAATACGCTGGTGTTATTAATATGTGCCTAACATCATCAGTAAAGCTATTCGATTGAAATTTCTGCAAGAGATTTAATCTGTACTTTAAGCTACGTTCTAATAATGATTCCCACCCTAATTCTTGTATTAACTCTGAAACACTACTCAGTCTATCGTAACACCTTTTAACGAACCTTGCTGCTCTACGCTGCAAACCGTATAGTTCTCTGATCAAACCTGTCGGATCCCATACACTGGCTACATACTCGAGGCGGGACCTAAATAGTGAAAAATAGCAATGCTCTATTGTCTTATAATCACATTTCCCATGTACTCTTTTTATAAATCCTACCTTTCTCTTCGCTCGGCCGCATATTTCCCTGATGTGTCTTCCCCACGATAAATCTTTAGTGATTGTTACATCGGAATACCTTTTGGATTCAACGCTTTTGATCTTCAAGTTACTAATTTTATGGGATCGCTGGAACGAATTATTCAACTTCCAAAAACTAATAGCTACATACTTTTTCAGGTTTAGTTCTAACTGCCATTTGTCGCATCACTCTTGAATTGAATCTAAATCTTTACTAAGCGATTTCCTGTATTTTTCTTTTGATACACTCCTGTACACTACGACATCGTCTGCAAAAAATGTTAAGCCTACCATTAACTACGGTACTCCAATCATTCATGCATAAAATAAATAAAATCGGACCTATTACCCTGGGGAACTCCCGATGTGACTTTATTTTGTGTCCGACATGATACCATCTATAAAAACCCACTGCTGTCGCCCACTTAAGAATTCTTTTACCCAACATACAACGTCTTTATTTATAACAAAACTCTCTTACTTCAAGGTTAATATATCATGAGGAACTTTCTCAAATGCCTTTTTAAAATCTTAAAATATCTCATCAACTTCAGTAGGTACTGTTTTCGCCGTAGAATAAAATATCATGTGCGAATAAAGCAAATTGTCTCGCGTAAGATCTACCTTTCAGGAACTCATGTTGGCTGTTTATGAGCAATCCCAGACTATACAAAGGCCCCATGATTGAACTGGTTCATCATAACTGCATTCATCAAAAGAGTATTAGGTAAATGTGACGATCATGTACGAGAAATCAGCTACTTTTCACTTGTTAGACCTCATTTGGAATATTCTGCTACGGTATGGGATACATATGGGTCTAAATAATGAACTTAAACGTGTTCAGCGAAGATCGGCAAGATTTGTAAATGGACGATATAATAATTATATTAACGTAACCAGTATATTAAATGAATAAAAATGGGAATCATTGTCAGATCGCAGGTTGAAATTTAGACTTAATCTCCTAAATAACTTCCAAGATAATATTTTCAGTAATGACGTTAAAAATATTTTGCGACCCCAACTTACTATAGCAGACTGGACCATAATCATAAAATTAGAGAAATTGATTGCCGAACTGACAGATTCAAATTGTCCTTTTTCCCTCGTACAATTACAAGAGATACGAATAACGGAAAATATGTCCAATCGGAGAGTAGCAATGGATAGCATTGGTAGCTGCATGCTGGTATGAGTACTTAAAGCTAGCCCTACTAACAGGCATGTTTGCTTTGAAATTTCTATCTTTTTTAAATGGTGAAGTTCTGACTAGTATATTAATACTAGTCCTTTTTTATGCATGATATGTAGTGCATGTTTGGTGAGAAATCAACCCCTTCCATACACATTTATGGTAGCTTGCAGGGTATTATACAATGTGCTCAAATACCTTACAAGAGATTGACGTGAGCGAGATGGGTCTGTAGTTACTAGGTTTTTCCCTATCACCGCTTTTAAAAATAGGTGTAATTTTAGATACTTTCTAATCCCTAGGTATTCTGTGGCTCTTTAGTGTTTTTTGAATATTATTTCTAGATAGGGGGCTATTTCTCGGAGCTGAGCTTAAAACCACCGAGTGCGTCCACCGGGTTGCGGATGGTGGGTCGACCTCTAGATATAGAGGTTAGCTGCGACATACGCAAGTTTACTCGTCGAATAAGCAGTCGTGGACAAAAAGCGGCGGCACTCTGAGGTGGTATTGGTCTGTCGTTGGGTAAGATAGGCCTTTAAATGATACAGAAACATGTGAAGATGCCGTGACTTGGCGAAGGAGGCCACCAAAAATTACGCTTTCCATCACCCGGAGGAGAGGGCAGCAGCTCTTCTTCACATGAGTGAAGGTGGAGACCACAGTGGTCGGTACAGTGACACTCATTTCACTACAGGCGTGGTAACATTTATTTTAACGGCTGTGGTACTGCGATGTGGAAGGCAAGGGGAAACCACCACATTATTATCTCGAGCAGTCGCAGCTACTCCACTCCTTTCTTTCTTATCATGACGGAATCCTCTCGAGTAAAATATTCCGGAGGTAAAATAGTCGCCCATTCGGATCTCCGGGCGGGGACTACCCGAGAGAGTACATCAGTCAAGTGTGATAGTCATTTTAGGGTAGGAACGTGGAACGTGCGATCACTTCGGACCTACGGGAGATTGGAGAATCTTAAGGTGGAAATGCGAAGAATGGGCCTCGATATTATAGGAATCAGTGAAATGAGATGGCCCGAAGAAGGAGACTTTTAGAGTTGAAGTTAGAGAATCATTCACAGTGGATCAAAAAATGGTAACGCTGGAGTAGGCATAATACTCAGGAAGAGTGCAGGACTGCGCGTGAAGAGCTTCCTGCAGTATAGTGAGAGGATTATAACGGTGAAGATTGAGACCAAGCCTACAGAACCATTGTGGTAAATGTTAACATGCCTACGTCGGACTACGAAGATGAAGAAGTGGAAGACGTCTATGAGGATTTAGCAGAAGTAATAAAGCACGTAAAGGGAGAAGAAAACTGAACTATTTTATGAGATTGGAACGCTGTCGTTGGCGAAGGTAAAAATGGAAGAATAACAGGAAAATATGGCTTGGGATATCGAAATGAGAAAGGAATAAGACTCAAAATTTTGCACACAACACAAGTAAGTGGTGACGAACACATTGTTTAAAAACCACCAACTGAGAAGAGACACCTTGAAAATGCCCGGAGACAGAAGAAGATTTCAAATTGACTACATTTTGGTGAAGCAGAGGTTTAGAAACCAGGTGAATGACTACAAAAACTACCCCGTTGCAGATATCGACAGTGACCACAAATAAGTGATGATGAAATTCCACTTAAAACTCAAGAAATTGAGGAAATCAATGATGTCTGGCAAGTAGATAAACTGAGATAACCTCAACAACGGTTGGCCTTCCAGAAGGCAGTGGAAAACAAAATAGAAGAGGATTTCACCGTGAAAGGAATGATGATGAAGAAACTGATGTGGTCAAAAGCACCTCAAATTATCTTTCAAATGTAGTCCTTTCGTTTACGATGCTGTCTTTTCTGATGATTGCGCCGCGAGGAAATACATTTTATAGGAAGGTAGGTATGAATCTACGCCCACAATTCAGTGTTGAAGTGACCAGAGCGCAGCTCACTTGTGTCGTGGAAGAAAACCCAGAATTTGTAGGTATACTTTGAAGGTTCACCATAATTCACAAGTGCATCATTTTCATTCAGGAAAATGGAAATGCTTTCTCAAAATAAGTCTTATTTTAGGCAATTTCAATGTACTTAACGGTAACTGGCATCCAACCACAATATGTGCACTATTACTTCTGCATACTTTCTTGTGCACTTCCTCGTTGAAATTGGACTATTAAGAAATTGAATGGATTCAGACGATACTTTGTGAAAAAGTGACATGGTGTAAGAAAACCCTACCGGTAATTGAGTAAAACCCTACCGGTTTCGATACAATGACACGAGAGTGTCGAAACCGGTAAGGTTTTACTCAATAAAAAGGGTGAAAAATTACATCGTCAAGTTTTCTTATACCTTGGACTATTAATCAGTCAATATTGCAGATGCTTGCTGCAAAAATATCCAATTACTTCGGACATATAAGTATGGACTACAAATAAGAACAAAACCTCTCCAAAATAAATTAGAGCAACAGAGGAAGGAGCAATTATTTTACGGTGTTGGAGTGCAATAGAAAATCGCCAAATCAAGAGATATAAGTCTGGGTGCGTGTCTAGGCAATATATTGCCTTTACGCAGCAATTAATTATTGCCCCAAAAATGATAGTGGACTGTATTTTGATAGAGAAAGAGAGAGAACGCCCCAGTATCGCTCCTACCTTCTCGTAGGCCACAGCAATAGTTCTACTCTCGTCCTCCTGTCCTTGTTTCGGCCGTCCAGTCCGCTCGTCAGGAACTCACACTGTCAACTGTCGCTCCGGACCCCCTGCTCCCTCGAATTCGAATCGAAAAACGATCCATCGAATCGAGGGCGTTTTTCTTTTGTTTTCGTAGGCCACGACACCTGGCGGCCTCTCTCTCATACATTACGAAACATACTCCCCCCCAAAATTTGAGCATCAAATTTTGAAAAATTAAGTAACTACTAACAACAACAAAAAAAAATACCAATCTCATGGTTGGATCAATTGCATCATACATTAAATATTTGGTCTTTGTTTGGGTGAAGGAAAGAAAGGTTCTTTTTTCACTCTGGAGGGGGCATTCACCAGAGACTTGTTTGGGAAGGAAGCCCTCGGAAAGGTATGTGGGAGCACCAAAGACCAAATACACTAAATTAAAGAATTAAATCTAATGCTTTATGCTTTAGGAGTAACCTGATCTCCTCCAGCTAAATTAAATACATTGTTGAGAGAAAAAAAATATAACTATACTAGGAAATTAGTTCCCACTAATTTCCTACTGGCAGTTTCATAACCTTTGCTACGGGACGTTTGAACACCCCATCCTTTGTCCGTAGTGTTACTAACCGAACTCTGTTATCTGGGCCGGGGTGGACCTCTTCCACTCTAGCCAAAGGCCATTGCAAAGGAAACATATGTTTCTCCTTCAATACCACAAGGTCATCTACTGCTAAATTTTCTTCTTCTTTCGCCCATTTATTTCTCACTTGAAGCGTGTTCAAATATTCGGTGGACCATCTATTCCAAAAGTGATGCGTTATTTGCTTCACCAACTGCCACCTTGAAAGTCTATTTGAGCTCGAATCAAGTAGGGGCGGTTCCGGCAAGCCTACCAAGGGAGCACCAATTAAAAAATGTCCCGGGGTCAAAGCTTCATATTCAGAGGGGTCGTGCGACAATGGCGTGAGTGGCCTTGAATTTAAAACCGCTTCGATTTTAGCGAAAACTGTGGATAGCTCCTCAAAGGTTAGAATTCTATTCCCAATAATTCTTTTCAACAAACTCTTTGCTGATTTCATATTAGCCTCCCAAAGTCCCCCAAAGTGAGGGGCTGCTGGAGGATTGAAATGCCACTTAATATTTCTTTGCGAAAGGGAATCCATCATGTTACCTGAACTTAACAAATCCCGCCATTGACGATTAATTCCCGTTATATATCGATTGGCTCCCACAAAATTGGATCCACAATCTGAATATATGTCCGTGCATAAACCTCGTTGAGATATAAAGCGATCTAGAGCGGCAATAAATGCCTCAGTTGTTAAGTTCAACACTAGCTCCAAATGGGTCGCCTTAGTAGGTAAGCATACGAACAAACACAGATATGCCTTCCAGGATTTGGATGATCTCCTTGAAGGTTCTCTTATAAGGAAATGTCCACCGAAATCTACGCCTGTGTATAAAAACGGACGTGTTGCCACCACTCGTGGGGATGGTAAATCATCCATTTTCGGTACCTTACACGAAGCCTTCAATTTAGTGCAGGTAACGCAGTTTCTAATTCGCTGTCGAACCACGGAACGCGCTGATAAAATCCAATATTTCAATCCTAATAAATATTGCAATGTCATGGGTCCCATATGCAAATACATTTTATGATAATGGTCCACGATCAATGTGGTTAGATAAGCTTCCTTGGGCAACCGCAATGGGTGCTTGCGATTGTAGGCTAAATAAGCGTTATTTAGCCTTCCACCCACACTGAGACAACCCTCATAATCGATAAATGGAGACAATTTCTGAAGCCTTTTGGAACAGATACGTCCCCCTTTCAGATATTCAATATCTTGCTTAAAATAAGAACACTGAGTTACTCTTATGCATACTTTGAAAGCGTTATTGATCTCTTTAACACTTAAATTACTTTCTTTGCATAAGTATGATGACATTTTTGCTAATGCAATGAATCGGAGACAATAAGCAATAACTTGTTTAAGTTTAGACAAGGAGGAAAAACGTTCCAGGAATGCAATGTCTAGCGTGTCTTCATCTGCGACAGCAACATTCGATTTCAGAGATTTCATTTCAGGGAGTACATCATTTGCTCCTGTTAATGCACTAATTTCCCATTGATCAGCACTATTAGATACCCAGGGAGGTGCGTTCCACCATAAATCATCGTTAATTATTTGTTGGGGTAGCAATCCCCGACTGCCAGAATCAGCAGGGTTATCTTTACCAGATATATGATTCCACATTATACCCACATGACTTTCTGATATTTGAGCTACCCTATTCGCCACAAAGGTTCTTAATAAATGTGTTGGAGTATTTATCCAAGAAAGGACTGTTTTGGAGTCAGTCCAGGCATAAACACACTCAATATTTATTTTCTGCGAGAGAGAAGAGAATACGAACTTAATAATTTTCGTCAGCAAAACTGCTCCCATAAGTTCTAGCCTCGGGATTGTTAAAGTTTTAATAGACGCGACTTTTGTCTTGGCCATCTTTAAATGGACTCGTCCGTTTGTATGGAGTCCTCCACAGCGCAAATACACCACTGCGCAATAGCCCCGCTCGGAGGCATCGCAGAAACCCAATAACTGGCGGTGTTGTGTGTCGCTTACTTCACTACCTAATGCACCGCGAGGTAATTTTATGTTTTCCAACCAAGGCATTTGGTTTACAAAATGCTTCCACGAGTCAATTACATCGGAAGGCAAATCTTCGTCCCATCCGATATTTAATTTCCAAAGACCCTGCATAAAATGTTTCGCCCAAAAGACGACCGGACTAATCCATCCTAATGGATCAAATAGTTGTGCCAAATTTGAAAGAACGCCTCTTTTTGAGGGTGGTTTTGACGCTATCCTCACGTTGTAAGAAAAGAAATCCAACTTAGGATCCCAACATAAACCTAATATTTTTAAATTTGAGTATTCCTCATTATTAAATTCCTCTTTGCGTTGCACAAGCTCCGGTGAAATGGCCCTTAGAACATCCACGGAGTTTGTGGCCCACTTATGAAGTTGAAAACCTCCACCTTTTAACAGTCCATTCAATTGTGCTATAAGCTCTATTGCCTTGGTGCTCGTAGAGCTTCCCGAGATTAAATCGTCCACAAATACATCGTTTGGGAGTACTAAAGCTGCGAGGGGAAAGTGTTCCGCTTCGTCATGAGATAATTGCTGAAGTACTCTCATAGCCAAATATGGAGAGGACGTTAAACCAAATGTTACTGTGTTTAATTAAAATTCTTGCAAAGTGGAATGTTCGTTAGGACGCCAAACTATATGTTGGTAAGCCCTATGCTCCGGACGTATCAAAATCCTTCTATACATTTTTGAAATATCGGCTACAAATGCCACAGCATGTAGACGAAACCTTAAGATTAAATCAGCAATGTCTTTATGCAATTTCGGACCCTTTAAAAGTAGTTCATTCAAACTATGCCCTGATGAGGTGCGAGCTGAAGCATCAAACACTACGCGCACTTTCGTGGTTGAGCTAGACTCCTTAATCACCGCATGATGTGGAATGACATATTTCCCTGATCCCCATTGAGACCTTGACATATGCCCCATAGTGAGATATTCACTTAAGGATTCATTATATTCTGCTCGCAAATAGGTGTCATGTGCTAATTTCCGATTAGAATACCTCTTTAATGCCTGGGCCTGAAATTGTCCGAGAGAAGTCTCAGGGGACTCGTCCTTAAATAAAATGGGTACAACATACCGCCCATTGTCCTCTCTATAATGAAGTGACGTGAACTGCGATTCCGCCCTTTCGTCATTTTCGGAGGCAGGCGGATTGCTCGGAATCTCTTCGACCTTCCAGAAATGTTCTAGCAACGAGCCCGTCACTTTCCTCGTTCGTGACAATACACGAGGAAATGTTTGCACCAGTATGCAAAGAATTGGAGGTAGCTTTTACAGGACCTATTAGAATGTATCCAAAAATCGAAGGCCACGCAGTAGGATTACCTTCGTAGCGAATCGTGGGTCCATCAACCATAATTTGCGAGTATAATTCTGCGCCGATTAAAATATCAATATCCCCTTATGGAACTCGGGATCCGCCAATATCAAATAGCGGAAACGATCACATACACTATCGGGCATTAGAGCGCCAGGTTGCCTCAAGGTAATTTTTTGAATGACTATGGCAGTAGTGGTTAGTTCCTCGCCCCCTTGACGAGGCCGAATTACCAAAGAGGTAATGCCTTTCGTAGTAGTGACAGGATTATCTGCAAGGCCCTTGCATGCGACCATGGATTGCTTTCTCGGGAGACCCAGCCTTTGCTGGCAAGCGGTGGTGATGAAACTAGCTTGCGACGCCGGGTCAATCAAAACACGTACATTGTTGAATATGCCAGACGCCGACTTCATGGCAACAATAGCCGTTCCCAATAATACAATGGAATTTTGAGAAACAATATGACTCGTTGGACAAGCTAATTCGTCCTGCATATTGCTTTCAGCGTCAGATAATGCCCGTTCCGTCACGTCATTCGTGTTAAATTCTCCCCGCCCTCTCTGGTCGCTTCTTACCGTGCTAAATGGTTGCGAGGCTATCCGCGAAGAACTTCCAGATACTTTGGTAGTGCACAATAATGTATGGTGCCCCTTTGAACAGTTACGACAAGATACAAGGGATCGACAGGCACTTGCTTTATGCTTTCCACCTAAGCAATTTTAACAAATATTCTTAGACTTAACAAAGTCCCTTCTTTTATCCACCGACATTAAAATAAATGTGTTACATAGATATAAACGGTGCTGTTCCGTGCATAGTGGGCATGAAAATAAATTAACATTCTCACTGGCTGCCAAGAGTGAAGTTCTTGGACTTGCGAGGCTCCGTTTTGCTTGAATTAATCTCGCATTTGACGGAGTACTTGACCTCGACCCTGATGAGCGAAGTATATTGATATGCATGTGTCCAAATTTGACTAGGTCATCAATGCGGGGAAATTCAATTTCATGATGTTCCATTTCAAACTGCTTGCGCGAGTATTTATCTAACGTTCTTACCGCAAGAACGAATAAGATAAAATCGGCCAACTGAGGGATATTCATGGCCTTCAAAGCATTCACGTTTTCAGACAAATTTTCAACTAATGACTGGAAACCTTCTATCGAGTCGTTATTCAGAACGGGAGCATTTATAATTTTCTCTAGGTATTGTAAAGCTAATAATCGCTTATTCTCATTTTGACGAACCAAGTTTTTCCACACGATAGCGTAATTTTCAGAGATCAATGGAAGACCAGTCACTATTTTCCGCGCATTCCCCTTTACACTCCCAATTAAGTAATGAAACTTCTCAATATCCGTCAACTGAGTACTCTCGTGTATCAAGCTACAGAAACATCGTAAAAAGGTTTGAAGTTAGCCAATTCCCCGTCAAATACAGGAATATTTATCTTAGGCAACCTGGCCGTTTGCGAAAGAGTACGCACCCCCATACTAGCATTATTAACTTCCGTGGGTAGCATCTGACTTGCCACCGCTTTGATTTCATAATACAGCTCTTCCACACGATCGCTAATGCTTAATTCCTCATCGAATTCCAAGTTAAAGTCGATCATATCCTCACGAATTTCATCAGTAAGAGTTAAAAACGAGCTATATTTTTCCTCCAGAGCTGCATACCTGCATTTAAGCATTGGGATATCTATCTGATCCTCACGTGTGAGAGCATAAAGCCGTTCTAACGTATTAATTATGGCGTCTCGACGAGCTTTCTTTAATTTTAGGAGGCGATGACCGCGTGAATCACTCATTGCCTCAGCTTCTTGTCCCTTTTCGTTACCAATTGTTCACCTAACTAATGCAAATAATCACTAGGTCGCGTACGAGGTCGAACGGCCGAAATCCAGTAACACTTGGCAATAACCAAATATATTCACCACACAAACAATAAAGACACTAAGCATAAGGACACAAAATCCAACCATGAGATGTATGTACCAGAAACTACTTTATCCGGCCCGAAGGACCAAATAATGTCTAGGCAATATATTGCCTTTACGCAGCAATTAATTATTGCCCCAAAAATGATAGTGGACTGTATTTTGATAGAGAAAGAGAGAGAACGCCCCAGTATCGCTCCTACCTTCTCGTAGGCCACAGCAATAGTTCTACTCTCGTCCTCCTGTCCTTGTTTCGGCCGTCCAGTCCGCTCGTCAGGAACTCACACTGTCAACTGTCGCTCTGGACCCCCTGCTCCCTCGAATTCGAATCGAAAAACGATCCATCGAATCGAGGGCGTTTTTCTTTTGTTTTCGTAGGCCACGACACCTGGCGGCCTCTCTCTCATACATTACGAAACAGTGCGAAAAGAACAAATTCACGGAATATTGTTTGGATCACACAAATTTATATTTAGAAAACAAGTGAGTTCTGGTTTTGAGCTTCAATGTATGTCAAAAATGATTGAATTGATGTCGTCAAAAAAGAGATCTAGCATTTAGCTACAATTACAGCGGACCACATAATAAACATATTAGATTGATGAGACGCTTTTCACGATATAATGTACAAAATGTGTATAGTGCAAGTCATCAAGAATAAAAATTTAACAATCATTAATTACCTCCCCAAAACTAGAACAAATTTGACACTGCTGAGCGGACAAATGTAAAGGGCTATTACAAGTAATATGCAACCCGCGCAACGTGATAGCTAAAGTGATGCACATATTTTCTTAAATAATATCATTTTGCGCTGCTAAACCACATATTTTTTCATCAATTGATAGCTTATATCTTTGGCTACAAATTCATGTAACTTATTTGGTGATGAAATGCCTGGCAATACAACTTTTTGAGTTTTTCTTCAAAAATTTCGCGAAAAAAGTTGAAAAATACAGTAAAAAATGAAGATAACGTTCAAAATAATTTATAAAATGTTCTCTTGAATACAGAATACCTACTTACTATGAGGAAGGTTTTTCTTATTACTAAACTATAATTGATTGAATTGGTTAATCACAATTCAACTTTAAAGTAGACCTAATTGCGGGTTTACTTACACACACAAGTCAGCTACGCCCTAGTCACTTTAACAATGAATTTGGCGCGAATTTTCATACTAATATACCTGTAAACTGCATTTCCTGGTGGCGCCATTATCATAGAAGACAATGCAGTGTATAAAAGACCTAGATTTTAAAGTTTATTTCAGGGCCTTTTGGCCATCTATTAGGCATTTGGTCCCACTGCGGCGCAGCATCTTCAGGTGGTTGCACAAAATACTGCATCATCCTTATGTATAGTTGAAGTCGGGGGGGGGGGGGGGGAGAGACGAAGTGACTAAGCATTTGCCGGTCGGGTGAGCGTGGCGTTGCATTAGGGTGTTTTCAGTGGTGTCGGAGGTCAGGTTGGGGCGGGGGAGGAATGGAGTCGCAAAGAGGGAGAGGGAAATTGACCGAGGATTGACAGGTCGGGTGGAGGTGGTGATGTAAGTTTGTGTGTTTTCCCGGGGGTGGTTAGGGTTCCGCCTGGGGAAGGAGTGACCGAGGGGTAAGCGTTAGAGCTCGGGGGTAAAGGGAGGTTTAAGAAAGGGGAGCGGAACAGATACAATAATTCATTCAAAACCTCACAAGATTTGGAATTTACACAGATTGAAATTTCTATTTCCTCGAGACCATCCAACTTGGGACCCTTATTTTCAACGTGCAATATGTCTGGTGTAAAATCACTGCAGTGTTTGTGGAGTAATAAATGATTGGTGAATTGGGAAGTGTCTTTGTGGTTGCAGAAGCAAGCTCTGTGTTCCTTTATCCTCGTGCCAACGGTTCTCTCTGTCTGGCCAATGTATGAAGCCCCGCAATCGTCACAGACGAGTTTATAAACTCCGCTCTCTTTCAAATTTTATTTTATTAAATCTCCTCCCCCGCCCCGACTTCCACCAGACCTGACCTCCGCCACCCCTAAAAACACCCTAATGCCTCATATAGCACAAACGGCTGCAAATTGGTCTATAGGCCGTTTAATATCCAGGAATGATCTCACCTAAAAACCGTTCTTATACGTGTACAAATTGAATAAATCCAGTCTATATACGGTTGCATGTCCGCCCCAAACCGGATAATACTCTTCTATGGTCAAATCAGGTATTAAATGAAAAGTAATTTTAAGTATTAATTACGTAATTTACGCAATCAATACGTAAATAGGTAAATCTATCCTGGATAAACATGTGAAAAATATTAATAACCAGGGACGGTAGTACTACAAAACTGCGATGGAAAAAGAAATGTCTAGATATATGTTCGAACTTTCAACGTTCATGTTGAGATCTGTGCACTTGACCCCTGACCCAACCCTCTTTCTTAGATGACGAGTAATTTTAAGCATCCAAATAAAAAAATACCTTCTTTACCCCTGGCCCAACTTCCAATGATGGAAGACGCGTAATTCTTAGCGTTACGATTTTAACTACATAATCAAACTTTTCTGTTGAAGTAATTGAATTTATAACCCCAAAAGGGGGTTGATTCGAAAATCATTAATCAGGACTACCTGCCTGCCAATTTTCGTCAGCATCCTAACATCAGACTAGCGTCAGCATCGGACACTCCCTTCGTAAATTTTTAAACTCTTCTGAAAAAATATTTCCCTCGATATGAAATTCAAGGAGCTAAAATAATCTTATTAATCAGACAGCTACAGAAGCCAATTTTATAATACCTACTTACATATAAAACTATATGTTTCTACATAAAAATAAAAAATTAATGAATAACTTGTTCATAGCCTTTCGTATTCAGATATTAAAATTTGCTTATAAGCTAGGAAGTAAGTAATCAACATGGACAATCGTAACTGAAGTGTTCGATCACAAAATCTTTATTAAAAGTTTATTTTTAAACTGGTGTAATGTTGGGATAATTTGAGTTGAACATGTTCAACTCAATTTACCCCGACAAACCACGAGTATTGTTTACGTTAATATGTCTAGATTTAATGTATAGCCTTAGTCTAGATTTTGACCCAACCTACACGAATAATTACATAACGTGCTGCATGAGGCATCACAACGCTAACCCGACCGGCCAATGCTTGGTCACTTCCTCTCCCCCCGCCCTCCTACCCCGTTCCTCCGCCCTCCCACCCCCACCCCGACTTCAGCCATACATAAGGCTGATGCAGTATTTTGTATAACTACCTGAAGATGCGGCGCCGCAGCGAAACCATGCTCGTGTTGGAATTAAAGTTTTGTGGAATTGCATTGTTAGTTTTTCTCCTCTCCTTGATGTCATCTAATTAGCATCTCATAGCACACAAGGTTGCAGCAAGTTTACTTGATTTTAGCGTACAGCTTGCCAAGATTGGCAATCTAGAAGCAACGTGGCTGCAAGTTTTCCATTATTGTCACCTTCGGTACTAGCTGCACTCGACCTGCATGGAGGATGTCAACCTTGACAACTTTCTTGCAGGACTCTTGCAACTAGGAATTATTTGTAGCAATAGTGCAAGACCTAAGGCAAGTACAACTATAGGGTTCCTTATATTTGCACTGAATTTCAACCAAGAATTCTCCAGACGGCCACTGTCCTTAATGAAAATATCCAGGGTGACAGCAAAATATGTGCCGGTAGAATACTAGTTAAGTATGTGAGTACTAACAAATGCCTTTACTTTTATTACCACTCTAGTTAAATTCCCACTTGTTAAATCATCCAATGTACCTGCATCGACTAAATTCCGTTATATAGCTATAGGTTCTGCAAGATTACGGCAGGTTTCAGACTTGCTTCACTGGCAAAAATAATCTACTCCGTGATGGGAAGGTGGAGTGTAGAGGGATGGTATTACACCCCGTGGAGTGTAGCTACCCGCCCTTTACCCTTCCTTTACACTCAATGGAGGGTAAAATAGGGGAAGGCGTGACTCCCATCTACATTCCCTGGTTATATCACACATACTACCCTCACTGGAACGCGCATTACTTGCCGCTTACCTTTACCTTAGAAGAAAAATCATTCGAGCCACGATGAAGCAAGGCGGGTTCACAGAAAAAATTATTTTGAAAGTAACTTAATCACGCAAAGATAAATGAAATAACAAGCTGGAAGAAGAACTAGGCTGAAAAGTTCGTGAACACATAAAGATTATATCAGTGGTATTGACGTCAGGGTTCCTATTTGTAGCGCCTAGCATGCCATGGCTCATCCGACGAACACGTGGATTAGCACGTTATCGGGGAAAGTCTTATTTATCTCTCCGAGAGTTGATAGAATGTCAGTTATGTATATTCATATCCAGAAAATGATAAATTAAGGGTGAAAAATACTCCAGTGTCAATATTTTAGTGAAATTAATCAATACAAACTAATTACTCTCATCCAGCAGCTGTATAGCTGTATATATATGGCCTCCCAGTTTTCAGTTACTAGCGAAAAGGCATTAAACAGCCATCATCGAAAGTAGCAGGCTGTCGGATCGATCAATGAAGACAGATAGGGCATGTAGGGGTAGGAAATACTATTTTTGCAACGTATCTGTATGAATGAGAATATAGCTAGTGTATTTGTAAATCAACATGTACTTCTTATCATCATTCACAAAGAAGAAAAAACTCTGTATTTCCACATAAATTCCTAATATTTTTGATGAGGACAATTACTCGAGAAAATCTAGTAGCCTCTTCTTCCTATCGCCCTTTGTTCTAATATCAGTCATTATGTGTGACGAAGAAATATTATATTTCCCAAATTACGAGGTGACACTTATCTAAGACATATAGACCAAATTATTGTTTATTATACTCAAATGATCATCATATTTATTTTTGAGATGGTGGAATTCATTTTCCGTCAGCAATTTTCCCGCCATCACAAGACGAACAACGGTGCAGGATATGTTTCCTTCTGTTCCGCGTAGATGACGTCAGAGCTGCAATTGGAACACGCTCTGAGCTAAACGGTTTTAAACAGATCACCGCAGATACGCGATTGGAATACACCCATTGTGAACTTGGTTTCTTTTGGCGGTAAACGTTTGCTTGTGTGTTTTCAGTGCCACGCTGTGCCGTTGTTTGAATTGAGTCTGATTTGTCGTTAGGTACTGTCTGTGTAAAGTGTGTGTGTGCGTGTGAAAGTACGTACATCATAATTTCAAAGTAATAATGAGCTTGCTTAACTGGTTAAATAGTGGCAAACGAAAAACTCGACATGGCACAACTCAAACATAACAAATAGTGTTATATTTGAGATGTGCCATATCAGAAAACACTCTAGTTCATTCATTTTTTTGGGATCTCATTGAACTTAAAGACACGAAATCAAGTTCAATCATGGATGCCATTTTGCAGAATCTGAGTTCTTATGGTTTTTCTCATTCTTACCTCAAAGATAACTTTGTTGGATTTGCATGTGACAGAGCCTCGGTAATGGTAGGAAAGAGAAATGGAGTTGCTGTGGCGTTACAGAACATGTATCCTCACTTGATTGTTTGGCACTGTGTTAACCACAGACTCTAACTAGCAGTACACGACACGAGAGATGAGGTTCAAGGTCTTACTCATTTCCATTTTTACTTTGATAAACTGTATTCTGTCCATAGCATGTCGCCTAAAAATGAAGCTCAGCTTAGAGAATGTGCAACAGGTCTTGGTGAAAAACTAAATAAAGTTGGGAGAATATTTACAATCAGATGGGTTGCCTCAAGTGATGGAACTGTGAAATCTGTTTGGAATAACCTCAGGTCTCTTGTCAAACATTTCACAGAAGCTGCTGCTGATAAGTACAGGGATTCTAGAGAAAGGTCTAAATATGCAGGCTATTGCAAAACTTTGACATCTTCTGAATTTTTTATAAATTTAGCAGTTGTATACGATGCTTTAATTGAGCTCTCAGATTTATCTTTGCTTCTTCAAAGAAGAGACATGACAATTACCGAAGATGACAAGACTATAAAACGTAGTATCCGAGTACTGGAGTCCATGTCATCTTCTTCAGGTTCTCATGCTGAGGACGCAACTAAAGCAGCTGAAAACAAGGTCTTTAAAGACATTGCATTACTCAACAACCATAAAGTCGTTCAAATAAATAGTGGCCAGTTTTACCGAAGTCTAGCTGAAAATCTCAAACACAGACTTGTCGCCAATCCTAGCCATGCATCCCATATAGGTTCTCAGACCAAGCAAAGCAGCACAGAAAACGAAAAGAAGCTGAGGACTGAAGTATTGTTGAAAGATCTTGCTCTTGTAGTGACAAAGCATTGGCCACAAGATACTGACATAACTTGTGGAGATAGGAGCATCTCCAATATATGTGAGGTTTTTCGACTTCAAGACAAGAGAAAATACATTCAGGCATTCAGGGAATATGTGGACACGAACATGAAACCTAAAGACCTTGAGCAATTACTGCAAATAATTGATTCAATTCCAATTTCCACATCAGAATGCGAAAGAGCATTTAGTGCTATGAATGACATTCTCACCAAAAAAAGGAACAGTTTGTTGGGAGAACGAACCGGAAGATTAATTTTCCTCAGAAGTGTTGGGCCGCCATTGGAAAAATTTAATCCAAAAATTTATGTGCAGTCTTGGCTCAGATCAGGAAGAAGATCAGCTGAAGAAACAGCGTGTCGAAAATGCGACCCACTCAACGAAGTCCACTACGAGTCCATCTGGAACATCCTTAAGTGATTTTTGGTGAGTACCGCCTAAATTCTTTTCCCAACTACAGCACTGTCTGTTCCTAAGTAGAAATTATATTTATATGCATTTCATGATGCATCTCTTCCAAGTGAAGAATCGTCTCAGGATGATGGGATGGCTATGGAATTATTCCTTGAACTTCAGAAGATATGGCTATGTACATTAGGGTGGTCCAAAAGAAAATTTTTTTTTACACCCGCTCCACATGTTTGTCCCTGTTTCAATTGGTGTTACAAAGCTATGAAAAAAAATTCTGGCAAATTGGTTAATATTTAGAGGTCCCTATGATTGAGCACTTTTTGGGTGAATGCGAATTTTTAACTAAAACAATATTATTTAATAGTGACATAACTGAATACATAAATAATGCTAAATGATCATGATGCATTTACTGTGACCATAAATAAGTCTCGGAAAAGGTAAAAGGTATGTTAAATACAAGATTATAACATGTTTTTTTCACTAAGCGCCTTTACCATCATCATCGTCAGCCATGAGTAATGCCTTCTTACAAGTTGATTACTTGGTTCGGTGTGATTTAACAATCCGAAGAAGATACTGAAACTGGCCTTAATACTTGGTTACACACATATTAAATGTTTGTATCAGGGCAATGCCCCTTTCAGCACAGTCATTAACTACTTTCATCTTGTGAACAGCCTGTTTGAGTTGTATGTAATCGGGATCCGAATCCCACAACTTAGGTTCTTTCCAAAGAAATGAAGCAGCCTTTTCATTCCCATCTTTATGGAGAATGTCAAAGAGTTCTGCTGTTCGCTGTGTTACATACGTTTCCAGAGGAGTATCATGTTTAAATGTTTTACTCTCAACTTTCTTAAGAGCTTTTGGTGGGCGCTCTAGGTTGGTAACTATTTTAACTTTGGTAGAGTCACAGACACGGGAATCAAAGAGGGGAAGTCCAACCAAATGCTCTGAAAAGAATCACAGATGGCGGTGAAAAGCTACCAAAGCAGCCTTCTTAACATTACAGTAGGGATAAGCTTCAATTTGTTTTAAAAGAATCGCGTCATTCATGATAGCTTTCTCATCTTTGGGGGCCTCATTCCAATGTCGACCGTAGATGAGAGCTACATACAAGCTTACTTCAGTGATTCCTTTTTTTTCTCCAGCTGTAAGGGTGAACTGATCTCTAAATAAGTAAATTTTAAGGGAATAAATAGCCTTTGCCATCCAACATGCGTTGTGCAAACCACCTGGTGCTCGGAATTTCTCTTTGGATCAATTAGGACTTTGACCACCAAGAAAGGATTAACACAACCTTAAAAGCTCGAGGTAATCATCTCTAGCCTGCTTTGACTTAATTGGGTCTTCTAAAATAGCAGCATAATATCCCATCATTTCTCCTCTTAGCATTTTGATTTCATTGGAATCATGCAGATCATCACTGTCTTGAGAATATATTAGCTTGTCGATACGAGGCCATTGTTTCTGTAAATGCTTAAATATTGCGACATCTGGACCCCCACTAACTTCAAATGCTGTGGTAAAAAAGAAGACAACATGATTTAAAGTACATGGTGCCTGCATGGAATCCGCACAAGACTAGTTCCTAAACTCTCCTCGAGAATAGTACATGCTCCACTCTTCAGGCCTGTATTGGCAGCTGTTGTCAAATACTAGAGCCTGCACATTTTGTCTGAGTACAATTTATTAAGTTTTCTTTCAACTGCATTTATTCTTTGAGTAGGAATTCTTGCCATACCCCAAATTTTCAGTGCATCCTAACCAATGGCTCTCATTCCTTTTTTTAAGCCCAAATTTAGGTTAATAATACCTAGATTTAAGAATGAATCACACAATATAAAGGTAGAGTAATAAATATTTCAATTGATTTTTTTAACTCTACCTTTATATTGTGTGATTCATTCTTAAATCTAGGTATTATTAATTATATGTACCTTGCGTTGTATTAGAATACAGATTTACAAAGTATTACAATGACACTGACAGCTGGCACAGAATGGCCGCCTGTCAGTTTGATGAGAATACCTAGGTAATATTGCTACTGTTTCTAGTGTTGTTCTATGGAAATATTTTCTCAGTAACCACTGGAACGTGCTGTTGTTTATTGAGAAATGATATAACTAAGTAAAACTTCTTGTCTATTTACAGTACATTAGAATAGTCCAGTAATTTTATAACAGGAGCCTGTAAATGGCAAACTTTTAGGAGCGATTACTAAAAAAATGCTTATTTCTTCAAAACGTTCAAATCATAGGGACCCCTAAACATCATCTTATTGATCCATATTTCGGCATGGTATTTCAGCTAACCTAGTGGAACAAGGGCAGCAATTTGGAGATGAACATTTTTAACTTTCATTTTTTTCTTGCGATTTTGGACCACCTTAATGTACATGTGTATGTCGATCGGCCATGCAAGCACAAAACCATGTATGTATGCTAGTAATTCAAACTGGCTTGAGACATTGGCAGTTAATATGTGTTAATAGTTTTGGCCTCATCGTGATGCCCAGGCATTAAGACATTCTGCAATAATACTAACTAGCTGATGGAACACATAATAACTAATGGAACAAATAATGTCACCTCTAATTAGAGACTAATGAATATGTATGCTTTTGTAGATGTTAATACGTGAGCAGAAAGTGTTATTATGCCTTCAAGAAAAGTCAAGTTTTGAATATAACCACAAACTAGAGTCGAGGTTCAAATAACTTTAGAATTTGCAGTGAAAGGATAGACATGTCAATGTATAAGAATTGATGGATGTACCATGGTATTATTTATTACAAGGTTAATATTTTGAGGACAATTGAAGTAAAATTAGTGATTAATGATTTCCCATAATTTTTAAGGAGGAAAAAAAAATGTTTTACGTCGAAGATTAGCCTTCCATTTGGATCGTAAGCTTTTGTCACTGTAGATTCCGGCAAAATTATGCCATCACCGTAATGTAGACATAAATTACTCTCATTAAGTTGAGAACAATGGATGACCACTTTATCAATAAGAAACAGATCGTGTAAGCAAGTTTGCAAAGGAAAATAATTTTAAATGCCTCCAGAACGTTTCCTGGAGAAGCAATGATAGATAGATTCATGAACGCGATGGAGGCAACAGGCCCACCCATAATTTATCGTATCATAATAACGTACTGGTACTCGGATGATCACCCCTTCTCCACTGGCTACGCCAATCATTACGGCAAAATATTTGACAAATCCGAGTACGCAACGACAGGCTGAAGAGTGAATATGATCATTTACTAAGGATTTTTACGCATCGACATTAATAAACCTGAATACAGGGAACATAAAAAGAAAAATGAAAGTTCTCATATCTCCTGCAGACAATTTCTGAATCCAATATCAAAACGTCACGTCGGCGGATATAATAGACCTGACTGAGTGAAGCCCCGGCGAGAAGAATTGATTTTCAAGGAAATTTACTAGTATCTAAAAATCGAATAAGAAAACAAATGACACTCTCGAAGACTCTACTCACTAATTTACATTTTTCTCATGAATCATGCCTTACGCTAACGCGAGAACAGGAAAAGAAATTATTTTCTGACAAGTTGTAACTTGAATTCACTGTAGAAGGGGACGCATAAGGACTCAAGAGCACGGAAATTTGGTATTTATCTTACTCAGATGGAAGAACAAAACGTAATTACATCACTTTCAAGTCTTCAATAGGCAAATACGGAATGTCAAGTAAAACAGTTAAACAACAGATGCCGTTTGGAACAAAGGACAGTCATAGGCCATAAAAAAGAATTTAATCGTTAAATTTCCTTACTTTTGGAACATTTTTTAAATATTCAGCAACTTTGAAGCCACTATTATGTAAATATGACGAAATATTTGCAATTCTCCGCGATTTACTCCAAATAGTGTGTAATTGATCGATTGGACAGCAGGATTAAAATTGAATAAAAAACGTAAAGTGATATGATTACAATTAAAGAGAAAAAACTTAAATGTCAGACTCACCTGAAGACAGCAGATGCTCAGGATTTTCGGTAGAATTGTGCCGAAAACGTGTGCACTGCTCTAGCAATTACACCACAGCTAAGAAGGAGCGACCAATTCTCTCCTTTTCTCTCTTCCATTCCTCGAAAAGAAGAGCGACTCTTCAATTCCTCGGTTCTGAGACGTACAAAGTTAATGAACTCGAAAACGCTATAGGGAGTTGACAGAAAGGAAATGCTGCGACCGACGAGTGATCCACACTCTTTGGGAGTCAGCGCGAACAGCAAAGACACACCTGTGAAATCTTCTCCCTCATGTGATTCTTGGTATTTTCAAGGGGGCCACACTAGGGATTGTAAAATCGATTTTGATTTCAATGGAAAATCGATTATCACACTCCGATTTTCGATTTAATCGAAGTCGACTTTTTGTTTTGAAAATTCGATCAAAATCGATTAGAGCCGATAGATTTTCGATTTTCAGCTGCGCCCGATTTCACTATCGAGGATCCTTCGAAGGACGCATATCCGTCCTTCCGAGGACGGCGGCCATCTTGAAGGACGTCCGAATTCCTTGAGCCTCCTCGCAAGGGTCCTTGCGAGGGCGCTTCCATCGAGGATGTAACGGGTGCACACTTCAACGTGTCCTTGACGGCCATGTTGGACTGTTGCCCCATGGGTGGATAATTTCCGCATCACGCCATGAATTTGTTTGTAACAACCTCAACACGAACCTCAACCACAATCAACCATCTTGGAATTGTTTGAGGGAAGATACGTGTGTGCTGCTCCGAAAAAATGGAAAATTTCACTTTTAAATGTAAGTTTCATCGGGCGTACGTTTATAATTTAGCCCATTTTTGTATAAATTTAAGTGGTTTATTGCATTTCATTTCAGGGACCAAAGAAATGACGGAGCAGCTTGTGCGACATCGCAAAAAGAACGCTGCCCTGTTCTCAGGGAAAAAGAACTCCGCAGCAAACGCGTGGAGGTAGGTTTATGTAGATGTTAATATTTTTGTAAGTTAATGTTTATTATTGTCCTTTTGACAAAAGCTAAGATTATTAGTTTTTAAGTAGCTGCGGTGATTTTCTTTTACAGGGTAGTCATTGAGGAGCTACATCTAGAGGGCAGCGTCACTGTGAAGCAGTGTAAGAAGTGGGACAATTTAGTCCAAAAATACAAGGTAAGAAAATACTCCAATTACGTCCGTTATGTCCTGTCTGTTGAAGGGAAAAGTTTTTTATTTGGGGTAATTATTTCGTGTAAAATTCATAATAATACTTACAGAAGTAGGTAGTTGTTATCATTCATTTGATAGCGTTTTCGTTGGCTACTTTATTTGCGTTGGGTGCGCTTTTAGATTCCTGTGTTTACCTAGAAATTCATTAAATGAATATTTTTTGGCTATAAACTTAAAATTCCGCTGTAGTGTAGTGTATTAGGCGTGAAAGCTAGGAATGGAAGTAAAGATATCAATAGTTCTTGCCTTTTTAACATAAACGAGAAAGTCACTCACAATGGGTATGAAACTTAAAACAACTTCTAGAATCTCATTCAGGTTACCTTACGTTTTCACTAGAAATGTAATTTCGCAATACATAAATCTTTCTAAATCATGATATGCTTCTAATCTAAATAAATGGTGTACAGGCTAGCATCCGAGTTTATACAAAGCATTTCTGGTCGCATGTAAATAACTGTCGAAAAACAAATAATATCCTATGTGCAGTAACCTACTATAGTATTAAGGGGTGTAATCATTATAATAATTCAAATGTAGTGGCTAAGTACTTTTCTAGAGTTTATTCCATCAAGGAAAATAATTTACTGTACCTCATTTTAATTTCAACCATCGTATTAATATTTCAATATTGAATATTGCTGTTGATGAAATAAAACAAAAAAAAACATTTGAGGATAACAAGTAACAAAGAGCCCTGGTGCTGACAAGTTACCCACATTGCTAATCAAGAACTATTGTGATGCCTGTTTTATCTAATTTCTTTAAAACTTTGTCATTCCAGTGCATGACAGTGGTAACAAATATGAAGTAAATAACTAAACACAAATAGTTATCCAAACTGTTTTTTAAAGATGCTTGAAAGTTTGATTGCAAATAGACTAACCCCTCTAGTTTATGATGTTGTAGTAGATGAACGACAGGGATTTAGGAGTGGTAGATCTACTGCCACCAACCTGTTATGTTTTCAGTATTTTTTCACTACCACAGCACATGATCATTACCAAGTTGATACTATTTACTGTGATTTTAGTGAAGCAGTTGATAAGGTCTGTCATGCTATGCTTCTAGCCAAGCTTAATGCTATAACAATAATAAATATATTGAGGTAAAAAACCCATTTACAAAGTAAATTTGGTGTACTTACAATGGATATGATACATATGACCAGAGATGCCATGTGCATTTAGCTTAGCTAGTGGAATGTTATGGTTAATTTTATCAAAAGCTTTGGAAAAATCTGTGTAAATGGAATGAACCTGATAACCTTGATGTTTGCAGCTTGAAAAAGTTTGGGAAACACTGCTGTAAAACATAAAGATTAATATTTTCCATTGTAAAACAATTATTCCCTTGGTGCTCGCCACTACATAGCTAATATCTTTCTGGGATGGAACTTGCTAAGAACTTGGGGTACTAAGTTATACATTATTACATCAGGAATTTCATATTGAGTGTGAAGTTATGGCTTCAGTTATATCAGGACAAGCTGTACCCGTCCACGCGTTGCTGTGGCTCAATCTGGTTAAATGGAAAGCGCACGTTTATAGTATGTTTAATTTCACAATTCTTATGGGTATACAATATTTTTTGTTGTTCCATTGTCTGTGCAGATATAGACATTGTCTGGTTTGCCGACTCTATAACATGCAACATACACGTAGAACACGCAACACACACGCAACAAAATACACGTACATGTGAGAAGCAATCTGTGTCTAGATCTAAACCGCATAGTTCTAAAGGTTGGCCCTGAGCTTTGTTGATGGTGTATGCAAATACCAATCGAATTAGGAATACAATCACTTAAATTGAAATGGCATATCTGTTGGAATCATGGGAATGCGAGGAATGAGGACATCTTCACCTTTGAAAGTTTATGTCCAGATTTTGGATTTTACCATGTTGCTCATTAATTTATTTACTGAAAGCCGCGTGCCGTTGCAAAGCTTTGGCTGGTTGATATTTAGCAACATGATAATTGGCACGCCGATTTTCAATTGCAGTACGTGCGGTGGCATCCCTGGCAGATCGAGTAAATTCAAAAATTCCGTTCGATAACCAATTGCCTCATCTGCTTCCACAACAGTGTCGACGGTCTTGTACATATGTGCCTGCGTCGCTTTGAGTGTTAAACTAAATAATATTTAAGTTAAGTTAAGTTCGTAGAAGTCTTTGTTCTTGGCCGCAAGAATAGCTCGTTCACTTAGCCAATCGTGATCCTTATAATTGATTTGAATATTGGGAAATACTTTTTCAACCATCTCTTCTTTTGACATTACTAAATTGCAAAAGTTATGAGGCAATGAAATTTTTCCTGAGGTCAGATCAACCGGCACCTTTCCGTTCCCAATTTTCTGAAATTTATGTGAGTATATCTCAGCTGATCGATTGTTTTTCAGCTGCACACGCATATTTGTATTTGATTTTAACGTATTTACATGTCGTCACAAAGTAGAATATTTCAGGCAAGCCTTTATTTCATCCGCTAGTGTCAATCGAGGAATTACAGGTATTGTTTGCCTGAAATCTCGTGCAAGCAATATTAATGCGTTCTCAAATGGTCTCAGGATTCCACGGAAATCTTGCAATGATCGATCCAGAGTCTCGAGCGATGCTTTATGCACCATTGTGCATTCACCCCAAGCAATAAGTTGGCATTTCTGAAATATTTGTCCCATGCCGGCTGATTTGGATATGTTGCACGTTAGAGTTTCAATGAATTGCACGATCAATGGGATGCACATCCCGTATCCAGTATCGATACTTATTTTATTCTTGATATTGTACAAAACTTCATGGGAGTGAACTAAACAACTCCAAAGCTTCATATAAATTGGATGAATGTTGTGGTAGTGCATGAAGTTATCAATACTGTATCGACATTATATCGATACAGTATCGATAGTGTAACGAACCTAAATAATTACCGACCTAAATAATAATAGTGTAAAAAACCTAAATAATTTCACCACAATTTTGTACCAATAATGTATCGATTTATCAATATTTTATCGAAATTATATCGATACAGCATCGATATTGAATTATCTATTTTGTATAAACCTTTGCGGGAGCGTACTCAACAACTTTTTCAAGTTACATGGCGATCCGATGAATGGTGTAGTAATGCATAAAGGACAAACACATTATATACATTCGATACAGTATCGATATTGCAATGATACATTCCTTTTAAAAAACTAAATAATTTCACCTCAATTTTGTATCAATAATGTATCGATTTATCGATACTTTAGCGATATTATATCGATAAATTATTGGTATTGAAATATCGATTCCGTATTACTCTTTTCGGGAATGTACTCAACAACTTCTGAAAGTTTCATGGCGATCCGATGAATGGTGTAGTAATGCATAAAGGACACACACACACATACATTCATTTTTATATAGATAGATAGATGTCAAATTATTCACATCTCCTTTCCAATACCTTCAGGAACTCAAAACCCCGAGGACAGGGAGTGGGCGAATGGAGGGAGGAGATTGCGCCGACACATGGCCCTATTTTGAGCTGATGCACTGGGCTATAGGCGAAAGAGACGCCATATATCCTCCGTCTATTTTTGATTTCACTGAAGATCCCTCCCTTGCAAACCCCACTTCACCTTCCACCCATCCTGATTCAGCAGATGGTCCCCTCGCTTCGCTTCGCTCGCTTCGCTCGTTAGGGGGCTCCGCCCCCTAAAACCCCCTTTGGTTTTCCCCTCCTCTCCCAAGGACGGCTTCGCCGTTTAATTGTGTGCATTTGGGTTTTTACCGCACCTCTCTATGTAGAATAGGACGGATATAGCGAATTCGAACACATAAAACCCCTAATAACGTTTGAAATGTTTAATTTTGTGCATTTGGGTTTTTACCGCACCTCTATGTAGAATAGGACGGATATAGCATTATACCAACCACATACTTGTCCTTGTCCTAAAACCCCGGAACGGCTTCGCCGTTAGAATAGGTCCTTCGGAGGATGCCGAAAAATTTACAAGTCCATTTACTGCACTTATAAAATATCCCGATGTCGCCGTGAAAATTTCAAAGTCCAGACTCCGAACTTAGAATATTTTTCGCCGAAGCGAAAAAAATTCTAAGTCCAGTTACTGTACTTAGAAATTTTTCGGACCCTCCGAAGCATCTCGGGGTACGGCGTCGCATGACCACTCAGATCCGCCGGCGCTTGCTGGCAGGCGGCTGGCCTTAAGTCCCATCGCTTTTTATACGTTTTGCCGCATAAAGCAACTTTTGGTGTTAATCATTGTCGCTCTTCTATTTAGATAACTATGCACGAACCGAAACAGGGACTATACAATACATATGTAAACAAATAGATCTTTAAAATGAAATGACTACTATAGTTATATTTATGTAAAAGAAGAGAAACAACGATGTTTTAACTCCTGTCGAAGCTTGAGTGCATCAACGCCATCTAACGGTCAATGTCAGATTTCATTATATATCGACACTTAAACCACCGAGCAGTTTCGCCGTTCAAATTGGTGCATTTGGGTTTTATCCGTTCCTCTCTATGGAATGGCTTCGCCGTTTAATTTTGTGCATTTGGGTTTTTACCGCACCTCTCTATGTAGAATAGGAGGGATATAGCATTATAACAACCACATACTTGTCCTAAACCCCCGGAATGGCTTCGCCGTTAGAATAGGTCCTTCTGAGGTTGCCGAAAAATTTCGAAGTCTCGACTGAACCTCGAAAAATCCACGAACACACCGAAAAAAATTCAAAGTCCGATTACTGAACTTACTGACTACTGAACTGAAAAATTTTCGACAAAAACGCCGAAAAAATTACAAGTCCAGTTACTGCACTTAGAAAATTTCCCGATGTCGCCGTGAAAATTTCAAAGTCCAGACTCCGAACTCCGAATATTTTTCGCCAAAGCGAAAAAAAATTCTAAGTCTAGTCACTGTACTTTTTTTCGGACCCTCCGAAGCATCTCGGGGTCCGGGGTCGCATGCCGACTCAGGACTGTCAGGAAAGAAGGAAGAGGAAAGGCAGGCATTAAAGATTTCAAGAAGATAGGACCGGATATTTGAAGGGAGAAATCACCCGTGGGTTTTTCCCCCCTGTCTCCTGAACGGCTTCGCCGTTTAATTGTGAGCATTTGGGTTTTTACCGCACCTCTCTATGTGGAATAGGACGGATATAGCGAATTCGAACACATAAGACCCCTAATAACGTTTGAAATGTCTTCGATTCATCAAAATTTCCATATTCGTTCGTGTTGCTTCTGCAATAGCGAGATTTAGTCAATGTATATTCTTACGAGTGCTCCGTACTATTTCACGCCCTTAACCCGCCAGAAATTCAAGTTGTCGGTCGCCCGAATTCGGAGAAAATTTAAGATCACTATTTTTGCGGGGCGAGGGCATTCATGTAATTACACAATTAAAAAACGACAGTGGAAAATAATAAATTGATAACATTTTTTGGAATTAGTTAAGATGATGTTGTGGGTAGGATATCTTGGGAACAGGTTTAATCAGGTTCAGTTGGTTGTAGGTTGGGGAGCTGAGAAGCTCCTTCCCTGTGCCGGAATGGGAGTGGTTGAAGGGAAGGAGATATGCGAGGTTAGGTGGGTTTGGTAATGCTGCAGTTTCAAGGTGGTTTTATTAGTCTTCTTGGCAGGAGTCATCTGTTACTACTGGAGATTGAGCTGGGAAAGGTTTATATTGAAGGTGAAGGGATTTAAGATGTGTGGTGTTGGCAGAGAATTTAGGGATACTGATTTTCTGTAATGGTTTGGAAAGAAGGGTCACATTGCGAGGGTAGGAGATTTGCCGGGAGGTAAGGAAGGGGACCAAAGTGCTGCGATTAACTTATTGGGGGAGTATTTGATGGAAGTGGAATAGTTGTGGAGATATTTCTGGATGAGGTCTAGGATAGAGGGAATGTGAAGTTCACTGAGGATTGACACTTTTGTTACGAAACAAGGGGCCCCGACCAGTTGCCTGATCGTCTTGTTCAACCATACTTGGATCCGTTTATGGAGAGCTGGTATGGCAGTACAACATATTAGAAAAGCATATAAGATTTAGGAAGGATGATAGAACATCGATTAGTGAGACTGTTTTAAGGAATGTTTGGCAATTGTAGTGTATAAGTGGGTGAAGGGCCATTTTGGTGTTGTGGACGGAGGAAACGATTTCGTTAATGTGGCTGCTGAAGTTCAGACTTTCGTCAGTGGTCCCTTCTATAAAGGTGGTCTCAGTCATTTGTGGGATGAATTTATTATAAACGCGAAAGCCCACACGTCGCCGATGCACGCCTATCACAGCACCAGAAAGCGCGCTCGCACTTGCCGAAACACTCGGACAGTTGGTGGTTCCGAAATGGGACAGCCAGGCAATTAGCGACCTATAATCTCTGTATCCTACGCTGGCCCATCGTACTACCCGTTGTGAAATTCATCGCTTTTTATACGTTTTGCCGCATAAAGCAACTTTTGGTGTTACTCATTGTCGTTCTTCTATTTAAAAAACTACGCACGAACCGAGACAGGGACTATAGAATACAGATAAAAACATTCCGATCTTTAAATTGAAATGATTACTATAGTTATATTTATGTAAAAAAAGAGAAACAACGATGATTCAACTCCTGTCGGAGCTTGAGTGCATTAACGCCATCTACCGGCCAAGTGTGGACATACCCTATAAATGACTTTCTGACGGGGGAAATACGCAGCGTAGGAACAAATATTTTGCACCGTTAATAGCTAAAGAAATAAATTGTCTGATTTCATTTTAAATTAACGGTTTTGACGTTTTATCTAAAATACCGCTCCAAGGAACAAACTGTCGATGATATGTCCAATTTGAGGGGTCGTATCAAAAAGACTATTTCCGATATACAGAGAAATATGAATCCGTCGATAAACAAGGGAGCCAGATTCGAGAAACGGCGAAAAAACACAGAAATCGGCCATTTTTAATTTTTTAATTGTTGTTAAAATTAAAAATTTGCTGTTTTCGGATTAGTCCCTCCGGTCATTTTCGGAAAGCAACCTATGTACCAAATTTCAAGTCTCTAGCTCTTATGGCAGTGGGTTAGAATTTGTATATGTGAGTCAGTGACGCATCGGGCGACCGCCATCTTGAATTTCTGGATGGTCAAGGGTGTGAAATATATAGTAATGAGCACTCATAATAATATACGTTGACTAAATCACGCTATTACCGTAGCAACACGAACGTATCAAAACGACTATTTCCGATAACCAGAGAAATTCAGCGGCATTTGCATGACTGACTATGAGAAATTTCAAACGTTATTCGAAGTTGAATTAGTAGCTCTGTTTGAAAGCAATGAAGTGCTTGGATCTACCGATCACGTAAAAACTATATCCTTTTTTAGGTATGCTTCGGAAGTTTCAATTCGCAAAAATTCAGCTTTGACGGAAAGGGTCTTGTGTACGACGAATTCGGGCGACCACAATCGTGAATTTTTGGCGGGGAAAGGGTTTGTATTATAGAGTATTGAGCACTCGTAAGAATAGACGTTACGTAACAATGAATAAATCTCGCTATTACCAAAGCAACACGAATGATAATAAGTAAATTTTGAAATAAAAAACAATATCCTTTTTAGGTATGCTTTGGAAGTTTTAATTTGACAAAACATAGCCTTTACGGAAGGGTTCTCGTGTAGTGGACGAATTCGGGCGACCGCCATCTTGAATTTCTTGATGGTCAAGGGTGTGAAATTTATAGTACTGAGCACTCGTATTAATATACGTTGACTAAATGACGATAATACCGAAGCAACACCAACGATAATATGGACATTTTGAAGAATCGAAGAAATTTCAAACGTTATTCGATTTTGACGTCGCGTAGCTCCGTCACTACGCGTCATTGAAACAAACACTTTGCACCGTTGGTTAGAGCGTTTCAATGCCTAAAACTAATTTCCTTACAACATTTTGATTAGATCAATAGTTAAGACGATACAGCTAAAAATACGCGAAAATGTAACAAATTTCTAAACGTAATTCGAATTGGACGTAACGTAGCTCCGTCACTACGCGTCATAATAACAAACTCTTAACACCGTTTGAAAGAACGTTTCAATGCCTAAAACTAATTTCCTTACAAAATTTTGATTAGATCAATAGTTAAGACGTTACCGATAAAAACCCGCGAAAATATCACAAATTTCTAAACGTAATTCGAATTTGACGTCACTTGTCTCCGTCACTATGCGTCATAGTAATAAACACTTTACAAGGTTAGAAAGAACGTTTCAATGCCTAAAACTAATTTCCTTACAACATTTTGATTAGATCAATAGTTAAGACGATACAGCTAAAAATACGCGAAAATGTAACAAATTTCTAAACGTAATTCGAATTGGACGTAACGTAGCTCCGTCACTACGCGTCATAATAACAAACTCTTAACACCGTTTGAAAGAACGTTTCAATGCCTAAAACTAATTTCCTTACAAAATTTTGATTAGATCAATAGTTAAGACGTTACCGATAAAAACCCGCGAAAATATCACAAATTTCTAAACGTAATTCGAATTTGACGTCACTTGTCTCCGTCACTATGCGTCATAGTAATAAACACTTTACAAGGTTAGAAAGAACGTTTCAATGCCTAAAACTAATTTCCTTACAACATTTTGATTAGATCAATAGTTAAGACGATATAGCTAAAAACCCGCAAAAAGGTCACAAATTTCTAAACGTAATTCGACTTTGACGTCATGTAGCTCCGTCACTTACCGTCATAAAAACAAATACTTTACACCGTTGGAAAGACCGTTTCAATACCTAAAGAAAATAGAATGTCAAAATTTTGATAAGATCGATAGTTCAGACGGTACAACTAAAAAACCACATAAAGGTCAAAAATGTCGATGAAATTTCGAATTTGAGGCATCGTATCGAATGTATAATTTCGATTATCGAAAAACGAATAATATGAAATCAAGCACAATCTATCCCAGAGCTTAACTTGAGAAAACGATGTGAATCCGTGGATAAACAAATGAGCCAGGTTCGAGAAAAGGTGAAAAAACACGGAAAATAACGGTTTTTAAATATTTAATCATGGTTAAAATTAAAACTTTGCATTTTTCAGATTTTTCCCTCCGGTCAGTTTTTGAAAGCTACCTTCACACCAAATTTCAAGTCTCTAGCTATTCTAGAAGTGGGTTAGAATTTGTATACGTGAGTCAGTCAGTGACGCAAAGGGCTGTATATATATTAGATAGATGTCAAATTATTCACATCTCTTTTCCAATACCTTCAGGAACTCAAAACCCCGAGGACAGGGAGTGGGCGAATGGAGGGAGGAGATTGCGCCGACACATGGCCCTATTTTGAGCTGATGCACTGGGCTATAGGCGAAAGAGACGCCATATGTCCTCCGTCTATTTTTGATTTCACTGAAGATCCCTCCCTTGCAAACCCCACTTCACCTTCCACCCATCCTGATTCAGCAGATAGTCCCCTCCCATCATCTTCCCGATCCTTTACTCCCGAACCCCAGTGTCCCGTTACCCCAAAGCCCAGTGCATCAGCCTATAGAAAAAGGAAGCGACTGCATTCCAACAGTGAAGAAGATTTGCAGTCAGCCTTGGCTGCAATCGTAGAAAATTTAAATGAAGCTGGTAGGCAGAGGCCTGATTTTATAGCGCTATTTGCAAAAGCAGTGGAGTCTTTGACTGCAAATAAAGACAAATGAAAAAAATAACATTTGTATTCATTTACCTTTGCAATCTTCCACTGCAGAAGTTATCATGTGTGCCATTCATTACTTTTACATCGGCTAATTAATCTTTTTGTGCCATAAAAGGTCCATTTTCCATAGTGGAACATGTTATTAATAATTTCACAGATAGCTTGAAACTAAATTAGACTAAAAGTTTTTATTTTATTCGTTACCGTGAATATGCTATTAATAATTTTTTGATAAAACATGTCCTCCAATGAGATTGCCAAAAAGCACGTTATTTCTGAGCATTTGTCAAGAATTCCTATTCTGTTCCCCAGGAGTTTTGTACATGGTTTGAAAGCTTTAATTCCTATAAAACATACACTCAACATATTTCATTAATGAATAAGGTATATATTATTTTCCCATAGACCTATCAATGTTACTTGAATGCGGAATGTAAGCACGAAAAGCGTTTCGTTCCCATATTTTATTAGGAACCAATGCTGGAAGAATCTTAAAGCTTAGGTAAATTCCTTAAAATAAAGTGAGACATTGCTCGATTGTGAGACCAGTTGAGAGATGAAGGATTCAATTTTTGTTTCCACGCGAAAAAAAAAGATGTCGATCTGAGCCTACGATAAAATGTCTTGGAACTGAAAAGGTAAGGAATAAGGTGAGAAGAAATAGCCGGCGTCGGCATTAACCTATTCACGACGAATCACACCAAGGGGTTCATATTTCATTAATGAATAAGGTATATATTTATTTCCCATAGAAAACTAGTTTCCTACACTAATTCGTCCATTAAATGCTCTTCACTCCCTCAGGATTAAGATTATGGGAATACAATGTCTTCATTCTGTTGCGAAAAAGCTCTCTGAATGTCACTTATTGATATGCCGAAAAAATTTGTAGAACTTCACGAGGCTCTAAATCTGTGCCAAGCACCAATTGTCATTTCCTGCTTCTCATTATGTGCCTGCATGTTACCATAAAGCTGCTGGCTATGAAAACATTTCGTTCCCTACGATCAACTTATAAGCACTTTACCTGGTCCCCTACTATTTGATGGACAATTTTCTCTGCAGTTACATTTGGTTCACCTAACTTGGTGAGCATAGTTCAATCATGCCAAGGCACTTCTTACTACATATAAATTTTTCTCTAACAATGGCTATTATGTTGAATAAAGCAAGACATTTTGTACTTTAAGGTCGACACTGAAATTCAAGTTCAATAGTGAACTTTGTTATTTAAAATAGCAGTTTAGCTTAACCCATTGGCTTACCATTTTTCTTGCGTGCTACTCCCTACAGAAATACCATTTATTTTGAGAAAATATTCTACTGACAAAAATGCTATAAATATTATAGTTTATTATATATTTTATTGAAAATTTTTATATATCTAGGTTAGTATTTTTCCAATTATAATTTGTTGTTAGCAGTCGAAAAAATCGTTTCAATGAACATTATTATTAACAATTACACAAGGTTAGCAAAATTATAAACAATTTTTTTTCGGGCATATTTTTTGAAATTTTTAAACTTTTTTTTTGTATTATTATTGTAAACTATATCTTCTTTCATTCTTGAAAGTTGCATTGAAATGCACCGAAGGGTTCTGGAGATATATTATAATGAATCTGGCAGAATTACTGAAAATTTTTTTTTTACTGTCATTGGCATTTTATCTCAAACTTGAAGAGCTACTTTCGATATTTTTTTATTTTTCTTAAATTTCACTTGACCTGAATTCTAATTACTGGAAAGTATATGACAATGTGATGTTATTGAAAATTCTTTGTGAATAAATCGTAAGTTTTACATATAGGTTGATTACGTATTATGGAGTTTGAAGCAATCTGGTAGGTGAAGGGAGACACCTCATTCTTCACACTCCCACCTGGTTTCGCTCTTCATTCCTTTTGTTTTGCACACCACACATTTACATGATGGATTTTTCTGGATTTCGCGGGATATGAATTGGAAAATGTCCCCAATTTGCCGCCTGGAATCTCATGGGTGAGGGTGCCTGATACTGGTCGCTCGCGTCTTTTATAGACTGGCATATTCACATTTTCTATAATTTTCTCGGCAGTCATCAAATTGAATCTTCTTTCCTGCTGTTTTCGTATATAATACGTAAGTATTGAATAAAACTATATCCATGAGATAAAAAAATATCTTTTCATAACCTTTGGTATAACGACGCATAACGGGAAAAGATGCTAATCGTTGACCGTGCCTGTCAACAGCATTCATTTGTACGTTGTAATCGGGAATAAATTTTGGTTTTATGATTGATTCTTTAATTCTTACTGATTTATTTCCAGTGTCAGCCATTTCCAAGGTCTTGTGGTATGTTGTTAGTGCATGCACGTCTTTTTTATCTCACCATTTCATAGCAGCGATTCCATCGCTATACTACTGTGCCTCCCCTTTCTTCTACTGTATATTTTTGCGTTCTGCTGGCATATTCCTTCGGTTTATTCTAACTGTGCCTAAGGCATAAGTTTTCTCATCAATCAACTTCAGAAATAGATCAGGTTATGTGTACCAGTTATCTAACGCCACAGTGTAACCCTTGCGAAGTAATGATGAAAAAGTTCTAGTACTATTGCTGCACTCGAAGGAATTTCCTTTGCTCCGGCGGTTTTTTCCCAGTGTAAATTGAATATTGTAGGCAGTACCCTGATGAGATTTCACATAATTTGTAGTACTTGATTCCAAAGCGAGCGCGTTTACTTGGGTTGTAATGGCCATAGCAGAGTCTGCCACGAAATTTCATAAGGCTTTCATCCACGGCAAAATTTCTCTCCGGAGTGTACATGGCTCTAAATTTTGTATTTATGTAGTCGATCACTGGAGATATCTTTTTCAGCCGAAAATTTTCATTCACTTTTGAATTATCAACAAAATGCAAGAATTTTGATCACAAAGAAAACGTTTATATGGCAAAACTCAGCAGAAAAAAGGTGTTTCTGTCATGTTTCGTGGACTCCAGTACCTTTGAAGTTTTTTTTTTTCAGTTGTGCCAGCACACACAATGAGAAATAGGCCTGAATCTCATCTCTAGTGCTTTCAAACCACCCTTTCCTAAGATCACTTTTTCTATTTTTTTTCGGAGTACAAAAAGGCATCTGCATACTTGTTGGTTTCAGTTGCGATGAGTTCTCAAAAATCACCTTCAAGAAACTGGAAGAAAATGTCTCTCTCACTAGGATTTTTCCCCACGAATTCTTTCATTTATGCCAGGTTTACCGGAGAATCTAAATTCTTTCACACTCTGGTTGCTTTTACACCAATGCCAGTTGTTTTCTCCTTTAGCCTATTTTGGATCCGCCGGACAAATACTGCCTTCATTTTCGCTGGAAAATTCTGCACTGTCTTCTTCACTGCTCACAGTTTCTGAATAATCAGAGTCATTGGTGTCAATATCTTCACTGTTATCACTTGCACTGATGTCACTACCATAAATAAACTTTTCTACATCATCGCGTGTATACGCGGGCTCGTGGGCCCGAGCGCGCTCGAGCGCGAGCGTCCGTGGCTGTGGCAGCGGCAGGGATACTGGCTGCTAACTAATATGTATTATCCGAAGGTCACGTCTTCATTCAGTAATTCTATCTTCTTTGTTGATGTAGCAGCAAATAGGAAAAGATGAAAGGCAACTTTTGTGAGGCAGCAGAAAAGATTGTATTATCTTTTGGATAGTAGCAAGTTCACTGAAGATGAAGATAATGGGTATCTTTCGCTTACGCGATGTCACTCATCAGATATACAAAGTGTAATATTGCTTTCGTAATCTCATGTTGGCAATGAATAGGTGTCTCAGCAATACTGTATCAAATAGGAGGAGGATAGGAGAGAAAGGAGACAAAGTAAGTTAGTTCTGAATGTGCATTGGGTTCACGATAAATGATGACGGCGCGGCGAAAATACTTTCAAATCATCGAGTATATAAAAGAATAAAATATGAACTGCAATACAATAACAGCGTTGGAATTTGCATTAGGAGAACATAAAAGCAATAAAGAACATACATTATAAATCTATCTGAAATTTATGCTCCAAAAGAGGGTTGGAAAAAAATTAATATACGAGACCGGCGAATCGCCGTCTTTGTAAGCAAGGGCCAATTTTGAGCGGACGGCGAATCGCCGTCTTTGTAAGCCAATGGGTTAATAAGAAGGTCGATAACACTAATAAGAATACTATTAGGCTGAAACAATTGATTGTAAAACTATACCTACATGCAGTGTTTATACTTAGAATTCTCACAAAAATATTCAATGACTTCAACTGCCATGTCCATTTACATACAGTTCAAGTCTTCTACTTTACTGCAAATACAAATTCACCATTGTGGATGCCAACCATGGAAAGGGTCCAATCACAACTTTCAATAACAGTTCCTATGTCCATATCTCCATAGAATTACCCAAATGTATGAAAACGTCTTAGGTTTGAGGCAATAAAATCAAATATTCCAATCATTCCTTTACTTTTTTTATTAACATACACATTTTAAAAGTAATCATGCTCATTAAGATGAGGTGGTAACTGTTGTGGTCTCGAAATGGCTGCAGCAATGCCATCTCTCAAGCGAACGGACCCAGGATAGCCCGCAAAGAGATGAATTAAACACCCCTAGTGGTCACAAACAGCCTGAAACTGAACGCTGTACCTCAGCTTCCGACTGAAATAGTCAGCTTGATGAGGCCCTCCTGCAAGAAGTAAGCATTGCAGTTATAAATAAGTGACAAAAGGTGAACCAGGATCATTGCCTATGAATATTTACAGCTTTTTATTTGCCAAACGAATAAAAGGGGCAGAGAGAATAAGCCCTGATTCATTTAGCTAATTTCCAAATTGACAAGTTAAAAGAAGTAGTCACAACATAGGGACAAAAATACCTGCTACAATCTCCACATGACAACCATCTATTGCTCCCACGATGTTTCTAAATTCCTCCGTTCGTGAAAGGGCCACAAAACCTCGTCCAATTCCTTCCAATTCCTCACCCAAAGGCAAACGAATAACCCTTCTCCGAAGACCAACAACCTTCCTCATCATCTGATGCACCATCTGATGGACACTGGATTTCGGCACATGGAATGATGTACTGATCACCCTGTATGAGGCTCCACTTGCCAACCAGAACAAAAACACGGCAAGTTTCAACTGCTGATCCCAGCCACTCCTCTGTTCTGTCATAATCAGCTGCAGGAGGTTGTGGAAGGATTCCCTGGACACTCTTAAGTGGTTTTTCATCTCCCACCCATCGCTCAGGAGAGCCCTTATGAGTTGCTACTCCCTGTTCATGATGGTATACCTAGCTGGAGGAGCCTGGCAGGAAGTGTAAATTGTCCTTATATTTCATTGCTACAAGTACACAGAGGATATGCCGTCATATTAACTTGGATTGCATTGAAAAACTATTTCAGCTAATCCTTACCTGATTGATCCTTAGTACAGCTGCCATATGCACCAATAGCACAGCACATAAAGCAACTACTCCTTCCCACTGCTGCAGGTCGTCATGCCAATTGGCGGCCATCATCAGCAACATTTCCCTATCCATACTAATCCAAAACTAGTCCTATACGAATTACATAATAAATACAAAATCAAGTAAATACTGCAATTCGCCTACAGAAATGCATCGAATATTACTTCACTCTTTCACCAAAACTTAAGATAAATATATTATACGTGAATTACAGCCTTATATTACAAAAACTAAAAAATATATAGTTCAACACGAAATGTATATCAATAGTAACTGAATCAATAATATCTCAATTCGAGGCATAACCTCATCACTGAATTCAGCTCTCCATTCCTACGTACAAAAGGTAAAAATCCCACACCTAATTGAAAAATTAATCAGCTTAACTATAGCAATTAAATTTAGTGATTAAAATTGAATACTACAAGAGAAACGACATAAACTATGCAACAGGTCCTAATGATTGCTCTTTCAAACTCAGGAAAAAACTGAAGCCTATTAGCTAATTATTCTAAATGTAAATTAACTACAGAAACCAAAAATTATAAATAACTAACCTCACACAAAAGCAATAATAACCACAATAGGCACAAGGTCTAATTTAGCTCATTAAAGGCAAAGGATATCGGGATTTGCGATAGTCTTTTACTTTTTAGTACTCTTTCTCTCTCGGAGATGGCAGCGCTACGCACTGGAACTGTCCGGATTCATTCGTCCTCGAGGAAGATCCTTGTTACCTTGCGACCTCTCCTTGTCATCTCTCCTTGAGCCCTTGCGTCCTTCCGAATTCGGACGCAGCTTTAAGCTTGCTACAGCATTTGAATTTTGCCACCTCGCTTTGCTCCACGTCGAGCTATTTCACTCTGCATCGCAGTTGGAGAAACCTTGGAGGCGAGGCAAAGTGCTTCGGACACCGGCAAGTTGGAGTTGCCAACTGTAGAGCTGCGGATTTTTATTACAATTCTAGTCGTTCCGGCGGGTACTCGCGGTCGAAAGTTGTAATACATTGTAGACCGCGAGACGAAGAGTCGAAATGATAATATGCGTTGACATTGTGCCTTTTTTGTGAACGTTTTCTCAATAAATCGCTTCAGAGCACTCCCCTTCTTCAAAATAGATTCGTCCATTCCGAATATGGTCTTCTGCGCATGGGCCACGAAATTTCAATCGCACTGTACTGTAGGCTGCGTGCGTTGGCCAGTATGCGTACTTTTTGATCACCGTGCTACTTGTGTTGCGTTCGTGTCGTGCCGATCGGAGAGATATTTGCCGCTCTTTGCATCAGCCATGGCTCCTCATAGTGCTGTTTGGCAGTATTTTAGCAAGAAAACAATTAATAATAAATCCTTTGCTAAGTGTTCAAAGTGTCAACTGAGCTTGACTTACTGTGGCTCGACTAGTACTTTGATCAGTCATCTGAAGAAGGTGCACAAGATTGAGGTTTATGTTAGTGCGCCAAAAAGAAAGAGAACGGCAAACAGTGAATATGATAATAAGTCTGAGGACGAAATGGAACTGGCTAGTAATTCTGATGCAGCAACAGCAGCCTTTCCCTTACCTCCGCCATTACCACGATTAGATGAGGTAAGTGCACGGAAGTTTAACTCGGCGGCTTCCGCGGATGCACTATTGGCTATTTCTTTTTTCGGGATTCATTCCACGTTTATTTAAATAGTATAACAATATTTCGGTAGCCCTCCTGCTAGCTTCGTCAGGTTATCTGATCCGTCGTTTCCTCGCTCGTCGTCCTATATATAGGAGTGGACCCCATTGTTGCCTGAATGTTTGAATTTGAAAAAATCCGTTTAAAATTGTTCCCCAAAGTATAACCGTCTTCACGGTTGATGTTCGACGGTCTTTTCGTTATTTCTATAGCCTCTTTGATTAGCCTGACGAAGCTAGCAGGAGAGCTAGCGAAATATTGTTATACTATTTAAATAAACGCGGAATGAAACCCAAAAAAATAGTCAAAATGTACGGATGTTTTTATACTATTAACATTTTCAGGGCGGACGACGAGACGACAATACTTGAGGGCTTGAGTAAAGAATATTGTCTTGCTTGTCAAATTCAAAAATGTTTGAAAAGTAAACAGATGCCGTAAATGAAAATTTGTGTCCATAGGCTTGTTTCCATCGTCGATTTCCGTCAGTTCAATTTTTAATGCTCTCACCACCCTCGTTATCTGCAGGATTAAGACCGCCAAGCTGAGCAGGTTCTTCAGGAGGATCCGCTCGTCCAGATAGTCGCGGTAACATTTTAGGACCTCTAGACAGATATTTCCGCAATTCCTCTGCATTTTCTGGTGAGCTCACTGTTCAGAAGATTGGTAACCTTTGATACTATATACTCCAAGCTCAGCTTGCTATCACAAAACGCACTAGTCTAGGGTGTTGAGGTTAACGCTGATCAGGATCGGGCTGGTGGCGTGCCAATCGAGCTGCGCCAATTCGTAAATCGCCCTCCAGTCGACCGCAAGTCCAACCCTACAAGCATGGCAGGAGATTAATGGAGAATATCCCCACATATACAAAGTAGCCAGCAGGATTTTATCTATAGTTGCCTCTTCCCTTCCATATGAGCGACTATTTTCTCACGTTGGGTTAATTGCAACTCAGGTGCGAAATCGATTATCTAGAAATCATTTAAATATGTTAGCTTTTTTAAGGTCCATCCCTGAGGAACACTGGTTCCACGACTTTGCAAACAAGAAATAAATAAAATTCTCTTTTTCATTTTGTGGTATGCCCACTTCTCAATATACAATTATTATTCCTACTAAATTATATAAAATTTGCTTGTTATATTACCTATATGTACATAAGTGTCTTGTATGGATTATTACTTTCTTGCATGCCTTATTGATATCTTTAAAATAATACATTGTATTAATAAATTTAACCGCATTCAGTTCCTATCCCTAGTGCTTCCATCGACCCATATTTTGCATTTGGTTACAACAGCACATCCGTATTTCAGCGGACAATTACTTTACTATTTAAAAATATCGATTTCGATTTTTCGATTATTTTGGACAAAAAATCGAATTTTTAGAAAATCAATTTTGAAAACCATAATTGAAAGTCAATTAATCGAAAATCGATTCTGGATTTAAATTTCCAATCCCTAGGCCATGCACCAGGTTGAAATATAATACCGAGGGATATAGGATGTCGAGGGGCGTCACAAAACGCATCACGATCCCCTCCCCTCGTCGCTCACCTCTCCCCTACCCGCTCTTCCTCCCTCCTAGGCGCTGCCATACGCTCTCAGGCTGACAGCGGAAATCACAGCGCCGCCAATGGCACACGTAATTTAGAGCGAGGAGTCGTGAAAAACGCGTTGCATAGGTTCACGAGAATGTTCACTGCGACGCTAAAATACGCTTTATGGAACATTACCATGGTCCAACATTGAGATGAAGGTTTGTTATTTACCCTTATTGAAAATATTTTAAAGAAATATGCATCCAAGGCTTCATGGTACCATCCTGATTTTGGACAAATTTCCGTTTTTCCGCTATGGAACTAATTATTTAAAGAGTGAAAAGCTCATAACTGAAATACATGAGCTAAGTATTGATCCTCATTCTAGAGTCCTGCTCAAACGGATTTGCAATAACTAGCAAATCTGAGTCGTAAATCAATAACGCGTGGACGTCCGTAGGTGCGTTTTTGGTCGGGGTATGCAGCCCGCTTAAGAAAAACTTCTTTACTGCCGCAGTGATGTGATTTTTCATGGCTAGGAATCACTGAAGCAAGTGAGCTCTCAGCCAGCGGCGAGTTATGTATGAAATGCATTTGTTTTAGTAGTTTATTACAAAGTTTGCTTAAAGATCTAAAAGCTGATTGGAAATATACTGTTTCGTAACCAACAGTTTTATTTTTCATTTTAGTCACTTTAAGTTGGTAACTTTGGGAACAGGAGAATAATAGATTGTAGGATTCGATGAATATCAACCTTGAGATTCGAAAATTATCGATTGTGAAAATCGAGGACAATCGATTGTGATATCTTGGGACCCGTGTGGTATTCCTGCGCCTCGTATCTCATCGTATCTCCTTCGTAGCGGACATTTTACGCCTTGATATCTCGTTCGCGTACTGTCCGGTAGTGATGGTATCCATTGACGAAGCGCGGTAGCAGAGCTCCGCATCTACTTCATCATTGGATAGTATCCAGTTACTAAGTCTATACCTACGTTAGAAGCTGTGCTATGAGGGCTGTTGAAAGAAGCGGAAGAGAAAAACAAAGAAGCCGAAGCTTTACATAAGTCCGACGACAAAAGACAAACCCAAATCACCCACTAGCTGTAATCTGCAGCCTAAAACAGCCGTACTGATGATTAGAGATTTCTCATCTTGTATTTTATTCCATTCCATATATATTTTATGAATTAATTGTTCATATTGGCAAATACCTCATTTATCTGAATTTTCGCTGGTACTGCAACCTCTACCACACAAACTACACAAAGATTTTAACAATAAAGTACACAAATTCGCATAAAAATGCAGATTTGGTCCGATTTGTCTTGATTTTCATGCGTATTCTGAGTCTGTTTTGGTCTATAATTTCACGGATTTCAGTCTGTAGTGTTTATTTATTGCCCTGAGCCAATGGGATATCTATCACGGTGGCTACTGATAACTAATTTTCAAATTCCCTGACTTTTACCTGATGGATTTACCTTTTTCCCTGACTGATCGCCAAAAGATCTCCTATTATCGGAATATTTTTTTCTGCTAAATTAAATTTTCTTCAAAACTCAGAAAATAATAAAAGCAGAAATAAATACATTAAAAGCTATAAGAATGAAAAATATATTGAACCTCCACCCTTATGAAAAAATATACATAAAACCTTCACAAGCTAAGTCCTCATACAAATTGTACACACTCTCAATGCATTTTTCGCGGCCGCGCATCGTATTCCGTGGCCATGTATGTTTCCTTCGGTAAAATTACAAATTGACAATGTCTAATTCTTCAAGGATGAGGTGGCGTGTCGTGAGAGTTCTGGGGAGTTGAAGATTACTGAAAAGTCATCGAGGGAAAGTTAATGGCCAATTTACTGGCGGACTCCGGTACAGGTATCACTAGGCTGCGCGAAAAATACAGGCCAAAGCCAAGTTCTTGGATTGGATGAAAATCGGATGGCACGGGTGACTTTTAGATGCAAATAACAATTTGATTAACGTGGTCATAATCCCTTGATTGCAAAAGGGAAACAAAAATGTAATAGTATTTGCACTTAAACAAAACGTAATCGCGCCACTGAGAGCGAAAACAGGAGGCAATTAGCAACGACAGCGTCATATTTAGGAATATCATATTTGAGATGGTTTGTGACCTGACTAAATTGCTTCGAGAGGGAGCTAAGGTGGCCATTCAATAATTACGTCGAGCGTGAAAGGTGGGAAGGGGAGGACTCTTCTTATGGTCTCGCGAAGGGGGGTATGGAAATCGAAGATGACCTTACGTAATATTTTGTTTACACGTGTGATCGTACTTGTATTACCGTTTTAGTAATCATCGTCTCGTATTTTTAGAATTACAAGCACGTAGCACAAAACGCGAGGTAAAATCTTCCGAACAACATAGGTAGCTTCGGATTCCTTGTGATGAGCAGAATACACGGTGATCATGAATGTTAACACTACTAGGCAAATATCGCATTAAGGACATACAAAAGGGATATATTGTACGACTGATTCACAACTAAATAATTAAGATTCACAACTGAATTTTCAACGAATTGAAGGGGCTTATTCTATGCACTTCGGTGACGGACATTAGTTTTAGTTGGTGAAATATTTCGGAATAAAGGAAGGGAAAGACTGCACGGTAAACGTAATAACAGGAAAAAAACGAGAATTTCCTATCCCAGTTCCTCCCTGACTGTTACGAGAATTCCCTGACTATTCCCTGACTTTTCCAGATTTCCGAAATTCCCTGACAATTCCAGGTGTTCCCGGTTTTCCCAGACGATCGCCACCCTGTCTGTATATCTACCCTCCCAGCCCTGTAACACACAGCACTGAACGTGAGCAATACCCTAAACTTTCTAGCTGCCACCGACCCCACCCTCCACTTTCCATCCCCATCCTCCCCCTCTTTTGGAATACATATATATATTTGTATGTCTAGACTTCTGAAATTTTTTATATGATGTGATATTAAGGTGAACAATAACATTTTCCAAAATCACTTGCCATTGTTTTGCGTATTGTTCACTGCACCCTTAAAAAAATGCCACTCTTGCTCCTTACCAACCAACTTTACTTACCCTCTGGAATCAAATGACAAAGTATTTCCATGTATATTCCAAATGCCAGTTCCGAAGAGTAAGTGGGATAAATATCGAAGTACGATGTAAATACTCAAGAATGTACCGTGAATAGATTAGCAGCCCATAATCGCATTTCGTAAAAGAATATTATAAAACAAAAATATTATTAGGTATTGAACATTAACTTATTTTCAACGTCACCCACACACAATGATAATGCCATTACGGTGAGCATTTAATTTAGTCAAGCAACAAAACTATCACAAATAAAAATGGATGCTTACCTGCGATTCACATACTTGACAATAATACAATTCTTTACTGATTTTCCAAATGAATGTGGAATTTGTTAAGGCGTATCTCCAATTCATTCATTCATCATAAACGAATTACAGTGATATCATAACAGAATAAGAGCCACTCGCTACAAATGATAATGCTCAAGAAGAACTGATTATTAGCCGAGAGTAGGCATAAAATTACGCAGGTGCACTAAAATGGGAAGAGCACTTTAACGAAAATGCAATCGCATTAGCGAAAAAAAAGTCGCCCCCTGCGGGATTCGAACCCGCAACTTCAGGTTAGAAGTCCAACGCGCTACCACTTACGCCAAGGGGACGTTAATAACAACAATTGTTACTAGTTAATAAACGGTCGTTGTTCTATGCATGAATTTTAATCTTTCAAGTTTGTTCCGGGGGTCTAATTTCGCTCGCGCGAACCACGAGGTCGTAAGGCTGGTGGCTATCGGCGCTGCAGACCCCGTCGACCGGAAACTTAATTCTGATCGACTGTTTCAATGAATGCCAGATCGGTATTTTAATTGTTTAATTCCAAGCACGAATTTGAACTGGTTACAGTGGCGTGTGCCCCGAGTGGGAGCCAGAGGGCGACTGCCTGGTCGGCGTCGCCGATTCCCGCCCCACGTCTTCTTCCACAGCTGCGACGAGCCCCAATTCCTGGAAGGGTTGCGGGGGAGAAAGGTGCATTGCCCCCCCACAGGAATGTTCCCTGGGTTTCCCCGCGAGGAGGGGAGGCATTGTACTCCTTGGGCCTTCCCCGGCATACCCTTTACCCGTGGAAGGGGGTATTAGCGCCCACGTGCGCCTGAGGGACACTTGCTGGGTCTGCTGGCTGGGGGCACAAAAGAAATGCGACGGAACATACTCCCCCCGTTGAGAGGGCACCGATCAACACTTTACAAAGTCGCAAAATAGCATTTACAAATAATGTCACATATAAAAAATTCTCAAAAGTAATTTTCAAATATTTACAGGTCACCAAAGTAATGTCTTGTATTTTCTCTCGACAATAATTGTCGGTTATTGGTAACAATGCCAATTTTTTAACGTTTCTTTTCAATTCGTTAACACGCTCGTTTTCATGCACAGTTCTGATGATCCCGTCTGCCTCAGGGTAAGATTTGATTACACTACTTAATGCCCACTGCACTGACGGGATATTGTCTTCCGTCAACAAAACCACTGACCCTTCGGTGACAGAGTGTTGTCCGGATGTCCACTTATGTCGAATGTTCAGCACATTGAGATACTCTTTGTACCACCTCGTCCAATAGTGCTGACGGACCTTTTTAATTTGCTGCCATCTTAATAAACTTTTGGATTGAACATCGCGGACGCAAATCTCTGGTAAGCTCGTTAAAGAATCGCCAATTAAAAAGTGACTGGGAGTGAGCGCGGAAGGGTTATTGGGATCGGAGGACAAGGGAGTGTGAGGACGGGAGTTGAGAATCGCTTCTGCCTCTAGTATGAAGGTGTTGAATTCCTTAAAGGTAAAGAGCAGGGCGGTGACTACCCGTTTGACGTTATGTTTGAAGAGCTTGACTGTGGATTCCCACAAACCTCCAAAATGTGGGGATAAAGGCGGCGTAACATGCCATTTGATTTCCTGGTCGGCTAAGAACTTGAGGATTTTGTCTCAACTGACATCAGACCGTAGGTTGGAATAGATTTTCTTCAGCTCGTTGGAGACACCGACTAGATTGATCCTTAAAATCTTACTTGCTTGATTTCGCCCGACCAACAGCCAAAATTTTTGCCGGAGCATGCATAGTGTTCTTCGTCCACCGTCCACCGATCTTAAATAAATGCAAGCCCCGTAACCCTTGTTACTTGCATCACAAAACCCGTGCAGCTGGATTGACTGCTTGCGGAAGAAGCGCTCTTCGATCGAAAGAAAGTTGCTTGATTTGATGAAGTTGCCGGCAAAATTCTGTCCAAAACGTGCAAATTGCGGTTGTTACTGATTCGTCCCAGTGAAGTTTTAGTTTCCATATCTCCTGCATAATTGTTATGGTGTAAAGAATAATCAGTCCCAATCCTCCAAGAGGGTCAAAAATCTTCGCTATCTCCGAGAGTATGGTTCGTTTTGAAGCGGCTGGGCTGACATTTTCAAATTTCATTTCATTATAAGCGGCTCCGCTGGATACTTCCTGTGGAATGTGGGATTCTGGGTCAGCCAGCCCTTCATTCATTAAATTGACAGTAGAACAAGTGTCAGGCAGTGCTCGGCATTCAATTGCATGATGTTTATTCCCTGCTTTTATGAAAGCACTCGGTATTGTCTGATTAGACGCTGTTTGAGTTGCTAATGAGGTGCCTCCTTGAATTTCTGTAGATGCTTCTAGTCCTAAGTTGTCACCTGCAATGTGCTCATGCAGGAGAGAATGTTGCGGGCGATCACAAATACGGCATGTCTTGAATCTGCAGGGACTAGTGCCATGTGAATTCAGGCATATCAGGCACAAGGCGGCGTCCTTAGCTCTTTGGATCCGTTGCGCGAACGAGTGGTTTAGAAATGTTTTACACGCGAACAGAGAATGATTCTTGTTACAAATTGAGCATTTTCGGCCAGGATTGGCCATCCTAGTTCTGTTGCTCGTGCCTTTATTATTTCTCCGCGTTCCCGACCATTGTTTGGCGTTCTTCCTACTCCACTCCTCTCGCTCCGCGGGCTCCTTCCACTCGCGCCTTGACAATCGTGCAGCATTATCATAAAGAAACTCGATGATTTCTTGAAGCTTGGGGAAAACTCCGCGTTTTAATGTTTTCTCCCACTCATTGAGAGTCTCTCTGGACATTTTTTCTTCCAGGTTCTGCACCAGGATTTCCTCGGTGACTTGTACCCCTAACGAAGCCAGGGATTCTACGTGTTGCATGGTGGCGTCCGCGAGTTTTCGAAGCCCGTCTGCCGTTTCCCTCTCTTGCATCGGCAATCTCAGCAACAGGCTTAAATGTTTGGATATGATGAGACGTTTATTCGCGTTCGCTCTCTCCAGGAGATCCCATGCTCTTTGATAATTACCGTCGACTATTGCTATGTATCTTATCTTTTCTGCGGCTTCACCCCTTACAAAAGATTTCAAATAATGCAACTTTTCAATCGAGTTCAGATCGCTGCGTTTATCTATCATTGATTGGAAGGAGTCCCTGAAAGAAAACCAGTCTTCGTAATTACCGTAGAAATAGGGCAGCGAAGCTTCGGGTAGTCTCAAGTGGCTCCTTTCCAGAGTAACAATCGGATGAGGCGCAACAAATGGCATGTGCAAGGAAGCTTCATTTGGTTCTGTCGGCGTTTGTAAATGAAGGGTTGCTGACTCCGTGGCTGAAGGCTCATTCGATCCAACGCGCGAGTTGACTGAATTTATTAGAACTTCAGCGTCAGAAAGGACGTCATCGTACTGCTCTAACATTTCCATTTTTTCATCCATCAGTTGTTCTATGTTCTCTTCATCTATCTCCTCTAATTCACATTGAATGGTTTCAAAAGCCAAAAATGCCGTCTTTAGTGTTTCCAGCCTTCTCTTTATCTTGATAACATCCGGTGTCGGTCCTTCACTACATTCAACAATGAATTTTCTCAAAGATGTTATATGCTTTTTTATTATTCCACGTCTATGAAGCAGCGATTTTATCTCAGCCATTTTCAGGAGGGGAGAGGAAGAGGAAAATTTGGCGATTCGTATAAGTAACGAGCTTACCTTTCTGGATGTATTTGGTCCTCTCCGGGTGGCTCTCGCACGCTGCTCCTCTCTTTCCGTCCGTGGTTGCTGTGGCCGCCGACTCCGCCGTTGATGCTGATCTTCAAAGCAGCTCAATTCTCGCAAGGTCTTACGAGTCGTCGTACTGTGATGAGAGCGATGCACTTTCTTTTTCTGCTCCAATCACTTCTTTTTTTCTTTGAGTCGTCACACGCGTGGCTTTTTTAGCCAGTACTTGTTCTAGATACTTTCACTGTATTTCCTTGTACTGTCCGATCCGGCCCGAAGGACCATGTTCCGGGGGTCTAATTTCGCTCGCGCGAACCACGAGGTCGTAAGGCTGGTGGCTATCGGCGCTGCAGACCCCGTCGACCGGAAACTTAATTCTGATCGACTGTTTCAATGAATGCCAGATCGGTATTTTAATTGTTTAATTCCAAGCACGAATTTGAACTGGTTACAGTGGCGTGTGCCCCGAGTGGGAGCCAGAGGGCGACTGCCTGGTCGGCGTCGCCGATTCCCGCCCCACGTCTTCTTCCACAGCTGCGACGAGCCCCAATTCCTGGAAGGGTTGCGGGGGAGGAAGGTGCATTGCCCCCCCACAGGAATGTTCCCTGGGTTTCCCCGCGAGGAGGGGAGGCATTGTACTCCTTGGGCCTTCCCCGGCATACCCTTTACCCGTGGAAGGGGGTATTAGCGCCCACGTGCGCCTGAGGGACACTTGCTGGGTCTGCTGGCTGGGGGCACAAAAGAAATGCGACGGAACAAAGTTTTCTTCATTCCTTATAGCATTCATTCACTTTTCATATGGTTGTTTCTGTTTTCCGTCGTTGCTAGCTATCAGTTTGTTGCAAGATACAGTTTTTTTCAAGCCGTCCATTTTTGCCATTAACGATAGCAATGTAATTAAGTTAATAGTTTATCTGTACCTGGAGGTGCCTCATTTGGGAGCAGGTAACGGTTTCAGACCGAAGTTATATCCCCATCGAGGCCCTAATGGTGCAACGAGATCTCAAACCCTAACCACTGACTTGTCCTTGGTTTGAATAGATTTTGCATGAGGCGATGATGTTATCGCCCGCCGTCATGACATCTGCTAGTGACGTAATTTGTTAGCTCCAATGGATGATGGCTGCAACAGCAGTTTTATTTTGATCCAGGATCAGTAATATATAGGGTTTAATTAAGGTATAGGGTGTTGAAGGATTTGTAATCATTTTTTGATGACTGGAGTGGATTACATGTGTAAGTATAATTTTTTTTCTTTAAAAGTTTACTGACAACCGTGGCTCTTTTTGCATTTCAGGTCACGCGTCTTACCCATGTGACCTGCCCTTCAATGGTAACACCTTGAAGTTTCCAGTGTTGCTACAAAAATGTTTCCCCTGATATCCATTTATGTGTTTGAGCGACATAAAAAACAGCAGGTACCAATCAATTCTCCATGTATATTTTATTAACAATTCCAAAGTTATATTATTGGAGAAGCATATATAAGGGGACGAAGTAATTTCCTTGACAGGATTTCAGGACGGTACCTATCTGTCTTAAGCACACCTCAATAATATCCTTTAATTATTATTATCCTTTAGGCACTTGACTTCAAAAACTAATGAAAATCCCTGAATCTCAAGCTATTATTTGCATGTCTACAGAAATTCAAACTTTCCTGGAAAAGTAGAAATACATCCATGGCCTTTAGGACCAACTCCGACTTTGAATTTAATCTTGACGATAACTGTGCCAATATGAGAACGTTAAGATAAAGGCAATAAATTAAGTTATTGATTTTATTTAAGCACCAAAAAGTTTAAAAAGGAATTCCTCAGGCTTTACTTGGTGGAACCGCATGATTTTAGCAAGGAGAAGCATGGACCGGTATGGATGATTGCACAACAAATGAAATTTAGGTGGTGTCTCTATAAATTTGGTCGAATTTACAAAGTGGTTTTTCTCCTTGCTACAACCAACAAGTTTCTCTTAACCTAGGTATAAGAGGCAGATATAATTCCATCGGTAGGAAATAGCTGCTGGATTAAATCTGGATATTTAATAGCTCAATGGTTTGCACATGGCCCAATGGTACAGGTCCAGGAGAATAATTTTATAAAAATTCATAATTAGTTTTAAGACCCTCGAAACCAGTGTAAAATATATTTTTATGCTTATTAATTTCTGCTTTTTCTGGTACAAATAAGATGGTAAACCAAAAATTACAATATTTTTACTGTGCCATCCAAAGGCACAAAAAATAATTCATAATATATGAACATCACACTTAGTCTTGTTCTCAAATATAAGTAGCTATAAATCAAAACTGAAAAAAAACATAGTAATAGCTGATTTTGCTTTTACACTAACTGACAGCTCGACTAAAGAAATGATATATTTTACTGCTGGTTTAATGTAGGCTCTACCATATGTAGAGCCTAAGCGCCTGAGTTGCTTGAATGCAAGTATTGTTAAAGTCACAGCATTTTCTAGTATATACCAATCAATGCCAATACTTGCTGACTAAAATGGAATACTGAGATAATGACGTCTTTCTGTCCATGTTGTTTGTGTTTATCCACAACCTTCCTGCATATAACATAACACTCTTGGAGTGCCAAGATAGCTACTACTACAACCAAACATTTATCAATGACCAAATTTTCTTCAAAGTATCCAGGTTAAGTGGTATTTAACTAGAGATGGGCAAAAGGTTTGGGGAATAGCAGATTTGTCATATTCGAATATTAAATCATGACTCAAATATTTGAATATTTAATATACCTACCTCGAATACTAGAATTAAAATTCATGGGTTAAATGTTATTCCACTGTAATAAATTAATTTATTGCCTGTTGAAGGAAAATGCTATCTTGATTAAGGTAAAAATATAATTCTAGTTTTTAAATTTCAAATGCATAATAAAAAACTTAACTACCAAAGAAAAACCATTGAATACAACATTTATAAGCATTAATAAAAGGGCAGAGTGCATTAGTACACCTTCAAGTTTTGGCCAGTAATAATAAAACCACAAAATAGTGCCAAATTTCTAGTAAATTCAAAATTTACGTAAAAGATTAAATTTGGAAACATTAGATTAGTGGGGAATATTAAAGTTGGTTTCACAACCCATATTTTCAAGTAATTCTTCCATCATGACCTTCAGCAAGAACAGCTTTCCAGTCTCCTAAAATAATTAGGTTTCCTCTATTCTTCCCTGTTTTATAACTTCCATGATATCTTTGTAGACATCTTCCACTTATTCATTTTTGTAGTCCTTTTAGGCATGTAAACCTGTAACACGAGAGTAGTATTATCCTTTCATTGTATTGCAGAAATCTCTTCACACACATTTCAGCCCTCTTTCTGAGCATTATCCCTAATCAATTATTACCATTCAAAGATCCCATGTGTATAACACTGTAGGTTCCAATCCAAAGTCTCCTTCTTCCGGATACTTCATTTTGCTGATTCCAGGGATGTCAAGGCCAATTATTTATGTTTAAACCTCCAGGTTTTCCAATGTTCTGCAGGTCTGAAGGGATCTCATGTTCCATGTTCCTACCCTAAATTGTTTATCATATTTGACTGCTGTCATCTCGTGGTTAGTCCCTGCCTGGAGATCTGAGTGAGGGACTATATAATCTCCAAAATATTTTACTTGAGAGGGTTCCAATACATCTTGATAAAATGAAGAGAGTGAATTAGATGCGATTTCCACCAGATGAAATATGGTTGTTTTCCTTGCTTTCCACATCACAATATTTCAGCCATTAGAGTATAATTTACACCCTGCCTGCGCTGAAATGAGTGTTGCTTTACCAACTACTGTGGTGTCCACTTTCACTCCTATGAAGGAGAGCTGCTGACCTCTCCTCTGAGTGTTTGGGATTCATAATTGTTGGTGGTCTCCTGTTGCCAAGTAACAGCATTGTCACAGGTTTCTGTAGTATTTGGAAGGCCTATCTTTGAAAAGGGTAGACCAATATCAACTCATAATCCCTCCATGTGCATCTTCATGGCTTTCACTTACCAGGAAGATTTTAATCCTACATCACAAAATTAAGTGAGCAAACCGTATATTTTTCATCATCTCTTTTTCAATTTTCAATTTATGGATACACTATTTCTGGTGGTCAGGCTTCCCCACTGCACCCCAATCATTCACCTATGACACAATATCACAATTGTAAATTCATGGAATTGTAGATTCCTGTCCCCGCAAGCTCATGAGGAGCATAGTGGAACACAGATTTTCTTGTTGGATTTAGTTTCTCTGGGTGAAAAAGTCATATAAATATTCTCCACACTTACTATCCTTCACTACTCAATTTCAACTCCAAGTGATCCACATTAAGCTGTCTCTGCCTACCCACAGGTTTCTCTTACCCAAACCTGGGTTTACTATTTCTCCAACTAGTTGGCCTATCGGGTGTCTGGATTAGTGAATTTAAACATCAAGTATAAAAGCTACCACAGCATATCATATTCCAGACATGAATGGGATACTCCGGGTAAATAGTACCTTTCAGATACTAGTAACAGATATAGCACAGAAAGCATGCTACCAACTTGTCTGTGGTGGGAAACAGTAATTTCTAGGCACATAAGGCAAAAGAACAAATAGAAATACCAGCTTTTAAGTAAGGAAGCAATTCATCGGAACATATATCTGGAGCATGTTCCTTTATGGCAGTGAGGCATGGGCTATGACAGCAGCGGAGAAGAAAAGGGTGGCAGCATTCAAAATATGCTGCTACAGAAGAATAATGAAGATAAAATGGATTGACCAAGTGACAAATGAAGAAGTCCTAAGAAGAGTGGGAGAAAAGTAGTGGCGTGCGGTACGATGAAGCAAATGAAGCACTGCTTCAGTATAAAATTCCGTTTGTATAATTTATTCATTATTTGTTTAAAAGCTACTAAATTAACAGTATAAAGGCATTATAAGCTTCCTTAAATAGTACGGATGTTCATTATAGCCCTTAGAGCAACGGCAGCCGGCAGACGGTTATGACTTCGATCCCGGTGAAGCTGTGCGCTCATAGCTTGGGTAGACAGCATGCGCACGCAGACAATTCCAGAGCAGCGGAAAGTGGGGAGCGGGAGGGGTTGCTAGCGTAACAAAGGGCAGAGGAAGCTAGCTTCGGTTGACGGCGGAGACATACGAATGTAGCCGAGTGCAGCCGATATCTACTGTGTTCACCGCACCCGGCGAAGTTGGCGGCGTGTACGAAAGCGGAATTTACGGTAACTCATCCTAGCGGTGTGCTAACGAATTTCCGACGTCGATATAACGTGCTATCGAGTTACAGAAAGCCCCTGGTGGTCCTGATATCACAAGGTGAGTGTCCGAGTTTCGGGTCTTGACGAAATTTGCCAGGCAGGTAGTCCTTGATTAGTTATTTACGAATCACCCCACATATAGGGTTATATATCCAGTAACTTCGTCAAAAAACTAGTTTGAAATATTTTTTTGCCAATATAGAGCTAATAATTAGCAATGTGTAATTAGTACAGTTTGGGTTAGTGGTAAAGTACTCGCTTCACAATTTCGACGTCCCTGGTCCGAGACACTCCGCCACCAATTTGTTTTTCATCGCAGTTTCGTTGTACGACTGTCCCTGGTTTTACATATTTTTAATTCGTTTACCCGGGATGCATTTTAACTATTTTACATACTTCTTACGTAATTAGTACGTAAAATAGTTAATTACGTTATTTACCTAAATCACGTCATTAGTACGTGGCGGAAATGCGTCCGCACGCCTTGTCGTTTTTTGTGTACGAAATTAACGGAAGAGCATGAAGTGTGATCGTGATTTTTAATTTCCGTATCTTTGGCCACGCAGTCCCGACGCACGTACAACATTTGTTCTGATTTGCCAGTTACCGTTATTTTCCAGCGCTGTGCTTTTTTGGAAAAACTAATCGCAAGAGAAAAAAGAACTTAAGCTCTGCAATCATATAATAGTAAGTATCTACTATGTTAAATCTATATCTGCTATGTTTACTAAATGTTCGGGTATTTCCAACATGCTCCTGAAAATGTGGAATACATTAATTCTTCGAAATTGTTTGTACAGCTGGTATTTTATCAGTTTCCAAGCGACGTCCCTGGTTCGAAACTCTCTCCCACCCGAACATTTCGGTCAATTCCCAAATCAATTTATTAGTTGCGTTGATATACACAATTCCAGTGACTACGGCATCTGCAGTAGAAAGGTCCTTTTCAGCACTAAAAAGAATAAAAACGTATTCAAGGAATACCACTGGACAAAAGAGACTTTCTCGCCTGGGTATAATATCTATTGAGTGTGAACTGTTGGCAGAAGAGAGAATGAAGGAAAGTTTTTTTGAAGTTGTTAACGAATTTACCACTAAGGATAGAAAAATGAACTTCCAGTTTCGTTAGGACTACTTCATATAGTGGCATCTATCCGTCAGTTTTGTATTTAATTTTTTGTGTGATTGTGGTTTTGCTAAGGGGTAGGTCTACTTTTTAAAGCTACTCTTGTCAGACATAGTCCTGAGATATTTAATTGTTCAATACAGATTTTTAAGCACAAATGTCTCCCATTAATTTTCCGTTTTTATCATAGAGTGTAACATCGAAAAAATTTCTATACATATAGGCTATTATGTGAGTATGTAAGCAAGCCTACTGCCTGTTTTACAGAATACATAGTAGCAACTGTTGTTTTTATCAATATAAAAATAATATGAAGGCTTAGGTGGAACTAAATTAACCTTGATGCCTCAATATTTCATATAGCAACACGTTTGTTATATTCTTGTAATTTGATACGTATATGTGTGTGAGAAGGCGTTTCGGTGATTTTTAACGTTATTACTTAGTTGTTTTGTCCAAGTTCACAAAAATTTAATAAATTGGAGTGATTTTCTTTTATTATTGCTACAAATGAACTTGATTGTATTTGCAGTTAGTTTTGTGTCATAACACTAATTCAGAGACTTTAAAAATCAACACTTCTCTCATTGACTCATAAATTCTTTATATGCACAACTCAGATGCTAATATTTCAAATAATATTCCAAATGACATGACGATTTGGCGTAAAAATACATTGAACTAAAATTACAAACAGTTTTCGGGGAGCGGTTGGTCCCCCTCCCAGTATATGTATATCTACTGCTTCACTGAATATTTGATCCACCGCACGCCACTGGAGAAAAGTGAAGTCTGCTGAAAACTATAAAAAGAAGATGGAAAAACCTAATCGGCCATATCTTAAGACACAATGGCCTGATGAAGACAATCGTACAAGGAAAAGTGAACAGAAAGAAAAGAAAAGATAGATCTCATATGAGTTATATATATCAGGTGAAGGACGTGAAAGGGAGGAACTAAATTAATATGAAGATGTTGGCCAAAAAGAATTGAGTGGATATCTACCTCAAATCCTAGGATTGATGACCCATGATGATGATGATGAACACAAAAGAAATTATTTTGGCTGATTATACTTATCTGATATATACTGATATATATATATACTGATTGACTTATGTCAATCTTACTACTACTTCACTCATGTTGACATTAAATTGCAATATTTGTAAGATTCCATTTGTGTACATGTCAATTTCCTCAAATTGTTCTTCTCTTTATTGAAGGCGATGACACTTGACAAAGACATTGTTTTATACTGGATATATTGAAATGAAATGTCTCCAAGCCGTAATAGGTGATCCTTTAATTTGTGGTATAAAGGGAGGAAAGGGAACTTGTAGGGAATGAACAACAGTACCTCAGTGTTTCTTCTGGCCTGAGAAAGGTCTTCCAGTCAGCAAACTTCAAGGAGTCTGAAGGAGGTCTTCTTAAAAAACACAACACTTCTAGTATTTCCACACAGGACACTGATGCACATTCACAAACAAACACTGATGTTGGCATGTGCCACTTGTCAGGGGAAGGTAAAAAAAGGGAGAAAGGGTGGAACGAAAGGTATAAACGTATACGTATTTCAGCCACAAAGTGGCCCTCTTCAGCGTACTGGTGTGTACCTCTAGACAACACGGAGTTGACTGAGTAAGAATTGGGGCATCCGAAACCATATATATTTGAAAAGAGTGTGTAGGCGAGGAAAACTGGACTCATTATGACGGCCACAAGTGACCTTGGGGGGGGTTACATATTAACGAAGGGACTGCCACTCCGGAGGGTGATTTTTAGTGGCCTTGTTGTAAGTCATAGATTACAAATACCACCTAACAGGGTCTGTTGAAGGGAAATTTAAACTGATATGTAGTTAACCTAAAGAAGTGTGAACAAATGGGAATGGGTGATGGGTCCTGAATCGCTGTTCAAAAGTTGTCCTTTATTTGTTGATATGAAAATGGTCTCATAAGCGTCTAACAAATTATTGCTGCACTGTTTTATCAACCTTAAATTGTCTTGTGTAATTTGGTGTTCCGTTTTGATTAAATGTTGTGCTATGCTCGATTTGTCGGGATTGTTTTGTCTCTAGTGAGCCAAATGTTCTTTATACCTAGTTGACAGAGCTTGACGTGTTTGGACGATATAGGAAGCTTGGCAGTTACCGCAATTGATTCGATAAATACCAGATTTTTCGGTCGTGGGTATTTTATCTTTAGTGTTGCCCAAGAGATGTTTAAGCTTATTATTATTGATGTAGGATATCTTAGTGGTCATAGTTTTGAATACTCTATCCATACCCTTAGTTAATTTCGGGTAAAAGGGTAACTTTATATATTTCATTGTGCAGTCATTTTTGTGGATAGTGGAGCTATTGATTAGACGTTTGAATTTGTGCTTCTTAATTATGTTGTTTAGTAGTGATTTTTGGAATCCATTCTGTCTAGCAACATTTTATGTAATTCAATTCTTTGTTATAAGCAGATCTGTCGAGGGGGACGTTATTTAATCTATGTATGAGGGAATGGAAGACGGCTGACTTGTGGTTCAGGTGGTCAAATGAATGATTGTGTGTGTTGGCTTACGGTATATGTCAAATAGTATTTTACTTCTCAACCTCTTGAGTGAAAGGTCAAGAAAAGGAAGGATGTTTTCTTTTTCATAGGTGAATCTTATGGTGGGAAATAGACTGTTTAGGTTGTTAACGAAATCGTCGAGATTATATTTCGTTGTGTCAAAAACTGCGAAGATATCATCAACATAGCGCAAGTAAACAGATGGAAAATAGCTAAATTTTTCTTTGAAGAGGTTTTCAAAATGGTTCATAAAAATATTTGCCAAGAAGGGTGAAAGAGGGTTACCCATAGTTGTTCCAAATTCTTGTTTGAAAAATTTTCCTTGGCATTTAAAATAATTGTGACATCACTAAATTGGTTAAGCGGATGTACTCCTCTATTGTTTGTGAATTCAAAGAAAGTGATATTAGATATTGTCTGCAATCAGAGTTTGGGGATATCCAAATCTGGTAAAAATGTTTTGCATAGAATCAATAACAGACTTTGAGTTCTTATTTTTCAAGGGGCATATTCCCTGGTAAAAATCGGCGGCTCGCTTGGGCGTGACGGTCGCGTCAATGGAGAGGTGATAAAGCGACGGGGAGTTCTCATCGCTCTCCGTTTACTCTCTGATATTTCGCTCGCTCGGATCGGCTCGGATTACTCTTCCATTATTCCTCCATGAGAGTGAACGGAGCGCTCTTTCTCACTTCGGTAGCGCTTATTTTCCCGTACCCCGTTAGCGCTTCCATCTCTCTTCTCGGGACGCATACGAAGACTCCATCTGCGCTTCGTTGAAAGTGCTTCCACAATTATGAATTTTGTGAAGAAAAATGTTGAATAGGTACTTAAACAAACATTTACACGGACCGTTAAGTGTCAACAATAATCATCCAATATATAATATATGTTAATATCACTTTATACCTTTCTTTGATGGACAACTTGAGTTTCAACGAATGTGACCACGTTCACTTAGAAATATTTAATGTGGTAACAATGTTGTATACAACGGAAATATTTTTGCTTGCTCTCGAAAATGACAGTCAGTATAAAGACTTAAATGCCATTGCCACATTTGGTAGGTATATAACTGACTTTTAAGGAATATAACTGGGTTGACTTTGAAAATTTTTCACAGACATTTCGTATATGCTAGCTGTATAGCAAGTTCTTTAATTAATATTATCCATATTTTTCATTAATGAATTTGTGCGACAATATATTAATAATAGTTCATATCGACAAGCCAATCACCATAGTCGGCATTAATCTTGACCAAAGATTGTTACTGACTTTGTTGACATAATACATATAGGTTCTGATAATATGTTGTAGTAGGTATCATGTAGAAATTGATACTTACTCCTGCTAAAGCATCAAGGATATTAAATATGGTCATATTGTAATTAATCATTACATTACTGGCTTGAATAATTCATGAATGTTAATGATGTGTAGTATCTAGTTAGTTTATTTGCTTGGCTCTAGTTATTCGAAAATCAACAACATGAAACCGGATGTTTACAAAAACAAAGCACTCCCACCACCTACTACTTAAGCATTTGATAGATTGAAACTCATTCATATAATAGTACGAGTAAATAAATATGGAAATAAAGCAGATAATAAGTATTAATATATTTTAAAATGAAAATAAATGGTTAAAAATTATAATTCTGAGTACATAGCAACCCTATTTTGAATTAAGATGCTAACTTGACTCTAAATGCAGTGCGTGAAAACCTCCATCTTGGTTATTGTGGAATAATATGTTATATCACGGTGGTGTTTGATTTCCGTGTTCATCATTTCGTGAAGTTTTGGTGGCTACTGCATGTGGAGCGGAAAGCCATCTCATGTGCTTAAAATAGTTAATTGTTAAAAGAAATGTGATCTGTGGTTACGTTTAAGTCATTCAACATCTCAACGCCTTGTGTGGACCATGAAAAAGGAAGTTTTTTTTTTGCATTCGTTCCGGGATTAAATTTGAAGGAATACTGCAACGAAGCGAAAGGAACGGATGGATTTTGTGATGTGAAAATCCTCATTCTAGGAGGTATGTTTTGAACTGGATACTGATAATGTGTTAATATTATTGAGCAGAGAATGTTCGCTCACTGCATCACTGAAAATATACAAATTTCTCTTACGAAATGTTTGCTTAAGAGTTCCGTTTTTTTCGTAGATGAGTCTATTACCACTATTACTTCGCAAGGGTCCGGGACTACGGACGAGATTTTTATCGCATTGCTAGCATCATAGCATCGTGCATCTTATTGTTAGTGACCGAGGAGGCAAGGGTGAGTTCATTTGTTATTTGTTTCATATTTGTGCTTTGTATGCTTATACACATTTATGCTTTTTGTGCCATGTCCTGACGGAAGGTTGTTGAATTGAAAGGAGCGGCTGTAAATTAATTGAATTTAACTGTTAATAGTTCCTTCCTGCTTTAAATAATAAATAGAAACATTTGTTGTTGTTGCAATATTTAAGCCTTCTGATCGTGCTGCTTTCAGGTGCCTTTTTGTGGAGGAGCTAAGGAGAAGACAAAAAGCCAAAGAATGTATTTCTGAGTGTCACCATTGGATGCAAGACAAACATTGATTCTTCTTGGAAATGTATAATTAATGACTGATAATAAATGTAGAGGTAAATAGATGCAAAAGAGTTTAAATTGTCCACCCTCTTCTTGTTTTGTAACTTTCGTAATGAATGTTAATCGGAATTATTCTAGGAACGAGTGTGTTACGAAATTAATCAGAACAGTGTAATCAATTTCCTTTGCTAAAAATAAGTAACCGTAGTTGTGGAATTTTACCGTTTGAGGTAAAGCTTTTCGTGTATTTTGAGCAGTTAGTCGTGTCGTTTAAAATCGTTCTGTTGTTACAGTGATGGCAACAAAAATCGGGAAATAATATTGTTTGCCGTGGCACCTCTATAATGTTCATAAAATTTAGATAGGAATAATTAGATATTCTTCGCCACAATATTGAATATTTCGTTAACGAAATCAGAATGCCTTTGTTTCAAACTCGTTAAAAGATTCCAAAACTGTGTTTATAATTAACTTCGATTGTATTTCTTGTGTTTGAATTTTATTTCAATTTTCATAGCGTATTATCATTAGTGAACGTTGACGTCGAGATGTCAATTATACGCATACGGCAAGATTTCCATACGCGCTTCGTCATGGCTCAATTTCCATTTCGATTACGAGTATATCACTACGAGTATATCACTAAGTACGTTCCGACCATCCGATGCACTCTCCATAGGCTCTCGTATCACTTTCTGTTTGCTTCCGCCCGAGAAGAACGCGTGCTTTCCGTTTGCGCTCCGTGACGCTCGAAATCGAAACTTAATTTACACTCCGATGTTCCACTTTCCGCTTCCTTAAACATCCGTTATCTCTCCGTTGGCGCTCATCAATCTCTTTATTAGCGCTCCAATTGAAACTTCGTTCTCGCTTCCTTCACGCTATATTTTCACCAGGGTTTCAATCCAGTGAGATAAGAAGTATATTATGACTAGGTAAGATCCTGTTCCATACTCTAGTTTATCGACATCGACATTATTGAATCTCAAAAAAGGGGTTTTGTGGGACATTAATGGCTCTTTATAATTGGCAGGCATGAATTTTTCACAAGTTCTACATTGCCTGATGAACTCCTTTATGTCATTAGTGAGGCAAGGCCAATAAAATAATTGGCGTTCCTTAGATATTGCCTTATTAATACCGATATGACCTTTATGAAGTATCGGAATCATTTGAGGTCTCAGAACACAGGGTACAATAATCTTATGGTCAACAAACACAATACCATCATACACATAAATATCATCTTTAAATGGGTAATACACTATACACTCATTAGATACCTTATTCATTATAGGCCATCCATCATGGTAATATTTACATATTTGTTGTAACACTATCCTCATAAGTAGCTTTCTGTAGTTCCTCTTTTTTAGAATCACTGAAGGGCAAATGTTTGGATACCATATGGACCATCCCATTCAAATCTAGATCATTATTTGTTTCCTTCAGACTCGACCGGGATAACATGTCGGCAAAATGTAATTTTTTCCCTGGAACATAATACAAATTTAGGGAATATGGGAGAATTTTCAGGCCTAAATTTGTAGCCGCACAGACCCAATTTGGCTGATCGGTTTACTCATAATTGAGGCTAGGGGTTTGTGGTCGCTTTGTACATCCACCTCAGCTCTATAAATGTACACATGAAATTTCTTTGTACCATATACAACTGATAACAATTCTTTTTCAGACTGGCTATAGTTCATTTCACATTCATCAAGTGTATGTGAAGCGCAAGCTACAAGTTTCAACACTTTGTTTTCATATTCCTGAAATAAACAACATCCTAATCCATGTTTGGACGCGTCACATTAGAGCAAAATTTTTTTAGCTGGATCAAATGGAAATAGAGCGGGATACTTCACTACAACATCTTTGAGTGATTGAAATGTTTTCTCATGAGAAGGGAGCCATTGCCATTCAACATTGGATTTTAAAAGTTAACACAGGGGCGCCATGGTTTCAGCCATAGTTGGGATGTACTTTCTGACATAATTAAATGCACCTAAAACTCTTTGCAACTCATTAGTATTCTTAGGAGTTTCCAACTTACACAGAGACTCTATTCTATCAGGATCTATGTTCATACCCGAGTAGGAAAAAATTTCTCCCATGAATTTAACCCATTTTTGCTTGTACTGAAACTTTTCCTTACTGAAATGAGCTTTTACTTCTTTAGCTCTGGCAACTAGTTTGTTTAGTGCTATGTCATGCTCCTCCTCTGTCTCACCTGCAACAATCAAATCATCATGGCAAATTTCCACATTATCAAGGTCACCAAAGTGATTCTCAACAGCCTTCTGGAACAAATCTTGAGAACAGGACAAACCAAATGGAAGGACAATGAATCTGTAAACTCCAAAGTGTGTGGCCATGCAACATTTCCAAGAAGACTCTTCTGTCAATTCTAGTTGGTGAAACCCTTCAGCTGGATCAAACACACTAACATTTTTCTGTTGGCTAATTCAGCTCTTATTTCATCGACAGTTCCCATCAATCTGGGTTTGTGGATTATACGCTTGTTCAATTCACATGGGTCAACACATACTCTGATTTTCCCATTAGGCTTTTCAACAATAACCATTCTATTTATGCTAGCCTTTGGATCAACATTTTCTACTTTCACCAGGGCTTTCCTCTCAACTAACCTATCTAGTTCTAGTTTGAGAGTTGGGCGAATAGCTAGAGGCATTCTGTCAGGCGGGTAACATACCGGCTCAAATTCAGGTTTGGTAGTAACAGAGAATTTACCAGGAAATTTACCAGTGCATTAAATATTTCGGCATGAACCTTTACAAATTCCTCCTTACCGTAAATTTGTGTGGTAGGAGCAATGGAATCAACTCGCTTCACCAAATTCAATGCTTCACAGGCATTAGAACTCAATAGTATTTTGTCAGCACCATCCACAATCATGAAATCCTCATTCATATTTTTACCTTTATACTCACACGGAAGTGAAACGTACCCAATTGGTTTACATTTTATCTCTTTAACAAAGCCCTTCAATTGGAAATTAACAGGTATAATCACCGACTGTTGACCTATCTTTTTGAAGACACTTGAGGGCATTACACTAACATCTGCTCCGGTATCTATTTTTACTTTCACTTTCTCCTTCGCGATGAGGATCATTACATCCCATCTATAACAAGACTCTTTGCTATCACATTTTTCACATATTTAGGGTGCTCACATTCGACATTGACAACATATGAGTCACATTCATCTGAGCTTTCATTACAATTTAGCGTATTGACATTTCTCACTCTACATGCTACCACGAACTGATTTAATTTTCCACACTTATTACACTTTTCACCATATGCAGGACATTTGCGAGGGCCATGCCTTGTTTTACACCGGTTGCAATCAAATTCCACCACTTTAGACTTAGGCATAGTTTGCTATTCACAGATTCACTTTTTGATTTATTTTTAAAACTTTTACATTTCTTTTGCCACACAATGTTCACTTCATGTTGGTTGGACTTCATCTTCTGTTGAAACTCTTGTGTTTGAGATCGACTCTGTTCCCTGGTACGGCATAGGTTGATCGCCTTTTGCAGGTTAAGGCCCTCAATTCTGAACAACGCCTCTTGTGTTGCGGGATTATGAATTCCGAAGACGATGCGGTCTCCGAGAGCCTTATCTTCTTCACTACCCTGGGGGTCTTGTACTCCATACTTACAGGGCTTGACCAGATGTCGACAAGCAGTTAGAAATTGCTCGAATGTTTCTCCTTCCTTTTGTTTTCTCTCGAGAAACTGGTAGCGGTCCCAACTTTCATTCTGTCTTGGATTACTGTACTTGTTGATCAGACTGATCATGTAGACATAGTTGTTGGCGTTTTCGTCTGGAACTTCGAAGGTTGCCATGATGCGGGGGGACTCGGTCCCGATGAGGTTGTGCAGGAGAGCCAATTTAATTCTGTCATGGGCTGTGTGGTTACCAGTACCGAGAAGGTAGTCTTCGAAAGTGGTTTTCCAAAATTTCCACTCAGTGGCTATGTTATTTCCTTGGAGGTCCAAGTCTGGGGGTAACTTAACTTGAACGGACCCCTCCAATGCCCTCTTGTGACTTTTTTCGTTTGACACCATTTTGTGACTTATTTCGTAAACTTCAGCTTACGGCGCACATTTAATACTTGATAGTAATTTTTGTTTTGTTTATGACACACATTTAATATTTGACGGGCCTGCTGAGTTATCTCTAGATGACTGCGCCATGTTTTATACTCGATGATGAAGGATAACTCAGGACATGGTTCTCGGACATGTTTATTGCGAAACCATATTACAGAAACTTCCCAAACCGGAAGTACCACTTGAGACATTTCATAATCAGAAGTACTACTTGAACATACATCACATGATCTTGGAGGAGTTGCCACTTGCACCAGCTCAAGTGGTACGATTAGCATAAATGTAAGACATAGATGTAATGAGAGTGTACATACATGTGGAATCTTACAAAGTGGAATGTTTTTATTTTATCATGTCACAGTTCCACGAAGTCAATCAATCTAAGATTACCCTAATGCATCTTTAATTACCCTAATGAAGGCAATTGATATTCATCTTCTTTTTTATAAACCTGCATAATTTCCAACACTCTAATTTACAAAGGTCAAAACAATATCTACAATTGTTTTTACTTTTTCGATTAACTACCCTTCCGATATTTTCAGCTAGGTAGCTCCTTTATTCTGTTAACCCTAGAGAGGTGATTCTCGGTCTCACAGACAAAAGGTATCATCCCATCGGTGATGCACACGAAATATATATGTATGTTTCAGTTCATGCTTTTACTAGCTTTCCATTTTACAATGCTCTTTCCGATACATGAGCCAATATATATATATATATTACTTGGATTTGATAATTCAAAGAAAAATCAAGTAAATAGTCATTTAACCTTCTGATAAAAACCCAGAGTCCATATCAGTCCAGGAGACTGAGGTCACTACTAATCGGTACGACGTCCCAAAATTTCACGTCTCCACTGTGGGGTTAAGGATACCTTATACCTTCAACACCAGAAGTGTATCACATATTTTTCCATCCTTTTCTTTCCCTTTCCATCCCCTGTGATAGCTGGGATGGTACAACTTGTACCAATATGTAGTTTATTTGTTACATTCAGTAGCATTTTGATTTATCATTTGTAAATGATGAATCAAAATGCAATGGGTCATCATAGCTGATACTTAACAGTTGTAAATTAAATGCACTATAGCTGATAACTTCAGGCTTAACTATGTGATAACTTTCCATAATTGCTAATTTTTCAGTCATACTGATAGCTTTCACTTAAATTCCTAATAAACTATAGGGTCAACCCAAGAGGAGGATTTTTCGCTGTTGGAGATGGGGACCAGGGCCAACCCCTGGCAATGGTGAACCCCCCACACCATCCCCACCAGGGGTTGGGGAAGGGGACCTGACCCCCCAAGGACATTAGGCTTGATAGTTCACAGCTTTATTTTTATTGCCCACGCGAGATCTAAAACTTCCACTTCTGCATAATATCACAAAGGAGAGTTATTGGTGAATATCATTTTCTAATACTGCAGAGTCCAGAATCATTCAGTTTCTAGTAATACTTTCTTTTAAGATTCTCAGGAAATTCGTCAAAAACATATCTCAAGCCAATGCTGAAAAGAATTTTATATGCATATCATGACTATTATAGTGAATTTTTAAATAATTATTTTGACATAACTGCAGGTGCTTGAATTTTCCTGAAAAGAATGCAGTTCAAAAATATGCAAATAATTATTTCCAACTGAAAAAAGCAATTAATATCTTCAGAATTCTAAACAGTAGAACTGCCATTGAAAAGAGGCTTTAATTTTTACATATATTTTGTGATGGAAATCATTCATTCGAGATTAGAGAAAAATATTCACTTCTTCACATGTTCTTCCAAATGGCACATGGGTTTCAAGTTGGTGAAAAGATGCTACCATATTTACCCGAATATAAGATGACCTTTTATGACTATATTTCAACTCAAAATATCACAACTCGTCTTCGATTCCAATACGAAGTACTTACACCTACCTGTTTAAATGTTAATGTACGTGAATTGGTTACAAATGATTAATAAATTTAAAAGAATGCATTTAACAGGATAAAAAATAATTATAATACTTATTGAAATGTTATTACAGAAAGAATTATAATTTTTTCAATAAATGACTGCAAGCAAAGGTGCAATTTTAACCTTCTCTCCACCTTCATGGAAATTGGCTGCCATGTAGAGTAAAAACACTTATTTACACTTTTCTAGGGACTGCTGGAAAAAGTGTAAATTATGGTTAAATGCAAATAGCGGTAAAAGGTCAATTTGCAGTTTTACATGAATATTTTAACAATATAGTGTAAATGTATTGTAACGGTCCCGCCCCTCAGCCGGTGGCCGCGGCCGCAGAGCCGGGACGAACGTCCATATACGTGGGCATACCGTCTCCCGAAAACGGGGGGGGCAAGGCCCTCGCGAGGGGGACCCCAACGTGCCCAACCGATGTGGGAGTGACGGTGACCCACAAATGATAAGATTTAAAAGGGAACGTGAAGGGGGTTAGGCTGGGAGTGAGGGGGTGGGAGTATGGCCAATTAGGCACTGAATAAACACACTGACACACGCGTGGCTTGGATATAGCAAAATACTTTAGTGCTTCGATTAATAACACGAACTCCCTCCAGAATACATGACATGAGCATTACACGGGAATACTAATGAGGGATGAATCACAATGAAATGGATGACACGCGAATACCTTGGTGAAATGGATGTGGATGAAAATGATGAGGGGAAAATGATTAAGGATGCAAAACAAAAATGCAGCCTTTACAATTAGCTTCGGCCGAATTGACTTACCGAGTAAACAAAAGTAACAGACAACATTAGACACCGTACTGACAATAGAAATGAATGAAGGCTCCGTGGCCCACTGTCACAGTTCAATAACATAGGACACGATATGGCGATGGGGATGAGCGTTGCCTCAATGGTCCCACAACGCTCATTGGTTCACGCTGGGCTCGCCGGTCGTGAAACAAACTGACGAACAAGGAGGGAAAAAGGGAGAGCAATGGGCGAAGATGGGGCGACAGTGGCTTACGCAACGGCCGGTGCAGGCTGATGATTGAGGAGGAGGCGTAGGACGAGGGTCAGGTCACTCGTGTCGCCCAGGCAGCATTTACGCAGGCGAGCAGCCCTGGCCCGCGGATCCTTCACACGACGCCAACGGAACCCTATGTTTCCGGCGTCCCTGAATTCGTGGAGTGTGGCAGCTACCGGCAATGCATGCTCGCACTGTCCCGAACTTTCGAGACAGAATTGTGGCGAAGAGTGGCCAACCAAATCCACCTCACATCGTCGCCAGTCCTCTGCAGCCTTCGATCCGTGCTCCTCCACTGACGCGTCTGTTCCCCAAGTCTTTCCAGAAGACTCGCCCAGTTGTACTCTCTCTCTCTCTCTGCAGAGAATTTTTCTCTGCCCTCTGAGCCCCGGTCTCTGACCAACGAACCTTCGGTCTCTCACCAACCAAGCTTTGGTCTCTCATCAACGAAGAAGACGCTGATCAATCAAGAAGAAGACCTCGGTCTCTCACCAACGAAGAAGACCTCGAGCGGCGCCCCGCCCGCTCTTATATCCCCGAATCCTCGGGGTGGGATGGGGGGTCACGTGATTGGGAGGACGGGTGCACAACTTGGGGCAGGCCACTTTTACACACACTCCCTTGACCCTGGAACGGGGTCGAATAGCCCCTCCCAGGCCACACACTCACACCTTCGCGGAAGCAAGCCACTCCAAAAAACAAACCACTCGCGCGGAACCAAATTCCTGGCCAACGCGGGCCGGGGGCAGGAGCCGGGGATAGTGGGAGGGTTGGGGTGGTGAGTGCGGAAAAGGTAGGAGTAATGACGTGCGAGCATTGTGACGGACTAGGACCGTCACCGTATAAATAATAAACAATGATGAACAGAACTAGAGCAATATTATTAATTATTTCTGAGTGTATAGAGCACTCCTGATTTATTTTTCTACAATATATTTATATCAATGTTTTTACCAACCCCACCAACCACTGGACATTGTCAAGTCCTTAGTTCCCAAAACTATACATTGCGCAATACCTTTATTGCCATTTATATACCATTGCGCAATACTCTCATGACGAAACCATTCAGGGTGATATTTGACAATCTAGAACTGGCAGATTCTGAGACTAATTTTTGACAGATTTCCTCACTAGCTAGCATGTTTCTGAATCACAAAGCAATTGTCCGTAATTGCAACCATTATAGAGCCCCCTCGCCGGTATCTCCACCTTGCAATTGTGAGGGGGCTTGCATGCCTAAGTGAACCTGACAGCTATGCCGATGGGAGGCTATGCTACTGGTAGGGCCATCCAAGTCAGAAAAAGGGAAGGATGGTTTGATAAAGAATGTAGGGAATCAATCAGGGAAAGGAATGAGGCAAGGAGGAGGAATGACAGAAGAACAAAAGCAAATGCAGTCTTTGAGACAAAAGAAAGGAGGCTGACAAGATATGTTGAAGGAAAAAGAAATTATGGTAGAGAAAGGGGATTATAGAGCTGGAGGAACACCACAACACCCTTGAAGTAGGAAAATTCTATGCCAAAATAGAAGATATAAAGGAAGGCTTTCAACCAAGGGCACTATTTTGCAGAGATAAGGAAAAAAAGATGATCGGTGAAAAGGAACAAATTCTAGAATGGTGGGCTAAACACTTTAGCCCACTGTTGAATGCCACTGCAGAGAGCAGGACACCAGAGTTGGATGAAGAGGAAAGTGGACAACAGTGGCGGACAACACAAGTAGACACTATCCCAGTTCCAGCACCATTCTCAGGGGAAGTAAAAGAGGTGATCAAATACCTAAAAAATAACAAAGCGCCAGGAAGTGACAATATTTCTGCAGAGATGATGAAATACTGTGGGGAACAGCTTGCACTTCACATTCACCAACTAATTAGTGAAATATGGGAATCAGAACAGATGCCGGAGGAATGGAGTCTGGCTGGATATCCTGGAGGTAAGAGATTGAGAGGAAGACCTGGGACAATATGGCTGGATGATGTGAAGGATGATGTGAGGAGGATGGAAATAAAAATATAGGGAGTTAAAGCAAAGGATCGCAGTGACTGGTCCGACATTGTTGCACAGGCCAAAGCCCTACAACTGCTGTAGTGCTGAGGAGTAATTAAGTAAGTATGCATTATAGAGATCGGTAATCTTACATGATTTGCTACATCGCTGTGAATTGCATTATGAGAATCCACAATTTTTATTTATGCCTAATTGAAAATATTCTAGTTGGTATGAAGACTTCCCTGGTGATTAGAAGATAATTCGAGGGTTTCCAGTGTGTTTCCGCATTGGTTCATCCTACTGGACGACAGTTTTGCAGATGGCATTCCAGAGGGCATCTTCCGGTCCGAAATATAGGAAATTTGACGTCGAAAATATATTTTACCAAGATATAGAAAGTATATAGAACAAAGATGTAGGAAATTTAATGGGGCGTGATCTTCAAACCTGAAGATGATGACTGGAATGAATGCCGACATAAATGTCATCCAGAGGAATGAACACACAGTGTAGGAACCTGAAAACCGTGGTGTCATCTCAAAATATTGTAATTTTCATCCATTTCTAAGTAAAATTAAGTTTAATTCCGGAACTATTAAGGACAACATAACAACACTTGAGAATATCGAGTTTTATTAGCTACATCACTGGCCAGCCAGTTATCCACTTCAAAATTTTCTCAACAAAATAATTTTATTTATTCAATAATTTTATTTATTCAATGTGGTTTTCACATGATTAAACAAGTTTCAGTAAGTTTTTTATGTGGTAACCTACAGCAAAACTGTTGAATCAATGCTGCGCAATGGTCTGATGGGAGATCTCCTGTTATCGTCCACCAGTTCAGTTCAAGTATTTTTACTATTCCATGATATCTGCGTAAAAATTCATTTTTATTCTTCACAATATAAACTTCAGTAAAGTTTAAATATACTCCCACAGGTGTTCCTTAATTATAAATTATACCCTATACTCATTCATTTCATAGCTTGGATCTTTTCCCAGCCGAAAGATCTCGAGTGTAAATATTTCATCTTTCCGTCACTAGTAGCACTGTGCACTGCCCGGCTAAGTTCAAATTCATTCATAAAATGGAGCACATTACTGCTCTCTCACACTCTCTCTCGTATTTTTGAAGTGTATACGCATGAAACAGGGTAAAAAGTGTTTGATATAGACGGGTATATAAGGCTAAAAGTTATAGAAGGGAATTTTGTTTTTTCAATCTATCGTATTCTTACTCGCATTTAACACAAACAGTGGGAAAACAGAAAAGTCATGGTGTAAATATAGGGTCGTATAAACATTGGAGATATAGGAAATTGGATGGGACCCAATAAAAAACTTGTAAATCACGGGGAAACGAAAATTCCGATAATGCAAATATGAGGTTTTACTGTATGCATATTCGAATCATAGTGTCCAACATCATCAGCATGTACAGGTACACACATAACCGTAATCAATAGTTGTTGACAGAAATGAGGAATATTCTCTTCATTGTTCTAAATCATAATTGTTGCAAGCAAGGCCACACACAAACCATTGTGAGTTCCAAGTTAAATTTCATCAAGTTACGTATAATATCTTCTGCTGCAAATGACTTTTGGTGCCAGCTGAGTAATATTTTTGATGATAAATAATGCCGTCTCACCTTCCCTCTTTTGTATTAATTAAGTAACTGAAGTTTTACTTTCATATCATATGAATTTTAGAATAAAAATGAATCGTTTCCACCGTGTAATGGACGATAACCCCATCTACTTATGACTGTTATTTCCCTGCTACAAAGTTGGTCCTTGGAGTGAACTGGTAACCGAAGTGGGAGAATCACAAAAAAGTAACAGAAGAATATGAACCATCAAGAAATCCATAAGAGCATATGCGGGTATGCCTGGAATGTTGTAGGTGCACACTTGACCTTTGGGTGGAACACTGTGGTAAATTTGTAATATCAAATCGATTGTGAATGCAACTTGTTGCTGTCATAATTGTTGATTTCTATTAAATCCAAAACATAGGGTAATAAATGGTCCCTAGGCCATCCCGTGCTTTTTCAAGCTTCTCATTACCTACATGCAGTACCTACTCATTATATGGGGCTGCCACTGTACTTGCTTCAAGCAGTTTAGATATAAATGGTGTTGGGTACTGACCATCATATCAATTCATTAATAATTATAATTCCCGAATCAACTTTTGAGTTTGAGGTGAAACATTCTCCCATAAATGTGTCAGGTTTCCTATGTGAATTTTTCCTTACCAGTGAATTGTCATACCATATTATTTCAGCTTAAATGTTGTTGAGTTCAACCCTTAAGGGTCAGATGCCCATCTCATAACCATCGAGAGCTTACATTATCTGTGTTCTGCTATGGGAAATATGGCATGATGGAGAATAAAGCCAGTAGTGAGGAACTGTAAATTTTCTTCATCATAAATTGGAATATTTCGTCAGAATTGCCTGAAAATAATTTCCTAACTGATGTTGTGTACATTGCGGATAACAAAAAAACTCCCTTGCCAGATAATTATCTAATATTCAATTGAGTAGTATTGTTCGGATCGTTTCAGCGCAGTTTCTTTTTAATCAATTGCTCCTAAACCAAGCGTCATACAACCCAAGTGAGGGATGATTATCGATAACCAACCCAACATCTATCGCATGAGCAAACAAACCCAAGGTCAACGGCTTCGCATCACCAAAAACGAACATGCATCTCCGCTAATATCAATACTATGAGAAAATAGACCTTCCTGTGCGAAAGAGGAGACAATTTAATGCTAAAACGTTATATTACATCTTAATAAACAATTATATTTAAGTATAAACAATAGCAATTAGATGGTATCGAGTCCTGCACACGGGTGACCTCGTTATATACTCGGCAACAGCCGCATGCTAAGTCAACGACTTTCACTTATTTCTTACGCGAACGCAACAGATTTCCTCGTTCTCAAATGCTTCTGATTGCCGACTAGCAACCGCTCGATTCATCAACAGGACAGTGAGACATGATTAATGATACCCAACCCAACCCCTATCGCATGAGCACACAAACCCAAGTTCAACGGTATCGCATCACGAAAAACAGACATGAATCTCCGCTAATATCAGTATTTCGACAAAACAGACCATCCTGTGCGAAAGAGGAGACAATTTCAACCCAATTCGGTATATTACACCTTAATTTGCGAGATGAACAATAGCAATTAGATGTTGTCGAGTTCTGCATACTATTTTTTGATTCCCTCTATTCCTCCGAGACGAACCCAGATGTATCGATCTGTCTGTCGGCAAGGGCGGTTACCCTATCGCTTCGGCCCCGACCGTTCTACAAAGGATAGCCTAGCAGCTACTCTAAGCAGAAAACACACTTAATTAGAAATGAAAGGGAGTGCATTGTTCGTATCGCCGCCTGGAGGGGGGAGGGATTTTTCACCCGCCGCGCCAGGCTGCTTTCATCCGCGCGTTTTTCGATGCGAAAAGCTCTGACGCTAGGGGGCAACGGGCATCCGCTAATATCAAAATTACGACAAAACAGACCATCCTGTACGAAAGAGGAGACAATTTAAGCCTGAAACGATATACTACATCTTAATAAACAATCATATTACAGTATAATCAATATCAATTAGTTGTTATCGAGTCCTGCACACGAGCGACCTCATTATATACCCGGAAACAGTCACATGCTAGGACTTTCACTTTCCTTAAGGCCGTTTCACACTATCAAGTTCACGTCAAATTCCATTCAAGACTAGTTGAACAAGCTTTCTCGAATGGACATGACGTCATCTGAAACGTCATCCCGGCGGACATTTTGCCTTGAATGCTCTTGAAAGCCTTCATTTCCATCAAATTCGTCTTGTCTTGAACAGTTCTATGTTGTATTGAATCATGAATGGTCTTGAAGCTTATCGACCAATCAGAGAGATTTTCAAGCCTTCCCAGCGTTCCTTCTGGTCCGGCTGGAGGAGATTGTTGACAACATGGCTGCCTGGAAGAGGGATGCTGTTGAGGCGCTCATTAATTTATACGAAGAAAGCAGGTGTCTATATGAAGTGAGCTCCCCGGATTACCACAACAAACAAGAAAGAACTTTGGCACTCCAAGAAATTGCCAAGAATTTGGCGCCTGTAAGTAAATTAATGATTATTACTTCTAATCTTTAAATTTAGCTTTATACCTAAGCTACCTTGATCAGTCGTGAGATCAGAAACCATTTTAAAGAATCTCTTGATGCCTTTCTTAATTGCTGTTTACATGTTTCTATGTTAATGATTTTAATTTCTCACGATACGAACATTTGCTTGAGACATGGATTTATTTTTTCACGTGGTATTATCGCCGAATAAAATTTTTCTTTTATCCCAATAGTTTCGATCTAGCACAACGGCGGAGGACGTTAAATCTAAAATTAATGGCCTCCGCACACAGTACATGGCGGAAAAAAATAAATTGAAGAAGTCGCAGAAAAGTGGGGCATCTGTAGATGATGTGCAGAAGCCGAAGTTATGGTGATACAATCACCTGCGGTTCCTTGAAAGGCACACGACGCCGAGGAGGAGTGCATCAAATTTCATTCCGCTTGAGCAGGAGAAGGTATGTAAATAACGTCTGAAAATCAATATTCTGAACTTAAGGCATTTATTATGTTTTGCGTTGAAGTATTTTACGTAATTAAACTCAGGATGAAGATGCAACACACAAATACAAATGGACATGTATGAGATAAGTTGTGTTATATAGATCATCGACCTCTTTATTAACCATTCTTCGTCATCTCTCTTGCTTGGATTACGGCTTTTTCGGTCGATTCGAGTGAGACCCTCTGTTAAGTGCTGCCTTTTAGTGTATTCGCTAATAGTTCTTGGGGTTTATAATTGCTTTCGTGGCCCTTGTGAGGTTTATTTATTGGGAGATGGACGTTCGAAAAACACTTTTTTTATGTTTCTCGATAGTGTTCGACGCCGCGTTTGGACTTTTCTAAAGAAACCGGTAGAGTTTACTTCATTCTCATTCCATATGTGAATATTTCTGTTATGTATTTGCGTTATGGGTATTAATTCAAGTTGGTTTAAGGTTGTTTTATATAATTTTAGTTAATTTGGTTAAGTTTGTTTGTTTATTTATTTTGGTTCAATTGTTGCTTGTTGTGGTGAAGCACCAGAGGGGAAAAGAGACGTTAATGCATGGAATTAAGAACGGTAGACAATCATTCCTAATCTGTAGTTTACGAATATGGTCTATTTTGGTTACAGAAGCATTATGTTGAATATGTAAGAACATTAGTCACTGGCAGAGTCAAAGTATATTTATTCTCTACCTATGTTTTTACATCATCATTAAAGAATTTCATACCCATTTTATCACATTTTCCATTAAGACTTTACTTTAAATCCATGTATGTAACTCCAATTTTAGTATATTTAGTGATTTCATTTGTTTACAGGAAATAACAAGTGATATACAAATTGATGACCTCCTCCTCCAGAATTTTGCTGAGGAAGGCATTAGCGAGAGGATATCAGTCCCCCTTCTAAGTGGCGAGTCTCCTTGCACAAGTATTGCACAAGTAAGCACAAGCAATACGTCCTCAAAGAGTGGGTCCTCAAAAGGTACACCGACTCCCAAGAGGAAGAGGACCGAGGAAGCCAATGACGTACACGACTTCCTATCAAAGGCTTCTTCTGCTCTCAACAACTCGATGCAGAAGTACAACACAATGGAAACGTTCGGCCTGTATGTTGGCCGAGAGTTAACGGAAATTAGTGACAAACGAAGGCAGAGAGCTGCAGTTAAAAAATTTTTTGAAATTCTCATGGATGCGAAAGACGAGGAAGATTCGTAAATTTATGTACATACATTTTATATATGCTTCCACTGTTTTCAATTTGTACAATTTTCTTTTCAATATTTTACTGTTCGTAATTAAGGTTTTTAAATTTTAATTATATTTAAAATAAACATTTATCTGTTCTTATCATTTTCGTAATTTCAGTTACATAACCCTGATATACCATCACTCATCAAAATTTGGGTATGATATAGAACTTAAAATTTCCGTTTAGCAGTTTTTGTTTCAACCTCAATGCCAAGAGAACAAAAAATTAGTAGGTATGAAGCACCAAGTGATTCATCGTTGCTATAAATGGTATGCAATCAATTTTTAGAACGCCTGACTTGGCAACCTTTTTTATAAGGTGAGAGTTCTATTACCATCCATCTTTTAATTCTTTCAGAATTGGGCAGGAGATTAGTAATGATGCTTGTATCTTATCTAATGGAAAGGGAAAATGGTGGAATAAATGGAATTAACTAAGTGTTATATAAAGATTGATAGATGTTTTGGAGGAATGGGATTAGGAATTATGCAGTGGGTCGTGAAAGATTATTGAAGTGATGCTGTGCCCAAGGACATAAATGACAATATTAGGATTTGACGTTAGGGTCATGTTGAGAAACAGTATAAAAGTTTTAAAATAAATTTGTGATGTAGGAGTATGGTGTAGGACTAGATATTAGGAGTATATTTATAGTAACGGAAACACTACAATCATAAATATTGAGAATATCCTTATCCAGAAATCTGGATGTGGACCATTTAATCAATTGCTTATTTGCAAAAATTGGAATCCTAATACTACAAAAATTTTATACACACATCAATGGAGAGAATAACAAGCATATTTGTAAAAAAGGAAGTTTCTGTCAAGAAATGACATGAATATGTAGAATAAGATACCAAAACCAAAGTTTTTAACAAATTCGGAATCACAAACATACTTAGCTAACCTAAAATATCAAGCTAGAGTTAAGACATCTTCACTGCATTAGCACTACTGTCATTATATGCCATTTCCCCACGGAAGTCTTCCTTCTGTCGCGAAATACTCGCAAAATTCATCCCTTATGAATCCTGCTTCATTATTGTGCCTATTACCACCCTGTCTTATCAATTCACTATCAAGAACTGGACCCTCCCTCCACACTCCTGGCATTACCGTCCCATCAACCAACTCTCGATGCGCCAGTCCTTGGGGGAAATACTGAGCATCCTTCTTTGCCCTGAGAAAATTATGCATAGCTATGCATGCTAATGTCACAGTTTCCACTTTTTCTACCGAGAGATTTATGCAGTTTAAAAGGATTCTGAATCGGTTTGCTAAAATGCCAAAGGCATTCTCCGATGTCCTCCTTGCCCGGCTAAGGCGATAATTGAAATTTCTCTTTTGATCACTTAGTCCCCTATCTGGATATGGCTTCATGATGTTAGTTTGAAGAGGGAAAGCATCGTCAGCGACAATAACATGGGGAATACAAAGAAATCGACCAGGTAATGCCTTGTTGAGAGGCATATTTAAAGTCTTATGTTGCAATCCCTCAGCAAGAGTGTTTTCCCGGAAAACACCACCATCACTCACTCGACCGTTCACGCCGACATCGAAGTACAGAAATCTGTACTTCGCATCCACTAGAGCTAAGAGCACAATGCTGTGTGTGCCTTTGTAATTGAAGTACAAAGATCCGTCTGCTCGTGACGATCTAAAATGTATATGCTTCCCATCAAGGGCGCCAATACAATTCGGAAAATTCCATTTGTCTTGAAATTCTCTCGATATGCTCTCCCATTCTTGAATACTTCTTGGCATCTGAAGGGAAAGGTATGGTGAAAATAAGTCATTTCCTAGAATGTATGATAAGAATCGACTTAAGCATTTTATTACGTATAACATAAGGTTTTGTAGTAATTGGCTCGTTTCAAACAACTTACCCTCAAGAAATCCTGTTTCAGTACTTCATAAATGGCTCTGCATACTTGAGGGACGAACAGAGAAATCGTATTGTGGGCGATCCTAGTGGAGTACTGCAGACTCTTGTAGGACTCCCCAGTAGCTAAAAATCGAAGAGTAATCGCCAACTTGTGTTTCGCTGAAATGCATTGACGTAATATGGTGTCTTTCTTTGATATTTGAGGAGTTACTATTTGCAGTAACTCTTTGAAATTGAGGCTATCCATCCGCAAGAAATTGGTGAAAGATTCTGGATCCTCCGTCTCCAGTTCACGGTACAGCAAACCCATGCTACCAGCGGCATACCTCCGTCTTAGCCATTTCTTAGTCCAAAACCGTCGACGAATTCTTCTTCGTGCCTCTACATGCATAACTGCTACTGCCACTCCAACGCAAAACGCCGCTGTAGCTATATTCGCATCAACATCCATCTTCACTAAACTAGACTTTGTATAATATACCTATGTGATACTACGTAGTACACCATGCGAGTTATGATTCCTGTTTCCTAGGTGCTTTCCGTTAGTCACTTCCTTATTTTTACTGTCACCCATGCCATCACCGTTCAAGTCAATTCCATCTTACTATAACGGTGTGAAAGGCTGTTCAAGTCGATTCAGGAGCTATTGAACAATCATTCTTGAAAGGCCGTCTCGAATGGTCTTGAATGTCCTTTTAGCGTTCAAGTCGTCTTGTTCAACGTTCATTGTTCAAAACATATCGAATAGTGTGAAACGGGCTTTACGCGAACTTCCTCGTTCTCAATGCTTCTGATTGCCAACTAGCAACCGTTCGATTTTACTTCAAGGGTATCCATATGAATAAAAACACACACAGCATATAGGTTTCTCAATTTACTGTTTCAGAAATAAACATGTTTCATTTTTAACGCACCAATCTGCCAGCTCGTAACAATTTTTCCACACATTATTTTTGAGAATGCTAGTTAATTAAACAGTATTAATTTCCAAGTTACCCACGCAGATTCCTTTGGGAAGAAGTCTGGTCAAGAAGGATGCCTTTTCTGCACCTTTTTTGTGAATAAAAACCGATATCCCTTTGTGCATTTAAATAATATGCTCTCCCATTCCGAATAATCTACATCTGCCAAAGAATTCAAACAAGCCATGATAGTTCTTCTTTAACCAAAACGAGTCTTTCGCGTACAGTGCTGGTGATTTAAATAACCATACATTACTACACCCGTTTGGAACGTTAATTATAGCCAATTCCTTGACTATGTATCCTCCACCATTTTTGGTGAAACCTTGAAATTTGATAATGGCCATCATGGTGTAATCTCTCAAACATACAAGGTTTTACACCCAATGCCAGAGGTTCAAGAGATTACAAGAGATTCTGACTTACAGAATTTACCTCGTGCCAGAGGTCAGAAACCCTTCACACACACACACACACACACTCCGTGGCGTTCGGACGCTCTGATTTGGGCTCCCGATTTTCTGAGTTTTGTTGTGTGTTCTACAAACGTCATTACTAAGTGTTTAGTATCATAGTGTGCGCAAACACTACCTGGATTGTTTGGTATACCATCCATCTTTGAAAGTTCGGTGGTCAAGTTTTTATTGTTGTTTTTGTGTCCCGAGTCAACTCGGCTTGTCTGATCGCGAGGAAGAGGCCGCCGCCGGCCGGGCGAGAGCCCGGTCGGGCTCCGGATCAGCGGCGGCAGGTGAATCGCGAGGCGATGGCACTATTTCAAACCTCCTAACTTCTACCAACTCTACTGCTACAACAACCATAATGGCTAAATCAACTCCAGAATCACCCCGGAAAACGAAGAACGGATCACCAATAAGGAATATTGGACGCCTTAATCTTCTAGACAGTGCGGAGGAGACAGCACCTACCACTCGTCTGCGACGAGAGCTATCGGCTAGAGAGACATCGGCTAGAAGTGTGACGTCGCTTATAAGATAGACATCACTATAATCCCCCAATGTTTTGCATTCAAATGATGTCCACACCTTTGAAGCATGAGCGTAATCTTCCTCAGAAATATCATCACCTGTGAGTCGATTATGAAATTTTTCTCTATCCGGAAGAGAGGTTTCATCTAATCGTTCCAGTGAATCAGTGTAGTCATAGGGATAAACACCCTTCCGTGTAACTAAATGTGTTTTTTCAGTGAATATTTGCTGCGTGTATTTGAAAGCTTTTAGATTTGAGACCAAAGATGCCAGAGAAGCTGACATGAAGCGATAAGTGTCAATAAATCGGATGCTAAAATTTTCATCGACTGACTTGGCAAAAGATATATACTTCTCCTCAGAATTCGGAATGACGAATATTCTCCTCTCGTCATAATCTAGCTCTCGGACGATGAAATGACCATCATAGGACGAAAGATTGTGGATGAAGACTGGTAAGAAATTTGGCATTCTATACTGTAAATTACAGAAAGAGTGCGCAGGTCCTCTGTACTTGCCAGTTAGGTGGTCATGGTCCCTTACTCTGTCATTGTTCAATTCTTTGTCACAAATGTGACAAGCATTCGCATTCTCAAAATTGGTCTCTTCCTCTGGGGTGAGCGAATGCATCGGAATATTCTCCTTATACAAAGCATGTACCTTCTTAGCCTCCTCTTTCATTCGCTCGATGAATACACGAGCTGCGTTTGGTCCTCGATATAACTTAGGTCTTTGACAACCTTCAGGTGTGATTAAAATATAGCAAAAGCTGAATGGGGTATGTTTGTGTATATTACGTATGAAAGAAGCAGCAGGGTTTGGTTCACAAGAGATAATGTTTTCAAGGAGACACTCAAAGTCGGCATAAATTACGTAGGGCAAACGAAAACAATAATTAAGGTGAGTGAATTTTAAAATATTATCACTCTCGTCAGGCATTATAATTTTAGTTGGTGTTCCAATCCCTTTACATAATTCCTGATGTACTTGTAGCTTGGTCTCGTCGTAGTAGTGTGTGAGGCAACGTTTGCAAATATGTATTCTATGAGTGCTTGTAATTTGTGATCGAAGCAATCTATTAAAATTTTTGATCCAGCAGTAATGTGCAGTTGCTTCCTTTGTGATATACAGCAGATCACGATGATCTTCTAGTTCCTGATTGACAATTTTCATCGGGTACACATCATACCAATCAAACCAAACACGTTGATGGAAATGTTGTTAATACGTTCAAATTTTGTTGTGTCTTTCAATTCTACAGGGTAATCTATACAGTCCCAATTATAACCCGTACGAAACGCCTGCGTATTATACTTGCAAACCCTTTGAGGATCATTATCAATATTTTTTGCCCAAACAGCGTACTTGAAGCAGTATTGATCCTGATTTTTTACGTTGATTACAGATAAAGTATTAGCTATTTTAGCCGGAAGGTTAATGTACGTTGATCCTCGGAGTGGGTTGTATTTGTTTATACGTAGTTCTAAACCTACAACTTCAGCAAGGCTCCATCCGGACCCCTTTGCTTGGAATTCCGACTTCTCCTTGAGCAATTTTGAAAAAGCCTCGTCTAGAATCACATTCGTTTGATCTGAAATCAACACTCGTTTGTTCATCGTCTTGAACGAGGTGATCAACTCGTCATTCTCACCCTATCGAAATTTACAAATTAGAATCAAATTAAATTTAATTGCATTGATAACAACTGTTTGCTCATTAATTTTGTTAATCAGTTGCTCGCGAATTTTATGTAGAAACGTCACTACATCTTCCGTTCCCTCATCGGATGTAATCCAAAAGGTTTTAAGTCTGGATCGGATAGCAGATTCCACCTCAAAAAAGCCTCGACCTAGTTGGTTAGTCACCTTCTGCCTGTGCAAATTCGTATTTTCGTGTTGTATAGCCACATCTGTATTGTAGTAAACTTCGCAATAATTACAAAATTTTCTACCCTTTACCTCGTCTAGCACGTCTTTCATCCGTGTGAAGGTTTCCATGTCATTTATAACATCATTATCAAAAACAACACGTTGATGAATGTTCATGATTGCCTCTTCTAGTTCCTGTGAGGTGTATTGACGTGAAATGAAATTATTTAAAATTTCTGCGATTGAATGCATGTTTTTTGTAAGGTAATGGAAAGGTGTGTGCTGTAAAGAAAATTAATTTAATTAGAAAATATGATCAAAGACACTCTTTTTTATCAGTATTAACACGTATAAGCCTATCAAACTTTAAATATAAAATTCAATGTACACTATTCTACTACACAATCTGCACTCCCCAACACGTGATAAGTCTCAACAAATGTCACTTAAAGAATTAACTTTAGAAGATTATTGTCCTTACAATCCTTCAACGAAGCAGGCTACAATACAGTGTCGTCCTATGGAGTCAATTCAGTGAATAATGTAGGTGGATTGAAGTTCAGTTGTCTCTGCAGCAGCAGGATCGTAGACTGATGTTACTTCTTTCAAAGTTGAGTTAGAACTGGCGATTTTTTTTCTTCGGCGTCGTCTGTAAATGCTCTCGCTAAGTGAAGAAGCTTCTCCTGATTGGTGGAGATGATCTAAAAAATTAACCAATCAGCTTCTCTGAAAAAAACGGGAAATTCAAATAAAGAAATAGTAAAATTCAAGAATAATAGGGTATTCAAATTCATTTAAATATTATGTGGGCGCATGTTTGCTGACGCAATCTCTATCACTCCATTGCATCATCTGCTTAAACTCTCAACTAATTTTAAAATATATGTTTTAATTAATATAGATAACTTTAGCATTATGAGCATTCGAATGAATCTCGTCTAAGATGAAGTAAATAACCACACTAAGACTATTACAAATTTTTAAATATTGAGTCCATAATTTTGTGCACATAGAAAGTATAATAAACATATTGGCATTGGTATTAATGATAGTGACTTTTGTAGACATATTTATTTCACAGGGAAAGCATTGCTCTGGTATCATAAAAACTATAAATTTATACTTAAAGGTTTTTTTGACTATTCATGCTTTGAACTCAAATGGAGAAAAGGCATACACTTGTTGAAACCAAAAATTGCATCTATATGAAGGCAACATTATGCATAAAATTTACTGAATAGTTTAAATTGTATATATCTGCACCAACAGTACGTCATTGGGTGAACTCTGTATAACAACAGAGTATAAATACTCCATAATATGAACAAGAGTATGAGTATGTGTAAGTTAATTAAGAATAACTCTCACAAATGATGTATCCTCTGTATGCATGTTAGCCTAACTATTCATGCCAAGTCATTCTATTGTTACATTGATGTTTTTATTAACATAGATTAAATTGTTTTAGAGGAGAACTAAGTGGGTTGATTAAGAAGGGCAAAGTTTAAAAATAAATGAGGGCATGATGTTTGGTGGAGCAGTTAATACAATGACATGGGATGTTAGAAACCAAGAAATCAAATTTTAAATCAAATAATATCAAATTAAAGTGAACAAGTGGCTCGTGCTCTTAGTGAGTATTACATTGTGAAACAAACAGTTCAATTAATATTTAAAGCAGAGCAACATGGATAAGAATATGATGCTATTACATTGACAAAATACAGATATATGTTAAATGTTCAGTCAAGTCTACTGCTTACCACCATTTAAGTTCATTAAGATCTTGCCAAGAATATTATTGCCCAGCCACCAATATTATTCCAACGCATGGAATAAATATTGTTTTGTTTTTAAAGCTAAAACTTCTAATCGGAATTTAGTACTGCCAAAAGGCTGCAAAGCTATGTTGGTATCACATCACTCTACATGTATTGTGAGAAACATGAGATTCTGACAGCAAGTAATACCCAGCAGGAGAAATATGGAGCACGAGATAATTTCTGAAATAAATGCCAGCTAAGACAATAGTTTTCCTACTTGAATTTTGTAATATTTATTTGCAACCAAATTTTTTAAACTCACTCTAACATCTACAACAATTCATGCATTATCTTGGATTTGATACATTAACTTTAGGGATTGATGAAGCATTATAACAACCATTACATTTAGAAATTCCAACCCATGTGAGCATATTCATACTACAATGAAATTGACTCACAGAATTGAATTCCTTGCCAGTAGTTAACTAATATCTACCAATCAATGAATATGAGGAATTTTGAGTGAGAAAAGCGAAATAAGACTGAGTTAAAAGTAATTGTTGTTCACGATACTCTGTGTTAATGGGTGCTAGTGTGTGCAAAAAGCACAAGAGAAAAGAAATGCTACAGCAACTACAATCAATAAAATATTTTCATTTTGTGGCTTTGATCACTTTTGTAATTTTTTACTTGCTGATTAAGGTAAAAAATTAGAGATAGTTAGCTAACATCCACTACCCAATTTGCTATATTTAGTTTAATTTACACATTAATGAGGCATATGCTTAGCTGATGCAATCTCAATCACTCCATTGCATCATCTTGGTAGAATTTAACAGTAATTTTAAAATATCTTTTTATTTCTATTATTAATTTTAACTTTATATAATTAAAATTCATTTGATATTTAGAGAGTATTGTTATGGTTAAAAGGTTAACGTCGCTTGGTCTATTGTTCCCCTGAATTTCCATAAGTAATTTAATAAGATTTTTTTAATTTCTCAAAATTGTTTGACAACCGAATAATAGAAAATGGAATTACTCCATTGGTTTGATATTTCCAAGAAAAGAATCTCATCCTACTACATATGTTTTGATTTTAATATGATATAGCTATTCCTTGTTAAATGTATTATGTTGACTAACTCAGCTGTTGACATCTCAATTTAATTTACTATCCATGATTAAGTATTTACTAATGTGTCTTGCACACATTTGCTGGAATTATTAAAATATATAAATTATAAAAAACATGAGAACGAAATACCCGTTTTTGTTTAAATAATTAAGATATTGATATCTAGTTATGTTTAACTATGTTTTGATTTTTATATTGCACTATTACCCAATTAGGTTAAATAAATTCTTATTACCTAATACACATTAAGCCTAATTAAACTAGGCACTAGTCGCTCGCTTGCGTATATTCACACCTTCTACTGTATATTTAACGCATAACTATATCACAATTTTTTTTCATCTTGCTACTCTTATTTTTTTGATTAGACTTCAAATACGTTTCTTATACTCTTCTAAAAATCCATAAAATATTCACCTTTTGAACCCCGCAGTAACGTTCATTTAAATACTTTTAGTTTTACCGAATGCAAACCTAATTGATCTGGGAGTAGTGCGAAAAGTAAGCTGTATGATTTTTTTAATGAAATGGCCCATCTAGATTCAAGAATTAGTTATGATACCTATTTTAGTACCTTACAATATCTTCACGAAAAGAACAATACTGTTTACAATATTGCATTTGGATGAACTTTTTAGCATCTTTACAGTGAAATCAATAATTATCCCACGAATACCTAATAAGACATTATGCTCTATTGGGTTTTGAATTTATTCCCAGTTTTTGTTAAACTATCTCAAATCTCAGGCTATCCCTATCGACGATGATTTCGAAAGCGTTCCATCTCTTCTCTTCATGTTTCATGGTTCAAAAATATAAAACAGTAAATAAAAAGAAACATTCACAATTTGAACACCGATGAATCATTCATTTAAATACTCCTCATTTTAACCGAATGCAAACCCTCTAAATCCATGAGTAGCACTAGCAGTCAGCAGGTATCCCTGTGCAAAAAAAATATGCTGACCTTGCTTCACGAAAGCCTATAATGTCTTGAGTACCTTCCTACATCCTCGCGAAAAGCATGATTCCTTTTACGGCATCACTCTATGACGAACTGTTTAAATTAAATATGGCTGACCTTGATTCGTGAATAGCTTACGATGCCTTCAGTACCTTCCTATATATTCGCGATAAGTACGATTCCGTGTGCGGCATCCCTCCATAATGAACTGTTTAAGCATCAACGATGTTTTAATTTCAGAGACGACAATAGCATGGGCCACAGCAACGCTCGAAAAAGAACCAAAATAAACAGCAAATTTCAACGAAAATTACACATTTCCCAGAAACCTCGATGACAAAATGCATATCTGTTAGTAAAGTAAAAAAACTTCAATTCAATGCAGAAAGAAATCGATTAATATTTAGTTATCTTACTTAGTGAAAGAAAAAACTCTTGCGCTACCATAAATTGAAAAAGTCAATTCAAACCAGTATAAATATATAACTGGCGCCAGGAATCGAACCCGGGCCTTTTTTATATAGCCTATATCACCTTCTAGTATAAACGCATGAATCTTACAAAATATCAGCTCAATCGGTTCAGAAGTTTTTGGGGAGATGTGTAACGAACATAAAAACGGTAAACAGACAACACTTCATTTTTATATATTAGCGCTACGATAGCTATTCTTTTTTATATGAAGCCTAATTATATGTATTAAGTTGACACTCTTAGTTGTTAATGTCTCAATTTTTATTTACTATACATGATTAAAATTTACCTTAGTCTAACACATATGCGTTCGTATTATTAAAATATAAATTATTAGAAACGTGAGAATTAAGTAGCCAATATATTTATCACATAAACCGGTTTTTGAAAAATTATGATAAGTATTGATATTACAGGAAAAGAATCCTAGTTTTGATTAAATACGCTTTTATTTTAATACGGTATAGCTATTATTTTTTTAACGATGCCTAATTACATGTATAATGATTTCTGACAGTTGCTACTATGTTCACGTTATTTCCTATTTACATTTACTAACATATCTTGCATACATGCGTTGGTATTATTTAAATATAAATTATTAAAAACGTTATCATACGAATCTAACACCTAAGATATCACCTGAGAAGTTTCTGATTTACAATTTGAATCAATTCAGCCATTTTTCTATTCTAACTAATTAAGTAATGAATTTTTATATAAAATTTATATTTCATGAAATACGGGTACAATTACCCAATTAATTTATATGGTTAATTTCCTTAGAACGATAAAAATAATGAAAAAAAACGTTTTTTCAAATAATTATCTGGAAAATTATTATAATATTAGATACGATCATAAATATATATCATAGTTTTAAATGTCGAATACATCTTCAATGTCGCGCTAATTAAATTCTTAAACTATCACTAGGTGGTTTGGATTTGTCACTATATCTGCTCTCGAAGTCACCTTCTTCCATGCATCTCTCACGCGATGGCCGAATTTCGTATGACAGAAACCTCTTCGAGAAGTATACTCGCGTTCCGAACTGTCCTCGTCTTACGATCCCTGAAAACACAAAAGGCTGCTGACGCACGGCAGCAGCGCAACGTCGAAGCGCTGCAATAGCTATGGACGCGCCGCTGCAGCATGCCTGACACAGTCAAATGTCCTATATTTTCATGTCAGCAGCGCTACAGATGAGCTGCAGCCGCGTTATTGAAGCGCTTTCACAGCGCTGCAGCAACGCATTTGCCGCACTGCAGAAGCGTATCAAATTGCGTCCACAGTGCTGCCTGCCAGGGCCCCCGCAGCACGTTATCAGGTTAATAACCTTAGGGTTAATAATAACAGGGACCTTCATAATAATGAATAAAAATGCCTAATAAAATTCCATGTAACTTAATTATAATCGACCTAGGTTTGTTCCGACGCACGTCATTATCAGGGTGATATTTTGTCGAAACCTAGGCCGGAAGCAATATATTCGTGAAATTATGACCAATGAAAAATTAATTATGACCATTACACTACTTCTCTAAGTGATGTCTTCCTGTGGAGTAACTAAAAAGAACGCTCAACAGAAAACCTAATCAATATCTAACTGCGGCAGTCTTTCATGCTCTCATCTGCCTACCACGAGTATGCATATCACGACATGTATTGAAGGTTTACCGTATATAATGCAGCAAATAATTGTTTTGACAATCAGACCTGAGTCCTCCCACCGAAAAATATCGCATTGACCAGGCAGCCTGAATAATTAGCGAAGTAATTGGTGACTGAAGTCATCCTCCTATGGCAGTTACAAGTTTAAATACATTAATAAGTGCCTTATTTACAAACTGTAGGCGAACATCTCGCTACATCTAATGCACTCCGGCCCCAAAAACACGAAACTTGGTCAGTGTTGCCCTGTTGGCCAAACCTAACTACCCACTCCAGAGAAATTTCTCTGTAAGCTAACTTCAATGTAAAAAAAGTCCAAAAGAAAATGACAGCAAAGCTACTCACTTGCCCAAGATGCAAGAAGTCCTTTGTCAGAATAATTCAGCGTTAATATTTGCAAATACACTATTGGCCATCCAACAAAACTACAACTTAGCTCATTCAATGTCTCTCGTTTCGCCGTCTCGAGAGTTTTATTTAAAATTCGATCCTTGTGCATCTAAGTACAGGAACTGCGTAATCATTCCAATACACTCACTATAATGAATCAAAAAGGCATCACAACCAATTTCTTCCTCAATTTAAAAATATATAGCGGCTAAGACATCCTCTTTGTAAACTTCATGATAATGACTTGCATATAGTATTGTACTACACCATAGGTACTTAAAATAAATGAAATATGAAAATTCAAACACGAGCATAGATTTTGATTCATTATATGATATCTACAGCTAAAGAGAGTAATGATGCATGATACAAAACAAAAATTTCCTGCCAATGTGATAACATGAAAGTAAAAATCCTCCCAGTATTTAACTAATATTTACAGGTTGATGAGATGAGTCAGTCACTATAAAAGTCACGTAAATGTCCCGGTTAACTTAACGACTCACATCTCCATATCGTACTTTATCGTGTTTTTTTCAGCAGGGCAATTAAATAACTCAACGAACCGTAAGATGCTTAGCCACATCTTTAAAATGCAAGCAGTCCTTTGTCGGAATAACTAAACGTTAATATTTGCAAATACACTATTGAACATCCAACCAAACTACAACAGGGATCTCAATTGAGAACACAGGGTTGCAATAAATAACTTTATTGCTCAATAATAATGATGAACACATTTTCATTAATGAGCATGGAAATACAAAAATATACATAAAATATCTCGAATAGTCTTGGATTCAAATAATAAGTTTAGCTACATTTTCTACTCAGATAAACATTAAATAAATACCAGCGATACGTTTTGGTAACATTTACTCGCAGTCTTCAGGGTAGCAAGCTAGCTAAGAATTCACCAGGCTGCGAAAACAAGTTAACTTCTTCCACTTACTTCACTTTTCAAATCACCTGAGCACATTCAAAACAAGCAATACTGGCCGATTCTGCGATCGTCAACTCGCTGCTTATTCGCATACTTGCAGACTTCAGGGTAGCAGGCTAGCTAAGAATTCACCAGGCTGCGAAAACAAGTTAACTTCTTCCACTTACTTCACTTTTCAAATCACCTGAGCACATACAACCAGAGATACTATTTACACACTCCATGAACACAACTCACAAGCAATAATGGCCGATTTTGCAGTTCTTCAAACCTTAAGGATTTTTGTCACCACGTAGCGCCACTAGTATGACGCGCCTTATTCAAAAGACTACCCGCAACGCTGTGGCAGCGCGTCCGCAACTTGCGGCTGCAGCGCCTCAAACACTAGCTGCGAATGCGCATTGAATGCGTTTCTCAATAACTCGCTCTATGAGAGCGCTACTTCTCGCGCTTCAGTTGACATGAGTTTCACTTGCTGCGCTGACATCCCTGTGTCACGCTGCAGCAGCTATTTGTGTTTACTGGGATATTTAGTTCCCTTTATCTTTATGCTTGGTGTTAATATTGCTTTAAGAAGGAATTATCGCGTATTTTATTTAGATAAAGGCACTAACTGATTGAAATCAAGTAATATTTACTATATTTTTAGAAGTGCACTCTCAAAAATAAACATCGCGGGAAATATCATTTTGCTGGCGTGGGTAAAAGTCGGGAATAAAATAGTTGTTGAATTACAACTGGTTAATTATATCCTAAATAGAATTCTTCTTGATGCACACTTTAGACATTAATTAATTCCCGCACACAGCTTATATACTATCTCTTCTGTTAAAATTATCACTGGTTACAGTAAGTTAAAGTAATTACTTTCACACACAAAACACGTTAATTCACTCGCATACACATAAACAATACTGATAAGGTATTCACTGATTTAAACAAGCCACTTACCATTAGCGATAATCCAAAGGCGTTCACAAAATGGCTACTCAACTAGATGTCAGGAAAATTGTTGATTAAATGTTGATCCTAGTGAAAAAAAACAAACACATGTTAATTAAGGTTTAAATATTTAACATATGACCTCCTTTTAACATAGGATTAATATCTTTTAAATAATGAGAACTCACCACTCGTATCCAAAAAGTGACCAGAATGACACCATCCCCACGAATTCGTGACTGCATTCACGCAGACTTCGGAGCATACTGTCGGGGGCGACTTCGCGAGTGAGCGAGGACAGGCGGGGTTCCAGGTGGGGGTTCTGGAATGTGGTTTGGTCGGCGCAGAGACGGAAATCATACGTTGAACTCTCTATCGGAGCGAACCTAATTTGATCGAATTTAACATGGAGGATCTTATAACTTCAAAATTGATATCTTCTTAACGCTATATCTCTATAACGCATCATCAGAATGAAGTGCTTCAAACGCTATTTTACCTAAATAATATTGCTCTTTCTCAATCATCTATTATATATTTTAATTGCTTCATTTTTTATTGTTTTAATAAATAACTTTTTTTATTACAACATTTAGATGCATGGTATGAAGTGTCTATATTATTATATTAAGGCTGAAAACTCGAATCCGATGAGAAAAGTTTAAATATGTCTAGAAAAAAAACTGTATGAACATTTTCGGACTTTCGGACACGACGATGAAAGAAAAAGATGATTATATCAAGACTCCTAAAATGAAGAAATTAAATATAACGTTCAATATGTTAAATTTACTGCTCTTTGAAATAAAGTTAGTTATGCATCACTAAGTTTGTTAATTTTTGCTATATTTGCTATTGTTTAAAGTTAAAATCTTGCAAAGTAAGGTGTAATATATCGTTTTAGGATCAAAATGTCTCCTCTTTCACACAGGATGGTCTATTTTAACGTAATGTTGATATTAGCGGATGCCCGTTGCCCCATGGCGTCAGAGCTTTTCGCATCGAAAAACGCGCGGATGAAAGCAGCCTGGCGCGGCGGGTGAAAAATCCCTCCCCCCTCCAGGATTAGAAGTAATAATCATTAATTTACTTACAGGCGCCAAATTCTTGGCAATTTCTTGGAGTGCCAAAGTTCTTTTTTGTTTGTTGTGGTAATCCGGGGATCTCACTTCATATAGACACCTGCTTTCTTCGTATAAATTAATGAGCGCCTCAACAGCATCCCTCTTCCAGGCAGCCATGTTGTCAACAATCTCCTCCAGCCGGACCAGAAGGAACGCTGGGAAGGCTTGAAAATCTCTCTGATTGGTCGATAAGCTTCAAGACCATTCATGATTCAATACAACATAGAACTGTTCAAGACAAGACGAATTTGATGGAAATGAAGGCTTTCAAGAGCATTCAAGGCAAAATGTCCGCCGGGATGACGTTTCAGATGACGTCATGTCCATTCGAGAAAGCTTGTTCAACTAGTCTTGAATGGAATTTGACGTGAACTTGATAGTGTGAAACGGCCTTAAGGAAAGTGAAAGTCCTAGCATGTGACTGTTTCCGGGTATATAATGGGGTCGCTCGTGTGCAGGACTCGATAACAACTAATTGATATTGATTATACTGTAATATGATTGTTTATTAAGATGTAGTATATCGTTTCAGGCTTAAATTGTCTCCTCTTTCGTACAGGATGGTCTGTTTTGTCCTAATTTTGATATTAGCGGATGCCCGTTGCCCCCTAGCGTCAGAGCTTTTCGCATCGAAAAACGCGCGGATGAAAGCAGCCTGGCGCGGCGGGTGAAAAATCCCTCCCCCCTCCAGGCGGCGATACGAACAATGCACTCCCTTTCATTTCTAATTAAGTGTGTTTTCTGCTTAGAGTAGCTGCTAGGCTATCCTTTGTAGAACGGTCGGGGCCGAAGCGATAGGGTAACCGCCCTTGCCGACAGACAGATCGATACATCTGGGTTCGTCTCGGAGGAATAGAGGGAATCAAAAAATAGTATGCAGAACTCGACAACATCTAATTGCTATTGTTCATCTCGCAAATTAAGGTGTAATATACTGAATTGGGTTGAAATTGTCTCCTCTTTCGCACAGGATGGTCTGTTTTGTCGAAATACTGATATTAGCGGAGATGCATGTCTGTTTTTCGTGATGCGATACCGTTGAACTTGGGTTTGTGTGCTCATGCGATAGGGGTTGGGTTGGGTATCATTAATCATGTCTCACTGTCCTGTTGATGAATCAAGCGGTTGCTAGTCGGCAATCAGAAGCATTTGAGAACGAGGAAATCTGTTGCGTTCGCGTAAGAAATAAGTGAAAGTCGTTGACTTAGCATGCGGCTGTTGCCGAGTATATAACGAGGTCACCCGTGTGCAGGACTCGATACCATCTAATTGCTATTGTTTATACTTAAATATAATTGTTTATTAAGATGTAATATAACGTTTTAGCATTAAATTGTCTCCTCTTTCGCACAGGAAGGTCTATTTTCTCATAGTATTGATATTAGCGGAGATGCATGTTCGTTTTTGGTGATGCAAAGCCGTTGACCTTGGGTTTGTTTGCTCATGCGATAGGGGTTGAGTTGGTTATCGATAATCATCCCTCACTTGGGTTGTATGACGCTTGGTTTAGGAGCAATTGATTAAAAAGAAACTGCGCTGAAACGATCCGAACAATACTACTCAATTGCAGGCATATGTCTGATAAAGGCATTTATAAAATGGGGTACTCTTGCAACATGCAAAATGATCATACTTCATTATCATCATCATCCTGAGAAGAGTACATCGTTTAATAAGTTTTTTTTATTATGTTAGGATATTTGGCTTTGAATTAATTATAAAAATATGTTTTATTTCTTGAAAGCTATCGTTTTTGTTTATTTTTGCCTTTTTAAAATTTATAGTGACACTTACTAATTTTTTTGTATAAGTTTTTATTTTTGTGACTTGTATTGGATATCATCCAGTGAAATTATACCAGTGAATGAGGATTTTGCTAATAATATGCAAACATTTATGTTCATGGCATTTTATTTTTTTATTATTGAGCATGTACATGTTTGTTGTAAATGTTGTGGGTTAAATAATTCCTTTGTCAGATAATTATATCATTTTCAATTGCTGGCATGTGTGTGATAATGGAATTTAGACATTGTACTCGTTATTTGTGATACGCCATATGTGTGGTACTCGTTATATGGGTGACACTTGCTAGGTTTCTTGTATTAGTTTTTATTTATTTTTTTACTTGTATTAAATATCATAAAGTGAAATGATACCATTGAATGAGGAATTTGTTAATAATATGTCAACATTTATGTTTATTGCATTTTATTTTGTGATTATTGAGCATGAACATGTTCGTTAATGAATGGAATTCATTGCACATAATCTTTCTCTACAATATCAGATATTGCATAAACGTATATGTGTAAAATCAATAAAGATTGACAGTCATTCATTGCCATGTTTCCTGGATTTTGTTTACTTTTTCCACTCTTTGTATTCAAGTGTAACATTTCAAATGATGACTATGTTTGTACCAAAACTCTTTGCTTAAGGTGAGAATCCAAATATTATGTGATTTGATACCTTATGATGCAGTATTATGAATCACTCACATATATATCATGCCATAATTATTTTTCAATAAATTAATTTACTGTTCAGTGAAGGTTCAATTTATTTGGTTTTGACATGAATTGTCATGGCAATTATACTAAGAATGAAAAGTAGCATTATACTTAGAATTTTCTATTGTATTTCTGTTTAACTTGGAACCAAAATCGCAATTTTGTACACGAAATCGTTGAATGGAAACGATTAATGATTTTTAGTGAAAAAATTAATCTTCTAACCACATAAATTCACTCATAATTCAAAAATTATAATAAGCAAAAGTTGACGCCGAACGAAAAAGTTGCTGTGATAACATTGACGTCATTTTCCTCCTGCCCTTGACTGCTTTTCTGGGAAGGTAAGGGAGTGGAGGGGGTTTTCGGAAGGTCTGCTCGCACAGATGCTGTCGTAACTAATACTATTGGCAGCCCATTACAATAAGACAAAGTAGCTTCGTGGGCTCAGTTGTGATCGGACGAAGTTGATATACATCAGAGGTTGCACCACATCCACTTTTCCAAAAAGGTTAAAAACATCAGTTTTTCACCGCTTATAACTCGAAAAATAATTGACGGATAAAAAACGGAAAAATACGGGTCATTTTAGTTTACAAACTCTATCAGATTTGGCAATAAAAAAATCATGGCAAACGACCCCATTCACCTATACCCTATGAACAGTAACCCCTCATGTGCTATTTAACAGGAAGAATTATATTTAATCGATGAATTAAATTTGGTAGCGACAGAGATTTTGTGCATACATCAACTTTGCCTTTTTTTCTTATCACCTTTTTAAAAGATTTTGATATATATATTCACAATTGTCCATTCTATATAAACCCTTTCAATGGCCTATCTATTGGCTCTCTGGTTGAGTTAAAACTGCCAGTGTCACAATCTATCACCCAAAATGCATTATCACATATTTGTCATTTTGCATATCCTTCAAATCAGGGATGGCATGAACAATTTCATCAGCCTCTAAAGCCTCAAATATATCATCATTCAGATGAATGTATACTTCACAAATTAAAATGAGGAGCTTAAAATAATATAAAATCAATAATATATCAAACATCATAGAAATGTGTTCGCCAGTTTTCGCAGTCTACCTGCAGGGAGCTGGCAGTCAAAAAATGTTTATTAACATGAATTTTTTTTACCATTTCTTGTGCTAATTGCTGACTTTATCCAAATACCTGTGAATATTGCTTCTTCCCATCTCTTAATGCCCAAATTCATGTGGGAAGAATTCAGTCCACTACACAAAAATTCTGAATTCAATCCAATTGGTAAGAGAAAATCTCTCTTTGCAAACATCCCAATCAAGGATTTCATAAAAGCCATAAGGCCTTTCACTGGTGAAGACTTACTGAAAGAATTTGCAGATACGGTGGAATTCCATCTTAATAAATAAAAACTTGTACTTCCTGTAGATTGGATGGTTTTATGAACAGACATAGGGATCAGCAATTAGCGGAGAGCTCATTGCTGATCCAGTCAGAGCAAGAATCCACAAACAAGAATTTAAGCGAAAATCATTCAGAACTTCATTAAGAAACCTACCTCTGGCTGATATATGTGGAACACACGTTTGTCATTTGGCCACATAGCTTATCTCTCTTAAATTCCTTGACCACCAACATGCATTTCACCTCAGCCTTAAATTCACAGTTGGGGTAGAGGGGACCAAGTACCTACCATTCCTGGATGCCTTGGTGAACAAATGGGTCTCGGCTCTCAGGCTGTAGGAAGAAGATCCAAATATACATTACCTACATGCTTTGTCCCAAAATTTCTCCTAAAAAAATACTAGGCTATTGTATACTCTAATGCAATGTGAGTTAGCCATCTCAGATGAGTCCCACCTGAAGGAGAAAGACATGTCATCTAGGCCCCCAATGTATAAGGCTACAGGAAGGAATGACCCCTTAGGAAACTTTACTTTAGAAAACTTTAAATATAAAGCTTAAAGTGAATTGAAACATCACCCTAAAGTAAACTTTAAAAATACCTTTAGTAAACTTTAGGATAACTTTTAGTAAGCTGTAGGATAACTTTCAGCAAACTTTAGGATACCTTACGTAAACTTTAGGATACCTTTCAGTAAACATTAGGATAGCTTTTAGTAAACTTGAGAGCAGCCTAAAGTCATACTAACCCCTGCCACACACCCTTTCGGTGGCTTCCAGGGTATCGTGTAGATGCAGATCAGGGCTGCAAGTCGGTCATTATTACCATTATTGGTCATTATTTCTGATCTTGGTCATTAAAAGTCATTTTTATGCTAAAAAGTCACAAAAAGTCATTATTATACCGTATTTACCTGCATATAGGACGAGGTTTTTTGTCACTTTTATCCGCTTAAAAAATCGCGGTTGTTCTGTGCACGCGAGCCAAGAATTCTTTGCTGTTTTTTTTGGGTTAGTGTCAAGGTCGAAATCAAAGTCACCTTTGTTGGATGGTACGATAATCACATTGTATGACGGGTGACTTGTCACTATTTTTGACTCTGTGGTGGCAAACAACGCCACGCTACATGTGCTTCGGAAGCGAACGTGATCCCGGCGCGGCGGCCTGTGGACTCGAACGTTGGAAGGAACCCTTGACGTATATGGAGAGGGCATGACGTCACGAAGTTGAAGCCAGGAGATCAGATCGTCCACCATATTGGTCATCCCCGTTCTCCCCTAGCTTTCCGTTGGATTACAACGGAGTCGTGGTAGCATTGGAAAGTATCAAGCAAAAATAATTGCCTTCCCTCGGAAAGTTAAGGTGAATAAGCCTTGAATTGTATTTAGGATGTAATAAGTTATCGTTTCCACTTGCCAAAACAAAAGGTTTTCCATAGGAATATTAATTATCATTAATCTGTTCTCAGATGGAGTGCTGCGCTGTATTTCGATGCAGTAGTCACAGCGATCGCCTAGAACAATAGGCGATATGCCAAAGATTGAAATTTTATCTAAAATTGTTATTGACTATTTCTTCTGACTATTTCCTTTTAAGCTAAATGATGGAATTTGGTAGCAGGCTAGTAAAGGTTGTACCTAAGTTTTGTTGAGTCAAAGCAAAATTTTAAAATATGATCTTTTGACCCCAGAAATAGGGTCCAAACTATAATCCAAATTTCGCCTCATGGGCTGTCATTGTTAAAATATTCGCAATACAAAAAAGACAGAATTACTTACCGAAACTTATGACAATTATATTTTTGGGCACAAAGAACATGATTGAAGAGCTTTGGAGATCCAAAATTGTATCCATGACCCCTGGAAGGGCACATTCAAAGTCACATGCGTTTCAAAAAGTGAATCACCATTACAAACCTGTCGAATCATAGGTAGAAAAATGTGGCAAGGTAGATGGTAAGGTCTTCAGATCCCTCTTGTCATCCCTTGGCCTTCAAGTATTACTCAGTGGTCAAAGGTCAAAGGGTGACAGAAGATGAAATGAGGCGAATCATAGGTTTATAAATGTGGCATGGTTAATGGCAAGGTCTTCAGATCCTTCTGGTCATCCCTTGACCAGACCAGACCTTGAGGGTTAGTCAAGGGTCTAAGGTCACACAGGTGACAAAAAGTGAACCGGGTATAAAACAATGTCAAATCGTATATTTCAAAGAGTACCCATTACGATGGCAAGGTCATCAGATCCCTCTTGTCATCCCTTGACCTTCTAGGGGTACTCAGGTGTAAAGGTCATTGGGTCGACAAAAAGTGAATTGAGGTTACAAATGTATCAAATCATAAGTATAAAAAGGTTCCATGGTCGACGGCAAGGTCATCAGATCCCTCTTGTCACCCCTTGAATTTCAAGGGGCACTTAGGTGTCAAAGGTTATTGAGTCGACAAAAAGTGAATTGAGGTTACAAATGTATTAAATGATAAGTATAAAAAGGTTCCATGGTCGATGGTAAGGTCATCAGATCCCTCTTTTCACCCCTTGAATTTCAAGAGGCACTCAGGTGTCACAGATCATTGGGTCGACAAAAAGTTAATTGAGGTTAAGAATGTATCAAAGCATAAGTATAAAAGGATCCATGGTCGATTGCAAGGTCATCAGATGCCTCTTGTCATCTCTTGACCTTCAAGGGGCACTCAGGTATGAAATGTCATTGGTTCGACAAAAAGTGAATTGGGGTTACAAATGTATCAAAGCATAAGTATAAAAGGATCCATGGTCAATTGCAAGGTCATCAGATGCCTCTTGTCATCTCTTGACCTTCAAGGGGCACTCAGGTTTGAAAGGTCATTGGGTCGACAAAAAGTGAATTAAGGTTACAAATGTATCAAAGCATAAGTATAAAAGGATTCATGGTCAATTGCAAGGTCATCAGATGCCTCTTGTCATCTCTTGGCCTTCAAGGGGTACTCAAAGGTCAAAGGTCATAGGGATGACAAAAAGTGAAACGAGGTTACAAATGTATCGAATCATAGGTTTCAAAGAGTGCCCAATGCGATGGTAATGTCCCTCCAGGAGTTATCTGGCCTGGACCGGTGGACAACCGGTCACACCAGTCACGCGGGTGACAAAAAGTGAAACGAGGTTAAAAATGAATCGAATCATAGGTTTCAAAGAGTGCCCAATGCGATGGTAATGTCCCTCCAGGAGTTATCTGGCCTGGACCGGTTGACAACCGGTCACACCAGTCACGCGGGTGACAAAAAGTGAATCGAGGGTACAAATGTATCGAATCATAGGTTTCAGAGAGTGACCAATACGATGGTAAATCCCTCCAGGAATTATCTATCATTTAATGGTTGGACAGGGGCCAAAGCAGATGTGGCCTTGGAAATCAGGGCAACAGACGCGTCAAATTGTAGCTTCGAAAGGGTGAAAAATTAGATGAAGTTCCTTTGTCCTGTTTGTTTTCTCCTGACCTCAAAGGGCTACACTGAGTATAATGGTCACAGATGTTCTAAATGGCCAGACAGGGGCATACAGGAGCTCTATTGTATTGTATTACTCAATTATGTTCTTAATGGACCAGTCCAAGAACAGTAAATAAATATTATTATTATTATTATTATTATTATTATTATTATTACATATGATTAAATTGAGATTATTTTAGGCTGTAAAGTCAATGGTAAAGTACTCAGATCCTGCCTGTCATCTCTGTAACTCTTGGTGTCGTATGGTAGTTGTTGATTTCCAGTTTACAAATGAATGAAAAAAGTAATATGCAGTTTCAAGTTAATTCCTTTTATTCAATGATAAATACTACATCATATTTTTATTCAAAAAGTATTTAAATATCCAAAATTTACACAATATCAAAATTTAAAATGAAAATATCGAAACAGTAACAATTAAAAGCCAAATTTATTAATTCTACGTGCCCTTCATTACAGCCACGCTTAATTGAATTCGCCCGACGAAAGCGTGAATGAATGTGCCTTCCAGAATATTTGTCGATGTGAACTCTGCACACGTTGGAATTATTTTCCTCACTTCCTAGATGGACGGAAATATTTTCTTGGCTACACCTGGAGAACTTTGGCCCTTGCCCAACCCTCGTAGAAAATCAACAGGTCAGAAAATTCCTGGAGGGACTTCAGCATCATATTGGGAACACTTTGAAACCTCTTGAAATGATCTCTTTGAAATCACCTTCGATGACGATGAAATGATTTGATACATTTCTAGCCCCGATTCACTTTTTGTCACTCGTGTAACATAGGGGTAACAAACAGTGTACCCGGTCCACAGCAATGTCGAATCATATGTTTCAAAGAGTGCCCAATGTGATGGTAAGGTAATCAGAACCCCTTTGTCATCCATTGACCTTCATGTGTTATTCAGGGGTAAAAGGTTACACGGGTGACAAAAAGTGAATAGAGGCCACAAATGTATCGAATCATAGGTTTCAAAGAGTGCCCAATGTGATGGTTAAGTCCCTCCAGGAATTCTCTGACCTGCTGCTTTTCTCTGACGGTTAGGCAAGGGCCAAAGTTCACCAGATGTAGCCAAGAAAACATTTCCGTCCATCTAAAAAGTGGCAAAAGTAATAACTACGTTTGCAGAGTGCATATACCCAAATATGCTGGAAGACACATTCACACACGCTTTTATCGGGCGGATTCAATTAAGCCTGGCTCGGAATGGAGGGCACGAAGAATTAATAACATTTGATTTTTCATTCTTACTGCTTCGATATTTTCATTTTAAATTTTGATAATATGTAAGTTTGGATATTTAAAATACTTTTTGAATTAAAATATGAAAAAGTATTTATCATTGAATAAAAGGAATTAACTTGAAACTGTAATTGAATTTTTTCATTCATTTGTAAACTATAAATCAACGACTACCATATGACCCAGAGTTCCAGAGATGACAGGTGAGATCTGAGCACCTTACCCTTGACTTTACAGCCTAAAAACTCTCAATTAGATCATGTTTATGTCCCTGTCTGGCCATTTCGAACATCTGTACCATTGATCTTACAATTAGCGTAGCGCTTTGAGGTCAGTACATGACAAACAGGACCACGGACCTACATCTAATTCTTCACCCTTTCGAAGCTACAATTCGACGCGTCTGTTGCCCTAATTTCCTAGGCTACACCTGCTTTGGCCCCTGCCCAACCGGACATGGCCAGATAATTCCTGGAGGGACTTTACCATCGTATTGGGTACTCTATGAAAACTATGTTTCGATACATTTGATGCCTCGATTCACTTCTTGTCACCCATGTGACTCGTGTGACCGGTTGTCAATGGGTCAAGGCCAGATTATTCCTGTAGGGACTTTACCATCATATTGGGCACTCTTTGAAACCTATGATTCGATTCATTTATAACCTTGAATTTCATTTTGTCACCCCTTTCACCTTTGACACCTGAGTAACCCTTGAAGGTCAAGGGATGACCAGAAGGATCTTAAGACCTTACCATTGACCACGACACCTTTTAAACCTATGATTCAATACAGTTTTAGCCTCATTTAATCTCATGTCACACTTTGACCCCTGAGTAACCCTTGAAGATCAAGGGATGACCAGGGGGATCTGATGACCTTGCCATCAACCATGGCACCTTTTTCAACCTATGATTCAATACATTATTAGCCTCATTTCATCTCTTGTCTCCCTTTGACCCCTGAATAACCCTTGAAGGTCTAGGGATGACATGAGGGATCTGATGACCTTGCCATCGACCATGGCACCTTTTTAAACCTATGATTCAATATATTATTAGCCTCATTTCATCTCTTGTCTCCCTTTGACCCCTGAATAACCCTTGAAGGTCTAGGGATGACATGAGGGATCTGAAGACCTTACCATCGGCCTTGGCCTATTTTTAAACATATGATTCGACAGGTTTGTAGCGGTGATTCGCTTTTTGTAACCCCTGTGACCCTGACTGGTCCCTTCCAGCGGTCTCGGATGCAATTTTTGAACTCCATAGTTCTTTCATCATGTTTTTCTTGCCCAAAAACATAATAGTCATAAGTTTCGCTAAATAATTGTCTTTTTTGTATTTAGAATATTTTAACATTGAAATCCCATAAGGAAAAATTTCTAGTATAGGGTGGACCCTATTTCTGGGATCAAAAGGTTTTATTTTTAAAAATTTTGCTTTGACTCAAAAAAACCTTTTTCTAGCCCGGTAAATTTCATCAATGTGGCTTAAAAAGAAAGTGCCTAAATTTTGAGGTCAAAAATGACAGTCGATCAATGGGACACTGTACATACATTGCGAATGCGATTGGATGGTCCTTCCGAGCCATTTCTGGGTTTATGTCTGATAAGCACCCCATCACCTAGATGCAAGGTGTTTTTAATGATTGCGAGTTTTAAATCACCACTGAAATGATTTCGTGAATTGACTCATAATAAGGTAGCATCTTCATTTTTTAATACTCAAGTAAGAAATAAGCACATACGGAAATTAATTCTAGGTATATTTCTGAGTACCATATTTCTTAATTAATTTGAGCGCAACTCCGACAATGTCACTCAATTCGCTGTAAATATATATGAATTTCGCATTTTGAAGAAGGAAGCAGTTGATCTCTTTAAGAGGATTATCAATGGAAAACATTGTAAAAATGCAAAATTAGTGCGCCATACCATAAAAGCAATAGTAAATTGGGGAAGACAAAGATGGCGGACAGGCCACGTCCATGTTACAGATTCAAGCATTGGCCAGCATAGGAAGCGCCCTCTAGGTATACATCAATGGATTGAACCAATGCCTCCTAAATACAGCCTGCTTTGGTTGACCATGAAGGTAATGTAGCCATGCCGTCAGTCGACAGAGGAGATGAATTGTTGTAGGGGTGAGATTACAGGATTTACAAAAGTAACGAGCGAATGCTTCACCGCCACTACTAAATTTCATTCAGGAACAATACAATGTTACACAGAAGTTCCTCCATGACTCCCTCTTTACAGCGCTAGATTGCTGCTTTGAGCCTCCTTTGGGCAACCTTAATATTATCCTATTTACATAGATACAAGGCCTATCAACAGTGGTGCAGTAATATATTTTTTCCCTTGTCACACTCAGGCCCCTGATAATTCCCTGGAAAGCCCAGGGTTCCTGGATCAGAGCTATTCTGACTATATTTTATGAGAGTATCCTTTGCAGGACCCCTGAGGCAGCCTTATTGTGTTGTAGGTTTGCCTGAAGCATGGATATGCCAGCCATGGTTCAGCCCCACCCACATCTTCTTCCTCCCTCGTCTCCGAGGGGGTATAGAGCCTTCCCTTCCCACCCACAGGGGCTCCTGAGTCAGACTCTACCCACATGGGGAGCCCGGGCTTGGTTCCTCCTTTAAGGGGTGCCCAGAGAGGTTGGAAGAGATGTCATCCTCATCTCCCCACGAAAGGTATGAAGAGCAACTGGGTTGTGTGTTTCTTCCAGAATAAAGTATAATTTTAATTATTAAAAGTTAACTCTTCTAAAATCTAATGATTACATTATATAGTAAAGTACATTTTTAATGCTAAATTTTAATTTTTCATTTTTTAAATCTTAAATCCCCACTACGCTCCCTATTACATTGAATTGCCACGTTGATTTTATCTCACAACAATTGTGCCTATTTCGGTATGCGAAATTACATCTATGTTGGATAGGTATTGAAAATTGAAAAATGCATTTTGTGGCCGTTCTGGCTTTTAATCCAAATACAGATTTGAATATCTCGTTATACATCAAGTCATCTCACATTTGAGTCTCACATTACTATTACATAGTTAGGTATTTACTTTATGAATCTTAATGGGGATAGTATTTTTGGATAACCATTTTTCTGTTAGAAGTAATGGCACTGTAGCTCTGAGTTACATGTAAGTAGTAGATAAAACTGCTAATCCTTCATGCCGTCACTCTCCCTCATGATAGCTCGTAGGGTATTAGGTAGACGTAGATCAAAACCAAGTAAAATTTTAAATGGGAATTACCTAGCAGCCTGAAAAACATATAATAATATGCAGCTAAAAAAATTTTTTTTCTGCAGACCTGAGTTATTGACATTTAATTTAGGTACAATATTCCATGGTTAATCATGCACCACCATGTCATTCTGACTTACATACTTCCAGGTATGAGGCAAGGAGGCTGGTGCTCTGTATTTGCGCACAATAATATAGAATTGGAATTTTTTGAAAGGAGTATATTAGGTAATATAACATTTTTCAAAAGGCTAACAAGCAACAAAGATATTAGTAAAATAGTTAATTACCATTTACACTCAATTACACTATATTTGTTGACTTCCCACAGTGTTGAAGTTACTTTATGGTTAAATGCCAAAGTACAAAGAGTCCCAGATAGCAAACGGAAATGAAAGTAGACCACTGTTGTAGACCACTTTAGTAGAAATTTGCAGGTTCCCTAAGACATGAATATGATCCCCGACTTCCTCTTCCGTTTAATTTGCTCCCCACCATGGTTAATTTACATCATTCGTTCCTGGACTTTAGAGGGCAGCTGTTTTCGTAGGATATGATGATGCTTCTCTGTAGATAGTCAACAGCAGCATCTACCTCATCCACATATCTAAACTTGAACCGAGGTGCCACCTCTAGGACAGCTGCCAGCCTTTCTCGATATGGTCCCCAGTTGGTAGTCCTGGGGTTTCTTTATGTTATTTCTCTGTGATTGGATTCTAAAAGAGTGAAGAGTATGTGCCCTTTGTCGGACAAAGTTATCTCCCCTGACACCCTTCACCCATCAATCCTGTGCAGCCGAGAACTGGTGCACAGTGTAATATCTATCACCTCCTGCTGTATGCAAAGGTAGGTTGTGATCCTTTGTTGAGTATAAGTAACTCCGTAGACATGAGATACACCAACAGGGCCTCTCCCCTTCTGTTGTTGCTTCCACTCCTCCACAAATTGTGGTGCGAGTTAGCATCACAACCGAAAAGCAGATACCCCTTGTTAGTTTCACAGTGACTCACCAGCCCTTCCTTCTCACTCAATGGTGAAGTAACAGGTGCATTGATGTCACGTAGGGGGAGCAGATGATCACCCTCCTCTTCTTATTACCTTATTCCAGGGTCAGCAGAACTGCTTCCTAATCCCTAGTGATAAATTCTGATAGATGGAAAGCACTTATCCTATTTACATAGATACAAGGCCTATCAACAGTGGTGCAGTAATATATTTTTTCCCTTGTCACACTGAGGCCCCTGATAATTCCCAGGAAAGCCCAGGGTTCCTGGATCAGATCTATTCTGACCATATTTTATGAGAGTATCCTTTGCAGGATCCCTGAGGCAGCCTTATTGTGTTGTAGGTTTGCCTGAAGCATGGATATGCCAGCCATGGTTCAGCCCCACCCACATCTTCTTCCTCCCTCGTCTCCGAGGGGGTATAGAGCCTTCCCTTCCCACCCACAGGGGCTCCTGAGTCAGATTCTACCCCCATGAGGGAGCCACGGTTTGGTTCCTCCTTTAAGGGGTGCCCAGAGAGTTTGGAAGAGATGTCATCCTCATCTCCCCACGAAAGGTATGAAGAGAACTGGGTTGTGTGTTTCTTCCAGAATAAGTATAATTTTAATTATTAAAAGTTAACTCTTCTAAAATCTAATGATTACATTATATAGTAAAGTACATTTTTAATGCTAAATTTCAATTTTTTCATTTTTTAAATCTTAAATCCCCACTACGCTCCCTATTACATTGAATTGCCACGTTGATTTTATCTCACAACAATTGTGCTCATTTCGCTATGCGAAATTGCATCTTTGTTGGATAGGTATTGAAAATTGAAAAATGCATTTTGTGGCCATTCTGGCTTTTAATCCAAATACCTATTTGAATATCTCATTATACATCAAGTCATTTCACATTTGAGTCTCACATTACCTTTGCATTCATAGGTATTTCTAAATGGGAATTACCAATTTAAGACGCTGAGGGAATGTTATCAGAGCTTCCTTCTTATTTTGCCAAGAAAAGTACTTGCACTATCACATATTCGTCTTCAGAATCTTCAGTCCACTGATGGTGGAAATTAGAAGACACAACCCAAGTAGCTCAGAATATCCACGCATGTACATATCCATATGACGTCATATCGAGATTTTCCCAATTCCCAGGAAATATCCAGAATATCCAATTTATGTTACATAGATATCAAAAGTTTCTGATTTTAGATATCCAGAATTCAAGTCTAACATTTATACAACATTAAGTTTCAGTCTTGTGGATATCGATAAAATATTTAGGATTCTCACAATGAATTCCACCCCCTACTATTAATCCATATTTTTAGTCCTACTATTGATGTTTATCTGCAGTGAATGAACTTAAGACCAAGTTAAATCTTCCTAATTTTAGGAACATCAGTTACTAGTTCAAGTGAAATTACATAGCAGTCCAAAACGACACACACATGGTACTGACCAAAGTAAAATAATAAAATTATGTTCTAACCAGTGAATAAAGGTAATGACTTATGACATAACATTGATGTGCCTTCAGGTCTTACAGGGACACCACATACATCCAGGTATCTCAGACAGCATATTTTCCTTCAAATAACATGTTACTCATATTGATCTATTTCATGACAACTATTGAGTGCATATTGCAGTATTTAGCATAGAATATGGATGCATCTCCAGATCAGGAACAGGACTCACTCAGGAAGACATACTCTGATGAATGGATTCCCAAATGTCATGTAAGAATACCCACTCTGTAATTAATTATTAACGAAGTATACTAAGAGTCTTGATAGCAAATTATTTGAGGGAATGCACATACATATACATTAGAGCTGAGTGTGGTTGACTCTAAAAAAAAAATACTTATTGTTCACTATGCCTTTGTATGTTCATCCATGTAGTAGAGATTAAGATACAGACTTAATTTCCTTCTATAAGAGCTTGACATTCCAAACTGAACAGATATCTCTTTCTTATATATCCAGCTTCTACCAAAAATAAAGCAACTCCTTGTATCCCCATGATATGCCAGCTGTTATTGAGTTTCATTAATTGATATGTTAAATGAGAAACTGAAGCTTCAATAAAACTTTGTAGTACCTACCTACATTCAAGTTGGTCTAAACATTGCAATTAAAACAGTAATGGATGGATCAAAAGTTACTGAATACACTGTATTAATTATATTTCCATTAATATTTATAATTTTCTATGAGGCTCCAAAAATAGAAAATTTTATTTTTCTAGCAGAGTCAAAACATGTAAAATGAAACTGCTGTTCTCATCAATTTTAATCCAAGATAAACAAAATTAGGAACGAATTATTCCTAAAGCCTGTTCATGCGTAATATATTTGGTATTTTAAATCATATAATATTCATGACAGTTTGCTGGGCTCATTTTAAGATATAAATAAATATTTGGGGAAGTTCTCTTGCTGCCAATACTTTGAGTGGAAGAGAGTTTTATTTGTGAAGTTGCATTCCATGCGGTGACTGCCAGCCATGTTCGTCAATTTACCCAGCCGAGTGCTGTTGACGGTCTCATCTACAGGAGTCCTCTTCTGGCTCTTTTAAAGTAACAAATATAACATATATTTTCTGCAAAGGCATGAAAGATGTTAAAAGCGATTCTTCATAACTCCATACTCTCTGAGTTAAATCTCCATTTGTTACTCAAGCAGCAACAACTACTCATTGAGGTAATATTCAAATCTCTCCCCCTTAGTAACATGCACTCAATTCCTTCAGAAGACAAATGAACAACGAATAGCACAAGAAATCTTGAAATGCTTCTACGTATACCAACCCTCCCCCTCATTTTAAGAATTTAGACAAAGACAATACATAAGTCAAAATGAACGAATCCATAAATACCCTTACAGCTACCTAAAACATGTTCCAAAAAAGTAAAGTTATCAGCAGTAACACAAGAAACAACCACGGTAAATTTACCACAAAAAAAAAGCAAAACACTTTTTTTTCAACCAAAGTAAATTAAAAATACTAATTAACATACTCATGACAACCCTAGCATGTCACAAAATCTTTGTGTGCTATCAGCTGGCAAAGCCTTGGCAAATAAATCTGCCACATTATCTTTTGTGGAACATATCTAAATCGAACAAAATTATCTTTTACACATTCTTGGAGAATATATGAATCCACAGCACAATGCCTACTTCTGCCAGACATCCTCTCACCCTTAGATTTTTCCATGGCACCTTGATTATCATTACATATTTCACAAGGTTTAGTAAAATAGTGACTTTGGCCAATATCTGAAAGAATACATCCAGCCATCTGATTTCACTTAACATGCTTCGCATTGATAAAACCTTTGAAACATTACTGGGCAAAGCAAGCCTCCTTTGGGCAACACTTTTCCATGTGACAGTGGCACCCGCCATAACATTAACATATCCGGTTATAGATTTTCCATCGCACTTATCTTTAGCCCAACTGGAATCCACACACACCTTAATTGATTGGTCACCATTTAGGTAACACAAAGGCAAGACTTAAGTTTCAAATATCTTAAGAGATGTTTCACTCCTTTCCAATCACAAAGAGTAGGACTGTAATTTTTCTGACTGAGTTTGCACAGAGGAAAAATAATATCTGGGCTAGTGGATTCGGAAATGTAATGTACACCACCCACGGCACATCTATAACGTGCAATATATCTAGATGATACGAACCTACTTTTAATTACCAAAATTTCATCTGAGGTCACATCAACTTTAATAAATTTTTAAATGAAATCATTCAAAATTGGTTGAACTCATCACCTTGCATTAAAATGGAGTCCATAGGATACAAATGAAGTGAGTAGAGAAAATGAGGCACCTGCTCAAATGCCTTTTCTTTGGATGGAGAAATGATGATGCTGCTTAAACATTACCATCACAATATGAGTCATTGGGGAACGCTTTCTGTGTACGTCATGAATCTATATTTTTGCTGAGTTTTTTCCAGCCTATAAGTCATCTCTGAATATGATAACATCCTCTTCTCTTAAGGATAAATCTTTCACTTTCCTTTCCATTTATTTTTACTCACATCTGCATTTTAACCTTTGAGCCATCTCAAGGGTGTGTGGCAGTAGGTATTCCACATCAGGCATGCTCTAGGGGTAACTGGGGCATGGTTTTACAACATGACCTTGCAATATCATCTTAATTTTTTTGGAAAAGTAACACCATTGGATAGCTGCAAAAACATGTAATGATTTAATAATATACATAATATTACTTCATGTTGCATTATATGCTATTTTTATCAGTTTGTATATTTTTTAAATTAACATTGTTTGTGGGCCTCGTTGGCCCCAGTTGCCCCACAACTTGGGGGTAACACGATCACTCCAGGGGAAATTGTATAAGAGCCCTGCAGTAACTTTCTGGGGTAATTGGATCTATTTTTGTACATTTAATTTATTAGGACAAAATATTGGTTTACCCAATTGTGTGATGAAATTGCATGTTAAGGTTAAAAATGTTGTATTGGGGTCATTACTGAAACTTTCAAAGAAACTAGGCGATAAAAATATACATTTAAAAAAGAAAAGTAAAAATATTTTTACATGTTCAATTGCAGTATTTGAGTAAGTAACTTAACTTGAATAACATTTCATGAAAAAATCATAAAATGGGTAAAACTTATAGATAGAAAACTACTTCAAGTAAATTCCAATAAATGTCAGTACCATAGGTTGATAACTTTCTCTAACACTAAGTACATTAATGAATATATTAGTGAGGTCACTTAAGTCTTCTGCAAACCTAACCATGTTATTATACTGAGCAGAACATGCAGTTATTGGCTACGACACACTTTGAGATGCAACACCCAGTGAAAAAAATGTCATAAATACGACCTCTGTATATAAAATTAGAGCTTATGAAGCAGTTTATTAAATCCCTGCCTATGGATGGGGAATGCCACAGATACCTGTGCTCCAAGTTCCCATAACTGGGAGAACTGTTATCCGAGCCTTTTTTCAGGAAAAAAATGGGAATAAAGGAATAATAGCATGAGATGCATTTAAGGATATAATACACTGGTTTTGGGGAAAACTAAAGACTATTTCTATAACACCATTGTACTACGCATGTTGGTGGCATATGAAGTTCAAGAATCAAGATGAGATTGGAAGTTCATTTCCTAAACTCCTATGTTGACCGATTTCCCGAAAACTTGGGAGATTATAAGGAAGAGTATGGTGAAAGTTTTCACCAGGATGACCATGATAATGAAGGATGATACCAAGGAATATGGGATTTCAACATGCTAGCTGATTAATGTTGGATACTCAGGTGAGTAATGGAAAATGGAAAGCGAAATCTTGTTGGGAGGAGAATCAAAGAGAAGAAGAAAAGGTTTCTCAGACTAAAAGAGAAAATATGTAGTGTTCAACATATCATGAGGGAATAGTTATTATTTTTTTTATTTAACTAAAATTATGGATAGTTGGTTTTAGTGAAATATGATTTGTTCATCACTGTTGTTCTTTTATCACTTTTTCTTTTAATAGTCGCCTTGGCGTCCAACAAGATGAATTGGCAGGTTCGGTACGACGTGAATATGATCCGCTACTTCCTCTACTGGAGCTTGATGATCCTGAACTTCTGCTCTCACAGCATCATTATCTTGGGGCTGCACATTTCCAACTACCTCTTCAGCACCAACCTCCGCCTCTTCAGCTCCCTCCTCCGCCTGTGCAGCATTGTGACCTACTGCTGGATTCTGGGCCCCTGCAGCCAATTGTTGGCCTTCACCTAGTCTCATGTCCATCCTCATTCCTTCATCTGGGGGTATCTCCACGTTCATTAATTGCCTGAATTGTGCGTTCATCGTCTCCCTTTCTTCTAATTCCCTCAGATGATCTTCAAATTCAGGAGTGATCGTGGTTGTCTCCGTGAACTTGCTCCTTTTCCTTCTTGGTGGTTCCATTGCTTAACATGTAATGAAAAGAGTAGACATTTTCTCAAGGAAAATTTACCAGTAAATGCACATGACTACATCTACATGTAACATATTGGCATAGAAATTACACAGAATACAAAATGCAATTGTAACCACAGGAATTTGTTGTAAACAATAAAAAATGATTTCCATGAAGAGTCAGATAAATAGGCATCATTGGAATTTCTTGGAAACACTAGATTATTTTTCATATAAATCAAAAATGAGCAATGGTAATCTTGAGAACTCATGTAGGGTGGCTTCCAGAGAAAGGATTACAAATATATGATCAACATAATTATAAGGAAAACACATAAAACTTTTGTCTATCCATTCATTTACTATAAAATACTTTCATACCATTTCAATTCATTAAAAAAGTGTTCATACATTTGAAGTGATGAAACTTGTTGCTCATGGATGTAAATATCATCTACCCATTACACAGGTCTGGAGCCAAAAAACTGGAAAGTGTTTTTTGACCATCTCTTATAGGTTTTTTCTCATTAAAACTGGGAAAAAGAGTTTTAAAATTCCATCAAATCACGTTTTCTTGAAAAAATCTTATTTATTAGTTTACTGAAGTGAAAAATTTCCCTTTCTAATCTGAAATCTGGTATACTATTCTTCATCCAAAACCCATCTTCAATAATATTTTTTTACATTAATTTAATGTTTTTAATTTCTTTTCCCGTATTTTGTTTGCTGTAGCACGTTTATTTTTCGGACCAAGCACAAACAATAAGAGTTACACACAGACACAAGCTTTGCAATTAAGGGAACAGAAGTGATTTTGTGAAGAAAGGTTTTTCGCTTATACCAAGTTGAAATTTGGGCACCAAGGCAAGTCATGGCCTCCTCACAATGTGCATGGAAGATGTGATGCAGAGATATATTTATGGTTTAAGGTTAAGAAAAACCTATTTCATTTTGGCATTTCCAAGATGAGGCATGCACAGAAAACCACACTGATTGCTCTTTCAGTTTGATAGATATAAAAGGCTTTAATACTAAAAATAAAAAGAACATATCTTACCCAACCTTCGATCAGCTATTTTTCCTGTTTCTCGTGCCTCAGAAAAACCAGTTCCACACCCACCCTCAAGATTGGAAGATATCCAGAATGATCCCGAAGACAAAGACACATTATCTCACCACATTAAAAAAGCACAGATTTTCTGTTATTGATGGACCTGACAAATTTCTCAGAGGGAGCATAATGATCTAGTTACAGACCTTTCCAAAGATGGAGCTGAACTTCTTTGGGTCGAGACTGAATTTTCACCAAAGAGGGAGATCAAGGTTTTTGTAATAATGATCAAGGGCTAATGAAGTGCTTTGGCACGGAATATGACCCATCTGATTGGTTCCTATTCATAGATTTGTCTAAAAGAAGACTCGAAGCAGCCTTGCTGCATAAGAGTAATATCATTGCATTGCATCCTTTAGGACACGTACTGCATTTGGAAGAAAACTATAGTGATTTATGTATGATTAATGAGAAAATAAACTATGAAGAAAATCATTGGCTGGTTTAAGGGAGACTTCAAAATGCTAACCACGTTGTTGGACCAGTAGAGAGGTTACACAAAATAACCCTGCTTTCTATGCTTGTGGGACAGTCGAACGAGAGACCTCCATTGATCCAAACTAACTAGCCGCTTGAGATGCAACACCCAGCAAAAAATGTCACAAATTTTATATATATATTTATGACATTTTATATAAAATTAGATCTCATTAAGCAGTTTATTAAATTCCTGCCCATAAATGAGGAATGCCTCTGATACATAGTGTGAAACCTAGTTCCCATAAATGGCAGAAGCCAAGTTGAAAGGGAGTTCATGCTGGCACAGACGTACAAAACTGATATCTGAGCCTTTTTCCAGAAAAAAATGGGAATAAAGGAATAGAAGCATAAACATTTTTCAGAAGGTTAACCATTGTTAACAACAATTTTACCTCTGTTAGTTCCATGCTTCAGCAACAAAGATATTAGTAAAATAGTTAATTACCATTAACACTCAAATGCTCTATATTTGTTGGCCTCCGACAGTATTGAGGTTACTTTACTTTTAATGTCAAAGTACAAAGAGTCCCAAATAGCAAGTGGATTTGAATTTTCGCTTGCCTTTTTGATGGTGCAAACAGGACAGGTGTACATATCAAAGTGTGTATTTTTTTTAAAACGACTCCAGCTATATTCCAAATGAACACTAGAAGGGACTTGATACGTAGATGCAAGTTAAATTCAATTCTAGATTCCTGGCCATATTTCAGCCTGTACCCATGAAAAGCAAGCTCAAAGCCAGCTCAATTTCACACTATTTCAATACACCAAATCATTCCAAAAATGAATTTGCCTCCACCAACTCCATATTTACTGGCTAGAATCGAATTTCATGCAAATCTAGTCAAGGCTCACATTCAAGCTAGACTTTTTAGACTTACAAGTATGTGTAGCGGGAAAATTGTGCCCGGATATATAATCTCCCGTAAACGTGTCAACCAGACGTAAGCATACATGATTTCGCGGTTACTGAGTTTCGATTACCCATATGTAAAGCATACCAGGAATTCAGTTACTCGAGAGTAAGTGCTGTTTAATCGTAAATTTCAGGTATTCCACTTGAATATTTAACGATGCATTTTTATAACATACTAAATCAGTCTTTGAGTTACCGCCGCTACAGTTTGTGCCTTCAAAATACGACATGGAAAAGTAGTTTGGTGGAGCGTTTTATGAAGTGCATGGAATTTCATCAATTTCTCGCTGTTACCAAGCCTATGCTTACCTTAAGACCCAGACTTTGTTGCCTTCGGAACCAACTGAATGTATGGTTAAGAAAATCAAAGCTACAGATGTGTGGCAATGAAACCAATGGAACTGAGAGCTATTTTTCCGGTCTCTGTACAGAATGTTTTCATTCCACGGCATCCGGGTAGCGCTGTGGCTCACTAGCCAATGAAATCCTTCGTCAATGACGTCATTCCAACATCTCGCCAACGACCGAGGACGAAATTCAAACGTTGTGGCCAATATGATTCGCAAAAACGACCTACAAAACCCTACGAGTAGGTAAGTGAATCACCAATATGTCAATTACTCGCGCAGGGAATAGGATTGAGAAGTAGATTCACGAAGTGTACCATATACTTTCATGAGGATGCAGTTTTGTTGGAGATGGCTCATCCATTTCTAACATCACTTTTATTTTTATTACAGTCAGCCCTGTTTCTGCACACCAGACCAATGGTGATCCTGGGCTTTCTGCAATCCATGAGAGTGTATCGAGGTACCTTCCAGTAATGAGTACTTATAGCCACATCATCTGGGTACCCTTGAGTGTATGCGCCAGACCTATTCGGTCTTAGAAGAAGATTGTCGACATTACAGTACCACCACAGTAGACTACCATATTACAGAGCAGTGGAGATAGAACTCCTCCCTGAGGGCAGCGTCGAGTCACTGTTACCTTCATTGAACAGTCTCTCAAGACTACCTTGACAGTCCTCCGTTGTGTCTTTCACAATGTGAGCATGGATGCCATGTCTTCCAGCTGCAATGCAGATGTGATCGAAGGAGGTGTTATTAAATGCTCCCTCGACATCAAGAAATGCCCCCAGACCGTATTTTCCGTGTTCCAGCACTCCCTCAATCCTACTAACAGGAGCGCTGTCTCCAAGGATTTTCCATTCTGGTAGGCCTGTTGACACGTGTGTAGGTGGTGTGTCCTTCATGGCCCATCCCTTATGTACCTGTTCACTATCTTTTCTAGTGTCTTCAATAGAAAAGACATTAGACCGATTCCTCGAAAGGAGTCTGCTATTGTGTATTCCGTCTTACCCGGTTTAGGAATGGAAACCACCTTGGTGAACCAACAGGCTATTGGAATATATCCATAAGCCAGGCAGGAGCGAAATATTCATACCATTTGAAGGAGGGGCAGATCCTACCCTTCCTGAAGGAGTGACGGAAATACCCAATGGTCCCCAACAGCCTTAAAGGGGCTAAAACTCATGATTACCCATTTTGTAACTGTGTACGTGAAGATGCCGGAGGAAAATTTCCATTCCGTCCGAGGCTGACATATGAGATTCCTCCCATAATGCATCTCCCTCAACTCCCTGGAACCTGGAAAGTGGGTCTACAGTATTAGCTTTAGCGTTTCCTGGTCGGAAGACGTGAAGTCTCCCAAGGGAAGCTGCAGTGACCCCACTCCCACTTCTGAGACTTTAGATAGGATCTTATGAAATCTTGCCACTGTGGAACAGTCCCTACGCTCTCACAGAAGCTCCTCCATGACTCCCTCTTTACAGCGCTCGATTGCTGCTTTGAGCCTCCGTTGGGCAACCTTAATATTTTCCCAATCCTGAGGCATTCTTGTCCTCTTTGCTTCGTTAAAGAGTTTTCTAGTCTCTATACGGAGACCGTTTAATTTGCTCCCCACAAGGGTTAATTTACATCATTCGTTCCTGGACTTTAGAGGGCAGCTGTTTTCGTAGGATGTGATGATGCTTCTCTGTAGATAGTCAACAGCAGCATCTACCTCATCCACATATCTAAACTTGAACCGAGGTGCCACCTCTAGGACAGCTGCCAGCCTTTCTCGATATGTAGTAGAGATTAAGATACAGACTTAATTTCCTTCTATAAGAGCTTGACATTCCAAACTGAACACATATCTCTTTCTTATATATCCAGCTTCTACCAAAAATAAGGCAACTCCTTGTATCCCCATGATATTCCAGCTGTTATTGAGTTTCATTAATTGATATGTAAAATGAGAAACTGAAGCTTCAATAAAACTTTGTAGTACCTACCTACATTCAAGTTGGTCTAAACATTGCAATTAAAACAGTAATGGATGGATCAAAAGTTACTGAATACACTGTATTAATTATATTTCCATTAATATTTATAATTTTCTATGAAGCTCCAAAAAATAGAAAATTTTATTTTTCTAGCAGAGTCAAAACATGAAAATGAAACTGCTGTTCTCATCAATTTTAATCCAAGATAAACAAAATTAGGAACGAATTATTCCTAAAGCCTGTTCATGCGTAATATATTTGGTATTTTAAATCATATAATATTCATGACAGTTTGCTAGGCTCATTTTAAGATATAAATAAATATTTGGGGAAGTTCTCTTGCTGCCAATACTTTGAGTGGAAGAGAGTTTTATTCGTGAAGTTGCATTCCATGCGGTGACTGCCAGCCATGTTCGTCAATTTACCCAGCCGAGTGCTGTTGACGGTCTCATCTACAGGAGTCCTCTTCTGGCTCTTTTAAAGTAACAAATATAACATATATTTTCTGCAAAGGCATGAAAGATGTTAAAAGCGATTCTTCATAACTCCATACTCTCTGAGTTAAATCTCCATTTGTTACTCAAGCATCAACAACTACTCATTGAGGTAATATTCAAATCTCTCCCCCTTAGTAACATGCACTCAATTCCTTCAGAAGACAAATGAACAACGAAAAGCACAAGAAATCTTGAAATGCTTCTACGTATACCAACCCTCCCCCTCATTTTAAGAATTTAGACAAAGACAATACATAAGTCAAAATGAACGAATCCATAAATACCCTTACAGCTACCTAAAACATGTTCCAAAAAAGTAAAGTTATCAGCAGTAACACAAGAAACAACCACGGTAAATTTACCACAAAAAAAAAAGCAAATCACTTTTTTTTCAACCAAAGTAAATTAAAAATACTAATTAACATACTCATGACAACCCTAGCATGTCACAAAATCTTTGTGTGCTATCAGCTGGCAAAGCCTTGGCAAATAAATCTGCCACATTATCTTTTGTGGAACATATCTAAATCGAACAAAATTATCTTTTACACATTCTTGGAGAATATATGAATCCACAGCACAATGCCTACTTCTGCCAGACATCCTCTCACCCTTAGATTTTTCCATGGCACCTTGATTATCATTACATATTTCACAAGGTTTAGTAAAATAGTGACTTTGGCCAATATCTGAAAGAATACATCCAGCCATCTGATTTCACTTAACATGCTTCGCATTGATAAAACCTTTGAAACATTACTGGGCAAAGCAAGCCTCCTTTGGGCAACACTTTTCCATGTGACAGTGGCACCCGCCATAACATTAACATATCCGGTTATAGATTTTCCATCGCACTTATCTTTAGCCCAACTGGAATCCACACACACCTTAATTGATTGGTCACCATTTAGGTAACACAAAGGCAAGACTTAAGTTTCAAATATCTTAAGAGATGTTTCACTCCTTTCCAATCACAAAGAGTAGGACTGTAATTTTTCTGACTGAGTTTGCACAGAGGAAAAATAATATCTGGGCTAGTGGATTCGGAAATGTAATGTACACCACCCACGGCACATCTATAACGTGCAATATATCTAGATGATACGAACCTACTTTTAATTACCAAAATTTCATCTGAGGTCACATCAACTTTAATAAATTTTTAAATGAAATCATTCAAAATTGGTTGAACTCATCACCTTGCATTAAAATGGAGTCCATAGGATACAAATGAAGTGAGTAGAGAAAATGAGGCACCTGCTCAAATGCCTTTTCTTTGGATGGAGAAATGATGATGCTGCTTAAACATTACCATCACAATATGAGTCATTGGGGAACGCTTTCTGTGTACGTCATGAATCTATATTTTTGCTGAGTTTTTTCCAGCCTATAAGTCATCTCTGAATATGATAACATCCTCTTCTCTTAAGGATAAATCTTTCACTTTCCTTTCCATTTATTTTTACTCACATCTGCATTTTAACCTTTGAGCCATCTCAAGGGTGTGTGGCAGTAGGTATTCCACATCAGGCATGCTCTAGGGGTAACTGGGGCATGGTTTTACAACATGACCTTGCAATATCATCTTAATTTTTTTGGAAAAGTAACACCATTGGATAGCTGCAAAAACATGTAATGATTTAATAATATACATAATATTACTTCATGTTGCATTATATGCTATTTTTATCAGTTTGTATATTTTTTAAATTAACATTGTTTGTGGGCCTCGTTGGCCCCAGTTGCCCCACAACTTGGGGGTAACACGATCACTCCAGGGGAAATTGTATAAGAGCCCTGCAGTAACTTTCTGGGGTAATTGGATCTATTTTTGTACATTTAATTTATTAGGACAAAATATTGGTTTACCCAATTGTGTGATGAAATTGCATGTTAAGGTTAAAAATGTTGTATTGGGGTCATTACTGAAACTTTCAAAGAAACTAGGCGATAAAAATATACATTTAAAAAAGAAAAGTAAAAATATTTTTACATGTTCAATTGCAGTATTTGAGTAAGTAACTTAACTTGAATAACATTTCATGAAAAAATCATAAAATGGGTAAAACTTATAGATAGAAAACTACTTCAAGTAAATTCCAATAAATGTCAGTACCATAGGTTGATAACTTTCTCTAACACTAAGTACATTAATGAATATATTAGTGAGGTCACTTAAGTCTTCTGCAAACCTAACCATGTTATTATACTGAGCAGAACATGCAGTTATTGGCTACGACACACTTTGAGATGCAACACCCAGTGAAAAAAATGTCATAAATACGACCTCTGTATATAAAATTAGAGCTTATGAAGCAGTTTATTAAATCCCTGCCTATGGATGGGGAATGCCACAGATACCTGTGCTCCAAGTTCCCATAACTGGGAGAACTGTTATCCGAGCCTTTTTTCAGGAAAAAAATGGGAATAAAGGAATAATAGCATGAGATGCATTTAAGGATATAATACACTGGTTTTGGGGAAAACTAAAGACTATTTCTATAACACCATTGTACTACGCATGTTGGTGGCATATGAAGTTCAAGAATCAAGATGAGATTGGAAGTTCATTTCCTAAACTCCTATGTTGACCGATTTCCCGAAAACTTGGGAGATTATAAGGAAGAGTATGGTGAAAGTTTTCACCAGGATGACCATGATAATGAAGGATGATACCAAGGAATATGGGATTTCAACATGCTAGCTGATTAATGTTGGATACTCAGGTGAGTAATGGAAAATGGAAAGCGAAATCTTGTTGGGAGGAGAATCAAAGAGAAGAAGAAAAGGTTTCTCAGACTAAAAGAGAAAATATGTAGTGTTCAACATATCATGAGGGAATAGTTATTATTTTTTTTATTTAACTAAAATTATGGATAGTTGGTTTTAGTGAAATATGATTTGTTCATCACTGTTGTTCTTTTATCACTTTTTCTTTTAATAGTCGCCTTGGCGTCCAACAAGATGAATTGGCAGGTTCGGTACGACGTGAATATGATCCGCTACTTCCTCTACTGGAGCTTGATGATCCTGAACTTCTGCTCTCACAGCATCATTATCTTGGGGCTGCACATTTCCAACTACCTCTTCAGCACCAACCTCCGCCTCTTCAGCTCCCTCCTCCGCCTGTGCAGCATTGTGACCTACTGCTGGATTCTGGGCCCCTGCAGCCAATTGTTGGCCTTCACCTAGTCTCATGTCCATCCTCATTCCTTCATCTGGGGGTATCTCCACGTTCATTAATTGCCTGAATTGTGCGTTCATCGTCTCCCTTTCTTCTAATTCCCTCAGATGATCTTCAAATTCAGGAGTGATCGTGGTTGTCTCCGTGAACTTGCTCCTTTTCCTTCTTGGTGGTTCCATTGCTTAACATGTAATGAAAAGAGTAGACATTTTCTCAAGGAAAATTTACCAGTAAATGCACATGACTACATCTACATGTAACATATTGGCATAGAAATTACACAGAATACAAAATGCAATTGTAACCACAGGAATTTGTTGTAAACAATAAAAAATGATTTCCATGAAGAGTCAGATAAATAGGCATCATTGGAATTTCTTGGAAACACTAGATTATTTTTCATATAAATCAAAAATGAGCAATGGTAATCTTGAGAACTCATGTAGGGTGGCTTCCAGAGAAAGGATTACAAATATATGATCAACATAATTATAAGGAAAACACATAAAACTTTTGTCTATCCATTCATTTACTATAAAATACTTTCATACCATTTCAATTCATTAAAAAAGTGTTCATACATTTGAAGTGATGAAACTTGTTGCTCATGGATGTAAATATCATCTACCCATTACACAGGTCTGGAGCCAAAAAACTGGAAAGTGTTTTTTGACCATCTCTTATAGGTTTTTTCTCATTAAAACTGGGAAAAAGAGTTTTAAAATTCCATCAAATCACGTTTTCTTGAAAAAATCTTATTTATTAGTTTACTGAAGTGAAAAATTTCCCTTTCTAATCTGAAATCTGGTATACTATTCTTCATCCAAAACCCATCTTCAATAATATTTTTTTACATTAATTTAATGTTTTTAATTTCTTTTCCCGTATTTTGTTTGCTGTAGCACGTTTATTTTTCGGACCAAGCACAAACAATAAGAGTTACACACAGACACAAGCTTTGCAATTAAGGGAACAGAAGTGATTTTGTGAAGAAAGGTTTTTCGCTTATACCAAGTTGAAATTTGGGCACCAAGGCAAGTCATGGCCTCCTCACAATGTGCATGGAAGATGTGATGCAGAGATATATTTATGGTTTAAGGTTAAGAAAAACCTATTTCATTTTGGCATTTCCAAGATGAGGCATGCACAGAAAACCACACTGATTGCTCTTTCAGTTTGATAGATATAAAAGGCTTTAATACTAAAAATAAAAAGAACATATCTTACCCAACCTTCGATCAGCTATTTTTCCTGTTTCTCGTGCCTCAGAAAAACCAGTTCCACACCCACCCTCAAGATTGGAAGATATCCAGAATGATCCCGAAGACAAAGACACATTATCTCACCACATTAAAAAAGCACAGATTTTCTGTTATTGATGGACCTGACAAATTTCTCAGAGGGAGCATAATGATCTAGTTACAGACCTTTCCAAAGATGGAGCTGAACTTCTTTGGGTCGAGACTGAATTTTCACCAAAGAGGGAGATCAAGGTTTTTGTAATAATGATCAAGGGCTAATGAAGTGCTTTGGCACGGAATATGACCCATCTGATTGGTTCCTATTCATAGATTTGTCTAAAAGAAGACTCGAAGCAGCCTTGCTGCATAAGAATAATATCATTGCATTGCATCCTTTAGGACACGTACTGCATTTGGAAGAAAACTATAGTGATTAAGTATGATTAATGAGAAAATAAACCATGAAGAAAATCATTGGCTGGTTTAAGGGAGACTTCAAAATGCTAACCACGTTGTTGGATCAGTAGACAGGTTACACAAAATAACCCTGCTTTCTATGCTTGTGGGACAGTCGAACGAGAGACCTCCATTGACCCAAACTAACTAGCCGCTTGAGATGCAACACCCAGCAAAAAATGTCTCAAATTTTATATATATATTTATGACATTTATATAAAATTAGATCTCATTAAGCAGTTTATTAAATTCCTGCCCATAAATGAGGAATGCCTCTGATACATAGTGTGAAACCTAGTTCCCATAAATGGCAGAAGCCAAGTTGAAAGGGAGTTCATGCTGGCACAGACGTACAAAACTGATATCTGAGCCTTTTTCCAGAAAAAAATGGGAATAAAGGAATAGAAGCATAAACATTTTTCAGAAGGTTAACCATTGTTAACAACAATTTTACCTCTGTTAGTTCCATGCTTCAGCAACAAAGATATTAGTAAAATAGTTAATTACCATTAACACTCAAATGCTCTATATTTGTTGGCCTCCGACAGTATTGAGGTTACTTTACTTTTAATGTCAAAGTACAAAGAGTCCCAAATAGCAAGTGGATTTGAATTTTCGCTTGCCTTTTTGATGGTGCAAACAGGACAGGTGTACATATCAAAGTGTGTATTTTTTTTAAAACGACTCCAGCTATATTCCAAATGAACACTAGAAGGGACTTGATACGTAGATGCAAGTTAAATTCAATTCTAGATTCCTGGCCATATTTCAGCCTGTACCCATGAAAAGCAAGCTCAAAGCCAGCTCAATTTCACACTATTTCAATACACCAAATCATTCCAAAAATGAATTTGCCTCCACCAACTCCATATTTACTGGCTAGAATCGAATTTCATGCAAATCTAGTCAAGGCTCACATTCAAGCTAGACTTTTTAGACTTACAAGTATGTGTAGCGGGAAAATTGTGCCCGGATATATAATCTCCCGTAAACGTGTCAACCAGACGTAAGCATACATGATTTCGCGGTTACTGAGTTTCGATTACCCATATGTAAAGCATACCAGGAATTCAGTTACTCGAGAGTAAGTGCTGTTTAATCGTAAATTTCAGGTATTCCACTTGAATATTTAACGATGCATTTTTATAACATACTAAATCAGTCTTTGAGTTACCGCCGCTACAGTTTGTGCCTTCAAAATACGACATGGAAAAGTAGTTTGGTGGAGCGTTTTATGAAGTGCATGGAATTTCATCAATTTCTCGCTGTTACCAAGCCTATGCTTACCTTAAGACCCAGACTTTGTTGCCTTCGGAACCAACTGAATGTATGGTTAAGAAAATCAAAGCTACAGATGTGTGGCAATGAAACCAATGGAACTGAGAGCTATTTTTCCGGTCTCTGTACAGAATGTTTTCATTCCACGGCATCCGGGTAGCGCTGTGGCTCACTAGCCAATGAAATCCTTCGTCAATGACGTCATTCCAACATCTCGCCAACGACCGAGGACGAAATTCAAACGTTGTGGCCAATATGATTCGCAAAAACGACCTACAAAACCCTACGAGTAGGTAAGTGAATCACCAATATGTCAATTACTCGCGCAGGGAATAGGATTGAGAAGTAGATTCACGAAGTGTACCATATACTTTCATGAGGATGCAGTTTTGTTGGAGATGGCTCATCCATTTCTAACATCACTTTTATTTTTATTACAGTCAGCCCTGTTTCTGCACACCAGACCAATGGTGATCCTGGGCTTTCTGCAATCCATGAGAGTGTATCGAGGTACCTTCCAGTAATGAGTACTTATAGCCACATCATCTGGGTACCCTTGAGTGTATGCGCCAGACCTATTCGGTCTTAGAAGAAGATTGTCGACATTACAGTACCACCACAGTAGACTACCATATTACAGAGCAGTGGAGATAGAACTCCTCCCTGAGGGCAGCGTCGAGTCACTGTTACCTTCATTGAACAGTCTCTCAAGACTACCTTGACAGTCCTCCGTTGTGTCTTTCACAATGTGAGCATGGATGCCATGTCTTCCAGCTGCAATGCAGATGTGATCGAAGGAGGTGTTATTAAATGCTCCCTCGACATCAAGAAATGCCCCCAGACCGTATTTTCCGTGTTCCAGCACTCCCTCAATCCTACTAACAGGAGCGCTGTCTCCAAGGATTTTCCATTCTGGTAGGCCTGTTGACACGTGTGTAGGTGGTGTGTCCTTCATGGCCCATCCCTTATGTACCTGTTCACTATCTTTTCTAGTGTCTTCAATAGAAAAGACATTAGACCGATTCCTCGAAAGGAGTCTGCTATTGTGTATTCCGTCTTACCCGGTTTAGGAATGGAAACCACCTTGGTGAACCAACAGGCTATTGGAATATATCCATAAGCCAGGCAGGAGCGAAATATTCATACCATTTGAAGGAGGGGCAGATCCTACCCTTCCTGAAGGAGTGACGGAAATACCCAATGGTCCCCAACAGCCTTAAAGGGGCTAAAACTCATGATTACCCATTTTGTAACTGTGTACGTGAAGATGCCGGAGGAAAATTTCCATTCCGTCCGAGGCTGACATATGAGATTCCTCCCATAATGCATCTCCCTCAACTCCCTGGAACCTGGAAAGTGGGTCTACAGTATTAGCTTTAGCGTTTCCTGGTCGGAAGACGTGAAGTCTCCCAAGGGAAGCTGCAGTGACCCCACTCCCACTTCTGAGACTTTAGATAGGATCTTATGAAATCTTGCCACTGTGGAACAGTCCCTACGCTCTCACAGAAGCTCCTCCATGACTCCCTCTTTACAGCGCTCGATTGCTGCTTTGAGCCTCCGTTGGGCAACCTTAATATTTTCCCAATCCTGAGGCATTCTTGTCCTCTTTGCTTCGTTAAAGAGTTTTCTAGTCTCTATACGGAGACCGTTTAATTTGCTCCCCACAAGGGTTAATTTACATCATTCGTTCCTGGACTTTAGAGGGCAGCTGTTTTCGTAGGATGTGATGATGCTTCTCTGTAGATAGTCAACAGCAGCATCTACCTCATCCACATATCTAAACTTGAACCGAGGTGCCACCTCTAGGACAGCTGCCAGCCTTTCTCGATATGTAGTAGAGATTAAGATACAGACTTAATTTCCTTCTATAAGAGCTTGACATTCCAAACTGAACACATATCTCTTTCTTATATATCCAGCTTCTACCAAAAATAAGGCAACTCCTTGTATCCCCATGATATTCCAGCTGTTATTGAGTTTCATTAATTGATATGTAAAATGAGAAACTGAAGCTTCAATAAAACTTTGTAGTACCTACCTACATTCAAGTTGGTCTAAACATTGCAATTAAAACAGTAATGGATGGATCAAAAGTTACTGAATACACTGTATTAATTATATTTCCATTAATATTTATAATTTTCTATGAAGCTCCAAAAAATAGAAAATTTTATTTTTCTAGCAGAGTCAAAACATGTAAAATGAAACTGCTGTTCTCATCAATTTTAATCCAAGATAAACAAAATTAGGAACGAATTATTCCTAAAGCCTGTTCATGCGTAATATATTTGGTATTTTAAATCATATAATATTCATGACAGTTTGCTAGGCTCATTTTAAGATATAAATAAATATTTGGGGAAGTTCTCTTGCTGCCAATACTTTGAGTGGAAGAGAGTTTTATTCGTGAAGTTGCATTCCATGCGGTGACTGCCAGCCATGTTCGTCAATTTACCCAGCCGAGTGCTGTTGACGGTCTCATCTACAGGAGTCCTCTTCTGGCTCTTTTAAAGTAACAAATATAACATATATTTTCTGCAAAGGCATGAAAGATGTTAAAAGCGATTCTTCATAACTCCATACTCTCTGAGTTAAATCTCCATTTGTTACTCAAGCATCAACAACTACTCATTGAGGTAATATTCAAATCTCTCCCCCTTAGTAACATGCACTCAATTCCTTCAGAAGACAAATGAACAACGAATAGCACAAGAAATCTTGAAATGCTTCTACGTATACCAACCCTCCCCCTCATTTTAAGAATTTAGACAAAGACAATACATAAGTCAAAATGAACGAATCCATAAATACCCTTACAGCTACCTAAAACATGTTCCAAAAAAGTAAAGTTATCAGCAGTAACACAAGAAACAACCACGGTAAATTTACCACAAAAAAAAAAGCAAATCACTTTTTTTTCAACCAAAGTAAATTAAAAATACTAATTAACATACTCATGACAACCCTAGCATGTCACAAAATCTTTGTGTGCTATCAGCTGGCAAAGCCTTGGCAAATAAATCTGCCACATTATCTTTTGTGGAACATATCTAAATCGAACAAAATTATCTTTTACACATTCTTGGAGAATATATGAATCCACAGCACAATGCCTACTTCTGCCAGACATCCTCTCACCCTTAGATTTTTCCATGGCACCTTGATTATCATTACATATTTCACAAGGTTTAGTAAAATAGTGACTTTGGCCAATATCTGAAAGAATACATCCAGCCATCTGATTTCACTTAACATGCTTCGCATTGATAAAACCTTTGAAACATTACTGGGCAAAGCAAGCCTCCTTTGGGCAACACTTTTCCATGTGACAGTGGCACCCGCCATAACATTAACATATCCGGTTATAGATTTTCCATCGCACTTATCTTTAGCCCAACTGGAATCCACACACACCTTAATTGATTGGTCACCATTTAGGTAACACAAAGGCAAGACTTAAGTTTCAAATATCTTAAGAGATGTTTCACTCCTTTCCAATCACAAAGAGTAGGACTGTAATTTTTCTGACTGAGTTTGCACAGAGGAAAAATAATATCTGGGCTAGTGGATTCGGAAATGTAATGTACACCACCCACGGCACATCTATAACGTGCAATATATCTAGATGATACGAACCTACTTTTAATTACCAAAATTTCATCTGAGGTCACATCAACTTTAATAAATTTTTAAATGAAATCATTCAAAATTGGTTGAACTCATCACCTTGCATTAAAATGGAGTCCATAGGATACAAATGAAGTGAGTAGAGAAAATGAGGCACCTGCTCAAATGCCTTTTCTTTGGATGGAGAAATGATGATGCTGCTTAAACATTACCATCACAATATGAGTCATTGGGGAACGCTTTCTGTGTACGTCATGAATCTATATTTTTGCTGAGTTTTTTCCAGCCTATAAGTCATCTCTGAATATGATAACATCCTCTTCTCTTAAGGATAAATCTTTCACTTTCCTTTCCATTTATTTTTACTCACATCTGCATTTTAACCTTTGAGCCATCTCAAGGGTGTGTGGCAGTAGGTATTCCACATCAGGCATGCTCTAGGGGTAACTGGGGCATGGTTTTACAACATGACCTTGCAATATCATCTTAATTTTTTTGGAAAAGTAACACCATTGGATAGCTGCAAAAACATGTAATGATTTAATAATATACATAATATTACTTCATGTTGCATTATATGCTATTTTTATCAGTTTGTATATTTTTTAAATTAACATTGTTTGTGGGCCTCGTTGGCCCCAGTTGCCCCACAACTTGGGGGTAACACGATCACTCCAGGGGAAATTGTATAAGAGCCCTGCAGTAACTTTCTGGGGTAATTGGATCTATTTTTGTACATTTAATTTATTAGGACAAAATATTGGTTTACCCAATTGTGTGATGAAATTGCATGTTAAGGTTAAAAATGTTGTATTGGGGTCATTACTGAAACTTTCAAAGAAACTAGGCGATAAAAATATACATTTAAAAAAGAAAAGTAAAAATATTTTTACATGTTCAATTGCAGTATTTGAGTAAGTAACTTAACTTGAATAACATTTCATGAAAAAATCATAAAATGGGTAAAACTTATAGATAGAAAACTACTTCAAGTAAATTCCAATAAATGTCAGTACCATAGGTTGATAACTTTCTCTAACACTAAGTACATTAATGAATATATTAGTGAGGTCACTTAAGTCTTCTGCAAACCTAACCATGTTATTATACTGAGCAGAACATGCAGTTATTGGCTACGACACACTTTGAGATGCAACACCCAGTGAAAAAAATGTCATAAATACGACCTCTGTATATAAAATTAGAGCTTATGAAGCAGTTTATTAAATCCCTGCCTATGGATGGGGAATGCCACAGATACCTGTGCTCCAAGTTCCCATAACTGGGAGAACTGTTATCCGAGCCTTTTTTCAGGAAAAAAATGGGAATAAAGGAATAATAGCATGAGATGCATTTAAGGATATAATACACTGGTTTTGGGGAAAACTAAAGACTATTTCTATAACACCATTGTACTACGCATGTTGGTGGCATATGAAGTTCAAGAATCAAGATGAGATTGGAAGTTCATTTCCTAAACTCCTATGTTGACCGATTTCCCGAAAACTTGGGAGATTATAAGGAAGAGTATGGTGAAAGTTTTCACCAGGATGACCATGATAATGAAGGATGATACCAAGGAATATGGGATTTCAACATGCTAGCTGATTAATGTTGGATACTCAGGTGAGTAATGGAAAATGGAAAGCGAAATCTTGTTGGGAGGAGAATCAAAGAGAAGAAGAAAAGGTTTCTCAGACTAAAAGAGAAAATATGTAGTGTTCAACATATCATGAGGGAATAGTTATTATTTTTTTTATTTAACTAAAATTATGGATAGTTGGTTTTAGTGAAATATGATTTGTTCATCACTGTTGTTCTTTTATCACTTTTTCTTTTAATAGTCGCCTTGGCGTCCAACAAGATGAATTGGCAGGTTCGGTACGACGTGAATATGATCCGCTACTTCCTCTACTGGAGCTTGATGATCCTGAACTTCTGCTCTCACAGCATCATTATCTTGGGGCTGCACATTTCCAACTACCTCTTCAGCACCAACCTCCGCCTCTTCAGCTCCCTCCTCCGCCTGTGCAGCATTGTGACCTACTGCTGGATTCTGGGCCCCTGCAGCCAATTGTTGGCCTTCACCTAGTCTCATGTCCATCCTCATTCCTTCATCTGGGGGTATCTCCACGTTCATTAATTGCCTGAATTGTGCGTTCATCGTCTCCCTTTCTTCTAATTCCCTCAGATGATCTTCAAATTCAGGAGTGATCGTGGTTGTCTCCGTGAACTTGCTCCTTTTCCTTCTTGGTGGTTCCATTGCTTAACATGTAATGAAAAGAGTAGACATTTTCTCAAGGAAAATTTACCAGTAAATGCACATGACTACATCTACATGTAACATATTGGCATAGAAATTACACAGAATACAAAATGCAATTGTAACCACAGGAATTTGTTGTAAACAATAAAAAATGATTTCCATGAAGAGTCAGATAAATAGGCATCATTGGAATTTCTTGGAAACACTAGATTATTTTTCATATAAATCAAAAATGAGCAATGGTAATCTTGAGAACTCATGTAGGGTGGCTTCCAGAGAAAGGATTACAAATATATGATCAACATAATTATAAGGAAAACACATAAAACTTTTATCTATCCATTCATTTACTATACAATACTTTTATACCATTTCAATTCATTAAAAAAGTGTTCATACATTTGAAGTGATGAAACTTGCTGCTCATGGATGTAAATATCATCTACCCATTACACAGGTCTGGAGCCAAAAAACTGGAAAGTGTTTTTTGACCATCTCTTATAGGTTTTTTCTCATTAAAACTGGGAAAAATAGTTTTAAAATTCCATCAAATCACGTTTTCTTGAAAAACTCTTATTTATTAGTTTACTGAAGTGAAAAATTTCCCTTTCTAATCTGAAATCTGGTATCCTATTCTTCATCCAAAACCCATCTTTAATAATATTTTTTTACATTAATTTAATGTTTTTAATTTCTTTTCCCGTATTTTGTTTGCTGTAGCACGTTTATTTTTCGGACCAAGCACAAACAATAAGAGTTACACACAGACACAAGCTTTGCAATTAAGGGAACAGAAGTGATTTTGTGAAGAAAGGTTTTTCGCTTATACCAAGTTGAAATTTGAGCACCAAGGCAAGTCATGGCCTCCTCACAATGTGCATGGAAGATGTGATGCAGAGATATATTTATGGTTTCAGGTAAAGAAAAACCTATTTCATTTTGGCATTTCCAAGATGAGGCATGCACAGAAAACCACACTGATTATTCTTTCAGTTTGATAGATATAAAAGGCTTTAATACTAAAAATAAAAAGAACATATCTTACCCAACCTTCGATCAGCTATTTTTCCTGTTTCTCGTGCCTCAGAAAAACCAGTTCCACACCCACCCTCAAGATTGGAAGATATCCAGAATGATCCCGAAGACAAAGACACATTATCTCACCACATTAAAAAAGCACAGATTTTCTGTTATTGATGGACCTGACAAATTTCTCAGAGGGAGCATAATGATCTAGTTACAGACCTTTCCAAAGATGGAGCTGAACTTCTTTGGGTCGAGACTGAATTTTCACCAAAGAGGGAGATCAAGGTTTTTGTAATAATGATCAAGGGCTAATGAAGTGCTTTGGCACGGAATATGACCCATCTGATTGGTTCCTATTCATAGATTTGTCTAAAAGAAGACTCGAAGCAGCCTTGCTGCATAAGAATAATATCATTGCATTGCATCCTTTAGGACACGTACTGCATTTGGAAGAAAACTATAGTGATTAAGTATGATTAATGAGAAAATAAACCATGAAGAAAATCATTGGCTGGTTTAAGGGAGACTTCAAAATGCTAACCACGTTGTTGGATCAGTAGACAGGTTACACAAAATAACCCTGCTTTCTATGCTTGTGGGACAGTCGAACGAGAGACCTCCATTGACCCAAACTAACTAGCCGCTTGAGATGCAACACCCAGCAAAAAATGTCTCAAATTTTATATATATATTTATGACATTTATATAAAATTAGATCTCATTAAGCAGTTTATTAAATTCCTGCCCATAAATGAGGAATGCCTCTGATACATAGTGTGAAACCTAGTTCCCATAAATGGCAGAAGCCAAGTTGAAAGGGAGTTCATGCTGGCACAGACGTACAAAACTGATATCTGAGCCTTTTTCCAGAAAAAAATGGGAATAAAGGAATAGAAGCATAAACATTTTTCAGAAGGTTAACCATTGTTAACAACAATTTTACCTCTGTTAGTTCCATGCTTCAGCAACAAAGATATTAGTAAAATAGTTAATTACCATTAACACTCAAATGCTCTATATTTGTTGGCCTCCGACAGTATTGAGGTTACTTTACTTTTAATGTCAAAGTACAAAGAGTCCCAAATAGCAAGTGGATTTGAATTTTCGCTTGCCTTTTTGATGGTGCAAACAGGACAGGTGTACATATCAAAGTGTGTATTTTTTTTAAAACGACTCCAGCTATATTCCAAATGAACACTAGAAGGGACTTGATACGTAGATGCAAGTTAAATTCAATTCTAGATTCCTGGCCATATTTCAGCCTGTACCCATGAAAAGCAAGCTCAAAGCCAGCTCAATTTCACACTATTTCAATACACCAAATCATTCCAAAAATGAATTTGCCTCCACCAACTCCATATTTACTGGCTAGAATCGAATTTCATGCAAATCTAGTCAAGGCTCACATTCAAGCTAGACTTTTTAGACTTACAAGTATGTGTAGCGGGAAAATTGTGCCCGGATATATAATCTCCCGTAAACGTGTCAACCAGACGTAAGCATACATGATTTCGCGGTTACTGAGTTTCGATTACCCATATGTAAAGCATACCAGGAATTCAGTTACTCGAGAGTAAGTGCTGTTGAATCGTAAATTTCAGGTATTCCACTTGAATATTTAACGATGCATTTTTATAACATACTAAATCAGTCTTTGAGTTACCGCCGCTACAGTTTGTGCCTTCAAAATACGACATGGAAAAGTAGTTTGGTGGAGCGTTTTATGAAGTGCATGGAATTTCATCAATTTCTCGCTGTTACCAAGCCTATGCTTACCTTAAGACCCAGACTTTGTTGCCTTCGGAACCAACTGAATGTATGGTTAAGAAAATCAAAGCTACAGATGTGTGGCAATGAAACCAATGGAACTGAGAGCTATTTTTCCGGTCTCTGTACAGAATGTTTTCATTCCACGGCATCCGGGTAGCGCTGTGGCTCACTAGCCAATGAAATCCTTCGTCAATGCCGTCATTCCAACATCTCGCCAACGACCGAGGACGAAATTCAAACGTTGTGGCCAATATGATTCGCAAAAACGACCTACAAAACCCTACGAGTAGGTAAGTGAATCACCAATATGTCAATTACTCGCGCAGGGAATAGGATTGAGAAGTAGATTCACGAAATGTACCATATACCTTCATGAGGATGCAGTTTTGTTGGAGATGGCTCATCCATTTCTAACATCACATTTATTTTTATTACAGTCAGCCCTGTTTCTGCACACCAGACCATTGGTGATCCTGGGCTTTCTGCAATCCATGAGAGTGTATCGAGGTACCTTCCAGTGATGAGTACTTATAGCCACATCATCTGGGTACCCTTGAGTGTATGCGCCAGACCTATTCGGTCTTAGAAGAAGATTGTCGACATTACAGTACCACCACAGTAGACTACCATATTACAGAGCAGTGGAGATAGAACTCCTCCCTGAGGGCAGCGTCGAGTCACTGTTACCTTCATTGAACAGTCTCTCAAGACTACCTTGACAGTCCTCCGTTGTGTCTTTCACAATGTGAGCATGGATGCCATGTCTTCCAGCTGCAATGCAGGTGTGATCGAAGGAGGTGTTATTAAATGCTCCCTCGACATCAAGAAATGCCCCCAGTCCGTACTTTCCGTGTTCCAGCACTCCCTCAATCCTACTAACAGGAGCGCTGTCTCCAAGGATTTTCCATTCTGGTAGGCGTGTTGACACGTGTGTAGGTGGTGTGTCCTTCATGGCCCATCCCTTATGTACCTGTCCACTATCTTTTCTAGTGTCTTCAATAGAAAAGACATTAGACCGATTCCTCGAAAGGAGTCTGCTATTGTGTATTCCGTCTTACCCGGTTTAGGAATGGAAACCACCTTGGTGAACCAACAGGCTATTGGAATCTATCCATAAGCCAGGCAGGAGCGAAATATTCATACCATTTGAAGGAGGAGCAGATCCTACCCTTCCTGAAGGAGTGACGGAAATACCCAATGGTCCCCAACAGCCTTAAAGGGGCTAAAACTCATGATTACCCATTTTGTAACTGTGTACGTGAAGATGCCGGAGGAAAATTTCCATTCCGTCCGAGGCTGACATATGAGATTCCTCCCATAATGCATCTCCCTCAACTCCCTGGAACCTGGAAAGTGCGTCTACAGTATTAGCTTTAGCGTTTCCTGGTCGGAAGACCTGAAGTCTCCCAAGGGAAGCTGCAGAGACCCCACTCCCACTTCTGAGACTTTAGATAGGATCTTATGAAATCTTGCCACTGTGGAACAGTCCCTACGCTCTCACAGAAGCTCCTCCATGACTCCCTCTTTACAGCGCTCGATTGCTGCTTTGAGCCTCCGTTGGGCAACCTTAATATTTTCCCAATCCTGAGGCATTTTTGTCCCCTTTGCTTCGTATAAGAGTTTTCTAGTCTCTATACGGAGACCGTTAAATTTGCTCCCCACCAGGGTTAATTTACATCATTCGTTCCTGGACTTTAGAGGGCAGCTGTTTTCGTAGGATGTGATGATGCTTCTCTGTAGATAGTCAACAGCAGCATCTACCTCATCCACATATCTAAACTTGAACCGAGGTGCCACCTCTAGGACAGCTGCCAGCCTTTCTCGATATGGTCCCCAGTTGGTAGTCCTGTGGTTTCTTTATGTTATTTCTCTGTGATTGGATTCTAAAAGAGTGAAGAGTATGTGCCCTTTGTCGGACAAAGTTATCTCCCCTGACACCCTCCACCCATCAATCCTGTGCAGCCGAGAACTGGTGCACAGTGAAATATCTATCACCTCCTGCTGTATGCAAAGGTAGGTTGTGATCCTTTGTTGAGTATAAGTAACTCCGTAGACATGAGATACACCAACAGGGCCTCTCCCCTTCTGTTGTTGCTTCCACTCCTCCACAAATTGTGGTGCGAGTTAGCATCACAACCGAAAAGCAGATACCCCTTGTTAGTTTCACAGTGACTCACCAGCCCTTCCTTCTCACTCAATGGTGAAGTACCACGTGCATTGATGTCACGTAGGGGGAGCAGATGATCACCCTCCTCTTCTTGTTACCTTTCTCCAGGGTCAGCAGAAATGCTTCCTGATCCCTAGTGATAAATTCTGATAGATGGAAAGCACTTATCCTATTTACATAGATACAAGCCCTATCAACAGTGGTGCAGTAATATATTTTTTCCCTTGTCACACTCAGGCCCCTGATAATTCCCTGGAAAGCCCAGGGTTCCTGGATCAGAGCTATTCTGACCATATTTTATGAGAATATCCTTTGCAGGACCCCTGAGGCAGCCTTATTGTGTTGTAGGTTTGCCTGAAGCATGGATATGCCAGACATGGTTCAGCCCCACCCACATCTTCTTCCTCCCTCGTCTCCGAGGGGCTATAGAGCTCCGAGGGGGCTCCTGAGTCAGACTCTACCCCCATGGGGGATCCCGGGCTTGGTACCCCCTTTAAGTGGCGCCCAGAGAGGTTGGAAGAGATGTCATCCTCATCTCCCCACGAAAGGTATGAAGAGCAACTGGGTTGTGTGTTTCTTCCAGAGTAAAGTATAATTTTAGTTATTAAAAGTTAACTCTTCTAAAATCTAATGATTACATTAAATAGTAAAGTACATTTTATGCTAAATTTTAATTTTTCATTTTTTAAATCTTAAATCCCCACTACGCTCCCTATTACATTGAATTGCCACGTTGATTTTATCTCACAACAATTGTGCTCATTTTGCTATGCAAAATTGCATCTTTGTTGGGTAGGTATTGAAAATTGAAAAATGCGTTTTGTGGCCGTTCTGCCTTTTAATCCAAATACCTATTTGAATATCTCGTTATACATCAAGTCATCTCACATTTGAGTCTCACATTACCATTGCATTGATAGGTAATTCCTTTGATGAATCTTAATGGGGATAGTATTTTTGGATAACCATTTTTCTGTTAGAAGTAATGGCACTGTAGCTCTTAGTTGCATGTAAGTAGTAGATAAAACTGCTAATCCTTCACGCCGTCACTCTCCCTCATGATAGCTCGTAGGGTATTAGGTAGACGTAGATCACAACAAAGTAAAATTCTAAATGGGAATTACCAATTTAAGATGCTGAGGGAATGTTATCAGAGCTTCCTTCTTATTTTGCCAAGAAAAGTACTTGCACTATCACATATTCGTCTTCAGAATCTTCAGTCCACTGATGGTGGAAATTAGAAGACACAACCCAAGTAGCTCAGAGTATCCACACATGTACATATCCATATGACGTCATATAGAGATTTTCCCAATTCCCAGGAAATATCCAGAATATCCAATTTATGTTACATAGATATCAAAAGTTTCTGATTTTAGATATCCAGAAAATATTCAAGTCTAACATTTATACAACATTAAGTTTCAGTCTTGTGGATATCGATAAAATATTTAGGATTCTCACAATGAATTCCACCCCCTACTATTAATCCACATATTAGTCCTACTATTGATGTTTATCTGCAGTGAATGAACTTAAGACCAAGTTAAATATTCATAATTTTAGGAACATCAGTTACTAGTTCAAGTGAAATTACATAGCAGTCCAAAACGACACACACATGGTACTGACCAAAGTAAAATAATAAAATTATGTTCTAACCAGTGAATAAAGGTAATGCTTTGAGTGGAAGAGAGTTTTATTCGTGAAGTTGCATTCCATGCGGTGACTGCTAGCCATGTTCGTCAATTTACCCACTTATGACATAACAGTGATGTGCCTTCAGGTCTTACAGGGACACCACATACATCCAGGTATCTCAGACAGCATATTTTCCTTCAAATAACATGTTACTCATATTGATCTATTTCATGACAACTATTGAGTGCATATTGAAGTATTTAACATAGAATATGGATGCATCTCCAGATCAGGAACAGCACTCACTCAGGAAGACATACTCTGATGAATGGATTCCCAAATGTCATGTAAGAATACCCACGCTGTAATTAATTATTAACGAAGTATACTAAGAGTCTTGATAGCAAATTATTTGAGGGAATGCACATACATATACATTAAAGCTGAGTGTGGTTGACTCTAAAAAAAAAAAAAACTTATTGTTTACTATGCCTTTGTATGTTCATCCATGTAGTAGAGATTAACCCATTTATGCCCAGAACTTTTTTTTCCTAATTTTCTGTTCAAACTCACGGATCTTGGAAAGCAAGTCTTCTGAACATGCCTGGTATGATTTTTTTTACGATACGACATCTGGTTGCGTAGAAATGGGGTGGGCATCAAAATGCCCTTTGGGCATGAACCCGTGGTAAGTACCAAATGGTAAGCTTTTTTATTTTTTCATTTTATTTTTTTAAATATTGCATAATTATCTTAGTTGAATGAGATTACCTATGCATCAATAATTTATCTACTTTTATAACATTTTTTCAGATTCACAATATTCTCGCCGGAATTAATCAAAATTTTTCACATCATTGTTTTTTGACACATGGAATGCAAATAAGAATTGGTGAGTGAAATATAAAAACATTCCCCCTTATGTATAGAACTTTATTCATATACGTATCAATGTTATTCATGTTTTAGTACACAGAGCATGAAATTTAGCAAAACAATGGGTATGAAGAGGAATTTCACATTTTTGGCCAGCGATTGGGGTTTTGTTCTTTTTGCAGTAAGCACATCTTTGCCGGGGCTTACCAGTCACAAGAATATGCCACCATGCGTCATTCGTGCGGGCTTGGCTATCTTATCACAGTAGCGAATGGCTACAGGAACAATACCTGCGGTACCATACTTTTGCAGAAGTGCCTGGACGCATGCACGCCGGAAGTCTAACTTGTCCATAACACTCAGCCCGTTTTTCCTGGAATGAAACCAGGCATTACTCATGCATATATCAAACAACCACATAATTATTGGTATGTACCATTTCTTACCACGCACACTTATTCTGTAATTAGCGATGTTGTTGTCCAACAAGTCAACTCCCCCCATGTTCTTGTTGTATTTGTATATTACATATGGCTGAGTAATGAGTATGTTTTTCCTCTCTCTGATGGAGTAATGTTGAGGCTGGCGCTCAGGTTGTAAGCCATATTCATTAGGCAATGCATACACAACATTGTTGTCTACCCAAGCTACAGCAACAATCCCCTAGTTTCTTTCTACATACGACTCAACTGATCCTCTCTCTCTTTTCCGCATTAGGTTTTTACCAAAAATTGGACATTTCGCCAATCTATTTATTCTTACCGTGCCGGTCCCACTCATTCTTTTAGAAGACAAGGAGCAAAGGAGTTAGGTACTAGTGAAAAAATTATCGAAGTAGAATGAATATTTGACTTCCGAGAATGAAGCCATTATAGAGTAGTAGAAATTCATCACCACAGATTCCTCAACACCCTGATCAGAAGAACGCTCTCTATTTTCTTCACGGCCTTGGTACAGTTCTACCTCAACACAGTAGCCAATGGGTTGTGCCATTACCCACGCTTTGAATCCAAAACGCACCGGTTTAAGCCTAAGAAACTGCTTACATCCATGTCTGCCAAAGTAGGGAATCATTGATTCATCTACTGATATTTTTTTGTCATCAGGAGCTTTGACTATGAAGCGCTTGTTCAGCATGTCTAGCAAGGGTCTAACTTTTCCCATTTTGTCACCTGATGACAGATTCCCATTGTCGCAAACATGCATAAACCTCGGAATATTCTCGAATCTGTTTCAACGCATTGCCTTAGACACAAGTACATTATGAACATCCTCGGCACTTTCCCAAAACATACGCCTACGGGGCAAAGGGATGTAGCCCGCTAAGGAACAAGATTCCTAGGAAAGTGTACATTTCTTCCAATGATAGGTAGAAGTTTGGATGATTTGATTGAGTGGCATATGTTACAGAAAATTTAACAATTTCAGAACTGATTTCTTCATTCAAAAATATTTGAAGAATTTCCAAGGGGTGGTTTTCACTGGTAAGATTAGAGGCATCCAGATGATTTACACTGGTACCGTTTGTCTGATTGATGGGAAAGAATAACTCAACTTTTCTCCAGCTCAAGTCCAAGGGCACTTTATGTGGTCCTCTTTTATTTTTTGCAGGTAGCTCATCTGCCCGAGATGATTCAGGACTTTCAGCATTTTCCTCGAAGTACCCTGATCGAAACTCGGCTGTGGTGCGAAGCTGACAGGAAGGCAGGGAATCTGGATTGTTGCGAATTTCATCTTCTGAGTCCTCATCCGATGCATTATTGTCAGGTGGCTCTATATATATCGGCAGAATCACCGCCAACATCCTCATCCAAGGCATTCTCCAGATACTCTATCACCTTTGCCAAGGATTTGTATTTTGTACTGTAATAAATGAAGGGTTATGTAAATAGAATATCAATAACAAATAATAAAGTATAGCATATCACGTATTATTCAGTCAAATAAATGTCCATATGCACCCTTGTAGTAATTTTTCAATGCATGTGCTGATATGTGATTGATGAGTAAACTTACTATTTCTTTTACATTGGGTAAAATATAAATAAATGGCGAAGGAAAATATTCCATGAATGACACTTTATCAATATCCAACTGCATATAAAACTGTGCCTAATTAGCTTAGATAAAACAATATCATATGGCGTTGTGGAGACAAAGTAGGCACAATTGTACGGATAAACTCAGTCGATGGATCATCAGAATCTTTAGTATGGGCATGTGCCCAAAGGGCATTTTGATGCCCACTTTCAGTTTCACTCGTAATAAAATAATAATAAACATATGACATCAAAAACTGATGGCACATGAATTGACATCGATACTTACCGAATATTACTCATAAAAGATTTATAACTATATTGCCTAGGATTAAGAAATACGTACCCTCTTTGCGGAGCGTGCGATGATCGCGAAGCTATGATGATTTCAGTGCTCGACTGTGTCGCCGGTTGGTGCAATGCTTGACTGAGTCTTGTCTGAACATGACACGCAGACCTTCTATGTTGCAAACTATAAAAAAATACACGCGTGGCGCCAAACGGGTGAGCGAGGCTACATTTTAATCAGGTGGGCATCAAAATGCCCTTTGGGCATAAATGGGTTAAGATACAGACTTAATTTCCTTCTATAAGAGCTTGACATTCCAAACTGAACACATATCTCTTTCTTATATATCCAGCTTCTACCAAAAATAAAGCAACTCCTTGTATCCCCATGATATGCCAGCTGTTATTGAGTTTCATTAATTGATATGTAAAATGAGAAACTGAAGCTTCAATAAAACTTTGTAGTACCTACCTACATTCAAGTTGGTCTAAACATTGCAATTAAAACAGTAATGGATGGATCAAAAGTTACTGAATACACTGTATTAATTATATTTCCATTAATATTTATAATTTTCTATGAAGCTCCAAAAAATAGAAAATTTTATTTTTCTAGCAGAGTCAAAACATGTAAAATGAAACTGCTGTTCTCATCAATTTTAATCCAAGATAAACAAAATTAGGAACGAATTATTCCTAAAGCCTGTTCATGCGTAATATATTAGGTATTTTAAATCATATAATATTCATGACAGTTTGCTAGGCTCATTTTAAGATATAAATAAATATTTGGGGAAGTTCTCTTGCTGCCAATACTTTGAGTGGAAGAGAGTTTTATTCGTGAAGTTGCATTCCATGTGGTGACTGCCAGCCATGTTCGTCAATTTACCCAGCCGAGTGCTGTTGACGGTCTCATCTACAGGAGTCCTCTTCTGGCTCTTTTAAAGTAACAAATATAACATATATTTTCTGCAAAGGCATGAAAGATGTTAAAAGCGATTCTTCATAACTCCATACTCTCTGAGTTAAATCTCCATTTGTTACTCAAGCAGCAACAACTACTCATTGAGGTAATATTCAAATCTCTCCCCCTTAGTAACATGCACTCAATTCCTTCAGAAGACAAATGAACAACGAATAGCACAAGAAATCTTGAAATGCTTCTACGTATACCAACCCTCCCCCTCATTTTAAGAATTTAGACAAAGACAATACATAAGTCAAAATGAACGAATCCATAAATACCCTTACAGCTACCTAAAACATGTTCCAAAAAAGTAAAGTTATCAGCAGTAACACAAGAAACAACCACGGTAAATTTACCACAAAAAAAAAGCAAAACACTTTTTTTTCAACCAAAGTAAATTAAAAATACTAATTAACATACTCATGACAACCCTAGCATGTCACAAAATCTTTGTGTGCTATCAGCTGGCAAAGCCTTGGCAAATAAATCTGCCACATTATCTTTTGTGGAACATATCTAAATCGAACAAAATTATCTTTTACACATTCTTGGAGAATATATGAATCCACAGCACAATGCCTACTTCTGCCAGACATCCTCTCACCCTTAGATTTTTCCATGGCACCTTGATTATCATTACATATTTCACAAGGTTTAGTAAAATAGTGACTTTGGCCAATATCTGAAAGAATACATCCAGCCATCTGATTTCACTTAACATGCTTCGCATTGATAAAACCTTTGAAACATTACTGGGCAAAGCAAGCCTCCTTTGGGCAACACTTTTCCATGTGACAGTGGCACCCGCCATAACATTAACATATCCGGTTATAGATTTTCCATCGCACTTATCTTTAGCCCAACTGGAATCCACACACACCTTAATTGATTGGTCACCATTTAGGTAACACAAAGGCAAGACTTAAGTTTCAAATATCTTAAGAGATGTTTCACTCCTTTCCAATCACAAAGAGTAGGACTGTAATTTTTCTGACTGAGTTTGCACAGAGGAAAAATAATATCTGGGCTAGTGGATTCGGAAATGTAATGTACACCACCCACGGCACATCTATAACGTGCAATATATCTAGATGATACGAACCTACTTTTAATTACCAAAATTTCATCTGAGGTCACATCAACTTTAATAAATTTTTAAATGAAATCATTCAAAATTGGTTGAACTCATCACCTTGCATTAAAATGGAGTCCATAGGATACAAATGAAGTGAGTAGAGAAAATGAGGCACCTGCTCAAATGCCTTTTCTTTGGATGAAGAAATGATGATGCTGCTTAAACATTACCATCACAATATGAGTCATTGGGGAACGCTTTCTGTGTACGTCATGAATCTATATTTTTGCTGAGTTTTTTCCAGCCTATAAGTCATCTCTGAATATGATAACATCCTCTTCTCTTAAGGATAAATCTTTCACTTTCCTTTCCATTTATTTTTACTCACATCTGCATTTTAACCTTTGAGCCATCTCAAGGGTGTGTGGCAGTAGGTATTCCACATCAGGCATGCTCTAGGGGTAACTGGGGCATGGTTTTACAACATGACCTTGTAATATCATCTTAATTTTTTTGGAAAATTAACACCATTGGATAGCTGCAAAAACATGTAATGATTTAATAATATACATAATATTACTTCATGTTGCATTATATGCTATTTCTATCAGTTTGTATATTTTTTAAATTAACATTGTTTGTGGGCCTCGTTGGCCCCAGTTGCCCCACAACTTGGGGGTAACACGATCACTCCAGGGGAAATTGTATAAGAGCCCTGCAGTAACTTTCTGGGGTAATTGGATCTATTTTTGTACATTTAATTTATTAGGACAAAATATTGGTTTACCCAATTGTGTGATGAAATTGCATGTTAAGGTTAAAAATGTTGTATTGGGGTCATTACTGAAACTTTCAAAGAAACTAGGCGATAAAAATATACATTTAAAAAAGAAAAGTAAAAATATTTTTACATGTTCAATTGCAGTATTTGAGTAAGTAACTTAACTTGAATAACATTTCATGAAAAAATCATAAAATGGGTAAAACTTATAGATAGAAAACTACTTCAAGTAAATTCCAATAAATGTCAGTACCATAGGTTGATAACTTTCTCTAACACTAAGTACATTAATGAATATATTAGTGAGGTCACTTAAGTCTTCTGCAAACCTAACCATGTTATTATACTGAGCAGAACATGCAGTTATTGGCTACGACACACTTTGAGATGCAACACCCAGTGAAAAAAATGTCATAAATACGACCTCTGTATATAAAATTAGAGCTTATGAAGCAGTTTATTAAATCCCTGCCTATGGATGGGGAATGCCACAGATACCTGTGCTCCAAGTTCCCATAACTGGGAGAACTGTTATCCGAGCCTTTTTTCAGGAAAAAAATGGGAATAAAGGAATAATAGCATGAGATGCATTTAAGGATATAATACACTGGTTTTGGGGAAAACTAAAGACTATTTCTATAACACCATTGTACTACGCATGTTGGTGGCATATGAAGTTCAAGAATCAAGATGAGATTGGAAGTTCATTTCCTAAACTCCTATGTTGACCGATTTCCCGAAAACTTGGGAGATTATAAGGAAGAGTATGGTGAAAGTTTTCACCAGGATGACCATGATAATGAAGGATGATACCAAGGAATATGGGATTTCAACATGCTAGCTGATTAATGTTGGATACTCAGGTGAGTAATGGAAAATGGAAAGCGAAATCTTGTTGGGAGGAGAATCAAAGAGAAGAAGAAAAGGTTTCTCAGACTAAAAGAGAAAATATGTAGTGTTCAACATATCATGAGGGAATAGTTATTATTTTTTTTATTTAACTAAAATTATGGATAGTTGGTTTTAGTGAAATATGATTTGTTCATCACTGTTGTTCTTTTATCACTTTTTCTTTTAATAGTCGCCTTGGCGTCCAACAAGATGAATTGGCAGGTTCGGTACGACGTGAATATGATCCGCTACTTCCTCTACTGGAGCTTGATGATCCTGAACTTCTGCTCTCACAGCATCATTATCTTGGGGCTGCACATTTCCAACTACCTCTTCAGCACCAACCTCCGCCTCTTCAGCTCCCTCCTCCGCCTGTGCAGCATTGTGACCTACTGCTGGATTCTGGGCCCCTGCAGCCAATTGTTGGCCTTCACCTAGTCTCATGTCCATCCTCATTCCTTCATCTGGGGGTATCTCCACGTTCATTAATTGCCTGAATTGTGCGTTCATCGTCTCCCTTTCTTCTAATTCCCTCAGATGATCTTCAAATTCAGGAGTGATCGTGGTTGTCTCCGTGAACTTGCTCCTTTTCCTTCTTGGTGGTTCCATTGCTTAACATGTAATGAAAAGAGTAGACATTTTCTCAAGGAAAATTTACCAGTAAATGCACATGACTACATCTACATGTAACATATTGGCATAGAAATTACACAGAATACAAAATGCAATTGTAACCACAGGAATTTGTTGTAAACAATAAAAAATGATTTCCATGAAGAGTCAGATAAATAGGCATCATTGGAATTTCTTGGAAACACTAGATTATTTTTCATATAAATCAAAAATGAGCAATGGTAATCTTGAGAACTCATGTAGGGTGGCTTCCAGAGAAAGGATTACAAATATATGATCAACATAATTATAAGGAAAACACATAAAACTTTTCTCTATCCATTCATTTACTATAAAATACTTTCATACCATTTCAATTCATTAAAAAAGTGTTCATACATTTGAAGTGATGAAACTTGTTGCTCATGGATGTAAATATCATCTACCCATTACACAGGTCTGGAGCCAAAAAACTGGAAAGTGTTTTTTGACCATCTCTTATAGGTTTTTTCTCATTAAAACTGGGAAAAAGAGTTTTAAAATTCCATCAAATCACGTTTTCTTGAAAAAATCTTATTTATTAGTTTACTGAAGTGAAAAATTTCCCTTTCTAATCTGAAATCTGGTATACTATTCTTCATCTAAAACCCATCTTCAATAATATTTTCTTACATTAATTTAATGTTTTTAATTTCTTTTCCCGTATTTTGTTTGCTGTAGCACGTTTATTTTTCGGACCAAGCACAAACAATAAGAGTTACACACAGACACAAGCTTTGCAATTAAGGGAACAGAAGTGATTTTGTGAAGAAAGGTTTTTCGCTTATACCAAGTTGAAATTTGGGCACCAAGGCAAGTCATGGCCTCCTCACAATGTGCATGGAAGATGTGATGCAGAGATATATTTATGGTTTAAGGTTAAGAAAAACCTATTTCATTTTGGCATTTCCAAGATGAGGCATGCACAGAAAACCACACTGATTGCTCTTTCAGTTTGATAGATATAAAAGGCTTTAATACTAAAAATAAAAAGAACATATCTTACCCAACCTTCGATCAGCTATTTTTCCTGTTTCTCGTGCCTCAGAAAAACCAGTTCCACACCCACCCTCAAGATTGGAAGATATCCAGAATGATCCCGAAGACAAAGACACATTATCTCACCACATTAAAAAAGCACAGATTTTCTGTTATTGATGGACCTGACAAATTTCTCAGAGGGAGCATAATGATCTAGTTACAGACCTTTCCAAAGATGGAGCTGAACTTCTTTGGGTCGAGACTGAATTTTCACCAAAGAGGGAGATCAAGGTTTTTGTAATAATGATCAAGGGCTAATGAAGTGCTTTGGCACGGAATATGACCCATCTGATTGGTTCCTATTCATAGATTTGTCTAAAAGAAGACTCGAAGCAGCCTTGCTGCATAAGAGTAATATCATTGCATTGCATCCTTTAGGACATGTACTGCATTTGGAGGAAAACTATAGTGATTTATGTATGATTAATGAGAAAATAAACTATGAAGAAAATCATTGGCTGGTTTAAGGGAGACTTCAAAATGCTAACCACGTTGTTGGACCAGTAGACAGGTTACACAAAATAACCCTGCTTTCTATGCTTGTGGGACAGTCGAACGAGAGACCTCCATTGATCCAAACTAACTGGCCGCTTGAGATGCAACACCCAGCAAAAAATGTCACAAATTTTATATATATATTTATGACATTTTATATAAAATTAGATCTCATTAAGCAGTTTATTAAATTCCTGCCCATAAATGAGGAATGCCTATGATACATACTGTGAAACCTAGTTCCCATAAATGGCAGAAGCCAAGTTGAAAGGGAGTTCATGCTGGCACAGACATACAAAACTGATATCTGAGCCTTTTTCCAGAAAAAAATGGGAATAAAGGAATAAAAGCATAAACATTTTTCAGAAGGTTAACCATTGTTAACAACAATTTTACCTCTGTTAGTTCCATGCTTCAGCAACAAAGATATTAGTAAAATAGTTAATTACCATTAACACTCAAATGCTCTATATTTGTTGGCTTCCGACAGTGTTGATGTTACTTTACTTTTAAATGTCAAAGTACAAAGAGTCCCAAATAGCAAGTGGATTTGAATTTTCGCTTGCCTTTTTGATGGTGCAAGCAGGACTGGTGTACAAATCAAAGTGTGTATTTTTTTTAAAACGACTCCAGCTATATTCCAAATGAACACTAGAAGGGACTTGATACGTAGATGCAAGTTAAATTCAATTCTAGATTCCTGGCCATATTTCAGCCTGTACCCATGAAAAGCAAGCTCAAAGCCAGCTCAATTTCACACTATTTCAATACACCAAATCATTCCAAAAATGAATTTGCCTCCACCAACTCCATATTTACTGGCTAGAATCGAATTTCATGCAACACTAGTCAAGGCTCACATTCAAGCTAGACTTTTTAGACTTACAAGTATGTGTAGCGGGAAAATTGTGCCCGGATATATAATCTCCCGTAAACGTGTCAACGAGACGTAAGCATACATGATTTCGCGGTTACTGAGTTTCGATTACCCATATGTAAAGCATACCAGGAATTCAGTTACTCGAGAGTAAGTGCTGTTGAATCGTAAATTTCAGGTATTCCACTTGAATATTTAACGATGCATTTTTATAACATACTAAATCAGTCTTTGAGTTACCGCCGCTACAGTCTATGCTTACCTTAAGACCCAGACTTTGTTGCCTTCGGAACCAACTGAATATATGGTTAAGAAAATCAAAGCTACAGATGTGTGGCAATGAAACCAATGGAACTGAGAGCTTTTTTTCCGGTCTCTGTACAGAATGTTTTCATTCCACGGCATCCGGGTAGCGCTGTGGCTCACTAGCCAATGAAATCCTTCGTCAATGACGTCATTCCAACATCTCGCCAACGACCGAGGACGAAATTCAAACGTTGTGGCCAATATGATTCGCAAAAACCATGTGGAATTGACTCATATGCGCCAGGCGGTCCCCTAGTTCACGGCCATCTATGAGTTGGTCCTCTAACTAACAGTAACCCAGCTGCCAATCTTCCCCATCCCCCACCGCCGCCACCGCCAATCACTGCGAAGCCTGAGAAGTGTTTGAAAAATATTTATGGTTTCATGGGTTTCATCTTGGGGCTCAAAGAATATGTTCCCGTTAGAGAGGACAGGGAATTAATCTTTTGAGCGTGGGTCCTGGAATCATTGCCGAAATGGTCTTTTTGAAGGGAAGCAATCGTCCATTTTGCAGTTATCGCATGACATTTCTGCGATGGAGAAGAAGAAATGTTATATCCTTGGCTGTCCAACGGTGGGTGGAAGATTGTTCCGAATCCCTTCCCAGGCTAATAGGTACGTGGATTACGTGAAAAAGGATATTGTTTGTCAAGTACGATCTCTGTATACCATACGTTGTATCGTGAAATGTGTGTCTCTCTCGTAATTCTTCATTGACTCGCTTTATAATTCACGAATGCCCCTTCCTTCTGCAGACGATAAAGTTCTTTTGAAAGTTTCAGCTATATATGCATACATTCTCACTGAAATCAATCGCGGTCTGAATATTCATTCACAGAATTTACCGTTGCTTTCTTATGCAGCCAACGGGTTTTTGTGTTCATGCAGATAAACGTTACAATGCAGCGAATGCAAATTTGTAACGGTTTCGAAGTCGCTGTTTCTTTCTCATCATATAACGGCAAATCAGCATGTCAAAGTTTTCCTAATATTACCCTTGATTACTTAGAAAGTAAGATTTACATTTGGAATACTCGTGAAAGTATAGTCTTTGTGAATGTAAGTTGCGAATCTAAGTTTTCCAATGCCTTTCCGTTTGACATCCCCTGAGATTAATCTTGTGATCGACCATTAAAATTTTAGTTTCCACTGTTATGTTATTATCTCATTGACGATGCTATGGTTGACATTTCCGCATAATACTAGGCTTGTCTTATATGGAAATTAGGCTGTGATATAGCGTATTAATTTATAATGCTTCTTATTGTACCCTTTGAGAGTTATTGATAGAAAAGAAATGTATTTTGCTCTGGTGACATGATCTGGTCCACATTCTTCACTGCATATTTATTATTCACTGCCACAGTTTTATCAACCGTCTATCCCCAGTATAGTTGCATTTTGAGTAACGGAGGAAGTGGGTACGTTTCCCAGGGGTAGCATTTCATGCCTATTGTCTATATTCCTCTTATTATTTATGTTTGACCTTCTTAAATCCAACTTTTGGTCCTTCAATGGCAGTTATCACTGTTTCACTTTTATTTGCAGAGCAGAAGCATGGAAGAGGTTCTGTCAGAACCCAGTGATGGACAATTATAACTTAGAAAAACTACATAACAGCTTTCAAGTTTGTGTTAATTTCAATTGATGCTTTCACATTTCCAAATTCTAAATTAAAAGATTCCATGATGTGTAAAGTGCTCAGTAGTGTTAGTAAGTGCTATTCAAGTGTGAAGTTCTCTCCAAGTTCACATAAGTAGCCTGTATAAGTATAAGTCTCCCTAGTATATAACAATTTATTTCAGGTCTTCATTTCTTGTGTCAAGCTTCACTTCTTGACAGCTTTGGTTATTATTTTCTTAATATTTAATTTTAACTTAATACTTAATATTTTTAGTGCTTTAGGGTTCCATGTGATTAACTACACTTATTTTTTTTGCCTTATTTTCTCTGATGTAACTTTTCAATCACACACCACATGCGTTCTCACAATCAAAACAATTCCCATTATGCACCATTCCTCTCTTACACATTATTCAAATCTTTCTTATGGTGACACTTAAATGTAATCTTTCTCACTTCTATCCATCACTGTCTAATACTCCATGAAAAATCAAGCTCGAAAACTGTAGTTCTCAAAAAATGTTCAAGCAATCCTTCATGTAATAGAATTCAAATCACCCCACAAACCCCAGTAGTAATATACTTTCAAGCAACTCAAATGTAAGCCACAAGGCTCAGATGGTACCTATATCAATTGACTTCATAAGAAAGCCGTTCCCTCTAATTCTTCCATACAAAAAAAACTCGTAACTATTTCAAAACCATTACCCAAGCCAATGGAAGAGTACCCTAATCAGACCAATTCCAAAGAAGAGTAACTCTCCTCAAGATAAAGATTTCCACTATGTTTCTTTCTTTCTATCCTCTCTAAAGTTCCTGAAACACTGATGTGTGAATAAATGAGTTTCTTTTACAGTACAATGACATACTTGATCAGATTCAATCTGGTTTCATGTGCCAACACTATACCACTTCTGCATAATTTGGAATTTCAGACTTTAGAAATTAATCCCAGAAACTCTCAGTAAAACGTCAATGCTCATTCAACATCTGCATCATATTCATTTTGAATCCGCAAATATCTGATCACCCAAAATATATGATAAATAGTCTCTCCTGCAAAAGTGCTACATGCAAAAAAATTCAAAGTAAAATTTTAATGTAAATATTACAGTCCACAATAAAATAAAATTACACACATGACCCAAGTTTCAACGCTTCACGCCTGACCCTCACCCCCTCCAAAAAACAGCCTTCCAAAATTCATGATCTTCGACCCCCTTACCCACCACCACCCTAACTACCCACTCACTCATCTGCTAAAATCCCCCCACACGTATTCTCTGCATAAGAGACTGCATTTCCTATTACCTGATGATGCTGTTGATAATGATATGATGAAAGTGTTGAAACCAGGGTCGTGTGTGTGATTTTATTTTATTGTGGATTGTAATAGTCCTACATTCAAATTATATTAATATGGAATTCCACAAAGTAACTAAAGAAAATGTTTTATCCCTTGGAAAATGGGTCCCTTACAGATGGATTTCAAAACTTAGCTAAGTAAATGGATGAAACCAATGAAGGAATCAAAACCAGGTGTCATGGGTGTAATTTAACCTTGGGACTGTTATACAAAATGCTCATTATTGGCATAACATCAAAAGGTCAACAAATAACATACTATTCCAAACATCATGCTCTGTATCATACCAACAGATAGACAAGTACCACACATTTCTGTATCGCACAATATACATAAGGCAATCTGGTCTCTAAGAAAACCACTTGAAAGTTTTAGTATTTGTTACTCATGCACTAATTTGAAAAAAATAACATTAGCCTTGTCTCAGTAGGTTTTCGCAGGTTTTTCACACCCCCTTCATGTGTGAGTGTTTTCCTGCAGTGGGTTTTTTCCGTGATGGATGTACAATTGTGGGAAAATCCTCACCTTTTTCCCACAATTATATATATCTTTTATACAGATTTTGATATCATCATTTGTATTGTAGTGAGTAATATTTTCTTGTTGTGTTTTATGTCATTTTCAAATGGAGAAGTGGTGAATCTAATGAACCTTTAGATATCTGATTCTCTGTCAAAACCTAATGGTTAATGGAATATTGTCTGTTAAGGATAGAGTATACCATCAATTTATTGCACAATTTATATTAAAATTTTGCCTTGAAACCTCAATATCTTTCATTTTCCTTTTGCCTAGAATTTTCTGCTTTCAGAATCTCATCACTCTTCAATGAGCATATGCCACTTTCGAAGCCCACTATGTCATGTTAGATTATAATCTAAAATGACATAGTGATAATTATCAGCCTGAGAAATAGATACCATGTAGTTAGTTTCTTTGGAGTGAAAATTTCTCTTGATAAGTGCATCAGAATAATATGTGACTAAATTCAGTGTTTCTTAATCATATTTACTGAATGCACCCATAGATTTTTACGGCATTTGTGAAACTTGTACTATTGCATTGGAAGGCAAAGCCTATATTATGCTTTCAGCTGAATCATTCTGCTTACAGTGTGGAAAAATTTTCCAATACCTTAGACAGGGCCAAGCTAATTTTCCCCAGATACTGTAGAGGTGTGCCTGATTATCAATTGTTATCGTTCCCTTGAATAACATTTCCACCCCTTAAGTGAAATATCTTTTACCTGGCTCACCTATAGCAACAATCAATTTTTGTGCTCTTCCCATTTTTATTTAAAAAGTTTTAGAACAGCAATATTTTAATATTTGTTATACTAAAGGTAGACCTGTTGATATTTCATGCCCATTACAGGATATCTTCATCGATGGAATTTCGGCGAAACTTCGATAGCGATATCGTGGCACTTCTGACGAGGTGCCACGATAAGTAAGTATGTCCAAATTATTCCTTATCCCCGCTTTACCTTACAAGAAAACGAATGAAAAATATAATAATAATAATACAAATTTGAAATTCCCGGGGGAACGCTGCATCACGTCGACGGTGCTGCCACCTATGTATTGGTCCTCAAACTGTTTGGCTACGTGTAGTGAAGAGGTGGGGGAGAAACTGGGTTAACGTTTTTCCTTAGGAGTTGGCCGCACATGGCAAAAACGACCTACAAAACCCTACGAGTAGGTAAGTGAATCACCAATATGTCAATTACTCACGCAGGGAATAGGATTGAGAAGTAGATTCACGAAGTGTACCATATACTTTCATGAGGATGCAGTTTTGTTGGAGATGGCTCATCCATTTCTAACATCACATTTATTTTTATTACAGTCAGCCCTGTTTCTGCACACCAGACCAATGGTGATCCTGGGCTTTCTGCAATCCATGAGAGTGTATCGAGGTACCTTCCAGTGATGAGTACTTATAGCCACATCATCTGGGTACCCTTGAGTGTATGCGCCAGACCTATTCGGTCTTAGAAGAAGATTGTCGACATTACAGTACCACCACAGTAGACTACCATATTACAGAGCAGTGGAGATAGAACTCCTCCCTGAGGGCAGCGTCGAGTCACTGTTACCTTCATTGAACAGTCTCTCAAGACTACCTTGACAGTCCTCCGTTGTGTCTTTCACAATGTGAGCATGGATGCCATGTCTTCCAGCTGCAATGCAGGTGTGATCGAAGGAGGTGTTATTAAATGCTCCCTCGACATCAAGAAATGCCCCCAGACCGTATTTTCCGTGTTCCAGCACTCCCTCAATCCTACTAACAGGAGCGCTGTCTCCAAGGATTTTCCATTCTGGTAGGCCTGTTGACACGTGTGTAGGTGGTGTGTCCTTCATGGCCCATCCCTTATGTACCTGTTCACTATCTTTTCTAGTGTCTTCAATAGAAAAGACATTAGACCGATTCCTCGAAAGGAGTCTGCTATTGTGTATTCCGTCTTACCCGGTTTAGGAATGGAAACCACCTTGGTGAACCAACAGGCTATTGGAATATATCCATAAGCCAGGCAGGAGCGAAATATTCATACCATTTGAAGGAGGGGCAGATCCTACCCTTCCTGAAGGAGTGACGGAAATACCCAATGGTCCCCAACAGCCTTAAAGGGGCTAAAACTCATGATTACCCATTTTGTAACTGTGTACGTGAAGATGCCGGAGGAAAATTTCCATTCCGTCCGAGGCTGACATATGAGATTCCTCCCATAATGCATCTCCCTCAACTCCCTGGAACCTGGAAAGTGGGTCTACAGTATTAGCTTTAGCGTTTCCTGGTCGGAAGACGTGAAGTCTCCCAAGGGAAGCTGCAGAGACCCCACTCCCACTTCTGAGTCTTTAGATAGGATCTTATGAAATCTTGCCACTGTGGAACAGTCCCTACGCTCTCACAGAAGCTCCTCCATGACTCCCTCTTTACAGCGCTCGATTGCTGCTTTGAGCCTCCGTTGGGCAACCTTAATATTTTCCCAATCCTGAGGCATTCTTGTCCTCTTTGCTTCGTTAAAGAGTTTTCTAGTCTCTATACGGAGACCGTTTAATTTGCTCCCCACCAGGGTTAATTTACATCATTCGTTCCTGGACTTTAGAGGGCAGCTGTTTTCGTAGGATGTGATGATGCTTCTCTGTAGATAGTCAACAGCAGCATCTACCTCATCCACATATCTAAACTTGAACCGAGGTGCCACCTCTAGGACAGCAGCCAGCCTTTCTCGACATGGTCCCCAGTTGGTAGTCCTGGGGTTTCTTTATGTTATTTCTCTGTGATTGGATTCTAAAAGAGTGAAGAGTATGTGCACTTTGTCGGACAAAGTTATCTCCCCTGACACCCTCCACCCATCAATCCTGTGCAGCCGAGAACTGGTGCACAGTGAAATATCTATCACCTCCTGCTGTATGCAAAGGTAGGTTGTGATCCTTTGTTGAGTATATGTAACTCCGTAGACATGAGATACTCCAACAGGGCCTCTCCCCTTCTGTTGTTGCTTCCACTCCTCCACAAATTGTGGTGCGAGTTAGCATCACAACCGAAAAGCAGATACCCCTTGTTAGTTTCACAGTGACTCACCAGCCCTTCCTTCTCACTCAATGGTGAAGTACCACGTGCATTGATGTCACGTAGGGGGAGCAGATGATCACCCTCCTCTTCTTGTTACCTTCCTCCAGGGTCAGCAGAAATGCTTCCTGATCCCTAGTGATAAATTCTGATAGATGGAAAGCACTTATCCTATTTACATAGATACAAGCCCTATCAACAGTGGTGCAGTATTATATTTTTTCCCTTGTCACACTCAGGCCCCTGATAATTCCCTGGAAAGCCCAGGGTTCCTGGATCAGAGCTATTCTGACCATATTTTATGAGAATATCCTTTGCAGGACCCCTGAGGCAGCCTTATTGTGTTGTAGGTTTGCCTGAAGCATGGATATGCCAGACATGGTTCAGCCCCACCCACATCTTCTTCCTCCCTCGTCTCCGAGGGGCTATAGAGCTCCGAGGGGGCTCCTGAGTCAGACTCTACCCCCATGGGGGATCCCGGGCTTGGTACCCCCTTTAAGTGGCGCCCAGAGAGGTTGGAAGAGATGTCATCCTCATCTCCCCACGAAAGGTATGAAGAGCAACTGCGTTGTGTGTTTCTTCCAGAGTAAAGTATAATTTTAGTTATTAAAAGTTAACTCTTCTAAAATCTAATGATTACATTAAATAGTAAAGTACATTTTATGCTAAATTTTAATTTTTCATTTTTTAAATCTTAAATCCCCACTACGCTCCCTATTACATTGAATTGCCACGTTGATTTTATCTCACAACAATTGTGCTCATTTCGCTATGCGAAATTGCATCTTTGTTGGATAGGTATTGAAAATTGAAAAATGCATTTTGTGGCCGTTCTGGCTTTTAATCCAAATACCTATTTGAATATCTCGTTATACATCAAGTCATCTCACATTTGAGTCTCACATTACCATTGCATTGATAGGTATTTCCTTTGATGAATCTTAATGGGGATAGTATTTTTGGATAACCATTTTTCTGTTAGAAGTAATGGCACTGTAGCTCTTAGTTGCATGTAAGTAGTAGATAAAACTGCTAATCCTTCACGCCGTCACTCTCCCTCATGATAGCTCGTAGGGTATTAGGTAGACGTAGATCACAACAAAGTAAAATTCTAAATGGGAATTACCAATTTAAGATGCTGAGGGAATGTTATCAGAGCTTCCTTCTTATTTTGCCAAGAAAAGTACTTGCACCATCACATATTCGTCTTCAGAATCTTCAGTCCACTGAAGGTGGAAATTAGAAGACACAACCCAAGTAGCTCAGAGTATCCACACATGTACATATCCATATGACGTCATATAGAGATTTTCCCAATTCCCAGGAAATATCCAGAATATCCAATTTATGTTACATAGATATCAAAAGTTTCTGATTTTAGATATCCAGAAAATATTCAAGTCTAACATTTATACAACATTAAGTTTCAGTCTTGTGGATATCGATAAAATATTTAGGATTCACACAATGAATTCCACCCCTACTATTAATCCATATTTTTAGTCCTACTATTGATGTTTATCTGCAGTGAATGAACTTAAGACCAAGTTAAATCTTTATAATTTTAGGAACATTAGTTACTAGTTCAAGTGAAATTACATAGCAGTCCAAAACGACACACGCACGGTACTGACCAAAGTAAAATAATAAAATTATGTTCTAACCAGTGAATAAAGGTAATGGCTTATGACATAACAGTTATGTGCCTTCAGGTCTTACAGGAACCCCACATACATCCAGGTATCTCAGACAGCATATTTTCCTTCAAATAACATGTTACTCATATTGATCTATTTCATGACAACTATTGAGTGCATATTGCAGTATTCAGCATAGAATATGGATGCATCTCAAGATCAGGAACAGGACTCACTCAGTAAGACTTACTCTGATGAATGGATTCCCAAATGTCATGTAAGAATACCCATGCTGTAATTAATTATTAACGAAGTAATCTATGAGTCTTGATAGCAAATTATTTGAGGGAATGCACATACATATACATTAAAGCTGAGTGTGGTTGACAATAAAAAAAAAACAACTAATTTTTCACTTTGCCTTTGTATGTACCTCCATGTAGGAGCGATTAACATACAGACTTAATTTCCTTCTATAAGAGCTTGATATTCCAAATTGAACATGAATCTCTTTCTTATATTGCCAGCTTTTACCAAAAATATAGCAACTCCTTGTATCCCCATGATATGCCTGCTGTTATTGAGTTTCATTAATTGATATGTAAAATGGGAAACTGAACCTTCCTTAAAACTTTGTAGGACTTACACACCTATATTCATGTTCTAAACATTGCAATTAAAACAGTAATGGATGGATCAAAAGTTGCTGAATACACTGTATTAATTATATTTCCATTAATATTTATAATTTTCTATGATGTTTCAAAAAATAGAAAATTTTGTTTTTCTAGCAGAGTCAAAACATGTAAATTAAACCTGCTGATCTCATCAATTTTAATCCAAGATAAACAAAATTAGGAACGAATTATTCCTAAAGTCTGTTCATGCATAATATATTTGGTATTTTAAATCATATAATATTCATGACAGTTTGCTAGGCTCATTTTAAGATATAAATAAATATTTGGGGAAGTTCTCTTGCTGCCAATACTTTGAGTGGAAGAGAATTTTATTCGTGAAGTTGCATTCCATGTGGTGACTGCCAGCCATGTTCGTCAATTTACCCAGCCGAGTGCTGTTGACGTTCTCATCTACAGGAGTCCTCTTCTGGCTCTTTTAAAGTAACAAATGGGCATAACATATATTTTCTGCAAAGGCATGAAAGATGTTTAAAGGTTTTTTGCATAACTCCATACTCTCTGAGTTTAATCTCCATTTCTTTACTCAAGCATCAACAATAACTCATTGTGGTAATATTCAAATCTCTCCCCCTTAGTAACATGCACTCAAATCCTTCAGAAGACAAATGAACAACGAATAGCACAAGAAATTGTGAAATGCTTCTACGTATACCGACACTCCCCCTCATTTTAAGAATTAAGGCAAGGACAATACATATGACAAAACGTGTCCAAAAAGGTAAAGTTATCAGCAGTAACACAAAAAACAACCACAGTAAATAAACCACAAAAGCAAACAAAACACTTTTTTTCAACCAAAGTAAATTAAAAATACTAATTAACATACTCATGACAACCCTAGCATGTCACAAAACCTTTGTGTGCTATCTGCTGGCAAAGCCTTGTCAAATAAATCTGCCACATTATCTTTTGTGGAACATATCTAAATCGAACAAAATTATCTTTTACACATTCTTGGAGAATATATGATTTCACAGCACAATGCCTACTTCTGTCAGACATCCTCTCCTCCTCATCCTATCTCTTCCATGGCACCTGGATTATCATCACATATTTCACAAGGTTTAGGAAAATAGTGACTTTGGCCAATATCTGAAAGAATACATCCAGCCATCTGATTTCACTTAACATGTTTCGCATTGATGAAACCTTTGACACATTATTGGGCAAAGCAAGCCTCCTTTGGGCAACACTTTTCCATGTGACAATGGCACCCGCCATAACATTAACATATCTGGTTATTGATTTTCTATCACACTTATCTTTAGCCCAACTAGCATCCACACACACCTTAATTGATTGGTCACCATTTAGGTAACACAAAGGCAAGACTTTAGTTTCAAATACCTTAAGAGATGTTTCACTCCTTTCCAATCACATAGAGTAGGACTGTACTTTTTCTGACTGAGTTTACACAGAGGAAAAATAATATCTGGGCTAGTGGTTTCGGAAATGTAATGTACACCACCCACGGCACATCTATAACGTGCAATATATCTAGATGATACGAACCTACTTTTAATTACCAAAATTTCATCTGAGGTCACATCAACTTTAATAAATTTTTAAATGAAATCATTCAAAATTGGTTGAACTCATCACCTTGCATTAAAATGGAGTCCATAGGATACAAATGAAGTGAGTAGAGAAAATGAGGCACCTGCTCAAATGCCTTTTCTTTGGATGAAGAAATGATGATGCTGCTTAAACATTACCATCACAACATGAGTCATTGGGGAACGCTTTCTTTTTACGTCATGAATCTATATTTTTACTGAGTTTTTTCTAGCCTATAAGTCATCTCTGAATATGATAACATCCTCTTCTCTTAAGGATAAATCTTTCTCTTTCCTTTCCATTTATTTTTACTCACATCTGCATTTTAACCTTTGAGCCACCTCAAGGGTGTGTGGCAGTAGGTATTCCACATCAGGCATGCACTAGGGGTAACTGGGGCATGGTTTTACAACATGACCTTGCAATATCATCTTAATTTTTTTTGGAAAAGTAACACCATTGGATAGCTGCAAAAATATGTAATGATTTATTAATATACGCAATATTACTTCATGTTGCATTAATTGATACTTTTATCAGTTTCTACATTTTTTAAATTAATATTGTTTGTGGGCCTCGTTGGCCCCAGTTTCCCTGCAACTTGGGGGTAACGGGATCAGTCCAGGGGAAATTGTATAAGAGCCCTGCAGTAACTTTCTGGGGTAATTGGATCTGTTTTTATACATTTAATTTATTAGGACAAAATATTGGTTTACCCAATTGTGTGATGAAATTGCATGTATCGGTAGAAAATGTTGTATTGGGGCAATTACTGAAACTTTCAAAGAAATTAGGCGATAAAAATATACATTTAAAAAAGAAAAGTAAATATATTTTTACATGTTCAATTGCAGTATTTGAGTAACTTAACTTGAAAAACATTGCATGAAAAAATTATAAAATTGGTGAAACTTATAGATAGAAAACTACTTCAAGTAAATTCCAATAAACGTCCATACCAGAGGTTGATAAATTTCTCTTACACTAAGTACATTAATGAATATATTAGTGAGGTCACTTAAGTCTTCTGCAAACCTAACCATGTTATTATACTGAGCAGAACATGCAGTTATTGGCTACGACACACTTCGAGATGCAGCACCCAGTGAAAAAAATGTCATAAATACGACCTCTGTATATGAAATTAGAGCTTATGAAGCAGTTTATTAAATCCCTGCCTATGGATGAGGAATGTCTCAGATACCTGTGCTCCAAGTACCCATAATTTGCAGAAGACCAGTTGAAAGGGAGTTTTTGCTGGAACAGACATACAAAACTGTTATCCGAGCCTTTTTTTAGGAAAAAAATGGGAATAAAGGAATAAAAGTATGAGATGCTTTTAAGGATATAATACACTGGTTTTGGGGAAAACTAAAGACTATTTCTATAAAACCATTGTACTACGCATGCTGGTGGCATATGAAGCTCAAGAATCAAGATGAGATTGAAAGTTCATTTCCTAAACTCCTATGTTGACCGATTTCCCGAAAACATGGGAGATTATAAGGAAGAGTATGGTGAAAGTTTTCACCAGGATGACCATGATAATGAAGGATGATACCAAGGAATATGGGATTTCAACATGCTAGCTATAATTAATGTTGGATACTCAGGTTAGTAATGGAAAATGGAAAGTGATAGCTTGTTGGGAGGAGAATCAAACAGAAGAAGAAATGTATACTGGAATATACAGTTCCTAGACCTCAAAGGCATATATATATATAGGTTCACAGTAAATGAAAGATAAAATATCAATGGGTATATAAACCTTTTTTTTCATGAAATTTAAATTGCTTTTTCGATATTGTCCATTAAAATCACCCTGATAAAAGCTGACCATTGCCAGTAGAAGATTGACTTTCCTCTTTCAGATAGTTTCTTCCCTAAACCAGTCCCTGCAACAGCCTCAAAGGATAAATCTCAATGTAAATGCTTTGTTTGTCATCGCACAATCAGAAGGGGGAATGAATGGAAGGATATGGGGTTGATGTGCATTGAATGTAACATACCACTTTGTCTACATCCATATTTAGAAGAATATAAAAAGTTTTTTAATGTAAGGCATAATAAAAAATGATTTCCATGGAGAGTCAGATAAATAGGAATCATTGGAATTTCTTGGAAACACTAGATTATTTTTCATATAAATCAAAAATGAGCAATGGTAATAATGAGAACTCATGTAGGGTGGCTTCCAGAGAAAGGATTACAAATATATGATCAACATAATTACAAGGAAAACACATAAAAACTTTATCTATCCATTCATTTACTATAAAATACTTTTATAACATTTCAATTCATTAAAAAAGTGTTCATACATTTGAAGTGATGAAACTTGCTGCTCATGAATTTAAATATCATCCTCTTGTCTTAAGGATAAATTTTTCACTTTCCTTTCCTATCACTCTTATTATAACCTCGCCATTTGTTATAATAATATTTGGCATCTGGTATGCAATCTCTATTATTAGGCCAATCTTCTGTCATGTTAAAAAGATGAAAGCATTTTTTCAGGTTAATCCTTGTATTATAATAGGGAATCATTGGTGGAAAGGAGATGCTCCTATTTTGATAAAGTCTTCTTAACAGAATCATATTAACTAATATGTTGTTAACTTCAAACATTATCGATATTGTTACTGATAAAAATAAAATTAATGAAGCTGCATGTGTAAAAAAATATTTTGTTGCAGCCTCATTCTCATATGGGTTTTTATAACTTCTTATTATTGGGATAAAGGATAGGAGATTTATTTCCAGTCCAATTCACAAAAGTACTCACGATTTTGATGTAATTGTAAATAAAATTCCTCTAATAAGAATTATTAAAAATTAAGCTTGGAAAAAAATGTAATTAAGAAGAGGGGGATTAGTTCTCTCATATGAAGGTAAGCTTAGTTAGCTTATCTTTTTATTTATTCGTGTATCATGCACGGGAATTTTTGATGTTTCAAGAACAGTTTAATTCTGTGAGAAATAATAAAGGCAATAAAATTGCATTTTTCATTGTATCAAAATGACCCTTTTTCTCAGGGACTTCATTTTAATTGAAAAAATTAGTTATTGTTTTTAGTTTATTTTAATAGTAGTTCATTTAAGCAAAAACTTGCATTAGTAATTTAATTTGCTCAAACTGACTAAATAAGGATATTCATATTGTGACGGTAACGGTTTTACCGTCGCATCATCGTTTTGGATCCCCTCGCGTCCTTTTGCGCTTGGCGCTTGTCGTTTGTCTGTTTTTTTTCTGTGTTTCTTTTTTTACCCCCCACCCCATCCCCTTTTGTCCCTGGTGAGGTGTATTCCTCTAAACGTGTTCGTCACCACGGTCAGTGATGTCACCGGCCACGGGAGGGCCTGTCCCCCCCTCCCTCTCCATTCGTCAACGGCGTCAAGTGGACCAACGGGCAAGGCAAGTAGTGTGTCACTTCGAATAGTGGGGATTTCTCCAAGTTACCACACCCCCCATTTACCCATGTGGTGTGCCCACGGACGCCCCCCCCACATTTGTGGGTATTTAAGGGCGGTGAGCGCGCCGCGACCTGGAGAACAGATTCGCAATTGGAGGCAGGAGGCTATGCCTCCTGGGAGACAGTATCAGTGACTATCGTTGAGAAGGCTGCAGGTGCGCAGATCCAAAGAGCGACACGGAGCTGGAGAAGGAAACCAAGCAGAGGCCGCAGCATTTCCACCCATTGGCAGTAAGCCCAAAGCGTGGAGGTACGATCGCGAGCAGCTGGCCCTTCCAGACGACACACGGCAGCAGTATTTCCTACCGGGACCAGAACGTAGCGGAGCCACTTTTGAGTGTCCGAGCACCAATCACTCCCGGAGAAATCGGTGCGCCGATGGTCGGCCCTCGTTCCTGTCATCGCTTCATTTCCGGATCGCCACGTAAGCCGTCACGAGCCAAGGTCTGTAGAGTATACAGGTTGCCTCGATCCTCTACCCCCTCCACCTACGTTTTAGGCCGCTGACGTCACTGGAGGCCAGAACCGACCGGTAGTCGGGCTAATCGCGCATTAACAATCGCAATTCCACGTAGGATCTCAAGCCGTTTGAATTTCTTGTTGAATATGTAAATATACCAAAAAAAGCTTATTTAATAGTAACAAGTTATGGCTTTTAGTTGAAGAATTACGAATACTCTAGCGATTCAAAAATTATATTTATATGGAGAACTTATAATTCTACATCATTACGCTAGTTTATATCACAGTGTAGAATAAGTTCAGATATATGAATGAATGCTTTAGAGAGTCAAAAATGACTTATAACTAAATACAATAAATGCGCATGAAATTATTTGGTGTAAAAACCTTGTTACGTTTTACATTTTCAAATGAAATGTTGGTACTTACAAGTGGTAGGCATATATATTTAGGTATTAACCGTATTTAGTCTGTGTAAGTCGTAGAGTTAAAATAATGATAATTGAAAATGCTAAAATTATTAGAGAAATTGAGATAGACGCAATATTTAAACAATGTCAACCATTGGATGCCAAATCTGTTACCTACAAGGAGACATCGCGAGACACGCTCGGGATCTAAATGATGAAATTGTTTTCTGAAACTATAGAAGGAATGCAGGAAAATTGTCACGGCTTTCTACCACATAGGCCCGGGTTCGCGAGAAAAACGTAACTATAAAATTGTCATCCGCATAAATTCTTTAT